>JAHVAK010000025.1:3002499-7802499 GCA_019845155.1 Luehdorfia chinensis | reverse complement strand
GTGGTGCACTTCAAAAAACTAGGTAATATACACCATTTTTATATTTTGCATGCGGATCTTAGCAAAGTAACTTACTTTTCTTCATTATAATGGATTTCCGCAAAGTAACGCCTGATTCTATTAACTATATAATTGTAAACGTTCTTGAATTCTTAACATTCTTCCAAGATCACCCCGTCATCCGCTATCAATTTCCGCATGTATGAAAGATCATCGCGAGAGAAACGAAATAGAGAACGGCTCGACCGATTTTTTGTCTGGTTTTTTAGTTGTATTCACAGTTGAACAAGGTTTGGATGAAAGATTTTATTGAAAAATCTATCGGAAAAGTCTGAAATATGGATGTATTAAAATACCAATATAAAAGTGACGTCCAGTTTGATAGTTATAAACTTTCTAAATTTGTTTTTGCTGAGCTCACTTCTCGTTTTCTTCACAAGTAAATTGCACCCATGCGAAGCCGAGGCGGGCCGCTAGTAAGGTTATACCTATGATCATATCGTAAGCATATTTCCATTGAAGACTTAATATAAATATAAGCAATAAAATAGACTTTTTTAAATAAACTGTACAGACGCAACCCGGAGATTCCCATTGAAAATTATTAGCAGATTACGAGTATGTAACCAAGATACATTTTGCGGTTTTAGATATTTATTTCATAAAAAGAATACAATTCTATCTTAAATCTTAATTCTATATCAAACTTAGCTAGTGAGGGAGATACAAGTTATTAAATATCAATTTATTTATTTGCAATTTCAAAACTGCTAACTGCAAATAGCATAGCTGATGAAAAAAATTTTTGATGACTTAATGATTATTATAGATAAAACACACAATACGCAGTAAACATATTTATCATCATCATCATTTCAGCCACACACATAGACCTCCCCCATAGAATTCCACAAAAGCTTGCACTTTAAATTTTGGTGGGGATTTTGCTATAGTTGCCAAGCCTGGCAGGCGGGTTGCCAACCGCAGTTTCTTTATTTAGATATTCCAGGAAGATGTTGCTGCCCGTCTCCTGGTTTTCATTATCTCTCTGTCGACTTTTACGATGCCCATGGGATGAGATGGGTTGGCGGATTCTCTTAAGTCAGTCGTTCGTTTTAAGTACACGCGTAAACACATTCAGGTACAGTTTATATATCTTACTTAAAATTACAAGTGCAATTAAAGTTCTTTGGTCGACAACTATAATGGATATTTTTTATATATATTTTATATAATTATGGGATACATAGTTGACTACACTTTTATTATTAATATTAAATAATTTAAAATATGTCATTTCATTTCTTACAGTCGAAAAGTATTTTTCGTGATCATATGTTTCTTATGAATATTACGCGACTACGTTATTTTTTTTTCTCTTATGACCGTAATAATGCAAGATTTTGATATTTTTAATTAAATAAATTATTTAATCTTTTACTTATTCATTTATTTTCATTTGTTTATTTAAAAATTTATATACACACATACAATGGTTACAAAAACAGTACAAAGAAATTTGGTATAAAGGCACATCTTATTTAATTAAGAAATTTCTTCCAGCAGGCTTGACACTGGACTGTTTAAAAGAGATGAAGACTTAGTGTGCTATTAGCAAAATTACTAGACATGACATGTACATTCACACATAAACATACATAAATACACACATACTGCAATTTTTTTATATTTATTCGATTTTAGTGACTATTTCTTTACATTGTTTTCTACCTTTTTAATAGTTTATTCCTTGGTACTTTAATTTCTTATTTGATACTGGTGTACCCTTATTAAATTTATTATTATTGTTCTACCAACATTAACTATCTTACCACATGATTAATAAAACATTTATAATCAAAGAATATTAAATATATATTCATGTAATGTTAACAAATTAAAATTCATTGACATTGGATATGATATTAATTTAATACGAGTATAATTCTCTTCTATCACTTACATTCATCAACGAGGCGCTGCTGTACGATGATTACTAAATAAGTAACCACACCGGCGATTATCTAAATCATAAATAAATGTTAATAGAAATTTTATGAAACCTATTTCTTTGTATATTAAGTTACTGACAATGAAAATAGAAAATAAAAATGATGATGCTAAGATATATGTAAAAATCGGCAATATCGTAAACGTCACTTTATGGCCTTTTAAAAAATCGTTTTCTTGAATCGAAAAACTAATTGGTTGACACTTTGTATATTGTAAATCTAAGTTTTCTGTGTCTTATACGAAGGCACAAAAGAACATTTACGAATACTTTAGCTTTCTCATGCCAGTTTCTGGTTTTTGGTTCGCTTATTAGGACTTAGACTGTGACGTCGGTTTTTTAAAGTTGCACTACACTAGGGTTTTGCAATTATCGTAGGTACATTTACAGATTTTAATTTCACATACTTAAACACCTAGACCCGAAACAACTATCAGAAAGTCAAACAAATACAGCGTACCAGCAACCCTAGGCGCAATAGTCAATCGCTCCACAACTGTGCCAACCGAGAGTACGCAGGAACAAAAGATAAGCTACACGGTAGATATCTCTTAAGACCTACCGCAGTAATCTGGGAACGATTCAGTGTACATATGCTCAGAGGTGAATACGTAGGCTTGTAGATAATTAGTTGATTCTGGAAACTTTCCAATTCTGTCGATATTGGCTCTCCTGGAGCAGTCATGCGGTGCATCAGTTGGCTCAAAAGCACTTGTGTTTCGGTCATCTGTGTACATTCAAATTATTAAACAATTAATTACGTAGTCAGGTTTAAGCGTAATGCCAAGGCGTTTTTAAAAACTATATTTAAAACTAATATAAAATAAAGATAGGTCTTGACAGAGTTAGATGTCGTTTTATAATGAATGATCTTATTCTAAATGTTACAAGAGTGCTCTCACAAAAATGATTACTATTACTTTACATAATGCTTAGTAAGGACTTAGTTCTATGCGCTGTCTAGTAAAAGTGAGTAGGCAGCGTATCTGAGGATATAACTCCTCCCTCATCAACAGCGGAATTAGAGGGCAAAACAGGAGCCGAATAATTACGCAGTTTAGAAATAATACTTAATCTAAACTTATATAAAATGCAAAGGATTATGCTTATAACTAGAATTACATAAAGTATTAAAGTAGGTAAGCTAACTTTAGGCACTTCACTCTTCACTTTTCACGACTTTCACTATTGGTTTTAAGAGTCATAGATAATAGTTTCAGATCATCCAGATTAATGTTTTAATGTTAACACTTGGTACGTCCATGAGTTTAGGTTTTACTTGAGGTAAATCAAGGACTGGAACCGGTGTCTCCTTATATGATGATTTCATCAGGTCAGAGCGGTGATGGTGTAGATGCACGTTATCTATAGTTATCTCGCTGCTATCATCCGTGGTTATAATATATGTACCCTGAAGGGCTTCGTGGCTGATATCGTTATTGCAATCTTTAGTTAACACCACAATACGTCTGGCGTAGAGTATCCAGTTATTAAGTCCGATGTGTTGAATCTTAACTTCGTCTATGTTAACTACAAGGGACACGCAGCAGGTAAGATTTGGACGAAATCCCATCAGCTGCTCAATACAGGTATTTTCAGGATATGGCACCAGGTCGTCTTCTGTACACAAGAACTGATCGGCACCTGTGGACTGCTTGCATGGTTGCGCCACACTTTAAACCATTCACCAAAAGGTAAGGATATTTAGGAATAATAATTTTTGTTTTATTTTCAGAGGAACTGTAGACGGGTAAGGGATAAATCTTAAAATAATTATAAGTATGGTTATATATCAGAGGAATTTCCATTATAAACGTTATCTGGTTTAATTTCATGTATGCTTTAACTTCTATCATTATTTCTAAGTTAACAAGGTTACTTTCTGTTGCTGGATACATTAAATTCTCAAACTTGGATATTGATTGTAAAATATATATATAATAGCTCAGTTTAATTAACAACAGATTGATAAAGGACAGAGACTTTACTGAAGGCGAGTGCAGTTTCCATTTCGCTTAATTTAATATAGATAGTTCGGAAATTACTTATAAATGTATTAAACAAACCTAGAATATAGGTAGCATAAATAGAGTTCTCTTCTTTAGTAATTAGATTTTTAACTATTCTTTCTACACGTTTTAGCCGTTCATTAAGATTTAAAGTATTGTTATGAAGAGTCTCTGTGTCATTAATAAGATTATCAAGCATTTTGGAAACCAGTGTTATTTTCCTATCGGTATGATGGCTTTTGTCTTGTAATTGAGAGATAAGTGAATCGTAGAGAACTGCATCTTTGTGATCTAGATTACCGGTTACGATTTTTATTAAAGATCCTAGAGGGCTTCAAAGACCTCTTTTAAATCGTCTTGTTGGGACCAGTTGTCTAAATTTCTCGATGACCATATCACGCAAGTAATTACCTTGAGATTTAATAGATAGAAATTCGTATTCATAGGGTTTATTAGTATCTACTAGCATTAAAAACTAATTATATTTAAGTGTAATGTTTTCTTTTATTTACGCGAATATTACACATTTAAATAAAACTACTTTTTTACGGATTTTATCGCGTTTAATTTGCCCACCCAGTGACCATGGGTGCTGTAAAGCGTCCGAAACGTCGGGTAAAAATAGTTCAAAAATTAAACGCGATAAAATCCGTAAAAAAGTAGTTTTATTTAAATATATTTAAGTGTATTAAAATCTAAGTCATTACCAAGACCAGTAAGATCTATTATTTTTATTATGCTCCACTTATCCTTCTGCAGAAAGGCTTGACCGTTTTTAACGGGAAGAATACCCGGGTTACTTTTGACCTCTTGATGTTGAAGGGCCTGGTTCGTTGCAACTAGGGTCATCATGGTTAGGCACCACCTGTGGAGGACGTTTTATGTTTTTAATAGGTGTTTTAGTTTTTCTTTCGCCTATGGTAATGGGTATAATATTTCGCGTAATTTTTCCAGTAATTATTGCCTTGTGATATCTTGGCTTATCTTTGCTTTTTCTTTTATTAATATCTTTTGCATAGATTTCCTGACCTATCGAAAACTGTATTCCTGATTCTCCTCCTTTCTTTTCTAAAACTTTTTCCTTTTTCTCACATAAATGTTGATATAGGTGTTTGGTACGTTTGGCATGATCTTTAATTAGTTGCTGAAGAAAAGCTTTTTCAAAGTCAATGTCAAATATTTGACCGGAATCGGTGTGCCCAAAAACTACCTCGAATGGGGTGAACCCGGTGGCCGTATGTATAGTATTATTATATGCTAGAATTGAAAATGTCATTACGGACGCCGCGTCTGTGCATTTTCTTTCATATTTGGCAAGCCGATAAATTTATTTATTTATTTATTCTTTATTGAACCTTACTACAGGAACAAAAGGCGGACTTAATGCTAAAAGCATTCTCTGCCAGTCAACCTTTGGGCAGTGAGTAAACGACGAAGGCGGTTACAAAGGGACGATATAATATATAATACTTATTAAATATACCTACACGTATACAAACATAAACACACACACATAATATTTATATATATACATATATACATACATACACATACACATATATAAATAGATATTATTATAAACTAGAATAATATATACTAGTGATAAGGATGATGTTCATTGTTTGGTAAATCGGTACAGTTTGTAAAATGAGCTAAAACTTTCCTTTTGAATGCGTATTTGCTAGAGGGTAGTCTTAGATTTTCAGACAGCGCATTCCATAGTCGAACAGCTTGGACAGCAAATGATGATGAATAGAAACCAGAGCGGTGAAGTGGAATAGAGAGAGTCGAAGTCTCCGAAGAACGAAGCTGTCGGTTATGAGTGTCACACAAGAACTGAAACTTACGTTTGTGGTAATCAGGGTAGTGGTTATCAAATAAAACCGAGAAAACTGTGGAAAGTATCCTGAGATGCCTTCGTTGACGAATAGGAAGCCACTTTAACTGAGAGCGGAACGAGGAAACATGATCATACTTGCGAAGACAAAAGATAAAACGGATACTGTTATTTACGAGACGATCAAGCTTGTCCAGAAGATTCTCATTAATATCAAGATAACACACATCAGCATAATCAATTATGGGAAAAATAAGAGAGTGCACCAGAGTTATCTTTACCTTGACCGGCAGAAAGTTTCTAAGCCGATTCAGAGCACTTAGTTTAGCAATAACTGAACCACTGACTTTCTGTATATGAGTAGACCAACTTAAGGTGGAATCAAAGTAAACACCAAGATTTTTGACACTAGAAGAATAGGGAATAACAGAATCAGCAAACGAGACAGGTGAAACTTTAGTAAGGTCTAGTTTGGATAACTGCCGAACACTACCAATTATTATGGCTTGACATTTACTTGGATTCACCTTAATGCCAAACTTACAAGTCCAGTTATTTAATATTGTCAAGTCCGAGTTAAGACTGTCTACAGCGTTATTTATAGAAATGACGTCTGCCTGAGTGTATGTCTGCAAATCATCAGCGTATAAATCTCAATGATTGTCGAGTGGAACCTTTCAACTATGCCAGTGGAGTTCAGGTTGTTGTTCGGTTGTTGTTGTTGTTGTTGACATGTAATATTATTTTATAGAATGACATAAGTTCTTTCATTAACTCATTATTAAAGTCCTTGCCGGGGTCACAGGAAATTCTCTTTGGAACTCCATAAAAGCTGAAATATTTAAGTAAAGCACGAATAACTTCTGGTGTAGATCTGTCTGAAACTTCTATTGCTTGTCCTAATTTGCTGAAGGCATCGACTAATGTTAAATAGTATTTTCCTTCTATTGTAAAAAGATCGATAAATAACTCTTGGAATGGTGCCTTTTGTGTCTGAGTTAATTGAAGTGCTGGTTTTATAGGCTTTCTGTCATATTTCATCTTTCTACATGCTTCACACCCGTTTAAGATTGCTGATATAGTTTGTTGCATGTTATTCCAGTAATAATTTCTTTTTATTCGAAACATGGTTTCTTTAATTCCTCTATGGCACGTTTTACCTTCATGATGTTTTAATATAATCGCTCTTTGCTCTTTTTCGTCCTCTATGTAGACGACTTTTTGCGTACACTCAAAAAACTGAACCATACCTTTTTTAAATAATCTGATAATAACGTTAGTAAATTGTTTCCTATGTTGCTCGATATATAGTAGTTTGCTGGATATGTATTTTGTTTTAGGTTTTATGTATTATTTTAAAAAGTTTTTAATTAATTCATCATTGTTTACAGGTAAAAATATTTCTAAAATGTTCTGTTTATCGCGCGACAGGTTTCTAACTTGGATATCGTTCTTAAACCAAGTATACACTAAGATTTGATTTGGCTTAGTGTCAATGGCTTCCTGCAGTATGGGGATACCGGATGTTTCTAATTCTACTGCAGAATGAGCTGTCTCAGTACTGCTGGATATCGTTGGTATTTGGTAAGTAGGGGTTAGTCGGTCAAGTCCATTAATAGGGCTTATTGTTGCTGTGCGAGATAAATCTGAGATAGTTATAGTCTCTTCAGAGGAGTATTTACGTTGTGAAGTAGTCAGTCTGCATATCTAGTCAGTCACTTCGTCCAAGTATTGTTTCAGTCTTTGTTCAGTCTTTATCGTCTACATTTACTTTTAGGGAAAGTTTATCGTCGGACTCTAAGGCGTTAAGTTTTATCCTTGATAAGGCATCGGCATTTGTATTTTGTTTGCCGTTTATGTACATAACATCAAAGTCATATTCATGTAATCGTAATCTCCACCGTGCAAGCTTACTGTTTGGTTCTTTTAGAGAGTAGAGCCACGCTAAGGGTCTATGATCTGTGTAAATTTGTAATTTTTGTCCATATAAATAAGGCCGAAAGTGTTTCACTGCCCAGATAATTGCAAGTAGTTCCCTTTCTATCGTACTATATCGTGTTTGTGTATCGCTAAGGGTTCTGCTAGCATATGCAACAGGCTTATCACTGCCTATTGGACCTTGGGATAGAACAGCGCCTAGGGCTACTGTTGAGGCATCGGTAGTAAGGATATATGGTTTATTTGGATCGGGATATTGTAGTAGGGGGGCATTCGTCAGAAGCGCTTTACACTTTTGGAAAGCATCGATGTAATTTTGATCTATCACTATTTTGTTTCTTTTTTTTAGACACGCCGTGAGAGGTTGAGTAACTTTTGCGAAGTCTTTGATAAACCTACGGTAGTAACCTATGAGTCCTAGGAAACTTTTAATTTCTGTCGTAGTCTTAGGTAGTGGATAGTCTACGACCGCTTCGATTTTATCGTTGTTGAGTTTAAGCCCGTTTTTTGTAATGGTGTGTCCTAAGTATAGTACTTCTGTGCGTAAAAATTCTGACTTGTCCAATTGAACTTTTAAATTAGTCGATCGAAGTCTTTCGAAAACCAAACGTAACTTTTCTATGTGTTCTGATAAACTAGTGGAATATATTATAATGTCGTCGAGATACACCATACAGTGTATCCCTTGCAAACCTCTGAGAATGCTGTCCATAGCTCGCTGGAACGTAGCTGGAGCTGTCTTAAGTCCAAAAGGGAGTCTCAGAAACTCATAATGTCCAGATTGTGTACTAAACGCAGTCTTTTGTCTGTCTGATTCATTTAGTTCAATCTGGTGATAGCCACTTGCTAAGTCTATCGTTGAGAAATACATGCTTTTCCCTAACTTATCAAATAAATCAGTAATGTTGGGGAGAGGGTATTTGTCATCTACAGTTATGTCATTAAGTCGTCGGTAGTCTTTAACCATTCTGTATTTCATTTCACCTGATGCATCCGGCTTCTTTGGCACGAGATGTACGGGCGAACTCCATGGAGAATAAGACTCCTGGATGACATTGTCTTTTAAAAGCTTATGTACTTGTCTTTTTATTTCGTCTGTTTGAAACTGTGCTTGTCTGTATGGTTTAGTGTAAATAGGGTCTCCGTTTTTTGTTCTTATAAAATGTTTTACGTTATTTGTAAAAGTTAACGGTAACTGCTCGCTATAAAATATATCCTTATTCTGTCTACATAGGTTATAAATACATTGTTGCTCTTCTTAATTCATATGACTAAGTCTTAGTTTCGACAAATTATTTTCTAGTATACTATCGTTATCTAAATCGGAAATATTTATTTTATTCACCATACATTCTTCATTCTCATACTTAGTTACGCTAAACGGTTTATTAATTCTTAGGTCTATAGTCTTATCCGACGCATTCTGTATAATCGTAGTTGCATATCCGTTTATACAGGTTACGATAGCAGATGGCATACGTACACCTTCACAAAATTCTGTGTAATTAAGAATGGCTTCACCTGAATGTAAATCTATAGGGACTTTAACACGCTGCTCTGTACGCGGGTGTAATTTAACATCGAGTTTAAAATTATTATTAATTATAGGAATTTTTGTATTTTTAGTAATAAGTACGTGGTTTTTAATGTCAATGATTGCATCTATTTGTTGTAATAAGTCATTGCCTATTAAGCCGTCATATTTAGAGTCCACGTTATATACGTAAAATTTGTGGTATCCGTTTTTATTTTTAAACGTTGGTGGTAAAGGAAAGGGATAGATATAACTTCGTTATGGTTACTGGATGCATGTGTACTTATAACTTGAAAGGGTTCATGATAAATTACCTCTGAAAAATACTGGTATGCCTTTCGAGGACTTATAAAAGATCTGGTACTACCAGTATCAATCATAAACCTTGCGTCAATCTCTGGCAAATAAATGAAAGGTAGCCTAAGATTAGTGTCGCAGTTCAGCTCTATCACTTCTCGTTCCTCATTGAGGCTTTGGTATAAATTTTCATCGGACTGCTCGTTGGATTGTTCATTTTCTAATGACTCGGGTTGCTCTACGTTATAACCTTGATAATCGGTTATATCTTCATTTTCGTCATAGCATAAATAGGGGTCATACTGCAAGTACTGGTCGCTATAATTTTCGTAGTTTTCTGCTAAATCTAATTCATTTAGACGAAAGCCTTGTTGGGTTATTTTAGCTGGTGGTGCTGTATGCATGGATACGTCTGCAGGTTGCAGCGTGGTTTGTAACCAAATTGAGGTTGATTATTAAATTGTTGAGGCCTCATCCCAAATTGTGGTGGCCGATAACCAAATTGTTGTGGGCGCATCCCGAATTGATACGGCTGAAGGCCAATTTTAGGTGGTTGATATCCCAACTGCGGTGGTTGATAACCAAAATTCGGTTTTGGTGTGTTATAAATATTCTGTGGTCGGTAACCTAACTGCGGACTATTGTTTTGACCGAAATATGGTAATTTATTTTGTTTACTTTGCGGTATTCCGAAGTTGAATTTAGGCAACTGGGTTTGAGACGCATCAAAAATAGGCTTTAAACCTGTAGGTTGTATTATGCCATTAGGTATAAAATTATCAAATTGTGGTTGTGGTTTATTAGTTGAAGTTGATCCCATTATTTTATTTCGCTGTAAATATTGTTCATGAAAATTAACTTCTTCTAAAACGAAGCTAAGGGCCTGCTCTAGAGTAGTGGGCGATTTAACTCTGATGACACGGATCATGTTTTAGGGCAGATTGTATAAAAATACATTTAACGCGGTATTATCGTATATGGTAATTTTACTAATTTTTACGTTTTCATCGCTTAATTCATTTACCTTAGAAAATAACACCGATTTAACAGATTGAATTCTATGACAAAATTCCATATAACTTTCATTATGCCGTATCTTTAATGTTTCGAGCTCTATGGCGATACATTCCTCGGACCTAGGATCGCCAAAGTGCTGTTTCAGTAAATTCTTAAGTTCCGCCCACATGAAAATGTCGCCGTGCTCGCTGATAACCGCAGCTGCACTGTCTGTGAGGCGACTCGTTATGGCATGCATGACGTAGACATGTGGTTGTCTGTCGCCCCCGAATTTAGACAATACATATTCGCACTTCCTACTAAATAAATTAAGGTGGCGTTTATCTCCATTAAAGAAGGGAATAATTATTAACATTTCCGTTGGGATAAGTCTAAGTCCTTCCATTTTATTTAAATTTTATTTAAATACGCGAAACACACAAAATAGAAACTTAAAATAACACACACAAATTACAGATAAATATAAAAGGAGTATATCGTATAAACTATATTACGTTAATTCTAATTTTTATTTTATTTTATTTTAATGATTTAAAAAAAATACTATCAATTTATTTTATTTTTACTTAAACCAGAAAACGTTATAACGAGAAAGTGCTATTCTCAAAATAACTCAGGGTAAGGATACGAAGGATGGTGAATAGTTGTACTCACCAGACTTCTTCCATCTCCTGCACCTCTTGAAGCTCTTCTCCTTGACAAAAAGTTTTGGTTCGAGGATCTCACGTACGCAGGTTCCGCAACTGTTCGCTTCTTACCGATTTAGAAGAGATTTTAGGTAAACGAGGACACCGTGATGTACAACCGTAGAGATCCTACCGGCTGCGCCAGTCAGGTTTGAGCGTAATGCCAAGGCGTTTTTAAAAACTATATTTAAAACTAATATAAAATAAAGATAGGTCTTGACAGAGTTAGATGTCGTTTAATAATGAATAATCTTATTCTAAATGTTATAAGAGTGCTCTCACAAAAATAATTACTATTACTTTACATAATGCTTAGTAAGGACTTAGTTCTATGCAGCATGCAGGCAGCGTATCTGAGGATATAACTACGTTTTTTTCATCTTTTGCCGTAAAACAATAATATTTAACTGCTGTTCTAAAACTACAAAT
This sequence comes from Luehdorfia chinensis, assembly GCA_019845155.1. Lineage (NCBI taxonomy): Eukaryota > Metazoa > Arthropoda > Insecta > Lepidoptera > Papilionidae > Luehdorfia > Luehdorfia chinensis. The sequence goes on along the minus strand of JAHVAK010000025.1, from coordinate 7,790,741 downwards.
ATGCATTACACACACTTTTTTAGAATTTAAAGTCTGCTGTTGGACTAACGCAAGAAAAAAGAGAATTTCGTCATAACTTCTTTATTTCTTAATATTCTTGCAACAAATTTTGATCACCTTCGAAGTAATCCTTGACCACAACGCACGACGTCTGCTAACTATACTTCCATTGTTCAAAACTTTTTTAAATTCACCTATTGGAAGTTTTTTAGGCCTTCCACTGTTTTTGTTTTACCTCCTCCACAGTGGCAAAACGCTTTGTTTCGGGGTCGTATCCATATCAAAACGATTCATCACCAGTTATTACAATGCTTGAAGTCGGCGCTCCCTTCGCTCGCCTGTGAGAAGACGAGGGACAATTTTGGCTACAACTCTCCTCATGTGCAAATCTTCGATTAAAATCTTCTGAATTGAACTTAATGATATTCCAGACATCTCACAGAGTTGATCAATGGTTCGACGATGGTCTTCACAAATGAGAGCATTGATTATTAAGCATTCAAAATCAAAAGTCTAAGTCAAAAATTCTTCATTAAGTTTAGGCTTGTATCAAGCTTTTATGGATGCCAAAATCGACACCAGTTCAAAAAATTAACCTCAGAGAAGAACCGGCAAGAAACTCATAATGTCATTTATAAATTACATAAAAATTACGTCATAAACTTAATAGCCAGAGGGTATGCAAGTGCAGAGTAAGAGTTCTTCCACACATCTCTAAAAAAATTATACTCTTTTTTTAACAATGTCTTCAAGACAAGTTTGTTGAATTCCATGCCAGTTTTTTTAGTCACTCTTTTATGAATTTTGTTATAAAATTTTATGGATCTACTAAGAAAAGATTTTTTAGTTTTGGCCAACCTAAACACAGGAACCACTAGCGTGTCGCCTCGGCCCATTCTACGGGATACAGTCACTTTTTTATTAAACGTACATGATATTTTCATAAATATACAACAACAACATTACAATAGTTTCCGCGGCCGAATTCCCTAACAGGAAATAAAACTTCACTCAGCCGCGCACTGCCCCCGACAATCGGCTATCATCTTTTCGGCGAAATAAAAAAAGTCTCACGGATGAACCGATGCCCTCACAACGACAGACCTTCGCACACTAACTCAGGAGACGTTTCCCTAATGGATACCTGGACCAATGAGTTTCCCTACTTTCCCTCCCCGCCGCAGTCCAATTTCAGTTACTTTTGGGTCCCCCTCGTTAATTGGAAGAATTTGTCATAATCGCCTCGCTTCGCTGGCGGACACGATGCCCGACATCGTTATGGATAATTTAGGTCTGGTCTCAGGGGTCGGGCGCTCGCCTTAAATTTAGTAAGCGAGTTACCTGAGTTCGGTCCCAGGTCTGCAATTTAAAGTGTTGAGTTACCACGTGCACAGCGGTGAAGGAAAACATAGTGAGGTAACCTGCATGTTCGAGGAATAAAAATATTTGCTCGAAAACCCTCTCAGAAATGAGAGAAAGATTGTGATAATTGAGCAATAGGACATTTATAGGCCGTACTTTTATAACTGATATGGTTATTCGACTCGACTCTTCTCTCTTTGACTCTTGACTAACATAGCCGAAAAATAAACTAGAAGGTTAGGGTAAAGGTCAGCTGTTATTCGTCATCAACATCATTCATAGTCCATTACTACCCATTGGTTACCAACCTTATTACCATTAACAGTCGGTTCTAAATATATCATCAACCAATGCCTCAATCAATGCCTACTAGACGTCCAAATGCATGAACGGGTGTTAGAGACATGGTACGGTATTTTGGAAGAATATTTCATTTTGAGGTACAATAAAGCTCTTGGTATTCCAAGAAACTAAAGACATAGGTAGATGTCGAAATCAAGAAAAATAATAATAGGCTTTGCTGCTGTTTTAAAACATGTAACAATAATATTAGTCAAATTATGAATAGCTGCTGTATCCTTTTGTGGTAGCTTTTATACTGTATTTTCTATCTAAAACTCCCGGAAACAGAAACTTCCTGAGATATTTAGCAGATAACTAAAATCGGAAAAATTTATGATTAAAGTGAAATATTAAAGCAATCGTACCTCCTCATGCGTACGGTGACAAGGCTCAACGAGAAGTAAAATTCTTATGAAGTGATAAATACACCAAATCAACTGCATCGCGATGTTGTATTTTCTTGTTGATAATCCAGCTGGATTGGATGAATAAAAAAATTCATATAATTTTATTGTCATCGTATTGTAAAGGTACGCAAATAATTGTGCACTTTCTGGTAGTAGAATTCCTGTGCTGGAATCCGGGAGGATCACCGCAGGGCTAGTTATTTGTTTCTTTAAACCTAGTAAGCACAAGGGGTGATATATATTCTGTAGCCGGCAACAAACTGCTTCAATTTAAAATGAAACATTTACCGTCGGATACAATGATATAGACGACTAACGCTTATTTACATGGTGATCAGAAACCATCTTTTAAAAGATATTGATGTAGTTACATGTAATAATACATCCAGTCACGAAACTTAAAATTGTGTTTCACAAATATTGACTTTAGCTGGAAATAGAACGTCGACACAGGAAACATCTACTCTGACGAATAGCTCACGTGGTCTATCACGAGTATTACCATACTGAGGATAATACTATCAATAATTTTATACTACAACTACCCTTCTTTAGTGCTGAATTCTTACCTGGTGAGCATAATGCTGCAATCAAATAATAATTTGATATGTTTAGGTATATGACGAAAGACGTTAACATAATAAAAAGCATCAGCCCGTCCTCTTCGTTTAAATCTTTCACTACGTTGCAAATTATTATGTATAAGTCAGCGAACTGTTTCACACTTTCTTTTGCTGTTAAAAACCAAATGCAATTAATTTTATATAGATGTGCTATCTAGGTGTATAGGTAACATATTTTTTTATCTACCATGAGTGGCTACATATTCCATAAACTATTGGTATAGTAGTATTGATAAGACAAAGAGGCAGACTAAAATAAAAACAAATTTCTAGAAATGTTACAAAAACATATACTTGAAAAACTGAAAATGAATTACCTGAGAAACTCGTGTATAACTTTAAATACGAACCTTTCGTTAACTTTGACAATTCTAACATATTAGTTGTATTTGGAGGATTATTGATGAACCCAGTTGAATATTTTACTGTAAATACATAAATTATAAAAGTAGGGAGAAAGAACAATTCTCGTAAAATCATCACCATCATCATCATTTCAGCCTATATCATCTACATTCAGTGCTGGACAAAGGCCTTCTCCATAGATTGCCACAAAAATTTGAAGTAGTCATTTTGGGGGGATTTCGCCATATTTGCTACGCTTGGTAGACGCAGTTTATTCAGATGTTCCAGGAAGATGCTGTTGCCCATCTCCTGGTTTTTATTTTTCCTCTGCCGACTTTAACGACACTTACAGGATGAAATGAGGTAGTAGATTCTCTTAAACAGCCACCACATGGCACCTCGTAAAATGTTTTATTATAAATGGCCTGAAAGAATATGTTATACTTAGTAAAAATGAGCGGGCATCAGCTAGTCTAAAAATTTTATAATTAAACTATCTGATACCCGCGACTTCGTCCGCGTGGATTTTTAACGTTTGTGGACATTTTATAATTATAACGTGGGAACGATTTGATTTTTCAGATAAAAAGTATCGAATGTACATCTTCAGGGTAGTATGCACCCTCTCTGTGCCAAATTTCGTCAAGATCGGTTCAGCGGTTGAACTAGGAAAAGATAACTAACACAGAGGGACAGAGAGAGTTACTTTCGCATTTATAATATTAGAATGGATTATTAAAATGCATAATGTATCCAATGTTGGGGAACCTTAATAAATAAATTAGATACAAACAGTTTGAATCATAAAAATTGTTTCCTTCACGGAGGCCGTGGTTTATTGACTTCAGAGCCGATTGTACTGAAAGAATGACGAGAGCAACTTGCATTTGAAGCAGTAGAACTACACTGTACTCAAGATAGTGAAATCCGTACAAATACACAACTGCCACTGAAACAAATTATTATTAGCGATACGGTTTCATATTTTATTAATGAAGAATATATTATATAAAAAGTAATAGTGGTTAAAGTAACTTTTTGCTTACTTTCTTTTTCGTATGTTAATGCTTGAAGTACGTTAGATATAAAATCTATAACCATAAGAAAATATAACAGTATTACAAGTCCAATGGCTCCAACGGATAGCCAGAGATCCGTTCGTTTAGATGTCTGATCTTTACGTAGTTTTTGGTTTACCTACAAGTTTAATATTCATATCAGTTCTTAACTTAAAAGTTAATCACAACAGTATTACATTAAATAAATTGTCTCTAATTGTCAAAACATCACTTATAAAATTAAACGACACATGTCTTCCACTATTTAAAAATCAATAATTGCATTTATGTATAAGGCTCATAAAAATGACTCGAAAATTCACCTTTTCCACGCAATTCAAATGACGTATCATACGTTTCATTCGAGTTGGTCCTTGATACAGTTCAAAACCAGTTATAAACAATATCATTGCAATATTAATTAATTGTACAACGACAGACGAAAGTGTGTGCCCTATAACTCCCTTGTGCGTATCCGTATAACATAAATCCAAGATAAGTCCAAGAAATGTTAAAAAAGCTATAAATTAAAAGCAGCTTCATTAATTCTTAATAAATAATTAGTTGAAAATCAAAATAAAATGATTGCTTTAACTTTTATATGAATGAAATTAAACAGGATACAACAAAGGTAACGTATGCTTGTTAATGTTTTTACACTGACTTTTCATCCATTTTAAAAACTATAAGAATCAGAAGTAAGACTAAAATAATACAATCATCGCTAGTTGAAAATATAAAATATATATCAATTTCATTAATTTATTAAACACTAAATGCGAAAGAATACTTGCTAAGTAGAATAAGGAATGATCTACAGTACACAGTCGTCAATAAAGAAATTCGAGCTAGATAACCATTGCCATGCGACTCTAAACGTAAAGGAGCTGCGCCATGAATACGTGACATTCGTAAGACCAATGCTAATGGTCCGCGCACAAAACAATATTCCTGATAAGTGTTCATCACTACTATGTCTCCACAAGTCTAAACGTGAAATAAAGTAGGCCTTTTGTCGGAATAAACATTTATTTACAGACGAGCAATACTACAATGTACTTACATACAATGTTTAGAATCGTTACTCTAAACATTGAGGTAATGTTTAGCGACTGGGTTGTCATGGAAATATCGAAAATTGCTTATAGAAAACCAAATGTAACCTTTAACTTAACAACCGTGTAAATAAAATGATTTACAACTACACCAGAAACGAGTCATGGTAGATTAGTAGCGGACGCGTTCACTTTTGTTTATGAATATATTTGTATTGCTACGTATCCTGGAAGTAAAATTTAGTTCTTATTTTATATCTGTTATTAGAAAAATATCTGTACGGCTATCATTAATGTTCGCATTAAAAATTCTAATATTCTGATTATCATGCAGGTTATTATGCAGTGTGGTGGCGGCTTAAGAGAATCTACCACCCCATCTCATCCCGTGGGAGTCGTAAAACTCGACAGCGGGAAAATAAAATTCAGAAGATGGGCAGCAGCATCTTCCTGGAACGTCTAAATAAATAAACTGCGGTTGCCAACCCGCCTGCCAAGTGTAGCAACTATGGAAAAATCCCCCATAATGAAAGGTACAAACGTTTGTAGCAATCTATAGGGGAGGACTATGTTCAGCAGTGGACCAGTGATCGGTTGAAATTATGACAATGATGCAGATTATTAGAAGGCTCCTTAAGGAACTCCATACATACAAACATACAATCATGCCTATTTCCCATATAAGAGTTAGACAGACACCACCACCATCCTAAGCCCACTTTTGGCCACCAAGTCACCATTTTGGTACGAGTTGAAATTCTTGCTTCCCATTTCGTACCCAAGAGTAGCTGCTAGTCATAGGCACATTTCCGAGGCTGAAACATACCGATACCTGGGTATGTCACAAAACATATGTAACGATTGTTACTGTCAGTTCAAATGAGGGGATTATTGCAATAATTAAAGCCAAATATCTCAAAGTAATGTTACCGTCAGTTCAAATAAGGAGATTCTTGTAATAATTAAAGCCAAACGTCTCAAAATAAACAAAATCACAGGAAATGCAAATATTCGTAGCAAATGAGTTCACATGTACTTACAGTTTAATCTTCCAATCACGCTACCTAATTTATAACTTGCCTTTATTACGCACAAGTTCCTTCGTACAACGTTCGAAACAGGATGCCTAACGAGCGTGTTAGTTCCTCACTATATCAAATCCCTACTTTTATGCAATCCAATGAGTGACGAGCTTTACAAATAATTAGGTAGGTAAGTAATAAATAAAGAAGGGTCGCCATACAGAGGCTAACATCTAGTAGGTAGGTAAGTAACTAATAAATAAAGAAGGGTTGTCAAACAGAAGCTAACACGATGAGGGTGACATGAAAAAATCAGTTCGCGAAGTTGTTTTTTGCGCGCCTGACCAAAGTATGTAACAGGCTTTTGTCGGGCGTGAACAGCACACGCATACAACGGTTGGGTCACGCCTGTCCTCATATAGACTTTTGACATACTCAAGTGAACTCAAACTAAATCAAACACTCTGGATAGAAAAGTCCGCAAAATAATGACGTCGTACAGGATGCATAATCCGAGAGCGTCTGTGATGAGGTTGTACTTGCGCCGGAGGCACTGTAGGCTTGGCTTTTTAAGTGCCCTCAACTTGCAATATCGTGAAGTGTGCAATCTCAGTAATTACTTCTTATCGAAATCAGGTGTGGCACTCATGTAATGACGACATCCGCACATGTCGTCATTACATGTGATAAAGGGCTTACCTAATATCCCCTATCCTTGCCCAACGAGACCCGGCAGTACAGAGCATTTCCGACCGGGAGACCGACGTCTGTCATGTTTGACGCCGTCCCGGCGAATCGCTTAGGAATGTTATCTCCGGTTGTTCGGCGCTAGCTAACTCTGAGTATCTGGACAGACATAACCTAGTAGCCAGGATTCTCCATCAAGAACTCGCTCTGAAGTAAGGTCTCGTGGATCGGAAAGAGCCTTATTATAAGTAATTGCCGGAGGCTGTGCTAGAAAATGACCGCGTCAGCCTCTATTGGGACCGGGCCATCATCACGGACAGGACTATTCTCACGAATAAGCCTGATAGTGAGGATATTTTGGTCGACATTACCATTCCATACGACGTGAACCTCGTGAACGCCAAAACAGATAAGAAGACAAAATATCTGGACCTAGCTCACGAGTTTACCGACATGTGGGGTGGTGTGCCGACCGAAATTATTCCGGTGGTCTTGCAACGGCAAAGACACAGGTTCGCGCGTTTACCCCTAAAAAGAAACCCTCTGTCGTATCCCCTCGCTGCCTCGGCTAGTATCGGAATTCTTGGCGTTGACATATCGAGTGTCGTTAAGTTCGGGGTTCATGTGGAAAAGCTTGGCGTGCTCAGTAGAGCGGGACAGTATTTCACCCTGGTCCATCGCTTGCAAATTTACAAGGCGCAAGTTCCGTTACAAGGCCGTGTGGTGGCGGCTCGTTAAAAGAATACTACCACTCCATCTCATCCAATGGATCTCGAAAAGGCGAGTAAGGAATTTAACTGCACTGTGCACCCAACAGCGCATGGTGGCGATGGGCTCACCGCCTATCACACCAAGTGCATTATATTGTTTTGGTGAAACGTGGATTGTGGCAGTCATCTACTTTTGCAGTGAGTGCCCAGTCTCTGACTACCCCTTACGGGATACAGTCGTGATCTTATGTATGTATGTATGTAAGTTCGCCTACACTTGCAATACTGTTCTCATCTCTGGGCGATCAAGTGCCAGCTCCTTCCAATTGAATTCAAATAAAAGCGGCTCGAATTGTCAACAACCGAATTCTTTCCGATCAGGTCGACGTATTTACCATAGTGAGTTTTGAGGAGTTGTTCGGATTAATTCCTGCTGCTAAATTTCACCATCGCACATTGCGGCACAGCATAAAATTTCATCGGCATCACCTGGATGACTAGTATTCCACCACAGTGCGTTTTGCAAGAAAATTTCTACCGAGCACAACCACTTTGTGGAATCTGCTGTCGTCAGCGGTTTTTCGATACGACTTAGGGACCTTCAAGAAAAGAGGCTAATCCTTTCTCAAAGACCGGTAACGCACCCAGAATTCTTCTGGTATTGCGGATGTTCATGGGCGGCGCTGATCACTTATCATAAGGAGCCGCTTGCTCGGTTGCCACATCTCCTACAAAAACAAGTCAGTTCGTATTGCCTCGGGTGCTTGCTGTCTTCGAGACTATATCACCTTCTGTTAGTTGCCGAAAGGTTAGCAATATTATAATTTTAAGTAATTTCACGATCTCCACAAGGCAAACTGTACTTAAAATCGTCTTTTGAATGATAGTTTCTATATGTATGTATAATACGAGTACAAACTACGCGATATTTCCTAAGAATTTGTCACTAAAAATAACCACCTATAAATGTTACTTAAAAGAACTGTGCAAATATATAACAAATATTTTTAAAAATTAATTACAAAGATAATAGAATAGATTTAACGTCTGTTATTTTAATTGATGACAGTGACAAGACCTGCCACTCATTTACCTGATGGTAAGTGCGACGTCTGGTTATAACAAATGTTATGTCACCCAGAACATTTTTGTAGGCACGAGAATGCAATCGTCAACCTGGGACATCGGGTCTTAACTCTCATATGCTCTTATAATATCCGTAAGGCACTATAGGCAACGCTTATACGATAAAAATTAAAAGAAAAGTATAGTTGCTAGGTCACAAATATGGGACAGTTACTCACTGACCGCCAAAGTACACAATTGACACCATTACAATATAATATAAATAAGAGAAGATTAAACTGTAAGTACATGTGAACTAATATATAATACAAAAAAAAAATTGTGTTTTTTGATCCATAATAATGTTACAACCTCATTTTGTGTTTTGTGGCAGGGTTCCAGGATGACTACTGTGTTCATAACGTGAAAAATACACCAAGATATTTCCACTTCTAAACTCGAACTGCGATACTTAGTATTCTCTGTAGAAACACAATTTTTTTATAAAAATAGAGAAAAGTGTACTTTTTATACCACAGATACATACGTATAGACATTATTAAATAATACGGATTTATAAGCAAATCCATGAACAGCAGCATAATAAGCAACATGGGTCCATTGCTTTTATTTATATTTCGCATCATCGTGGTCGTTTCGACGTATGAGTAAGAAAGTAGATGTAATTTTTTAGGTATTATTAAAAAAAAAAACCATTATAATATATTTATAACTTTCACATGGTTTTGTTGTCGTTTTTATCAAATTTAAGGTTTACATAGACCGGCCTGTGAATATTTAACTAAAAACGTCAATCAGAAATCATATAATATCTAAAGTCGGCCATGCTTTTCTTTATTAAAGGTTTTTAGTAAGATCTGTCTTTCTATAATTTATGAAGTCGTCACTAAATACTTCTAGAGGGTTTACTACTATTAATAATAACGTTTATGAATAATGAAATGAAATGAAATATATTATATAATATAATATATTATATGAAATCGAATATATAATATATTTATACTCTGACGTAAGAAATACAAATTACGATTGTCAAATGTTATTTACTTTTACAAACTACCACCGTTTCCTTATGAAGTTCCTCTGTACGGAGAATAAACAGGCGAAAGAAACTCCGCAGGCATCCTCTTTTTTAGTCAAATTTTTAACATTTTTTAGAACTGAAAATATGTTAGAAAATAAATAACACATTAGTTATTTGTATTTATAAACAACCTGGCAGCGATCACGTTATAAATAGAGGTTATTATCGTCCATACATTCATTATTTATGGGCAATATTACGGGATTTATACTATATACATAGACTTGACGACTTCCAGCCTCCCGAACAAGCCGGATTCCGAAAACGCTTTAGTACCATTGACCCTACACATACCCTTCTCCAGATTGTACAAAAGACTGAAGAGTCCAATCTCCCGCTATGTCTGGCGTATGTGGACTATGAAAAAGTCTTTGATTCCGTCGAAATTTGAGCGGTGCTTCAGTCACTTCAGCGGTGCCGAATCAACTATCGGTAATACCGAAGTTCTGTAGTGTTTGTACAATAAGGCTCAGATAAGAACAGATCAGAAACGATCCAATTGCAGAAAGGTGTAAGACAGGGCGAAGTCATATCCTCGGAACTCTTCATCGCTGCATTGGAAGATGTCTTCAAGCTACTGGACTGGAAAGGATACGGTATTAACATCAATGGCGAATACATCACTCACCTTCGATTTGCCGACGATATAGGCACGGCGGGTAGGTCTTAAGATGAACATGGACGAGACGAAGATCATGTCTAACGTCTATGTCACACCTATAACAGTTGTTGGTGGGAACACTACGCTCGAAGTTGTTGACGAATATGTATACCTAGGACGGATTGTCCGACTATGTAGGTCCAACTTCGATCCAGAGGTCAATCGACGGATCCAACTCGGCTAGGCAGCGTTCGGGAAACTGCGTCACATCTTCTCTTCGAGAATACTTCAATGTCTCAAAACCAAAGTTTACAACCAGTGCGTGTTGCCAGTGATAACATACGGAACAGAGACGTGGTCCTTCACTGCGGGCCGCATGACGACGCTCAGAATCGCTCAGCGAGCTATGGAAAGAGTTATGCTGAGTTTCTTTGCATGATAAAATCCCTAACGATGACATCCGCAGCAGAACCAACGTAATCGATGTAGCCCTAAGGATTAGCAAGCGATGTAAATGAAATGGCAATAGTCCGGCCATATAGCTCGTAGAACCGATAACCGTTGAGGAAGAAAGGTTAGGCCGGTACGAGGTTGCCGCTCTTCTCGAGCGGCAACCTCGTACCGGCAAACACACTTCGTATGGCGCCCTTCCACTAGATGGAGCGACGACCTGCACGGTTTTGCGGGAAGTCGATGGATGCAGGTGGCTCAGAACCGTGTTTTGTGGCAATCTATGGGGGAAGCCTATGTTTAACAGTGGATTAAAATAGGCTGAAATGATGATGATGATAAAGCCTTTGTTTAATAAACTTTTTGAACCTATGGACAGAAAGACTGCTCACTTTCTGGGATTTTGTTGTAAAAACGTACACTTTGCCCCAGAAATAAGTTACTGACTCTGCTGAGTCGAGTAATCGGCGTTACAAGTTTGTGTTTGCCCTGGTATTTACATTATGTACATCACTTTTTTAATTAAAGCTATATATATTCTTGTGTACGTCCATAATATTTTCATAGATATATTGAGCGACCAATGCCAATGATACTTATTTATTTAAATTTATCTCTAAGCCGATGTACAATGTTTAAAATAACATTGTTTACCTCTTCCTATAATAACATTTGTCGTTTTATTTTGAAAATCAAAGATGTGTCATCAGCGACTAATACTATTTCGTGTTTATCAGTTATGTAAATGAGAAATAATGACAGACCGAGAATCGTTCTCTACAGGACACCCGATAGAAATTGTATTACTAATAACAACTTTTTGTGTTCTATTACTCAAAAAAGATCTGATTAGTTTAACGGCAGTATTTCTTACACCATAATGATGTAATGAAGAGTGTTTCATGATGAACACAATCAAAAACTCACAAAAGAACACTAAAAACACCCAAGATATCCTGTGAATTCTCCCAGGCATCAAAAATTTGCTTAAATAGCACCTGCATCGGTTGTAAATTGACCCCTTGTAAAACCAACCTGATTACTGTGGAGTAATTTATTTAAATTAAAATGCCATAACATTGGATCTAGCATGATTTTTTCAAAGATTTTACTAAGTGTTGGTAGCACAGAAATTGGTCTAAAGTCAGTGTACTGTCAGATTTAAATAAAGGAATGACTTTACTCTATTTCATTAAGTCAGGAAACACCATATTTTAAACTGTCACTGATAATGGCTAAATGAGGTGCTATTATGTCTAGTATAGACGCAGTTACTTGAACGAACATACCCCATAGATCAGCAGTTTTTTTTTTCGTCAATAGTCTTAAAATATTTAACAATATCTTTGGAGTTTATCGTCTTAAATTTAAAAATGTTATTACTTATACTAACATTTTCTTTGAATAATGCCCCAGCGACAGTGGAAGAAGAATTTATAGATTTTGTAGTTAAAAAAGGAATATCAGTAATATAACTCTCAAAAGACTGCCGCAACCTCATGATCAGTCTTTGTAAATTTATTGTTTATGTTTAATAGGTAGTCACAGTTACGAGCCCTAGTTTTCCCTTTTTCACTTTTAATAATTCTCCAAGTAATTTTTATTTTATCAGTTGCTTTCTTAATTTTATTGCATGTTTCATTGTATGACTTGGCTATAGGACATACTTTTTAAAAGTTTTTGAATAATTTTTAACATGTTCTCCTTACGTTTTGCTATGGTTTTATAATTTTTCGTTGTAAAATTAATACAACCTTTGCCACCTTCTAGGAATTCCTGATGTCGCTCAATCGTTAAATATCTTCTGACTGTTTAAGGACAAAGTTCTTCTAAGTTAATAATTAAATTAAATTATTTCAATACCAGTATTAAATATATATGTTATCTTTTAATGAATGAATTTTTAATGATAAAAAGTTAGTGTCATCGTTTTAAGGAAGAAAAGTAAGTTTTTTAACTACATTACTTCTAAATATCTCCAAGCGATACGTTTACAGGAACAAACGCAACTTTCCTATTACTCTGTCTTATGTGGCCGTAAGGTAATGAGACCAACTGCCCACAGTGATAAGAACTTATTTTGTTAATAATAGATTCATGCCATGGTTTAACATCAGTCAAAATATTGTCTATACAAGTTGCACTAGACCCAGCAATTGGTGTTGGTTCTATAAACATGTTAACAAGATTGTGTGACTTAAATAATGAACTAATTTTAAGGCTAATGGAAGAAGCTAGCTTCTAAAGAGATTAAAGTCGCCGCATATGACGACAGACTCGTTCTGTTTATTAGGTTTAAGTAAAACCTCCTCCATTATCTTTTTAAAACACTCATACAAACCACACGGGGACCTGTACACACTTAATATTTTTAAAACTATTGATTGTAAGAGAACCGCGGATCTATGGGATATGTACGTTGAAGTTAGTTCGTCTATTATAGATATAATTGCACCTCAATTAGCCATAATTTTTAATTCTAGTATTGAACTAGGTGTGATGAAACATCAAATCAGGAATAATAATAACATCGGACTCTGCTAACTTTAGACCTATTTCCGTACTACCAACATTAAGTAAAATTTTTGAAAAATTTATACTTAATCAAATGTTAAAACATTTTAATTTACATAAATTGTTTCACAAAAACTAATTTAGTTTACAAGGGGTCGTTCTACAACAGATGCAGGTATTGAACTTATTAAGAATATATATATGATGCCTGATGGGTTATTTCTGTGATCTTTCTAAGGCCTTCGATTGTGTTGATCATGAAACACTTATCAGGAAACTACATCATTACGATATAAGAAATTCTGCACTGAAACTTCTAACTTCATATTTGAGCAATAGAACGCAGAAAGTAGTTATCAATATTACGAGTTCTTACGGATCAGCAGTATCTATGGGTGTCCCGCGGGGTTCGATTCTCGGCCCATTTCTATTTCTTATTTACAATAATGACTTACCTTATCTAGTAGGACAACAATGATATAGTGTTATTTGCTGATGATCTTTGATTTTTAAGATAAAACGTCAACTTTTATTATATGACGAGGTAAATAATGCTATTTCAAAATTAGTACATTGGTTTAAAGTTAACAATTTGCTTTTAAAGGCAATAAAACAAAATATATTAAATTCACAACACCAAATGTTAAACAATAAGGTGTAAATGTGCTTGTGAATGGGGAAGCGTTGAGCCTTGTGGATACTGCTGTCTTTCTTGGAATAACTCTTGACGCAAAACTTCAATGGAGCCCCCATATATCTAAACTAGCTAGTAGACTTAGCTCTGCAGCTTATGCTGTAAAAAAATTTAGGAATTTGACTAATGTTGAAACTGCTGGATTAGTTTATTTTAGTTATTTTCATAGCTAATGTCTTATGGTATTTTGCTATGGGGAAATGCAACTGATGTAGAAGCGATTTTTGTTTTGCAAAAGCGGGCCGTAAGAGCTATTTATAATCTTGGCTCTAATGGGATCTCTTAGAAATAAATTTAAAGAAATTTATATCTTAACCTTGGCCTCTCAATATATATTTGAAAAGATTTTGTTTGCACACAAGAACATAAATCAGTTTACTAAAAAAAGTGATGTTCATAATGTAAACACCAGGAACAAGCATAAATTAATAATGCCAGTTACTCGACTTCACAGGGTCAGTAATCTTTATAGGAAAATCAATGTATACCTTTTTACAACAAAATCCCAGAAAGTGCACAGAGTCTTTCAATTAAAAATTCAAATTTTATATTAAACAAAGACTTCATAAAAAGGGTAATTATAATGTTACAGAATACATAGATGAGAGGAATAAGGTGATTGTCGCCAAGCTATTTCTACATCTTTATAATACTGATGTTATTGTACATTATTCTAAAAAATGACTGAAAAAAAAAACCAGCTGGGTTTCTTACTGGTTCTTCCCAGGACAGGGCATTTTTTGCGAACCAGTGTACTTAAAAAAAAGAAAAAAAATTACTTTCAATAAGTATTATGTAAATAATCTGTATTGCATAAAAAAATATTCTATTCTATTCTATTCTATTTACAACAATGTGGTGCTCAAGCTCATCACAGGCCATCTCTATCAGAAAAACATTAGCGAAAGTTGCGTTCGTTCATGTTTTTTGGATAACTTACTTCTTAACCTCCTATATATTTATGATTAAGACCGTTATAATAGTGGAATGTATAGATTGTTGTACTTAGGTTTTACATAAGAAATCACAAGAATATTAATTGTTAGTTACTATTTTAAATTCCCGGTGCCGGCACAACTAAAATTGTTATTGCAATTTTAAGTGCTGATTTACCACGTGCTCGGCGGTGAAGGAAAACATCGTGAGGAAACCTGCATGTCTGAGAAATAAAAAATATTTCGAAGACATGAGAAGTCCGCCAACCCGAATTGGAGCAGCGTGGCGGATTCTTCCTAGCTCCAAAACCCTATCAGAAATGAGAGGAGGCCTGTGCTCAGGCTCAGCTTTATAGGCTGAAACTCTACTTTCTTTTACTTTACTATTTTTAATTCGCAGTTGTATCTTTTGCCACTTATTCGTGTAACTAAAACTTAGTTTAAAATGGCTAGTCTGCTTCGAACAGTTACAAACTAAGAATCCCTCTAAAGTGTTGAAGGTTACTTACATGCTTTATAATGTCACTAGACCAATGATTCTGCCGTGAAGCAGTAGTGTGCGAACATTACTATGTTTCGGTTTGAAGGGCACTCTAAGCTAATGTAACCACTGGGCATATGAGATTACGCTAGCTCACAGTGCCGTTCAAACCAAAACACAGTAATGCTTGCACACTACTGCTTCACGGCAGAATAACTGGCCCTGGGGTGGTACCTACCTAGACAGATTCCTGCATAGAAATCCTACCACATATAGTCACACTTAAATGTCAAGGGGGTCAAACTCATCGCGTCACATACCGGAACGGGCAGGACAATTACTGCCGTGTCAGATAATACTAAAAAATTTTTAAAATTGTGTAACTTTAAGCATCACATTTATCGCCATATTTGTGTCCTTATTGACTTATATATATTTTCTTCGTCATCTTCATCAGCCTGCAAAAACTCCATAACCCAGCTATGGAGTTTTTGCCGTCGTATCGTATCGGACTCCTGAACTAGAGGATTTGCCATAATCGCCACGCTTGACAGACGCTTCACACATTAGACGCTGGTTTTATTGGATTAAGTGATAAAACGCGATTGTTGTCACTTGTTAAAACTACAATATTATTATAATAACAATAATAATGATAGCAATGATACTTGTATTAGTTCCAAAAAATATTTTATTTATAAGCTGAAAGATTTCGCTTTACGTCATTGTGGGTGCATCAAACTATTGTATATTGAAAGTGTCATTATTATTAATGTATTATTCATCTTATTTACTTAAAGCTCATTTGGTGTGAAACCCGTGTCAAAGCTAAAATCAATAAATATGATTACGTACGTCATGACACCGGCCAAAACCTTAAATGAAAAATAAAAACATGTTACTTTAAATTCAATTTTGTTTAAAACTAATCAGAGAGTATAGAAAAGAAATATGGAGAACAATTGATTCAGCTATTGCTGAATATGGGTAAATATTGCTACGAAGAAGGAAGCAGCAGAGAAGGTCCCTAAACGCCTGCATTCTTCTACTTCCTCAAACCTGAAGAATGAATCGCATCACCTTTCTCACTGGAGCGTAGTCCTACAATGCATTTGTCAGTACGAAGTTGCCACTCATAATAGTTTTTTCCCCACAGTTAGCGGTTCTTCGTCCCGGTCAGTCAACCAGTCAATTGCCGCTTCAGCTTGCTAATTCTCAATACTGAAAGGGCTATGCTCGGTGTTTCTAAGCGATATAGAATCTGCAGCTTATCTGGGGTAACCGATATAACATTAGGAAGAATAATTATAAAACCATATTATTTAGTACATTTAGCATGTATCCAGATTGGAGCTAGCGTAGGATGTAGCATATGAAATACACTGGACATTCAAAATACACGCGTTACCCAAAGACGATATTTTAGGTGGCCAACAACTCACGAATTACCCAATTTGTCTGGCCGCGGCGTTTAGGTGAAATGTCATTTTCATTTCTTTTTTATTAAAGTATGTCACGAGACTTCTGCTCATAACAGCACGGTGTTAACCACTTTCCGTTAGGAAATTCTGCAAATAATCGCACTGTGCTCGTTACCATGACACACCAGTCGTTAGGTCCTGTAATGACACTAACTTTAATGCCGAATGTAAAGTAAAGGCACCGCAGTGAGGCCTTCCTAGGCAGATTCCTGCATAGGAATCCTACCACCAGCAACCACTATTACTTAATTACGCAAGTTAAATAGGTAAATCTAAAAATGGCGATTATATCTTTGAAACAAGGTTTAGACAGTGATTATCATAAATAAATACCGTAAAAATAAAATTCCAGGTCAAGGTAAACATGCCTACAGGTGAATAACATAAATTGAAAAGTTGTAGTTCGTAGAAAAAAATATCCAATTCTTCAAGCAGTTGATCGTTGCGACACATAAGGCGACTGACAAGCGCTTTTGTTTGTTCCATCTGAAAGAATGCGTAGCTCTATTACAAACTATTCAAAATATTTGTGGTCTATGAAAATAGACTATCAAAGCCATTTATTGGATTCCGTTAAAAAAATTAACCTCTCTCAAAGTTCGATGGCAGGGTTCAACCACCGCAACAACGTTACCGATGATGAACGTGCACCAGGTGAGATGATTCATTAAATAGTATCGCATATGAGAATTTGCTGTAAAAAGAAATTAAAGAAATTATATAACTTAGTCCTATTTAATTTTTTTTTGTTGGATGGGAGTGACGAAGCTCGCAACCAGCACGAGTAAATGCCATGCTTATTTATCACAGTATTAGTGTCACCGAGAACGTTAAGTTAACATTTGTGCAAAAAAGGCCAAATTGTTGATTTTGTGTCTGGTTGTGGTGTGATCGTCTCCGTGTCTCTGGCCCTGACACTGCCGCCCATATTATCGCGGAGTCATTACTCGCTCGATCTATGAGGCGCGGGTAGGTCAGGACGAGCGAGTACGTCTGTTTTTGTTCGATAATATATAAATTAATCTATCTCTTTGACAGAGATTCTTTGGCCTCACTTAGGAGAGTATTCAATATTTTAGTCATTAGAAGATAGCAAAATTCTTTCGCTGCTAAACCCAGTGTTACTATTTTAAAAACATTTGAAAGCAACTAAACAAAATAACCTTAAAGTGTAATACGACTGAAATGCAAGATAAAAGCTGCAAGAGAATTTCATAAAGCTCTTTACATGTATCAGAGAGAAGATGAAAAATGATAAGCGCCGAGTCGCTTGCTTATATTTTACAGTACACAAGTGACATGGGTACAAAGTTCTGTAATGTAGAAAAGACTATACGTTCCGTAGTGACATGTACACGTCTAATGCCAAGAACGCATCTCACAACCTTTTTGGTTTGGTTTCACCACTCTATATATATCTGACAATCTTATCTTAAAAAATAAAACTAAAGCAATAATAGCAATAGCAAGCAATATTCTTGTAAATTTTTATCTAATTCGGACAAAAACTACAGTTATGATGCTGTGACATTACGACAGACAGACGAAGGATAAAGTGTTCGCTGTATGATAGCGGAATCGTAAAAATAGCTTGAAAGGAATAACGTTCGTGATTTAGGCTTAATATGTCAGTAGGGAGTTGCAAAATGTTTACCTTAGAACACTCTTAATGCAGTGCATCAGTACACAAGCGTTTCGAATTTGTGATGAAAAATATTACATATTAATCAAAGTACCTAAGAAAGTTATTGATGTCATTAGGTCGTAGGCAATGTTCACAAAGTTCACGATGAATGACGTCATAATTATAAGCACTGTAGGGCCTTCACACTTGTTTATCATCTCCACTAATTCGGAAATATGTCGATATGACATTAACAGTTGACGAAGCCTTGTTTCATTCTTCTGTAAAATAGCTGTGACCAATGTGCGTTGTTTGTTATAAAAAAAACATGATATATTTTACTGGTCGTAGGATTCGTCTAGGTAGGTATCACCGCAGTGCCAGATATTCTGCCTACTAGCGGTAGTGTGCAAACATTACTGTGTTTCGGTCTAAAGGGCACTAATAGCTAGTGTAATGACTGGGCATATGGACTCAAGAATTGATGTCTCAGGATGACGACCGCAGTGTAGTGTCACACAGAAATGTTCTGAGTAACGCAGAATTTGTAAAAGACATACGTTCACGTTATTTAACAAAACTAGATTATTAATTGACTCATCGCCACCATTGAACAAATTCGTAAAATTCAAATACTCATAACTTTTTATAGAATAAACCGATTTTAATAAAACAAAGACTAAATGTTACAGGAAAATACCCTCAATGATTTTCTAACTGTGTATTTTGATTAAATTTAGTACTTTAGGCGTGATACGTTCACAACCGTTGTATTACTAAGAGACACATTTTTTTAAAAGTTTTCACCTGGCTTGAGAGTTCAGCTGTACTATGAATCTTTATTTATGTAACTATATAAGTTTAGGTTAAACCAAACCTGGCTGGTCCCGCGAACACAGCTATCCGAATCCAATGAAGCTGTATAAGCCACAACGGCTAGCAGCAAAAACATCGTTAATTTTTTTTTATTTCTTTATTTATTTAATAATTGTAGGGTTATTCATTATTATTATAGGTTAGTTGGTTTGGGTTTACATATTTTTCATTAACTGTAAATATTTATTTTAAATTGTGTTGTAAATACGTATAAATAAATAAAATTGGAGTATCTGTCTGTGATTTCGCAATAGTTTTTTTTTTTATTCCAGGCCGGTTCCCACCGCCCAGAGTTACCGACACACAAGTCGACAGTCCGAATGGACGCGCGCAGCCTCCTTCGGACGACTTAAAATATTTAAGATTTTCGAAATCACGAAAGCACGCAGCGAACGCGACACAGTCCGAACTTCGAGGTTTTTGTAGGAGTTTTTATTTTTTTTTTATGTTTGGGTCAAACCAAACCTGGCACGCGGGCCCCTGGCCCGCGAGTACAGTATCCGATGAAGCTGTAAAAGCCGAGAAGGCTAACAGCAATTACATCACCGAAAATATATAGAGTTTTTTCTTAAACTCATATAATACATATGAGATTAAAAAATAATAATTTTCAGGGTACCAAAACTCAAACACGCGTTTTTAAAAATTTTGTCTGTCTGTTTGTTTATCCAAGCTGATCTCGGAAACTTTCATTGGCGGGTAGGGGTATTTTCAGAGAGTAATCTAAGATTACTTACTACTTTTTGTTTCGGAAATATTCAGGGTTTCTGCGTAAAATCTGAAAAATTGTAGAAATTTGGGACTATGCTATGGATGGATATGTTACGCGCGGATTTAATTTGCGTTTTGGTCATCATTATTTTCGTTGATGACAGTTTTAATACATATATAGTTACATATAATCACGCCTTTTTCCGATACAAGGGGCAGGCAAAGGCTACACATGTAGCCCATATTTCGCAATCGCGGGAAACGATATTTTAATAAGTGAAACATTTTAGTATGAGACAGTTTTAATATTGCTCTTGATATCTTATAAGTTGTTCACAACATTCATAGTTCTTTCTTTTACGTCTTTCCCTTATACCTTATCTATACGTATAAATAAAATTGAAGTGTATAACTGTCTGTCTGTGATTACGCGATAAATATTTTTTTCTTTACCGAAACACAAAAAAGGCGTGTTTTTAAAAATCTTATCTCTGTCTGTTTAGTCAATTAAGTGTACTGTTATTTCAAATCTAAGAAATGATAATAAAAGATGTCAAATAAGATTCTATAGTATTAAACTAATACCTGAAACACAGAAAAATAAAAACATTATTATGTTTTCTTACAAAGAATATAATTAATACAAAGTACGAGTACAATAGTTAAACAGTATCTCAAAAAGATTGCGTTTTGCAAATGATGTTTTTTTCTGAATTGTGATATTCTCCGTTAAGTGACGTTGAGATTTCAGATTAAAATATTGGCACACGTTGAATATTCGGATTTTCGTGGTCGACGAACGGTCGAATTCTGAATTGATTGATTGAAATGCAAATTTAGTGCAATTTCCCTTATGTTATATTGGTTGCTCATTAGTTAGCTATATTTTTTTTTCATTTGTTTTAAGTAAGCTAAAATTTTGATTGTTAACAATAATAATTATTTCTTGAACATAGCGTTGCGGTAGATATTTACGCATTTTCCGCCGTGGAAGTAAAACAATAGTTAATTAGCATTAGGCGTTGTGCAAATGACGTCATTTTCTTTATAGCGCCTTACTTGCAACGGCGGTGGCGTGAATCTAGCCCGTGAGCACAACTATACGTAGAAGCTCTAAAAGTTTCTGTTAGAAAACACCATCGAAATTATGTATCAAATATTTGTCGACATAAATTTGATGGCAAAGTTAGGCCGCTACTTATGCATTAATAATTTCATTTAAACCGAACCTGGCTGGGCCCGCGAGGACAGCTAGTAGAATCCGATGAAGCTGTAAAAGCTACAACAGCCTGACAGCAAATACATCACCGAAATTATATCAAATATTTGTCGTTAAGTCTGATGGTGCTATCTTAAAACTTTGTGTGTTGTTGATCGAATGGTCTCTAGATGAATATTGTATTGAAGTCATAGCAATTTTCACAACTTTGAATATTTAACATTATAATGTTTAAATTTGTTTATTTCATTAATTGTAGGTATAGTAATTATTATTCTAGGTTAGTTAGTTTAGATTTACATGTTTACCATTATGTTTTCTTTTATTTACGCGAATACTACACATTTAAATAAAACTAATTTTTACGGATTTTATCGCGTTTAATTTTAACTATTTATAACCCGTAGTTTTGAGTGCTTTACGGCACCCATGGTCACGGGGGGACTGAGGTGAAAGATGTCCTGATGTCATAGTTAACGCGGGGTACCTTCAGCTTTTAATAATTGTTTTTGGTCCGATCTACGCAGAAAGAGCTAACTGTGTCTGATAGAGCTAACTGTGTCTTGAAGTCTTGCATCATCAATCATTGCTTGGTTTTTGATTTAATTTTATTAATTATTGGATCCCAAGCTGGTAGTAATACCCAACCATCCTCTCTATCGAAATAAGGATGTTTTTTAATTTCAATAGCCTCGCAAATCATCCTTGGTAGGAATCGGTGCTCTTTCCTATGTAAGTGAGACCATCTCTTACATAGGCCAAAAAAAAGATGGATAAAAACCCGCGAAAAAGAACATATAGCTGACGTGAAGCATCGTCGTTCTATAAAGTCTGCAGTCTGTGACCATGTTCTGGATCATCCCAACCACTACATCAGATTTGATAAACCACAAATCCTTGCAAAAGAAATCTAGTATATCCACGCGGATGAAGTCGCGAACATCACCTAGTTTTCGAAATATGTTCCTATAAGATAAACTAGGGCTGCATTTTTACAGTATATATATATATATATATATATATATATATATATATATATATATATATAAGCTTGCATATATATATATATATATATATAAACACGTAGATAGCAGATATATTGCGTAGATGTCAATATCTGATTGGTAACTGTTAGAAATTCCTCTGGTATTGCGGATGTTCATGGGCGGCGGTGATCACATACCATCAGGTGAGCCGCTTGCTCATTTGCTCCCTCCCCTATAAAATAATTACTACTTTTTCAATTATATGTGATATCTTTCACCATGATAGAAATCAATGAGAAGGACATCCCCGTAAAATAAATATGAAGTTCGAGACAAGAATAAAGGTAAATTTAAAATATATAATATATTTTGACTAACCTGATTTCTGTATTCCTTGTACTCCAAGTTGGTCAATAATTTTATTAACTGATTTCAAGGGTAATTTGAAATGCGAGCTATCCAATGTTATAGCAACAGTAAGATCTGTGGGTAAAAAAGTGATTTTTTTTAAATAATTATATTTTATGATGCGTCAGTAATGAACTTTCATATCTCGTTACAATTTTTTATGAGAACGAAACATTGAGGTAATACTACAACACTTCAGATACAGATAACTATCAAGACAAGATTTTTACATTTATAGTATAAAATGATCCAAATGAAGAGTACTTATACTAACATTTACATATAGTTTTACTTATATTTTTCTGGTGTTAGATAAGCGTCTAGACAGGTACCATGGCAGGCTAACTGGTAGTCTGCCGTCAAGTAATACTATGCAAAAATAACTGAGTTACGGTTTCAATAGCATGGATAGCTAGTGTTATAACTGGGCATAAGCGCCTTAAGAACTGATGTCTCAAGGTGACGAGCGCAATGTGGTGCCACACAGATTAGATCTGGGTGACACTGTTTTTGTTATGGGGAGACGCTGCACGTTACCTTTAAGTAAACCATTTCCTCGTCTCTTAGCATACATTAATTAAAAAGGTACAATAAATTACAAAAAAAAACGTACCGTTTTCAACCTTAGTGACAAATTGCTTTAATTCTCTATTTACTGAATGCAGCGAAGAGTTTACCAATCGCACGATAAATGCTAATAGTGTACCCAAAAGACTTACAATGAAATACCCTGGGTAGATCATTGAGTACAGATATAATATTGTAACTGGAAAATATTGAAACTGAATTAGATTTTAGACGAAAACGAATGTAACTGACGTTTATACAGTTTGATTAATACAAATTTGTTGGCATATTATTTTCGGCTTACTTTGACTGTGACGTAGGATTTCTTTCGATAAAGATATATAAAAATGCATACATATTCCACAAGAAAGCACCATCATATTAAAAATCATAAGTGCACTTGAGTATGCTTGTTTTTGTTTAACTTTGCGATCTTCGTTTATCTGAAATAACAGAGTATACACCTTCCCTTAAGAATGGTCTGTGAAAACTGTGTGAATAATGCATTTAAGTAAGTAGATCTAAAAATCTAAAAATGAACTAAAGGCATCGATAAGCAATAACGAAACATAAAGCATTTTTTTATATTTACTAGTGCTCCTGGATTAAATTCTAAGGATTAGCAAGCTGAAGTGCAATGTGCCGGCTATATAAATCGTAGAAACTGTAACCGTTGGGGAAGAAAAGTTCTCGAGTGGCAACGTCAAATCCGCAATTGCAGTGTAGGGCGACCCCCCATTAGATGGAGCAACAACCTTCACGGTTTGCGGGAAGTTGATAGATGCAGGAGGCCTATGTTCAGCAGTGGACTATGATAGACTAAAATGATGATAACGATACATACGAGTACATATAGTCACGCTTTTTTCGCCCTCGCCGAAAACGAGACGTGACGCGTGGCGAATCAAGTCGCCGCCATTTTTATACTAGTCAAAAAATTCTTTCTCCCCGTTCCGTTCCCACGAGCAGTATAGTCTGTACTTATATACTTTAGTCACCTCTTACGACGCCTCGGTAGGAAAGTGGTAGGTGGTGGTAAGAATAATGTTTTCTTTTATTTAATGTTTTCTTTTATTTACGCGAATATTACACATTTAAATAAAACTACTTTTTTACGGATTTTATCGCGTTTAATTTTTGAACTATTTTTACCCGACGTTTCGGACGCTTTACAGCACCCATGGTCACGGGGGGACTGAGGTGACAGTTGTCCCGATGTCATAGTTAACCCGGAGTACCTTCAGCTTTTAATTATTATTTGTAGTCCGATCTACGCAGAAAGAGCTTACTGTGTCTTGAAGCCTTGCAGTGGTATGCTTGGTTTTTGATTTAATTTTATTAATAATAGGATCCCAAGCCGGTGGTAATACCCAACCATCTTCCCTATTGAAATTAGGATGTTTTTTAATTTCAATAGCCTCGCGAATCATCCTTGGTAGGAATCGGTGTTCTTTTGCAAGGATTTGTGGTCTATCAAATCTGATGTAATGGTTGGGATGATCTAGAACATGGTCACAGACTGCAGACTTCCTAGAGCGTTGATGCTTCACATCAGCTATGTGTTCTTTAACACGGGTTTTAATGGATCTTTTAGTTTGCCCTATGTAAGAGAGACCACATTCACAATCCAGCTTGTATACTCCTGCATCTTGTAGAGGGATGTTACACTTGACAGATGGTAAAAACTGACTTATCTTCTTCGGCGGCTTGAAAAATGTTCTTATAGAAGCTCGCTTCAAGATATAGCCAATCTTGTCCGTGACTCCTCTGACATATGGAAGAACAGCAGGTACACGCTCGACTGTGGCCGGCTTCACTCGGTCACTGCGACGAAGGCGCGGAACCCGAAGCTTGTTGTCTTGCAAAACTTGCTTGACATGCTGAAGCTCGGCGGCCAGGTGTTTACTGTCACAGATCCCTTGTGCTCTCTGAAACAAAGATTTACCCACGGTAGCTAACTGTGAAGGATGGTGGTGAGATTCACCATTTAAATACCTATTTGTATGGGTCTTTTTTCTATACACAGTGTGACACAAGGTGTTATTAGGATTCCGAATTACTAACACATCCAGAAAAGCTAAAGAATTATTTGCCTCTAACTCCATTGTAAATTGAATTTTACATTGGCTTGGGATCCTATTATTAATAAAATTAAATCAAAAACCAAGCATACCACTGCAAGGCTTCAAGACACAGTAAGCTCTTTCTGCGTAGATCGGACTACAAATAATAATTAAAAGCTGAAGGTACTCCGGGTTAACTATGACATCGGGACAACTGTCACCTCAGTCCCCCCGTGACCATGGGTGCTGTAAAGCGTCCGAAACGTCGGGTAAAAATAGTTCAAAAATTAAACGCGATAAAATCCGTAAAAAAGTAGTTTTATTTAAATGGTGGTAAGAACTTATGTCACAAGGTGATGGGCACAGTGTGGTGTCACACAGAAATTATCTAGGTGACACAGCATTTGTTAACGGCAGACGTTGCACTTACCATCAGGTGAACGTTTTGCTCGTTTCATCACTATCCAATAAAAAAAAATCAAAGACTATAAAATATTACTTTACCATCATCATCAGCCTATAAGAGACAATTTGTCCAAAATAAACGCGCTTGGCAGTCGGATTGGGATCGACTAGGTGCTTTGCACTTTAGACGCTGCAACCTGCCATTAGTGTATATTGATCGGCTAGCATATTGGAGACGGTTATTGGCATCTGTCGGATTCTCGATTTTCCAGGCATTTTCCTTAGGCGACTTTTATGACATCCACAGGATTGAACAAAAAAATATCAAACTTGTGTTAGATTGCTCATGACTGTCGTAAAATTGGACACAACGAAATGGAGAATGCTGAATATTGCCTGAAAAACCACATCTCAGAATGCCACACCGAAAAACTTTTGACGAGGTGTACCGTCTAAGGTTCAACCAGGCTAGTACAGCTATCTGCAGTCCGCCAATCAGAAGAGCGGTTACGACAAATTCTCCCTATCACTAATAAATGGAACGCTTAAAGAGTTAATTATGGTGATGTTGAATATTGAAATGTCTGAAGTAAAATGTAGCTAACTAAAAAATCATGAAAATGATTCTCGAGGTACTAAATGACAAAACGTTTGATAAACCTGAGGATACTATTTAAATAAGAAAAACAACCTTTATCGTAGTGCTTGCCCATAGCCCATTCTATCTTGGAGGTATCGCGTCGGAGACTACTAAGGAAATGAAAATAAAACACAGGCTCATCTGCACCTCAATTCGTCATCAACTTACTGGTGGTAGGATTCTTATGCAGGAATCCGTCTGGGTAGGTACCACCCCAGGGCCAGGTATCAGGGCCGTGATTAGTAGTAGTGTGCAAACATTACTGTGTTTCGGTTTGAAGGGCACTGTAAGCTAGCGTAATCACTGGGCATATGAGATTTGTGGCGTAACACAGAAATTTCTTTAGTCTATAAAAAAAATCAATTCGTGGCCTAGTGGTCAGAGCGCCGAACTTCTATGAAGCGGTTCCTGGGTTCGAATCTCAATTGGTTTTCGGGTCTGCTTATTTTGCACGTGTCTAATGTGTGTTTGCGGTACAAGAGATGTCCGAAATCCATGTGGGACATCGTTTATATTAATATATATATGATTATAATATATATATAGTCAGAATATGCGTTAGCATTCGCAGACAAACGATACACATTCGTGTTTGAAATGTGTGGTATTTCGAATTAAGAATGATAAAGTTTGTTCAGCTTATAAATCTTTGCTAGTGTTTCTTAGTTTTTATTATTAAATCCCAGTTTATAAGCTGATGCAAATAAGTTTTATAAATGGATTGCGAACGTTTTTAACGCAGCTTAAGTAATATATCACTCGTCGCATTCGCCCCGCGGCGCCATATGTTCCAACGCATGACACAATTGAGGTAATACCAAGATCCAACAACCAGAAAGCAGTGGAAGACGGTGTAGCAACGCGGATAGATTCCTGGGTGTCTTTAATGCAAATATCCCAGATAAGACCAATTCCAGCTAGTGCACCTGCAATTGGAGAGGGAATTGTTTAAAAAAATATTGGTTAATGTAATTCCCCCATTTCCCTTTTCACCATCGGACAACAAGACGCACAGCGGGTTTGCATCCTTTTGCTGTGGACATACTCGTACCTTGCATTCGAACGAAGCGTTTCTCTTTATCGTTCATAATGCGTTCAGCAAAGGAATGGAATAATTTGCCTACATCGGCCATCCAAAATCCGAAGAGTGAATTCCATCATATACCATCAGGTGGATTAGTAGCGCTAGCTTATAAATTAAATATATATGTATATATTATATAAATAAATATTTTTCTTCTTTCCACTTCTCTCTTTAACCAAACCGAGATTTGTTCCCTTCCTAATTTATAAAAGAATGTGTAAAAATACTTAATTCAATTGTGGTGAAATTGGTTAGCCTTTATTCTTGAAGAGTAACGATAATATGCAACGCTGTCACTATAGTATTCGTGAGACCGCATTGGGGAGTAAGATTTTTTTACTCATATAGTTAATAGAATCAGGCGTTACTTTGCGGAAATCCATTATAATGAAGAAAAGTAAGTTACTTTGCTAAGATCCGCATGCAAAATATAAAAACAAAAAACTAGGTAATATACACCATTTTTATATTTTGCATGCGGATCTTAGCAAAGTAACTTACTTTTCTTCATTTTTTACTCATATCAAAAATGCGCCGACGTGCTCTGCTACCAGTCACGTCTCGTTTCCCGCGGGGGC
This sequence comes from Luehdorfia chinensis, assembly GCA_019845155.1. NCBI lineage: Eukaryota > Metazoa > Arthropoda > Insecta > Lepidoptera > Papilionidae > Luehdorfia > Luehdorfia chinensis. The sequence continues at coordinate 7,762,640 of JAHVAK010000025.1, read as the reverse complement.
GAAAAGTGGGCTACGTATGTGGCCTCTGCCTTCTCCCATATAAGGGATACGGGATAAAGGCGTGACTGTATGTATGTACGAAATTTAAAATTGTAATATATTTTGTTAAATATAAAACTTAGTAAAACTTTAAATATGAGTTAGCCCACGTTGCCGTGTGGTAGTGGCTGTAGTAAAAGTCGTCAGAAAAAAATTAAATCCAGCAGCAGCACCTGCACCATCTAAATAAATAAACTAAGGTTGCAAACCCGCCTGCCAAGCGTGGCAACTGTGGCAAAATTCCCCCTTAAAACGAGAGCTACAAATTTTTGTGGCATTCTGTGAGGGAGGCCTTAGTTCAGCAGTGGACCCTATATAGTGTAGCCTATCACGGCTGAAATGATGATGATGATAAAAGTTGGATAGTTTTTTTAAATATTATGACGTTTACTTACAAAGCGTAGTCACAAATATTTGTCCAAGGAACACGTACGTGTGTGAGACACACATAAGGTGACGGGATCCATTTTTTTGAATACGCACAGGAGCTATACCCAGCATGCGCTTTATACGAAGCAGTATTAAAAGGCGCTCATGCACTTCGGCTTCGTCCTGTCTTATGTACCCCATTTTAAATTACTTAGTAACCAGCTTAATGATATTTAATAATATGAGAAGCAACTTGAGGTTGTCTGAAAATCAAAGGTCAAAAGCTGTTTTAAAGTTCATAGTAGTTTATGTGGAAATAAAACATAAAAATTTTCAATTAAAAATTTTAATTTTCTTCTTCTACAAGATCATACAAAATAAAGTATATTAAATCTTTGACGTAATAAGATTAAATTTCACTGTCGAATGTCATCGTTTTTAATATAAATTACCACTTTCATTATCTTTTAAAGCTCCTACCGTAACATTTCTCAATGTCCTACGTGACTATATGACTGGGAATGCCAAAAGACAAGTCCGTCCGTGTGACACAGCACGTGAACATTTTGCTCTTCTCGTTGCTTTGCACAATAAAAAAACTCTATCTCTGGTCGAATCTGGCGGTAACGCAGGATTGTATGCTATGGTTATATGATAGGGTCATTATAACCAAACGTTCCGAAAACTAATAATTATAGTTTTACACAAATGTTGGCTATAACAGAAATTTGGACCCAGGTTACTTTGGTCACGATATCGCTATCGCACTACGCAACTCACGTCTTACTTCTTTAGTTTTTTTGTCTGTTAAGTTTAAGTCTACAGCATATTTCGGTCACAAATAATTAACACTTGAGTTATCATTAAACAATTATTTTTCAGGGATCTTCGAATTACCTCAAATGCCAACTTATTTTAATTTTTAACAACCTCCAGTAAGCACTTCCTACGTGCAATAAAATTAAAAAAGTTAAAAAGGTTTCCATTACACATTTCAGGAACAGACATGTAATTATCAAAACATACGAGTAATGCATTTGCTTTTAGTTTGCTTCATTTCCAGAAACTTTAATTTGCTTGAATAAGAACGGAATTAATTATAGATTTAAAAGACACCAAGAACATTTTAGCAGTATGTTTGGTTTAATATAACTATATATCAGAATCAGATAAAATTAAAATGCACTTTGTGAATCACACCAAGTAACAACAACCTGAATCTTTTGCTATATTTATTAATAATTATTTTAATGTACTAATAAAAAAGTTCCAGTTAATATGTTTTATTTCATTTGTAATACAATATAGCATAACAACTAGAAATCTATCGGTGCTTTTGAAAAACTTCACGTGGGAAATAAATTACATTGGATTTATTTACTCCTTGCTCTAAAAAAGATGGTCATTGAAGCCGCGTTTTTCGAGAGCAGCTCATGTACAGATCTTTGTGTATGACATCCGCGGTCAATGAAAAGTTACAACGCTCATCCTCGCTAAGTTATCTCATTGTATGTAACGCCAAGAAACTGACTGACTGACTGAAAGCCACAAACAAACTCAGTAGAATTCGAACATTGGGTATTATTAATATTAATATATTAAATACGCCAATTGCCGTTTTATTTTCATCTTCCTTTGTTTAACTTCGAAACAGTAAGTGCTGCTAATGGCCGAAAATTTAAACAGATTTTTAAAATATATAATAATATTCTGTATGTAATATTTGACTAAGTGAGAAACCTGTATCAATTTCACTTGTATGTAACACTCCTCGAAGCACGAATATCACCTTGTCATTTCTCCAGTTATCATCTTCACTACATTATCTTAAGCACTGCTGCGCAGCTGCGAACATTTTCTAACCCGAGGTCAGATTTAAATGGTAGTGCAATTGCAAACCTACTCGTATAATGATGAGAAATAGCGCATGTATAGAACTGTTCATTATCTCGTTCTTAAGAAATTTTCTCGGGCTAACATAACCTTGTACCGATAGATAGTTGTAACTCGTTTACAATTTGATAGGTGTAAACTCGAGTTCGGTCTCACTGTTAACAGAATTGGAACCACCACCGAAACCAACAATATAGAAGAAGCAGTTGTGTGTATTGTTGGAGTTAATCGCTTGCAACATAGCTCCGTAACAAAGAGGTTTTGGTAACCATAATCAATAAGGCAACGTACTATCTGTGTCTTACCCTTGTTTTGTGTTGTGGGATTCCAACGCTGTCTCATTACGCATTGAACACAGCGAAACTCCACCGTGGCAGCACCTCTCCCGGCTATATTACAAGATGTCGCGCCTGTGTGCCAAGGAATAGCCTCGCAGTATTGTTTCATGACATCGTCAGTTGCTACTGGTAACGAAGTACTAGTCTGAACATTCGGAAAATGTAAAAGGGTGTGATGTGTCTTAGATTAACACGTATTGCATACACTTTCAACATTATAAGAAGCATACAGACTTATGTGTAAAAATTAAACAGCTTAAACTCCCATTATTTTTCTTTATTGTATAATAACGTGCCTTTGCGGGAAGTTTAAAAAAATCAGAGCAACGGGATATGGGATTGCTGTTTATGTGTAGCCCCAGTACGGTCCATCCTAGTTAGAATATTTCCTGAAACTGACTTAACTCGTTATAAAATATATCGGTTCACAGCTTTTTAGACTCCAAAAATACTCTGCATTGGATTCACTACATTTGTCATTGATATTATATTGAGAATATCGAAACCCCTTTTTCGTTGATATTTGGAATAGTATTACATATACCTGATGATTCTTGATAAACTCGTAAGCTGACATTTGGCGAGAATTCAAAAAGGACGGTATCATTTTTATATGTAATAAATAACTTAGAGTTTTCTTATATATATTTTTTAAATTACTACTCTTGTTTAAATACGTTAGTTACATGACACTTAATTCGGATTTAGATTTATATTACTCGTATCAACTAAGGCCCGTCATTCGGAGCCTCAAGCATATTGTCAAGTATTGTCCGGATAAAAATACTCCTATTTATGCTTCGAATCCAGAAGAGTCTACTATTTTAAAGTTTTGATTACATAAGTCGCGAAAGGTGAACATGTGAGTTTTTTTGTATTTTCGGTACGGCTTTTTTCGTGCTGCATATACAGCAACCTGTCTGAAGCCAAGAGATTTTCAGAGCTTTTCCCATAATATACTCTTGTCTTAGTAGATTTTCTAACGCCGAAAATCTGAAAAATCTTTAAATCTGAAAGTTGTTTCGTGATTCAGAAATAAAATAAGACTTAATGTTTCCTTATATTTTAATTTTTCATAATAATTTTAATGTCGTATCACATACATACGTGATACTGGCGTGCCGCAAGGCGGTATTCTTTCTCCTTTAATGTTTTCAGTTTTTATTAATTTCATCACTTCTAGTCTCAATTGTTCGTATCACTTGTATGCAGATGATCTTCAGCTCTACGTGCAATCTGATATCTATACTCTACATAACGCGATTAATAATATAAATAACAAACTCGAGTTCATATACGATTGGTCATTACGCTTTGGAATAACTGTAATTACTACGTAATGCCAAGCTATGCTGGTAAACAGTCCGAAAATGCTGGCTAAAATTGATTTCTCAAGTCTGCCTTCCGTGCATTACAACCATAAGATACTACCGTTTTCTAACTCGGTGAAAAACCTGGGGCTGTACATCGATACGATATGGACTGAAGGAAACACGTCACTGAAGTCTCCCGGAAAGTGACCGGGGCATTATGCTCACTCTACCGCCTTGAAATACTTTCTGCCCGTTAAGACTAAGGTCATGCTTGTGCACTCATACTTCCAATTATTGACCATGCAGATGTGAGTTACACAGACTTGAACAAAGATCTTCTTTATAAGCTAGAGCGCCTTCTAAACAATTGTATCAGTTATATTTTCGGCCTTCGAAAGTATGACCATATCTCTGAATATCGTTCTCGCCTTAAATGGCTTCTTATTCAACAAAGGCGTAACTCTAGTATTCTCCTTGTTCTCTTCACTAATTTAAACAATCCATTCACTCCCTCATATCTTAAGGATAAGTTCCAGTATATCTTTAACTCATGAAAGGGTTCTTCGTTCCTCATCTAATCATAAGATTCGTATACCTTAACATTCCACCGGTTTCGTCGGTAACTCCTTTACTGTTCAGGCTACACTGCTCTGGAACACCCATCATTGCAGTTTAATGTATATGTAACGTATATAGAAGTATTTATGAATATGTGTTCATGTTTATGTGTATGCGTGCGTGTGTGCGTGCGTGCGTGCGTGTGTGCGCGCGTGTGTGTGTGTGTGTGTGTGTGTGTGTGTGGGTGGGTGGGTGTGTGTGTGTGTGTGTGTGTGTGTGTGTGTGTGTGTGTGTGTGTGTGTGTGTGTGCGTGCGTACATGCGTGCGTGTGTGTGTGTGTGTGTGTGTGTGCGCGTATGTGTGCGCGCGCGCGTGTGTGTGTGTGTGTGTGTGTGTGTGTGTGTGTGTAAGTGTTTGTATGATTATGTATACTATATTATTACATATTTTTTTTCATTTGCTTTGTGTTTTGTAATTAACTTCGGCTGGTTATTTAAAGTATTTTCACATTTTTTTATATTGCACCCTTCACAAAAATCTCCACGCCCACGGGTTCACTAGGAGAGAATGCCAAAAGGCATTAAGTCCGCCCGTTGTTACCCTTTTAATTAAGGTGTACAATAAAGTTTTAATTAATAAAAAAATACATATTTATGAATTTATACATTTTAAAGATTTTTATGAATATTTGTAACGATGCATCGTGCATCACATACAGTAATGCAATAATAGTCGCTCGATTACTTACTGAGATTTATATCAAAGATAGTAAAGCATGAACTGTACCTGTTTAATATGACCCGTACAAATAATTGAGGTAAAATTAACCTTTGCAAAAATATTTGAACCGAAACGATAAAAATAGTTATACTACGTTTCTTGTAAACCAGAATTCCGAAGCAGCTTAGGCCGCGTGCTTTCAATATCACTCATAATACGCGAGCACCAGTTCTGCCACTTAAAAAAAAATCACCACAATTCTGATGTTAGACTTGTTTATCAGTGAAATATCCACATACTCGTATGCAGGCTTTTTTAAAAGATAAATGTAGTAAAATGTATAACACTTTATTCAAAAAACAAAAATGTAAAATATTTATTAGCATTTATCATTTTGTTGATCCCTTTTAAAGAATAATAGAACATCCATGAAAGGGTATCATATGGAAACAACCTACTGGTTGAAAAGCACGTGTCATTATGCAGCGTGACAAATGCTTAGTGCGTGGCGCACTCGCCTTGGTACTGCGAATATCACGCGCAGTTGGAATTGCGCCATTACGACTCATATCCGAATCTGATGGATATCTTGTTCGTTATTCTTTTGCGCGAGATGTATTTGGACGCCTGCTTTTCGGCAGCATAAGTAAGTAAAAATCTTACGGTCTTATTCATAAAACAGTACAAGATGTTTATAAGCTTGCTATAACATTTTTCATAAACGCTTAATAGTACTAAAACACTACATAAGTATTCAGAAAGGACTTCTTAAGTTTTACAAGGTAAGATCTATAAACCTCTAATAAAGAAAAATATGGGCGACTTTAGACCGCAACTGATTACTGACGAAAATTTTCCATCAAATATGTACATATTCGCAGATGTATTAACTGTGTAGACATTTAATTTGATCAGAACGACAAGAATAACATGTGAATATGTTCCAAAGCGAAATTTTATAATACATTTAATAAGGCCTAATGAGTATTACAGTTATTGAGTGTAATAAATCTAGTAAATAGAATCTGTTACTTTTGCGGAAATTTTTAAAAGGAAAGAAAGTTACTTTTCTAGGATTTTTTTTATATTGCAAGCTTCTCCTAGCAAATTAACTTTCTTTCCTTTATTGTTATAAATGTATTACAATGTATTTTAGTGAATAAAACCGTTTAACTACTCTATCCCAATAACGAATAGAAGTAAATTTTATGAATGAATGATATTGTTTTGTTATTTTGATTTATAGTGTCATAATTTTTTTATAGATTTTTTCACAACAGCTTTTATCCTTTGGAATATAATTTTATTTATTAATGAACATGAACATGTGGAAACGATGTTTATGGGAATAATATATATGTTTTCTGTGGGAACCACTATGTTACTGGATTTCGTAGTAGTCTTCACGGGATCACAACATACGCGGCAACTCATAGAAAATCTAAACGCCGTTGAAAAGGTATTATTTTTTTATTGGTAATTTGATTATGTTTTCTTATAAATCGTTTTTTGATATACCGTCAATCATTTTCAGTTAAATTTTGTGGACATCCATGACGTCGACGTCAATAAAGTTGAAAAAAGAAGGACCAATTTGACCATAATGTACATTGGCATTCTTATAATGTCGTCAGTTGTGTCTGTAGTTACGTTAAAATATGAAAGCAGTAAGTCAGAAGCTTTTTTGCCACTTTGCATGGTTATAACGCATAGGATGCATTACTATCAACATTATAATATGCTATATAATATACTGCATGCCTTTTTTCTGGGGTTCACTTTTTGTTTATGTCATCACGCAATGTGACGAAGTACAAGAAAATTATTTTTGATGAAGTGTACGATATTCACGGGGCGAAATGGCCGATAGATAAGCTTACACCACCACCGCATGGCGCAAGCCATATACCAATAGTAAGAGTATATAAGAACGAATAGTTACAGAATATTTTATATATGCTTATTAATATGTGAAGAGAAAACGATACTTTTTTTAAGCATATTACGCGCACAGACGAGTATGAGATTTGGTGTAGTTAAAGTTTATTTAAAGGAGTACAGAAAACTAAAATTTATAACGGTGGGTATAAATCGGAGTACATTGAATTCTATAAAAATGTGGTTATGAGTTACGGTCGAATTTTGAACATTGAGCGACTACTTTTAAGTTTACATAAATAAAAGATGAATGGCATTTAAATATACCCTTTTTTCAGTTAATAAGTTAATCCTGCAAATACTGGATTGTATTGGATACAGCGCGATGATAGTAGTGGGAATGCAATTTGTTTTTATCGCTCTCACGATACACACTGCGTTGCAAGCGGTAAACCGATGCCTGGGACAAATATTTACGAAAATTAAACAAAGTATAAGCATTTTTTAACTTTCCGATTAGTTACCTAACGCAAAAGTGAAAATATTTATTTCCCCAATTATCATATAATAAATTTTAAATACGTACGATATCTATCTAAAATTAAATCAGAGCTGGATGACTGTGGGCCTTTAACTTTTTTTTTTGGAAGTAAGTGACTATATTTCGGTCTGAAGGAAGTGTAATTACAGGGTATACGAGACTTAAAAATTTAAGTTTCAGGGTGTCTTTGCAATTGAATATCTTGAATAAAACAGTTGTTACGGATTTATCATACATAATATCACGACTGTATCCCATAAGGGGTAGTCAGAGACTGGGCACTCACTGCAAAATCAGATGACTGCCACAATCCACGTTTCACCAAAACAATATAATGCACTTGGTGTGATAGGTGGTGAGCCCATCGCCACCATGCGCTGTTGGGTGCACAGTGCAGTTTAATTCCTTACTCGTCTTTTACGAGATCCATTGGATGAGATGGTATTCTTTTAACGAGCCGCCACCACACGGACTATCTGATTTATCATGATGATTTGAATATTAAACAATTACAAACGTTGTTTATCATGAGATGCTCTTGCTCGTTGCGTCCCTGACTTAGTTAAAAAATCTTATCAATTAATACAATCGTTTTATGCAGATAAGCATTCAAGCGCGGAAATAAGATCAGCTCACGAGAGGATCCGCCACCTGGCCATTTCATACGGTTCTTTGTGTGACACTGTGAGAAAACTCAATGGTGAATACGGAACCTCACTTTTAATAATGCTGGCGTTATTAATGACATATTTTGGATTATTTGGATTTTTATTGATCATGTACATACGAGACGCAAACACAAGTAAAGTAGGTACGTATGGAACAATTCTGAACGAGTTCTTGTTACGTATTGTAGTTTTATAAAAAAATAATTTATAAAGAAAGCTGCTAAATGAATAGCACAGTAAAGAAATAAAATATGTGTAAAGTTCTTGCTGAGCACAGGCTCCACTTCTCAATATTTTTGAGAGATTTTTGAAGCCGTTGATTGCCTTTCAAATTGTTATTTTACACCTTACTTCGAGCCGGATCATTTGGTTGTGTTTAATTTCTAATAGGACTAGAATTTTAGTGGACTGTAATTATAAATGATGTATTCGGTCTCAATATTACATTTTTACATAGGATTTTAAGATGAATGGTACGCGTGCTGCGCTTAAGGCGGTCTAAGACGATCTATATCACGGCGGCTCGGGCGCCGGCCCGCGGCCGCCCGCGGCTCCCGCTCCCCACGCTCCGCTTGTCCCATGATCGCCTGGACCGGTTACATGACGTATGTCGTCATGATATAATGTCGTCACCACATAGTCAGAAATCCTGCATGTGTAAGGAATAAAAATATTTCTAGGAAATGTGAAATCCAAATCGGACTGGAGCTGCGTGGCAAACTCTTCCTAGCTTCAAATACGTATATCTTAAAAAGAAATGAGAGAACGCCATTGCTCAGCAGTGGGACTTCTTTAGGTAGTCAATTTCTTTTTTGAGCCGATCGGATCTGTGAAAATGTTTTATTCTTCCTTTATAGGTTATAACTATTCAGATAGACAGACTGAAAGCTTGAAGAGGCACTATTTATTATACTAGTGGTCGCCCTGTTGTTTATATATACGAAATCTGACCGTATTTAATTATTTTTTTAAGTTTGTACGTTATTAAGTAATTATTTGTTGACAAAATTTTAAAATGTTTTGCGATAATCCATACTTTATACGACTGTTTGACCAGAGACTGTATAGTGTGTTATCTATGACGTAAACAAACGACACGATTGTTATGTGATTGACATTATCAATATGAACGTAAAGAATGGATGTTCTATTTTATTCAATTTAATGTATTTGTAACACATCATCATCATTTCAGCCTATCATAGTCCACTGTTGAACATAGGCCTCCCCCATAATTTGTCACAAAACTCGGTTCTGAGCCACCTGCATCCATCGACTTCCTGCAAAACCTTTTCCTTTTGTAACACATATTGTAATACAAATTTTTATATTCGTCGCATGTGTGGAGAACAAACTTTCATATGCCAAATCTCACACTCCTCCGTGCGTGCAATATGCTTAAAACGGGGTAGAAAGTTTTCTCTTCACGATTTAATTTATATGCGTGTGTGTGTCAAACGCATGGAGATGTGTGTAATGTTTTATTTATTAATTTAATGTATATCTAATACATATTATATAAAAATTTTAGCTTTCTGCTGAGAAGAAGTTTCTCCAAATAATCTTTAACTGTGCCAAATTTCATACTCCTCCGCCGCGTCCGCGTTATTCTCATAAAAATGGGAACAATATTTTTGCTTCACGTATTAATATTACATTTGTTTTGTTCTCAAACAGGTGAAATGCGGGAGGAAAAAATTATTGATATATCACTGCTATTACTTAAAGTAATATTTCACTTCATGAACATTTTTTTACTAGTAGAACCTTGCCAATGGACACACAAGGAGGTATAGTCTCCATTATGATTGTGTTATATAAATTTAATAAAATTATCCAGAACTGTGACGGGCAACAGCGCCTAAGCTGCAAAGTGTTAGGTACTGAGATCAAGAGAATTCTTTCCATATTTTGTATAAATTGACAGTACACAGTGAGTCGTAGTAGCTAAGGGGCCGGGATCTCGTCTTAAATTGAATAGTACGCGAGTGACCTGTGTTAGATCCCCGGTTCCGGCACTTCTACAATTGTTCTGCAATTGGAGCAGCGTGGTTAACTTTCCTCGGCTCCAAAACCCTCTCAGAAATGGAAGGAGGCCTGTACTCAGAAGTGGGATATTAATAGGCTATAACTTTTCTGACGGCAAAAAGAATAGTTTCGTAACTATAATACGTTTCTTGGGAGTACGGAAACTCATAAGCTGCTGCGTTAGTTGTGTACAGTTAAGGGCGCCTGTGCATGCCTTGTATATCAACATCATGTCAGTTACACACCTATGAGCTAGTATTGATACCTAGTGACGCTAGCAAGAGTCATGGTAGTTGTCCTATTGGTGCCTGCCGCGACAACTGAGGTACCGGAGGAATTTCTTCTGTATGCTATCAATGGCTAACATACGTTTTTTTGTACTAGGGATTCCAACTGGAAGAACAATATTCTAATGTCTTACGGACGTACGAGAAATAAAGATTTTTAATGCAATTTAAATTGTTAAATGGTTTGGTAACAAGATCCAAGATCCATGATTTCTAAAGGCTTTGTTAGTTATGGGGTCTGAAAAAGTTAGTTTGCGGTCTTTTGTCACTCGATAAGATATAACTAGATATAACTAGGCTTGTTTTTGTTGTAATTTTGTATTAGTAAATAAGAAAAGACGTGTTTATTTTTCTTTACATTGAATGATTGGAACAATTTTGAATATTAAAGGACAATTTAAAAGCCAGTATTATTATAACAGTTTTACATAAAGGTTTACCGTCTATATAGGACGTGAATTGTAAAGGTTTTATTTTACGGGTAAATGGGGTTGACATACATTTGTCGTCGTTAGCTGTTATGTGGTTATTTTTATAGTATATATCTATTTAAGTCCTCTTGGAGGAAGTCTATTTAAGTCATCTTGGAGGAACTGACAATCCTTTTCTGAGTTATCGTTCATATATATTTTTAATCATCCGCACAGAAGATGCTTAGCGTGCTGTAAGCATGTTCCCATGTCATATAGGTAAGTTACATATAAAAGAGGACCCAGCAGAGATCCCTGCGCAACACCGGAAGGGACGCCTATATAATCGGATTTGAAGCCACCTATTTCTACGGCTTGGTTACGATTGAAAACTGTTGATTTGACCACCTCAGCAAATCACCACAAATCCCTAGTGGCTGCAGTTTTAGAAGCAGTAAGACGTGATCTACGCGGTCAAATGCTTTTTCGAAGTTCAAATATATTAGTATAGTTATTACCTTAGTTAATTAACCTTCTAACCTAGTGGTCAAAGTACCTGAATGCTTCGCCGCGGGTCCTGGATTCGACTCCTAGCCGAAGTCACAAATTGTTGGTTTTTGGGTCAGGTTGTGTTGTAATTGTTCCCATCCCCGGCCTGGAGGACATTATTTATAACAAATGGAAATTATGTGTTAAGTTTGGAAGTCTGAAATCAAAGTCTTACTATATATTTACTCTATACATATACTCCAATAAATTGTCAAGATTAATACGGATATTTTATATAATACTTAGATGCAAATCACAAAAATGTACGTGACACAAATCATGTATCTTATGCCTTCGTTTGGCGGGCGACTAACTAACGAACTAGAGATGTTCTCACATCTTGTAGCTACAGACACACCGTCATATTCACCGCTTCAAATATGTACCTTTGAACGACGGCTTGTTATAAAGGTAAAAGTTTTTAATTGAATTAATATTAATATTTCCGTTTAATTAGAATATTCAATAGCTGATGTTAGTTCTAAGAAAATTTGCAAAGATAATTATGTAATAAGTATGTAAAAGTAGTATAATGTGTGAGTGCTCAGAATATAAACCGCATGCAAGTGTGAGTAACTCTATAGTATAGATATATGTAATTATAAATTCAGTAGCAAATAAATCATTATAACATAGACACCTTATTTCTGTCGCAAAATTATTACACATTATTGCACTACTACTTATTATCAATTACAGTAGAAATAAACATAATATTTTTAAATGCGACGCACTGGTCCTTTTTAACAGATTTCTACACCAACATCTTGTTTCTTCGTTGTGAATGGTTTATTCGCCAACAGTGACCACTGCCATCAAGTGAACTGTGTGGTTGTATGTTATCCTTCTTCTTCTTCTTCTTCATCAGCCTTTTAATAGTTCACTACTGGACATAGGTCCCTCGCAAGAAATTTTATCCTTAATAACTTTAAAAACAGATTGCCAGCACTTATAGGAAAGTCGCAGAACACTCTTGGTTTTTTTAGTGAAACTTCTTTGGGCGCAATGGGAGTAAAGAATTTGTTGGAAGGAAGTGGCGAACGGAAGGACGAAACGAGCAAATGGTTCACCTGATAGTTAGGGCAAAGTCTGCCCATAACAAGTATGGAGGCTATGAAAAATCCTTCCAATAATTAAATTTAATAATAATTCCAGCCGCTGGTTTTCACCATCGCACTTTGCGACAGAACACAAAATTCCATCGTCACCACCTGGATGGTTGGCATTCCACCACAGTGCGTTTTCGCGCAATTTTCTGCAACGTACGACCTTTTTATGGAATTGGCTGCCGCCGGCGGTTTTACCGGACCGATACGACTTAGGAACCTTCAAGAAAAGAGCCTATTCCTTCCCCAAAGGCCGGCAACGCACCCGCGATTCCTCTGGTATTGCGGTTGTTCATGGGCGGTGGTGATCACTTACTCCCCCTTTTGTTTGCCCCCTCTCCTATAAAAAAATATATGAAATCCGATGTCCACTATTGAACATGATGATGATAATGATTTGAACTTTATCTTTGGCTAAGCACACAGATTTAACATTTTTTTTTAATTTAACCTATTTTTTTACAGGCGATAGGAGGAGTCATTTCATATTTAATCATTATTTTGCAATTTGATATCAAAGGATAAAATGATCACCTATACTGTACCACAGCAAATATTAATGTAATGTCTCGTGTGATTCACTTTATATGCACATAGCAATGTAATGGAAGTATGTTCGTAAGTTTTTAAGAAAATCTTTTACCACAACTGGAGGGAAATTTTAACAACACGTCTTAATCATTATGACAACGCAACTTCATCTTAATTATTATTGAAAATAATAGGTGTCTATGCGCCGCAGTCACCGCTTGGCATCAAGTAGATCTTCAGGTAGGTAGATGAACATATAAAGAAAACTTGTAAAACAAAACTATAACAGATCAAATAAACCACATCGTTATGGAAAAATGCTGAAAAACACGCTAATTTTGTAACGATATTTATTTACAAGATGTGTTAATAAATATAGTATAGCATAAGTATTTTTTTTTATTTACCTTTAAAGTGAAATGCATATACAATTCACAACTTCTAAGTTTGATGACTTGTAATTATAGAACCCATAATGCATCTGTTTCAGCGCTTACCACGACGTCAAAGTAAACTTACACTGTAATATTACACTTTTAGTCACAATCAAATTGCTTTTACCTACGTTCACGTTTCAAAAATTTATACGAATATTGAATTACAAATGACATAAAGATTTTTAATGTTGACTACGGTTGATTTCCAAGGGAAAAACTACAACGGAATAATCCGTAAAAGTTAAGCGTTGACTATTTAAGTATTTTAAGTATTGTTTAAAAAAACAACTTAATAGTTAATAAAATGTTCAAGACCTGAATTGTTGCACCAAACGTATTATTCCTGAGTCCCTTATAATGTAGCTACAGATGGAAGAGTAACAGTAGCTTCGCTAAACTTTAATTTGGAATTTGTTGCAATATTGTTTTAAATTATACAAAATTTAACAAACTTTGCAATGTTTTAAGGCTTTAAATTAGCAATTTAATAGCTTACAGTGTTTACTAACCAACAGTGCTCGTTCTCTCGTTCCCTAGTTAACAGGTACGGACAATGCACCAACTCGGTGACGGTGAAGTTGATGATGATCTTTTTATATCAACGTTTGTCACAAACATGACACGATTAAAAAAGTGATAGATTGTCGTTAAAAACCGCTGCCGAACTAATACCAGTATCACAACCGACCTTTACGTTTTGATGCTAGTATTTTAATACAGCACTAAAAATTGTTAATAGCAATTTTTGTTGCTGTAGTAGCACCGCCAATCTAATCCAGGACACTCTTGTATTGTGAAACTTTACGCGAGTACCCAAGCCTATCAACAACCACTGCATATTTTGTCAAATTTTAACCACTATTTGGTTTGATTTAAACACAATAGGTTCAGTCCATTACTAATCGATAGATGCAGCTACGTTGTGCCTGATAACTTTATTCTTATATATTACATATATAATGAAACATCTGTTTGTTAGACCAACAGTTTGATTTTGTTAGATAACAAAATAAATACTATGTTAAGTTTACCAAAAAAAAAAAATTCAAAACAATAAAAAAGATTGCATCATCATTACAATAAATTAACACTTCCCATCGATAATGTAAACACACCGATCATCACTCTGCTTACAACAGAATCAAAAAGGAAAGAGACAGAATTTACTGTTCTCTAGTTTCGGCATACTAGCACCGCTCTCTCGCTAAACTGAATTAAAGTAAACGTTTGTAGCTTCTGTAGGTTCCTATCTATGTATAATTAGGTTATTCATCTGGGTCCATGCCATCTATAGTAATTTGTAAAGAAAATATTACTATAAAAAAGTAGAACAGTAACACGACGACTAACAGGTGTATTTCATTTCAGTCTGGCCACGTCACAGTAAAACAATATAAAAGATTTTTCAATTATTGTGTTCTTCTAATAACTTTTCTATTTTCAACAATTTCTTCTACTGTTAGTTCATAGACGTCATTACTTGATGACTCCGCGTTATTCCTATACTCTTTTTTCGTGAGAAATATCATTTATTACTTTATTAGAATTGTCATTTCTCTTAACAACGTTATAATGTAAATAACTTCCAGACTGAGTATTTTAAGGTTATCAACTTGACTGTTTTCCATAGCAAACACTTTAACTTCATCGTCCCCTAACAGTTCCGGCTTATCTTGTAAGATTTTAATAATATTCTCAAAACGCGTAAGATGCGTTTGAAATAGTTTATTATACTGACCGTCTACATTCAATGTTCTCTCTACTAGATCTGAAAAAACATGAGTTTAGTTCTGTATTTTCATTAGGTGTTAAGTTAAGTTTGGAGTAAGAAATGTTATTTTTAAAAGAGTTTGATCATGCGGTTAATATTTTTTTTTATTTAATTATCTTTATTCTTTAAATTAAAAGTAATGAACAGCCATGTATCATCAGTAAGCTAAAACATCATCGCGTTAACATCGTCATCGTCATCGTCATATATCTGCTAAAACTATAAGACTGTTCTGTAAAAATAAGGATTTGCTAAAATATGTACAACGACGGGCTCAGCGTCGCGGAGGGTGCGCGGTGCGCGGTTCCCCAGTCCGTAAAAGTGCGTTGTAGTATTTTTAGAGAAGGTCATTTCATCTTCAGAAGCCTTTTTCTAAGAATTTAGAATTCAGACTTAGCACATCTACGTATACTAGACAAAGTGATAGAGGTTAAAAAGGAAGGAAAGTTTTAAAAGGTTTAAAAGGAAGTCGAATGTGACCTCATGTGTTGCGACTACTAAAGAATCTAAAATTTTAAGATTTTTTCTTAAATAAAATTAAAATTTTAAAGTTTCGCAACAATAGGATGTAACTATGAACACAAATTAAAAATAACGATGTTAATGTTTTTTATGTCTGTGGTTCATTAAAATATGACGATCAAGAATGAATTTAAATATAGTTTAGGAGAAAGCCGACCTTTTAGGCTCTCTTTTTGCGTCCAACTCGACTCTGGATGACAGGGGGAACTCACCGCCGACCATCTCTCGTTATGAGTATTTCATGCCTCAAGTGACGTTTCTGCAGAGCTCAGTACGCAAAGCACTCTTCTCTCTGGACATCCACAAGTCGAGTGGGCCTGATGGAATCCCCCCAATTGTGTTGAGAATGTGTGCTCCGGAGTTTGCTCCGGTTCTAACGCGTCTCTTCTGATACTCCTACTCTCGAGGTGTCGTCCCGAACTCTTGGAAGACAGCTTCAGTGCACCCGATCCCTAAAAAAGGCGACCGCTCTGATCCGTCCAACTACAGGCCGATCGCCATCACCTCCTTGTTCTCCAAAATAATGTAAACGATTATTAAAGGCCAGCTCTTGAGGTACCTAGAGGAGCACCAGTTGATTAGTGACCGCCAGTACGTCTCCCGTCGGGGTCGCTCAGCTTGTGATCTTCTAGTCTACCTCACTCATCGATAGGCGGAGGCAGTCGAGAGCAAGGGGGAGGCTCTGGCAGTTAGTTTAGTCATAGCGAAGGCCTTTGATCGGGTTTGGTATAAAGCGCTTCTCTCGAAGCTTCCTTCCTATGGGCTTCCTGAGAAATTATGCAATTGGATCACCAGTTTTCTCACAGACCGGAGCATCAAGGTTGTAGTCGACGGTGCATGCTCGGTCTCAAACCTGTGAATACTGCTATTCCACAAGGCTGTGTGCTATCCCCAACTCTGTTTCTTCTGCATATCAATGATATGTCGAAAATTAGTAACATTCATTGCTATGTAGACGACAGCACTGGTGATGCCTTGTACACCGGCCATGGCAGTATTTCTCAGGAACACGTCTACGAGTACCGGAAAAAATTTGTGTCTGAAGTCTAGAGTTTGCTAGACAAAATCTCGGACTGGGGCAGACTAAACTTAGTCCAATTTAACCCCAAGAAGACACAAGTTTGCGCATTTACCGCTAAAAAGAGACCCTTCGTCGTGTCTCTTTATTTTGAGAGCACTCCCCTTGTTGCCTCAGCTAGTATCGGAATCGTTGGCGTTGACATATCGAGTGAGTTCAGTTCCGTACTCATTTCGAAGAAAAGACCAAATTGGCTTCAAAAAAGCTTGGCGTGCTGAGTAGAGCGGGACAGTATTTCATACCGGCCCACCGCTTGCAACTTTACAAGGCGCAAGTTCGGCCACACATGGAATACTGTTGTCATCTCTGGGCGGGGGCATCCCAGTGCCAGCTCCTTGCATTTGACCGCATCCAGCGAAGAGCTGCTCGAATCGTCGACGACCAGGTTCTTTCCGATCTGCTTGATCCACTGGCCTTGCGAAGAGACGTTGCGACTCTTTGCGTTTTTTACCGTATATACTTTGAGAAGTGTTCCGAGGAATTGTTCGGAATCATACCAGCCGCTGAATTTCACCATAGTACATCGCGGCAAAGCACCAAATTCCACCCATATCATCTCTATGGGGAGTGGCATTCCACCACTGTGCGCTTTTCGAGGAATTTTCTTCCCCGCACGACCACTTTGTGGAACTTGCTGCCACCAGAGGTTTTTCCGGACCGATATGACTAAGGGACCTTCAAGAAAACGTTCAAGTTCGTTTGCCCCCTCTTATATCAAAAAAAAGGACAAGTGCCGTGCAGTGGTCTCCGAAGAAAATCTACCACCCCATCTCATCCCGTGGGTGTCGTTAAAAGTCGACAGAAATATGAAATCGATCTCTCTGGAACGTCTGAATAAATAAACGGCGGTTGCCAACCCGTCTGCCAAGCGTGGCATCTATGGTACACACAACCCGGAGATTCCCATTGAAAATAATTAGATTTCATCCAGATTAAGAGTATGTATCCAAGAAACATTTTGGGGTTTAATATATTTATTTCATAAAAATACTACAATTCGATAACAATAAGAAATACAAGAGCAGCTTATTATTAGTAGTCAGATTAGACACGGGTCATAGAAACGGCAACATACTCGTAATATAATATTAGGTCGGAGATAAAGTCTTTTCGCATATAGTATGTATAAACTCGTAATAAAATCTCTTTAACTGTATTATTTGTAATAAGAAAAATTTAACGCAAGCCGCAAAAAAAATTTTGACGTTTATGGACTTAATGCAGTGTCAGTAACAGTACTACAAAGTTTGTTTAAGCGTTTCAATTCGGGAATTTTGATATCAAAGATGCACCTCGCACTAGTCGCCCTAATACGGATAAAATGGACGCCATTTTAAAAACAGTTAGTTTCGATATACAGTAGTTACGACATACCTGAAAAATTGGGAACTGACCACAAAACAGTTTTGACCCATTTTAAAAAAGCTGGGTACACAAAGCAGCTCGATATTTGGGTGTCACACGAGTTCACTGAAAGAAACCTAATGAACTGGAACTCATTTGCGATTCTTTATTGAGACGTAATGAAAACGAAGCTTTTGAAGAGATTGATAATTGGTGATGAAAAACGGATGACGTACGACAAAGGTCGTGGTCAAAGGTCGGTCAGACTTCATAGACTGTTCCAAAACCCGGGTTAACTCGCAATAAGGTGATGTTGTGTGTATGGTGGGATTGGAAGGGCGTTGTTCATTATGAGCTTTTACTGACGGGCAGACCCATCGATTCGGACCCCTACTGCCAACAACTGGTAAGAATAAAGCACGAAGTTGAGATAAAGCGGCCGGAATTAATCAATAGAAAGGGTTTGGTCATTCATTATGACAACGCTAGACCACACACATCTTTAGCCACTCAGCAAAAATTAAGAGACTTTGGCTGGGAGGTGTTAATGCATCCGCGATATAGCCCTGACCTTGCACCTTCAGATTTCCACCTTCAGATTTCCACCTGTTTCGATCTATTCAGAATTCTTTAGGTAGGGTCAGGTTAACACCAAGAGAGGACTGTCAAAACTACTTGTCACGTTTTTTTACTCAGAAGTTCTAAAATTTCTACAGCAACGGGATTATGTCACTACCTCCAAGATGGCAAAAAGTCGTACCTCCAAGACGGCAAAAAACAAAATGGCACATATATACTGTAATTAAATGTACGAGTAATTAAATATAAATATTTAAAAAATGTTTCGAGTTTTCATATAAAATGCGAAGAAACTTTTTCCCCAACCTAAAATGTTTGTACACTGTCTTTGCCAGTTAAAAACTATTGCTGGATAATTCCATACTAATTCAAAGCATGAGTACGCTTCCGCTCACGCGTCATTAGCAATGAAAGCAATGTGACATGAGACTGGCCTCTAAGAAACGAAATAAAAGATGGCAAAAAGTCATCTAATAGAATAGCACATATATACTGTAATTAAATGTAAATAAACGTTGACAAAATGCGACGAAACTTTTTCTCCAACCTATTACAAATAAACTTGCAGTAAAGCACTAACTTACAAACTAGCTAGTGACGGGGAATACAACTTATTCCCGACTATTTAGTTTATTGCAATTTCTAAACTGTTATACAAATAGCTTAACTGATAAAAAAAATTATGACTTAATGACTATTAAAACACACAATACACAGTAAACAAATTCAGGTAAAGTCTGATTATATGTATATTACTTAAAATTACAAGTGCAATTAAAGTTCTTTGGTTGCCAACAACATTGGATATTTTTATCTAATTATGTGTGCCGTGTGGTGGTAACTTAAAAAAATAAAAACCAGGAGACGGGCAGCAGCATCTTCCTGGAATATTTGAATAAATAAACTGAAACTATGGCAGAATCTCTCCAAAATGGGGAGGCCTATGTTCAGCAGTGGACTGGTATGGCTGAAATGATGATGATGATGATCTAATTATGAGACATATAGTGGACTACATCCTTCATTGTTGATATTAAATAATCTCAAATTTGTTATAGCAAAAAGTATTTTGCGTGATCATAAGTTTTCATATATGTTTCGCGATTAGGTTACTTATTTCACTTATGGCGATAATTAATTAAATTATTTGTTATTGCACTTATTAACTCTATATTTTTTATATTAGTCCGATTTTCGTGATAATTTTATACTTTTTGTTCTACATTTTTAATAGTTTTCCATAGTCTATTTCTTGGTACTTCATTTTCTTCTTCGGTTCATGTGTACTCTTATTAAATTCCAGGTATGATTATGGTTCGACATTACTGATTTTAACTGACTTACCACACGATTAATAAAACATTTATAATCAAAGAATATTAAATATATGTTTATGTAATGTTAAGAAATTAAAATTCATTGACATTTGATATGAATATAATTTAAGATAATTCTCATCTATCACTTACATTCATCAATGAGGCGCTGCTGTACGATGATTACCAAATAAGTAACCACACCGGCGATTATCTAAATCAGAAAAAAATATGTTAGAAATTTTACTAAATCTATTTCTTTGTATGTTAAGTTACTGGCCATGAAAATAAAAAATAAAAATGATATAGCTACGATGTATGTAAAAATCGACAATGTAGTTAACGTCACTTAATTGCCTTTTAACTCATTTTCTTAAAGAACATTTGCGAGTACTTTAGCTTTTTCACACCCCTATCTGGTTTCTGGTATTCGCTTATTACGACTTTGAGTGTACGTGAGTTTTTATTAAAGTTGCCCTACACTAGGATTTCCCATGTAGTTACGTTTACAGACTTAAATTGCACACACACACACACACACACACACACTCACGCACACACACGCACACTCTCTCTCTCTCACACACACAGACACACACACCAAAAGTCGTAACACTATCAGTAGGTTATACAAATATTTGTTCCGTGTAGAAATCGAACCAGCAACCCTTAGGCGTAGAAGCAAATCGTTCTACAACTACGCCAACCGAGAGTACACACTAACAAAATATAACCTAACATGGATATCTCTTAAGACCTACCGCAGTAATTTGAGATCGATTCAGTGTGCAAATGCTCAAAGGTGAATACGTTGGCTTGAAGAGAATTAGTTGCTTCTGGAATCTTTCCAATTCTGTCGATATTGGCTCTCCTGGAGTAGTCATTCGGTGTGTCAGTTGGCTCACAAGCGCTTGTGTTTCTGTCATCTGTGTACATTAAAATCATCAAGGCATAATTACGTTTTGTTTTTCGTGTTGTGCCGTAAATCAACAATATTTATTCGCTATTCTACTTTTTTAAATAGTAATAGGCGATACGTGTCCGGCAGAGTAGACTACCTATTTCCTACCGAAGTGTCGTAAGAGGCGACTAAAATATCGTAAAAAAAAGTAAAAGTTTCAGCCGATAAATGTCCCAGTACTGAGCACAGGCCTCCTCTCATTTCTGAGAGGGCTTTGGAGCTAGGAAGAATCCGCCACGCTGCTCCAATGCGGGTTGGCGGACTTCACATGTCTTCGAAATATTTTTTATTCCTCAGACATGCAAGTTTCCTCACGATGTTTTCCTTCACTGCCGAGCACGTGGTAAATCAGCACTTAAAATTGCAATTAACAATTTTAGGGGTGCCGGCACCGGGAATCGAACCCAGGTCACTCGCGTACTATGAAATTTAAAGCGAGCGCCTAGCCCCTGAGCTACCACGGCTAAAATATCGTACGGAGCCTTTATTAGTGCAGAATAACACCATAATATGTAATGCTGTCGCTATACTGCTCTAGGGAACGCAATGGGAACTGAGAATTTTTTGAATCATTCCAAAATGGCAGCAACGTGGTTCGCCACCAGTCACGTTTCGTTTCGCGCAAGGCTACGGGAGTGGCCCCTGCCTGCCCCTTATATGGGAAAAAAGCTTGACTGTATATCTGTATGTATTCATATTTTAAAATTACCAATATTTATATTACACATAGTTTTGTCTCAATCGGATATAGTTATTCCGCCGACTTTTACAACACCCGCGATTTAAATAGTTAAACAACTCTCTAAACAGATTTATGACGTTAGGGTGAATGGACAAGTCGGTAAGGGTCGGCCTTTTTTTTTTTTTTCGTGGGGAAATCCTGCATGGATACCCGACTGGCCAGGGGGGCAGCCGGGTTATGTCGGACTCTTACCGACTAAAACCCCACGGTGGCCTCCATCAGCGCTTCGGAGGAGTCACGGGATCTCCGTTCGGAACGCAACCGTGACCCCTCCATCGCTTTGCTACAATTTTAGCCCGACCCGGGGGCAGTACTCACTGCCCCCAGCACTCTCTCGGTGCTGTCACGATGACTCGAGACCACTTCGAGTCATCGTCCTCCTCGGGGTCGCTTTACTGGGCGTTCGGGTCCCCTACCCCGATTGCCCGCGATCCCGAAGGCCCCGTTTCCGGTAGGGGATCACCGTTTCTGATGGGAGGGCCGTGACGAGGCCCGCCGATGCCTCGGCGGCGTCGTCGTCTCCGAGAGGGATCGGTCCTCTCTCGATCCCTCTCGGCAGCCTCCTTCTGGACCATTACGGTCTCACAGAAATTGGCTACGGCCCTCCACGCCGTGTCCCCGCTCAGCATAGCCGACACTACTGCCGGCAGGGAGAGGTTCCGCCCGATATGGCTGACCAGGATACTCCGCTCCGACTCCCATGCTGGGCACACCGAAAGAGTGTGGGATGCGGAGTCCTGGTCCCTTCCACCGCAGTGGAAGCAGTTCGCCGTCGCTTCGCGTCCGATCTTACACAGATAATCACCGAAGCAGCCGTGCCCGGTAATTATCTGTGTGAGTCTGTAGGTGAGTCTTCCTCCTCGTCGCTGCATCCAGGCCTCGAAGACCGGCAGGACTGCACTGACGACGCGTTTGCGTGCATATTGCTCCTCGCGGAGCCGAGCACGCCACGTCGCCAATGCGCTCTGTCGTTCCTGCCGTTTGATGGACTCGAGCGCCTCATCTGGCTCGCTGCCACCGCTCTGGCGGAGGGTGCGGATCCAGTGATACACCCTCGCATCCATGTCCGCCAGTATGTCCAGCGGCGGAAAGCGAGCCAGGACGGTCGCCGCCTCAAAAGATACCGTGCGGTACCCTCGTACGATCCGTATGGCCATCTTCCGCTGGACACTGTAGAGTTTTGTTCTACAGCGTCGGATGGCTAGCCTTTTTGCCCATACGGGCGCCCCGTACAAGGCTACGGATCGTACTACCCCCGCATAGAGGCGGCGGACTTCCTCCCTCGGTCCTCCGAGATTGGGCAGCAGTCTGTGCATGGCACCCGCTACCCTCTCGATCCGGGGGACTAGGCGCTCGAAGTGTTCTTCGAAGCCCCAGCGACTATCCAGATGTAGGCCCAGGTATTTCATATACCGGCCCACTCTGACTTCAGACCCACCTACTCGGACGCACGAGTCGGGAGGTTCCTTGCTGCGTGGCAATTTGTGGAACCATAGCGCCTCGGTCTTGTGAGGGGCTATCTCCAGTCCCAACTCGTGGATTTTGGCGACGACGACTTCCGCCCCAAGCTCGGCGAGCTCCTTGGTCCTCTCGAAGGTGTTCCCGCTGGCGAACACCAGTGTGTCATCTGCATAGCAGATGACGTTTACACCAGCGGGAAGATCGACACGTAGGACTGCATCGTAGGCGATGTTCCACAGCAACGGGCCCAGCACCGACCCCTGCGGAACACCGCACTGGATCTCCCTCCGGGTTCTCCTACCGTCTTGATCCATGTACATAATGTACCTGTCGCGCAAGTAGTCCGCGATAACGCCTCGCAGGTAAGGGGGGACTTGATGATGTGCTAGTCCCCCCTTAATCGCGTCCCAGGGAAGGGAATTGAAGGCGTTGACGATATCGAGACTTATCGCCAACGCCACGCCTCCCCGGGACACAGCCTGCTCCGACAGAGAGCGGACGCGTATGATCGCGTCTACGGTGGAACGCTCCCGTCTGAAGCCAAACTGGCTGTCGGCGAGATCGGGACCGACGCGCGACAGATGCCGGTTGAGACGAGTGGCAACTATTCTCTCGAACAGTTTGCCAACCTCATCCAACAGGCATATGGGACGGTACGCAGAGGGAGAATCTGCAGCCCTACCTTCCTTCTTCAAGAGGACCAGTCTTGCCTCCTTCCAGGCCGTGGGGAACGTGGCACTACGGAGGCAGCTGGTGAACAGCTGCCTCAGCCTGTTCCCCAGAGCAGTCAGACTCAACACCCATATCCGACCCGGTATTCCGTCGGGTCCGGGTGCGGTGTTTCGGGCACGCAAGCGGCTAACAGCTCGGTCCAGCTCCTGTACGGTCACCCCCATCTCCTCCTGCCACTCCCACAACGGCGGGGGGTAAACAGAGGGACTTGACCGGCCCTCCGGGAAAAAGGGTCGGCCTAGGCGAACGTATCACGATCAGATCGAAGTCGTCTTAAAAAAAAGGTCAAAAGATCCCGCAACCAACGTGCTTGTATGAAAACACTTATGAAAGTAGAAGAAGCTAAAGATGTGTGGCAGGATCGAAGCAAGGGGAAAGATGTAGTATCTGTCTACCCCAGTGGGAAAAAGGCGTGACTTTATGCATGTATGTAACAACAATGTTAGTCAAATTATAAATAAGGAAACTGGAACTGGGGAAACTTATAAAGTGGAAACAATTAACTTCCAGTAAGCGTCAGCAGGTAACTAAAACCGGAATAAATTATGATTAAAGTTAAATATTAAAATAATCATACCTCCTCATGCGTACGGTGACAAGGCTCAATCAGAAGTAAAATTTTTATCAAATGATAAATACACCAAATAAACTGTATCGCGATGTTGTATATTCTTGTTGATAATCCAGCTGAATTGGAAAAAAATATATAATTTATAGTCATTGTATTGTATTAGTACACATATAACTGTGTACTTTTTGGTGATAGAATTCCTATACAGGAGTCCGTCTGGGGGATCGCGGCAGGTCCAGTATATATTTTCGGTGATGTAATTGCTGTTAGCCTTCTCGGCTTTTACAGCTTCATCGGATACTAGGCAGGTCCAGTGATTCTGCGGTGAAGCAGTAGCATGTATGGTCATATCAGACTTAAGCTAGGTGATACAGCATTTGTAGATAGTCGTAGTCAGACCAGGTGAACGTTTTGGTCGTTTCGTCATTTTCTTTTTTAAAAGAAAACCTCGTGAGCTAGTGCGAATATGTGTCACCCTAGTGGGTGACACATATTCTAAAGGCAGACACACTAATATAAAAATAAAATATAAAGGTTGGTGATGTGCCGATTTCAATCACATCTTCGGATAAACAACCAGAAGCTGCCATACGTCCAACCATTACAGTCGGATCCGAAAATCAAGACAACTAATGCTTATTTAGTTGAAATCGGAAACGATCGTACGAAAGGATCTGATCTAGTTACGTGTAAAAATACATCCAGCTTAAAATAAATGAAATTAAACACATGAAACTTAAAATTGTGTTTTTCAAAAATATTGATTTTAGCTGGAAATCGAACCCCGACTCAGGAAACATCTGCATACTGACGATTATACCATCAATAATATTATATTACTACTGACCTTCTTTAGTGCTGAATTCTTACCTGGTAAACAAACCGCTGCAATCAAATAATAATTTGACATAATCAAGTATATGACGAAAGACGTTAACATAATAAAAAGCATCAGCCCGTCCTCTTCGTTTAAATCTTTCACTGCGTTGCAAATTATTTCGTACGAGTCCGCGAATTGTTTCACACTTTCTTCTGCTATTAAAAACCAAATACAATAAAATTTACATAAACAAAATTTTATTCCGAAATTTTGTTCTAGATGTAAGTTATAGGTATTTTTTTTCATCTACTCTATGTTCGGATATATATTCCATAAAGTATTGGTGTAGTAACATTGATAAGCAAAGAGAGACAGACAAAATGGAAATTACCTGAGAAACTCGTGTCTAACTTCAAATACGAACCTTTCCTTAACATTGACAGTTCTAACATATTAGTTGTATTTGGAGGACTTTTGATGAAGTCGGTTGGATATTTTACTGTAAACACAGAAATTATAAAAGTAGGGAGAATTTTTTTTATCGTAAATAAATACTGGAAATATTTCATAAATTACAACTTGGGCCAACACCCAAGTTGTCTAAGAAGAAATACAATGATTCTAGAAATTATTTAACAAAACTAATATGACTCGTAGTTAATATGATGTCAAACAATAGTGAAATACGAAAATTCAATATTGAAAGTCTTTTAAATAATATAATTTATTTTAGTTATTAATTTAGTATCATATCAATCTAATTCTGAAATAAAGTGGTTATATTTTCTCTTGTGCTCCAAATTAAATTTTATAATTAAATCAGATACAAACACTTCGAATCATAAAAATTGTTTCTTTCGCGGAGGCCCTTGTTTATTGACGTCAGAGCCGATTGCACTGAAAGAATGACGAGAGCAACTTGCATTTGAAGCAATAGAGCCATACTGTACTCAAGATAGTGAAATCCGTACAAATAGACAACTGTCACTGAAAAAAATTATAATTGTAATAGCGGTTACGGTCGGATTGTCGAATTTGGAATTTCATATGTTATTAATGTAGAATTGTCATATTTTAGTAATATAAAAAATTATAACTAATAAGGTAACAATTTGCTTACTTTCTTTTTCGTATGCCAAAGCTTCAAGTACGTATGATATAAAATCTACAACCATAAGAAAATATAACAGAATTACAAGTCCAATGGATCCAACGGAAAGCCAGAGATCCGTTCGTTTCGATGTCTGATTTTTACCTAATTTTTGGTTTACCTACAAGATTAATTTTCATATTAATTATTCCAAACATAAAAGCTCATCACAACAGTATTACATTAAATAAATTGTCTCTAATTGTCACAATATAACTCTAAAATTAACCGACGTATGTCTTCTATAATAAAACATCAATAATTGCATTAATATTTTTATAAGCCTTATAAAAATAACAAGAAAATTCACCTTTTCCACGCAGTTTAAATGATGTATCATACGTTTCATTCGAGTTGGTCCTTCGTACACTCCAAAACCAGTTATGGACAATATCGTTGCAATGTCAATTAACCATACAACGAGAGACGAGAGAGTGTGCACTTTAACTCCCTTGTTCGTTCCCGTATAAAATAAATCCAAGATGAGTCCAAGAAATGTTAAAAAAGCTGTAAATAAAAAGCAGCTTGATTAATTCAATGAAATTGAAAATCGGAATAAAATGTTTTTTTTTACTTTTATATTAATGAAATTAAACAGGATACAACAAAGGTAACGTCTGCTTATTAAAGTTTTTACGCTGACTTTTCATGAATTGTAAAATCGATAAGAATCACAAGTAAGGTTAAAAGAATACAATCTTCGCTAGTAGAAAAGATAAGCTATTTTATCTTTTACACATCAATTTCATTAATTTATAAAACAATAAATGCGAAAGGACTACTTGCTAAGTAGAATAAGGAATAATCTACTGAAAACAGTTGACAATAAAGAAATTCGAGCAAGATAAGCATTGCCATGCGACTCTAAACGTAAAGGAGCTGCGCCATGAATACGTGACATTCGTAAGACCAATGCTAAAGGACCGCGCACAAAACAATATTCCTGATAGGTGTTCATCATTACTATGTCTCCACAAGTCTAAAACGTGAAATAAGTTAGGCCTTTTGCCGACTTGTCAGAATAAATATTTATTTACAGTCAAACATTATAAGAATGTACATACATTCAATCTTTGTTATAGTTACCCTAAACATTTAGGTAATGTTTAGCGACGGGGTTGTCATGGTAATATCGGAAATTGCTTATAGAAAAACAAATTTAACCTTTAACTTAACAATCGTGGAAATTACCTTAATAAATAAAATAATTTACAACTACACAAGAAACGAGTCGTGGTAGCTTAGTAGCGAACGCGTTCACTTTTCTTGAACTAGTAAATGAATATGTTCGTATTTTTACGTATCCTAGAGGTAAAATTCTGTTCTTATTTTATATCTGTTGTTAAAATAATATCTGTCCGGCTACAAACATTAATGATAGCTTAAGAGAATCTACCACCCCATACTCGTATCATACCGTCGGTGTCGTAACGGTCAAGAAAGGGTAAATAAAAATCAGAAGATGGGCAGGAGCAGCTTCCTAGAACATCTGAATAAATAAACTGCGGTTGCCAACCCGACTTCCCAGCGTGGCAACTATAGCAAAATCCCCCCATAATGGTCTGTGGCAATCTATGGTGGAGGCCCATGTTCAACAGTGGACTAGTGGTAGGTTTAAACTCCATACATACACTAACACCTTTTTCCATATAAGAAGAAGGCAGGCAGAGACTACATCCTTAGCCCACTTTTCGCCCCCGCAGGAAACGAGGCGTGACGAGGGGCGAACCAAGTTGCCGCCATTTTGGTACGAGTTGAAATTCTTACTCTCCATTCCCACGAGTAGCTAGTCATCGGCTCGGCAACCACTGGCTCGGCGGAAACGAAAAGAAGACGATTAGGTAGGAAATGGACTTGTGGTAGAGAATGGGAAGTTGGGGAAGGTGTAGGATACTGCTGTCTCGGAAGAAGCAGGTGGAGCAGCGTTACTATTTGAAACGAAACTTGATAAAACTTCCGCTTCTTTTTCAATCTAAAGTTTATCTTAAGTAACGCTTTTTATTAAAAAAAACCATGCGGCACTCTAGTGCAAGTCTCTATTTTAAATGCTTCGTAATCAGAGACTAAGAATAAGTTCGCTGCTATTGCAAGGAGTATATTTCGGAAAAGTGTAAAAACAGGTAGATCACAATGATGCACCTTCTTTCAAGTTTACACTTTATTAAACATACCTTCTATGTCTTTCTATAATGTTTCAGCCACATTTACATGCCTTGTCTATATGTTGATTTCCTACTGGCGATGACTCGGCGCTCAACCCCGCTGCTCGGCTGCACTCCGACCTCTGTCAACGAATAATATGATACCCGACAAACAAGAGAGCTCCCAGCGATTCAAGGGCAAGTATCAAAGAAGCCTCGGCTTGAATCGCCGTCGATAATGGAGTGGATTGAAATGATATCATGATAATAATATGCTTTAAAGGACTGTTAATAAATAATAAATATAATGTATAATGTTAATATACGTTTACAAGATCTCAGCTCCAGTAGCGTAGACGGGCTGTGTTGGGAGGTCATTATAGTGATCTTTATGTGTGTTACTTGTGTAGATTGACTCAGAAGGTGGTCACAGGATCTCAACTCTGATGACCGTAGACCTGTAGAGCTTGGACTCATTCGATTGGTCTTGGTTTTCGGTTTTCGATTGACGAGACGATATGTTATGGGCAAACGTTTACCATCAAGAACCTTTTGCCCGTTTCGTCACTAAAAAATAGCACTGGCTCTCAGTGCCCTTCAGACCGAAACACAGTACCTACCTAGACGGATTCCTGCATAGGACGGATACGACAAAACACGGTCCGCAACCACTTACATACGGTTCTGAGTCACCTGCATACATTGCCTTTCAGCAAAACCGTGCCGGTCATTCCATCTAGTGGGTCTTTGCCCTTAACTGCGTTTGCCGGTACGAAAATGTTATTGTATGCACAAGCTGGAGTGAGCAGATGTTCTTTTGTCATTAATGACATTTGATAAATTAATTAAGTGTTGCCTAGTGTGCGCTAGAGGGTTCAAAAGTTCTTGTTCTAGTAAAAAAAAAACGAAGACGTGTCCCTTTATAAAATTCCTTCGCGAACTTATATAAAATAAGTTTATTAATTAAAGTAGTTTGTTATTAATATGAGTATAAGTTTAAATTAAGTTGTGTAATTTTTATGTTAAATTTTCATTTAAAAAGTTAATCAACATATGCGAATAACGCTTCAAATCAGAAAATTGTAATGTCACGCCTCTTTCCCATTGGAGTATGCAGTTCCACTTGCTACGATCCTGACACACATCTTTCGCTTCTTTTGCTTTAAATAGTGTTTTATACCAGCTCGTATGTCGTAATTTTGACGTGGCCTTTCCCTTAAACAACTTCTTTCCGATCGTAATACGTTCGCGTACGTCGACCCTTACCGGCTTGCCCATTCACACTTGCCTCATAAATTTGTTTCGTCAATCTTGTTTCATCTATCCTCTCTACGTGTCCAAGCCATCTAAGCTTCATTTTCTCTATCTTCGTCACTACATCTTCTACCACACCGCACCTTTTCCATATCACGCTGTTCCTCACTTTATCCATTTGTCCAAGGCACTCCAGTTATACTTCTCAAACTTTAATTTCCTGAGCATTAATTTTACTATCATGCTTCTTCTGCAAGACCCGACATTCCTTTTAGACACGCCTTTTTAGAAACGTATTGGATATATACTTGATTTCCTGCTAACACTCTTCGCTCAATATCATCGTCGTATTTTCTGTTCCTCGTAAATTTTGAAATAAAGTACAGAAACACTTTCGCTTGTTTCTCCTTTTCCATGAATCAGACAATCCGTCATTCTTTATTCTCTTTTTGAAACCATTAGTTTCACCTTTAAGACATTAATTTTCATTCCTTTGCCTTTTAGGGCATAATGCATAATATGAACCATCGCCTGCAACTCCTTCTCCAAAGATAGTAATATAACCTGATTATCAGCTAGGAGGCATTTTATGGTTAGATCATTCATTTTTAATCCAACCGTACTCACTTTCAAATCTTTTTATGAATTGTCTATAAATAGGTTAAACAGCAATGGCTACACATCCCTGTGTACCACCTTTTACGAGGTTTATGATATGGACTTTGAAAAATTTTAAACAATTATTTTTCTTTTTAATATTTTTATTTTTACTTCTTACTTTTACTCACTAGATTGAAATTGAACTATTATTACAAGATATGTGAACACACCGCTGACTATCTGTAACAAATATACCAAAAGCTAAAAAGTTGTATAGTCGCATTATTAAATATTAAAAGATTGATTAATTAATAATTAATAGTCGTACATATTTGAAGTGCTTATTTATTTACTTATTTATTTTGGAAACCATCAAGTAAGCCAACAGCTTGGCCTGTTAGTTAAAGTACCTGACTTTTAGTTCGTGGGTCATTGGTTCGAAACCCAGTCGGAGCCAAACAATTATGCAAAAACGTAAATTGTTGGTTTTCGGGTCTGATTGTGCTGTGCATGTGAAATGTATGCCCTTATAAACCACCCACAACACAGGATACATTTTAATGTGCAACGTGTGTCCAATTTGATGATAAATAACCTTTATCAAGAAGGAAGGAAGTTAAAAGTATGGCTGTTGGCATTGGTAAGTCAATTAGCCTTAAGTTATTTTAGAAGCTTATTACGACATGCAAGTAAAAAATATAACTTCCTGATACTGCAGACTCATTACCTTTTATGTAATAAAGTGAAATCAAGAACGCGACCTAAAATCAATAAAATTCAGTTTATCTGTAAGGAATATTAATATAGGCAAATTAAACTTACAGCAGTTATAAAAGATCTTGAGATTGTGAATATTCCTAACGGAGAGTATGAAGGCTTGTTCAGCTCCAGATGCCGAATAAACTTATTCAACTCTGCTGATATTGCGCTGTCGTCATGAATTCGGTTTATCAGCAAACTCACGATCATATGAGTCTGTTCTATCTAAAAGTTATAAATAATGATAACAAACTGTAAACAAAAATGCACTTTAAGCCACTGAAGTCAGTGATTCGTCATACATTTAGTCATACGAGAATTAAGTTATATTCTTGTAACAGTGTATTTGATTTCTGATGGTGAGAGTAATGTCTATGTCGCAGTATATATATATCTCATTCCAAGCAACCTCGTTTCAGCCATAATCGTGAATCGCGTTTTTATGTGAAGAACAGAGAACATATTAAAAGAATAATATTTTGTAAAAGTAGTATAAAATAGTAAGTATAGGAATAGTTTTAATTATAGTCATAATTTATCAGTAAGAGACGGCCACCTGGTTTTCCGTGGTTGTCTTTAATTAGGATGGCACATGACTTTTTTTTACTAGTACCAATTTTTTAAGTGTTTTTGTTATTTGTTCATATGTTGGTAATCCTTAACTAAATAGATTCGTTCGTATTGGCGCCGGCACTTACTGTGTCTTCTGGACTATCGACTTCTGTTAGTTGCCGAAAGGTATTGAAAACATTGACATTGACTACAAGACTGTTATAGCAATATTATTATTTAAAATAATATCACGATCTCCACGAAGCAAACTGTGCTTAATATCTTCTTTTGAATGGCAAAGAAAGAAAGTCTTTTGATAGTTTCCTAAGAATTTATCACTGAAACTATTAACTAACTTAACTTTTTATGAACTTTTATTACCTGTAAAAGTAACTTGAAAGTCTGTGCAAATGTAACAAATTTTTAGGTCGTCGGCAATACACACAAACATTTCTAAAATTAAAAAAGTTTTTTTAACAGTAATTAAAAAGTCAATGGAATAAAGATAACGCCGATAATCATTCGCTTATTTTTATGAAATAAAGTAACGAGTCCTGCAACTCTTCAGCAAGGTCTTCCCATAACAAAGCTGTATCACCCAAAATATTTTTGTATGGCATGACAATGCAATCGTCACCTGGGACATCGGGTCTTAACTCTCATATGCCCAGTAATAACATTATCAGTGCTCTTAAGACCGAAGCACATTATTATTTGCACACTACCGCTTGACAACCTAGAGCCTAGTCGGATTCCTGCACAGGAATCAATTTGGCAGTGTTTGTTCGATGTAACCCCCTTAAACAGTTAAAACTCAAAAAAATAATTAAACAATTTTTTAACCCGCAGTCGAATATCCTTAAGGCACTATAGGCAACGCTTATATGATGAAATCTCTAAGAAAAGAACAGTTGCTAGGTCAAAGATATGGGACAGCCACACGCTGACCACCAATGTACGCGTTCGACACTTTCACAATAGTCAATTATAATTGTGTTTGTGTGTGACAGAAACAGAGTTTTTTATTTATTAAAATGTTATAACCTCATTTTTTGTTTTGTGGCAGGGTTCCAAAATGACTACTGTGTTCATTACATGAAAAACACACCAAGATATTTCAACTGCTAATTTCGAACTGCGATACTTATTATTATCTGTGGAAACAAAATGTTTCTTAAAAAAAAGAGCAAGACCACAAATATCTTTTATATCACAGATACATACGTATAGACATTATTAAATAATACGGATTTATAACCAAATCCATGAACAGCATTAGAAGTATAAAAATTAACATGGGTCCATCGCTTTTATTTATATTTCGCACCATCGTGCTCATTTCGACGTATAAATAAGAAAGTAGATGTATTTTTTTGCAAATCACACGCGACTGCAGTTTACCACCTGTTGAGAAATAAATTATAAATTAACTGTCTTATTCAAAAAAGTCCCTTTTAATAGATTTATAACTTTTGTTATGTCGTTGGTTGACATGGTTGTGTTGTCGTTTTGATTAAATTTAATGTTTACATAGACTGATCTATGAATATTTAACTGCAAACGTCAGTCAAAAATCACATAACGTCTTAAGTCAGACATAGTTTTCTTTATTAGAGGTTTATTGTCGTTTCAGCCTATCCCAAGTCCCCTGCTGAACATAGGCCTCCCCCACAGATACCCACAAAGTTTGTAGCTCTCATATTCGGGGGATTTTGCCATAGTTGCCACGCTTGGCAGGCGGGTTGGCAACCGCAGTTTATTTATACAGATATTCCAGGAAGATGCTGCTGCTCATCTCTTTTACGACACCCACGGGATGGGATGGGTGTCGTCACTAAATTGTTTTTGTTTATGAATAATATTTTTTCGGTAATATCCTTATTAACCTCCTATTCTTTTTATGAATAAGAGCGTTAGATTAGTGAAATGTACAGCTTGTCGGTTGTACGGTTTTACATGCGGAAACACAAGAAAATTACTTGTTAGCTACTTTTTTTTAATTCACAGTTGTATCCCTTCCACTTCTTAATGTAACATAAACATTGTTTAAAACAAACATTCTACTATTCTATTCGAAAAACAATTATGATACGAGTAGCATACAATAATCACCCTATTACGATTGTTGCTATTTTCCTACGCTGCTAAATTTTTAACTGAACCTGGTCAGCTTCGAACGCTTACAAACTTAGAATCCCAGTAAGCACTTTAAGGTCACCATGCTTTACAATGTCACGTTTAGAAATATAGGTAATAGTTTAAATAACTACATTCAATGTCGTCAATAATAGCCAATAGCATACATGTTTCGGCCGTAGCAAGATTCAGTTCCATTGGAACTTCTTTGGGGCTGTCCAGGTACGTTTCCCAGAATGATTTCCTTACAAAATATATAGTTAAAAAAATATTAAATAATTTATAGGAGCTGAATATAAAATATCTGCTCCTTTTTATTACCTTTCGTCTGAAAGTAAACCAAAAACGTTTTCTACTTTTGCTTAACTTTCGCGTTAAATCCGATTTAAAACCGCAGATTTTCGAATTGACAATTACCGTACTATTCTAATTGAAAACCATCAATAAGTACAGTATTGTAAAAATCTTGAACATACAATAATTCTAGGTGTTTTGTTTACGCAAAATCAGAGGCTGGAACTTTTTTAACTTAATTTATGCGACAGAACGAGAATGGATACGTAGTGTCCGAAACACGAATATGAAAACGGTATTCCGTAAAATGGTCAAATATGGATTCTAAGGTTTCTTCAGTTTTAGACTCCTGACGAGGAATTGACACGGTGACTTTGTCGAAAAGTGCCCTGATCGCTGTTTCATTGGGGCCTGGGACAATATTATCGTTAGGCAATGTCTTTTTTTATGGAAGAAAGTGACAAGATGTGCAAATCGTTCACCACATGGTAAGTGCAACGTCTGTCCATGTCAAATGCTGTGTCACCCAGAATATTTCTGTGTGGCACCACATTACGCCCGTCACCCTGAGAGAACACTTCTTAATCTCATATACCTAGTAATTACATAAGGTATCAGTGCCCTTCAAACCGAAACACAGTATGTTTACACACTGGTACTGTTTGCACACTACTGCTTGACGACAGAATGTCTGGCTTTGTGTTGGTACCTACCTAGACGATATCATACCACCAGTAATCCGTATATTGGTTAGTGTTGTATATCTACTTACTTCGTTTCGAAAGATCATTTAACAACTGCTGTAGGCTCGCGTTCACAGCTTGCAAACCAGAATATGGAATTTGTGCTAAAAATACAAACTTTATCTCCATTAGTACCACCACAAAGTATTCCACATAGAAGGCAGCATACCAATATAAAGCATTCACTAAAACAAAATCTAAGATTAATAAACAGTAATGAAACATAATACCAAACACCTCCAAAGTATAGTTATTTAAAACAAATGATTCCCCACACTAGGATTTTTTCTGTATCGTGAGTGTATTTTATATCATGTATTTTTAATATCATTCATATATTTGCCCCGTACGGTAAACGAGCACGAAACATTTCCACGCTGTTTCAAGCGTTTTGCAACACCTTTTTCCAACCAACCCGTAAGTAATAAGACTTGACAAATGGAGATCCCAAAATAGTTTCATGGCATCATCATAACAGAAATATAACGCTCGGTAACGGATAGCAACGTCTAAATTGCAAAGCGTTTGGTACTGCGATCCGCCTCCAAGCGAGGTGATTAAGACAAACCCACTCCCGGAAGAGGCGTATCTCCCAGGAGTGAGCTATTAAAAGAGTGATGATGATGGTGATTATTGTTTAGATACATACATATAGTCACGCCTTTTACCCAAATAAGGAAAAGGACCACTCCCGCAGCCCACTTTTCGCCCTTACCCGAGACTCGACGGGTGGCGATCTATGTCACCGTCATTTTGGTACGAATTCTTACTCCTCATTACGTTCTTACAAGCAGTATAGTGACATCATTGCATATGGTATTTATTATTCTGCACGTATAAAAGCGGTCCGTGCAATACATTAATCACCTCTTACGACGCCTCGGTAGGAAAGAGGAGGGTTTTATTCTTTTAAAAGTTAAATCTATGTAAAAGTTAAATGTTAAATTATATGAAAGGTAAAGTTAAAGGTAACTTTATTCTATAGACTTATTAATATCCTAAATTTATTATAAAATATTTAAGAATTATACTTTCTCTGTTGTTATGTACGCCGCTCAAATAGAATTCTTGAAAATCAGCAATTAGAAGAAAACAAACCAAAAAGATGATGAATACGAGCGCAATATAAGTTTTCTTTTTGGTAAAAAATGATTTATGTTTGTAGCCAATTTCAAACATGATCTGAAACGAAAATTTGCTTCATATTATTTTTATTTTCCTTAAATATTTTGTGTTTAGTTTTATTAAAAGGATAAAAAGGGACTTAATTCTTACAGGTATTTTCTCCCAGTCAACTCAGAACGAGAAAAAGATTGTGATACTTACATCCATTAAAATTTGAGAAATTTCGTAATAATGATTACTCAGGACTAATATCTTAGATCTCATCTATCTGGCGTGGTGCCACACGGAAATATTCTTAGTGACACATCATTTGTTACAAGCAGACGTTTCCCTTACTATCAGGTGAAAATTGTCTCGTCTCGTCACTTTCTTCTATTCACTACTGCTTGACGGAACTTGAATCATATTTTTTAACACTCAGAATAATACTTTTAATATTTCTTATATAATTATAACAAACCTTAATTTAAGTAACAGTGACTCATTTTGTTAGTAATACTAACTTATTTTCTGTTAGTTCCTAACCTTAACTCATCATTGTTTAAGATGCGTGTCATCGCTGCGCTATTCCGCTAGAAATAGCGCAGCAACGACTGACATATTTGCAGTCCAACCTGCTGCCAACCATCTTTAGGATGCTATTGGTACCGCCCCGCAGTCTGCGTACTCTCTGCGCAGATGCGCAGCACTATGCGGAAAAGATGCTGGATTCTCATCTTTTCCGCATAGTGGCATAGAAGCAGTCAACTGACGCAGCCCCAAACATCCCTGATGCACTACAACCTACCCACTACGAGGCGACCTCATCAGCACCCTAGACCCGTGGCCCTTTATTTGGTGGTTTAACTATTGGCCTCAAAGACCATCACCACACTATTTTGGCATTGTAGATCAGTCCATTTCCTCCCACATAAGCCTCACATATTGCAATTAGCTTTCTAAGGCCTCAAATCGACGCACTCATAGCACCAAGTCATCGGCGTAGCTTATCTTATTCACTCAAAACCCGTCTATGTAGCAGCCGATCCTGGTGCTGCCGAGCTCGCCTAGCAAATAGTGCACATAAAGGTTAAAGAGTGTTAGAGAGCTCGATCCCCCTTGTCACCGCGCACTCCGTATGGGTGGTCATAAAAAAACTCTTGCCCATCGGACATTGTTGACCTGATTTCTGTACCAATATTTAAAGATATTGGTGAGTTCTGGAGATATGTTTCTTCCATTCATCTTTCTCCATAGAATATTAAATGAAACCAGGTTAAATGCCTTCGACCGGTCTAGGAAGCAGGCATAAACTGGAGTCTTACGCCTCGCGTAGTAAGTGACAGCATGCTTAAGACCCAGTAGCGCTATACTTCTCTTAGACTCTCTCTGTAGACAATCCCGGTCGAAATCCAAACTGATTGTCATGTAGCATTATTATAAAGTAAAACAACGTTTTTCTGTGAGACAGAGCAAGTGAATGAATTTATTCCAGAACATAATTGTCATACAATCGTACAATAGTTCTTAATAACACAATAGATGGCATTACTGGTATTTTGATATAATACTAACACCCCCACTTATCAAAATAACAGATGCCCACAACATTTTACTCCAGCTAAATTAAACAAAATAATTATACTGCTTTTAAATCCTGTATTCCTAATAACTGCAAAAAATAATAATGCTTGGTATAACCCAAACCTTTAGTAAACAGGTCTGCTGGCATTTCAGCTGTTTCTAAATATCTTAGTTCAATAATTTTATCAGCGATACAGTCTTTACAAAAATGGTAGCGAATATCAATGTGCTTGGTTCTCTTATTAAAACTACTACTTGAAGACAGCCTAATTGCACCCTGGTTATCATTAAATATAGTTATTGTATAGGACTCATTAATAATTTCCTTTGACAAATTATGCAAATAAATTGCTTCCCTGCAAGCATCTGCTATGCCCATATATTCAGATTCTGTGCTTGAGAGAGCAACTGTTTTCTGTTTTTTAGCCTCCCATGACACTATACTACCAGCTAATTTGAAACACATACCTGTGTAAGACCGCCTGTCAATAATATTGTTTCCCCAATCTGCATCAACATACCCTTCTAATTTATCATTACCACATCTAGTATATTTTAATCCATAATATGTAGTTTTTTTTAAATATCTTAAAATTCTTTTTGCATAAGCCCATGTTACATTATCATAGCAATTGTTAAATTGACTAAGGAAACTTACTGAATATGCTATATCAGGCCTGGTTAATACTGCCAAATACATGAGCCCACCTATTAGTTTCTGATAAGGTATTTGACTATCACAATTTTTATTTCCTAAATTAATATTCAATTTAGACTCTAAAGGTGTATCAGCTAGCTTACAATTTGTCATGTTGAATTCATTCAATAACTTATTAATATAATTATCTTGGCTCAATGTAACAGTGCCACTAATTTTATCGATATTTACTGTCATTCCTAAACAATTTTTAACTTGTCCTAAATCTTTTAATTTGAACTTTGAAGATAACACCTTTTTTAAATTATTACATTCAATATCATCGTTAGTAAACACAAAGAAATCATCAACATACAATGTTATTATTGTTCTCTTTTTATCCTTTATTTTAGTGTACAAACATGGTTCTAGTTTGGAGCGTTTATAACCATTGCCAACAAGACATTCATCAACTTTCTTGTACCAGGCCCTTGAGGATTGCTTTAAACCATAAATAGCTTTATTCAGTTTAAGTACTTTATTATTATAGTTATTTTGAGAATTTGATAAGCATTCTCGTATTTCCATATAAATTGTCTCCTCAAGGTCCCCATTCAAGAATGCTGTAGTGACATCAAGATGTGAAACATCTAAACCAAGTTTTACAGATAATGCAAACAGTAATCTCAAAGTTGAATGCCTTACTACAGGCGAAAAAATCTCTGAATAGTCCACATTTTGCTTCTGCATATAACCCTTGGCTACTAAACGGGCACGGCAGCGAACACTATTATCACTGTTCATCTTTTTACGCAACACCCACTTACACTTCACTACAGTTTCATTATTCTTTGGCATATCTACTAGCTCCCACGCATGATTGTCCTCAAAACATTTAAGTTCTTCTTTCACTGCCTGTAACCACTGTTCCTTTTCTACTCCTCGTAGCGCTTCTTCCAGACATAATCCATTAGCATCATCAAACACTTCCTCCGGAATACACATATTTGACATTCCATACCTTTCTGGTTTCATTCTGATTCTGCTGGGTCTGACACGCTGGTGAGTCATAAGCATCTTCAAACTCTCTAGGAACATAAGTATTATCAGAGTCATCTGATGTTTCAATCAGTGTATTCTCATCCATAGTCATTTCACTTGAACTTGGTCTATCCTTGACAATTGTATCCCCCACTAAACATGATTTTTCAATAATTGGTATACTGGCAAGTTTTTTTTCATCTTCCATGACAACGACATCTCTGCTTGTTGTCACACGTTTTGTTCTAGGGTTATATATTCGGTAACCTTTAATATCATCTGGATAACCCACCAGTATGTGCTCCTCTGACTTTCTGTCACATTTCTGGCGCTTCTCTTTAGCCACATGAACCATAACCTTGCTTCCAAATATTCGCAAGTGACTTATGTCTGGTTTGCTTCCAGTCCAGACTTCATAAGGAGTTTTTTCATTCAATGCAGGAAGAACAGTACGATTTTGTAAATAAACAGCAGTGT
Source organism: Luehdorfia chinensis (assembly GCA_019845155.1). Lineage (NCBI taxonomy): Eukaryota > Metazoa > Arthropoda > Insecta > Lepidoptera > Papilionidae > Luehdorfia > Luehdorfia chinensis. The sequence goes on along the minus strand of JAHVAK010000025.1, from coordinate 7,722,606 downwards.
TGGTAGCCTCTGCCCAGAACTGTTTTCCTATGTTTGCATCAAATAATAAGCATCTAGCTTTCTCTATAATTGTTCGATTATTCCTTTCTGATAAGCCATTTTGTTCAGGGGTATACGGGTTACTCCTTCGGTGAATGATACCTTCTTTCTTGAGAAATGAGTCAAATTCTTTGTTGCAATATTCACACACATTATCGCTTCTCAATATCTTTATTTTCTTATTAGTTTGTTTCTCAACTTTTGATTTAAACTCTGAAAAACATCGGAGTGCTTCACTTTTATGTTTAATGAAATGCACATGCATCATTCGACTAAAGTCATCTATAAATAATATGAAGTATCTGGAACCTGCTAGTGATTCACACTCCATAGGTCCACATATGTCAGTGTGCACTAAATGCAGTAATTCTTTGCTTCTTGAACCTTCATTTGTGAATGGCAAACGACACTGCTTACCCTCACAGCAAATTGTGCATGATGTCTTGTCAATATCAATATTTTCTTGGAGGTTCATTCCTTTTAAAGCACTTGTCATTTTATTTAGGTATTTACTATTAAAATGGCCCAATCGGCGATGCCAAGTGATCCCTGAGGCAGACAAATTAGCCACGACACTATCAGGTACTATCAACTTGTACACTCCATTATTCAACACAGCTGTGGCCACCAATTCACTGTCTCTATTGTATACTTCACAGCCATTTGTCTTAAACTGAACTGTATTACCTGATTTTATTAACTGGCTCACTGACAATAGGTTGGTAGTCAATCCTGGGGCGGATAATACATCCTTGACTGGTATTTCAAATTCACATTTATCGGTTTTTGTTAGAATGCTCACATCTCCGGAACATAATACTTGCAACCTCTCGCTGTTAGCAACACATATATCCTTAATTTTATGATATAAAGCATTCTCAATCCACTGTTCATTAGCTGTTAAATGCATGCTCGCACCTGAATCAATGTACCAGTCATGTTTGTTGAATTTGCGACTCAGAAACACTGCACTAAACGCATTACTTTGTTTACGTTGTATTTCTTTTATATTCCTACTGGTATTATCACTATTTGGACACTGGTTCTTGTAATGACCGGGCTGTTTACACCGGTAGCATTTGACATGACTTTTCGCGCCGTCATTGAAGTTTGTTTTCGTTGCGTTCCGTTCGTTCGATTGGTATCTCTGCGCGTTGGCCATAGACAATTTTTTATTTTTCTTATGTTGCCATTTCTGCGTACCGCTTGCGAATGCAATAGTAACTTCATCGGATTGACCGCTTACTTCCGTTTCCACCATATCCATGAGTTTTGTTCTAATGGCGTCTGTTGTGATTTGTATGCCCGAATGTTCAATCGCCATAATCATGGGCATGAATTTTTCAGAAAGCCCTGCTAGCAATAAGCAACCGATCCACTCATCACTGATGTTAAATCCTGTCCCACTTAACTTTTGTCCTGTTTCGACTATTTGCGTTACGTACGACTGCATGGAAACACAATTTTCTAGGCGAATCGATATTAAATTACGTAAAAGAGATATTCTTCGCGTAAATCCTGAATCATCAAATAATGCCTTTAATTTGTTCCATAGCTCCAACGAAGTCTTCACGTCTTTGATATGTACGAGGGGTGATCCAAAAGTAATGATAATCAGTTATTTCTAGTGCACACAAAAATACAAATAAATTTCAGTCACTTACTCAGTTAACCACTAGTTCAGGGAAAAAAAATCATATAAATAGGCCACGATTCCCGGGAGCTACATTCATTTGAATACGGACTGTCAAGGAGTGAACATCAAAATGGAAAAACACGAAATCAGAGCTGTCATTAAATACCTCTGCTTGAAAAAAATGTCTACCAAAGACATACACAGCGACTTGGTGGAAACATTAGGGGACTCTTCTCCTCCATATTCCACAGTTGCACGCTGGGCTAAGGAGTTTAAGTTGGGAAGAACATCGACGGAAGACGAACACCGCGAAGGACGCCCATCGACGTCCCTCACTGAAGAAAATGTGAAAAAAGTTGAAGAAGTTGTATTGGAAGATCGAAGAGTGACTATCAGGCATGTAGCTGAGGTCACAGGGATCTCATATGGCAGCATTCAAAGAATCCTTGCGAACGAATTGCATATGAGAAAGGTCTCCGCGCGTTGGGTACCGAAAATGTTAAACGACGAGCAAAAGAAGAAACGAGTCGACATGTCAAGAGCAAATCTCGAAAAGTTCCAGGCAGACAAGGATAATTTTTTGTCACGTTTTGTGACCATGGACGAGACCTGGATCCACCATTTTGATCCTGAAACAAAACAACAATCGATGACATGGAAACGATCCGATGAACCGACGCCGAAGAAATTCAAAGTGTCAAGCTCAGCAGGGAAGGTTATGGCGTCTGTTTTTTGGGACGCTGAAGGAATAATCATGGTGGACTACTTGGAAAAGGGGGCCACTATTACAGGCTCCTACTATGCAGAACAAATAAGAAGATTGCGGGAGGCTATTAAGGAGAAAAGGCGAGGCAAACTGCGGGCTGGAGTGCTGTTCCATCAAGACAACGCACCGGTTCACAAAGCTGCAATTGCCATGGCTGCCATTCAGGAAGCGGGCTTTGAGCTGGTGGAACACCCCCCCTATTCACCAGATCTAGCCCCCAGCGACTTCTATCTCTTTCCACGACTCAAGGAACACCTCCGAGGCAAGAAATTTGACGATGATAGCGACGTGATGGCCGCGGTTGAGGACTTTTTTGAGAGTCAAGATAAAGATTTTTTTTCTAAGGGAATTTTAGGATTAGAAAAGAGATGGACTAAATGTATAGACTTGCTAGGAGACTATGTTGAGAAATAAATTTATTTATTTATTTTATTCATTGTGTTTATTATTGATTATCATTACTTTTGGATCACCCCTCGTACATATAACGCACTATCTATAGTCATTATTAATTTTGCCTTGGTTCTCGCGTCGTCTGCGGCTTCTATTATTTTTCCGGCTTCTGGCTTGATGCAGTGCAACTTATCCTCCAGGATCAGAAAATTCTCCGCCGCGAAGATCCACTCATTGTAGTTCTCCCGCCCTTTTAGCTTAGGAACATTTACTAGGTAGTTCGTTGTCATTCTTGCAAACTTTTATTGCTAATACTGAATAACACTGCTATGATCACTTTTACTTGAGAATAAACTACTAATATGAACAAAAAACTAAATACACTGGGCTGGGCCCATAACCTATAAAGTAAAACAACGTTTTTCTGTGAGACAGAGCAAGTGAATGAATTTATTCCAGAACATAATTGTCATACAATCGTACAATAGTTCTTAATAACACAATAGATGGCATTACTGGTATTTTGATATAATACTAACAATTATAAACTTATTTAATTGCGTAGTAAGCAAGCCGTCGTACTTTCGAGACTAACGTGGCCAATGAGATAGGTGTATAGTTGTTTTTACCAGCTAGGTGGCCGGTTTAATTTTTCGCAATATGGACAACTATCGTGCGTATCATGGCATGTACACGTGTTGTACAGGAAAGTTAAAAATCTAAGTAGATGTGTGTGTGATATTGTAGATGCACAATGCTAAGACCATCATGACCTGGGGATTTACCTCTGTTCATATGTGTAATGGTTGTATATACGCGCATTGCGTTATTTACCTTGTTTACTCGTTGCAATATTTGAATCATACACGTCATACGTCTAGGCGCATTGTAAGTTCCATCGCTCGCCAATATCATTACAATACTTAAGTTCGCCACCCATATCGCACCGTCCATAAAAGACCGCAACCGCAATTGCCGTCCTGGTTCTGATAGAAAATCATTCGCTAAACCGACTAGTATTAAGACGTCTGAAATAAACTATAATTTATACAATACAACCTTTGAAAATAATAAGTCAGATGGATGAATGTGGAGAAAATAATAGACTTAGTCCTGCTTCGCACTAAATAACTACTTTTTTATACAAGATTCATATAATACTGCCGTAAAGTCAATATCAAGTTTACATGAAAATACTAAGGCGTATACCCCCAAGTTTAGATGGTATTATAGCGTATAAATTACGTCTCCAATGTACTTTAAAAAAAGTATCAATATACGATTATAAGTCTTATTTGAAACTAAAGCACAATGTTTTGTTTTAAAATAGAATATGCACTCCCTAAAAATTAATTGTACAAGTACAGACGTATCTCTTTCTGTGGAAACTAAAATTAAAAAGCCATCGATTGTAATGTCAGGGTTCTTCCATATTTTGCAGATTATATTGTACTACTTAACGAAAATAAATTATGTTTTTTTTTTGTAAAACAACAACTTTCGAATAATGCCAAAACTAGCAGTTATTAAAGCAAAATACCAATTCTATAGACATTACCAGAAATTCAGATTATAAAAATAAATGTTATGATAACTAACTGAGTGTAACGGCGAGCACACGACTATAAGCAATTAAGGCCCGGCAGTTGCGAATACCATCGGACGTAATTAGTACCGGAGCTATACCAAAAACTCGGAACACTGGCAGCATGAACCTGAGAGCCCCATGTATTAAGTACTCTGTATCACGTAATTCGCGATCTCCAACTCTAGACTTAATGGAATCCATTTATTAAAAAAATATACGACCTTCCACCACTATGGTTAAACTGTAATTTAACTTTTCTGCCAGTGACTTTTTTATTTTTTTCTTATTTTTGTGAGGTTGAGGCACAACAAAGCTTCCATTTGCCAGCTTTGTAATTCTTTCTTGTTTGTGCCGGTCATACGGCATTTACAGTTTAACGGAAAGTTAATACATTTCGACAAATAACATTAAGTAAATTCGTTCAAATACTTTCAGTTTATTTGATTTGAACGCTTAATCAACAAACACCATCTGTTTGTATAATCATAAATTGTATTTAACTTACTAAGCGTTATTTAAGTATCGCGAAGCCATGATATTTTAGTAATAGTTTCAAAATCCAGAATTATGTAGCGACATCTATGTCGCCACATGAGAAGCTCAAGAAATATTCCCATACGTCCATAATCGCGCTATGAAAGTTTTCTGAGATGCGAACTATATATACAACATCTAAAAAAACTACTAGTAGGAGGAGACGTCCTCCCCAGATCAGACCACTCGATCTGGAGGGTAGCTACCCTTTTCCTTGGCAATATTATCCGCCAAAATTACAATAATCAATTTAACAAAAAGATGTCTCTCGACGTGTATTTACTGGCGTTAGAAAAATCTACCACCCCTCTCATCCCATGGGTAAAAAGTAAAAGTAAAGTTTCAGCCTATAAATGTCCCACTACTGAGCACAGGCCTCCTCTCATTTCTGAGAGGGTTTTGGAGCTAGGAAGAATCCGCCACGCTGCTCCAATGCGGGTTGGCGGACTTCACATGTCTTCGAAATATTTTTTATTCCTCAGACATGCAGGTTTCCTCACGATGTTTTCCTTCACCGCCGAGCACGTGGTAAGTCAGCACTTAAAATTGCAATTAACAATTTTAGTGGTGCCGGCACCGGGAATCGAACCCAGGTCACTCGCGTACTATGAAATTTGAAGCGAACGCCTAACCCCTGAGCTACCACGGCTCTCCTAACCCCTGAGCTACCACGGCTCTCTCTCATCCTATGGGTGTCGAGTGTTAACTAAAGGCCAGGAAAATGTAATGGCATACGACAGATGGCGCAATAACCATTCCGAAAAATACCAGACCGATATTACAAAGAGCATCTAAGCAGCATTTAAGCTGGGAGGCTGGTACTGAGAACACCAAACTTCCTGCAAAGTGTGGTATTTACGGAAAATCGTCCCTTTATAGATATATGCCTATGTGCAGCATTGAACGGCTGATACGAGTATTATAGGCTAATAATGTCTTTATATTTTTGAAGTGCAACTCCTTAGCCAGCCAACCTATTTTGAGTGGAACGTTTCTGTTATTCTTAATTAATTAATAGTTGTTTATATGTGTACGGAGCAGTAATTTTACAGTGAGTAGACTGGTAGCTCAGGTGCCGGGTCTTAATTTGATAGTCTGATCCCAGGAGTCGGGACCTCTAAAATTATTCTGGGATTTTAGTTATAGTTAAATTTGGTGGTAACGAAATTATATGAGTTCGTCGCGTCTCTGACGCATTAACATCGACACCTTATTGCTCATCAGTTTAAAATCATATTACTTTATTTACGATATTTGTGTTTTTATTTTAATCAGCTTAATAAATCTCATTAAATTCTAAGTATTGATATATAAATGATGTATTGATATATAATGAATGAATAATAAAATGTATCATTTCTCATTTATTCGCAACATCGTGATAGATATCATTATTCTTGCGTGAACTTCACTAAAGATGATTACCAAGGAATTTCTAAAGTACTTAAAGACACTTGGATCTGTCCTTCTTGTCGATGCAAAGAACCGAAGAAAGGCTAACGAATTCACCCATTAGACATTCTTCCATTTCGCTACCTGCTCATTCTAATGATGGTATTGTTGAGAATATAACTTTTCGATCAAAGCCGTCGGCATCAAACAACATGTCTGTCAGCGCAAGATATCCGTGATATTATAAGAGAAGAGCTACAGAGAGGATTTACCGGATTTACCAACTACAGGACATTAAAAATAAGATTATCTCTTTAGATGAGTCTCTTTCTTTTCTGAGTGCTCAGTTTGATAGAATATACAAAGACTACGAATCACAAAAAACATAAAAATTTCACAACAAAAGGAAATTGATAATCTTCGCGACATGAATAGGGAATTTAGTACCCGCTTACGACAAATGGATCAACTATCACGCAGCAGTAACATAGAAATTCAATGTGTCACAGAACATAGAAACGAAAACTTATTTTCTTTGGTACAACAACTTAGGCGCACTGTCAAATGCCCAGTTAATGATGCAGATATTCATTATGTCTCGCGTCTAGCAAAGAAGAATACCAATGGTCCTCGACCTCGGTCTATTTTGGTGAGATTTAGCAATCCCAGATTCAGAGACAACTTTTTGGCCAGCGTTACAAAATTTAATAAAGACAATGAGGTAATAATTACACGATACGAGTATGTCAACAGACGTTTATTAATCGACTGGCGGCCGCACGACACATCGATACAAAGAACACAATACGCGTAGGTACATACATAATGCTTAGCATCTACCTTATACATTACACCTCCACCCTTAATCTATACATATATATTCTTAATAACTATTTATCTTCATACATATAAAAAGCTTAACACTAATAAAACAATTAAACAATACAAAACTTCCAAACTTAACTAAAACACCTCGTCTATACCGAAACGGATCGGTGGCCTACGATTTCGCGCTTTTGGTTCGGAACGAAGGCTCTGCGGCACCTGCAACTCTCGCGTGTCCCCCCCCCCCCCCCCCGTCTGCGGCTGAAGTCAAAGGTTCCCCGCCACCGACTTCCCCGCCAATCCCCGATGATTGCATCGGAAAGCTGATAAATGGATTGTAAGTGCAAATTGACCTATCGGTGCTCTCGTGTTCTGTACCTGTAGGCACTATAGCCGTCAGTCTTTTTATTTGATCGACATGTCTATGTCTGACGTTTCCCTCTCTATCTCTCAGTTCATAATCCGTGCCCCCTAAATTTTTAAGTACTTCGCCCTCTTGCCACTTAGCTCCCGTTCTATAATTTCTGTACCACACTTTATCCCCGGGGCTGAAACCGCGCACAGTGTCCCCGGCAGCCCGCACTTGTGTCCTCTGCGCGGCAACTACTCGCTGTTCACATGATGGTTTCAGTCTATCCAAGCGAATACGCAGGTCTCGACCCAGTAATAATTGCGCTGGACTTTGCCCCGTTGTGCAATGTTCCGTATTTATATATAACAAGAGATACCTATATAATGCTATTTCGATATCTTTTCTTTCTAAAATTGCTTTTTTTATTACTCTTTTGCATATTTTTACGGCGTTTTCCGCCGCACCATTTGACGACGGATGGTAAGGCGCTGAAAATGTGTTTTCAATGGCATTGTTTTCTAAAAACTTCTTGAACTCAAGACTAGTGAAAGGAGGCCCATTGTCGGATACTATTTGTTTGGGCAGGCCGAACCGCGCAAATAGTTCTCGTAACTTACAAATACGAGTAGCATTCAACGAAGTCGTACTAGTCATTTTAAAAATTTCGATCCATTTCGAATAGGCGTCTACCACTACCATATACGTGATGCCTAGCATAGGACCCAAAAAATCTATGTGTAATCTGGACCAAGGTCGACCCGGCCACGGCCATGGGTAAGGTGGGTGCGCTGGCGGCGCGTCCGCGACGGCGGCGCACACCGCACAGGCGCGACACTCTGCCTCCAACGCTTCGTCTATCCCGGGCCACCACACGTAGCTACGAGCCAGACATTTCGTTTTTACTATGCCTAAATGAGAGTCATGTAACTCTTTTAGAACCTGTTTTCGACATTCGCTAGGAATTATGACTCGGTGACCCCACATCAGACAACCTAATTCCGAATACAATTCATGTTTCCTAGTTTTAAAAGGCGTTAGCTCTTTGATATCAATTTCATACGGCCATCCGTACTTCACATACCTCAATACCCGGCTGAGAATAGGATCTTTACTTGTTAGGTTTTTCAATTTTGCGTGATCTAATAATAATGCGTCCGACGCAAAATGTAAGTACATCATTCCCTTTACTCTTTACACACTCACGCAAATTGTCCTCTTTATACGCCATAATCATTCTCGAAAAACAATCGGCGGTATTATGATTTGTGTTTACATATTCTATATCAAAATTGTACGCTGACAATATTACCGCCCATCTTTGCAATCGATTAGCTGTCATACTAGGTATCCCAACGTCAGGGCTAAAAATACTAACAAGAGGCTTATGGTCAGTTCGCAAAATAAACTTACGCCCGAATAAAAATTTATGAAACTTTTTGACCGCATATATTATAGCTAATGCTTCTTTGTGTATTTGACTGTAACTTTTCTCGGATTCAGTGAGAGCACGCGAAGCGTAAGCGACGGGCCGCTCGGTACCTTTCCCCTCTCCCGGTGTTCCCCTGCACCGTTGAGCGAGTACCGTGCCTAGACCCCGTCCGCTCGCGTCCACTGTCAACACAACCGGTTTTGATAAATCATAATGCGCTAATAACTCCGTGCTAGTTAATAATTCTTTCACTTTATTGAATGATTGTATTTGCTTACTTCCCCAATACCACGTCTTGTTTTTTTTTTTAAAAAAATCATACAAGGGCGCTAAAACACAGCTTAGGTTTTTCACGAATTTTCCATAAAAATTTACCATGCCTAGGAAGGATCTAAGCTCAGAAACGTTCCTAGGAGAAGCCAGATTTAAAATTGATTTTACTTTATCTGGATCTACTTTACAGCCATTTTCATTAATTATATTACCTAAAAAACGTATTTCTTTTTCAAAGAAAACGCATTTCTGTTTTTTCATTTTTAAACCACTTTCTTTTAATCGATTTAATACCTTATTAATGGTTTCTAAGTGGGATTCCAATGAGGAATTTGCTATTAATATATCATCCAAAAATACAATAATATTAGGAATATCTTTAAACAAATTTATCATTAATCTCTGAAAAATTCCCGGACTTGACGCTAGACCATATACTAATCGATTGTACATGAAAAGACCGCGATGTGTATTAATTACCGTAAATATTTTTGTGTCATCTAATTCTACTTGGTTATATGCCTGAGATAAATCAATCTTACTGTAGTATTTACTGCAACTTAATTTAGAAAACAAATGTGGTACCGGATATTTATCTACAGAGAGCACACGATTTAGAGTCGCCTTGTAATCTGCACAAATACGCAATCCACAATCTGCCTTCCTTACAAGCACCAGCGGAGTAGTCCAGTCAGAGGTGTCAACGGGTTCGAGGACGCCGGCGCGCAGCATGGCATCCAACTCGGTGTCGACGCGCTCGCGCAGCGCGTACGGCACGGGCCGCGCGCGACGGACCACGGGCGTAGCGCCCTAGCGCACGTGCAGCCGAGCCTTCCCGCCGGTAAAGCGGCCAAGTTGTCCATCGAACAGTTCAGTAAAGCTGAAAAATATTTTATCAATATTCTCTTTCTTATTAAACTTATTACATTCCAATTTACGAGTATTAACTTGAAACCTTGGTAAATCAATGTTCAATTCGGCTAACCACTGCCTACCCAATAATGAAGTCGTTTCGTTATCCACAACATATAAATCCAGAACTTTATTATGATTTTTATAAGTAACTGCAACTTCTATATAACCCAATGGCTTAATCTTAGTTCCGTCGTAGAACAAAAGCATTAAATTACATGGTTTTAATTTCAAGTTTATAAACAATGTATCGTACGTTTGTTTACTTATACAAGATAACGCCGAGCCCGTATCAACTTCCATACTAAGTGCTTTGTTATTTATTGAAATGATTAAACTAACCGGCTTATAATCCCGTAGAATCATTTGGTACACAGGTTCCTCGTCCCCTAAATTATCAGCCTCCAGATCTACATCGGTTACACTGTCCTCCGTCTGTGTCCTTTCCCCTTCCTGGTATTGCATATGATGCGTCCCCGACCCCGACAGTTATCCGACGCCAGCTCCTCGCCAGTGTGTACCATTTCGAACCGAGTTGCTCATTCCCCGTCCGCGCGAATGACTTTCTCGGCCACCGCCATTTAAGCCGCGGCCAGATGCCGCCGCCCTGGAGTGCCACCCGCGCACAGTTTCCCTGGCTGCTTCATTGTTCACCTGCATCCTGCCCATGTTTCCCGGGCACATTCTTCTCAAGTGACCCAGTGTCGGAGACTTGCTGCATTCAAATAACCTATACCGGCATTCCCGTCAACGATGACGTGTATCCCGCAAGCCGAACACTCGCCCACTTGCACCCGATTAACCGCACTGGATAACGGACGTCATCCAGCTCGCCGCTACCATGCCACGCCACGTGGGTTGGGTGCACCCGCTACTGCCCCCTCTAGGATAAGCGTTTCCCGCTCCGCAGATGCTATAGACGTAGCCACCTGCACCGCTTTGCCAAAATCAATTGTTTCGTCGGAAAACAGTCTTTGACGTACCGCCTCATTGCATATGCCGCATATAAATTGGATCCCGCATATTCTCATTAAGATTTGTCGTAAAATCACAATAGCGCGCCATTTTTTTAAGAACCGCCAGAAATTCCGCGATTGTTTCTCCGCTTTTCTGACGACACTGCCGAAACCGATAACGTTCTGCCAGGATTGATGGCTTAGGTTGTAAATGTTCACCCATTATCCTCACTAAGTCCTTATAACTTTTGTATTTCGGCTTAACCGGGCTAGATAAATTCCCCATCAGTTCATATGCACTCTCGCCAATTAACGAAATAAGCATTGGCACTCTTAACTCCACTTTAGTATCATTTACTAAAAAGTACATCTCGAGTCTTTCACAGTATGATGCCCAATTCCCGTTAACAATATCGAACTCGCTAATTTTTCCGGCCATTTTTAAATCACTCGTCGCCATTGAATTAATAATTACACGGTACGAGTATGTCAACAGACGTTTATTAACCGACTGTTGGCCGCACGACACATCGATACAAAGAGCACAATACGCGTAGGTACATACATAATGCTTAGCATCTACCTTATACATTACAGACAATAGGACAGATAAGTTAATCACCAGTCACCTGGGTATTGGGGGAGATAAAAAACAGGCAGTTTATGTATCAGAACATCTGACCCCGGAAAATAAGCTACTGCACGCTGCTACTAGGCGCAGAAGTATCCGATGAAGCTGTAAAAGCCGAGAAGGCTAACAGCAATTACATCACCGAAAATATATATACTAGGCGCAGAGCGAAATGAACTATACTACAAGTTTGTGTGGGTTCGGGATGGAAAAATATTTGCCAGAAAATCAGAAGATTCCAATTATGTCTACGTTCGCGACACTGAAATTTTGCGTAACCTAGTTTAGTTTAATTTAGGCGTTCTTGTAACTCTTCCATTTTGGATTTTAAGCTGTAAAAAAGGAATTATTTAGTATCTATTATCAAAATGGGAGAGGTCTTCGGACAAAAACTTTAGATTTTTATAAAAACCTTGCGTGTAGTGACTTTGATATCATAATTTTGTGTGAAGCATGGCTGAACAGTAGTGTCATCAATTCAGAACTGTTTGATGACCGATACGTTGTTTATAGAAGGGACCGTGAAACTTCTGGGTTTCATAACAAAAATAATGAAGGTGGAGTACTCATTGCGATATCCAAAAGCTTGAATTCCGATAGATCGACTACTTTTGAATCACGCTGCGAAGATTTGTGAATAAAAGTATAGTATAAAACCGCGATCGGTCGAACAGAGGATTTCTACTTTTGCTGTGTTTATCTTCCTCCTCCCATACAACAACATATTGTAGAGGAATTTATTTCTAATTCTAATATCATATTAATTGAAAATAAGATTAAAAAAGTTTTGTTTGTCGGCGATTTTAATCTCGGTAATATTTCTTGGTGTCCATCAATTAATTCATACTTATTAAATGCAATTTCGAACAATAGTCACTATAATACGATGCTGATTGATTTTATGGCATTTAATGCTCTTTGCCAGTTTAATTGCATTACCAATAACAAAAATAGAATTCATGATTTAATTCTAAACAACGAAACTATTACAGAGATCAAAGCCTGTTCCATTTTGTTGTCAGTTATCGACCCAGCACACCCACCCATTCAATTTGCACTACTCATGCAAAAAGAAAATGTTCTCCCTCGCAATAATAATTCTCGGTATTTTTTAAAGCAGACTATGAACACATAATCCATGATCTAAACAACATTTCTTGGGAAGAAAAGCTTTCTGGATGTATCACGGTAAATGATATGCTGGCTGTTTTTTATGACATTCTACACTCAATTATATTAAAACATGACCCTTCATCTAGAGTCCCTAGATGTCCCTCCAAAAAATATCCGCATGGTTCTCCATTAATCTAAAAATGCTCCTTCACGAAAAACTTAAATATCGTAGAAAACTACGCAAATATAACAACAACCCACGCGACCACTTAAGTTTTATTTTACTGAGAAAGAGATGCGGCATTCTTTCGACGACTTGTTACAAGAGATATATTCTAGATCTGAACGTAGCCTTTCCTCGAATCCAAAATTGTTCTGATCTTTTATAATGAACAAAATGAGTAATGATTCCTCTTACTATTCTTCGCAAATGTTTTTGGGCGACAAGGAGGTTTCCAGCGGGAAAGACTTTTCTTACATTCCGATTCCTGTACAGATTGCACTGCTACCAGTAATTATCTTTCTACTATATCTTTCAACAAGAATATGAGTTTTAAAGCCTTAAAAAGACTTGATCATTACAAGGGTGCTGGTAGCGACGGAATACCATCCATTTTTATTTCTAAATGTGCTTCCGTCCTTGCTACACCGCTTTGCATTATTTACAATAAGTCACTCTCTTCTGGTATTTTCCCATCCAATTTTTCATGGTTTATCAATTTTTGCTCTCTTATTATGCGCTGCACCGCTTTTCATATTATGTTTATCTCTGCTTTGCCTAATGGTTGACTGGGAGAGAATGCCTTTGGGCATTAAGTCCGACGAAGTGTACCACAAGTGCATGAAAGATTAAATAAATAAAATAAATAAATAAACAAAGGCTTCATAAAAAGGGTTATTATAATATTAAAGAATACATATATGATGATAACCCCTGGGAATGAGGTGATCGCCGCCAAGCTATTTCTACATCTTTATAATACTGCTGTTATTGTACATTATTTTAAAAATGACTGAAAAAAAAACCCGCCGAGTTTCTTATTGGTTCTTCCCAGGACAGAGCCATTTTTTGCGAACCAGTGTAGTTTAGAAAAGAAAAAAAAAATACTTTCAATAAGTATTATGTAAATAATCTACATTAGCCGCTTGCTCGTTTGCCTCCTCTAACATAAAAATCTATTATATTCTATACTTATGTTTGAAACTGTAGGTAATATAGTATTGCGATTGTTATCAAAAGTAAAATAATTCAGAGTATGAAATGACGTTGATATAAAGTGCACTAAAAGCAAATGCATTAGGTGCATATAATTGTTACAGGTTATCCCAAGGTTTAACGAAAAAGTTCAATATTTTTTTATTGTTTCACATGCACATACGAATATAACATACTTTATAATATAATAATTTCAAAGCTTCTTTCAAGTTTGTATAATTGCAAAACACCATATATAATATATTGCAAAATATTTATATGTTAAATTATGTTCTATAATTTTCTTTTTTAACCTACACTTTTATTTGCTGAGATATTTGCGCTGGTCATAATCTTTTCATGTCATATGAAATAAATTTAGTATTTTAGGTATGAAGTAAATAAAACAGAAAATTTCACACCATTTTATTAAGTCACAGATCAAGAGAATCGTTGCAAATAAACAATTGCGCAAAGCATTAAATTGAAAAAAACTTTTCAAAAGATTTAACTCGTGTTCGTTGGTCCTTTTGAGGTCAATTCAAAAGCGCCTGCATCTTTTACGTTGTCACTCATCTGCGAGATAGTTGCCAAAGTAGTCGTTACACAAGTTATCATCTGCAATCACGTCTATATTAAGAATACAAATTTTCAAGGTGTGTTTGTTTAAAAATAAAGAGATTAGGTTCATTAATAATTTGCCACCTAATTTGAATTAAAATCACTGAAAGTATATAAAAAACTAAGTCAGTTAACTTTAACAAAATAAGAAGTTCTTAAATCACTCTTATAATCATAGTAAATACAGAAGTACTTAATGAAAAATTAATATCTTCAAACTGAAAATTGGCCACTAGTTTTATTGTGTAATATTTAAAAAAAAAGTATAAGTATTACACCGTGGTAATGAGTGGTCTCTGAAAAGTGCACACACCAACCGGGGTGTACAAAGGCGGTTGAGATAATAATTGTTTGCAAAACATCTTCAATTCTGTAGAAAATAAACTCGACGAACTGGTTTTGCACAGTAAATGACCTAAAAGCATTTTTGTGTCTTCCACCTGAAAAATAATAAAAGAACGATAAATGAAAAAGTGGTCTATACATACATACAGTCATGCCTTTTTACCATATAAGGGTTAGACAGAAGCCAATCAGGAGCCCACTTTTTTCCCTCGCGAGAAACAAGACGTGACGGGAGGCGAACAACTTCGTCGCCATTTTGGTAGAAGTTAAAAAAATCCTTACTCCCCATTGCGTTCCCACGAGCAGTATAGTGACAGCATTGCATATTATGGTGTTATTCTGCACAAATAAAGGCTGACCGTACAATATCTTAGTCGCCTCTTTCGACACCTCGGAAGGAAAGAGGTAGGTGCTATTCTACTCTACTACTCCCACCCTATCGGCATTGAAGTAGACCACGACCATACAAATTAAGAAAGTATTAGTAAATCTACACACTTTCTTTCTTCCAAAAGGCATTTCATCAAATCAAAGCAAACAATTTTTTTTAATACAACTCGTAATACAACGTATTGATCAAGGCATGATTCAAGAATAGTAGAGTGCGGACCAGCAACAGGAGTCTTCTTTCTGGTCATTGTAGCCAATAGGCTGGACTGTTTGTATGTAGGCCATTGCACTAAGGTACATAAACAGTAAGCATGAATTGTGTGGGAATTATCATGACTAACAGTAGTTATTAAGTGTGAATTGTTTACTAACAAAGTTTTTATACTGTTACTTCAAATAAATGTTATCATTATGTATAAGATAACACGTCTTTGAGTATAGAAGTTTATCTCGCAACACCTATAAAAACAAAAATACGCGCTAGCTCTTTGTGTTTCCGAAATTCCGTTTCGGTATTGACAGTTTTCTGAAGTAAATCTGCTTTTACAGTTTCTAACTCAATGAAACATCCATAATATATACAAAATCTACAAACTAGTATTTATTGCAAATGAAACCATACCGAATTTTAACTTGGGTTAAACTGGCCTGCTAAACTATGCAAACGTTCTGTAAAACATAACTCAATTCTTAATAAGTCGTCGTTGGTCGTCGTAGTCGTTTCAGCCTAACCCTAGTCAACTGCTGAACATAGGCCTCCCCCAATAGATCACCACAAGTTAGTAGCTCCCGTTTTGGAGGGATTTTGCCATTGTCGCCACGCTTGGCAGGCGGGTTTGCAACCGCAGTTTGTTTATTCAGATGTTTCAGGATGATGCTGCTGCCCATCTCCTGGTTTTCATTTTCCCTCTATCGACTTTTACGACACCCACGGGATGAGTTGGGGTTGTAGGTTCTCTTGAGCCGCCACCACACGGCAATACTAAATAATTACTTAATAAGTAATTTAATTAATTGTTTTTACAAAAATATCAAAACAAATATGCTCTCACCTCTTGTTGAGTACGATGACAAGGGTCAATTAGTAAGATGATTTTGAAAATGTGTAGCAAGCTCATAATAAGTTGATCATAAAACATTAGTAAACGAAAAGGGTCGTCCACTGAAATAATTAGATTCGGTTATATTTTTGTTTCAAAATGAGTCGATGTTTATTCTGTAAAGAACCTTGAATAAGAGCCATGAGGTAGTGATGTGTCAACTCGATTTACTGACTCGAGTTAACTCGAGTTGGGCTTAGCTCGAACCAACTCGAGTGGAATTCTCTCTGACTCGAATTGGGATTGGCAAGCGATTGACGCTTTCTCATTCTTACTTCGTTAGTTCTGTGAGCTTGTGGCGCGAAGTTTACCGGTCATTTGTGGCTATACTAATTTCATTCATTCATCAAATGTCATAATATTGCAGATTTGAGGTTAACCAACTTTGAGTACCGGTTGTTGTTCTTTGTTTTTAGTGTTATTAAGTGCGGTTTTTGAAAAAATGCCGGGACCTAAAAGGAAATCTCTTTTAAATCTCCTTAAAATCTTCTTTAATTACGAATCTGTTTCAACTTTTTTAATATTGTTGCGAAGCTGAGTCATTAAACTGCTTAAAACAAAAAGAAATACTCAGTTTCATCCAGTTAACTGACAGAGTTCAGTTCGAGTTACATTAATTTTAACTCGAGTTAAATCGAGTCGAGTTTAGCCCATTTAGCCCGAGTTAGTTTAGTGAGTTGGCACATCACATCATCCATGCGGTGACTTAAAAGTAATAAGTCACCCTTACATCTTACACTTATTACTTTTAAGTCACCCTTAGTATTAGGATTCCTATACAGGAATCTGTCTGAGTAGCCAACACCCCACTGCCTGTTAATTAATACTGCCTACAAGCAGCAGAGTGCAAGCATTACTTTGTTTCGGTCTGAAGATGCTGATAGCTAGCGTAATTACTGTGTATATGGGACTTAAGAACTAATGTCTAAACGTGTCGAGCGCAGTGAAGTGCAACACAGAAATGTTCTAGGTGACAAAGTATTTGTCATGGGCAAACGTTGCACTTACCATCAGTTGAACTATTTCCTGGACTCTTTAAGTTATCATTAGAACTGGTCGCTTTAACTGACATGTGTTCACTAATAAACAAAGATAGTACCTTTTCAAATTGTTTGCAACCTAAAACCGAAGCGCGAGCAGTTGCGAGCCTTTTCGTTTTACCAGACATGTAAAACTACTCGTGAATCTGTGTTACTGGTAGTAGGCTTCCTATGCAGGAATCCACCTAGGTTGGTACCACCGCGGTGCCAGTTATACTACTGTCAAGCAGTGGAGTACAAAAAACCGTGTTTCGGTTCAAAGGGCACTGACACTAGTGTAATTACATGACATATGAAACTTATTAACCGATGTCTCATTGTGGCCAGCTCAGTAGGATGTTACTCAGACACCGTAACTTTTATGGGCAGGTGTGACACTTACTATCTGGTCAACGATTTACACATCTTGTCACTTACATTTAAAAAATAACTAGTGTCAAAAGATAATTATTCCAGAATAATATTTAAACCAGACATTTCTGTACGCTAATCTTATGATTAGCTACAATTTTAGAATAAGAAAACATATTTATTATTAAAAAAAATTTGACGTTGAACAATACCTGGTAAGTTTAAGGAATAAATGGCTCGACGACCTGTTATCACCAAGGACAAGGAGAATACGGTAAATAGTGACAACATAATAGGTCCTTCATTTTTGTTTATGCGTCTCACTATATTTAAAACTGATATATATGAATCTCGTAGTTCACATAGTATTTTGCAGAAAGTCCTCGACGGTGAAAATGTATTTGGATCTACAACAAAAATTGAAAAGACTGTTGTCATATAACTTTACGTTACGTTACTTTGCGTACAACTTTGTACGTTGAAATCCATTACAATAAAGAAAAGACAAAGTTTTTTGTTGCTAAGATCCGATAATAAAGGAAAGAAATAAATTTAACAAGCGAAGATCTGTATACAAAATTAAATTGGTGTGTATAACCTAGTTGATGCGCTCTTATGGGATTAGAATGCACAGGTAAAGTGATGCCCCTGTAGTAAGCAATACACAAAACCTTCTTAACGGGGTATTATTAAGTGATATTGACTTACAATAAACAGCAGACTAGGCGACCGTTGCAAGATTGCGGGTTTCGGGGCGGTGCTTTTAAAACAAGGCAATTGATTGATGTCCTTCCGGCCGGTTTTCGACCACGGTGACAATTTCTAAATACTGTCGGAAGCTATTAACTGCGCAGAAGATGTTTTAGTGCCACAATTGTACGCCCAAACACAGACGCGTCCCTACTTACCCGTGCCCAATGTAATGCTCATGCGATAAGATTTGAGATAGGCTAGAAGGCGACGTTAGACAGGGGGACTATCACTACACAACTAGTCCTCAAAACTAACAATTTGTCATTTTGCACAAATGTTGGTTCCAGTTGAGATTCGAAACCAGGAGCCACAGCGTGGAAGACAAAGACATTTACATGTGGCAGGAATTCTATGCAGGGAGTCCGTCTAGATAGGCCGTCACAGTACCGTTAATTCTACCGTCAGTCAATAGTGTGTTCAGGTTTGAAGGACACTGCAGCTAGTTTCCCCTGTTAAAGAATAAATTGTACCCCACCTAAGGGGTAGAGAGCACGCAGCAATCCCAGTGGATCGGCGTCGATGTGGACAGATTGACCTAATGAAATTAGTGAGCGTATGAAACGAATTAACTGATGTGTGAAGGTAACGAGCGCAGCGCAATGTCCAAAACAAACTTTGCAATTCAAAGTTCAGCGTGATATTGTACAACGTGATATGCTACAGCTATTTGCTAAATAAAATAAATAAACATCCTACAAATGTCCCACTGCTGAGCACAGGCCTCCTCTCATTTATGAGAGGGTTTTGGAAATGGTGGTAGGATTCCTATGCAGGAATCCGTCTAGCCTACCTGGGCTAGTTATTCTGTCGTGAAACAGTAATGTGCGAACGATACTGTGTTTCGATCTGAAGGGCACTTAGAGCTAATCAGGGTCATCTCAGGGTGACAGGTGCAGTTTGGTGCTACACAGAAATATTCTAATACAGCATCAGTTATGGCCAGACGTTGCACTTACCATCAGGTGCACGTTTTGCTCATCTTGTCACTTTATCAAGTAAAAAAAATCCGGCTGAGTCTGCCACGCTGCTCCAATGCAGGTTGGCGGACTTCAGATGTCTTCGAAATATTTTTATTCCTCGGACATGCAGGTTTCCTCAGGATGTTTTTCTTCACCGCTAAGTACGTGGTATATCAGCACTTAAAATTGCACTGAGGATCGAACGCAGGTCACTCGCGCACTATGAAATTTGAGGCGATGGCCCGGCCACTGAGCCTGCGTGTCTGTAATTCGTTAGATAACATTATGGAGATTGTCAATCTTATTGACTAAATCTTACTGACGAAAAAACTATTATTTTGAAAAAAATAACAGATTTAACAACATCTTACATAGATTTCCTGCACAGTTTCATGCACTGCAATGGTAATAACAGGCCGTAGCCCAGTACATGAACTAGCTTTGGCTACCGTCCGTCATCTACTAATTAAGAGTAGAACAAATAATGTAGTGCAAACAACAAACCGTTTATTTCCAGTGCAGAATTAAGTAGTTTAATTCCTCCGTTAATCCGCTGCAGCGCTGAATGGGCATGTACCACAACACACAATATCTGCATTTCTAGAAGAACCATGACAGTATGCTCCAAATAAAATATGCAGCAAAGGTACGTAATTGCTTCTAGAAAAAAACTTGTAGGCTTACTCATTTATGATAACAGAAATAATTTCAACTAAATAAACGTTCTTTCACACCAAAATTTCTCCAGATGCGATTAAAAACGTAAATTGCACATGCACAAACACAGACCGGAATTATCATCTAATGCATTACAGATGATAATTCCGGCTAATATTGCGTGCGAAAAGCGAACCTACAACCCATAGCGCAGAAGCCAATAACTAGACACCGCATCAAAGTAGCTGTTTTTAAATAATTAATGATTTATTTTTACCATCTTGATTCTGATATTTCTTCATCACAACAAAAAGGCACATGTCTAATATAGCTATTGCGCAGTATGCTAAAAAGCCATATACCATTACATTTCCAATATTTTTTTCGTAATTGTTACATGATTTTTGTCCGTTAGGATTCCCGTTCTTCATATTTATCTGAAAAACAAAGGTTGAATTTAAATAAACAATAAAATTGTCTGTAGTAAAATTTTTGTATGTGGCATTAATTTTATACTTTATTTATTAACTTCAAAAACGATGTCCACTAGGATTTCCCTCGTAGAGTGGGTGCGTTTATGCACATAAATTGCACAAACATCCACATCCGGAACAACTATTTGTAGACCATAAGTGCCTTTTCACGTGCACCCGGCCGCCGTCCGGTCTCCGGGCCGGGTAAAGTAGTAATGTATTGACTTGTATTGACTTAGATTGACTTGTATTAACTTGTATTGACTTGTATAGACGCGTTCACATGAACACGGACGCAAGCCGGCCGGCGAGTGCAGGGAGGATCATTCGACCGCTAGCTTCACTTCGAGTAGTACATTCCTTGCTTCGCAGAATGAACTGAAACTAAATTGACGTGGAGGTCTTTATTTCGACGTCCATTAGAAACAAACTACGACGTGTTCAGTCTAGTACCTCGATAATATTGAGATCGCTCCTCCGGCGACCGTGTTCAAACCGGGTACATGTGAAAGCTCTTGCTAAGCCCGGCTCCCTGCCGTATAGCCGGCGGCCGGGTGCATGTGAAAAGGCACTAAGAGTACACATACATACATAAATTTGTCCCGTGCAGAAATTGAACCTGCAACGCATTGCACAGAAGCAAATCGCTAAGCGACTGCGCCAAATAAGCATCAAGCATTATTAAATCTCCCTTAATTGTATCAAATCCCAACTTAATTACGTCAACTTTAAAGTAAACTATAAAATACTATAGTTAATAGAATCAGGCGTTACTTTGCGGAAATCCATTATAATGAAGGAAAGTAAATTACTTTGCTAAGATCCGCATGCAAAATATAAAAATGGTGTATATTACCTAGTTTTTTGAAGAGCACCGCCCGCCCTCCCTCATATTCTCAGTCATAGTATAAATAGGCAGCTCTTTGACCGCGCCGCTCACTCGGCGGCCGTCGGCCGTAGAGTCTATGGCGCTTGATAATGCCTCGTTTTGGGGCGAAACACGTGTCGTGTTGTCGACTTCAGTGGTGTATATTATCTAGTGGTAGTATTGTAGTGGTTGGTGGAGGGTACCTGTTGGCGGTTCCTGGTGGCGGTGTTAGTTTGCTTGTGCACGCTACTGAGGGAGGGCGGGCGGTGCTCTTCAAAAAACTAGGTAATATACACCATTTTTATATTTTGCATGCGGATCTTAGCAAAATAACTTACTTTCCTTCATTATAAAATACTAGCTGATGCCCGCCACTTCCTCGTTCGTGGACTTAGAGTTTTTAAATCTAGTGGGAGCTCCTTTGATTTTCCGGGACAAAAAGTATCCTATGGCTGTCACCGGAAAGCAAACTCTCTGTACCAAAGAAGGATGGTTAAGTATGACCTGACAAAAAATGGAAGCGACCGTTGATCATAAGATAATTTTATATTATTTTATTAAAGTAGTGATAACTGCTATATTTTTTTTTCATTATTATATTAATTTTTAACAATACTTTTACATTAATTGTTGTGTAATTAAGTTATTTGCCGGCTGCTAGTCTGTCTAATCGGTGTGGTCGTTTTCTGGCAAATAAAGATGTAAAAATATAATGAAAAGGATCACATACATGAAATCCCTGCCAATATCATATCAAGTCACATAACGTTCACACGCTATGGTATCTTACCTTTAAAGTACATAATGCTACGATAGTGCTATTTTATATGTGGTTCGATACACTAGAGGATGACCATGTGACCAACTTTTTGTGTCGTCATAATATGTGGAAGTGACAGTCGGGGCCCGAGCGCAAGTTATCATCCCTACCACCTACTTAAAGATACAATAAAGCAATTATCCAAAAATGAAATTTTGAATAATAGCGCCAATGTCGTATTCAATTCTAACCTCAAAATTCTCCAACTTTAAAAAAATATAAGATCAATTAGATATGATAAGCTGCATTATAACGATCGATCAAACCATGTCATTAATGGTCGCGATACTCGTCGTATCTTGTATGAAACTGGCAACCTTCTTTCGTCAAGATCGACTCAGCGGTTAAGCCGTGAAGAGGTAACAGAGAGACAGGCACACCTAAGCATTTACGAGAATAATATTAGTATGGAATAAAATATGAATTTTATGAGTTAAACCTTTTGAATGCAATTAATGTATTGCATGAAACGTTTCATACGTTGCGGTCCATCATATACAGCTATAAATATGATCATAATTACGCTGCCCATATCACAAAGAAATAGCGATAACGAAGTCGACGTAGTCAAAACCACAGCAGTTGGTGTATTAAAATGTTTGAAATCCATAGCAAAAGCACCTGTTATTAATATATCTGAAAAAAAAATATAAATTTCTCTTTACTAAAAGTTACATTAAGAGTCTACCTATGTTACACTGCTGAACTTCACATGTTCCCAAAATATTTTTTTTCCTCAGACGTGCAGGTTTCCTCATAATGTTTCCTTCACCGGTGAGCACCTGGTAAATCTGCACTTAAAATTGCAGAACTATTTTAGAGGTGCATCTGGGACAGAACTCTAGTTATTCGCATACTATGAAGTCAAAGGCGAGCGCCCGGCTCTGGAACTACCACGGCTCTACTGGATAAAATAAATTATTAATTTACCAATTAAACAGTCTATTGTAAGCTATCCACTGCAAGACCCAAGCCTCTTCCTAGCTGAAAGTACATATTTTGTAATCGCCAGGCGGTTAACCTCGTTTGCGGCAGCAGACGCCCTTATTCTTAAACTCTGTTGTTTAAAGTAAAATACACTATGTATTTTTAGGATTTTTCTTCTTTTATAAAAACAATGCCCCACAGTAGGTTTTTTCTTGTATCGTGGGTGCGTTTTACAGACATATAGTTCACGTGCATAACTCAACCAGACCTGAAAACAAAAATTTGGATTTTGCAAAAATGTTGGCTCCGGCTAGGATTAGAACCCAGAACCCGCGGCGTAGAAGTCAGATTCGCTATCCATTAGGCCACGCGGTCGTCACATGATTATTATTCAGCTATTCGATACTTAGGGATTTAAAAACAGAAACGTATATAATTACACTTACTAATAATTATGATTACAGTACAACTGAAGAGTGCGTGAGCATATGAGATACGTGCGAGGTACTTTGATCCGAGCCCTTCTAGTTGCAGTGGTGCGATTCCGAACAGACGTGATATCCGCATCACCCGAGCGATTGAATCGCTCATAACACACTCAGGCTCTGCAGTCATCTTAACAAACAGCCTGTATATCAGTATTTCAAATACGTTCTCGTAGAAATGAATAGTAGACAGACAGTATTGTTTTTTTTATTATTGGATAAAGTGACGAAAGAAGCAAATCGTTCACAGTAATATTTGCACACTACTCCTCCACGACAAAATTACTGGTCCTGCCATGCCATGCATTGTGCACAAGCATTGAGTAAACAATTATTACTAAAAGGAAATTACAGCACAACAGCTAATTACGTAATATTTTACTTACTGAGTTATAACTAAATTACTAGTTGCCCGCATTTGATAGCGAATCTAATTGTAGATTTTTTAAACATAATTGTTTCAGGTTTGACATACACATCTATTGTTTTTTTTTATTTGAAATGATTAATTTAATATTAAAAATATTTAATAATTGTAAAATAGTCATTGACTGATTGTAAGATTAATATGCAAGATTCTCCTAGGGAGTCCGCAGTGTCTGTTATTCTACCGTAAGGCAGTGGTGTGGGCACTAAAGCTAATTTATATACAGGGCATGTGAGACTTAAGAACCCATGTCTCATGGTAATCTTTTTTTTTATTTGACAAAGTGACGAGACGAGCAAAACGTTCACGTGATGGTAAGTGCAACGTCTGCCCATTACAGATGCTGTGTTACTTAGAATATTTCTGTGTAGCACCACACTGCGCATGTCACCCTGAGACATCAGTACTTAAGTCTCATATGCCCAGTGATTACGCTAGCTCTCAGTGCCCTCCTAACCGAAAACAGAATTGTTTGCACACTACTGCTTCACTGCTGAATAACTGGCCCTGAGGTGGTACTACTGCTATAAGAAAACGTAGCACTTAAAAAAAAAGTTTCAGCCTTTAAATGTTCCACTGCTGAGTACAGGCCTTCTCTCATTTCTGCGAGGGTTTTGGAGCTAGGAAGAATCTGCCCCCCTGCTCCAATGCGGGTTGGCGGACTGCACATGTCTTCGAAATAATTTTTATTTCACTGACATGCAGGTTTCCTCACGATGTTTTCCTTCAACGCCGAGCACGTGGTAAATCAGCACTTAAAATTGCAATTAACAATTTTAGTAGTGCCAGCACCGGGAATCGAACCCAGGTCACTCGCGTACTATGAAACTTAAAGCGAGCGTCTAGCCCCTGAGCTACGACGGTAGCACTTACTATCAGGTAAACTACTTGCTGGCCTCGTCACTAAAATACAAAGTTAAAGCTCGATTTATTTCTACTGCTATCTAGAAATATATCATTACAAGTTTTAAGCTTACACCCCGGCCACATGTTGTAAATATTAAACAATAAATAAATTTTAAAATTGTGTATTTTTAGCATCGCATTTGTCGCCGAATTTATATCCTTATTGGCAATAACTTAAAAGGTAATAAGGGAAGGTCAAAAAATGAACTGAATTTTGTCATAAAGACGTGTACATACACACGTTTCATTAATTCATTTTGCGTGCTTGTTACTTCAGCACGTCGACCACTTCGCCTGTGATCTTGGAGATTGTGATCTTCGTGTTCGTGGAATCCAAATTCATACGGTGAAACGTGATACATCTATTTCTCTCGAAATTTAACTTATGTTAAATCCCGATCTGTGTAATTAAATTGTTTCTGCCCTTAAATTTTAATAAATGCCAAATGCCCTATCAGAAATGAAACGGTACTTCAAAATGATTTTATTTTTTAATGATTTGTAACAAGATTATTACATTAAAACTCCGTAGTTTCTTGTGACATTTAGATTATATGATTACAAAAATAACATTTATTTCTTTGGAAGGAAGATTAAAACAAGACGCACTTTTAACCTATGCTTTGACTGGATTATAGTCAACCAATTGCGTTCATCGCACTTTTAACCTATACTTTTATTGGCATACAGTTAACCAAATGCGTTCATTGAATACGTAAATAAATTACTACCTAAAGTATATTATATGTGATGTGATTCCCAAAACAACGGTACTATCAACAAACTCTTATTTATCTTTATAGACTAGAAACAAAAGCGGGCCCAGAATAGAACCTTGTAGTACATCCATTTTTTTACTTGAAAGCCTACAGAGTTAGAACAATTCATCATCATTATTATTGCCTATCACTAGCCTACCATCAATCTGTGATTTCTCTGTTACTAAAATAAGAATCCAACATAAAATAACTTGCTCTTCTTAACCATCAAATGCTTTAGATAAATCACGAATACGTCTACAGGTTTTCTAAGACTCCTCCGAAATACTGTAAATGTATTGAAATAAACTTACTACTTCATCAGTTATGAAGCTCCCTTCGATAAAAACAAAGTGATAGACATGCAATAACTTATTGGTATTAAAAAAGACTTTTTTTTTGGTTAAGCATTAACTTCTTAAATAATTTATTAAAAACTGGTAATATGGTCATGGACCTAAAATTGCCTGGATCTTTAGAGTCATCAGATTTAAAAAGCGGTATTACTTTACTGTATTTCATAAGAACAGGACATACACCCGAATTAAACAACGATACCAAACGTGAGCTAATGTGAAATACTAAATTTATTAACCTGACAGATATACCCCTATATTAACTGGTCTAAACTTAAATGTCTTAGTTCCGTTATTAACATTCTTAACTAACAGTAACAATGACTGAACTAACTGTAACAGCACGTGTCAATGATGACCTAAAACCAGCAGTATTTTTAATTGGTACTTTATAGGATTCAATCAGTCCGCAGGCTCTAGTTAATAAAAACTTATTATTGTAAATCTAATTTTGTCAGTTTATTTTGTATGTCAACACACTGCGCACACACAATTTATCATAAACGTATTTTTTTAAATATAACTATTAATTTGCCACTTTAAACTATTAATGCACAGGTGATATCAACTGAATTGGAGCTAGAACAACAATACGATATTATCGTCATACTATTCCCTAAATTCTCGCTTTTCTTTCTCATAATCACTTGTACGCCACTAGATACTCACATAAACAGGTCGGTCCGACCGGAGGAGTCCTATGGTTTTACAGAATATCATCGCAGAACAGTAGGATAACGCCGAAAAGAAGATGACTGGAGAGACCAGTTACTGGCAGAGACATTTTATCTTTGGCCAAACTTTCATCTCTGTTACCCTCACTTGGCTTGAACTTGAAATGATATACTTGAACGCTTCAAGTGGCTTATTTGCATTATTAACTTATGGGTGAAAGGATTCTTATGCAGGAATCCGTCTAAGTAAGAACTACCGCAGTGCCATTTATTCTAGCTTTAAACATTACTGTGTTTCGGTTTAAAGGGCTAATAGCTAGTGTAATTAATCGGCATTTGACCCTGAGATATCTCAGGGTGACGAGCGCAGTGTGAAAAGTTCTGGGTCACGTAGCATTTTTAATTTTCATACGTTGTACATGCAATCCGGTGAACATTTTGCTCTTCCCATCAATTGCTAATAAAAAAAGCAAAGAAAGCAACGCTTTGTACCTAAACACTAATTGGTGGTTATCAGATCTGTTTATATTGTGTTTGTCTTCGTGTCTCTTACTCTACATCCCAGCCTACCTCCGATCTTATGGCGTGTGGGTTACATCGGACGCGAATTGGTCAGGACTAGACAGTGCTTCTGTGATTGCGCGTTGCGGCACTATAATATCTCCTACACAGTTTTCTTGGTGGTAGTTATATCCGTCTAGATAGGGACCATCTCAGAGCCAGTTATGCAGTAATGTTGAAACATGACCGTGTTTCGGTTTGAAGTGCACTGAAAGCTAGTAGAATCAATAGGTATATGATACTTAAGAACTGATGTCTCAGAGTGACGGGCGCAGTGTGGTGTCACACAGAAATGATCTGGGTGACACAGCATTTGTTATGGGCAGACGTTGCACTTACCGTTAGGTGAACGTTTTGCTCATTTCGTCATTTTGTCCACTAAAAAAAAGTTGATAGCTATCGACAGTGTTCGGAAATTATCACCGCAACGAAAATTGGCCCGGAATATATTATAAGTAGAAATTTAGGATGTTTGGTCAGGATCTTATACTTTTGTCAAGCAGGACGTGACTACACGTGGTATATGGATATATTCGAGGACACGTAACAAATAAAAACCTATAGACCATCCATATAGACCAAACTTTCAAATGAGTCAGACTTTCAGACTTACATTTAGGCTATGCATAATGTGTTTTTACGTCCTCTGTATCCCATGGATATTGCGAAGTGCTCGAAAACGTCGGGTTAATAAGTAGTAAATGCGATAAACCCCGTAAATTTAGTTTTAAATATCTATATATTTTAAATATTCATCTAATATTAGATATAAATGACATGCGCCCCAAAAATGACATGCGGAAATTAATTTAGTCAAGATATTTTTGATCCTGGGTATTTAAAATAATTCCAGTCATTATTAACACAAAAATACAAACACATAATATGTTAACCTTACCCCTAAGTATTTAATATAAAATGGTGCTAAGCCTTAATAAAAAACAAAACTGCATGTACTTAATTGGTTCTGTTCTTTAAAAAAAGATGCAGTAAAACTTGGATGCTTCAAAAATAAACTTCAAAAATAAGTACAAGGCACAATGTTCAGACATTTCTATTTTCAATATTTTAATTAATGGTTCCTATAATAGCCTGAAAAGTATCCATCAATAGTTGAATGTTTTATTTCTTGTATTATTTTTCGTATACAAAGAGTCCCCTACATCATGTTTCAGAGTAGTAGCACTATGATCAGTATTCGTGATCATAATAGTATTCGTTTGTCTTGGTATGCAATAAGGATTCTATGTACTACATTTTCATTTGTTACTTCGTTATAAGACCATTCATTTTTATTTTATTGATCATCAGACAAATATTACATTACAACATTTTCATTTTACATTGATTTCAGATCTTTTATCGAACTAATTGTCACAATTTTTTCATACTGAGAATCACAGCCACGAATTTCAAAAATAAATATTGGAAAAGCATCAATTCCTCTAAATATGAGGTACATTTTCAAGTGAACTGCAACTAGTTAAACACGGGAAACAACTTGCTTATATGATAAGCGTGGGCAAGACAACATCGACTTTTAAAAGTGTCTTGTAGTTTTTAAATTATTACTTGAGTTTTTATAACCAATAAGTAGAGATAATAATTCGGTAACGATAATATTAAGAGAAAGAAAAGTAGAATTCAGCGCCTGTTTTTCGGCGACAACTTACGCGGGAGATATTATAGTGCCACAAGTGAATGCGAAAACACAGAGCAGTCACACGTACTAACTTGCGCCTGATATAATGCTGATGCGATACGATCACAAGTACGCTGCAGTGCCAGAGACTCGAGAACAATTACAACACAATTAGACCCGAAAACCAACAATTTGTTTTTCACATATATTGGCTCCAGCTGAGATTTGAAACCAGGACCCGCGACGTAGTAGTTATGTACCCCGAACACTAGGCAAAGCGGTGGTCAGTGCCTTAAACACATGGTAAAAATTACTCTGATGTTTCACGACGATTCTGTTATTTCACTGCTTCATGGCTAAGAAAACTATTTTTATTTTCAATTGAGTTTATTTATGTTATTATTAACGTCGGGTTGTTAAGGTAATTTTTGCATTTTTTTTTAAATTGCACCCGGGGATTGACTGGGGTAGAATACGCATAGGCCACCCTTTGTTACCCTTCTAATTGAGGTGTTTGTAATAATGTTTCAGTAAATAAATAAAAAACAATAAATGGCAGGAAAACCATACGTTTGGATACTATTCATAGACCTAACCTTGCTTCAAAAACTTTTCCATCAGAATTTACTTATTACGATCGCTGTATTTGCAATTAATATTGAATATGGAGCATCTCCAAAATTAAGTTAGCGTTAAATAAGTTGTAGCTCGCTGTTGTAGGCTAAACAATGTTTTAGTACTATTTTATTGTTAAGTCTGGTTACTGGTCTTTCGCTTGAAGCCTATCTAAGTTCGTTCAAGCCACTTGGATGCAGCCGGTGAGGTCCTCTGCTATTTAGCTGCAGAAGTCTGCTCGCTGTTATGCCGCAGAAGACTGCCCGCTGCCGCTGACCGCCTGTAGTAGAAAGCCTGCTTCCGCTGGAAGACTGATTTTTCTGCTTCTCAGATACGTATTTAGTATATGGCATTAAGTTTACAAATTAACCAATATCAATTTTTTTTAATTTTTTTAATAGATAAAGCCTACGCTACGTGACAATACCGAAGCCAGCAACGCCAATAGTATTATGGTCCGCAAAAACACAGGAACCAAGGGTTTAAATCCAACGAGGATAAAAGGAGTGATTTATGCGTTCCGTGTCGTACGGACGCTTAACAATTTAGAAATAAGAAAAAAGAAAAAATATTTATTGATTGCTACGCTCCATATAAAAACAGTTAAAAAAAACAATAAGAAGTTATAAAATACATATTGGATTGCAGCAACGAAAAATAAAAAAACAGCAAAAAAAGGCCTAGAAGCATCGGTCAGACAGTTATCAACAGCAGCTGAACTGAAACAAAACAACACAACTTTAACGACACTCATACTGTTCAAGCGATCAAGAACTGGGTTTTAAAGAGACTGGTTCGACCAAGGATATCACGAACGGAAGAAAGCATTGACATCGTGTTACAGTCTGTTCGTGAATATCCTACCTAGTGTACTCTTAAGCGTTCAAGAACACTAAACATAAATCCAGACCATGTTTTTTTTTTATTGTATAAAGTGACGAAACGAGCAAAACGTTCACCTGATGATAAGTGCAAAGTCCGCCCACAACAAATGCTGTGTAACCCAGAATATTTCTGTGTGACACCACACTGCGCCTGTCACCCTGAGACATCAGTTCTTAAATCCCAAATGCCCAGTGATTACGCTAGCTCACAGTGCCCTTCAAACCGAAACACAGTAATGCTTGCACACCACTACTTCACGGCAGAATAACTGGCCCTGGGGTGGTACCTACCTAGACGGATTCCTGCATAGGAAATCCTGAATAGGGTTACAGCGGATTTTAAAGAAAGATTCACGTATGCACCCTTACAAAGTTCAGTTGGTGCAGGAATTAAAAGACACTGACGCTATCTAGAGATTAAAATAATAATAAATATAAAAGCCTTTAATCCCAAAATAAGAAATAGAACAAAACTTCAGCTTAAATCAATTTGTGCACAAAAATTATAATGTGATAGTAAAAATTACTAATTAAAACTATGATTAGAAAAATTTGGTATTAATCTACTTAAATAGATAGAAAAAAGAAAACAAAAAATAATTCCCATTTTATAAAGATTAAAAAAATCTTATTATTATTAGTTTTTATTGATTAATTATTTAAAGGACTTATGGGCTATCCTGTATTTATGAATAACATTTTCATAATCTAAAAATTCTTCTAAGTGCTTTTTAAACGTGTATATTAAGTTTTACGTGATTGATATTCTCCATTATAAATAAAAATCAAAACGCATATTTGATGAAATTACAAAATAATATCTAACAAATACGACATTTCGGATACGACGATAAAATTATAACTGCTGATTGATGTCTTGTTTATAGGACGATCTGTGTTGAAATTATCTAAAATTCCGCGGTATTTGATATTGATAAGTATGTAAACATTTTGTAGTAAAATTATGTATTTTAGACAGCATTGATTCGGATGAGAGACGATTTCAGTCGAGGCAACACGCTTCTAACCGCACTGTTACCTAAAATGGAATATGTTAATTGTGAAAATGGAAGAACCAATTTTGATAATCTCATGAATGATAGACAAAAAGAAAACTCAAGAAAATTCTACTTCAGAAAATTACGCTCTCTGAAAACTTTTCATACTCATCGTCATCATTTCAGCCTATCACTAGTCCACTGCTGAACGTAGGCCTCCTCCATAGATTGCTTGAAAAGTTTGTAGCTCTCATTTTGGGGGAATTTTGTCTTAGTCGCCACGCTTGGCAGGCGGGTTGGCAACCGCAGTTTATTTATACGGATGTTCCAGGAAGATGTTGATGCCCATCACCTGGTTTTCATTCTCCCTCTGTCGACTTTTACGACACTCATGGGATGAGACGGTGTGGGAGATTCTCTTAAGCCGCTACCACACGGCCAATTTTTGATACTGCTAACTGTTAATGTCTTCATTTTAATAGACATTTCCATAATTTAATATATACGAGTTGATAAGTAGACTTGAATATACAGAAATCACAAACTGTTCAACCTATTATTGTAGTCTACTTAAAAAGTTAACCGTGCAGACCATTGTGAGCCGACTATTGTTTTACATCGATTAGAGTGTTGACACACGGTTTAGGTCACTGTCAAATCTTATTGCAAAATTTAACGATTAAAAACCGAAAAATTCACAAAAAATATATTGTTATTATTGAAAATACACTAAAATATAGCCAAAACTTCAGAATAATATTTTTTATAGAAAGTGACAAATCGAGCAAATCGTTTACCTGATTGTAAGTGCAACGTCTGCCATAACAAATGATTTCTGACTAACAACATTTCTGTTCGGGACCACACTGTCGCCATCCCTTTGAGTCATTAGTTCTAATGCCTGAGGTTAGGAAGTAGCAGTGTGCAAACAGTAATGATTGCGCATAACTGCTTAACGGCAGAAGGCTAGACGCTTTCCAGGATCCTTCTCATGTATCATGCACCCTAGCACCAGCAGTTTTGTTCATGTCTTCTTCATTTTTTTTAATTTGTAACCGTAAGAGAAAAGGGGGAAGGAATTCCGAGCCGTGGCAGCTCAGAAACCAATCGTTAGCTTTAAATTTTATATATAGCAAGACTTGTATTTGATCCCTGGTGCCAGTACTACAAAAATTGTTAGCTACAATTTAAAATGCTGATTGATCACAAGCTCAGCCGTGAAGGACAACATTGACATATGTCGACGACATGTGAATGCAATAATATTAAATCTCCATTTTGATCGCGTTTAGAAAAACGAAGTTTTCATGAAATATCGTCACAAAATAAAACAAAAACTCGATGTATTTCATATTTTGCGACATGAAACAGCCTGTTTTTATGCATAGGTTACAAACAAAAAAACTATACAAATTAAAAATATTTTTTTTGTTTACATAGTTGTGCAATTGACGATGACAGCTCTCTAAACGCGTTTAAAGAGTTGAACGTCGAAAATTGGGCGTTCTGAATATTAATCGCGTTTAGCTTTAACTGTGTTCATTTGATGTTGATGAAATGCAAACTGTAGCATTGAACTCAATTAAACGCTTAAACTTCGTTAAGCTTGAACTGATCGGGTTTATTTTCAAAGGTGAAATCCGCCCTAAGCCTTTTCTCCAAAAAATCATTTATTTATACATTACCGACTGCATTACCATCTTCATCCGTTACCAGTGCACTTTGATTCTAACTGACTTTGAAACCCGTTATCAGGATTAGTTTTTCCCATAACCGTATCACCGTGTGGTAGCGGCTCGTTAAAAGAATACTACCACTCCATCTCATCCAATAGATCTCATAAAAGGCGAGTAAGGAATTAAACTGCACTGTGCACCCAACAGCGCATGGTGGCGATGGGCTCACCACCTATCACACCAAGTGCATTATATTGTTTTGGTGAAACGTGGATTGTGGCAGTCATTTGTTTTTGCAATGAGTGCCCAGTCTCTGACTACTCCTTATGAGATACAGTCGTGATCTTATGTATGTATGTATCACTGATTATACTGGAAGTGAAGCAAGATACTTTAAAACTTTTTTACAATTTCCATTACGGAATAAATCGCCCAACACAGCCTTTTTTAAAAAATGGCTTCCACGATAAGATTTCAACTGTATCTGAACATTCATAAACACCTAGATCAGGAGCAAAATATATATATATAGTGTGAATTATTCGATCCCGCAACCAGCCGCGGGAGCCAATCGCTTAGCAATTGCGCCTAATAATCCTAGGCCTCTGATGCTATCGACCTTACCACCAATAGTTAAGACCTTCTGATGACTTCCGATCCATAATGATATGCATCGATGCATCACCTTTGGAAGCCTCAGTACATTGTTTGGTCAAGTAAACGGTGCATATATGGATTGTCGATGATTGAATTTGTCCAACTGTTTAATTGTTAAAAAAATTATTAACCTACATAACGCTCCTTTCACTTTATCGCTAAACATTGTGACTGTATGTCGTACACTAAATAAACAGTCTATTTGATTCAATATTCCCCATTGTGGTTTATTTGTTAAAACACCTCACTTCGTTTACTATTGAGTAGCAGTTTATATAGAATCAAAATGCTTTATAACGCTTTCTTTAACATTTATTTACATTGGCGTAGCTAAAATATGCCTCTTTTTCAAATTGCTTAAGATTTTATCATTATATCTATTGTCGGCTACAAACCTACAACGATGAGTAAGTAATGTTCTTTTTCTATCTGACTCTTATCAATTCAGCTCATTACAGTAGAATATACTCGTATATAATAATAAGCGTCTGTTTTTTTTTTATAAAAAAGAATAATTACAATAAATGGCTCACTTAGCAGACAAAATGACAATCATATTTTAATGTTCACCTGGACAATGATGACCATGACCACATCTTCCAGTTAACAAACAAAAGATTTCACTCGTGTAGGATAATTATGTTATATTGCATAATTAGCTAATACAGAAGTACTATCTAGTCTTCGCTTTCCCGATTCATGCGTTAAGAAGAAGGATCAGCTGCAGTGCAAGATACGCAAAACAATCACAATGCAACCAATAATTTGTGTGATTTACAAATATCAACTTTCACTGCGTTTCCATTAGTATTCCGTAGGCCATTATATCAGCCATTTCTCTAAATTGACTTGTACTAACTCACGGAACCTTACATCCTGTTGCCCATCCATGATCAAAATAATTTTGGCCTGGCATATTCGATATAGTTGTTTTGTTGTAGTTTTTTCTAGAATTTCTTTTAGCCGATTTTTACGTCCAGGGATGGGCTGATAAGTGAAAGATATACTAACCACATATATAGCGTCACTTAATTTAGCCTTATATGTGGATAGTGCCCATATAGTAACATGCCGGGTGGTGGCGGCATTAAGGAATCTACCACCCCATTTCATCAAATCTCTTAGCCTCTGGGTGGTGGCGTAACAACCATCTTTATTATACCAGACCTCGATTATTCAGATTGGTGACGGGCAGCAGCGTCAAGCGGCGATTACGGTAAAACCTCCTAAAATAGAAGATTCCTATATCCAGTAATGAACTGTTTGTAGGCCAATGCAGAACTTTATACTGTTTGGAAACAATATTTTTGGCTTGATTCAAAGTAAAAAGTACTGAGAACTTTCTTACTTTCCAACATCGAATGTAAACAAAAACCAGAAAATACGTGATTCATGATTTACTATGTTTATACATTACGTATCATGCTCGACGTTGTAAAACTGTGTAGCTTTATTATGAAGTGTTTTCCAAGAGATAGGTAATTAAAGTTTTTATATTGCCATGATCGATAAGACAGCTTAATGAGTTCGCCCGGCGTGCCCGTGGGATTTCAGTTTATACTCAGGAAATGCGAGGAAGGTTGCATCAAATAATATCGCTTAAAATTTTTTGAAAATGAAATCGTAGATTTCGATAGCAGATAGGTATTACATCATTTTAATTACATTACATGGTAAAGTGAAGTGGTTAACTTAATGATAATTAAAAATAATCTGAGGGGATCGGTCATTTTCCAATGGGTATCGTAAATATATAATTTACGGTAAAATCTTCCACATCGTCATGAAATTTCTATTAAATACTTCAGTGTTTTGAAACAATTCTCCGTAAACAATAGCTTTATACTCATCGCTGTGTCCTAGGAATGAACGAAGGTAATCATTTAATTCTTATTTTTTTTTTTGGTGCAACACTCTCAATGATGATGATAAAAATATTTGTGATATCTTCCGCTAAGAGGGATCAGAAAGTTGGTTTTATCGCTGGAAGGATTCCTGTGCAGGAATCCGTCAAGGAGTAGTGTGCAAAAACATCCGAAAAAAATCTTTCACAACATTAGCACAATTGTAGAAAAAACAATTTCAGGGGTTGACCGACTAATTATATGTTTTATTGACCCTTAGTCAAGTGTAAACATATGTATGAACCCCTGAAATTGTTTTTTCTATAATTAGTACAATTAGTAACAAAAAGTAGCCACATTTTCGACAGAGTAGAAATTTTTCTGCAAATGAAATATTCAGTAACTCCCATACAAATACTTATATACCCTAAAACATCTAAATATTTGAGTAAATGTTACATTTCAGCCATATTGAACATAGAATAAAATTTATACAGTTTAAGATGATGATGATGTTTTCCTAGCCGATTTCGACCACGGCGACAACTTCCGAATACTGTTGAGAGCTATACTACGCATACTACGCATACTACTACGCGCAAACACAGAGGCACTCACTCGTCCCATTCTACCCGCGCCCGATGTAACGCTGATGCGATAAGATCGGAGGTAGGCTAGGATGCAGTGTCGGAAACACGGGGACAAACAACACAACCAGACCCGAAAACAAACAATTTGTGTTTTAGCACAAATGTTGGCTCCGGCTGGGATTCGAACCCAGGACCCGCGGCGTAGAAGTCAGGTACTCTGACGACTAGGCCATGCGGTGAGATACGCAGCATATAAAGATGCACCTAATGATGCATAAAGTTATGAAACGAGCAAAACGTTCACCTGATGGTAAGTGCAACGTCTGCCCATATCAAATGCTGTGCCACCCAAAATATTTCTGCGTGACAACACACAGCGCCCATCATCAGTTCTTGAGTGAACGCTAGCTCTCAGTGGCCTTCAAACCAAAACACAATAATGTTTGCACACTACTGCTTCACGGCACAATAGTTGGCCCTGGGGTGGTACCTACCTTGTACACTACAGTCATCCCTTTTGTTTATATTCGAAATTTATGAAAAATTAAAACAACATAACGGTACACAACAGGTGTGGAGTCCAGTAAGGTGAAGCGCAACGATACTCCTGTGTCGTCTGAAGGCGATCTAGAACCAGAAAACAGGGTGATGCACTGTGTAGTTGGCGGAACACATGCTTTTATTCTCCGGGTATGTATAGAAATAACTTAACGACTAATAAAACTTACAGAAGAAGAGATCTAAAACAGTACGACGCCAAAAAATTGACTGTTGCAATCTGTTCAACACATACAATCCCTTTAGTGGAAAAACGAGTTCACATGCTATCACAGTAACCGCTATAGTATATAGTTACAGTCGTAATAATGACTGGATTTCGACAACTGGAAATGTTATAGTCGTGACTGACTAGTCGAGAAAGTCGTTCACTTGACGGTTTGTGCAACGTCTGCCCATGATAGTTGCAGTATCATCCAGAGCTTTAAGCTGCAAGTTCGTGTAGGCCATTGAAATAAGCTTGTAAGCCTATGACGTCAGCTATCTCATATAACCAAATCCACTAGCTGCCAATAAGGCCACGAGGTTGACAACCAGAAATTGTAATTGGCGCAGAAAAGATTATACTGCTGATGTTCTCCTGGCCGATTTCGACCACGGCGTTAACTTCCGCATATTTTCGAGAGCTATCAACTGCGCAGAAGATGTTGTAGTGCCATGGGTGAACGCGCAAACACACTCACCCTAACTAACACACGCCTGATGTAACACTCATGCGGTAAGATCAGAGGTAGGCTATAACACAGTATCAGAGACACGGCGACACTATCAACACAACCAGACCCGAAAACCAACAATTTTTGTTTTATCACAAATGTTGGCACCGACTGGGATTTGAACCTAGGACCCGCGGCGTAGAGGTCAGGTACTCTGACAACTAGGCCACGCGGTCTTCAATAAGTCTACCGCATTAACTGGCACATCTATGTGTTGTGTCTGTCACATTAAGACCTACCCGTTGGGAGACACTATTGGAGTCACTGAGAACAGTGTACAAGGTCCTCCAGCGATTCTGCCATAATGACTATGTCATCAGCAAAACGAAGTTAAATACCTTTAGTGTCCCCCGTCTTATTTTATTATTTCCTTTTTTATGGAATTTAGTTAAGAGACTTGCAAATCGTTCATCTGATGGTAAGTGCAACGTCAGTCTATAACAAATGCTGTGTTGCTCAAAACATTTCTGTGTACCGCCACTCTGCGCTCGTCACACTAACTGACGTCTCAGGTGAGACTTAACTTAGACTTAAAAACTGACGTCTCAAAATGATGGGCACAGTGTGGTGTCACATAGAAATGTTCTGAGTAACACATCATTTATTATAGGCAGACGTTCCATCACTTTATCCAATAAAAAATGATAAATTTCAGTTCTTAAGTCTCATATATCGCCGTTAATAACGCTAACTATTGGAAGCGAAACAGCTAAATTTGCACACTAATGCTGACGACAGTATAACTGGCACTTTCTTCGCCATTCATTGCTATTCGCCATACTGAAGGTATAGAATCAGAGGCAGTTGCAAGGAGCCTTTGCTCACTCACACAAGCCAAGCCAAGCTTTTACTCGTGATAGGACTCATATGCAAGAACCGTCTAGATACGTATCACCGTGTAATTACAGGGCATATAAAACTTAAGACTTGATGTCTTGGGTTGAGGATCACAGTGTGGTGCCACACAGAATATCGCTATCTATTGAATTTTCTGGGTGACACAGCAACTGTTATGGGGAGAAGAGGCACTCACCATATAATGAACGATTTACTCCTTTAAAAAAAGGTCAAATATTGGCTCGGGCTAGGACTTAAGCCCTATTACTAGCGTTTGTCCATAATACGTAGTACATAAGACATACTCGTATAATATTTACAGATTTCCAGTTTCTTCGGTCTAGCACCTTTGCGGTTCGAATCACGCTGCAATGGATTCACTGTCTCCATTTCAAACGCTATGTGTATATACGGCTACATACTCGTCACAATTTTAGGTAAGGATAAAAAATCTAACATACAACAAAGTTTTACTGGTACTCTGATTTCTATGTAGAACCGTCTAGGTAGGTACCACTCCTGGGCCGGCTGTCTGCCATGAAGCAGTAATGTGCAAACAATATTGTTTCGGTCTGAAGAGCACTGAGGGCTAGCGTATTTACTGGGCATATGAGATTTAAGAACTGATGTATGAGGGTGACGGGCGCAATGTGATGCCACACAGATGTGTTCTGCGTGTCTCGCGTTTTTTATGAGCAGACGTTTCACTCACTGAACGTGGTGAACGTTTTACTCGTCTCGCCCCTTTATACAAGAAAAAAATAACGACAGCATGGCCCAGTGGACAGAGTACCTGACATCTACGCCGCGGGTCGCTATGCGCCAGTAAAAAACACAATTTCTTGGTTTTCTCCCACAACGCAACCAACAATTTGTGTTTTTGCTGAAATGTTTTTACCCGAAATCAGGAGTCGCGCAAAGTACCTGGCTTCAGGATAGAAGTCAGGTTCTCTGACCTCTAGTTGATAAATAACTGCACGAAGATCAGATTGAGTCTCAGAGGCCGGAATCTACCAATATTCATCGAAATCCGAAAACCTATATTTGTGTGTTGCATAAATATTAACTCCGCAAACAGGCACGCGGACCACTGAGCGACAATGGCGTAATACAGGGGTTTCCAAACTCGAAAAAGAAACACTTCGCGAACCCATAATTTTTCCGGAACACTTGACTATCATCCAGAATCGTTTGCTATCACCCGCCATTCGATTATAAATTAGAAGACATTTAAATATACACCAGTGTATTTACTTTCCAAATTGTCGCGGAACACCTAGTCAGATTCAACGGAACAATTGTGTTCCGCGGAACATACTTTGGGAACCCCTTTAATAAATCAATTATTATTTTACAGTTATAGTCACGATATTAGGACAAGCGGCAGAAATCAACGCTGGCATACAGCAGTCTGTACGTATGTCATCAAAGATGTCACAAGTTGTATCGACGTGCGACGTGCTGGTCGTGGTTGTGACCGCTGGTGCTGGAGTCTATGGTGCGCCAAAGAGGATGCGGAATATGCTTAAGTTTATGGAGAGTATCGCTTCTGTAAGCTATTTATTATTCATAATACATACATACAAATTAGAAGTACCTTTCCTGTCTGTCTGTACGAACTGATTTAACTCGAGAACTACTGAAGTTATTGACATGATTTTGTAACGTAATACATAATAACTCTGTGACCAGCTTAGACTGCTGTTGACCGGTTCAGAAGTTATAAACATTTTTTCGATAATATTCCACAGAATGCTATCTACTCGTATGGTACAGAAGAAGCACCCTTGTCTTTTGAAAACGTTGTCGTGCTATATACATGTGTACATTTAAAGACGTTCACCTGATGGTTAGTGCAACGTCTGCCCATAGCAGACGCTGTGTTAGTCAAACTATTTCTGTGTAGCACCACATTCCGCCCGTCACCCTGAGACATCAGTTCTTAAGTCTCCTTGCCGTTCAAACCGAAACAGTAATATTTGCACACTACTACTTCACAGCAGAATAACTGGCCCTGGGGTGGTACCTACCTAGATGGATTCCTGCATAGGACTCCTACCACCATTTCTGAGAGGGTTTTTGAGTCAGGTAGATTTTTCCACCACTAAAATTGTTATTTGCAATTTTAAGCGCCTGTTATCACATGCTCGGCGGCGAAGGAAAATATCGTGAGGAATGCATTTATAAGAAATGTAACATGTCTCGACGACGTGTGAAGTCCGCCAATCCGCATCTGAGCAGAGTGGAAGACTCTCATCGGCTTCTAAACTCTCTCAGAAATGAGAGGAAACCTGTGCCCAGCAGTGAGAGGTCATGTATCTGTCACTTCATTGATAACTTGCAGGTGGACCACAGCATCGGTGCTCATTACTCCCGTGCAACGGAGCGCAAATTGTGCGCTACTTTGTTAGCAATCCTTATCTTCTTCTCCATTCTTATTGCCGACGACTTCTGCTTCTACGCATTGCAAGCTAGGAAAGTCGAAAGAGCGTGTAAGTTTAGACCTTTATTCAATTTATGTACGGAAAGAACGAATCTCTATTCGTAATCTCTTATTTTCTTTGCATTTTCGCATTGCCAGTTAACAAAATAAGTTTATAGTATACGGAATGAAATTAAAAATCTGTCTCCAGGTTTTTGCTGCTTGGTTTTTTAATTTGATCCGCGCGTCTTTGCCAACGCGCATCAAATTTGAGTGATTTCGATCCCGGTGTTTGTACATATACAATGTATGCCTGTAACACGTATGTTTGTTATTATGTGTTATGTCATTTTTATTCATGTTTAAGAAAATCGAATATTAAACTTAATCTAGTCTAATCAAAGTTCTTGGCCTAGTCAGTATTTTCCATTTATTTACAGGGAACGTTGTAATGAACTACATCGGATTCTATTTGCTGTGGTGCGTGGCCATAATCCTAGAGTTGCAGTTTGCGTTCACGGCGCTGTCTGTTCGCGCTCGCTTTCAGGCTGTTAACGATGCGCTGGCTCTGACAGCGAAGATCGTGTCTGCACCGGGTTA
This sequence comes from Luehdorfia chinensis, assembly GCA_019845155.1. Taxonomy (NCBI): domain Eukaryota; kingdom Metazoa; phylum Arthropoda; class Insecta; order Lepidoptera; family Papilionidae; genus Luehdorfia; species Luehdorfia chinensis. The sequence goes on along the minus strand of JAHVAK010000025.1, from coordinate 7,681,062 downwards.
GAATTTATTTACTTTAAATGTGATCCAACCTGAAGCTACCTGCTGGTTGTAATTAATCGAACACAGTCCTTGAAAAGCGATGGTCGATAAACCGAAGCCGAATGTATACCAATACTCTTCCGTGTCGTTATAATATTTGTCACTATTGTATAAGTGGAATTTAATATCCTCAAGACGTGTTTTTGTGTGAATAAGTGCCTACTCTAGAATTTTTGGCTGCTAATCCAACATCCTGGGGTATACACCAGTAACTTTTTTTAATATATTTATGTTTTTACAAAATGGCATTTCGGAACAGATCTAAGTTACGAATCGACGTTCCTTGTAGCTGTATTATTATCGCGTTATCTAAATAATTACAGCCATTATTTAAACATCATCAGGCTCTTACGTAATTATAAATGCCATGAATCACGAAAAGTTTTAAGAAATGTGAACCACATCAATGGATATGTTATAACTGATGGGCTTAACCTATTTCAAACCTAAGTTTCTCGCATAGACTGTACAACGCTATTTACTTAAAATAATATAAACGATTAGTTACATGTGAAATGTAATGACCTAAGTCTAAGTAGTAAATGACCTAAATCAATAAATAAATGACTCCTTTATATATGTATAAATGTCATCAGACTTTTTACTTTTTAACATATCGCCCAAAAAAGGTTTTAACACATCCCCTCCATTCGCTTTACCTTAATATCAATCATCATCATCATTTCAACATAACACTGATCCACTGCTGAAGAAAGGCCTCCCCCATAGGTTGCCAAAAATGGTTGTAGCTCTCAATTAGATTGGGATTTTGCCATAGTTGTCACGCTTGGCAGGCGGGTTGGCAACCGCAGTTTAAATGCATAGTCAGATATTCCAGGAAGATGCTGCTGCCGATCTTCTGGTTTTAATTTAACCTCTGTCGACTTTTAAGGCACCCACGGAATGAGATAGCGTGATAGATTCTCTTAAGTCACCATCGCACGGCTGATTAATATTTTATAAAGTTCCTATTTTGATGATTGCTGCAATTTTTGATATAGCTACACTTTTATCTTAAGGATGCATCAATCTGTCTTAAAAGCAATTACAATCTATATAAATAAAACTTCATAGTTGTACGCTGGTAAGAGTATTTTTTTATTAAAAGTATTTTTTTAAATATTCATAATAGTCCGAAAAACGTTTTATGGGAAAGAAAAATTGGAAAAGTTTCACAGAAAATTCGAAAATTCGATAAAATGTAAAAGTGCTTTTTTCACAGGATGTTTTTGTAAACTCAAGATCATAACTGACAATTCGGGCAATGGTTATACCTAATACTTTTTTGTTTTGTTCGTTATGATCCTTGAAAAGTTTTACTGAAAAAAAAATCTCTTTCGATTCCTTCCTTCTTATATAACTTGACCATCAGCGTGTAAGAAGCATTTGACGGTCAGATCATTAATTCATAATCCAAACGCACTCTCTTTTAAATCTTACAAGCAATTGTCTATAAAGAGGTTAAACAGCCTCAGCGTAGATTCACATCCCTGTCTAACACTATTTCGATGTTAAACCAGTGTGTGTAAGCTCCCGTTTACTTCATATATAGACAATGTCGACCACAATTCATTCCGCACCACTCTGTCATAGGCCTTTTCACTGTCTACGAATGCGCAATAGACATTTCGACTTTCAGCCAAGAATTTTGCGGTTATGCGTAGTATGGGAAAGATCTGATCCATAGAGACCATTCCTCTCCTGAATCCCGCTTGTACATCCCATATCTTCTCTTCAGTTTAATTTATCACTCTCTTAATCAAAACCTTTGCATACAGTTTGCCGACGTACCTGAGCAAGCTAATGCCTCGATAGTTGTTGCAGTCTTTCTGCGAACCTTTTCCTTTGTAAAACGGTACGATGACGGCCTTGCACCAATCTTCTGGTACGTTGGTATAGCTACCACGCCCTGTCCAGCTTTCAGCATCTTTACCATAGTTCTGTCCCTGCAGCCTAGTCCAGTTTCATACTATTAAACGCTTCTACAATCTCTTAGATCTCTGTCATTCTCATATCACTTTCATTGCAACCTTCATTCATGTCCCCGGATCATAAAAAATCCAAATATTACTTCCATTTCTTTAGAACGCACTCCTCTCCTCTTACAATATTTGCATCCTGGTTTCCGATTTTGTCCCGTTGCAAGGTCGTATTTTGACTTCTGATTGATCGTATGAACTTCCAGAAGAACTTGATGATATTTCGAAAGTCGTCAGATAACTTCCAATGAAATTCTTCATACATACAAAATATTTAGTTTATTCTTTTATGTTTTGCTCATTATGCTCCCAGGATAGAAGTAACTCAATTGAAGGTTTTTAATTAAGAAAAATCTGGAGAATCTGGAAAATGTCTAAAAACTTTATATTTAAATGTTTCAGTGAAAAAAATGAACAATCCACCCCCGCTTAACGTATTAGCAATCCGCGTAGCCGCCTTAGAACCACGCCGTTGCGCCAACGTCAGTCTTCTTGTGGACACGTTACACGAGCAAGAACATGGTGTTATTATTCTTAACACAGGTAATTTATTGCAAATACAATACAACGAAGAGCCATGGGATTTGTGCGTTCGGCTTAGATTTCACAGCACACGAGTGACCTACGTTTGAACTCAGACGCCAGCATTACTATAGTTATTACATACATACAGTCCCGCCTTTTTCCCATATAAGGGGTAGGCAGACACCACACCCGCGCACTTTTCGTCCCCGCGGAAAATGAGGCGAGGTGGCAAACCACTGCGCCGCCATTTTCCTACCACTCCCATAGTGACTGCATTGCATATTAAGGTATTATTCTGCACGAATAAAGGCTATTCACCTATTATTAAGTCCTTATTTACAACGTGCTTGGCGATGATGGAAAAGAAACAAATATTTGAACAAGTGAACCTGCCATCCCGCACTTTAGCAGTACTACCAAAAACCTCCTGGAACTGCTAACAATGAGACTTTATATACTGTTACTTTGCCATGCAAGGGTAATACAACAAAGCGAAGAAGTAACTAACAGTTCCGACAAATTATTTAAATCGCAGCTACTCGGAATAAAACGAATGTAGAGACTGCTTGACAGAACTACATTTTCTTTTGCATTTAATCTGAGACAATATGGATAAACAAGTGGACCAAATCGCTGCCGCTGTGGTAGAGATGCTGACTCGGTCACTACGGATAACCATACCAGCATGGCGCTGTTCGTATCCCTCGCTGTGCCGCTATTATCGACGTCATCCGTCGGCGCTTACCAGTACCCGTGTACCTGTTGTTTGGGAGCCATAAAGCATAGTGTGGGACGATAACAAAAGGTCCGGTGGAATGAAGCTCATTTACTGGAAACAAGTTTCCATTCAGCATCATTTACTTTGGTCTGGAATGTACGTTGGCGCCATCCCATACTTCGGGGACTGCACGTAAAGCAGTTGTGGCCACAGCGCCGGCCGAGACTCTGAAGCGGTGCAAATATGTTGCTCTCGGTAAAGTTTATATATTTGTAACGTTCGGCGTGGAGGCACTCGGACCTTGGTCACCAGATGGATGTTTACCAATAGCTGGCCCGTACTTTGGTTTGCGAATCACCCTCCTGACGCAGCGCGGGAACTCAGCCAGGGAACTGGGCACTCTACGAACAGACTGCGACGATTCGGAAAGCATATTATTGAATTACTGTTATAAATATTGTAATTACATTAATTAATCTATAAATATAATTATAGATTAATTAATGTAAACTACTATAATGAACAACAAAAGATTTAAACATAATATGTCATTATCATCATCATATATATAAAAAAAAGTAACGTAAAGTTTCAACCTATAAATGTCCCACTGCTGAGCACAGGCCTCCTCTCATTTCTGAGAGGGTTTAGGAGCTAGGAAGAATCCGCCACGCTGCTCCAATGCGGGTTGGCGGACTTCACATGTCTTCGAAATATTTCTATTCCTCGGACTTGCAGGTTTCCTCACGATGTTTTCCTTCACCGCTAAGCACGTGGTAAATCAGCACTTAAAATTGTAGAACAATTTTAGAGGTGCTGGCACCGGGGATCGAACCCAGGTTACTCGCTTACTGTGAAATTAAAAGCGAGCACCAGGTCCCTGAGCTACCACGGCTTCATATATATATCATAATATAATTAAATATTATATTTAATTAGGATAGATAATTTATCGCTACTTGCTTCTAACCTTTGAGAATGATGTATGATGCAGTATAGTGAAGATATTAAATAGAACTCGGTCTTTACGTAATCAAGCACGTATAGATTATATTGCTAACATTTTTTGGCCCCTCATAAGGGGGAATTCTCTTGTGTCATGTGTGCGTTTTACGAAAATTAATTCCACATGCACAACCACTCAGACCCGGGACAACTGTCTGTAGGCCATAAAAATATTTATCCCGTACGGAAATTGAACCCGCGAAGCCAACTGAGCCTTTTTTCACGAAACCTTGCTTAATCCTCTTTGTTTAATTCTCACAGAAGTAAATGAACATATCTGACGACCACTGTTATGCATGGGAAATTTGTATCAGTGAAACGAAGATTTCTGGATTTCTCCTGTGTTGTGAACACAGGAGAAATCCAGAAAGGAGGGGCTTTGTTGTTTCTTTTTAAATCTCTACTTATGAATATTTTTCCCGTCCTATAACTAATAACTTCAGATTTACAAAGTTTTATAACTGAATTTACAGTTACCGGCGAACCTCGACTCGTAGTACCTCCTTGCGAAGCGATCCGCAGATTGGCATGCTTACACGGTGCTCTTTGCGATGTCGTGCAAGCCCTCGACCGAAGCTACGGCCTGCCACTTATACTGATACTCATATCTACATTGCTACACTTGATTGTAACACCGTACTTTTTGATTATGGAAATCAGTAAGTAAACAACATAACACAACATAATTCGTCGTTTTTCGGACTGACAAGTTTATATGCTCCGGTAATACTATTAAAAAGGGTTTTCTACGCACAACTTAAAAAAACTATATTCTGTGTTGATCTTTGTTTTATTTTACACTAGATGATGCCCGCGACTTTGTTTTTTTTTGCATTTATAATCTAATATAATAAATGCGAAAGTAACTCTGTCCCTCTGTCTGTTTCTTATCTTTTAACTTTTCAATCGCTGAACCGATATTGACGAAATTTGGCACAGAGACTGCTTGCATCCTGGAGACAGATATAGGATACTTTTAATCCCGGAAAATCAAATAGTTCCTACGGAACATTTTAAAAACATATCCACGCGGCCGAAATCGCGGGTATCAATCAGCTAGTATTAGTATAGATGAAACTGAACTGTTACTATCTACTTTAAATTGTTTCACGAAACAATTTTTCCCCTTCTAACAATAAGAGTAACGAGGGAAAATCTATACGTTACGAGTAAATTAATTAGAATATCAATATTAAATATTAATTTAGATTTAGATTATTATCAACATTGTTATTAAAAAAATTTATTTATTTTAATTATGTCAAATTCCAGTTGTATCGACAAACAGGATTCACTTCCTCGTGCTACAGTTCCTGTGGTGTGCGACGCACCTGTTACGCATGTTTGTTGTGGTAGAGCCCTGCCACTATACCATTTCTGAGGTAGCAGTTACTTCATTATCATATTTATAAAAGAACAAAGTACAATCATCATACAGATTTATCTGCATGTACGCATCTAAGTGAGCTATTTCTATGCATCTCATTCGGTGACTTTGGTTTCTTCAATTTAGACTTCTCTTTTTATTTAATATTTTTCAGAAATTTTTCTTTCCATGCTCCATTCTTGTAGAAAGGCAATAAAAAAAATATCATCTGTTCTATGACATCTCATTATTGTAAGAGGACTGTTGTTAAATAACTCACAGATATGACCTATAACTAAACAATTATTCTTGTGATTTGTTACTTAAAAGTTGAATTACTCATTCATTCTTTTCTTATTCCTGTTACACACTCATTTTGTTTTTGACGATCTTTCAAACCACGGACAGTTTTTTTTCGGGGTCAGGTTCTGCTGTGATTTTCGCCGTTTTTTTTTTCGATAAAGTGACGAAACGAGCGAAACGTTCACCTGATTGTAAGTGCAACGACTCCCCATAACAACTACTGTGTCACCCAGAAAATTTATCTGTGACACCACACTGCGCCCGTCACCCTGAGACATAAGTTCTTAAGTGATTACGCCAGCTCTCAGTGCCCTTCAAACCGAAACACAGTAATGTTTGCACACTACTGCTTCACGGCAGAATAACTGGCCCTGGGGTGGTACCTACCTAGACAGATTTCTGCATAGGAATCTTACCACCAGTGCCTGCACCCTTACTTACCTTCAGTCTTATCGCATGAGTATGCACTATTAAGTCAAACGCGGACGCATACTGTCAATAATTCACATACGCCTTCTTCCTATATTCACAAAACGAGACGTTTTCTTACGAAACGTTAAATCATTTACGAGTAGTATGTCAAAATTCCATTTTATCAATTTTTTTTTATTGTACAAAGTGACGAAACGAGCAAAACGTTCACCTGATGGTAAGTGCAACGTCCGCCCACAACAAATGCTGTGTCACCCAGAATATTTCCGTGTGACACCGCACTGCGCCCGTCACCCTGAGACATCAGTTCTTAAGTCTCATATGCCCAGTGATTACGCTAGCTCACAGTGCCCTTCAAACCGAAACACAGTAATGCTTGCACACTACTGCTTCACGGCAGAATAACTGGCCCTGGGGTGGTACCTACCTAGACGGATTACTGCGTAGGAATCCTACAACCAGTAACTACTACATTTTACCTACCATAAGCAAAATAAATTTAAGAACAGACAGTTATAAGCCGTGGTAGCTCAGGGGCCTGGTGCTCGCCTTTGATTTCATAGTAAGCGAGTAACCTGGGTTCGATCCCCGGTGCCAGCACCTCTAATATTGTTCTACAATTTTAAGTGCTGATGTACCACGTGCTTAGCGGTGAAGGAAAACATCGCGAGGAAACCTGCATGTCCGAGGAATAGAAATATTTCGATGACATGTGAAGTCCTCCAACCCGCATTGGAGCAGCGTGGCGGATTCTTCCTAGCTCCAAAACCCTCTCAGGAATGAGAGGGAGGCCTGTGCTCAGCAGTGGGACATTTATAGGCTGAAACTTTTACTTAAAACTTTAGTTTAGAAAACCCTGTCGCCTCTGTTGTTCTGTGAGGTGGGTGTTAATGCGACTATGACACTTTGAACTAAAGCAGGCATTATGGTTCAGCAGTTGTATTGTAATTATATTGTAATACAACTAGTATTATTACATAATTAATCATATCATTAACGTCATTTGCATTATTTGATGGCAGCACTGATTGTATAAATGAATTATTGGTTTCTAACAATACAAAGTATTAAATTTAATTAACAGGGCAAAAGAACTGAGGAGCTGGTTTGCCGGCTCACGAGGTCAGCACCTTCCAACGGCAGTCTACCATCGCGACTCGAAGTATTCTCGAGACAACTCATGCTACAATCAATCACCTATTCGCCTTTGGGAATGTGCACACTAGATCGCCCTCTGGTAGCCTCTGTGAGTAATTATAGTAAACATTCTACACTTAGGCTTTGGGAACAATTTTTAATTGTGTCCTGTTGTCTGTTTATACTAACCTGGCACGCGGACTGCAAGCACACGAGCCCCGCGGCTCAGCATCCGATGAAGCTGTAAACGCTAAAAAGGAAATAACATCACCGAAATTATAAACTTTACGATCCAATGATGATGCCAAAGATTTCAGATTCATAGCGAAATTAAAATAACTAGTGGTCGCTCAGTGGTCTAAACTCAACCATAATACATAATTACTTTAAGTTACAATGTTATTGAGGTTTGAGTAATTATTAGTTGGCAATATTTTAAAATTATTTGGCGACTATCTCTTCTCTGTACGACTGTTTGACATTATTAATATAAACGTAAATAATGAATGGTTAATTTATTGTATCCTTCCACACTCCCTCGCCATATATAAACTTTAACTATGCCAAAACTCACACTCCTCCGTGAGTGTAATATGCTGAAAAAAGGATACAAAGTGTTCTCTTCACGTATTAATCTTCTTAAATTTTAGCTATATTTTTTCTAATAAGTCTACAGTTGCGTTTTATGAGTTTTAACAAAAAAAAAACAAAAAAGCAAATGCCTACGTCTTCTGCGAGAGACCAGTAGTATTCAATTAATGTTAATTTTAAGATTATATATTCTGTCTTAAGACTTTAAAGTAGATTTATTTTATTTTAGTTGAAGACTTCGATGTCAAATGTAAGTAATTATATTATTACTATGGCATCTCAGTCTACGATTCGAAGTCTGTGCAGCTTACGTACTTAAAAGGCACCTGTGGACACATACACTCTTTAAGATCGGATCGTTACTGCATCAGCGAATGCCTGGAGATGACACCGGTACATCCTGCAGCAACGGGCACCGTGGACAAGGCTACATCTCTGAACTAGAGCCGGCGTTGAACCATTATTGTAATATAATGATTTCTTATGTTTACGCGAACACTACTCATTTAAATGAAACTAATTTTACGGATTTTATCGCGTTTAATTTTTTTTTTACTATTTATAACCCGACGTTTTGATTGCTTTAAAGCACCCATGGTCACAGTGACAGATGTCCTGATGTCATAGTTAACCTAGGGTACCTTCAGCTTTTAATTATTATTTTTGGTTCGATCTACGCAGTTTTTATCGAAATTTTACCCGCGTAAAAGAACACATAGCTGACGTGAAGCATCGTCGTTCTAGGAAGTCTGCAGTCTGTGACCATGTTCTGGATCATCCCAACCATTACATCAGATTTGATAAACCACAGAACCTTGCAAAAGAACACCGATTCCTACAAAGGATGATTCGCGAGGCTATTGAAATCAAAAAACATCCTAATTTCAACAGAGAAGATGGTTGAATATTACCACCAGCTTGGGATCCAATAATAAATAAAATTAAATCAAAAACCAAGCATACTACTGCAAGACTTCAAGACACAGTTAGCTCTTTCTGCGTAGATCTGTTCCCTCCCGTGACCATGGGTGCTGTAAAGCACTCGAAACGTCGGGTTATAAATAGTAAAAAAAAAAAAATGAAACGCGATAAAATTCGTAAAATTAGTAGTTTCATTTAATCATTATTGTATTACATTTAATTTACGTCTCACTTTTATATAACATTAAGTTTAAGCTTATTATATCGCATGCACTAACATTATGTCGACGGTGCACTTTCTCTTTATTGAATAATGTTATCACCTGATAGGTGATAAGATGTTAGGTGCAACGTCTGCCCATAACAAATGCTGTGTCACCCACGACATTACAGTGTGGCACCACACTGCGCCCGTCACCTTGAGACATCAGTTCTTAAATCTCATACGCCCAATGATTACACTAGGTCTTAGGGCCCTGCAGACCGAAACACAGTTAAGTCTGCACACTGCTGCTTCACAGCAGAATAACACTGGGATGATACTTACCTACACGGATTCCAGCACAGGGATCCTACCACTAGTAAATATAATATAATATTTTATGCTAGGGTCGAACAGTGGCCCTAATAAATATTATTTTCCCCTTTTTTTTCTTTCATTAGCCCTCCATTCATTTGATGTTCAGGCATTTTCAAACTAGCAATATAATATAATAATATATAAATTGTTAGAACCTCATAAAAATATTTATAGGTCGTATAATCGATTGTTATTATATTGGTCGCAGAAAGTATAAAAATTTAATTGTTATTTAAATCTTGTGCACTTGTAAAAAGGTAAAACAGTATCTCATTTGAATGTATCAAGATGCAACTTTGCCCCTGGCTGCTTATAGACTTTGTATTGTCTTATTGTAGATTAATCTTATATAGTATAATAACGTAACTATTTATTATGTATATATGCATATATATGTGTATATATATATATATATATATGTATGCCCCCATTTGACAAGGGTCCAATTGTACTGTCTTTCTCTTGTTCCATTGTAAAGAAACGCCTTGATTTATCACTTACAAATGATTTATTTATCACAGATGTATATTTCTCACAATATTTTGCATTTATCGAACGCTTTGCCGTATGGTGGCGGCTCGTTAAAAGAATACTACCACTCCATCTCATCCAATGGATCTCGTAAAAGGCGAGTAAGGAATAAAACTGCACTGTGCACCCAACAGCGCATGGTGGTGATAGGCTCACCACCTATCACACGAAGTGCATTATATTGTTTTGGTGAAACGTGGACTTCCACAAGTCATCTGTTTTTGCAGTGAGTGCCCAGTCTCTGACTACCCCTTATGGTATACAGTCGTTATCTTATGTATGTCTGTATGTATCGAACCCTTGCCAAATACACAACCCGCACCGGGAAGTGCTGAAATACACGTTAACTAGGATATTGTTACCACCCTTTTTATATTGCTATTGTGCAGGCCAAGCAGCCAATACCTTCACTACACTCAATATACATAGCATAGATTGACGATTACCTGACGATTGATTTATAAAAGTTAGCGATGCAGGGCACCCCAGAAATACTTCGATAGCAAAATAATGCTGATGTAATTATTTGATAATGAAATAATTTAAATCATTGCATAATTGATTGATGATTGAATTAATTTACAAATTACGTTTTCGTTAAGCTATTGTGTGTTAATAATGTTTATATAGGTAACTAGCGACCCGTCCCGACTTTGCACGGCTGCAAATTACTATGAAGAAAGAGAACGCTAATAATCTGTGATTAAAAATTATAGTATAAAAAAGAATTGGATTGATTTCCTGGTTTAGTACCTCAGTAGCAGTGCTAAAGTGTAGTTTCATTTTACTCGTATCATTTAATTTGTTTCTTTAAAATTGTAAATTTATTAAAGTTATAAAATTAAAGTTCTCTGAACTGTTATAGGCTTTTTATACTAAGCTAGCAAAGGTACGTAGATTACCCAAATTTTAAAATTTAATATTATTTAATTTTCTTTTATTTTTCTTCCTTTTGGGGCTTCCTTATTTTGTTTTCACGCGGTTATCAAGTACCAATCGTCCTAAAATTAATATGAAGTAAGTGGGTTGTTAATTTCTGTTAAGGAAATAAAAAACTTACGGGTTATTCGGCAAGTGATCAGAATTACTGCTTTTTCTATAATGTTCAGTATATTATGTGGAAGGCGTAACGTTGATAAACTATTTTTAATTGATTTAGCGATCACTACTGGTAAATGATACAATAGGCTACAACGTGAACGGTATCAGCATTCCATTGCCTTTTTATTTCTATTCCTAAGTCTTGATACTTGCCTAGTTTCTCAGGTATGGTATTTCTGTCGGTTATGAGTAATAAGATAAATGGTTCTACTGATTTTGTCGTGTATCGTAATATCTGGTCTGTTTGCTGAGACTGTTCTAACGGTTGTTTGTTCGATCCCAATACATTTTGACTAAATTATTATTTAAGACAGTTCCAGGGTGGTATTTGTAGTACGGCACTTTCTTTTCTACAAATTTAAATCTGTGGTTTAGGTGATTGATGTGCTACTGCTGCAACCTGGACATGCCTGTGTTAGATCTGTCTGTGCCAGAGTTTTACAAGAACCTGTTTCTTAACAGGTTCGCAATTATCTACTATATTGTGTTCTTTAAGAATGTATTTTCTGTAGTTTTTAGTTTTAATCACATGATCTTGAATTCCAAGTACAAAAGCCTCAGTCTCGGGAAATAGCTCTCCTCGCTTCAGCCACGCGTTCGTCGCATCTTAGTCGACATGGCCTTCATCGAGATCGGCAAGGTGTCTGCAGTGGAGAGCCTTTTGTCCCCACTCCATAATTTTTTGTTCTCTGGTAATCAGATTTTCGTTAGGTTGTGGTTCTAGGGAGTGCAGATTTTGTGGAGTCAGATTGATGTATATTACATTTATATGTGTATGTAGTTTTACCGGTGGTAGGATTCCTATGCAGGAATCCGACTAGGTAGGTACCACCCCAGAGCCAGTTATTCTGCCATGAAGCAGTAGTGTGAAGCTAGCGTAGTCACTGGGCATATGAGACTTAAGAACTTATGTCTCAGGGTGATGGGCACTGTGTGGCCTCACACAGAAAGTTTCTGATTGACACAGCACTTGTTATGGGTAGACGTTGCACTTTCCATCAGGTGAACGTTTTACTCGTTTCATCACTAGAAAAAAAAAGATTAAATACATCTGATGTTATAAACTCAAAGACTTGATCCGGAACATCGACCTGTTTTATTTTGCCAATTCAATCAGCATTTTGATTATGATCAACAAGTCTTCCCATACATGTGCCCAAAAATCTCTAAGTACTTCGTGGTAAGGTGAGGGAAAGCAATTGGGGTTGCTTGTGTTAAAGTTCTTTTGCCGTATTTCTATGAAATAGTTTTTCTATGTTAGTAAATAATCTGCCTACTAGCCAGTGTACTGAGTTTTTGTTAAAGGGTATCTAAGCAGTGTTGAATCTAAATAGTATTATTATCGTGCATTTCATGGTTGCTGAATTTTTACTTTAATCTCTTAACTGCTGCTAAATTTTTTGGATATCTATTACCTATCATATATTGTGTAATGTGACCAATACAGTATCTGAGATTTGTAATCCTTTTTTTCCAGACGTTTCCTGCCAGGGCGGTGTATAACTATCTATATAATGGGCGTTATTTATATCACCGTTTTTTTTATTTTGCTTCCGATACATAGTGCTGTTGTGTAAGCAGCTACATAAATTACAGTGTGAAGTGTAATAAAGTCTATCGAGTATTAAGTAAAGCAAAAAAGGCAATGCGTAATTATTGAGACTATCGATGATATTTGCAAGTTGTTTTGAAGACTTTTGTCTAGGAATTGCGGGTCCATTTATAGGATTGTGAATGATGATTTTTTTTAAATCTAATTCAAATTGTCTTCTGATAGTTTTCGGCAAATTGATTATTTAAAGGTTGTTGTTCGTGTATTAAATGTGGGGAAACTTATAAATTGGGAGGGAGATTATGTGTAGTCGGAGAAAACTATAGGTTCCTCAGAGATAACACTCATTGAATTTAATGTATGCTGGGTTGTTGACTGAGTATCTTGAAGTGTATTCATCAAAGTCTGCAATAGCAAAATCAAATTCAGCTCTCCATTTGATTTCCTGGAGGGTTGCGTCAGAAATTACTTCCGGCGCTTTTATGCTACGCACTTGAGTTGCCAGTTTGTTTCCGTTTAACTTAAAGATTTTGAGGTTATTGTGGTTTCTTTCTTTGAAAATATGTTCAAGGTGTTTAATGTAACCTCCTCCTCTTGCGAAATAAAAGCAATATAATAATTCGTGCTATTCAATTGTGGTCCACTTGCCTCTAGTACTGTTATTATCGTCTTGGAATCTCCTTCCAGTATTAGAAGATGCAAGTTCTGTAAACGGATAGATATATTGTTTTTTGATCCCTGATTGTAGTTCGATGTAAATATTGCTGATCTCGGCTACTGATAAAAGTTTATTCCGGATAATTCGTTGGTTTGCTAGTTGTTGTGGAGTGACAGATACCTCCAGCAAATTTTCTGCAAATAAGCTATGTTATCGTGTTACATATTGTTTAGCGTTAGTATCTAAAGATGTCACTTGTAAGTAGGTACGCAATATGAACTTATTTGTCCATTTTTGACGAGTTCTTAGTCTTCAGTTAAGTGCAGGTACATTGGCTTCTTTAGCCTCCTGCACAGCATCCCCAAGAGTCGAAACTGATGTAAATGATGATGTGCTTGATGGTCTGTCAACCGATTCTGCGGCAGAAAAATCTTCGTCCGGTTTCTTTTCTTGATTTTTATTTGCGGATGATGCAATTGAGTGAAGGCGCCTTCTTAAATTGTATTTCTTGTAAGAAATATTCTCCATACTGTTGCCACGATTAGGGATATATCGTTGTCGATCCCGACAGCAGCCCCGCTTGCCATGGGGCTAGCTTACGTAGTAATTTACACCAGAAATTCGCCCTGACTCCAGGCGTGGCACGCTTGCGACTGGGCACGCCCCCAGCCACGCATCTGCGACTGGGCACGCTCCAGCCGCGCACAGCAAACCTTAGATTAGCGGATGTTGGAGATTAGGATAAGGAAATAAGGGGCAGGAGTGGGAGTGGTACTAGAGGTATTGGGACTGATAGTTTAGAAAGGTAAGTCAAGATGGTAATGCATTCATAGAATCATCCACAAAAGGTTGCACAGCTTCTGCTTCACGGCAGAATAACTGGCCTGGGGTGATACCTACCTAGACGGATTCCTGCTCAGGAATCCTACCTCCAGTTTGCTTCAATACTTACTCTAGGGGCCCCCAACCGAATGTTAATCAAAAGAAGGAAATAACATTTTTCATAGAAGAAAATGTGGAAATAAATATGAAATCAATTTGAACGGTTTTATTTTATTATATATTAACGGGTTTATTTAGTTTCATGGAATTAATTGTAAATGTTTAATTTTTTTTAAATCGCGTTTGCGGGAATTATTGGAAACTTTCTCTATATTTTTAAAACAAATTTCTAAGAGGGTTGATGTCATACTGCTCGAATTTCGACCAGTTCTAGACAACATACTCGGTCTATCAAAGTCGACGTAACGGATCATATGTATCTAAGTACCTAAAAAAAAGAATTTAAAAACGTTATAAAAACCATATTAATGAAAAAGTAAGCAATAACTAGTAACTCACATGAGCCGTGGCAGATCAGGGGCTAAGCGCGCGATATAAATTTCATAGAACGCGAGTGACCTGGGTTCGATTTCCAATGCCGGCATCACTATAATTAACTATTACAATATTAAGTACTGGTTTACTACGTGCCGTAAGAGCCGTGGTAGCTCAGGGGCTAGGCGCTCGCTTTAAATTTCATAGTACGCGAGTGACCTGGGTTCGATACCCGGTGCCGGCACCACTAAAATTGGTAATTGCAATTTTAAGTGCTGATTTACCACGTGCTCGGCGGTGAAGGAAAACATCGTGAGGAAACCTGCATGTCTGAGGAATAAAAAAATAATTCGAAGACATGTGAAGTCCGCCAACCCGCATTGGAGCAGCGTGGCGGATTCTTCCTAGCTCTAAAACCCTCTCAGAAATGAGAGGAGGCCTGTGCTCAGTAGTGGGACATTTATAGGCTGAAACTTTACTTTACTTTTTTACTACGTGCTCGGCGGTGGAGGAACAGACAATAAACTATTTCACAAAATCTCTTGGCATGAAACTTGTGTTACGAATACATTAACCCACATGTAGTCTGCACATACAGTATATGTAAGTCCCCTTATTTTGTATCCTACTTGTATTGAAATCGCATTGACGTGAATTCCTCTTCAAAAAGGTTCGGTATGACCCTGTCCCTCAATGTTTTCATTATGTGTATGGCTATACCGAGTGACCCTGGCTTTGAATCTGGAACCAAATTGCTTATTATGTATGCTAGAGCTTCAACATAAATGGACAATCGATCAGCAGCATTATATTGTAAGCTTAGGTTAGCTTAGCACCCCCGCGCGGTTCAACGTGGGATACAAATGCTAAATTTGTAATAATTGATGATCTAATAAGAAAATCTAGACGGTCGAATTGTTTATATATATTAACTAAAAGTAATCATCATAGGAACTGCGTATGCTGTTAGAAAAATCGGTCAAATTACGAATATAGCTCTAGCAAAACTCGTTTACTATTTTTTTACACAGTTATTATCACAGCATTATGTTATGTTATTTTATTATGAGGTGTTATTTCTTTTCGGAAAAGAGAAGTTTTCGCAATTAACAATATGCTCCCCCGTGTTTCGCTTAGGGAACTGTTTAAAGAAATTAATATTCATGTCCGTACATTTATGAAAACGTTATGTATATTGAATATGTACATAAATTTAAATTCCCGAAGAATAATGTCAAACATCCATTTAAATTAAGAAATAATAGCAAACTCGATAATCCAAAGTTTAGGTTGAATAAAGTAAAAAAATATTTTATGGGCCGAATGGTTGGATCCCACATTAATAAAATTAAAAAAACCCAAGCATACCACTGCAAGACTTCAAGACACAGTAAGCTCATTCTGTGTAGATAGGACCAGTTACTAAAGTCATTACTAAAAGCGGAAGGTACTGTGTTATAATGGAATTTACTTGGGGAGCTACGTAGCTGGCTACGTATTAAAATTAAGATTGCTGACTACACATTGCATTGACGTCAATACATTGTGAGCCTTCTTAGTTCAAATATCAACCTGCGTAAATCTTTCCTGTGAAACAGGCAGTTCTGGTTTGAGCTTCATATTTTTTTTACTCTATAATATTTTTCTATAAAATCTTTTTATAGAAAAATATAAAAAATATTTATGCGCCTGCGAAAAAACAGCCGACCACATGATTGCTCCGTATGACACGGTACCTCGCAGAGCTGAGTATTCACTGTTTGACCCTTATCGGCAAGGGCCACATAACTTGACTTCTAGGCGGCGATTTAAAGTTAGGCCGTTGTTAGCATAGGTGGGTTAAAGGCCAGGTCCCAAAAAGCGCTGAGTTGTTGCGTGTCTTCAGCCCGTACTGTGTTGCTAGTATGGGAACACAATATCTTTTAGATTTTAAGATTAGTTCAAAAGTCGAAAAAATTCCCTTTACCTATTCCAGAGTAGTTCACAGTTTATAGTTAAATATTACGACCCGATTTCTTAACGAGGTGAAGTTAATCTGCCGTGAGGCCGAGGCCCGGCTGACCGAATCAAAAAAAATGGCAACCGGTTCTAACATAATACATTGCCTACGCATCATTAACTATAAATAAAAGGACCTTTTTATCCTAGATTTACATTATGATTTTTTTATAAATTTTATTTACTTAAAATTAATGGAAGTATAAATATTTAATTAGATTGACCAACACTAATCAAATATTTAATTAATAATAATGAAGTATTCAGTTAATACTAATTTAGGGAACAATGCTATGATCTGAGGAACACTGCGAGAAATCAATTTGTTCGGAAACGTATCTTTGACTACCGGTAAAGTCACGTTTGACGTCTAGCATGCTGCTCCATCTTGTGGTATCCAGCTGTATCGTTCAAATTCAGATAACTGTGGTATCAAAAACTCTCGCAACATTTTCACGTATTCCGCTGAATTCACAGTTACTTTATTTCCTTTGTTATTTTTAAAGATATACGGAACAATTATGCCTTTTGCTGACATGGCAGTCGTTTTGGTTGAATGAAATGACTTTTGGTGTTTCGGATCTCTTACAAGTATAATACAGCTAAATCCAGTCTTAGAACCGATTTCACTGTTCGCTTTGGAAACCAAGTTTAATAACACCGCGTTTTACTTAACTGAGTTTAAATGTATAATTTGATCTCGGTTTTTGTCTAACGGATTTCACAAGCTCCATTTTTTAGGAAAAAATGAGGTTAGCATGAAATATCGTCACAATCTAAAACCTCGATGTATTTCGTATTTTGCGACATCAAAAAGCATGTTTTTATACATAGGTTACATAGGTATGCAAACAATAAACAATACGAATCAAAAATAATTTTTGTGTTGCAATTGACAATGACAGCTCTATAAACGCGTTTAAAAAGTTGAACGTCGAACATTTGGCGTTCTAAATATTAATCGCGTTTAGCTTAAACGGCGTTCATTTGATGTTGATGAAATGCAAACTGTAGAACTCAGTTAAATGCTTCAACTTCGTTTAGCTTGAACTGGTAGGGTTTATTTTCAACGGCGAAATCCGCCCTTAGGCACACGTTTAATAATCACGGGCACTTTGGCCCAACAAATAAAGCTTCCGTACGTACACAAAAACATAGCGGTCAGACACACGCGGTGATTAAAATCCTGAAGGTACACCGGATTAACTATGACATCAGAATATCCGTCACCTCAGTCCCCCCGTAGCCATGGGTGCTGTAAAGGTGCTGTAATTAGGGGGAAGGGTGCAGTGTTGCACTACACAGAAATATTCTGGGTGACATAGCATTTTTATAGGTAGATGTTGGACTTACCATCAGGTGAACGTTTTGCTCGTCTCACTATTATCTGTTATACAAAATGATTCTATAACTTTTTAAACGTAGCGAATATATGAATTCAAAATGTTACAGAATACAAAATAGCGAGGATCGCTGAAATCAGCTGCGTCAGAGATGGATGCAAACATATCCGCCGACAGAATAGTCATCTCCGGAATGTCCGGTCTATTTCCTAGTTCTCATCATGTGATGGAGCTTGCTGATGTACTATATAATAAGGTAAAACTTTTTTATTAAAGTGTAATAATTTAAAACATTATCATGTGTGTACTACACAAAAAACTAACGGCCTGTGTTATTTAAAAAAAAATCATCAATCGTCATTTCTTTTCTAACACTTCTTTGGATCACCAAACCAAGTTCATACTGTTGAACATGTATGGAATTTACCTCGTCCTAATATCGATCCCTTTTACTTTTCTCCAGTCGAAACGGATGAGATCAAGAAGACAATCCTCTCCATCAAATGAAACGCTGTATGTTGCGACAACATCAGCCGCAGAATGATCATCAATATCCTTGACTATCTCGTCCCAGATATCCCCCACATCATTAACTTCTCCCTGTATTCTGGAACTTTTCCTTCACTGTGGGGCAAGGCCTACGTTATTCATTTGCCCAAGAATCCGAATCCTTCATTACCCAATCACTTCCAACCAATATCCATTCTTCCCTTTCCCTTTCTCTCCAAGGTACTTGAGGCATGTGTGCATAAACAAACTTGTCAGTTTATCTATTCTAAACGGACCTAAACTGTACGACGCGAGACTTCGGTCGAAGTTTGTGCTTCGCACTAACAAGAGGACCGGGTTGTGGAGCCGTGTGCCTTCCTTACATTTTATTAATTAAAAATGTTGGGGGAGCGAATAACTTGTATCAGGTATTAAATAATATAATGTGAACAAATACAAATTATCTTATATTAGGTATTGATAAATGAATATTGTGAACCCCATACAAGTGTGTAGGGATTAATAATAAGGTTGTATTTGTGCACTGTCTTTGGCTTACGACTTCGCTAGTGAATATATATCTTTCCATGAAACGCCTAAAAGAACAAGTTACTAAAATAAACCCAACGTAATAGAAAGGGTCTTAACTAAAACGATCACATGCTATAAAATTATATCAATATATCGGCCTAGTATGATTAACCTTTAGAAATAATCCTTCCTCCGAAATTTCTGGTCACGATATTTATTTTATCAAAGTAAAAAGGAAATAGTTACAGTATCTATAAAAGCACTACTAGCTGTACATAGAGGAGTACTGGTCCCCACACTTATATAGTGTAAAACTTTCACCTGATGGTAAGTGCAACGTCTGCCAATAACAAACGCTGTGTCATCCAGAACATTTCTGTGTGGCACTACACTGCACTCGTCACAGTGAGACATCATTTCTTAAGTCTCATATGCCCAGTGATTATTCTAGCTCTCAGTAAGTGTAACGCCCTGGTAAGTGCAACGTCCGCCCACAACAAATGCTGTGTCACCCATAATACTTCCGTGTGACACCGCACTGCGCCCGTCACCCTGAGACATCAGTTCTTAAGTCTCAAATACCCAGTGATTACTCTAGCTCACAGTGCCCTTCAGACCGAAACACAGTAATTTTTGCACACTACCGCTTCACGGCAGAATAACTGGCCTGTGTTACCTACCTAGACGGATTCCTGCTAAATCCCACTTGTATAAGATTCACAAATTTTAATTATAAAATACCAGATACAAAGGGATTCATTCTCCGGACTTGTAATAGGTTTACATTATATATTTATAAAATACCCGATGCAAGGTATTCGCTCTCCCAACAATTTATTTACAAAAATGTGGGGAAGGCACACGGCTCAACAAAACCCGCCGTGTGCGGTTAGAGCTGATTCATACAACGCGCTCCTCCCCACGAGTCACTTGATGTTGGGAAAAAGACCGTAGTCATCAACAAAACTGGCATATCAGCAAAAAGAGGGCTTGACCCCTTGGTAGTGCGTAAGCACAAATATCGACCGAAGTCTCGCATGTCAATGAGTGTTGACGTCTTATATGTATACAGCGGAATCGAGTCTTAGTGAATGTACATCGCACAGTTGTTAGTACGAATGGACGCCCGCAGCCTCCCTCGGGCGGTCATTAGATTAAAATATTTAAGATCGCAGCGAACGCGACACAGTCCGAATTTCGAGGTTTTTGTAGGAGTTTTTATTTATTTATTTATGTTTGGGTCAAACCAAACCTGGCACGCAGGCCCCTGGCCCGCGAGTACAGTATCCGATGAAGCTGTAAAAGCCGAGAAGGCTAACAGCAATTACATCACCGAAAATATATATCGCACAGTTAAGGGCCCCGTCGAATAATCACGGGGACTATGGTCCAACAAATAAAGCTTCCGTACGCGCCAACACATTGACAGATCCCCGCATTTGCGGACGTAATGTAAGTGTTAAGTTTATGGCATCAACACTAAATATAAGGTTAGCCCGACTGTTTGCCGCAGAGCACGTCATGAGTCCACTGCTCCCTCAAAGGAATGGGGTCCAACGTTTTCTGTTTCTACCACAGCCTTCGGAGTCTCCTCCCGCCGGCTACCACCCGCATGAGGTTGACGTATAATGCGTCACCAACCATTGCAATGATGTATATAGCCTTTTTAATAATTATAAATCAGCCAACAGGCAGGTTCGTACAATATCCGTCAGGTAGGATATGAGTAACGCATATATTTCCGTAAGTAATGTATTTTCGATCGAGTTTGTGTCACGCACCAATAAGTTTCCATTAATCATTCATAGGTAGGAAAGTTACTGAGAGTTACTGTGAGTTATTTAATACTGCAGCCCCGTCATGAAGGGCTTGGACTTGGACTGAACTAATAAAGCGAGAGCGAAACCACGATCCAGGACGCAATCATTGTGGCTGTTGAAATGTCCTGTCAACCGCCGCAAAGACGCAAGGCCGCAGAACACAACTTGCATCATTAAGACTATCGCCGGGCATACGACACAATACTACATATATCAGTAAGCATCTATGCGACTACCACACGGATGGCGCCTCCTCACAAAGAAACAATATGATTAATATCGACTTTCATAATTTTTGTTAACTAATAATACCACCAACGTTCCTCCAGTTATTCTGCCGTGAAGCAGTAGTGTGCAAACACGTTTTACAGAACGTTTTGAAGGGCACTGAGAGCTAGCGTAATCACTGGGCATATGAAACTTAAGAACTGATGTCTCAGGGTGACGGGCGCATTGTGGTGTCTCACTATTCTGGGTGACACAGCGTCTCTAAGCCCAGCCTGCCGGAATAGTATGGACAGCTTTTAACATCTTGTATATGTGCGAGTAAAACAATTAAACATATCGTTCATATTATTTGTACAGAAAAACCCTATTATGAAAAATCCCCAATGGCAGCACAATCATCCAGAAGTAGTGCCGTACACGGGCAAGGTTCCGGATTTGAATCTTTTCGATGCCCAATTCTTCAAAGTGAACTACCGCCTCGCGAACTCTATGGACCCGGTGTCTCGGAAGATACTTGAACAAGCTTTTCAAGCTATATACGATGCCGGTATGTTAATTATTTATTCACAACACTGTGGAATTTGTCGGTTGCTTAAGATGCACTTGTACTTTTTCTGGTAATGTTTCATCATCATCATTTCGATGATGACCTGTAGAGCGGGTGTTGCCAGCGGAACGGAAGAGCACAAACTAGTTAGCGTTTCCCCGATAATCGCCTCGCGACTAAATTAGTTGAAGTTAATAATTCCCGTCACTTGTATTTATTTATTTTTTTGAGGTTCACCAACAGTTGTTACACTGATACAATTTACATAAACACCAATATAAACAAATATAAGTACCAATTTTAACAAAACAAATATTATACCAATATAAACAAATATAAGTAAGAACACAACCAATTGTAGGTAAACACCACATGCACGGTAAAAACCAGAAACAAAATTATATAATAACTACAAGAAGTAATCGTAAATTTTATTATAAGTACTAAATATTAAATTTAGTACTTATAATAAAATTTACAATATGTTTTTTAAACTTCGCCAGTGAGTCAAAATATATGTCTATGCCAGCGGTTACATAGCCTGCTCAAACGCGTTACAGGAGACATTGAGCCACGAACAGTTCATCGAAGGGGAGGGGAAAAAGTAGCTAATCTATTTTGAGGGTATCTAGCCGGAGCTCTAATGCGAAACCTGCCAAGTAATTGCTGGCTATCAATTTGGTTTCTGTGCAATTTAAAAAAAAATTCAGGTCTAAAAGTTTCCTACGTTTACTTAAAGTGACCAATTTAAAATAGACCGTAGTACAGTACTCAAGAATACTTCGCACTAGGCTATTAAACAGTAGTGTATTAGTTTTCTCGTCTCTGAAAACTTTGCGATTTCTTTTCAGTTATTTTTTCTCTTTAAATAGTGGAAAGTATTATTGCCAGGGGTATATCGACCCGGAAATTGTTATTATTGTGGGTTCCTTGCTAAAAGTCAGCCGGCAGGCCAACGACCGGGTCCGTAGCTGGACAGCAATTAGCCAGAAAATAACGAGTGCAATGGACTTGGAAATTACTACGGAATTTATAGTTTAAATATTGCTTATTTGCACTCTTGTATTGAAGTTAACGTTCTCTAATTGAATTTTAGCAATATATGTGGTAAATAAGGATGTGCCGCCGCTGAGACGTTCGGCGAACGCTCACAAGTACAGTCACTCAACGTTCACTAGTAGGAATGTGCGTTTTCCGCCCGTCCCGCACCCGCTCCCGCTTCTCGCGCTGCTCCCACTATGCTTGAACACTTAGTTCTGCTACGGAAATGTCGTCATTCTACCTTGCAGTAAAACACCTAACATGACCTTTTTTGCCATATCTCTCTGAATGACTTTATGTCTACATACATACATAAATACAGTCACGTCTCTTTCCCATAGGGGTAGGCAGAGACCACATCTTTCCACTTGCTACGATCCTGACACACATCTTTAGCTTCTTCTACTTTCACTACTTTTATTTTTATTTACTTTATGTCTAGCCTCAATTATTTGAATATGTCGTCAAATTGAAGATACATATACTCGTACATTATTATCATTCCGTACATAGTCCACTGGTAAACAAAGGCCCATCCAGAAAGATTCGCTATTATTGGCACGGATGATAAGCCGAATATCTTTATCTATGCATCGTATAAAAAGAAACCTCTGGCGAGAGCCTGTCCTGTATGGACGCACTAATCTCGAGAAATTGAGAGCTTTTTTAATATCATATGAGATAACTCTTTATAATTCTATCTCTACTGTCAATCAATTTTGTTTAGGTGTGTGTCCAGAAAACTTATCTGGTAAAAAAGTTGGAGTTTTTGTTGGAACTTGCTTCTCTGAAAGTGAGAAGGAATTTATCTTCCACGCATTTAACGGAACTGGTCTTGGTATTACTGGGTAAGTCAAAACCTAAGTCGAAAATTCTTTACTCTTTTAGGTCCAAACGCACTTGCGATTCCTATTCAGTTTTCTTTCGCGATACTCGAAATTAGTGACTCTGATTTAGAAATATTCGAGTTTGTAATTTGAAGAGTTAGTCATGCATGCACAGTCACGTAAAGATAACAGTGGAGTTGGTCAACATTTACAAAAAAAATCCAATAAAAACCACAACCATCGCTTTTGTAGTTGGCAATATAAGTTCCTTGGATATGGTATTATTTTCGCGCTTACTTGCATATTTTTGCCTGGATTATTGATTAAGTACGCGGGTCTTAGTGGTCAGACTACCTGACTTCTAAGCTGCAGGTCCTGGGTTCGAATCCAGCCGGAGCCCAATTATGTGTGCTCAAACACAAATTGTTGGTTCACATAATGTTTTCTTTATTTACGCGATCCATTAATAAACTATTTTAGGTTTTCGCGTTAATTATAATTAAACCCGACGTTCGGCGCTACAGCACCCATGCACGGGGGGGATGATACAGTTTGATGTCATGTAACAGTACCTACGCCGAAACGTCGGTTAAATTTTAAATTAACGCGATAAAATCCGTAAAAATAGTTTTATTTAAACAAATTATTGGTTTTCGGGTCTGGTCGTGTTGTGATGTCCCCATGTTTCTGACACTGCATCCTTGCCTACCTCCGATCTTATCGCGTCAGCGTTACATCGGGCGCGGGTAGGTTGGGACGAGTGAGTGCCTCTGTGTTTGCGCGTACACTTGTTGCACTATAATATCTCCTTCGCAATTGATAGCTATCGACAATATTCGAAAGTTGTCGCCGTGGTCGAAACCGGTCAGGAGAATATCATCATCACCATCATCATCATCATCATCATCATCATCACGCCAGTTATTCATTCCTCATGAAAAATTCACAGAAGCAATAAATCAATGTTCGCGAACCGCATCTCGTACTGGTTGAACGCCACGGGGCCATCGATGTCTATCGACGAGTCTTGCTGCAGTTCTATAGCGGCTCTAGAGCAGGCCTACCTTGCGATGTCGCGTGGAGACTGTGAAGCGGCAATTGTCGGAGGCGGCAGTATCTGTTTGCACCCTCAGTCTTCTGTGCATTACGGGAGGTAACAAAATAATCATTTATCTATTTACATGTGACATATATACTTATTATTTACATAGAGTCGCATAGCCGAGTAGCCAAAGTTCTTGACATACATGCTTAGGGTCTTGGGTTTAAATCCCAGCCTGAAGCCACCATTTGTGCAAAAACACAAATAGTTGGTTTTTAAGGTTTGATTGTGTTGCGATTGCCTTTGTGTGACTGACACCACTGAATGTCTAAATCCATCTTATCGCTATAGCACGACCGCTTGGCCTAGTGGTCAGAGTACCTGACTTCTACGCCGCGGGTGCTGGGTTCGATTCCCAGTCGGAGCCAACATTTGTGTTAAAACACAAATTGTTGGTTTTCGGGTCCTGGTTGTGTTGTGATTGTCCCCGTGTTTCTGACACTGCATCCCAGCCTACCTCCGATCTTATCGCATCAGCATTACATCGGGCGCGGGTAGGTTGGGACGAGTGAGTGCCTCTGTGTTTGCGCGTACTATTGTGGCACTATAATATCTCCTGCACAGTTGATGGCTCTCGACAGTATTCGGAAGTTGTCGCCGTGGTCGAAATCGGCTAGGAGAACATCACATCATCACATCATCTTAGCATTACATTGGGCGCAAGCGCGGGTAGGTTAGATTAAATCAGTACCCTTATGTTTGCGTGTACTCTTGTGGCACTATGATATCTCCCGCGCAGTTAACAGTATTTGAAAGTTATCGCCGTGGTCTCAAACGGCCATCATAAAAAGTTGTGTATATGAGGCATTGATGCTCGTATACAAAAAACCCAAGATACACAGTTCCATTCAAAAATCATTTAAAAAAGCGTCCTCGATCAATTTAAATTTTAATTAAATTAGAAGCAAAGATCAAAAACTCCGTTTAAAAAACCATAAATTTAATCATATGCCTAAGACATAAACTAGCTTTTTTAATGAAATCAACTATCGTTCTACGACGGTTTGACAGTCCTTGCGCTTCCTTGCATTGACACGCTTACGTGATGCTAATCGAAATGAGCGCACTGTGCCTTTTTTGAGGACGTTTTTGAGTCGCTGACTGTGTATTTAGTTTTTTGTCTATCAATGACAATGTTTACTATTTCCAAGTTCATATTTATTTTTCTTTTTTAGGCTTATTAACATAAGCAAGGATGGGAATACGAAATCATTTGACGAAAAAGCTTCTGGTTACACAAGATCTGAAGCCATTAATGTTATTTTTCTCCAGAAGGCGAAAGATGCTTTAAGGTAAGATGTCCGCTGAATAACAGACATAATGATATTGAAAGGTAAGTAAAGTTCACCAAAATCATGTTATGTAACGTGAATAGATTTACATCATGCATCGACGTTAGCGGTTTCGTTGATAGCTTCGTGCCATATCGGCACATTTTTTTACTTACTTTAAACATAAGATGCCTTCAATTAAACTATTATTAAAGTACCACAAATTTTAGAAATGACTATCCCATATTTTAGAAATAAATAATAATCTTGTGAAGAGGAAAGCCAAAAGTAACACATCAATTTCGACAGACACTACTTACTTCTCTATATAAATATTTAAATTGGCTACTCCGAAAGATGGTGGATATATAAAAAGTCGTGGAAAGTCAGTGGCTAGGCGCTCTCTTCAAATTTCATAATATGCGAGTGATCGCCTATGTCACTAAAATTGCTAATTGCAATTTTAAGTTTTTATTTATCGCGCATTCAACGGTAAAAGCAAATGTCGTGAGGAAAAGTACATATCTGAGAAATAAAATTTATTTCAAAGACATATGAAGTCAGTCAAACCGCATTGGAACAGCGTGGCGGATTATTACAACTCTTCATCATCATCATCATCATTTCAGCCTATAGACCTCCCCCATAGATTGCCACAAAACACGGTCCTTAACCACCTGCATCCGTCTACTTAGCGCTAAACTGTGCAGGTCTTCGCTCCATCTAGAGGGGGGTCATTGCGCTTGCCGGTATTAGGTTGCCACTTGAGAACTTTTCTTCCCCGACAGTTATCGGTTCTGTGAGCTATATGGTCGGCTCATTGCCACTCCAGCTTGCTAATCCTATGTCGATTACTCGAGGTCTCCTGCGGATATCCTCGTCAAGGATTCTAACTCGCAGAGAAACTCCGAGCATAGCCCTTTCCACAGCCTGCTGAGCTACTCGCAGCTTCCTCGTCGGCCTTCAGTGAAGAACCAAGTCTCGGTTCTGTATTTCATCGCCGGCAACACGCATTGGTTGATAACTATTATTCTGAGACATTGAGGTATACTCGAACGCTGCCCAGCTGAGTTGGATCCGTCGATTGATCTCTTGGTCGAAGCTGGAGCTACCTTGTCTGACACTCTGTCCTAGGTATACATATTCGTCGACAACTACGAGCGTAGTGGTCCCAACAACAACCAATATATGTGTGAAATGGCCATTAGACATGACCTTCATCTTATCCATGTTCATCTTAGGACCTACCCGTTGAGAGACATTATTGAGGTCATAGAGCACAGTGCTAAGGTCCTCCGGCGATTCTGCCATAATGACTATGTCGTCGGCTAATCGAAGGTGAGTGACGTATTCGCCATTGACGTTAATACCGTATCCTTTCCAGTCCAGTAGCTTGAAGACACCTTTTAATGCAAGGGTGAAGACTTTCGGGAATATTACATCACCCTGTCTTACACCTTTCTGCAATTGGATCGGTTTCGTACTCTGGTTCTGTACTCGGATACCCATCGTAGCTCTATTGTTCAAACACTACAGCAGATAGTCCGACAGGCGATCTGGCACAGCTGAAGTGACTGTAGCACCGCCCAAATTTCAACGGAATCGACGGCTTTCTTATAGTCCACATAAGCCAGACAGCGGTAGGTTGTATTCTTCAGTCTTCTGTACCATCTGGCGAAGGCTATGTATATGGTCTATGGTACTTTTCGGAAACCAGCTTGTTCAGGAAGCTGGAAATCATGAAGGCTGCTTGCAAGACGATTCGTAATGACTCTCAAAAACTGCACATAGACGCGGCTCAGAAGCGATATCGGTCTATAGTTGTTCAAGAGGGCGGTATCGCCTTTCTTGAAGAACCGTACAACCAAGCTTCTACTCCACGCTTACGGCGTAGTGCCACCCCAGATGACGGAATTAAACAGCTTCAGAAGGACTTCTAGTACCAGTTTTCCACCCGCTTTCAGAAGATCCGTTGTAATTCCGTCCTCACCCGGCGCTTTGCCATTTTTAAGCTATTTGAGAACCATGCTAGTATCGCTGAGATCGACGTCCGGGATATGATCCGAAAAGTGTCAGACGAGAAGAAAACACATCTTCATACCACTTGAGTCTACGATGCACAGTTTTGAGGGAATCTCAGTCTAGCAACTCGGTGGTTTCAGTTAAATTTAGAACACAGACCTAATCTGGCCGAAGGTAATCACCCTTTATTTCTTCGAGTGATTTTTTTTTAATATTTAGAACTTAGCACTTGTGTACTATAATGAATATTTAATATTGTCTTTTAAGTTCTATATAAAAATCAATTATCTATTTCATACTATGTCCATTCCATAACAGAAATACTAACAGTATAACTAATAACTTAAAAGTCTATTAAATTAATTAAAAGTCAACGAAAATTATCCAAAAATGTAATTGGCGTTAAAAAACTCTTGATACTATTTGCGCCATTAAATTTTCTTTCATAATATATTTTTTTAAAGGACGAAGTGACGAGACGAGCAAAACTTTCACGAGATGATAAGTGCAACAAAAGCGGTGACAGTCCCGAGTCATTTAACATCAGTTCTTAGGTCTCATATCTTCAATAATTACGCTAACTACTTCCCTGCAGACCGAATCATAGTAATGTTTGTACGCTACTGTTTCACGACATAATAGCTGGCCCTGCGGTGGTACCTACCTAGACGGACTCCTGCGTAGGAATTCTACCACCAATCATATAATCTTATAAAAAAAATTGTAAAAGTTTCATTGTACGCGAGTGACCTGGGTTCGATTCCCGGTGCCGGCACCACTAAAATTGTTAATTGCAATTTTAAGTGCTGATTTACCACGTGCTCGGCGGTGAAGGAAAACATCGTGAGGAAACCTGCATGTCTGAGAGATAAAAAATATTTCGAAGACATGTGAAGTCCGCCAACCCGCATTGGAGCAGCGTGGCGGATTCTTCCTAGCTCCAAAACCCTCTCCTAAATGAGAGGAGGCCTGTGCTCAGCAGTGGGACATTAATAGGCTGAAACTTTATACGTTATCCGAACTTTTATGGTTAACAGCGTCTATAGTGCGAGATGTTGCCATCATCAATCCGCTTGTCCAGTATGAAAATAACGGGAAATTCTCTCAATTTATAAAATATCTAGTAATATTATCATCAATCTGTAAATAGGGAACTGTTCATTCAACAAACGAGTTAATTCCTTCTAGGATCTATGCCGACGTCATCCACGTAAAAAGTCAATTCTTATCTCTTTTGGAAGGCAAGACTGGTCCTAGATATGGATACCAACGCGATCCAGTGAGCATGTCTGAATTTTTAAACAATTTTTATAAGGAGGCAAGAGTCTCACCTCAGGCCGTAGAATACGTTGAAGCTTTCGGATCGGGTATGAACATGATAATTTAAATGTTTCATAAATATTCAAGTGTTTATTAATATCATTTCATTTTAAAGCTACTCCCGAAGCTGACAAATCTGAATTAGAATCAATTGATGAAGTTTTCTGCAAGGATAGAAAAGATCAACTTTTTGTTGGTAGCGTTATGTCAAACATTGGCTACGGGGAATGCGCTTCAGGAATTTCAGCAGTAACAAAGGTGACAATTTCCGAATTAAATTTAAAATCTTTGTCTAACAGAGAGACATAAACAAAAATTGTTCTTACATAGAAAAAAAAAATTGTTTTTGTTTTAAATATTTTTTATAGGCATTCTTTTAAATTTTAAAATAAAAAAAATGTATTTTTATATACAATATATCATTCTTTCAGGTTCTTCTAGGTTACCACAAGGGTCAATTGGCTGCAAACCTAAATTGTGAAAATCCAAGGCTTGATGTTGAGGCGTTGCGTGACGGACGCATGCGTATACTTACTGAGCATCAATCATTCAACCGTACCTACACTGCCATCAATGGTTTATCGATCACTGGAGCTAATGCCCATATTCTTTTACACGGGAATTATAAACCTAAGGTATCCCGCCACATTGACATTAGTTACTGAGAGAAACCCAAAAAAAATCGGCGATCAACCCATAGTTTTCATTTAGTCGTTATATGTATATATATTTTTACTAGTGGTAGAATTTCCACGCGAATCCGTCTAGGTAGGAACCACCCCAGGGCAGTTATTCCGCCGTGAAGCAGTAGTGTGCAAATATTGTGCTCTGGGCTGAAGGGCACTGAGAGCTAGTTAATTCACTGGACATGTGAGACTTAAAACCTCACAGAAATGTTCTGGGTGACACATTATTTGTTATGAGCAGACTTTACACTTACCATCAGGTGACTCTGTCTGTGTGGTACTCGTCTCGTCACTTTTCTGTATCCTTTGTATATGTCTAAGTCTCACTGACATAAAGATCTGCATCCGTCTTGTACAAATCAGTCATACAATGATATTTTTCCAATGAAATAACTTTATCTCGTCACAATGATTTATTTTATTTAAGAAGAAAGAAAGAGTTTTTTTATCAAAAACCGCTGACATACAAAACATGCCTTACGATTTACTTTTTTATGTATATTTAACGCGCTGTTAGCTCTGAGAATTTTACACCTTCATCTAAAGCCACTCGAAATACAACGTCGCTGCTGACGAGAGACGGTGCTACCACCCGCTGCTCCGCTGTATTTCTTCCCCTGAAACGAATAAAAGAAATATCCGACCTACATGGGGGGGTTCAAGGGCGATTCAAGGGCCCCTCAGAAGAAGGTCGGAACCTCGGCTTGAACCGCTGTCGAAAGAGAAAGTTTATAAAATTATATTACGTAACGCTGTGTTATTTTATAAAACAATATAATAATATAAACAGACTACTACTCGGTAATATAAAAATTATTTTTTGTGTCGAAATTAAAATCCAACTTATACAGAAATGAATATTGTGTAGCACGTGTACCTGTGACCTCGCGCTCGCCGGCGAGTTTAAAATTTATTATACAATCAATAGCCTTCTGTCTGTCTGTCTTCTTAAACTACATTTTTTTTTTAATTTTTTCAAATTTGTCTTGTCTTATTAAACTATAAAATTATTCAATATCGCATTTTACAAAATATACAGCGACATCTGTTGACTTTCAATAACTCTTAATATATTTAAACATCAAATAAATATGTCGTGTCATACATTGTACATTCCGCTTGTTTTTAAATAAAATCACCCACCAGTTGACAAATTTCACATGGAAAATGTCTAATAACGATGAGGTAAAATATAAATATAACTATAACGGAAAATAATTGGGCTTCTGATCAGTACTTAATACAATCAATCAATCAATATATTCATTATTATACTCTATCTCTATCTATATATATTCTTTATTATAGTCTTTATTATACTTATATACTCTTTGTTATTATGCACCAAATACAGATTGTAAAAATATGTACAATAGGCGGTCTTATCGCTCTGAAAGCGATTTCTTCCAACAACCAATACAATATACAATTAAATGTTTGAATACATTTTTATTCCGTTAATAGAAAAGGAATATATCATAACTTGATTACTCCACTTTGCCATCGGTTATGTTTAACAACAATGCTATCCTATTTCGTCCACATGCAAAAAATCTCGGGATGTATATTGATAGCTGTTTCAACACAGCAAACAGATTCAGGAGGTAAGTCGCAAAACTTCTGCAACCTTACGATCTCTTTATCGTTGGAAAAATTTTCTTCCAACCTCAACCAAGGTTTTACTTGTCCAATCTCTTATTTGACGATTATCGACTATGCTGGTGTGTGTTGCCCTGATTTGTCTCAACAAAATCTTAACATATTGGATCGTCTCCTCAATAACTGTATCAGATACATTTATGGTCTGCGTAAGTTTGATCATGTATCTTCCTTTCGTAATCAGCTCAACTGGCTGCCTATTCGCCAACGCAGGTATGTTAGAATACTCTGCACCATTTTCACAATACTAAAAGATCCATGTGCTCCTGAGTATTTGAAATCTAGGTTTCAATACCTGGGAGATTCTCAGTGACTGTTCTCTCCGTTGCTCGGGTAATCTCAATTAGCCATTGCAGCCATTACACCGCTCTGGTTACACAACTCACTCTTTCGCCTTAACGGCTATAAGACTCTGGAACGATATACCTCTTAACATTAAAAAAGCTCCTAACAAGTTTGCGTTCAAAAATAATGTAGGTACGGGAAAATTTAAAAAAATTTAATTAAACGTTACAAATTTGAGTTCTATTTTTCTCTCTTGTGTGTATGTGTGTTTGTTTATATATATATATAGATGTATGTATGTATGTGTATATATACTTGCGTATGTGTATCTGTGTATATGTATGAATTGATATAATTATGTATTTATATTTATAGATTTGGTCATAATAATTTATTTTTTTACTCTCTTATTATTCGCTGCACCGCCTATCATATTATGTTTATCTATGCTTTGCCTTATGGTTGACTGGGAGAGAATGCCTTTAGGCATTAAGTTCCGCCATATGTACCACTAGTGCATAAAAAATTAAATAAATAAAATAAAAGGAATAGCGTTGTTACTTGTCTTTTTAATGTAACTACTTTTTCCTTTTAAAGTCTTTAAAGTAAAGTGCCATACCACCAGCGATATAATGGCAATCCACTACAACAGTACGAGGCCAGTAGCCTTGCAAAAAGAACACATGTCAGAGGACTTATAGTTTTATTACGAAGAGACAGTATTGATTCTCCAATAAGGAAATGTCCCGGCGTATGAACCGATACCTCATCGGTCGCTTTACAAGTTAAATTCGACAATGGCCTTGTATTAAGACGACCTTGGCTGAAAAGTAGACTGTATACTGACCAATAAACCTTTTTACTAACTAAACTAATTAGGATTGCGTAGTGGCCCAAAAAGTATCTTTGCCTCCGATAACTAAAGCCGCCACTTCGTATCAGTCTTCCACCTGGAGCTCGCACAAGTCCATTTCCATTTCATCTCTTCAATGGTACGTAGATCGGACGACCGGCTGCCGGCCATTTGGCTTTCCCAAGTACGCTTGTTTAACAGCTCGATTTTCAACCATTCCTTCGACGTGACCGAGCCAGCGAGGCCAATGTGATTTTATCTCGCCGATCATGTTTGGCTCTGCCACTAGTTTATCAATTTCCCGGTTATGCCTTACTATCCACACTTCATCCTCTGTCTGTACTGGGCTGAAAATCTTTCTTTGTGCTTTTCTCTCAGTCACAAGCAATTTCTTTTCTTTTAAAAGAGTTAGTGTACACCTTACAGCCGTACATCAGAATTGATATAATGACGCTTTTGTATATAGGAGAGACTAACCTATATTAGACCACTGACTGACATAATGGCATACTATCATTGAATCCTTTCAAGCTATAAAACTGAAACTTGACTCACAATATAGTTTGGTTCAGTAGCTAGATAATATGAATCTGTTAATATTGTGGCATAGTCGCAACCATTGAAAAATAGTAGTTTATTTAAGGTTATCTTTCGGTCTAATTAACGCAACCGGTTTCTTAAATTGGAGCACCAGGACCCTAAATTGTACCAAACCTAAAAAACATATAATGAACCAAATATGAAATCTTATTTACTCAACATGAATATATATTAAGCTTAGAAAGTAAATTGTGAAGTAAATATAAACTCAAAAATATCAAATAATCGACAACAATACTTCTACTGAATAGGATAATAATAATATTAATTCAAGCAACCATCACATATGTCAGGGGCTGTGGTGCAGGTCTCATTGTAGCCATCTCTTGCACCGCACGCATTGCAGCCATTCTTTTTGGGGTCTACTTTTGTCGACGTAGTGGTAACCGCACGA
Organism: Luehdorfia chinensis; assembly: GCA_019845155.1. NCBI lineage: Eukaryota > Metazoa > Arthropoda > Insecta > Lepidoptera > Papilionidae > Luehdorfia > Luehdorfia chinensis. Next base: position 7,647,291 of record JAHVAK010000025.1, on the reverse strand, counting down.
AGCACATACATTTTCATCATCATCATCGTTTGAAATTGTTTGAAGCAACATCAGAATCATTTGAATATAACTTGCCAACGCTTACTTGTCATCTTTTCTTTAGAAATGGAATTCTTTAAAAAGGGTATTTTGTTGTATTCTGCAATTTGGTTTGGTTTGTTAATCGTTAAACCAAACATGTGGTTTTCCAGAAGTCAAAGTCTCTGTTTAATGGAGGAAACTGTCGGTTTTCGTTTATGTGTAACATCATTATTAGCAAATTTATTAATCAATTTAGCCTGACCCAAAATGGTTGCTTTTGGAACTTAATACCATCTGGAGATGGCATTGATGCTCATTTCTTTTTTCTCAAAGGTCGACAACATCTTTTCTTCACTTTTCTTGTGTTCTTTACTCGATTTATTAATATTCCTTTTTACTCTCGCCATCTGCAGTCGCCATCTAAAATAATTTAAGATTAATTTAAAGTAAAAAAATGCGGTTGCACAAATTGGACAGGTACAATTTAGGAACTTGGGAGTGGTCGAATATACGAACTTATCAAAAAACAAATAAACGAATTTATCATAAAAAATAAAAACACAACCTCTATAGATTATTGTTCGTTTACCGTTACAAAAATATGACTTACCATTACGATGAACAACCTCCTTAGACAACACAAGCAAAATTAACATCAATACAAAATAACGGAGTGTAAATAGAATAAAAGCGCTGCGGTCGTCTCTTTTTTTGTTGCTAGTTTAAATAAATAGCGTAATTTTATAGAAATACAGAAGTGGTACAATTAAAGCTTTTTTGTTGCTAGTTTAAAAAAAAGTGTCATTTGATAGAAATACAGACGTGGTACAATTAAAGCCCCGGTTCAATATAGGTTACTGTCCCCTACGACTTTTGGTACGTCTGTTAAGAAGCCCATACACCAATACTTTGTACAAGGCTGCACTAGAACGAAGGGTATTTTGTTAACGGATATCTATCTCATCTTCCCTAGAGTTTGTACCCATTACAGTGCGTCCTAGGTACTTAAACTTGTCCACTTCCTTGTAAGTGATAACTCTGATACTGAGGTTACTTCGAGGTACTGTGGTGTTTTCGTATCGCCGCATGTGGATGTATTGAGCTTTGACATAGTTTATTCTGAGACTCATTTTCTTTGTTTCTGTGTCTAATGTTTCCACTGCCTTCCTTCCTTTCTCCTAACAGCGCCCGGTCATCCGCATAGCCTATCACTATGTGGTCCATTTAACTGCACTCCACCGTCCAGTGTTAATATTTTTCTTGAGGCGAGTTTGAATGTCAAGTTAAAAAGCATAGGAGACATCACATCCCCTTGAAAGAAAGTTAAATCGCATTTGAAAGTTAAGATCCGTATGCAAAATTTAAAATTGTGTGTATTACCTAGTTTTCGAAGAGCACCGCCCGACTTCCCTCAACAGCATGCACAAGCAAACCAACACCGCCACCGGGAGCCGCCACCAAATACCCTCCAAATACCACTACAACACTGCCACTAGGTAATACACACCACGGAAGTCGAGAACACGACACGTGTTTCACCTCAAAACGAGGCATTATCAAGTGATATTAACTCTACGACAGTCAGCCGCCGAGTAACTCCGGCGGTGCTCTTCAAAAACTAGATAATGCACACCATTTAAAATTTTGCATGCGGATCTCAGCAAATTAACTTTCTTTTTTTTATTATAATGGGTTGTACCTGGTTCTATTAACTACATTTTTTTTAATTCTGACCAGCTGCACCAGTATTTATAGCTACAAAAATCTGTGCAATACTCCCGCCTAGAAACAAATCACCTAAATGTCTGTAAAAACAAAACCTCAACTTCAAGGTATAGTGTACAGATGACTATGCACATAATTTCAAACACAATATGGTAAACTGTGAGATAGTTTGTCGGCATTAGCTCTCCAGAGTGCAAGCTATATCTGTGCCAAATTTCGACAAGACCGGTTCAGCGGTTGAACCGTGAAAAAGTAACAAACAGACAGGGATAGAGGGAATTAGTTCGCATTTATAATATTAAGTATGGTTTAAGAGAAATATTAATTTAGTATTAATAAACTTAAACTAACTAACCTATAATAATAATTAATAATGTAAAAGTAAAGTTTCAGCCTATAAATGTCCCACTACTGAGTACAAGCCTCCTCTCATTTCTGAGTGGGTTTTGGAGCTAGGAAGAATCCGCCACGCTGCTCCAATGCGGGTTGGCGGACTTCACAAAAAAAAAGTAAAGTTTCAGCCTTTATATGTCCCACTACTGAGCATAGGCCTCCTCTCATTTCTGAGAGGGTTTTGGAGCTGGGAAGAATCCGCCACGCTGCTCCAATGCGGGTTGGCGGACTTCACATGTTTTCGAAATATTTTTAATTTCTCAGACATGCAGGTTTCCTCACGATGTTTTCCTTCACCGACGAGCACGTGGTAAGTCAGCACTTAAAATTGCAATTAACAATTTTAGTGGTGCCGGCACCGGGAATCGAACCCAGTTGTATACAACCCTGTTGTATTGAACTCATAGCAATTGTCGCAAACTGGGAATTTATCCTTGAAAATTTGTTTATTTGTTTAATTTATAGTACGTTATTAATGAGCCGTGGTAGCCCAGGGGCTAGGCGCTCGCTTTAAATTTCATAGTACGCGAGTGACCTGGGTTCGAAGCCTCAAAGCCCTCTCAGCCAGCTCCAAAACCCTCTCAGAAATGAGAGGAGGCCTATGCTCAGTAGTGGGGACATATAAAGGCTGAAACTTTACTTTTTTTTTACAATACAACATTCATCCAGATCAGTCGCTCCACAACATACAGAGTTTTAAGATACCATACATCGTGTAGCACTCAGCACAGACTTAACGATAAATGTTTCACATAATGTCGTTGAGCCAAATTTGGCTGTACCGAAACTTATTTACATAAATGACTCCTAACTATCGCGTCTTTCATGGTTCATGTCGACAAATATTTGAAGAAATCATATCTCTAGTCATCGGCGATGAATCTTAACACCGCGGCTTGGTAATTTGCGCGGTAAATTGAATTATATATTATAGAAAAATAATATAGTATGCCGTGTGGTAGCGGCTTAAGAGAATCTACCACCCCATCTCATCCCGTTAAAGTTGGCAAAAGGGAAAATGACAACCAGGAGATGGGTAGCAGCATCTTCCAGGAACATCTGAATAAATAATAACTGCGGTTGCTAACCCGCCTGCCAAGCGTGGCAACTATGGCAAAAACCCCCCAATGTGAGAATTACAAACTATATAAGCCCAAAAATTAGAGTAATTTCACATTGTTTATTGTTTGTATACCTACGTAAACTTTGCATAAAAACAGGCTGTTTGATGTCGCAAAATACGGAATACAACGACTTTTTGTTTTAGATCAAAATGGAGCTATTGAAATCGTTAGGCGAAAACCGAGATCATATTATAAATTTGAACTCAGTTAAGTAAAAGGCGGCTTTATTCAACTTGGTATCAAAAGCAATCGGTGAAATCTGGTCTAAATGTTACGCTTTATCATTTCCTTACTGAGTATTTTGAATACATTTTGTACTTTAGGAGTGATTCGTTCACAAACAAACAGACACACAGACGGAGAGGCACTTCTAAAAATGATAAAAAAATTTTAGTTACTTATTTTTAACCCTACTTAATCGTTTATTTCGCAAAATTTTAAAATGTACAGACGCTTGTCTGTTTATATTTTTATTATAAGTATATAGTAAATAGATCATCTTAACTTTAGTTTTTATTATACGCAATAATTATATTAATTAAAGTTTGTTTTGTTTGTTTCGGGCGTTAGTTACTGTAGGTGCAAATTTAGGACAGTCCTCAATTCTACAGTAAACTATATATGACCTGATAATTAACATTCGGTAATAATCATACTCGTATATGTTTCCAGGATCGGTCCCGCTATAAATCAAACTTACCACGCTTGGTGACTGTATCCGCGAGACAAGATATTTTTGTTGAGAAGTTTCTAGCAGATCTAAAATCTCGTCCCGTTGATGCTGAGGAGCTTGCACTACTGCACAACATCTATCAGACTAGAATCTCTGGTCATTTGGGCAGAGGCTTTACTATTCTAGGTAATATTATAAAATTTTAATGTTATTTATTTCGTGTTTTTCGCCATTCCGACTTACGTTCATTTAAATAAATACCGAACCGTATCGGGTTGTAAAAAATAGCCTATAAACATTTCACTACCCGATACAAGAAGAAAATGATCATTGAAGAAATAATTAAGTAAACTTTGAAATTTTAGTTTTTATTCCTTAAAGATACCGATGAAGAGCAGCGGACGGTGAGCTTATGCGCAAAAGCAGATTACTTTGATGACGCAAAACGACCACTGTGGTTTGTGTACAGTGGCATGGGGTCCCAGTGGGCGGGAATGGGCGCACAGCTTATGCGCATTCCTATATTCGATGCTGCTATTGGACGGTAGTATTCCTTGTTCTCTCTTGATAAATATGTTAATTGCTTCTTTCCAAACAAAAAAAAAAATGTTTCTGAAGCAGGCATCACCAGATTTCTCATTATTCATTTGTTTATATTTCAGATGCCAACGAGTTTTAGAACCGAAAGGCGTTGATATTGTTCATATAATTACTTCGCCGGACAAAGCCATTTTCGATAATATTCTTAACTCATTCGTCGGAATAGCAGCCATACAAATAGGACTTACTGATGTTTTGCGGGAGCTGGGACTTGTACCAGATAATATAATTGGTATAGGATTTTATTGTACCTGTGTCTATGGCGTATTATGGCAATTAATGTTTTTTCCTATCTTTCATATAATAATTTCTTATCACGAAAACTTAAAACTATATTCGCGGATTTCTTCGCATTTATTTTAAGTATTTATTCCCCACATTGCAAGAGCTTTGTTACAACCATTTCATAATTGGTAAAATAAACCCTTTAAAATCTGTAATATTTGTTAAATTCAGACAGACATAAGATCATCACCATTCCTTATTTCTTTAGGATTTGTTTTTTAAGTTATTTTGTTATCAACGCCATCGTCATCGTTTCAGCCTATCACAAGTCCACTGCTGAAAATAGACCTCCCCCATAGATAGTCACAAAAGTTTGTAGCTCCCTTTTTGGAGGGATTTCGCCACAGTTGCCACGCCTGGCTGGCGCGTTGGCAACCGCAGTTTATTTATTCAGATGTTCCAGGAAGATGCTGCTGCCCATCTCCTGGTCTTCATTTATCCTCTGTCGACTTTTACGACACCCACGGGATGAGTTGAGTCCTACTTGGTGTTAGGCTCGGCCTACACTTTTGTACGCTACGATACAGGAGAACCTGTGACTCCTACTGTGGGCCATATTTAAATCATTATACACAGCATATACACAACCAGAACTAAAAACTTGTGTTTTTGCCGAAACAACGGCGGAAAGTCAGGTACTCTGACCTACACCACGTGGTCGTCAAATAAAAATAAAAAACAATTTATTAAAAAATAATTCACTGTTTATACAATAAATGTATTACCCGTCTGCTTCTCTGGGTGAACTACAGTTTATTCAAAGTATGTATAGTAATAATTGATATTTTATGTTTAGAATACCATGGCCGCGAGTCGTAGGTTTTTTTTTAATTTCACGAATAAAAAAATTCCGTTATGAAAAGTATCTTATATACTATTGAACGCTATAATCAAATTAAAATAAAAAAAGACAACTGTAGATTCCGCCCGGCCGTTCGAGCGAGATTGAACGACGAACATACTTTTACAATAATAATAATAGTAGGATTAAAAAGATTGAGTATACGTTGAGATGCTTTCCTAGGTCACAGCGTGGGTGAGTTGGGGTGTGCATACGCAGATGGCTGTTTTACTGCCGAAGAGATGATACTGGCAGCTTATTATCGTGGACTTGTCTCAGTGCAGACTCCATTCATTCGTGGATCAATGGCCGCTGTGGGCATCGGATATACAGAGGTATCTAAGAGTTTTGTTTTTTTTTAAATTCCTATGGGAAAATCGATTAAAATAATAAACTACTGCCTGAACTTGAATACAATGGGCAAATGCGATTTCTTTGATGGTTTTATTTAGTATTATTTATTTAGCATACAAAGTACCAGACACGGTGCAGCTATCTGTAGACCATGGAAATATTTGTTAAGCTAGACCATCAAGTGAACGGTTTTGCTCGTTCTTTCCTTCAACTAAAATTAAATTACACAAAAAACATTTTTAACAGAACAATATTATTAGCAAAATAATGTAATACATTTTAGTAAAAACATAATTGACCTTAATGCAATGCTCAATTCTCTTACAGGTGTTAAAAATGTGCCCTCCCGAAATAGAGGTTGCGTGCCATAATGGTCCAGAATCCAGTACGATCTCAGGACCTGCAAACATAATGAAGCATTTCGTTGCCCAACTGACTGCTAAACAAATATTCGCCAAGGAGGTCCCGTGTTCGGATATCGCTTATCATTCGCGTTATATCGCGGAAGCAGGTGAGCTTTGATAAAGTAATCGTAATAATTGAATAGTCCTAGTAACAACGTAAAAGCCACAAAACTTTTTAGGATTGAATTAATATTAAAGATTCTAAAAATATATGTAAATGTTTTTTTTATTTATACGGTAGCGAATTCCACAGCACTACAGCTTTTAACATTGAATGAGGAGTGAAACAATTTTGAGTTATTAGGCATACGTAAAATAAGGGTGGGGCATACGTAAAATAAGGGTTATGAGTTGCTCTAATTATTAATTTTCATTACTTTGCACACTGCATATCAATGGTCTAGAAAGAACGTCTAGTAAGCATTTGGCAGACGATTCTATTGATACGTTTCACGAAATAAATTTTAATTTTTTTTTTTAAAGTTGCCCCACACTAATATTTCTTCTGGAAAGTGGGTGCGTTATACTGACATACCTAAATTCTACATGCACAAACACCTAAACTCGGAGCAATGATCTTTATTTATACAAATCTTTAGACATTTGTATTATATGAAATATACTTAAAATGCCGCTTGTATGATTTTATAGGTCCAGCTCTACTGAAATATTTAAGTGAAGTCATCAAGTCACCCAAACCCCGCAGCGAACGATGGTTATCGACTTCCGTACCGCAAGAAAGATGGAATGAGCCTATTGCGAAATATTCTTCGGCTGCATATTACACAAATAATCTGCTCGTAAGTGGATATTTATATAGGTCATTTTTTTTTATTGGATAAAGTGATGAAACGAGCAAAACGTTCACCTGATGGTAAGTACAACGTTTGCCCATAACAAATGCTGTGTCGCCCAGAAAATTTCTGTGTGACACAACACTGTGTCCATCACCCTGAGACATAGCTGCCAAGCTTGGCAACTACGGCAAAATTCCCCTCAAAATGAGAGCTGCACACTTTTGTAGTAATCTATGGGGGAGGCCTATGTTCAGCAGTGGACTTTGATTACGCTAGCTCACAGTGTCCTTCAAATTAAAACACAGTAATCTGATATAGCGAGAAGATTAAACTGCGCAGGTAATATTAAAGTTCCGTAACTGTCCTACGCGAAAACAAGAATACACTTGCTGGTGAAAGGGTTCCTATGCAGGGATCCGTCTAGGTTAGTATCACAGCAACACTGCCATCAAGCATTAGCGTGCATATATTATTTTGTTGCGATCATAAGGACACTTTCAGTTTTGAACTTGAAACGTAAGTACTGATGTCTCAGAATGACCAGCGCAGTGTTCTGCAACACAGAAATTTGCAACTGAATGCTCTGGGTGGCACAGCGGATGTTATGGGCGCTGCACTTAACATCAGTTCTAAGATTTACTAACTTCGTCTCAAAAAAAAAACTGAAGGTTTGCGTGCATTGTAACAAACACGGGTCAGGAACAATACATCTAAACCCAAAATCGTATTGTGCTCCAGAAATATTGGCTTCAGCTAATATTTAAACCCAAGTACTCAGAACTAAAACGAAGTGTATTCTTTTTGTGTATAGAAGCCCGTGCTATTTGAGGAGACTTCACGATTAATACCTTCAAATGCTGTGCTGGTGGAAATAGCGCCGCATAGTTTACTCCAAGCTATTCTCAAGCGTTCACTACCATATTCTTGTACTAATGTACCACTCACTCGCCGAGGACATTCCGACAGTGTACTATTTTTACTAGAAGCTATTGGCAAGTTAGTATACTTGCTTACGTTTTAATGTTTTGCCTTCTTTTTCATCAGCCTGAAAACGGTCTACTGCTATTTAGGCATTTCTTTAGTTTGGAGGATTTGCCTTAATCGCCGCCCTTGGTAGGGGGATTGGCTATTACAGTACCAAACAATTTGCATGTCAGAACTTGTTGCCCATCAACAGTCTTAGTGAAGGTACTAGGGTATAAGTGCCCCACCAATGGGCACAGGCCTTCCTTAATTTCTAAGAGAATTGTGAAACAGAGAAGAGTCTGCCACGCTGCTCCAATGAGTTTTGGCGAAATTCACATTTTGTCGAAATATCTTTACTTCTCAAACATGCAGGCTATCTCGTGATGCTTTCGTCCACCACTGAGGACGTAGTAAGTCAGCACTTAACAATTCAATTGAAAATTATTGTGGTGGCGGCAGGTCACTCACATTCGCCACAGACATATAATTTAGACCTGGTCTGAAATGGTTATTCCGCCATTGATCGAAGGCCATATGGTTTTTCTGCCTGACTCTTCTTCATTTATCTTCATTTACTATTACATTTATAATGATGATAGTTGTAAATCAAATAATATACAGTAATAAGCGTAGCAATGGTGGTCATGTAGTCAAGCACAAAATACGAGTATATGAAAATAAAGGCACGATGTTTCGTTCAAGACTTATTGTTGTATGACGAACAGATATTTTTATGAAGAATTTTTCTTTAAAAAATAATTATATTTTGACGTTATTAGAAGCGCGTCATATTAATGTGAGTCTAGGGAGTCATCGCTATATAATTCTTTGCTAATACCATTTTTTTTTTTTTTTTGTATTTACAATATCATAGTCTACCTATCTTGGCACGATTGACCATACAACAAATAATAAAGGTCTGTTCAAATTATTTTTGCAAAAACTTATCAAAACTTAGACTTCAATTCAATCCATTGAAGCTATTGAATTTAAGTCAAGGTGCTCGCCTTAAATTCAATAGCCTTAAAATAATTAAAATGTTAATTGCGATTACGATTTTAAGTCCAGATTTGCAATATGTTAGACTGTGAAAAGAAAAATGAAACTTGCAGTATGCGCGTACACTATTATATAGTGTACGTGCAAACACATGTACTCACTCGTCCTAACGAAACCGCGCCCGATGTAACGCCCATACGAAAAGATCGTAGGAAGGCTAGGACTTAGTGTTAGACACACGGGAATAATCACAAGAAAACATGATCCGAAAACCAATAATATTTATTTGTGCACAAATGTTAGCTTTGGTTGGAATTCGAATTCAGGACCCGCAGCGATGTAGTCAGATACTCTAGCCATTTTTTTTGTCCACTCACCAATTTTTTTTTTTAGGTTATATATGAAAGGCTATAATCCCAAGGTGCAAGCTCTATATCCTAAAATCGAATTTCCCGTTTCCACTGAAACACCATTCCTGTCGCATCGCGTGGAATGGGTTCACGACGAAAAATGGTAAATTTTATATATAGCAAAGTAAATATTATAATAATTTACTATACTGAATGCGTTAATATTAATAACTTTTTACAGGATTGTACCCTATTACGCCCGTGCGGATAGAAGAGTAGCTTCAACATGTACATTTGTCTATTCCGTACATGACCTGGAATATAACTACTTAATAGGAAACATTTTACGAGGTATGGAGAATTATTTGGCGTACCTATTAAGAGTCTTATTTTTCAGCCTGTTAATAGTCCACAGCGAGACGTAGGCGATCGCAGTACCAGGGACCTCGCAACTCTTCTGGCCGTCACCGGTCTGGCATTTTTCGAGATGGTGTTTCCACCACCTTTAGTCGACTCTTATGACACCCACAGTATGAGTTGGAGTAACAGATATTCCCTCGTGACCTTTGCACCCACCGGCTTCACCCACTAGTAGGTGCATGGGTATGTCACGTTTACCCATGCACCCACCAACTACTTCAAGGTTGACAATCAATTTTAAAAATGTCGATACATAGAATGGAACAATATGATTACTGTCAATCGTTTATTAAATATTTATCTGTATCCAGTATCACATACACTTCTTTGCCAAAAAAGCGGGCACGTTTTAATATTAAGCTTCTCTGTAGATTTTATCAATACATCTTTATGTCACGATGAGATTATTATTTATTATGTATAGATAAACCAGTTTTCGACATTCAATTCTTTCGATTTGTGATTTTCAACTATTTAAGCAGTATAGCTGTATGAAAATTTTCATACTAATGCAACGAAATTAAAGTACTTACTTGTATTTCAAAAGTAATTTAATTAAATATAATTTTATTATTTTTAATTGATAATGAATACGGCAACCTCTTGTAGAAATTATGTGTTAAACTTAAATGCCTAGAGAAAAGAAAAGATCCCATTCCTTTGTCTAAGGCCGGCAATGCGCCCGCGATTGCCCTGGTATTGCGGATGTTTAAGGGCGGTGGTGATCACATAACATCAGGTTAGCCGTTTGCTCGTTTGTCCCCTCTTCTATTAAAAAATGCGTCTTTTATATAATATATCTAGAGTCTTTTAATGCAGTTAGAAGGTGAGTAGATGAGTTAGTACCCTTAAAGATCTTGAATGTCCAACTGATGAAGTGTCTTGTAAACGGATTCTGATGCCGATGTTTGATACGCGGGTAATTCAACCCGCTGCAAGACCTGAAAAATACAAATTATTCTTTAGTGTTAAAATCCAAGTTAGCTGCGTGGCGTAGTGGTTGGAGGACCTGACTTTTGTGCAAACACACAAATTGCTGGTTTTCGAGTCTAATTTTTTTATGTATGCGAAGTTGAACAACAGGACCTACGGTGTGGCATCGTTTTTCAAAATAAATTAACTAAATACGTACCTGAGCGATATGCTCTACTAGTAATCTAAAGGCGCCGCCTTGGCACCGAACATCTAGTATACACTTTCCCGTGCTAATTATTTCAGTATTACGACTGTTTTCGTACCTTGAATCGAAAACATTAAAACTTCAATAACTCAAAAAGAAGATAAATCATGATATTAAAGTAAGAATTTATTTTATTCGTATATATAATAATATTTTATTGTGTTTACCTTGTTATTAATAAACATTTTTATTCGTCCTCACATCACTTGGTGTCAATTCTCCTCTTTATAATATAATAACATTTAAATGTTTAGGACACCATAAAAGTATTCATATGTCGTATAATCGATTGCCATCATGGTTGAAGAAAGAATATAAAATCACAGTGCACTAGCGTAGTTTCAAAGGTCAAACACAAACAGTATCTCATTTGAATGTATTAAGATGCAACTTTGCCCCTGGTTGCTTTATCGACGTAGTGCTTATCGTGGGTTAATCTTATCTAGTATAATAACGTAACTATTGATTATGTTTAAATGTATACATACAACGTTATTCATAATTGGTATAACATCCCGACAGCTATCCATGCTACTTTGATCTGATAAACACAACGGTGAAGCTTTAAGGACAAAATTGAATACTAAAAATGTCCATACAAAACTTTAAAATTATTTGTTACGCGACACTCACTCAGAAAGTCGTTGCCCCGAACCAGACAAATTCAAAATCCGTTTTCTTCTCCATTTAATTTATGTAACCCTACTACGGCGTCATATAACATAATTACTTCGTAACAGATTTCCTTAAGCTTCATGTTATCCTAGTACTTGCGAGTTCTTTCGATGGCAGTTCAATGGAAAAACGCCCAATTAAATTTATGAGTTCATTGCCTCGATCAGCTGTATAACAGGGTAGTGAGTTTTAAGCAAATTCTTTAAGTCGACATATTTTGACATCCGTGCACTAAGGTTCCAAATTAAAATCAGCGTCAGGTTTTATTCCGTCATTAAGCTGATCCTGGAGATCTATTGGTTTAGTAATGAGTCACGGACGTTGCATAAGAGTTTTTTTGTGGTGCATTTTTTTTGTTTTTTCTTTTATTTGTATGTGTTTATATTGAGTCTAAGTGTGTTCTCCTTTTGTGATCTGTCAATAAACGCTTTTTTATTTCTTTCTAATTACGGCCTCTATAACCACATCGCTTTTAACTCTATCTTGTGGGTTACGTTTTAACTCAGCGATTCATGATCACTTGTTTGAGCATTCTGATGTTTTGTACTTGCACCGATTGTACTTGTATTTTTAATGTTCCCAGATATGATTTATTAGATTTAGGTCGGGACTTCGCGTAAACTAATCCAACCGATGAATACCGACCTCATCCATATAGGTGACAACATCGAAAACGGTGGTTGCGAGCATTATCATCCATGTAAATGGAATCTATCAGTGTACTGATTACTATCAGTGCGAGTTTTGCATATAGTCGCAGGACGTCCCTATGCATTGAGCGCGCCATTTTCAATTTAAGATTTCTCGGTATGGTTCTTGGAATTTATGGCTTCCCAAAATCTTTTGAAGCCCCTATCATAAGGAGTGATTTCTTAAGCACACGCGACTCTTTAAAAAAAGAATTACATTTAAAATTTAAAACGTTCTTTTTTCATAGCTGAGTTCTTTATAAGAAAATTATAAGAAATATTAGGTTATCGATAAGCTATATAAGCTATATATATATATGTGTTATCGATAAGCGTTAGTAATTCTTAAGAAAATGTATAATTTCCAAAAAAATTACCAACGTTTATCTTATTGTTCAATTGTGTGCATTCAGTATCTTACTACATTACATAATAACACTTACTACTCTATTAGTTAATTCAGTGTGAATATTTTATTTAAAAACTTTGCAAATGTTCTTATATCCCAGGGTCCATCTTTCACAAACATTGTTTCATTATCATTTCAGCCCACAACTAGTCTACTGCTGAACAAAGGCATCCCCAAAAGACTGCACAAAAGATTGTAACTCTCATTTCGGAGATTCTGCCATAGTTACCACGCTTGGCAAGCGGGTTTGCAACCTCTGTTATTTATTCAGATGTTCCAGGAAGATGCTATTGCCCATCTCCGGATTTTGACACTCACGGGATGAGATGGGATGGTAGATTATCTTAAACTGCCACTACACGACTAAGCATTGTTTGTTCTGTGACATTTTGAGTAGACACTAGTGAGTGAAGCCGGTGGGTGCACGGGTAGATTTTTATACTACCACCAGAAGTGTTATTAAGAATAAGCTCACCTTTGCCTACAAACCCACTAAATGGTGAAGGTTACGACATAGTCTTTTTTGTTTTGATCAATAACAATTCAGCGAAATGGAAGCTATAATTTTTGTGTACTTAGTGCTTTAATCGGAAAAAAATTGCCAAAAATTTTCTGCCGCGCACAACGACTTTGCGGAATCCGCTGCCGCCAGCGATTTTTTAGGACCGATACGACTTAAGTACCTCCAAGTACAGAGCCTATTCCTTTCTCAAAGGACGGCACCCGGAATACCTCTGTTACTGCGGATGTTCTTGGCTGGCGGTGATCACTTACCATCACGTGATCTGCTTGCTCGTTTGCCTCCTCTTCTATAAAAACAGACAGTTAAAAGGAGGCATTTTGTCATTGTCAAAAACTGCGTCGCCAATTAATATCAGATCGGACCGTAGTTAAGCACTGGCTATATTATTTAAAAAAACATCATCATCGAGGACCTTTAAATGTCTGCCATATTTAAGACGGTTATAACATCCGACGAGTAATTGATTTTCTGGCATCCTTCGTTAGTTCGACTTTGAAGAGACATATAGCACGCATAATATTGAATATAATCTGAGATTGTTCATTAAACAGTTTAACATATCCATTAAAGGGAAGAACATGTTCCCGTTTGCTGCTGCACTAGTTGCAGTTTGGGATGTACTGGCAATGTCTTTTGGAGTTCCGAAAAAACAATTATCAGTTGAATTTAATGATGTAATGCTTCATTCCCAACCGATTCTGCACGATCAGCGGCAGTTACGACTTTTTGTGTCTCTTCACAGAGGTACCGGACATTTTGAGGTAAGCCTTGTTACTGTTCTCAAATTTTGAACTATTCCATTAATTAAGGAAAGTTAATTTGCTAAAATCCGCATGCATAATTTAAAATAGTGTATATTATCTAAATTTTGAAGAGCACTTTCGAGCCGCCGGCGGCTGTCTGTCGTAGAGTCAAGAGGTGAATCACGTATCGTGTTCCCAACTTCGGTGGTGTGTATTGCCTAGTGGTAGTGTTATACGGATGTAGGGTATCTGGTGGCGGTATTAGTTTGTTTGTGCACGCTATTGCGGGCGGTGCTCTTCTAAAACTATGTAATACACACCATTTTAAACTTTGCATGCGAATCTTAGCAAATTACTTTCTTTCCTTTACTATAGTGGATTTCCGTAAAGTAATGCCCGATTCTATTAACTATTTCCCATTAACGTTTAGGTGATTATTAATTTTAATATAATTTGAATTTGGAGGAAAAACTAAACCTTCATAAGACACACATTTATTAAGTAGTGCTTAAAATTTGGACTGAAATTAGACGATATACCTGACTGTCCTAGATTTATAGAAAGTAGATTCCTGTCAGTGGTCTAAATTTCGACCATAATTCTATTTTTTTTAAGCTGTAATAATTTGTGAACATTTTTGGCAATATTTATCTCTGTGAATATTTGACCTGACTATTGTGTTATGCATATGAATAAATAACACGACTATTTTGTGATTGGCATTGTCTATTAACAAAAACGATATTTTTTTTATTCTTAAATGTTTTGTAACGATTTAATTACTATAGATTTCTATATCTTTTCTAGCAATCCCACACTCTTTCGTGTGCGCAATATGTTTAAAAAGGGTCACAAAGTTTTCTCTTCACGTATTAACACATAGATTAATTATATCAACTTATTTATTTCTCTATAATGCAACATTTTTTAGAATAGCATTCCACACTAAGATCACCTATATCGTATCTGCATTTTACAGAATACAAATTTCACTTGCACAAACACCCAGACCCGGAATAATCTGTAGGCTATACAAATAATTGTCACATGCGGAAATTGAACCCGTACAAGCCAATCGCTTAGTAACTGAAAGCTAGTGTAATTACTTGGCATATGAGACTTAAGAATTTATGTCACAGGATGACGTGGGCAGTGTGATGCCACACAGAAATGTTTTGGGTGGCACATTTTATAGGGGCAGATGTTGCATTAGGTGAACGTTTTGCTTGTCTTGTCACATTCTGCTATGAAAAAAAAATTGTCATTATTAAATATTTAATTAACTGTCACGACTATTGTCGACGTTGGGACAGGATTTGTGCTACTCAATCATATTTATTAAAAAAAAGACTTCAGATATTAACAGTATATTTTATGCTCGTTAAATACGTACATATATGCTATATCTTATCTTATTTAATCACTGTATTTTTTAATGGAAGTCAGTGACAAGACAAGGTAGTCGTTTCTCTGATGGTAAGTATCACAGTCTGCCTCACCCAGAACTTTGCATTGGAAAGTTTTGTGTAGCACCGAACTGGATTTATAATGAATGATTACTAAATGTTTATTTCATCAAACTGTGAGAATTATTCGAGTAGTTTTAACGTTAAGGAATTTAACTATCTTTCGATTTTGTTTTATATTCAGATCATGGATGACCATTCCAATGTTGCTACGGGTTATATTAGTGGAGAGGTGGTCGATATCAGACAATTTTCTACAGAGTTTAACTCATCTGAGGAATTGACATTAAAATCACAAGACATTTATGAAATACTCTATAAGAGAGGTTACGAGTACAGGTAAACAATGATCATATATTTTTTTGATTCTCAGGTCTACAACTCTGTGTAAAACGTACCGGGAATTTACAGTTTTAAAAACTCGTATGAAATATAAATAGATCGACTTATTTTTTATGTAAGTTGGTAACACTGTACTGACTTACCGCCTTGAGCGCTATCTCTCACTCAGTATCTTTACAGCTGCTGTTTTTGTAAGGCACACTATTGAGCGCTCTGTAATTTTACTATGGAAACGTCAGTTCAAGAATTTTCCTCAATTTTTGCATATCAATCGAAATTTACTGTGCTGAATCATGATCAAAAATGTTACAGAAGGCTTACAGTGATTCGCATGTGTCACTGTAAGCCTTCCAAAAACACGGGCATGATAGTAAAAAGGATTCAAAGAAGGCCGAAAAGTTGTAGACGATTTGCTTCGTTCGGATCAAACCTCAACCTCGGCTGCAAACGATGAAAACGATGAAATCTATTCAAAAAGATGGCACTTTAAAATCGTCTTATGTGTCTTAGAGAATTAGCTTTAGAAGAGGACGTATCGTTTAAATCCGTTCACAGTACTCTGACTGACATTTTGTGCATGAAACACGCTACCATTTTTATCTATGCACTTTGCCATCTCATAAGTAGTTCATTGATCCCTTTACTAAAAGTAAAGGGACCAATGAACCAGTGAACGATGGGGGCGAGAATCAATAAACTCTCTGAAGGCGGTTTGGACTGCCACATCGTAGAAGAATTTTTAAAATGATAATCTGTTGGAGCATGGTCCGGGGAGTACGGTGGATATTGCAGAGATTCCAATTGCAGCTCCTCTGGTTTAGCGGCCGTCTGTTGTGCCGTGTGTGGTCTAGCGTTGTCCTGAAGCAGTAGCGGCCTGGAGTGATTGACCAGCCTCGGTTGTATAGCAGCTAGTCCTTCCATCATGTTTTGCAAGACACTTTTGCTGACAATAGATATCTGCCGTCATCGTTTGACCAGAGTTTAGAAAGCTGTAGTGAACAACACCGGCACTAGTCCACCAAACACTCACAAGTAACTTTTTCTGAGTAAATTTTCGATTGGGGCAGGATTTGACTGGTTCTGCAGAGTTCAGCCATTGCGACGAGCGCTTCCGATTATCGTACAGGATCCACTTTTCATCACAGGTAATGACCCGATTTAAAATCCCCCTTGTGCCGGTTGAGCAATGTAACGCAGCAGTCGACGCGTGTTTGCTGGTTTGCTTCACTGAATTCATGAGGTACCCACCGTTCAAGCTTCTTTACTTTCCCTGTTTGCTTCAAGTGGATTAAAACAGCTTTATCACTCACAGCGAAGCATGCAGCTAACTCTGAAGTGGTTTAGTAAGTTTCGATGGATCCGCTTCCACGGCCGTCCACGGGGCATGTTCTGAATGTCGAAATTTCCAGGACGTTGGAACCAAAAACGTACAGTGTTTTGTTTTGCGACACCAGCGCCATGCACATCGTTAATCCTTCGAGCTTTTCTGCAGCACTCACAACACTGTGCCACCACGGTAGAACTCGTACTCGTAAATAAAGCGATATTTCAATTTTTCCATTGTGCGAGATGAGCGACGCCAAAGAAAAAACTAATGAGGAAAAAACCATATGAATGACTGTTTCAATAGCCCAACGTTTTCGAAACTCAAATATACCAGCTAAATGGATTTATAAATTTGAATTTGGAATTCTCAACCAAAGCGTATATATTTCAGATCAAAGTAGCCAGTACGACAAAACGACATAAACCACAGCGAACTATGGTTATTTAACAAATAAATATTTTTTTTAGTAATTTTAAATTTCCCACTTTATTTTCAGAGGTGAATTCCAAAGTATTCATAGTGCTAATAAGTCTCTAACAGAAGCGCAGATATCTTGGAGTGATAACTGGGTTACGCTCATTGATGCTCTGCTTCAATTAAATGCTCTAAGACGTCATTGTGACTCCGTATCACTGCCCACACATATAAGAAAAATCGTAATTGATATAAAAAAACACTTCAATAGCCCAATTATACCAATGGGCGAAGAAAAAGTCATGACTGCAAATATTTTTGAATTACACAAAATCATCAGGTTAGTACATGCTCTTATTTTTTTTTATTTTATTTTTTTATGTTTTTCACTCGAATGAATGGTTACAAAGTGCGGGTTAATTACCTACCAGTAAACCTATGGCACAATAATGTTGACAGGTTATAAAGAAATTAAAATCGAATAACAATATAATATTGATAATAAAAATGGCCGTGAGGTGGCAGCATGCCGTGTGATGGCGACTTAAAAGAATTTCATCTCGTGGGAGTCGTAAAAGTCAACAGAAAGAAAATAAAAACCAGAAGATGGGCAGCAGTGTCTTCCTGAAACATCTGAATAAATAAACTGCGGTTGCCACTTCGGCTGCCAAGCATGGCAACTATGGCAAAATTGCCCCAAAATGAGAGTTACAAATTTGTGGCAATCTGTGAAGGAAGTCTATGTTCATCATTTCAGCCTATCTCTAGTCCACTACTAGTTATAGGCTGAAATAATGAATAATAGCCTCTATTCAAACAATATTAACATTTACATAACACAATCACATCAATGATCAACAGGCAATATACACGTATCAAAGAGTTTCCGTCATACTTAAATCTTTGTTTTTCATGATCCCTTTTAGACTCTAATAGTCTGTCCTTGTGTCAAAATTTCAAAATCATTTTTTTTAAAGTTAGGTCAAACAGCGAGATGATCTCACCTAGATTACGTATTCATTAACGTAGTCGATGGTTATTGTTCACTCAGATAGTTTCTAGCTTTCCATTCATCTAGACTTTGGTTTTTTGCGTATTCATAACTAATCCCACTTTACGACTTACTCTATCCAAGTCGTTCAGTATTGCCTGCAGTTCTTCTCTTATTAGCTATAATCAATATAAGTCAAGATTATCAGGTCATCTGCAAATCTTAAGTGGGACAGGTTCTCCCCTTTGATTGCTAGTTCACACTTCTCCCAGTCCAAATTACGAAAGATCTCGTCCAGGACCGTTGTAAAAAGTTTTGGTAACACAGGATCGCCCTGAGATACGCCTCTTTCTATTTTTTTTCTTTACCTGTGATCTTGGTTTGATTTTAGCTGTGCTGTTGTAGACGTTTTTCAGTATTTTGTTGTATTTGTTTTCGACACCTTGGTTTTTGAGTGCTTGCCATATCTTCTCGCATTCACAAAACAGTAAAAAGTTTATGCCTTATAAAGGTTTGCACCACAAAATTACCGAAATGGACATTGGCATTCTATGAATTTGACGTCGAATATAGTCATATGTAGACGAATATGACAATCCCCAATTATCCATATTGAAAGTTAGATATTCACTATATACTGAGAAGTCAAATTGTTTACTGGACTTATGGGTGTACCGATGTGATAAAGAAAGCCACAATATTCCATTAAATTCTGTTTTTAATTACAGGTGTGGAGGTATCTTAGTAGAAGATGTTGCATTCCGTGACTTACCAACATTGAACATGGGAACAGATTTAATGGCATTAAAATTTGTTCCTTACTTCCAAGAAAATGGAACAGACGTGAGCAAAAATTACATTTTGTCTACCACTGAACTTTTTTGTTAGAAAAAATGTTATCTACAAGATGTATTACTTACCGTACTTCAGATGTATTACTTATTTTTTATGATTCGTTTTAGGTCCCAACAGCTCTGGTGGTATTTTTGCAAATAATTGCGGAAAACTTGAATAAAAAAATAATTAATATCATTGAATTATGTGACAAAGATGGTGATGCATCCAAGTTCGGGAATCTTACTGAAGTTTTTAAAATGATACCTACTGTCGAAGTTCAACACAAAATAATTCCTAACAAAGTCTTAGAAGAACGTAGCTTTTTATCAAACATTGATTTATTGCTGGTTACAAATTTATCAACTGATAATAGGGTGAGTCTGTTTTTATGAGTAATTCATTCCTCCTCACCAGCCTTAAAGCTTTTCAATGTTGGATATACGTGTTAGTGAAAATTATTTCTCTTAACGTTAAACCTTATTGCAGTAGAAAATAAATTATTTTTATTTGAATATGATAGAATTCCGATATTACAAAATAAAATATATTAAAATATATTACATATTGTTATATATTTGTCACAATCCCGTGTGGTGGCAGCTTATAGAATCTACCACCCCATCTCACCCTGTGGGTGTCGTAAAATTCGCTAAAGAGAAATTAAAACCAGAAGATGAACAGCAGCATCTTCTTCGAACATCTGAATAAAAAAACTGCGGTTGCAAGCCCGCCTCCTAAGCGTGGCAAGAATGGCAAAATCCCACCAAATGAGAACTACAAACTTTTGTGGCAATCTATGGAGCAGGCCTATGTTCAGCAGTGGACTAGTAATGGGCTGAAACGATGATGATGAAATTTATTATACAAAAACCGTCTAATGAAAAGTCTTTTTACTTAATTTTTTCCTTCTGAGGATTTATTGTAATCACCACATCTGTCAAGTGAGTTGGTGATTACAGTGCTAGACTACTCGTATCTTCAGCATTACTCACCGTTACTGGTCTGGCTGAGATAGATCTGGAAATTGCGAGATGGATGTATGAAGATGATGAGATTATTTTGCCATTTACCTTAGTCGACTTTACGTTACCCACTCTTACGTCAATATCATAAGGCATTACTTATCTGTAAGTATTACGTTAAGACATGTAACTTAACTAGATTTTTTTTTTCAGTTGTGTCCAAGTCTAAACCGCGTCCTTTGTCAGGACTCTTTCATAGTAAACAAAGAAAAATGTGCAAAAGATTTACTATTTAACAGACCATCAGCACTTTATCGCATTGTCAGTGCTCAGAACATTAAAGATCAGCGCTTAGAACTTGTACTGTGGAGACCTATGTCTGCTGCAATTGCTACTAGTGCTTTTACAGTGCGTTCGCCTTCAGATCTTGCTTTATTATCTTCTACACAAGCAGCATTGCCACAGCGATATAAGCTTCTCATCATCGCATCTTATCCTCCAATAGATGGACTGAAAGCTCTTGTACGGAAATGGAGAAAGCATCGCAACCAAATCATTTTGGTTATGATTAATAATAATATTTCTGAAAACCAAAATTTAGATCAATTGCCGAACTTAGATTTAGCATATAATGTATTACTTAACGTAAGTTGGCTATAATTCAATACAGAAATTTTTTATATTTTTAATAGCGTAGAATTCACCTATAATTTGACTTTTCAGACACAATGGGGCGGTGAATTCTTTGTACCTGTGATGCAAAGCTTACCTGCAACACAAGATATAACTCTTCAGAGTTCCTTCATAGGCGATTCCAATTCTTTACATTGGGTGGAAATGCCTAATATAAATGGACCAGGTGTAAAAGTAACTGTATGTTTTATTCCCAATTATTAAAGAATTTGCTATTAACAATGGCAAGTACTTTTTGCGAGTACTTTATTGTAAAATATAAGTCTCATAGAAAATTGACTATTTATAACTACAGGTGCACTATGCCGGTCTGAACGATACTGATGTTAAAAGATACACTGGGATAATACCACGCGATGGTGAAAATTTTCAAAATAAATACGGAATGGACTTCAGTGGTGTTACTGAAAAGTGAGAATCAAATACTTAACATTTTTTTTAAATTTTTTTTTATAATTATAAACTTATATTTTTTTATTAATGTTATTGATTATGCGTGCACATTTAGTTAAATCAATACTTCTAAATATATAAATAATTGTGAGCGTATGTATACATCATTGAGTTTTAAGATTATCATCACAAGGTCTCCAAAACATGAGTTATTAGAATTACAAAATTATGTTCATACAATTTATATATGTTTAATTTATGTCGTTTTTTTATTATTAACAGCGGGGATCGCGTAATGGGATTAGTTAGTGGCGGTGCAGTGAGTACACGCGTTCTGGCTTGTTCAAAACTACTTTGGCCAGTGCCAGAGCATTGGAGTCTGGAGGAAGCTGCAACGGTCCCTCTTGCTTACTGTTTCGCGTTCTATTGTCTTGTGAGTTCGCTGAATAAGTTGTTAGAAGTAGTATCTTTCATCATTATCAGTGTTTATTAGCGATTTTCCAGATATGAGGTATAACTCCTTCTTTTAAACTAGTATTATGCATATTATTATTATAAATGCGCAAATAAACTCTCTCTGTCCCTCTGTCTATTTGTTACCTTTTCACCGTTCGTCATAGAATCCGTTGATCTTGACGAAATTTGGCACAAAGATAGCCTGTATCCTGGAGACCTACATAGAATATTTTTTATTCCCGAAAATGAAAGAGTTCCCACGGTATTTTTTTAAACCTAAATCTACACGGAGTAGTCGCGGGCTTCAGCTAGTATTACAAACGTAAGAGCAAACTTATCGATTCAACAGTATGCTTAAAGAAGAAAGTGAAATGCGATGAGATCGATTTATGTTTTTGGTATCTCTAATTACAATTAAAAGTAAGTTTTAGATATGCCTGTTATATGCCTTCTTCTCAAGGCATGGAAGTGTGGAATGTGTGAATGTGGAAGAAGGCATATCTAAAACAAATGTACCGTAAGTGAACTAAAAACAATTCACAAATATCTTTGGAATCGTCCGAATTTGTATCGTTTATTAAATATCATGCTACTGGGGGCTTTAATATGTCATGTATTAAAACTTATGTGTCATAATATAATATATAAATTACTTTTTTTTCTCAGTTCAATTAATATACGAATATATATATTATTCCAGGGTATAAAATACAAACTTCAAAGTGGTGTGAGCGTGCTTGTACATGGCGGTGCAGGAGCATTGGGCCAAGCAGTCATTTCAATCGCTTTAGGAAACGGTTGCAAAGTTTTCACTACTGTTAGTGACATCAACAAAAAACGTTTCCTACTCAAAATGTTTCCCGAACTTAAAGGTAATCCCGTCCGCAATTATTAACTAATTTGTATCACCCTCATCATTCAGTGTTGGGCAAAGGCATCACCCTAAATAGCCGCTTGCCACTAATCGGCTGCTTCCTGTTTCCGTTTTCCTAATGCTACTACATTTTCCTGATATTTTTCGTAGTTGATTTTAATCTTCAAGCTTCACGTGTTAATGTGTTAATATGACGCTGTCTCCTGTCACGTTATTCCTGCATCTTTATGAGATTACAGGATTTCTTTCATTTTCTCATGGATTTTATACTATCCACAAGGTGATATATATGAGAAATAAGCGTCTTAATCTGCCATTGACAAACTATTTATAGTCATTCTATGGTTTTAGATGATCAAATAGGTGATTCTCGCAACAATGGTTTCGGAGACATGGTGTTATCGGCAACAAATGGTTATGGTTGTAATGTTGGAATAAGTTGCGTTAGTGGGAATCTTAAAAATGTGAGTAATATTTCTTTGTTTCTTAAAAATAAGAAGTAATGATTATTTAGATTAGATTAGATTAGATAGATTTTTTTTTCTGTTCCAGATAGCCTTAAAATGTTCTGAAATAATGATCGATACCGTTCAGATTCAAACCCGAGAATTTTTTTCATATGGGATGAGTTATTTGACCAACAATAATTCTTACATGCCTGTTGATTTTACAGCTATATTAGGCATAGAAAAGAATAACGAACTTAGTGTGAGTAACGCTTTATTTACTTTTAAACGAAAAAAAAGTCAAAAAATAAAACATACATATCGGATTAATGATCCCGAGCCGTTGGCTTCACTTGGGTCAACGATTCTGCTATCAATATTCACACTGTAATTTTATAGCAAAAGCAAATCAAAATAAACTGAAAGTAATCTAAATATTTAGAACTGTCATTATTGTAATCCGTTATTAATCTATACAAATAAATAAAATTTAATTATTTAGTTTGTTCCGGCTAATCTCCGAAACGGACCGATTTTGCCGGCACTTTCAATGACAGATAGCGGGTAACTTAAGTTACTTTAATTTTAGAAAAATAATTAGAGTTCCGCGACAGAAAAATTAAAGCTCATGAATCCGATTGATATAGGAAAGTATATATGTTTCATCGATCACTTTCAGGTTTTTACGCCGGTGAAACCGCTGGGCACAGCTGGTCTACACAATAGGAAATACGGAACTAATTGAAAAACGTTGGTTATAACTTTGGTATAACTCTGTATGCCATTTTCCACAAGCCTTTTATTATTATTATAATTAATTATTCAAGAAAACGAATAAGTTTAAAACATAATTTGTAAACATAACAAATTATGTTTTATACCCAATTTTATTTAACTCTACAACAAACATCGAATTTTAAGTCTTACTTTATAATTTTTAACCTTAGCGATAGTTACAATTCACAAATAGCACTCACAATCACAATTGAAAAGCACTGTGAATCTTTGTGTTAAACTAATAATAAGACCTGGCCAAAACCTAGGTTTCTATTTTTATTGCCCTAAGTTGGACAGGGTTTCCCCTTATAACCTTTCGCTGGCGCGTGCCCGAACATTACAATAGTATACTGGAAACGCGTGCCCAAGAATGAATGTCCCCATTCCCCAATCTGCCATTATATTTTCGGTGATGTAATTGCTGTTAGCCTTCTCGGCTTTTACAGCTTCATCGGATACTGTGCTCGCGGGCCATTATAAAATCTGCCATTGCAAACAAGTCCTAGCCGCCCGCCATTACGCGCCACATAACAGCAGCCATGCTTCGCTCCTATTAGTCGAACTGCATTGCACTCATTTGGATGGAATCAAACAATTTAAATCCTTACTTAATAACAAAACATAAACTAGGTTTAAACACTTTACAATAGCTCTTGAAATTATCATAATATTTACTCTTTTTTTACAAATCAGATAAACTTTTAATTCACTAAAATTACAGGGTTTTATCACAAAAATTAATGTTAAGCCTTTACCTAATGAATTATAATAATGGTAGTTAAATGGAGTTGTTATTTTCAAGCGCGCCGAGCCTTTGCGGTGACATATACAGGTTGAAGGCGACATAGCGACAATAAATTTAACTGCAATCGCTACTAGTCAATAGAAATACTATAAAATTAAAAAATCTAATATTTCAAACAAATTAAATGCGATAATAAATCTAAAGAAAACACAACAGCCTTTTTATTATTACGTACCTGACCTCAACTGACCAGTTGGCACTATTCTGCATTTTCAAGTTCTGATTTATCACGTAAGCAGTAAAAGAAAACTTCGTGAAGAAACCTGCATATCTGAGTAATCAAAATTTTTGAGGACATGTGAAGTCCGCCAACTCGCATTGGAGCAGTGTGGCGGACACTGCCATCCTCCAAAGTCCTCTCAAAAAATAAAAGGAGATCTGTGCTGAGCTGTGGAACATTTTATAGGCTGTAATTTTTTCAATGCGTTAAAGTTAAATAATTAATTCTTTCATTATAAACGTGATACTTACACAATAGTGCGGACGTTAGTCGGCCATCTTCAAACGTCAACCAAGTCTTTGACGAAAAATGTTCTTAAAGCTAACGCCGCCTTTTTTATGACACTCGCCTTAAATCAAAATCATGTCGGTTACTCTACAGCCGTGTAATTGAAACGGGCAATGTAGCTATATTTCTCTGTTTACGTACGTCGCAATTCATTGGGTTATATCGTGTTGTTTCTAAATAACCATAATTTCAGAGCTGCACATTTTATTTCGCTGTGTTTTGGTACGTCAAGTTGAATGACCTAGTGAACTTGTCTAGCAAATTCGTAATGTATTTACAACCTGCGTTAAAATAAATTTTAGTAAAAACCTGAGGCAAAATTATTTGCATATAATTTAATAATTTTTCGTATACGAACTACTATAGCTAAACCCGATAGTTGTTTTCAGTTATTGTCGCTATGTCGCCATCACCCGGTATAAACTATAAAGACTGTTAGCGTATGTTTCTTCTTAGTCACGTGTTCTAAGGTAGGAATTCCAAGCTTAGCCAATACTCAAGCAACACACCAATGATTAATTTTGCCGTCGCGATGAACCGTTATCGTCCTCGTATCTCTCACTGCATCCGACCCATTGTTAAATTTTATTGTATAGGCGTTACATCGGATAGGGGATCGGAAATGTGGATGAGAAATACAAAAACGAGTGCGTCTCCAAAACTTGCAGTTGTATAATATATGCTGCGCTATGACAACTTCTGGTTAGAACAAGTAGCAGCATAAACTTTATGAGAATTCTAGGAATGTGTTACAATTATTTGAAGAAAATTTACATTAACGGCATAACAATTGTGTTGTAACAGAAGCTGCAGTTGATGGTATCTGAGGGTATTAAGCGCGGTTACGTTCGACCATTATCTAGAGTCACTTATGCTCCGCTGGATTCTCCACGCGCCTTCCGCCTTCTAGCTACGAGTCGCCACCGTGGACGAGCTCTACTTCAACTACAAGCTAAGACCCCAGATGGGCTTTTACCGCAACCTGTACCTAGGTAATATACATGGAACTTTCGAATTTAGTTTAATTATAACTTGTACTCAATCCTCAGGGTATTTTTTTAAATGGAATTAGTGTGTGGAAGTGCCAAGACGCGCAAGTTGTTTGCCTGATAGTGGTACGCCTGCCCTTGAGAGATGCAAGTGTAACCGAGAAATTTGCATTGGAAAATTCTGTGTAGCATCGCATTGCGTTCATCACTATTGGACATTGGTTCTTCAGTATCATTAGACCAGTAATAACCCTATACCCAGTGTTCTTTAAACCTAAACTCAGTGATAATTGCATACTACTGCTTGTCGAAGGCAAACAAATCTTACAATCAGTCTGGCTCTAGAGTTACGAGCAACAAAAAAATGTGATTTGCTGGGTTGTACATATACCAGAATATCTGCCACGGCACATGTACATATGTACGAAAATTTCCTTACTTTTAAAGATCTCGGTGATTGCCTTTCACATAGGCATCTAAGGCTCTGTGAAGTATTATTAACAACGTATCGTCAAATCAAGTCAGAGCTCCGAATTACGATTACACATTAAATATTAACAACAGATTTATATGATATGATATGCTTTAGAATCTTACCACCTGTCAGGCTCTAGAGTTAAGAGCAACAAAAATTATTAATTCGCGAGGTTAAACATGCCAATATATCTGCCACTGCATCAAAACCCACCTACTATTGTAGTACATGGGACTTCTATCGTCGATGGGAAAGTGTCCTATTTTTTAAAGATCGTGGTGAGGGCTTTTCACAGGGATATCTAGGGCTCTGTAATATATTCCGCAAATAACAATTATTATGTAACCAGGGCGGTCTACTGTGTAACTATAAAACAGATCACGAAATCTACCAGAGTTACAAAATAGACCACCAGATCAGGATATATGAGTAGTTACATCAGCTCGTTGGCGCAATGGCAATTGCGACGCGATTGAGGGAGAAATATTTGTATTTTTATTATTCTGGATTATACCTAAAGCGCATCTATAATGCTAGAGAATTCCTAGTAAGATAATTAAATATTTTTTTTTATTTCAATATTTTGTTCCACTTCTTCATACGTTTATGTACTAATTTTCTACTTTTAACAAACTTTATCTTTGTCTAGCATGAAGCTTAACTTATTTTTCAGATTGTACTGTTCTCCTGATTCAAGTCACCTAATATTATGCAATAACGATTATTTCGGCTTGAGAGTCGCAGAGAGGCTGGTGAGACGTGGTGCAAGAAACATTTACTTGCACGGTCTGAAACAATCTGAATATCTTAATTTTGAAATCCGGTACGTTTCTATTCACAGTCACGATCCATAATAAATTAGAATTGTGATTCTGTTAGATTTAATTTTAATTAACATTATTTTAATTTATAGATCTTTGGAAAAGCTTGGTGTCAAGATTAAAATTTCCAATGATATATTGAAGAGTAAAAACGATGTCACCGCCTTGTTAAATGCGTGCAATAATCTGGGTGCCATAGACGGTGTTTATGTAATCGCTACAAATAAGCAATCTCTTACTGTATCAAACAATGTGATTCAAGAATTAGATGCAGCCTCTAGAAAAATATGTCGATACCTAAAGTAAATATTGAAGAAATTTATGTCCGTCTTTGTTTACAGGAACTTAAGAATTCATGTAAAATCAAAACTCTTGACAATACAATATAAGTCCCATTTTTAAATTTATATTCTGTGAAAACTTTAGTCACTTACTTTTATTAAATAGTCAATGGTAATAGTTGTGTACTTTTGCCAGTCTCAATCAAAGTCTCTAAAGGTTTCTTAGTTATATCTATTCGGATAGAAATACAAACAAAGAACACGATGCTAGTAGATTTACTTGTATCGTATTTGTATTTAATTAATGTTTCTTGCACTGAAAGATTGTTGTTGAATTATATTGACAAATATTTAACAATTATTCTTTCCGTAGGTATTTTGCAGTGATCAACATTAATGAAAAAATTGGCCTTCAGACGTGTTTTTCTAGGGTTCAAGATAAGTTGCCAGGAACTTTAATAATTTTACCGGAAATCAAAAAGGTGATGAGTTTTTATAATATTAACTTTCAAACCGAAGTAGCTCAAGTACCCGACGCCTTGCAAATTCAAATTCCGCTGGTAACTCTTCTGAAATTTTAAATGTAATTTTAAATACGGATTTACCGCTTTCTCTTCCGGAGATATCTGTTATATCATTGCAATGTCAAACAGAACTTTGTGGTGGAAAGTTATCACCTGTACTTCGTAATGTAACCTTCAGGTGTGACAAATTTTGAGGACGTGTGAAGTCCAGCGTATTGAAACAACTATGCTCTATATCGTCCTCGCAAAATAAAAGGACGATGAGCTCAGCAGATAGAATATAAAGTTCGTTAAAAGTTGAAAACTATTGCTAATAAACTATTATTAATAACTTTTTCATTTCAGATGAGTATTGATCAGAGTTCCGCGACTCACGAAACAATATCTGAAGCAGATGCTGTCGCTGCATTTGAAAGTGCCTTGCGATCCAATGAATCTGTAATAAAGGCACATGCTCGCCCGGAGCAGTCTCGTTCGCTTTTGCAAGAAATTGCCAATATTGGAGGTTTCTATACAAACTTTATTTGTATATAATGTGACACTATTAATATGCCAACTTTGATCTACCAGTTCTTTGATAATGTTTATTTTTTTAATTTCTTCTTTTTGTTTTCTGTTAAATAATGGCTATTGCGGCAATTATCTCTTTTTTTCTTTCGTAATTCATCACAATAGTACAATACTGTAATGAAAATTTTATATTACTTCATCAGCCTGCAATAAATTCACCGCTAGACATAGACCCGAGACAGAGGACCTAATAACCACGCTTGAAAGGCGGATTGGCGATCGCAGTATCACACACTTCGTACATTAGATGCTGCTGCGTTCCCTAGTCTAAATAATATATGTCTCCATAACTTTTACGGTCGTTCGGGAGTATCCGATGAAGCTGTAAAAGCCAAAAAAGGCTAACAGCAATTACATCACCGAAATTATTGGTCATTCGGCTATTAATCGCAGACCATGAGATGTTTCTGCTATTTCACTTAATGAACTTTTTGGACATCCACGATATGAAATGGGGTGGCAGATACTACAACGCCTGAAACAATCGAGCAATATTCACACTAGATTAAAAATGTATTGCATGCACTAATTTCAGGAATTGAAGTAACAGGTGACGTAGCTGAAACATGTACTTTGTCGGATCTGAACTTTGAAGCCAATAAAACTAAAATTATTTCTATCTTCTTACGTGATACACATAACATATCTTTATCTGAACGAGATGTGGCAAACTTGACAGTCCATAAGTATGCCTCATTATATTTAATCACCTTAAAATAAGTTAATTTATATGTTCAATGATTCAACAACAACCTTTTTTGCAGAATACTGCAAATAGAGGACACTACGACTGATTTGGGATTTAAGGAAACCAGGGGCTTAGAGACAAGTTATTCTTATGTGGATCCCGATGAACTTCTTATGAACACTGAGTTAACATTTTTGCCAACCCTAGCGAACAATTCTACTTTGGTAATTAGACTATTATTAAAATGGTCCACAATCAAATGTGTTAAAAGTATGTTAAGAAGCGGTGTGTGGATAGCGAAGTAAATTTAATTAATTTCTTTCAAATTAAACTTTGTCAAAATAAAAAAGATAGGACTTAATAGTATCAAAGTTACTTTACGAAAATCTCTCGTAATAAGAACGTAGCGTATTATCTAGTTTTTTAAGAGCATCACTCTTCCGTAATAGTGGTATACCACTACCACCACTGATTTTATTACCTGGTTTTTTTTAACGGCAGCTCCCTCTCCTCTCCTCCTTTCTTAATAGCGTGCACAATCAATTTGATACCACCATCGGGGGATCTCTACGTTGTAGTGTTAGTTATGTGGAACATTTGGTAAAGATTCATTCCTTCAAAGATATCATTAATTTATCTCATGTAGTACTTGCACTCCATTTCTAACACTCAACTTACTTTTTATTTCAGCGTGACGATGAATTTGACGTAACTCAGGCGTACTTGTGTATAATACCAGGCTTGGAAGGGCATCATGAACGTTTCCGTATTTTGTCCGAACGTCTGAAGCTGCCTGTCTTAATATTGCAGCCAGGACTTGACCGCCCCGATGAATCCATATCAAGTCTGGCACAGCGATATGCCGAGGTAATTCCTTCTTGCATCAAGATCAGTTATCTGTCCTATGTAGGCTTCATTAAGACTACTAATAAAATAACAACGTTTGTTAACAGACTTTGTTAAAGAAGTTAGAACTGAAGCAAAACTTTTATCTGATGGGCTACGAAAGTGGAGTCTTCGTGGCTATAGAAATAGCTGCTATTTTAGAAGATCACGGTAATTGCTACTTTATATTTAACGACATTGTTTATTTCTATTGTTAAACATTAGGTTTGTTCATATAACAAACATCCATAAATCAAATAAATGCACACATTTTTCTCCTGCTGCGAGGCATTACTAAAATAAAATGTTAGTGCTTGAACAAATATATTTCAATTGAAGACAAGAAACTCCAAAGATATTGTAAAATATTTTAAGAGTATTGACGCTAAAAAAAAACCACTGAACTATGGAGGATGTTTATTAATGTAACTGCATTTATTTCTTTCCACATACTATCATTACTCTTTTCTTTATTAACTATTACTAGTATTCAAAATTCTTGCCACAATGGAGTAAAAACCAGAAACCAGCGACTTTTGATGTTGAGTTTGAGCTGAGTCAAACTCAACATCGAAAAATAATGCAGTACTAACACGAAAAAGTTGACGTATTCATATTATTAAGCAAATTTCACGTGATAAAAAGTCAAGATGAGATTTATTAAGAGAATGCGTCGGGAATAGCAGTTTAACATAAATCTATTCAGATCCATTCATTATAATATACGTTTAAATTTTTATAAGTATTTAATTTAAAAACACAAAATCTTTCTGCCAGTTTCAAAGTAACATATTGAAATACATACGGTTTTTTTTTATTTATATAACCTTGCGAATCATCATTGGTAAGAATTGGTGTTCCTTTGCAATGATTTGTGGTCTATCAAATCTGATGTAATGGTTGGGGTGATCCAGAACATACTGCAGATGTCCTTGAGAGTCGATGCTTCACGTCAGCTATATGTTCTTTTACACGGGTTTCTATAGATCTTTTTGTTTGTTCTATGTAAGAGAGACCACATTCACCATCTAGCTTGTATACTCCTGCATCTTGTAGAGGGACATTACACTTGACAGATAGTAAAAACTGACTTCTTTGGCGGCTTGAAAAATGTCTTAATGGAAGCCCGCTTCAAGGTTTAGCCAATCTTGTCCGCGATTCCTCTGACATATGGTAGAACAGCAGGTACACGCTAGACCCGAAGCTTGTTGTCGTGCAAAACTTGCTTGACGTGCTGAAGCTCAATGGCCAGGTGTTTCTTGCGACAGATCCGTTGTGCTCTATGAAACAAAGATTTTCCCACGGTAGCTAACTGTGATGGATGGTGGTAAGATTCACTGTTTAAGTATATATTAGATTGGTATTTTTTCTATACACAGGATGACCCAGTGTTATTAGGATTCCGAAGTACTAAAACATCTCGAAAAGATAGAGAATTATTTACCTCTAACTCCATTGTAAATTGAATTTTAGAGTTTATGAAGTTAAGGTGGTTTAAAAATGCAGTTACTTTATCCGACGGTAAAATTGTGAAAGTGTCATCTACCTACCGCTTGTAAAATCTCAGATTTACAGAAGAAGTACAGAGGGCTTTCTCCTCAAATTCTTCCATGACTTGCGGCTGGGGACACTGGGAAGATGGACTTATATACTTACCTACTTGTACATTGCTTACAGGATTAACCGGAATAGTGTACTGTATCGGTGGGTCGCCAGAAGAAGTACATAATGATCTTAAGCAGCAGCTTAAAGAATTTGATACCGATGAAGCATTACAGATTGGAGTGGTTAGACATATGTATAAACTGATGGTTGGTGGTAGTACAGAAGGATTGGAAAATGAATTAAGTAATGCGTCGACATGGGGGGAGAAGGTTGAAGCATGCGTGCGTTCTCTTTTTGGCAAAGTATCACATTCTGCACAGTACGCTCGGGAACTCATTGTATATGCATACAGCAGAATCAAACAAATTCAGAAGTACGTTTTTACTCCGCGATATTTGCGTTCGAAATTAATATTACTCCATACCGCGGGGAGTTCTAAAGCGCTTACTCTGCCGCTTCTCTCAAAGGAACCTATTATAGATTACGAGTTACGAGCACCTTTAGCACATTCTGCTGCAGATTTGCGTTGTTCCGCTATAATCAATCGCCATCTTGATGCTACACTTTTGGAATCATTCGAAAAGGAAAATATTTGTGATACATATTTGATATAATTAATGCTGTTAAACGAGTATTTATGTTTACGGATTCCAACAAATGAATAGTAAAACATTGAAATGCACCTCTATATTTATAAAAGTATGCCTAACTAGTTTAAAATTTCTTCCACTCTTTATAATTGTTTCGTTCAATAAAATATTTTTCTGTTTTTTTTTTGTTTTCTACCAACTCTTCTACCTAATTATTTTCTTCAACTATTGTGACCACCTATTATTAATTATAAATACTCTTTATAAAAAGTCGTCCAAAAATATGATCAATATCATTTAATAAAAGTATAAAGACCAATTAAATATCATTTATTAGAAAAATAAATTACTAGGACTAAGATATAACCCTAGTTTCGAAATTATAGTATAATTTTTAATGAATATTGAACTTAAAATATCCTAGAGATGTATACTATGGTTGGAGTACAGAATGGTTGGAAAACGAAGAAAGAAATACGTTGGACATCCGGTTTATTTAAAAGATGCGAAGAATACTCGCGGTAACTCAGTTAGAAACGTCATTTTGAGAAAAGGCCGGTCCGAGGAACTACAACACAGTTTTTACAGTTTGAACGATTTTTAAGAACTATTTCATGTACAGGATAGAAACAACTCGCGAACTACATGAAAAAAAATTACCTCAAAACTATTATAGAAAAAACGCTCATCTCATGATTATCCCAACCATTATATCAGATTTGAAGACCACATACTCTCGCAAAAGACCACCGATTCCTACCAAGGATGATTCCAGAGGTTATATAAATTTAAAACAAAATCTGATTTTAATAGAGAAGATGGTTTGGTATTACCACCGGCATGAGATCCAATCTTACTACAATAATAGAAAGTAAAGTCAGACAAAAATACGTACAAAAAGGTCAAAACAGACCCAACCATTAAACATGCTTAAGACGACTAGCGATCTTATTGAGAAACACTACGAGAAAATAAATATGGACGTTAATTCGATAATTACATCTTGTGGAAAACCACAGAAGGTGTATGGATTACCTAAAATACACAAGCCAAATGCTCCACTACGTCCAATGGTGAGCCAGATCGATTCACCAACTTATAGATTGGCTCAACTTATATCGAAAATACTCTCACCGCTCTGAGAACACACAAGAGCACACACAAAGGATTCTAACCATTTTGGTAGTGACATAAAAGACCTACATCTTGCTGACAATGAAACAACGGTCAGTTTTGATGTCCAGTCGCTTTTCACATGCTTACCTGTTGAAGATTGTATCATAATTGTAACAAGGAAGCTAGCAGATAAGAAGATGGCAGCAGAATATACAGAATTACTTAGACATTGCACATGTTAGGCAATGTCTAAGTAAAAAAAAAGTCCTGCTAACAGATACCAAAACGGTGACCACAAATCCTTGCAAAAGAACACCGATTCTTACCAAGGATGATTGGCGAGGCTATTGAAATTAAAAAGCATCCTAATTTCAATAGAGAAAATAGCTGGGTGGTGGGTGTTCCACCGGCTTGAGGTCCTAATTAAATCAAATACCAAGGATCCACTGCCAGATTTCAAGACACTGGAAGCTCATTTTGCGTAGATCGGAAAAAAAAAATAACTAAAAAATAGAAATAAAAAACGTCAGGACATCGAATACCTCAGTCAAGATCCTGGGTGCTGTAAAGCGTTCGAAACGTAAGCTTATAAATAGTTTATATTAAATGTGATAAAATCCGTACCACCGAAACTTAGTTTTATTACAGTTTTCCACCTTTAGTAAGGTTGGATACAATGAAGCCGTCAAGTTTGTACGCTCTAATCTCAGAAAATATCAATCCGATTAGTAAAATTATTTTTATATAAGGTAGCCCGTTTATTGAGAAAGGTGTCTGAGAAAAGTGTCTATGAAAGGTGGCTATGAAACTTCATGATACATGCCTTTAAGAGCCGCACTCTGAAAACCGAATATTACCGAGAAGGGCCGAGCAGTGAATCCTTAGGTCATCAAGACCGTACGGCAGCGTCTTGTGGTCGACTACCGCAAGACATAGCTAGTAATTTATAATTAACAACTAAAGGATTTTCATGATTGTATGCATGTAGCATACAATCATGAAACTTGAAGTACAGGCAATTGTGGTGTCAAGTCTAAGACATACACTTCGGGAGTTACAAGATAAAATACTGCGTACACCTCTAACCCATATCAAGTTTGGGTTCGGACCAACCCTAAAAGGTGCCCTTGTGACAGCAAGAGCCTACACACCCGTTGGATTCTTGGGCTTCAAAGTAAACTACACACACCGGCACAATTAGCGGAACACAAAAAAAATCGATTTGTTTCTGTTTCCCGGTAATACTGATTTGAGTGGTTCGAGCTCGGTCTGAGGAGAAATTTAAAAGTTTTCTAAATTTCATAAATTCTCAATTTTATTAGTAAAAGTTATTTTTTTCGTGTTTTAGTTGAAATAAAATAAAAATGATTTACCACCACCATAGATTATTAGGGAAGATGAAATGCGAAGAAATTGTTATAGCTATAGATCTATTGCCGCCAGACTGCAGCAATCAATTTCAACGATTCATCTCAGTATTCGACGGTGCCGGTTGTCTGATTCTCTTGTAAGGAGGAGAGACCAAAGCAGGAATAAGTGCACTTTGAGGAGGGATGACCGTATTCTACAACTTCAAGGTTGCAGGAACGCGCGGGTAACGGCTGTGGCGGCCTGAATTGAGCTTGAAGAACTGCGGAGAGTGAGCGTACGGTTCACAGAAGATTTTAAGAAGTAGAAATAGGTTCGTATGTACTGGCCAAAGCTCCAAAACTTGGGAGACACCATCGTTTACACCGGTTAAACTTTGCAAGCGAACATCGTTTTTGGACACAAACGAATGTCATTTTTCACTGGTGTAGAGTGCTCTTAAACCAGATCGGTGGAAGGCAGAGAGGTAGTTATGGTGTGGGAAGCGATAATTTGCTGAGCTCGTACGGAGTTAGTGATGGTCGATGGAGGGTATATGACTGCATCAGGGATCATTTAGAAGAACATGTTGTGCCATTTTCCCCCTATAATGATGAAGGCTTCATTCTGATGCAAGATAATGCTCGGGCTGACAGTGCTCGCTCAGTCCTAGCATACCTAAACCATGGGTGTAACAGATGGGTATAACAGTGATGCAGTGTCCAGCAAGATTGCCGGATATGAATCCTATAGAGCATGTTTGGGACTTGTTTAAGAAAAGTGTTAAGTCCAGAATACCACCCCCAACAACGCATTACTTGAAGAGTGACAGAGCTTGTCCCAAGATACAATAGATAACGTAATTCGCAGCATGTCCAGAAGGATGGAAACGTAAGTTAGGGCATGAGGGAGAAACACACGTTATTAGTATTTCATTTATTTAATGTTAAAATCTTATTTAAATGAAACTAATTTTACGGAGTTTATCACGTTTAATTTTATTATTTATAACCCGACGTTTCGAGTGATTTACAGCACCCATGGTCACGGGAGGACTGAGGTGACAGATGTCCCGATGTCATACTTAACCCGGAGTACCTTCAGCTTTCAATTATTATTCTTTTGATTTCAATAGCCTCGCGAATCACCCTTGGTAGGAATCGGTGTTCTTTTGCGAGGATTTGTGGTCTATCAAATCTGATGTAATGGTTGGGGTGATCCAGAACATGGTCACAGACTGCAGACTTCCTGTGAAGCATCGTCGCTCCATAAGTTCGAGTAAATATAAGAAATCGTTAAAATCTTAGTAATCTTTAATTTACAATATTGTGTGTTCCCACAAAATAGAGAAAAAAAGTGTTTTTTGTTTATTTTGATTATTTTTATTTCATTAAAAACTTATATATATATATGTATATATAGAATAGAATAGAATAGAATAGAATAGAATAGAATAAATTTTTATTCAATATAGACTATTTACATAGTACTTATTGAAAGTCATTTTTTTTTAAGCTACACTGGTTCGCAAAAATGCCTCTGTCCTGGGAAGAACCAGTAAGAAACCCAGCGGGCTTTTTTTTTTTAAGTCATTTTTAAAATAATGTACAATAACTGTATTACAATAGCTGTATTATAAAGATGTAGAAATGGCTTGGCGGCGATCACCTCATTCCCAGGGGTTATCATCATCTATGTATTCTTTAATATTATAATAACCCTTTTTATGAAGTCTTTGTTTAATATAAAATTTAAACTTTTTGATTGAAAGACTTTTAGCACTTTCTGGGATTTTGTTGTAAAAACGTATACATTGCCCCATAAAAGAGTTACTGACTCTGTGAAGTCGGGTAACTGGCATAATTAATTTGTGCTTGTTCCTGGTATTCACATTATGAACATCACTTTTTTTAGTGAACTGGTTTATGTTCTTGTGTACATACAAAACGTTTTCAAATATATATTGAGAGGCCAAGGTTAAGATATTAATTTCTTTAAATTTATCCCTAAGAGACACTTTAGAGCCAAGATTATAAATAGCTCTTACGGCCCTCTTTTGCAAAACAAAAATCACTTCAACATCAGTTGCATTTCCCCATAGCAAAATACCATAAGACATTATGCTATGAAAATAACTAAAATAAACCAATCTAGCAGTTTCAACGTTAGTCAAATTCCTAATTTTTTTTACAGCATAAGCTGCAGAGCTAAGTCTACTTGCTAGTTTAGATATATGGGGGCTCCATTGAAGTTTTGCGTCAAGAGTTATTCCAAGAAAGACAGCAGTATCCACAAGGCTCAACTCTTCCCCACTCACAAGCACATTTACATCTAATTGTTTAACATTTGGTGTTGTGAATTTAATACATTTTGTTTTATTGCCGTTTAAAAGCAAATTATTAACATTAAACCAATGTACTAATTTTGAAATAGCATTATTCACCTCGTCATATAATAAAAGTTGACGTTTTATCTTAAAAATCAAAGATGTATCATCAGCAAATAACACTATATCATGGTTGTCCCCTACTAGGTAAGGTAAGTCATTAATGTAAATAAGAAATAGAAATGGGCCGAGAATCGAACCCTGCGGGACACCCATAGATACTGCTGATCCGGAAGAACTCCTGCTATTGATAACTACTGTCTGCGTTCTATTACTCAAATATGAAATTAGAAGTTGAAGTGCAGAATTTCTTACACCGTAGTGATGTAGTTTCCTGATAAGTGTTTCATGATCAACGCAATCGAAGGCCTTAGAAAGATCACAGAAAACACCCAAGGCATCCCGCGAACTCTCCCAGGCTTCGAATATATTCTTAATAAGTTCAACACCTGCATCGGTTGTAGAACGACCCCTCGTAAAGCCAAATTGGTTTTTGTGAAACAATTTATTTAAATTGAAATGTTTTAACATTTGATTAAGTATAATTTTTTCAAAAATTTTACTTAATGTTGGTAGTACAGAAATAGGTCTAAAGTTAGCAGGGTCCGATGTACTACCAGATTTAAATAAAGGTATGATTTTACTATGTTTCATCAAATCAGGAAACACACCAAATGCAATACCGGAATTAAAAATTATGGCTAATTGAGGTGCAATTATATCTATAATAGACGCACTAACTTCCACGGACATACCCCATAGATCCGCGGTTCTCTTACAATCAATACTTTTAAAAGTATTAAGAATGTCATTTCCATCTACCATATCGAATTTAAAATCTTTTGTACAAGAAGTTACATTTTGTTTGAGTAATGTCTCAGCGGCAGTAGGAGAAGAATTTAATGGCTTGGTTATGGAAATTGGAATATCACTAAAAAACTTTTCAAAGGCTGTAGCAACATCTTGATCAGATGTCACTAGCTTATTGTTAAAATTAATTTTGTAATCATGGTTTCGGTCCTTGACTTTCCCGGTTTCACTATTAATAATACTCCAAGTCATTTTGATTTTATCTGATGCTTTCTTTATTTTATTGCTCAAGTGTAATGACTTGGCTTCAGAGCATACTTTTTTAAATAATTTTGAATAATTTTTAACATATTCCTTAAATGTGTTACTATGATTGTATTTGTATGATCTTTCATTGTAAAGTTCATACAATCTTTGCCTACTTCTGTGGATTCCTACTGTCGCCCATTCATTAAACGTCTTGCGACTATTCAAGGAGATAGTTTTAGAAGTAAAAATAGAATCAAATTCCTTGCTCAGCAGGTTAAACAATACTTCATATAAATAGTCAGTATTATTATTATAAGGAAGTAATAGTAGTTTTTTATTAACGTTACTTCTAAACTTCTCCAAACGATACTTATTTACAGGAACAAACACATTTTTTTTATTATTTGTTTTTTTACATAATATGTAAGGTAACGATATTAACTGTCCGGAATGATCAGAACTTATTTTGTGAATTATGGATCGGTGCAAAGGCTTAACATCTGTAAAAATATTGTCTATACAAGTTGCACTAGATCCAGTAATACGCGTTGGTTCTAAAAACATGTTAACTAAATTGAATGATTGCAACAAAGAAATAAATTTAACAGTGATGGAAGAAGCTTCTAGGAGGTTGATGTTAAAGTCTCCGCATATGACAACAGGTTTGTTCTGTTTATTAAGTTTAATTAAAACTTCTTCCATACTTTTTTCAAAATCATCATATCATATATATGTATATATATGTATATATATGTGTGTGTGTGTGTGTGTGTATATATATGTAATCTAAAGCTAAAACTCCTGATCCTAAATTAAATATATGATTTTGAAAACCACCATGCGATGAACCGTGAGAGACACCGATTCACCCATTTAAACTTTATTATTAGCAAACATACTGATTTATTTGCACACGTTTTTGCGTAAGACAGAATGAGCTTTAGAGAATTCATGAAGCACGGGACGTAAAGGGGTATCCATCCCTTAGGTATCGTCAAAATCAATTAAAGAAAATCTCATGGCCCCACTGATGACTGACTGAATAACCATCTCAAATATGTCATAGCTAAAAGACAAGTCGTTGACGGCCAGCAGAATTAAAGATGTTCAGGACTGTCCTCGCCAATCTGATTTTATGAAGCGTAGCGATAACAATAAATTCTTATTACTTCTGACGCTTATACCACAAATACAGAGTACAGAAGGCAAGCTACATATCATGTGTTCCAGCAACGCACACAAAGACGTAGGTCACGGGCACGGAATCTCAAATGGACTTAAGATAGTCCGAGCGCGAGTACTTGGTATCGCGCCGCAATACGATTATAGTACGAGATTTTTAGATGATATGCCACAAATCCTCGCAAAAGTACACCGATTCCTACCAAGGATGATTCGCGAGGCTATTGAAATTAAAAAAACAACCTAATTTTAATAGAGAAGATGTTTGGGTATTACCACCAGCTTGGGATCCTATAATTAATAAAAATAAATCAAAAACCAAGCATACCACTGCAAGAATTCAAGATACAGTTAGCTCTTTCTGCGTAGATCGGACCAAAAATAATAATTAAAAGCTGAAAGTACTCCGGGTTAATTATGACATCAGGACATCTGTCACCTCAGTCCTCCCGTGACCACGGGTGCTGTAAAGCACCCGAAACGTCGGGTTATAAATAGGAAAATTAAACGCGATAAAATCAGTAAAATTAGTTTCATTTAAAAGGCTTAGGACTGTCTGCGAACAGTTTTTTTTTTTGCATCCGATGAAGCTGTAAAAGCCGAGAAGGCTAACAATTACATCACCGAAAATATCAAATACAATAACAGTTTTTTTGTATTTTTACGATTTTTTTTAATTAGCTAGTTTAGAATTAGCAGGCGTAGTTTAAAGATTTCAATTTATTTCCTATACGTACATGGATATATTTTGTTTTTTTTTTATATTTATTTATATATAACTTAATGTTTATAGATATTTTTTATTATCTCAAGCCAAACTTTTCTTAGGAGCTGTTTATAGATTTGTGACTATTTTGTTATTTACAACTATTATCTAATTATTATCCATTAAAAAATGATCAGTTTTATTAACACACTCTTATTTACAGTTCCAAAATAGTCTATTCGATAAACTCGCGTAATAACTTCCAATTTACAATAACAAGAAATTAACAGAGTTAATATAAAAAAACAGTTTTATTTAGTTATTTACAAAC
Source organism: Luehdorfia chinensis (assembly GCA_019845155.1). Classification (NCBI taxonomy): domain Eukaryota; kingdom Metazoa; phylum Arthropoda; class Insecta; order Lepidoptera; family Papilionidae; genus Luehdorfia; species Luehdorfia chinensis. Next base: position 7,606,274 of record JAHVAK010000025.1, on the reverse strand, counting down.
TAAATTTTATAGGAAACTATAATTGTATTTAAACATTAAAAAATGGTCTTTAATTAATAAACTCGCAAAATAACTTTTCTAAATTAAAAGGTATAGGTCAGGTAACGAAACAGAGTCGCAATCATAACACAACTAATAAAAAACGAAAACAATATATATACTTGAATGTAGAACATTACTACTTCACATTCGAATACCCAATAATGTGTTTTATTTGCATAGAAGGAAGAATGGCACGAACTAGTCGTAACTAAAAGAGCTCAAGTTACGAATTAGCTCAACGTTTACGCAGTTATGTTCCTTATAGGCTATGAATAGGCCATCAATTTCCGTAACGAGTCTCGGCCAAGCCATAGGCGCCCGAATACATATATTTCGGTTCGAGAACTCGGCCCACTTAAGGCCTTCGTAGCACGGCCACCGAGCCCGGAACTCGAAACAAGCGTCTGCCTCCCTCGTACCCGCGGCCTCGGATTGCCAGTACGCGGCTACGCAATAGAAATACTTTCAACGCACTTGCACGTATTCCTCGGCCGCACCAGGGCGTCGTAATTTGAAGCGCAGCTCTGGTTTTAAAACCCAGTAGCGTAAATACGTCCCAACCCTACTGCACACGCACGCATCGCGAGGATACTGGCAGCATAATGTACTGACAGTGGCGCCATTATCGACAGAAATGGAGCAAAGAAAGAAAACGTCACTGCTTACGTTTGAACTCCACTTTAAACATTTTCAGAACCCGTATTTTTTATACTACCTGTCTAGTCTCAAAAATATAAGCATAAGTATGATACAAGTATCCAGCAAAACGTTTCTTCTAGTATTCCTTTTCTACATCACACTTTTTTCCAAAGTGGGAGTTGACAACCGTACCACTACGGCAGAAGGTAGGTATAAAAAGTGAAGTACATACATAAACTAGCCTTTTGTACTCTCTCTATTTTGTGCTTATAACCATCCAGTCGTAAGTTATTACGGAGGCTGACTTATGATGACTAACTATATCATAAAGAGATTTAATAACACTGTGGTCAAGCCTTGACTAAAATCAATACGAAACAAAAACGGACTAACTAAAGAAATAACAACATATTAAAAATTGTATATTTTATTAAGATAAAAGTATGTTATTAGAAAAATCTCCGACATATTGATACTTAACGAGGCTATATCGAAATGGTCGTCTATACACGAACTATACAACGCACGGCATATCAATCCATCCAAATGTTATCCTCGACACTCTGACACTCATAGGAACATTTGCACCTTATAGTAAAATTTCTACGTACGTCTACGTCGTTAACTATATATCTGACGTGGGTTCTTAAAGCTTCAACTATTACATATTGAAAAAAAAAACTATCCAAATATGGAAGTTAATTCTACATTTGAATTTATGTGAAATATCACCACAAGCACCAGGTTTATCAAAAAAATACGATGTATTTGTTAATAACGCTTGACTTATTATAAACATCGCTTTATTACCATCCAACCAATAACAAAATAAATCTTTATAAATTCTGAGATCAGCTGTCAGAACCGCACGTTTACAATGAGTAAGGGAGCAAACAATATCTACAATATATTCTCGTTTCGCTCTTAAACACTACTATACTGCACGCTCACAAAGAGTAAGGGAGCAAACAATATCTACGATATATTCTCGATTCGCTCTTAACATTATTATACTATTTAATACTTTCCATCAAACTTCCCAACTTTAGCTGTACACATAACAACCTCCCGATCTATTTCGCAATGTACAATAATTTCAAATTTATATATAGCTAATACTGTATTGGGACGGAACATAACAAACCTCACTTTTTACTGCCTTTTTACTGCCTTCCACTCGTTTGTGAATAAAGTAAATCAGATTCAAACGTGACTTCAAGCTATTCTTTTCATGTAACGTGAATTCAACGTTTTCAGTTTAACTCATCAACCCTGTGTTGTTGCATTGTGGTATTGTGGACCTTAAATGAAGTCTCTTTTAAGGCCCATAGTCCAAAAACTACTTCCGTGACATCCAGTGTTTCGTGGCATACATTTTAACACGAATAGTGAATATAAACTTGTTTGTAACACAACCACACACGTTTCTAAAAAGTTGTTATGTGTACTGAGTGAAAACGATAAACAATCACGTCGAGCTCCAAAACATACGATTTCCTGTTTTCTTTCCTTCTTGAACTTCTTGAATTCTTTCCTGTTTATTAATGGTGAAACTTTTTTGATTTTCACATGTTTCTGTCATGACGAAAACAGAATGTAAATTATAATGGATGCTTTTCTCACAGTCGGATCTTAGTTACCTTGTTAATTTGTATGAATTTTAAAAACTTTAACAACACGAATGGCGTAAATGGTATAGTAATTCGCAAGTTTATTATTTCTTTTCCATCTTTTATATTAAACAAAGAATTAGTTGTCATATAGTATTATGACATGATCTTACAAGTCAAACTGAAATCATTCAACAACAGTTTTTATTTCATAAATGTATGTTCAAGTTAAATAAAATATATCATGTTAGAACACTAACTACAATAAATTGTGCAAGCATACAATTCCTAAGGAAATGGTCGATAAAGACTAAACTGTTACAAGCGTCCATGCTAAATAACTATTACTTACTGCAACTTGTTGTATAACATACATAGCTATATTTACTTTAAACATTCTTATAAAGAAATTGCACTTATATATATCACTTACATAACTCTAGTACTTTAATAATCTATTCCGTCTATAATATCTGTTTCTGAACAATTTTAAATGCAACTTTTCGATACAAAAGCACTTTCATGAACATCTTGAGAAGCGAGTCAATTATCGTTTATTCGGATAAATTTTCAAGTTTATCCAAGATCGAACACATATCAGATTCACTCATTGAAACAAACTTTGTATTTTTAACTTGGGCAAGTAGTGCGGCTCTTGTTTGATGATTTTCACCTGCAAAATTAAACGGGCATTACAAGTTTTATATTTATATCCGACATGTGGTAGAGGCGGTAGTAAATCCGACATCATTGGCGTATCTACGGTAATTTACCAAGCAGCAGTGTGCAAACATTACCTAGCTTCGGTTTGAAGGACTCTGTGAGTTAGTGTAATCACTGGGCATGTGAGACTTAAGAACTGATGCCTCAGGGTGACGAGCGCAGAGTCGTGTCACACAGTAATGTTCTGGCTGACAGAGCATTCGTTATGGGCAGACGTTGCACTTACCATCAGGTGAACGTTTTGCTCGTTTAGTCACCTTATCCAAAAAAAAAAAAGACAAGTAAATTTGAATAAGACGTGATTTCTATTTATTCTTAATTTTATGTATAATTAATAATGTCAATAAAGTCGTGTAGGATAGATACTATAAAGTTTAGTCAATTTACAATGATATAAATAATACATACCTCATCATACATAGAATTTTCTTTCGGATCAAGAGGGTCTTTTAAATGCTGTAAAATAACAAACAAATTCTAAAATAGTATTTAGACAAGCAACATGGTAATTTTCTAATATTTTTCCTCTGACAATATTTTACCTTACTTCAGTATTTAAGAGTGCATCGGCGAATGTCTTTAAACGGTGAGTAGAATGTATATCTGCTACAAAATAATGTAGTAATGTGTGTAGCACGAACTATGTGGATGTACTGTGTACTTAGACGTGTGTGTGTGTGTGTGTTTAGGCGAGTGTGTGTGTGTGTGTGTGTGTGTGTGTGTGTGTGTGTGTGTGTTTAGGCGAGTGTGTGTGTGTGTGCAGGCGAGCGTGTGTTCTATGTGCAGTCTGCAGTGTATACTGTTCAGTGTAGGTAGTGTACAGTGAGCCGTGAATGCAGTGACACGGTATGTACCGTGTGCAGTGTATGCAGTGAGCAGTGTGTGAAGTGAGCAGTGTCCACTGTGAAGTGCATTTAGTGAGCTGTGTAAAAATTGAACAGTGTAAAACGAGCAGCGTGTACACGTGCAATGTGTAGTGTTCATTGTATACCGTGTATGTATTGAACAGTGTCTACAGTGAGCAGTGTGTGCAACGTATACATTGAGCAGTGTGTGCTGTGTGTACAGAGTGCAGTAAACAGTTTTTACTCATATTAGTGTGCATAGGGTCCAGTGCGAATTGTGTGCATTGGCCAGTGTTTACAGAGATTAGTAAGGTCAATGTGCAGTATGTCCAGTTTGCATTGTGAGCAGTGTGTAAAGAGAGTAGAGTGCACCGTGTGCATTGGGAGCAGTGTGTACAGTGACTAATGTGCCCAGTGTGCGGTGTGTACGGACAGTAGTGTGCAGTGAGCAGTGTATACAAAATCCTAAAACTGTGACACAAAAATATGACAAATATATACAAAGGAATATAGAGGACAAATATGTGTGGAAATAACTCATACTGTAACTGTTGCTTTGAATTTATGATGTCTTTTTTGTAATTTATAAATTACATTATGTAATATGGCATTAAAGGAAAGAAAGACCCCAGAGTTTCTTCCCGGTTCTTCTCCGAGAAGGTCTTATTTCTGAACCGATGTAGATTTTGACGTTCAAAAGAGGTCTGAACGAACCTAAATTGAATAAAGACATTTTGGACTTTGAAAGAGGTAGTGTGCGCAGAGTGCGCAGTGTGCAGTGTGCGGAGTGTGCAGTGTGCGGAGTGTGCAGTGTGCGGAGTGTGCAGTGTGCAGTGTGCAGAGTGTGCAGTGTGCGGAGTGTGCAGTGTGCGGAGTGTGCAGTGTAAGCGACGCTGACCTTGGGGGGGCGTCCGCGGCGCGGTGGGTGCGCCTGCGTGCGCGCGGCGAGCACGCGCAGCTGGTGCGCCCGCAACAGGTGCTCCGTGTGCTCCCGCGGCGACGCGAACCGAACGCCGCACGACGCGAACACACAAACGTACTCTTGTTCTGCACGCAACAATTGCTCCAATTTTAAGTGTTTCATCAAACTGCAGGAGGCGGCTAAAGTATTGCACGGACAGCCCGGTGGTAGGATTTCTATGCAGGAAAGCATCTAGGTAGGTAGGCAGTGGTATGCAAACATTACGTTGTTTCGGTCTGAAGTGCACTGAGAGCTAGTGTAATCACTGGGCATATGAGACTTAAGAACTGATGTCTCAAGGTGGCAAATATTGCACTTACCATCAGGTGAACGTTTTCCTCGTCTTGAGCTTTTTAAAAAAAATACCTTTATTCGTGTAGAATAATACCCTAATATGAAATGCTGTAACTATACTGCTCGTGGGAACGCGATAGGGAGTAAGAATTTTTTGACTCTTACGAAAATGGCGGCTACTTTCCCGCGTGTGGTCTCTGCCTACCCATTATACATATAAGAAATCGCCTTTTTCTTATATGTATAAGGGGTACAGTATGTATAAGTGTTCCATGTCCTTTTTTTTAAATAATATTTGCCCCACACTAAGATTTGTCCCACCGCTTATACGTTCTACTGTCATTCACATACACAACACATATACAACACGGCTGGGGTTCGTTCCCGCCATGCGGTAACACAATCGGGTACCACTAGGCCACGCGGTCGTCGTTAAAACTTGCGAAAGTTGTAACACGCACGCAAAAAGTAACGCCTATTGTGCGACCATATGTAGAAAAACTGTAACTTCATTAGATTATAGAAATCACGCAACAGTGTATGTAAGTTGAAATTGTAAGCCACTGCGCTATGAGCGGCCGCTGAGAGAATGCACATTTGACGTATAACAGATTGGCGTAGAGAGTAGAGACTTAAGAACTGATGTCTCAGGGTGACGGGCGCAGTGTGGTGTCACACAGAAATGTTCTAGGTGACACAGCATTTGTTGTGGGCGGACGTTGCACATACCATCAGGTGAACGTACATACGAACAATAAAAATTTATTCCGCCACTGATGAGAGGTAGTGTGATCACTGGTCCTGGTGATCGTTTTTCTAGTTTGGTCACAAGGTGAAATAGAAAAAAAAAACCGGGCTCGTGTGCCGCAAGTATGCTCACTGTCGTCGTCTTCGGGGCGCTGCGTGGCGACGTGTTGCGCGAGGTGCTGGCGCAGCTGCGCGTCGCCGGGCAGCAGCAGCCCGCACACGCCGCACGAGTGCCGCGCCGCGCCGCGCACCGGGCTCTTTATATCCGCGTGCGCCGACCGCCTGCGGACAGCTTTCATAATGGTGGTAGGATTCCTACGCGGGAATCCGTCTACGTAGGCACCAGGTACCTGTACCCAGGGCCAGTTATTCTGCCGTGAAGTGCAGTACTGTGTTTCGGTTTGAAGGGAGCTAGTGTAATCGCTGGGCATATGAGACTTAAGATCTTTTGACTCAGGGCGATGGGCGCTGTATGATGTCACACAGAAATGTTCTGGGTGACACCGTGTTTGTTACGGGCAGACGTTGCACTTACTATCGAGTGAACGTTTTGCTGGTTTCATCACTTTTCTAAGAAAAAAAAACACGTGAACTCCTCCCCCACAATGAAAGCGCGGCAAAACCAAACTGTTTTAGTAAGTATGAAATCGCACAAATACATTTCGGTAGTTAAGTATTAACGCCACCGGAAAAATAAATAAAAATAAAGAGCAATCTTGTTGTTCCATTGACTACACTTACACTTTTGTTTTTAAATAAAATGTTTCTAACCTAACCGTGGAGTGGTGGCACTTCAAAACCGCCAAACCTGTAGCTGCGGTGAACGAGCGGGCGTGGTCTGATAGCGCTATATACTTGACTAGCTGATGCACGCGACTTCGTCCGCGTGGTTATAGGTTTTTGGTTTTCCGGAATAAAAAGTATCCTATGTCTGTCCCCAGAATGCAAGCTATCTCTGTGCCAAATTTTGTAAAGATCAGTTTAGCGGTTGAGCCGTGAAAATGTAGCAAACAGACAGAGAGAGTTACTTTCGCATTTATAATATTAGTATGGATTATGGCCGCGCTCGGGCCCGCGCTCGGGCCCGCGCTTTTAATGTTGGGGAGCGGTAAACGCGTTGTACTTTTGGCGCCAACTCGAAAGGTGCCGGTAGTATTTTTATTTGAATTTTGGAATTTCTGTGTATATTTTCACTTTTGAAGTTTAACATTGATATTGTGCTTGTGAACGTGTAAAGTGATTGAAAAATTCAATTCAATACCAAAATTGTAATTTTTGTTTTGTCTGTGTCCAGCAAATCTCTATATCCATCATCATTCATCATACATACATACATAAGATCACGACTGTATCCCATAAGGGGTAGTCAGAGACTGGGCACTGCAAAAACACAATCATTCATCAATCCAGCAAATATTCAGTAAAAGTCAACCATCATTTTTCTGTCCATCGAAATGAAGTTATAATCAAATTATTACTCAAATATGGCTCGATTTGGTAGCCAGGATAGAAAAAAGAATAAGTATAAATGAGTTATACTGTACCTATGGCTATACATATGATTCCGCTGCTGAAATCTCTCGCCACACACGGTGCAATCGTAGGAGTTTTCCATCGGGCGACCCGTCAAGTGCCGCTTGCGATGCTGGTTAAGATTCGTTACCTACAATTTAATTATTAACTGAAATTAGCAAATAGAAAATACAATCATTGCATTGGCGACCGACATAGCCTTCTGGTCGGAGTATCTGACTTCTACGATGGAGGACCAAGGTTCAAATGCCAGCCGGAACAAACATTTATGCAAAAACACCACTTTGTGGTATACGTGTCTGGTCGCGCTTAGTATGTGAAATTCACTTCTGTGAAATGCACTCACGAAACAGGAAAACACTGGTGTGGGCCAAAGTTTAATAATAAATTATACAGCTTTATTTTTCGTTGACGAAACAATTGTAAGTTTAATAAAAATTGGATGAAACTACGGAGAAACATGATGCGAGTGAATGAGCAAACCTGATTCATTCGCATCAAGTCTCATCAACCACCAACCGCCCTAATCTAGTATATTAATATGTGAAACGAAAACTGTGTACCCATTTGTAAGCATATTGAGTGCACGTTAAGAGTGTCCGATTTGGCATAGTTAAAGTTTGTATGGAGAAGATGCGGGGAATCTAAAATATGTACATGTATGCATATTTTTTTTTATTGTAGAAAGTGACGAAACGAGCAAAACATTCACGTGATGGTAAGTGCAACATCCGCCCACAACAAATGCCGTGTCACCCGGAATATTTCTGTGTGACACCACACAGCGCCCGTCACCCTGAGACATCACTTCTTAAGTCTCAAATGCCCAGTGATTACGCTAGCTCACAGTGCCCTTCAAACCGAAACACAGTAATGCTTGCACACTACTGCTTCACGGCAGAATAACTGGCCCTGGGGTGGTACCTACCTAGACGGATTCCTGCATAGGAATCCTACCACCATTAAAACTTACAAATACATTATATTGAATAAAATAAAACTTTCTTTATTTACGTTTGTATTGACAATGTCAATCACATAATAGTCTGTCGTTTGTTTACATTCATACTGCCAATGTCAAACACGGTAGAGATTGTCGCCATTTTTTTTTAAGTTGTACAATGTTGCCAACAAATAATTACTCGCACCTCAATAACGTTCAACCTTTAAAAAAAAATTATCGGACCACAGATACACAGAGATTTCGACGACCTGAGTTCGATGACCAGTGCCAGTAGCTCTAAAATTGAGAAAAGTGCTGATTTACCACGTGCTGAGCGGGTGAAGGAAAACATCACCTGCATGTCTACAAACATACATACAATCACGCATTTTTCATATAGCCCGCTTTTCGCCTCCGCAGGAAACGAGACGTGACGGGTGGCGAACCACGTCGAATATTTCGAGGATATATGAAGACCGCCAACCTACATTGGAGCAGCGTGGCGGACTCTTCCCGGCTCCAACCCCGTTTCAGAAATGAGATCTGTGCTCTCTCTGTGTGATGTCTGAGGAATAAAAATATTTCGACCGCCAGCCCGCATTGGAGCAGCGTGCCCTTTCTGCCCCAAAAACTTCTTAGAAATGAGAGGTGCTGTGCTCAGCAGTAGGACATTTGTTTTCCTTTTTTACATGTACAGCGACAAGATTAAAACAGACCCCACACTAAGCAAAGCCTGTCTTGTTGGGTGTAATTTATTAATTACCTTTTACAATTTCCAATTTCGGCCTTTACTACGGCTAGAGTAATATACATAAGTTAGACTAAAATAACTAAATTAATAAATGCAACTAATAGCGGTAATGGTTTTATGAATAAAAGTGTAACGAGGTAAATATTTTCATGTTCGTGTGTATGTGTGTGTGTGCGTGCGTGTGTGTGTGCGTGCGTGTGTGCGTGCGTGCGTGTGTGCGTATGCGTTTCAATAATGTATGTAATATAGGTTTCTGTACATGTTTCTTTATCACTTTATTTATCACCGGTGATTATTTGTTCAGAGTCTTCATATATTTGTAGGGTGTTACTTTACTTCTTTGTAGTTGAATAGTTACCTGAGCATAGGCTTTATCGCAGCCGGGTTCCGGACAGACGTACGGACGCTCGCCGGTGTGCAAGCGCACGTGATTGTTTAAGTTCGTCACCTGTCGATACAAATGTTTCACGATGTAAGAATCGAAAGTAAACCAAGTATCGTATGAAAAACTTTTGAATACCACGTTTTCAAAACGGACTAAAAGTTTCATACCCAACAGACAAACAAACAGACAGAGAATAGTTTTTTTTACTGGTAGGATTCTTATGCAGGACACCTATGTAGGAACCCAAAGCCCACTCTAGGTCTGTTATTCTGCCGTAAAGCAGTAGTGTGCAAACACTGTGACAAGGTTCGGTCTCAAGAGCACTTGAGAGCTAGTGTGATTACTATGTATATAAGACTTGAGAAGTGATGTCTCTGGGTGACGGGGCAGTGTGGTGCCATACAGAAATCGCTCCTTGGGAAATTAGTTTAAAATCCATACTTATTATTAATATTATAAATGCAAAAGTAACTCTCTTTGACCCTGAGTCTGTTTGTTACCTTTTCACGGCTCAACCATTAAACCAATCTTGACATCTTGATATTGGGCACAGAGCCAACTTGCATTTTTTGTTCCGGAAAATCTAAGATTCCCTCTGTATTTTTAAAAAACGTGAATCAACGAGGACGCAGTCGCGGATTTCAGACTAACAGACATACATGTAAGTAAGTAAACTAGGTAAATTGAGCACGTACTACCCGAATTCAAACACATCTATCTACAGGTTGGTTTAGGAATAAACGTACCCCCCCAATGGGTCCTCGCCTTGTCGTGGCGGAGGGGCTTAGTAACCGTGGCTTGGTCACCCACGGTGAATCTAAGAGGGGCCCATATGGTCGGCCTGTGGCGTCAGGCTGGCCCGAAGTGGTTGCTCCGTGTGGGCTGCGCAAGCCCACTCTTGATGCGAATAGGGGACGGCTGTGGGAAGCAGTACGCTGCCCTCCGCGACCGAGGTGACTCGACCTCGGCTGCGGAGCGGTGGTCCTGCTGTGACCCCGACGGAAGAACCATGGGTGCCGTAAACCGCTCGAAACGTCGGGGTCACGGCATGACCATGGGTGCAGTAAAGCGCTCGAAACGTCGGATTATAAATAGTCAAAAATAAACGCGATAAAATCCGTTAAAATTAGTTTTATTTAAATAATAGTAAGTTTGTAGCGACATCTATGTCGCCACATGAGAAGCTCAAGAAATATTTCATACAATCCATAATCGCGCTATGAAAGTTTTCTGAGATTGCGAACTATATATACAACATCTAAATATTACTAGTAGGAGGAGACGTCCTCCCCAGATCAGACCACTCAATCTGGCGGGTAGCTTTTCCTTGGCAATATATTATATGATGTTCTCCTAGCCGATTTCGACCACGGCGACAACTGCCGACTACTGTCGAGAGCCATCAACTACGCAGGAGATATTATAGTGCCACAAGTGTACGCAAACACAGAGGCACTCACTCGTCCCAACCTACCCGCGCCCGATGTAACGCTGATGCGATAAGATCGGAGGTAGGCTAGGATGCAGTGTCAGAAACACGGGGACAATCACAACACAACCAGACCCGAAAACCAACAATTTATGTTTTAGCAAAAATGTTGGCTCCGGCTGGGATTCGAACCCAGGACCCGCGGCTTAGAAGTCAGGTACTCTGACCACTAGGCCACGCGGTCGTCAATATATAACGCTCATACAGAACAAAGCCATTGAAGAGCGGCAATATAAAGAACATACAGACAGATTATTGTTAATTGAGACATACCTGTGTAAACGCTTTTCCACATTCTGAACACTTATAAGGCCTTTCGTTTGTGTGAATACGGAGGTGTGCCCTCAGGTTGTTCGACTGAGAAAATGCTGTTGACGAAACATGTGAATGAAGAACGTGAACATTTATTTCGTAAAAAGCGATTATTTTCAATTACAAAAACAATAACGCAGTTAAAATTTGAATAGAAAACCATTTTTCACATTACGCCTATCTCGCTCAAATTCATCATACATCATCATCATCATTTCAGCCTATCACTAGTCCACTGCTGAACATACGCCTCCCCCATATATTGCCACAAGATTGTAGCTTTCATTTTGAAAGGGGGGGATTTTGTCATAGTCGCCACGATTGGCAGGCGGGTTGACAATCGCAATTTTTTATTAAGTTATAGGAAGACACTGCTGCCCATCTCCTGGTTTTCATTTTCCCTCCGTCAACTTTTACGAAACCCGCGGGACGAAGTGGGTTGGTAGATTCTCTTAATCCCCACCACACGTCATCATTAAAATTCATCCAAAATATAAGAGGATAGATGAAATGATATACCAATCAGCTTACAGTTATAAGTATCAGTTTGACATCAGAATCAGAGTCGTGGTAGCACTCTCCTTAAATTTCATAGTACGCAAGTCACTAAGTTCGATTCCAGTGCCGGCACCTTTAACTTGTTCTGCAGTTTTAAGTGCTGATTTACCACACGCTCAGCGGTGAAGGAAAAAATCCTGAAGAAACCTGCATGTATACAAAAATGCATCCAATAACGCCTTTTCCACTTATTCGCGGTAGGCAGTGACCATGTCCGTAGCCCACTTTTCGCGTCCGCAGAAAACGTGACGTGACGGGTGGCGAACCACGTCGAATATTTCTAGGATATATGAAGACAGCCAACCTTGCATTAGAGCAGCGTGGCGGACTCTTCCCGGCTCCAAAACCCTTTCAAAAATGAGATCTGTGCTCAGCACTTCACAACTTATAGACTGGTTAGGTACCTTACTATTTTTAAGAATAAGTTTATTTAGTTTGGGTGACATAATAGTCTATCTACGCTTCGTGAATGTTAAGAACAAAATAATTTGTAACCGTGCGTTGTGTCCGCTTGAAACACATGTCGTAAGCCGAACACAAGTGCGGGCTGTGGACAGAGCAGTGTTGCTGTGTTCGGGCTAAATCTTATTTAAAAATGGGCTAGAAGTAAAAAAAATTGGGCTAAATTGCTAAATAAGCAATAAAAGTGGTTGATTTTTTTAATATAAATAATTGCATATGTAGTATTGCCAGGTGTCATGTTTGCGCGGGGCGCCCCGATTTTCAGAGGTTTGGTGACGTCCCCATTCAGCCTTGATCGGATCGGAAGGACGCCAAATGTTCCGATTTCTCACTAACCTGTAATTTTATATAGTTTGCTTAAGTTTTTTTTGTTTTGTCTCTTGTACCTATCCACTGGTAAAATAACTTATAAAAAATTTACCATCCGATAAAAATAAAAGATGATTCACAGAAATCTGGTTTTTTGTAGCCATTGTCGCTGTCCCGATTTGAAAAACCAAATTCCAGATTATTTTTACCTTCCGGCCCTAAATTTGAGATACTGAACCTGGCAACACAATGCATATACCTACCTAATAGATAAAGGGATTTCCCACACATTCAAAGTTCCTCCACTTTTTACATAGATTTTATAAAAATCTGTGATATTTCTATGGTTTTGCAGTAGATAATATTGGGCTAGAGTTCGGGATAGGGGCTAAATTGCTATGCACGGGGCTAAACAAGCAGAAAAAGGGCTGGATCTAGCTCTCAAGGGGCTAAGGACGAATCGATGGGAAGATTAAAAAATGACGTAGCTCCGGATTCGCGTATAACCGGGCAACGTAAAGTCGGGGTATTACTACAATTGTTTTGTCGATAAATAAAAAAACTAAGTATAAGAAGAAAAACTGTCAAAATTGCGTAGTTTTATAAAACACTTTACACCTCAAGAGACATTTATCATGTTTCGATGTCTCATACATCTCAACATCCTATGTGGATGAATTTATGTACTGTTATTTTAATGACAGAAAGTGTACAAAATATACAGATCTAGTGCATCTTGACAATTTTTTTTAAAAACGATGCCATAGTCGGATTTCGTAGGTGCGATTTAGACATAAATTACACAACACAACCAGACCTGGAAACACAATTTGTGTTTTTACACAAATGTTGGCTCTTGCTGGGATGCGAACCCAGGACCCGCGGCGTAGAAGTCAGGTACTCTGACCACTAGGTTACGCTGTCAATAATTGAAAATGACATATAATTTACTACTGCTATTCTTCCGGTCAAATTTAACTGTATTGAAATAATCCAATAAACTAGCTAAATTTGTCACTCATAGGACAGAAATGATCTGTGGATGCAAGTATGCTTCCTCATCCAATTTATAAATACAATGAAAACTTCTTCATATGCAATGCCATAATCTCAATACAGAATGTATACAGTTACAGTACAAACTTTAAGAAAAAAAATAAAATAAAAGCAAACCTTTATTACAATAAGTACAGACAAAGCGCCTCTCGGCGCGGTGATTCCGCAGGTGATTTTGTAGTTGCATACTCTTCTGAAAGGATTTGTGGCAAATACCACAGTAAAGTCCTGTCTCATTGTTATCCTGTAACGTAAAAACAAATTCTATGAAATTATAAACATAAGAAAAAATGTAGTTCACTATACAAACATAGAGATAGTTGCCACACTTGTCACATGGCTTAGCAACCACATTAAGTTCTGCCATTTAAGCTATTAGAAGAATCAGGCACCTGACTAATGTGGCTGGCTACAGCTAAATTAGTACATTTTGAATACTTCCACAGTATTATGTCCTATGACTTATTACTATGGGGATTGCAGCTGGAATGGAAACAATATTAATTTATCAAAATACTACATATGTATGGAGAAACATGATTTTTTTAAACCAAATAGTGACTTTACCTGTACAATGGAATAGGTCAAAACACATTTGAGGTTCCTATGTGTATAATTCGCCAAAACTAGAAAGTATTTGCTTAGTATTTTCTTAGTAGATTTGTAATATATCATTATAAAATTCATATACATGTGATGCAAAAAAACTGAGTTTTCAAAATACTTGACAAGACATTATTAGATAAAGCATATTATAATAAAGATCATTATATAGAGTACACACATCTTTCTATGCAAATAACTCCTACTCTGCACTTGTCAACCCCCTGGCTACAAAACATAAATGTAATAAAACAATGTAATATATTGATAACATTATGTAACATGGCACTGTTAAATAAGACCCTAAAGTTCCTAGCCGGTTCTTATCTGATGCCTTATTTTTTGAACTGATGTAGATTTTAACATTCGTAAGAGCTTCATAAAGTAAATTAAATAAAGAAATTTTTACATTACAATGGTGTCAACAGGAGGATGCAACCACTCATACAATTATTTATTTTGTTCTTTAGTCACCTGTTCCAACACTCATAAGACAAAATGGGTTCTGGTGGTACTGGTTTCTCTTAAGCTTCTCCATCCATGAGCAATTGAAAAAATGTTCTTAATTTCTGCCTGTCAGAGCTTGCTAAGCAAAGCTTTGTTATTAAACATTTCACATTAATAAGAATAAAAGAATAAGATGTCAATAAGAACTTTCATTCGCAGTCATAATCTGAGCATTATTCACTTTTCTCTTTCTACACCTAAACATTCATTTAATCATCATGATATAGTTAATTACTGACAAATATTAATTTTTAATTATTTACAGAATATAATATAGTATAGTATAAGATATTTATTTCCTTAACCCAAGTTTAAATGTTACTGTTATTATTTTATATATAGTACCTCTTCAGTGTTAGAAGATCTTGGTTCTGTTGCTTCGGATGTATTATCTCCAATGGTAATTTCTGGTACTAGAGGCTGGCACTTAAAACAGGCATAGACACCATCTTTCCCAGTTTCAAACAATTGCTGAAACAGTGAAAAGTTTATAGATTAAATGAATATATCAAATACAAATTTTAGAGGTATTTAGTCTTAATTACCGAAAACTAGTTTAGAATTTATAACAAAAAAATTACTTATAATAACAATATTTAAAAACAATCTGTATAAAAAACAAAGGTTTTAATATTAGAAGCAGTTATCCGTGAATCTAAAAAAAAACGAATGTTTTTACACAACGCAGAGCCAGACGTAAAAAAACAATCCGAGAGACTAAAGGAGATAAAAAAAATAAGGCGGGCAGGTTTCGAACTCAAGTTTTTTTATTATTACTGCTACAATAAGCCTATGACAATGGAAAGTACTTTTTACAACTAAAATCTTTTAATATAACTATTTCCGAAGAAATAGCTTCAAGAAATTTAATAGTGTTATTTTTATAACAATCTCGTAAAGAAAACAAAAAATATTGATGCGAGTTCGGCGATACAATGGTAATAAAGTATGTTTAAATCTACTTACAACTGCGGGTTTGAGGCAAATTCCACATTTATCCATTCTGAAAGTGTTTCTCCCTCAATTATTTATTGTATACAAAGTAAATTCCGTAAATATCAGTATTTTTCTCATTATACGATAGCCCATCAGACAGGTAGAAGCGGGGTGGGGCACAGCGGAGCAGGGGGAGGGGGAAGTGCTAACCATAGAGTAGACATAGTACAATGGTATATATTATAGTTGAACGAAGCCCTTGTTTAACTAACGACGACAGTATTAAAATTACAAGAATTAAATCCATACATTTTACGTAGCACTGCAATGCGCCCGTGTCAAAACACTATTGATTTTTTTAATTTATTAAATTAGGAAATACTTAATAAAATAATGTAACTAAATGTTTTACCTTAATTTCTTTCTATGTGTGTCTGAGAAAACCGTCTGAAGAATAACACAAGAAAGAAAAATAACTGCAAGTAATTTAAAAAAAGATAGTCACGCCAGGGAAGAGTCGTCCGCGTCCAAAAAATATCAATATAGATGCTTTTGATCTCTGTGCTATTCGCCACAAAATTCACCAATTTTATATAGTAAAAAAAGAACTGCCTACTCTAAACAAATTATGTGGTGTGTTGAAAGAAGATATTTATTTTGATGTAATCAACGCCACATTGCATAGGATTTTACAAAATATTGGATTTAAATGCAAGCGATGACAGTCTAAAAGAAAAATATTAATAGAGCGTTAGAATATAACTGCTTGGCGCGCTAGATATATCAGGAAAATGCGGAAAAATCGAACCGTCGAAAAAAGTCCTGTGGTGTTCTAGGATAAAACTTATATCCACAACACATACCTACCTATATGGTTTTCTAAAGACTTAATATGTCGTTTGCGAGAGAAAAATAAATATCGTCTTTTATATAAAAATATAAGAACCCTCGAGTCAAACTTACATTCCAATTACTTAAAAGCAGATGTTCAACTCTTACAATTATTTGCTATAAAAATTATATACCTTCAAAATGGTATTAAATCAAACCCAAGAATGCTGTTCATTTATTAAGATTAAGCAAAACTTCCTGGAGCGGCGATGCTTCACATCAGCTGTATGTTCTTTTACGCGGGTAAGGATGGTAGTGAGATTACTGAGAAATGCTTATTAATGAACAATCGGACTAAATGAGCGAGTCGTAGCGAAGCGCTAGGCAACCATCAGGCTTGGAACGTCGAGTGCAACTGAATATACTCCACAAAAAGTTCTATTTATGTTAGAGGCGATATTAACGGTTTAAATATTTAATCTACTCAATATATATTTTCAAATTTTATCTTCATTAATTATAGCTGAGATGTTCGTTAAAAGTTATAACTTATTAGTTCATAACAACCGACTATATTAAATTCGATTAAGGGATAATTTTGTTTATTTAAACGCCCTCTTGGCTCTTTCATAAGTTTGTTCTAGAGGCTTTGGCACAGATGCCGTTGCTGTTTTCATATGTATTTGATTATGATGTATAATCTCGATTATAAATCTAGTACCTCTGGGATGTGTTGCCCCCCAAAATGAGAGCTACACACTTTAGTGGCTATGTATGGGGAAGGGCTTTCTTCAGCAGTGGACTAATGATAGTTTGAAATGATGATGATGATGATGATGATTATAAACTTCAAAGAGTTCAAAGAATGTTTATTTTTTATTTTGTCTACGTACCTAATGTCAATACTGAAAACGCAAATTTAAGATTCTAGTTTAATTAATATCTATTTTTTATTTCGTTTTATTTTGTTCCGCATTTATTAAATCCGTTAAATATTAACAAAAATTTAACACACAAGTAAATATAACAAAACGAGCAGGAGAGTTATAGATATATATAACTTATCCGTCATATTTATAACTTTTAATTTAACACATTTTTTTTTCTACTTTTAACTTAAAATAGTTAATCTTTTTTAACATTTAAAGTAACATGTCTAATTAATATTATGTTATTGTCACATCGATACTTTAGTTGTTTAGACTAGAGGTCCTTCCTATGGCTGAGAATCTTTCACAATTTGACATCTGAGTTTGACATTTTGACATATTCTGACATAATACAATACAATTCCCATCCCAATGTAGTATTGGGAAATCATTCAAAGATTTGATCACATAATCTTCTTTAATTTATGTTTTCTAAATTTGTATTTGTTTATATTTCCCCAATAGTGCCTTTTGCGTAATTTTATAAACGAGAAGTAGTATTCAAAGATTTTTTCTCTTCTCAATGCAAGAATTTCTTCAGCATTTCATTACATTCCTGTAATACGGCGTGAACATGTCTGAAAAGCCAGTTGTAGCTAGCGGCAACCAGCCGATCGTCAAAATAGGTCATTACACACTGGGTGCCACTCTGGGTGTAGGTACATTTGGTAAAGTAAAAATTGGTGAACACCAACTTACAAAGCATAAAGTAGCTGTAAAAATTCTAAACAGACAGAAAATTAAGTCCCTTGATGTTGTTGGCAAGATAAGACGTGAAATACAGAATTTAAAACTATTCCGTCACCCCCACATTATTAAATTATACCAGGTAAGTTACACTGCTAATAAAGCAAAATTTGTTTTATAATTCTTCGACCATTTTTAAAGATTTTCATTGAGATACACTTATTTTCAAATGTGCATTTTTAGAATATCACCTTAGAAAAATCCATCAATTTAACAAGACATGCTTCATGAAATTATTGTATTATTCATAAGTAATTGTATAACCTGTATCAAAATATTCAATGTACAGATATAACCTCAATATAACCATAACAGATTATAAATCATTACACATTTAAAATTAAATTCATGGGCTCTTTTTGAATAAATTGGCGGAGATATCTCAGAAATTGTTTATTAACATTATTTTATTATTTATGTACCGATATATTTTATTTATCTACAAATGTAGAGGATTCAATAATTTATCTACCTAGGCAAAGAAACAGTATAGAAAAAATAATTGGTTTTTATTTTTCAATATAATCTCCATTCAGTTCAATACACTTGTTCCACTTCTCTTGCAATGAGTTTAAACCCTTAAGAAAAAAATTCCTTTAGGTTGGTCATCAAACGCAAGTGGCCACAGCTTTATTGACCTCTTCATCATTACAAAATTGTTGAAAATGAAAATAACATAAATATGTATGTGAAGGTTAAGTTCTGCTTCTGACTCTGCATAACCCATAGGTAGACTTGCTGTGTGGTGGTAGCTTAAGAGAATCTACCACCCCATTTCATTCAGTGGGTGTTGTAAAAGTCGACAGATGGGAAATTAAAACCAAAAGATGGGCAGCATCATCTTACTGGAACATCTAAATAAATGAACTGCAGTTGCCAATCCACCTGCCAAGCATGGCAACTATGGCAAAATCGCCCAAATTGAGGGCCACAAAGTTACATGTTAATTTGAATGAGTCAGTGCCTAGATATAATACTTATCTGTCCAATGTCACAGTGGACAAAATAGGCCAAGAGAACATGATTAAGTTTAATTTATTCATGGGATTGAAATAATTTCTCTTTTAGGTAATTTCTACACCAACAGACATCTTCATGATTATGGAATATGTGTCTGGTGGAGAACTTTTTGACTACATTGTTAAGCGTGGGAAGCTCCAGGAGCATGAGGCACGAAGATTCTTCCAACAGATTATCTCAGGAGTAGATTACTGTCACAGACATATGATTGTCCATCGGGACCTGAAACCAGAGAATCTTCTCTTGGATCACAACATGCATGTGAAAATAGCTGATTTTGGACTGTCTAATATGATGATGGATGGTGAATTTTTGCGCACATCATGTGGTTCACCTAATTACGCAGCACCTGAGGTAATTTGTAATCTCTTGTTTTATTTCATCACAAGTGTTTGCAGTGTCCCTTTAAGAAGATCTATCACACCATCTCTTACTAAGGCTATTCTTAAATCCAATTAAACTGACATCTAAAAGATAGTTTATATTAACCACCAGTAAGCCATACATGAAATGCTCAGTCTGGTCATGGGAGTATGTAAGGTGCAAGGTATTTGATACTGAGCGCAACAATCTGCCAGTATGCAGATTGGTGACAGGTTTGATGATCACATCTACTATTCTACTCTCAATTTCAAAAGCACCTATATTCACCAGTTTACTATTTATGAGCAATTAATGCTCATAAATAGTAAACCGTACTGACATCAAAAAAATCTACATTGAATTGTTGAGTAAATTAATGGAATCAGTTAAAATGAAAAGAATGTAGTTATTCTGTTATATTCCTTCTAATGTATGTGTTTAAAGAATAGATATGTATTGGTGATATTATTAGGTTTTATAAGAATCATAAAGTTAATAGAAGCACAAAATACGCTCTAGACATGCAGTTGCGGAAACCGGCCCATTGCAATCTACAATCTAGAATCAGGCGTTACTTTGCAGAAGTTCTGCACGCAAAATATAAAATGGTGTATATCACTAGTTTTTGAAGAGCACACTCTTGCCCTCCCTCATAAGAGTGCATGAGCAAACTAACACCTGGTGGCAGTATTAGTTTGCACACCTAAATAATTTTTTTTTCAATTCAGTGTTTAGAGAAAGGTGTGACTTGATGTCATTCCACCAAAATGACATTCAATGAGAATTATGTAAATAATTTATATTGAATAAAAATGATTCTGTTATTTTATATTCATGGGTGCTTTAAGGGGCAAGAGAACCAAATGAACCAATGGCGCTCTTTTCATTTTATAACATTATTCTGCGGTACAGTCCCATACAAAAGCCCCTTACAGGGAGGCCTATGTTCTGCAATGATAATTTCATTGCAGAACAGTGTACTGTTAGACTGCCATAACGATTAGGTTGATGAAATTATATTGATTACAGGTTATCTCAGGAAAACTATACGCTGGCCCCGAAGTTGACGTATGGTCATGCGGTGTCATTCTCTATGCCCTGTTATGTGGTACTTTACCATTTGACGATGAACATGTGCCTACATTGTTCCGGAAGATCAAATCTGGAATTTTTCCGATACCCGAATATTTGAATAAGAGTGTTGTCAGTCTTCTGTGTATGATGTTGCAAGTTGATCCTATGAAGAGGGCAACAATTGAAGATGTTAAGAAACATGAATGGTTCCAGAAAGATTTGCCAGAGTATTTGTTCCCGTCACCTGTCGAACAAGTAAGAAACTTTTGATTAGCTATTTTCTTGATATTGTTTCTATATTTGTTGAAATTTTAATTATCTGGATTCTTATAACACGGCTTTGGGAATGTTGGCTGCTGGAAGTAGGATTTCTATGCAGAAATCCATTTAGGTAGGTACCAATGCAGTGCCAGTTATTCTGTGTTTCGATTTGAAGCACACTGATAGCTAATGTCATTATTGGGCACATAAGAACTGATGTTATAAGGTGGCGAGCGCAGTGTGGTGCCACACAGAAATTTTCTTGTGACATAGCGTTAGTTATTGGCAGACTTTGCCCTCACCATCAGTCAACAATTTGGTGGTCTCATCACTTTCTTCTAAAAAAAAAGACTGTAAGGCACCTTGGCAAACCCGGAGGCGCGAAAAGAGGGCTTTATGAGTAGCCTCTGTCCACCGCTTATATAGTTAAAAGGGAGTGACTACATGTTTGCGACTACACTACACACTACAAAGTTGCGAATTCATTTCAAATTGAATAATAGTTTTTTATTGCAATTTTTTAGAAAATGAAAATAAAATAGTAAATGTATATAGAAAAACCTAGCGACCCATTATAGCAAATTTTATAAGACTACTAAACATAGTCTTAGTTCATCAAAATAATTTTTAGAATCGTTCTAGCAGTTTATGACTATATAGTCTTTATATAATCGCCCAGACTGTAAGACATACAAATATTTATCTCTTGCGAGAATCGGGCTCGCGTCTCATATCGCAGAATCGCAAAGACTTAAAAACTTATTATTAATAAATTGAATAATACGTGTAATCTATATATTAATACCTGATGAGAAAAGTTTTTACCCCTTTTTAAGCACACTGCGCGCACGAAGGTGAGAGGAAGAGATTTGGCATAGTTAAAGTTTGTATGGAGAAGAAACAAGAAAGCTAAAATTTATATATAATATGTTTTACAAAATAAAACATTCATTATTTATTTTCATCAGTCTGTCTTCAAACAGAGTAGAGATTGTAGCCATAGAATTTTAAAATGTTACCAACAAATAATTGCTCAAACCACAAAACGTTTAAACTTAAAAATTTTATGAATTACGGTTGCATTTCGACAAAAGGGCGACCACTAGTATACTCGTACATAAATTCATTGAATATTATATATTTATAAAAACATTTACAGTACCAGTATTCCCCGTGTGGTGGCGACTCAAGAGAATCGACCACCCCATCTCTTCCCGTGGGTGTCGTAAAAGACGACAGAGGGAAAATGAAAAGCAGGGGATGGGCAGCAGCATCTTCCCGGAATATCCGAATAAATAAACTGCGGTTGCCAACCCGCGTAGGGTTCCGCAGTCCAAGCGTGGCAACTGAAAAAACGAGAGTTACTAACTTTTGTGGCAATCTATCGGGGAGGCCTATGTTCAGCAGTGGACTAGCGTTAGGCTGAAACGACAACGACGACGATGTATTTGTTTTAATAGAACTCGTCTCCATATTGAACCCATGTAATAAGAAATGAGGAGGGTCCAGATGCATGTTACATGACAGACACGATACACCAATACCAGATTATTACGTGTGTTGCACTTTTAGCCCTGGCTGGATTTCGAACCCAGGCCGCCAGGTACGCTGGCCGCTGTGTCCTCGCGGACGTCATCCTAATATTATAAATACGAAAGCAACTCTCTCTGTCCCTCTGTCTGTTTGTTATCTTCTCACGGCCCAACCGCTAAACCGATCTTGAATACTTTTTATCCCGGAAAATGAAATAGTTCCCACGGGATTTTTAAAAACCTACATCCCCGCGGACGAAGTCAAGGGCATCAGCTAGTAACATATACAGTATAGATAGGCATTTCTTCAGGACAGCAGTGTAATAGACACGGAAGCAATAACAGAAGTGTGCGAAAAGTTCGGCGTGAAAGAGCACGAGGTACACAACGCGTTGCTCAGCGGCGACCCACACGATCAACTCGCCATCGCGTACCACCTCATCATCGATAACAAGAGGATAGCCGATGAGGCGGCCAAAGCGGAGATCAAGGACTTCTATGTTGCCAGTGAGTATTTTTCTCTTTCCTTCTCATTCACTCGTGCACTCGTGTCATCATTTACACCGCCTAACATTATTTTGTCATAATTCAAATTGTATATACAAACGATGTTATAATAATATATTTCACATCCAGTCTAGTGGAAAGAGTGATATTCCCCTAGTCTCTGGCACTCCATCCTAGCCTGCTTCCGATCTTATCGCATGAGCGAGTCCTACCTACAAAATACGTATAGACAGAATTGAAAGGGTCCAGAAAAAACTAGTTCGCAGCCTATCATATCGCTGTAAGCCCCCGAGATCTGTGAAAACATACACAGAAAAATTACAGCACTTTAAGCTTGAACAGCTATGCGCACGCCGAGGTAACTAACTTAATATTCCTAATTAACTTTAACTTAATATTCCTAATTATCCAATTGTAACTTGTATATTCCTAATTATCCAATCCAACTAATAACTCACTCAAACTAAATATGCCCAAGTCTAGGACAGCAAAAACAAAAAAAAATATTTCTCAAGCAGATGTTATAAAAAGGATATTAAAAAAAATATCAATATTACCTGACCAATTATGTATTGAAATTTTCTAATTACTGTACACTTTCATAAGCACTTGCTGCATATTAAACTATTATTAAACATAAAAACTCAAAATTCACACAGAAATCACAAAATTCAATTAAAACACTACCGTCACTTTTCAAGACAACACAGCATTTGTTATGTACTTACCAACATGTTTTTTTTTATTATTTGGTAAAAGTGACGGATCGAGCGGAACGTTCACCTGATGGTAAGTGCAACGTCTGCCCATAACAAATGCTGTGTCACTCAGAACATTTCTGTGTGACACCACACTGCGCCCGTCACGCTGAGACATCAGTGCTTAAGTCTCATACGCCCAGTGATCACGCTAGCTCTCAGTGCCCTTCAAACAGAAACACAGTAATGTTTCACAATACTGCTTCATGGCAGAATAACTGGCCCTAGGGTGGTACCGACCTAGACGGATTCCTGCATAGGAATCCTACCACCAGAAAAACGGTGAACGTTTTGCTCGTCTCGTAACTTTATCCGATAAAAAATAATTGCGAGTGTTGTATTACGTGACATGCAGCTAACTCGCCGCCCGCGATAACGGAGAGCGGACGGCCGCATCCTGAGCGCATCGCGCCGCTGCGCAGCAAGGACAGCCCCGCAGCGCTGCCCGCGCACGACAAGCAGCGAGGCACGCCCGTCAAGAGGTACCTCAAATATATATCATCATCACTTCATCCGATAGGTGTCGGGCAGAGTACAACAGCACCTACCTCTTTACCTAACGACGTGTTGTTAGAGGCGACCGAGCTATTGTATAAAAACACCATAATTTCTCTCTAAATTACTCCCCCATTGTATTCCCACGAGCACGAGTAAGAATTTTTCTACTCGTACGAAAATGGCGGCGACGTGGTTCGCCACCCGTCTCGTTTCCCGCGAGGGCGAAAAAAAGAATACGTGAGTGGCCTCCTCCCCTACCCCTTATATGGGTAAAAAGTGTGTAAGTATGTATGCATAATCATTTCAGCCCATCATAAATCCGCTACTGAACACAGGCCTCTCCCTTTTGCGACAAGTCTGTCGTAAATCACTTACATCCATCGATTTCCCGGTTCTAGAAGCTGATCCTTATAACTTGTTGGCGACGTTCGCATGCCCGTCATCATCAGTACCAGACTTCGCACTGCGCTTGCGCATGCTTGACTAAGCTACCTCGTCCAACACTCCGCGACCCCGCGCGGGGGTTTTAAGAAAACACTTTTTAACTCGACATCGAACTAAACACATCATACCGCAATATTTTACGAACTATGTACAGAAGTTAATAAAAATGTTCTACATACAGTCTTCAGTTATATTTTACTAATCGGAAGATTAATACCCAAACAAACTATGTAGGTTACTCTATTTATCCTCTATATTCTAGTGTGTAATTACAAGGCAAATGAGATTATAGCCATCTCTTCGGAAGTGAAATGGGTCAACTGTAGTACGAGTAGCTAAAAAGTATTTCCTAACGCAAAAAATCCAGATAACTAGTAAAAAGTAAAGTTTCAGCCTATAAATGTCCCACTGTTGAGCACAGGCCTCCTCTCATTTCTGAGAGTTCTGAGAGGTTTTGGAGCTAGGAAGAATCCGCCACGCTGCTCCAATACGGGTTGGCGGACTGCACGTCTTCTAAATATTTTTTTTTATTTCTCAGACATGCTGGTTTCCTCACGATGTTTTCCTTCACCGCCGAGCACGTGGTAATTCAGCGCTTAAAATTGCAATTAACAATTTTAGTGGTGCCGGCACCGGGAATCGAACCCAGGCCACTCGCGTACTTTGAAATTTAAAGCGAGCGCCTAGGCCCTGAACTTGTAACATATTCAACGTGTGGTAAAAGAGATCCTGAACAGATTACAACTTTTAGATGTCAAACCGGAAGATGTGTTCGTGATCGAAATTGAACTGGAAGAACATTATTGTTTATTATTTTTTCCTCAGAGCGAAGTGGCATCTGGGCATCAGATCCCAGAGCAAGCCCAACGACATTATGCTTGAAGTATTCCGCGCTATGAAAGCTCTCGACTACGAGTGGAAAGTAATCAACCCGTATCATGTGAGGTATGCATTGTTATATTAAACATTTATAATTTTTTTATAAATTATCTTAAACCCGAGGTATCACGAATACAAAGACAGAGTCGGTCTCAGGCTCTGTATCCAAAATCTGTGCAAATATCATCTTTATACAGCGTTAGTCATAATTGGTATAACATCCCGGCACCAACCCATGCTACTTTGATCTGATAAACACAACGGTGAAGCATTCATGACAAAATTGAATACTAAAAATGTCCATACAAAACTTTAAAATTATTTGTTTTGTACAACTTTACGCGACGTTTTCTTCTCCATTTAATTTATTCCCTACTACGGCGTCATACTTACAGATTTACTTCGCAACAAAAAAAAAAAGATTTCCTTAAGCTTCATGTTATCCTAGTACTTGCGAGTTCTTTCGCATAGGCACCTCAATGGAAAACGCCCAATTAAATTTATGAGTTCATTGCCTCGATCAGCTGTATAACAGGGTAGTCACCTATGAGTTTTAAGCAAATTCTTTAAGTCGACATATCTCCTACAGTACCACGCTACGAGGGTCACTATGTTTTTTGGGGCATATACACATCGTCCCTAAGCCAAGCCTGCCGGGATGTATAGGAAATTACGAATGAGCCTGTATATTAAGTAACTTCTCAGTTATAACCGTTCTGACAAACAGACATACAGACAGAAAACATCATCATCACCACACCCGTCAAACCGTAAAGTCTACTGCTGGCTGGCCAGAACAGTAATCCGTTACTGTAGAGGAGAAAAGCTTACTTACAAGGCAATAACGACGCCGAAAGAATAGATTTATCTTCGCTCTTCTGCTATACAGAGTTGAATACTTAATCTTTTCCCCTTTCAGAGTACGGACTCTAAACAAAATGACCGATAAATATGTGAAGATGTCACTGCAACTTTACCAAGTTGACTATAAATCTTACTTGCTGGACTTCAAGTCCCTCTCGGGTGAGAAGGAGGACTCGGATGACGAAGCGACTTCACCGATGGTGCCTGCACCGCCCCCCAACCCCCCCACCGTACCAACTCAACCACAAGGTCATCACACCATGGAGTTCTTCGAAATGTGCGCCGCTCTCATAATTCAATTGGCTCGATAATGTCTTATACAATCATTTTATTATGTACTTGGTAAATATAAAAACTATTGGACGCTTTCAGTTTGGTTTTAGATCACTTGTTGAAGCAATAGTGTAATATGGGAGATCTTAACGTAGGGATCGTTGTAGGACGCAAAAATCAGTTACGAATAGGGTTGCACTATGTACAGTCCAATGATAGATGATGCAATAATTTTTTAAATATTAGTAACATAGCAGAATTATTATAAATTGTTATTTAATTAGAAAATGTACGATTTTGAAACTTAACACCAATATAAAATAATGTTTAAGGTATTTGTCGATTTCAGTCGAGACATATTTAATATATTGCGTAAGTGAAGGATACTCGTTAAAAAACATTTACTCGAAATAATTCTTACCATTATTGACTACATAATTACTTATCTAAACTAACGTTAGTGATCGCCGTGATTAATTATTACTTTCTCAGCTAGCTTCCTTAGGGTTGCCAGATCAAGATTTGTTTTTTTTTGTACATAATACAAATTAAATAGTGATTTTTCTTACATTAAAAAAATAAAAGTAGTTGCAACTTGTCGGTGAACGGCCGCATGCCTACGTTGGAACCGCATTCGGCAATTAATTACTGGAAGGGAGACACCACGCATCATTCCGGGTATTTCACAAATTACCCGACCATCCCGGGAACCGTAACCTTGCAATATGTGGTAGAGCTACGCTGCCGACTTCATGTGCAACAGCCAGTGTCTCGCTGTAGCGCATGAGTGAATCGGTTCGATCGAGAAAACGTAATACTTGCGTAGAAGATCAGCTTAAAGTAGCAACATGTTGCTATAAGGTGAGCGCAGAGAGCTGAAAACCTAATTCCTGGCAGCAGGCAATAGGAGGCATCCTATCGTAGCACCCAGGGTAACGCACCTACAAACGGCCCTAATCGATAATGAATGTTGTGTATGAAGCAAATTAATCATACACTTGGAGCATGCGGTCGTTTTTCACCTTAGCTGAAGTAAGTAATGGATAGGATTAAAGTCGAAATTTTACCTTTAAATCGTAAATAGACTGCTTTGTAGAAGAGTTTGTTATTTCGTGTAAATGCACAGTCAATAGATTCCACAAGTTCCTACAAAAATGGCAAAATCTTCGATTACCTGATATAAATTTTAAGTCTACCATATTTATGTAGTCGTAGATATTTAGATCATATATCATAATGCTTATTTAAAACTTTATAACATCATTTTACGTGTTGTAACCATAGATTTACAACTTATATTATAGATTAAGTAAATAATAAAATTCCAGATAAAATATTTCACAAAAATTATTTTTTTAAAACATTAAAAATGTTTATTGTAATCTGTACGCAGTAGTTAATAGAATAGCAGTATTATTTGTCTGCGTGTAAAAGCAAAAAGGCTTGATATCGTTTGTCTAATGATGATATTTTAAGTGGCAATTAGATGTAAAGAATATTGCGTGCACCGAGTGCGGACCGGACCGTAACACAGCCCCCAATTCTGCAGTGGCAACACTGACACTTCATCTTACCCTTCCGCCGATGTAATCGCTTAGGACCCACATTGGGTACAGAACGGGAAAGTCGAGTGAGTGTTTGCGTTAATACTTACGTCACTCCTAATGTAAGGTTAAATCGTTCGGGAGGATGTTACGATGTACGATGTTACGTTATACATTTCAAGTTTCGGCAAACAACATAGAGGGCGGTAGTGCCGCGACTTCGTATGTAGTGTCGTCTCCATCCATACATGCAGTCCCTCAATTTGCAAATCTCTTCAAACTCCGTCACTACATCCTGGTGCACTTTTCATACCAACTTTGAAATATTTTACAACTAAATATAGTAATCCATTTAACTGGTGCCACAAGAATAAATATCCTTAGAGTCCACGCTTCTAGTAGCGCGTAAAAGCTGCGCAATTTAGTAGTGTATTCATTCGCCGTGATAGTATGATAGTATGAAGCTGTTAGAATATTTTTTTGCTCATGTACTAGTGTGTCATGGGATGTTGTAAATAAAATATATTCAAATGTATTCACGCTTAGTACTTACCAAAGAGAACAAAAAATAAGTGCCTTTTATGTTTCAGTGCAAGTACTTTCAAACGGTATTACTAAGTTCATCACCATCTATTCAGACTGTTGTAGTCCACTGTTGAACATAGGCCTCCCCAATACATTGCCACAAAACTCGGTCCTGAGCCACATGCATCCATCGACTTTCCGCAAAACCGTGCAATACTAAGTTAGTTTACTAAAATCATTAACAAAATAAATTTTTTTTTTTATGTCTCTCACGCTTATGTTTTTAACAGTGCTAATGATTCAAATATTGGCCCATTTTACATAGTGCCTTATTAAGAAATAAATTTTTGATTTCAGTTAGTTATACTTTTTGAATAAAATAAACAAAACGTTAAAAAAAATATTTAACTTAGAATAAAATTGTAAATTATGTACCTGCACTTTTATGATGCAATAAATTAAAGCTTGCAAATCAGAAGATAATATTAGAGAATATTTAACAATAGATTTTAGATACTATTGGGTTAGTAAATAGGAGTTGCGAGTTAGGGCTTGTTTGTGTTCATGGCTAGTGAAGTAAATGCTATATTTTAACAATTTACTTACGTAGCATGTAGTTATTGTTACAAATATTGTATTATTTCGATTTAAAGTGTGCGTTAAAACTTAATAAATTTAAATAAATAAAATCTCTTAATAACTGATAACCTATTTTATTTTATATTAATGACTAGCTCATGCCCGGGACTTCGTCCGCGTGGATATAGGTTTTTTTTTAAATATTCTGTGGGAACTATTTGCTTTCCGGGATAAAAAGTGCCTAATGTCCGTCTCCAGGATACAAGCTATGTCAAATTCCGTGTAGTGCGTTTCAACGGTTGAACCTTGAAAAGGTAACAAGGTCACTGAGAGCTAGCGTAATCACTGGGCATATGAGAACTGATGTCTCAGGGTGACAAGCGCAGTGTGGCGTGACACAGAAACGTTTTGGGTAACGCATTTGTTGTGGGCAGACGTTGCACTTACCATCAGGTGAATGTTTTGCTCGAATATCACTTTATCCAATAAAAAAAAAACAAATGGACTGAGTTACTTTCGCATTTATAATATTAGTATGGATAATGTCTAAAAAATTCGTTATAGTACTATTAGCGTGGTAGACCTTTTACAGTGACCACGTGGTAGTTTGAATGTTAGTGAAGATACACAGGCCATCGCAAGTTCACTAATCATAGTCCTGAGTCACTCGCCTTTATCCAATTCCTGAACACTTACCGTTCTACACACCGTTTTCCGCTGTGGTTTTCCTATACGAAATAACCACTTTTAAACCTTTCTTCCTAAAAGGTTATCAGTTTTACGAGCTGTGGAGTGGTCCATATGCCACTAACTGATCCTGACCTTGACTACAATACTTGTCCACATTATTTACCCTGGTATCAAACGCAGATATCCTTGTTTACTAATTCCATTAGGAAGAGAAACCCCGTACAATAATCCTACTGATGAATAACGGGGATTTTTAGCGTCATCGTACAAGGTGTGGAAGACAAAGCCACGTCAAGGTTCCGTATGTGATAGCAACACACTAATTAAATATGTAGGTTTGTTGCTAGAAGATGACTCCACAGCCACAAATTGTCAACCACAAATGTCCCGTATTATAACTTGTCTGTAAAGATTCTTTTCGTATGCAGCAAAGGGAACAAACGAGAGTAAAACACTATTAACAGAATACTGTAATTTATTACAGATCTAGTAAATTAATTTAAAACAACTAGGTAATTCAAAGAAACAAAATGGATGCAATGGATGTTACGAATATTAACGGATTTCCATTCTATTTCTATCTCAATAAATAAAAAGTTCTCAACATTAACATGCCTTTTTTATAATAATGACTGAAAAAAAGTATTGGCGACATTGTTACACAGTTTCATTTACATTTGCTAATAGTGCACGTACAATTACGAGCATAAATTGTTTATCTCTTTAGATAGATTTTTAGATAAACATTAGTATCCAACTTTACCAGTCAATACTACAACGTCAAAAAGATGATACAATGTTATTTAATAACATTTTCGTAATGGTTCATAAAAGCGATATAAATTTATATGTCAGAATTTAGTCTCATGCAATACATACAATGTATACATATATAATAAATTAAGAACCTAATCTCAACGTATATATTTCAAAAGCTTACAGTTCCTAATAATGCACACGACACGACACGTTCGAACGTGCAATAAAAGCAAACGAAAATGACTGTATACTATTTAAATGCCGACGAAAAAAAGTTACAAACATAGGTGACATACAGGGTAAGTATATCTTTTTTTTATTGTATTTTACGATAGCTTTTTTATATCCATCTTTCTGTTTTGCTTCATATATTGTCGACATACAATTTCTGTTATCATATGAATATTTAATAAGAAGACTTAAGGCATTTTATTTCTTACATTGTCATGGGTCTAGAAAAAATCTAGTATACTTAGTATTTACGAAAAACATAAACATGTTTTCTTTATTTTGTATAACTACAAAATATATTTCGAAATAACGTTTCAATTTTATTTGAAATATTTGAAACAAAACTATGTGTTGCAAGAATGTACTAATGATAAAAGATTATTCAGAATGAGAACGAAAAGAATTCGAAGAAAAAAAGTTTGAAAATTACATGGAATACATTTTCAGATTAATAAATATTTTACACAGATGTCTCATAGATTTATACTGTAACCATATGATAACAAGAAATTAATGTTTTTAGATCGGTATGTCCGGTTGTGTGTTGTTCAGGCGGCGGGTGTGGGAGCGACGGGGCCGCCCTCGTCGGGCTTGCTCTCCAGCGAGAATGGCGGAATGCGGCAGTCGAAAGTGTATCCGTCCTCGCGCTCCATTCTGAACGTTCCCCTGTCGGAATCGTAACAAGTTAATTAACCGTTACTAATATTATCAAACTGCAGCAGACAGGCGTACCGACTACAGAGAGGTATATTTCCTGAGACATAAGCCGATGTTAAACTAAGCGGCTGGATGCGATCGGCTGGCCGCGCGGGATTCCTATATATATATATATATATATATATATATATATATATATATATATATATATATTATATATATATATATATATATATATATATATATATATTATATATATATATTATATATATATATATTATATATATATATTATATATATATATATATATATATATATAAATTCAGTAGGATTGTGCTCTCCTTCCCAGAAAAGGGTGGGAAAAGGTTAGGATGTGATAGGTATTATTAATTGACTATAAAAAATTAAACATAAGTAAAATAAACATGCCACGGGATTCTATTTCACCTACCTATCTATCACACATTACTTTTTCTTATTTCTCAAATGTGTTTTTGTTGGTATGCAACATCACCCTCAATACTGTATCTACTGTGGCTACAGAGCCATTTTGAAGTTTATTTTTCATTTAATGACGAAAAATAAATGAATGTCCTCTAAAATTAATGTCTTCGTTAAAAAAAGTATACATAATATGTAAAGTAACAATTTGTGTTTGGCACAACTTTTGGTTCCGGCTGGGATTCTTAAAAGACATTGCATTCGTTAAAAATCGCCGATGGCGCCATCTGTCCATGAGAACGATACCGTGTGAAATATTCGCACGGGTCAAGGTACTCAATTCAAATAAGTCATATACCGTACGGATTATCACCTTTGGGGAATTTGAAACTTAACACCAATACAAAATAATGTTTAAGGTATTTGTCGATTTCAGTCGAGACATATTTAATATATTGCGTAAGTGAAGGATGCTCGTTAAAAAAACATTTACTCGAAATAATTCTTACCATTATTGACTTTACATAATTACTTATCTAAACTAACGTTAGTGATCGCCGTGATTAATTATTACTTTCTCAGCTAGCTTCCTTAGGGTTGCCAGATCAAGATTTGTTTTTTTTGTACATAATACAAATTAAATAGTGATTTTTCTTACATTAAAAAAATAAAAGTAGTTGCAACTTGTCGGTGAACGGCCGCATGCCTACGTTGGAACCGCATTCGGCAATTAATTACTGGAAGGGAGACACCACGCATCATTCCGGGTATTTCACAAATTACCCGACCATCCCGGGAACCGTAACCTTGCAATATGTGGTAGAGCTACGCTGCCGACTTCATGTGCAACAGCCAGTGTCTCGCTGTAGCGCATGAGTGAATCGGTTCGATCGAGAAAACGTAATACTTGCGTAGAAGATCAGCTTAAAGTAGCAACATGTTGCTATAAGGTGAGCGCAGAGAGCTGAAAACCTAATTCCTGGCAGCAGGCAATAGGAGGCATCCTATCGTAGCACCCAAGGTAACGCACCTACAAACGGCCCTAATCGATAATGAATGAAGCAAATTAATCATATACTTGGAGCATGCGGTCGTTTTCACCTTAGCTGAAGTAAGTAATGGATAGGATTAAAGTCGAAATTTTACCTTTAAATCGTAAATAGACTGCTTTGTAGAAGAGTTTGTTATTTCGTGTAAATGCACAGTCAATAGATTCCACAAGTTCCTACAAAAACGGCAAAATCTTCGATTACCTGATATAAATTTTAAGTCTACCATATTTATGTAGTCGTAGATATTTAGATCATATATCATAATGCTTATTTAAAACTTTATAACATCATTTTACGTGTTGTAACCATCGATTTACAACTTATATTATAGATTAAGTAAATAATAAAATTCCAGATAAAATATTTCACAAAAATTATTTTTTTAAAACATTAAAAATGTTTATTGTAATCTGTACGCAGTAGTTAATAGAATAGCAGTATTATTTGTCTGCGTGTAAAAGCAAAAAGGCTTGATATCGTTTGTCTAATGATGATATTTTAAGTGGCAATTAGATGTAAAGAATATTGCGTGCACCGAGTGCGGACCGGACCGTAACACAGCCCCCAATTCTGCAGTGGCAACACTGACACTTCATCTTACCCTTCCGCCGATGTAATCGCTTAGGACCCACATTGGGTACAGAACGGGAAAGTCGAGTGAGTGTTTGCGTTAATACTTACGTCACTCCTAATGTAAGGTTAAATCGTTCGGGAGGATGTTACGATGTACGATGTTACGTTATACATTTCAAGTTTCGGCAAACAACATAGAGGGCGGTAGTGCCGCGACTTCGTATGTAGTGTCGTCTCCATCCATACATGCAGTCCCTCAATTTGCAAATCTCTTCAAACTCCGTCACTACATCCTTGTGCACTTTTCATACCAACTTTGAAATATTTTACAACTAAATATAGTAATCCATTTAACTGGTGCCACAAGAATAAATATCCTCAGAGTCCACGCTTCTAGTAGCGCGTAAAAGCTGCGCAATTTAGTAGTGTATTCATTCGCCGTGATAGTATGATAGTATGAAGCTGTTAGAATATTTTTTTGCTCATGTACTAGTGTGTCATGGAATGTTGTAAATAAAATATATTCAAATGTATTCACGCTTAGTACTTACCAAAGAGAACAAAAAATAAGTGCCTTTTATGTTTCAGTGCAAGTACTTTCAAACGGTATTACTAAGTTCATCACCATCTATTCAGACTATTGTAGTACACTGTTGAACATAGGCCTCCCCAATACATTGCCACAAAACTCGGTCCTGAGCCACATGCATCCATCGACTTTCCGCAAAACCGTGCAATACTAAGTTAGTTTACTAAAATCATTAACAAAATAAAATATTTTTTTATGTCTCTCACGCTTATGTTTTTAACAGTGCTAATGATTCAAATATTGGCCCATTTTACATAGTGCCTTATTAAGAAATAAATTTTTGATTTCAGTTAGTTATACTTTTTGAATAAAATAAACAAAACTTTAAAAAAAATATTTAACTTAGAATAAAATTGTAAATTATGTACCTGCACTTTTATGATGCAATAAATTAAAGCTTGCAAATCAGAAGATAATATTAGAGAATATTTAACAATAGATTTTAGATACTATTGGGTTAGTAAATAGGAGTTGCGAGTTAGGGCTTGTTTGTGTTCATGGCTAGTGAAGTAAATGCTATATTTTAACAATTTACTTACGTAGCATGTAGTTATTGTTACAAATATTGTATTATTTCGATTTAAAGTGTGCGTTAAAACTTAATAAATTTAAATAAATAAAATCTCTTATTAACTGATAACCTATTTTATTTTATATTAATGACTAGCTCATGCCCGGGACTTCGTCCGCGTGGATATAGGTTTTTTTTTTAAATATTCTGTGGGAACTATTTGCTTTTCCGGGATAAAAAGTGCCTAATGTCCGTCTCCAGGATACAAGCTGTGTCAAATTCCGTGTAGTGCGTTTCAACGGTTGAACCTTGAAAAGGTAACAAGGTCACTGAGAGCTAGCGTAATCACTGGGCATATGAGACTTGAGAACTGATGTCTCAGGGTGACAAGCGCAGTGTGGCGTGACACAGAAACGTTTTGGGTAACACAGCATTTGTTGTGGGCAGACGTTGCACTTACCATCAGGTGAATGTTTTGCTCGAATATCACTTTATCCAATAAAAAAAACAAATGGACAGAGTTACTTTCGCATTTATAATATTAGTATGGATAATGTCTATAAAATTCGTTATAGTACTATTAGCGTGGTAGACCTTTTACAGTGACCACGTGGTAGTTTGAATGTTAGTGAAGATACATAGGCCATCGCAAGTTCACTAATCATAGTCCTGAGTCACTCGCCTTTATCCAATTCCTGAACACTTACCGTTCTACACACCGTTTTCCGCTGTGGTTTTCCTATACGAAATAACCACTTTTAAACCTTTCTTCCTCAAAGGTTATCAGTTTTACGAGCTGTGGAGTGGTCCATATGCCACTAACTGATCCTGACCTTGACTACAATACTTGTCCACATTATTTACCCTGGTATCAAACGCAGATATCCTTGTTTACTAATTCCATTAGGAAGAGAAACCACGTACAATAATCCTACTGATGAATAACGGGGATTTTTAGCGTCATCGTACAAGGTGTGGAAGACAAAGCCACGTCAAGGTTCCGTATGTGATAACAACACACTAATTAAATATGTAGGTTTGTTGCTAGAAGATGACTCCACAGCCACAAATGTCCCGTATTATAACTTGTCTGTAAAGATTCTTTTCGTATGCAGCAAAGGGAGCAAACGAGAGTAAAACACTATTAACAGAATACTGTAATTTATTACAGATCTAGTAAATTAATTTAAAACAACTAGGTAATTCAAAGAAACAAAATGGATGCAATGGATGTTACGAATATTAACGGATTTCCATTCTATTTCTATCTCAATAAATAAAAAGTTCTCAACATTAACATGCCTTTTTTATAATAATGACTGAAAAAAAAGTATTGGCGACATTGTTACACAGTTTCATTTACATTTGCTAATAGTGCACGTACAATTACGAGCATAAATTGTTTATCTCTTTATATAGATTTTTAGATAAACATTAGTATCCAACTTTACCAGTCAATACTACAACGTCAAAAAGATGATACAATGTTATTTAATAACATTTTCGTAATGGTTTATAAAAGCGATTTAAATTTATATGTCTGAATTTAGTCTCATGCAATACATACAATGTATACATATATAATAAATTAAGAACCTAATCTCGTATATATTTCAAAAGCTTACAGTTCCTAATAATGCACACGACTCGACACGTTCGAACGTGCAATAAAAGCAAACTAAAATGACTGTATACTATTTAAATGTCGACGAAAAAAACTACAAACATAGGTAACATACAGGGTATATCTTTTTGTTATTGTATTTTACGATAGCTTTTTTATATCCATCTTTCTGTTTTGCTTCACATATTGTCGACATACAATTTCTGTTATCATATGAATATTTAATAAGAAGACTTAAGGCATTTTATTTCTTACATTGTCATGGGTCTAGAAAAAATCTAGTATACTTAGTATTTACGAAAAACATAAACATGTTTTCTTTATTTTGTATAACTACAAAATATATTTCGAAATAACGTTTCAATTTTATTTGAAATATTTGAAACAAAACTATGTGTTGCGAGAATGTACTAATGATAAAAGATTATTCAGAATGAGAACGAAAAGAATTCGAAGAAAAAAAGTTTGAAAATTACATGGAATACATTTTCAGATTAATAAATATTTTACACAGATGTCTCATAGATTTATACTGTAACCATATGATAACAAGAAATTAATGTTTTTAGATCGGTATGTCCGGTTGTGTGTTGTTCAGGCGGCGGGTGTGGGAGCGACGGGGCCGCCCTCGTCGGGCTTGCTCTCCAGCGAGAATGGCGGAATGCGGCAGTCGAAAGTGTATCCGTCCTCGCGCTCCATTCTGAACGTTCCCCTGTCGGAATCGTAACAAGTTAATTAACCGTTACTAATATTATCAAACTGCAGCAGACAGGCGTACCGACTACAGAGAGGTATATTTCCTGAGACATAAGCCGATGTTAAACTAAGCGGCTGGATGCGATCGGCTGGCCGCGCGGGATTCCTATATATATATATAAAAATTCAGTAGGATTGTGCTCTCCTTCCCAGAAAAGGGTGGGAAAAGGTTAGGGTGTGATAGATATTATTAATTGACTATAAAAAATTAAACATAAGTAAAATAAACATGCCACGGGATTCTATTTCACCTACCTATCTATCACACATTACTTTTTCTTATTTCTCAAATGTGTTTTTGTTGGTATGCAACATCACCCTCAATACTGTATCTACTGTGGCTACAGAGCCATTTTGAAGTTTATTTTTCCTTTAATGACGAAAAATAAATGAATGTCCTCTAAAATTAATGTCTTCGTTAAAAAAAGTATACATAATATGTAAAGTAACAATTTGTGTTTGGCACAACTTTTGGTTCCGGCTGGGATTCTTAAAAGACATTGCATTCGTTAAAAATCGCCGATGGCGCCATCTGTCCATGAGAACGATACCGTGTGAAATATTCGCACGGGTCAAGGTACTCTATTCAAATAAGTCATATACCGTACGGATTATCACCTTTGGGGAAAAAAGGTTCTCGAGTGGAAAGCCACCGGCAATCGAAGTGTAGGTCGACCCATCACTATATAGAGGGACGACCTTCAGGGTAGCACGGCTAACGTAAGGTTATAATATAATGTTGAATTTTAATAGTAAACTTGCCGAGTAGCTCAGGGGCCGGGCGCCGGGTATCGAAGTCAGTGACCTGACTTCGATACCCGGTGCCGGCACCTCTAAAATTGTTCGGCAGTGTTAAGTGCTGATTTACCACGTGATCCGCGGTGAAGGAAAACATCGTGAGCGAATGCGAGACATTTTCATAGATTAGAGACCTGTGCTCAGCAGTGGGACATTTATAGGCTATTACTATACTTTAATAGTAAACTTGATTTGTACTATACAATATGTGCGTACACTCGCGCTCTTTAAAATTTAACGATAAAATGAACGATTATGTTATGGAAAATGGAAATGTTCAAGTATTATATTAGTTTTAATACGTAAATATTGAATAATAATGAAATGGAATCCGCAACAAAAAAAATATATGTAGGAAATGTAAACCGTAAAAGGATGTAATGGGGTCTGGTCTGGAGCCACTGGGCATATGGTACGATAATGATAAATGCCTGCAGGCTGACGTGGCTGCTGTACTGGAAGGTGGACAGTGGCGGATACGCACCACATGTGACCGCTGGGCGCCTGCAGGCTGACGTGGCTGCTGTACTGGAAGCTGGACAGTGACGCAGACGCACCACATGAGTCCGCTGGGCGCCTGCAGGCTGACGTGGCTGCTGTACTGGAACCTGAACAGTGACGCAGACGCACCACATGAGTCCGCTGGGCGCCTGCAGGCTGACGTGGCTGCTGTACTGGAACCTGAACAGTGACGCAGACGCACCACATGAGTCCGCTGGGCGCCTGCAGGCTGACGTGGCTGCTGTACTGGAAGGTGGACAGTGACGGATACGCACCACATGTGACCGCTGGGCGCCTGCAGGCTGACGTGGCTGCTGTACTGGAACCTGAACAGTGACGCAGACGCACCACATGAGTCCGCTGGGCGCCTGCAGGCTGACGTGGCTGCTGTACTGGAACCTGAACAGTGACGCAGACGCACCACATGTGTCCGCTGGGCGCCTGCAGGCTGACGTGGCTGCTGTACTGGAACGTGAACAGTGACGCAGACGCACCACATGAGTCCGCTGGGCGCCTGCAGGCTGACGTGGCTGCTGTACTGGAACCTGAACAGTGACGCAGACGCACCACATGTGTCCGCTGGGCGCCTGCAGGCTGACGTGGCTGCTGTACTGGAACCTGAACAGTGACGCAGACGCACCACATGTGTCCGCTGGGCGCCTGCAGGCTGACGTGGCTGCTGTACTGGAACCTGAACAGTGACGCAGACGCACCACATGTGTCCGCTGGGCGCCTGCAGGCTGACGTGGCTGCTGTACTGGAACGTGAACAGTGACGCAGACGCACCACATGAGTCCGCTGGGCGCCTGCAGGCTGACGTGGCTGCTGTACTGGAACCTGAACAGTGACGCAGACGCACCACATGTGTCCGCTGGGCGCCTGCAGGCTGACGTGGCTGCTGTACTGGAACCTGAACAGTGACGCAGACGCACCACATGTGTCCGCTGGGCGCCTGCAGGCTGACGTGGCTGCTGTACTGGAACCTGAACAGTGACGCAGACGCACCACATGTGTCCGCTGGGCGCCTGCAGGCTGACGTGGCTGCTGTACTGGAACCTGAACAGTGACGCAGACGCACCACATGTGTCCGCTGGGCGCCTGCAGGCTGACGTGGCTGCTGTACTGGAACCTGAACAGTGACGCAGACGCACCACATGTGTCCGCTGGGCGCCTGCAGGCTGACGTGGCTGCTGTACTGGAACCTGAACAGTGACGCAGACGCACCACATGTGTCCGCTGGGCGCCTGCAGGCTGACGTGGCTGCTGTACTGGAAGGCGGGCGCGTGTCTGGCCAGTACGGGCTCTTGCCCCACTACGCCGCGGCCGCGCACGGTCTCCAGCGTGCCGGACAGGGAGAAGATGCGCCAGTGCCGCTCCCGGAGCTGCACAGCCTGAGAGCCGAGGTTCTCCAGCCGGATACAGTAGCGCCACTGCGAAACAGTATTGACTTTGTCATCGGCTTGCGACAGTTCTGTGCCGAACATAAGCTTCTCCCGAGAGGCAAATAGTAGTAATTTTAGATCGACCTACTCAAATTCACGTGTGGGCAAGTAGTTATTATGGTGTAGTGGAAGTCTTAAACGTAAAAGTTTACTTTAAAAATACGATTAGTCATTCATTCTGTCATTTAAGTCTTCTCAACGTAATGGATGCGCCATTACATTTTTTTTATTGGATAAAATGACGAAACGTGCAAAACGTTCACATGGTGGTAAGTGCAACGTCTGGCTACAACAAATGCTGTGTCACGCAGAACATTTCTGTGTGACACCACACTGCGCCCGTCACATTTACATATACACACATAACATAAGTTCTTAAGTCTAATATACCCAGTGATGTCACTCTCAGTGCCCTTCAAACCGAAACACAGTGATGTTTGCACACTACTGCTTCACGGTCAAAGGTAAGGATTCCTGCATAGGAATCCTTACCTTTGAAGAGGGAGATCTTATTATATCATTAAATGCGTGGCTTAGTAATGAGAGTATTTCCAGGTGGAATTCGAGTGCAACGTTTCTGCTATCTTACTTAATATTGACGACCGCGTGGCTGGTGGTCAGAGTACCTGACTTCTAAGCCGCGGGTCCTGGGTTCGAATCCCAGCCGGAGCCAACATTTGTGCTAAAACATAAATTGTTGGTTTTCGGGTCCGGTTGTGTTGTGATTGTCCCCGTGTTTCTGACACAGCATCCTAGCCTACCTCCGATCTTATCGCTTCAGCGTTACATCGGGCGCGGGTAGGTTGGGACGAGTGAGTGCCTCTGTGTTTGCCCGTACACTGGTGGCACTATAATATCTCCTGTGCAGTTGATGGCTCTCGACAGTAGTCGGCAGTTGTCGCCGTGGTCTAAATCGGCTAGGAGAACATCACTTAATATTATAAATGCGACAGTAACTCTCTCAGCTCCGTCTGTTTGTTACCTTGTCACCGCTCAACCTTTAAACCGATCTTGACGAAATTCGGCACAGAGATAGCTTGCTATCCGGAGACGGACATAAGACATAGGACCCGTTTTATTTAATTTTGTTTCTATTAATCAATAATTCTTTACAGCATTTCACAGCTATTACTTTATAGTTAGAGCCGCGGCAGCTCAGGGGCTAGGCGCTCGCTTTCAATTTCATAGTACGCAAATTACCTGGGTTCGATTCCCAGTGCCGGCACCACTATAATTGTAAATCGCAATTTTAAGTGCTGATTTACCACGTGCTCGGTGGTCGGATGGAAAACATCGTGAGGAAACCTGCATGTCTGAGAAAAAAAAATATTTCGTAGACATGTGCAGTCCAGTGCAGATTCTTCCTAGCTCCAAAACCCTCTCAGAAATGAGAGGAGGCTTGTGCTCAGCAGTGGGACATTTATAGGCTAAAACTTCACTTTACAGTTAGTAATATTTTTTTGTTAATTTGGTTTTATTTCAATCAAAGTAATGATATATGTTTCACTTTTTTATACTTATGCCATTGTACTGGAAGAAAGTGGAAAGTAGTAGGGAGGTGAACTGTATTCCTTGTTTTCCTTGTGTTCGTCGTAGTAAATGAAACTTTTAGCAGAAACCTACCCGAAGGCATAAATAAAGACAATTTTTACCCAATAAACTGCGGAATTCTGCGACTCCCGACTGCCCATATAGAACGGTATCACAGTTACGCGCACTCCCTCTGTAGTCTCGCGATGAACGTCACTCAGCTCCAACCACGGATGGTTCTTTTTCTGCCACGCACGTAGTGTTTCTTGAGCTATAAATGGAGGATCTGAAC
This sequence comes from Luehdorfia chinensis, assembly GCA_019845155.1. NCBI lineage: Eukaryota > Metazoa > Arthropoda > Insecta > Lepidoptera > Papilionidae > Luehdorfia > Luehdorfia chinensis. The sequence continues at coordinate 7,564,495 of JAHVAK010000025.1, read as the reverse complement.
GGAAATTTACTTAGGGTCACTGATATTGAAATGATTCAACCTTAATAATAAAGCAAAATCGGATTACAGAACACACACATATTTGTGCCACATAAATGATTACTTTATCAGTCAAGGAGAATTGTCATTTTTTTTATTGCATAAAGTGACTGAAACGAGCAAAACGTTCACCTGATAGTAAGTGCAACGTCTGCCCATAACACATGTGTCACCCGGAACATTTCTGTGTGGCACCTCACTGTGCCCATGACCCTGAGACATCAGTTCTTAAGTCTCACATGCCCTGTGATTACGCTTAGCTCACAGCGCCCTTCAAACCGATACACACTACTGCTTCACGGCAGAATAACTGGCCTTAGGGTAGGCACCTACCTATACTGGAGTTAATTTTTCCACCGGTCTATGTGAATAAAGCTACATTTGGTACTAGAAGGCAAAGACGAATGGCTGTATGTTCCTCTAATACGTACGGTATTATACTCGTACTAGTTTTTTTTTTAATGGACGAAAGCACCTAATGAAGAATATGTCTGCCCATAAAAGTTGCGGTGAGTTATAAAATTCAATTGGAAAGTTACGAGTAACACTGCGCTCGTCACCCTGAGACATGCCCCGTAATTACACTACCCTTCGAAACGAAACAAAGTCATGTTTACACACTACTGATTGACGGCTAATATACTGACACAGCGGTCGAACTTACCTAGACATATTCTTACATAAGAGTCTTACAATGAGTAAAACTACTGCTTTTGGCTACCTAGGTAGTCGCAGCGATCAAATTCATCCGGAAGGATATGTAATACTTGCCTTTATCAGGATTATGCATGAGAAATTTGTCAAACAGTTCGTGCTGCAATGGTACTCTCTCGACTGAAGTGTAGGGTATGATGTCATCATGCGCCACGTAGTCCAGGCCCGGGATTGCGTACAGACTTCTGCTCGACTCCTGGTTTCCGAGGAACGTCACCGCCTCCGTTTGAGCGCGCTGCAAAGGATGGAAAAGATTGTCTTGGCCATTCTGGCAAATGCCAGAAGTTAAAATTGTGCATTACCTTAACATATTTTGAGGCAAAATAACATCGCGAGAAATACTTATACATTTTGTAAGTTTTTTATATAGAGGTTTTTTATGTAAGGTTTTTAAAGAAATTCCTTGCTAGCCATTTTTACAAATTCGTGACACTTTGAGCCACTTTCTTGCAACATATGGAAGAAAACCAGTTGATATCTTTCCACAGTATGCGGAAGGGCATCATCCAGTAAGATCGATATCTACAAAAATTACAGTAGTAATCACTGGGCATATGCCCAGTAATCTCATATGAGTCTCAGTGTGACGAACGCAGTGTGTTGATACACAGAAATTTTCTGGGTGACACAGCACTTGTTATGGGCAGACGTTGACTTACGATCAAGTTACGCTCGTCTTGTGATTTTCTACAATATAAAAAAATAACTTAATTTCCAGGTTCAGATTGATAAAATAGTTTTTTTTTACCGTTACATACACCAGTATGAGTTTTACAGTTTACTGAAAGAATTTTGCTACACTTTGATGTATACGGAATACTTGCCAGGCTAGCAGAAGATGGACTTAATAGGAACTATCAAGAAAATGTTATTGCCTCTGATGGATAGAATAACCATCCTGTAAACCGGCCCGACAATAAACACTACTACTGCAATTGGTATTTTTTTTTATTGGATAAAGTGACGAAACGAGCAAAACGTTCACCTGATGGTAAGTGCAACGTCTGCCCATAACAAATGCTGTATCACCCAGAAAATTTCTGTGTGACACCACACTGTGCCCATCACCCTGAGACATCAGTTCTTAAGTCTCATATGCCCAGTGATTACGCTAGCTCACAGTGCCCTTCAAACCGAAACACAGTAATGTTTGCCCACTACTCCTTCACGGCAGAATAACTGGCCCTGGGGTGGTACCTACATAGACGGATTCCTGCATAGGAATCCTACGACCAGTAAAAAATCTCTCTACTAAGCAGAGCAGATCGTCGCTCCATCTAGTTGGGAGTCGCTCACACTACGTTTGCCGGTACAAATGCAATCACTATTGATTCCAAGTTACAGTGGGGAGCACACATTGTAAAAATAGCTCCGAAATTAAGTTCTGCCATTTTTGCAATAAGAAAGATTAGACAGCTGACTCATGAAGCTTCAGCTAAATTAGTATATTTTGCATACTTCCACAGTATTATATCCTATAGCGTAATACTGCTGGATTGGAAACAATACTTATTTTACAAAAACAAGCATTTCGGGCAATCTTTAACTTGGGACCACGCGAGTCGCTAAGAGAACTATTTAGGGAGACTAATATTTTGACACTTCCGTCGTTTAATGATTTCTTATATTTACGCGAACACTACACATTTAAATAATCTAATTTTACGGATTTTATAGCGTTTAATTTTGTTATTTATAACCCGACGGTTCGAGTGCTTTACAGCACCCATGGTCACGGGGGGACTGAGGTGACAGATGTCCTGATGTCATAGTTAACCCGGAGTACCTTCAGCTTTTAATTAATATTTGTGGTCCGATCTACGCAGAAAGAGCTAACTGTTTCTTGAAGTCTTGCAGTGGTATACTTGGTTTTGGACTTAATTTTATTAATAATAGGATCCCAAGCTGGTGGTAATACCCAACCATCCTCTCTATTAAAATTAGGATGTTTTTTTAATTTCAATAGCCTCGCGAATCATCCTTGGTAGGAATCGGTGTTCTTTTGCGAGGATTTGTGGTTTATCAAATCTGATGTAATGGTTGGGATGATTCAGAACATGGTCACAGACTGCAGACTTCCTGGAGCGGCGATGCTTCACATCAGCTATATGTTCTTTTACGCGGGTTTTTATTGATCTTTTTGTTTGCCCTATGTAAGAGAGACCACATTCACAATCCAGCTTGTAATACTCCTGCATCTTGCAGAAGGATGTTACACTTGACAGATGGTAAAAACTGACTTATCTTCTTCGGCGGCTTGAAAAATGTTCTTATAGAAGCCCGCTTTAAGATATAGCCAATCTTGTCCGTGACTCCTCTGACATATGGTAGGACTGCAGGTACATGCTCGACGGTGGCCGGCTTCAATAAAAGTATTATCGAAAGGTATGAATTTCGCAATAACACCGCGAAGAATCCCGTACGAAGAAATTATTTGTAGTGTTGAGGATTGTCTGTATAAAAATAATATCGGTAAAGAAGATTTGGAGGCCATACGTCAAGACATTTCGTCTATGTTACGTCGAAGTTCTGTGCCGAAACTGAATCTTCCCAAAGACTAATTAAAAGCTTTAAATAACTTACGAAACAGACCCGAACTCACGATTCTCCGCGCAGATAAAGGAAACTCTACGTTGGTAATGGATACGTCAGATTATAATTTTAAAATACAAGAACTTTTGTCGGATGTTAACATCTAAAAAAAGTCAAAACAGACCCAACTACAAACTAGCTCAAAACAACTAGCGATATATAAAGAAACACGCCGAGAAATTAAATGTAGACGTAAATTCGATAACACATTCCTGTGCCAAACCATCGAAGTTGTATGGGTTACCCAAAATACACAAACTCAATGCTCCGCTACGTCCAATAGTGAGTCAGATCGATTCACCAACTAACAGATTGGCTCAACATGTGGCTAAAATACTCTCCCCACTAAGAGCACATACAAATGATTCCTACCATTTTGTCAGTGAGATAAAAGACCTACATTATACTGACAATGAAACTATGGTCAGTTTTGATGTTCAGTCGTTATTACATGCCTACCTGTGCATCTCAATTGTAACTAGGAAGCTAACAGAGAACAACATGCCAATAGAACATGCAGAATTACTTAGACATTGCCTAACATCTGGCTATCTATTGTGGAAGGAACAATACTACCGGCAAGTAGATGGTGTGGCGATGGGCTCCCCAGTATCTCCCATTGTTGCTGACATTTTAATGGAAGACTTTGAGGAGAAAGTCCTCCGTACTTCTCTAGTAAATCCAAGGTTCTACAAGCGGTACGTAGATGATACTTTCACAATTCTACCTTCTAATAACAAATAACTCTATAGCTTTTCTACATGTTTTATTAATTAGAAATCCTAATAACACCTTGAGTCACACTGTGTATAGGAAAAAGACCCATACCAACAAGTATTTAAACGGTGAATCTCACCACCATCCTTCACAGTTAGCTACCGTGGGCAAATCTTTGTTTCAGAGAGCACAAGGGATCTGTGACAGTAAACACCTGGCCGCCGAGCTTCAGCATGTCAAGCAAGTTTTACAAGACAACAAGCTTCGGGTTCCGCGCCTTCGTCGCAGTGACCGAGTGAAGCCGGCCACAGTCGAGCGTTTACCTGCAGTCCTACCATATGTCAGAGGAGTCACGGACAAGATTGGTTATATCTTGAAGCGGGCTTCCATAAGAACATTTTTCAAGCCGCCGAAGAAGATAAGTCAGTTTTTACCATCTGTCAAGTGTAACATCCCTCTGCAAGATGCATGAGTATACAAGCTGGATTGTGAATGTGGTCTCTCTTACATAGGGCAAACAAAAAGATCAATAAAAACCCGCGTAAAAGAACATATAGCTGATGTGAAGCATCGCCGCTCCAGGAAGTCTGCAGTCTGTGACCATGTTCTGGATCATCCCAACCATTACATCAGATTTGATAAACCACAAATCGTCGCAAAAGAACACACCGATTCCTACCAAGGATGATTCGCGAGGCCATTGAAATTAAAAAAACATCCTAATTTTAATAGAGAGGATGGTTGGGTATTACCACCAGCTTGGAATCCTATTATTAATAAAATTAAGTCAAAAACCAAGAATACCACTGCAAGACTTCAAGACACAGTTAGCTCTTTCTGCGAAGATCGGACCACAAATATTAATTAAAAGCTGAAGGTACTCGTACTCCGGGTTAACTATAACATCAGGACATCTGTCACCTCAGTCCCCCCGTGACCATGGGTGCTGTAAAGCACTCGAAACGTCGGGTTATAAATAACAAAATTAAACGCGATAAAATCCGTAAAATTAGTTTCATTTAAACTTCCGTCGTTGTTTATTTTTGAAAATATTATGTACGTACGGAAAAACATTAATTTATTTAACAAAAAATTTACTGTATACTGTAGAATGGGCCGAGGCGACAGGCTAGAGGTTCCTATGATTAGGTTGGCTAAAACTAGAAATTCTTTTCTTAGTAGATTTATAAAATTTTATAATAAAATTCCTTAAAGTGTAACACAAAAATCGGTAATACATTTTAAAAAACTTGTCTAGAAGACATTCTTAATTAAAGCGTATTATAAAATAGATCATTATATAGAGGGCAAAGATGTGTGGAAGTAACTCTGCACTTGCGAACCGCCTGGCTACTAAATGATGTAGTAATAAATTTTATGTAATTTATAAATGACATTATGTAATATTACCTCAGAGTTTCTTGCCGGTTCTTCTCTGAGGTCATTTTTCGAACCATATATTCATAAGAGCTTTAAACAAGCATAAATTGAATAAAGAAATTTTGACTTTGACAATGTTGTCCACTCCACAACCTCTCTTCCGCGACGGTTATCGATTCTACGAGCTAAACGACCGGCCAATTGCCACTTCAGCTTGCTTATTCTCAGGGTTTTGTCGGTTAAACAAGTTCTGCTGCAGATATCATCATTACGGATTCCATCACACAGAAAAACATCGAACACAGTTCTTTTTTTGTTGAGCTACTTTGATCTGCCAACCAGGGAAGTTGCTATATCCAACAGCAGACAGCATAGAGGCTGGTTATCGAGATAGTAATATATTGTGATACAATACATTCATTAATATGTATAATACATTAATCTGGATGTATTGTCACATTTACATTAGTGTTACAAGTACATGGTGGTAGGATTCCTATGCAGGAATCCGTCTCGGTAGGTACCACTCCGGGTCAGCTATTCCACCGTGAAGCAGTAGTGCGCAAACATTACTGTTTCGGTCACAGGGGCACTGAGGGTAGTGCAATTACTGAGCATATGTGACTTAAGAACTGATGTCTCGGGGTGACGAGCGCAGTTTGGTGACCCACACAGAAATGTACTGGGTGATATAGCATTTGTAATGGGCTGATATTGCAATTTTTGTCAGGAGAACTTTTTGCTAATCTCATTAAGGAGTATGTGACTCCTATTTGTCAACTAAGAGAAATGTTTAAAAATCTCAAAGCGCCTTAGAAGACGCCGTGAGATTTTTTATATTGGATTATATGGCGAAATAACCATCTCAATTACACCAGACCAGTGACGGGCAGCAGCGTCTAATGTGGAAGTGTCTGGTATTGCAATCGCCAATCCGTCTATCAAGCTTGGCGATTAGCGGAATTCCTCCCAACATGAGAGAGGCCCGTGCCCAACAGTGGACTTTTATGGACTGATGAAGAAGGAGGCTGTATAATTTTTTTATTGCTGTGTCAAAAGCAATGGTAGCTCATGGACAACAATGTGAGGAAACCTGCATGTCTAAGGAACATAAAATTTATTTCGAAGACATGTGAAGTCCGCCAACCCGCACTGGAGCCGCATGACAGACATTTCCCGGCACCAAACACTCTCTCAGAAATTAGACAAGGCCGGTGCTCAGCAGCGGGAAACATATAAGCTGGATTTTACTTTTTTTATGTCAAATTTATTTACAATTTGATTACATGATATGACAATATGAAATGATATTAATTATGGCAATTAAAATAAGATTGAGAAAACAGTAATTTTTAAAGTGATTATGCAGTTCTTATGTAATTACACAATAATTATAATGATAATAGTTAGATATAAACTGGTTAATTTAAATGAATAATCAATTTGAGTTCATTACTCGGTGCTAAATAAATGAATCGGCCTACATGTATTTTTATTATGACACTGAATAGACATTTTGTTCTGTATGCCAGAAATTAGAACAAACATAAATTAAATCATAACTAAAGTTTAAAACAATTAAGTTGTTAGTACACAGTCACCACTGTTATTATTTTTAATATATTTAATTAGTAACATTAGTAGTAGTAAGTCCATAGACATTAAATAAAATGTAGGTTTTTGCTGATACCTTTTTTTTCCACTCTGGTCTCATGTCGATGTTGGTTTGCACAGTCAACAACAAATCATTTACATTAAAATTTACATTAAGTATCAACATAAAAGAAATAAACATATTATGTTATAATATAAACAAATTAGTGTAATAACATTATGAATGCGCTACATGTTAGTTACAAGTAAACATTAACATTATATCTGTAAGCAGCTTAGCATTTTTAAAGTATTTATGTCTAGTCTTTATTAAAAAAAACCCACTAACCAACAATTAGTGAAGTGCAAGAAAATAATGTCTTAGGTAGGTCCCTAAAATGAAAATAGGTACAGATTTGGGAACGATTAGAATACATAATACTTATTAAATATTTTATTAAACTTTGATGGACTACTAACTGGTGGTAGGATTCCTGTGCAGGAATCCATCTAGGTAGGTAGGTACCACCCCAGGGCCAGTTACTAAGCCGTAGCAGTAGTGTGCAAACGTTACTGTTTCTGTCTGAAGGCAACTGTGAGCTACTGTAATCACTGGGCAACAGTCTTAGGGTGACGGGCGCAGTGTGGTGTCACACAGAAATTTTTTGGGTGACACGGTATTTGTTATGGGCAAACATCATACTTACCATCAGGTGAAAGTTTTGCTTGTTTCGTCACTTAATCCAATAAAAAAAATGCCTCTGCTATAAGAGCCAGCAAGGAAGGCAGGCAGAGTAGTAATTTTATTATCTTATTAATAATTTTCTAGTATACTAAATATGGAAATATGTAGATATAGCTTGGCATTGATTTCTTAAATCCCAGAATTATTATTATCATACATATATTTTTTAATATTATAATAACCCTTTTTGTGAAGTTGTTAGGTCTTATGTACATATATATTTTCATATACCATGTTTAGAGGCAAAGGTTGAAATATTTTTATTTTATTATTTCCAAGAGATATTTTAGAGCCAAAACATAAATAGCTCTCATGGCCCTCTTTTGCAAAATGAAAATTACTTCGGTGTCAGTCACATTTTTCCACAGCTAAATCACTTAAAACAGTGCTGTTGAAATAACTAAAATAAACCAGTCTTGCTATTTCAAATTTAAAAATATTTTACAACATATATTGCACACAGTCTGCTGCTAGTTAATTTATATAAGAACCCCAATGATGTTTCTTCTCAAGAATTATTCCAAAAAAGGTAGTGGTATCAACTGAGACATAAGAAATACAGTTCAAACTGCTAAAACATTTATCTTTTCTGAATTACTATCAATGTATTAAATAAACATAACAATAATTTTTTTACCATACCAAACTGCAAACTGAACTATTTAGTGTTGTATCCCTCTCTCATCTTGTGGGTGTCATAAAAGTCGACAGAGGGAAAATAAAAACCAGTAGATGGGCAGCAGCATCTTCCTGGAATATCTGAATAAATAGTCTCCAAAAAAATTTGCTCGGTTCAGAGCAGAGATTGGTTATGGAGTTCCTCACTAAAGAAGGGAACTGCCTTTGGAAATGCATGGCAACAATGTAAAGGTAGTCTGCACCCTCTAAACATAAAGTCAAATTTTGAAGCAAGCAGTTTAAATAAAGAAGAGAGTCCATAAAAGACAACCCCTACACTGAGCAAGTGGCCCTCAACGGCAACAACTCCAGAAATGTGTGAGGATTTATTTTAAGATATAGGTGATTGACTGTTTCCCTAAATAGCTGAAGAAATGGACAATGCAGCGGGCACTTTTTGGAATATAAGTCATTAACATTTGCAAATGACCAAAGCCAGTGGGTCCTGCAGTTTCTGACATTACTTCAAAAGGAAGCCTAATGTTCCCAACATAACTTAGACCTGATTGGTGAGGACCCAGCAAGTTTTTTCAACAACTGGTGAAAAGGGATGAAACATGTATTTACCTATACAGATCCTGGTCCAAAATGGAGTCCATGTAGTGGAAGCACAGGTTGTCACCCCTAAAAAGTATAAAATTGAGAAATGTGCAGGCACATCAAGGTTACTGTTTTGGAATGAATAAAGACTTTCACTGTTAGAGTTCTAGCCACAGAAGACTACCATGGAGAGACCTATTCTAACACCATGAAAGCATTGCAAGACTGTATCATGGAGAAAAAGCATAGCAAGCTCACAAAAACATTTGGCTCATTTACTGCAATGCTCCGGGTTACAGGTGTGCAACAATGGTTCCAAGAGCACCGTCATCCACCCTACAGTCCTGACCTAGCCCCATCGGATTATTTCCTGTTCCGAAACATAAAAAAAAGTCATTCATTCATGAGAAACATGGACCTTAACCCAAAATATGAGCAACCGTCTGGAAGCCTTTGAGATGTGGGTGTACAGAAGGATTTTGAAGATATTGTGGATGGATAGAATAACAAACGCAAGAGTGTTGCAAATGATGAACAAAGAAGTAGAGGTCTTGAAAACGGTAAAGAAATGAAAACTACAGTAACTTGGACACATAATGCACAATGACAAATACAACATACTCCAACTTATCATGCAGGGGAAAATCCAAGGGAAAAGACCGCCCGGAAGAAGGTGTACTTCTTGGCTTAAGAATCTCTGGACATGGTTCAACCTCAGTACAAGATCACTTTTCTGAGCAGCGGTCTCAAAAATAAAAATAGCCATAATGATAGCTAACCTCCAGTAGGAAATGGCACCCCAAGAAGAAGAAGAAGGATATCAACTCATTGCAAGAAAAGTGGACCAAGAGTATTGAGCTGAATGCAGATGATATTGAAAAACAAAACTAACTTATTTTTACTATACTGTCTTTCTTGCCTAAGTAGATAAATTATTGAACTCTCTATGTACATAGATTTTTTATTGTTTTCAGTAATGCAACAAGCTAAACATTCACCTGATGGTAAGTGCAACATCTGCCCATAACAATTGCTGTGTCACCTAGAATATACCTATATTTCAGGGTGACACCACACTGCACCCGTCACCTTGTTACATCAGTCCTTAAGTCTCATATGCCCAGTGATTTCATTAGCAATCTATTAATAAATTATGAAAAAGTTGCTGACTTTGACCTGAAATCTCATGTTGTTCTAATTGAGATAGATAGCAAAATGACAAGTATGTGTAAAGGCTAAGACAAAAAACGTTAATTATACTTACTATGTATGGTGCATCCCTAGTGTCTATGAGGACTTGATAAAATGTGTGAGTTCTGCCCTTGACTTCTTTACCAACATTTGATAAAGAATCCCCAGAAGCTTCCGAAGCACTAGTGGTTTCTGCGTATTCTTTTTTGTTGGTAGCATCTCTATCATACACCCTCGCCAACCAAGGAAATAAAATTACGCCTCTATATCCAAATACTTTATGGAGGATAAGTTGACCCGTATCATATTTTCCCGATATCTTTGGCGTCTCTAACTTTCCTACCTCAGCCAACCTAAAAAATTGTAAATAAAAATATTTTAGGTTATATGCATAACAATTAAAACAACAATAACGAATTTTAAACTTACCTAGTATAATGCGCTACATTAGTTAATAATATTCTAGATGCAGTTAATCTAAAAAGATTTGCAGGTAGAAACCGTGTCAATATCTCCATTTTATCATTTTAATTTGTTGTTTTTCGTATTAACGATATATGTTTTTTTCTTTTTTATTTGACACTGACAGTGACAGTCACAAATGATTATGAAAATGAAATAACACAAAGAGAAAACAGTTTTAGATATACACTACACAGACTATTCCAACGAATAAGATAACTATACTAGGTAGGAGGACAGTGACAATTAAAAATGCTAATAAGCGCGAATTTACTAAAGAGCGCGAAAAGCGATATGCGATTTTTTGTCGCGCGCTAGTTCTTACGCTATTGAACACCAAGACGTGAGCTAAGTGAGTGGCCTCTGCCTACCCCTTATATGGGAAAAGGAATTGACTGCTTGTACGAAGACACGAAATAACATATAGCGACACTTTTAAAATATACACGCAAAATGCAAAACTACCTATTAGTAAATACACTTACGTACACTTTTTGAAAACTACAGAAATAAAAGGTCGTTTATTTATAAAACATTTTTTTTTGTATTCATTAAAAACAAAATGTAATCGATCAACTTTGCCCCATACTAAACTAATTTAAGTTTAAAGTTTAGGTTTTTCCAATATTTTGAATAAAAACCAAACAATATGTTTAAATACGAATAGTTAAAATTGCGAACCAAAAATTTGACAATATAACATCAAAACTTCAATATTCGTTCTAAATTTAACTGTAAACAACGCGATATTATATTTCATGACTGTTAATAATGTACGAAAAATAATTTCAATGTATCAATAAAATATTTTGCGTCTTGCACCGTTCACTAAAATTCACGAATCGTGATGCGAAATCGTTATGACGAAATCGTTACTTTAACTAATCCATACTAATATATAAATTCGAAAGTAACTCTCTCTGTCCCTCTGTCTGTTTGTTAACTTTTCACGGTTAAACCGCTGAACCGATCTTGACGAAATTGGGCACAGTGATAGCTTGCATACTGAGAACGGACATAGGATACTTTTTATTCCGGTAAATGAAATAGTTCCCACGGGATATTTAAAATACTTTTTTCCACACGGACGAAGTCGCGGGTGTCAACTAGTTACAAATAAGGCGCGGTTTTTATCTTCACTTAATAATGAGTTGAAAACAGTGACTTAAATTCATCTTGTCATGAACTATGTCGTCAATTGTTAATCATGCCAAATATTCGGTTTTTAACTAGTTGCTTTTTTTGGTGCTGAAATGTAAATTGAGTCTAGTGATAATTGATTGCCTAATGAAGGAAGTGACCGTGACAATGACTATCTTGGTATTCTTTAGAGAGTACATTTTTATATGGTCCTGTCTTGGACGACTGCTTTCAAAATTTTGTTAATGATCAGATTTTAGGGAGGAGTCGTCAAGTCGCAAAGATCGCAAAGAAATCTTGAATTACTAAAATGTTGTCTTATAACGTCACACGCTTCCCGCCAGCGGCCACTTCCTCGAAAGTCGGTCCAGAAAAACTGTTGGCGGCAGCCTATTCCAAAAAGTGATTGTGCGTTGCAGAAAATGTCTAGTAAAGCGAACATTTTATAAATATTGAAGTTGGCAACCCTAATAGTAATGCAAAATAACAAACTTCGCGGTGAGTAATATCGATGGAAATCGCTCCTAAGTACATAGATGTTAGGAAACATCGATGTTCCCACGACAAACATCGATGTTAAAAACATCGTAAATTAAACCGATAATTTTCCGATGTTTTAATTTATTATTTACTTATCCCACACACTCACGCGACTTAAACATTGTTTGTTTTAATAAACTTATAGGAACTAGATTATCATATCAATACAAATGTTAGTGTGTAGCTTTACCTGTGACGTAAATAAATTACATAATTTAGCAATCTTACCATCGTTTAACCTAAAACCTTAGCTAACTTCCAATTAACTAGACCACAAAATTGATTATAAAAAAAATCGCAGCAATTGAAAATATTTATTTATTTTGACGTAAAATATTTTAAATGGAATATATGAAGATACATTTTAATAGGAATTCAATTCACATATTTGAAAACTAGTTACGTAACTTTAATCACAGAGCAGAGCACGAACGGAATGAATGTACTTACTTATTTTCGGTGATGTGATCGCTGTTAGCCTTTTTGCTTTTACAGCTTCATCGGATGCTGTGCTCGCGGGCCCGGGGCCCGCGTGCCAGGTTTGGTTTGACCCAAAACATAGATACATAAATATAAACTCCTACTAAACATCTAAGTTCGGACCGTTGCGTTCGCTAGCGTGCTTGCGCTACAGTGAATATCTCCATAAATTTATTATATGAAGTCATCTAATGACCGTCCGAGGGAGACTGCGGGCCTCCGTTCGGACTGTCGACTTGTGTGTCGGAAACTCTGGGCGGTGAGAACCGCCCTGGAACACGGAGAACCGCCCTGGAACACGGAGAACCGCCCTGGAACACGGTGAATGAATGTACGATGTCGATGTTAGACTCCTTTGTAGTCGATGTATCGTTCTTAAAAACGTCGATGTTTACGTGCGGATAATCGATGTTTTGCAAACATCGATGTATCTTTTGGTTTCCTAGTAATATTGCTTTGACAGCGTACCGAACCGTATCTATGTATCGGTTTTGAATATCAGATATTGTATCTATATATTTCAATATCTATGTATTGGGGAAACGTACTGATATGAGTTTTTAACGTTTTAGTTTTCGATACGGTATTTCGTATCAGTAATTCGCTATGAACTTCCGCATGATATATGTATATCGTCGTAAAATATTAAGTTACGATTGCTTCCCTGCTGAATTATTTTAGACAGGCATCGTCTTTTCGTTCATATGATATTTTTAATCCTCAAAATCAGTAAACTGAACTTTCCTTCATACTTTTATCAGGCATAGGGCCTACATTACGTATATAATAAATTTACTAAGACAAGTTATACGGATGTCCACATTTACAATATTATAGGTAGGTAATGCAGGCATATTTACAAGTTCATATCATGATATTTTATCTATTCAACTTTCACGTTGATAAAAATAAATTTCGTGACCAGGATTGTACTTAATCTTTTTCAAGATACTTTCTAAGGTTATATCATTCTAGGCCATTTGAATGATATATTTTTATAAATTGTAATCGTCATAGGTTTTTTCATTATAAATTATGATTTTTATCTTACCCTTTTATCGACGTTGTGTTTATTTAGTAACTTTTTCTTTTAGGTGTATCATGGAAAGATGCTTACTCATTAGAGTATATGTAAAAGTTTAGTAAAGTAAAGTTTCAGCCTATAAATGTCCCACTGCTGAGCACAGGCCTCCTCTCATTTCTGAGAGGGTTTTGGAGCCAGGAAGAATCCGCCACGCTGCTTCCAATGCGGGTCTGGCGGACTTCACATGTCTTCGAGATTTTTTTTTATTTCTCAGACATGCAGGTTTCCTCACGTTTTCCTTCACCGCCGAGCACGTGGTAAATCAGCACTTAAAATTGCAATTAACAATTTAAGTGGTGCCGGCATCGGGAATCGAACCCAGGTCACTCGGGTACTATGAAATTTAAAGCGAGCGCCTAGCCCCTGAGCTACCATGGGGTATATGTAGTGTATCCTAAATTATTACTAATCCCTAAACTCTTGTAAGGGGTTCACAATGTTTATTTATCAAAATATCTAATACCAGTAGATTTGTATTCCGCACTTGTATAAGATTTACATTAAATTATTAATAACCCGCTACAAGCTATCGCTCCCGCAACATTTTTATTTAAAAAAATGTGGGGTAAGGCACACTCCGCAACCCGCCGTGTGCCGGTAGCGCCGTCCTTCTCAAGCGCTACCCCCGACACAGACAAGAAGTCGGGAACAAGGACCGTAGTCCACAGCAAAACTGGCGAATCAGCAAAAAAGAGGGCTTGGCCTCTTGCTAGTGCGTAAGCACAAACTTCAACCAAATGAGAACCAACCAAGAAAAATATGAAGAAAAACTTCGCATGTCAATCGCCAGACCGCTGCAACTGCAGATGTTATATGATTGTCGTGTAGGTGTGGAAACATCTTATACAAGGTCAGCACGGCAACTTGGCGCAGAGCACGTCATGAGTCCACTGCTCACTTCAAGGGTATTTAAGGGGATAATATATATATGTGGGACACATTGCACGGCTTTCGGCCGCAGCCTTGAGAGTCTTCTCCCGCCAGCTGCCATCCGCATGAAGTAGACGCATTACCTCCACCAACCATTGTAATGAAGTATTTTGCCTTTTTAATCATTTATAATTATGAATCAGCAATCAGGCTGGTTTTATTATAGTCATCAAAATGGGTTTGTGTAACTGAAGTTGAATATTATGTATTTCGATCAGTACACCTACCACCAAGTTTCCAGTTATCATTTTAAATAAGTACAGGTACCTACAACAACAACAATAATAATTTAAGCCTTGATAAAATACTCAGTTTAAAATGTTTACGTTTCAAAAACTGAATTCTGTAGTCCACGTGGACTGCTAGTTAATAATGTGCAGACGATGAGACGATGAGACGTTGCCGCGTCGCCCGCTTTAACGTGAAATATTAAAATGCAAAAAGGATTTCGAAATAATTCACATCAGTCTCGTCTAAACGAGTGAAAAAGGACCTCCTGTTATGTTAATTGTTTCAGTTTTTAATCGTATTTTTTTAATAATTAATTACGACTTCTAATAAGCATGAAGCGTTTTACTAACTTTAATACTTAAATGCTACTTAATTTTAAAAAATAACGGATTCAACATTATTTAATAGTAATTATAAATTATTAGAAAATTAACCTTTCTTAATCGCAAATATGAAACAGCAGATTAAATGAAAAAGTGAATTTTGTGAAAGATCGGGGGCCATGGTCAAGGGCACCGCCGACCGTCCGGCTCGCCAGCCAGCAACGCGCCTCTTGCTATGAGTAGATATTTCAAAATAAACTAAATTGATATTATTTTTTTAATACTACATATTGAAATGATCTTAATTTTTTATTACCAAAAGGATAAAAGACGCTTTTGGCGACGACAACAAACAAGCATACATTTCTCTTATCCGATTGTAAATTAAAAGATCTTTTCATAAAACAGCTACTTTAATTATCAGTAGAACAATTCGTAAGGACGCCTTCTTGGTAATTTGTTAAATCATTTTTTATGAATTGATGAAATACATCCGAATCAGCGGCAGATACTACGCAGTTCGCGTTGATAGGCGCCAGATTTTTGAAAGAGACCCTATTGCAAGTTAGAACTCGCAAGTACTGGGATAACATGAATGAAGCTTATGGAAATATGTTGCGAAGGAAATCGTTTAGTATGATGTTTTTCGATGTTATAATAATATATTATATATAAATTAAATGGAGAAGAAAACGTATTTTGAATTTGTCTGGTTCGGAGCAACGAGTTTCTGAGTCAGGGTCGCGTAAAGTTTATATAACAAATAATTTTAAAGTTTTGTATGGACAATTTTAGTATTCAATTTTGTCATTATAAAGCCTAACCGTTGTGTTTATTTACAATATTTTTTACACAGCACAAAGTAATCCCTGAATGAGGTTTATTATAATTATATAATTACAGCAAATATACTTTAAGAAAACCGTTTAAATTAATCGTTTTAAATGAAGAATCCAATTCCACAAATTCGAAACCGACGAACGTGAGCAAGTAAATTACTTAACCTCCAGCTAACGCGGAACACAAAACTAATAAGAGAACACAAAAAACAAAAAATTAAGCAAAATATACTCAATTACAAAAAATTACCACTTACACGAAAATCACGGCCAAGGCCAAGGGTCATATTAAG
Organism: Luehdorfia chinensis; assembly: GCA_019845155.1. Taxonomy (NCBI): domain Eukaryota; kingdom Metazoa; phylum Arthropoda; class Insecta; order Lepidoptera; family Papilionidae; genus Luehdorfia; species Luehdorfia chinensis. The sequence continues at coordinate 7,547,984 of JAHVAK010000025.1, read as the reverse complement.
AAAAAAAACAATAAATCTGATTCAGAAGTAAATTTATTTCGCACGAAATATGATTTGACATATGACTACAAAAAGTAAGTAACAAGAAAAATATTTGATCTCTTTAGACTAAAAACCTTAATTCGATAATGAGAAGGTTTAATTAGGCTTATGCCAATCTACTTACTTTCATTCGCGCGCACTCGATCCGATTCGGATAACATCGACATCGATCCGAGTACCGTACCGTGCTATACCGTAATAAAGCGCTCTGAGTATCCAACAAACGTTATATCGTTTATTTCGATATCCAATATCTACTTAGTGTGCCGTCCAATACAAAGATATCGGTTTTTGTACCGATATATAGATATTGTACCGTACGTTTGATATCGTATCGTACATTCCTAATCAAACTATCAAAGTTCAAAGTATTTTTTTTTACCCACTCACGCCAAAGAGTACTCTTAGGCATTTTACTTTTTACTTTATTTATTTCTTTTTTTAATACGTTTTGTCTTTAGTTTAGGCCGACCTGGATTTTTGGATTTATATAGCATATTATATTACGTCAGCTGAAATAATTTAAAATGTTGAATACTTTCTCAAAAACCATTAACTTTTTCGGTAATTATTAAATAAAAGTAAACCTTTAGCTGCCATAGCCTTTTTACCAGCTTTTCATGATGTAATTCTTAAACGATTGTTTCAGCTTCAACCACAATACAACAATCCAGATGCATAGCTTCTCTATCCTCTTTACCTGAGACGTATCAAATGTTGCATAAAACCTGCAGAGATTTTGCAGATGGGGAGTTAAAAGCCAATGCTGCTAAGTATGATAGAAATCATCAGTACCCTGCCGAGGCTATTAAAAAAATGGGCGATCTGGGTCTTATGTCAATTGCAACACCAGAAGAGTTGGGTGGTTCTGGTTTAGACTACCTGGCATATGCTATAGCTTTAGAAGAAATATCGCGGGGCTGCGCCTTCAGCTGGAGTAATTATGTCTGTAAACAATTCCTTATACCTGGGACCTGTCATGCATTGGGGCACCGATAAACAAAAAAAGGATTTTGTGACACCATTTTGTTTGGGTTTGTTTGTGATATAATTTTTACATTGTATTCCAGTATAGAAACAGTTTAAAAATACATGTTTACATATAAATATCTACTTATTTTGAATTTCATTAGGAACTTATGTTTTAGGAGATAATGTTGGATGCTTTGCATTGTCAGAGCCAGGAAATGGATCAGACGCTGGCGCTGCATCAACCTCAGCGAAAGACATGGGTGATAAGTGGATTCTTAATGGTACAAAATGTTGGATTACAAATGGCTATGAGAGCAAGGCATCTGTTGTCTTTGCCACAACAGATAAAAGCTTAAAACATAAAGGGATCTCAGCTTTTATTGTGCCTAAGCCTATCAAAGGTTTAGAGTTAGGTAAAAAGGAAGATAAATTGGGTATAAGGGGTTCATCAACCTGTTCACTCATTTTTGAGGATTGTGAGATACCAAAAGACAGTATTTTAGGGGAGCCAGGGTTAGGCTTCAAAGTAGCTATGATGACTTTAGATGCAGGCAGAATTGGTATTGCAGCACAGGCCCTGGGTATTGCACAGGTAACTATGAGACCAAACACTCATGAGTAACTATGGCTACTGTATCCCACTTTCTCAGTTTGTTACTTAATTCACAGCATACTCATACTTGATCTCCATTGTGTCTGATACTATTTGGTAGATATGTTAATGTTTTAAAAGGGTAGGGTAAGGAATAACAAATAAACATATATCATGTGTTAAAGAAATATACTTATTAAAGTATATTTTTTTGGCACTTGATAATGTGCCAAACTTCTAGAACAAACAGATATTTGCTCAGAAAGAAACTTAAGCTAACACTGATGACATTCTCCTGGCTATCAACTGCGCAGGAGATATTATAGTGCCACAAGTGTCTGCACAAACAGAGGCACTCACTTGTCCCAAACTAACCGTGCCCGATGTAACGCTGACGACGATAAGATCGGTAGTAGGCCAGAATGCAGTGTCAGAAACACAGGGACAATCACAACACAACCAGACCAGAAAACCAACAATTTGTATTTTAGCACAATTTTTGGCTTCGGCTGGGATTTGAACCCAAGATCCTGCGGCTTAGAAGCCAGGTACTCTGATCACTCAGGTCACTAATGATTCTATCAAGAAGTATAACAATTACATTAGAAGGAGCTATTCTCGTCCCTACTACTCAAAAATACTATTACTTTTTTAGGCCGCCACTTACACTATTGCTGAGCAATTGCCAATCTTTAAAAAAGCTATTGAAATCATCACAACATTTGATGTCATTTTTTCTTTACAGCCCTTGGGTCTGACAACATCCTTTGAAATGTCTTAAATTCAAATATGAGCTGATTATGTTATTTTATTACAAAAAACTAAAATAAATACTGTAAATCTGTTTTCATTAAATGTCAATCACAATAAATATGTACACAAGCACTGGCTGAAACTTTAAATTTTATTTTCAGGCATCATTAGATGTGGCTGTAGAATATGCATCAAAAAGAATTGCCTTTGGTAAACCTATTACGAAGTTGCAAGCCATACAGAATAAGTTAGCAGATATGGCTGTGCAGCTTGAATCAGCCCGATTGCTTACTTGGCGCGCAGCATGGTTAAAAGATAACAAGAAGCCATATACAAAAGAAGCAGCTATGGCTAAGTTAGCAGCATCAGAAGCTGCTACCTTTTTATCACACCAATGTATTCAGGTAATTGACTTGTATACAAGTGTAGTGGGTTCCTCTGTATAATAAAATAAATTGTAAGTGTAAAATATACAAGGTATTAGGTAAATAGAGTAACAAGTGGAAAGGGGGTGAAAGAACCCATTAATACAAATAACTTTTACTAGGGTCAAACATAATATTGCAAAGAAATCATATAAAATTAATTACTCATTCAACACAAACTACAATTTCAATATCTGTACAACCTGCTTGTTATACTATTTACCTAACACCTTGTATATTCTTATTTAAGTTTGACCCGTAGCTGAATGGATATATATATAGATATTTTTGCGGAAATTTTGTTTGGAAGCTTTATAAAGAGAAAATCATGCAGGGCTATAAATCCAAACCTAATTTGCTGCAGCCATTTTTCTAACTTCTATACAAGAATATTTTTTTAGATCCTTGGAGGCATGGGTTACGTATCAGATATGCCAGCAGAGAGACACTACCGTGATGCTAGGATTACTGAGATATATGAAGGAACCTCAGAAATACAAAGACTTGTGATAGCCGGACAAATTCTTAAAGAATATGGTGTATAGACCATATTTTGTAAATCAGACAGGAGTAAAGTTTGTAAAAGTATTCAACAGAAAATTAGTTTTGTAAGAAAATGGTCTTGCATGTATATGCATACATACATTATTTTGTATATGCATACATACAAGACACCTGGGTTTATCATTCACTCACTAACTCCAACACTGTCTTTACTGTTTGTTTCTTATAATATGCAGTTTTAACACTGACAGTGACTGACAAATTTGTCTTAGGCCTGGTTGTTTCAAGCCATTTGGAAATAGAACATAAAAATAGAGACATTCATTATATTGAGTGTTGCTTCATTGTTCTTAAAGTTAATGATTAATGTTACAAAAACTTCCACCGTAAAGAAAACATCATTACATTCATAAATGTTTATACAATTTTGGATTACATTACATTAAAAAAAATATTTTGTCAAAAAGCATATCGAAAAGTTCTGTAGACAAAAAGAGTATGGATAATGAAGAAAGGTTATTTATTTAAAATAATAAATAAACTTTAACTTACCTTAAAATAATAAATAAATTTTGTCAGTGAGATAAAAGACCTACATCTTACTGACAATGAAACTATGGTCAGTTTTGAGGTTCAGTCGTTATTTACATGCCTACCTGTTGAAGACTGCATCTCAATTGTAACTAGGTAGCTAACAGAGAACAACATGCCAGTAGAACATGCAGAATTACTTAGACATTGCCTAACATCTGGCTATCTATTGTGGAAGGAACAATACTACCGGCAAGTAGATGTTGTGGCGATGGGCTCCCCAATATCTCCCATTGTTGCTGACATCTTCATGGAAGACTTTGAGGAGAAAGTCCTCCGTACTTCTCCAGTAAATCCAAGGTTCTACAAGCAGGTACATAGATGATACTTTCACAATACTACCTTCTGATAAAGTCACTGCAGTTTTAGACCACCTTAACTCCATAAATACTAAAATACAATTTACAATGGAGTTAGAGACAAATAACTCTTTAGCTTTTCTAGATGTTTTAGTAATTAGAAATCCTAATAACACCTGGAGTCAAACTGTGTATAGAAAAAAGACCCATACAAATAGGTACTTAAATGGTGAATCTCACCACCATCCTTCACAGCTAGCTACCGTGGGCAAATCTTTGTTTCGAAGAGCACAAGGGATCTGTGACAGTAAACACCTGGCCGCCGAACTTCAGCATGTCAAGCAAGTTTTGCAAGACAACAAGCTTCGGGTTCCGCGCCTTCGTCGCAGTGATAGAGTGAAGCCGGCCACAGTCGAGCGTGTACCTGCAGTCCTACCATATGTCAGAGGAGTCACGGACAAGATTGGCTATATCTTGAAGCGGGCTTCCATAAGAACATTTTTCAAGCCGCTGAAGAAGGATAAGTCAGTTTTTACCATCTGTCAAGTGTAACATCCCTCTACAAGATGCAGGAGTATACAAGCTGGATTGTGAATGTGGTCTCTCTTACATACGGGCAAACTAAAAGATCAGTTAAAACCCGCGTAAAGAACATATAGCTGATGTGAAGCATCGTACGCTCTAGGATGTCTGCAGTCTGTGACCACTGTTCTGGATCATCCCAACCATTACATCAGATTTGATAGACCACAAATCCTCGCAAAAGAACACCGATTCCTACCAAGGATGATTCGCGAGGCTATTGAAATTAAAAAACATCCTAATTTCAATAGAGAGGAACATGGTTGGGTATTACCACCAGCTTGGAATCCTATAATTAATAAAATTAAACCAAAAACCAAGCATACCACTGCAAGACTTCAAGACACAGCAAGCTCTTTCTGCATAGATCGGACCAATAATAATAATTAAAAGCTGAAGGTACTCTGGGTTAACTATGACATCAGGACATCTGTCACCTCAGTCCCCCCGTGACCATGGGTGCTGTAAAGCACTTGAAACGTCGAGTTATAAATAATAAAATTAAACGCGATAAAATCCGTAAAATTAGTTTCATTTAATAAATAAACATTAAAAAAATATTTTGTAAAAAAAGCATATCAAAAAGTTACTGTAGACAAAAAGAGTATGGATAATGAAAAAAGGTTATTTATTAAAAATAATAAATAAATATATTTTCTACATTATGTCTATTCCAATAACACTATAGAGCCCTTCAATAATAAATCATGATAATAATTAATGTATGTTAGGCAAGATGAAACATGAAACAACACTAGTCTGTGAGAACATTATAAATAAAATCCATTTTTTACTTACATATATATTTAAGTGTTGAAGAAACAACTGACCATAAAACAAAAATAATACCACCACAATCTTTAATACTCATTCATACTGTCTAATATATATTATTTTGATTAATGTTTGATTTGTATTTATATTATTAAATTAGTAAGGGAAATATTAAATAAGTAAGGATATTAAAAATATATAAAAAAATTGCAGCATAGATATTGTATTTCATCCAAGAAAAAAATAATTAGAATTTTAAATTTAGAATAATTATTTTTCATATTGCTTACAGGGTAAAATGCGACTGAGAAATGATACAATGTACAATACAAACAATGTCAATAGTTTAGCACAGTATCAAATAATAAAACTTTTATATTATAAAATTATCCATTCTAAAAGTTACTGGCCAGGTCCTGAAAGAGATTTATCCATGAATTTCCTTTTAGCAAAACAAAGCCACCACTTACTAGGCTTTCCATCTTCAGTTGTAAATACCTTTAACAAAAACACATTTTGAATGTTAAAAGTTTAACCCTATGTTTATATCATTTCATTAAAAAGAAATAACTAAAACAAATGATGCCTCCTTGATCAAGTGCGGCAACATTTTTCGTTTGTGTTAATCTCTTTGTAAATATTACCACATTATTTCTCCAGTATCATGGATGTGTTTATGGTAAACTATCAGCAAGCCAAAGTTTAGAAGCCTGCATCAAGTGAGTCATTTTAGCATGAACAAAGAGATGCACAATCAAGCACCTTCAAGTAAAATAGCAGCAATATTTTAAACATTGCATAAACACAGGAAGGAGGTTGTAACTACCAACATATCCATCATTCAATATATATGTCGTCCATATAATGGCATGAGTTAGATGTGAACTACATACCCATAATTCTATAGTCAAACATGCTGCTTACACTAGTGTTTGTTAATATGCTTTTTTTTCTTTATTTAACATTTACATATAACACTTTCTCTACAATTCACATTTAAATCACACTACATTCTTAATGATGTAACTTGGTAGGAGGTATGACTTTTACTAAATTTAATTCAATCCTATAACAATGTCTCTCTATGCCTTGGGTTGACTGGGAGAGAATGCCAAAAGGCATTAAGTCCGCCCTTTGTAATCCTTTTTTTTTTAATTAAAATTAGGTGAATGCAATAAAGAATAAATAAATAAAATAAATAAATTCAAAGTCTTAGAAGGTAAGTATATATCCTTCTTAAATAGCCAACCTTTTAATGTTCAATGCAGATAATATAAATAAATCTAAGGTAAAAATATACGTCTGAACAATTTATCTATTCCAACAGTACTCTCTAAGTAACAAGAAAAGAAGAAAAGTTAGAAATGAAAAGCACCAAAATTTAAATGATTGAAACAGAATAACCTTACCTTTTCACAAACTCTATTGCCAGTTTCATGTCTCAATTGTTGCAAATACTGTCTCATTAAGTCTGGAAATGTAAAAAGGGAAATATAATTATTATATTGAAGAAAACTTACATGTTTATTATTTGGTACACTTACCGGACTCTTGGGGACCTGAAGGTTTAGCATAAACTGAATTTAAAGGAAAACCTTGTTCTCCTGGAATGTCGAATTTGGAAATAGCAAGCATATACATCTCTGTTGGCCTTGATTCTTATGAGAGCACTTTTGTAATCTCTTCAAGCATTCCGAGACATACAAAGTTAAGTATATTAATACTCTATCTGCATCAGACTGCAATAAAATTACGATTATGTTGATATTAAATAAGGTTATAGTGAATTTGTTTCATATTATGCAGGAATCCATTTAGGTAGGTACCACCACAGGCCAGTAATTCTGCCGTGAAGCAGTAGTGTGCAAACATTACTATTTTAGTCTGAAGGGCACTAGGAGCTAGTGTAATCACTGGGCATATAAGACTTAGGAACTGATATCTCTAGGTGACAGGTGCAGTGTGGTTAACACACAGAAATCATATGTGCATTATGGGGGTTAATTTAAGATTGATAATTAGTGACTATAATAATACTATTTAGTCTTGAATGGTAGATGTGGCTAATGGGATTACTTTCAAACCAAAAAAGACACTTAAGACTGTTTAGAAAACTATTTATTTTAACTTAAACATTTTTGAATATACTTTTGATGAAACATAATCATTATAAAATTTATATAAAATACAAAAATTATGTCAGATAACTTGACATGTTACTTCTTCAAGTGATTTTCATGGAATTAATAAAATATGACACAATTCAATCTGAAAAAATAAAATTGACATTCCAAATTTAAATTAATTCAAACATCATTCCAAGTTTCAGCCTATAAATGTCCCACTGCTGAGCACAGGCCCCTCTCATATCTGAGAGGGTCTTGGAGCTAGGAAGAATCCGCCACGCTGCTCCAATGCGGGTTGGCGGACTTCACATGTCCTCTAAATATTTCTATTCCTCAGACATGCAGGTTTCCTCACGATGTTTTCCTTCACCGCTAAGCACGTGGTAAATGAGCACTTAAAATTGTAGAACAATTTTAGAGGTGCTGGCACCGGGGATCGTGCTGGCACCGGGGATCGTGCTGGCACCAGGGATCGTGCTGGCACCGGGGATCGTGCTGGCACTGGGGATCGTGCTGGCACGGGGGATCGTGCTAGCACCGGGGATCGTGCTGGCACTGGGGATCATGCTGGCACCGGGGATTCCAAATTTAAAGTAATTCAAACATAATACATAAACTAAACAGATAAGAGTTGACATCAAAAGAGTATGTATAATCTGAGATTACCAATCAACATTTAGCAAAAATAATGCTATTCTTAAAAACTACCAAAACAAAAAAGTAAAGTAACAAACCATGTCTTACTAATTGACATAAGCTTTCTCAATTTTTTGGAAATTCTGGAATTCGTAGTTGTAAACCATGTTTTCCAGTATGAATTGGTACACTTAACATGTTGTTGAGAACACTGGTGGAAGGATTTGTATACAGAAATTTGCCTGAGTGTAAGGCGTTAACCGAGATCACTGATTTTAAATGCTACCTTCAAAACGATCTTCTTAATAAATTTTCGCTGTTATATTGGCAAAATTAAAGTCAAATATAAGTAATGATCCTTTCTCTTACCTTTATCTCATAAAATCGAAAGAAAACATTAGCCTTAAAATAGTTAAGTGCTTCGTCAATAACATCCAATTCTAGCTTGGGATTAAGCGGTGCCGGGCCTCTATAAGTAGGTACGTAAAGGCAATAGAGCTAAGTTTCCGATCGATTGAGTATAATCTACTAGCGACGAATGATATGCCTGAAAGCATTAATTAGATATTATATGTGTCTATTACAAAAGTTTTGAATAATTTACACTTTCAAATAACTCACCGGCATAGTGAAATTATAATTACGTATTCCGATAATAGTTTCAAGTTACGGAAATGGATTTTGAATCCACAAGCAGTACAAACTTTTATCGGTTAGTTGATAGTGAAAAATTATTACAATAATAAACTAGATGCCGTCAGTTAATCGTAGGTCCTATTGAAAAAGTTACATAAATTTATATTAACTTGAGTGTGAATCATAAAGTTAACTATTAAAGATAAAATGTTGACAGTAACAGACAGTAAATAGAACTTATAACTATATGAGTTTGACAACTGGACTGTATTGTCAGCCGAAAACCGCCGGTCGTGCTTTCATTCATATCCTTGTTGACACCAGGATTAAGGGATTAAATAATATTATTTTCATAACTGAATTGGTCTTTTGTTAAATGGTAATTCAACATAGTTTTGCCAGATTCACAAAAAAACTAATTACTTTACTTGTATTACATTCTCCTGTTCTGCAATCTCTTTTGCACCTTCGACTGAGCTTCCATTGACATCTACGGCATAACTAAGAAAAAACCTACCGTAAAAAAAGAAATGTAACTTTTCAAAATTGTATGTGGGACTTTTGGCGCCAACTCAAAAGTGGCAGTAGTATTTTTATTTCATGTTGTATTATTTATTTGCTTATTAATGGAAACAGTCATAAACTATTTTCTAGACTTCCACTTTCAGGAGCACTTGCTACATAATAAACTATCAATATCAAACATCAAAACTCAAAATATACACAGAAATTACAAAATTAAATAACTCTACTGCCTACTTTTCGATTTGGCGCCAAAAGTCTTCAATGTTGTAAGTAATAAAATAGTACTGTTTCCATTAATAAATAAATAAATATATTATATGAGGGCTTTTGGCGCCAAATCGAAAAGTGGGATAGCGTATTGTTAATAGTCAACTATCCTTTTACTGTCCATCAAAATTTTGAAGAATTGTTGCTTGGAGATTGAATACCTATATATGTTACTTGTAGGATGAATAAAAAATGACTTTATAAAACATTTAAGAAAAATTCAATCTATAATCATTATTGTTGTTGTACCCATAAGTTAATCAAAATTATTACTGCCCCACGCAACTACATTTTAACGATAACATAAGCAACTCCTTAAAGAGTAAATTAAGTAACCATAAAACATCTCTGTTTAAGTACGCCAGCTGGCATATTAATCTTAATATAAAGCGATGAATTTAAGTACCAATAATAGAAACAAAAATAATATTTGATTGTACTACCGTTTGCAACATTGTAATATGATGTTATTTTCGTCGATTTTGAGCACTGTACTATGGAGTGTAAAAATAGTAGTAGAAGTAGTACACAAAAGTAATTAATTCATCTGTGCATTTGTTTCTTTTTTTAACTATGTTTAAATGTACTCTGTGATTCTATTAATTTGTCTTGACATATTTGACACGTGCTATTATTAAAATACTTAAAATACCATCTAGAAAACCAACGTGGTTTATTTGGTGCTTATTTTCTCCATATTTAGATAATTAATGTATTATATTATATAATGGCATCAAATACTGATAGTGAAGTTAACACTTTAATTAATGATATTAAGAAAAGTCATAAAAAACTGGACGATGAAGTGGTTTCTACTCAAGAGCAACTTACAAAGGCGCTTAGACTTGATGAAAACTTAAGAGGGAAGCCTAAATCTGGAAGATTTTGGAAATCTAAAAAAGAAAGGTAAACGGAAAACATTAAATAATAATAATAATATCTAAATTTATATTCATCATATACAGAACATTTGCATATACATTAAAAATTAGGGATTTGTATTTAAAGAATTAGATTTTATGCGTGTTATAATATTTTTAAGGTTTTCGTCGATAAACAAAACCAAAGGTCTCAAATCAGACTTCCAGAAAAAAACTGTATTACGAATGGAACTGAAACGTACGAAAGAATTATCTAAAAACATTGTTGAACAATTAAAAGAAAAAGAAATAAAGCGTAAGGAGAGACGACGAGAAAATATAAAACGTACCGCTGAAAATAAACAAAAATCGGAGATAGTACAAGTGATTACGAACACTGCAAAACTTAAAAGAATGAAGAAAAAGCAATTACGGTTTATTCAGAAGAGAGATACTAATAAAGCTATAGAAGCAAATAAATAAAATTGAACTGTTACCTGATAGTATTATTCCTCTCTTTTTCCTTTCCCTTTATTTTTTAAAATTTATGATTAATATTCTTCAATTTACAAAGTTTAGGTGAAATGAGTCCATTCTCAGTGTATTGGACGCATGCCATGAGCTTTATCTTATCAGATGGTGTTTATTTCACTAAAGTCAAGCCTTAGTCTGCAAGCTTATTACAACTGGCAATTATACACACATTAGGGGATGAATTGTCAAAAGCCTTTCTTAGTGCTTACTTTTGTTATATAAGGAACTCTTATGCAACATTTTGTGCTTTTAGACCCACCTGTAAAGGCTGCGTGTTGCCTGTCAGTCAGTTGGTGTATTATTAAGTAGATAAAAAGTGAATTATAAATGTGTCTTAAAACCATGATTAATTTTTACAAATATTAAGAAACTTGCTTTTGCAAAATAACAGACCTCAAGGTGGCATAAGCAAGTATTCAATATTACATAATATCTGATTTTATAATCAATAATCAGTCACTGGTTGACATGTAGTGAAGAACTGCCAAATATTTCAAACATGACCCTGCTGCATGACATCCTTTGTCATTTATGGCTTAATAACTTAGCTGGTAGTGTCCCTTCTAACATTGGGATTCGACTTCCACATTTATATGATGAATACAATTGTTTGTATGTATTGGGTGTAGCAACAAATAAAGCTATTGTCTTTGAAAGTTAAGGTTGTTTCAATGTACATATATTTATTATATCACCATTATTTATCCAATATAATAATTGTGCTTGATACAAAACTTTCTCACATTGATTAAGGTGAGGTATATCAGATGTAGAACATAATATGCAATGTTGTCACTACTGCTTGTGGCAATGCAAAACGGATTAAGGATTTTTCGTATAATACCAAAATGACGGCGATGTGGTTCGCCACCTGTCACTTCTCGTTTCCTGCGGGGGCGAAACGTGGGCTACGGGTGTGGTCTCTGTCTACCCTACTATATATGAAAAAAAGTGTATGTATGTAAATACAAATGCAACAATATGTAACTTCTGACAGTTTGACCAATTTTTGTGATTGATCTTGTCTTGGTATGGTAAGTATTGTAAGGTGACTAAAGGAAGAAATAGAACAAGTTTAGAGCAAACAGCATCCTTTTGTAAAATGCATTTTTTATAAAAAAAATTAATAAATCAGCTTATGTTTAACTACCTGGGACTGTATAAAAATAACTGGGATTATAAAAACTTAAAAAAAAATTAATAATTAAATCTAGGCTACTTAAAAATCTGCCTCGAGGGCGCCCCAGAGGGCCGAGCCACGGCTCAGTCAGTAACTTCTTTCGGGAGGATGTTTTAAACATATATATTTACCACCTATTCAGAATGCGTAGAAGCTGGAGAAAGTCTTAAGGGCGGAATCGCGAATGGTTAATATATATGTTAATACTGATCGTGTATGTGAGTGTGTTGAGAAAGTGAGAGAATCGAGATGGGTTGAAGTGACGGCAGTTACTATGACGTCAATCACATGTTGGTACCGCATTGCTGCGTGGTTCCTACCTTCAGGCTGACCGTTGGTAGCTATGAGTGCCTGTGCAATTGCTAAACATCGGTGCCGTTTAAGACGGCGGCGAAGCGGCAGACTAACCCTAAGTCGGTTTCGTCGACAGGACGACTTGCGACGGGTGTGTTCGGTGAAGCTGAGTTTATAATGGACGCGAGGGTCGGAAGTTTCCACCATACGGAGGGTGGTCTGGAAGACGGTTTTGGGTACAGATACTTGTCTGACCGCAGGGGTCTTTTGGGTTTTGGCGCTCTGGGGCAACCGAGGTAGTTGGCAGTATGGCCCTCTGTATTACATACAACACAGGAGAGTGGGCCCATGGTGGCAAGGGATGGAATTGCCATAAAGCTGACTTTTATGGCATTGGGAAGACGAGTCGTTTTTGAGAAGGGCTTCTAAAGAGAGCCTCGAAATTTTGCAACAGGTTTCAGATTGAATGTCTGTTTGCCTGCTGTGGAGCGCTCAAGAGCGACGATCACCGTGTTATAGGGCGCCTTTGTGCGCCCGCTTTACATCCGGTATGCGGATAAGATGGGCAGTTTTTTGCGAGAATAGGGATTTCTTTAGAGAGGTTCTTCAGAACCACCCGAAGTTGGCGCTCTCCTGCTAGGGTATAGGTGTGAAAGCACACACCGATGGATTGCAAGTAACTGGTTACCTTGCGATGAGCGTCGGACGTTTCAAGCTGGAGCTTGTTGCCGCCCGTAGTACAGATAGCATTAAAAGGAATGTTATTAGACACGGCTGACGAGACTTGTGGCAATTTATCTTTCGCCTGATTGAAAATAGGCGGCGGATGTTTGGACAGGTAGGCAGCGGGTTGCTGCGAAGCAGAGGCTTGTTGAGTTATGACTGGGGCTTGCTGTGAGACAAGTTGGGATTGCCTAGAGGCGACAGGTCATGGGTCGAAGGGAGTTTGCCGTGAGGCGGCAGGGGCTGCTGTGAGGCAGCAGGTGTTTGCCGTGAGGCGGCAGGGGCTGCTGTGAGGCAGCAGGTGTTTGCCGTGAGGCGGCAGGGGCTGCTGTGAGGCAGCAGGTGTTTGCCGTGAGGCGGCAGGGGCTGCTGTGAGGCAGCAGGTGTTTGCCGTGAGGCGGCGGTTGCTTGCCGCGAGGCGTCGAAGGCTTGCTGCGATCCAGGGAGGGGGCTTGCCGTGAAGTGGCGGCGGCTTGCTTTGCTTTTTGAGCTGTAACATAGGCATCCGCGCATATGAGCATCTCTTCAAGCTCGGGATCCCTTTAAGTTTATGCAGTTTTTGCACTTCTTCATAAGGGTGAAGCCGGTGTCGCGGGACTTCTCAGAGGAATGAGGAGATTTGCACTCCATTTTGGAGTTCGAGGACGACGTTGCTGTTTCGTCGGAAGTTCATGAGGTCTTAGAGGGGGGCCTGGAGAATGTCTCACAAGCTGAGGCGACTGTCGTGATAGACAATAGTGACAGAATATTTCCGGGTGCGACGTCTGGATAGCGAGAATTGCGTTAACTAACGCGTCCATCTTTCCTGTCTTTCTATTTTTTCCTATGTAATATCCTACGGGGAAGTGGCTGTCGGTGGGATGCCGGGGTGTGTGACCTAACGTGTAGTATGGATGCCATGATGTGTATTCCTAGTGGATCCAATTGTGAATCTTATTTTGCACAATTTGGGGTGTGTGCTTAAAAATAATTATATCTACGCGGTGACTTAATCCAATCGAATTAGTCTACGTTGATTAGGGCTCTACCCAAGACCAACTTGTGTAGATCACTTACGTGCTGCGTTTCCCAGAAAGGGAACAGCGGGCAGACAGGGCTAGCCCAGCGCTAGCTTCGTTATCACCGTTAGGTATCCCCGATGGATTTACAAAAAGACGTCAAAGAAATGCTTCTCAAAGAACAATAGAACAAAATGTTTGTTATTTTTTTTTATTTCTAAAGTGACCATACGAGCAAAACGTTTACCTGATGTTAAGTGCAAAGTCTGCCCATAACAAATGCTGTGTCACCCAGACCATTTCTGTGTGACACCAGACTGTGCCATCACACTTAAACCTGAGTTCATAGTCTCATATGCCCAGTGATTACGCTAGCTCTTAGTGCCCTTCAAACCGAAACACAGTAAAGTTTGCACATCACTGCTTCACGGTAGAATAACTAGCCCTGGTGTGTTACCTGCCTATATGTAGAAATTAATTTTTTATTAATTCCGTTACCGCTGCCGTTCAGGTAGCTCTTTCAATTATATCTTCGGTAAGTGGTTAGCTCATTGAATGGGTAATTAAAATTAAATAGGTATACAAAGGTTACCAGTTTAAAAGGTAACCGCTATCTTTGATTTCGCTTCATTTGGTTCCGGCAAGCTGAAAAATTACCTATAAGGTGTTATTCGTTCCAAAGAGTTACACACTCTTATAAAAGGGTTATCAAAATCAACGGCTATAAAATTCTACCTCTTCAAAAATTACCCATAGAAGTATAACCATCTTCAACGGCTTAGCGGATCAGTCCCTATTAACTACAATCCCACCGGGTGGTAGATGGCGACGCAGTTTTGGATAGGAATCTATTGGGGTAGGCTGATATGATGATGATATTAAAATGAAATTCAACAAATATTTCATCTAATATTTTTATTTAGTATTGATGGCAAAAACGCATATACATATAAAAATATTAAATGCTTTTCCATTGTAGTGGGTAAGTAGAATGTCGTGTGGGAAATATTTACACACTGAAGAGTTGTGATTGATGTAATGGAACAGCAATATTAATCACGTAACATCAATTTTAAATTAATTCTATTAACTTAAGTATGTACAATAATGGAAAACTGTTTACAATCTTTATATAAGTATCCAAAAAATACTCTTAAAGTTAATTACGTTGAAATTAACTTCATAGATACTGATTTCCATACAGCATTATTTACTGAGGATAAAGAGATACCATGAGATCCTTATTACATTTCTGATCATTTCAATATTAGATGTCATATACATAAAGCATACTGCTTGGTTTTTGTGATGTCACCAACTTTGAAGTTTATATTAAAAACTTATATATTGTTTATGTATACAACCATAAGCCTCAATTAAAATATATCACTTTTGTTCTACAAGGAAATACTGCTCAATGTTAATTATAAAATTTACACATTAAATTAACTATTAATAGTTATATAGATTGTAAAAAAAAATCATATCGAAAACTAATATAAAAAAGTTAGTGTTAACCTCGAATCACACATACCAAATACATTAATCTTTTATTTTTACTTAAGTCTAACATAACGTCTTTCATTAAATTCAATCAAATAATTTACAACAACAAACAGAGTTGTTAGTGTTAACAACAATAGTTAGTCGTCTATTCTCTATGTATTACGACTAATGATTTGTCTATAATACTTCTCTTTCAACAAATAGAAAAATTCTTCATTGAAAACATCAGTCTAAGGCAGTGATAACATAGTTGATCATAAAACAATATAAAAAAAAGAAGAAAATGATTGATCATAAAGAGAGTGGTAAAACACTTACACAATATACAAAAAAAAAAGGAAATATCGTTATTGTATGATTGCTTTGAGATTACATAGCTCAGCGACAGATCAAATATTCGAATTTTAAATCCAGTACTACTTTTAAAACTGATTTGTGATAAGTGTTCTTGTAAGTGGAACACCATATTAGATTATTTTTTTTAACCATTGCCTACTTTTGTTAAGCCTTGTTTATTTGGCACTGGTCATATATTCAAGCTGTATGATTGTTTGTCTAGTACTGGGCTCAACAAACACATACTTCACGATGTATTATAATTCAGCTTAAACTTACTGATGGTAAAGAAATTTTGCATTTCAATGCTGCTTCTCGTGTATCAGGTGTACTACAGATTTTTTTCTGAGTGTTTAATATACATAAATGATAAAATAGGCAGTTATTAAAGACTGCCGACAGAAGTGAAAACTTAAAACTATGAAATATTTTTATTTGGATATAAATGGTTGGTCTTCGGGTCTGGTTGTGTTTTGATTGCCCCCCGTGTTTCTGACACTCCATCCTAGTCTACATCCGATCTTATCGCATCAGCGTTACATCGAGCGCGGATAGGTTGGGACGAGTGAGTGTCTCTGTGTTTGCATTAGTTATGGGTGTTGCAACCGTAAATAGTTACCGAAACTATTTATTAACAGTAATATCGAAAACTGTAAATTGACTTCTTCAGAAACTATTTATCGGCAGTAACTATTTATTGCGTGGAACGGTCGGTTGTACATATGTACATAATAATAATGTACATAAAATCAAATGAACTTTTAAATACGCCTGTCATCTGTACAGGCAGCCAGTCCTAAGCCTGGACAAAGTATGAAGGAAAGTTAATTTTCATCTATCAAAATAATACTGGTTACTATCGAACAATCGATACTCCGTCACGTCAATAAATAGTTGTGGAGCAAAATTATTTATTTACAAAAACATGATTTTCCTTCGAACCGAAAACGCAGTTGCGATACCCGAAGCCAATAACTAGTTATTAAAATACAAACCAAACCAATACATAGTTTCGATATTGCAAAAACGCGTACCGACCCATCTCTAGTTTGCATTACACTTGTGGCACTATAATATCTCCTGCGCCTATTGGTAGCTCTGGACAATATTCGGAAGTTGTCGCGAAATCGGCCAGGACAACATCATCAACATCACCATGGGTGTCGTAGAATACTAACAAAAAAATGTAAAATGTCATGGCTTCTAACAAGTGGCGACATAACTTAATCATTATATCAAACGATCGATATTGCCATCACCAACCCGCAAAAAAAATTGCAAAGCCTAGTTCAAATGGGACCCAGGGATTAAATTAGTCTTTATTTGAAATGTGTAGAAAAACAGCCTTCACATGAAATGGTTCCTTAGAATTTTTGTCGGTATACAAAAGCAGATATGACAATGTTCAATCAAATTATGTATAATAATATTGTGCATTGATAAATTAAAAACGTGTATGTATAAATCAGTGAGGCAATACAAATTTGGCTATATATAAATAGTGTAAAATTGTACTTTGTTTCATTTTACAAAATAATAGCGAACTACTGTCATCTAGTAATAAAGATTAATATTTTTAAATTTAGCACAGAAATCATTTTAAGAGACAATCTAGTAGTTATATATTTTACACATCAACAACTACTTTCTTGTTAATATAAATGTACAACATTAGAGTAAACTCGTATTCATTCTAACAGCAGTTTAGATTCTGAATGCATTGTGTAAGGCGCTTAGATGTTGTATAGAGTGAGAAGCAACATTGAAAGCTGTAATCATCAGCTAAGGCGACATTGAATCACTAATAATAAAAAACCTTTCTGTGAACTGGATCCTTAACAACCTTTTAAAGTTACCCTGTGTAACTTTCCTTCTCATGTTATAATATCTAAAGGAAAGAAAGTGCAGTGATACCTAAATGTACATCTTGTCTTTATCATAATTGTAACATTTTCATAAACACATTAATTCACACCAAGGCCAAAATTAAAATGTACAGCCAGATAAACATTTTTGTTATAGTCATGTACATATTTGTAGTATAATGTCACAGAGCAAAACACAGATAGCTGAACATTAAAATTCTACATTGAATGGACTGTAAAAGGAATTCAAGAATACTTATCACGAAAATGTTTAGTACATTTAGCAGCGGAAAGGTGAAAATTGTCTTTAATAACACTTAAATTCAATAATAACCTTTTCCTAAAAATCGTTTGCGAGTTATTTTAACAAATATCAAAACTTAATACAGGACTAAAGATAATATTTCAGCTTTTTAAATTACTTCAAATTAAAAAGTATACAATTAATGTAACAAGCATAAGAATAGACAAATATATTTTTAACATGTTATCTGGCAACATGGTCATGGTAAATTGGAATCTCTTCTTGACTCTGAAAATCATGTAAGGAACGGCATTTACAAATTTATAACACGTCACTGCCCTTTCCGCCGCCAATGTCCAAGAAACGTTTATAACAAAGACACTTCTTAACACGATCGGCTACAAAGATAATGCAACAGAGTGTATTCATGAGACTGTACAGATCAGGCGTCTCCAACGAGGCGGTCACACGTCGAAATCCGCGCCGTTCTTGCCGTTAGGCGCTATGAACGGCTCGCTCCACATTCTTCTGAGATCACCCTGGGCGAAGAAAATATCCCTTGTCAAATTAAACAGATTTTCTGACATTTCCGTTATACAGTTTCTACACAGGTGACTTTTAATTTAGTCGACGAATTGATATGGGGGTTTCATGAACAGTAATAAGTTTCAAGTGTTGAGCCATGTGGATACTACTGTCTTTCTTGGAATAACTCTTGACGCAAAACTTCAATGGAGCCATTTTTTGCGAATCAGTGTAGTTTAAAAAAGAAAACAAATGACTTTCAGTAAAAATAAATATTGTAAAATATAAAAAAAATAAATGAAACCTTTGGTTTGGAAATACGAAATCAGCATCATTTACTGTTTTTAATCTTGTTATCGAGCTAACGAGAGCAAAATCTACGAAGAAATAGAAGATTTGAACAAATTTTAATGTGATAGGAAATACTGTAATCTCTATTGTTCTCTCGCAGGCTAAATCCTATAGATGTATGTGTTTGTCTCTTTTTAGTGACGCCCTTTCGTTTCATCCAGTTTCAAATCACAACGGTTCTAAAGAAGTTTTCACTTCAATAACCTACCATATTAAGGTAGCATCTTGCAGATAGTCGTGAACATGCCTTACCTTGCCAGTGTGTTTTTTTTATTGGACCACCTGATGGTAAGTGCAACGTCTGCCCATAACAAATGATGTGTCACCCAGAAAATTTCTGTGTAACACCACACTGTGTCCATCACCCTGAGACGTAAGTTCTTAAGTCTCATATGCCTAGTGATTACGCTAGCTCTCAGTGCCCTTCAAACCGGAACAGCTTCACGGCAGAATAACTGGCCCTGGGGTGGTACCTACCTAGACGGATGAACATACCTTCACGTAGGCCATGGTGAGCAGCGGCAGCAGCGTGAAGGGTACAAGGTACAGCAAAGCCGGCTGCGCTGCTTTAAACACCTCAGCTGAGACTGTTGCAGTCAGTAGACCGAGGAAGTAGCCCAGTAGCGAGCAGTGGAAGTAAGTCAAGCGGGAACCCTGAGGGTAAAATTAGTAATAATGTTTATATTATACTTTTTTATTTATTGAACAAAGCGACGAGACTAGCAAATAATTCACCTGACGGTAAGTGCAACATCTGCCCATAACAAATGCTGCGTCATCCAGAACATTTGTGGCACCACACTGCGCTCATCACTTTTGAAGTTCTATGCCCAGTAATTGCACCAGCTATCAGTTACCTTCTGCTTGACCGCAGAATGCGGCAGCGGCATCTAAACTACTGACCCGTGCGAACATTGCGCACAGGTATCGTGATTATACATACATACATACATAAGATCACGACTGTATCCCATAAGGGGTAGTCAGAGACTGGGCACTCACTGCAAGCAGATGACTGCCACAATCCACGTTTCACCTAAACAATATAATGCACTGGGTGTGATAGGTGGTGAGCCCATCGCCACCATGCGCTGTTGGGTGCACAGTGCAGTTTTATTCCTTACTCGCCTTTTACGAGTTCCATTGGATGAGATGGAGTGGTAGTATTCTTTTGACGAGCCGCCACCACACGGCACGTTATTGATTATACACGTACATTATTAAAAATTTTCAACTGATTTTTTTAGATCGTTTTTTTATAAAAAAAAATCCTTCCCACGAGCAGTATAGTGACAGCAGTGCATATTATAGTGTGATTCTGCACGCATAAAAGCTATCCATACAGTAGCGAAGTCGCCTCTTACGACACCTTGATGGAAAGAGGTAGGTGCCATTAGGTAGTTGGTATATACTCTGCCGGACATCTATCGGCCGAGTACAACGAAGGCGTCTGTTGTTAACAGATGACGCCTTCTAAATTCTTTATGCAGATACCGCTTTCATAAGCACGCACGTTAACGTTACAATAAGGCACGAAAACATTAATTTCAAACCTTTTGCTTATTTTTGTCAATCTTCAAAATACTGTCCGTATCATTAATTTTGAACAAGTTTTAACGGAGTTACGGTGTACGAACAAAAACACCTCGGAGAAAAAAAATATTATTGTGACATAAATAGACAAACAGTCAAGTCAGTCGACTTGACTGTTTGAACTTGGCATATGCATTAGCTTGTATCTTTATATAAAGATCTGTGTTAATAAGATGATGCCGCAGAACAGAAATAGATCTTAAGTATGATCCGTGGTAGCTCGGGAGCTAGGCGCTAGCTTTAAATTTCATAAAACGCGAGTGACCAGGGTTCGATTCCTGGTGCCGGCACCTTCAAAATTGTTAATTGCAATTTTAAGTGTCGATTTACCACGTGCTCGGCGGTGAAGGAAAACATCGTGAAGAAACCCGCATGTCTGAAGAATAATTAATATTTCGAAGACATGTGAAGTCCGCCAACCCGCATTGGAGCATCGTGGCGGACACTTCCCGGCTCCAAAACCCTTTCAGAAATGAGAGGAGGCCTGTGCTCAGCAGTTGGACATTTATAGGCTGTTACTTTTATGAGCAAGCTGCAGTGGCAACGGTCTGTCCATATAGGGCAGATAGTTTTTGAGTGGCAACCTCGTACCGACAAACGCAGTGTAGGCCGACTCTCACTGTTTTTCGGGAAGTCGATGTATACTGGTGGCGCGGGGAGGCCTGCGTTCAGCAGTGGATTTGAGATGGGCTGAAATAAATATGTTAATGACGCTTCATCCTATATAGAAATTTAATTCGTTATTCATATATACAATATACAAGTAGTCTGGACCTGTTTCACATAATGATTTCTTATATTTACGCGAATATTATACATTAAAAAAAAACTAATTTTACGGATTTTATCGCGTTTAGCTTTTAATTATTTATTACCCAATGTTTCGAGCGGTTTATAGTACTTATGGTCAGGGGGGGAACTGAGGTGACAGATGTTATGACGTCATAGTTAATTCAGGGTGCTATAGCTTTTTAATTATTATTATTAGTTTGTTTGAAAAAAATAATACATACCATAGATCTTGGGCCAGGAACCTGTCCCATTTGGCACACCAGAGTAGCTTTTTTGTATGCATCGTAACGCAAAACGAAACATAGTAGCAGACCTGGCATCACTATGTCGCCAAGACCTGGAAAGAGCAGATAGGAATAATAGTTCAGTTCTGCATTGGCAGCATTAACTGAAGGAGCAACAACATTTTAAATTCTGGGTGACACAGCACTTGTTATGGGCGGACGTTGCACTTAACATCAGCTGAAGGATTTGCTTGTCTCATCACTTTCTAATAAAAAATAAATACTAATACAGGGTCATACCCTTACCTACTGGTGAGCTAGAAAAAAATAAAAGAATGAACGTGAGTATCTGTGAACAATGGCTGGTCTTACTCTCCAACAACAAAGTTTAAGTAAAATATACTATATATTTATGTTATAAAGGAGAAGATGTAGTGGCAAAGATCGAGAAAGGGATGCTTAGATGGTTTGGACACGTAGAGAGGATGGATGAAAGAAGATTGAAGAAACAGATTTATGAGGCGAGTGTGAATGGGCAAGCCGGTAAGAGTCGACGTAGGCTAACGTATTACGATCAGATCGAAATCGTATTAAGGAAAGGCCACGTCAAAAGTACCCGCAACCGACGAGCTTGTATCAAAACACTAATGAATGTAGAGAAAGCTAAAGATGTGTGTCAGGATCGTAGCAAGTGGAAAGATGTGGTATCTGCCTACCCCTATGGGAAAGAGGCGTGATTGTATGTATGTGTTATAAAGGAGAGTTTACACTAGTCAAGCTATTTTAAAATTTGGCTGTAATATAGTTTTGTGGGTAACTTTATACTAAACTCCAAAACTCAGGGCCTTTCAACGGGTTTTGTCACTTCGGAGTACTAAATATGTATATTATAAAAGTATTCATATAATGAGAATAAATGGGCAGCAATGTGACTAATTATGAGGCTAAGTTAACTATGGGTCCGACTGTAAAGAAGTGTACTGAACTGAAGTCCGCCATCCCGCATTGGAGCAGCGTGACGGACTCTTCCTGGCTCCAATACCCTCTCAAAGTTAGAGGAACCCTTTGCTCAGCAGCGAGACATTTATATTCTTGGCTGTTACTTTAAATTAGATATCTACACTTATTAGCAACACACTCTGGTAATATGATGAGGAATAAACACACCAAGCATGGAAAAGTGTCCCTGATGATGCATAGAAGGAAACACGAGCTTCGCGGGCAGCGATAGTTTGGGTGCGTCTCGCATAGCGCCTCCCAACTGCAACCTCCTCGCCACTACGTTCATGGGATTCTCAGCGGGCCTTTAACAAAATAAGTTTAGTTAAATAGACGACAATCTTGGTAGAGCTGGGGAAATTGTATCAGAAAAAAGAAAAGAGAAATACACATCTCTTCAGCGCTGAGATATATTTATTTATTTAATATTAATTGTAACACCTTAATCTAAGGAATACAATGGGCGGACTTAATGCCTAGAGGCATTCTCTGCCAGTCAACCCTGGGAGACTAGAAAAATGATGGCAGGTACAAATATATAAAAAATATATATTAGTAGTTCAGTAGTGACGCAAATATTGATGACACAACTGACCAAATTATAATTATCTTTTAATCAGTAGTTCTAATGTTTTTTTAAGGTAAGAACCTTACAGAGTGAATTAATTCCATAATGGCCAGGAACAGATTAAAAATGTATTAAAATGAAAATAGTATTTTGATTTTGGTTCATATCAAATAAAAAATAAAAAATGTGTTTTAGCCTTTTTTTCACTCCGCCAATAATTTTTTCTTTGTCTGTTGTGAGCTACGTCAGTTGTCAATGTATTTCATTTAATATAGTTGGCAAATTAATCCGAATTAAACTTTAGAACAATTGATATAAAGATATATGAAGATTGAAAACAAGTGACCTAATGGTATTTATTACGAGTGTTGCTTTTTATATTTCGGAAATAAAGAAAAAATAAAACAAAAATTAGTCATCGAAAACGGCTTCATTGTTTCTCAAAATATTCTTGAGGGTTGATTTCGCTTATTTTTCCGAAGACTTTCCATAAACAAATTATAGGTAGAGTGCTACATGCAAAGTTTGTCCGAAGAAGCAGGTGACCATTTGCTTCGATTTGGTTGTTTGGTTGTTGAACGTTGGATTAGGCTTATCATGAATTTGTCGACGGCTTTTACTTTCGGGCTCAAATGCATAGATCCATGATTTATCACCTATTACGATGTCATAGACGTGTTTTGAAGCACCGTGATCATATTTTTTTAGCATTACTTTCGACCAATCGACACGAGCCTTTTTTGAGCGTTTGTCGAATTATGTGAAATTCAACGCCAACATATTTTTTGACGTCAAAATGTTTATGCAATATTTAATGTATGCTGGTCCCACTGATGCCTAAGGACGCCTCAATCTCACGAAAGTCACATGACGATCTTGCAATCAGTTCACGCACATCAACAATACTTTTAGGAACTACAGCCGCTTTTGGACGACGTTCACGAAATTCGTCAGTGAGCGAACGACGGAAACGATTGAAACCTGTATATCGGTGTTTTTGATGGTGCTTCATCACCAAAACTATAATTAGGTTAATTGATTCACTGCTGTTGAGATAATCCACGCTGCGAGTTGTAAAAAGTAATTGCAACGAAATGTTCACGAGTTAACTCCATTTTTCAGATATGAATTTTTTGAGTACACTGTAAACAACACAAATAGCGCCTGTATGACGTACAACGTTCAGAGTAAGTGTACCGACAAAGAGTTCGATTCTTTGTGGCTATGCTTTGCGATAGACATGTTGGTTTTTAGATGGCAGCACCAGGCTGGCCTATTCCCGAAATATAAAAGGCAACCTTTGGTATTTTGGACAGACATATATCTTTTTAATCACACACTCGCGACCTAACCAAGTCTACATTTTGATCATATCAAAAGCAATGATGATGTATAGATGATGATGCGGCGTGTAAATAGCAGCATCAGTTGCCGCCAAAAGTCGTTTCACATATTATTCACAATAGCTCTTTCGACGTTTCCCGCGCTTTTTTGACTCGTTGCACTTATTATTTATTTATTAATGGAAACATTCAAAACTATTTTCCAGTGTCAAGTAACATATTCAAGTATTCAATCTTATAGAAGCAACACTTCAAAATTTTGATAGACAGTAAAACGATAGTTGACGTTTACTGAAGATTTGCTGGATTGATGGAGACAAAACGAAAAGCACAACATTGGTCTTGAATTGAATTTTCCAATGACTGTACACTTTCAGGAGCACTTGCTGCATAATAAACTATCAATATTAAACATCAAAATTTCAAATATACACAGAAATTACAAAATTAAATAAAAACACTACCGCCAAAAGTATATTTAATAGTTTTATTTTACTTTTAATTTTTTCTTTTTTTTTTTAAGAAAAACGCGGGAAACCTTTCCTACATATGTGAAAAACGAGCCCAAATCATTCAGCCAATAATGTACCAGATGATTACACTGCTAGCGCCATCTTAACGACGTTTAGTGAAACTCAGAAAGTTTCGGGATTATGGGTACTGCATTATACTAGAGTTGATTTTACTATTTGTAAAAAAATTTAATGCGAGAGATACAGATTAAACCTAAATCCTCAAAATTATTTATAATAAAGCAATAATGCTTCACCAATATTAGAAACCAATTAATTCATGCAAAATATTCACAACCTTTTTATTTATTTGTAAATATTTTGAAACAATTAAAATTCTTCTAATTATTATTACTAGATTTTGATGGTTTAATCGATGCCGTCCATTTCTTATGCGTGAGTCGAAAATTAATGTAATGATAAGGCTAAACGCTTTACTTTATCTAATTACACTAAAATGTTTTTATCGGTATAAACAATCTGAACTGACCTTGTAGCTACTTTGACCATGACATTGGTGGTGAATATATAGGAAGAGAAGAAAACCCAGAACACGTCATACAGGAGCAGGCCCGTAAGCAGCAACGTGGAGACTTTCAGTGACGGCAGCCGGATGAGAGCGATGAAAGTCACGCATAGACCCATGCCCATAGCTGTAATATAAAAATAAGTCTTAACATTTAACAAGCTATTCTGGTTACTTTCTGCACTAGCAGTAAGTTAGAACTTTTCACTTTCTGGTCAGGTGTACAGTAAACGTATGTTCTTTAAAATTATCTCTCAAATTTTATTGAATAAAATGTTCCCACCCACATGGCGACGGGCAGCGCAGCACTCACCGTCCATGAGCAGCCAGTGGCCGGTGAGCACCCACACGGCGACGGGCAGCGCGGTGCGGCTCAGCACTCACCGTCCATGAGCAGCCAGTGGCCGGTGAGCACTCACACGGCGACGGGCAGCGCGGTGCGGCTCAGCACTCACCGTCCATGAGCAGCCAGTGGCCGGTGAGCACTCACACGGCGACGGGCAGCGCGGTGCGGCTCAGCACTCACCGTCCATGAGCAGCCAGTGGCCGGTGAGCACCCACACGGCGACGGGCAGCGCGGTGCGGCTCAGCACTCACCGTCCATGAGCAGCCAGTGGCCGGTGAGCACTCACACGGCGACGGGCAGCGCGGTGCGGCTCAGCACTCACCGTCCATGAGCAGCCAGTGGCCGGTGAGCACCCACACGGCGACGGGCAGCGCGGTGCGGCGCAGCACTCACCGTCCATGAGCAGCCAGTGGCCGGTGAGCACCCACACGGCGACGGGCAGCGCGGTGCGGCTCAGCACTCACCGTCCATGAGCAGCCAGTGGCCGGTGAGCACCCACACGGCGACGGGCAGCGCGGTGCGGCGCAGCACTCACCGTCCATGAGCAGCCAGTGGCCGGTGAGCACCCACACGGCGACGGGCAGCGCGGTGCGGCGCAGCACTCACCGTCCATGAGCAGCCAGTGGCCGGTGAGCACCCACACGGCGACGGGCAGCGCGGTGCGGCGCAGCACTCACCGTCCATGAGCAGCCAGTGGCCGGTGAGCACCCACACGGCGACGGGCAGCGCGGTGCGGCGCAGCACTCACCGTCCATGAGCAGCCAGTGGCCGGTGAGCACTCACACGGCGACGGGCAGCGCGGTGCGGCGCAGCACTCACCGTCCATGAGCAGCCAGTGGCCGGTGAGCACCCACACGGCGACGGGCAGCGCGGTGCGGCGCAGCACTCACCGTCCATGAGCAGCCAGTGGCCGGTGAGCACTCACACGGCGACGGGCAGCGCGGTGCGGCGCAGCACTCACCGTCCATGAGCAGCCAGTGGCCGGTGAGCACCCACACGGCGACGGGCAGCGCGGTGCGGCTCAGCACTCACCGTCCATGAGCAGCCAGTGGCCGGTGAGCACTCACACGGCGACGGGCAGCGCGGTGCGGCGCAGCACTCACCGTCCATGAGCAGCCAGTGGCCGGTGAGCACCCACACGGCGACGGGCAGCGCGGTGCGGCGCAGCACTCACCGTCCATGAGCAGCCAGTGGCCGGTGAGCACCCACACGGCGACGGGCAGCGCGGTGCGGCGCAGCACTCACCGTCCATGAGCAGCCAGTGGCCGGTGAGCACCCACACGGCGACGATGCCGGCGGCGAGCAGCGCGGCGGCCAGCTCGGGCGCGGAGTAGCGGCCGCAGGCGGGCCGGGAGCCGAGCCCGATGCCCGCGGTCCCCGCCACGTACTGGCACAGCGGCGTTAGAAGAAACGCAAGCGCTGCGCACGCGATTACTGTAAATAAACACACAATTATGGAATTCCTATAAGTGCTGACATCGGTTTATCGTGGACCCATCATACGATAGTATTGAAGATACATAGAAGCAGAAAATCTTGAAAACTGAAATCGTGTTTGCTTACTTGCGGTACATATAGCAACCAGCGTCTGCATGGAGTCGAAGAAAAAAAACATAACTAACAGCGCCACGGATGAGCCCAACGGGAAACACAGCGCCTGCATTGTATTTAACGTTTGTACATCTGAAACAATATCAATTAATTCATGAATGCAAATAATAAAATTATACATACAGTCAAGCCTTTTCCCACATAAAGGATAAGCAGACTCACGTAGCCCAATTTTCGCCCTCGCTGGAAACGAAACGTGACGGGTGGCGAACCACATTGTCGCCATTTTTGTCATCTCTCATCAAACATTTTTTGATCCCCATTGCGTTCAGCGTATAGTGGAAGCATTGCATATTATAGTTTTTCTGCACGAATAGAGGCTATCCGTACAATACCTTAGTCGCCTCTTACGTCACATCGGTAGAAAAAAGGTAGGTGCTATTCTACTCTACCGGACACCTATACGTAGTGATACATATATATATATATATATATATATACATGAATAGTGAGTATTGTCAAGTCAATGAAAATAAATACACGCAATTTAAATTAATATTTGTAAATAATTATATAATATATTGTACATAGACATCGGTGGCAGCGACCACGAACTAGTGATAATACAATACGCAATAAATCAATCCGTTCTAAGTAAGCAGTCGTTTCACTAGTTCCAATTCCTATATGCAACAATTAAAAAAATAAACTTACTAGAATTAGGACAGGTAGTGGGTACTGGTTTGCCTCCAAGCAAACTAGCTTCCCTTTCTCTTTCCGCACGTTCGCGGGCTTCCCTCTCCATGTTCAACGAACGAAAGCTTCCGTACACGATCAGCAACATGGAAATCACGCATGCTGACACCCTGAGAAAGAAAAATGTACTATTTAAAAAATTTAACAATACTAAAATGTTACAGTCTTCAAACATAACACCTCAGTCCTCTCGTGACCATGGATGCTGAAGAGCACTCGAAACGTCGGGTTATCTATACAAATAAATACAATTGAAGTGTCTGTTTGTAATAACAAAACTATATTCGGTACTTTTAAGAATTTTTTTTATGTTTGTCTGTCTGTCTTTTTGTTCCGGCTAATCTCCGAAAAAGCTCAACTGATTTTGAGACGACATTCACTGACAGATAGCTGATATTATAGCGGGTAACATAGTCTACTTTAAATATATTAATCTAAATCTTAAATATATATCTAAAAATAATTAGGGTTCCGCGCAAAAAAAATAAAGACCCTAAAATC
Organism: Luehdorfia chinensis; assembly: GCA_019845155.1. NCBI lineage: Eukaryota > Metazoa > Arthropoda > Insecta > Lepidoptera > Papilionidae > Luehdorfia > Luehdorfia chinensis. The sequence goes on along the minus strand of JAHVAK010000025.1, from coordinate 7,519,133 downwards.
CTATTCAAATAGGGAAGTATGTATGTATATCATCGATCGGGGTCGGCTTTTTACGCTGGTGAAACCGCGGAGAACAGCTAGTTAATATTACAATTAAACGCGAAGAAAGTCGTAAAATTTTGTTTTAATTAAATGTGTAGTATTTGCGTAAAATTAAGAAATCATTATAACATAACGAGTTTCGGGTTCTATTATAATTATTTAATAAAAAAAAACTTCTACGCAGCAGCTCCCCAAACACGTTGATACTGATTTAACGGTTTGATGATTTTCTCATCATTTCATCATCAAAACTCGATAAAGTTTTTATGGAACTCTCTTATTATAATAAGAATTATCGAAATCGGTCCACGTGGTCAGGAATTATCGCTGAACATATATAAAACTTTTTTTTTATAAGTCGGTTAAAAAAGGAGTGCACTTATAGTGTAATTATATTATTTCGGCGAAGTAATTGCTGTTAGCCTTTTTTGGCTTTTACAGCTTCATCGGATACTGTGCTCACGGGTCAGGGGCCCGCGTGCCAGGTATGGTTTGAACCAAACATAAATACATAAATAAACTCCTACAAAAACCTCGAAATTCGGGCTGTCGCATTCGCTGCGTGCTTGCGCGATTTTGAATATCTCAAAATGATTTTAAGTCGTCTAATGACCGTCCGAGGGAGGCTGCGGGCCTCCATTCGGACTGTCGACTTGTGTGTCGGTAACTCTGGGCGGTGAGAACCGCCCTAAAACACGGGTATATCGTGTATAGTGTAATTACAGGGCATACTTAGAACGGATGTCGCATGGTGTCGAGTACAGTGCGACGCTGCATAGAACTTTTCAAAGTAAAGCCTGGGTGACTTAGTACTGTTATAGGCAGTCGTGATACTTGACGAGTCTCATATATATAACATAACTAGCTCGTCTCGTCACTTATTTCCATTAAAAAAGCTTATTATCAACACTAGAGACACCAAATACACTAGAGAACGTATCACCGGAGGAACCAGTTTCATGTTTTCTAGTGCGCCTAGTCAGTGGAGTTCTTTGTCAGCGTTGGTATTTCCAGACGAATACAATGTAGAGACCTATAAAAAAGAAGCATGAGTCATTTACTGGTGGTAGGATTTCTATGCAGGAATTCGTCTAGGCAGGTACCACCGCAGTGGCAGTTATTCTGCCGTGAAGCAGTACTGTGCATACGTTACTGTGTTTCGGTCTGAAGAAATAGTAGTGTTATTACAAGGCATCCTATTTGGACGAAGTGTGTAGATTTACTCACATTGGGGTAAGTGCGACAGTTAGCCAAGGTAGATTTTTTTTATTAAATTGAATTTTTTATACTAATAATACATAAACAATTATATTATATATAAACAATAAACTAATTATATTTTCTAAATAAATTATTCAAAATATATACTGGCATAGCGGCTTAAGAGAATCTACCATCCCATCTCATGCCATTGGTGTCGTAAAAGTCGACGGAGGGAAAATGATTCCTCAAAATGAGGGCTACAAACTTTTGTGACACTCTATGGGGGAGGCCTTTGTTCAGCAATGGACTAGTGATAGGCTGAATTGATGATGATGATGTGGCTGTTATTACTATGGCGGCTTATTAACAACCAATGAAAACAAAATCACAAGAGATACAGATAATACTTCGCCTAACTTTTGAAGCGATTTTCACCTTATTGTTTGATTAAATCGTATTAATAATTAAGAATTATTTATAGATATCATGTTTTATGGAGTTTTAAATTTTTGGTAAATTAATTGAAAATTTCTTATCATTTCACACCGTCTGAAAAACCGGTTAAAATGACAGGAATGTCCGGACGCGACCTCTATATTGCCTCGCCTATCAAATTGCCAGATACGGCGAACTTTACATAAGTTATAACACAACATAACTTATAGTTGTATTGCAATTTTAAAATACTCAGCAAATTATATAAAATATTTTGAAGGATACATTTTTTTTATTTGTTTCGATAAAGTGACGAGACGAGCAATACGTTCACCTGATGGTAAGTGCAACGTCTGCCCATAACAGTTGCTGTGTTACTCAGAATATTTCTGTGTAGCGCCATACTGCGCACGTCACAAGTCATAAGTTCTCAAGTCTCATATGCCCAGTGATTACGCTTACTCTCAGAATCCTTCAGACCGAAACACATTAGATGTTTACAGATTACTGCTGCACGGCAGAATAACTGGCCCTCAGGTGGTACCTACCTAGATGGATTCCTGCATAGGAATTCTACCACCAGTAAAACTGGTACTTTTATCGCATTTGCTAACGTTTGTTGCAAGCAGAAATAGTAGCAAATCTTGAAAAGGAAAGTAAAGTAGCAGTCTACAAATTCGGGTTACTCATTATCATCTACATATCAGTTTATCACTAGTCCACTGCTGAACATAGGCCTCCCACATAGATTGCCACGAAATTTTGTAGCTCCTAATTTTTAGGGTAATTTTGTAATAGTTTCCACGCTTGACAGGCGAGTTGGCAAGTTCAGTATATTTGTTCAGATGTTCCTGGAAGTGTAGTGCTACCCATCTTGTGGTTTTCGTTTTCTCTCTGTCTAATTTAACGACAGCCACGGGATGAGAGAGGTCTCTTAAGCCACCACCACACGGCGCCGGGTTTCTCGCATACTATGATATTTAAGGCCAGCGCCGGGGCACTGAGCTACCACAGCTCTAACTTGGAAATAATTTACAAAAAATCATTGTTAAATTGATACTGATACGAAAACAGAGGACCTTTACCGACTTTAGCCTAATTAAAAGCAGCGTAGGCCACTTGGACGGGGACCACGATCTCTAATGAAACGTAATGGTCCATCCAGCCCTCTCCAATTAGCAACGTTGCCTAGCTAACAAACGTTGCAAGCCACTTCGTGCAATACGTAATAACAATGGACTCAGACTATAAACTAATTTCGAATTAATGCAACTATTATAATATTATTTATATCCGTATCGTGGGTGCGTTTTACAAACCAAATTCACATGCACAAACATCGCACATTTTTGTTTACCTAAGTCGCGCTTAAAATTACACGATAATCTCGACTCGTCAATGTCGCCATTACGTAATATTAAAAAAATCAAGTTATTTGTTGCAGAGTAACAAATTAAACGTGTTTTGTTAATTGTAACACTTTACAAAAAATAAAAAAAAACTAACCTCAATCTAAATTTTAAAATTTAGATTAAATTAAATTATAACAATCTAAATTTTAAAATTTAGATTGTTATAATTTACACCAGTTCGAAAAATAAGATCTCAGAAAAGAAGTTGCAAAGAAACTCTACATTCTCACAATTGACCCCAAGTACAGACTGGGTAGCTGTAGTCAGCATACTTATATACTTTCGAGCGGCTTGCATTAAAGTTTCTGTCAAAGACAGTATTTGTACAACACAATTTTTTTTTTATTATTGCATAAAGTGATGAAGCGAACAAAACTTTCACCTGAAGGTAAGTGTAACGTCCGCCCATAACAAATGCTGTGTCACCTAGAAAATTTCTGTGTGACACCACACTGTGCCCATCACCCTGAGACATGCCAGAAACACAGTGGTGTTTGCACACAAAAGCTTGATGGCAAACTAAATCGGCGGTACCCACGGTACGGCTAGAGTCATAGTCGTGCCCACTCTGAGGATAGGCTCTCCGAACTTTCGCGCATATACACTCGTGAGGAAAACGATTATTTCCAGATAAACAAATGTATATTCGCAAAGAAAATAATTAAACGAATACAGACGCTTTATGACAATAAAGATATAACAAAAAAAAACATAAAATAAATTAATTCTTATAGTTAATAGAATCAGGCGTTACTTTGCGGAAATCCATTATAACGACCATTTATATTAGATCCAATGAGACGGCCGTCTGTCGTAGTCTGTGACGCTTGATAATGCCTTGTTTTGGGGCGAAACACGTGTCGTGTTCTCAACTTCAGTGGTGTATATTATCTAGTGGTAGTATTGTAGTGGTTGGTGGAGGATATCTGGTGGCGGTTCCTGGTGGCGATGTTAGTTTGCTTGTGCACGCTACTGAGGGAGGGCGGGCGTTGCTCTTCAAAAAACTATGAAATATACACCATTTTTATATTTTCCGCATGCAAAATATAAAAATGTAATATTAGTAAATTAACTTACTTTCCTTCATAAAATAATTTTTTTTCGATTCCTCTCACCTCTAGATAACTGCAGATTATTTTATTATAAGCACAAGTTTTATTTATTTACTTAAACTTTTATGTTATAATCATTTATTTAAACTTACTGACAATTACTAAAATGAAAACCGAAACGAAAGCTTTTGTAACCGACTGTGCTCAAGACAGAGACAGCGACGCCGTTTCGCAAAATATGTTTATTGCGCAACCATTGCACGAAGTTCATACTGGCCAAGACTCATCGGCCGCACAATACCTTGCCGAATTCCTATATTTTAATCTGTTCTGTGATTTTAACTATATTCGTGCTCACCCCCCCCCCCCCCCTTATTACGGCAGACGGCATGAAATCTATTATAAGGCTGAAGATTGCATTCGATAAATTTATACTTTCTTACCGTTGATTTTTCAAATCAAATCTACCGCAACTAAATAACAATATGGGCGATCATTTAAAAAAAATACTTAAATATTATATTATGAAGGAATCGCACGTACTATTATAATAATATCAGTCACGCTGGATCTGTGCAATTTGTTTACTTATTTTCGAGCTTTAGGTATATAAATAAAAAGTATCGAAGGAATCTTTGTATCTACTAACTTCTAAAATTTTTGATAAAAAATGTTTTTGTTATTTGGTTTGTACTACGTCGTAAAATTTCTATTTATTTATTTTTAATTTTCTTTATTTTCTATTTATTTTTAAATTGATTTTGTTAATTTTCATGTAAGTGACCTCAGCATTAAGTCATATAAAAAGTATAATAAATATTACTTTGAGGAATCCATGATTGAGTACGCCCACTTGTATTCTTGGTACTCCATGTTGGCTCCGACCTGCGCCATCTTGCTGAGCCACTCAGTGACCAAAGTGTCTAGATGTCAACGGGTAAGACGGGCGAAGCCTGGAGCACTCTGAAACAGAAATAAGTCATTCAGTTGTGTATAAATTAAAAAACGATCAAAAAAGTTACTCTGATTTTAAACTTATTATAAATTAGCCCAAGCCCGCGACTTTACCAGTGTTAGGACTCCTATGCACGAATACGTCCAGGTAGGTACCCCCCCAGGGCCAGTTATTCTGCCGTGAAGCAGTGGCGTGCAAGCATAACTGTGTTTCGGTTTAAAGGGCACTGCGAGCTAGCGTAATCGCTGGGTATGAGACTTAAGAACTGATGTCTCAGAGGTAAAGCGCGCACACTCTCACACAGAAATGTTCCGGGTGACATAGCATTTGTTATGGGCAGACGTTGAACTTTACATCAGGTGGACGATTTGCTCGTTTCGTCACTCTATCTAATAAAAAAAAACTTCGTCAACGTGGAAATAGGTCTTTAAATATTCAGAGGGAACTATTTGATTTTCCGGGATACAAAGTATCCTATGTCCGTTTCCAAGATGCAAGCCTCTGTGCCAAATTTCGTCAATCGGTTCAGCGGTTGAACCGTGAAAACGCAACAAACAGACAGAGAGCCAGAGAGAGTTACTTTCGCATTTATTATATTAGTATGGACGAGGCGACCGCGAGCGCTGTCAAAACATGGAAGCCAAACCCAATGTGTGCACCACACAAATTAGTGGTTTTCCGGTCTAGGTGAATTCTGTATGTTCCAAGCACTGCATTCGACTCGAAAGGTCGACTGTTACGACATCGACGGGATGTGATTAAGACGGAGTCGCGGTTAAATTACATTAAATAATACTAAGCCATAAACCAAAACATATTCTAAAAGTTAACTTCTTAGATTTAGCTAGTATTTATGATTGTACTAAGTAAAAACTGTCAGACACGTGAAACGGGCAAATCGAATCGTAGAACATTACAACAACATACTAATTTATCTCATAACAAATCGACGGAATGCGAATATGTCGCATAATATTTGCACAACATTCGTGTGAGAAACTGTGTCGGATATAATTTTTGTTCTATACCCTTCTAGATCATTTATCAGAAGCTCTGTAAAATTAATAACATAAGCTAGTAGGGAGTGACGAGACGAGCAATACGTTCATGGGATGGTGCGATGTCTGCCCATAACAAATGTTGTCACACACAGGGGCGGATTTCCCTATAAGGTTACTGGTGGTAGGATTACTATGCAGGAATCCGTCTAGGTAAGTACCACCCCAGGGCCAGTTATTCTGCCGTGAAGCAGTAGTGTAGCAAACAGTACTGTGTTTCGGTTTGAATGGCACTGTGAGCTAGCGTAATCACTGGGCATATGAGACTTAAGAACTTATGTGTCAGGGTGACGGGCACAGTGTGGTGTCACACAGAAATGTTCTAGGTGACACAGCGTTTGTTATGGGCAGACGTTGCACTTACCATCAGGTGAACGTTTTGCTCGTTTCATCACTTTATCCAATGAGGCCGATGAGGACTGGGCCTAGGGCGGCAATACTCAGTATGATTTATTTTATTGCTATTAATTGTTTACTCACAAATATAAATGGTAAGCATCCGTATGCAAAGACAGTGACTGAAATAATTTTATCACTTACATACTTTCGTTGTTTTTTTACTTTAATTCTTATAAGTCATTACATTGTTCGTGCTTTGCAGGGAGTAGGGGGCGTCGTTGGTCCCGCACCACACTGCCCCCACCCACGACATCACTTGTAAGTCCCATACGCCCAGTAATTACACTAGTTACAGTGCCCTTCAGACCGAAACAATAATGTCCGCACACCACTGCTTCACGGCAGAATAACTGGCCCAGCGGTGGTACCTAGTACCTACATACCTAGACGGCCTCCTGGACAGGAATCCTATTACTAGTCCACTGCTGAACACAGCCCCCCCCCCTCCCCCCCAATTGATTACCACTAGTTTGTTGCTCTCATTTTGGGGGGATTTTGCCATAGTTGCCACGCTCGGCGGGCAGGTTGGCAACCGCAGTTTATTTATTCAGATGTTCCAGGAAGATGCTGCTGCTGATCTAAGAGTTAATATTCTGAATTGGGATATCTGAGCTGTAGTTTTTTTGTTTTTATACCGCTACAATGTATAGGGACAAATTATAAATTATTGTTCTGAAACCAAATAAAATATTTCTTAAGTAACACCTATTCCGTCACGAGGATTATCTTCAGTCACACAATCATTATCTGATTAATTCCGCATCGATGGATGGAACATAAGTTCTTAGGGTCTTTAATGTCCTGTTTAAAAATTAATTAAAACAAAACTTTTATTAAACTTTAATTATTAAAAAAAACTATCTTTAGTGTCGTTAAAACAGAAACACAGGAGTGATTGAACACCACTGCTTGATGGCAGAAATTAAAAGATTTTGGACCGGATTATCACGTATCACGAAAAGTGGATTCTTTGCCAAAACTAGAAGAATGGTGAGAACAACGTAATGCCTGAAATCTTGAGATTATGGTGCTGAAACAAAACCAGCTGAGCCTTTTTCCTTTGCCTAATTATATGCCATTTGGTCTTTTTAATATATTATCTGTATATTGAAGGCAATAAACGATACTATTTGATTGCATGGTCGTATATTATGTTCACAAGGTAGTGCCTGATTTCTTCGCCGCGGGTCCTGGGTACGAATAACAGGGGGAGTCACAAATTTGTGCAAAAACAGAAATCGTCGAGTAGCCGTCCCCGATTCTCTGACACTGCATCTTAACAAGCCTCCAAACTTATCGCAAGAGCGTTAAAACGGGCTCATGTAGGCTTGGACGAGTGAGTGCATCTATACTCTCTACATTTGCACATACAGTGTAATAATATCTCCTGCGCGGAAGTTGTCGTTGGCGGACATCAGCCAGGACATAATCATGATCATCATCATTATATAGAAACTAGCCCTGCTTTTATTTTATGGCCTTTTCAATAGTAAAGTAAAAAATATTGCATCAATATTTATTAGAATTTTTTTTATCTCACAAATATTTTATGTTTAATAGGCATGGTTGATGATAAGGCCTATTCTAATTATAAGAAGATAAAATGACCAGAGATCAAGTGATATGAAAGGAAAATTAATTATATAGGCATAGGAAAAGTTTTAAATGTCTCCCCTTAAATTAAATGGTAAGATTTCTATGCAGGAATCCGTCTAGGTTCCATTTCAGTTCATCAGTTGTTCTGCCGTGAAGTAGTAGTGTGCAAACATTGCTGTGTTTCGGTTCGAAGGTCACTGAGAGCTAGCATAGTCAAGTGGCATATGAGACTTAAGGACTGATGTCTCTGGGTGACGGCCGCAGTGTGGTGTCACATGGAAGTGAACTGATGACACAGCATTTTTTATGGGCAGACGATGCACTTACCATCAGGTGAATGTGTTGCTTGTTTAGTCACTTTTTCCTATAAAAAAAAACAAGAAAAGTTTTAATGGTCTCCCCTTTAATAAAATGCAAATTAGAGGAATAAAGACATGCATGCATCTTTATTCATTTCATTGCATTTTGTCATTCTCATATTTGTTATTTAGTAAATCAACACATAACAGCAAATCAGGCACGAAAGAGTATAATATTATATTATAACATACAGAATCAGTTCCTGATGGTAAGTGCAATGTCTGCCCATAACAAATGCTGTGTCACCCAGAGCATTTGTGTTTCAGAATTACTGCAGTGGTACCTATGTAGATGGAATACTGCATAGGAATACAAGTACAAGTAAAAAGGGAATACAATTGCTCTCTTCTCCCATATGCAAGTTATGAGTACCAACCAAAAAATTATATTTTGTTAATTACTATTCATATATATATCAAAAGTAAACATATGAACCAAACAAATTGATAGTCGAATTCATTGACTGTGTATGATAACTTGTAAAGATAAAATTTATAATGCCTTTGCCTTTATGACCCGACTATTGCAAAGCTAAATGGAAGAGTTATGTTTTAGCAGTCTATGCCTGTTCGTATAGCGCTATGCTACTCATCTGATTTTAATGAATGAGGTGTCAATTGATTCATTATTATGATCCAAGTGACACAGGCTACAACATTCTATTCAAAGATTTAATATGATAGATGTTACATACAATGAAGAGGGTGTAATTTTTTTTTTCATGGGTTTATTGGATGGCTCTATTGGGTAACACTGACTTGTGTGCCAGGAAGGAAACCAATAGTAGATATGTAAAGTAAACATAATAAATTATCAACTAAACAATAATTATTCGGCATTTGTACATTTTAATTGTTTCTCAGTAGGTATTTTTTCATAATTACCCGATTACGGCAAAGAAAAATGGAAGGTTAACGATTTTAGCAGTCTAGTATCTATTGCTTGCTTTTATTTCTTGTGGTAAAATAAAAGGTTAAAACAAAAAAGTTTAAAGTAAAAGAAAAAGATAAAAAAAAACTATCCCACCCACGGAAAAAATACTCTTTTATGGATAAAAGTTAAACCGTTAACCCAACTAGGCATAAATAAAATAAACTAAAAAGTAAGAAACAGGAATTGATTGCTATCAATCTATACTAATATAATAAAGCTAAGGAGTTTGGTTGTTGTTTTTATTAGAACACACCAATCTCTGGCACTACCAGTAGGGTTGGAAAAATTCTTTTTGCATAGCCCAATTTTTGAGGAAGGTCAGGCTATTAAACATTACGCTATGAACCTAAGAAGCAATTTTTTTAACACATCTAGTTGGTAAGAAAAGTCTTATCATCTGTTGGATATTATTAAGATTGAATGAAGTCTTCTGGCAGTTTCACATTAATAACATTACTATTCAATTCAAATGCCATGGTTGGCAATAACATTCTAGACTGAGTTGGCGCAAGACTAAAATTTTCTTTATTTCCATTTCTTGTTCAGTTTTCGTTGGGCTATGGGTGCAGTCTCTGCCTACCCCTTACATGGGAAAAATGTGTGACTGTATGTACGTAACTTTCACAAGTTGTAATCACAAAGACTGCATATTTAGTTAAAGAAGTTCAATTGCAGATGATCAAACTATTATACTATCAATTATTTTACAAACACTTTGTCGGCTTATTTTGGGCAGGACATAGGCTTCTACACTATGGGTTTGAATCCCACATGGGATAAATATTTATAAGACCTAAGGACAGTTGTTCTGGATGTTTATGCATGTGGAATTTTTGTCTGTAAAACCCACCCATAATACAGGAGAAATTAGTACAGAAAAACAATGTAATTTGGGGCCACAAACCAGAGTACTATGTACTGTAGTAACATTAATTCATAAACATACTTTCCAGACCTTGTAAAGTAAAAAGTAAAAAGGTATAATTCAATACACATACTTTGTAAGATTAATAAAAAAGTAAAACTCTTCTAAATAGTTGATATCATAATAGTTAAGTTTACATAATGTAAACAGTAAATAAATAATATTGATATTATAATACAACATACTACACAATTTCAGCTTTTGAAGTTATATACATATTTGTCACAAAAATGATGTCAGGAAAATTATAGATGTTAAAATAAAAAATAACTGAAATTGTGACTGTTATGCAAAAATTACTATAAAATAAATATAGAGATAAGTTTAATAGTTTTTTATTAACTCTTCTTTAAAAATAGATATTTTCAATTAATTATTTAAATTAGGTCAATTTCATTAATTATTTGGTTCAAAGTGATAAATAAACAATGGAAAATAGAAAACAACTTGCATTTTATCTAACAACGGTACTTCGTTCTTGAAGGTGTAGTGTTCAGGTCAGATTATTGAATAAAAAACACCATCAAAATAAGTAGAGCACGAAAAAATCGTACAAATTGAAGTGAAAGGGTATCCGAACTGAACTTTCAACAGTTAAAAGTTCTGAAGATATCTATATTGAGTTACAAATTATAACCAATATTATGGAACCGTACAAAATATAATCAGAAAGAATAATAAGTAATTATTAGCGAATTATAAAGAAAGCTGTCCATAATTACGGAAGCTGCAACTAATAACAATAATAAGCTTACCAAATTCGAGCGCTGCTCCAAACGAAAATCAATCCTCAACCTCTTGGTGCCATACTTAGTTCTTAGAATAAAATAACAATTTTGTTACATTAGAAAATGAACTTTGTAAAAATTATTTACGCTACAGACTTGTCGATCGACTGGATTCGACAGCCATAATATAGCATAGACAAAAATCATTCTCAGAGTTGCTACAACACAAAAAATTCCGTAATCATAGCATCAATAATAGTAGTTGCCATTTTGGATAGCATTCGCTATGTGCATGACTGTAGCGCTGATTAACGCTCACAAGTCATAACTAATAAAGGCATGTCAAATAATGGCATAGAAATATAATATTATTTTAATTAAATTTAAATAAAATTAAAACTTAAAATCGTATTGGTATTTATTTGAGTGCAATATATTTGTGTCATTATGTATTATATTTTCTCATATACAAGTAAACACAATGTTTTCAAGTATTATTTACGTTTTAATTAATTGCTATAGCCGCTAGTCCGCTCCAACAATATTAAAATAATAACTTACATAGCTTAACTTGCATAGATGCCCGCGACTTGGTCTACTTGAAAATAGGTTATCGTTATAAATGTTCAAAATGTCTACAGTTTCTCTCCAAGCACAATCGGGCATGGTTTTGTAAATTATTCCTCAGATTACGAAATGAGTCTCTATTACTTTAAAATAGTTAAAACGTCTATTTAGTGCCGCTTTGACTCATTAACTCTGCGAACTTCTTCCTTGTACACTAGTCTTTTAGTTGTTTAGATCAACACCGTGCTCGCTGTAGTGAGTAGTATATTTGCCTATAGGCCGAGGAGGTCCGGGACTGTGGCTGCAAAATTTAGGGGGTCCCCAAAAATGTATTAACTTTCGTAGTTTTTACTTCAGCTTTTCTCATAAAACCAAGTCTACAACTGACTTATGGGAAAGGGCACAGAAAACGTTTTATAGCGTGGTGGGCGAGGATATGGGGATTGTCAGCCCCCGCGCCTGTCGCTGACTTTTCCACACCGACAAAGTGTCGCAGACGCTTTTTGCGAAGGTTATGCCGACAGGGTTTAATGAACGCCGCGCGAGCCGCACAGAACAACACGTATTTGCAAATTGTCATAATCAATTTGTAAAATTTTTAATGTTTTAATATGATAAATAAAAATAAGTTAATAAAACTAAAAAATATTTAATATACCGATGCCATGGGCTCAGGCAAGTCAACCAGTATACTGGATAGAGGATTCTTATGGTAACGGCGGGTGAGGGGGTGCGAAGAATCTCCGGAAGAGATCTTGCTACCACCACCGACGACTGGACCTGGCAAAATTCAACGCAAGCACGCTGAGGACCGACGAGAAAATCTTGGAGCTGGAAGAGGAGGTGAGCAAGTAACGCCGGGGTATTTTAGGATTATCTTAAGTCCGAAGACAGGGGGAGGACACGGTTATCCTTGAATCCGGTAACTTGTTCTATCACCGGGAGGGCGATGATCTGTCCCAAGGAGGTGTCGGATTTATCGTCCACAAGTCTCTCATTAACAATGTTGTCAAGATCGGGAGTGTGTCGACTAGGGTTGCGTACCTTACCAAAAGGCTTAAGTGCCATAGACCACATACATACCATTCGGCAAATTGTACAAAAGGCCGATGAGTACAATCTCCCGCTATGTCTGGCATATGTGGACTATGAGAAAGCCTTTGATTCCGTCAAATTTGGGCGGTGCTACAGTCTCTTCAGCGGTGCCGAATTGACGGTCGGTATATCGATGTGTTGCAGTGCTTGTATATTAATTCTACGATATCTATCCGAGTACAGAACCAGAGCATGAAACCAATCCAATTGAAGAAAGGTTTAATCCAAGGTGATGTTATATCCCCGAAACTCTTCACCGCTGCATTGGAAGATGTTTTCAAGCTACCGGACTGGAAAGGATACGGTACCAACATCAATGGCGAATAAATCACTCCCTTTCGATTTGCCGACGACATAGTCATAATGGCATAATCGCTGGAGGTCCTTAGCGCAATGCTCAATGACCTCAATAGTGTCTTCCAACGGGTAGGTCTTAAGATGAACATGGACAAGACGAACATCATGTCTAACGTCCATGTCACACCTTTACCGGTGGTTGTTGGGAACACTACGATCGAAGTTGTCGAAGATATGTAAACCTGGGACAGATTTTCCGACTAGGTAGGTCCAACATCGACCAAGAGATCAATCGACGGATCCAACTCGGCTGGGCAGCGTTCGGGAAATTGCGTCACATCTTCTAGTCGAGTATACCTCAATGCCTCAAAACAAAAGTTTACAACCAGTGCGTGTTGCCAGTGATGACATACGGAACCGAGACGTGGTCCTTCACTGCAGGCCGCATGACGAAGCTCAGAGTCACGCAACGAGCTATTGAAAGCGCTATGCTCGGAGTAAGTTCTCAAGATAAAATCTGTAACAATGTTATCCGCAGCAGAACTAGAATAACTGACATAGTCCTAAGGATTAGTAAACTGAAGTGACAATGGGTCGGCCATATAGCTCGTAGAACCGATAACCGTTGGGGAAGAAAGGTTCTCGAGTGGCAACCTCGTACCGGCAAACGCAGTGTAGGGCAACCCCCCACTAGATGGAGCGACGAACTGCACGGTTTTGCGGGAAGTCGATGTTTGCTGGTGGCTCAGGACCGTGTATTGTGGCAATTTATGGGAGAGGCTTAAGTTCAACAGTGGACTATGATAGGCTGACATGATGATGATGATGATGAAGCTATGAATAAGTGTAATATTGGAGCTTACCTCAGCGCCACCAAATGAGTTTCAGCCTATCACTAGGTCTACTGCTAAACGCTGAACATAGGTCTCCCCCACAGATTGCTACAAAAGCTTGGATGTCTAATTTGGGGGGATTTTGCCATAGTTGCCACGCTTGGCAGACGGTTGGGCCACATTTACTAATTCATGTTCCAGGAAGATGCGGCTGCCCATCTCCTGATTTTCATTTTCTTTCTGTCGAATTTTACGACACCCACGGGATGAGATGGAGTTGTAGATTCTCTTAAGCGAATATAATTGTGATGGTACCCCCCAGTCTGATTCTTACCTTCCCACATACGCTGTTTATTTTCATATGCAAACAATTTAGTTTGATCCACTCATTTGGTAGCGCTAGTATATGCATCAGATTATACTAATTTTAAAGTATGGGATCCTCTGTTCAAATATGTGTGCGAATTTCTGATCGATATTTTTAGTCTGTTTCTCTAATGTCTGTGGTTTATATTTATATTAGAATAGAACTGACATGGACACTTGAGTTGACAGCTAACCTATAGCTATACACCATTCGATTTTAAAATTACATAAAAATGAAATTATCTCTTATTTTATTCCGACGAAATCGGCTTCCTAATGGTCATATATTCAGAGGAAAAGATCGTTTAGTAAAAAAAGTTGAACCTGTTCACCTTCGTCGTTTACAACAAGCTTTTGCTATTGAAGAGCAGAATATGTTTTATTTGAGGTTTCCCTATCTTTCCGAGGTACGAAAAAAGGATTTACAATAAACACAGACTGATAATTCACCGGTTTCTCAAGTCAGAGAATACTTTTGAAGGGAACCATCAAATTTTAAAGTGTCGACAGATAAAAAGAATAAAACTAAAAGTGTCGTTTCTATCTATGCTGTGTGATATACATTTTGCTCTATTATGAAATAACAACGATAATCTTTGTCTAGAAGACAATAATTTGTCTAGTGTTGTAATTTGTACACATATTATTATTATTTAGGTAGTATGTTAGTATTACTAAAACTGAAATATTTATTTGAAGGCTGAGTGAAGAGGTCATGATCTTAAAATTAAATAATATGTTTAATTATTTCCAGGCTGAAAGTTCTGGACATGCAAAAGCCTTACAAAAACCAGAGAAAAGGATTATAGAAATGAAAGAGACCCGCAGGAAAATATTTAAGGAAGATGTAACTTTATATGAACGCCTGAAACATCTTCATGTTAAAGAAAGTTGGGACTAAGATATTAGGTGAAATTAAGGTTACAGTATTAGTCTGTAGCTTCAGTTATTCATAGATAAATACAGTTTGTTATATAAATAAATATTGATAAGTACAGTATCTTTTAATAAAATAAAATATAAGAGTAAGTGACCAGACAAGCAAAACATTCACCTGTTGGTTAGTGCAATGTCTACCCATAACAAATGCTGTGTTACTCAGAAAATTTCTGTGAAAATCCTATGTCTTACCTCCTGAGACATTATTTCTCAGGTATCAGTACTTATATACTTATTTAGTTAATAATAAAATAACTTCTGGTTTTGTACTAATTCATGGTTTTATAACGTTTTGTTATTTACTTACCTAATATAACAATACACATTTTCCAAGTTGTACCTACTACTTACCTACCTAGTACCTAGTTACCTTAAATATTAAACATGAAATCAGATCTTTTCATGCAATAATAAATATTTACATACACTCGGCGTCAAAAAAATCGCACATCCGAAAAAAATAATTTAAATACTATTTTAACACAACAGGCCAATGGCAATGTTGTGGTTTGAGTGTATCATTCGAAAGGTAATTTCATTAGCTTTCAGGAATTTTAATTGAATTTTACTTTTATAACGAGACGAAAGAGAAATTAAAGAAAAAGACAGGGTATGTACAAATTTGCAAATTAATAATTTAAAAAAAAACTTAATAAATACAAAAAAAGTTCTTCAAACCTAGTGTTACCCCCCCTTGCCTTGATAACGGCTTCCATGCGATCTTTCATGGACCTTACAAAGATCGCAACAGCCTCTTGGGGTATTTGTTCCCACTCTTCAAGTACCGCATCTTGGAGCTCTTGAAGAGTGGCTGGAGCTGGATCACGAGCTCGCACGCGCCGTTTTAGGTCATCCCAGAGATGTTCTATTGGGTTAAGGTCTGGACTTCGTGCTGGCCAATGCATAACAGGGATATCGACCTCCTGTAAATAATCCCGTACAATAGCCGCGGTGTGGCAACGAGCATTATCATGCATTAACATGAATCCATCACCGACATAACCAGCATACGGGACCACATGTTCCTCCAGGATTTCAGTAATGTACCGACCAGCATTTAATGACCCTTGCCCACGGCCACCCCGAGTCCGGGAAACGCACACAAGTTCCGTTTTCCCGTCGACGGAAATGCCGCCCCAAAACATACACGAGCCACCCCCGTATTCAACGGATTCTTCGAAGCAGGATTGTGTGAACCTCTCCCCCTGTCTTCTGTAG
The DNA here is from genome assembly GCA_019845155.1 of Luehdorfia chinensis. Lineage (NCBI taxonomy): Eukaryota > Metazoa > Arthropoda > Insecta > Lepidoptera > Papilionidae > Luehdorfia > Luehdorfia chinensis. The sequence continues at coordinate 7,502,720 of JAHVAK010000025.1, read as the reverse complement.
ACCCTTCTACGTCTGTCATTGCAGAAGAGACAGACCCTCGTCTCATCAGAGAAGAGTACGGTCCGCCACTGTTCTAGAGTCCACTCGCAATGATTGCGAGCAAACTCTAGGCGATCTCTGCGATGCTGTGCAGTAGGTTTTGGACCTTTAGCAGGTCTATGGGCTGTTAAACTCTTTTCGTGTAACCTTCTTCTTATCGTAGAAACACTCACAGATGTTCTCCGAGTTGATCGAAGCTGTTGTTGCAACTCAACAGCATTTGTAAAACGGTTTCGTAAAGATGTCGTAACGATGAAACGGTCATCTCTTTCTGATGTGCACCGTTTTCTTCCAGATCCCGGTTTTCTAACATAACTACCAGTCTGCTGAAAACGTTGGAACACCCGTCGAACTGAAAAACGGGACAGGTCTACTGACGAGCAACGTCACACTGCCGCATCCCCGACTGCAATAGGGCAATCACTTGAGCGGCTTCTTCAGAGCTGGTGTCCGTCTTTACTTGTTCTTACTTGGGTTACTTGTTCACGTGTGTTCACTGCAAAGTCTAAATTACGACTGGCCTATATTTCATCCAGATCGACCCTTTTATACCCTTTTTAGGTGGTGTAACAAGCGTCCTTACTAACGAGCATTTGACAGTGTTTATTTTTGACGCTCTATAATGATAAATGTTTTAATGATTTCATGATTTTTTTATTAATAATGTAAAGCTATTCAAATACCCATTTCAAACATACCAATATTTATATAAATATAATTCGTTTCTAGCCATTACAGCCATTTTTCGCGCAAACTCAGAGAGGTGCGATTTTTGTGACGCTGAGTGTAGTTTATTTTTAGTAAAATAATATACCTACAGCAACAGTAAGAAAATTTATATTTTTGGCCCTATTTAATCTACTTTTCATATACCTAGCTATCATCCACTTCTATCTGGAATTTAGATCCTTCGGCACGCTAAAAAACAGTATTTCCGATGATTTTACATTGGCATTAATACACTGAGGCAAAACACAGTATTTATTATTAATTTATGAATCCGCTTTAGCAAAATTTTGCGAATGAAGGAAAGCATGAGCGATCAGTCAACAAATAGCCCACTCGGCCCGGCTGGCGACAGTACTGGTGATGTCACGCTGCAAGTGCCGCCCGTGTTTTTAAATATTTTGTAACATAGTACATGAGTTAGAGATCTGTTTTCCATCTCCAATGGTAGCATTACTAAAATGCTTAATTACAATAACAGTTGCTCCTATTAGCAGTGATGAAAATGAGTGACATGTGAAGTACACCTGCAGTGCTGCAATATCGCAGACTTTTTCTGGGTTCATGACCCTTGAGAGGGGGCCAGTGTTCAGCAGTGGGACATTTATAGGCTGTTACTTTACTCTTTCTCATAAACTTGATAGCAATTCTTAATTGTTGCTTTATCAAATTTGTCAAGGAGGAAATAAAACACGAAATATTGTAAACATATTACTTTATTACTCAACACCATAGCAATATATAGACAAACAGTAGTTGGTAACATCTCATTTATAAACTATAATACAAAACTTGAAACATTAAAAATAATGGTTTAAAAAATAAAAATAAATGTTTACATACTAACAGTAGCATAAACAAAATATAACCATCTGTTAGGGTTTTGTGCCAAATAGTATGTATTGTGATAATTACACTGTTGTTTCATATAATAATGCAGGGGCTGGCAATAACTATTGGTAAGTTATTATACTATACTGAATTACTGCTTGCATTTTCCCTGTATGATCTCCCAATACCCAAAATGCTATGTAGTTAAAAAAATATGTTAGAATAAAATACTAAAAATGTTAAACACTTTTGGTATTAATAAAACTTAAGTTAGTCTATTTCAATACACTTTTCTATATTGTCAATCTATAAAAACTATTATTTTTAAAGCTTGAAAACTTTTAGTGGATGCAAATTTTAACTTAGCAGATTAAGCAATTTAATTACTTTAAATAAATGTAAATAAGCAAATACGTGATTTTAAATTATAATTTAATATTATTGATAAAGTAACGAGACAAAGAAACCTGCAGCTGGTGGTAAGTGCAATGTCTGTCCAGAAAAATGCTGTGTCACCAATAACATTTCTGTGTGGCACTATACTGCGCCCGTCACCCAGAGACATCAGTTCTTAAGTCTCATATGGCCAGTAATTAATTACACTAGCTCTCAGTGCCCTTCAGACCGAAACAGTAATGTTTACACACTACTGCTTTACAGCAGAATAACTGGCCCTGGGGTGGTACCTACCTAGACGGATTCTGGAAAAGCAATCCTACTTAAGACATATAATAACAACTGATATAAATTGTTAGTCACAGTAAACAAGCTCTGATACAATGTTACAATAGGGATATATAAAATAGAAGTGTTAAAAATGTAGTTTTATTTAAAATTTTATAGTAATGATGAGAATGTTTTGAGTGTTTCGCTAATGTATTTAGCTCATGCTTCAGCTTCATTTCTCAGGAATTTTCATAATACTGATTTGTGTAAAAGCAATTTACCTTAATATACATTTTTCGTCCAAGCGAAAGGATCATCCTTAAGATCTTTCTTGTATAAAGATTTACCTGCATACATTAATTCAGCAAATTGAGATACTACCGGGTCGCGCATACAGGAAGCAACAGCAATTACTTTTTCAGATTTATCGAAGAAGAAGATGACGAATTTCAGTGCATCAACATCCCCCTCTATTTGAGAACTAGCTGGTTTTCCACAACCAGAGTATCGAATAGATTTGCCGAAAAGCATTGTCCAGAAATATGGTACAGTTCTGATCGGTATATCCTTCTTTAATATATTGAGACCTGCAATTTTACCATGGTATTGCGACAATCCCACATGCCCGATGTTCATATATTCGTTTTCGTGAGCAAATACTGGTGCATACGCAATATCACCACCGGCGTATATATTTTTAATATTTGTCTCCAATTTTTCCGAAACCATAACCGCGCCGTTCGGCCGCAGTTCGATACCGCTATCTTTAAGGAAATCTGTGTAAAATGTCGTTCCCACGCCCAATATCAACATGTCAGCTGATAAAGTTGTACCATTCGCGAGTTCCACCGATTTTAAAATGCCATTTTCACCGTTACATTTGGTGATTGTGGTCCCAAAATGGAATTTCACGTTTTTGTCTTCAAACAACTTTCGTAGACTACGACCAATTTCAGGACCGAATATTTGGCCAAGTGGCGCACTGTCTTTACCGACAACTGTCATAGACTTGGAAGTTTGTGAACAGGAAGCTGCGGCTTCCAATCCAATGAAACTTAATCCTAGGACGACGACATCTTTATCTTTGTTTGGACCTAATGTTTGAAGAATATTTACGGAGTCCTCGAAGTTTCGAACGGTAAATATGTTTTTCAATTCTAGGCCGGGAATATCTGGCACTCGTGGTTTGGATCCCGTAGCTAAGTATACTGAACTGTAGCGCAATTTCGTACCGTTACTCAAATAAACTAGTTTCTCATTAGGCTCAACTTTTGTTGCTTCGACACCTTTAATTATTTCAATGTGGGCATCCCGATAGTACTCTTGGGATCTAACTTGTAGCTTCTCTATATCTGTGACGGTACCAATTTTAGATACCTTGACTCTGTCGTATGGCAAATAATTTTCTTTAGAGACGAGAGTTATGCGGCCTTTGAAACCCTCACTGCGAAGTGTTTCGGCACAAGTAGCACCCGATGGTCCGCCACCCACGATCACTACCGTCGTCTCATCGCAAGGCGACGCCATTGCCATATCTTTGGTCCTCTTGTTGGCTTTCAAGTCGCTGATTTTCGCTCGCACCTGAAGATCACACGAAATAGTTATTGTAAATGGAATTTTAAATAGGTGATTATGGCGAATGGAATTCTGAAATAATTAAATAAACATTATTTATTGAACATTTTTTAGAAAATAAATTTTATTAAAATCGAGAAGTAAAATAATGAACTTGGAATAAAATTTGAGTAGTTTTTATACAGAAAGTGTCGAAACGAGCGAAACGGTGACGGGTGGTAAGTACAACGTCTGCCCTAACAAATGCTGTGTCGTTCAGGAAATTTTTGGTTGACACAACACTGCACCTGTCACCTCGATACATCAGTTCATATGTCTCATATGCTTAGTATTTATACCAGAACACAGTGCCCTTCAAACAACTGACACTGCGGTGGAACCTACCTAGACAGATTTCTGCAGTAGTAGTAGTAGTGTAGTAACCCAAAGAAAATGCATACGAAGTTTCAACGTATTATTCGCATATGCAAACAATAAAGGTGCAATTTACTTTGAATTCAAAATCTAAATTTAGACACAAACTCGATTGTGAGTCATGTGTGCACACTACGAGTATAATCATATTACCGCCGCGGCGTGACTATGGTTGCCAAATAATTTTAGAAGGAATACAGTATTTTTTTTATTTCAGGTGGCAAAAGAAAACAGTAGATTATAAAAAATATAGTATATTTTTTTTTCAATAACGTATGGAAATTTGAATTATATTTTATGGCTCTGGTAACAAGACATTTAGAGCCTATATATTTGAAAATTGTAATACTTCAGGGATAAATTAAAATTATTTCAAAGATAGTAATTTTGGCTACTATATATTTTTCCAAAAAGTACATAACATATTTCAGCCCAGATATCGTAGGATATTATATTATTTGGCAACCCTAGTCAAGATAGATATAACGAATATTCGGCATAGGGTTGATTCAAAGAAGTATATTATGTTCGATTAATATACACAAACACATCCAAAATTATTCTAGTGATTAATTAATTCTATTGTAAATATGTTTACTGTTTTTCTTTCCCAAACAAGCAATAAAAATTATCTTTCTCTTTTGTTTTCTACTTTCTATCATACGGTCTTTCTTTCACTATTTTTGTACTTAATTATAGTGTTTGTTTGCACAATTAATGATTTATCATCCAGATAGAATGATGTTAATAATGCTGTTATATTATGTATCATGTCGTAATATTAGAAAAGGATTTTAATTCAAATTCTAAATTCGACGCAAAAAAAACGGCCACAACATGTGTCAAATGAAAATAGGTGGAAGCTATCTTAGGTAACAATTGACATGGCCTTAACGAACAGCGTTAAGTGGCAGTGGGTATAGCTCGTAGAACCGGTAACCGTTAGGGAAAGAAGGTCCTCCAGTGGCAACTTCGTAGTCTATTTTTTTTATTTTTGGATAAAGTGATGAAACGAGCAAAACGTTCACCTGATGGTAAGTGCAACGTCTGCCCATAACAAATGTTGTGCCACACTGTGCCCATCACCCTGAGACATAAGTTCTTAAGTCTCACATGCCCAGTGATTACGCCAGCTCACAGTGCCCTTCAAACCGAAACACAGTAATGTTTGCACACTACTGTTTCACGGCAGAATAACTGGCACTGGGGTGGTACCTACCTAGACGGATTCCTGCATAGGAATCCTACCACCATCTGTGGGGCAGGCCTATGTTCAGCAGTGGTCTCTTAGTTACTGTTTATGATGATGATATTATTAGGGCGTTTTCAGAGATATGGTTATTTCGACACGCACACAGATTAGTTCCGCAAGCGGGTCGTTTACGCAAGGTCGCCACACACCACGTTAACTTGCTCTTCAAGCAAAATATGCTTAAGACACAAACTTCGCCTCTATAAGACTTGCATAAGACCCGTAATGGCCCATGCTTGCGTCGCTTTCGCTTACGCGACGGGCAATCAATTAAAGAAGTTACAGAGCGTTCAAAATCGATTCTTGCGAACTGCCACCGGAGCCGGTTGGTATCAACGCAATGTAGACCTTCACAGCGACTGTGAAATGCCCTTAATCTCTGAACACTTCAGAGAATTCTCACGGCGGTTTTTCGAAAAAGCCGTGTTCCAGGGCGGTTCTCACCGCCCAGAGTTACCGACACACAAGTCGACAGTCCGAATAGAGGCCGACTTAAAATCATTTGAGATATTCGAAATCGCGCAAGCACGCAGCGAACGCGACACAGTCCGAATTTCGATGTTTTTGTAGGAGTTTATTTAAGTATTTATGTTTGGGTCAAACCAAGCCAGGCACGCGGGCCCCTGGCTCGTCAGCACAGTATCCGATGAAGCTGTAAAAGTCAAAAAGGCTAACAGCAATTACATCACCGAAATTATATACACACCACGTGCCCATATGTTGTATGAAATAATGTGATGCGTACAGCACGCTTTCGGGGCTAACCGTTGTGTGTGACGAAATATGCATATTTCTGAAAACGAACGTACCGATATAAATACTAGAAGAAAGATTAAATAATAATAATGCATGTCCCGATAACGCAAGTTACTCGACTTCACAGAGTCAGTGAAATGAAAATTATTTATTCTTCAACGTAAGAAATATAAATTTAGTTTGTCAAACGTCATTTTTTTACAATCCATCACCGTTTCGTAATGAGGTTCCTCTGACGGAGAAGAAACAGGCGAAAGAAAGTCCGTAGGTATCCTCTATTTTGTTATTTTTTATCTGTCTATAAAATTAAAGTACATTACAAGTAGTTTTACAAAGAACAGTCTCATAGAAAACCAAAGCACGCTCCATGACAAAATGTTATACAAGATTTAATAACAAATGAAAAAATGCATTGCATACTCGAAAAGACCAGTCTCCACCAACAGCACCTGTTCACAACGCCAATATTCACCATATTCAAGGGAAGTGGATGACCCGCCGCAAGCAGAAGCATTTAAGCGAGCATGACATACTTAAGTCTATTGTTTGGACATAAAATAATCTGCCTTTCATTGTACAGAGCACACATATAATCTTCCAAAGGACCATTATCAAGTTTTTGTTTGTAAAAATGTTACATTGTAAATACCTGTCCCTGCATAAAAATACATGTCACGTAGCTGCTTACAAAATAACAGTTACATCGTGTGGTAAGTTACATGATGTCTCCCTGGATGGATACTTTCCAAGCTTCCTTATCATTGTAATAATCATTTATATTATAATATGCTTTAGAGCACAAACATTTTTTAATATAAGTTTTAAATTACGTTGCTGTTAAATTCACTATATCTTCCGGAATTTTGTTATATATACGTGTACATCAACCAATAAAATAATTTTTTACTTTATTAAGTCTAAATTTTGGAGTCTAATATTAATATATACATGATAATAGCCCAGGGAGTGATGAAATCGCTGCCAAGCTATTTTCATATACTTATAATACAATTGTAATTGTATATTTTATGTTAATAAAGAGCATTACATTACCGAAACCCTTAATCCGAAAACTAATAGCACCATGATGATTTATCAGTTTGTATACTTACATTTATTTTGCAATACGTCATACATTATAGTCATGTATTGGATAGAGACCCAACACGTCCGAATTAATTTTAATTATAAGACCGTTTTTTTTTTAACACGCCTGCCTTTATTACCTTGACCTGTACGTATGTATATAACTGACAAAAAAAAAATCTTTTCATTAATTTGATACACACTTTCAGACATTCCAATATTTTGAGATTTAGCACATGTGGAATACGTGGGATAAATGACAATGTATTGATTTCATGACTATGACCTGGTATGCTCACTAGGATCATCTCGTTTCTGTTTAAGCTATTTTTTTAAATTTTTAAACTATGATATGATTCTTTTTAGTGACTGCTCGGTTGTAGTAATGACTAAGCGACTGGGTTCTGCGTTACAAGTTGAGGGGGGTTCGATTCCCGCAGGGAAAGTGCGCCCATTTAATACGATAAATTCTATTTGGGGCAGTATAAAAAAAATTAAAAATGCCCGCGGCGTCGTTTGCGTAACCTTTACGATTCACAACCTCCAAAACCTTAAGACATTTTAATGGAAGAAAGACAAATTGATCTCGCAATAATTATTTTGAATCCGTTACTACGAGTATTTTATGAAATTCATGTATAACTTGAAGCCTAAGAGCCGTGGTAGCTCAGGGGCTAGGCGCTCGCTTTAAATTTCATAGTACGCGAGTGACCTGGGTTCGATCCCCGGTGCCGGCACCACTAAAATTGTTAATTGCAATTTTAAGTGCTGATTTACCACGTGCTCGGCGGTGAAGGAAAACATCGTGAGGAAACCTGCATGTCTGAGGAATAAAAAATATTTCGAAGACATGTGAAGTCCGCCAACCCGCATTGGAGCAGCGTGGCGGATTCTTCCTAGCTCCAAAACCCTCTCAGAAATGACAGGAGGCCTGTGCTCAGTAGTGGGACATTTATAGGCTGAAACTTTACTTTTTTTTTTTATGTATAACTTTAGTAGTTTTCAAGTTATATACGTTTAAGTAAGCGGAAAGTTCCTCTTTTGTTATTTGGCAATTAAACGCAAAAAAAGAAATAGAAATCGCAAACAGATCGATCCCAGGTTTATTGTGATAAGCTTAGGCATCCGAGATAGTGTAGTTTACACGTTCCTTAGAATAAAGGAATGTGACGATTTGTATTTACGGCTCTCGGAGACGGATTTGATACCCTGGCTGGCCTACGGAAGATTGCCGCACCCCTACTACACTACTCCCTAATGACATAAGAATTAGATTATAGTAAAAAAACAACGAGTTCTTAAATTATAACATGATCTCAATCAGTGCCTGATGCTTACCTTTCTATTTGTAAGTGACTATGAATAATAAAAAAAAAACAATCTAAGTTACTACTACACCGCGCCTGGGATGGGCCCGGGTACCGCCCCTGATGACGCCACTGGGCAGAACTTTAATCTTTTCATAACAACATTTGTGCAATACTGGACTGTTTTTGTTGTGCATGTGAAATTTATGTCTGTAAAACGCACCCACGACACTGAAGAAACTTTTCTTGAAATGTACTATAAAGTATATTTCACGACGATAATGACGCCCAGGGCGACATAAACGACGAAAACATACACTTAACAATCGAAATTATCTGGTGGGCAGTGTGGTAGTGACGTAAGGGAATCTACCACCCCATCTAAACACATGAAGGTCTTAAAGTGCGACTATAGAAAATATCATCTTATAGAAGAAAGTGACGGGACCAGCGAATCGTTCACCTGATGGTAATTGTAACGTCTGCACATAACAAATGCTGCGTCACCTAGAACATTTCTGTGTGCCACACTGCGCTCGTCACCCTGAGACATAAGTTCTTGAGTCACTTATGCCCAGTAAATTACACTAGCTATCAGTGCCCTTCAAATCTAAACACTGTTATTTTACCATTTCTCTCAACGTCACTCTCAACACAGTCTTTGTCATCGACAATCAGAAGAAAACCTTGTAATTTTTATTTTCTATGAGCCAGTCATATATATTTTTTATTGGGGTTAAGCGACGAAACGAGCAAAACGTTCACCTGATGGTAAGTGCCCATAACAAATGCTGTGTCACCCGGAACTTTTCTGTGTGACATCACACTGCGCCCGTCACCCTGAGAATCAGTTCTTAAGTCTCATATGCCCAGTGATTACACTAGCTTCACACCTCACGAAACACAGTAATGTTTGCACACTACTGCTTCACGTCAGAATAACTGGCCCTGGGGTAGTACCTACCTAGACGGATACGTGCATAGGAATCCTACCACCAGTAAAAAAAATCATTCACACAACGTGTCCGTGAAAATTAAAAGCAATTGTATGTAGTTTGCCTTGTCAATCGACACGTAGGTAAGGTTGGACGCTGTTTAATATAAAAGTAGATATCGATAATGAGATACATATCAACAGTACATGAAAGATATACAAAAATTATTTACGAGCCATCAAAGCCAATTTATGGAAAATCCTTTAATAATGCCCGTCATGGGGTTTTTAATGGCATTCATGTGAATCCGTGTAAACAAAAAAATTGGCAGTAAATTTGTATTAATTTATTTGATAAAACATAAGAATGTCCTTATCATTGATTCATAATGATATCATGATTTTTAAACTGACAGATAATATATCGATAAAACTTTTTACCAAAAATGCATTATCGGTTATTGGTTTTCTTTATAGTACCTAATCGTAACACGAAATTTAATGCGACGACTTTATAATAATTTACAAATATGGAAATACAGGTTCCTGGTTTGAAATTCCAGGCGAATCCAGCATTCGTACAAAAACTGGTTCTGTCGTGAGTCGTGACTCGTGAGTGCTACATCGGAGGCATGTACATATGTTACGACGAGCGAGTGCCTCTGTTTGCGCGTACTCTTGAGACACTGACATCTCCTGCGCAGTTGGTAGTTTCAGTCAGTATTCGGAAGTAGTCGCCGAAATTCGCTACTAGATAATCCAAATCAAAAGCATAGGTTCTGCGGACTTCACATGCCCTCGAATTAATGCGAAATGTAAGGAGAGCGTCAGGCTCCTTGAACTTGTCACCTTGAACCATTTTCAAGTGACGCAGCCTTTTCACGGGTAAGATTTTGATTGGTGTAGTGTGTTACTGGACTGTCATTTACATATATACATAGACTGCTTTAACATACACGTACATTCCAAAAGGCAAAAGGTTTTGTTGTGGTATTACATAACGTGACCAGTCAGTTGTTGGCCTGATTTTTAGGAGCTGCAATGCGAGGAGCATACTTACCGTATGCTCCTCGCCTGCTCCTAACAGTTGCAGTGTCACCTAGATCTTTGAATTGATAGTCATGTTTATTTTTTATTCATAAGCTAGTGCCTAACTACGTCCCCACCTAATGGTAAGTGGCGACGTAGTTTTGGATGATATTTTATTGAATAAAGTGACGAGACCAACGAGACCAACGAAAGGCCTAAACCTCACGACGTATCACTTGCTTTGTTAAGTCTCATAAGCCCAGTAATGTCACTGGCCACATTGCATCGCCTAAAGGGGAACATAGTAGTACTTGCACACTAAACCTTGGCCGCAGAATAACTGACACTATTGTGATACCTACTACCTACTTATATTGATTGCTACACCGAAGTTCCATCACTAATTCCGTTTACATTAAGTATTAATCACCACAAATATGATCACTTATTCATTAGTTAGCAGGCGGAACGTTGCAAATTCTTGACAATGGACATTCCATAACGCGGGCGGTCTAAAGATCCTTAAATGATACGTAAGTACATTATATATGGGTGTCATCCATAAGCTAGTATATATGGATAGCACACGTTTAGAATTAAAAACGCTGTGGACAATTGACTCTTCTTGCCGGCTCTTCTCTGAGATAGTCCTACTTTTCGAAACGGTGTAGATTTTGACGTTCATAAGAGCATTCATAAGGCTCGTTAAAAGAATACTACCACTCCATCTCATCCAATGGATCTCGTAAAAGGCGAGTAAGGAATTAAACTGCACTGTGCACCCAACAGCGCATGGTGGCGATGGGCTCACCACCTATCACACCAAATGCATTACATTGTTTTGGTGAAACGTGGATTGTGGCAGTCATCTGTTTTGCAGCGAGTGCCCAGTCTCTGACTACCCCTTATGGGATACAGTCGTGATCTTATGTATGTATGTATGTTAAAACCGCAGTAGCTCAGAGGTTAAGCGCTTAATTTTACAATGATTTTTTAATGATTTCCAAGTTAGAGCTGTGGAAGCCCCGTATGTACTACTGTCACTGCACTGGTCTGAAATTTCTTGGGTGCTGTGTCGCATTGCAGAGGGCAGACATTGCACTTAGCGTCAGGTGAACGTTTTGCTCGTCTCGTCCTTTTCTGCGATAAAAAAGCTGCGCTAGGATCCAATAAGCAGCACTGTAGTCAGCTTATTGACAGGATCTGTATTTATGGACCAAAATTACATATACACATCCACAATATATGTATATATGTTGGTTTAATGCTAAAAAAGAAAAATCGCAAAATCTCGTCCCGATAGGTTGACTCGTCTCGTCTGTGAGTTTCATACTATATATACATCAACTCAGCGCGTCACCTACCGGAAATGGCAGAACAACGTCTGCAACGTATCATTATGAATTTATGACCAATTCACAATAACAAAAAACGCCGCAAAATAAAAAAAAAACACAAATTCTTTTTTTTTTCTTGTTACATAAATACAATTGTAGTCTATTGCAATTTGCGGTCTGTCATTATTGAGGCGAGTTTATTGACAAAGTTTTCGCTTTCAACGACATTGATTACAGTTTTTGTTTACGAGCCAGGGGCGATTGAAAGTAACTCTGAAAAAGTTATATTGTAAATAGCGTTACATCAGAATTTTTTCTATATCGTAGGTTGAGTTTTACGAACACAGATTGGAAATGCAGATTCACCCAGGCCGGGAACAAGAATCTAAGGACCACAAAAAAAATTTGATTACCTTACCCCACAGTAGGATTTCTCCTGTCAGTGGGTGCGTTTTACACGCATAAACTCCACTTGCACAAACACCCAGACCCGGAACAACTACAGCTATCTGTACGCCATACAAATATTTGTCCCGTACGGGAATCGAACCCGCGGCCCGCGGCGCAGGAGTTATGGGTTAACTACTGCGCCAACCCAGCCATACATAAAATATTTCTTTCTAGCGGAAATCGACTCCGCGAATGGTGCCAACCGAGTCGGAATTTACATGCATGTGGAAGCTTATTCGTACAAAGAGTTTCTCCGAACGCTTTGCATCGTAATATTGTTCTTCAGAAAGTCCATTATGGTCGCCAACCCGGCCAACTTATGAGTTACCTTTATCCTACGGTGGACTGTATACATATGACAGACTATTTCGACAAATACGGCTTTATTACAACAATTGTAATTGGTGTCATTATTTACTAAAAATTAAATATCGACGTAGACTTAAATCAATCTATTTTCTGATTATATGTTAAAATATATTACGATAATACAGATTATTAATCTGTAACGTGGATGATATAGCAATATTTTTGATAATGGTTGTGAACACTTTTGTGCAGAGACAAGATTTATTTGTGTCGAGCCAAGACTACGACGTTGTTCGCGTCTATCCATACTAATATTATAAATGCGAAAGTAACTCTGTTCCTCTGTCTGTTTGTTACCTTTTCACGCCTCAACCGCTAAACAGAACCAGACGAAATTTGGCACAGAGATAGCTTACATCCTGGAAATGGACATGGGATACTTTTTATTCCGGAAATTCAAAAAGTTCCCAAAGGATATTTAAATAGCCTATATCTAAGCGGACAAAGTCGCGGGCATCGGCTAGTTTATTATAATACGTGAAGAGAAAACTTTAAAGCATATTGCGTGCACGTGTGAGATTTGGCATAGTTACAGTTTGTATGAAGGAAATTGCGAGAAAGTAAAAATTATATATTTATAATGTGTTACAAACACATAAAACTGTAAAAAATTATTTATACTGACATGGCGATCTATAAATACAGTCTGTAGTTAGTTTACATTCATACTGCCGAAAGCACATGGATAGTCTGTGGTAAAACAATCGAACGGAGTACAGATTGTCGACATAGAATTTTAAAATTTTGCCAACAAATTATTACTCAAACCTCGATTACGTTGAAAATTAAAAAAAATGTAATTACGGTCGAATTTCGATCACAAGGCGACCACTACTTCATTTAATTCGCCAACAATATGAAACGTTATGATAAAACACTTAATAAATCCCTATTTGACTAACAATAATCTGCATTTTTTATTTCACGACGAGACGAACATGTCATTCATCTGATGGCCCACGCCTGCCCATTACACTTCTATTGTGAATGATGTATAATGATGATTGGTAGGTAAACTATCAATACATTAGCTTACTGATATTTAAAAAATCTACGCTGTCTAGCCACACCAACATTAATAACTCTGTAGTTATTAGCATTATTAGTTATTATTAGTTATTAACATTAACAATATTAATAACTGGTAGACCGACAAGGATTAAGATAGCAGCACCGGGACACGCTTTGTTTATTACTCGTCTAATACTAAAAGATCTCGTAGTATTAAGGCCGCGGGTCTTGGATACGTAAACCAAAAATCGTTGGTTTTGGTTGGTTGGTTCTCGAGAATAAGTAGTTTAAATTACACTCCCAGGCCACGCTATGGTTGTAATGCAATTGGCATTGCCCCTCTCCAGTTTGCGAATTTACGGTCGAAAACGTTTTCAGCACCCTCATGTAAGAAAAGAAAGATGTGTGTCAGATCGGAGCAAGTGAAAAGATGTGGTCTCTGCCTTCCCCGATGGGAAAGAGGTGTGACACTATGTATGTATGTATGTAAAAATAATTTCATTTTAGACCGAATGTCCATTCGAGAAACTGTCAACACAAACCCTTTTTTAATCCGCTTACGCTTTCTTAGGATCTTAGTCCGTAACAAGTCGGGGCTTCAATTTTATTGTCTGCTGATGCCTGCGACTTCGACTTTTACTGAAGATTTGCTGGACTGATGGAGACAAAACGAAAAGTACAATTCTGGTCTTAAATTGAATTTTCCAATCACTGTACACTTTCACAAGTACTTGCTGCATAATAAACTATAAATATTTAAAAATTGAAAGTATACTCAGAAATTACAAAATTCAATTAAAACACTACCGGCACTTTTCGAGATGACGCCAAATGAAAACATGTGACAGTAGAACTGTCAAACTGAACGTAACTTTTTTTATTGAGATGTTAATACAAAAATACTATCCAAATTTCCGACGTTTCCTGTGGATTTTCCAAAAACTTTCTTCATAAAAACCTCGTCCTGACAATTACGAACACAAAAATAAATCAGCCAAATCAAGTAATGATCTATCATACATGCGGCAATTGATTTTTATATAAATAGAAGATAGAAGACAGATAACATAACTACACCGATAACCGTCATGCACCATACGAAACCGCGTTGCCTTAAGGTCAGAGCATCTAACTATGCCGCGGGTCCTGGATTCGATTCCCAGTCGGAGCCAACGTTTTGCGAAAACTCATTTAAACTGGTTTTCGGAGCCAACGTTTTGTGAAAACTCATTTAAGCTGGTTTTCGGGTCTGGTTGTGCTGTGCACGACAAATTTAAGTCTGTAAAACGCACTCACTTCACGATACAGAATTCTTAGTGTAGGAAAACGATAAAAATAAAATTGCTGCGTAACTCTACGAAACAGCAAAATTCTAAAAGGATAACCCAAGACACAAAAGGTTACACAATATCATTGGTGATAGACGACAGAAACGGTGAACAAACATACAGTAAAATGGTATTGATGTATGACTTCATCGGGTATTGTTGGAAATCAGTCGCGTAGACAGTGGACAAAATATAAACAGACGCGTTTTTTAACGCAGGACAATGAGTCGCAAGTTTTATGACATAGACGATAATTTTTGAATGAATTGACCATAATCTATCATCATCATCATCATATCAGCCTATCACTAGTCCACTGCAGAACATAGGCCTCCTCCATAGATGGCCACAAAAGTTTGCAGCTCTCATTTTGGGAGAATTTTGCCATAGTTGCCACGCTTGGCAGGCCGGTTGGCAACCGCAGTTTATTTATTCAGATGTTCCAGTAAGATGCTGCTTTCCATCTCCTGGTTTTATTTACCCTCCGTCGACTTTTACGACACCCATGGGATGATAATGAAATTGAAGTGAAAACTGCTATTTATGCGATGTCTAATCATAAATTACTGTTTTAATTTTTTTTTGTATGTCTGCCTTGAAAGATTGTTTCGAATAGGCACCGAAACGGCTCAACGGATTTCAATAAAACAAAATAGGTTAATCCCTATTTTGCGAAACTGCGAAGTACAGCTTGTTTAAATAAAATACGCGATTGAAGAGGTTCGAAACAGCGTAAGACCGACTCAAATCGATTTGCTCAAATTAATTAAGAAATCTTGCTTAAACTTTCTCTCACGGTAGTGTTTCATTTTCATGTAAGTATGATCAACTCATATCGCCTTATCGATGTATCCATCCATCCATATTCATATCTCCCACTCACTCCCACAGGCGTAATTAACCCGACTGCCAAAAATTTGAGTCGGTGGACGATGTGTTTTGTATTTCTACTGGTAGTATGATTCCTTTGCAGGTATCCGTCTACCTGGATTACCGCAGTGGTCGTAAGGATTAGCGCAAACACATGAGTACTCCGTCCTCTCACTCTTCTTCTCCTTAAGATTGGAAGAAAAAGTTTCCTTCCTACCTCTTCAGTGTCAGAGATACAGTGCCATATAGGACATCCGCAAAACATCCAGGCCAGAACACTTTTTATTTGTATGTTGCATATTGGTTTCGTCGTATTCAAAAACAAGACCCCCGTCTCAGACAGAAAACATGCTTTTTTTATTGGATAAAGTGATGAAACGTGCAAAACGTTCACCTGGTGGTAAGTGCAACAATGCTAAATGTCCATAACAAATGCTGTGTCACCCAGAACATTTCTGTGTGACACCATACTTGGCCGTCACCCTAAGACTTTCTATATCCTAAGAAGTTCTAAGTCTCATATGCCCGATGATAACGCTAGCTCTCAGTGCCCTTCAAACCGAAACACAGTAATAATATTTTAGATTAGTTTCATTCAAACAATTAAGCATAAAAACCAAAAAGATAAAAATGCGTTGAATTTGCATTACTAAATGTAAAAACGGTACAAAATCATATATATTTTTTTTGCAAATTAATATATTTGAGTTGATTAATAAGTACCCTATTTTTGGGGATCACTTTAGATTGTGAGCTTCAGTGAGTTCCGCATATAAATAACGTAGCTAATAAACTCAGTTCATTACGCTAGCTCATAGTGTCTTCTAGACCGAAACTCACTACTGCTTCACGGCAGAATAACTGGCTCTGGGGTGTCTGGGTCTGGTACCTATCTCGAAGGATTCCTGCATAAGACTCCTACCACCAGTGACTGACTGACTCTCTGAATTACGCAATGGGTGGAAGTCAGTACTAATCAAATCTACATTACTATCTGCCAGTAACTGACAAAACGACGGAATCATAATTCCATACTAATATTATAAATGCAAAGTGACTCTGTCCCTCTGACTATTTGTTACATTTTAACGGCTCAACCGATCCGATTGAACCGATCTTGACGAAATTCGTCACGGAGATAGGTTGCGTCTTGGTGACGGATATAGGATAATTTTGATAACGGAAAAACTAAGAGTTCCTATGGTATTATTGAAAAACCTATATTATTCCGTCTAGGTAGGTACCACCCCAGGGCCAGTTATTCTGCCGTGAAGCAGTAGTGTGCAAGCATTACTGTGTTTCGGTTTGAAGGGCACTGTGAGCTAGTGTAATCACTGGGAATTTGAGACTTAAGAACTGATATCTCTGGGTGACGGACACAGTGTGGTGTCACACAGTAATATTCTGGGTGACACATAATTTGTCGTGGGCGGACGTTGCACTTACCATCAGGTGAACGTTTTGCTCGTTTCGTCACTTTCTACAATAAAAAAAAAACCACACGGACGGTGTCGCGGGTTTCTGCTAGTAATATTATAAATAAGAAAGTAACTTTCTCTGTACATCTGTCTGTTTGTTACCTTTTCACGACTCAACCGTCGAACAGGCCTTGACGAAATTCGGCACAGAGATAGCTTGCATTATTTGCGGACGGACACGCAAGCCATGTATATATATAATTTCGGTGATGTAATTGCTGTTAGCCTTTTTGGCTTTTACAGCTTCATCGGATACTGTGCTCACAGGCCAGGGGCCCGCAGTGCCAGGTTTGGTTTGACCCAAACATAAATACTTAAATAAACTCCTACAAACAAATCGAAATTCGGACTATGTCGCGTTCGCTGCGTGCTTGTGCGACTTCGAATATCTCAAATGATTTAAAGTCGTCTAATGACCGTCCGAGGGAGGCTGCGGGCCTCCATTCGGACTGTCGACTTGTGCTCAAGTAATACTCGTACAAGCACACGGACATAGCCGTCTCCACGGATGCTTATACTCGTATTCCGGAAAATCAAGAGTTCCCACGGTATTTTAAAAAACTTTAGTCCACGCGGACGTTGTCGCGGCCTTCAGGTAGTTTAGTATAATATAATAAAGTTTTTTTTTTATTTCTTATAAGTGACGGAACGAACAAAACGTTCACCTGATGATAAGTGTAACGTCTGCCCATAACAAATGCTGTGTCACCCAGAAAATTACTGTGTGACACCACACTGCGTCCGTCACCCTGAGACATCAGTTCTCAAGTCTCATATGCCCAGTGCATACGCTAGCTCACAGTGCCCTTCAAGCCGAAACACAGTAATGTTTGCACACTACTGCTTCACGGCAGAATAACTGGCCCTAGGGGTGGTACCTACCTAGACGGATCCCTGCATAGGAATCCCACCAGCCAGTAAATAATAAGAATAAAAGTAGTATAAAAGTGTATATTAAAAAAATTCTAGCTCTTATGACTGAGCATTAACGGTATTGTTAGTGAATCATATCGGGAAAATATTTGCCGATACTAAACATTGTTATTTTCCTTTCCCAATTTATAGTAAAAACAAAATTTTACCCGTGCGACGACGGGCGCGGTCGATAGTTTAAAATAAAACAGAGTAACAAAGCCGGACATGCGCACATTACACCTTTTTACCTTGAGACAAGGTATTTTATATATCTGTGAAGCTATTGGTAGAAATCAAGCTATGGCTCGATAAAAGAACGGCCTTCGTGTGTCGGAAAACAATATGACCTAACATATTACTCACCCGTCGTTAGTCACACGGCACCTATTCCATAAAGATTATTATGAAAACTAGGCTTAATTACGATTATACTACAAAAAAAAAAAACATAAAATAGAAATTCCGTTCAATGTTTTCTTTCTTAGACTTATGGCCACTGTTAGCGCGAAGACTTTCACAGCTTCGCCGGATTGAAAGGCGGTAGAGCGCTGAGGGCGCTTAGCCGAAACCTTTATTTATGGATGACTGGCGCAAGGGCCTCCGAGAGGGGACCTCGGCTTGGACCGTCATCCTGTTCGCTAGAGTAACTGACTCGAGGGTGTCCAAGGGGGCTGGTAACGGCTCGGTCAGTTACTTCAATCGGGAGGGAGTTTTCTCTCTTTGACACTAAAATATTAGGCAACACTGTTATACAATACTTGTGTCTTCTAAACATTCTACTGTGGGTCATAGATATTATCCAATCAGGGTGTCTACTGTGTAACTCTGGTTGGTTTAGTGATCGGTTTCATTTGATCCCATCAACCAATGAATGAGCTTCATACGCCAAAATAAAACCGATCACGAAACCTACCAGTTACAAAATAGAGCTCCAGATCCATCGATCGCCACACCAGGCAGTATTTGCGATCGCCTTGCATCCTGGTTGTCATTTCATTTAGTTGGTTTTTACGACACGTGATAAGAAAATTGACAATCGCGTGTCAGAGTACCTGTGGGGGCTCCATACCTTGAGTTACATCATAGCAATATTCGTAAGGAACTCAGGAGTTTTTTTAATTAAATACAACTCATGTTAATCGCTGATAATGTAGCTGTATATAAATAAGAATTCTTTAAATCGGCTCTTTATAATATCAGTTTAGATAGATTTGAAAAGGTTATTTCTCTTCTAGTCGCCTCGGTTGATGCAATGGCTTAGGGTGGCAAAGAAAGATGTATGGCCTACAAATAGTTGTTCCTGGTCCGGGTGTTTGTGTAGGGATACATTTTTGAAAACTTCTATAGAATCGTTGTAATTTGAAACATGATGAAACTAAAAAGCGACTAACATATACGTCTATAGGATTTAACCTGTGAGAGAATGAGATCGTTTTTCCTAATATATGTACATTTTCGAATTCGTCCAAATCTTCTATTTGTTCGTAGATTTTGCATCTTATTAGCTCGACGACAAGATGAAAAACGGTAATTGACGCTGTATTTGAAAGATGTATTGATCATATCCAAGCCAAAACATTTATTTCATATACTTTAGTTATCACAGCCGTAGCTTTGAATTTAGATATTATTTATACGTTAGCCGATAGGTCTCCGGCAAAGTAGAATAGCACCTACCTCTTTCCTACCGAGTTGTCGTAAGAGGCGACTAAGATATTGTACGGAGCCTTTATTCGTTATAACACCATAATATGCAATGCTGTCACTATACTGTTCGTCGGAACGCCACCCGTCATGTCTCATTTCCCGCAGCAGCGAAAAGTGGGCTACGTGAGTGGCCTCTGCCTACCTCTTATATGGGAAAAAGGCGTGACTGTATGTTTTAGGTTTAAGTATGTTTGGTTATAAGCCACTCGTGACATTTGTTGTAATTGTAATCTTCGAGTCTGTATAATATGTAATTTAACATACCTATAGTAAAATGTAAAATAATTTTTAAATTTGGCAACAATGTTATAATAAACTAGCTGATTCCCGCGTCTGTGTCACATACACATAGGTTATATCTTGGGGGAACTCTTCGGGAATTTTTCGGGATAAAAAGTATCCTATGTCCGTTTCCAGGATGCAAGCAATGTCTGTACCAAATTTCATCAAGTTAGGTTCAGCGGTTGAGCCGTGAAAAGGTAACAAACAGACAGAAAGACAGAGCGAGTTACTTTCGCATTTATTATATTAGTATGGATAAAACATACAATTACCCTACTTACGATACACTGCATTCATCCAAATTCTCCTCAAGTTTAGTTTCCCGAAAGTTTCACTTCTTCCGCGTGTGAACTGAACACATGTTTTTTTTTATGTTAGGAGGTTTACTTTATTATACTTTTACGACACCCACGGAACGAGATCTACTGGTGGTAGGATTCCTATGCAGGAATCCGTCTAGGTAGGTTCCACCCCAGGGCCAGTTATTCTGCCGTGAAGCAGTAGTGTGCAAACGTTACTGTGTTTCGGTTTGAAGGACACTGTGAGCTAGCGTAATCACAGGGCATATGAGACTTAAGAACTGATGTCTCAGGGTGATGGGCGCAGTGAGATGTCACACAGAAATGTTCTTGGTGACAGGGCATTTGTTATGGGCAGACGTTGCACTTACCATCAGGTGAACGTTTTGCTCGTTTCATCACTTTATACAATAAAAAAAAAGAGATCTGCCATGGATTTTCTTACGACGTCACCTCGTCGCGTACCAGAGCTTATTAACAAATCGATATAGAAACATATCCAAGCGTTTATTCACTACAGGATAGAACATTCTAGAATTCCACTTGCGATTTCAAGTAATTTAAGATATTAAAAAATGTACTTGTAACAATTACGGTTAAAAGACCATTGATGAAGAAATATACAAAAACTAATTTATTTCGTGTTTACGTGTTATGTAAGACGGATTACATATGATAGCGGGCCAAGAAATGTAATGGATCCAACAGTTTTAATTAAAGTAAAAAAAATTAAATGAGAGCATTACTTTCATATTACATTTTTGTCAATTTCAAAGGTTTGTGTAATATGATACATATTTCAATGAGGTAAAAGTTTTACTGGTGGTAGGATTACTATGCAGGAATCCGTCTAGGTAGGTACCACTCCAGGGCCAGATATTCTGCAGTGAAGCAGTGGTGTGCAAACATTACTGTGTTTCAGTTTGACGAGTACTGAGAGCTAGCATAATCACTGGACATATGAGACTTAAGAACTGATGTCTCAGGGTGACGGGCAGGCGGCGCAGTGTGGTGTCACTCAGAAATGTTTTGGGGTCACACAGCATTATGGGCAGACGTTGCACTTACCATAAGGTGAACGATTTGCTCGTTCCGTCAATTTATAAGATAAAAAAAATACGTTCCTAAAAAAAATTTTCGTTACATGCAGTTCTTTATCAACGTGTTATAAACATATGTTCACAATTCATTTATTCATAAGTCGAGACATACTTGAGAGAATGAAGACATACTTAACTTTTCGCCTCTATCATCTTTGATATTCATATCGCGTAGGTATGAAGGAGAATGTGAGCAATTTAGATATTGCTCTCGTTGAATGTCAATTAGAAATTCAAATGGAAACCTCGGCTTTTTTTATAATAAAATGTAATTTTAGCAAGATACTCTTTAATGGTAAGCAAAATTTATAGTAAAAGTTTTAAAAAAAATATATATTTGTTACAAGCCGTGTGGTAGCGGCCTAAGAGAATCTACCACCCCATCACATCCCCTGGGTGTCGTAAAAGTCGACAGAGGGAAATTAAAACCAGTAGATGGGCAGCAGCATCTACCTGGAACATCTGAATAAATAAACTGCGGTTGCCAACCCGCCTGCCAAGCGTGGCAACTATGGCAAAATCCCTCCAATAAGAGAGCTACAAGCTTTTGTGGCTATCTATGGGGGAGGCCTATGTTCAGCAGTGGACTTGTGATAGGCTGAAACGACGACGACGAAGCTTTTATTTGAGTGGCCTTTGTCCAGCAATGGGCATCAAATGTTGCTAAGGCTATACTTGCTAATACTTGTTAAAACGACAAGCCCAAACATGATGGAACCACCTCGCTTGAGGAGTTCCTATGGCTAACTTCCATCTTCATCATCAGACCAGCTCCATGGTGCAGCTATAGCTATGTATCTAGCTAAATTTCAACTCAATCGGGCATCGGAAAGCAAGTAAAAATGTTCTTAAAAGATTTGAACCAGAGAGACATACGAATAAAGCAAGTTCATTTTCGTTATTTCAGCCCACAACTAGTCCACTGCTGAACATAGGCCTCCCCAATAGATTGCCACCACAATAGCTTGTAGCTCTCAATTTGGGGGGATTTTGCCATAGTTGCCACGCTTGGAAGGCGGGTTGGCAACCGTTTATTTAATAAAAATTACGAGCGCTTAACTGAGGACTGTGGTAACATACGTCCTGTTGTCATAGTTAACCCAAGCTATAACATCAGCTTTTAAATATTATTTTTGGCAAGATTTTCTATATCTTCCATAACAACATTTTTAAGATTAGACAGTTTTTACAACTGTCACGTTACACTTTCCTTATGAGATGTAGGAGTATACAAGCTGGGTTGTGAATTTGGTCTCTCTAACACACTTAAGGCCTAGGAAGTCTGTGACCATGTTTTGGATTACCCAACCATTACATTAGATAGAACGCCGATTCCTATAAAGGATAATTCGCGAGGCAATAGTAATTATAAAACATCCTAATTTCAATAGGGAAGATGGTTGGGTACTACTACTACCTATTATTAATAAAATAAAATCAAATACTAAGCATATCACTGCAAGACTTCAAGACCGCAGCTCATTCTGCGTAGATTGGACCAAAAATAATAATAACAGCTGAAAGTACCCCGGTGTAACTATGACATCAGGAAGTCTTTCACTCCAGTCCTCCCGTAACCGTGGGTGCTGTAAAGCGCCCGAAACGGCGTGTTATAAACAGTTAAATAAAACTAAATGCGATAAAATCTGTAACATTTGTTTTATTAAATGTATGTTCGCGTAAATATAGGAAATGATTAAATGAAAGCTTGTAAAATGGAGCCGAAGCAGATTCTTTTTTTACTTCTATCGTACGAGCTATGGTCGCCACGTTATACCTTCAGGGATTGGGCTCCCGTCTTCAATTTCGTATATTAAAAATTTTAAGTGCTGATTTGCCAAATGCTGACTAATATTTTTTTTTTTTAGAAGAAATATGAAATCAGTCATAAAAAAATTACAGAGGCCTATGGTAGTATGTAACTTTGAAAATAGGGCCATCAGTTCTGGCAGCATGTGTATCAAATTAACAAAAAGAATGCGCTGTGAGCTTTACATATATTTTAACGACGCATGCCTTAGTGATGAGCGTACCTACCATTTAATGTTGTCGCCTGGATTCAAGCCCCAGACGAGGTCTATATTTCATCATCGTCATATTAGCCTATTACTAGTCCTGCTGACAGCTGAACATAGGCCTCCCCCAAAGATTGCCACAAAACAAGTAAGTTTGTAGCTTTCATTTTGGGGGATTTTGCCGTAGTTGCCACGCTTGGCAAGCGGGTTGGCAACCGCAGTTTATTTATTTAGATATTCCAGTAAGATGCTGCTGCCCATCTCCTGGTTTTAATTTTCCCTCTGTCAACTATATTTAAAAGTCATATTATATCCAAATTGAAAAATCAATATCAAGTGCAGCTATTCTCAACCATCGGGCCGCAGAGAAGTTTCATCGGTCCGAAAAGAATTATTGCCGGTTTTCGTAAAAATCTCTAATTACACAAACTAAATAAACAAAATTTAAATTTATAAAATTTAAAAAAAATATTGAATTAATTTAAAATTTACGTAATTTTTGATTAGCACGGCCCTGAAGACAATTCAAAATGTATAATGTTTAATTTTTTAATCAACTTTACGCTAGCCAATAAAGGTTGAGAAACGCTGATGTAGTGTATCCCATAAACATTGACTACCATTAGATTATACTACTATTACTTTTACTACTAGGTGCGCCCCGCGGTTTCACCCGCGAAAAATAAGCGGACTTCATGACTGCGTCGTACATTCAGGCCTTCTCGATAATGTTCGGTATTTAACGTGCGGATTCAACTTCATCTTCTGCATAAGACCGTAGCGATAAAATTTTAGCCTAAACCTTTCCTCAATAAACGGGCTATGTAATAGAAAAAAAATTACTCGACTGAAAAATAATTTCACTCGAGTCCCTTTGTACTCGATTTACCGAGTCAACTCGGCGCACAGAGTTTAATTACATAAAATGAGACTATAGTTGTTACATGGAAACTTAAGAAGTCATTTTATTTTTATTCGTTGACTAGCTGTGCCCCCAGTTTCACCCGTATTTTTCTAAAATAAAAGAAGCCTAAGTTACCCGCTATAAAATCAGGCAGTGACAGTCCCGTCAAAATCGGTCCAGTCGTTTCGGAGATTAGCCGGAACAAACAGACAGACAGACAGACATACAGACAGACAGACAGACAGACAGACAGACAGACAGACGGACGGACGGACGGACGGACGGACGGACGGACGGACGGACGGACGGACGGACGGACGGACGGACGGACGGACGGACGGACGGACGGACGGACGGACAGACGGACAGACGGACGGACGGACAGACGGACAGACGGACAGACGGACAGACGGACAGACGGACAGACGGACAGACGGACAGACGGACAGACAGACAGACAGACACTTAAACAAAAAAATCAAAAAATGTTTTTTTCTTAGTAGCGTATATACTTTAATAAAAATTGAGTAAAAAGCTGGTGTTTTTTTATTACAAACAGACACTTCAATTTCATTTATTTGTATAGATTACATAAATAAATAAGGTGCAACTAATATTTTGAATTTTATTTCATATTACCACATATTACTCATTTAAGAAAGATATTAATGCTTTCATCCTGTATAAAGTGTATAATACCAGTTTTTTTTTTTTTATTGCAGTTAGTATAGGCAGTTTAACAAACAAAACAAAAAAAAAACAAAATATGTCATGTGACTTGTCATTTTGATAGACTGCTTAGAAAAATTATGATTTTTGCAGATTGTCAGAATTTTCTGACTTCCCTTTTATAATTGTCCCGAATGACATGGAATTCGATCCACAACACCAGAATCAGTAAAATTTTTAATTGCAATGTTTAGTGTGGTTTTTATTTTTTTTGTTATAGGTTAGTGTTAAAAAAATTAAATGTACATATAATGTAAAAGTTCTAAGCACAGATGAAAAAATAAAAATACTTACTTTAACTTCTCCCTTCTCTGTTACTGTAACTTGATAGCAGGGTAGGGAGTCGAAACCAGGAAAGTCTTCAATATCACCAGTTTTTAAATTGAAGCAAGCACCATGCCACTGACACCTTATTCTTCCATCTCCTACAGCTCCGCCTACCAATGGTGCTCCATAATGGGTACATTTTGTACCCAAAGCACTAAATTCACCTTTCTGTTTTACAAGCAACACTTTTCCATCTTCCCCTACATCAAATACTTTCATCTCATTTTCCTTAAGATCACTTGCTTTACAAACAACAGATTCCACATACTGATTGCTTGATTCTGTGCGTGATATTATTCCACCTGCATTAAGAAATTTAATTTTATAATCTATTTTCAATAGTCACTTCCAAATTTCATTTATTCCATAAAAAAGTGAATATATGTATTATACGAAAGTGTTTTTAACTCGTAATTATATATATATATATATATGTCGCATCAAACAAATACTACTTTTATAAAAAGTTGTTAATTCAAATTATTTTAATATTTTCAAGAATTTAGTGGTATAATTTGGTGAAAAAATCTAAAAAGAAAGCAAACTTTAAAGCTTATGCAATTTGAGGGGAACTATTTGATTTTGGTATTTTTTTAGATAACAATAACACAAAAACTAAAAACCACTACATTTACTATGTAAACATGCTTGCGGGTCTAACATTTACAATAAGAATAATGAAAAAAAATACTTACGATTTTCGTTTTCATTTTTGTTAACTCGACAATTTGGAGAATATGACCTGGAGAATGAGCTTCCCATTACTCTGTTTATTATCAGTTGATCTATAAAGGTAAAATAACAATCAATCATCAATCTGGATGTTTAAAAATCAATTGAAGAAGAAAAGAGATTGAAGAGTGTCAACAAGACATTTAATAAAAGAAACATTGTAGAATTGAAAAAAAGAAAGGAACTACCTTGAAGACAATACTTTGCGAACTTGTAGACGATGTTAGAGCGGCCGAGTAATAACATTATAAAATGTGCACAGACTAAATATTTGTTAGCTTATACTTAATCCCTCCCCTTTCTTCTTTTTTGATTCTGGCAATTAACTGCCTATTCGAAATATTTTGTCTACGTCGAGTCATACTCTCAAAGGTTTGTTTGTTTGTTTTTTTTTCTTATGGTCGCGAGAAGGATTGGCAGGATATAAGGGAAGACATTATATACGTAGATTTAAGATAGTTTTTTTTAATAGGATATATATATATATATATATATATAGAAACTAGTAATGAAATAGACTATAGGAAAATATTAGAATCATCATCATAATTTCAGCCCATCACTTTATTTATTTATTTCCAACTACAGCTCAAACACATTACAATGTATCTTAAAAGTAATTTACATTGTTGAAGCTAACTTAGATAGAGTAAACGATGGTGTCTGTGCTGGTATAAACTGTGTGACAGACACCGGCGCCTTCCCTTAACAAAAAAAAATATATATATGTCTATCATAATTAACAGAAAGCAGATTGAGTATAATGTGCTACAAATTTAATGATACAAGTTTAATAAGAAAACAAGCGAAAAAAAAACATGAAAAATACAAAACTCAAAAAGAAAAACTACATTTTTTTTCTTTTTTTCTTCCTCTTCCTTTCAGATAATTGAAATAAAAATTAAAGTGTATACACTCCTAAAATGGGACAAGCGTGTGCACGCGCAAGTGTGTGTGTATGTGAGCGTGTGTGTGTGTATGTGAGCGTGTGTGTGTCAGTGGGTGTGTACGTGTGATGTAAGTGTGTTTGAAGTATGTCAGTGTGCATGTCAGTGTGTATTAAGTGCTGTATGTATGTACCAGAAAGCCGCCAATAATTACCCACTAAATATTTGTAGAAAGGAGATTCTCTGTCTCGTTGTAGTCTAGTTCTAGCAAAAAGTCCTTAACAGTAGCTTTACACTTTGTGGCTGTGAGAGGATAAATGTTACAAATTTTATTTATTTTATTATAGAGACGAGGACCCAACACTGCAAATTGACGTCCGGCTAGGTCAGTTCGATGGGGTTGAGAACTGCAAACTCTGTCTTTACGGCGTTTACTTAAAATGAAGGCATCCACGCATGAGAGGGCACCATGCATGCGAATTATTACTTGAAGCACAAATAGCTGTCTTACGGTCAATACTCCACAGTTACTGTACAAAAGTGAGGTAGAATAGCGGTATGGTTTTCTAAGCATTACTTTCATAACAGCTCTTTGTGCTTTCTCTAGGCGAAGTAGATTCGTTTTAGACGTGCCTCCCCATACTGAGATGCCATAAGTTAAAAGCGACTGAACTAATGCAAAGTAAATAGTTTTTAAGTTAGGCAGGTCTACTGATGATCTTAATTTTTTGAACGGGAGCATTAGTTTTCTGACACGACAAACAACCATTGATATATGCTTGTGCCAGCTTAACGTGCTGTCAATTCTGAATACCCAGATACTTTATATCAGGCGCGCGTTGTATGGGCTTACAGTCACAAGTATCTCGCTCAGAAGGCAAACAATGAATGAGCTATTAAGGTAAAAGAATCTTTGAGCGGCTGAAACGAGAGTCGAGTGGAAAACGTTAGATATTTTGTTTTATGT
The DNA here is from genome assembly GCA_019845155.1 of Luehdorfia chinensis. Classification (NCBI taxonomy): domain Eukaryota; kingdom Metazoa; phylum Arthropoda; class Insecta; order Lepidoptera; family Papilionidae; genus Luehdorfia; species Luehdorfia chinensis. The sequence goes on along the minus strand of JAHVAK010000025.1, from coordinate 7,474,398 downwards.
AGTTAGAGTGAGCAAGTTTGCAGAAAGCCAATGTGTCACAGTCGTAAGGGCGTCTTCGGCATTCTGTCGAACAGCCTCCCATGTTCTTCCATGGATGATAAGAGCCGTATCATCTGCATATGAAAAAATTTTGCAGTTTGCAATAGTTAGTAAACAGAGATTATTTACATATATGAGAAAAAGAGTAGGACCTAAGACACTTCCTTGAGGTACACCGAAAGTAAGTTTCTCTTCTTCACTTATAAAAGAATTCACCTTCACACTCTGACTTCTATTTGTTAGATAATCTTTAAAAATATTTAGAGCTGTGCCTCTCACCCCCGATATTTTCCATCTTATTCAAAAGTATGGGGACAGACACTGTGTCAAAAGCTTTAGATAAATCCAAGAAGATACCTATTGTTTTATTTTTGGAATCAATGTTTTTGACGACTGTGTCTATAAGTTCCAGAGCAGCATCCTCTGTGGATTTACTTTTTCATGCAATTAATCTTTTTTGAGTATCTTTTCCAAAATTTTAGATTGTATTGTGAGAACTGAAATAGGTCTATAGTTATTAACTATACCTTTGTCTCCACTCTTATGGATCGGATGTACCAATGCTTTTTTAAAAACTACTGGAAAAACTCCATTAGCGATACTGATATTACAAACATGCGTTACGGCGGGTATAATGATATGTCGAGCTAATTTAATAACTGAGACTGGTATGTTATCCCAACCTACTGCACAGTTGTCGCGTAAACCAACAATGACATTTTCAATCTCGAACTCATCAGTTTCCAGTAGAGTCAGGGAGTTTCCGTATGGGTTTATTATTCTATTAAATGAAGAATCAGTGTTGGGTACGTCTTTTTTAACTTTGTTTGCCAATTCTTTACCTATGTTTGCAAAATATTTGTTTACTACGGACAGCGAAGTAACAGGTCCTCCTGATAAATTTAGAAGTTCGTTTGAATTAGACCGTGTATTATTAATCTGTGCTATCCTTTTAATTACTTCCCATGTGGCTTTTGGGTTTCTCTTTGCCTTTATAAGTTCAGTACGTTGATATTCATGTTTTATACGTTTAAGTAAGTTGTTACAAAAATTTCTATATCGCATATAAGTTACTTTTATTATCATGTTATTAGTGTCTTTTTAGATTTTTTATGTAATTTATCGCGATTTCGAATACACCTTAGAAGGCCTGGCGTGATCCAAGGTTTAATTATTCTTCGTCTTTGTGGTACTTTAACCACTTCAGTGTGGGTTGAAATAATTTTTGAAATTGTTGAGACTAAAACTTCAGCTGCGTGATTAGGATCAGTGGAAGTCAAGACAGGAGTAAAATCGGTGCTTTCTAAACTCGTTACTACGGCTGGCAAATCGATGCGCTGACTAAATTTACCCAATCTCTCGAGCTGATATACCAAATCCACACTCAGTAACACAGGAGCATGGTCCGTGAAATATGTATCAAAAACCAGGGTCGTCGCAGGATTTATAGTTTTAAGTAAAATATGGTCAAGGCAGTTATTTTCGCGTGTTGGAAGCAGATGAGCAAGTAATAAACCGTGAAGCGCTGTCAAATTTAAATAACTGTCACTGTTCGGATCATTATTATTAGTTATTATGTTAATATTGATGTCCCCAATGATTGCTACTGTTTTAAAGCCAGAAAAAGAAGATAAAACATCATTTAAGCTACTCAAAAAATTTTCAGTTTTCCTATAGGAAGGCGACCGATAAATGGCAACGATGGCTATTTCATTCTTATATTGTAAAGTAAGGCAGTTATCATCATTAAACTTTGGTTCCACAGTGGTACAATTTAATTCATAACGATAATAAATGACGATCCCGTCGTTTTGGTTTTCGTATTTAGATTTAACTGAAACGTAACCTTCAATAGTAGGAATATTAACTACTTTATTAAGCCAGCATTCGGTTAGTATAATTATATCACATTCAGTATCCATTCGTTGGAGTAATCTGTTTAGGTTATCAAAATTACGGTTTATACTTCTTATGTTTACATGAAGGATACATATGGTCTTATTATTTTTTTCAATGTGCCGGAGGCATGCATCAGGCGAACATATAAATGATTTTGAAACCTCATAGGATTCTATTTGATCGACTAATTTACTAATATTATCCATTGATAGGTAAAAAACAAAACGATGACACTATAAGAGAACCCCGAGGTAGCTTAAAATGGTACAAACATAAACATTTAGTTGAAGTAATTACATGACTGGTTATATAGAAAAAATGTGTGATAGTGCAAAAGTAAGAGATGTTAGTGAACTGAGGAGTGTATTCAATTGCGTTACAACAATAATTAATTGTACTCAAATATAGTCATTTAGTAGGAGTTAAGTTACTTAAGTCAGTCTCTTTTTCGATACGTACAGCAGGATACCCCTCCTTTTTCCGCAAATAGATTCTACCACGAGTTGTCCAGCAGAACGTAAAATGGTTCGTCTTAGCAAAGTCTCGCGCAAGATAATAAAGTCGTTTCATTTTATGAGTAAGGACTTTCCGAGATGTAGGTCGGTTTTGTGGCACCTTCAATTAGTATATTAGTAGTCGAAAACTTATTATCTCTATTTTCTATATTATATTTTCTGAACGATTCAATAATTTTCTCTTTTGTGATAACTGAGGTAAAATCTACTATTACAGTCTTGCTAGTTCCAGATTTCGCCTTAATGCGATACAAATCTCGAATGTCGGAACGATTAATCGGAACGTTGATCACTTTCCCTGTATTTATAATCATTTGCAATAAATCTTCTTTTGATTCAGTTGGTTTATCGGGTATGTTTCTCATTTCTAGGCTAGCAGACTCATTACGTCTTTCCAAGTTCTCAATTTTGTCTTCCAATATTTGTATAAGTATAAGCAAGGTTCTTCTGTTCATTTATTATTTTATCCAATTTTACTTTTGGTTTTTTCATGTCATCATATTGAATAGAAAAGAATTCGGTTGAACATTTAATATCATTCAACTCTTTTTTTATATCGTCTATAGAGTTCCGCAGGTGAACATCTTTATTCTCCTGCTGTTTTTTAAAATCTGAAAATTCTTTCATGAAGGTATTCAGCTCATCTATTTGCTCATATTTTCGTTTATATCTTTGCGTTACATTGCTCTCAACTGATGCAGGTTGCGTAGCGAGATCTGGTTCGGAGTCATAACGTGGCGATGTTAATGAAGAAGAAGGTGGAGTGCGTTTCAAGGGCATGTTGTATTAAAAAATATACAAAATTAAAAAAAAAAAAAATCGGTTCCTCAGTCGAGTCTCGAACTCTCGCCAATAATTTTGTGAGTCGGTACTGTGAGCACTAGGCTACGGTGCTTGTTACGAAAGTTGCAAAATAGTAGTTCGTATATAGAGATGTTTAAAATGTGCGTCTTCGGACTGTACAGAGACAATTTTTACATTATTCTTGTCTCACTCACCCTCTGTCATTGCGCTGCAAGTGGCTCCTCACGTGTATGCGCGCCTAGTACTTGTTCTAATATATTTGCAGTAATTTTAAAATGTTTCGTAAAAATAAAACAAAAACAAAAAAAAAGAATATGCAGCACAATATACGTCCACTCTCAATCAGCGTTCGGACGGAAAAAGGGAAGGGAATCACTAGTCCACTGCTGAACATAGGTTGCCACAAAAGTTTGTTACTGTCACTTTAGGGGGATTTTGCCAAAGTTGCCACGCTTGGCAGGCGGGTTGGCAACCGCAGTTTATTTATTCCAGATATTCCAGGAAGATGCTGCTGCCCATCTCCTGGTTTTAATTTTCCCTCTGTCGACTTTTATGACACCCAGAGGATGAGATAGGGTGGTAGATTCTCTTGAGCCGCAACCACACGGTATTAGTGTGCAATACGTTTATTAACAACTTTAATACCTGTATATTTTCCAGGATAGAACAGGTGATATTGTAAATTATAGGGAAGAGGAGTTTTACATTCAGGAGGAGAGCTGAAATGAGAACAATGAAATAAAATGTGGATGGTATTGTAGCGATATCTGTGTCGCCACATGAGAAACTCAAGAAATATTCACAAACGTCCATAATCGCGCTAAGAAAGTTTACTGAGATGCGAACTATATATACAACATGTAAATATTATTAGTAGGAGGAGACGTCTTCCCCAGATCAGACCATTCGATCTGGCAGGTATCTACCCTATATAATAATAATATAATTCGCCAAAGTATCACCAATTTCTTGACTTCTTCTGACATAACGGCGAGTCTTTAATTTTGAAAAGAAGTAAAGCAGTATAGCAATGTCAAAACCTAAAAATATTTTTAGCTTAAATTTTGACTACAATTTGTTGATTGGTAATCTCAGATTATACATATATACTCTTTTGATATCAACTCTAATCTTTTTGGTTTATCTATTAAGTTTGAATTGCTTTGGATTTGGAATGATGTTTGAATTACTTTAAATATGGAATGTCAATTTTGTTTGTTCAGATTGAATTTGTCATATTTTATTAATTCCGTGAAAAACACTTGACGAAGTAACATGTCATGTTATCTGACATAACTTTTGTATTAAATATAAATTTCATAATGATTAGGTTTCATCAAAAGTAAATTCAAAAAATGTTTAAGTTAAAATAAATAGTTTTCTAATCAATCCTTAAGTGTCTTTTTGGTTTGAAAGTGATCCCATTAGCCACATCTACCATTCAAGACAATTAGCTTCTGACTGATTTCTTTACATTACTGCATCTGTACCGTCTTTATCCCACTACAGAAGCGATGGAGTTTTCTAAAGAGCAATATAAATATATTAACCGGTGGAAAGTGTGGTCTCATTAAATAATAAGACCACACGTTCCACCGGTTTCGTCGGTAACTCATATAATGATCAGTCTGCTCTCCTCTGGAATCCCTGACCATAGATATTAGAAAAGTATCAAATAAAAATACTTTCAAAAGGTTGGTGCGAGAATACTATATAAAGACATGTGTAAAAGCTAATTTGTACACGTCTTCCTCGACCATTGCAATTTTTTGTATATGTAATGTATGTAGAATTACATAAAATATGTACGTTTTGTGTATATACATACATATAATTATAGTTTTTAATTGGGTTCATGTGGTCTATGTAAACTTTAATTACTTAAACTTTTATGTCTCATGGCATAAAAAAAGATAAAAAAATGAAATTTTCATATGGCAATGTCATGAATGTCAAATGTCAAGTCAAATTCGAGATACTCTTTGTTCGAGATTTGTCAACCTCTTCTGAGAGATTTTGTGATTATTGTCTTAAAATTCGTTGTTTTTGTGAAAATGTCGAAACAGCCACTTCGATCTCAAGCGAGAAATATTGTTTTCAATGTTTATCGTAAAATAAAGGAAGAAGAAGGTGTAAACTCAATCTTTGATTTTAAGGCATGTCGTTGAGTTGACCGGTAAGCTGGACTGAGTTGTTTTGATACTTTTAGTTTATTTTATATTTTATTCTTAATTGTGACTTATTTATAGAGGTTTCCAGTACTACTATACGGCAAATCGTAGCTGAGGGCACATCGAATGATGGTGTATTTTCTACGCCTGGTAAAAAGACGAGAGGGGGGGGAAGAATAAATTCAACTTGCATAGTTTCGATTTACATGTTGATTAGAAATAAAGGAATTCTTCAGTTCAAAAGGAAATTCTAGCATTAAAGAAACTGTTTCAAATTCTTCAACAAGATAATGATTTCAAAGGAGAGAGAGAATCTCTGAAGTAAGAAAAATATTAAGTAAGAATCCCTCTCACTCTTACTCGTAAAGAAGAGGCCTGTGCTCTGCAGTGAGCTATCGTTTGAGTAACATGATAAATGTTATTATTTTTTACAGACTTTTACTTAATGAGATTTATTTTTACTTACTGAGATATGTTAAATACCAATCAAAAAGAACCATTTTGATGGACAGAGATGACATAAAACTACAAAGATACAAGTTTTTAAAGTGTATAAAGGAAAACCGCGAAGCTGAAGAGCATAAATGCTGGCAAAGCAAAGATATTGCAGGTCTATCTAAAAGTATTTCACTTGGAACGAGGTGGATCATTGTAAACGCTGGTGTACAGGTCAACAAGTGTATCTGCTGACTACTACCACGATATGAATAAGGACAATTTTTCAAAATGGGTGACAGAGAAGCTAATTCCAAATCTGACAAGACCTTCACTAATTTTTATGGATAATGCTAGTTATCATTCCTATTCTCTTATTTTCTTATTCGTAATCGTACGTGTGGCGACATCTATGTCGCCACATGAGAAGCTCAAGAAATATTTACATACGTCCATAATTGCGCTATGAATGGATTCTGAGATGGGAACTATATATACAACATCTTGGTATGTATTAAATATATTTTATAATAGTATGGTGAGGGTACACTCGAACGCCACCTGTCATATCTACCTACTTTTAATAAATCATTAGTCTCGTATTGCGTTGTTTCACTTCAAACATCTATTTATACTAAAATATTAGTATATGCTATTTGGCGACGAGGAACCCAAAATATTGCGTGCGCTGTCGTGTCATATACGTTTTTCATAAATCATGGCTGAGAGTAAAGTTGATTTTGGAAGCCTGAAGGAGTTTAAGCTGCACACGGAGCGGTGGTCGACGTACATGAGCAGATTGAAGGCGTGGTTTACTATTCATAACATCAAAATAGCGGATCAATCTAAATATCTTGTAGCAATAGTGGGAACGGAAGCCTTGGATCTCATAATAGATTTGTGCTATCCTGAAAATCCAGGGAAAGTAAAAATAGATGAAATTGAAAGAATCGTTGAAGAGCATCTATCGCCGAAACGATCCGTAATCGCCGAACGAATGATATTTAGATCGAGCAAACAAGCCGACGGACAATCGGTAGGTGAATACTTAGTCCAGCTAAAGAACCTAAGTAAAGCATGCAAGTTCTCTAGCACCGAAAGCTTAAAAGAAAACCTACGCGACCAGTTCGTGCACGGACTAATCAGCGATCGTATAAGGCAAAGAATTATGACAGAAAAAGATGAAGAGCTATCACTAAGGCGCGCTACGGAGGTGGCATTGTCGTTGGAGGCGGCGATGCGAGACGCGGAGCCGGCAGCGGAAGTCGGCCGGACACGCGAAGAGGGCGAGCTCGTGCATGCGCTCAGCAAGGAGCGGCGTGCGCCTGCAGCAGGGAGGCGCTGGCGAGCCCGGGCCCCGCGATCTCACCGAGGAAACGGCGCCAGCGGTGGCGCCAGTGAACCGACACAGCGATGTTATCGGTGCGATGGGCAGCATCGACCAAATAAGTGTTCCTTCGCTAACAGTAAGTGTTATGTTTGTAGCAGAAAAGGTCACATAGCTAAGGTGTGTCGGTATCGTAAACAGTCGTCAGTGCACGGTGTAATCGACGAGCGTACGTCGGAATCGTCGTCCGACTCAGACGATAAAAGGTCAGTAACAGTGTACCAGTTGAGCGATGACGATTCAGACAAGCGTTGGACTATTCCCGCCAAAGTGAATGGTGTGGCGATAATGTTTGAAGGTGATACTGGCTCGGCGGTTAGTATAATTTCTAGTAAGACTTATAAAAATAATTTTCAATCAAATATTTTACAATCGTACCAGTCAAATTTAAAAATGTATAGTGGACAGAAGGTGAAACCGAAAGGTAAACTCATTTGCTCCGTAGAAATTAACGGTTTAGTAATACATAATTTAAGTCTTATAGTTATTGATAATGACTTTAGTCCGTCGCTGTTAGGACGAGATTGGATGCGATCTTTTCATATACATTTCCCTCGTCTAAAACAAGTGAATAGTTTAAAGTTACACACACCTTCGAGTTCTAAGGATGCCATCAACACTTTATCGAAGCGTTTTCCTAACGTATTTACATCTGGCATAGGTACGTTTAATAAATGTATGATTAAATTAACGTTAATAGAGGGCGCCGAGGCGGTGTGGCGTCGCGCGCGGCCTGTGCCGCACGCGCTTCGCCCCGCGGTCGATGAAGAGCTGGCGCGGCTACAGCGCGAGGGGATTATTTCCCCCCTTGAGTGGAGTGACTGGGGTACGCCGGTTGTACCCGTCCTTAAAAAGAATGGCCAAGTTCGTCTTTGTGGTGATTTTAAAACAACCATTAATCCGGTAATTATAGACGATAAATATCCGATTCCGAGGATTGAAGACATCTTTGCGGCTCTTCAAGGTGGTAGAATATTTGCAAAAATTGACCTAAGTAATGCTTATTTACAATTTTTTGTTAGATGACACTTCAAAGAGGTTATGTACCATCGTTACTCGTTTAACCGTTTACCGTTTGGAATTAAATGTGCGCCGAATAAATTTCAGCGCATAATGGATAAGTTGTTTAGAATTCCATATGTGACCTGCTATCTGGACGACTTTGACCATCTGTGATGTGAATAGAGATAAATTATGGGAAAGGATAGTAAAAGTGTTTAAAATCCTCTCCGACTGCGGCTTGCGCGTTGCACCCGAAAAATGTACTTTCTTTAAAAAATCTATATCGTATTTAGGTTATGTAATAGATGCGAACGGTTTACATACTGATATATCAAAGGTGGACGCAGTGAATAAAACACCAATCCCTACTAATGTCAAAGATCTAAAAGCATTTTTAGGTTTAATTAATTATTATGGTAAATTGTTAAGAAATTTAAGCGATACTATAAGCCCTCTCTACGACCTATTAAAAAAGGGTAATAAATTTATTTGGAACCAAAAATGTAACAACGCTTTTGAGTGCGTAAAAAAGTCTTTGAATAGTAATTTGGTATTGGCGCATTTCAACCCGCGACTTCCCACTACAGTGACTTGCGATGCGTCACCGCGCGGAGTAGCCGGGGTGTTGTCTCAGCGCGGCGACGACGGCGTCGAGCGTCCGGTGCAACACGCCTCGCGCACCTTGTCTGCCGCGGAACAAAACTATGCACAGATATGTCGAGAGGGTTTGGCTTGTACGAGGGTGGATTGAAAAGTACTCGGCCTAACCAAGAAAATAAACACATACTAAATCAGTTATATTTTTATTTTTCTACATAATCACCATCAAGTTCAATACACTTTTGCCACCTCCCCTTCCAAGCATTTAGACCGTTAAAAAAAATGATTCTTCCTTAGAGTCAAAATATGCGTCTACAGCTGCTTTGACCTCGTCGTTTGTCGAAAATCTTTGACCTCCCAAGTGCTTTTTTAGGTTAGGGAACAGAAAGAAGTCTGATGGTGCCAGATCAGGTGAATACGGCGGATGCGGTAACAGTTCAAAGCCACAGTTGTGAATTCCAGCCATTGACTGTACTGACGTGTGAACACGGGCGTTATCTTGATGAAACAGGACTTTTCTTCTGACCATTCCTCGACGTTTTTCTTTTATTTCCTCTCGTAAACGACGTAGTAAGGTGCAGTAGTAATCAGAGTTTATAGTCTGATCCCTTTCAAGATAATCAATCATAATCACACCTTTCGAGTCCCAGAATACTGAAGCCATCACCTTATTTGCCGACAAAATCGACTTAGCCTTTTTAGGGGGTGGTGAACCAGGTCTTCTCCACTGTTTTGATTGTTGTTTTGTTTCCGGTGTACAGTAACGAACCCATGTTTCGTCCATAGTAACAAAACGATTCAAAAAATGATCTGCATCGGCTTCAAATAACTCTAAACAGTCGCGTGAAATAGTCAATCGCGTCCTTTTTTGTTCAACTGAAAGCAGTCGCGGAACCCACCTCGCAGACACCTTGTGGAAACCCAACTCGTTGACAATGATGTTTTGAGTTCGTTCATAAGAGATGCCTATAATCTCGGCTATCTCTCTAATTTTTAATCTGCGGTCTCCCATTATTAAATCAAGTACTTTTTTAATATTTTCGTCAGTAGTTGACGTCGAAGGCCTTCCAGAGCGGGGTTCATCTTTCACACTCTCTCTACCACGCTTAAATTCTGCTATCCATTTTTTGACGGATGAATATGACAGAGCACAATCGCCTAATGTACTGACCATGTCATCATGGATGGCTTTTGATGATAGCCCCTTCTTATGGAGGTACTTAATGACGGCACGCTGCTCGATTTGCTCCATTCGCGGAAATGATGACCGATTACTTTGTTAATAAATTTATAAAATCACAACTAATTATCGCACACGTTTCGAACTTCACACAATGAACTAGTCTGAACTGAACTAAATAATGTGGGTAGATTTGATTTTTAGAATTGAATGGATCTGTGTAAGGCCGAGTACTTTTCAATCCACCCTCGTATATTCGCTGTTACTAAGTTTCACGACTATATTTTTGGTCGCGAGTTTACGCTAGTGACAGACTGTAAACCGCTGGCAGCAATCTTTAACTGAAAATAAGGGTATTCCATTGATGGCAGCGAGCCGACTCCAGCGGTGGGCTGTCATATTGGGTGCATATAATTATAAAATAAAATGTATAGGCTCTAAAGATAACTGCGTAGCCGATTGTTTGTCGAGATTACCGGTCGAAAATAATGATGAACACACTCTGGTAGACTCATACATAAGTTTTATAGAAAAAGTAAGCCCGTTAAATTTTATACAAATTCGTAAAGGTACAGCACTTGACTGTACATTACAAAAATTAATTACAGCTATCAAAACCAACTGGCAGTATTGCAAGACAGACGAATTAATTAAGTATCATAAAATTAAACAATTTCTTAGTATTGAACAGGGATGTGTGTTATACGGTCATAGGGTTGTCATCCCTAGTAATTTACGCAAATTAATATTAGACCAAATACATGAGACTCATCAAGGAGTTGTAAAGTGTAAAAATTTGGCGCGTAATTATGTGTACTGGCCCGGCATCGACTCTGACATTGAGCGTTTGTGCGGGGCGTGCGACACTTGCGCTCGCGAAAGGCCGTCCCCCCGCGCCGCACCGTTGCACCCATGGGTTTGGCCACCGGAACCGTGGTATCGGCTACACGTTGATTTCTTCTCCATGTTAGGCAATACTTTGTATTACTTTGTAATAATAGATGCACATTCAAAATGGATCGAATCCTTTCGAGTTGCAAACACATCTGCCAAATCGACAATATCTAAATTATTAAATGTATTTGCGCGATTTGGATTACCTCATGAGCTAGTCTCTGACAATGGCCCCCATTCAACGGCAAAGACTTTAAAGAGTTCTTGACTAATTCAGGTATTTCTCACATCACTACCACACCTTATAAACCTAGCAGTAACGGTGCGGCTGAAAATGCAGTGAAGATTATTAAAACTGCATTAAAAAAGGCATTATACCAATAAAAAGATTTAAATGATGCATTAGAAAGTTTTTTATTTATTTATAGATCGACTCCACACAGCGTTACGTGTAAAACTCCAGCCCAGTTATTATTAGGTAAGCAAGTGCGTACAACATTTGATTTATTGCGACCTAGTGCAAACGAATTAGTTAAACAAAAACAACTAATGCAAATAAAGCACAGGGACGGTCTAGTACGACAATTTAGTCCAGGCGATGAGGTTTATTTTAAACTATTTAAAAATAATAAATTCACTTGGGAAAAGGAAATAGTAGCTCACGGTACAGAACCTTTAACTTACCAAATTAAACATTCGGGTAAATACTTGAAAAAGCATGTGGATCAGGTTAGGTAACGGTAACTGTCAATCCGTTGTAGAGGAAACGTTTGATAGATGTCGATATTCAAATACGTCCGCCGACAACTACTCTGATCGCGAGCAAAGAGACGTAGTACAAACGAGCAGCACAGATGGTGCGACCGGTTTCGTACCTGGGACTGAGTTGCAGCGAGCGGTACGCCAGAACTCTACGTTGCCCGTAACGCAAGAGATATATCGAGAGATAGATCGTATCCAAAGAGAATACGCAAGCCAGTGCAGAGATTCGGATTAGACATAGTATAAGACAGCTTTCTTTCGGTCTCACCTTATATGGTCTTTCTGTAAGGATAATTATATAACTGTTTTTTTACTATATTGTTACCTACTGTTACTTTAATATATTTTTAATTTATAAATGTTACATTTAAAGTTAAGTTAAGTAAAGTTATTTTAGTTAAGTCATGAATTTTTGTACCCGGGGAAAGGAAGAAATAAAATAAGGAATTAACATAACAAATAGTGTAAAAGTATATTTCCACTTATTAATGTGTTTTTTTTTAAAAAAAAAAGAAATGTTTATAAACTTGTTCTGAATTAGAGAGGGAAGAATGGTATGTATTAAATATATTTTATAATAGTATGGTGAGGGTACACTCGAACGCCACCTGTCATATCTACCTACTTTTAATAAATCATTAGTCTCGTATTGCGTTGTTTCACTCAAACATCTATTTATACTAAAATATTAGTATATGCTACATCTAAATATTACTAGTAGGAGGAGACGTCCTCCCCAGATCAGACCATTCGATTTGGCGGGTAGTTACCCTTTTCCTTGGCAATATCATTCGCCAAAACTGGTGACCCCGGCGTGATCATCCGCAAACGCCAAAATGGTGACCTCGGTATGAACATCCGCAGCCAGCTTCTCCGAACCACAGCAACAACGTCATCGGCCAATCACAGTCACAGCACTGTAAGACTACTGTCGTCACAACGCGTGCTTCCTAGTCTCTCAGCCACTGAGGATCAACGGCCGCCGCCCCTTCTCCTCAAGCTGACTCCTGCGACATCAAAACTTGTCTCCATACGTTTCGACGCACTGAAGACCTGGAGACAGGTTCACCGCAACGCCAGACTGCACCTCATCGCCTGACGTCTCAAGTTCTCCACGCTAAAACTACGACTTCCAGTCTCAGCGGGGGAGTGATGTAGCGACATCTATGTCGCCACATGAGAAGCTCAAGAAGTATTCCCATACGTTTATAATCGCGGTATAAAAGTTTTCTGAGTTGCGAACTATATATACAATATCTAAATATTACTAACGGAGAAGACGTCCTCCCAAGATCAGACCATTCGATCTGGCGGGTAGCTACCCTTTTCATTGGCAATATAATCCGCCAAATACGTATGAACAAACCTCCCACACAAGCCAATGGTATCGCTGATATAAAAGAATGGCTCTGTGCAAATGATTTACATTATTATGATCTTTGGCGTAAATGTGAACTACTTGAAGTAGTATAGATGAAGTATTAAAATCACACACAAAGTTTTAAGACTTCCACCTTATCATTGCACATTGAATCCCTTAGAAATTATTTGGGGTATAATGAAGCAAAAAGTTGCTGATAAAAATGTAAATAGGCCTGCAAATTACATAAAAATATTAACAGAACATGCTCTCTCAGAAATTGGTGCAGAGGATTGGCGATCATGTTATGAACATGTAAAGGAGGTTGAAAACAATTTCATTAAGCAAGATAGAATAATTGAAATGCTGGAAGAGCGATTTATAATAAATACCTCTTTATCTTCATCATATGATGAAGAACAAGAAATGCAAGTGGAGTTCTGGAATATTTTTCTAGTTCTGAATTAGGTGATAACTTATTTGTATAATTAATTATTTATAATAAATTAGTACATAAATTAATTTACGATTGAATTTTTTTTCATGAGTACAGGATGCCCAATCATGTTCATCTGCACACTTAAAACATCTAGGATTACTCCTACATCGAATACATCGGTATCCAAGCCGTCAGTAACAGAAACATGGAATGGTGGGATAAATATATTGTTTTACAGGTAATGATGTGAAAAAAATGTAAACGAAGTGTGATGACATAGTGTAAATTACAAATAAAATTAGTTAATTATATTCAAAGCCGTCCAAACTATATTAAAATTTATTTGATAAAATATTTAAGACTGAAAATATAAAGTTAAATTTACAATATTTTTATTTTTCGATATATTAACTGGTAGAACGCCTATAGAACTGCAGGTGTGGAGGACGAGCGCGACTCAGTACGGATATAAAGATGCATTCTACGAAAGTCTCAAAGTATGGTCCTATGTTAGTTATGTCTATGATATAAGAAAAAATAAAGAAGGTCTCTAAAATGTAAAAGATAAGGGCAATGATATGATGGATTTGACACTTGTAAGTGATTAAGATAGAGTCGCGTTAGCTTCCATACCGCGACAGGAGTCCTCGGTAAACGCAGACTCGAACCGATACGGTCTTATTGAAAGACATATCGTTTTAGTGCTGGTGGTAAGCAGGTCTGTTGTAGTAATATAGCTTTCTCAACCGCAGGATTGATGGCAGGATGGCAATTGGAACTTTCAAGATGGAGTTTGGAGAGTTCTAAAAAAAGAGGGCCTACATCCGTATCAGACGGGTTCAAGATATTCACAAGCCAGAATCGCTCACGATCGGTGTTCTGTTCCTGGATCAATCGTAATGTACGGTAGAACCCATCCTTTTTGGTAAAATAATGTGGATGGACGAAGCTAAATGTACGAGAGCGGTAATCTTTTTATGGGGACATATGAAGGAGAACGTTTATTTTACGGTACCAAGTATTAGAGAAGAGTTATTGCAAAGAATAATGTCTGTTGCAGATGAAATTAGGTTAGATCTGAATATGATTCAACGATCCTCCAAGCAAGTAGCAATAAGTTACAGCTTGCTTACAAAGCGAGTGTGGTCATTTTGAGAACATAATTTAAGTGTTGTAGATATTTTATTGTGTATATGACATTTATTTAATAATCGTTATCCGATATTAGGTATTGTAGCTATCTTGTTATAATAGTAACTTGAAAAACTCGTAACAGGGCAACCCTATTTAAGACATTTTTCTTATTTCTACTGTTTGCTTATTTCTGATACCGATTATGGTCTATGACAGACGTGGCTCGATCTTTTATATTAATATTATGATTTTTAAGACTAAGTGAACTAATACAAAAAAATGTCCGATGTTATTGTACCGAAGGGTCAACCAGCTCCTGGAGACCCCGAAAAAAAAGGATGGCTTTTTAAATGGACTAATTATCTTAAGGGATATCAGAGACGATGGTTCGTGTTGTCAAATGGATTATTATCGTATTACAGGTAATTTTGAAACATTTAACATTTGTATTACTTTATAAGTTAGGCAAACAGAAAATTTATATATTTTTTACGATTTCAAATTTATGTTTTTTTTTACTATGACTTATCTTTAAAAATAATGCCTATGACGTACTCCATGTTATTCCTATTTTTAGCTAATAGAATTCCACAATGTTCCTTTGAATTATTCTTTTTTATTTATACAAAAATTTACATTGGAGAATCTTTAAGTATTTTATTTTAAAATATAACCATAATGGAAATATGTTTACATCATAACCTTTTTTTATTATAATTATATTACCTATAATTCTATAGGATGGTTATTGTATAAAGTTTTTCAAAGAATTGATTACTCATGCCGATTAACAAACGAATTGTAGTTATTACATGCACAACAGGAATAGGGGGCCTAGCCACATACAAGTATAAACTGTGCCCTATGATTTAAATTTAAAGATAACTTTTGTTAGAATGCTTATAGTGGCAAGCTAATATTAAAAATTTAGCAAGTGTTACCTGTGGTAGGATTTATATTCAGAAATCTATTGGTACTATATCAGTGTTAGTTATTGTGCATCAAGCAATTGTGTGCAAAAATAAGTTTCAGTATTAAGAGCACTTAAGGACTTTAAGAACTTATGTCTCTGGGTGGTAAGTACTGTATGTAATGTACCAATCTAACCCATATTCACAATGTATGTTAGTGTAAGGCTATAAAAGAAAATCACAATATGTGGACATGATAGGTGGTGCTGAGTTCGACTATGCCACACTATGTGACAAACCATTTATAAACATTTGTTGCATTATAATGTACCTTGTTTATACTTAAATGTCATTCAGAAATCAAACCCATCACAACATCTACCAGAAAACCTACCTTAAAGGTAAACCTGTAATGGAATATTAATATAATAAAAACAATTTACCTAGTAGTAGGTATCTGACTACATGACACTCATCCTTATTTTACTGGTGGTAGGATTCCTATGCAGGAATTCGTCTAGGTAGGTACCACCCCAGGGCCAGTTATTCTGCCATGAAGCAGTAGTGTGCAAACATTACTGTGTTTCGTTTTGAAGGGCACTGAGAGCTAGCATAATCACTGGGCATATGAGACATAAGAACTTATGTCTCAGAGTGACGAGTGCAGTGTGGTGCTACACAGAAATATTCTGAATGACACAGCATCTGTTATGGGCAAAGGTTGCACTTACCAACAGGTGAACATTTTGCTTGTTTCATCACTTTAACCAATAAAAAAAAATCAATAATACCCATACCTTATGATAATATTACATTGTTATTCACCATTCAAGGATAAAAGACAATTTATTCCATACTTAAAAATATTAACAGTAATTTTTTTACAGGAATCAGGCCGAAATGGCCCATACATGCCGTGGGACAATATCATTGCTAGGTGCATTGATTCACACAGCTGATTCCTGCACATTTGTCATCAGTAATGGTGGTACACAAACATTCCACATCCGAGCACATGATGAAGTGGAGAGACAGAGCTGGGTTACAGCATTGGAGCTTGCTAAGGCAAAAGCTATGTTAGTGTTATTTAATTACCAACCATAGTTTTGCACAAATTGTTGATTGTGTTACATGTGTTATCCTTCCTACAGTCATAATATTTTTCATGATGAGAATTAGTGAGTCCTTTTACTGAAAGACTGTTTTCTTAAAGCAAAAATTAAATGGATACATGTTATATGTTTATTAATTAAGATATCATGTGTATATTAATAGATCGAATCTAATGTGGTATACATCATTGCATTATATTGAATCTGCCCAGTTAGGCAGTTGGTGTCCAACAGAGCAGCACTTACCTGTTTAATACTGAGGTGTCAAAAGAAGTGACTATGGTATTGCACAGACAGATGTTATTTGTGCAGAATAAATTATGTCACTTATCCAATTCTGTCACTATACTGCTTGTGAGAAAAACCTCTTATAAATGAGAGGAGGCCGGCTGTAGGGCAGTTATTATTACTTGTTACAATGTTTTCTTATTCTCTAATTCCCTGATACTTTCTTAACCGCCTTGATATTTTAGGCTTTCCATTGAATATGGAACATAAGAATGGGTGAGTTTTATGCAGCATTATAATATATACTGAGCAAGTGACATAATTCAGTATCATGTTATATCACCTAAAATGTTTGTTTATGAGAGAAGGTGTACATTCCATGTTGCTATTATATTTATATACGACGACCGCGTGACCTAGTGGTCAGAGTACATGACTTCTAAGCCACGGGGTTCAATCCCAGCCGGAGCCAACATTAACTAAAACATGAATTGTTGGTTTTCAGGGTCTGGTTGTGTTGTGATTGTTCCCATGTTTCTGACTAGCCTACCTCCGATCTTATCGCATCAGCGTTACATCGGGCGCGGGTAGGTTGGGACGAGTGAGTGCCTCTGTGTTTGTGTGTACACTTGTGGCACTATAATATCTCCTGCGCAGTTGATGGCCCTCGACAGTAGTCGGTAGTTGTCGCCGTGGTCGAAATCGGCTAGGAGAACATCATATATTTATATATTTGTTAATAAGATACTATGGTGATTAAAATATCTGATTTAAAACCCAGGAATTAAGGATGAGCTTATAAATTTTGCATATTGTTTATGTTGTATTCTTACTCTTTATGCTACACTGCAATATTGTTATATGTATACAAATACCTTGCAAATAGTCGAGCACAAGAATCAGATGATGATGAAGATCAAATGGCAGCTGGGCCAGTGGCTATTGGTGGGGGAGAAGGGGAAACAGAAGATGCGGGTGGCATTGCTAGGGAGTTAGCGGCACGATTTCACGACTTGAGGACTTGTTCAGAGCTGGTAGCTAGACATGGCGCTGCTCTCCAGAGGTCACTGGTCGATTTAGAAGTTCCTCCTACTGACACCACCAAACAAGTGTCCGAGAGAGCCACACTTTTCAGGATATCATGCAATGCTATGATGAATGTAAGTGATTATATTTTGGAATACTATTTACTTAAAGAACAATTTTAGCATTGTGCATACTGTGTTTTAAATAAAATGGTTACTTATTTGAAAGTTGGAAAGCTTCTGTGGCACTAAAATTGTTAATTGCAATTTTAAGTGTTGATTTACCACATGCTCGGCAGTGAAGGAAAACATCTTGAGGAAACCTGCATGTCTAGGAATAATAAATATTTCGAAGACATGTGCGCCAACCCGCAATTGAGCAGCGTAGCGGACTCTTCCCGGCTCCAAAACCCTGTCAGAAATGAGAGGAGGCCTGTGCTCAGCATTGGGACATTTATAGGCTGAAACTTTACTTTTACTTTACAACACACTGTGCCTATCTCTGTAAAACAGCAATGAGAGGAGGCCTGTGCTCAGCATTGGGACATTTATAGGCTGAAACTTTACTTTTACTTTACAACACACTGTGCCTATCTCTGTAAAACAGTAATGTTTGCACATTACTGTTTCACGGCATAATAACTGGCCTTGTGGTGGTACCTAACTAGACGGATTTCTGCATAGGAATCCTAAGCACCAGTAACACCAGAAAAACTGATACTAAAATTAATTAGTTCATTTACTGTGTGGTGGTTCTAATGGACAACACTGTAAGAAACCTGCATGTCTGAGAAATAAATAATATTTCGAGGACATGTGAAGTCCGCTCACTTCCACGGTAGAATTGTGGACATGTCACTATCGAGAATCTGTAATGAATGTTGAATATTAAAAAAGAAAGACATTTATTATATTTAACTTTATTTAAAATGTTTTTCTTGAAAGGCATGTTCGGAGTTCATGAGCGCTGCGGCCGCGTCGAGTGCGCGAATGAGCCGCGCTCTTCAACACGAGCGCGAGCAGAAGATGCGGCTGCAGGAGGTCGTGGAGCAACTGGCTCGCCAGCACGACACGCTCGAGAAAACCGTCACGGCTCGCAGCACGCCGCACACAGGTTAGTGCTGAGGGCAGAGCTTAGACCAGAGCCGGATTTAAATGGGGTCAACCGGGGCTATAGCCGACGCCATAGAAAATTCTTAAAATTTTCTAATACTCCATAATATACTATATTATATTTGAATAAAAAAAATCAGTTCTACATTATACTCATCTAAGTTACTACCTTTATATGTTTGTGGAAAGAAATTGATATAATAAGCTCAGTTCATTACGCTGGCTCACAGTGTCGTCCAGACCGAAACACAGTAATGTTTGCAAACTACTGCTTCACGGCAGAATAACTGGCATTAGGGTGTTACCTACCTAGACGGATTCCTGCATAGACATCCTACCACCAGTACTTACTGTAACAGAAATTTGCATCCTTAACAGATCTAGGCTGCGCAAATTGGAGGTGCATGGGAAGTCTTTTCTAAACAGCATCCGTGGCGTTTGTGTAGGTGGGACTAAGGTGCGTCTAACCTTTACTTTTAATGCACACAATAAAACGAAGAACGTGTTAGTTCGTCATTTTCGTTAGCTTAAGAAGTTATCGACGTAGATCGACGCTCATCGGTAATTTATTATGTTATAATAATATCTGTTAAACTCCGCATCCGGCAGATGAAAACTTTCAGCTTCTAGGGAAGGTCTTAAATCAGTAATCAGTAAACCGAGTCGTCAAAGTTACTTTCAAATCAAAGTTTGTTAAGCAACTTTATATGTATGTATGTATATTAAATGTCCCTACGTAATAAAATTACACTTTACAAAGCCTGTATTCGGCCTGTATTGCCTCCCCGCGTCAAATTCACCGACTTCAGGTAATACAAAATCGATTCATGCGTAAAGCCACGGGAGCACGGTGATTCGTGCGTAATGCTAACCTTCATATCGATTTAGGGCTTCCTACCATAGCCCAATATCTAAAGTTAGCCTCTCGCCGATACTTCGACTCTGCCGCCACGCACCCCAACCTACTGGTTGTCAGTGCCGCCACATACAACCCCCTCGCGGTACACCAAAACTCGACCCGCGGAAAAAGGAGACCGAGGCACGTCCTCGAGGACCCTGACGACGCGGCCACTAGGGCCCAAGCGCTCTACTCAACACTGCACAAACACACATTATCACCATCATACCGCCCCCGCCGTCGGCGTGGGCGTATCAGACAAAGTTATTCGCGATACCGCCGCATCTCAGGCCGGTTCTCCCCTAGCAGTAGTGTCATAAACAGAAGCGTCGCTGGAGTTTCTTGCGCCATTTCTTCTCCAGCGAAAACGCATTCCGAATTTGTGGTAAACTTATCTAATAATAATCATGGTATTAGTAATTATTGCCCTCCCGATTGCAGTAACTGACCGAGCCGAGGCCGGCCCCCTTGGGCACCCTCGAGTTTGTTACTCTCGCGAACAGGATGACGGTCCAAGCCGAGGTCCCCTCTCGGGGGCCCTTGCGCCAGTCATCCATAAATAAAGGTTTCGGTTAAGCGCCCTCAGCGCTACGCCACCATGTATGCCACCATGCACGCATGTATATTGGTCGATACATTTATTGGCTTTTTGTATTTGAGAATATTTAGTTTTGTCACGGACCCTGCTCGGTTTTAGGGGAAGTCTCAGGACCGTTTTTTGTGGCAATTCATGGGAGAGACGATGCGTGCCACCGCATAGCCAGTTTTTCTGCCGTGAAACGGTAGGTGTGCAAACATTACTGTGTTTCGGTTTGAAGAGCACTAAGAGAAGAAATGATTTCCCTACAATACCTAAGTCTCCTCTTACGACACCTCGATAGGAAAGAGGTAGGTGCTATTCTATTTTGCCGGACACCTATCGGCTGTATTAATAACTGACGATAAAAACCGCTCCTTATTTCTTATTGGTTAAAATTTCGTGTTATAATTTTGCAACACGATTCGTGAATTTTACTGAACTACGCGAAACGCGAAATATTTTAATGGTATAAATTATTTTTCGCACATTATTAATAGTCGTTAAATATATTGATGGTATGTTGTCAAAATGTTCGTTTGCTCTTCTAAGGTACGGTACAGTTCGTAAGTAAAATGTTTGATTTTCATTAAAAACCAGCTGGTCCGGCAGACGTTGTCCTGTTCGTTCAGGTATGTGATGCGATGAGTTTGATTACTGAAATACATTCAAGTATGAAACTTTACAGCCACACGATTACAGCGCCACCTACCGGTTAGGATTTTGTAAATTTCTTTTTTACCATGCACGGTGATAACGGTAGAACTATCACGACGAAAGTGAAAGGAAACGATTTTGTGATCGACAACATTTGGATTGTTCCGTATTTCTCCCATAAATTGTAATTTTTATCTGCGAGTGGATTGATCGTCAATATTGCGAAGTCTTACTGCATTACGGCTTCGATGTGAAAGATAAGATGTTCTGGCTCGCCGCATTGTAAATTACATTGGAAAATTGGTCACACACTACATAGTTACATAATGAAGCAATTATCAATCACACATTTGATAACCTCACAAAGTGACGTCTTCGAAGGCAACTTACCGTTTAAGTTACAAATGTAATAACGGTCGAAATCGAATGGAAATTAGTAAAACTCGAAAAAAATGTTGATAAATCGCTGCGCTCGTCTGCACAGCTAGCACAATGGTATGCAATAAAAGGACCGCGCAATTGAATCAGCTGTCAGAAGAATAAGAAAGAAAGAAAAAAAAATGTATTTAATGTCACAGAAAACGACAGTTCTGATTATGTCATGTTTTTCAGATGGCGTTATATACGGAAAATGTATGAGAGAATGGATTATCTTCAAAATTGTTTTTTTTCGTGATAATTTTTTTCAAGGTTTTAACAGTTATTCCGCGATTCGGGGCGGAGAATAATTCAACAAATCCTAGATCGTAAACATAAAAGACATAGGTCCAGTCGTTCTTGAGTTACATACATAGAGTCATGCCTTTTTCCCATAGGGGTAGGCAGAGACAACATCTTTCCACTTGCTACGATCCAGACACATCTTAAGCTTCTTCTTGAGTTACATCGTGTAACTTACCCGACTTTGTTTTATATCTATAAAACAAAGTCAAGAAGTATATAGATATTGGTAAAAGTTGTTAATGAGTAGTGATAAATGTTGAATTTTATATACTGTATGGGACAAAGTTGATCGATTATATTTTGTTTTTAAATAAAACAGAAAAATGTAATTTATGAATATGACGTACTTTTATATGTAAAGTTTTTAAAAAGTGTATCTAACGAATATAATTTATTTCTTCAAGTAGTTGCATTTCGCGTGTCATATTTTAAATGTGTCGCTATTCGTTATTTCGTGTTAAATTAATATTGAGCCGCTAAACTTATAGCGTAGAAGTTCCGGCGAGAAAAAAAATTTGAATATCGCTTATCGCGCGCTATGGTATATTCGCCGTTATTGCCGTTTTTAAAGCGGTCTTTGACAAAGTTTTCAATAGTAAAAGGTTTTGCTACAATGCCGTCGGCGTTCAATGTGACGGCGTTCAGTGAATAATTATAAAAAAAAAGGTTCGGAACTTCGGAACCGATAAGTCAAACACGGTCAACCATACCTGAAGTTTATTCCGGAGTTATTATCTATATCAAACCTGTGTAAAATTCACGTCAACTTAAATCTGTTTGATGCAGACAGTCTTGATTTAGCTCACTGTTTATTTTCCCCATTTATTAAAAAATAAAATAAAAGGTAATTGTTTTCGAGTCCCGAAGAAGTGGTAACAGGCTAGGTAACCGTGATTTTTGGTCTATCTACTCAATGTTTGTTTGCCCTTTTAACTTAATATTAACTAACATCTATAGACGACAATCAAACTAAGTACTTTTAAAAACCATTACTTAGCCCTGCCGTCAGTAGGCAAGGCAAATAGGTCAACAGATGTCACTGGTATCAATTTCTCGAAATTGGAACGGAACGAATCAATTAGCCGGTATTCAATTGAACAACGACGTGATTGTGTCCCGGAAAGTAGAAAATAAAATTGTTCACGTAGTTTTTAAAAGTCATACAATTGTCTTCAGATGAGCATTAAAATTCTGTCTGATCGCATTTATATTACTTTAGATAAAGAACAAGAGACTGAAAAAAAGGGACCAAAGACTTCTATCCAATCTTTATCTCTACAAATGCAACTAGAGTCAATCTCAACTTTACTGGTGGTAGGATTCCTATGCAGGAATCCGTCTAGGTAGGTATCACCCTAGGGCCAGTTATTCTGCCGTGAAGCAGTAGTGTGCAAGCATTACTGTGTTTCGGTTTTAAGGGCACTGTGAGCTAGCGTAATCACTGGGCATTTGAGACTTAAGAACTGATGTCTCAGGGTGACGGGCGCAGTGTGGTGTCCCACAGAAATATTCTGGGTGCACTTACGAGGGTGGATTGAAAAGTACTCGGCCTAACACAGATCCATTCAATTCTAAAAATCAAATCTACCCACATTATTTAGTTCAGTTCAGACTAGTTCATTGTGTGAAGTTCGAAACGTGTGCGATAATTAGTTGTGATTTTATAAATTTATTAACAAAGTAATCGGTCATCATTTCCGCGAATGGAGCAAATCGAGCAGCGTGCCGTCATTAAGTATCTCCATAAGAAGGGGCTATCATCAAAAGCCATCCATGATGACGTGGTCAGTACATTAGGCGATTGTGCTCTGTCATATTCATCCGTCAAAAAATGGATAGCAGAATTTAAGCGTGGTAGAGAGAGTGTGAAAGATGAACCCCGCTCTGGAAGGCCTTCGACGTCAACTACTGACGAAAATATTAAAAAAGTACTTGATTTAATAATGGGAGACCGCAGATTAAAAATTAGAGAGATAGCCGAGATTATAGGCATCTCTTATGAACGAACTCAAAACATCATTGTCAACGAGTTGGGTTTCCACAAGGTGTCTGCGAGGTGGGTTCCGCGACTGCTTTCAGTTGAACAAAAAAGGACGCGATTGACTATTTCACGCGACTGTTTGGAGTTATTTGAAGCCGATGCAGATGATTTTTTGAACCGTTTTGTTACTATGGACGAAACATGGGTTCATTACTGTACACCGGAAACAAAACAACAATCAAAACAGTGGAGAAGACCTGGTTCACCACCCCCTAAAAAGGCTAAGTCGATTTTGTCGGCAATTAAGGTGATGGCTTCAGTATTCTGGGACTCGAAAGGTCGTTACGACCGTACGACTCTCGTCGTTTACGAGAGGAAATAAAAGAAAAACGTCGAGGAATGGTCAGAAGAAAAGTCCTGTTTCATCAAGATAACGCCCGTGTTCACACGTCAGTACAGTCAATGGCTGGAATTCACAACTGTGGCTTTGAACTGTTACCGCATCCGCCGTATTCACCTGATCTGGCACCATCAGACTTCTTTCTGTTTCCCTAACCTAAAAAAGCACTTGGGAGTTAGTTGTAATCAGTTAACGAGTACGTAGTCATTATAATATGGTGAATACGGGTCATATTTATTAATGACTAGCGATCCAGCTCGGCTTTGCCCTGGTAAAACTTTATCATTACATTGATGTACTTAATAACAGAAATGGGAAAAGAAAATAACAATATTTGGTAATAACCGCAAACGCTAGTTCTCACAGTGCTAGGGCAATTTTTAATACTCCTAAATCTTAATGGAGAGATGCAGATCATAGCAGTGAAATTCTCTAAGGATTTGTAAATTGCTAAAAATATCGATATATATCTTATGGATGTTTTAAAAAAATTTCGATGTTATAAATGCAAAGGTATCGATGAATCGAAATATCTTTTAAAATATATCGGTGTTACTAAAATATTGTTTTATATTTAAAACTAATGCTTCGAAATTTTAATCAATAAAACACGCTTAATTTTCAAAGCAGGACATTATTTGTCACAGATTAACGTCAGCAACATACTTTGGTTTATTTCCATGGATCTCTCTCGTACTATCTGGTACCATGAAGTTTATAGTGGAAGCTATTCTTTCAGAGGTGACAAAAGACGCTTGGGGCAACATATTTGCGTGATTACAGACGAAACCGGCGTAAAATGTCGACTGCCAAACCAGAATTTAACGGTATTAAATAAATTATCTTGTTGCTCTTCATCAACCTACAAAAATTCCATTGTTGGACAATGAAATACACTTCTCCAAAATTAGTAGGATTTGACGTACTTATAGCCACAGGTGGCCGGCAGAGCAGAATAGCACCCACCTCTTTCCTACCGAGGAGTCGTAAGAGGCTCTTTAATCTCTAATCTTTATTCGAGCAGAATGATACCATAATATGCAATGCTGTGACTATACTGCTCGTGCGAACGCTATAGGGAGTAACAATTTATTTATTTACGGGGGCGAAAGTTGAGCTACGGACTCGGTGTGTGCATAGCGACCTTACGTGCTGCTGTCCGTCTTGTCTCTGGATAATTTCTGCATAACTAAGATTTTTATTCCGCCAATTATCGGTGGCCATGAGACTACCTTGGCATATCCCATAGAGACTTTAACGGCACTCGGAATGGGATTGAAAATTTCTGCCACCACATGGCGCAAACGAAATACTTGCTATTTAATACAGATTTTTCGGCACCTAGCAAATATTGTGTCCTATACGGCACGGTTAAGAGCTATCCAAAACTATGTTTAGAGAAGCTGATAAGAATTTTATAAAATTGTAAAAAAAAGGTTCAGTCAGCAGCAATGACGTTAGCTTGCACTCAAAGCGATGCTTCCGTTAGATTTTTAGTAAATCTGGATTAGTTTCGTTGATGATAATATTCTTGATCGCATAATTATATTCGATACAGTCTTATATAACTCATGCCAAAGAGTCGTTGTTGGCATGAGTTTATTTTATAATATTTTCATATTTTTTTTTTTCAGTTTCTGCCTATAGCTTTTTCTGTATAAGGTTTTAACGATCTTTATTACGCGTATAAAGTGGAACTTCTTGAAAGAGCATACATGTAGATAAAAATAACAGCCTATAAATGTTCCACTGCTGAGTACAGGCCATCTTCTCAATTTTTGAAAGGGTTTTGGAGTCGGAAAGAGTCCGCCACGCTGCAACAAGGCGGGTTAGCGGACTTCGAGCGCCCGGCCCCTGAGCACGTGTAGATAGCAAGCTTTTAAAACATAGGTACCTCAACAAATTGTGACTTACTGCTAGCAATAAAACTTGTTTATAAATACAAATGTAATTCTACAGTCATTAAAAAAGCTACCCTTGTGCGCGGACTTAAGGATTCATGTCAACAAAGGCGGTGTTGCACCCAGGGTTACTTTAGCTACACAAACTTCATGTCGGTAGCTTTATTGGTGTTTAAGTGAACACATTGCACATGATTTTAACATACAGTGCAATGCAATACTAAGATTCATTTTTTTTTAAATGTATACATTATTTTACATAAAACGTATATACCTATTAAGCGTACTAAACGAATACATATATGAAATATACGTAAGCATATGTTAGGATCAATGTTAGAAGTGTTCATAACAAGGTCACAATGTTTACCTTGAAGCGGACATAACCTTGTGCGTTACTAAAAAAATATTTATGAATTATTATTAAAACATTTAAGATTGTAATGGATCATTTGGATTTCTATCATTCACGTTTTGTTGTTCTCCTAAATTTATTACGTCACTTTTTTCATTTAAATAGACTTTGTTTCATTATGACTGTTACTGACTGCCACGGTGTGACATCGTGTAATAAAATTGCCAATAAAATGATTCGAAAAATGTTTTAACATGTTATATCAGTAAGTATCTTTACAACACATACAACATATTAGGCACCCCTGAAACACAGATTACCCCCTAATAGACACCGCACGTTGAAACTTTTGTATGGATTCGAGTTCACCTAATTTTCCGGAAAGCAAAGATTGTGGGGAGCGTTCAACGGAGCTGTGATTGGCTATTTCTATGTTTCACTTCAAATGCTTGAGCGTTAGCGATGGGACAGGATAGGCGGATAGGGTTGATGTTTATTAATTAAATAAATTACGGACTGGAATTACTTATCCATAAAAAATACTGAAAAATAAAATTTAAATAGTATTGCTGAAAGAGTAGCTCAGGGGCAGGGTGCTCGCCTTTAATTTCATAGTACGCGGGTAACCTGGGTTCAATCCCCGGTGCCAGCACCTCTAAAATTTTAAGTGCTGATTTACCACGTGCTCAGCGGTGAAGGAAAACATCGTGAGGAAACCTGCATATCCGAGGAATAGAAATATTTCGAGGACATGTGAAGTCTGCCAACCCGCGTGGCGGATTATTCCCCTCTCCAAAACCCTCTCAGAAATGAGAGGCCTGTGCCAGTGGGACATCTATAGGCTGTTACTTTACTTTTTTTGCAGAAACAAAATAAGTTGTATTTAAGTTATTTTGTGTATTTATGTTTTCTGAGTATATAAAATGTATGTGTGACTAACGGTGTAGTACTTTAAAAAGTCAAAAGGCGTATAATATAGTGGAAATAATATAAAACACAACATGTTTTAACCGCCGTTTGTGTTTAATGTTTTAAGAGCCGTGGTTGCTCAGGGACTAGGCGCTCGCTTTGAATTTCATAGTACGCGAGTCACCTGGGGTTCGATTCCCGGTGCCGGTGTGATTTACCAGGTGCTCGGCGGTGAAGGAAAACATCGTGAGGAAACCTGCATGTTTGATAAATAAAAAATATTTCGAAGACGTGTAGTCCGCCAACCTGCATTGGAGCAGCGTGTCGGATTCTTCTTAGCTCCGAAACCATCACAGAAATGAGAGGCTGGCGTACCCTCGGAGTCAAACTTGAGGCTACGAGCTCTCAGCACTTAGACGAAATTCCTAATACTATCGACTCGCCAGAGGTAGCCTGCCGAGCGATAAAATCCTTTTCGAATCATCTCAAAACAGCCGTCGGATTATCCTCCCGAACGGTTACGGTGTCGAGCGATCGACGCTGTAACCTACCGGCGGACCCCCGACGCCTGATTAGAGAAAAGAACCGTGCGACTAAAGCGCACGATAGGATATATAACAGACGAAAATAGACTCAGACTGCGCCTCCTACAAAGGGATGTTAAAGAGCGCTTATCTGAGTACAATCAAGAGAGCTGGGACACTATGCTTGGAGAAATCGAGCCGTCGCACACTGCCTACTGGCAGCTGGCACGATCTCTCAAAGCAGAGCCGGTCTCACCCATGCCGCCACTCATCCGATATACCATCTAACGATAACTCGCTCGCCTTCGACGACAGCGAAAAAGCCAATGCACTCCGTCTCTCGCGCCTGCGGATCCCGATCACCTGCAGCAGGTGGCCGCGGAACTCGAACGCAGGGCTGCAATACCACCAGTGGGCGAACCACTGCCTCCAGTGACTCTCGACAAAGTCACTAAGATCTTAAAAATCTTAAAAACCGATCCGCGCCTGGCCTCGACGGCATAAACAACAGGATGATGAAATGTTTATCTACGCCGTTATTGTGTCTGTTAGTCAGTATTTTTAACGCGCTCCTCTCCAGCTGCACCTTCCCGGACGACTGGAAGGAAGCCGACGTTATAGGCATTCCGAAGCCTAACAAGCCTAGGAACATTCCGTGTAATGATCGCCCAATAAGTCTCCTCAACTCGATGGCTAAGATTTATGAGCGAATTATACTCAGTCGATTAAAAGACTATGTCCTTACTAATAATATTCTTCCAGGCGAGCAGTTCGGCTTTCGCCCCGAACACTCGTGTACTCAACAAGTGCACCGCTTAACGGAGCACATTTTAGAGAATTTAAACAACCGCCCTAAGCCTGTAGGCACAGGAGCCTTATTTATCGATGTCGCAAAGGCATTTGACAAAGTCTGGCACGACGGCTTGTATTACAAGTTGTATCACACTAAAGTGCCAGACAGACTCGTGAACATCATACGAGCCTTCTTGTCTAACCGACTATTTCGCTTCCGGGTAGAGGGAACGCGCTCCTCAAGCCGCCCTCTCCGAGCGGGTGTCCCTCAGGGCTCCTGCCTCTCCCCACTCCTTTTCTCGCTATACACTAGCGATATTCCTAAAGACCCGAAAGTCAATCTTGCGCTTTTCGCAGATGACACGGCCCTGTACTATTCCGACAAGCACAAGGGCCGCATAACGATTCAACTCCAAGCCGCAGCCGATCGCCAAGGCGAATGGTTCCGGAAATGGAGAATAGAGGTAAACCCTGAGAAAAGTGTAGCGATATACTTCTCAAGGGGCACACCAAAGCCCGCTAGACGATGTCACCCAATCGGCAACAATCAACTAGGCACGGTCACCCTGTTCGGACGCCGTATTCCCTGGGAAAAGAGCGTCAAATACCTCGGGGTCACTTTAGACGCAGTGACGTCGTTCGCTACACACATTAAAAACATACGCAATAGAGCGGCTTTTATCTCAAGCCGTCTATACCCAATAACTTGCTCCTCAAGCAAAATGTGCTTAAGACACAAACTTCGCCTCTATAAGACTTGCATAAGACCCGTAATGTACTATGCTTGCGTCGCTTTCGCTCACGCGACGGGCAATCAATTAAAGAAGTTACAGAGCGTTCAAAATCGATTCTTGCAAACTGCCACCGGAGCCGGTTGGTATCAACGCAATGTCTTAAAATTAAGATCTTCACAGCGATTGTGAAATGCCCTTAATCTCTGAACACTTCAGAGAATTATCACGGCGGTTTTTCGAAAAAGCCGCGGTTCATTCAAACCCGCTGGTGGTTAAAGCAGCAAATTACCGACCAAACAGAAACGCGACCGAACGCAAACGTCGCCTGCGAAACGTGCTAGACGACACGGACGTCTCAGCTCTTCCTGACCACGATACGGTCATTCACGATCCAGGCCACACTGTACACACAGTCAATAGCTTTAATATAATACGCACCACGACGCGCGATCGCCGTAGAGAGCGGCGCGCAATAGTCAATAATCACACCGCGGACACACAATACACCCGTATTCCAGGGCGGTTTTCACCGCCCAGAGTTACCGACAAGTCGACAGTCCGAATGGAGGCCCGCAACCTCCCTCGAACGGTCATTAGACGACTTTAAATCATATTGAGATATTCTAAATCGCGCAAGCACGCAGCGAACGCGATACAGTCCGAATTTCGCGGTTTCTGTAGGAGTTTATTTATTTATTTATGTTTGGGTCAAACCAAACCTGGCCCGTGAGCACAGTATCCGATGAAGCTGTAAAAGCCGAGAAGGCTAACAGCAATTACATCACCGAAAATATATAGAAATGAGAGGAGGCCTGTGCTCAGCAGTGGGACATTTATAGTCTGAAACTTTACTTTTACATGTTTTAACGCTGCCTCATATCATTCATCCACATTTTATTCGATTTTTCGCTTATAAGTTAAAAATATTTTATTCTTTTTAGAATTGAATTATAGTCTGTGCATATTTAAACTTCTCGTACAACGGAACGCAACCACAATGATTTGTTGGTGTTGGTGACAGACGGATATCAAATCGGTCCTTTATACCTATCCGATTTACTAATGGCGAACAAAAGTCTATTTACTAAGTAAATTGTTAAATCTTATGGTGTAAAGAATAAATTAAAATGTGGAGCTAAGGTTAAAGCTTGACGTTGCGTTGGTACGTACTATGGCAAGCTACGTGTCAGAATTTACTAATAAGAAATATTTCGAATAATTTTTACTATTTCAAGGTTGCTTTACTATTCAAAGTAATTGCATTCATTGGTGCTTCACTTTTGTTACGTATTCGTGTGTTTAATTATCGTCTGGTTAGTTCAAAGAATTCCTTTTGGCAATTGTTGCTGTAATTATATAGTTTGTATTGTTCACATCTATAGTGATCTTGGCCTTGTGATTGGTTTGCTCAAAATTATCTGCTAAGCTAATTTTACGATAGTTTGAGTACTGAATCTCTAACTCAAAACATCATGGGTGGTAAGTTACCGTTTAAAACAGGAAAACGTATGTGCTAATGTTGCTAAGAATTTTTTAGGTTAATATTATAATTT
Source organism: Luehdorfia chinensis (assembly GCA_019845155.1). Lineage (NCBI taxonomy): Eukaryota > Metazoa > Arthropoda > Insecta > Lepidoptera > Papilionidae > Luehdorfia > Luehdorfia chinensis. Next base: position 7,443,384 of record JAHVAK010000025.1, on the reverse strand, counting down.
AAGGAAATCTCAACACGATTCTCGATAATTCACATGAAATAATTCTTAAATTTTAATGACATCATTGTTTGTTTTCTCACTTTCTTAAACTACTATTGTAACACACTGATTCTAAGTGCAATCCAAGTTCTAATGTTGAATCTGTTGAAACTCAATGAAGGGAATTTATTACCAGGTTCATTACATTTACTGCCAAACAATATTGCTAGCAATATTTAAGAAATAATAGTAAAGTGTAACTTTCAATAAAATTTTGTTGAACAAATGTAATGAATTTACAGTTTTTGGTAGAATTTAAGCTTATTTTTGAGACATTTATCTTTATTATATGAAAGTAAATATTACCATATATAATTTCAACATGAAGTCCAAATTAATATTGTAGAACAAAATCATTTTCAGATTAACCTGATCAAGAATGACTTATTTGTTTACCAGGTGTATTAATTACCTTTACAATCAATTATTTTTCTCTGGAAATAATCACAGTGATGTATATTTTAGTATTCATTACTGACTACAGAATAGATAGAAAATAAAGTACCTCTATCACTATTGGTTTCTAATTATTGATGTTTATTCAAATTCATTAGATAAAACTAATCTCAATAGAAGACATTAATTAGGCGACTACAAAGTAAATATTTGTCTCATTATCTTAGGCTATCTGTAACTTTGCACTAACATAACATAGTTGTTGCATACAATGAGTAATAATTTAGAATTTTTAAAAGTATTAATATTTATTATTAAATATAGACTGAATTCAAAATTTTATTCAAAAGATACATTTTTGTTATCAGGTGGAAACGGTTCTGGGCAAGGTAATGATACAGAGGATGAGGATCATGAGTTCTTCGATGCAGTGGAAGAAGGTGTTTCCACTGCAATGGATGATAAGACTTCATTTGTAATCAAAGTGCCTGTAAGTTGTGCATTCTGCTCATATAAAATATTAAAATAGTTGCTTTTACCTTATGACTAATATGCCTTCTCCATGTTTAGTCTTCATTGTGATTAATTGTACCAAATTTGCATGTGTCTTAAGCAATGTTACGTTTCACACTTACCAAACACAACTTTACACACATTAGAATGTCATTGTTCACATTGCAGGTAAATAGGAAAAATAAAGTTAAAAGCGGAGAAAGCTCTGACGAATCTGAGGGTGAAACAGTGACTGAAACACAACAGGTTAGTCTCTTATACTGCTTTACATATTTTTGAGCCTTTACATGTTTTGATATTTTAGTATAAAATATGTATTTTAAGAATTTTTAGACTCTTTAAAATCTAAAAATTCTTCTTAAATTCTAATTTTAGTGTCATCTAGCAGTACATTGTAACATTTGTCTTTATGGTCAAACATTACACAATATGAATAGAATCTTTCAAGTTAATATTTAACATCAGAGTTGATAAAAATGTTGCAAGTGTAGTATCTATGTGGCACCAAAACCTCCTCACCTACCTTTTATTTGAACATAGAACTTTTATTGAGATATGTTTCACTTACCATCAGGTTAACGTTTTGCTTGTCTCCTGTAAAAAAAACGTTTATTCTCAGGTGATATTTGTAGAAGACAAGGAACGTGCTGAGAGCACCATGGGTGGCACAGAAGCTAGTACAGATAATGACACAACACTCAATAAACAACTGGACAGTAAGGAGCCCAACATCAAAGTATGGGTAGGTTTTTTGTTTTGTACAGATCACTTTGAAACCCTGTTCTTCAAATGAAATGCATAAGTTACAAAATTTCTTTATGTTGTGGGCAAAAGATTAAATTTGGGTTTATTTAATCAGAATTTGTGATCCTTGTCTTAATTTTTTATGTTTTGATTGATTGAGGATGCTTATTGGTGTGATTTTTGTATGGAACTGTGTATTTTGGGTATTTGTATATCAAATCTTTGATTTTACACACCTTGTGTCTTGTAATTTCTCATTCTTTGTTAACCCAAATTAGTGTTTAAACTAGTTTACCAAAACACTTACTCTGAGTGCTGTCTCCAAAAGACCAATGCTTTATATAATTATTTTGGCTTATTACAATGATATAAAAATAAAATAGACAGGCGTTAAAGAAATGGTTTTTAACATTTTTGTTTCTATGTTTCAGCCACACGTCTCGCAAGTCCCTGTAAGCATGGTAGATGGCCATCCACGGCGCACACGGGTGCCCGACAAACCCAACTATCCCCTAAGCCTTTGGTCTATAATGAAGAATTGTATAGGTTAGTAAATATCAACTTCAATCACCCATGACATGTCTGCATGTCTTGCATGTTCTCTGAGCAAAAAAAATCCGACAGACCTTATTTGTAATACCATTTAATTTTTTATTTTGTGGACTGTTTTCTGGGCCCAAATTTTCCTTCTGGGGATCCCACCTACCGAGCGAGAGATATGCATGAAGATATGAAGTACGGATGAATAAATACATGACTTTCTACAATAAGTAATAACAACTGTCTACAAATTACATATCTATAATTATGAATATGTATACATCAATTCATACTTAGACTATTCCAAAATCAATGACAACATATATTTGTTTTATAAAAATAATTCTTATTATAAACCTAAAATATTCCAAATAATTGGCATTCTGAATGGAAATTTTGTCTGTTGTAATTTTATTACACTTACTCCAAAAACATAATTTTAATTTTCAAATCTGAATAAAAATATTCACAAATTTTAGATTTTTTTATATATTTTTAGTGTATTATTACCAAAAGCCATATAGGTAAGTTTTAGTCTTTCGGATTTTCTCCGATATACACCCAATTTAAAATTACATTAAATTATTATCAACTCATAATAAAATTAATGTTAGTGCTCTTATAACAACTGTACTTTTAATACATTCATTTCAGACATTTCATTAAACGCAGTTATTCATAAGCTGGGATATTTAATTTAAATATGAGATTAAAAAAACCCACACCATGCCTACAATGTGTTTTTAAGGCAGCATTATATTAATGATATAATTATTCATTATAACTGATCTACTCACTTCCTTTTATTACCTCACAGGTAAAGAACTATCAAAGATTCCTATCCCTGTCAACTTCAGTGAGCCATTGTCGATGTTGCAAAGACTCACAGAGGATTATGAATACTCATCAATACTGGACCAGGCAGTCAAATTCACAGACCCCGCACAGCAGCTTGCATACGTCGCCGCTTTCACTGTCTCTTCCTATGCAACAACAGCTTGCAGGTAGGCAAACAAAAAAAAGGATTACAACCTATAAACGCAGCAATGCTGAGCATGCTGGGCCTTCTGGAAGAGTCCACTACTCTGCTCCAATGCGGGTTGACAGACTTCACATCTCCGATTTTTTTTTATTACTCAAACCCTGCCGATTTTCCTACACCGCTGAGCACTGGGCAAATCAGTACATAGAATTGCAGAACAATTTTAGAGTTGCTGGCACCGGGGATCGAAATCAAGTTACTCACATACTATGATTTTTAAGGGGAGTGCCAGATCCATTAGTTTTATGCTGAAATCTCTGCTTTAATGAATATTGTGATACATAATTTATTGATTTAGGCTTTGGTTAGATGATGTCCTCAACTCTCTGACTCTACAAATCTTGCTATGATTATTTATCTTAAAGAGAACATAAGAACAAATTTACTTAATTTGCTCAATCAACTAATAATATAATAACTACTATTGTTTTTGCACATGACTGGAAGATGGGCATTGAACAAATTAGCCAAAAAAGCACATCTATAATGTTAGCCATAACTAATGTTCGTAAAGGTCCTCTCAATCTACAAATTTCAGTACAAGCTTATTTGTTTTAGTTTAGGAGTTAAGACATGCAAACTGATATGTTTAACTTGCAATCTGGGTTTCAAATAAGTTTGTTTAATAAATGTGTATTTAATATCTCAAAATTCTTAAATCACATACAGAAAATACCATGATCAAAATGTAGTTAACACTAGATTTACGGATGTTAGTTATATACCTATTTTTACTGAATTGAGCCAATTTGACTCATACAAGTAAATTGAAGTTTTTTTACAGAAAGTAGTTCAAAATCAATTTAAATGAAAGATTTATTTATTAAAAAATTATAGAAAACATTTTTACATATATCTTCTGTTTTTGAAATACTAGTTTGAGTAGGGAACAATTGCTCGTCGATTGTTATGTTTGTGTCAGGTTTGTAACTATAAATTTATACCATATTTTTGAAATCAAGGCAAATGTCTGTTTTCAGTCTTTCACTGCTTTCATTTTTTTGATCAAAATTATCAACCTAAATATTTACATAAATTTATCTCTACACATTGTGTGGGCGAAAAAAGCTGGACACCACTTTGCAGACCACAAATATGAACACTTCAAATTTTTTGCCATAATCTCCTCTAGCAATATGCCTTTTAGCACAGGCAGTTGGACCAGAATATAGTATAAACCGGTAATCTACCTACATCTCTACCTTCGTTCAATGTCTCCGATAAAGTCCCATCAGCAGCTTTTTCGGCTGAAATTTCTTTATCAGAGACGTATCGATAGCGTCTTTTTTTGCTAGCAACTATATCGAATTAATTGACTTCCTCATCTTATTCAATTTCGTTTTCATATTGTTCTATATCAATTGCATCCCATTTTATCAATAAACGAATATGAACACGAAAACTAATTTCTGTTTTTTTCCTATAATAGCAACCAGAGAGAAAATAGAACTAGATAACGAGATAAAATAAATATCAATTGTAATACCTTTTACGAATAAATTACAAAATTACCTTAGAGGATCAAATTTTTCTTGGAATAAATGAATTTTGTATAATTACATATTATTTCACTAAAAATGCACTGCTCACACGCGATGTAAAAATCGAAATTATGTCTGCCATCATTTCAATTTATACATCTAGAAAGCCTGATACGAGTATGACCAATAAATTTCATGTGTTATACAATTAACTGTAAAATCATTCTGTGACTGAAATTGGCTCACAACTGTAAAACTAGGTATACCACATTCGATAATGCGAAATGAAGGGGTCTGCGGGGAAAATGAATCAACATTTACATATATTTCATTACTTCACCAAATAATATTACATTTTCATATATATATATAGTAATCAAATTTTTAATAAGTCAAATTGGCTCAATCCGTAAATCTAGTGTTAAAAGTATCAATCCCCTCCATAGAAGACTAATAAGGAAAATGCTAGAAAAATCTTGTTGCATCTGACAGATGGCAGATTAACCATTTTTGATATGCCCCTTATAAAATACACCAGATGGCTATGTACAAAGCAAAGTCTGTAACCAAATTATTTAAAAATTATGTATGCTTGTTTTTTATTTTGCAGAACAAACAAGCCATTCAATCCTCTGCTTGGTGAAACCTTCGAATGCGATCGTATGACAGATTTGGGTTGGCGATCGATATCCGAACAGGTTAGCAAATCTTTTCTCAATCAGTGGTGGCAAAATTTTATTTGTATTGGCAAATTGTCAACAATATAGTTTTTTTAAAAGAAAGTCTTTATTTAATGTGCAAAGCGTCTCGTACTGCTACAATCAACGCAAACTGTGGAGATTACTGCAAATATTCCCAACTTTGAAGAGACCTATGTCCTACAGCGAACAGTTTATTGGCTCTATATTCCTATATGTACAAACACCACCATATAAGAATATACGACTGTGCCTGTCTCTGAGGAACACCCGAAGAGACCCGACAACTACCGAGGAGCGGCGCTCTTAAAAGGCTCGCCTGGGCTCTGCATCAAATGGCACACTCCCTACATTCAATTTGTATTAACTTTTTTATTCAATATGAATCTATAATTTAGCAAACTCCATTTTGATGATTGTACTATTCTGAGCAGGTGTCACATCATCCGCCGATGGTGGCACAGTTCTGTGAAGGTCAAGCAGGCTGGCAGTGCTGGCAGGAGTTCACCATGACAACCAAGTTTCGTGGCAAATATCTGCAAATCATCCCACTGGGTGGCGCCTCAGCAATGTTTCCCAACTCTGGCAATAAATACACATGGAGAAAGGTAAAGTATTGGATAATTATTTAAAATACTATAGGACGGGATGTAGGACCGGTTCAAAATCAAAACCAAGTCATTATTTGTGCCACATAAGACAATTTTTTGAAGTCTTGTTTTGTGTTTTTGACACTATTTGAAGAAAATATGTTCACTAATTCATTCTTCCCCATGTTTTCATCATGCAACGTAATGCACGGATGGATCTCATATATATGTTGTCCAATTGCTACAAAGCATTTTGCTTTTCGTTTCTTGTGAGAACAGCTAGAAAGTGAAATTCTTTACTAGCGTGTATCTACATATCATGGAACACTTCTAGGTGAGAGGAAAAGGGCTTTTTAATATTATAATAATAAACTTTTATTTCAAGCAACAGAGACTCAATAAGCTAGTAATACCAACTTATTTTCTGCTAGCACTTAACTTAAACTCATCATTATTTAAAATGCAAATCATCGCTGCGCGATTCCATTAGAAATACCGCAGTAATGACTCACATATCTGTAGTCAAACAGCTGCACGCAATAAAAAATCAACTTCACGATACCGTTGGTACATCCTCGCTGTCTGTGCACCAGCAATCCAGATCATTTGTGCATAGTGGCATTATAAAAGAAGTTCAATCGCTCCGCCGGTCTATACTGAGGTGTTGCTTTATCTGTGCTGTAGATTTGCCGCGAGAAGGTTCTCGCTCAGCAATCGCTGCGGCTGTTCTATAACAACCTCGGCGCTGATCTTCAGCGAAATCGACATTGGCCGGGTACTTCGGTTTAGCTGCAAAATGCATTGTTGTGTTCAACAGTGTTGTATGATTTTGGAGTGTACTTCAAACTACAAAAGTGCATGCCTCATAACATTCATTCCGTTTTTAATATGATGAATATTGCATCAGTATTAAATTAAAATTGAAAAAGGGGACACAAAACAGGGAAACAAAAATTAAGGTATTAAAAAATAAATTGTGTTACTTAATGATGTGGTTCGAAAGCTATTGTGTTTATAAGGCTTTTATGGCGGATGATATTGCCAAGGGAAAGGCTAGCTACCCGCCAGATCGAGTGATCTGATCTGGGGAGGACGTCTCCTCCAACTAGTAATATTTAGATGTTGTATAATATAGTTCGCATCTCAGAAAACTTTCATAGCGCGATTATGGAATGTATGAAAATATTTCTTGAGTTTCTCATGTTGCGACATAGATGTCGCTACACTTTCACACAATATTATTGGCAGTGGGGTTTTTGGATTAAAATATTTATTGAAGAATCCACTTTTAAGAACTTATGTACCTGGTGTTAAATGATTCATCTTACTCATGCATACTGAGCGTAGCATCATGCATAGAGAGCCGTGGTAGCTCAGGGGCTAGGCGCTCGCTTTTAATTTCATAGTACGCGAGTGTCCTGGGTTCGATTCCCGGTGCCGGCACCACTAAAATTGTTAATTGCAATTTTAAGTGCTGACTTACCACGTGCTCGGCGGTGAAGGAAAACATCGTGAGGAAACCTGCATGTCTGAGAAATTAAAAATATTTCGAAGACATGTGAAGTCCGCCAACCCGCATTGGAGCAGCGTGGCGGATTCTTCCTAGCTCCAAAACCCTCTCACAAATGTGAGGAGGCCTGTGCTCAGTAGTGGGACATTTATAGGCTGAAACTTTACTTTTTTTTTATGCATACTGCTGAGACTTTAACAGAGATTTAAAGTGTATTTGGAGTAAAGCAAACTATAAGAATGTATTTCATCATTTAAAATTTGGCCTAGGGACATAATTTTTTTTTATTTAGTATTTATGTCATTGTATTACATGTATTTTTTTTACAGGTGACAACAACAGTCCACAATATAATTGTGGGCAAGCTTTGGGTAGATAATCATGGTGACATGGATATAATAGGTGAATCAGGCCCTGCTGCAGGCTATGTAGCACATCTCAAATATTTGCCATATGGCTACTTTAGTAAGGATACACAAAGGAAAGTTACCGGAGTCATCAAAGATCCACAGGGAGTGGTGAGTTTAATTCTATAATACAAAAAAACTAATAATACGGTGCAGGTATGGTTATGGTTACTATGTTGAACACATTGTGGTGTCACACATAAATATTCTGGGTGACACAGTATTTGTTATGGGCATTTACCATTGTTGCTCTTACCACCAGGTGAACGTTTTGCATGTTTCATCACTTTAACCAATAGAGAGAGAACCGAGTCGAAGGTCTTGTTTTTGAATTTTTTTTTTATTATTGGATAAAGTGATGAAACAAGCAAAACGTTTACCTGATGGTAAGTGTAACGTCTGGCCATAACAGTTGCCGAGTCATCCAGAAAATTTCTGTGTGACACCACACTGTGTCCATCACCCTGAGACATAAGTTCTTGAGTCTCATATGCCCAGTGATTACGCTAGCTCTCAGTGCCCTTCAAACCGAAACACAGTAATGTTTGCACACTACTGCTTCACGGCAGAATAACTGGCCCTGGGGTGGTACCTACCTAGACGGAATCCTGCATAAGAATCCTACCAACATATTTATATGCGCAACATACAAATAAAAAGTTTTCTGGCCTGGATGTTTTGCGGATGTCCTATATGGCACTGTATCTTTGACACTGAAGAGGTAGGAAGGAAACCTGTTGCACTTAACATTAGATAAAATAATTTTTCGTCTTCTCAGTCACTTTTATAAAATAAAACTTACTACTGAAATTTGTTGTATTGATACTTTGTAATTAATTCTAACCTATACCATCACAAGTCTGTGATTGAACTGGTATTACAGTTTGACAATGAGTATTTTTATACCATACATATACATAACTATGGAAGAGTGTATAATGACATCATTATTTTATTAAAAAAATATTATTTTTTTTTACAAGATACCTGCAAAAATTTATCATCATCTCCTGGGTTAGATGGACACAGAATTGCCACTAGTTCACCCATTGTTACTGTATACAATGAAAGAACAAATAATAACTCTAGGATTTCTGTCTGTCGTGAGTTTTAGACTAGAGAAATTTCACATGCACAACACAAGCATCATGTATTGTATCCCATACAACCCATACAAGTATTGTATCCCAATAATTTGTTTTTACACAAATTTTGGCTCTGACGGCTTTTTAAGTAACAACCTATAAATATTCCACTGATTCATGATTCATGAGGATTTCGGATCCAGGAAGTGTCCGCCACGCTACTCCTGTACGGGTTGGCGAACTTCACATGTCTTCGAAATATTTTTATTCCTCAGACATGCAGGTTTCTTTACGATTTTTCCTTCAACGCTGAGCACGTGGTAAATCAGCACTTTATTAATTTAGAGATGCCGGGACTGGGAATCGAACTCGGGTCACTGGTACTATGAAATTTAAACCGATCGCCCGGCCCCTGAGCTACCACTGCTCTCCATGTTAAATCAACAAGCTATCCTTACTCGTTAAATAAAAATAGTAATTGGTTGTTTTGTCGTCAGCCACGCTACGTGCTGCAGGGGCACTGGGACAGCCGCGTGGAGGTGGCGGCGGTGACCAGCGCGTCGCCCGACAACACCGTCTGCAAGACCGGCAAGTTCACCGTCGCCTGGCAGCGCGTCGCCGCGCCGCCGGACTGCGACAAGTCAGTACATATATTTTCGGTGATGTAATTGCTGTTCCTAGCCTTCTCGGCTTTTACAGGTTCATCGGATACTCGACAAGTCAGTGCGAGCAATCGCTAACCATTACGATGGAATTCTTCTCTCAGCAGTCTTCTTTGTCTGCCAATACAAAGACCACTATTAGGAGGATTTCTCGAAACCTCCACGTTTGGCTCTCGTAGATTAGCAAACGCATCACTAGACATTTTGCACCTTAGACGCTGCTGTCCGTCACTGGCCCAGATACTTTAGGTTAGGATTTTTATTTTTATTCGGGGCGAGCGTTCACCTGACGGTAAGTGCGACGTCTGCCCATAACAAATGCTGTGTCACCCAGAACATTTCTGTGTGACACTAAAATGCACCCGCCACCCTGAGACATCAGTTCTTAAGTATCATATGCCCAGTGATTTCACTAGCTCTCAGTGCCGTTCAGACCGAAACAGTAATGTTCGCACACTACTGCTTCGCGGTAGAATAAATGTCCTGGGGTATTATCTACCTGGACAGATTCCTGCATAGGAATCATGAGGTCAATTTGATATGGTAAATCTGCCATTAATGGGGGCCACGGCATTTCCCTGGCATTTATGGCATCAGTAGTCTGTCGGCCAAAACACACTTTGTCTGGTTTATCATTTCATCAAGTTGTTGTACATACATACACATTGAGCCACGCCTCTTTCCCATTGCGGCAGGCAGACCACGTCTTTCCACTTGCGACGATCCTGACACACATCTTTCACTGCTTCTACTTTCATATGCGTTTTCATACAAGCTCGTCGGTCTTATGACGTGGCCTGTCCGTAAAACGTATTCAATCTGATCCTGATATGTTCACCAACGTCGACCCTTACCGGCTTATTCAGCCACACTCGCCTTATAAACCTGTTTCAATCTTCTTTCAGCCATCTTAATGTGTTCAAACCATATAAGCATCCCTTTCTCTATATTTGTCACTACATTTTCTGTCACTCCTACCTATACTTTTCAAACTTTTCATTTCCACAGCATTAGTCTTACTTTTATGCTTCTCTAGCCAGAGCCAATATTCACTACCATACGTAACTGCGGGGATCAGTTCTCTCCTATGTACAGCCAGTTGTGCCTTTTTAGATATGTTACAGCAACAAATTTCCAAAAGTTTTCCTGTATAATTTTTAGTTAGTGCAAGAATATTACTTTTTAACCCTTCTTCAGTGTTTGATGGTTCTACGAGCTGTTTGACTTGCCCATTACTGCTCCTCCTTTGTAATTCTTCAAATTATGCTGGTTATTTTGGTAATGTTTATTTTATCTCACATCACATTCACTAATGTTGTCTTTATATTTGCGGGGGAAGGTGTCCGGCAGAGTAGAATAGCACCAGACGACGACTAAGTTATTGTATGGACAGCCTTCATTCATGCAAATTAATGCATATTATGATGCAATGCTGTTACTATACTGCTCGTGGGAACGCAATGGGGGGTATGAATTTTTTGTCTCGTACCGTACCAGTGACGTCCCGTTTCCCGTGGGGTCGATTAATGGGCTTCTGTCTACCCCTTATGGGAAAAAGGCGTGACTGTATGTATGTACATCCGCAGGTGGTACAACTTCACGCTGCTGGCCGCGCAGCTGAACGAGCCGGAGGAGGGCGCGGCGCCCACGGACTCGCGGCGGCGCCCCGACCAGCGCCTCATGGAGGAGGGGCTGTGGGACGACGCCAACGTCGAGAAGCTGCGCCTCGAGGAGAAGCAGCGCGCCGCGCGACGCGAGCTCGAGGCGGCCGCTGAGGTGCCCTTCCCGTTTCCTGTTCGCTTACGTTCCGCTTCGTGAACGATTTCCGACCGCCACCACGACGACTTTCGAATACTATCGGAAGCTATTTTTGTGGTGGTAGGATTTTTAAGCGGGAATCCGTCTAGGTCCCCAGGGCCAGTTATTCTGCGCGGAGAGAAGTAGTGGTGTGCGAACATTACTGTCTGTTTGGGGAAGTGAGACCTAGCGCAATCACTGGGCATATGACACTTAAGAACTGGTGTCTCAGGGTGATGGGAGCTGTGTGATGTCACATGGAAATGTTCTATGTGAGCACAGCATTTGTTATGGGCCGACGTTGCACTTACCTTCAGGTGAATGTTTTGCTCGTTTTGTTGTCACTTTATTGACTAAAAAAAATAGGATATCAACTATGCAGGAAATGTCGTAGTGACACAAGCGTATCCGCAAACACAGGCTCCCGCTGGTCTTAATCGACCCGCGCCTGACGTAACGCTCATGCGATAAGGACGGATGTGGGCTAGAATGCTGTGTCAGAATATCGGGAACAGTCACAACACAAAAAGGCCCGGAAAACCAACAATTTGTTATTGTACAAATATGGGCTCCGGCCTGTAATGGCCAGTTATAATCATTTGAAATGAGCAAATGTAATAAATAATAATTTATAATAGTTAACTTTTAACAAAAGGGGGAATTCGGTTAACGAGGGGCTGCATTCCAGGGTTAACTAGGAGGTGGTCTCAGTTACTATTTACGTAGAGTGGATTGAAATAAAAATGAGTGATTCTGGAGAAAATACTAAGGCATATTCATTAATGTCTTGTATGTTCATCAGAACTTAGTATGTGTGAAAAATTACAAATTATTTGAATGACTGCTAGAGGGTGGTTATTGAATGAAGAGTTCATTACATTCATACATACAGGTATGCCCTTGCAAAACAGGCGGCTTAAGAGAATCTAACCCCCCCCCCCCCCCCCCCCCATCGTCCATCGCGTAACGACGGCGAAAATGCGCCTCCTGCCCCCCTTCCTCTCTCGATCCCCTTTGTCGTCAAACCCCCGCCCTCCAACACTAATATTATGATGATGATGCAGGTAAAGCCAATAAAAGCGTACTAAACATTTGTATTCGCAGGCGGCGGCGGCGAGCGGCGCGCCCTCCCCCGCGCCCCCCCGCCCGCTGTGGTTCACGCGGCAGGCGGCGCCCGGCCAGCCGCACCTGCGACACCTCTACAACCACCGCTACTGGGAGAGCAAGCAGCGCGCCGACTGGGCCGCCTGCCCCGACATCTTCTAGCCGCACCCCCCCCCCCCCCCCCACACACACACAATGGCCGTCTGGAAACACCACTAAAACTTTCTGTTTCATACCATCTGGGTCATGCTTGACGACTACTACAAAAGCACAGACGTGTTCCAATTCGATTACTGCTGCATCTCCTTTTTACTAGTAGTATGAAAAACTTTGCGGTCCTAGTTAGAAAACGCTGGAGGTCTGGAAACTAATCGTAACCTTTTTCTACATATTACCATTAGGAGGATCACACTCGGGTGTTACAATTTGCCATATTCAAGTCAAAATGGAATACAGGTATTTATATGCTCTGTATTTCCAGTCCTAAGAAAATTTAGAATCAAGATTTTCTTATCTCTGTCCCTAATCCTGTTTAGTGTATTCCTAGCTGGACGGTTTTCGCGTAGATAAAAATTTCTACCTTCAAATCGATACGACTTGTATCATCTCTTTTAACAGTACGACATGCCAAAACAGGCGTCTTAAAAATTTTTGTATGACTCCTAGTTTGTGACTATCTATCTATATATCTATAACCATGTTTATTAATGATTCCTACAACATTTTTATCACGGCAGGTCTTACTTAAGTCATGTTCTCAATGAAATAAGAAGATAAATCGACCATCTGGAATAAATATGTGTTGTGTACTTGTATGTTTCCAGACTGCCTCCATTAGAATATGCAAATTTTGTGACTAGAGTGGCTTTAATTTATACTGCACTTGAAGATTCAAATTTCTCTTCTCTTCAATTCCTTGTATAGGCCAAGATATATCAATTTATTATAATTTTATAAACAATAAACTTATAAGTATTTCCTTCAAATGCTCATTACATGTGGTGTTTGTTTGTAAAGTTTTCTTCAAGTGTTTCTGCAATCGTGTACATACATATTTATCGTGTAAATACATTACAAACGGTTGAAAACTTTGTTTTTTGGTATTCATTCCAGGATATTTTGTGATGTTTTTATTTATTGTTATTTCTTTAAATATCTCTAATTTCCTTTTCCACTTTGCTATAATCCAAATACAACGCTAGAACTTCATTTCCCAAAATTATGAGGATAATAAATTCATGTAATCGAAATGAATAAAAGTTATATCTAACATAAATGTACATCCATACTTAATATTGTGTGAAAATGTGAAAGTAACTGTGTCCCTTTGTTTATTTATTACCTTTTCATGGCTCAACCGTTGAACGAATCTTGAAGAAATTCGACACAGAGATAGCTTGCATTCGGGAGATGGTCATACGATACTTTTTATTTCGGAAAATCAAAGTCTCCACGGTAGTTTAAAAAAAACTAAATTCACGCGGACGTAGTCGCGGGCTTCAGCTAGTATTTAATATTTATTTATTCTTATTATTTTTAAACTTTGTAAAGGAAGTCAAACTCATGTGATCTTAAAAATTTAATTTTGAAGCGGAATAACGTAATATGGCTGAATTCGGCCTAAAAATTATTCATCTACTATACTAAATAGAAACTGATTCTTTAACTGGTTTGTTAATACCTAAAAAATAATATTAACAACGAAGCTGTTTATTTAATCAGGTATATTAAGGAAAATTTCATGCTTTATATTGTGCTTTCATAGGACTAACATTGTAAATATGGAGCATTTAGAGTCTCGGCACTTGGGGATAAGTACGACATATATACGTTATTTTCATCAATTATAGGAAATCCTGTGGAATTTACGGAACACTATTTAAAAGAGTAGAATATGTTGACATTTAATAATAACAAAATATATGACATACTGTTATTTGTCAGGTGCTGTTTTCTACCAAAAAAAAAATGAAGTTTTGCATCTTATTAATTATTACAAAAAGGCTGTATTAAAGTAGCCTTTGCCATTTATTAGTATAAATGTTGATATGCATTTTCAAAAATAATTTAATTCGCATAATAAGAATTAATACAACAGCAGTTAAAGTTATTACTCTAGGTTCCGTAGACACTTCACAAAAAACAAGTCATGTTTTTACCATTTCTGGAGTTTATGTTTAGAAATAGTCATTTTAGGAATAATATTGGAAATAACTTTCGTTTCGAACAATGAAAATATTTCGTACATAGATAATTATTCGTTTTCCTTACTTTCATATAAAATTTGATAATGAATAACAAATGTTAATGTATTTTATTCCGTTACCTGTTTTATTTGCCTTATTTATCAATTAGCTAATGAAATACGCTTGATGATAAATCAAGTTACATAGCGAAGGCGCCTTGTTAGAGAAACAATGCCCTATTTATTTCTTCTTAAAAACATGCCTTCAGAAGGAAAACGGAACATTGTTATAATTGTTAAATTAAACAAAAGTTAATATTGAAGTGTGATTTGCTTTATCAGAGAAAATTGGAAAATAATTGCAGACTGCACTTTAGATATCGGCTTGTAGAGGTCTGGAATATTTTGTAAGATGTATAACAAATTGTACATTTTCAAGTGTATTTAAGATAATTTGTTAATATTTTTATTATAATAGAACGAGGTTTGAATACAAAGCCATAACATCTGTATAATGTTGATTATGAGAATAAAATACGTCTGAGACAATGCCGTTTTAGTTTGGTATTAAACTTATGTAATGTTATAATAATAGTGTATATGTATTGTCAATTCTAATTTCATCACCCAGTGACATTTTTAATTGAAAGTGTTTATTTACCAAGTAAAGAAACCTGTGCGTGTCTGAACAATAAAAAAGAATATTTCGACATTTGAAGACCGCACAATAAAAGAATCCGACACTGAAGTAGCGTACTTGTTTGTGTCAACAGTGGTGGACACTTCCTGGTGACAAAATCCTTTTAAAAGTAGGAGTAATGCTTGTGTCCATCATCATCATCATCATCATCATCATTTCAGCCTATCACTGGTCCACTGCTGAACATGGCTTCTCCCATAGATTGCCACTAGATTGTAGCTTTTTTTGGGGGGGATTTTCCAAGAGTTGCCATGCTTGGCAGACAGGTCGGCAACCGCAGTTTATTAAGTCAGATGTTCAAGAAAGATGCTGCTCCCCATCTCCTGGTTTTCATTTTCCCTCTGTCGACTTTTAGGACACCCACAGGAAGATATGGGGTGGTAGATTCTGTTCTGTCCGGCCGTGGCCCAATTATGATCTGGTAACTTTGTCCTGTCTTTATCATGTCCTTTCAACCCGTTAACTTCTTTTCATATTATTTATATTACGGACCTGCAATATAATCCAACTGATCACGCTGAAACCGAAGAAGATTTTTCTTTAATGTTTGGTAATTGACATCATCGAACCGACGTATACCTACGCTTGTATCGCACTCAGAAATTTTTAAATACAAATACCCAGTCAAGCCGTGTACGGGCGTAAAAGAAACCACTATATCAGGAGGTAAATTTCAAAACTAGCCATGTGAACTTTTGTACAAATGGAGAAATTATGCATTTTCTGTATAGTGTTTTTGTTTATAGATAGATTTAATGTTTAAATTGAGAAAATTCAGGTATAAATTAAAATTTTACCTATATTTAATTGAAAAAACAACATCAAAAGTTGGATTTGCTTGTTTTTGTTTATAAAGTACGGATTTGGCTACGTATGAATATAAGTGAAATTGAATTGACTAATTTTGTTAAAAGTCCTGTTCGGATTTGACTAATTTTGTCAATAAAAGAAGAACGTATAAAATAGGGTTGCCCTTTTTATTGTTTGAACAATATTACAATAATTACAAGGGGTTAATATAAGAATTATACTTATACATATATTTTATTTTGGTAGTTTTTAATTGGTCAAATCTTGCATGCATAAGCTATGATAAGCTTCTCTGTTATGTCTGCAAGGATATCTTTGAGATAAAACATTTGATGAGTACCTTAAAATAGCAAAAATAACCATTGCAGCGTATATGCATTTTTAAAAAGAAACACACGATTATGAAATAGCTTATTGTGCAAATTATTAACAGGCTAATTTTATTAATATCTTCCCAGTTAGTTTTCATTGAAAGTTATTAACACAAGCCTAGTACCGCATTCGTGATTTATCGCGTAGTACACCTACGAGATAAATCACGAATGCGGGCGTTTGCTTACAACAGTTCTTTATAATATTTATAAATACTTTTATTAATTTCAAAAGTAGTGAATTATTCACAAACGCCACCCGCTCTTGTGACTTGTCGCGTAGTAGGTATAACTTAAGATGCAAATTTTGCGATAAAACGAGAAAACAGTTCTCGATATCAGTTAATAATAAATAAAACAACAGTTTATGAGATTCAAATTGTTCAACCCTACACCCTTAATTATAAACGACGCGGGCTCAATACTTGCCTTTTCTTTTGCTGTCGATCTGAAGATTTTTTTTCCTGGCTAGATGGCCAGGTACTTTCTCTACGTTTTTATCCATGTTTTGGAATGAAATAACAAGTTTAAACAAATAATATTCACTTATTTTCCTCACAAAAAACAGAGCAAGCACACACGCAGGTGACGCGATCAATGTATGACGACCAAAAAAGTTTAACGAGATGTCATTGGTCAATTTGTATTACACTACGTTTGAAAGTAAACTTGCATGTAATAGGCTATTTTTGAAAATAAAGTCAGAATTAAAGTGGTTTTTAATAGATTTTCCTTGTATTTGACTAGTAATGATTATTACTAAATTGAAGGGAATCCTCAGTAGAGACATTTGGTAAAGTTAGTTCAATACCTATGAATTTGGAAATGACCACCTTTGAAAATTACCTCCGGACATAATTTCGTTGATGTAATTGCTGTTAGCTTTTTTGGCTTTTACAGCTTCATCGGACACTAAGAAACCACTGAGGGCAGCTTCTAGCACGCATTCGTTCGCGCCGACAGGGATTCCGAAGCCTAATAAGCCTAGGAACATTCCGTCTAATTATCGCCCAATAAGTCTCCTCAACTCGATGGCTAAGATTTATGAGCGAATTATACTCAGTCGATTAAAAGACTATGTCCTTACAAATAATATTTTTCCAGACGAGCAGTTCGGCTTTCTCTCGTGTACTCATCAAGTGCACCGCTTAACGGAGCACATTTTAGAGAATTTAAACGACCGCCGTAAGCCTGTAGGCACAGGGGCCTTATTTTTCGATGTCGCCAGACAGTCTGGCACGACGGCTTGTATTACAAGTTGTATCATACTAAAGTGCCGGACAGACTCGTGAACATCATACGAGCCTTCTTGTCTAACCGCCTATTTCGCTTCCGGGTAGAGGGAACGCGCTCCTCCGTCGCTTTCGCTCACGCGACGGGCAATCAATTAAAGAAGTTACAGAGCGCTCAGAATCGATTCTTACGAACTGCCACCGGAAACGTTTGGTGTCAACACAACGTAGATCTTCACAGCGACTGTAAAATGCCCTTAATCTCGAAAAATCCGCGGTTCATTCAAACCCGCTGGAGGTTAAAGCAGCAAATTACCGACCAAACAGAAACGCGACCGAACGCAAACGTCGCCCGCGAAACGTGATAGACGACACGGACGTCTCAGCTCTTCCTGACCACGATCCAGGCCACTGTACACACAGTCAATAGCTTTAATATAACACGCACCACGACGCGCGACCGCTGCAGAGAGAGGCGCGCAATGGTCAATAATCACACCGCGTACACACGATTCACCCGTGTTACAGGGCGGTCTTTCTTTCTTCTCAGTAGTCAAATCAACAACACCGTTTCATCTATACAGGCTGGATCGAGACCTCGAATTCAGGAACAGATGTTTCACCGGGTAGCCTGAGAGGTACCGGAGTTTCCGAAAATTAGTTTTCTGCTTACTGAATAAAACTATACGTTTTTCTTTAATTCATGGTACTATTTTTTTAGACTTTTTTGGAACTGTATATACGTTGTTCGACAATTCAGTTATAAGTATAGTATTATTATCCAGTAGAATAATATTACTAAATAATTGATTGATTGATTATTTGCAAAATTGAAAGGTGACCTCATCACGTTGCAGTGATGATTTTAGATATACAAATACTGAATACACCCAATAGAAATAACATACAAGGCGCCCGATGTCTTTAACTCAACAGTGAATTTATCACATAAGTATATCTACAACAAACATTATTTTAATAAGTTAGGGCAAAATCCCTCCAATATGAGAGCTACAAACTTTTGTGGCTATCTATGGGGGAGGCCTATGTTCAGCAGTAGGCTTGTGATAGACTGAAACGACGACGAAGACGATAAACCAAACAAAAAAGTAGTCCATAATACCAACTTTAACACACAAATAGAAAAAATAAAGCATTATCGTTAGTAAGATTAATGCTGTGGAAAATGCGAAGTATGGCTGGTGTGACTGGTGACAAAGTGAGGAATAGCTTAAGGAAACGTTGCGTTGTGTGTGAGATGTAGTGAAAAATATAGAGAAAGGGATGCTTATATGGTTTGGGCAAGCAGAGGCGATAAATGAAAGAAGATTGACAAAACAGATTTATGGTGCGAGTGTGAATAAGTCGACATAGGCGAACGTATCACGATCAGATCGAAGTCGTTTTAAGGCAGGGCCACGTCAAAATCAACGAGCGTGTATGAAAACATAATCGTACAAGAAAGTAGAAACGAAATATTAGCAAGTAGGGTTTGGAACCGGTTTCGGAAAACTGGGTAGTTTCGGTTAATAAACCGTTACATAATGCATTTACCTGAAGGACTAACCGAAACGATATAGATTACCTATTACGCATTTTTAACCGGTTATGACACAATCGGTAAATCGCAGATACTTTTTTAGCAGCTTACTTTTTATTGTCCGTATCATTGATATACAAAAAACCTAGGATAGATAGAAATATTCTGTCAAAACTTAAAAAAATATCATCTCTAAGCCTTTAAAAAGCATTAGACGATATAGATACTTTCATTAACTATTAACGCCAGCCGGATTAACTATATGAGTGTGATTTACGGACCAATAACAGAGGTTAATTTAACGGAACGAAAACGGTTTTCTTATTAACCGGTAAACAAAAATAATACTTAACCAATAATAATTTCGGTTCGGGGTCAATGAGCGAAACTGGTTCGGAGATTTATCCGGATTCCAAGCCCTGTTAGCACGTAGAAAGATGTGGTATCTGCATAACCCAATGGGAGAGGCGTGACTGTATGATGTACCTTTACTCGTTTTCTTTGTTTTGGTGACAGGATTCCATGTAGGTGGGCAACATCAATGCGTATATTTCAATCGGCATGTCACATCTATATGTTTCATCTAATATGAGCTATCAATTCGATACTATTTGAGCGCTTTGTTTTGTGTATTCAAACAACTGCTTGTAATTTCAACATTTTTATTAAGAAAACGGAAACAGTGAAAAAGTACATAACTGTAATGCAGTTGTTGGTTACATTTTTATGTATAAACAAATCTTTTACAGTTACGAAACTATATGTTTACTCTGTTTTTTATTTAATCGATTGATTAGATGATGTGACAGATAAACAATATTTTTTTTATCTGCTTTTGTAAGAAGTTACACTTGAAAATTTTTAATGCCACACTTTGCCCGAGAACAAAACGTGAATAAAATAAATCGCAATATTATAAATGTGGTTAAAATTGTACACGCGTTTTCTTTAATTGAACTAAAAACGCACCTTACCTTATCGAGATTTAAGTTTCATTAAATTTATAAAAGTAATTACGTTTATTGTTTTTAATAACTACAAAAACAAAATGAAACAGAGTAAAAATATAGGACTGCATAGTTAGATGTAAAGCAGATAAATAATCGTTCATATTGATACATATTTATAATACAAAACAATTGTCACATTTTCTGATGAAACATGGTTAAGCTGTATGTAAATATGATATCTAGTAGCAATAGGCCTAACCAACTATGGTCATTTTTATATTAAATCAGATAATGGGACAACTGTACAAACTTATTACTTCAGCATTAATTTATTTATACATTTACATATTTCCAATAGCTTTTTAAAGTGGTATCACTCCAGTTCCCAGGAACTGTATATTATAATAATGACATTTATTTTTAGCTGAAAAATTATTTTAAATATCAGTAATTCATACTTCTTTTATTTTCATAAGTAAATATTTAGAATTCGAGGTGTACGCGTAAAAAATATGTAATTGCTTTTAATGTACATGTAATGAAACTCATAAAAACGTGCCCGTTTTAGTAGCCACATTGTATAAGGTTAAATATTTTCTGCCGCGGTGGCATACCTCTCGCATAACACTCCTTGGTCTAACCAAACAATGACGATATAGGTTGTGACGTCTGTGGAGATCACCATTCACTTCACGGTCATGGTGGCAAACATCAGAGTTCATCATAGAATGTTGACCTAAATAAATATACATACTCAAATATAAACAAACTTGCATGTGAGAATTTTTAAATAATAATAATTTGCCTACTTTTTCTTCATTATTAAAATCACCGCTGATTTCAGTCTCTTTCACTCTATGATGGAACAGTATATTTCAATCGGAAGTAGTATGTCACAACATCTATATGTTTCACCTAATATGAACTATCAATTATGCTCTATGAACTTTAAAAATTCCAGTTACTTCTGCACATCTATTTACATATTTTACAAGGAGAAGAAATAATAAATAATATTTCTATACCTTTGATATGAGCTTCCTTTCAGTACAAGATATCAAATCTCAACAAACAAATGAGAAAACATTAATCTTTAAAAATACAGTAATTTCCATGTACATAATTATTTACAAGAAGCAGTGGTGAATATTTCTTAAGATAACAACTACAGAGAAGATTAAAAATCATTGTGATAAAATGACCACTTTGAACATTGATTAATAAAGCCCGAGATACACAATTCAATGAGCGTCCTCGGTCAATCAAAACATAAAAATAAAGACCAAGATCACAAATTACGATTAAATAAACACAAATTTAATCTTATGCCAACAATATACAGTAGCTTTTCTAGTGAAATCAAGTATAGCTCCACGACGTTTTGAGAGTCCTTGCGTTGACACAGCTGACGTGTGTTAATCGAAATGAGAGAATAAAAAAAACAGCACACATTGCGCTGTTTTTTTTGAGGATGTTTTTGAGTCTCTGACTGTGTATCTAGGACTTTTCTTCTTGGGTTTTTTTGTAAATCAATGACCTTGAAAATAAAATGTTGTGAACGGCTTATTAAAATAGTACCAGTAACATATTTTGCTATATTTACTGCCTAAATAATAATATAGAAATTATGTATTTCTTTAACCATAAATAAATTGTAAATGAAATAAAAATTGTATAGAACTTTAAATATGAGTGTGCAACAAGTGAAATAATAATAGTAAGCCAGTGGTAGGGATTAAAGACGTACTCAACTAATGCCTGGTTCCTATATTCAACGAACAGTTATTGGTAAAAGTTAACTAACTAAAAAATTTGCTACGAGTAACGATGCATTGCGCAGCTCTATTCAACTGTTTCATTTCATCTACCAGCTACTGACGACCGTCAGTTACAGGAGCGGTTTTGACTCAAACCATTACCTACATAAAACTACATTCCCAAAACGTCCCGTTTTGGGAATATAGCAACCGAGCATTAGCTGTGTAAGTAGAGAATTTGCATATGCAATAGAATCTCACACACAAACATCACTTGTAACTTATACACGCTCAACATAGCAGGACACTATATTATGACAAGTATTAACATTGTGTTTATCATCTTAACGTTTAAACATAGCGGTTGCAAAGAAATCATATTAACAATCACTATATTAAATGAAAGTGTTTTCATAATTTTTCATAATTTCAGCTTTATATTTTTTTTCTCCACTATGTTTGAGTTAGTATTAGTTCATACAATAAGTCATTATGCCAGGAAAGTCCAGTTTCACAAGCAATAAACATCAACATCTTGATATCCACCCGAATGTTTTGTAAAATCCAGACTTAATTTCAAGAGTTCATAATAATAAAGACTAGCAAAATTTGCAATGAGTGTACTTTCCTTATGACATCACTATGGTAAGTTTTAAGAAAGACCAAAAACAATAAGATTTATACTGAGCAGTCGACTGTGCAACTATTGCAAAGTCATCTTGATGTCACAATACTAGTCTGCCTTTTAAATCAAGTGAATATACTAGAATATTTTAATTTCTATGATAAAAGTTTTTCATTCAAATATTTGATACAGGTTGTGTAAAAGTAAATAACAGAATAGTTTGACAGTTGCTTACCAATGGAGCAACAAGCTTTAGTATATTTAAACTTCTGGATTAATTAAGCACCATTTAGGATAGGATTAAGGCAAAAACAACACAATTTAACTTCATGAGTACAATTGTTCATGAAATACTTTATCAGCATTTCTTATGCCATATAAAATAGGACTATATGTATGGCAACCATCCAAAGAATGTGTGCGTTGTGATTGTACCATCTATTTGTTTTCCTTTATTAATTGCTTACACAATGCAAGGCTTCAAAATTTATTACATCACGGAATATGATAATTAAAGTTAGTTTATAAACAATTTGCAGTTAACCCATTGTTACAAATCACTCCAACCTAATTTTAAACAAAATTTTGTTGGAAGAGCTCATATTCTTAAATATCTTTTAAAGGTTAACAACTTCTATATCGCCAAATGGTTTCCAGGACTTACGTTATTAGTTTACGTACAGCTTGCAATTGTGAAACTTAAGAATTACATAACAAAGTAAGAACGCGAGTTGTTAGGAAAAAAATCTATTAATTATATGTGATTACATAACAAAACACAAGCACGATAAACATCAACAGAAACAAAATAATTATGTGCCTTGTACATACAATTCCAACCGGCGCCTGTGAAATCATGACCTGGAACATCATCCATTTAGTGATTCAAGCCTTCAAAGCATGTAGCACATATTGACCTTATGAGACATTTATTACACGAAAATAAGCTAGCTTCTAACGGCAGAGTTTTTTTTAAACTTGACTTTATAGAAAATGCACAAACATTACATTACATAGTTGCCGTTTCTATTTATACCTTTGCCATATAGAATATGTACCAGGCCACACATAAGAAACATATAAATAAAGACCCTCAACGTAGACAACACAATTCCAGATAGTACCTATATCAATCTCATTTTTTTTTTTTACTTTTTATATAGGTGCAAATATGATCATTAAATGCTTACGTAAATTCCAGTTCTCTTATTTACAAAGCGAAAACTAGTTAAGTTTTAATCACAGCGAAAACGCTAACAAATATATTTATGCTTTCTTAGCACATTACATATACAACATGAGCGTGACGAACAACGTTGAAGCGCCGAATTAGCTTAGTTGAGAGAGAACAATTACAGTCATCACATTCGCATGTCCAATCGTAAGACTTGGCGCTCAATTGGTGCTTCGAAAGTGACTAATCCTTCTAAAGCATTGCATTCAAAACTCGTTGGGGCCCGTGATGACACGTGCCGCACACACAGTTCGAGCGTTACATTCATCACTTCAGTTTAAGACGTGCAAACGCTATATAATCGTACGCATTAGGAACAGTTTCATTAGATCGCGACTCATTGTACACGACATTGCGACAATTTAGATAAATTAATTCACTATAATAACGTGTAAGCGAAGACGCGGAGTCGCGGAATCACACAGGCTTGTTCGGTAACGGCCTCGCGGGTCTACCGTAAGCGATTAACCATTCTATTTTTATAGCGCGAATTGTTTAAATTAGATTTTGATTTCACTTCACCACTGGTCGCGGACCGGTTAACGTTTGAAACACTCAATGTAAACAATTTCTATTTCGATATAACTACACTGTTCAATCGTCTGAAGCTTGCGCGGCTCCCACGCTACGCTACTCGCTAAAGTAACGAACTTTGCCGCCACCGCATCGAACCACATCGTCCCAGGCTGAAAAACAAAAACAAAAATTAAAATAATTGCAATAGCATCCAAAAAAATAAAAGTGGGACTCCCGCCTGGAACGAAGTTAAGTTATTTTTATGGTCTTTAAACGGGAATTAATATATAGATTTCTATTGATTATATTAGTGTATTTTTGCGCGGAAAAAGCGCAGTCCTCTTTTATTCAACTCTCTCCCCCTCTCTCTAATTTTTATATTATATTTTAACATATTTTCAAAATTTATTTTTGCGCGTTTAATTTTGAACTATTTATAATACGAGGTTACGACTTAATATAATTAATTAAATTTATCATTTTAGTAAAAATAGTCATTCATTAAAAAATTAATATAAAAAATAGTGAACTATTAATAATAAATAAATCATATTATTACGTGTTTAAAATTGAGGTTATACAGCTGACCGCGCACACACGTACAACTTTATATAATAGAAAGAGACAGAGAAAAAGAGAAAGAAAGGGAGAAGTTGCCTGGAGAGGAATAATGCTTTTTCCTTACGTGACGACTTTGCCAGCTCACTCTTTTGTAAGCCGCGTAAAAGATATGCATTATGAGATAGTTTATAAAAACAATATCAGAATATCTTATAAGACGATTGGAACGACAGCCACAGTTGCTTGATGGCGAGAATGTGGACATGGTATTCAGGTTTATAAAAAAGTGGCAGTTGTCCATCTGATGCAGGTGGTGTACGTCGTGTCGAGTGTGTTGTTGGGGCGGCACGACCCACAAGAAACGAGAGGCCCAGGCCCTAGGCTACTTACCGGCACCGACGTAGTCGACGATCTGATGCAGATGGCGCGCGTCGTGCCGCGTGTGGGGCGGCACGTAGCGCAGCGCGGCGCCCCCCGCCACGGGCACGGCGACCGCGCCCTCCAGCGCGTCCCGCACGAGGTCGCAGCGCGGTCGCCTGGCGGCCCCCAGCAGCTGCTCGTTGATGTCGAAGCCGAAGGTGACGCCCTCCATGTCGCGCGGCCGCGACGCGCAGTCCAGCAGGATGACGGCCGGTCTGCGGTCCGATACGACGTCGGGGGCGGGACAGTCGGCCGTCTGTGGAGGTTCGGCGCGCTCCTTGCGGGGCGGGCGCGCCGCCGGCTTGTCGCGCCGCCGCGTCGCGCGCGTGTCCAGCGCCGGGTAGTCCGCGTCGACCGGCGCGACGGCGGCGACCTCGGCGGCGGGCTCGAGGCGGCGCGGCTCAGCGGCGGCGTCGCCCTCGGCGTAGAAGTTGCAGGACTCGATGAGGTCGGGGATGTTGTGTCGGGTGCGCGCGATGTCCGCGTAGGAGGCGTGCGGCGGCGGCGCGGCGCGCGCGGGCGGCGCGTCGGGCGGCAGCGAGTGCAGCGAGTGCACGGAGTCCACGTCGTCGTTGGAGTCGTTGCTGCGGTCGGAGGGCGGCGCGGACTCGCGGCGCGCGCGGGGCTCGGGCGCGCGGCGGCGCGGCGGCTCGGGCTCGTCGGCGCGCCGCCGCGGCTTGCGCTTCTTGGTGACGGTCTGGAAGTCGGTGAGCTCGGCGGCGGCCTCGGCGGGCGCGTCCGCGTCGCGCAGGTAGAAGGCGTCGCGCGGCTCGCGGCCGTCCTCGCCCCAGGAGCGGCGCTCGGCCTTGGCGGGCTCGGTGCGCGGCGCCGGCTTGTCCGTGAGGTCGGAGAGCTTGGTCCGCGAGAGCTCCTCCATGGATGTGGCGCGCTTCATCTTGCTCTCCTTGTCCTTGCGGCGCTCGGTGGAGCGCTTCTTGCCGCTCTTGTCGTCGGAGTCGTCCTTGTGCTTCGCACGTCCTATTTTGTTCCCGCGCGCGCTGTCGGCGTTCGATTCGATGAAACGTAAAACTTCGTTGAGATCCTTGTTCCCCTGGTAGCCGTCAATTTCTTGTGACTTGATGACGGTCTCATTCTTAGAAGACTTTTTCCTCCTCGGTTTCTTGTGTTGACTAGATCCGGACAGGGGAGAACTGAATCCTTGCACCGAATTGCCGTTTTCGTCTATTGACTTCTACAAAAGGTATAGAAAGTATGAATACCTAATGTAAATAAAAAAAAATATTATGCGATTGTTTAGTTGAACGTTTAAAACCAATAATGGGCATTTCTAAGCCGCATACAAATCAAGAATTCTTAGTTTCGAGTTATACGCAATGGCATACAATGAAGGGGTACCAGAGATCCGGTAATAAGAAACGCAGTAGAGTTATGTGATGAGGACAATACCACAAACATATATTACATAATCACTTCTAAAAAAACACGAACCTTGCATTCTTCGGTAGCTGTGGCAGAGGTAGAGCCGTAGCCGGGCCTCGTCAGCGGCAACCCGTTGAAGCTGCTTGATATCACGCTGCGAGGCTGCTCGCAACAACAACAGACATGCACTCAAAATTCAACCCACTACTACACATTTATACGCCCGTAAATTCAGATGTATCTTAGTAACAAATGACGAAATAGTGTATGTGATTTGATTGATAAATTTTTGTGTCTGATTAAATAGAAAGAATATAAGCTCAACTTAACATTATAAACGTGCATAAATTTCATAAAATTGCCGTCAATTTGTATTACGAAACTATAAAACAATGAGCAAAATATTATAGTGCCATTTGCATACCTTTCCATTGCAAATATTGAAAAAATATTTTTACTAAAACAGTACTTAATTGCTCCACAGTTTTATGTTTATTAAGGATTTGTCCGTTAAAAAAATCAATTTAACTTAATTATCGGTCACCGTATCGATCCACGAGACATTTCTTTATTTGAGAAACTGAGTCTAATATTATCTATAATATCAATAGTCGACAGATTATTTCAAAAAAAAAGAAAAGAATTCGAAAATCAAATTACGCAATGTACCGCGTCGCATCGCACCGCCCGCTTTGAAACTATCTATCAGTGTCGTGAGATCGAGTCAATCCGCGAGTTCAAACGATTGTAGTCGTTCGGCGGTTAGAGACAAGGTTGAAAGTAGCGGTACCTGTTGTTGCGCGGGCGAGGCTGGCGGTGCGGGCGGTGCGGGCGGTGAGGGCGGTGCGGGCGGTGCGGGCGGCGGGCCGGACGGCTGGTGCGCTGCGGCGCGGCGCGGCGCCGGCTCGCCCGTCAGGCACGCCACCGCGCGGTAGCACGAGCCCAGCTGTAGCGGCTGCCACGCACACCACCGCGTCAACACACAGCGACACAGTGCCCCTCGCACACCACCACAACCAATTCAAGCCTAACTTCGCCCGCGTTTTAGAGTGCCACGTAAAAGGGAAATCTCGTTGACTTCGACGTGACGGGCAGTAGTGTTAATGTGCGAAGGGTTATGTGATCGCCAATACGCATCATTAGGAGAGGTCTATATTCAGCAGTGAACTGTCCAATGATTTATAACACATACATATAACTAAACATACAAACATACAATGTGTATGCACATTGTATGTTTGTATGTTTGCTTGTACGTTTGTATGTATGCACGTGTCACAAAACAAATAGCACCAATTAGCTCATATATGAGTGGATAAATTTACACTTGTTACATTATGATGATGGATATATTGGTGACACATGTAATACGTTCAGGTTTCAGCACGAGTTTTTGGAGTGAAACTTCTTAGGCGACGATTCGATAATTGGACAAGAATTGAGAGCTAGATTTCAAGGACGCGTCACGCTTAGGCACATTTCGTTACATGAGAGAAGAAATATATAACATAGAGAGAAGAAGAAAGAGACCTATACATTGTATATCTAATACACAGTTATGTTTATTTTAATCAAATTTCTAATATACGAGGGTGGATTGAAAAGTACTCGGCCTAACCAAGAAAATAAACACATACTAAATCAGTTATATTTTTATTTTTCTACATAATCACCATCAAGTTCAATACACTTTTGCCACCTCCCCTTCCAAGCATTTAGACCGTTAAAAAAAAATGATTCTTCCTTAGAGTCAAAATATGCGTCTACAGCTGCTTTGACCTCGTCGTTTGTCGAAAATCTTTGACCTCCCAAGTGCTTTTTTAGGTTAGGGAACAGAAAGAAGTCTGATGGTGCCAGATCAGGTGAATACGGCGGATGCGGTAACAGTTCAAAGCCACAGTTGTGAATTCCAGCCATTGACTGTACTGACGTGTGAACACGGGCGTTATCTTGATGAAACAGGACTTTTCTTCTGAGCATTCATCGACGTTTTTCTTTTATTTCCTCTCGTAAACGACGTAGTAAGGTGCAGTAGTAATCAGAGTTTATAGTCTGACCCCTTTCAAGATAATCAATCATAATCACACCTTTCGAGTCCCAGAATACTGAAGCCATCACCTTATTTGCCGACAAAATCGACTTAGCCTTTTTAGGGGGTGGTGAACCAGGTCTTCTCCACTGTTTTGATTGTTGTTTTGTTTCCGGTGTACAGTAATGAACCCTTGTTTCGTCCATAGTAACAAAACGATTCAAAAAATCATCTGCATCGGCTTCAAATAACTCCAAACAGTCGCGTGAAATAGTCAATCGCGTCCTTTTTTGTTCAACTGAAAGCAGTCGCGGAACCCACCTCGCAGACACCTTGTGGAAACCCAACTCGTTGACAATGATGTTTTGAGTTCGTTCATAAGAGATGCCTATAATCTCGGCTATCTCTCTAATTTTTAATCTGCCGTCTCTCATTATTAAATCAAGTACTTTTTTAATATTTTCGTCAGTAGTTGACGTCGAAGGCCTTCCAGAGCGGGGTTCATCTTTCACACTCTCTCTACCACGCTTAAATTCTGCTATCCATTTTTTGACGGATGAATATGACAGCACAATCGCCTAATGTACTGACCATGTCATCATGGATGGCTTTTGATGATAGCCCCTTCTTATGGAGGTACTTAATGACGGCACGCTGCTCGATTTGCTCCATTCGCGGAAATTATGACCGATTACTTTGTTAATTAATTTATAAAATCACAACTAATTATCGAACACGTTTCGAACTTCACACAATGAACTAGTCTGAACTGAACTAAATAATGTGGGTAGATTTGATTTTTAGAATTGAATGGATCTGTGTTAGGCCGAGTACTTTTCAATCCACCCTCGTACAAATGTTCACTTCTGCCACGGGTACTCAGCTGCACGAGTGCTTTTATTATATGCAAGCTTCATCACTCACCCACAATAGTAAATCCTACATAAATATGGATTAATTTTAAACTAAAATATGCATCTATATTAATTTTACTCGAATAAATGCGAAAGTAATTCTCTCTTTCTGTCTGTTTGTTATCTTTCAACGGTTCAACCGCTCAACTGTTCTTGACAAAATTAGGAACAGAGATAGCTGGCATCCTGCAGACGGACATCGATACTTTTTATTTTCAAAATCAAAGAGTTCCCACGGTATTTAAAAAAATCTAAATCTACGCGGACAAAGTCGAAGGCTTCAGCTAATATTGCATAAAATTGAATACGTTACGTTGTCTTGTATTACGTACTATCTTATATTTTTGAGTGCCTCATAAATAGAATTCATGACAAAAAATGTTATTTATGTATTAAAGCTTTTCTCCAATAATGTATAACTGTTCCTATACTTTTATTTTATGTTACAAATTACAAAATAATATCATTAAATTTAATAAAAAATAGATTGTAACGAAATGAAATATATTTATCTGCTGAAGTGAGAAATTCAGATTTGGTTTGTCAAATGTCTTCTTTTTTTACAATCTACCACCGTTTCTTAATGAGGTTCCTCTGTACGGAGAAGAAACAGGCGAAAGGAACTCCGCAGGTATCCTCCCCTTAGTACATAGTTTCTGTTTAATAAACTTTTTGAATCTATGGGTAGGAAGATCGTGTCCTAAGTGCACAAGGTCTTCCTGCACAATGGATTTCGTTGTGAAAACATATACTTTGCCCTATGAATGAGTTACTAACTCTATTGAGCCGAGTAACCGGCATTAAAAGCTTGTGTTTGTTCGTGGTATTTACATTATGTACATCACTTTTTTACTAAAGCTATTTATATTCTTGTACGTAACACGTAAACGTACATAACATTTTCATGTATTTATATTGAGAGGCTAATGTTAAGATATTTATTTCTTTAAATTTATCTCTAAGAGACACTAGCTAGAACCTAGGCTGTAAATAGCTTTAAAACAATTATAGTATTGCAAAAGAGGGCCATCCCCTTTTCTTTCAATCCAATAATTTTTTCTATATCGGTTGCATTTCTCCACAGCAAAACACCATACGACATTATACTGTGGAAATAACTAAAATAAACTAATTTCTCTATCTCAACATAAGTTAACTTTTTATTTTTCTTACAGCATAAGCCGCAGAACTGAGTCCGTTTGTTAGTTTATATATATATGGCTCCTTTAAAATATTTGCATCAAAAGTTATGCCAAGAATGACAGTGGTATCTACAAGGCTCAACTCTTACCCATATACAAGCATATTAGCGTCAAGCCGCACTACGTTTGGTGTTGTGAATTTAAAACATTTAGTTTAATTGCCGTTTAAATGCAAATTATTGATGTTTCAAAAATAGTACATTAGTTTATAATGTACTATTTTTGAAACAGCATTATAAACATCTTCAACATTTATAATGTAACTGATTATTTTATGCCTTTGTAGGATAAAATGCGAAGCAACATTTTTATTAAGAATTAGCAAACGTTTGATAATAATCCTATCTAATGTAAGATGGCTATGGTGTATATGCTATATATAACTAATATAGGGTGGTAGAAGTTGAAATTCAAAGTCAAAACTTCTTTATTCAATTCAGGCTTGTTTAAAGCTCTTATGGACGTCAAAATCTACACCGATTTACTACACTGAATGACCTCAGAGAAGAACCGGCAGGAAACTCTGGGGTCTTTCTTTTTTTTCATTGCTATATTACATAGTGTAATTTATAGATTACTTAAAATTTATTACTGCATCATTAATTTAGCAGCCAGAGGGTTTGCAAGTGCAAGTATGAGTTATCAAAGTCTATTCTTCAGAAATATTATTGGTGGATGGTGTCTCGCCAACTATCACTTATTCCGTCCTTTAAACAGGAGGGAACACTTGCAGTGATATAAGATGTCTCGAATAAGCTAATTTGGGTAATATTTTCCAAAGAGGAAAATTACACAAAGCTTTGGTATTACTTTCTGTTACTAAATTCACTGTCACAATTTGCAAATACTGACATGTTTTAACTACGCGACGCATTCACACTGTATACTGTAATTAAAAAAAAATAACCAATTCAACTGCAATCGATTTTGAGGCAACATTTTGTTCATTATGTGTATATATTGTGTATATTTGAAATAAACACAATGTATGACATATTTAATCTAATACACTGTGTTTATTTTATTTCAACGGTAAAATAGACAGTATAAACCCCTAGTGCAAATGTGTTTTTAGCGGTACTATAACAAGAGGGTCCATGCCATTTTCGTGGTAATAAAATACAAACCAAGAAAACAGTGATTCCAAAATAGGTACATATTCTTTCTTACTACTGTTAAACTTAAACTATTACACATACTAAATATCATAAATGCGAAAGTAACTCTCTCCCTCCCACTGTCTGTTTGTTAGCTTTTCACGGCTCAACCGTTGAACCGATGTTAACGAAATTTGGCACAAAGTTAGCTTGCATCCCGGACATAGGATTTTTATTCTGGAAAATCAAAGAATTCTTACAGTATTACCTAAAAACCCTAAGGCCACGTGGACGTAGTCGCGGGCTTCAGCGAGTGTTTATAATTCCTTGTTTAAGTTTTTTTATAGTTGACTTGCTTAAACCGCGTGTATTTTTAAATATCCCGCGGAAAATATATAAGTTTCCAGAAGCAAAATATAAAATAGTGTATATTACTTAGTAAGAGCACCGAGCGCTCACGCATCAGCGTGCACCAGCAAACTAACAGCCGCCGAGCGGAGTAGAGTCAATAACATTTGATAGTGCCTCGTTTTGATATAAAACACATCTCGTGTTCTCGACTACAGTCTATTGCCAAGTGGTAGTGTTCTAGTGGTGGAGGGTATCTGGTGGCGGTTCCCGGTGGTACTGTTAGCTTGCAGTTATTTCAAAGATAAATGAATTAGACATTACTAATCATCATCATGATTTCAGCTTAGCACTAGTCCACTGCTGAACATAGAGCTCCCTATAGATTGCCACAAAACACGAACGTTTGTAGCTCTCATTTTGGGAGGATTTTACAGGCGGGTTTCACGAAGACGCTTCTGCCCATCACCTGGTTTTAATTTTCCCTCTGACGACTTTTACGACACTCACATGGCGAGATGGGGTGGTAGACTCTCTTAAGCCGCCACCAGACTCCATTGATTAACATAAAATTAACTGTAAAACATTACTTATTAATAACTTTAAGAATTTACTCACGCATTACTTGTATTTTTAATGATAAATTATCTTTAACACTGGCATAATGCAGTGCCCAGAATACAGACAACTTTTTGAGTTTTCCTAAACATCCTTAAAAGATGGGGTTTGTCGTGTCTTATCATCTTTTATATGTTTGGCTGAATGATTTGGTTGCTCTATTCACACCGAGGAAATTTCCCGAGCTTATAATAAAATAAAAGGTTGGTTTACACCAAAGCCGGTCAGCAGCCAGGAGATGCAGAATACCTTGAGGTGATATCTGCTGGAAGTCCCATCTAAAAGGGCTATTAGTGAACTTGGCTTGTATGAAGTACATGAGTATAATTTGTCACCTGCATATTGTGGAATTACTAGTTTAAAAGAGTTCATCAAATCGTTTTATAATGTTGTGGTCAGCCCTAATATATATTAAAGGTATTGTTTAACATAAAAAATACGCTATTTACACGCGGCACTACAAAAACTGTTATTTCTTTCATATAACCTTCACAGAGATTGGGTATAGTTAAATAAATGGCTAATTATCAACGAAATCAAAGTATGAAACGATATCAAATTATTCAAAATTGAATTAGAGGTTCGAAAAGTATGCAAACGGTTTAAAGCACACAGCATAAATAAAATATCAAATAATCCTCCTAATATCTAGGCAAAATATGTCACCTTGGGGTCGACAGCCACGGCCGACTGTGAAGTGGACGACGTCGTGTTGCAACTGGCCACAACCTCCGGTGTTGTGATGCAACTAAACGGTATTGCCGAATCGACCTGAAAACAAAATTGCCTGCATAATAACACAGCTCAACGGTCATTATTCCAAACAAAAGAAAAACAAAACTTTAATTAGGAATCCTACCTCTTTGTCGCTATTAGGAGTTATCGCTTTTATGCCAGACACAAACTTGTCCGCTCTTTGAAAAAGATTTTCAAATAGAAGCACAGTGACGGCCGATTTCTTGGCCTTCTTATCGACTTTACATCTCGCTACTATTTTTTGTTCTGTATTAAGGTTACATGATGTTCCTAATTTATCAGTTTTTTCTTCAGATATCATTCTCAGATCTTTAACCTGTACTTCATTGAAGTGAGCAATATTTTCAATGTTCGTGTTAGTAGAGGACGTAACAAAGCTAACAGGTAGTGTTAAAGCAATATAAGTGTTATTTAGTGGCACGAAATTACTTTTTTCTTCAGCATTAAAATCAATGACGCAATCTTCCCCACCCTTGGATTTCGTATGTGTTTCTATATTAATGTTAACATCTGTATCAACACACTCTGTACTACAATCATTTTCTATTTTCAAATCACAGTTACAATTACCTTCAACATTACTTTTTGATGTAATCTGTGGCATTCTATTTGATTCATCTAACGATTTTAATTCAATTTCATTATTTTTTAAATCATCATTAGGAACATCGTCGTTGGCCAGAAGTGCTGCAAGAGGTTCGGTTTTTATAATATCAACTTCTAATTTC
The DNA here is from genome assembly GCA_019845155.1 of Luehdorfia chinensis. Lineage (NCBI taxonomy): Eukaryota > Metazoa > Arthropoda > Insecta > Lepidoptera > Papilionidae > Luehdorfia > Luehdorfia chinensis. Next base: position 7,408,803 of record JAHVAK010000025.1, on the reverse strand, counting down.
CGAAACAAATTTTGTTGTTCACTTACAAACTGTAAAAATGAAGCACTTTTACTCATGGTGTCATTAGATGACAAGTTTACCATTTCTACTTCAGATTTACTTTCAGAAGTTATTAAATGAGCTGTCGGCATATCTTTTATTTAAGAAAACATTATTTTTTTTGCTTTGTGACGGTTTTATTGGTACACTCGTCGACCTTGTATCAACGCGACTTGATGTAACCAAATTATTACCAGAACCTTCGGTAACTTCATTAGTTTTAGGTATATAAAATTTCTGCTCATCTATAGACTCCTTATTAAACCAATAACGATCTTTTCCTTTGAAACAGTAAGTGTCTAAAGAGGAATGGTCACAAGTTTCAGCAGCTTGTTCAGCTAAAATTTCGTCAACACTGTAACCACCTAAAGTCGTACTTCTAAAATTTCTAGGATTGGTTAAAGATAATGTTGGTACAACTAATTGTTTATTAACTCCTTGCCCGTATCTTATTCTTGAATGAATTACATCATCCGTTAAGCGACTACTTGGAAAATTTATTGATTCAATTGATACAGGTTTAGAATTCTTATATAAGTATTGCTCATCTTGTGGAGTTTGAAATTGTTTTAGATGGTCTTTTTCTGTGTTCTGTTCTTTCATTATTTCAAAAGTACCATTTGCCTCAGATACAGAATTATGTAAAATTTGATTGGAGTGGAGTCATTATTTTTAGTGACAGAGGTATGTAGATTATTTACTCTCGGAAATTCAATCGGACCTGCCTTGTGCAATTCTTCCGTTTTGCGTACAACGACGTTATTTTGAATCGTATTATTATAGGGTCGAAAATAATTGTTTAAGCCCTTATACCAGTTATCGACGTCCTTTTCCCACATGTCTGAATTCATATATCTCTCTGTCGACTTTATTCGTTTAGTGTCATCTACATTATTCGCACAGCAATCGCTATTAAAACGTTGTGTATTAGGTTCGAAAAGTTCGCACGGAATATTCGATGAATCTTCGTTTCCAACAGATTTAACGATTTTCTCTTCCGAGTCGCCTGTTTTGTCAATTTGCGCCGTCTTCAGATTCAAAGCGTCCATCAACCTCGTCTGACTCCTCATCTCGGGGTTATATAAGCGTGACTTAGTGAAGAGTCTCTCTGGTGGGCCGCAAGTTGTCGGTCTTCGGCCGTAGGCCAGGCGTAGGATCTGATGACGATGAATAGTCCTGTTAAGGTAAAAGCGTTTATTTGAACGCGCGTTTGTTGGTGTCGTTGTACTCACCTGGTTTGACGGCGTGGTTGTGGTGACGGCACGACCGGAACACACGCTGCTGCTGCCGATCTCGAGCGTCGCCCGCGCCGTATACGTCATCGGGAACATCGGCTTACTCCTTCTGCGGACAGTAACGACGTCTAAGTGGCCGCTCGCACTTCATTATCGCATCACGTGTGTTTTTCATATAAGTTTTTTACACCGGATGTTCCTGGGCCCCTTTGAAATAAAATGAAAATTCTCAATTTTTCATACATACATACATACAGATGATCACGACTGTATCCCATAAGGGGTAGTCAGAGACTGGGCACTCACTGCAAAAACAGATGACTGCCACAATCCACGTTTCACCAAAACAATATAATGCACTTGGTGTGATAGGTGGTGAGCCCATCGCCATCATGCGCTGTTGGGTGCACAGTGCAGTTTAATTCCCTACTCGCCGTTTACGAGATCCATTGGTTGAGATGGAATGGTAGTATTCTTTTAACGAGGGAAATATAAATTTCGTTTGTCAAACGGTATTTTTTTTTTCAATCTACCAACTTTTCGTAATGTGGTTCTTTTGTAATGTTTTCTTTCATTTGACATCAGGACAACTGTCACCTCAGTTCCCCCGTGACCATGGGTGCTGTAAAGCGCCCGAAACGTCGGGTTGAAAATAGTTCTAAATTAAACGCGATAAAATCCGTAAAAAGAGGTTCTTTTGATTAAAAATAGACGTAATAAACTCCACACGTATCTCTTTACTCAAAAAACTTTTTTTTTATAAAGTATAGTCTTACAGACAACCGAAACACGCTGTATGACAAAATTTTATTCAACTTATATCCCCATATTGTATTTCAACAAAAAATCAAATAGTAAAAATTGCTGTTTAATTTTTAGACGCAATAAATATACACCAAAACTCTATTTATAATCAATTTATATATTGTTTCATTACATCAGTATCCTGGCGGATGCGTGTCGGAAAGAGTATTCCAGGGGACGTGTGTCGGTTAGAATGTTCTAGCGGATGTGTGTCGAGAAGTTTTCTAGCGGACGCGCAGAGAAGAGTATTCCGGCGGACATCTGTCGAGAAGAGTATTCCTGGCGGCTATGTGTCGAGAAGAGTATCCTAGCGGAGTTGTGTCGGGGACGAGTATTCTGGCGGATATGTGACGAGAATAGTGTTTTGTCGGGCTCGTGTCGCGGAACGTGAGGATTTAGATGATCGGTGCGAGTACCTGTTGAGGTGTTCGAGCTCTGCGGGCGCGTGCGCGTCGCTGGCGGACACGCGGCGCTCGGCAAGCGGCGGCGGGTTGACGCAGCGCACCGTGGCCAGGTAGCCGCCGCGCGTCGGCTCCTCGCTCAGCATGAACGCTGCGTCGAAACGTCGCAATTAAATCACATCATTCCTTCTGTAACGTAGCGCGACAAAAGAAATCACAGTCCACATAGCGCTGCTGCCGGCGATGCTGTTGAAATTAATCTGTGTCCGGATGAATACCATTCGCCGATGATGAAATTCAAACACGTTACCTCAAGGAGTGGTATACTTCTTCCAGGGGTCGAAAGCGTTGACTATTGACCTTCGATATTTGTTGACTTAATAGTATTACTTACAAGCCCGCGACTTCGTCCGCCTGGATAAAGGTTTTCTTTTTTAATAACTCGAGGGAACATTTTTATATTTCAGGATAAAAAGTATCCCATCTCCGTCCTCCAGGATGCAAGCTATCTCTGTGCCAAATTTCGTCAAGATCGGATCGTCAGCGGTTGAACCGTGAAAAGGTAACAAATAGACAGAGGGGCAGAGTTATTTTTGCATTTATAATATCAGTATGCTGATGCCTAGCTAGCTAATGACAAATCAGAATCTATATTTATCACTACTAAGGATCACGTTATCAGTTATTTGGAATCAAGCTCCAGTTGCATTGTCATGCGCTATTACGTAACTTATTATATCTTAATATCTTTCAAAGATCTTTATTACGCAAAATGTGATTGCGAATATGAAAATACCCTTTCCAGATCCACGCCTAATTCACAAGAGATTATAGGCGTGAAGGTATGGATAATGCTACTAGTCATGTCGACATAACTCATCTAAAATACACACATACAGTCAGGCCATTTTCCCCATACGGGTAGACAGAGACCACACAAGTAGCCAACTTTTATTAACTAGGTTGCCACCAATTTGGTAAGAGTCAAAAAAATTATTCCTCTCCGTTGCGTTCCCACGAGCAGTATAGTGTGACAGCATTGCAAATTAAGGTGATATTTTGCACGAATTAAGGCTGTCCGTACAATACCTTATTCGTCTTTTACGCTACCTTGATAGGAAAGAGGTAGGTGCTCTGCAGGACATTTAAAATACAGACACGGAAGTATATTACATGTAGGCATGTGTGGAAGTTTTACATTTGATATTGTTTGTTAGTTACCGTGTGGTGGCGGCCATGCCATCTCCACCCCATGTCATCCCGTGACAAAAGTCGTCAGAGGAAAAATTAAAAACTAGAAGATGGGTAGCAGCATCTTCCTGGAACATGTGGATAAATAAACTGCGGTTGCCAACCCGCCTGCCACGTTTCAAAATCCCCTCAGAATGAGAACTACAAACTGTTGTGACTCTATGAGGGAGACCTGTGTTCGGCATTGAACTAGCTGAAATGATTGCTGTGTGAATGAGTATTAGTATTTTACACTAATACTATATTAACTTTAGATATAGTAACCATGATAATGCAATTGGAGCTTTATTCCAAACAACTGATAACGAGATCCTTAGTAGTGATAAATATACATTCTGATTTGTCATTAGCTACGTAGACGTCAGCCATACTGATATTATAAATGCGAAAATGTGTGTGCGTGTGCGTGTGTGTGCGTGTGTGCGTGTGTGCGTGTGTTTGTGCAGTGGCACTGACATGTGTCGACGCCGGAAGGCAGGCTGCCGCCGTGGTGCGTGCGCGCTGACACGCTGGCGGGCGGCGGGTGCGCGTGGGAGCGCTGCCGCGGCGGCTCGGCGGCCAGCGCGGCCGCCATCAGGTCCTGCAGCGAGTTGGAGTGCGGCAGCGCGCGTCGACCATGCCCGGCACGCCGCGCGCCGCCCCGCGCGCCCGTCACGCTGCGCGCCGCCGCCTCGCACGCCTGCTCATCCTGTTCAACTTCCTCGAGCAACTCCTGCGGAATAAGCGAATGCAAGCTTCAATGCATTGTAAAACTAGACACTTAATTCTAGATGCTAAATTATATTCTCGAATTTTCAGTCGGACCGTGTGGTGTCATTAACGGTCTGTTTGTTATCTAGCTTATAGTTGACGGTGCGACACAGGATTCTGCTGAGCAAGGGGCTGTTTTCTGGCAGGACAGTTGTTTTCCCCACGGCACGGCACACGTCCTCGTATAGAATTCGTTACCAGAGATAATCAGACTTTGACAGACACCGACACGTACTGCACATTATTGGCCTGAGAATGATGGAACCATTTCCACAGAAATTTGCGGTACCCATTGATTGCAGGTGATGATCCACGGTGCTACAGTCAGTCTTTAGCGTCTCTTCCAAATGTCGGTTTTCGCGATTTTTCACCATCGCCATCGTTAAATGTCTGGAATCGGTTTCGCTATGTGCGATCGTTAGTTGTGTTCGGTCCAAACGCTCCGTTCATCTGCGCCATTTTCCTCGACGGAACCTCCGTTTATGCTCCTATAAGTAAGTCGCACAAAGAAGAGGCTTGTCCCTTTTGATCGAAACTAAACCCCATACGGCGACCGCGCTTTTATATACCCCTGTGGTAAAAGTTTCGAGCACATTATTGCATATTCTAAAACTTTTCTAAATTAAGAAACAAACTATACATATACAAAAATCGAAAGTGAGAAAAAAATATGGAAAAAAATTATGCAACCTACAATAATGAGATAAAACTTATCACTAATTAACTATGGAATCCATAGAAGACTTAAAATTTAAAACATGTTGGGTATCTTTGACCCAGGATACGCAATAGGATACAGTGCAATTATGGGGATGTGACTTCCTAATTAAAATTAAAACAGTCTTCTCTCGGTCTGTCTGGCGTAAGAGTTTTATACTTCTAAAGCTATTACATGGTTTTGTACAGATTAGACTGTATTGATCATCTGGACTCTAGGACTACATTAATCTATATTTAAAAATAATAAATTATTATGAATTTTTAATAATATTCAGGTAGTGTTTTTAGTAATCTCAATACAAAGAAATCGTACAGTCACTGAAACGTAACAGATTATTTAGTACAGCAGAGTATATAGTACCTACACATAAATAAAATAGATGTCTGTTTGTGAATTTTTACATTAACACATTTTCCTTTTTTATAAATAAGCTTTAATTTTTTTAATTCTTTTTTTTTTTTTTATTATTTGTTTTTTTGTATAATTTTATTTATTTCTGTTTTTTTAGTTGTAACTATTTTTTTAATTGTTTTATTGTAACTTTTTTATTGCGTGCTGTGCTGCAATGAATAAAGTATCTATCTATACTTTTATACTTTACGTACAAAGACCGTTTAGCGTTTTTGACGACCGAATGGCCTATACGTCAGATTACCTGACTTCTACGCTGCGGGTCTTGGATTCGAATTCGAGCCGGAGGCCAGCAGTTGTGCAAAAAACCAGTTTCTTTTTCTAAAGATACAAATAACGTATATCCACGCAATCCAAATTTTTATAACTCATCTAAAATAATCAAATGATCTCCCTTAGTGCCTGGAGTGACGACCTCGATAAAACACCATTTGCATCATAATAACAAAGAAACCTCGCTTAAACTGCGCCCTATCGAAATCGCATGCACACGAAAAGGAATATATAAATTTCTTATCACGCCATGTAACACCTACTAGCTAACATACCTTGAAAAGACTGCTCTTGCCTTCACGATCTTTGGGACGCTTGTACGCTATAGCCTCATCAAGCAGTGCGCGTAATTGTCCGTCGTCCAACGCCCCCACGTGTTTATTATTCTGGAAAGACCGAAATCGAATTTTACAATATCATTCGATCTTTTTACAAATGTCTTTAAAAATAAATCTGATTAAAAAGTCTCCTAACACATGACATCGTCAATGTTTAGTAAGTTTTGAGAAGAAAGAAATAATATCAAAAATATAATAATTTTATGCACTACCCTTATTACTTACTTATTACCCTTGCACTGAAAAAGGCTAGTTATTGTTGTTTATTTGTTTTGGTAACGTTTTGTTTAACTTGACCATAAAAGAAATGTGTCAGTAGCCGCGGATACGATAGATTTTTTGTTTCATGTACTGACTGACAGATATTCTAATCTTAAAGATTATAGTGAGAAAATGTCTGTCTAAACTGTATACCAATTTATGAACTCGTTAGGCCTAGGTGCCTTGTTCCGTAGAATGATCTACTTTTAATATAAGTTGTAACTCAAAAATATCCATTGTCGATATCTGATATTAAAATATATCGTGTAGTGAAAGCCTAGAATTCTCCCACGATAGAGAACAGGGTTCCCCTTCTGTTAGGGGTATCCGGGAATGACAATCGTCGTCGTCGTTTCAGCCTATCAATAGTCCACAGCTGAACATAGGCCTCCCCCATAGATTGCCACAAAAGTTTGTAGCTTTCGTTTTGGGGGGATTTTGCCATAGTTGCCACGCTTGGCAGATGGGTTGGCAACCGCAGTTTATTTATTCAGATGTTCCAGCAAGATGCTGCCCATCTCCTGGTTTTCATTTTCCCTCTGTCGACTTTTACGACACCCACGGGATGAGATGGGGTGGTAGATTCTCTTAAGCCGCTACCACACGGCAGGGAATGACAATAACAATACAATATTACCACTAAGGAACAGCCTATAAATGTCCCACCCCAGTGCCGGTTATTCTGCTGTGAAGCAGTGTGTGCAAGCATTGCTGTGTTTCGGTTTGAAGGGCACTGTGAGCTAGCGTAATCACTGGGCATATGAGACTTAAGAACTTATGTCTCAAGGTGATGGGCACAGTGTGGTGACACACACAGAAATGTTCTGGGTGACACAGCATTTGTTATGGGCGGACGTTGCACTTACCATCAGGTGAACGTTTTGCTCGTTTCATCACTTTATCCAACACAAAAAAAAAATTACGCGGCTACCCGGTCTATTTATTTAACAAAATGACGGTAAAGTGGTTTGCCAACCGTCACGTCTCGTTTTGCTGCGGGGGCGAAGTGACTACGGATATGGTCTCTGCCTACCCCTTAAATGTGTCCCTTAATCGTGATTGTATATATGTATGTGAAGTGTGCCAAGCCGTTTAAGCGGCTTGGCGGACTCTTCCCGACTCCTAAACTCTCTCAAAATCAAAGAGAAGAGATCTGTGCTCAGTAGTGGGACAGCAGTAACAGAAGGCTGTTATTTACTTTTTAAGCGGTTTTAATTTTTTTTAAGAATTTTATTTATAAAAAATATTAACGGCCTGTAACATTACATTTCCCAATATCAAATACGTTTTCGCATCTACCTTATGTATATACTGACACGCCCAAAAATTACATAGTGAGCGCTAATTGACAGAGACGTAACCGATATTACTTATCAGCGTGGATACATTAACATCAAGGCCGAATGTTTAAAAACGACTGTCCTTATCTTCCCAACCTATGACCGTCACGACTACGGACACAACAAAACGCGGATAACGGCCTTTTCTCTAATAATAAATTCAACAACTTTAGTTAAAACGACACATTCCAGCTATGAACACAAGCCGATAGGTGTCCGGGAGAGTAGAATAGCACCTACCTCTTTCCTATCGAGGTGTCGTAAGAGGCGACTAAGGTATTGTACGGATAGCCTTTATTCGATTACCATTACATGCAATGCTGTTACTGCGTGGGAGTAAAGGGGAGTAAGAATTTTTTGACTCGTACCAAAATGGCGGCGACGAGGTTCGCCACCCGTCACGTCTTGTTTCCCGGGTGGGCGAAAAGTGGGCTACGTGAGCAGCCTCCGCCTACCCCTTATATGGGAAAAAGGCTCGACTGTATGTATATGTATGACCATAAACTTTCACGTATGAACGATGAAAAATTTATTAACTGCAACCAACGCGAGAAGTATGTATAAACTAAACTCTTCTAATTTGTGTTATTTATTATAGTAAATGACGTAACGAGCAAGTCGTTTATCTGATGGTAAGTGCAACGCCAGTTTTACCCGACTACGGCAAAGTCAAAAGGTACTTTTGAGGTCCCATACGCCCTGTAATTACACTACCTTAAGTGCCTTTCAAACCAAAACGAAACACCTTTTTTGCTTACTACTGTTTTAAGAGAGTATAACTGGCACTGCGGTGGTACCTACCTAGACGGATTTCTGCATAGGAGCCTTACCACTAGAACGCCTATTTGTAACAATTGCAGAGCTACCTAGTCACCCTGAGCTATCAGATTTTAGTTCTCGTAGGCCCAGTAATTTACTGGCTACAGTGCACATCGAAGAGAAACACCGCATTACATGCACACTACAACTTAGCGGCAGAACAGTAAATTAAAGTTTTTTTTAATGTATTTTTTACAGTAATACTTGCACACATAGCGGTAGAACAGTAATTTAGGTTTTTTTTTAATGAACCTTCCTTAATTGACAGCTATACTAAGCTTTGAATCTCATGACGTTACAGAGATCTATTCTATAAATGAGGACAGATCGGAAAAACATTCGTAATAGTTTATGTTAAGGCACTCCTAACAGCATAATGCAACATTGTATCTGGTTACAGTTGAACGGATTCTGAATCACTTAAATCAAGGCTGCCAGTTTGCTGATTTGGATCGCTGCTTGCGGAATCAAGCGTCTGAAGATGTTTATGAAACATAACCAACTATGTAGTTACTTAAAAGTAGACACTAACTGTTTTCTTAAATACTGGCTGGTTTGAGGTATACTGGAGTCCGAAGAAGGATTTATAATTTAGCATATAAGCTATTTATGACATATTCCACACTAATAAAAGGTTGTGAAACAGAAATTAAAAAAAAATCTAACAAAACGTCGAACTGGGAGCACGACGTTCATTCAGTTGGCAAATCGCCTTACACGAGTGAAAACTATAAATGAATTAAATTATTTCATTTTCATTAAAGAAAAAAAAACTATAAATGATTTTTTATTATTATAGTCTTGGACAGACAGAGAAACCACAAACTTTTTTAGTGCTTCAAAAGATAATCATTATACTAGTTAATTTAATACATACTATAAATAAAATAGATAATTTTACCAACGTAGAAAATTATATGATTTTAAACCTGCTAAACGCAACAGGTACTTTCCCTATTTCTAAATATATCACGAAAACATTTTTAAAACGAACGCCGAAAATTCAACTTACATTCACAAAACTTTGAACGTGAATCCATAACTTTTTCCATAATTTATTACTCCAATTATTTCGTTAATTGAAAAACTTCTTTGTAAATAAATATAATTGCAAACAACTTCCTGAGCTAACTATTTGTGACAAAATATCTGTCCGCTGCGGTATGCCAGTGTTACGAGGTGAAGTATGGAAAAATGCCAAAAGCAATCTACATTTGCCAGACATACTGTCTAGTCGAGTAGCTATTGCATACCATCCAATAATAGAGAAGTTACACCGTAGTCGACGTCTTACACCGTAGGCCCCGTGACCATGGGATATTTTTTTTTATTGGAGAAAGGGACGAGACGAGCAAAACGTTCACCAGATGGTAAGTGTAACGTCCGCCCATAGCAATACTGTGTGACGCGGAACATTTCTGCGTGACACCTCACTGCGTTTGTCACCCTGAGACCTCAGTTCTTAAGTCTCGTATGCCCAGTGAATACGCTAGCTCTCAGTGCCCTTCAAACCGAAATACTAATGTTTGCACACTACTGCTTCACGGCAGAATGATTGGCCCTGGGGTGGTACGCAGTGTACCATTACAGAAAAAGTTTGGAAAACCTGCGTAACTGCCACAATTAGCTGGCGGCTATGAAATCGAAGTAAATAAAACTAGCTAATCCATTCAATTATTTCGCACAGTATCGTGACTAGGGCATCGAGCCCGGGTTTACCCGGACCGAAAAAACCCGGGTTTTTTTCCCGGTTCTGAGAATTACAAAAAACTCGGGTTTGATTTTTAAAACTCGGGTTTTTCGGGTTTTCTTTAAATACTTTTGTTTTTGTTATTTATTAAGTTTAAGCCACTTCGAACTCACGAAGTTCACTTCGTGAACGTTAGGAGTTTTATATGTAGTGTTTGGTGACGCTCTTGATAGGTAAGTATCTGCTAAATTAATGTTGTTATTCAATAAAACGTAACTTACAGTTTTAGCTTGTTGTATATTGACGTGATGTCGTAAATGTATTTGAACTTTTTTTTGGTATTTATATTCGATTTTTATTGCTAATATTTTAATTTAATACTAGCGCTAACTAACCATGAATAGGTAAGGCCTCGCAGTCGTTGCCTGCAAGCATTACATCGTGAAAAAATACGATTGCAATTATTATAATAAAACTAAGTTTCCTTTCAGATGAATCCCCTTCGTTGACCATAAATCAATGAGATATGGATTTTAGAGTAGTAACTCGTAAGGAAGGAGACAACACATCTGTTTGGCACTATTTTCTCAGAAACAAAAATGAAGCTAAATGTAAAACATGCCAAAAAGTTGCAGTCTACTAAGACATTTAAAGAATATTCACACGGTTGGTATAGAGGCTGCAAGGCATTCAACAATCGAAACAACAGCTCAAGTTAGTGCGTCTTCTTCAAAAGAAATTCCCGAAGCGCCAAAAAAGAAAACTAAGTTGACACACTATTTTGAGACTGATGCAAACCCAAGTATGCAGGTTATGGTGTCTCGTATGGCTGCAGCTGATGGAATTCCTCTTAGAACGTTCTCAAAATCTAAATATATCTAATATCTCAAGATTTAAAGTACCTTTTTGAAAAGACCGGCAACAAATTACCCACTACTGCTGATACCGTTCGCAATATAATTCTCAAAGATTTTAATAAAAGAAATCAACGAGATAAAAATTATACTGTCAGATGAATATAAGTTTTTGATATCATTCGATGAATGGACATCCAATAAAATAGAAGATATATGGGGCTCACTTTACAATCACCAAATTTTGCAAGGGATAGCAGTTTTGAAATCTAGGTCTCACACGCATTCACGGGTCCATGAATGCAGCCTCATGCGTACAATTGATTGAGGCCAAGTTGGACGAATATGGGGTATCTCTAACAAATGACATCGTCGCTCAAAACACAGACGGTTGCAGCCTAATGGTTGCATTAGGGAAGTCCCTTAAGTCATACCATCAGCTATGCATCGCTCATGCCGTTCAGCTGGCAATTGTGGACGTAATGTACAAACGCAATGCCAGCTTCGAGGAAAACGTCGCTCAGCTTGCCGAACTTGACGAGGATGAAAATTTGCCTTTATCGGTATTGGCTCAAAGAATGCGAACTGTAGAATTTAACGACGACACGAATTCTACAAACAATGACGAGGATGGTGTTGAAATAAATAATGAATCCTCGTTTATGGAGTCTTTCAGTTCACAGTCTTTTAGATACAACGATCTGCTATCAAAAGTACGAAAAGTGGTAAAAATCTTCAAGAACTCTCCGACTAAAAACCATGACATCCTTCAAAAACATGTCAGAGCTGATTTTGGACAGGAGTACTCCCTGCTGCTAGATAGGAAAACGCGCTGGAGTAGCATTTCTGCCATGTTAGGTCGGTTTCTGAAATTGAAAATATCTATTACAAAATTACTTTAATTGATTTAAAAACAGACATTGCATTTACTGATGATGACTGGAGAAATATAGATGAGATCCAGAAAATATTGGATGTTATTAAAACTGTCGTCGAGGCGCTATGTCGACGCGATGCAACAGTACTTAGAGCAGATGTTTCCCTAAAATTTGCATTGAAGAAAATGGATGAAATGAAGACACCACTAAGTAACAAAATACCAACTGCATTGAGCAAACGATACGCAAAAAGAAGACTAACTCAAGCAGCAACACTACAGTACTTGACTAATCCGGGTAAATATTTTGAGAACATTCAAAATGAAGATAAAACTGTTTGTTATCGTCCTACAGGTGATGAAATGCTAAACGAAATTGTTAATCTGATTTAACGCACAACCAAAAAACAAAATATAACACTTGAAAATTTGCCAGCGACAGACCAAGACCTGCGAGAAATTGACATTCAGTTGTCTACTTTGACAAATGAAGTCAAGCTGTTGCTACTGATAATAGTGCTCCTGAAACTGCTTGAATGCCTGAATCAGCTTGTCCATCAGACGATTTGCTTACTACTGTGAGGGTGGAAATGGCACTCTTCGAGCGAGGGCGTTACCTATTGCTGGTATATGAACCTACTAGCGTCATTTTAAGATATTCTGAAGAAAAAATAAATCTTTATCACTTTTTAAACATTAAAACTGTTTTTGTAATTTGTAAAGTACTGTTTCATTTATTTAAATTCTTCCTCATTCTTTATATTTTGTACTCATTGTAGGAAATCGATATATAAACGCAGATTAGTGTATTTTAAAACATTACAATAAAAAGATCGAAATGCTCGAAAAAACCGGTCTACCCGGGTTTTGATTACTCTTAGACCCGAAAATCTGGGTTTTCAAAATTGAACCGAGTTTCGATGCCCTAATCGTGACCATGAACAGATGGCGCCATCTAACTTTTTTAAGAATGTAAAGTACTCTAACCGTCAGCTGTCGTTAAAGGTAGTTAGATTTCTAAGAAATTTATTGTCGTGTAGTGGCGGCTTTAAATAATTTACGACCCCATCTCATCCCGTGGGTGCCGTAAAAGTCGACATTGGGGAAACTTAAAACCAAAGGATGGGCAGCAGCGGTTGCCAAACCGCCTGCTAAGCGTTGCAACTATGGCAAAATCCCCACAAAATGAGAGGTACAAGCTTTTGTGTTTCTGTGGGGGAAGCCTATGTTCAGCAGTGGAATAGTGATATACTGAAGTGATGATGATGATTATGAAGACATTTGCTTATTTATCATCATTAGAGGGAAAATTTTTCTTCAAAATAACATATCAAACATTAATTTCGATACAGTATTAAGGGATATTTCATAGTCACAAATAACACCTTCGAGAAATAATTTACTCGTATATAGGTAGGTATGTCATATCACCCAAGGGACGAGATGGGGTAATGGATTATTTTACGTTGGCTACCACACGACGAACCAAATGACACATTTTATTTTATTATTTGAAAAAACGATACCCCTTACTAGGATTTCTTCTTTATCGTGACTGATTCTTACAGGTATAAATTTCTCATACATAACACAACCAGATCCGAAAATCAATGTGTTTTTGCACAAACGCTGGCTTTGGCTGGGATTCGAACCTAGAACCCGCAGCGTAGAAGTCAGGTACTCTGAGCACAAGGCCATTTGGATATGGGAAGATGAAGACGAGTGAGTGTTTTTTGCAGATTTCAACTCTTTGCACTTGAAATATGAGAGACTCTTGTAGGTTTTACAATCTGTACTTTACTTTTTATTTATCGCCAACATGTTGTTACGTTATACGACAGAATCCCTGCGATAGACTTGCGCGTGTTCCCGTGAGGTGTAGCTTATGAACGATTATCTCAAATTAGATTATCACATCACAGGAAAGTAAAGAAAAAACTTGTCTGTCCCACTTTGTATAATAACTATTGTCAGAACTAAATGGATAATGAAATTGACACGAATATTCCAAATTACGCGTAATGATATAGTCATGACATTTTAAAGCTAGTGGTAATCTTTCCAGACTTAATAAGGATAACTTCGACGACATTGTTGCAAGCGATACTTTGGATTTTGCTCTTGAAGTACGAGTATTTCCATATCTGGCAAGCATACAATTGCGAAATGTCTGACTCATGGCGCTTCAGAAAGTTACTTCAGAAAATTGGCGCAATGATATCACGTGTTACCAAAGTTGCTATTATTTAAAATTAATATTTTTTCAGACAGAATTTAATTTTTTTTTAATAAATGTAAAATTAATTAGCGAACTTCTAAATCGGTTAAAAAGTATGACTATACTTCTAAGTCGGTATAATAAATATATGAAACGGCAATAAATTTTTGTAAAAAGCATACAAGCTTTTTTAGTGACGAAACTGTCGAGAGGCGCAAAACGTTCAGCTGGTGGTAAGTGCAACGGCTGCCCATAAAAAATGCCGTGTCACCGATAACATTTGTGTGGCACTACCCTGCGCCCGTCCTCCTGAGACAGTTCTTAAGTCTCATGTTCCCACTAATTACACTAAGTCTCTTCTCACTGAAACTCAGTAATGTTTGCACATTAGTGCTTAACGGCAGAATAACTGGCACTTCGGTAGTACCTACCTAGTCAGATTCATACATAATAGTTTTGGATTCGCACACACCGCATCTCAGGTACTGCCAGCCGCCGCCTATCTGACATAATTAAAATTGTTTCAGCTTAGAGATTGTCCTCGCGTTTCCTTTAGCCGATTGTACTAGACACTCACGGTACGAAATCACCACACGGCGAAGTTATTCAATTTGTATTAATTACTGAATATTCAAAAAATGCAGTTAGAAAACTTTTTTTACTGTTTATATTAGTCACTAGCTATAGAATAAAGCTTACAACTAACAAATGAAAACCAGCCGTACCAACATGCCAGGCTTCACGTACAGACAAATTGGCACTCAGATATTCATTCAGTACTCCGCCTGACGCAGCTTCAAAGCTCAGTCGACTTATATAATATTCAGTGCTCAAACGATCGAGCTCCTGTAGCACCCACAGCAAACTCAATATGCCCGTGAATAAATTCATAAAGGAAGGTTATTAATCCATACTAAAGTTACTTTCTCTGTCGCTCTGCTTTTTTTAAGGTTTTTTTAAATCAAAAAGTTCCCGCGGTATTTTTTAAAAACCAGAACCCACGCGGACGTAGCCGCGGGTTTCAGCTAATAAAATATAATACAGAAACGCTGGTGTTTTTGTTCTTTCATTATTTCAGCCTATCATTAGTACTCGTACAATGCTGAACATAGTCCTCCCACATAGATTGCCACAACAATTAATTTATTAGCTCTACAGTTGCCACGCTTGGCAGTCGGGTTGGCAACCGCAGTTTATTTATTGAGATGTTTCAGGAAGATGCTGCTTACAATCTCCTGGTATTCATTTTTCCTCTGTCGACTTTTACGACACCCACGGGATGAGATGGGGTGGTAGATTATCTAAAGACGCCACCTCAAGTCCGTTCGTTTTGTTCTTTGCAATCATTTAAATATCCTGTTTATAAGGGTTTTGTAAATATTAAAAACTTTTTAATATTATTGTTACTACCTCTTCTTTTCATCAGCCTGTAAGTCTTTCCCAAGTAAGAAGGATTTGCCGTAATTATCACACTTGGCAGGCGGGTTGACCACACTATAAGACACTGCTGCCTGTCACCAGTCTGTATTTTCGGACTGGTAATTTACGAGATGGTTATTCCGTCACCTGTCGCAAGCCATGAGGTTTTCCCTTTTTTTCTCTCGATCGACTCTTACACACAATGGAGGTGGGGCCGTAGATTTTCTTAAGACGGCGCAATAAACTATTATTTGCATTGTTACATCATAGACTTCAATTTCATAGCACGCGAGTTATTTGGGTCCGATCATCGCTAGCTAAATAGCTAATTTTTGAAGTGAAACATCTTTGGGCGTGATGTTAGAATAATTTTATGGTTGAATTTGAGTGCAGCGTTATTCTTAATTAATGTTTATCGATTAATTAATAATTGTTTGTATATGAAGCAGTTATTTTACAGTGAATATTATTTTAATTTCAATAAAATTTCTAATACATATAACTTACAACTACAGTCACGTGTACCGAGTCGCACGCGCTCTTTTTTAACCAGGATCCCACCTAGTGTTAAGTGGTGATAAAGTTGGTAGTCACGTTAACTTAGAAGTTAGCCATACAGAGTACCACGTGAAAGTGGCCCAGGAAGAGTTCCACCCTCTCCTTAAGCGCACCAGAAACGATGACGCAAACGTTTTGCGTGTCCTCGAGATTGTGACGCTATGACTCCAACAAGTCGCCTTGAACGTCTTTCCACTAAGTCTAAGAAACCTAGTTGACAATTAGCAGCATCAGCCCAAATATGCCAACTGTAGTTCATACGAGATCGAACATTATTTCGATACAGATTACGGAGCTGTTCCCTGGTGAAGCACTAGCACATTGGCGATTACAGCAACATGGCAGCCAGTTTAACCTTAAACTCACTGGTCGCGACTTACATTTAGGCAAAAACACATATTGTTGATTTTCGGCTGTTGTTTTGTTTGCCCCTGTGAGTTTGGGCAGCATCCCTGACTACCTCCGTCCATATCACATGAGCGTTACATCAGGCGCGAGTGGGTCGGGGAGAGTGTGTGCCTGTATTTTCGCGTACACTTGTGGCACTATATTATCTACTGCTCAGTTAATGGCTTCCAACAGTATTCGGAAACTGTCGCCGTGGTCAAAAATCGGCCAGGGGGACATATCAATTAGTAATGTTAAACTCCAGCCGCAGTGAGTCACTAATCAAAATGACATGCGACGCCCAAGTGAAACAATTTTAGAGTTTAAACCGCTTATGATTTTCATTCCATTCTCTGGCCCGTTTGATTCCGGTTGAACAGTACACGTTTAATTTTGTAACAATATCTTCATCAATTAAAAAAACATTAACCAGCCACACGAAGTAAACCGTAGTATAATTTACAAATAATTTAATTATACAAAGACAAGGAATTCGCAACATTGAATTTGGAATGCAGTAAAATTGTCCGGGATAATTTATACAGGTAGGGTTGCCAACTATTTTAAAGACAAATATCATAGACTAAAACTAAGTTTTTTACTAAAAACATGGTTATTTCCAAATCTTAAACATTTATAGACATAAATAATAAAATACATTAAATACGGACAATAACTTTCATTCCTTTCATAAATATTCTAAAGAATCCGTCTCGCCCTGTTTCGCTTACTATATTAAGGTCAATCCATTCATATCATGCGTTAATATTATTTCACGAAATAAAGTATTTTCGTATACAATACTTGTTATTGCATACCTATAAATTAAATCGACGCAAAATAAAGTATGATCCGTTATTATAAAACTGTAGTTGGTAACCCTATAGGTGGGTGGGGAAGGACAGGTAAAGAAGAAGAGAAGTGATACTATTATTTGCCAGACCCGGATAATAGAATATTTAGTTAGAGCTACGCATGTTCAAACATTTGTCATTCTTTATTATTTAATTACAATGTCAATTAGACATAACTCTTTGGAGTGTACTGAATTTAATTTATAGATGCTAATTATTTACTTAAGAGTATTGATGTGTACATTCCATAACAGCACCTGCATGTCTGAGAAATTAAAAATATTTCGAAGACATGTGTCCGCCAACCCGCATTGGAGCAGCGTGGCGGATTCTTCCTAGCTCCTTAACCCTCTCAGAAATGAGAAGAGGCCTGTGCTCAGTAGTGGGACAGCAGTAACAGAAGGCTGTTATTTACTTTTTAAGCGGTTTTAATTTTTTTTAAGAATTTTATTTATAAAAAATATTAACGGCCTGTAACATTACATTTCCCAATATCAAATACGTTTTCGCATCTACCTTATGTATATACTGACACGCCCAAAAATTACATAGTGAGCGCTAATTGACAGAGACGTAACCGATATTACTTATCAGCGTGGATACATTAACATCAAGGCCGAATGTTTAAAAACGACTGTCCTTATCTTCCCAACCTATGACCGTCACGACTACGGACACAACAAAACGCGGATAACGGCCTTTTCTCTAATAATAAATTCAACAACTTTAGTTAAAACGACACATTCCAGCTATGAACACAAGCCGATAGGTGTCCGGGAGAGTAGAATAGCACCTACCTCTTTCCTATCGAGGTGTCGTAAGAGGCGACTAAGGTATTGTACGGATAGCCTTTATTCGATTACCATTACATGCAATGCTGTTACTGCGTGGGAGTAAAGGGGAGTAAGAATTTTTTGACTCGTACCAAAATGGCGGCGACGAGGTTCGCCACCCGTCACGTCTTGTTTCCCGGGTGGGCGAAAAGTGGGCTACGTGAGCAGCCTCCGCCTACCCCTTATATGGGAAAAAGGCTCGACTGTATGTATATGTATGACCATAAACTTTCACGTATGAACGATGAAAAATTTATTAACTGCAACCAACGCGAGAAGTATGTATAAACTAAACTCTTCTAATTTGTGTTATTTATTATAGTAAATGACGTAACGAGCAAGTCGTTTATCTGATGGTAAGTGCAACGCCAGTTTTACCCGACTACGGCAAAGTCAAAAGGTACTTTTGAGGTCCCATACGCCCTGTAATTACACTACCTTACAGTGCCTTTCAAACCAAAACGAAACACCTTTTTTGCTTACTACTGTTTTAAGAGAGTATAACTGGCACTGCGGTGGTACCTACCTAGACGGATTTCTGCATAGGAGCCTTACCACTAGAACGCCTATTTGTAACAATTGCAGAGCTACCTAGTCACCCTGAGCTATCAGATTTTAGTTCTCGTAGGCCCAGTAATTTACTGGCTACAGTGCACATCGAAGAGAAACACCGCATTACATGCACACTACAACTTAGCGGCAGAACAGTAAATTAAAGTTTTTTTTAATGTATTTTTTACAGTAATACTTGCACACATAGCGGTAGAACAGTAATTTAGGTTTTTTTTTAATGAACCTTCCTTAATTGACAGCTATACTAAGCTTTGAATCTCATGACGTTACAGAGATCTATTCTATAAATGAGGACAGATCGGAAAAACATTCGTAATAGTTTATGTTAAGGCACTCCTAACAGCATAATGCAACATTGTATCTGGTTACAGTTGAACGGATTCTGAATCACTTAAATCAAGGCTGCCAGTTTGCTGATTTGGATCGCTGCTTGCGGAATCAAGCGTCTGAAGATGTTTATGAAACATAACCAACTATGTAGTTACTTAAAAGTAGACACTAACTGTTTTCTTAAATACTGGCTGGTTTGAGGTATACTGGAGTCCGAAGAAGGATTTATAATTTAGCATATAAGCTATTTATGACATATTCCACACTAATAAAAGGTTGTGAAACAGAAATTAAAAAAAAATCTAACAAAACGTCGAACTGGGAGCACGACGTTCATTCAGTTGGCAAATCGCCTTACACGAGTGAAAACTATAAATGAATTAAATTATTTCATTTTCATTAAAGAAAAAAAAACTATAAATGATTTTTTATTATTATAGTCTTGGACAGACAGAGAAACCACAAACTTTTTTAGTGCTTCAAAAGATAATCATTATACTAGTTAATTTAATACATACTATAAATAAAATAGATAATTTTACCAACGTAGAAAATTATATGATTTTAAACCTGCTAAACGCAACAGGTACTTTCCCTATTTCTAAATATATCACGAAAACATTTTTAAAACGAACGCCGAAAATTCAACTTACATTCACAAAACTTTGAACGTGAATCCATAACTTTTTCCATAATTTATTACTCCAATTATTTCGTTAATTGAAAAACTTCTTTGTAAATAAATATAATTGCAAACAACTTCCTGAGCTAACTATTTGTGACAAAATATCTGTCCGCTGCGGTATGCCAGTGTTACGAGGTGAAGTATGGAAAAATGCCAAAAGCAATCTACATTTGCCAGACATACTGTCTAGTCGAGTAGCTATTGCATACCATCCAATAATAGAGAAGTTACACCGTAGTCGACGTCTTACACCGTAGGCCCCGTGACCATGGGATATTTTTTTTTATTGGAGAAAGGGACGAGACGAGCAAAACGTTCACCAGATGGTAAGTGTAACGTCCGCCCATAGCAATACTGTGTGACGCGGAACATTTCTGCGTGACACCTCACTGCGTTTGTCACCCTGAGACCTCAGTTCTTAAGTCTCGTATGCCCAGTGAATACGCTAGCTCTCAGTGCCCTTCAAACCGAAATACTAATGTTTGCACACTACTGCTTCACGGCAGAATGATTGGCCCTGGGGTGGTACGCAGTGTACCATTACAGAAAAAGTTTGGAAAACCTGCGTAACTGCCACAATTAGCTGGCGGCTATGAAATCGAAGTAAATAAAACTAGCTAATCCATTCAATTATTTCGCACAGTATCGTGACTAGGGCATCGAGCCCGGGTTTACCCGGACCGAAAAAACCCGGGTTTTTTTCCCGGTTCTGAGAATTACAAAAAACTCGGGTTTGATTTTTAAAACTCGGGTTTTTCGGGTTTTCTTTAAATACTTTTGTTTTTGTTATTTATTAAGTTTAAGCCACTTCGAACTCACGAAGTTCACTTCGTGAACGTTAGGAGTTTTATATGTAGTGTTTGGTGACGCTCTTGATAGGTAAGTATCTGCTAAATTAATGTTGTTATTCAATAAAACGTAACTTACAGTTTTAGCTTGTTGTATATTGACGTGATGTCGTAAATGTATTTGAACTTTTTTTTGGTATTTATATTCGATTTTTATTGCTAATATTTTAATTTAATACTAGCGCTAACTAACCATGAATAGGTAAGGCCTCGCAGTCGTTGCCTGCAAGCATTACATCGTGAAAAAATACGATTGCAATTATTATAATAAAACTAAGTTTCCTTTCAGATGAATCCCCTTCGTTGACCATAAATCAATGAGATATGGATTTTAGAGTAGTAACTCGTAAGGAAGGAGACAACACATCTGTTTGGCACTATTTTCTCAGAAACAAAAATGAAGCTAAATGTAAAACATGCCAAAAAGTTGCAGTCTACTAAGACATTTAAAGAATATTCACACGGTTGGTATAGAGGCTGCAAGGCATTCAACAATCGAAACAACAGCTCAAGTTAGTGCGTCTTCTTCAAAAGAAATTCCCGAAGCGCCAAAAAAGAAAACTAAGTTGACACACTATTTTGAGACTGATGCAAACCCAAGTATGCAGGTTATGGTGTCTCGTATGGCTGCAGCTGATGGAATTCCTCTTAGAACGTTCTCAAAATCTAAATATATCTAATATCTCAAGATTTAAAGTACCTTTTTGAAAAGACCGGCAACAAATTACCCACTACTGCTGATACCGTTCGCAATATAATTCTCAAAGATTTTAATAAAAGAAATCAACGAGATAAAAATTATACTGTCAGATGAATATAAGTTTTTGATATCATTCGATGAATGGACATCCAATAAAATAGAAGATATATGGGGCTCACTTTACAATCACCAAATTTTGCAAGGGATAGCAGTTTTGAAATCTAGGTCTCACACGCATTCACGGGTCCATGAATGCAGCCTCATGCGTACAATTGATTGAGGCCAAGTTGGACGAATATGGGGTATCTCTAACAAATGACATCGTCGCTCAAAACACAGACGGTTGCAGCCTAATGGTTGCATTAGGGAAGTCCCTTAAGTCATACCATCAGCTATGCATCGCTCATGCCGTTCAGCTGGCAATTGTGGACGTAATGTACAAACGCAATGCCAGCTTCGAGGAAAACGTCGCTCAGCTTGCCGAACTTGACGAGGATGAAAATTTGCCTTTATCGGTATTGGCTCAAAGAATGCGAACTGTAGAATTTAACGACGACACGAATTCTACAAACAATGACGAGGATGGTGTTGAAATAAATAATGAATCCTCGTTTATGGAGTCTTTCAGTTCACAGTCTTTTAGATACAACGATCTGCTATCAAAAGTACGAAAAGTGGTAAAAATCTTCAAGAACTCTCCGACTAAAAACCATGACATCCTTCAAAAACATGTCAGAGCTGATTTTGGACAGGAGTACTCCCTGCTGCTAGATAGGAAAACGCGCTGGAGTAGCATTTCTGCCATGTTAGGTCGGTTTCTGAAATTGAAAATATCTATTACAAAATTACTTTAATTGATTTAAAAACAGACATTGCATTTACTGATGATGACTGGAGAAATATAGATGAGATCCAGAAAATATTGGATGTTATTAAAACTGTCGTCGAGGCGCTATGTCGACGCGATGCAACAGTACTTAGAGCAGATGTTTCCCTAAAATTTGCATTGAAGAAAATGGATGAAATGAAGACACCACTAAGTAACAAAATACCAACTGCATTGAGCAAACGATACGCAAAAAGAAGACTAACTCAAGCAGCAACACTACAGTACTTGACTAATCCGGGTAAATATTTTGAGAACATTCAAAATGAAGATAAAACTGTTTGTTATCGTCCTACAGGTGATGAAATGCTAAACGAAATTGTTAATCTGATTTAACGCACAACCAAAAAACAAAATATAACACTTGAAAATTTGCCAGCGACAGACCAAGACCTGCGAGAAATTGACATTCAGTTGTCTACTTTGACAAATGAAGTCAAGCTGTTGCTACTGATAATAGTGCTCCTGAAACTGCTTGAATGCCTGAATCAGCTTGTCCATCAGACGATTTGCTTACTACTGTGAGGGTGGAAATGGCACTCTTCGAGCGAGGGCGTTACCTATTGCTGGTATATGAACCTACTAGCGTCATTTTAAGATATTCTGAAGAAAAAATAAATCTTTATCACTTTTTAAACATTAAAACTGTTTTTGTAATTTGTAAAGTACTGTTTCATTTATTTAAATTCTTCCTCATTCTTTATATTTTGTACTCATTGTAGGAAATCGATATATAAACGCAGATTAGTGTATTTTAAAACATTACAATAAAAAGATCGAAATGCTCGAAAAAACCGGTCTACCCGGGTTTTGATTACTCTTAGACCCGAAAATCTGGGTTTTCAAAATTGAACCGAGTTTCGATGCCCTAATCGTGACCATGAACAGATGGCGCCATCTAACTTTTTTAAGAATGTAAAGTACTCTAACCGTCAGCTGTCGTTAAAGGTAGTTAGATTTCTAAGAAATTTATTGTCGTGTAGTGGCGGCTTTAAATAATTTACGACCCCATCTCATCCCGTGGGTGCCGTAAAAGTCGACATTGGGGAAACTTAAAACCAAAGGATGGGCAGCAGCGGTTGCCAAACCGCCTGCTAAGCGTTGCAACTATGGCAAAATCCCCACAAAATGAGAGGTACAAGCTTTTGTGTTTCTGTGGGGGAAGCCTATGTTCAGCAGTGGAATAGTGATATACTGAAGTGATGATGATGATTATGAAGACATTTGCTTATTTATCATCATTAGAGGGAAAATTTTTCTTCAAAATAACATATCAAACATTAATTTCGATACAGTATTAAGGGATATTTCATAGTCACAAATAACACCTTCGAGAAATAATTTACTCGTATATAGGTAGGTATGTCATATCACCCAAGGGACGAGATGGGGTAATGGATTATTTTACGTTGGCTACCACACGACGAACCAAATGACACATTTTATTTTATTATTTGAAAAAACGATACCCCTTACTAGGATTTCTTCTTTATCGTGACTGATTCTTACAGGTATAAATTTCTCATACATAACACAACCAGATCCGAAAATCAATGTGTTTTTGCACAAACGCTGGCTTTGGCTGGGATTCGAACCTAGAACCCGCAGCGTAGAAGTCAGGTACTCTGAGCACAAGGCCATTTGGATATGGGAAGATGAAGACGAGTGAGTGTTTTTTGCAGATTTCAACTCTTTGCACTTGAAATATGAGAGACTCTTGTAGGTTTTACAATCTGTACTTTACTTTTTATTTATCGCCAACATGTTGTTACGTTATACGACAGAATCCCTGCGATAGACTTGCGCGTGTTCCCGTGAGGTGTAGCTTATGAACGATTATCTCAAATTAGATTATCACATCACAGGAAAGTAAAGAAAAAACTTGTCTGTCCCACTTTGTATAATAACTATTGTCAGAACTAAATGGATAATGAAATTGACACGAATATTCCAAATTACGCGTAATGATATAGTCATGACATTTTAAAGCTAGTGGTAATCTTTCCAGACTTAATAAGGATAACTTCGACGACATTGTTGCAAGCGATACTTTGGATTTTGCTCTTGAAGTACGAGTATTTCCATATCTGGCAAGCATACAATTGCGAAATGTCTGACTCATGGCGCTTCAGAAAGTTACTTCAGAAAATTGGCGCAATGATATCACGTGTTACCAAAGTTGCTATTATTTAAAATTAATATTTTTTCAGACAGAATTTAATTTTTTTTTAATAAATGTAAAATTAATTAGCGAACTTCTAAATCGGTTAAAAAGTATGACTATACTTCTAAGTCGGTATAATAAATATATGAAACGGCAATAAATTTTTGTAAAAAGCATACAAGCTTTTTTAGTGACGAAACTGTCGAGAGGCGCAAAACGTTCAGCTGGTGGTAAGTGCAACGGCTGCCCATAAAAAATGCCGTGTCACCGATAACATTTGTGTGGCACTACCCTGCGCCCGTCCTCCTGAGACAGTTCTTAAGTCTCATGTTCCCACTAATTACACTAAGTCTCTTCTCACTGAAACTCAGTAATGTTTGCACATTAGTGCTTAACGGCAGAATAACTGGCACTTCGGTAGTACCTACCTAGTCAGATTCATACATAATAGTTTTGGATTCGCACACACCGCATCTCAGGTACTGCCAGCCGCCGCCTATCTGACATAATTAAAATTGTTTCAGCTTAGAGATTGTCCTCGCGTTTCCTTTAGCCGATTGTACTAGACACTCACGGTACGAAATCACCACACGGCGAAGTTATTCAATTTGTATTAATTACTGAATATTCAAAAAATGCAGTTAGAAAACTTTTTTTACTGTTTATATTAGTCACTAGCTATAGAATAAAGCTTACAACTAACAAATGAAAACCAGCCGTACCAACATGCCAGGCTTCACGTACAGACAAATTGGCACTCAGATATTCATTCAGTACTCCGCCTGACGCAGCTTCAAAGCTCAGTCGACTTATATAATATTCAGTGCTCAAACGATCGAGCTCCTGTAGCACCCACAGCAAACTCAATATGCCCGTGAATAAATTCATAAAGGAAGGTTATTAATCCATACTAAAGTTACTTTCTCTGTCGCTCTGCTTTTTTTAAGGTTTTTTTAAATCAAAAAGTTCCCGCGGTATTTTTTAAAAACCAGAACCCACGCGGACGTAGCCGCGGGTTTCAGCTAATAAAATATAATACAGAAACGCTGGTGTTTTTGTTCTTTCATTATTTCAGCCTATCATTAGTACTCGTACAATGCTGAACATAGTCCTCCCACATAGATTGCCACAACAATTAATTTATTAGCTCTACAGTTGCCACGCTTGGCAGTCGGGTTGGCAACCGCAGTTTATTTATTGAGATGTTTCAGGAAGATGCTGCTTACAATCTCCTGGTATTCATTTTTCCTCTGTCGACTTTTACGACACCCACGGGATGAGATGGGGTGGTAGATTATCTAAAGACGCCACCTCAAGTCCGTTCGTTTTGTTCTTTGCAATCATTTAAATATCCTGTTTATAAGGGTTTTGTAAATATTAAAAACTTTTTAATATTATTGTTACTACCTCTTCTTTTCATCAGCCTGTAAGTCTTTCCCAAGTAAGAAGGATTTGCCGTAATTATCACACTTGGCAGGCGGGTTGACCACACTATAAGACACTGCTGCCTGTCACCAGTCTGTATTTTCGGACTGGTAATTTACGAGATGGTTATTCCGTCACCTGTCGCAAGCCATGAGGTTTTCCCTTTTTTTCTCTCGATCGACTCTTACACACAATGGAGGTGGGGCCGTAGATTTTCTTAAGACGGCGCAATAAACTATTATTTGCATTGTTACATCATAGACTTCAATTTCATAGCACGCGAGTTATTTGGGTCCGATCATCGCTAGCTAAATAGCTAATTTTTGAAGTGAAACATCTTTGGGCGTGATGTTAGAATAATTTTATGGTTGAATTTGAGTGCAGCGTTATTCTTAATTAATGTTTATCGATTAATTAATAATTGTTTGTATATGAAGCAGTTATTTTACAGTGAATATTATTTTAATTTCAATAAAATTTCTAATACATATAACTTACAACTACAGTCACGTGTACCGAGTCGCACGCGCTCTTTTTTAACCAGGATCCCACCTAGTGTTAAGTGGTGATAAAGTTGGTAGTCACGTTAACTTAGAAGTTAGCCATACAGAGTACCACGTGAAAGTGGCCCAGGAAGAGTTCCACCCTCTCCTTAAGCGCACCAGAAACGATGACGCAAACGTTTTGCGTGTCCTCGAGATTGTGACGCTATGACTCCAACAAGTCGCCTTGAACGTCTTTCCACTAAGTCTAAGAAACCTAGTTGACAATTAGCAGCATCAGCCCAAATATGCCAACTGTAGTTCATACGAGATCGAACATTATTTCGATACAGATTACGGAGCTGTTCCCTGGTGAAGCACTAGCACATTGGCGATTACAGCAACATGGCAGCCAGTTTAACCTTAAACTCACTGGTCGCGACTTACATTTAGGCAAAAACACATATTGTTGATTTTCGGCTGTTGTTTTGTTTGCCCCTGTGAGTTTGGGCAGCATCCCTGACTACCTCCGTCCATATCACATGAGCGTTACATCAGGCGCGAGTGGGTCGGGGAGAGTGTGTGCCTGTATTTTCGCGTACACTTGTGGCACTATATTATCTACTGCTCAGTTAATGGCTTCCAACAGTATTCGGAAACTGTCGCCGTGGTCAAAAATCGGCCAGGGGGACATATCAATTAGTAATGTTAAACTCCAGCCGCAGTGAGTCACTAATCAAAATGACATGCGACGCCCAAGTGAAACAATTTTAGAGTTTAAACCGCTTATGATTTTCATTCCATTCTCTGGCCCGTTTGATTCCGGTTGAACAGTACACGTTTAATTTTGTAACAATATCTTCATCAATTAAAAAAACATTAACCAGCCACACGAAGTAAACCGTAGTATAATTTACAAATAATTTAATTATACAAAGACAAGGAATTCGCAACATTGAATTTGGAATGCAGTAAAATTGTCCGGGATAATTTATACAGGTAGGGTTGCCAACTATTTTAAAGACAAATATCATAGACTAAAACTAAGTTTTTTACTAAAAACATGGTTATTTCCAATATCTTAAACATTTATAGACATAAATAATAAAATACATTAAATACGGACAATAACTTTCATTCCTTTCATAAATATTCTAAAGAATCCGTCTCGCCCTGTTTCGCTTACTATATTAAGGTCAATCCATTCATATCATGCGTTAATATTATTTCACGAAATAAAGTATTTTCGTATACAATACTTGTTATTGCATACCTATAAATTAAATCGACGCAAAATAAAGTATGATCCGTTATTATAAAACTGTAGTTGGTAACCCTATAGGTGGGTGGGGAAGGACAGGTAAAGAAGAAGAGAAGTGATACTATTATTTGCCAGACCCGGATAATAGAATATTTAGTTAGAGCTACGCATGTTCAAACATTTGTCATTCTTTATTATTTAATTACAATGTCAATTAGACATAACTCTTTGGAGTGTACTGAATTTAATTTATAGATGCTAATTATTTACTTAAGAGTATTGATGTGTACATTCCATAACAGCACCTGCATGTCTGAGAAATTAAAAATATTTCGAAGACATGTGTCCGCCAACCCGCATTGGAGCAGCGTGGCGGATTCTTCCTAGCTCCTTAACCCTCTCAGAAATGAGAAGAGGCCTGTGCTCAGTAGTGGGACATTTATAGGCTCAAACTTTAGTTTACTTTTTACCTGTTCTCACCAATACATTTTGAAATTTTGTTTGAACACTAAAAATATTTTTTTTATTTAATAGGTAGCATAACGTAAACTTTAATGAATTCACGAAAATGTATTATTTTTGCAGTGCGAATGTTGTGCACATATTGTAATAGTGCCTTGGATGAAAGTAACATTCTATTATTGATTTGAGCACCTTTCGCTCAACAGTAATTCAAAGTTCGCTCAAAAGTTCAATGACAATTAAGAATTACAATTATTGTCCATGGTTTCCGAAACCCCCATAACGCTATCACTCCCTGCGCCATAGAATATTCATTACTAGCTGTGCCCCGCGGTTTCTGCCGCCGTTTAAATTAAAAGGAATCGCTGTAAGGTAGTAAGTAGCGTGATGTTATATAGCCTATAGTCCTTCTTCGATAAATGGGCTATACAACACTAAAACAATGTTTCAATTCGAACCAGTAGTTCCTGAGATTAGCAAGTTTAACCAAACAAACTCTTCTGCTTCATTATATTAGAATATATATACTATACAAATATATATATCAGCATGTTTCAATCAACAATATATAGTCATGAAAACGTGATAAACGGAAAAAGAATAGGATATCGATAAAACAAATCATAAAACAATTCATAATTCATTACGACACAAAACGTCTGACAGTCGAGTGACAGAAAACTATGTCAGCTGTTAATCCAATTATGAATACACCAATCGATGTCAACATTCGTTCATTAATTCCATTAGTCCGCAGCTAGCAACAGGGAATAGTGATATTGAATTTAATTACTTTCCCTATATGGATATGAGAATAGATAATTAAAGGAAACAACGTGTCGTTACGAGTGTGACGTGTAAACGACGCGACGACGTTGGTCACGCCGCGATGCTCCTGTCACTGACGTCATTTGTTCTGGGCGGGAGTGCGGGTTGCGGATGCTGGGTCACGGTCGGGCCAGAAGCTCGAGGAGCGACCGTATCGATTGTGTGCCCTTGTCCTTTTTAAAAGCGACATTTATAATGAAAATGCAACTACGATTGAATTCAAATCGCAAGGGCAACGGGCGCTGACAATGTTAACAATCATAACAATATCACTACATTATTATTGGATTACTCAGTGATAGAGAGAATCACTAATTTATGAACATGGGTTCAAGACAATGATTATATCAAATATATATATATATATATATATATATATATATTTATATATATATATATATCTCTCGTAAAAGGCGAGTAAGGAATTAAACTGCACTGTGCACCCAACAGCGCATGGTGGCGATGGGCTCACCACCTATCACACCAAGTGCATTATATTGTTTTAGTGAAACGTGGATTGTGGCAGTCATCTCTTTTTGCAGTGAGTGCCCAGTCTCTGACTACCCCTTATGGGATACAGTCGTGATCTTATGTATGTATGAATGTATATATATCCTATAATCTCTCTTCTTTTCGGCCCGTTATATGATCAAATCAATGGACTACCATTGATCATATTGCTGTCCCAAAGATCTACGGATAAGGTTTGACGTTACCATCTACCAAAATATTGTTTAGTTTATTGATTACTAGCTGATGCCCGCGACTTCGTCCTTCGTCGGGCTATAGGTTTTAGGTTAAATTATCCCGTGGGAACTATTTGATTTTCCGAATCAAAAACCCTATGTCCGTGTCCAGGATGCAGGCTATTTCTGTGCGGAATTTCGTCAAGATAGGTTCAGCAGTTGAACCGTGAAATGGCAACAAATAGACAGAGGGACGGAGAGAGTTGCTTCCGCATTTATAATATTAGTATTGATATCGGATTACAACAACCACGGGAATGATTGGGATGACGTTCCTTTGACTGTCATACAATAATTGAGATTCAAACGTTTGAAATTTAAAGTTTAACATTTTAAAACAGTAAAATTAATACATATTATTACAAAACTCAACTCAAAATATTTATTGCTATCATATATAACATATTTTAGGCATCAATTATAAACACGATATGGCAAACGAGTGGAGAGTAAAGTTGGACCAAAAGATTCATAAACACTTAGTGTAGACATCAAAAATTCTAATGTAAATAGGATGGCCAAAAATGCCTGACAAGGAATGGAAGCGACATTTGATGAACAATATGCGAATATATAGTTGCTTATAGGAGAATTTACGAGCGAGGATAACTAAAAAATTAGTTAATTGCAAAAAGGATTATCTAAAGGTATTAACGTTTTTGAACGCAATCTGGAATGCAACTTATTTCACCAGTACGTTTCATTTCATTACGTAGTGTAATGCGGTTACGAATTATTATTTTTATTTAAATTTATCCAATATTTGTCATAAATTGCTGTATGAATAAGTTTATGTGAATATTTGTTGTATACACTTCGCGGTAACAATAAAGTAAGACATTTCGAATGAAAGTTTCGTGTCAAGAAATAGGAACTTGATAGGCGTATTTTCGTTTTAATTATTAAATTTCACATACATTTTTCAATGATTTTGAGAAATCTAACATTATTTTACAGTCCTTCGTGCTTAAGTAAATAAGTAATAAAAAAATTATAAAATAAAAATAAATTAAAAGGTTGTTAAAAAGAAATGTCAAAAGTCTTAGAAAATATTTGTCTTTTAAGTGAGTAATCTGTACTCGGGTACACAGTTATGCTCTACAACAGGAAAAGGAAAGCACGTTTCTTTTAAAATTATATCAGAGCGTGCACTTTCCATACCAATATTTTCCTTTACCTCAAATAAAAAGTAAGAACGAAATAGCTTTTTAAAAATAAAAATAGAATTATGCGGTTTAGATTCCTTCAAGATTTTCTTGGTCGTAAGCTAGGACGAATAATGTGTTATACAAATATAGTTATTACAAAAAGTACACAAATACAGATTCCATTATAATGACAAATGCTGGGATTCTTCGTAATGTGCCGTTGTGACTCAGGAGGCGTGGGTGATATTTACTAGTTGTAGGATTCCTATGCAGAAATCAGTCTAGGAAGGTAACACTCCAGGCAAATTATTCTGCCGTGAAGCAGTAGTGTGCAAACATTTCTGTGTTTCGGTCTGAAGGGCGAAGGGCACTGAGAGCTGATGCTCAGGGTGACAAGCGCAGTGTGGTGCCACATAGCAATGTTCTGGGTGACACAGCATTTGTTATGAGCAGACGTTGCAGTTAGCAAGTAACGTATTGCTCGTCTCATCACTTTATCCGATCCGAAAATCCGAAAAATACAGATCATAACATTGGCGCTCGACGCACTATTTAATTATATTGGTGTCAGGTCGAGATAAGGGAATGTTTCAACAGCTACTGTCTATCAATCTGCTCCAACTGTACAATCACCACAGTCCAATCTTCTAGCACAGTTTAATTACTAAAATAAAAAAAGTTAAAATAACAGCCAATAAATGTCCCACTTCTGTGCACAGGCCTCTCATTTCTGATAGGGTTTTGTAGCCGGGAAGAGTCCGCCCGCTGCTAAAATACGGGTGGCGGACTTCAAGTGTCTTCGAAATATTTTTTTTTATTTTTCTAAGAGACAGGTTTCCCTCACGATGTTTACCTTCACCACCGAGTACGTGGTAAATCAGCCTAGGATCGAACCCAAGTTACAAGCGCACTATTAAATTTAATGGCAGCGCCCAGCCTATTTGAGTAAGCTACCACAGGTTAGCAACAATTAAGTATATTAAAAATCTGAAAAATGTTTAAAACAAATATTTAAATCTTACTACATACAGCAGGAGAGTTCGTATATTTGAACAGGAAATACTACTCCGATTTGAATAAAGATTTTTGTATTAGATAGCCTGTTTATTAGGTGAGCGGGGTACCATGCCCTACGGCACGGTCATACGGCTTTCTTTTTTCGCGGGTGAAACCTCTGGGTATCACTTTTATATTATTTTATTATATTATTTATATTACTTGTGGTAGTATTCCTATGCAGGAATCCGTCTAGGTAGTTCCCAGGGTCAGTTATTCTGCCGTGAAGCAATAGTGTGCAAAAATTACTGTGTTTCGGTCTGAAGGGACACTGAGAGCTAGCGTTATCACTGGGTATGTAGACTTAAGAACTGACGTCTCAAGGTGGCGGGCGCAGTGTGGTGCCCGTGCTACACAGAAATATTCTGAGTAACACAGGATCTGTTATGTACGTTTTGCGCGTCGCGTCACTTTATCAAAATATACAAAAATATATATATTCTGGCGGTGATTGTATCCCAACAAGCGAAAATCAGTAAACATTTTTGAAATAGAAGCGACACAAAAAATATCACATAACTGTCTCAGTTGAAAAAAAAACATTATACAGTACGTAGAATAAGTTCAATAACGAAATTCGCGGAGAATTTGCGTAGAATCTCATAAACTTAAGGACATTTTACAGCATTAAGTACAATTATTTTATGGCACAACTAATTTGACGCAACGATATAGAAAGTCCAACCAAAATAGAATCGCTATCCTGGAAAACGTACGCCCACGCTAAGGCGCACCAGTCTCGATTATTAAACCCATAAATCTGGTTCTTTTTATAGTGACCTTTTTCAGTTAGACGAGCTTATTAAAGCTGAAGAGCGTTCTCAAAACTCACAAGAGCGTAAAAAAATCGCAAGTTTTCGTTATTAAAAAAAAACTTCCGGCATAACTTAAAAATACAACAGATTAAATAAATTCAAACGCATAAAGCTAGAACGAACTCCATCAAATCCAACCAGGCTTGCGAATAGCGATTTAAAAGATAAAATAGACAGAAAAAATTTTCTTTGTCTAAGTACAGTTCTGGATTTGTATGAATACAAAGTCCATCCGCTACAAAGACAAAGTTGCTGACTATACTATTCGAAGTATGCCTGGTTTATTTCTTTATCGAAACGATTTTCCTCGAAGTTCGGAAAGTAAAATAGCACAGCGATGCGCCAAACGTTTTTATGACAACCTGCAGTGTTGGACTGGAGCCAGCGGGAGCTTTGGGTCTCCATAGGCCAAAATCTTGTGGCCAAAATGTATTAAAACTTACTCTAGAAACATTTGGCCTACTGAACCAAATTTTCGATTGGATTACATACAAACTGTGGTTCGCATAGCATTGTAAATAAAACAAAATTTTCATATTCTACAGAGCTAATAGTGACTAGATACTTCCAGCCTACATACATACAGTCACGCCGTTTTTCCATATAAGGGGTAGGCAGGGCCTCTCACGTAGCCCACTTTTCCCCTACCGGGAAACGAGACGATCCACGTCGCGCCATTTTGGTACGAGTCAAAAAACTCTTACCTCATTACGTTCCCACGGGCAGTGTAGTGCAAGCATTGCATATTATGGTGTTATTATGCACGAATAAAAGTTGTCCGTAACTCATACCTCCTTAGTCGCCTCATACGTCACCTCGGTAGGAAAGAGGAAGGCGCTATTCTACTCTGTCGGACACTTATCGGCGGTCCTTATACAGTTTTTATTATAAATTAATTGTTGTGTTTACAACTCTTAAAAACTTAAAAAAAAAACCATTTTTATGTTTATTATTTAAACATTTAAACATGGGAGTTGCGCCAAGCAGTTTACTTTGGGACCGAAGTATTTAATTCAAACCCGATGACAGACTGGGACTGAAAGAAATATCCCAAGAGAAAAATAAATACTTTATTCGCAGCTTTTATTATTATTTACGATACTTATCAACTCTTTAAATAATCGTACAAAAGTACGAGAATGCCTGGATCATGCGATGGATTGTTTTTGTTGGATAAACAGATGACGAACTGGCTATATAATAGGTAGCTCAGAACCGTGGTTTGTGGTAATTTATTGGGCCCCATGTTTAAATATGCACTTATGATGGGGCAAATTGGTAAGTACAGTGTAATTTTTTTTGTTATAAACAAAGCATACATACGTTATTAAAAAAAAGGATTATTATTCGCTAACTTCACATAATGTGAAGTAAAGAAAACTCGGTCTATCGTTTCGACAAAAATAAACTTAAAAACGTGTCAAGTTTACGTGCAATTATCATACTCAAAATTTTGATACGAGGGTGGATTGAAAAGTACTCGGCCTAACCAAGAAAATAAACACATACTAAATCAGTTATATTTTTATTTTTCTACATAATCACCATAAAGTTCAATACACTTTTGCCACCTCCCCTTCCAAGCATTTAGACCGTTAAAAAAAAATGATTCTTCCTTAGAGTCAAAATATGCGTCTACAGCTGCTTTGACCTCGTCGTTTGTCGAAAATCTTTGACCTCCCAAGTGCTTTTTTAGGTTAGGGAACAGAAAGAAGTCTGATGGTGCCAGATCAGGTGAATACGGCGGATGCGGTAACAGTTCAAAGCCACAGTTGTGAATTCCAGCCATTGACTGTACTGACGTGTGAACACGGGCGTTATCTTGATGAAACATGACTTTTCTTCTGACCATTCCTCGACGTTTTTCTTTTATTTCCTCTCGTAAACGACGTAGTAAGGTGCAGTAGTAATCAGAGTTTATAGTCTGACCCCTTTCAAGATAATCAATCATAATCACACCTTTCGAGTCCCAGAATACTGAAGCCTTACGTATCACCTTATTTGCCGACAAAATCGATTTAGACTTTTTAGGGGGTGGTGAACCAGGTCTTCTCCACTGTTTTGATTGTTGTTTTGTTTCCGGTGTACAATAATGAACCCATGTTTCGTCCATAGTAACAACGATTCAAAAAATCATCTGCATCGGCTTCAAATAACCCCAAACAGTCGCGTGAAATAGTCAATCGCCTCCTTTTTTGTTCAACTGAAAGCAGTCGCGGAACCCACCTCGCAGACACCTTGTGAAAACCCAACTCGTTGACAATGATGTTTTGAGTTCGTTCATAAGAGATGCCTATAATCTCGGCTATCTCTCTAATTTTTAATCTGCGGTCTCCCATTATTAAATCAAGTACTTTTTTAATATTTTCGTCAGTAGTTGACGTCGAAGGCCTTCCAGAGCGGGGTTCATCTTTCACACTCTCTCTACCACGCTTAAATTCTGCTATCCATTTTTTGACGGATGAATATGACAGAGCACAATCGCCTAATGTACTGACCATGTCATCATGGATGGCTTTTGATGATAGCCCCTTCTTATGGAGGTACTTAATGACGGCACGCTGCTCGATTTGCTCCATTCGCGGAAATTATGACCGATTACTTTGTTAATAAATTTATAAAATCACAACTAATTATCGCACACGTTTCGAACTTCACACAATGAACTAGTCTGAACTGAACTAAATAATGTGAGTAGATTTGATTTTTAGAATTCAATGGATCTGTGTTAGGCCGAGTACTTTTCAATCCACCCTCGTATATCTTTTCCATTTATTAATTATGGGCCCTTCTCGGTAACATTCTGTTCTAAGCGTTAGCGGCACTTTAAAGTTGCAGCATGAAATTTTTCTTTATAGCCTTTAATATTCCTTAATAAACGGGCTATCTAACGCAAAAATAATTTTTGAAATCGTATAAATATTGCCTGACACTAGCGCGTTCAAACATACCAACTCTTCGGAGTTTTTATATATACGGTTAAGGTATAAAGTAAAGACGTAAAAAAAGAATTATAAATATTCTTAACCATTTATTAAGATAGTAGGTAAGAGAAATATTTAATCTGCCATCAATTAAAACAACAAAACCAAAATGCAGATTAAAGTCGAGCGTAACACTACCAAAACACTAATTGCTTCAGTTTTATAGATTTTACGCAAGCACTCTATTCATCATCATAATCATTTCAGCCTATCACTAGTCCACTGCTGAACATAGGCCCTCCCCCATAGATTGCCACAAGTCAGTAGCTCTTATTTTGTGAGGATTTTGCCATAGTTGCCACGCTTGGCAGGCGGGTTGACAACCGCAGTTTATTTTTCAGATTTTCCAGGAAGACGCTGCTGCCCATCTCTTGGTTTTAATTTTCCCTCTGTCGACTTTTACGGCACCCACGGGATGAGAAGGGGTGGTAGATTCTTTAAGCCGCTACCACACAGCAAAATAACTTTATTTCCGGAATAAAAAGTAGCTTAGACTACTCTCTGAAAAGTTCTCTCATCTGCTAATGAAAGCCGTCAAAATCAATTCATCCGTTTCGGAGATCAGCCCGGAAAAACAAATAGACTAACAGACTTACCTGCAAATTAGCATAAGAGATTAAGAAAAATCTTTATTGCGAAATCACAGACAGACACTAAAATTCTATTTATTTGTATGGATTTAGTAATTGTTTCATCGCAATATCTTAAATAATTTCAAATTAAGATAAATTATTATTTTCACGAAGACACGACTTAGCTTCATAAGCATTATATTACTAGCGTATAACATAACAGTACTGTGCAATAATGATAAATGCAAAGAAAGGATATTATGTAAAGGTCGTCGGAATAAATTGCATTCCCCTGGCTTCGCAAACTCTTGTAATTAAAATTAATTTAAACTATCGCCACAGAGAATGAAAACTAAACTACACCACTACAGAATTATGGAACACTCTAAAACTCAGTTAATATATACTTATACATTAATTAACAATAGAATTTTGGAATACAATCGCAAAAAAACAATTAATTAGGGTAATGTTTGACGGATTAATTATTATTTAATTGTGTATTCAGTTCGCAACAAAGTCTATTAGCATTCTAAAGTAAGCTTAAGACAACTATAATAAATAATATTAATTAAAATTGTATAAATGGTGTATTGTATTGTGCATGGTTGTTATAAGAACACAGTAACAGCCTATAAATGTCCCACGGCTGAACACAGGCCTCCTCTCATTTTTGACAGAGTTTTGGAGCCGGCAATAGTCCGCCGCTTGGTGGACTTCAAAAGTCGTCGAAATATTTTATATTTCTCATTTTTTCTTTCGTTCAGAGGAACCTCATTAAGAAACGGTGGTAGATTGTAAAAAAAATACATTTGACAAACCAAATTTGAAGTTTTTACTTCTTATAAATATATTTCATTTAATTTCTTCATCGTCAAGTGCGTGACATTGGCACATGCTGATGTGCCGATGTGCTCAAAATTGTAATTAAAAAATTAAGGGAAGGCATCGTACCCGGGTAAAATAGATACTATGACTATTTGAAAATGGATTATTGAAACGGGCGACAACATACGGCTGTTATTAAAAGGTTGTATATAAAAAAAACTGTGAAAGAATGATAAGAATTACATATTAGATACAAGTGTTCGTTATAAATTTAATCAAAAGTATTCAGTACGTTTTATTTTTCAGTGTTAAGAACGCTATTTAAAACTCTCGAAAAAAAGTCTCCAAGTAAGTTAAGGAGGATTGCAGGCTACTATGAAGCTAGAAATTTAAAAAACTAAGCGTAATTAATAAAAATTGTTTGTCTCCTCGTTTGTAACCTCATAATTAGAAAATATATAAATAAATATTTATTATTATTTTCATACATAATGTCATTATAAATAAGTATTTTTTTGGACCAGTATTTATATATAAATGTCTTGGATTTAGTTTAGTTATAAAGTATGTTGTAAATATTCTGTATAGAAGTAAAGATAGAAATATATACTATGTTTAATATTTTATAATTATATATTTTCTAAGATTAATACAAATAGAGACCTATAACGAAAGAATATACTCGCTATTTTTGGATCAAATACTCGAAGTTATGATGCTGTGACACATCAGTACAGACAGACAGATCGAAATTATTAGGGTTCATTGTATGATAGCAGAATCCTGAAAAAAACCTATAGTCAATCTAAATGTCAAGTCGTTTTGTAACGTTGTATTTTTACTTTAAAAATTCGATAGTATGCAAAAACAGAGCGGTTCGCCGGTGAAAGCAAAACACTATGTACAGCTATCCACAATGTGGGACGGCGTACTGTTTCGCAGAAACAAATCAGAGATTCGCCGTTCGAGCTGGCTAATTGTGAGACGTCCGATTTCGGCCATCGCCCGTAACGCATGCAATCCCTCCAGCGGCGCGTGTTGTCTGATACAAACGAAATAAGCCGAACACGACAATCCCAACGGACTATAGTATAGATTTTTGATTGCATAGTGTTGCATAACCTTTATTTTAATATTTGATACAGTCAGGTTTTTTTTATTATGGAAGTAAGTGTACGAAGTGAAGTGCAACGCCTGTCCTTAACAGTTGAGAAATAAGCCAGAACGTAGGGGCTAGGCGCTCGCTTGAAATTTCATAGTACGCGTGTGACCTTGGTTCGATTCCCGGTGCCGGCACCACTAAAATTTAATGTGACTGATTTACCACGTGCTCGGCGGTGAAGGAAAACATCGTGAGGAAACCTGCATGTCTGAGAAATAAAAATATATTTCGAAGACGTGCAGTCCGCCATCCCGCATTGAAGCAGCGTGGCGGATTCTTCGTAGCTCCAAATCCCTCCCAGAAATGAGAGGAGGCCTTTTTGACAGGCAGGAGGCAATTTTTAATTGTTAATTTGTAATTACACCTGCTACAGTGCACTTCAAACGTATCATGTACTTACGAGTATCTAAGCGGATTCCTAAATAGGACGATTAAAATCAAATTTCAATTAAAACATTTTTATTAGCTGATATTTAACAGACTTCAAAAAGAAGGCGGTTTTATATTTGTCTCTATGTATGTTCACCGATATTTTCGGCAACAGAAGACAAATTATTAAAAACATGTATTTGAAAGGGGATACCGTAAGCGTGGTCCCATACAATTTTGGTTCTGTGATGGGATCTTGATGGAATCTACCACCCCATCTCATCTCGTGGGTATCGTAAAAGTCGACAGAGGGAAAATTAAAACCAGAAGATGGGCAGCAGGGATCTTCCTGGAACAAAAAACTATGGTTGCCAACCCGCCAAAGCGTGGCAACTATGGCAAAATACCCTCAAAATAAGAGCAACATGCTTTTGTGGCTATTTATGGGGGAGGCCTATATTCAGCATTGGAATTTCTGGGTTGAAATGATGACGATGATGATTATGGGATCCATGAGAAAATCATGAAACTCTTAAATTAGCTTAATCATGTTTGGAGTTGTTGCGTTGAAGTTGGTTTTTTGATTAAATAATTATTATTCTCTAATCAAAAAAACCGACTTTTTATAAATAATTTCCGCAAAGTAACGTTTAATTCTATTTACTATGTTATATTTTGCATGCAGATCTTAGCAAATTATCTTACTTCCCTTCATTAAATAATTATTATTACTTCAAACAGGAAGATTCGTTTTCTTATGCCCACAAACATTTGATTTAGATCAGCGACTGGCGTCTGCCTACTGAGTCGGAGCCAAGGTTTCCTTTATAATATTAATTGTGCTAATCATCATCTCCTTCTTAGGAATAAGCCTCTCACGAGAAGGGAGAATTTGTTAAATTCAACACGCTCGGCTGGTTGATTAGTGCTACTCATAAATTTCTTCTGACCTGAATATTATTAAGGTTTACTAAGGTAACGAGCGACTGCCTTTTTTTGCATGGACACGTGTCAAAATATATCACATCCTTCGCAGTCAACTGCGCCTGGTAGGAACTAAATATATTTACCAAAATTAATTCAAAATCATATCACTGAGGGTTTTGTTAGACCTTATCGATACAATTTGTTTTGGTACTCGAACATA
Source organism: Luehdorfia chinensis (assembly GCA_019845155.1). Classification (NCBI taxonomy): domain Eukaryota; kingdom Metazoa; phylum Arthropoda; class Insecta; order Lepidoptera; family Papilionidae; genus Luehdorfia; species Luehdorfia chinensis. Next base: position 7,368,999 of record JAHVAK010000025.1, on the reverse strand, counting down.
CTTTAACATCTTCAATACGACTTCAAAAACCAAAGTCCAAAAAAAACCGTATACCTGGCGACACTACCTCACGTATTTCCCATGCGGCATAAATCCGACGACTCACGAATGAAGCGCAGACTAAAATTAAATCTGTGTGTAATCAACCGATTAGCGTTTTGTCTACGAGGGTGGATTGAAAAGTACTCGGCCTAACCAAGAAAATAAACACATACTAAATCAGTTATATTTTTATTTTTCTACATAATCACCATCAAGTTCAATACACTTTAGCCACCTCCCCTTCCAAGCATTTAGACCGTTAAAAAAAAAATGATTCTTCCTTAGAGTCAAAATATGCGTCTACAGCTGCTTTGACCTCGTCGTTTGTCGAAAATCTTTGACCTCCCAAGTGCTTTTTTAGGTTAGGGAACAGAAAGAACTCTGATGGTGCCAGATCAGGTGAATACGGCGGATGCGGTAAAAGTTCAAAGCCACAGTTGTGAATTCCAGCCATTGACTGTACTGACGTGTGAACACGGGCGTTATCTTGATGAAACAGGACTTTTCTTCTGACCATTCCTCGACGTTTTTCTTTTATTTCCTCTCGTAAACGACGTAGTAAGGTGCAGTAGTAATCAGAGTTTATAGTCTGACCCCTTTCAAGATAATCAATCATAATCACACCTTTCGAGTCCCAGAATACTGAAGCCATCACCTTATTTGCCGACAAAATCGACTTAGCCTTTTTAGGGGGTGGTAAACCAGGTCTTCTCCACTGTTTTGATTGTTGTTTTGTTTCCGGTGTACAGTAATGAACCCATGTTTCGTCCATAGTAACAAAACGATTCAAAAAATCATCTGCATCGGCTTCAAATAACTCCAAACAGTCGCGTGAAATAGTCAATCGCGTCCTTTTTTGTTCAACTGAAAGCAGTCGCGGAACCCACCTCGCAGACACCTTGTGGAAACCCAACTCGTTGACAATGATGTTTTGAGTTCGTTCATAAGAGATGCCTATAATCTCGGCTATCTCTCTAATTTTTAATCTGCGGTCTCCCATTATTAAATCAAGTACTTTTTTAATATTTTCGTCAGTAGTTGACGTCGAAGGCCTTCCAGAGCGGGGTTCATCTTTCACACTCTCTCTACCACGCTTAAATTCTGCTATCCATTTTTTGACGGATGAATATGACAGAGCACAATCGCCTAATGTACTGACCATGTCATCATGGATGGCTTTTGATGATAGCCCCTTCTTATGGAGGTACTTAAAGACGGCACGCTGCTCGATTTGCTCCATTCGCGGAAATTATGACCGATTACTTTGTTATAAAATCACAACTAATTATCGCACACGTTTCGAACTTCACACAATGAACTAGTCTGAACTGAACTAAATAATGTGGGTAGATTTGATTTTTAGAATTGAATGGATCTGTGTTAGGCCGAGTACTTTTTAATCCACCCTCGTATTTTAATATTGGTAACACACGACAATAGATCCAGAAGATTAAGTCATGCATAGTACAATGACTGATCGGTATACAATTTTTACTGGTGGTAATATTGCCATGCAGGAATTGTGCCTTCAAGCAGTAGTGTGCAAACATTACTATTGTGGTCTAAAAGGCACAGCGTTAGCTAGTCTAATTATTGAGCATGAGACTAAAGAACTGATGTCACAACGTGACGAGCGCTGCGTAGTGCCACACAAAAATGTTCTGAAAATACAAGCAAGGACTAAACTACGCGACGGGAAGTCATCATTAACCCATAAAAAATCCACAGCTGACCTCTCCCACGATGAAAGGATTCACCATAATCGTCCATCAGGCAGATTTGCGATCACAATACCAAACGTCTCGCGCCAGACGCCACTGTCATTGGTCAGACTATTTTGAATCTATAATAGAGAGTTACTTCATCTGTTCATCATCATCATTTCTGCCTGTCTTAGTCCACTGATGGCCTCCCCCATAGATTGCCACAAAACGGTCCTCCTCTTGGTCGAAGTTGTACCTACCTAGTCGGACAGTCTGTCCCAGGTAAACACATATTCGTCGACAACTTCGAGCGTAGTGTTTCCAACTTCATCTGTTGGACAATACTAAATTTTCCTGTCATTTATTTTAGACAATATTACGACACCCACAGGGCGAGGTTAAACAGGTTTTTCTTACGCTGCCCTAACAAGGCAATAGATTACAATATTATGAAAAATTAGTTAGAAAAATAAATACTATAATGTCATTGATTTTCAGTAATATCATTTAAAAAATAAGCTTGATGTTTATGACCGTACCGAAGTAGTAAAAGACGAAACGAAAGATACTCAAAGTTAAAAAGAAAATGAAAAAAGCATAAAGTGAAACAAAATTAAACGTCTTTTTACGTCATTTGAAAAGCAAACGGTTTAATTAATTATCTAATTAAATTAACATGAACAGCCAGAATATGAAAAGTGATGATAATAGAGTGTAATATGGTTGCGGTGGCATTGCAGCGTGACCAATCTCTCTAGTTACCATTTGCCTGATTCTTTTATAAACTGTTTGATGACACGATTTTAACACTAGGTTTACGAAACCCGTAAATTTGACAGGTTTTCAATTTTTTGCTTTAATTCTGAAGAATAAATATTATGCTTTAGCGATTATATATTAGTTTGTAATGATATTATTCAGCGAATATAAATATCTAGTAGTTTTATTTGGAACACCTATATTTTATAATATCTAGATGATTTCCGTATCTATTCGTATTATGTAATATACCCGTCCCGTCGTGTCCGTCAATGCCCGTAAATGTAGTGTTAAAGAAAATAAAAACCCTCGCACAGATCTTTTTTAATATCAAAAAATGGGAAATAATATTAATTTGAATTGTTTACTTAAAACATTACTCAAAATAAGTAAAATGTCATAACATTTTAATAAGCCTGTATTAAAAAGTGAGACATACATAATCCCTCCAAGCAACTAATGTTTTGAACGAAAGTCATTACATAATTATTTTTTACTTATTTACGCATTTACCGTTGGTTCATCGCAAGGTGATATAAACTATAAATAAAATATTATACTATATGACTACGAGTAACTTCAACTTTAACTTTTAGAGGTCGGTTCAAATATATCCCACAATGCATAAAAGCTAAAAAAGTTGGACAGTTTTTAGCCGACCTATCCCTAAAGAGTTAAACTCATTATTAGGGATCAGGGATTACATGCGATATAAAATACACGATAGTGGCAACTAGTGTAATATGTACGAGACGCTGGTTTTTGTATTAACTGTCCATTTTGATAATCCACATACATCTTAAAAACCTTTAACTCAATACTTATTTTTTTTTATTTGATAAAATGACGACACGAGCGAACGTTCACCAGATGGTAATTGCAACGTCTGCCCATAACAGATGCTGTGTTACTCAGAATATTTCTGAATAACACACCACACTGCGAATGAAATTAAACATAAGTTCTTAAGTCTAATATGCCCAATGATACACTATGATACACTAGCTCAAGTGCCCTTCAGACCGAAACACAGTAATGTTTGCACATTACTGCTTTACAGCAGAATTACTGGCCCTGGGGTGGTAACTACCTAGTCGGATTCCTGCATAGAAATCCTACCACCAGTAAGATCAGTGACATGAGATGACTTAATGCTTGCGAACAATGGAGTACGTAATATTATCGAATACACGAACTCCATGACCATAATAGTACGCACTTTTTCACGTTATGTTTACCTTAATTTTAACTTCAAATAAATTCTTTATTGAAATACTTTATTATTCATAAAACGGTTTAAAAACAACACATACATTTGGTTAATCATGTTTATTTAATGTAAACGCCTTGACAACCCTAACTAGCGGACACAATGCGGCTGCGCTGGCTTCCGTCAGACGGCACCAGCAGCGCAGCGTAAGCCTACACCACTGACCACCGACGCCATTGTGTCCCACCGGTGTACACGACCTCCGACTAGACTAGTCTAGACTTTGAAGTGTCCGAATCCTACGAATAACATTCCTGCCATGAAGTGACATTGTTACATAGCTGGAAATAAAATGTAATATATATGGAGGAAAGATTTCACGTGAAATACCTTTTGTTTTAGAATTTGGTTGGGAACAATTTAATATTGTCGACCGCGTGGCCACCTAACATCTACCGCGGGTCCTGGGTTTAAATTCCTGCTTTAGCACATTTGTGCAAAACACATACATACAGTCACGCCTCTTTCCCATAGGGGTAGGCAGAGACCACATCTTTCCACTTGCTACGATCCTGACACGCATCTTTTGCTTCTACTTTCATTAGCGTTTTCACACACGCTTGTCGTCTGTTGTGATTGTCTCAGTGTTTCTGACACTGCATCCTAGCCGACCTCCGATGTTATGGCATGAGAGAAACATTGTAGGTTAGGATGAGTGAGTGCCTCTGTGTTTGTGCATACACTAGTTGCACTATAATACCATCTGTGAAGTTGATTGCTTCAGACAGTATCCGCCGTGGATGAAAATCAGCCAGGAATTCATCATCATATGGTAAAGAGCTGAGGAAGTTCAGAAACTAAGCACTTCATAGTACACGGGTGACCTGGGTCTGTAGTTTCGCGGTGCCAGCACCACAAAAATGTATAGTTGCACCTGCACGATTGTAAAGAAGAAAAGGTAACTTACATATCTTTGAAATTAAAAATATTTCGAAGACATGTGATGTTAAACTTGATATTATTTCGGTGATGTGTTTTTTGGCTTTTACAGATTCATCGGATACTGTGCTCACGGGCCAGGGGCTCACGTGCCTGGTTTGGATTGACCCAAACATAAATAAATAAATAAACTCCTACAAAAACCTCGAAATTCGGACTGTGTCACGTTCGCTGCGTGCTTGCGCGATTTAGAATATCTTAATATGATTTTAAGTCGTCTAATGACCGTCCGAGGGAGGCTGAGGGCCTCCATTCGGACTATCGACTTGTGTGTCGGTAACTCTGGGCGGTGAGAACCGCCCTGAAACACGGGTGTATCGTGTGTACGCGGTGTGATTGTCGACAGCTGCGCGCCGACCTCTACGGCGTTCGCGCCTCGTGGTGCGTGTTATATTAGAGCTATTGACTGTGTGTACAGTGTAGCCTGGATCGTGACTGACCGATCGTGGTCAGGGAGTGCTGAGACGTCCGTGTCGTCTAGCACGTTTCTGTGAAACTTGAACTGCAGTAACGTAGAGGATTTTTTCCAGCTCTGAAACCCACACAATACCAAGTACAGGCCTCCTGACGGGAGGTCACACTTACCTACAGAGGAGGCTTTCTCTGCATGAGTGTGTCCAGGGGACCATCGTTAAGCTCTTATTTTTTAAACCGGTTCATAGCCAAAATACGATTGGGTAACAAACAGGTTTGATAGGATTAAGGCGAACCAATTATTCTTGTGCCCTGAATCGCCTCAAATAGCATGACGTTTTTATATAGTAAAGAATATATAAAGATTTTAAGGGATCAAGAAAACGTTGCAAAAGACAAGAAAAACTAATTTTAGTCATCGATAGGTCTCTAGGATTACAAACAGACAGATTACTAGTACAAAACATATTATAAGCCTCGATTGGGAACAGCTGTTTCCAACTAAAAAAAGAATATACATATTAAGCACAGTGTGCAAACATTACTGTGTTTCGGTTTGAAGGGCCTGTGAGCTGATGTAATCACTGGGCATATGAGACTTAAGAACGTATGTCTCAGGGTGATGGGCACAGTGGGTTGTCACACAGAAATTTTCTGGGTGATACAGCATTTGTTATGGGCAGACGTTGCACTTACCATCAGCTGAAAGTTTTGCTCAACACATTTCATCAGTTTATCCAATAAAAAAAAATTACGTGAAATTTGCACAAATTATACACATTATTCTTATCAGCCTGCCAATAGTTTACTGTCGGCAAGAAGGCGAGGGGGTACAAACCACCAACGTAGTAGTGGTAGTTCAGGGGCTAGGCGCTCGCTTAAAATTTTATTGAACGCGAGTGACCTGGGTTGTATTACTGGTACCGGAACCGGAAAACTAAAATTATTGATTGCAATTTTAATTGCTGATATACTCGTGCTTGGGGGTGAAGAAAAACATCGAGAGGAAACCGGCATGTCTGAGAAATCAAAATATTTCTAAGACGTGACATGTCCGCCAACCCGCATTGGAACAGCGTGGCGCGATTCTTTCCAGCTCCAAAACTCTCTCGGAAATGAGAGGATGCCTGTGCTCAGCAGTGGGACATTTATAGGCGGTTACTTAACAGTGGCGTAACTATATCGATAAGGTCTTCTCTCAATGAAAAAAATAAAGTACGGAGTGGCAGCAGTGGGACATTTATAGGCGGTTACTTAACAGTGGCGTAACTATATCGATAAGGTCTTCTCTCAATGAAAAAAATAAAGTACGGAGTGGCAGCAGTGGGACATTTATAGGCGGTTACTTAACAGTGGCGTAACTATATCGATAAGGTCTTCTCTCAATGAAAAAAATAAAGTACGGAGTGGCAGCAGTGGGACTTATAGGCGGTTACTTAACAGTGGGGTAACTATATCGATAAGGTCTTCTCTCAATGAAAAAAATAAAGTACGGAGTGGCAGATTTTTTTACGCCAACTCCACGCGGCAAGCCATTGTTTATTGTTTAGCAATTCTTTCTAAAGTGTTAGGAATCCTATGCAGGAATCCGTCTAGGTAAGTACCACCCTAGGCCAGTTATTTTGCCGTGAAGCAGTAGTGTGCAAACATTACTGTGCTTCGGTTTGAAGTGCTCCGAGCTAGTGTAATCACTGGGCATTATGAGATTTAAGAAGTGATGTCTCTGGGTGACGAGCGCAGTGCAACGCAGAAATTTTTAGAAATTAGAAAACTTGTAACTATTATTTATTTAGAGAACATTAATCTTGCTTCTTGTAACATTTAAACTGTACGAAACCGGTTTGAAAACCATACAGTATGTTTCTAGCTACATTGCTACGTGTAAATAACTTGGGTGTCGGTCCTTAGAATTATTTTTCTGGTCCATTACTATTTCAATTCAGTTTGCTTATAAGCCCTTTGGGTCATGTCGGTACCACATTCTACAGCGGATATCACGCAAACTCTGAGAGTATTGGTTTTTGAACTAATCGTATAGATTAGACTAGGTCGATAGGTGGCGGAAATACCATCACAAGAATCAGCAATACTACCTTGGGTGAGGCCACATCCAAAAAGAAGAAAGAAACGGAGAAGAAAATAAAAGAAGAGGCGCGTTAACTTCGATAAACCAGAAGAACTGTAGTTACGAGTAAACAAACCTTTGCCAAGACTATACAAGACCAGAGCCATTCTCAAGAAAATCTTTCAAATAGGCATCATATCATTTACACAAGAAACTTTTGACATACGACAGAATGGTCCAGTAGTATACTAAACTTTGGTAGTAGTAGAGTACTTTTCAGTCTATTAACTGGATAATACCTCCAAAAACTACTATTGGAATGGTAAGGCCAGGGTTTGAATCCAAGCCAAAGCAAATACCTTTGTTACACTTTTGTGTAAATATTGATTTTTGGGTCTGATTGTATAGAATATCCTTGTGTTTGCATTAATACTTAAAGGATTAATAAATTCTGCACGAATGATAATTTTATGGGCAGGCATAATGTAATGTTAGCGGTGTAATAGTTTCCATCTATGACAATATTTCTTTAGTAATTTCTTATCTCCCACAGGATGAGTAAGGGCGAAGGCATTTGTACCAAACATTTTAATGGAAAAGCATTTTGTTCTGATGGTCTAAAAATTTATAAATGATAATTTTATTGACAGGCAAAAGTTGTGGTGATCAATATCAGCCAGGAGAATTTAATATGCAGAATAAATTATATACAATGTCATGCACTAAACTAATGTTAGCAGGGTAATAGTTTCCATCTATGACAACTTTTCCTAGCAGTCCTGATATAACTGCTTTTAGCCATACAGGTTAACTAATATTATATGTATATTAAAAAAAATATGTACATTTTTGATAAAGTAATATCAGACATTAGGTCTTTGGACTTGACTACATACTCTTCTCTACATAAAACTTTTATGCTGTGGAAAATTGTTTTGAGATCTATGTAGAAGATCATTTATCAAATTTAAAAATGTATTCCAGTCTATAAGAGAAGTATCAGCAAAATACGCGCATAGATGTGGAGTGGCGGAAATCAGCCCGAAGCAAGAGAAGTATCATTAAATATTTTGTACAATTCATTTGAAATACATAAACAGTTGTGTGCAAAGTAACTAGCCATTTGCTGCTGTACAAAGAATAACTATTTTAGTTAGATCCTTTACATATTTATTAAAATAATCATATACATATCATATTATGAATACTACAAAAAAAGAATAAGATATTTCTATTCTTATTCATTTTTGGTAGTAGTCTGTAGATTTCCGAATTGGAACCGAACCGGAATTGACCAAAAAACAGTTTAGACTCATTTGAAAAAATCTGGGTGCACTAAAAAGCTTGATATTTGTGTGCCACAAAAGCTCACTAAAAGAAACCTATTAAACTCATTTGCAATTAATCTTTCATTATTGGCATTATGGGTCACTTTAAAATGTACCTGGAAATTGTTTTAGATAATTAAAAAAAGTGGTCTTCTAAATTGTATAATTTAGTAAAATTGAGTATTGCAGTATATATATTATGACAAGTAGCATTGACAAATGCATGGCCTAGTGGTCACAGTACCCATCTACTGTGCCATGGGTCCTGGGTTCGAATCCTATCTGGAGCCACATTGTGTGATGAGTGAGTGTCTCTGTTTGTGTATACACTTATGGCACTATAATATCTCAAGTGTAATTAATAGCTTGCAACAGCATTTTGGAAGTTGTCAAAAATGTGTGTTGAAAATCACCCAGGTAGACAATATATATTAGAAAGGTAACAAGAATCTGATTCGCAGATCAATAGTCAACTAACTAAGCATTAGAATACAATTAAAGGTTTTCAACATGTGTATACGCATAGGTGTGAAATTTCAACTGTTACAAAACCTTTGGGAAATGTGGGAACATAGTCAAAGATCAATGGAAAGGAGTATTACAGGTATTAAAAACAGGGACAGAGTATTTATTTATAGGAGAAAGTGACGAGACAAGTAAAACATTCAGCTGATGGTGAGTCCATGGCCTGCCCATAACTAATGCTATGTCATCCAGAACTTTTGCTGTGTGACACTACACTGTGCACATCACTCTTAAAAACATAGCTCTCAATGCCCTTCAGGCCCAAACCCAATGGTAGCCTAGAGATGTCAAAAGGAACGGAAGAAGACAACACATAAGGACAGGGAAGACCAGCAATGAAGGGGAACACTGAACTAGGACTACTGTAAAATGTAAATGATTGCACCACAATAACAAAAAGTCCAGGGTAAAGGGCTTAATATGGACTGCAGGTTTTTTAAAAATACTGTGGTAAATCTTTGATTTCCCAGACTAAAAAGTATCCTATGTCTGTCTCCAGGATGCAAGCTATATCTGTGCAAAATTTTGTCAAGATCGGTTCAGCAGTTGAGCCATGAAAAGGTAACAGACAGAGGGACAGGTAGAGTTAAATATAATCCTATTAAAATAAAGCAGCACAAATGCACCAAAATATAATCATGAATAGTCTCATGGTTAAGGGTGCGAAACATGATGTCAAAGAATCAAGCCTGCCATACAGCTATTCTTGGAAACCGTCTCCTAATACAAGGTTTTTTGGTTAACAGGAATAGTAGTAACATAATCAGAGCCAGTAGTATTTAAAAAAAGACAAAGAACATAATTTGACAAAATCATTCAAAAAATTTTAGAGAATTTTTTAAATCTGTCAACCAGTTAAAATAATCACCCTGCTTTGATTTGCTGTATTCAGATAAAATAAGAGATCAACGGGTGATCAGATCACATATCAAAAGACAATAAGTAATCATTTGATATTTGTATTTTACAAAAAAGAAGTTCCAAAATTTTTAGATACTGAGTGACACATCACATTGGTTACTTTTATTTTAAAAAAAAGATATATTTTTATTGACTAAATATTATATGAACCCTAGAGAAAAGGTTTAGAGGGTTAAAAATTATGTCCTCCTTGTCAATTATTGCCAACTCTTTGAACTACCTACCTTCTGACCAACCAGCAGGAGATATTAAAGTGCCTCAAGTGTATGCGCAAGCACTTGAGGCTCTCACTTGTCCTGCACCCAAGTAACACTAATGTGATAAGATCAGAGGTAGGCTAAGTGAATCTGACAGAGACACTGAGACAATCACTACACAACCAAACCAAAAAACAAACAATTTGTGTTTTTGCAAAAATCGTTTCCTCCGGCTGGGTATCAAACCTGGGAGCCGAAGCATAGGAGGCCAGTACTTTGACCACAAGGCAGTGTGATTGTCAAGTAAGGGCATCAATAGCATAACTCAGCACTACAGGATTAACAGATTTTACAACATATTATATACTTAGGTACATATAATTTTTTACGAATATTTCCATTAATATTCAACCTCTATATGTTACAACTCATTTCTCTGTTCTTTTTTATCATTGTTAATAATAAGCTTAACTATTTACTGCTTTACTTAATTGCTAATGATAATGTATATTACAAACCAATTACAGATAAGACAAAAATGTTTCCCACTTAAATTTATAAATTATGAATTGTATGCTTGTTTTAAAATGTAACATATGAGAAAAATACTTTGTTCTTTTGATGAGGGTAATCACATTTATTTGTAAGAGATATGTACTTTCAGACTGTTTTTTCTAAAATATTTGAAGAGCATAAATAATGAAAGTAAGTTATAAATAATGTAATAGAATAATCAATAACTAAAATAAATACAACAAAATATAAAGAAAAAAATAATAATACTTAACAAGTGTCAGTTGTTATTAATCCAAACTTATTTCAATAATTCCCAATATTTAAAAGTTACAAGCGCGAACTAGATCTTAGTAATAATAAAAATAAAACATATATGATATCATACTGTATCAAAGTTTACTTAGATTTTTGTATAAATTACCAGATGTATCTTTGTCACCTTTTCGAGACACGCTAAAATGTATTTGACAAGTTTAGGAATTTTAATTTAGTGCTTTCAATTACGCCATTAATTAAGGAATTGGTTAATCTAAAGTTGCACATTCAGACTTATCGTGGTAGGTATCAAACAAATTCATAAATTTGACATTTTTTCGCCATTTTCATCGGAAGTATTTAGGCAACGAACAAACAATCGAAACATTTTAAAAACTATAAATTTTATTGGACGATGAAAATATATGAATAAGTAATGAAATGGACAAGTTTTCAAAGAACCGTTCAGACTTCAGAGCCTTATAAATGAATAAAATGGCAGAAGTGATCAACTTACCTCGACTTCGGCGTTGACAGCGACATTAGGTGGCTTATGATCTGAATAATTTTGCTGGTCTTTAACTAGATTGTACAAAACTTTTGAGTCATCGGTAGATATATTTGTGACACTTTTATCTGGGGCTTTCGGTTCCTTATCATACTCCGGTGGAGGAGCCATCTTGAAGGAAGAGCAGACAGATGACACAGGTCTTATGACTTTAGCACACCGAAATCACTCTCTACCTCTTCTTGTTCACGGTCTTAAAACTAAATCATTATATGCTAGTAATTTATTTACGACACGTTTAAAGTTCTACGGCATTGAAAAACCATATTCCTCATTTTCGACAGATTCCACCTAACATTTTTTAAAATTTTATGAATAATGGTTCAGAAATGGTGAATTTACAACAAAAACGCCCTCTACATTTGCAGTGCCATAAACACAAATGTTACCAGTTCAATATATTGTTTTTGTCAACGAGCAACACCAACTATTTCTGGCATATTCTGCTTTTTAAACTATTAACTCCTAAAATTTCCATGTCGTCGACAAGAAAAGTGATGTTTTTTTATTTGAATTATTTATTTATTTATTTATTTAAGGTTCACCAACAGTTGCTACACTGATACATTGTTGTATATATAATATTTACATATATATAATATTTACATAAACATTGTTGTAAACAAATATAAGTAAGAGCACAACCAATTGTAGGTAAACACCACATGCACATTAAAACCAGAAACAAAATTCTATTACAACTAAAAGAAGTAATCATAAATTAATATGTAGTAGTTACTTAATATAAAATTTACAATTTGTTTTTTAAACTTTGCCAGTGAGTCAAAATATATGTCTATGCCAGCGGAAGCACTGCAGCTATTATATAGCCGGCTCAAACGCGTTACAGGAGACATTGAGCCGAGAACAGTTCTGCGAAGGGGAGGGGAAAAAGTTGCTAATCTATTTCGAGGGTATCTAGCTGGAGCTCTAATACGAAACCTGCCAAGTAATTGCGGGCAATTAATTTGGTTTCTGAGTAATTTAAACAAAAAAGTCAGATCTAAAAGGTCCCTACGCTTATTTAAAGTGAGCATGTTAAAATAGACTAGCCTTGCAGGATATGAAGGAATCTTTTTTGCTATACCAACAGAGTAGGCCAAGTGCCAGAGGAACCTTTTTTGTACTCTTTCGAGCATCAGAGAGTGAGCCGCGAAGTGTGGCCGCCATACCGTAGTACAGTACTCAAGAATACTTCGCACTAGGCTATTAAAAAGAAGTATCTTAGTTTTCTCGTCTCTGAAAACTTTGCAATTTCTTATGACGAAGCCTAACATCTTCGAGGCTTTTTTAGTTATTTTTTCCAGGTGAGGCAAAAACGTGAGTCCGTTGTCCAGTATCACTATCCAGTATCAGTATCCTATTATGACATTCTGAGTATATTTAAAAAATTTATGTGCAATATTGATCACTATCAATGATGTGATACATACACATATGATACACTTATCAGCAAGTGCCCATTTGCCATGTTCAGTAAAAAATTCAGGTCTGAGATCTTGCGTTTCGTTTTGTCTCCATCAGTCCAACAAATCTTTAGTAATTAAAAGTGATTGAATCTAAGTTTCAGTTGCACTCGACGCTCCAAGCTAGCGCTAACGCCTTTAGCAACGCTAGCGCCCCGCTACGACCCCCTCAGGTAGTCCGACCGTCGCGTGCAGCTGCTTCGACACTTTTCGGGAATTAATACACAAAGCAATTTTGATTGCTTCGTTTATTAGATATAAATAACCTTTTCAGGGCTCAACCGCTAAACCGACTTTGACGAAATTTGGGACAGAGAAAGCTTGCATCCTGGAGGCGGGCATAGGATACTTTTATCTCGGAGACATAGGATACTTTTTTCTCGGAGTTCCCATAGAATATTTAAAAAAAACCTTGATCCACGTAGACGAAGTCGCGGGCAAAAACTAATTCGTCGTTTTTGTTTATTGTATAAAGTGACGAAACGAGCAAAACATTCATCTGATGGTAAGTGCAACGTCCGCCCACAACAAATGCTGTGTCACCCGGAATATTTCTGTGTGACACCACACTGCGCCCGTCACCCTGAGACATCAGTTCTTAAGTCTCAAGTGCCCAGTGATTACGCTAGGTCATAGTGCCCTTCAAACCGAAACACAGTAATGCTTGCACACTACTGCTTCACGGCAAAATAACTGGCCCTGGGGTGGTACCTACCTAGACGGATTCCTGCATAGGAACCAGTTCAACGATCCGGAAATATATGAAACAGACTTAACTTGATTAACTGTGAGTTCTTAAACCCATGACTAGGGACGACGTAAAAAAGGAGATTATGTCCCTAAGCAACACCGCCTCAGAAGGTTATGACGGTATAAACACTAAAATAATTAAAAGTTGTGTATTAGAACTGGTTGATATTATAACCCATTTAATTAACTTATCATTTTTGACAGGAATATTTCCCGCTAAATTAAAATATCTATTGTTAAGACCCTTGTATAAGAAAGGTGAAAAAGACGATGCCAACAACTATCGCCCAATTACTCTAATACCTATAATATCAAAAGTTTTTGAGAAATGTTTTATAAGAGATTGAAGGACTACTACTAAGGACTAGGATATCTTTCTTTTACACAAACTAAAATCGTTCGGAATAAGAGGGACAGCATCGCAATGGATTTTTTCTTATTTGACTGATCGCCGGCAATGTGTTACAATTGACAAAATAGTAGAAAATGAAAATATCGTACTCTCTCGTCTCTATACTACTACCCGTCTGACTATAGAGAAAATAAATACGGTTTCCCTCAAGGTAGCGTCTTAGGGCCAATATTGTTTTTATTGTACATAAATGACATAACACAGGCGACTAATCATAAATGCGTATTATTCGCGGACTGTATTTCAGTCATTGTAACATATAACAAAAATAGTAATACAATAAATAATCATGAAACAGACGTAAATGACACAATCAATAATATAATCAATTGGGTCAAAGAAAACAAAAATCTAATTACATACAATTTAATCAGACAAAACAATCTAAAAAAATCTAATTCAGTATAAACATCAACAAAATTGATGAGATTGAACAAACTAAATTCCTCGGTGTGATTATTGATCAGAACGTGAATTGTAAAATGCATATAGATGACCTTTGTAAGAGAATTAATCGTTTTGTTTATGCCTTATACACAGTAAAAAATGTCACTAATAAAAAAACAGCCCATAAATCATATCATTCGTATATTGAATCCATACTGCGATAAGGAATTATAATATGGGGTAATAGTATAGACTGGAATAGAATATTTATTGCACAAAAAAGTGCATCAGAGCGATATGGGGTATCCCATCAAATGAATCTTGTAAACCAATATTCAAAATTCTTAGTATACTAACTCCTTCCTTATATATTTTTGAAATAGGAAAATTTGCAAAAAAGCATTCGGAGCTATTTAGAAAAGCTTTTGATATTAACCTTATAGCAAGGAAATCCGAATAGGCTAATACTTAGTAACGTTCCGAAATCAGCTAAATATGGAAAAAGCTGTTTAACAATGTGCGTCCGTTTATACAACAAAATACCCGACAAATAGACATTATTTAAGAATTTATTTAAAAAAAGACTTTATAATTGATTGATTTATAAAAAATTATGACATTAAAGAATTCTTTAAAATTGTGAACTGCTATGTATTATTTATATGAGTATAAATAAGCAATATAATTATAAATAATACTTTAAATTTAAGATATTAATGATATTGAATAAAATGTTTGAAAATTGTTGTAGTAATATGTTGACCTTAATTTAATTTGCATGCTATATAATAGAATAGCAAAACATGTGTGACTCATCAAGTAAAACAACTGTATTTTACCATGTTTTATGCAAATAAAGACTATTAATATACTATGTAAGCATATGCGTTTGAATTTTGCAATCATGCCATGCTTGTCAAATTCTTTTTATACGCAGAGAAAATGAACGTTACGAAACCCTTTCCTTATAAGTTCCCTACTATTTGCGTTTGTCAAGGACAGAACGAAAACAGTACATAACTCTGTACAACCAGTCTGACTGCTAACGTCTAAATGCCTCTGCGAACGCTTTTTTGTAAGTACTGGTTAGTGAAATTTAGACCGATCGTTTGGAAAGATCGTTAAAGATCTATTCTAGATCTGTCAATTTCGTGGCGATCTTTAGATCGATCTCTTCCGCAAAAAATCGATTATGAAATTTAAAATTGGGCATATAGAAACGATCTTCGATTAAGTTGAATTGAAATTGGAAAAGACTGGCAACGCTGATATTACTAAACTCTTTGATAGACTCTACGTTTTAGTCTGTTACTTACACTGTCACTGTCAATTTCATTGATTCCTTGTCTAATTTTTTGTATCATTTTTAAATTAAGAACATTTCCATACAGTCTACATAGTATTTTATAGTAGTCCCGGGTTTAACAAAGCAATACAATGTCCGAGGCCAAAGAAAACATTTTTCTGTTTGTTCCCAATATCATCGGTGAGTTTTGATAATAATTTACTATCGATTTTTTAAAGTATTCTGCATCATTGTTTATATTTTTTATTTCAGGATTCGCCCGGATTATTCTTGCTTTAATATCTTTTTATTACATGCCTACGCACTGCGTATTAGCATGTATTTGCTATATAACTTCGGCTTTGTTGGACGCTGTAGATGGACACGCAGCGAGATACTTAAATCAAAGTATGTATGTTTTTATGACTATTCATAATTCAATTAATCTTAAAACAATCATAACCAAATCTACTTTAATAAATGACTCCTTTTCAATTAAATGTACCAAGTAGCATTAAACTAACTGCGCCTGCGACTTCGTTGTGTTTGTACGAGGAAGGTGGAAAATAACATAATGTTATTAAAACTCAAGAGTATTATAACAGTCCTCGGCGTCACTCGCGTTTAAGTTTTACTTGAATATTTTGTCGTTTTGGTGATAGAACATTCACTTTGAACACTTGCCACTTAAAGTCAATAGGGATTTTAAACATATTATGCGCAGGTTTGCCACCAGATAACAAATGCCCAATGAGGCGACAGCAAAAGTAATTAAAATTAAATTATATTTTGGTTTTGTGTCTGAGCCAAGATAACTTTGGTTTTTTTTTTTTTTTTTTTTTTTTTAGGACTGATGGTCACTGTTAGCCCGAAGGCTTTTACAGCTTCGCCGGATTGAAAGGTGGCATAGCGCTGAGGGCGCTTAGCCGAAACCTTTATTTATGGATGACTGGCGCAAGGGCCCCCGAGAGGGGACCTCGGCTTGGACCGTCATCCTGTTCGCGAGAGTAACAGACTCGAGGGTGCCCAAGGGGGCCGGTCTCGGCTCGGTCAGTTACTGCAATCGGGAGGGCAATATTACTACTACTATAATTATTAATACCATGATTATTATTAGATAAGTTTACCACCAATTCGGAATGCGTTTCCGCTGGAGAAGAAATGGCGCAAGAAACTCCAGCGACGCTTCTGTTTATGACACTACTGCTAGGGGAAAACCGGCCTGAGATGCGGCGGTATCGCGAATAACTTTGTCTGATACGCCCACGCCGACGGCGGGGGCGGTATGATGGTGATAATGGGTGTTTGTGTAGTGTTGAGTAGAGCGCTTGGGCAATAGTGGTCGCGTCGTCAGGGTCCTCGAGGACGTGCCTCGGTCTCCTTTTTCCGCGGGTCGAGTTTTGGTGTATCGCGAGGGGGTTGTAAGTGGCGGCACTGACAACCAGTGGGTTGGGGTGCGTGGCGGCAGAGTCGAAGTATCGGCGAGAGGCCAACTTTAGATATTGGGCTATGGTAGGAAGCCCTAAATCGATATGAAGGTTAGCATTACGCACGAACCACGGTGCTCCCGTGGCTTTACGCATGAATCGATTTTGTATTACCTGAAGTCGGTGAATTTGACGCGGGGAGGCATGCGCAAATACGGGGCTTGCGTATGTCATAATTGGCCGAATACAGGCTTTGTAAAGTGTAATTTTATTACGTAGGGACATTTTGCTATTTTTATTTAGTAACGGATGTAATCGACCGAGTACGAACGCCGCTCGGTTCCTTACTCGGTTAATATGTGGACCGAAGCTGAGTCTCGAGTCTAATAGGACGCCTAAGTATTTGACTGTCTTTTCCCAGGGGATTGGACGATCGAATAACTCTATTGTGGGGAGATGCTGCGTTATGCGCCGCGAGAAGTACATGGCTGCACTTTTGATTGGGTTGACCTCGATCCTCCATTTCCGAAACCAGTTCCCGAGGGTTCGGGCTGCGGATTGGAGGCGTTTAGAGATAGTGTCTGGATTACGTCCAGACACATATAGGCAGGTATCATCTGCGAAGAGGGCGAGTTCGACGCCGCTGGTGTGCGGTATGTCGTTCGTGAAAAGGGTGTAGAGCACGGGACCTAGGACTGAGCCTTGTGGTACGCCGGCTAGGATGGGATGTGATTCGGATCGCACCCCCTCGACGCGGTAGCGGAAGGTTCGACTGCGTAAGAAATCTCGTATGATGAGTACGAGGCGATCTGGCACACCGAGTCCATATAACTTGTATATGAGCCCGTTGTGCCAGACCTTGTCGAACGCTTTCGCCACGTCGAAGAAGAGCGCTCCGGTATGAAGCCCGCGTATGAAGCGGGATTGAATGTGCTCCGTTATGCGGTGCACCTGCTGGGTACATGAGTGTTTGGCACGGAATCCAAACTGCTCGTGGATGGGGATCCCTCGAGACTGCATGAAGTCTCTTAAGCGGGCGAGAAGTAGGCGTTCGTATATCTTGCCTAAGGCCTTGAGGAGGCTTATAGGCCGATATGCGGTGGGATCGGACGGGTGTTTAGAGGGCTTTAGAATCCCTACGACCTCTGCTTCTTTCCAGGTGTTCGGAAAGATTGCGTTGGCCAGAGCTGCGTTGTAGATTAATACCAATAGCTGAATGATGGTAGTAGGCAGGAGCTTAACTACTTTGTTAGTGATACCATCGGGACCGGGAGATTTCCTCGGACGGAGGTTTTTAATAATAGACTCTACTTCGGTGCTGTTAACCGGCGGTATGGAATCGCGGAGCGGTTGAGAAGCCCTCCGATCGACCTCGCTGTCGACTAACGCGACGTGGGCGGAGTCGACCGGTAAGGTGCTTGGGGAGCATTGAGATTTTAGGCTGTCAGCTAGACATTCTGCCTTTTCTTCGTCTAGGAAGGCAGGCGGTTGGTTGGGTCGTACTAAAGGGGGCATTGAACGGGATGTGCCTCCTTTTAGTGATTTTGGAAGTCGCCAGAAGGCGAGGTGAGACGGTTCGATGTTAATGAGACTGTTATCCCACCGATCGTTTCTGAGCTCCTGCATACGTATTCGGACCTCACGTTGCAGGGTGCGTAGTGTTGTTCTATTGCTGACGGTAGGATATAAGTCGTGAGCGCGAGTGGCTGCGTTCTTGCGCCTCATTAGGTCTCTAATGTCGTTAGGCAGGATCCAGCGGTGGTCGTCCGCCACTGGGACCTGTCTCGAGGAATCCTCGACGACAGTTTGGATGTGCCTAGTGAGTGCATGAGCCGCAAGGTTCGTGTCACTGACTGAATTGATGGTGGATGGAATCGCATCAAGGTGCGGAGAAGTTTGCTTAAGTTTTTCGGCTAGCTTTTGCCAGTCGACTACTGTTATTTTGGGTGGTGAGGCTTGGACGGAAGGTCCTAGCCGAAGTAGAACGGGGCGGTGATCAGATGTTAGTTCGTGGATCACCTCTATATCGCGGATGGCGAGATTTATGTTGCTAAGGATGGCTATGTCAAGCACATCCGGCGTGTGTCCCAGTGTATGCGGGAAGTGGGTCGGTATTGTAGGCGCCAGGACGTCGAAGTCGAGGAGGTCGACTAGCGAGTCTAGGGCCAGCCCACGCGGGTTGGTTGTCCTTGAGTTCCACCGGGTGTGCTTGCTATTAAAGTCACCGGCAAGGATAGTTGAGCTCCCGAGGGAGAGAAGTGCTTCGAAGTCGCTGCGTGTGATTTTGGCGTCATTTCTACATGGTAAGTAGACAGACGCGATAGTAATGGGGGAGTGGCCGGTCATGGCTAGCTGACAGACCGATGCTTCAAGATGGCTGAGTGGCGGTGTGATGACTGGTACGCAGTGCAAGGACTTTTTGTAGTAGATAAGAGTGCCGCCTTTCGCAGCGGTAACTCTATCGTTCCGAATGATGTTGTAATTTGCGATTTTGGGATCGCGAGTGTGTGGTTTCAAAAAAGTCTCTTGCACGAGTAGTACGTCGACTTGGTGATCGCGAACGAAATTGAAGATTTCGTCGCGCTGGTTTTTTAAGCCGTTAGCGTTAAAAAACGCTACGTTTAGGGAGCGCGGTTTCTCTCTGCCGTTGTGAGTCATTTTTATGCCCTAAAATTGACTATAGCGTTTATGACGCTTTGGTACCGCACCGCCGCGGCGATCCTCTCATTAGGATTATTGTTGGTGTTTCGGAGAGCCGTGGCGAGGGCTGTAATGTCGGCACCGTTGAAAGCGGTGGCGAAGCGACAGACGAGGTCTAGATCGCTCTCTGCGACCGGTCGGCTTGCGACGGGTGCGACTGGTGCGACCTGTGAAGGTGCCGGTATGTTCCGCGTGATCGCGACCGGAGGAGGCGCGTTTGAAGTTGCGCGGGTCGGAAGTGGCCTCCATACAGAGGGTGGTGGGGGAGGTACTATGTACCTTTGTGTTTGGGCCTGTTTAGCCGCAGGCCTTTTAAGTTTTGGGGCCTTCGGGCAGCCGAGGTAGTTGGCCGTGTGACCTTCTGCGTTACATAGTACGCAGGCAGGCGGGCCGAAGGAGGCTAACAGAGCTTTGTCCTTTGGACGAGGACAGTCTGCTGTGGCGTGATCGCCTAGGCACTTGACGCACCTGGGGCGGGCGTAGCAATTTCTTGCTGAGTGGCCGTACAATTGGCACTTATGGCATTGGCCGGGAGGGCCGTTTTTGTGTGGGGCCTCAACTGAGAGCCCCGAAAGGTTGCAGCAGGTCCGCAGATTAAATATCTGCTTCCCTGCCGGGGAGCGGTCAAGTGCGACTAGCACCATGTTATAGGGCACCTTAGTGCGCCCGCTGTACATGCGGTGTACAGCGACGACGGGGAGGTTTTGCGCGATGAGGTCTTTTTTGACCTCTTCCGCGCTGATTTCCTTGGGTAGGTTCTTGAGAACCACCCTTAGTTGCCGCTCATCGGCTGGAGTGTATGTGTGGAAGTATACACCTTTTTCCGACAGGTAACGTGTTACCTGGCGGTAGACCTCAGTGGTCTCCACCTGTAATTTAATGCCGTATGAGGTAGAAACGGCAGTATATTTTAACCTGGACATGGCCGATGTGAGCTCTTGCCATCTGTCCAGAGCCCGAATGAAGATAGGCGGTGGCCGCCGAGAGTGTGCAGCGAACTGCGAAGGATTGCGCGGGGCAGCGGGGGCCTGCTGTGAAGCGGCGGGGGTCTGCTGTGAAGCAGCGGGGGCCTGCTGTGAAGCAGCGAGGGCCTGCTGTGAAGCAGCGGGGGCCTGCTGTGAAGCAGCGGGGGTCTCTTGGGAGGCTACAGGGGCGACCTGCGGTTGCGGGATAGGCGTGCTATCACTGGCTTTGGCAGCCTTGGCGTGGCTATCGGGCGTCGGTGAGGCGCGCTTCTTGCGCTTCTTTTTTGATTTCTGCACTTGCAGAAAACCAATGTCGTCGCCGGTGTCGCGGGGGTCCTCGGGTGCCGAGGGAGAATCGAACTCCATTTCGGAGCCCGAGGACGAGGCCCTAGAGGGGGGCCTAGATAGCGCCTCAAAAGCTGAGGCTACTGACGGCAGAGCGGTTAGTAGCGACCGGAGTAATTCCGGTTGCTCCGCCTGGGCCGCTAAGAGTGCGTTAGCTAACGCCTCCGACATACTTTTCCTTCTCTTTTTTCCTACGGGGAAGTGGCCGCCGGTGGGATGCCGGGGTGTGTGGCCTAACTTCCCTCCCTGCCGGGTATAGGCAGGGAGGATGAATGCCTAGGTGTGTAGCCCTAGTGCGTCCTCGTGTGGATCTTATTTTGCACACTCGGGTGTGTGCTTACAACTAATTACAACTACGCGTGGACTTTTGAGTCGGTCGAGTAAACCCACATTGACTAGGGCACTACCCAAGGCCAATTTCTGTGGGTTTCTTCCGATTGCGCGTTTCCCAGATGGGGAACCGCGGGCGTACGGGGCTAGCCTACACTAGTTTCGTTGTCACCGTTAGGTATCCGCTAGTGTAACCACAACAGGTGGATTCGCAAATGACGTGGAAACAATTCTGGGAAATTAGTACAATACAACGAAAGTCGCCTTGACTAATTCCCGGAAGGGTTGGGCGCAGGTAGCTGCACGCTTCGATCGGATTACCGGAGCGGGTCGTAGCGGGGCGCAATGCGACCGTCTGGCGTCGAGCGTCGAGTGCAACTGCTAACTTTGGTTAAAAATGTTTTACTTGTTCCACCTGGAGCGACTATAAATAGGATCTCGCCCAAATAATCATTTAAAGTACTACCTACTCAATCAAATACAATACACTATTCCACTGCTAAAATTTCAGACTGAGTATTCAAATTTACTTTCATCATTTATTTTCTCTGTAAGTAGACATATTAGTAATCTAGCAATAAGTATAAGCTTACCAGATAATAAGTCATCCATAAAACTACACAAGATTCATTCTAAGTCCACTAAGAAATATGTATTTAATATAATCCAGTTTACTTAAATAAATACTTATTTCATAATCACTGCCACAGTACATCATCATAGATATGAATATGTAACAATTTGGTAATTGGCATAAAAAAAAAAAAGTAAAGTTTCAGCCTAATAATGTCCCACTGCTGAGCACAGGCCTCCTCTTATTTCTGAGAGGGTTTTTGGAGCTAGGACGAATCCGCCACACTGCTCCAATGCGGGTTGGCAGACTTCACATGTCCCCGAAATATTTCTATTCCTCGGACATGCAGGTTTCCTCACGATGTTTTCCTTCACCGCTAAGCACGTGGTAAATCAGCACTTAAAATTGTAGAACAATATTAGAGGTGCTGGCACCGGGGATCGAACCCAGGTTACTCGCTTACTATGAAATTAAAGGCGAGCAGCGGGCCCCTGAGCTACCACGGCTTTAGCAAAAATAATTAGCATAAATAATAATTAATTTAATAAATACTAAATAAAAGACAACAATATTGATTTTTAATAAATTATGATATACATAAAACAACATGGTAGTGAATGTGCTAAATAAGAGTAATGATATATCACAAAATGTCTCCGAGTGGCATTAAAATAAAAACAATGTTACTTAGACTTGCTACACACTGTCTGACCACTAGAATGACCTGACTTCCATACCACAGGTTCTGGATTCGAATCCCAGCTGGGGTCAACATTTGTGCAAAAAAAAAGTAGGTTTTTGGGCCTGGTTGAGTTGTGCATGTGAAATTTATGTCTATAAAACACACCCGCAACCACTGTGGGGAATTTCTATAACATATGATTGCATATTACAAATTTTCAGATTTACATTAAAAAAAAATCTTATTGGTTTTGTGTTATTAACAGGCACTAAGTTTGGTGGTATGTTGGACCAGTTGACAGATCGAGCAGGCACTGCTGGCCTGATGATGATACTTGCGACTTTCTACCCTCGCTACACATTCTGGTTCCAATTATCCATGGTCATTGATATCACTGGTCACTGGATATACCTGCACACATGCACTCTACAGGGGAAGACCTCCCATAAATTTATTAATATGGCTGAAAACCCCATAATGCATGTGTATTACACAAACAAAACTGTGCTTTTCCTCATGTGTGCTGGAAATGAAGCATTTTATGCAGCCCTCTATGTTATGCACTTCTTTACTGGACCTGTAGGTGAGTTAAGTTTACAAAGATTTTTTTTAATGTCTATTAGTTGCTAATTTAACTTCCATTATCCATGGGGGGAGGGTATAGGGGGTATGTTTAAGTATGGTAGAGAATGTGGGGTCTGGCAGAAGAAACATAAAAAGTAAAGATTGATGCTGTAATGAGAAGTTTGAGAAATATAACTTTGATTGACATAGTGAGGAACAGCCTGATAAGGGGTTTAAGATGTGATGATGACAAAGATAGACAAAAGCTTGCATAGATGGTTTTGGACATTTAGAGAGATGAATGAAAGAAAATTGGCAAAACAGATTAATGAAGTGAGTGTTGATGTTCAAGCCATTAAAAGTTGACTTAGGCATACATATCATGAACAGATTGGAGACCTTTTAAAGTACGAGCAACTGACAAGCTTCTATGAAAACGCTACTGAAAGTAGAATAAGCGATAGATGTGTGCCAGGATTGGAGCAAGTGGAAAGGTGTGGTCTCTGCTCACCCCAATAGGAAAGTGGCATGACTGTCCAGTCCCTTCTAAGCTTAAGTTATTATCATCTTTAAACTCTTTAACATCAAGCCAGTTTGTGCTAAATGATAAGCTTATGCTTATGATGCAGTACAAACCTGCTAAGTGTAATAAGCTTACTAAAAATCACATTTTAATTACCTTTTTACAAGAATGAAACATCAAACCAAGATATGGCAAAAGTGTATAAATAATAAATATATTGTTTTGTTTGTCTATATAAATAGACAAAAACATTTAATTATATTAATATAATTCTTCTTCTTCTTCTTCTTCTTTTCAGCCTATCACTAGTCCACTGCTGAACATAGGCCTCCCCCATAGATTGCCACAAAAGTTTGTAGCTTTCATTTTGGGGGGGATTTGCCATAGTTGCCACGCTTGGCAGGCGGGTCGGCAACCGCAGTTTATTTTTTTCAGATGTTCCAGAATGATGCTGCTGCCCATCTTTTGGTTTTCATTTTCCCTCTGTCGACTTTTAAGACACCCACGGGATGAGATGGGGTGGTAGATTTTTCTTAAGCCGCCACCACACGGCGATTTAATTAAATTTTAATAAATAATAACCCTCCCATCTGGTTGGGATTTTATTCATATATTTTATTGTATAGTATTATGTTTAGTGTATGTCTTATAATATCTTATTTATTTTATCTCATTTTATATATGTATTGACTATAATAACTATAATATACCAGGGGAGAAAACTATAAAAATACCCCGCAATAATAATAATAAAGCCCTTTTATTCCGAGTTTTGATACAAGTTTGGCAATACATATTTTCCAGTCCTGTATACTATATTATGTCTCGCAACTCGGCGTGCCTCCTGGCATAGGCCTCCTCCAGCTCTCTCCACTGAGCTCTGTCTTCTGCAACTCTGGTCCAGTAAGGCCCCAAAGTTAGCGGATATTGTCCCTCCATCTTGTTTTCGGGCGCCCCTTACTTCTGGTGTCCTCTCTTGGGTACCATAAGGTTACTTGTTTGCTCCATTTATTTGTTTTGCAGCGTAGCATATGTCCAGTCCAACCCCATTTTTAATGCTCTGTACGAGTTATTATATCTGCAACTTTGGTTTTTCTTCTTATTTCAGAGTTTTTGATTTTGTCACTTAGTTTAATACCCAGCATGCTCCTTTCCATTGCCCTTTGTGTACTAGCTAATCTTTCCGTATGCTTGTCTGTTAACGCCCATGATTCGCAGCCGTATGTCATACATGGGAGGATGCATGTGTTGAAGGTCTTTCTTTTAATGTGCATGCTTAAATCTTTACTCCTCATTATTTCTTTTAAGGACCAGTATTTTTTTCCATACGCAGGTTATTCTTTTATTTATTTCCTTGGACATATAGTCCCCAGGAGTTATAATTTGACCAAGGTAAACGTACTCTTTCACATAGTCTAACCTGTTTCCATAGACATCTTCGTTGACTTCTGAGGAGTTGGTCATCAATTTTGTTTTGCTTGCATTCATTATTAATCCTGCATCTTTGCTGTTATGTCTTTTAACATTTGTCCTAGATTTTTTGGCTTCTAGCAGAATAATGTCATCAGCGAATCTCAAATGGTTAAGGTGTCTACCGTTGATGTTGATACCATAGTTTTCCCAATCTATTCTTCTAAATATGTATTCCAGCACTGCATTAAACAGCTTGGGGGAGAGCGGATCTCCTTGGCTGTCGCCTCTGTTTATAGGAAAAGGTTCTCCTTTTGTTTCCAGTTTAATGCAACTTTTGCATTCTCTGTAGAGGGATTTAATTATTTGTATATAGGCGTCATCCACTCCTTGTTCTTTTGGACTCAGCCAGATAAATGTATGGTTTATGCTGTCAAAAGCTTTGGAGTAGTCTATAAAACAGATATATAGGGGTTTCTGATATTTGTTATATTTTTCCAAGACTTGTTTGATTGTGTGAATCCCGCCTGCTCAATTGGTTGGTTTTCGTCTAGAACATTTGTTATTCTTTCCAGGATAACTTTTGCAAATACTTTGTACACATTTGAAATGAGGCTTATTGGTCTATAATTGCCGATGTTATCCTTATCTCCTTTTTTATGGAGGAGAATGATATCGGATTCGCTCCATTGTCTCGGGACGGTGTCGGTTGTTAAAATATCATTAAATAGATTGGTTAAATTTGGGCTTATTTCTTCTACGGTGCCTCTTATCAGCTCGTTTGTTATACTGTCGGGTCCTGGAGCTTTTTCTAGCTTCTGTGACATGATGAGTTTCTGAACTTCTTGCACGAGTATAGGTGGAACATCTTTATATCTCGTGACCGGGTTCTTATAGGTGTTATTTTTTGTTCAGCGTTATTACAGGAGTAAAGGGTTCTGTAGTAGTCTGTAGCCAGTTTCTGGATTTTTCTACGGTTTGTTGCTTGTTTCGATCTGTTACTTTTTAATTTAGGTATCCATTCTATTCCGCACTCCCTTAATTCTTTGAAAGCTTTTCTTGCTCCTCCTGTTTTTTGGATTTCAACTTCTAGATTTTTCAGTCTCTTTATTTTCCTGTCGTTTCTTATATTTTCCCTAATCAGTTTACTCAGTCTGGATATTGAGTTACGATTTTCTTTTCTTTTTGACTTGTCGGTCATTATAGTTTTTCTTTCTTCTAGGAGCTCTATTGTCCTAACGCTAAACTTTCGTGTCTGTAAATGTATTTGCCTTTACTGCTCTTATTTGTGATAGTTGTTCATTCAAATGGTCATATTTTACTTTGGCACTTCTGTCTGACTTTAATACTTCTATTAATGGCTTGGTAAGCAAAGAGTCAGCATTTTTTCCGTTTTGTTTTAATGTCAATGTTTTATTGTTTAATTTGTATCGACATCTTTGAGTTGGGAACTTTTTCAGACAGCAACGTACCATACAGTGGTCTGTATTAGAAGAAGAGAGAAGAGAAGTTTAAATTCTGTATTACGTGTGTATCATTAAAGTACTTGGGTTTGTTTGTTATTATATACTCGTAGTCAATTTTGTTTTTGTACTTTCCATCAGGTGATAGCCAGGTCCATTTAGTTTTGGGTTTTTTTTTTAAGATAGAATTGAGTAGTGTTAGGTTGTTTTGTAGTAGAAGTTCAATTATTCTATGACCGTTCACTCCTCTTTCCATACCCATAGTTACCCATTATTAGTTCTTCGCCGGGTTCTCTACAGCCAACCTGTGCATTAAAGTCACCCATGACTATGAGATAGTTATTGTGATATTTGTTTATAGTATCTGACAGCATGGAGTAAAATCTTTCGCTTTCACATTCTGGTGCTGCCTCAGTAGGTGCATATACCTGCATGATTGTCCACGGTTTTTTGTAACTTGGCATATTGATGTTAAGTATTGCTAATCTTTCTGAGATTCCTATCAGCTCTTGTATGTTGCTTTTCAATGTTTTCCTGATTAAAGAGCCCACTCCTCTTTGGCCTGCTGTTTCTCCTTTTTGGTATAGTATGTATTCATTGTGTTCCATTATTTTCTCTTCTGGTCTTCTCATTTCACTTATGCCTAAGATGTCGTATTTGATGTGTTGTAGTGCCTGGTCTAGTTCCAATAGACTTTCTTGTTTCCTAAGAGTTCTTGTATTGAGTATTGCGATGTTGAATGTTTCACTTTTTTTTGTTGGAGGGTTTTAGTCTAGTGCTCCCATAGGGACCAGCCGTGTTGGGAATATAACTATTTTACCTACCTAAAAATAGTTATGTCACTCAGAATTTTGAATAGAAAAGTTCAATGTGGCAGTTTACCGACTAAGACAGATTCCTGCATGGAAGGTTGTGCATATGAGAAACTTATTTAATTACTACATTTTTAGTAACTCGCTTGTGGTGTATGTCTGTTGGGGTCAAATTTAGTAATTGATTTTAAACTAACTTCCTGAGGAACTTGACTTTAAACATAGGTTAGAATTGGATGAATATTCATTTTTAACTTGATTTCTTGTCTGTCTGTCTGTCTGTTTGAGTGTGTATTGGGTACAAATTTTAATAGTAATAATTGTTTGATTATAAAGTAACTTTTTACTTTTAGTCAATTTTAAAAACATGGTATGTAAGTTTCATATGATACCTGTTATGTGAACAAATCCTGGAATGCATACTACATGTACATTACTTTATGCAATATGCAATATTTAATATATAATTGTTTTTTAATAAAAAGATTAATAAAAGACAAAAAATCTGAAGGAAAGAAACAATATTACAAGTGTATAAATGTTCTGTAGTTTCTAATTATCAGATTTAAATTGATATTAACATGGTATACATATGCTTTTAGTTCTGGGGATTGGATTATTCAAGCTAATTGCCCTCCTAACAATGCCAATAGCAGTTGTGAAAGCAGCCATCTCTGTTCTTCATGCCATTGTAGCATCACTGAACTTGGCTATAATTGATGTCAATGAGAGGGCTGCTATTTCCGGAAAACAGAGGAACTAGTTGTGTAAATTCTAGGGTATTATCTGTAAAATTAAATTTATCTACAACCATAAGATAAAACTGTTTGAATATGGAATGATTTGTCAATTCATGTATTACTTTATTTTATTAATTATGTATATATGAGATAGATATTTTCCTTTACCAAATAAAATATTATTTGGTAAAGGAAAATATCTATAAAATTCCGTTCCTAATAATATATATAATATTGACCACTGCCCATTATTGGGCCATTGCTATTTACTTATAGATTTCTATATCCTTAACTGATATAAGAAAAATATATTTATTTTATTATAAATTTCAGTTACATGGCTATTGTTAAGCAAGCATTACTCGTTTTATTTTTGTAATATTCTCAGTTTACGATCAAATGTTTTGTAAACTAGCAACTTTGTATATATAAATGGCAATATAAATATTGTAAAATTATCATTAAGTAACTTATTCTGGATTTATTAAAATCGTCAATTTTAAAGCAACTTGGTTATTACAATGATATTTATTATTTTTTAAGACTTCACTTAAATATGTTAAACATTCAGCAGAAACTTCTGTCATTAATAATAGATATAGTTGTCAAACCTATACCAAATTTTTGCCAGATATAAAATTAATGCATTTAATATCACAAATCATAAACGAATTTAATTATTCTTCTTTTTTGATCCTGGCAATCGGCTACTAAATCAAGCTAAATGTTGATTTGATTTGATTTGTTTCGTTGGACTGATGAATGGTGATGAAGATGATTTGCTGGACTAATGAAAAGTACAATTTTGGTCTTGAATTGAATTTTTCAATTACCATACACTTTTACGAGCACTTGCTGCATAATAAACTATCAATATTAAACATCAAAACTAAAATATACTCAGAAATTACAAAATTCAATAAAAACGCTACCGCCATTTTTCGAACTGGCGCCAAAAGTCCCCTTTAATTATTATTTAATACATAAATATTCTAATTATTTTTAAATAAAACTTTGTTTCATTGGACCAGTTACAGTTGCGTGTTTTATTGAGAATAAACATTAATTAAAACCAATAAACTGTAATAGTTTATAGTCTCAATTAACTGTTGTCCAATTTTTCCTTTATGAATAAAAAATTGCAGATTAAAAAAGTGTTGTTGTCACAAAGGTGAATTTACCAAGTTCTTCTTTGATTAGAGCATGTTAAATACTTGCAATATATAATCACATACTAAAAATTATGTCACAGTGTCTTGTGCCTTTTTGTGATCTTCATGTTATCACAATCAAACATGATAATTTTATACATTCTTTCAAAGTTAAGAATAATTTTGTTTGACCTATTTGATACCCATTATATTTTAAATACTCTGCTCTTTTAGCCAAAGAAAATTTAAATATTTTTACATATTTTATATTGTAAGTGTAACATGGTGGTGATAAACTATGCTGAAAATGTTTGAAACTTTTTAGTTTATAAATATAGTAAAAGTCTCGAATAACTTTTTAACTTCATTTCATTAATGTATTTATTACACTGCATTAATTGCTTTCTAATATTTTCTTGTAACTTAAGATAAATTTACCAAGTTTATATGAATCTTCATAAAATATGGTCTTAATGAATACAATGCATTTATTTTAAGTTGCTGTATCTAGCATCACATAGGTAACTAAGTTATGTATAAGCAATAATAATTCCAAAATTGTGTAATGTTTAAAAAAAAGTCACTTTGAAAACCATACTTTATAACTAACAAATTAAAGTGTTTTAAACATTTTTTTTATGATCACGCATTAGGATGCAAGTCTAGGAATTATTTGTATTTTTGTAAATTTGTCTAGAAGATAAAAGTTTATAAAAAATTAGGGAAATACACCCTACCAACCTTCATTGTACTTGGTGCAACTTTTCTTTGTTATTAAAGATTATAATGATGGATTTTCTCATTATGTTTGTAGTTCTTGCAACTTGTAACTATAGCATTCTCTCTCGTGTTCAAATAACGTGCATGTATGCAATAATCAATACGTATTTCGTTTATTTTTATAAGTTGTGTTATTTTTCTATGTTGCAATTTATTACTGTTAAAACATCATAAATGTAATCTAATGTTAAGATTTTATTATAGTTTTTATTTTAACTATAAATGTTTGAATCAAAACATTTTAAACAGCAAAATGTTGACAAAGTGCAATAGTGAGTGATAAATTTATTTTTAAATTAAAGGAGCATTGTAATCAGAGTTGCCAGCCGTCCCGATTCTGCCTGGACAGTCCAGAGTTCGATGATATCGACCTATGAATCTTGTCCCGATTTTTGATAAGACGCTGCGATCGCATAATTCCCTCAGTCTCACAGCACAGTGACGACTGTTCATACGGCTTCCGTCATTCGCAGCACGCACTGCGTTCGCCTTCGCCTTCGCCTGTCTCGCGCAGTAGAAACACAGTTGTGTGGCGAGTTGGGTCAAGAGACATCATGGACAACATCAACCTGGACATGTTTTGTTCGGCATATATAAATATAAATAAAAGATAAATCGCCGTACGGCATGGTACCTAGCTTATCTGAGCCGCATTAACAGTTCGATAATGTTCGGTTGATTTTTTGCGCGGAATTTAATTCATCTAATTCATTTTCTTAAATAAAACTAGCCTAAGTTATAACATCAACTATCTGCCAGTAAAATTCCCGTCAAAATCGTTCCAACCATTTCGGAGATTAGCCGAAACAAACAGACAATAAAATTATTAATTTATAATTTTTTATTTTTAGTATATGCCTTCATATGCATTTAGTAAAAAGCTGTTGTTTAAACATTACAAACACACACATGCAACTTCCAATGCAAAAATAACTTTTCAAATCGGATTAATATTTCCGGAGATAAGTGCGTTCAAAGATACAAACTCCAGTTTTATTATAAAGATATAAATAATTTCAATTAATATATTTTAAATATATTAATTGAAATATAACGTTTCCTAGTCGATAGGTAGAGTAAAATAGCACCTACCTCTTTCGTACCGAGTTGTCGTAAGAGGCGACTTATGTATTTTACGGACCGTCTTTATTTGTGCAGAATTATACCACAATATACAATGCTGTCACTATACAGCTTGTGGGAACGCAATGGGTTGTAAGAATTATTTGACTCTAACCAAAATGACGACGTGGTTCATTACCCGTCACGTCTCGTTTCTCGCGGGGGAGGAAAGTGGTTTACGTGTGTGGGCCCCGCCTACCCCTTGTATGAGAAAAAGGCGTGACTGAATGTATGTATAACTTTTTTATGCATACTGTTAATTATACTACATACTGATCTTATTAATTATATGGTATTATTGTTATGTTGTTATTTAACATTATTTAATGCATGTATTTAATCATTTAGAAACAAATTTAAAATTAGTAAGAAATTTTTAAAAATAATCTCCAGTGTGTACTTAGTTATAGAAAATATGGATATGATGAAAAATAAATATAATATCTTTATGTTGTTACGTACTAAATAAAAAATGAAGCATATGTTTATAGTACTACAATACCTGTAGTTTTATTTTCACATACAATACAAACTTTTGTTTTTCAATTAATCTCGCACCATGCAACGACTGCATTTGACTATGCCATTTACAACCAATCCATGCCTCTGTTCAAATTGTTGTAATTAAAGCTACGATACTTTACATTAAGGACAACTGGAATACATAAGGCTGTAATGGAACACAATTTGAGGAGATTTCGGATGTATTTAAAACAGGGTCAGTCACAATATATGGATTAATCATGGGAGTGTACCATAAGGGACGTCCTACAGCGCTACATATAGTACAACGCTAGTGCAGGGAATGTGACACAACGGTGAACCGAAATAAAACTGAAACGGTAATATTGACCTAACGAGTACTGAATAGATATCACCTACCCAGATTATTCAGCACCGAACTACAGCTGTCATCAGGAGAAATAAACTAAATCATCTTCTGGCAATGTTAAAGTATGATTGGCAAATGGTGGGACCTGTCACCTAAAAAAATATCATGCTCTGTATACAAGATGATCATTCGCCCAATGATCTCCTTCGTCGCAGTAGTTTGTAGGACAACTGCTTCATGGTTCTGGAACCTTCTCAGAAGACTTAAACATTCAAATATGTACACAGGACTGCGTTGCAAGCAGTGTATGGGCATTATCCAAGCGGCATCCGCCTTACTGCTAGGGATGTAAAAGATCACTCAATCCGTATACTCTCCGACAGCATGGCGGTAGTACTGGCCTTTGACAGTAATGTCATTAACTCAGGGCTCATGATTGCGAATGCTACCAACGACTAAATAGTGTATGACAATTCAATGAAATTACCCTACAATGGATAAAGGGTCATAGCGGATCTAGCGGCGGACGAGTTAGCTCGTTGGGGAAGTAGGAGGTATGGGACCAAAGCCCACACCTCCCACTTCCCCTCAAGTATATTCGCTCGCTAATTTGCAACCGTGCGTCCTAGAAACAAACACGCACACCTCTGGACTAACCTTTCGGAGTGCAGACAGGCGCAGGGAGCTCTGCCAACTCATAACAATCTTAAGCTAAATACTCCGACTGAGCAAACCTAAAATCACAACAGTTAGTAGCGCCAGAACAGGACATGGATCATTTAACAAACCTATGTTTACTTTAGGTGTTACGGAGAGTCCTCTGTTCAGTTTATATGGAGACTGACGAAACGTCTGCTCATGTCCTGCTGGACTGTCCGATGGTCGGATGTACCAGGCCACAAGTATCTCGGCTCGCCGAGCTCGCTGGGATAGTTTTGTTTCATTAAGGATTTGCTGCGGTTCCTATAAGAGCTTTGTTAGCTCAAGTAGAACATTATTCCTGCCTACATGCAAAATAAGCGCATAGACGTGAATTTCCGGAAACCGGCCGTTGGAATCTACATGGACATTCTAAAATATATGACTTTCAATGTGATTCAAACCAAAAAACCTGCACACTAGTTTTAGGAAACGACCACTGCAGACCCATTCCCTGGTGAGGACATAATATGCTATTCAGTAGTGACGCTGCTTAAAAGCTCAGGGTTCGAATACATTATATTCTACTGGCAAACATTTAGACTGCTGTTATTAAACGATGCATTCTTCATCAGTCCTTTGTAGTTCAGTACAGAACATACGTTGTGCGGTCCACGAGGTGTTAGCCTCACATAGTAAATACGAAGAAAGTAATCTTATTTTTCCTTAATAAATTAGATACAAGTCTCTTTATACTGTGGTATATTATTCCAATTGGTACAGTATTTTTGAACAATACTATGTAGTAGAGTAATTTTTAACAAGGTATTTAACTGAATATCGTGCTACAGTAAAAATGTTAACTAAAGAAAGTCTAACGCTAACGCAAATAAAACAAATAATTACTGTCGTTTGCTTTGACTTGCTCTTCATATACAACCATAAAAATTGGTCTAAGCTGTTTCGTAGGGGAAGAGAATCATTAGAAGATGGCACATGTAAACATCGTCCTGTAACGGTGACTACCCCAGAAAATATTCAATTCGTGGAAAATATTGTTCTGAGCGATCGTCGACTTAAAGCAGAAGAAATTGCAGCTAAGACTGCACTTTGAAAAACAAGTGTTCTTAGAATGCTACCCAACCATTTAAACGTGACAAAATTTTTGGTCACGTTTCTCTATTTTTTTTTTACAAGCCGTGGTCGCTCAGGGGCCTGGTGCTCGTCTTTAATTTCATAGTAAGCGAGTAACCTGGGTTCGATCCCCGGTGCCAGCACCTCTAAAATTGTTCTACAATTTTAAGTGCTGATTTACCACGTGCTTAGCGGTGAAGGAAAACATCGTGAGGAAACCTGCATATCCGAGGAATAGAAATATTTCGAAGACATGTGAAGTCCGCCAACCCGCATTGGAGCAGCGTGGCGGATTCTTCCTAGCTCCTAAACCCTCTCAGAAATGAGAGGAGGCCTGTGCTCAGCAGTGGGACATTTATAGGCTGAAACTTTACTTTACTTTTTTCTCTATTTTTATGGATTCTTAATCCAGTTCAAAAGCAGCGACGTGTTGAATGTTGTCAAGATTTTAGAGCTTTGCCGCAAGTACCAGGAAGCAGCTGTACGCTCGATTATGATGCGCGACGAAACAATGGTTCTTTACTATGATCCGACATAAAAACAGAATACAATGGAGTGGCACAGGAAGACAGTACCAAACCGGTACGTATAAGGTCACACAAATCATTAAGAAGCTCATAGCTACAATTTTTTGGGGCTGTGAGGGAAAACTTCTAATCGATTTCAAGGAACGTAATACGGTAGTAAACGACAATTATGCCAGAAAATTATTGAAATGAAGCTATGAATGTAGCTTCACAGAGATTAATAACCACCTATAGTTCTGACCTGGGAACCTCGGACTATTTTTTGTTTTCAATATTGAAATCGGATCTAAGAGGAAAAAGATTTAATAATGATGAAGAAATCAAACAGGCTGTTTCCGACCATTTTGACAAGGATGTTTTTATATCGGCCGAGAAGCATTCATAAAACTTTCTGTAAAATGTGTCACCATAAAGGGAGAGTATATTGAAAAATAATAATTGTTTCTTTTAATTTATATTTTTATGTTAGGCTAAGAATTTATGGAACTCACTACATAACTCTCTTATGTGAGAATTCAGTAGTCACCGTAGTCACTACGTCAGGCAGGCGGATTGATGGTTTCAGTATCAAATTCCTCGCACCTTAGACGCCACTGCCCGTTTCTGATCTGGTTATTCCTCTCCAATCGGAATCTACAATTTCCAGGTATTTCACATAGTCCACTCTTAGTCTATTGATGGATGAGTTGAGAGTGGCAGATTTTGATCCTTCGCCGCTGCCGCACGGCTTCAAGGTACATTACAACAAGGAAAATATTGAAACAATGTGTGTATGTTATTTATTGAAGCAATTTATTAGCTTTATGATGTAAATATTTAGTATTACATAGTTAAATAACGAAAATGAAATGCAGAAATCTTAATAATAGTAAATTATTATTATTTTAAAAGAAATAGGCATATAGTGAAACATAATGTTTGCATAATTTTCTTAACATCATCAGCCTTTAAGGCTGCTCATACCAGCTCTCATAATTTCATCCACGAGAAGGAGGTTGCTGGCTATAACGGAGCAAGAATTAATGATTTGCTTCTTAACAATATAATTGTCCAAAATACCCAAATCTGTGGGCTTTATTGCTTCACCAGTACTCAAGTCCAAACCAATAGGATCAGGGCTTAAGCGAGACTCCTCTTGCAGTTTAACAATTGTATCCTGTGCATCATAGCCTGAGTTGACAGCAAGCATTTTAGGTATAATGAGCAAAGCCTCTGCATAAGCTTGAATACCAAGACGTGCTTTGCCCTTCACAGTGTCCTTGTATTTTTGGAGTTCCATGTTGGCTTTTATTTCAAAAGCACCTGCTCCTGGTATAACCGCTTTGTCTTCAATAGCATTATTAATAGCACGGAGACCATCACGAACAGCATCCTTTATTTGGGCCAAAGTGTGCTTGTTGGGGCCTTTGATAAGGATGGTCACAGACTGAGGATTTTTGCATTCCTCTACAAAAGTGTACTTTTCCTCACCCAGAATATGTTCGTAAACTAGACCAGCAAATCCGAGACAGTCTTCAGTAAGATCATCGACTGAATTCATTGCGGATCCACCGCACGCCAGCGCCAGACGCTCCATGTTGCGCCTCTTCGCTCTACGAAGCGCGATTATTCCCTCCTTTGCGAAGGCATCAAGAGAGAGAGGATCAATACCTTTCTGGTTGATAATTACAAATGTCTTGTCTGTCCCATCACAAACTTTCTTCTTCAAAGCAATTATCTAAAATTAAAAATTGTGAAATTACTTTTATTTATTTGATAAAAGTGACGGAACATGCAATGCTGTGTCACCCAGAACAGTGTGACACCACAATGCGCCCGTCACCCTGAGACATCAGTTCTTAAGTCTCATATGCCCTGTGATTATGCTGGCTCTCAATACCCTTCAAACCGACAAACAGGCCCTGGGGTGGTACCTACCTATACGGATTCCTGCATAGGAGTCCTACCACCAGTAAGTTACTGTGAAAAATTGTATTTTGTGTAGAAAATATCTTCACAATCATAGAAAAACGTTTATGCGATTTTCCGAATTGGTTGTCATGATTTTGTAACTAGGGTTATTTGAAATAAAATATTATAACATTTTGTATGTTGATAAAGGATAACATTTTGTTTTTACGTATAAAAAAAGGTAGCTTTTTTGAAGCTACATTGTTCTATAATTGCGACAATAGAAACTCAAGAAAATTATCTTTTATAGTTATAATTATTAGACTATTAATAGTACAATGCTGTAAATACGCAAATAATAAGTCAGACATAATAACCACACTTGTTGGCCAATCACTGTACCAGATTATGCTGCCCATAACTGGAGTTTCGCGATCGGTTTTATTTAATCCCTATTAACCAATGAATGAGGTTCAATCGCCAAAATAAAACCGATTCCGAAACTGACCAGTTACACAATAGACCTCCTGGTCTGTATTTTCAGCCTGATATTTTTTAATTACTACTGCCTTAACAATGGTATAGTGCTATTCTCTATTACATCATAAAGATAAGTAATTTAGAAATTTATGTATTTTTAATTTGTTATTTATGTGCCGCGGGTTCCGGGTTCGAATCCCAGCCAGAGCCAACACTTGTACAAAACACAATTTGTTGGGTCTCGTTGTGCTGTGCATTTGAAATGTTTAAACAATTTTTATTATATTATATATAACCTACTAACATGTTGGAAGAAAGAAATAGCGTAGCATATGTATAATTTACCTTCTTAACTCTCTGATCAATGAAATCTCGCTCGGCAGCGACTAGTTTCTCCCGATCCTCAGCTGTTTTGTAGAAGAAACCGGAATTAACTGTTGTCTTCTCATATTCAAATGACACATTGCAAGTAAGAATGTATGCATTCTCAACGCGT
The DNA here is from genome assembly GCA_019845155.1 of Luehdorfia chinensis. Classification (NCBI taxonomy): domain Eukaryota; kingdom Metazoa; phylum Arthropoda; class Insecta; order Lepidoptera; family Papilionidae; genus Luehdorfia; species Luehdorfia chinensis. Next base: position 7,331,611 of record JAHVAK010000025.1, on the reverse strand, counting down.
TTCGGCATGTCCGGGTGACGAGCACCGTGATCCATTACTAGACCTAGTATAAAAATTGATTATATTTAAAATATGTTACAACAAGGTAAAAAGTAATGACTTAATGACACCAAAATTAAAAAAAAACAATGATGTTATTGATAGAAAAGTCCCTTGTAGAATGTATTTTTTGTGGAGAATCTGTCATCATACTTGAATTGGATCACCTGATCTATTGAATACTGGTCTTCCAGTACATATCCAGGAGAAAAGATCTGTCAAAAATTAATAGCATAGCAAACAGACACCAGGACCAGCTTTTGCTGTCCAAATATAAAGTAAACCATTTCACACCTGCTTAATTTGGAATGCCGAATATAAACTCATCTAATTGTTGAGAACATATCTCAACAGTAAGCACTGCTACACCTCTCAACATAAACAGGATGATCATAATCTGCCCCGCTTTGGCTGATTGAGAGACAAGAAGAAAATATGTTAATTTTACCTTTAATGAGCGTGGTTTCAGTGGCAGTTTTGTGTTGCATCTCCATTAGCTCTACCATGTGTAAATCGACAGGTTTACCGGGCGTACGTATAGCTAACACAGCATCCACACACGCATCTGCTAGTATGTCAGCCAGCTTGGCATGCACCTATAATCAGAGATTAATAAGTGGTGCAAAAATTCTGAAATAAGTGCAAATAATTTTTTAATTACATAAGTATATTTTTGTTAATTCTGCATATATTTCGAGTTTTGATGTTTAATATTTATAGTTCATTATGCAGCAAGTGCTTAAGAAAGTGTACAGAGATTGAAAAATTCAATTCAAGACCAAAATTCTACATACAATATTAAGTTGCTTATTAAATTAAATTCCATTTTTTTAAATTTGTTGCTAAATTGATGCATTAAAATGTGAATTTAATAATGATTGCATTGTGCAATCTTTTTTTGTAGATGTTTCTGAGACGCTGACTGAGTTTTTTTATATATAAATGGCAGTCTTGTTCATTGAAGATTGCTACTTATCTAAAAATTATATTAAATACCTATAAATGTTACTTGACATTGGAAAAATTATAACTGTGTCCATAAATAAATAAATATATAACAATAAAATAACAGTTACTGGTGCGAAGATTCCTGTACATACATACCACCAGTGGTGTTCAAGCACCACAAAGTTTGGGTTTAAAGGGGTCTGCAGCTAGTGTAACTACCAGGGATATGAGACAAAAGAACCAGCAACTCATGGTGACTTATTTAGTATCTAGTCATATATAGACTCTATGCTCTTTAATAAAAATGGAAAGTAATGGATCATTAACTTGATCTTAGTCTATTCTGTGAATAATAATTAATTAATTGAATGAATTGATTTGATTAGCTAAATCAAAATATGTGTAAGTGAGTGAGTTCAAAAGATGAAAGGTGTCACACTATGTCTCTTTTACCCGCAATTCCTACTTACTGAGTATAGTGATATAACAAATGAAGAATGAGTTAAAGTCAACAATATCAGCATTTCTTAAAACTTGAAATAACAGTATTTTTGTCATGATTTTGTTCATGTAACTAATAAATTTGCAATACTGAATATCACTTTTTTGATCTTTTTACAAGGAACAGCTTATTTAATAAGAATAATTTTATAGATTTTATTGTGCTTAATTTTTAAACTATTTATAACCTGACAGCAGATGCAGCTTAGTTGCTTTCTCCATTAGTGGTTAAATGCTTTGAATGACCTAAGTCTGAGCATACACTAATGATAATGAGTGATATTGTTCGATGTGTCATCTATCTAAGAACATTTTTTTTTATTAAAACCTAAATCTAAGAGACTTCATTGTTCAATCATTTGAATAATTATGATGTATTAATATGTAACAGAACATAAATAAGGTATATGATTACCTAATGGAAGAAGTATGGGTTGTGTGATGGGTGCTGTACAGGCAGACTAAGTTTCCTTTTTCAAATACTCACAAAATGCCATAAAAATGAAATAGCCATTTCATATATACCAACCCTAAAATATCCTTACTAGTAGATGGGCAGCAGCATTCAAGGTACAATGTGTTTTGCACTACAATTGCCAATACAGTATATGCCAGTCCAGCAGAAGAAAACCAATGTTTTCATGCGGTTTAAAATGATGATGACTGGAAATTAGTCGTGAATGTATGTATATATATATTACCTTGGTCTTCAGTGATGTACGTGTGATATCTAGCAAGTTCTCTCGTTTTATTTCAATAGGAATTTTTATAGATTCCAGCACTTCCAAAGCTTTAATGCGTGCCACATCAAAACCTTCCGTGATAATTCTAGGATGTAAACCTGAATATTATACAAAAAGAGACTGCTAAGATAAATAAATAAGAAAAAAGTATTTGCTAAATTAAGTGATGGAAACATTTGTATTTTTAACATTATTTACATAATATTTAAGAGGTCCTGAAGAATATTTTGAAGCTTTATAGTTCATTCATTATAATCATTATAGTTTTCTTTATTATATAAGACAATGGATGTCTAGAAGAGAATCTATGTACAACATAGCTGAAAGAATTTAACTTAAAAGAAAAACAGTATAATAATAATGTAACACTAAATTTCTGGTGGTTATATGAGTTGGCATAGGGATTTGATAAGCTAGAAGATGAAAAGCAGCTTACATAAATGTGAAAGCCATTGTACTACAGTAAATATCTCACTAGACCAGACCAAAAGTATGAAAACCAAGGCAATTAACTTGGATATGAATAATCTAAGGTTGTGTCACTATCCAGCAATATAAATAAACTTATTAAGACCTGACATAATTACCTTCACCAATGTAAATTTCAGCTTGCTTCAACAGTTCTCCAATCAGCAGCACTGTTGATGTAGTGCCATCACCAGTAGCATCATCTTGAGCCGTTGAAGCACGTGCGATGAGGGATGCTGTTGGATGTTGAATCTGCATCTCGTGTAACAGTACATTGCCGTCCTTAGTGATCTTTATATCACCTGCGCCAGACACTAGCCTACACAAAGAATAACGAAAATTTTAAAGTAAATAATGTTAAGCCTAAATAACTTTAACAAAATCTATTCAACCGAAAAATTTACTGAGAAAAATACAACCGGTAACGCAGTGTCAAATTAACACATGAATGTTTTAATATATTTTTACGACATAATATGTGAAACATAAAATTTTGCAACTGATATATAGTATAAAGACATTGCAAAAATGTATTTCCGCATATTTTATTCACAATTAGTGAAGTAAAATATAAAACTAACTCACATTTTCATTGTACCCTTAGGTCCGAGGTTAGTTTTCATCACATCTTGAATACCTTTAGCAGCTGATATATTTACAGCTAAAGCTTGAGCCGCTCTCGCAAATTCGGCTTTAGGGTTTAATAAACTAATTGCAGCCATTATGGTTTGTTTAATTAGCTGTGAAAACTATTTTAATTTTACAAGATCAAGACAGTCACACTTCCAGCGACGAAGAGTGTTGCCAATGTTCATTATTTTTAATTTAATTATTTAAGGCAATAGTCGGAAAGTTTTAAGCAAATCTTTCACTTAGTGGTAATTGCAAAGTCACCCTATAACAAATGCTGCGTCGCCTCGATCATTTCTGTATGGCACCACATTGTTTTCGTCCCAGTTCAGGACATCAGTTCGTAAGTCTTATATGAGTTCGTAAGTCTTATATGATTTATGTTTATATATATGTTTATATGTATTATATATGTTCGTAAGTCTTATATGATTTATGTTTATATCTTTCTTCTTTCTTTCAACTACACTAGCCATCAGTACCCTTTAAACCGAAATACAAAATTTTTTGCACATTACTGCTTCACAGGAGAATAATTAGCCCTGCGGCGATAATTACCTGGCAAGATTTCTGCATATAAGTCCTACCACCAGCTAGAACCATACCAACCAACCATAATAAAGTTAAATCTGTATTGAAATGAAATGAATGAAAATTAAAAGAAATTGTTTATTCTTCAAGGAAAGAAATATTAATTTCGTTGGTTTAACATCATTTTTTTACAATCTCCCATCGTTTAGTAATGAGGCTCCTTTGACGGAGAAGAAACAGGCGAAAGAAACTCCGGTCTTTTTTGTTTTTTTTTTTATTTTAGTCAAAAGTACATCCATATTATAAATGCAAAAGTTTCACGATTCAACCGCTGAACCGATATTGAATAAATTTGACACATAGATAGCTTGCATCCTGGAGATTACCACGGGATATTTAAGAAACCTATATCCACGCGATCAAAGTCCTGGGCATCAGCTAGTTATAAATAAATTTACAAAGAATAGTCTTATAGACCAAAGCACGCTCCATTAGAAAATGTAAGACAAGATTCACTAATAAATGTATAAGTGCATTGAAAACTCGAGCAGACCAGCCTCCACCAACAGCACCTGTTCACAAGTATGTCGGATGCGGCAGCCATCGTTCTCCTTGACCATATTCAAGGGAAGTGGACGACCCACCACACGACGCCACCACACATAGAGGCATTTAAGCGAGCATTACATTCTCAAGTCTACTATTCGGAAGTGAAACTAATAAGAGTCTGCCTTTCAGTCTACATAGCACTACTATAATCTTCCCTAAGACCATTTACAATTTTTGTTTGTAAAAATGTTACGTACGGAAATACCTATCCCTACATAAAAATACATGTTACGTGGCTGCTTACAAAATAACAGTCACATCGGGTGTCACGTTATTTGATGACTCCCTGGATGGATACTTACATTAAATTAAAAAATAAACTCAGAAATAATAAAATTCAATAAAATCTCAATTGCCACTTTTCGAATTGGCTCCAAAAAGTAATTCGTAATATTTTGGAGGTATCGTCTAGCATACACGTAAAATATAAATAAATTGTTTAATTTTTAAATAACATGATTTTAAGAACATGAAATTTCAAATAACACTTGTTTACTTTCGCTAGGACTTACTGCATAAAAAACTATTACAACTTGAAATAAATACACAAAAAAAACTTTTCAATAAAAACAAACCTTGTTATATCTCTGTATGCAGCTTAATTTTGATTTCATTGACGTGCGAAGACATTAGAACTTAATATCAATTGTAGTACAATGTAATATAATTGAATCAGCAAGCCGGGGTGTGTAAATATATTACTTACATCATTTCAGCCTATGACTAGTCAACTGTTGAACATAAGAGTATGCTTTACCCATGGATTGCCACATTAGACAATAAAATAGCGAAGAAACTCAGATTCGAGTTTTATTACCGCTTATAAGTAAAAGTTTATACAATCTTTTCTGATTTAAAATCAAAATTATATTTTTTTCTTACATTTAAATCGAATCAACATAAATTTATGATAGATAGGTGCCGTAATTGTGTTATATTGAAGTTCCCATTGTTAAATTTAGATTTCATGGTAATTAAATGAATATACCTTGTATAATCTAAACTAATATTATAAAGAGGAAAGATTTGATTTTTTGTATGTTTGGTTGTAACGATTTAACTCAAAAACTACTGAACCGATTTAAAAAATTCTTTCACCTATATACAACTACATTATCACCGACTAACTTAAGTTGTATTTTATTTTTAAAAAAATCGAGATCCCTACGAAAATTGCTAGGATGTAACTCAAGGTATCAAAAATATACAAACAAAAGTCATTATTTGGCGTGCGCCGCAAAAACTATTAATGATAAAGAAAATAATGTACTACATTTTCATAGAACTCTCTACATTACAAAAAAAAAATATTACACACAAAAGTCATTAGTCAATCAAAACACGGGTAGAATCTAAAGATGATGACATTCGTATCATAATATTAATCCTTATCCTACAAAGTAGTTTCATAGTCAAGGTTGATTATGTACATGTAAATTCCTCTTTAAATTATTCGAATCGGACCTATCGTTTAGAAGGTACGACGGGTATAAAAATTGTAAGAGTAAGAAAAACGCTGCGGCGTCAGCGAACAGCCATACGCTCGCCGGCGCTACTCTCGATTAGACTAAGTTCTATTGATTACCTATCTACTCCTTTTTTCTTTGTAAACTAGAAACAATTGAATACTGGTTTGTAGTTTTAATTATATATTTTTTTAATTTAAAACTATGAAACGCTCTATAATAAATACAGCGGCCGCGCCATCGAGGTGCGCGGCTCCCTTTGTGCAGCGGTCGATAGCGGTCGTTTTATTTTGCTAACACGACATCAAATATTGTTTACAAAGAAGCTATCAGCCACTAAACTTTCATGGATTATGTTCCCATAAATTAAACATTGTTTTGGTAACTTAATCTTACCTGACCAGCTGCAGATTCGCCGATGAACATAGTCGATACAAAAAATGTTAGGGAAGGAATTGTTGTTGTTCTGTTTGTCCAAATATATTTCCAATATCTATCTACCCGTGCGAAGCCGGGCGGATCGCTAGTATATAATATACCACAAAAATTGTCAAACGTACATGTTACTTTAGGCTATGGAGAGTAGTACACTACATCATCATACATGCATCACTACATCATACTTTAATCGAATAAACAAAAATATGCAATACTTATAGTACACAAAAGTATAAAAGTATTTAGTAACGTATGTACTATTTTTTAATATCTATCCATACCATCCATAGATTGTATACTTGGATACATGGATACTAGATATCATATCCATGTATCCAAGTATACAATCTTCGAATTTTCGTTAAAATTTCGATTTCTATCAACAGTAAAATGAAAGTTGACTTTCACTGAAGATTTGCTGGACTGATGGCAACAAAACGAAAAGCACAATATTGGTGTTGAATTGAATTTTCCAATGACTGTACACTTTTTTTTTTATTGTATAAAAGTGACGGAACGAGCAAAACGTTCACCTGATAGTAAGTGCAATGTCTGCCCATAACAAATGCTGTGTCACCCAAAAATTTTTGTGTGACACCACACTGCGCCCGTCACCCTGAGACTTCAGTTCTTAAGTCTCATATGCCCTGTGATTACGCTAGCTCACAGTGCCCTTCAGACCGAAACACAGTAATGCTTGCACACTACTGCTTCACTGCAGAATAACTTTCAGGAGCACTTGCTACTTAATAAACTATCAATATTAAACATCAAAACTCCAAATATACACAGAAATTACAAAATTAAATAAAAACTCTACCGCCACTTTTCGAGTTGGCGCCAAACAAGCGCCAAAAGTCAAAAAATATGCCGAATGATTTAAATTTTTATATTTAATTTGTTACGTTTGAAAAGTATTGTTGAAGTACGTTTGGGATTATACGAATTCTCAAATAAAAAACTTGTTTAATTTTGTGTTGACTTTTATGACAGAATGCAATATATTTGTGGCTTTTTTACAATAAATGGTAAAGTGAATTGAATTGAAGTGAGTTAATTTAAACAAATTATGGCTTTTAATTCTTGTCTTTGTGATGAGGGCAATATGTTTCAGAATGAAACTGTCACAGATTGAAAATTGAAATGCATATCTAGGTGTTTGTTTCATATACCTGTTTCCACCTAAGGAGACAAAAATAAATGTTCTATTTTCGACTTTCGAACTATGTGCGAGATATAATGTACCAGATTCTACCAGAAACTTCCCCATGTATATAAAAGTTTCATCGGTGTAACCCTCAAACTATATTCAAATTAAAGTATTAAAACAAAAATGGGAGTCATAAATGAAGAGGCAGAAAATTATAAGAATAAGGGTAACGAGGCATTCAAATCTGAAAAATTCGAGGAGGCTGTGTCCTTTTACAAGAAGGCTATTAATTTGTCAGAAAATGATAGTCGAGATAGAGCTACATATTTAAAAAATCGTGCTGCGGCGTACCTAAAGATGAAAGAATACGACAAAGTTATTAAGGATTGCGATGAAGCTTTGCAAATAGTCCCTGAAGATCCTAAGGCTTTATTCCGGCGTGCCCAAGCTCTAGAGTGCTTAGAAAGGTTTGAAGAAGCATACAGAGATGCAAAGACCATTTTTACAGTTGACCCAACAAACAAAGCTGTTCAGCCTCTACTAGCGCGTCTTCATGCAATAGTACAGGACAGAGCTAGAAAAAATGCGCAGACAGGTAACAAAGTGGAGCAAATGTTTAAGTTAGCTTTTGAAATTAGTGAAGATAAAGATAAACGTCACAAAGCAATGGGCAATTTAGTAGTGCTGGCTAAAGAAACATCTGGGGCTGATGTAATGATTAAAAATGGTGTTGTCCATAAAATTCAACAGTTATTAAAAGTGGAAAAGAATCCAGACATCTATGTTAATGCTATAAGAGTTATAAGTCAGCTTTGTAAAAGAAGTGTGGAGAGGACACATGATGTTATCAAAGTTGTTGGTATACCATGGTTTTTAGAAATCATTGATAGCGAAAATGAGGACAGAGTAAATGCTGCTCAGTATTGTCTTCAAGTTATATTGAATACATTCTCAGGTATGGATACAAAGAAAGATACAAAACCTGATCCTCAGTTGTGTGAAAAATATAAATCAGAGATTGATACACTATTAACATGTTTAACATATTCAATTACCAACCGGGTTATTACCGGAATGGCGAGAGATGCTATAATGGAGTTGATAATGAGGAACTGTCATTACAGGGGCCATAAACTGGGCAGAGAAGTTTGTAGAAATCAGAGGCCTCCAACGTCTTCTTGAAGTTTGCAGTGAACTTGAAGAATACAAATATGAATCTTCCATGAATATTACTGCATCGTCTGCAACAATTGCAGCTGCTTGCCTTGCAACAATATATGAAAACATGTACTATGACCAGGCAAGGGAGCGCTTTAATGACCAAGTAGATGAGTTTGTAAAGAACAAGCTTCTTTCTCCTGATCTTGAATCAAAAGTTAGAGTAACTGTGGCTATCACTTCACTCCTCCGAGGTCCTCTCGATGTAGGCAACTATGTTATTTCCAAAGAAGGCATTATTGAGATGATTCTTGTAATGGCACAGACAGAAGATTCTCTTCAACAGAAGGTAGCTTGTGAATGTTTGATAGCAGCAGCATCTAAGAAAGATAAAGCTAGAGCTATAATAAACAAAGGTGTTGATATACTAAAGAAATTGTATACAAGTAAAAATGAAGCTGTTAGAGTCAGAGCTCTTGTGGGTCTATGTAAAATAGGCAGTTTTGGTGGTGATGATGCTTCTATACGCCCATTTGCAGACGGGTCAACTAAAAAGCTTGCAGAGGCATGTCGGAAATTCTTGGTCAATCCAGCTAAAGAGAAGGATATGAGAAAATGGGCAGCCGAAGGCCTGTCATACCTTACTTTGGATGCAGATGTTAAAGAAAAATTAGTGGAAGATAAAGCTGCTATTCAATCTCTTATTGAATTAGCAAAGACTGGTGATCAGTCTTGTCTTTATGGTGTGGTTACTACTTTAGTTAACTTGTGTAATGCTTATGAGAAGCAAGAAGTTATGCCAGAAATGTTAGAACTTGCTAAATTTGCTAAACATCATATACCTGAACAGCATGAATTGGATGATTCTGATTTTGTGAACAAAAGATTAACTGTTTTATGCAAAGCTGGAGTTACAACAGGTTTGATAGCTTTATCTAAGACAGAGAGCCATAACTCTCGGGAGTTGATTGCACGGGTCTTTAATGCAATATGTAGCCTCCAAGATCTTAGAGGGATGGTCGTGCAACAGGGTGGAACAAAAGTGTTAATTCCAATGGCTTTGGAAGGAACACAAAATGGTAAAAAACAAGCTGCTCAAGCCCTAGCAAGAATAGGGATAACCATAAATCCAGAAGTGGCTTTTCCAGGTCAAAGGAATTTAGAAGTAGTAAGACCATTGATTGCTTTATTACATCCAGACTGCAGTGCGTTAGAAAATTTCGAAGCTCTAATGGCACTCTGTAACCTGGCTGGCATGAATGATACTACCAGGGATAGGATCCTCAAGGAGGGTGGATTATCAAAGATAGAACAATATATGTTTGAAGATCACATGATGCTACAGAGAGCAGCAACACAATGTATTTGCAACTTAGTGCAATCCGAAGAGGTTGTCAAAACATACGAAAGCAATAATGATAAATGCAAGTTTTTATACTTGCTATGTCAAGAAGAAGACACTGACACAGCTATGGCTGCTGCAGGAGCTCTGTGCATTCTCACATCTGTGAGTAAAGCTTGCTGTAGAAAATTATTGGATGTTCAAGTCTGGTTGGAGACATTAAGGTGTTTACTTGCAAATCCTAATAAGGAAATACAATATAGAGGAACATACATGCTTTATAATATTATTTCTTGTGATAAAGACATAGCGGTCAGAATCTTTGAAACTGATGTTATGGAAATATTGATGGCATTAACAAAATTAAACGATCCTGTACAAAAAAAGACCAAAGAATTGGCACAAAAATGTCTAGATGCCGCTGAAGATATGGGCTTGATAATGACTAACTTGAAACCAGATGAGAATATAATTGTAGATTTACCCAGAGTAACAAACCACAATGAAGATAATGAAAATGTTGTTCAGTAGTAGTCATATAGTATAAAACTAATTTATGCATTGTTGGAAATTGTGTATTTGTTTATATATTTACAATAACATACTTATTTTTTAAGATTTAAATGAATGTCACAGAAATGCTAATAAAATTTTTGTTTGAATTTTTTTATTATTTTAAATTTCCTCTTCTAGGGGTTTTATTAACACTCATAGTAATTCTCAGAATAATGTAGCATTTTACCTATAATATAATATCCAAACATTTTAAAAAGTGTGACTATGTGTTATTTATTTCTAGTATCTAGATTAGGTCGAAGAAAAAGTCTTTTCTCATGTAGTAGTGTATAAACTTGTAATAAAATCTCTTTGGCTGTACTATTTGTATGTGACTGGTTTTGATAACATTAAAAAAGTTACATTTTAAAAAAAGAAACTAATTAGTAAAATGTTTCCAGCTATTTTTCATTTGTTTTTTTTCTGTCAAAATGAGTGAATCTAATGAAGAAATTCGATACATTTTACAAAAAAGGAAAAAATGCAATGCAAGCCACGAAAAAAATTTATGATGTTTAAGGACCTAATGCAGTGTGAGGCAGAACAAAGTTGCTTTAGCGTGTTCCGGGAATTTTGATGTCAAAGATGAACCTCTCTCTGGTCGCCCTGATGCGGATAAAATGGACGCCATTTTTGAAAAAGTGGAGCAAGATCGGCATATCAGTAGTTACGCATATAATAGCAGATGACCCTTTTGAAAAAAGCTTGGTACACTAAAGAGCTCGATATTCGGGTGCCACACGAGCTCTCTGCAAGAACCCTAATGAACCGCGTACTCATTTGCGATTCTTTATTTCGACATAATGAAACCGAACTGTTTTTGAAGATATTGATAACTGGTGATATAAAGTGGATCATGTACGATAAGAACGTGCGAAAAAGGTCGTGGTCAAGGGCCGGTCAGGCTTCTTCCTGGGCCAAAACCCCGGTTAACTCGTAATAAGGTGCTGCTGTGTGTATGGTGGGATTGGAAGGGCGTTGTTTATTATGAGCTTTTGCTGCTGGGCAGATCCATTGACTCGGATCTCTACTGCCACCAACAGATGAGAATCAAGCAAGAAGTTGAGAGAAAGCGGCCGGAATTGATCAATGGAAAGAGTGTGGTCTTTTATGACAACAACGCTAGACCACACACATATTTAGCCACTCAGCAAAAATTAAGACAGTTTAGCTAGGAGGTGTTAATACATCTGCTATATAGCCCTGACTATGCACCTTCGGATTTCCACCTGTTTCGGTTTCTTCAGAATTCTTTAGGTAGTGTCAGGTTAACATCGGGAAAGGGCCGCCGAAACTACTAGTCGCGTTTTGCTAGAAGTACCAAAATTTCTACAGCAACGGGATCATGTCACTACCTTCAAGATGGCAAAATATCAACGAATAAAATGGCACCTAAACTGTAATTGAATGTAAATAAACATTGAAAAAACAATGTCTTGAGTTTTCATATAAAATGCGAAGAAACTTTTTCCCCAACCTATTACGATCATGACGGCGACAACTTCCGAATAGTACTGTCGGAAATTATCAACTACGCAGGAGATACGACAGTGCCACAAGTGTACGCTCAAACCACACTCACTCGTTCTAACCTACCCTCGTTCGATGTAATGCTCATGCGATAAGATCGGAGGTAGTCAATTGTCAAACACGGGGACAATCGCAACAACCAGGCCGAAAATACGCGCACGCGCAGGCACACCGACACAATTAAATAGTTACATAATATAAACCATTCATTCAGAGAAGGCAGAAACTGCTGCAGTGTTAAAAACAAAGTTAATCTTGTTTTTAATAGTATATAAAAAGATAAATTATTCAAGAATCAAGGACAATTTCATTGGCGCGTGCTGCAATAAAAAGCTAAGATGGGCATGTGATAGGCCCTACTCTTTTTACTCCGTGCTGACGACTTCCAGATGCTCCCAGTCACCTTTCAAATTTACCTACAATTTTGTTACGACAAGCTGGAGACCACAATTGGGTTGGATCGACCGGAAACACCACGCTCTCGCAATAATCAGGTTAACACAGGTTAGCACAGCATCCCCCCCCAAATGGGTTCTCGCCTTGTCGTGGCAGGGGGGGGGGGCTTTGTAACTGTGGCTTGGTAACCTACGGTGAAGCTAAGAGGAACCCGGTCGGCCTGTTGCCTCAGGCTGACCCGAGGAGGTCGCTCCGAGTGGGCTACGCAAGCCCACTCTAGATGCGAACAGGTGGACTGCTGGGGGGAGCAGTACGCTGCCCTTCGCAGCCGAGGTGGAGTCGCGGGGGAAGAGAAGTGTGAGGTGTAGTCGTAGTGCCTATATCCCTGTCCTCCGCGACTCTGGCGGGGCCGTACCGCGGATGCGGTGTTGGTGGACTGCTGGGGGGAGGAGTGAGCCGGCACTGCTCACCCTGCCTTTCGCAGCCGAGGTGGAGTCGCGGGGGGAAGAGGAGTGTAGGTGTTGCGTTGCCTCTCCCTGTCTCCCGCGAGTTTGGCGGGGCCGCACCGTAGTTGCGGCGGTGGTGGGGCCGCGGGGGAAGAGGAGTATTGGTGTGTCATTATCTCTCTCCCTATCCTCCGCGGCCGTAACGTGGTTGGCGACGGAGCCACAGACCAGATCCGTCGCAGGAGCCGGGAAGACTAGTGCTTCCGAGTGCAAGTTTCCTGGCACCGTGGCCTCCGCGTGGCGGACTCGGGGGGGTCCGTTGCGCACACCAAAGGGAGGCTGTGTTGGAAGGCGTGTCGCGTGTTCCGGCGCGCCTTACTTACTTCACCGGTGAAATCCGCCCTTAGACGTTACTTCGCGATTTCGTTATCGCATTACCGAAGTTAAGGGCCGGTTACATCATCTGCTAAAACTTTATTGTCAGAAATTTGGTAACTGGTTTTCATTAGTAATTAAGCGAAACACAGCTCCATTATGCTGTGCTAACCTTTTTTTTTTCTCATTGGGAAATGCCTAACGCATACCCGCCATCACGGGGGGAAGGACGGGTTATGTCGGACTTGCACCGACTAAAACCCCATGGTGTTCCGCCATCGCCGCATGTTGGCAGGGCCACGGGAACGCTCACGCACACATCCGCGACCCCACCGGCGCCGGCCGCCTATCATCGGCAGCCCATTTCCTCAGATGACTCCTGCGGCATCAACACTGTCTCCACACGTCTCAACGCACTGAAGACCTTGACTGTGGCTGGTCCAGTTTAAAACGTCTTCAGTAACGTTGTGAGGCGACCTTACTGGCTGTTGGAAAATAACCCGAAGGGATTTTCCCTCCGATAATCAATGGACACACTAGAGGAGCTGGACTCTCGCTTTTCGACTGCGCATGTCTTGAACTCCTCGCTGCTCAGCTGGAAGATTGGAGAGCCTACGGCGGTGAGTACAAGTGATCCGTCACCTAGCTTGATTCGACACGTTCGGAACGGAAATCCGTGCATTCTTGTTAGAGGAAAAGGTAGAAATCCATATTTCCGGCTATGAAACAAGAGCTGACCTGTTAGAGTGGCGGGATTGGAAAGGGCGCGCCTTCACTATCCTAAGCTCGGGGCACAGCGTCGTTGAGAAACCAGGAAGCTTAACTAGATAGTTGGATAATGCGGGTGTCTTCGTGAAAGTATACTGATCACTTTCGATGGAGAAATGAATTGGAAGTTAGACCATCACAATTTCACATCACAAAACTTCCATAAATCGAAATATGCATCTAAATTGAGGGTTCTTTCAGCCAATTTCTACTATTTACATAAAAATTAAAATGTAACAAGGAAGAGGACAAAACTTGATGGTTAGTGTCGCCATTTATTAAATGTAAGCTTTGTGAAAAATTCAACAATCGAAATAAAAACAAATTAACAAACGCTTTAAAGAATACGCAACGCGCTGAACGCAGCCAGAAGTCCATAGTCATCAGTTTCATCAGTTTGACCACATTTTATTTAGAGTTTCTATCGCAAAGCGTACCGATTTCTACTAAAAACTACATTACTGAAAATAATATACTATAATATTTATCCGCAACATTATACTAAAACACAATAATGTACAATAATATAGGTATGTAAAATATACCAATTGATAAAAAATAAGAACAATTAGAGATTTTTAGAAGATGTTCACTTGATGGTAGTGGCAACGTGTCCATGACAAATGCGTAGAACGTCACACTGTGTTCCTCACCCTGAGACATCAGAAGTCTCGTATGCCCAGTAATTACTCTAGCAATTTTAGCCAATGTTTTTACACTACTGCTTCACGGCGGAATAACTCTCCTGCACTGGTACCTAGACGGATTCCTACATAAGAATTCTTTCAGTAATTATTACAGAACGTACAACTACACGAGAAACGTCCAAAAAATCATGTCTTATTTCCGTGACACTTGTCGAACTGGCCTGTTCCTCTATAACTTTAGAAAACCAATAATGCCACCGGGAGCCGCCACCAGATACCCTCCACCACTACGACACGCCACTGAAGTCGAGAACACGACACGTGTCCCTACCAAACTTTAAAATTATTAGTTTTGTAAAACTTTACGCAACCCTAACTCAGAAAGTCGTTGCCCCGAACCAGACAAATTCAAAATACCTTTTCTTCTCCATTTAATTTATGTTACCCTACTACGGCGTCATACTAACAGATTTAATTCGGAACAGATTTCCGGCTTCATGTTATCCTAGTTCTTTCGATAGCAGCTCAATAGAAAAACGGCCCAATTAAATTTATGAGTTTATTGCCTTGATCAGCTGTATAACACGGTAGTAGGTAGATCTATGAGTTTTAAGCAAGTTCTATAAGTCGACATATCTCCTACAGGTATCACGCTACGTGGCTCATTATATTTTTTGGGTATATTCACACTGTCCCTAAGCCCAGCCTGCCGGGATGTTTATGACATTAAGAATGACCCTGTATGTAAACATACCAAATATATCAATTTCGAAAGTAACAAGAGTAACAATAAATGTATGCTTATAAAAAAAAAAAGTTTTTTTATTATCTTACTACTATAAAGAAACTGGAGACTTCGTAAGTTTGAACGAGCTGATCTCAGGAAGTACTAATCCGATTTCAAAAATGAATTTCCATTAGATAGAAGGTTAGAAGAAAGAAGGTTTTAGGCTATAAATTTCTTTAGTCTAATTGGTCGGCTTATTTTACGCGGGTGAAACTACGGAGCTAGTTACTAATATAGGTGCAATAAATTTTGCAGTGTAAGCAGTGTTTTAAGTGTTATGTCTACCATAAGTTACTATTTTACTCTCTGGATAAACTATAGACTAACCTCCATTATAGTCATACTATTTAAAAAAATCTGTGGAGGGGTCCGTGTAAACCTAACCTACTTTATTAATAAAAAAGATAAAAGTAAAGTAAAGTAAAGTTAAGTTTACGCCCATAAATGTCCCTCTGCTGAGCACAGGTATCCTCTCATTTCTGAAAGGGTTTTGGAGGTAGGAAGAATCCGCCACGCTGCTCCAATGCGGGTTGGCGGACTGCACATGTCTTCATTTCTTAAACATGCAGGACATTTCTTCTCGATGTTTTCCTTAACCGCCGCGCACTAGGTAAATCAGCACTTAAAATTGCAATTAACAATTTTAGTGGTGCCGGCACCAGGAATCGAACCGTACGCGAGTGACCTGTACTATGAAATTTAAAGCGAGCGCCTAGTCCCTGAGCTACCACGTTATAATAGTTAAAAACCTTTAATTACTGCCGATTGTTCTTTTTCGTTAATTTTATTTTTGGTAGATTTTGCGTTGGATGGAAGGAATCGTATGTTCGAAAACTTGGAGAGATAACGAAATCTATACTAATAATTAAAATTTAAGTTTTTGTCGATGCGTGTGATTTCGCAATAAATACTTCTTGTTTATCTCTTAAGTTTATTTACAGAATGATAAAACTAAAACATTATTTAATATAATAAGAAATAAAAGTCAGAAATAAGAAACGCACAATCTATGGTTTTTTCTAAGAGATAGCTAAGTAAATACAGATTAAACATTGTGTAAAAAATAATTTTGGGTACTAAACAATACATATAATTATTCGTTTTTATTTATTTGTTTTTTGATAAAACATTCAAATAGATCTTCTCATTTAAAACATGCTAATCAATTTTTGCTTTATTTTTTTCATCGCTTAAAATTAAGCGCTTCCAAACTCTTTTTTCTCTATTCAAATCCCGCGTCCTTCCCCTCCGTATTCTCTACCATTCCTATTTTTTTATAAAAGGCTCTTTTTGGTGTCCATTTTGTCTGAAATTATTACATATTATAGTTACAATTATTATGTTATCCAACATTTATTAGTAGTAGAAAAATAATTGTTTAGATTAGTTTATCAGGTACAACACACATATAACAGAGTGGTTGTATTTGTTGCATTGTTATGAAATTAATGTGAGCGTCGTCTCGTCATTTTCTGAACATGACATTCTAGGAACCTTTTAAATGACAGCTTGATTTGGTTTGGTTTCCGCCACTGTGCTATTGTGCTATTTTTTTGATTTTTGATACGAAAATCGCAGGAATATGTCTATTTCTACTGCAACAGGTATATAATTAAAGATATTGTACATAAATTTGAATAGTTCTTATAAAATTAACATATAGTTTTTGTCAAACATGATGGAATTATGTTTTCGGACCAATGCCATGGAATCCCATATGGCGGTTCATACTTCACATGATTTAATGTCAGTATTGAATAAGTTTAAATTCCATTTTTGAATTATTAATATTATATCAACTTGTGAATAAGTGTTAACTGTCGCCAATTTTAGGTTAAGCCTTCCTTTTTTTAATGTTACGATGATATAGTAATTTCTGTCTGTAATATCGTGTATCGACTCTGCTTATGCCGGTGAAGACTCCTCCGTTTTATTTAACCCAGATCTTAAACAATGAAACCTTTGCCTCGTTTAGTTTTATTATTTAATTATGATTTATATTTAGGCGTATTTTGATAGTGAATTAGTTTCAGAAATGCAATTGTCTGTTTTTGGGTTCACAGATGATCGCACTGAAGGCGATGACGACACATCACAAGGTAGTCAACCCAAAGATGACAGTAGTGATTCTGAAAATGATAATGAGCCTCAAAGTCAAAATGGAGGTTCACCAAGTCCTGAAGTGCATGAGATTACTAGTGATGAAGAAGATTGTGTAGTGACTAATGAAGATGATTCATCAAGTTCTAGCACTGACTCAAATGACAGTTCAGAAGATTCACAGCAAAGTGCAAAAGATAGGGATGAAGAAAAAAAGATGGACATCGAAGCTATAGAGAATGGTGGCGATGAATCAGATATAGAGGAAGTATCAGTTGAGGATCCTCTAAACCAAACACAGAAGAGTAAACAAATAGTTATCAGTGATTCTAAAATTTTGGCTGACCTTGCTATAAAACAAAGTAAGCCAAATGAAGGAGACCAAAATAAAGAACCAACAGTTGTTATTATAGATACAAATTCTATTTTATCTGGAAAAAGTGTAACACCAGTTCAGAGTAAAACATCAACTACTAATTTTGATGCCCACAATTTATGTCAAAGTATTGCTGCTCGAGGCACAACAATTACCCCAGTAAGTAGCAAAACTAGTACAACCGCCCGAAATAATGCACCGACTGTGCCACAACCTAACATTTTACCTTCTTTAACTGATGATATGTTTGTTGTTGAAGCACCTTCATTTATTGTCCCTTATGTGTATGAAAAGCCATCAGTTAAACCGTTTAGAGAATTTGTTGATAAGCTAGGAAAACAATTGGATGAAGTGAAGTTAAAAGAGGATCAAGAAAAATTACAAAAAGAAACAACAGAAAAAGATAAAAAAGAGAAAGAGAAACAAGAAAGGTCTGAAGAAGGTGAAGATGATGCTGAAAGTGATAAGGAAAGCAAGAGAGATACTGAAGAGTTAGCTAAAGAAAAGAAACAAGATAAAAAGAAACGGAGGAGGGGAAATGCTGATGATGATGATTCATGGGATGGAGAGTCAACAAGTGAGTCTGATGAAGATGCACTCTCAGATGATGACACCGTAGTAATTAAAGATAAAGATGACTCAGATATAAAGGATCCCATAAGTATAATATCCAAAGGACTTATAGGTAAAAGCGATAGTTATTTTGATTGTTCACTTGGACAGTTCTTCATTAACATTGGGTTGAATCTTGTTCAAGAATTTGTTCAAAGTGATTTACTAAAGCAACAAAATAGAAAACTGTATAAGGAAAAGAAATCTGGGCGTAGCACAAAGGCCACTGAATCTGCTATTGTGTCACTCACTCAGAATTTAGAATTTAGTAAGAAAACAAATGCACCATATGCCCTTAAACAAAAGAAATGTGAATTTTGTAGTTTTAAAACTGAGTCAGTGCTCGTAATGGCTCATCATTTAGAAGCACCACATATGCGGAATAATATTTATAAATGTAACACATGTCCATTTGAAATTCGTAGCCCCCATGACATATTATTTCATATGGAAGCTGAACATAATATAAGGGGTAGGCTTGAACGAGCACCAGCTTATCAGCAGTGTGCCAGTTGTCACTTTGAAGACAATAGTAAAACTAAACTCGCACGACATCTAATTGCATGTGCGAAGAAGTTCAAGCCTGAATTTAACCTAGCACCACCCCTTGAATGGGAACCTCCAGCTAAAATACCAAAGTTAAATAGACCTCGCAATAATGCTGTTGGACCTTATCAGCAAAACTTCAGCAGGTCACAAGTTGGTGTTAACAGTTTGGGTCGGCCCCCATTAAATATTAATATAGTTCCAACTATGCCTGTACTTGGGCGACCCCGCGGTCGTCCGCCTATGTCAAATCCTGTACGTCAACCAGTTTCTGGAGTGCCAATTTTACGCAGTGGAGTAATGATTATGCATAACAATCCTCCTTCTGGCACCACTATTGCTAATTATCCAATAATGCAAAACAACCAACTTGGGAACAATATGTCTGCCACTCCAAAGATATCCATAACTCCCCTCCCCCGGGCCCCTCAACCATCCTCTTCTCAAACACCTCAAAATTCTAAAGCTACATTTGTAATCTGCGAAATTTGTGATGGTTATATTAAAGACCTGGAACAATTGAGGAATCACATGCAATGGATACATAAAGTGAAAATTCATCCTAAGATGATTTACAACAGACCACCACTGAATTGCCAGAAATGCCAGTTTAGGTTCTTTACAGATCAAGGCCTTGAGAGGCACTTATTGGGCTCTCATGGTTTGGTTACCAGTTCCATGCAAGAAGCCGCTAACAAAGGTAAAGATGCAGGCAGATGCCCCGTTTGTGGTAGAGTGTATCAGTGGAAACTCCTTAATCATGTATCAAGAGACCATAACATGACACTCAAGCCAGCACATTTGTCCTACAAATGTACTGTGTGTACTGCAACATTTGGAATGTATAAACAATTTGAGAATCATGTATACTCTGCTCATAGCGTGGTGGCTAAGCGGGTAATGGATAAGAATAAAACCACCACTGCTCCATCAAAGCCCACAGACAGTGATCCCTTGCTCAAGCCGTTGAAGATCAGTGATGAGATAACAATAATACCGCAACCAGCAAAATCAACCGTGACCATCACTGCAAAAGGAAAATAACATTAACATTAAATAGTGTAAAAGCTGCACTGACATCCAATACAGTCCAGCATGTTTCAGTGACTCACTTTCATGATATCAAAGCAGTATTGTGTAAATAGATGTAAGTTATATTATCATACTTATTTAAATATATAATAAATTGGGAAACAAACATTTAGTGACAATTTAGTAAATCAAGTAAATGTGGATGTTATTTCAATCACAATATTATAAAAATACAAACCTATGTTAAGATGTAAATTTGGTGTATAAAAATGCTACCTGCTTAGATGTTCTACAAAATATGTATTTTGTGGTTATTGTTAATGCTTCTCATGTGTTTGTGCGTCTGTGACCCATTTTCATGTTAATTTTCTCTTTAATGTCACAAATGGTGATCATATTTTATTAAAGATCTGCATTGTCACTGTATTGTTTACTGAATATTTGAATGTGTATTTAGGCTTAGCAGTTAAATTTTAAAACTAAAAATAAAGGAGGTATTTTCATCACCATTACATTTATGTTTCGTAATCGGACTAGAAGGAAGCCATTACCTTTTCTCCATGAGCAATGTCTATCCTTGGCCTTTTTTTATCGCAATGTCTATACAGTTTAGGCATATCTATGATATGATTAATTTAATTTATTGCATTCATCTTGGACTACATTTGTCTGCCTATATTAATTTAATGTCAACTGGATTTAAGTAACATTGTAAAATACAATTTAGCTGTAACCATTATAATGATTGTGTAATAAATCAATTATAATCATGTAAGTTTGTCTATAAGTTGATTATTGTAGACTTTATTCTTTAAGAGAATAGTAATTAAATAAATTTCCTTACCCTCCTGAACACCCGCCATGAAATGCAATCTGCATTTCTGGATTCAAATTGCAGAGCACATCGGTCTTATTTAATTCTGATCTCAGGTTAGACTGGAGTGTTGATTTGGTAAAAGTTTACTAAATTGTTAACGTACTTATAGAACTGAAAATAATGTATTTTTTTTATTTAATAAAAAGACCATTGTAAGTATATTTCACGATTTATTCCTCACCATTGTCAATAATTTTTTTATTTATTAAGACCTCGTCAGTTTATATTTTTACTGAACTAATGCGAAAATTTTAAAAATAAACCATTCATTAACACAATATAATACTATTTTAAAAATACCTTTTACTTTTCTAAGTGTCTAAATGTGTGTATAATTATTGTAAATGGCATGTAGATAATTGAAAATTTACTATTCTATATTTATGGAAAGTTATTTCAGAGCGAAGCAATTGATTTTTAAAGTTATATTTTAGTTTTCAGTAGTCAGAGAACTGACCCTAATTACTTATTACCCCATTAAAAAGCGCGAAAAATGTGCATGGCAGTCATAGAGATTTTATAGTTACAACGCATGTTTTAAGCTGGCTCAACTAAAATGTGAGAGGAAATCGATACATATAAAATAACATACCTAGAAGACCGGTACGAATCAAATGAAGTATGTGATGGGATTAAGTATGAATCTAATTTCATAGTACTCGAGTGGCCAGAGTTCGATCCCCGGTGTCGATACCTCAAAAATTGTTCTGCAATTTTAAGTACAGATTTACCACTCGTCCAGGTGTGAAGGAAAACATCGTGAGGAAACCTGCATGTTTGAGTAATAAAAATGTGGATGAGGACATGTGAAGTTCGCCAATCCGCATTGTAGTAGCGTGGCGGAATCTTCGCAGCTCCAAAGCTATCAAAAATGAAAGCCTGTGCTCAGCAGTGGGAGGCTGGGAGGAGTTACTATTATGCTGCAGTTCTAGGTAATAATAATCTAAACTAATATTATGAAGAGGAAAGATTTTATTTTTTGTATGTTTGGTTGTAATGATTTAACTCAAAAACGACTGAACCGATTCTAAAAATTCTTTCACCTATATACAACTACATTATCACCGAGTAACATGAGTTGTATTTACTTTAAAAAAAAATCGAAATCCTTAGGAAAATCGCTATGATGTAACTCAAGGTATCAAAAATTTACAGATAAAAGTCATTATTTGGCGTGCGCTGCAAAAACGATTGATAAAGAAAATAATGTACTATATTTTCATAGTACTCATCATTACTCACAAAAAGTCCGCGAGGCTATATGTCTAACTATTACAGTTAAGTCACAATAACCGCTTTTTGTTCAAATTAGTCTATCAAAACACTGGGTAGAATCGAAAGATGATGACATCCGTATCATGATGATTAATCCTTATTCTACAAAATATTTTCATAGTCAAAGTTGATTATGTACATGTAAAGTCCTCTTTAATTTATTCGAATCGGACCTATCGCTTAGAAGTTACGACAGGTATAAAAATGCTAAAAGTAAGAAAAATGCCGCGGTGTGAAGCGAACAGCCCTACGCTCGCCTGCCCTACGCGCAAATATACTAAGATCTATTAATTACTTACTTACTCATATAACTTTTTGTAAACTAGAAACAATTGAATAGTGTTAGGTTTGCAATTTTAATTATATATTTTCTTTTATTTAAAACTTTAAAACAGTCTTTAAAAGATACAACGGCCGCGGTGTCTCGGTATTTCATGGCTTATGTTCCCAAAAATAAAATATTGTGTTGTTAAAATAACATAATCTTATCTGACCAGCTGCAGAGCCGCCGATGAGAATAGTCGCTACAAAAAATGTTAGTGTAAGGAATTGTGGTTGTTCTATTTGTCCAAATAAAATACTAATTTATCTTTCTAATATCTATCTGCCCGTGCGAAGCCGGGGCGGATCACTAGTTAAAATAAATAGATTGTTTATAATAACTTTTATAGGAAGTAAAAAAAATGTAATATTATTTAGGTACAGAATTTGTAGAACTTATAGAATATGTATGTAGTCCACTTCTACGAGTACAAAGGCGTCTTCTCCCAGGTTAGCAGGATTTTTTTGTAATCGCCACTCTTGGCAGACTGATTCACGACCGCAGTACTATTCATTTATAAGAGACTAGAGGTTAATGAGTGGCAGTATGCATATGCGTTTTAGGTAGGTTCCACCGCAGTAACATTTATTTTACCATCAAGCAGTAGTGTGCAAACATTACTGTGGTTTAGTCTCAAGGACAATACTACTGTAATAACTGGTCTTATGAGACTTAAGAACTAGAACTGATGTCTCCGTATGACGAGCGCAGTGTGGTCCCCCACTGAAATGTTCTGGATGACAGCATTTGGAATGGGCAAACCTTGTTCTTGCCATCAGGTAAACGATTAACTCGTTTCGTCACTTTCTTCAATTAAAAAAAAATTAAATTTTTCTGGCATTTCCATTAAAAAAACCCTCTTAAAAACCTAATCATTTTTATTTTAAGTTCAGAATATGTCTGCAAACCATACAAAAGCTCACTAAAATCGTAAAAAGATATGTACAAGCTTTTTCACAGTTTTAAGGCTAATCAACCGGGGTCATATCGCTCTTGCCACAGCTCAATAGTGAGTGTTCTTGTCTGTATTTACTTTAACGAGGTTTTCGTCATAAAAGATAGTGGTGTCCACCAATAATACTGTCGACTCAGTCTGATACATTGCAAGAACAATACCAGTTGGGCCTTAAATCTCATATTACGTGATGTGAATACGATCCCTTATATTTCTTTCTACCTTATGCGCTGCTTTCACTTCTAAAATTGTTCTGTAATTTTAAGTTCTGATTTACCACGTGTCTAGCTGTGAAGGAAAACATCGCGAGGAAAGCTGCATGTATAAGGAATAAAAAATATTTTAACGAAGTGAAGGTACCCAAGCCGCATTGGAGCAGAGTGGCCGCCTTACAAGCTCCAAAGCTCTATCAAAAAGAGAGGAGACCTTAGCTCAAGAGCTCAGTGTTGGCAAGAGCACAACAACAAGAGACAAAATGCCTCCTTCCCCCTTCTCCTCAGGACAGCCTCGTCATTGACGGTCTTGGATGATGCACCATATAAAGTTTTACTGTTGTTCGGACTTCTGTCTAAGACTTCGAACTGTTGGTAGGTTTCCTATGCAGAAATCTGTCTAGGTAGGTGCCACCGCAGTGTCAGTTATTGTGCTGTCGAGCAATGTTAGCAAACATTACTGTGTTTCGGTCGAAGGTCACTGTTGCCAACCACCCACGTTCCCTGTTCACATGGATTACAGTATCTTAGATAGTAGCTCAGATTTTGGTACTGAACTCAGTGATGTCGTCTCTCAGAATTGACGTACAGCTATTTCCTCAGTAACTATGAGGGAATAACTAAGGGCATCCACATAGAGACGCTATGGTACTTCAGCACCTCCTCTCACTAATTGAAATCCTGTCTAGCTTTTCCAGCAAGATGCTCGTTGCGTTAAAGGACTGCTTTTGCTTCTCCAGTTCGTTCTAGAGATCATTTTAACTGGTGGTAGGATTCCAGTGCACCAACGCATTGCCAGTTATTCTGCCAGTTAATGTGTTTCGATTTGAAGGGCGCTGATGGATAGTGTAATTACGGGGCATATGAGACTTAAAAACTGATGTCTATGTTCGAACGAACTATGTTATAGGTGACACAGCATTTGTTATGGGCAGACATTGCACTTACCATCAGGTGAACGTATTGCACGACTCGTACTTCCGTGAATTAAAATTTACATACTTCCATAAAAAACTTTTATTATTGCATATAAATTTGCTTTAAAGATAAGAAAATCTAATACATATCGAAAAATATTTTTTTTCTCCGACTGATAATTGATAATGGAATAACAATCTCTAACAAGCCAGAACTAAAATTTTACTACGAGCCAGTCCGAGTATTCTTTTTAAATATTCGTGACTGGTAACTGACAGCGGCTAACAGATGTTTGGTAGCGGTACAAGTGCTGAAACTCCATTTGCCATAGAAAGTTTATACAAAATATACTTACTTCATACAAAAGTCACCGAAAAAGGGGCTTATTTATCATTTCTATGAAACTATAAGTAATTATAATTAATTATTTTTTTTGAGAATTAATTTGTGTAAATATAAACATGAGATCACCATCTTAGATGAAGCCAATACTATCTATTCTTAGCGTAGAGTTTACATTCTTTTTGCTATCTATAAACAATCGCAAACCAAAGCACTACCGTAAACCGCCGCACCTTTTCTTTTCATACTCAACTTTGCCTAAAACAGAAATATCCTAATAAGTCATAAACGTTTTACACTTGGCAAACCAAAATATAGTAGATACAATATATAATTTCGGTGATGTAATTACTGTTAGCCTTTTTGGCTTTTACAGCTTCATCGGATACTGTGCTCACGGGCAGGGGCCCGCGTGCCAGGTTTGGTTTGACCCAAACATAAATACATAAATAAACTCCTACAAAAACCTCGAAATTCGGATTGACGCGTTCGTTGCGTGCTTGCGCGATTTAAAATACCTCAAAATGATTTTGAGTCGTCTAATGACCGTCCGAGGGATGCTGCGGGCCTCCATTCAGACTGTCGACTTGTGTGTCGGTAACTCTGGGCGGTGAGAACCGCCCGGAAGTAGATACAAAGATTTTTTATCTGAGAATTTACGAAGCTAGCGAATATTTTGTTAAACGTTACAGAATTTACGTAATTCGTTGACAAACAATATCTGGCGTAGCTAGATTTTTTTCTTGTTCGAAACTTTTGATGTAACTTGAACAATTTCATTACGACATTAGTTATACACATTTCTCTCACGTATGCAATATTGAGCAATACTGAGCCGTGTGGTTGCGGCTCGTTAAAAGAATACTACCACTCCATCTCATCCAATGGATCTCGTAAAAGGCGAGTAAGGGAATTAAACTGCACTGTGCACCCAACAGCGCATGGTGGCGATGGGCTCACCACCTATCACACCAAATGCATTATATTGTTTCGGTGAAACGTGGATTGTGGCAATCATCTGTCTTTGCAGTGAGTGCCCAGTCTCTGACTACCCCTTATGGGATAAAGTCGTGATCTTATGTATGTATGTATGTATGTGTATGCAATATTCCTGTAAATTAAAAAAAAATATACTCGGTCAAAGTTAACAAGTGTAAGTAAGATATGTACTGGTGGTAGGATTCCTATGCAGGAATCCGTCAAGGTAGGTACCCCAGGCCAGTTATTCTGCCGTGAAGCAGTAGTGTACAGGCATTACTGTGTTTCGGTTTGAAGGGCACTGTGAGCTAGCGTAATCACAGGGCATTTGAGACTTTAAGAACATATGTCTCAGGGTGACCGGCGCAGTGTGGTGTCACACAGAAATATTCTGGAACACAGCATTTGTTGTGGGCGGACGTTGCACTTACCATCAGGTGAACGTTTTGCTCGATTCATCACACAAAAAAAATGTAATCGAAACCACCGGTCTTCGTGTAGGGTTGTCACGTTTACGTAACTAGCAGAACAAACAAAGGAAATTAATGATTTTAACTACGTTTGCGAAACTGGTATTTTGAGAGTACGTAGAACCTATATATTTAAAAAAAATTGACGAGTATGTTGATTTCGAGAGTTACATTTTTTTTGTGTTAATTAATTCCAACATATATTATTACCAATTTGAAAAATATTAACCAAGTTTTAATTATTGATACGTTTTAATAAATTACTTTAAAAACTGTCTTGTTTCGTGTGACAATCCTGCGCTCTATCGAATGCTTGTATGAAAACTCAATAAAATTCTGTCCCAACTTTGCCTCGGCATATACACAGGAAAGTAACGCGATGGTTTATGTATATGTATGTGTATATAAGCATATATATATATATATATTTGTGATTATGTCAGTGTGTGTACTCGTATATTTATATATATTTCGTGATTTTATAAAATATTCTTTTTTTCTCTTTGTCTTATCGAAAGTGCACATCGAGTCTGCTTCTCTTTAAGGATACCCAGTAAAAGGCCTGGTAGAAGAAATTTCATCATGAAATAAGCAGTGCCTTTGTACTAATTGTCTATCTTTTTTATTTCTACTGTGGTTTTTATTTCTACTGTGATTTTTATGTGTACATAAACAGTAAATAAATAAAATTAATAACAATCAAATGTGTTAAAATTAATAAAAACAAAATAAAGAATTTGGAAATCGAAGTGAAATGAGATTTTTCAGTCTATTTTAGGGAAACAGCCAATGTTATGGTTAAGTGGTCCTATCATTGCTTGCTCATAAAAGTGGCCTAAAACTTAGAATTCTGTAAAGGTACATTGCAAGGCTTAACACTATAAGGAAGACGCTGATTTGAACATTATTTCGCAAGATTTAGAATAGACTACAGTTATGTGTGTGCCATGTGGTGGCGGCTTGAGAGAATCTACCACCCCATCTCATCTCGTGGGTGTCGTAAAAGTCGACAGAGGGAAAATTAAAACCAGAAGATGGGCACCAGCATCTTCCTGGAACATCTGGATAGATTAACTGCGGTTGCCAACCCGCCTGCTAAGCGTGGCAACTATGGTAAAATCCCCCTATAACGAGAGCTACAAACTTTTGTGGCAGTCTATGGGGGAGGCCTATGTTCAGCAGTGGACTAGTGATAGGCTGAAACGAACGAACAGTTATGTGAATTTTACGATGTAGGTCATAATCTTTAAAATTCAGGCAATGTTGCGGCAGTTTACGGTACTAATACATAATTTGAACCATTTTATATTTGAGTTACAGAACTCATTTCCTTTATCTTTGAAAACTAAAAGTCTGGATATTAGTTTTATTTTTTCTGTAGTGTATATGTCCTATCACTACGAAATATTTTATGCCTTGCAAACTTTGGAGATATCAAAATTTTTTATGGAAGATTTTTAAAATTCAGCACACATATATCAGAGCCGTGGTAGCTCAGGGGCTAGGCGCTCGCTTTAAATTTCATAGTACGCGAGTGACGTGGGTTCGATTCCCGGTGCCGGCACCACTTAAATTGTTAATTGCAATTTTAAGTGCTGATTTACCACGTGATCGGCGGTGAAGGAAAACATCGTGAGGAAACCTGCATGTCTGAGGAATAAAAAATATTTCGAAGTCATGTGAAGTCCGTCAACCCGCATTGGAGCAGCGTGGCGGATTCTTCCTAGCTCCAAAAACCCTCTCAGAAATGAGAGGAGGCCTGTGCTCAGTAGTGGGACATTTATAGGCTGAAACTATACTATACACATATATCAAAGTCAAAGTCAAAATGTATTCAATTTAGGCTTGTTTAAAGCTTTTATGAACTTCAATATCTGGTTCAAAAAAAGACCTTCTCAGAGATGAACCGGCAAGAAACTAGGGTTTTTTTTCAATGCCATATTACTAATGTCATTTATAAATTACATAATATTGATTACTAGATCGTAAATTTAATAGACAGTAGGTTTGTAAGTGCAGAGTATGAGTTATTGCCACACATCTTTGTCCTCTATATAATGATCTATTTTATAATACGCTATAACTAATAATGTCCTCTTGACAAGTTTTTTAAAATCTATGTCCGATTTTTATATTACACTTAAATTTTATTATAAAATTTTATATGTCTATTATGAAAAGACTTGCTAGTTTTAACCAACCTAAATATAGGAACGCCTCGACCCATTCTGCAGTATACAGTAATTTTTTTTGTAAAATTTTTTTGATAAATTAATATTTTTCCGTACGTACATAATATTTAAAAAAATATACAACGATGCCCCTCTTCGTATTCTCAATGTTACCCCTACTTTCTTGGTTTAAAACAAATATAGTTTAAAATCTAACTTCATATTCGATAAAGAAATAAAGAAGAGCATGATATTTAGACAGACAGACGCTGTAAATCACTACAAAGGGGTTCCTTGATCAACCTTTAAAAAAAGGAACTAAAAAAAAATAAGAAATTTAACGTGTACATTTAATTAGTCATCTAGCGACAATTCAATTTAAAAAAATAGTCAATAAACGATTCCCATTTGTCCAAAGGGTAACGTGTCGTTAACTAAAAGTTGGTCGAACTCTCGAACTCATATATTATGTATTAATAACATCTTTTATAGTATTTTGGTTTGCGTTATAAAGTTATATAAACTATAGCATAAGTTAGATAAATTATACGATAACTAATTCAAATCAATATAAGTAATCCAGAAGATTTTTACAGATTTGCTAAATTAAGAAGTAAGAAGATAGTGTTCAAAATTATAAAAGCTCTTGGAAAATCTGGAGAGTTTGCAACACTGTGTGTGTGTTCCAGTGTGTTTGTCAATCCTGCTGCGATCGTTAGTCTTCAGTCCTTCTGCCCATGCTTCTGCCAGATATCGTCTTATCCTTAAAAATAATCATAGATAAATATCGATTTTCGTTTAAAATAAACGATATTTCGATATATCGATATTTTATCAACTGTCCTGATTTTAATTAAAAATTTCTTTCTTTTCCACATCAACATCAACTACGATATAACGTGTTCCTTAATATAGACAAGCTAATATTTTTTATATGGAGTCTTCTTAGTCCGTAAGTAGACTTTTTACGAAGTTTGTTACGTTAGGGATTTGTTAACGCTTATAAAATGAAATGGAAACTATAAAATTGGATTATAATATACATATTTAATACATTTATCTTACACTAAGTTAAGACCACGTGTGAGCTTCTATTCCCGTCGTGTAAGCTTTCAGATGTTTTTATTTAAAAATCGATATCCCTTGCTAATCTTAAAGATAAGATTAAAAACCTATAGAAGTTATTTACACCGATAAGGCTTTCTTATCTTTCTGTTGGTTATAATATAGAGAGTTATCTTCATAATTTAAGTGATGAGAAAATCCACGAGCCGAAAAGTGTTATATGATAAACACGTGATATTCAATGATAGGACTGATTTAATTTTTGATGAGTTTTAAAATATGTTGAATATTCTATGATATTATGATACTGTTTTTATCTTTCACAGAATTTCGAAGTTTTGTGAATTTTAAGGGATTACCATAAAATGATGAATGTCGAATACAAAATTATTGAAATAGGAGGAGGCAAAATCAGTAGAAGATGTAACTGGCTGGCTGGCATCTTGACTTGAAGATGGTGGACAGCCTCAGGTGAAAATGGTAAACGGGACGAAGCTTTGAGGATGCCCTTAACAAATATTATAATTGCAATGAAGCTTAGTAGTAGCCACTACTTTTGGAAATGGCTTTGTTGGAGGTTTAAGAAATTGGTAAGATTTCCTATATAGATATTATTAAATTATAAGAGTAAGATACAGTTTATCTATGCCTATAATACTGCATTGTACTATAAATTTCATTACATGACTGATCTCAGTTCAACCTCACTCTGTCAACACTTACTGCAATTGTAATTGCTAATTTATCACATCCTGGGTGATTTAAGAAAACATTGTGAGGAAATCGCATATCTAAGTAAAAAAGAATTTCTAGTACATGTCATTTGACCCATGATACTTTCATGTAATAAACACAATGGTGAAGCTTTAATGACAAAATTGAATACTAAAAATGTCCATACAAAACTTTTAAATTATTTGTTTTGAAAACCTTTATGTCACCCTAACTCGAGAAAGTTGTTGCCCCGAACCAGACAAATTCAAAATTCATTTTCTTCTCCATTTAATGTATGTAACCCTACTACAGCATTATACTAACGGGTTTACTTCGCAACAGATTTTCATAAGCTTCATGTTATCCTAGTACTTCCAAGTTCTTTCAAAGGCAGCTGAAATGGAAAAACATCCAAATGTATGAGTTCATTGCCTCAATCAGTGTGTATATATATATATACATACTATTTACAATATAATTATGACACTATAATTACAATATCATATATTATAAATACAAAATAATAATTACAATATAATTATATATATATAAATATAAATATATAATATTGTCATAAATCATTATATTGTAAATAGTTGATAATTCTTAAGATATTATCATCATGATGATAACA
Source organism: Luehdorfia chinensis (assembly GCA_019845155.1). NCBI lineage: Eukaryota > Metazoa > Arthropoda > Insecta > Lepidoptera > Papilionidae > Luehdorfia > Luehdorfia chinensis. The sequence continues at coordinate 7,300,485 of JAHVAK010000025.1, read as the reverse complement.
AACACGAGCCGAATATGTGTTATTTTGATAACAACATGATACTAAATAAATGATAGGTCTGATTTTATTTCCTTGAACTTAGTTATCATTTATGATATAATCAAAACTTTAATACAGTAATATTTTTGCAGGTAAATTGATGAAAAAGATAATATCAGGAGCAATAGCTTAAATGGGAGTAGTTTGTCTTAAACTTAATCTGAAATCTGAATCAGACTCAAGGTAATAAAAGTAAGTGAGCACTAAAAAGTGAAAAGACAAATTATGATGTTGATTATACAGTTTACACATGTTTCTATGTACAACATACACTATGGATTGTTAGAGGTGAACAAGAATCCAATCTCAAAAGAATCTGAAAAGAAATCGAGCGAACCATTTTCTGGGATTAACAGGAATTCTCCTGATCAAATACATAAAAAGGTGAAACCATAGAACAAACAGGTGAAAATTCAACATCTATGTGTAATTTAAGGGAGGCAGTAAAGAAAATTAAGGAATCCTGGCAAATGGGGTTATGGCTCTCAATGACAATGTTTACAATGCAGTGGTACGGTAGATTCAAATAAATTTATCACATTACTGTCCAGACAGAGCCCTTAGATACTATTTTTATTCCCAAATCTGAAAAGACCTTTTTGGAAGACAATGACCATAACATAGTCAACTCTGCTATTAACAAGTATTTTTCAGGCAAAGAAGTAGAATTTTTTTAACAGTATAGAAAAATAGAAAAGCTTACATCACAAACTACTTAATGTATCTAATCTTTTGGGAGATTATATTGAAAAGAAAAATACTTTACTTTTAGACTTTTCATTTCCATTCCGAGAATACATTAAATTTATTAGTTACTAGCTGATGCCCGCAACTTTGTTCGCGTGTATTTAGGTTTTTGAAAATCCCTGTGGAAACACTTTTCGTATCCTATGTCCATCTCCGTGATGCAAGCTAGTGCCACATTTCGTCAAGTTCGGTTTAGCAGAAGAGTTGTGAAAAGGATAACTAACAGAGAGTTGCTTCCGCATCTTAAATGTTATAGTTGACTATTTTTTTTTACTTTATTTTAAATATTTTTGTTACTTCAGTAATAAAATAATACTATTAAATATTTTTTATTTTTTCTAATGTGTAATACCCATCATGCAAATGCAAAGAATATAAAATAGGAAAACTTACGATTTATATTATAAATCGTAAGTTTTCCTAGCAATTTTGTTTTGTCCTCCAATCTAAAAAGATTGTAATGGCATTGTAGTTTTTTTCTTAAAAATACGACTTACAACAAGGATTTCTCTCGATCGAGGTTCGTGGGCTATGGCCCACTAGGTCAGACAGCGTTAACCTATCCCTATTACGATTGTTGTAATTTGTATTGTAATGTGTTCGTTTGTGATTAAAAACAGGTTCATAAACGGAACGTAAAACGCCAACTTTTGAGAATATTTAATATTGCTGAAAACAAAACGCTGTAACTCAAAAATCTTCCTGTCACATTATTTATTACTTTCCTTATATATTATGTTCTTCTATGCAAAGTCAAGTTCTAATAGTCAAGATTACCTTATTCAATTTAGTCCTCTGAAGCATATGAGATATTAAATATAAACTGGTTAAAAAAATAAAACCTAAGAACCCTTATGTAATTGTTTCTTTTTAAAACCTTTTTACGCTATATCATTTCTAAATTAAACAAATTTATAGCAATGTATAATAGTCGTATGTTATAGTTTGTTTTAGTAACTTATGAATCGGTATTGTGCACAATAAAAACAATATATATTATAATGTATTATGAGATAAACTCCGAAGGGAGATAACACCTAAGGAGATTATAAAATGTATTGATTCATATTCGATAAGTATTTATAGATTGAAGTGACTGGAGGTTCGACCTCACTGCAGTTCTTGAATCTATATTTATATGGATTAATAGAGCTTGGGATCACTGGAGTCTGGTGATTAGTGGATCGTAAATTTTTGGATGACATCAGTTCAGCCGACGACATAGACCTTTCAGAAGAATGCAGTTTAAGGTACTTCAACCCTTAATAAGGAATACCTGATTCTGATCTGTCTGTGGTTCGCGGGGACTCACAGACTGCTATAACACCTAAGAGGCACTCTTTTTACGGCAGGCAGCCAGAAAACCGAATGTCCATATCGCGCGTTGCGATCTGAAAGACAACAAAATGCAAAGTAATGCAGTCTGTCTTCAGATGTAAATATAGATAGACAAAGATGTAACCTTTGTCTATTTATATTTTTGGGAGAAAATAACAAAATTGGGTACATTTGTTGAATCACATTTGAGATATTTTACAACTGTAAGAAGTAGTAAAAAATCTCGTAAAAAGTAAATTTAACCATATATTTAGTGTGGTATTTAATAAAATATTTTTTTCATGTAATCTTTAAATTGTTGTTGGCAAAATTCAAATTTCGGATATCAATTTTATAAAATTTGATAAATAAAAAGTATTTAAGATAATTTTTTTCTAGTAAACGATTAAAACTATAAATTGTTTTAATTTTACCTACAATTCATATCCTCTATTAATCGACTATAAAACGACGACCGCGTATTCTAGCGATTAGAGTACCTGAATACCACGCCGGGGTTTGAATCCCAGCTAACACAAATTGTGTTTTTATGTTTTTTTTTGTATACGTATACGAGTAGAATAGGGGGCAAACGAGCAAGCGGTTCACTTGATGGTAAGTGATCACCGCTGCCAATGAACACACGCAATACCAGAGGAATTGAAGACATGTGCGTTGCCGGCCTTTGAGAAAGAAGTAAGCTCTTTCTTGAAAGTGCGGAAAAATCGCAGGCGGCAGAAAATTCCGTGAAGATCTCACAGTGGTGGAATATCAACATACAAGATGATGCTGATGGATGATTGTCTCTCTGACACCGCATCCTAGCCTACCTCTGACCGTCCGTCTTAACAAAGCCTCTGGATCTCTCGAGACTTCAATTTTTCATACGCTCATTACGATAATGATCTTTTTTTCGACGTTAAGCTCGGAGTCTCAGGTCTTTATTTAGTTTATCTTTTGATCGTAGTTCTGCTTAACCCCAACTGAAAAAAAAAAAAAAGTTTCAGCCTATAAATGTCCCACTACTGAGCACAGGCCTCCTCTCATTTCTGAGAGGGTTTTTGGAGCTAGGAAGAATCCGCCACGCTGCTCCAATGCGGGTTGGCGGACTTCACATGTCTTCGAAATATTTTTTATTCCTCAGACATGCAGGTTTCCTCACGATATTTTCCTTCACCGCCGAGCACGTGGTAAATCAGCACTTAAAATTGCAATTAACAATTTTAGTGGTGCCGGCACCGGCAATCGAACCCAGGTCACTCGCGTACTATGAAATTTAAAGCGAGCGCCTAGCCCCTGAGCTACAACCCCAACTGAAGGGCTAACATATTTTGCTTGCGGACAGGATTTGGTTGGATTCGCGTCCGCACTGCGTTAATGACCGCTGGTGTCCTAGCCGTATGTGGCCGCTCCTTTTACGGCCTTCAAAGCTCGAATCTTCACTTTCGTTAAATCGTTTGATAGTACGATAATTCCAAAATTTTGCAGAAATTTAAAATGTCAGTTGGCGCGTAACCTTAGCGGTGCGTCGCAGTGTGCAAGTGTTTTTACATCCAGAATAGTTGAGTTTATTTCAAAGCTCAAATAAAGCAAAACAATTGCCGAAGCTTTTGAGCTGATGCAAGTAAGTTGTTCTTGTGGCATTGTTTACATTTAATTAAGTTACACCCGCATCCGCATCTGCGGATTTGAACCTTTAAAAATTCGCATCCGCTTCCGCATTCGCGGATGTTTAAAAATCTGCATCCGCAACAAACCTAGTAGATACCACCCCAGGGCCAATTATTCTGCAATAGTGTACAAACATTACTGTATGTCAGGGTAACGGGCGCAATGTGGTGCCGTACAGAAATGTTCTGGGTGACACAGCATTTGTTATGGGCAGACGTAGCACTAACAGCCAGGTGAACGTTGTGCTCGTCTCGTTACTTTATCCAATAAAAAAAAATGATCCTTTATCATTGATCCCGATAAAATATGGTAACCACTTTGCACTCTGAATTGCATGCACTCGATTTGATTTTACGTAACCTAAATATTTTAATCGTAATTATTAATATAAAAAGTTTTGGAGCTATATTTCGTAAATTTTTGCGGAATCCCTATTGCAAAGCAGGATTTTCTTAGGTATACACAATCAACACAAAAGCAGTAGGCGATAAGAAGCTGATGATGAAGTCGTTTTGCACCTTTGATACTTCAAATTTACTTTATTTTAGTTTAAATAGGGCCTCAACTTCATTTTGCCTCGGGCCCTTGGTTACTGATGTGAGTTAAAATAAAAATAAAAATATATTTTTAAACTGTTCCTGCCACCAAACTGCTGCCAAATTAATTGTTGTTGTGGTTGCTGAAGCTGGTAGGTTTATCCTGGAGTGATTTCAAAATTAAGCAAGTAATTCTCATTATTTTTCATTTCAGGTGCTTTATATATTTTTTTGCAAGCTAGACACTAAAAATATTTTTCCATGGGATATCCTGATCAAGATCAGCCATATTTAATATTAACAAATTCGGTAAGCGTTAAGTGATTGTTTAGTACTACTGTATAGCTATTAAAATAATATAGATTTTTAACCGACTTCTATAAATATAGATTCGACAGTAAATATTTTTTATATATAATGTATATATTTTTTTTTGGATTTTATGGAAGGCCGTGTGGTAAGCGGCTTAAGAGAATCTACCACCCCATCTCATCCCGTGAGAGTCGTAAAAGTCGACAGAGGGAAAATTAAACCAGATAATGGGCAGCATCATCTTCTTGGAACATCACAATAAACAAACTGCGGTTGCCAACCCGCCTGCCAATCGTGGCAACTATGGCAAAAGTCTCCCCAAAATGAGAGCTACAAACTTTTGTGGCAATCTATGCTTATGTTCAGCAGTGGACTAGTGATAGGCTGAAATGACGATGATGACGATACAAAATTATTATTAGAATGAGGTATCGTAGGGGTGGTCCCATATTATTTGACAGGTTCTTACAAATGGATCCATGAGAAATTCATGAAACTTTCGCTTAAGCGTGTTTGGATCTGTGTGGAGTTTGGTTTTTTGATTAAGTAAAAAAGAAACAAACTATTGTTATTATTTTCATGTATAGTAATCTGTGTGTAACATCGATCGTCAGACTACTGCATCAAAAATTGTCCTGGTCGGAACGCTTGGTAAGCGAATTGGCGATTGCGTGGCGATGTCTTGCACTTTTGATAGTGCTCGCGTTACCCGTCAGTTCAGATCTGCCGAAGATGCCGCAATTTGTATGAGGCAACGATATTTTTCTGGCATTCATTTACTTTTGTTGATTATCTTACGAAGCCACTACATGCCTCAATTTCATTTAGGAAGAACAATAAAATAGTGAATAAGATATGATTACTTTTATTATAATGTAAATGGGTCAATATTATTTAGTTATAGCTCTGTAATACTATGTACAATATTTACAAATCCATAAGACTTAGTCTATCAGCCTTTCATTTAAGATGCTATACCTTTATTATTAAAAGGGGATATAATGGAGTACATAATGATGAACTTAATTGCTTGAGTTTCTTGGGTTAGGTTCGGTAATGTTTTGGAGGCGAATGGTGATGTCAACCAGGCCCATGTTGGGGAGTATGAAATCTTCGATACTGGTGGCCGTGCCCGAGGGGCGATCGAAGGGGAAGCCCATGGCCCGACGGTCGGGGTACAGCTTGTCCCTCAAGCCGCAGAAGCTCGATGCCTCCTTGCAAGTCAGTTCTGTTCCGTCAGCTTGCTCAATCTGTCAATGGCAATTGTTATCGTTGTTAAATGTTTCTATAGTATTCATTATGACATAAAGGTTATTATTAAATTAAAGTTTTGAAATTATTATGAATATGGTATTTATAACTGAGAGAGTGTGTGAGAGAGAATGGGGGAGCAAGAGGTATAAAAAGAGCAGTCACTATCTTTATCAACCCTACGGCGGAACGGAGAAGGTATATGCGTTTAGGATGAGAAGTTGTTTGTTTTTTTAGTTTGGCAAAACGCGCATGAACGATTTTTCATTCGGCTGAAGTGCGCGTAGAACGATCTTCTGATTGGTTGGTCGGTAGCACAAACAAAATAACCTGTATCAACGTTGTTTTTGATATACATTTTATATCCCTGTTGCGTGAAAGAGTACTATTACTAACTATTAGTCAAAATTAAAATATTAATACATACGTACATATACGCCTTTTTCCCATATAAGGGGTAGGCAGAGACTACAACAGTAGCCCATTATTCGCCCTGGCGGGAATCGTGGCGGGACGGGTAGCAAGCCACGACGCCGCCATTTTGGTACGAGTCAAATTATACATTGACTATTATAATATATTGACTATACTGTATAGTGACAGCATTACATATTACGGTGTTATTCTGAATGAAGGCCGTCCATAAAATGCCTTGAGTCGCCTCTTACGACACCTCGTTAGGAAACAGGTAAGTGCTATTTTACACTGCCAGACACCTATCGCCTGTATATTAATAATAGAGTATAAATAAATCCATAAAGCTATCAGTGCTGTTAAGATCGAAACACATTAATATTTACATATGGCAGAATAACTGGCGCTGCGGTGGTACCTAGACGACCTGCATAGGAATACTACCAACAGCAGATTAGCATGGCCCCTGCGCAAGGATGACACGCAAAATGCAGAACGAAGCGTTCCACATTTTTGGTTGTGTTGTGATTGTCCCCATGTTTCTGACACTGCATCCTAGCCTACCTCCTGATCTTACCGCATCATCATTACATCGGGCGCGGGTAGGTAGGGACGAGTGAGTGCCTCTGTGTTTGCGCGTACACTTGCGGCACTATAATATTACCTGCGCAGTTGATAACTCTCGACAATATTCGAAAGTGTCGCCGTGGTCGAAATTAGCCAGGAGAATATCGTCATCGCTACTAGCAGTAAAAATGAGTGCCTAGCAGGACCGGGAGTTCGGCGTTTCACCTTGTCCAGTTCGTAGTTGGACAGCATGACAAAGAGCTGGTAGGTGGTGCCCGGCTCGGTGCCGCGCGGCACCAGCATGTGCTGCGGCCAGCCGCAGCCGCAGTAGTTGAAGGAGGTGAGGTTGCCGGCGCGCGGGTTCTGGCCGCCCGCGCTCAGGTCGCGGAACGTCTGCTCGAACGGAATGGTCACCGACGACTGGCTCGACTCGCGCGTGATCGTGTTCTGCCCAGCATTCACTGCGAACGAAACGTTCAGCTTTCACGTTTCAATCACATTCGAACGATATTTAGGGAAATTAAACATGTCGGTATGGTTTCGAAATTCTCAGTTTTTTTTTTGATCCTGGCAATCAGCTACCAAATTTAACCATTTTTGCCAATGTCGAGTAATAATTTAATTATATTAAAGACTTCATTACGATAGACAGTAAAATGACTGATGGACTGATGGAGACATAACGAAAAGTACAATTTTGGTCTTGAATTGAATTTTCCAATCACTGACCACATTCACAAGCACTTGCTGCATAATAAACTACCAATATTAAACATCAAAGGTCGAAATATACACATAAAACATAATTTAATAAAAACACCATCGCCATTTTGAGTTGGCGCCAAAAGTACGTCGTTACAAATTTAAAACGTTAAGTGAAAATTCTTTGGGCGCGATAAGAATAACTTTTTTAACGGTCAAATATGTTTGAGTGCAGGGCTTTTTTAATTATTAATTAATATTTATCGATTAATTAATAGTTTTAACGTTCCATAAATACAAAATTTGTCTAATATGGGAACACACTTCCTAAAGATCTCTTTAGGCAGTGAAACTTACGCGGCACGACGAATCTGTCCATCTCAACGAACATCTTGCGCTGATCAGAGAGTGCCCAGGCAAGATTGCGCTCGTCAAACTTCGGTGCTAGGAAGATACGCACAGTGGCGCGACGCGCACTACCAGTGTTGTTCACGACGATACTAAAATATACAAATGTATTAATATGAGTAATTCAGTCTTTATATGTGCTTGGTGGACCCACGGGGAAGAGACCACTATCACAGAATATCAGTGTAAGGTCGCAGCTGTTATGTTCTTACGGTGAGTGAAGAAAACGAATACTGAATTACCAGCAACTAAGTATTCCGTAATATTTTCCATACAGTGAAAACAACTTTATTGTGACGGTTTATTGGGGATAAATGAAAGGGTCGGTAGACGCTAGAGAACCATTTACCGCCCAGTAGACTGTTTGTCACTTTTACATTCGGCTTTTACATAAAATTCACACGAAATTAAAAACTCTTAAACTAAAAAAAAATTGCTTCGACAAATAGTCGCTGCAAAATCAATATTTTGTTCACCCGCAGCCATGGACCGAAGCGATGCGTCCGTCACATCGGCCACTTATTGGTTTAAACATGCCACTTGCACACGTAAGTAAAAGTATACACAATATTCTTGTTTACAATTTTTGGCTGATACGACTGTTGTCTTGATTTGATTTATCCTATATTTGTATTATTAAGTTTCGTACAATGCAAGTTTCTACGCACAAATATTGACTGTGTCAGACGGACAGACAGATCCAATAATGGTTTAGTTTTTTCATTAGGAGGTACGGAACCCTCAAAACATTAAAACCCTTCACTTACTTGTAACGGTACGGTCTGTAGTTGAGATGAGTGAAGCGCGCGAATACTGGACCGCGGTCGGAAAAGTCGAGACCTCGGGATAGATCAACGTCGCTCATCATCCAGAATGTGTTAAGCGTGTTCATTTGTCCACCTTCACTTTCTATTGTTGCTGACGTAACTTGAACGCCGGGGTTTTCCAACTGAATAACAATGAAATTGAGTTACAAAAAAAGTAAAGTAACAGCAGAAGAAGCGAATTATGTGTGTCAGGACCATAGCTAGTGGAAAGATATGGTCTCTGTATATCCCAATGGAAAAGAGGCGTGACTCTGTGTATGTATAAATGTCCCACTGCTGAGTGAAAGTCCCCTCTCATTTCTTACAGGGTTTGGAGCCGGGAAGAGTCCGCCACGCTGCTCCAATGAGAGAAATATTTTTATTCCTCAGACATGAAGGTTTTCTTACGATGTTTTCCTTCATCGCTGAGAACGTGGTAAAACTTTAATAAGTTCTTAAGTCTCATATACACAGTAATTACACAAGCTATCAGTGCCCTTCACACCAAAACACAGTAATTTTTGCACACTACTGCTACACGGTAGAATAACTGGCCATGGTACCTGGTATAGTTGAATATTTAATTGTAGGGCTATGAGAATAAATCTTTTCTTTTTTAATTCATATAGTCTTGGGTATCATACTTTATTTGCGTAAGCCACGGACAAAGAATCAATAGAAATCTTTGAATAAATGAGATGTATATAGTATTATTTTAGACAACAAAGCTAAATGACCAAATTGATATCTAATCACAGTAACTGCTTAATTAATGTAAATAGCTCTCAATCAAAAATTACACGAACCTCGGAGCTTGTGTACCGACGAACATAGGCAGATTCTTTGTGCCTCTGGAAGAGATCATCGATAAACGCATGCCAACGGTAGAAGAACGGATCACGCATCGTAGTTGCTTCGTCGGCGATAACACCAAACGATTCCTAATACATATTAAAAATATATTATAAATAACAGTCATTTAAAATGATTTAGAATGGTAAATAGTAAATGAGTTTGTAAACGGCGTATGTTGAATTTCATATTTTTTAATATAATTTTTTTTTATAGCAGAGTGGGCAAACGGGCTAAACTATGTTTACCTGATTGTAAGTGAACACCGCCGCCCATTTACATCCGCAATAACAGAAGAGTTTTGGGTTCGACACCGGCATTCGAGAAAGGACTAGGCTCTTTTTTTGCAGGTCCCTTAGTCGTCTCTGTTCGGAAAAACCGCTGTTGACAGCAGATTCCACAAATTGAAATCGACTGTTGTAGTCTCAGTTACTTATAAGGTATCACGTAATGTGACCGACAAATTATCAAGTGCGGCGATTATGGCAAACACTCAGGCAGGAGGGGCCAATGTTCAGTCAATCTGTTTACGAACTGTTAATAACGTATCATGACGGTTATGAACAGAATTTAGGAACAGTAATAAATAAAAAAATCACATAATTCACTTTAGAATGAAAATGTAATGAGTGGAATGAAATAGTGTTTTTTCTTACAAGATAACGATGGGTAGGATCATGCATATATGCCGAGAAGCTATGCCCGTTGTTGTGCAGACTGCCGTAAAGCTCTCGGTTCGGTGACAGCATACTGGATTCCACCATATTGCCTAAGGTATCGATGTCAAGAGGTTGAGTCGAACCATTTGCCTAAAATTAAATAAGGAATATGTTAATTTCATAATATTAACTTACTTTACTACAATTTACTGTTATGAATATTTTATTGTGCATTATTCTCAACGACAGAGCTCTTACCAATCGGACCATCCCAGTAGAGATGGCCTCCTCCAAGTTTTCTTCTCCATCTTTCCATATCAGCGATAGTGATATTGAGACCGTCTACTGGGCGGTTAAGGTCTTGCCAGCGCATGTTTGCCTGCCGTGGTGGCCATCCTCGTGAAGATGTAAGACTGTCCAGTTTAGGGAAATAGGCTTCGGGAATAGGCTCCCTCCAGTTGCTGAATTTCTTAGTTCTAGGTAGAGAGTTGTTAAGGCGTTCACCATTGTATCTGTGAATTATTTTCAAAATCTAAGAATATTTTTTGGTACAGATAACGAAAATATTTTTTTTGATATATACTCCCTAAATCGATTTCAGTTTTAAATTGAAATATATTTATTAATTTTTAAAACTAAAATATAACATACCTAGCAATTATTTGTTGATGCATGTAAAAGAATAATTCTCCACGGCGATCTTTCGCGACGATATTTCTATCGCTAGATGTGAATGGGTATACAAGATGCCAGTGCCAGTGATGTAAATTGACACCAAGATCCTCACGGAAGTACGCTAAACGATGTTCAACATCCAAATCGGTAGCAGTGTAGTCCCTCGGAATGATTATAGGAGTGCGCTAAAACAAACATCACATAATATGATTTCTTTCTTATCGTACTTTTCCTATCAGAAATTTTATTGCTGAGGGGAAAGGAACGTAATGAAACTTATTTTTGATTGACATTGTCATTGATAGTGTCATAGGTCGGTCGTTCATTTAATAATGTCACTTCACCGAGCATTGTGTTTCTTGTGTCAAAATTCACATTAAGCAAACTCGGTGAGGAAAATTATTTCGTTAGTACAAATTTGCATCTCGTATGTTTTTGTATTAAATATAAATTAATTTAGTTAGAGATTTATCCTGTTTTTTAGTGTAGCTTACAAATACGACAAAGTTATCTTATTTACGAGTTATGTGATTTATTCGTAGCTTGTAACGGAACGGGAAACATGCGAAAAGTCACGTAGGCCACAAATATTTATTTGCGCGTTTATATCTAATAACCAACCAAACCAAAATATAACCCTTAGATCTGTTTTAATCGAAATAGTTACATTATGACCTTCTAAATAATGGAAGACTTGTTGCAAAATCCAAGTGTTGTTGTGGTCCGGGCGAAGCCTGAAGGGCAAAGGAAAACTTTTAAGCCCTCTACACGCTCTGTGAATAAAATTCCCGACGAATTATTAAATGATCCGCTATTAAATAGAGCATGCGAATCTCTACCTCAGAATTATAATTTCGAGATTCACAAAACGATATGGAGAATACGGTCACTTAGTTCCAAAAGAGTGGCTCTTCAATTGCCTGAAGGTGAGTTTATAATAATCAAACATTTCACATAGTCCATTATTTATATCGCATTTGTAAATATTGTATTTTTGAATTTCAGGTTTGACAATGTTTGCTACAACTCTTTGTGATATAATTGAAATTTTTACTGAGGCAGATACTGTTATAATGGGTGATGTGACTTATGGTGCCTGCTGTATCGACGATTTTACTGCACGAGCTCTTGGTGCAGATCTACTTGTGCATTATGGACATTCTTGTCTTATACCTATAGACCAAACAAGTGATATTAAAGTTCTCTATATATTTGTAGATATAAAAATTGATCCATCACATTTTTTAGAGACAATTAAATTAAATTTTCCAAAGACAACACATATAGCAATAGTTAGTACTATTCAATTTGTAACAACATTACATTCTGTGGCAAAAAACCTTCGTAGCAATGAGTATGTAGTAACAGTTCCTCAATGTAAGCCTTTGTCTCCTGGTGAAATTCTGGGCTGCACCTCACCAAAACTGAATTCTGATGTAATAATATACTTAGGTGATGGTAGATTTCATTTAGAATCTGTAATGATAGCTAATCCTAATATCCCTGCATATAAATATGACCCATATGACAAGAAATTTACATCAGAGGTATATGAGCATAAGTTAATGCAAAATAACAGACTTAATCAATTGAAAACCGCTGAAGGTTCAAACATATTTGGACTTATACTTGGAACATTAGGAAGACAGGGCAGCACAAAAGTTTTAAGTAATTTAGAAAAGCAAATTCAAAACTCAGAAAAGAAGTATGTGAAAATATTATTATCAGAAATATTTCCCAGCAAACTTTCTATGTTTGAATTGGATGCATATGTGCAAGTTGCTTGCCCAAGACTGTCTATTGACTGGGGAACCGCATTTTCGAAGCCTCTGCTTACACCTTATGAATTTTCTGTTGCTCTTGGTAATTCTAAATGGCTGAAAGAAGATGGCACATACCCAATGGATTTCTATTCAAATGATAGCCTAGGACCTTGGACACCAAACTACAAGCCTGTATTTTGTTCTGGCACAGATAAAAAATGTGACAACTGTTGCGGGGGTAAGGAAAAATAATATACTTACTGTGACACCCTTTGGGATTACTGCCGCTGTCTCCCTTGCCTGTGAAAATACTTGAGAGTTCAAGAACTTGTGAGGGAAGGTTTCAGCGAAGTTTTGAATTCGGACATTCCTTGTGTCATTCCTGTAATATCAACATGCTATTATAATGCTGGAACTTAAATTAATGATTTTTGAATGGATATGTATTTCTTTTAATATTTAATTATAGTACGTAATATCTTACCTGTGCATTAAAGCAACAGAGAGACAATAGTTGAAGAGTTGAGGATTTAAGTTCACTCTGGCATATACGCAAGTCGACAGAAAATCTTGCAGTTGATTTTCAGGGACGCCTAATAGGGATAAATGAATATTAATATAGTTACAATTTCGATTTCATAATTTAATAAAGAAAAATACATATATATATATTGTTTTTAATAATTTTGTATTGTGAAACTTCACCTTGCACTTTGGTTATAGTTATCAAGCAACCCCTTTTTTTCTCATGATTACCAAATGAGAACTGGTTTTCATCCATGTATTCAATAATTCCTACTAAAAACTGCGAAATTCAGATTCGAAAAAATATGTGCAGTGTGGTCGTGGCTCGTTAAAAGAATACTACCACTCCATCTCATCCAATGGATCTCGTAAAAGGCGAGCAAGGAATTAAACTGCACTGTGCACCCAACAGCGCATGGTGGCGATGGGCTCACCACCTATCACACCAAGTGCATTATATTGTTTTGGTGAAACGTGGATTGTGGCAGTCATCTGTTTTTGCAGTGAGTACCCAGTCTCTGACTACCCCTTATGGGATACAGTCGTGATCTTATGTATGTATGTATGTTTTTAATAATTTTGTATTGTGAAACTTGACCTTGCACTTTGGTTATAGTTATCAAGCAACCCCTTTTTTTTCTCATGATTACCAAATGAGAACTGGTTTTCATCCCTGTATTCAATAATTCCTTTGGGATAGGCAGAATATGATGATACACATTTTGGGCAAAGGTCAAAAACTGATTTTGCAAGCAATAAAAAAAAACAAAATCCAGAGCCGTGGTAGCCTACAGCTAGGAGCTCATTTTTAATATCATAGAACATGTGTGACCTTGATTCGATTCCCGTTACCAAAACCACTAAAATAACTTTCCTGTGGTAGTAAGTGCAACACCTGCCCATATCAAATGCTGAGTCACCCAGAACATTCCTGTGTGTTTCCACACTGTGCCTGTTATCAGTTCTCAAAGCAAAACGTTCACCTGATGGTAAGTGCAACGTCTGCCCATAACAAATCCTGTGTCACCCAGAAAATTTCTGTGTGATACCACACTGTGCCCATCACCCTGAAACATAAGTTCTTAAGTCTCATATGCCCAGTGATTACGCTAGCTCTCAGTGCCCTTCAAACCGAAACGCAGTAATGTTTGCACATTACTACTTCACGGAAGAACAACTGGCCAGGGGTGGTACCTAGCTAGACTGATTCCAACATGGGAATCCTACTACCAGTATAACGTGAAGTCCGCCAAGAGCAGCTTTGAGGACCACCTAAACTCTTTCGGAAATGTGAGGAGAACTTTGCTCAACCTTGTAACATTTATTGCCTGATACTTATTTTTAGTTTTATGAAGTCTCAGAAGTTTTAATACTCACGTAGTAAAGCATCAATTACTTCGGTGGCCATTTCCTGATGCTTTGGTAAAAACAGGGAAAAATCTGCATCAGTTGGCAATTGGGAAGCCTTGGTGAAGTTTGGCAGCACAGCCAAGTCCTTGAGCGGGATTTTGCTTCCGGCATCGTCACCGAATCGGTTGTTAAGCTCGATACCGTTATTCTGGTATTCTTTGGGCTGTAATGATGTGTAAAAGTCAGTAATCAACTTTTGATCTAGCTTAGAAAGAAATCTTCCTGTAAAATAGATGCCGTTTGGATTATTATTAATTTTTATTTTAGTTACTTTGAAAAAATATTTGATTTTTATTGACTCACAATCCATCTGAATTGATTTTAATAATGATTCGAAAATTAGTCAACATTTATTTAGTATGTATTTTATGTAATATATATAAAATTATTTTAAATGTATTTTATTACGTTTTCTTCTTTCCCGTATGTGTTTTTAAAAAAGTACTCACGTACGCGCTTAGTTTTTTCGATAAGCAATAAAATAACCATCTAACAATATGTCGTAGTGGACTGATGAATGCGTATGATCCTAAATACTAAAAACTTTGCTATTTTGGTCTGAATGTCAGTTTATCTGTTTCTTCACATATCACGTGAAAACTACTGCACCTATTTTGATGCGGTTTGTTCGAAGCATCATTTAACACAAGATTTACGGGCATTGATGGATGGGATAGGACGGGTATATTACTTAAACAACATCTAGATATAATAAAATATAGGTGTTTCACATAAAACTACTAGATATATATTCGCTGCATAATATCATTAGAAACCAATATATAATCGCTATGGAATAATATTTATTTGTTCAGAATTTGAAGCATAAAATTGACGGGTTTCGTAAATGTAGTGTTAAAAACTGCGAAATTCAGATTCGAAAAAATATGTGCAGTGTGGTGGCGGCTCATTAAAAGAATACTACCACTCCATCTCATCCAATGGATCTCGTAAAAGGCGAGTAAGGAATTAAACTGCATTGTATACCCAACAGTGTATGGTGGCGATGGGCTCACCACCTATCACACCAAGTGCATTATATTGTTTTGTCGAAACGTGGATTGTGCAGTCATCTGTTTTTGCAGTGAGTGCCCAGTCTCTGACTAGCCCTTATGGGATACAGTAGTGATCTTATGTATGTATGTATGAAAAAATATCGGGATTGACCAAAACGGCATTTATACGCAAAAGAACCAGCTGAGGACATATATTGTGGTTATCACTATTCGAAAGCTATAATTGTCCAAAGTTAAAAATTTGGGATCCTTTCCCAAACATATGATTTTAACTTTGTTACTTTCACTTTAGTTGGTCTGAGTTTACACTGTATAAAAGTTGTCATTAAGAAAGTATGGTTCAGAATAGAATAGAATAGAAAACGTTTGTGCTTTTGTACCAAAGTGAAATATAACATATCAAATATAATTTAAAAATAGAATAGAAAAGTAATCAAACTTACCAAATATTGTTCCGTGAGTTGGTAAATGTCATTGTCCTCCCCCTTTGGTGAAATGAGGGTTTCATTCGGACGGTCGAAAAGTAGTTCAATATGTTTGATCACCGACATTTTTATATAAACGTTGATGTTAAGGTGTAATTGAATGTGCTCACTTCACAGCGGCTGTGAAGTGTTAATAATTCAATAATTCCTCGTATCGGTTATATACTAGTTCCCTAATTAGTTTCGAGCGCAACATAGCATTTTACGGAGTGCAAAACCGCAAAAGGGGAAGCGATAACATTGTGTGAGAATGTTACAGCAATCTCGTAAACATTATTATATGTTTAACTTAATTGTTTTATGGACTAGAAGATCTAAATTAACAGCCATTAATGTCTCTCTGCTGAGCACAGGCCTCTTATTTTTAGGGGTTTTCTGGATTGCGTGTTCGTATTTAGTGACTGAGCTATTGGCTTCTGCGCCGAGGGCCGCGGGCTCGTTTTCTGCACGGAGCATATATTTGCGACCTTGGCCTAGTGGTTAGAGTACCTTATATGCCCCGGGCCATGAGTTCGAATCCGAGCCTGATTCAACTTTTGTGCAAAAATTCATTTTGTTGGTTTTAGAGTCAGGTTTTTGTTATTGTCCCCGTGTCTCTGACCCGGCATCCTATCCTACCTTCCTATCTCTTTACATGGGTGTTATATCCAGCGCGGGTGTATTAAGACATTTGTCGCACTGTAATATCTCCTGCGAGGGTTGATCGACAGTATTCGGATGTTGTTGCCGTGGTCGGCTAGCAGAAGGAATACTTCTGCGTAAGAAAATATATTTGCAAGGTCTATAGATAGTTTGTTTATTGGAGAAAGTGATGAGACGAGCAAAATGTTCTCCTGGTGGTAAGTGCAACGACTGTCCATAACAGATACCTACCTAGACGGAGTCCTACATAGGAATCCTACCACCAGGAAAGTTGCTCCGAGCCTGAATGTATAATGTCTGTGAAATTCATCAACGATACTGGAAAAATCTTAGTGTGTGGTAAGCTGTTATTTGATTATCACTGGGTATTTTGAGTCCAGCATTTTGCATACAGTAATTTCGTCTATCTGGTAAAAGGCCATAGGATGTTCCCGACATTTAGCGGGGTACCATCTTCCCTTCCTAACTTGGAATTCGTAAGAATTTCTGAATTTCTTCTTGAAAATTTCATCTTGTCATTATTAGATCATTTGCTTAACGTTGTTTCCACCAGAGATTGGATTTCTCTCATTATAGTTGTCTTCAATAGACAACGGGACACATACTTATCGTTAGCTTACTTTACAATAACTTTGATTTACTTCCAGAAAATATCCAATAACTTGATATTAGCGAAAATGTACCTACAGAAAATATCATGGTTTCATCATTGCAACCCTACATAGGTCCTCCATCCAATAGGATTCCTCTCGTGTAACTTTATTATTACTATGGTTCTATTTTCATTTTTCTAAGAACAAATATAAATTTAATGTCTATTGTCACATACATGTTAGCATACTTGCGGCGATTTTAGACCCCCAATGTCAAAGAAAATAAGAAAGACACTTGGTAGCTCATCTTTACAAATCGGGCTTAAATTAGTGGATTAGGTTGGTTTCTTAACCTCACGTAAGCATTATAACATCTCTCCCGCTCCCATCAACAACAAGAACAAGAAAAACAAGAAAAAATTAACCCTCTTCTGTAATGTTTGGTTCTCAGCGTGCGGCTCCTTAAGGCCGCATGAAGTTTAATAGCCCAGAACCTTCCTTTAATGCAAAATAATTTTTAGTGGTATATTTACTGGTGGTAGGATTCCTTTGTAGAAATCCGTCTTAAGTCAGTGCCAGTTATTCTATCGTGAAGCAGTAGTGTGCAAACATTACTATGTTTCGGTCTGAGGGGCACTGATAACTAGCGTAATTACTGGGCACATGAGACTTAAGAACTAATGTCTCAGGGTGACGAGCGCAGTGTGATGCCACACTCACGTCTCCCAGAAATACTATGTCCCCAGTTCTGCTGCGGATATCATTATTACGGATTGTATCTCAAAGAGAAACATCGAGCATAGCTTGCTGACTAAGCTGTGAGACTGTGACTCTGAGCTTCCTTATGCGACCCGTGACTGCGGCAGTGACGGACCACGTCTTTGTTCCTGGGTTGTTCAGTAATGGTAAGAAAATTTGTTTTTAAAAAGTAAGAGTGGATAAGGGGAAATGCCTGAATAATCTCATGGTTTCAGACAGATGGTAGATGCGATGGAACCTTTGGTACTCAAATGGATCGCAAATTCGCATACCGCCTTCTTTTTTTATCTATTAACGGAAAATACAAGAATTTTTGTGAAACAAATCGACACTCGATATTTATCCGACATGTTCGATTAACGCCCACGCGATTGGACCGCCGACGCCAGCGCTATGACCACCATTTTCCTTTTTGTTATTACGTAGTTAGACCCCTGAAGAACCGCCATACTGGTACAAATGACGAAATATTTTGTGTCATCATCTCCCGTCCATTATGCGAGCTATTTGTAAAAAGAACTTAAAACCTTAATTGTCTAAACGCATTTGCAAAAGTTCTGCTTTGGCTAAAGTTTTGCGTGTTTTTATATATATATACATATATGTTTATATATTGTTATATATTGTTTTGGTGAAACGTGGATTGTGGCAGTCATCTGTTTTTGCAGTGAGTGCCCAGTCTCTGACTACCTCTTATGGGATACAGTCGTGATCTTATGTATGTATGTATGTATATTGTTTATATTTTCATATATGTTAATGTTATTATATATTTATGTACATGATTATTATAATATTATTAAGTATTATATTTTTCGTCATACATTGTTACACCTACATCAAAATCTTACCACTCCGTGGGTTGACTGGGAGAAAATGCCTATAGGCATTAAGTCCGCTCTTTGTATCCTTTCATAATTAGAGAAACAATAAAGATTTATAAATAAATAAATAAAAAATTATTTGATTACGATCAAAATAAAATTCTTGATCGTCATTATAAAATATAATAAAAAAAAACACAAAATGTGAGAGCATTGTTAATGTTATGCTATGTAATTTTACCAATTTTATTTTTATTATTGCCATCTCTTATCTTTTGCATTTCTGTGTAAAGCCAAATTTACATTGTACTTGTCAAAAGTCAATACATATTGTTTTTTTTGGCCGATCGGTGTCAGACTATAATAGCACCTATTACCGGTACTGTACGGAAAGCTTTTGTTCGTGCAGAACAACACCATAATATGCAATGATGTCACTTTACTGCTCGTGGGAACGCAATGGGGAGTAAAAAAATTATTGACTCCTATCAAAATGGCGGTGACGTGGTTCGCCACCCGTCACGTCTCGTTTCCGACGGGGGCGAAAACTGTGCTACATGTGTTTTTTTTATTGGATAAAGTGACGAAACGAGAAAAAAACCTTCACCGGATGATAAGTGCAACGTCTGCCCATAACTGTATAAATGCTGAGTCACCCAGAACATTTCTATGTGACACCACACTGCGCCCAACACCCAGAGACATGTGTTCTTAAGTCTCATATGCCCAGTGATTACGCTAGCTCTCAGTGACCTTCAAACCGATACACAGTAATGTTTGCACATTACTGCTTCGCGGCAGAATATCTGGCCCTGGGTTGGTGCCTACCTAGAGGGATTGCTGCATAGGAATCCTACCACCTATTTGTGATCTCCGCCTACCCCTTTATATGGGAAAAAGGCGTGACGTTATATATGTATACATTTTTTTACATAGAAGATTACTGGTGCTTGTAGCACAGGAAATACTATTTTCTATTATAAGTTCTGGTCACATTAATTGAGAATGAAAATCATAATGTGTATGAAAAATTGTACATTACTAGTTACATTTTGGTAGAGATAAATAAATATATTAGTATAGTATCTACATCCGGGTACCTGAAAAGTTCAAATAAAAGAGGAAAGCCTTAAAATACGTTATTTCAGTCAACAACAAGCAACGCGATCACATTAAATCGGGGGAAAACAGATGATCAACATTGAATTAGTTTAGCTCCTCGTTTAAAAACTGAAAGTAAAAGTACTAGAAATCAGAGAATCTCCATAGTGGAACGTTTATGGGCTGTTACTTTACTTTTAAAGTGAAGCTTCTTTGGACGCGATGAGAGTAAAACTTCACGAGCGATATTTCTATTATTCTTCATTATTTTTTTTAAAAAATAATTTTTTTTAAAAAAATAATGAAGACTCCGACCACTAGGCTACGCGGTCGTCATTAATCAATAATTAATATTCATCGATTAATTATTTGTAGTGGCGGCTTAAGAGAATCTACAACCCAACTCATCCCTTGGGTGTCGTAAAAGTCCACAGAGGGAAAATAAAAACCAAGAGATGGGCAGCATCATCTTCCTGGAACGTCTGAATAAATAAACTGCGGTTACCAACCCGCCTGCAATGCGTGGCAACTATGGCAAAATCCCTCCAAAATGAGACCTATGTTCATCAGTGGACATGTGATAGGCTGAAACGACGACGACAATTAATTAATAATTGTTTATTTACTGAGCAGTTATTTTTTTAATTTAATAAAATATCAAATTGTAATGAAATATATGTATGTTTCACTTTTGGCAAGTGTACTAAGTTGCATGCGCTCTTCTTTCATCATGTTAATGGAAAGCCGCACTTATCGTTTTGTGGTCTAACGAATGTGGTTTACGTTTTTAGGTATTGTTTTATAAAATGATTTAAAGCTGCTACTTTGACGATGATAAGGTTTCATGCTATGTACCTACTAGCTGATGCCTGCGACTACGTCCGCGTGGATTTAGGTTTCTAAATTATCTCGCGGGAACGATTTGATTTTCCGGGATAAAACATTCTATGTTCATCCCCAGGATGCAAGCTATCTCTGTGTCAAATTTCGTCAAAAGTTTGTAGCTCTCACTTTGAAGGGATTTTGCCATACATTACATAGGTTATATAAAATTAACATGCCTGTTTATTTAATAACAATGGAACGAAGTGGGGAACAGCGTGATATGGGAACGTTACGGTGTAGTAGAAGATTTAGTGACAAAGATAGAGAAAGGGATGCATATTTGGTTTGGACACGTAGAGAGGACGGATGAAAGAAGTTTGACGAAATAGATTTATGAGGCGGATGTGAATGGGCGAGCCGGTAAGGGTTGTCGTAGGTGAACGTATAACGATCAGATCGAAGTCGTTTTAAGGAAATGCCACGTCAAAAGTACCCGCACCCGCAACCAGCGAGCTTGTATGAAAACGAATGAAAGTAGAAGAAGCGAAAGATGTGTGTAAGAAACGTAGGAAGTGGAAAGATGTGGTCTCTGCTTACCCCAATGAAAAAAGGCGTGACTATGTATGTATGTATGTTTATTGAATAAAACTAAAATTTTTAATTTTGCGTTTAATTTTGAGGGCGGCGTCACAGTTGAAACTGCCATCGTACCTTTTTCCATTACTAGAGCGTTATTTACTATTTTAATCTCGCACTTCCGCGTTTAGTAGACTCACCGCTGCCACCATGAATTATAATACGATGGATTAATTTGAATCTATAATTAACATCTCAAAACATAGACAGACATTTACATAGTTTTCCAATCTTACCATAGATAAAGCGACATTAACCTCTACTTTTACAATTACCACAGACAACTGTACACTTATCTAGCCCTAACCTATCCACGCCCGAAATAACACGAATGCATCGTCAGACACAACACTGAAACTAACAATTTGTGGTTAACCACAAATGTTGACTCCTGTTTGGAATGGAACCCAGACCACACGTCTTCGTAGACAGCGACTCTGACCGGTAAGCCATGCGATAATTCAAAAATTAAAGTAAAATGAAAGCGTACTAATGTCCTGTATAAAAAAGGCCCCCTTATATTTTGGAGAGGGTTTTGCAGCTGAGAAGAGTCCGCCACGCTGCTGCAGTGCGGATCGGCGGATTTCACATGTCTTCGAAATATTTTTATTCTTCAGATATTCAGGCTACTCACGAAGTTTCCCTTTACCGGTGAGCACGTGGTAATTCAGCACATGAAATTTTAGAACAATTTAACATGGGATCGAACTCAGGCCTACATACTATGAAATTAAAGGGCGAATGCCTGGTCCCTGAGCTGCCACGGCTTACGATAAGTTTACGATTGTTAATTTATATTTCGTGAGTGGTGTACACTCGTGGCATTATAATATGTCCGGCGCAGTTTATAGATTCCGATGGTATTCAGAAGTTATTACCCTGGGCAAAAATCTGGTAGTAGATCATCAATTAAAACCTTTATCTATATTTATTCGTATTTGTATAGTTTAGTTTCGTAATTAAGTATTGTAAGATTTCATTAGCAAGCTTAAGCACTAGTGAAAGTTGCTAAATTATTATATCAGGCGCAAATATTGTTATATACTTAGTTGATGGTAGTTGTAGAAACCCCGTTCTGTGAATATATGGTGATCGTGTTAACACATTTGATTCTGCTATGCCGTTCCCGTATTCCTGAATAATCCCTGAAGAAATCCAGTATTGTAAGAACTTATACTGCTTTTACATCTTTATAACCGAAGGTAAGCAAGGTTTACTTAGAGGTAACAACAAAACAAGATATAATAATCTACATTTTATTCATCAAATATAACATTATTTTATTTTATTAGATAATTAATATCTAAATATTATTTAGATATTAATTATCTTTTACACACTTCAGAATTCCACCATAAAGGTACACAAGTAATTATTATATAAATAAGCTGGACCGCAAAGAAAAAGGGTTGGTTAAAAAATCTTCAATATCTTCAAAAGTACCTGACCTAGCTTTATAAAATAAAGACTAAATTAAAGAATATTTGATGCCACATAAAATAATATATAAAACCCTTTAATTTATTTTTGTAATTGAATAAAAAACTGAAAATGTAAAATAATGGTCGTTTTTGAATTTAGTACTAAAAAATTCAAATCACTTGTTTCGCGTTTGTTTCAGTTTTGCAATTAAAAAGTTATAAATATGGTGTCTCTGCCTTATAAATTTTATTATTCTGAAGTCATCATGTCGTTAACCCTTGAAGAATTTTACAGGATCCTGACAATGCTTGAAAATGGGCACAATCAGCGAAACAGCGAGAACTGTTGGTGTGACTCTTTCTACAGTTCAGCGAGTACTCCAGCGTTTCCGTGAAACTGGATCCAATCTTCCAAGACCAGGAACTGGCCGAACAAGGTGCACGACGGCGCGGGAGGATCGCTATATGGTATCAACAATTTTGAGATATCGCTTTCTTACGACTTTTGAAGTAAAGAATCATCATTTACGAGCTGGATAAAACAATCTGAGTACGGATACAGTAAGGCGGCGTAAATTTAACGACGCAAACTCAAAGACTGACGCAAATTTAAAGCCATTAAGACCTGCAAATGGCCCAAAACTAGAAAGACACCACAGAAACTCAAGATTGAGTTATGGTAGAGAACACGAGAATTGGACTCTGAATGGCTGGTCATTAGTTATGTTTTCAGACGACTCTAGATTCTGTTAATTCAAGCACGATGCGAAGAAAAAGTGTACAGAAGACTGGGAGAGCGCTATAACCAAGCCTGTATAGAAGAAAAAGTACCACACGGCGGAGGCTCTGTTCACGTGTAGGCTGGAGCTAGTGGTGATAGAAAATGGAACTTTAACTGCAGAAAGATATGTCACTGAAATTCTGAATGACTACGTTGGTCCCTTTTTAGTGGACATGGGCGCGAATGACGTTTTATATGTTTTTTATGCAAGACAATGCCAGCCCGCATACAGCTCAGATAGTGTTTGCCTATTTTCAAGAAGTCGGTATCACACGCATGGAGTGACCAGCACGCAGCCCCGACTTAAACCCCACTGAGCATCCACGGGACGAACTGGGATGACGTGTACGTCAGCGGAATCCGCCGCCAATCACGCTACGTGAAATGAAAGAGGCTCTAATAGAGGAATGGCAGAATATTCCGCAGCATCGCCTCAAAAACCTAGTAGAAAGTATGCCAAATCGCATAACATCAGTATTGCGAGCTCGCGGAGGCGACACAAACTACTAAAATGCGTGAAAACGTCACATCTGTACCCAACTAAATTTACGAAAATACTGGAAAAACTACGCATTTTTATTTATTTAACATTTATTAAAAGTAAAAAGCTTGAATTATTTTTGCACATTAAAATATTCTTTAAATCGGTCTTTATTTCATGAAGCTAGGTCAGGTATTTTGAAGATTTTGAAGATTTTCTAACCGACCCTTTTTCTCTGCGGTCCAGCGTATATTTTCAAAAACATGCTTTTTATTAGATTTTTGACAAAAAAACAAATTTTTATTAAATTTTTCAAGTTATATGCCAGTGGGCTATTGTTTTAAAAATAGCTATTGCTTTCATAACCTATTATTCTTGAATATATATCTGAACCGCATAAAATGTAGGCCTCCCCATAGATTGCCACTAAAGTTTGTAGCTTTAATTTTGGGGGGATTTTGCCATAGTCGTCACGCGTGGCAAGTTGGTTGGCGACCGCAGTTTATTTATTCAGATGTCCCACTGTCGGCTTTTACAACACCCACGGGATGAGATGGGGCGGTAGATTCTCTTAAGCCGCCACTTAAGCTCAAATTATCGAAAATACCTGTTAGGGTATTTTAAGTCCGTATTTAATCTAAGAAAAAAACTTTTTAATAACCTCTTCTTTGGGTTGTTTCAACCATCGCATTTTCAACAATATAGCATCAAGTTGCCCCAAAGCCACAACTATTTTTATTACCAGTATTCTAGATAGTATACCATATATAATACTACATACATACATACATAAGATCACGACTGTATCCCATAAGGGGAAGTCAGAGACTGGGCACTCACTGCAAAAACAGATGACTGCCACAATCCACGTTTCACCAAAAAAATATAATGCACTTGGTGTGATAGGTGGTGAGCCCATCGCCACCATGCGCTATTAGGTGCACAGTGCAGTTTTATTCCTTACTCGCCTATTACGAGATCCATTGGATGAGATGGAGTGGCAGTATTCTTTTAACGAGCCGCCACCACACGGCTAATACAATATGAATAATATATATAATACTACAATAAAAATAATCACGAAACTATGCCATTTACTTTATTACTCAAAACAGAACATAGCCAAAGCTTGTTTTCGGCAATAGTATGTGCGGATACGATAGAAAAACTTAAGTAATAGGTACTTATCACAATGGATTGCAATAAAAAAAAACATTAATGTCTTAACTTAGTTCCATGAAATAATTTGTATTAATATTAAGATTCACATTAAAACGAATTAGTTCATGGATGTAACAAAAAAAAAATGTGAGATTGATAATAAGATTAACAAACAAAGAATTAATTTTTGAGAGGCACCTTAATATTGTACGTTCTTGTTATTTTTTGTTCTCGGCAATCATCTACCAAATCAAGCCATTTTTGCCAAAGTCGAGTAATAATTTAACTATAACACGTACTTCGTTTCTAACGACAGTAAAATGATTCCTTTACTGAAGATTTATTGGACTGATGAATGATGATGGAGATGAAGATTTGCTGGACTAATGGAGACAAAACGAAAAGTACTATTTTGGTCTAATTGAATTTTCTAATCACTGTACACTTTCACGAGCACTTGCTAAGTAAATAAACTATCGATCGATTAAAAATTAAAATCAAAATGTACACAGAAATTATAAAATTCAATAAAAACACTACCGCAACATTTCGAGTTGGCGCCAAATCGATATGTACTGAGAGTACATATCGATCCAGACATTTTTTTTAAAAAGGCCGTTTTAAAATTGTGGTTGCCAGCTTCATGAAAAACCAGATATTTGGTTTCTGAAGCTTTTCTCGGAAACAATGGTTAGGACAATGGTAATTCATTGTATAAAGAATATCGTAAATTATATAATAGAAAACGATATCTTATTAGGATATTTACATATATAATATTATAGAATCATACAATAAATATTATTCGTCGTCGTCGTCGTCGTTTCAGCCTATCAATAGTCCACTGCTCTGCTACATAGGCCTCCCTCATAGATTGCCACAAAAGTTTGTAGCTCTCGTTTTGGGGGGATTTTGCCATAGTTGCCACGCTTGGCAGACGAACCCGTCTGCCAAGCGTGGCAGTCTGGCAACCGCAGTTTATTTATTCAGATGTTCCAACAAGATGCTGCTGCCCATCTCCTGGTTTTCATTTTCCCTCTGTCGACTTTTACGACACTCACGGGATGAGATGGGGTGGTAGATTCTCTTAGGCCGCTACCACGCGGCCATAAATATTATTAAAAAAACGAAAAAGATATGATTCCTGCGGAGTTTAGTTGAAAACGGCGATTGTAAAAAAAACTTGACTATTCACAAACGATGTTTTTATTTTTACTTTGTTTTACGAGTACACAAGAAATGTTCATTCATGTCGGAAATTTGATCATAAAATTGCGCAGAATATTTTTACTAAATACATATATTAAAAATTGCACTAATGCTAATGGCGTCTGAAAAGAAATGGATAGAAAATGCAATCACTTTAAAATTATTACTAAATAAATGAAACAATATTACATTTAAAACTATATAATACACTAAACTATCTAAATTTACTTTTTCTTTTTATATATGTATTCTTTAATATAAAAGTTTGAAAATAAGAACAGTATGAAAATATTGTGTGGAAGAAATAAGAAAGACACCCATTTGGGATATCCACACGATGGCTCGAACAGAATATGTCCGAAGTGCAGGATAAGAAGTACAAACTGCAACTGAAAACGAAGACAATACGTTAGAATTGAAAAATAAATAAAAGGTAAATTTATTTCATATCACATCGCTATTTTACGGTTATTTAATGAAAATTTACAATCCTTCCATGCTAATATAATAAATGCGAACCTAACTCTCTCTGTCCCTCTGTCTGTTTGTTCACGGCTCAACCAGTTAACCGATTTTGACAAAATTTGGCACAGAGATAGCTACTTTTTATCCCGGAAAATGTAATTGTTTCCACGAGATATTTAATAAACCATCATTTACGCGGACGAAGTTTCTGGGAGTTACCTAGTATAACATAATGCTGTGTTCAAATAAATGGTATTTTGCAGGAACGACAATATGATTGATGATTTTATCATCGCATAACGAAATCCATACTAATATAAAAATGCGAAGGTAATTTTCTCTGACCCTCTGACTGTTTGTTACCTTTTTATCCCGGAAAAACAAATAGTTCCCACGGAATATTTAAAAAACCTATATCCATGCGGACGAAGTCGCGGGCATCAGCTAATCCAAAATAAAATTTCGTTATTGACTTCTTCGTTAAAATTTAAATTAGATTCTATGTTTGATTTGGCACCTTTCAGCTTACTGACGTAAACATAAACAAATATGGCTACTTAGTCACCAAGCCTGTTTTGGTTGAAACACGCTGTACTCAGTCACTAAGACCCTAAATTTTTTATGCTGAGTTTCTGACTAATTTAGCAACATAGAAATTTGTTCGCCCAGACACGTCCGTGGTAAGTAAACCATAGAGCTTCCAGTAGAAAAATTTGTGATTGTCATGTTTCGTACGCAATTGGCAAAGTGACAATACGAGACACCTTGCGCTTTATATGCTGCTGCCCTTTACCAATAAGTGTATATTCAGTCTGACGTTTTTCGAGATGACCTACTTGTATGACATCTACAGTACCAGATGGGATGGCAGACTCTATGCCGTATATATAAAGTATATTTATATGTGGGTTACACTGAAAAGAGTAAAGTATATTTATATGTGGTAGGATTGCTATGCAGGAATCCGTCTAGGTACGTACCACCCCAGGGCCAGTTATTCTGCCGTGAAGCAGTAGTGTGCAAACATAACGGTTTCGGTTCGGGCACTGTGAGCTAGTGTAATCACTGGGCATATGACATATGACTTAAGAACTGATGTCTCAGAGTGATGCATTATAGTTTCACACACAAATGTTCTGGGTGACACAGTATTTGCTATGGACAGACGTTGCACTTACCATCAGGTGTACGTTTTGCTCGTTTCATCACTTGATCCAATAAAAACAAATATATATATATATAAAAATATGTCGATAGTATTTTTTCTTTTTATACTGTGTTTTAGTTTGTTTGAATTGCGGCTTTGCATGTACTGTTTATACTTATCAGATCTATCTATCTTATATAAATAAATGTAAGAAACATTAAAAAGCAATCTAAGGACATTTAGGTGCCTTAAAATAAAAGTAAACATGTTTTTAAAAACGACCAGTCATTCAATTCGTTATCGACACAGATAATTAGTGACTGTTTGTCTTTATCGAATATTGGTGTTAAAAACAACTATCGATACATTTACGTAATAACCGACCGCATTTAGCATGTTTGCAACATGACCTTCACTCCGATTTTACAACACGAATCGTATACTTTTTTTTATTGTATGAAGTGACGAAACGAGCAAAACGTTCACCTGATGGTAAGGGCAACGTCTGTCCATAACAAATGCTGTGTCACCCAAGACAACAGTTCTTTAGTCTTATATGCCCAGTGATAACACTAGCTCACAGTGCCTTTCAAACCTAACAGTAATGTTTAAAATCTACTGCTTCACGGCAGAATATTTGGCCCCGGGGAATAACCTACAGGAATCCTACCACAGGTGTTTCCGATACGATCTTCAACCTAAATCAGGTTCAGCAATTCAATTTAGGCTATATTTTCAAATTTGATTTGTGAACAGTGCACTGTCACAATTATAACAAACAAACTCGTTGAAATAGCCAAAGGATCAGTCACCTCAAATAGCAGCAAATCTAGTACGAACAATCGTCAACGGGGATAATAAAGTTCTCGAGGCAGATCACGTGTCTTTTATAAGTATTTAAGAGGTTGATTTATCACTAGCTCGCCAATGAAGAAAAAACATCATGAGGAAATCTGCGTGTCATAGACACATTCTTAAATACTTTAAATGCCAGTGGTCGCCCAAAGCTTGAAATTCAACCGTAATTCATTAACAATTTTTTTTTATTAAATGTATCTGTAGCACATATTATAAATAAATTTAGCTTTTTGCACTGCTTGTCCATATAAACTTTAACTATGCCAAATCTCACACTCCTCCGTGCGCGCAATTTACTTAAAAATGGGTACAAAGTTTTCTCTTAATTTATTAATATATACAAGTAGATACTTCGACGACATATTAACCCCCACCGAAACAGCGTTCCCTGCTTTAAAATCCTATCAAAAATGTTAGTAGACATGTGTTGAGCAGTGGAACTTTAAATGTTACTTTTCATTTCGTGTGGTGACATTGGCGCCGGATACATTATATTAATTTCTCAGAAGCTGTCCGCTGACAGATAATGTAAAACAGAACTCTTCTCAGTGCTACATTAGCTATCATTCTACAAACCGAAACACAGTAATGAATTCACGCTACTGCTGGACGGCAGAATAGCTGGCACTACGGAGGTACCTACATAGGGATACATGATGTATACTTACGATCTGCACTTGAGTGATGTACTTTTTCCACCAATGCTTCACCCACTGCGGGCGCATGATAGATATCAGGTAGTAGGTGTACATGAACGCGTGTACTATCGAGTTGATGAAGCCAAGCATTATTCCGTGGCCCCCTGGAAGTTAGAAATAAAGTTTTTCTATGTAATTTAAAAAAAAATGGGATTTCTCCAGTGTTTTGAGTGCGTTTTACATACAAATTTCACAAACACAACACAACTAAACCTGAAAACCAACAGGTTGTGTTTTTGTACAAATGTTGCCTCCGGCTGGTACTCGAATCCAGGGCCCGCAGTGAAGGAGTTAGGTAGTCTGACTACTAAACCAAACAGTCGTAGGGGGTGTCTAGTTCTTGTCACTCACAACCAGGGGCGGATTTGAAATCCTGACTCCCCTAGGCCTACGGAAAATTACCGCCCCCCTACTCCTTTCAAAGCACGAAAAATGTAATGACTTTTAAGAACTTAATTAAAGTAAAAACAAAAAAGGCTCTAAATGATAAAATTTACTTAATCAGCGTCTTTAAATACTCACCTTACCATTTTTATTTGTGGACAGTGCATAGAACAGTGAACATATAGCATTAAAAAAGTAAAATACCTGGTACATATTTGGTTCCTATGAAGCCAAGCATGCACATGCCTAAGTGGTGGTAGACGTGTAGGAATGACACCTGAGAGAACTTCTTACGGAGCACGAAGAAGACCTGAAGCAAATTATGAACTTGAAAATATCGTAGTATTAAAATAAAGGAGAGAAACGGAGTTAATTTACTACGATCCGAATGCAAGAACTAAAAATAGTGAGTACGAGTATTACGTAGTTTTTGAAGAACCCCCACAGTAGCGTGCACAAGGAAACTAATACCGTTGCCGTATGCTCTCACTCTCTACGACTACAACTAGGCAATAAACGACACTAAATTCAGCAAAACAAATTAAATTCGTGGGGTAGGTTGGCATTAGGGTTGCCAACAATATTTAACAACAAAGTATCGTATCGTTTAGTTAAAGCAAATCGGAAGGCCAGACATATTATATATATATATGATCGCCAAGAAAGATATCGCATTAGTTTATATTAATCATAAAAGAAGTAGTCGTTGTTGGTAGTATATACGCCAACGTATACGATTTGAGGATACATTCTCATTTTGGTGCAACACAATTGGTGTTCCACAGCATGGCGTTCTATCTCCTTTGCTGTTTGCAGTTTTTATTAATTCAATTTCCATTAAACTTATGTCAACCTACCACCTTAATGTAAATTATCTTCCAATATACACCCAGGTTTCCCCTAGTAACATGATGGCAGCTATTTATGAGATATGTTATGAATGAAAATCAAGAACGGATTTCTGATCCGAGCAAAGATTATGGATGAAAATCAATCCTTGAAAAACCCAGATTATAATAAATTTTAATTTCCTTAAAATTCCCTAAGTTGTTTAAGATGGAAATATCCGATAATAAATAAATCGGATGTATAATAAATCCGATGAGGACGATAAAAAACTTTGGAATATTAATCGACGAAACTTTATCATGGGATCCCCAGTTGCCGGGAGTTAGTCGCAAACTATTTGCATCTGCTGCATGTTTTTATTAATTTTTATATTAAGTTACGTTTTTTCCCTCTCTTCAATGATTTATTTACTTGTATCACAGTTTTATGGTTTAATATTTTATGTTATAATACAATCCAACCGACACATGTTTTCAGTTAAAATCCTTACCATCCAAATGTTATCTGGAACAAATCGCTTTTATCGATAAGACTGCCCACTGTGCTGTGATAAAGTCTTAAAGTACATACATACATACAGTCACGCCTCTTTCCCATAGGGGTAGGCAGAGACCACATCTTTCCACTTGCTACGATCCTGACACAGATCCTTAGTTTCTTTTATTTTCATTAGCGTTTTCACACACGCTCGTCGGTTGCGGGTACTTTTAACGTGACCTTTCCTCAAAAGTTCACCGATCTGATTGTGATACGTACGCCTAGGTCGACCCTTACCGGCTTTTCCATTCACACTTGCCTCATAAATCTATTTCGTCAATCTCCTTTCATTCATCCTCTCTACGTGTCCTAACCATCTAAGCATGCCTTTCTCTATCTTTTTCACTACATCTTCACCTTAAAGTATGAATTTGTATTTCATTTTTTAATTGTTTTGCTGTGCAATAAAGAGTATCCATCTATAATGTAATTTAATAGCTATAATCACTTGTTGGTAACAGTGATTTATAAAATATCCATCAACATACCGTGTCCAGTAAATCGACAATCTTTATGAGATAGTAGAGCCAAACTCTATCAACGACAATCTTTTCTACAGGGGTATCATCGTAGTTTATCTTTTGACACCACATATTATAGTAACCTGGCAGATACAGCCACGTGAGACACTGAAAAACAAAATCGGTTAATATTTTACAGTAACGGAAAACCTGTTGTTTTAGGCCGAATGTGACGGAAATTTAAAACTATTTATACGACCATATACGACAGCCAATAAACTTACGGTTAGCCTTGAGCCCCCTTTCATCAAATTTTGAAATTGATGACTGATTTTGCAGTATTTACATACATAATTGTAAAATGGCTGATTCGGTATATAACTCCGTTATGGTTCCGGATTCGAACCAGGTCAGGTATTTGGTGCAGGTCAAACATTACGGAACGAGATATAATTACAAAAATAAATTGCAAAATGTTACAACCTATAAATATCCCACCGCTGAGCACAGGCCTACTTTTTGGAGCGAGGAAAAGTGCACCACGCTGCTTCAGTGCGGATTGTCGGACTTCACATGTCTTCGGAAATATTTTTATTCCTCAAACATGCAGGTTTCCTCACGATGTTTTCCTTCATTGCTGAACACGTGGTAAATCAGCACATAACTTAACAATTTTAGCGGTTCCGGCACCGGGGATCGAGCTCAGGCCACTCGCGTACTATGTTATTTAAGGCGAGCGCCCGGCCCTTGATCTAACACTGCTCAAATAAATTATAATGAATAAAATTCCTAGGTAAGTTTAACAATGAAATGATAGCCTGTGCTCAAATTTTACCTTCAGTGAAAGATCTGCAGCGTAGTTATAAATATTTAACTAAGTACGAGTAGATTTTTGATTATGTAACCTATTTCCTAATATAAATACAAGTATCATCATCATCATAATTTCAGCCCATCACAAGTCCACTGCCCGTCATAGGCCTCTCCCATAGATTGCCACAAAATACTGTCCCGAGCCACCGGCATACATAGTCATCCGCAAAACCGTGCGCCATATGTCGCTCCATATAGCGGGGGTCACTTTACACTGCGTTTGCTGGTACGAGGTTCCCACTCGATAAACTTTCTTCCCCAAGGATTATCGGCTCTACGAACTATATGGCCAGACCATTGTCAGTTTAGCTTGCTTATCCTTAAGACTATGCCGGTCTATATTACAACCATGTTTTAGAATAATTTGGTCATTAACTTGACCATATCGTCACTTTACATATATACATACAGTCACGCCTTTATCAAATATAAGAGGTTCGCAGAGCACACCCCACTTTTGGCCCTAGCAAGAAACGAGACGTGACTGGTGGCGAACCACCCCGCCGCCATTTTGGTACGAGACAAAACATTCGTACTACTCATTGTACCCACGAGCAGTGACAATAAAGGCTGTCCGTACAATACCTTAGTCGACTCTTACAACACCTCGGTAGGAAAGAGGTAGCAAACACACAGAATTATAAAATGTTGTATGGCACCGCTGTAATATATTAGTTTTACAGGTCGAGCTGCATCTCTTCAGCTACATTACATAAGAGCTCGCGTATTCTAGCGATTGAAATAGCATGAACGCAAACACTATGCACGATACGACAGAGATGGTTGGAAAGGTCAAACAGTGTCAGTCACTGGACAGCCACATTTCATTCGGACCCGAAAATAAAAAAAGAAAGAAATACATTTTTTATAGGCGACACTACAAGAAAAAAAGACAAAACCCGGAATATAACTTAATTATATATTAACACCAAAGGTTTCCATTCAGCGCATGTCGAGATACTAGACGGTACCTTGACGCTGGTCCTTCGTAGATACCTATGTCCATAAATATTAGCGTCAGCTGTAATTCGAAACTGGGACCCACGGCTCAGCTACTCCGACCGCTGACCCACAAGGTCGTCTATTGTGCTTATAAAACGCTAGTGACCAATCACCTTCGTCTCCTCTACTATAAAAAATACAAACTTACTTGCACAGACAAAAATACAGATAACAAAATCTGTAAAATGTTATATATTATTATAAGCTTCTTAAGTTGATACGGAGGACGATTGGCCATGAATGCTGGACCCCAAGACGTCACGAAACGATGGTATACGAACATAATCAACATGATCGGCAGTGGCGATGAGACTAACCCAAATTGGTTGGTGCGAGGGTCTGTGGAAGACAGAGCGGAAATCCGTTATGAAGTAAAAAATTAAATGCAATAAAATATATTTATTATGTAACGTATGAAACTCAAATTCTGTTTGTCAAAAATATTTTTTTACAATTTACCATCGTTTCCTAATGAGGTTTCTCTGTACGAGAAGAACCAGGCGAAAGAAACATCGCAAGTATCTTCTTTTATAGTTATTTTTTATAAAAAATACATAAGAATTCTTTTAAAAATAATTCTTTTATATCATAGTAACCCTTTATATAAAATATATTTTGAATGTTGTAAAAACGTGTACGTTGCCTCATGAAAGAGTTACTGACTCTATTGAGTCTTGTAGCCGTTCTTTAATTTATCTCAATAGGTAATAAATAGCATAATAAAAAGGTATATAATGATGTAAAGGTATAATAAATAGCTTTTATGGCCCAGACCTTTTTCGCAATATAATAATTTTTTCTATATAAGTCGCATTGCCCCACGGCAAAATTCCATACGACAATATGCTATGGAAATAACTAAAAGCCGCAGTGGGACATTTATAGGCTGTACTACTTTCATCATCATCACTTCAGCCTAACACAAGTTCACTGACATGGGCGTCCCCTCGAATTGCAACAAAATTTTGTACCTTTCATTTGGGGGGGGTATTTTGCCATAATGGCCACGCTTGGCAGTCGGGCTTGCAACCGCAGTTTATTTATTCAGAGGTTTCATTCATCAAGCATTTCAGCAAGATGATGCTTCTCATCTCCTGGTTTTCATTTTCCCTTTATCGACTTTATTTTTTTATATTATGTAACCCTCCCATATATACATTTCTTAATATTAACAATTGCATTAATTGTAAAATGTCATTGGGTCACCTTTATTATATATTTTAAAGAGAAAGTGCCCATTTATTTAAAAACAACTCATAAAGTCGATGATTACTTAATATATGTTAAGCATTTCGTTACTGTAAAGAAACTGGGTGAAGTAAAATGGCAACATTTATTAATTAAATCAGATTCACATACAGATTACAGAGTTTCACAGATTATTCACGGTATAACACACATCGTACTAAGCTTTCATATGGTGCAAAAATATCGACTACGTAGTAATTGTTATAAAAACAGCACTTGTACAGCACAATAATAGTTAAAAGTCATCAATATTTTATAGAAACAGGGGCGGATTTCATACTGCCCTGGTCCTAAGGAAGATTGCTGCCCCCCTTCCTTGCAATGCACAAATTGAATGACGTGTAAAAATTAAATAAAGGTCAAAAATAACGATTTTTTTAATTTTAAAGAAGTGGCGTTTGCTTTTCTTTACAATTTCTGTCAAAATTCTGTTTCGGTATTAGGGGTTTTAGCTTAAGTAGCTTGAGTAATTACGGGGCTTTCTCTCGAGAGTCTTATATCGACTGAAGAACCGATGTCCTATGAGGAGCTCAGTATTGGATTGACGTCACAGATGTTATGGGCCGGCCTGGCACTTGGCAAACATGAAGTGAATGACATGTTCGTATCGTCATATACTTTCAATAAAAAATATATATAAATTTGTCACTTCTGGACACAATTTGCCCCTATTTTTTTAAAAGGATAGATATAGATATATTCCACATATCGACGAAATAATTTTTATTTCTACGTCAGGTTTCTTACTATGTTTTCATCCACTGCATTTATTATACGTAACAAAGACAAACGACCTTTGACTCGGACGAAACGCAAATCATTCCTATTTAATATTAATTAGGTAATTATCAAAGTAAAATTCATGAAGTTCCTTACCCGCAAGTTCATTGTTCACGTAGTTGTAGTATACTGTAATATTTCTTATTAAGGTGCCCATTTCTACGGCGCTGAAATAAAAAAAAGAATGGCATTAAAAATATTAAAAGCAATCTAAATGTCGATCCATACGAGTACATCTATACCTAGCGGTGTTGGGGCTTAGATACTGGGCGCTTGCCTTAATTTGCAATGCCAAAGGACATATCGTCGTAATAACGTATATGTTAGAGAAAGCACCAGTTTTGAGCAGCGGCAGTGAGTATCCAGTCTAGCGGTCTTTTATAGGATACACTTCGAAGTTACATTCACTAGTTTCTCCATTCCTATTTTATAAGGCAGTTAACATCACTGTACGATGAAACAACAACAAGTTTTCGAAATAAACGCCATTTATTTCATACATTTTTGTTTTTTTTATTTATATACTGTAATATATTTATAATACTTCAAGTAAAGTATCAGCCTATAACTATTCCACTGCAGAGCACTAGCCACCTCTCATATTTGGGAGGGTTTAGAACTTGGAAGATTCCGCCACGTCGATCCAGTGCGGTTGGTAGATTTCACATGTCGTCGAAATATATGTTTATTTATCGGGCATGCAGGTTCCCTCACTATGTTTTTCTTCACCACTGAGCTTCCACGGCTCTCACAATACTTAAAACCCAAAAACCAAAATTATCTTTTAGTTGTCCTCCTTGCGGCACAGCGGCGGTGGGGGCGTCGTAGGCGAATTGGATGGCCGCCCGACATAGACGTGCGTAGTTCTTTAGTGAACCGGTTCACTGTTCCGAAACTACAATGTGATCCGAATGTTGTGGAACACTTGTGACAGTACAAATGTTTCATTTGGAACCCGATCATTTATTTAATTATATTCTATGAACCAAATTCTAGCCTTTTGAGATTGATTCATTAATCCTTATAAGCACTGACACGGTGTTTGAATGCTAAATTTACTGATTATTTAGGTTTTATTATAATGTCCCGCTTTCGAAGTAAAAATCCCGCTTCGCCCGACTGCAAACGACTCGCCGACACACACATACATAGTTTTCACTTGGAGAATCTGATTTTCGCTATTTACCTCTGATACCGCCCCGGATCTAAAAGTAAAATAAGTCAAATAAAGGCAACTATTCGATATAAATAGTCATTGTAGTATCCACAGACGACTGCATAAACGTGTAGAATTATTGAGTTACTAATGTATCATAGGTTATATAAGCATTATTGTATTTCAAATGTACATGCTACTTTGTTTCGTTGACTATACAGTTAAATATTACGGAAAATTCATAAATGCATGTTTCTTACACTAGTACATCGCATAGTTTATTTAATTGATTTAAGTAGTTTCTAATGATTACGGATAATATACTAATATAAGGATAATATACTAATATAATGATAATATACTAATATAATCACAATATACTAATATAAGGACTAGTTGAAACCAATATCGAGGGAAGTTGTAATTATGTCATTTAAAATGAAGATGTGAAACATTACAGCACAGATACAGGTTTTTCAAATATTAGAAACTATTTGATTGTCCAGAATAAAAAGTATCATATGCCTGTCGCCAGGATGCAAGCTAACAAACAACATTAAGTTTTTTTTATTGGATAAAGTGACGAGACGAGCAAAACGTTCACCTGATGGTAAGTACAACGTCTGCCTACAACAGATGCTGTATCACCCAGAACACTTCTGAGTGGCACCACACTGCGCCCGTCACCTTGAGACATAAGTTCTTAAGTCTTTTATGCCCAGTGATTACACCAGCTCTCAGTGCCCAGACCGAAAGTCTTCACACTTCTGCTTCACGACAGAATAACTGGCCCTGGGGTGGTACCTACGGATTCCTGCATAGGTATCCTACGACCAGCTGTTAGAACTAAACCATAATTTTGACAGTTCTAATCGTTTTATCAACATCTGCAAGACAGCAAATAACGGCTTTTAAAATTTAATGACACAGTTATTACTGGTGGTAGGATTCCTATGCAGGAATCCGTCTAGGTAGGTACCATCCCAGGGCCAGTTATTCTGCCGTGAAGCAGTAGTGTGCAAACATTACTGTGCTTCGGTCTGAAAGGCACTGTGAGCTAACGTATTCACTGGGCATTTGAGACTTAAGAACTGATGTCTCAGGGTGACGGGCGCAGTGCAGTGTCACACAGAAATATTCTGGGTGACACAGCATTTGTTGTGGGCGGACGTTGCACTTACCACCAGGTGAACGTTTTGCTCGTTTCGTCACTATGTACAATAAAAAAAAAAAAAAAGTTATGCGGTTATGTAGCAATCATTGTCTCAAAGAATATTTATAGGTAACATAAACGGTTGAAAATATTCCCGACAATATTAAAAGCATTTTTTTGGATATATAGTTTTCTTTAAAAAATTCAAAAATTCATAATTTATCGAACCTTTTTGAATGTTAGGATACTAAATAAAAGTAAAGTAAAGTAACAGCCTATAAATGTCCCACTGCTGAGCACAGGCCTCCTCTCATTTCTGAGAGTGGGTTTGGAGCCGTGAAGAGTCCACCACGCTGCTCCAATGCGGGTTGGTAGACTTCACATGTCCTCGAAATATTTATTATTCCTCAGACATGCAGGTTTCCTTCCGATGTTTTCCTTCACCCCCGAGCACGTGGTAAATCGACACTTAAAATTGCAATTAACATTTTTAGTGGTGCCGGCACCGGGAATCGATCCCAGGTCACTCGCGTACTATGAAATCTAAAGCGAGCACCCAGCCCCTGAGCTACCACGGTATGCCTGTTATGTATTCCACTTCATCAAACATTTTTAAGTTATTTTTGCAGCAACAGCAACAGTCTTATTTTATGTAGCAAATGGATATATTCTATAATCTTTAACAGAATCGTCAAAAAACATTAATTAAAAAATTATTGAAATTGGCTCTTTGTTCGCATGTTTACAGATTATATTGATTTTTTTACTTTTGGCTTTTTAGTATTATATTAATAATGTAATAATTCATCATAAAATATGTCAAGTTTTTAGTAAAGTTAAACACAGTCCATAAGTGGGTTTTAGTGCTCCAGTATTAATCCGAAATCTGAAAACTTGGTGTTCCTTTTATTTAATGAAAAGATCAGGAAAAAATTGCGCCTAAAGAAAACGCTGTTCAGCACAAACTTGTTTTAATAAAAATTAAATATAAACGCCCAGCAAGTTGAAAGTCCATGCCGAAACTCAACAAAGAGCAAGGCATTCTTTCATCATCATCATTGATGATGAATCTACGTTATAACTGTTAGTTTCTATATCGAGGTAATTTAAAAATATTCATTAGACTATAAAATTTGGTTTTGAATACGAAATTATGCTTCCAATTTTATAGACGATAAAATATTTTATTGTATTCAATAGATCATGCTTACATTTTGATTGGTTGAACTAGCGATTCGTCTTCGCTTTATTACATAAAGCGCTAGGTTTTTTAACATACTTTCTTATTACTAAATATAAGTAGTTCATGTTAATTTTTATTATTGGTTAGGTGACAAGACGAGCAAAACGTTGACCGATAGTGAGTGAAACGTCTGCCATAACAAGTGCTGTGCCACCCAGAACATTTCTGTGTGGCACCACACTGCGCATATGCCTAGTGATTATACTAGCTCTCAGAGCCCTTCAGACCGAAACACAGTAAAGTTTTCACACTACTGCTTCACGGCAAAATAATTAGCCTGGGGTGGCACTTGCCTAGACGGATTCCTGCATATGAATCTTTCCACCAGTAAATCGTCTTATAGATGATATAATCTATACTTATAGATGATTTCCTAGCTGATTTCGAACACGGTGACATCTTCCGAATATTGTCGAAAACTATCAACTGCGCAGGAGATATTACAGTGCAAATGTACGCGCAAACACAGGAACTCACTCGTCCCAACCTTCTCGCGTCCGATGTAACGCTGATATAATACGATCGAAGGTAGACTAGGATGCAGTGTCAGAAACACTGAGGCAATCACAACAGGACCAGTTTACAACGCTACAGTTAGCGGTTTTAATTCCCACAAGGAACAAATATTTGTATAGTTAATAGGATCAGGCGTTACTTTGCGGAAATCCATTATAATAAAGAAAAGTAAATTTTCTAAGAATCGCATGCAAAATTTAAAATTGTGTGTATTACCTACGTTTTGAAGATCACAGTCCACCCTCTCACAATAGCGTGCACAAGCAAACTTATACCGCCACCGGATACCCTCCACTATTAAAACACACTACTAGGCAAAACACACCACTGAAAACACGATACGTGTTTAATCTCAAACAAAAATCCTTACTAACAAGTGATATTGACTACGACAGCCGCCGAATATTAAATTTTGCATGCAGATTTGAGCAAATTAACTGTCTGTCCTTTATTAAATATTTTATGACCTACAGCATCACCACGGGTTTGGGTTGATAAGAGAAATCAAATAATACCGTAACATGACAAAAGTCATATGGCGGCACGGCTTTGCCTAGTAGTGACTAGTCACGACTGAAACCTACCACTTGTAATACGCTGTTTTTTTTTTCATTAAAGATGCAAATTCAAATAATAGGGAAATAGTCTGCGCAAGGTGGTAGACTATTTCCCTATCATTTCTGCCGTCTGTCTGTTAGGTTCAAGAATCGAAGTAGCTTTCTTTACGTGAAAAGTAGTTGATTTTTGTAGTTTCATTGTGATAACAATTGAGATGTAATCAGTAGCAACGGAACATCAGACAGCAAACGAGATTTTTATGTCAGATAATTTCGAAATCACTAAGACATTGACTGACTTTATTTTCTGTGCCGTTTTGGGAATGTAACGCAACACTGCCGTTCGTTTTCTGTATTACGCAAAAATAATTAAAAAAATAAGTATTGTTGGAGTGTTGCATGTTTTTTTGTGCAAATCACTATACTTGGACCAATGAGAGTAAAAAAGTTAATTAAGATCCGTATGTATAAGCATAGGGCACACTATTTTCGTTGTTAAACCAGTTGCTAAAAGTGGATAATTTTAGTCTTTTCTGATAACCTAGACTCTGACCTGATTCTGACTGATTTTCTAGAGACTAGAGAATTAGCGGTCAAATGGTTCAGAAACAGATATATTTTTAATGCTTATGTTTATAAATCTCGCAACACTCAAAATATTAAGTATCATAAACCTTAGTGGATCCCGAAATCCAACCACAGGCTATATTTGCTATTCAAAACTAAAAAGTTACTAAATTTGGCACAGAGATAGCTTGCATCCTGGAGATGTACATAGAATACTTTTTATCCTGAGAAATCAAATAGTTCCCACGGGATATATAAAAAACCTATATCCACGCAGACGAAGTCCTCGGCATTTGCTAGTAAATAATAAATGAAATACAAAAGTTATTACAAAGTATTTAACTACTGCGTGTAGGTACGTTATAGGTTATTTTGTTTGATTTTTTTGTGAAACTATTTACTTAATATGTTCAAGTAATTTATGGATAATGAATATAAAATAGCACATTCATGTATTTAATGTTAGACTTGCCGGGGAAAAACCAGCAAGAATTATCGCAATGTACAATAATTACAAATAGCTTGGTAGCGATCACTTCATTCCAAGGGTTTATCACCATGTATCCTTTAATCTAAACTAATATTATAAAGAGGAAAGATTTGATTTTTTGTATGTTTGGTTGTAATGATTTGACTCAAAAATTGCTGAACAGATTTTGAAAATTCTTTCACCTATAAGTATACAACTACATTATCACCGAGTAACATGAGTTGTATTTAATTGAAAAAAAACCGATATCCCTACGAAAATCGCTGTGATAAAGAAAATAATGTAAGTACTACATTTTCATAGTACTTATCATAACTCACAAAAAAGTCCGCGAGGCTATATGTCTAACTATTATAGTTAAGTCACAATAACCGCTTTTTGTTCAAATTAGTCTATCAAAACACGGGTGGAATCGAAAGATGATGACATCCGTATCATGATGTTAATCCTTATTCTACAAAATAGTTTCATAGTCAAAGTTGATTATGTACATGTAAAGTCCTCTTTAAATTATTCGAATCGGACCTATCGCTTAGAAGTTACGACAGGTATAAAAATGCTAAAAGTAAGAAAAATGCCGCGGTGAGCGAACAGCCCTACGCTCGCGTGCGCTACTCGCAAATATACTAAGATCTATTAATTACTTACCTACTCATATAACTTTTTGTAAACTAGAAACAATTGAATAGTGGTTTGCAATTTGAATTATATATTTTCTTTTATTTAAAACTTTAAAACGCTCTTTAAAAAATACAGCGGCCGCGGTGTCTCTGTATTTCATGGCTTATGTTCCCATAAAGAAAACATTATTTTGGTAAAATAACGTTATCTTATCTGACCAGCTGCAGAGCCGCCGATGAGAATAGTCGCTACAAAAAATGTAAGTGTAAGTAACTGTGGTTGTTCTATTTGTCCAAATAAAGTACTGATTTATCTTTCTAATATCTATCTACCCGTGCGAAGCCGGGGCGGATCGCTAGTATTAAAATAAAAGAATAAGTAATAACCCCTTTTTATTGTCTTATTTTAACCAAAAAAAAATGGTTCACACATTTTCGACTTTCTGGGATTTTGATGAATGAGTCACTGACTCTATGAAGTCAAGTAACTGGCATTATTAACTTTTGCATGTTCCTGGTGTTCACATGATTAACGTCATATGGGAGCCCTATTGAAGTATCTTTTAAAAAGTTATTCCAAGAAAATAGTGCACATTCACATCTTATCTTATACACATTTGGTGTTGTGAATTAAAACATTTTGTTTTATAGCCGTTTAAGAGTAAATTTTTAAGTTTAAACCAATTAAAGTCAAATATAGTAGATATTTGAAATAGCATTGTTCATCTCAACATATAAAAAAAAAAATTAAGTGCTCTTAATAAATATAAGAAGCTTTTTTTACTGTATGAAGTGACGAAACGAGCAAAACGTCCACCTGATGCTAAGTGCAACGTCCGCTCACAACAAATGCCGTGTCACCCAGAATATTTCTGTGACACCACACTGCGCCCGTCACCCTGAGACATCAGTTCTTAAGTCAGAAATGCCCAGTGATTACGCTAGCTCACAGTGCCCTTCAAACCGAAACACAGTAATGTTTGCACACTACTGCTTCATGGCAGAATAAAGTTATAAATTTGAAATTTTATAAACTATTTTATTTTATTCTATTCCGTGATGAAAAAAAAACGAAATTAAGTACACTGAAACTAAATATATGATTAACATACCGTAACTCGCACTTATCACTTTTGTTTGTATTTAAAAATAATTTCACTAAAACTCTAAATCGGGATCACAAAATTTATGCACGAAACACATATTAAAAATAATGATATTGCGTGAAACGATATGAAATTTAGAAATATCAATATAAAAACTGTTTGGAATTAAAAAAAAATGCGACGTTGGCTTTGGATTCTTACGACGTTATATATCTTTACGTTAAATTAGTGAAATACCTGTGAGCGTCGTTGTCCTGTCAAGTTTTCTGCTGAATTGAACTCAACTTCACGCTTACGCGCCGCGAGTATTTGGGTTTTTGGTGTAAGTGAATGAAATGGTGTACACGCAACCTACAAGTCACTTTGCATTAATCACTACCTAAATATTTCAATTAAGGATCAATATTTCGAATTAAACCCCCGTTTTATTGACATTGTTTAAAAACAATAAATTTCAATCAAAAGTTCATTTGCCTCAGGGCATTGTGTTGTATTTTGCTACGAAATTTCAAAAGCTAATGAATAGAATGAATCTGTACATTTGTTTTGTTAATGAAGCAAATTGAGGAGACGAATAGGTCATTCACCTTATAGTAAGTGCAACGTCTGCCATTGACAGTTCCTTCTCCACACTATGGGCACGTGGGGCACGAACCCAGGGACCCGGCCTGATGAGCGCCCCGTCATGCCTAAATCCATAACCTACGTATATTTTATCCAATTAACCAATTAAGGAAAACACCACATTTACATAGTTAAACGCATAAGAAACAGTCCCTAAACAATTGTACATTCTGACGTTTTCGTTCAATTTTTTTTGTCTTTCCAAAAAGGTCCCTAACCATGTGTGCCCTAGGGCCTATGCATGGCCTAAGACGGCCCTGTCCATAACAGCCGCAGCGTCACCCAGGTTCAATTACAAATTCTGCGTGTCACCGCACAGCGCCCGTAATTCTGAGAAATCAGTTCTTAAGTTCTTAAATCTCATTCAATTCTTAAGTTCTTAGGGCCCAGCAACACTAGCTTGCAGTGCTCTTCAAACCGAAACAGTAATGTTTGCGTTTGCACACTACTGTTTCCTGCATAGGATATCTACCACCAGAATAATGTTTTGGCTTTGTAGTTCTTTCAATTTCATACATACAGTCGCGGCTTACTCCCATAGGGGTAGGCCGAGACTACATCCGTATCCAACTTTTCGTCGCCGCGGGATATGAGACGTGACGGGTGGCGAACCACATCGCCGCCGTTTTGGTACGAGTCCAAAACTTGTTGCCCATCATTGCGTTTCTAAAGATGTTCTCCACCCGGAGTCCCACCCCGCATGTTTGGGTATTCCGGGGTCGCCCGGTCCCAGAGCAGATCGGCACGCTAACGACATGGCTCGTCGTAGCTACGCAGCCATCAGCACGGCAACCACTAGCCAGGGGTTAGAGGAAGGGAAAAGGATTAGGTAAGAAATGGGCTGGGGTAAGGAATACGAAATTTGGGAAAGGGGCAGGAGGAGACAGCAGTAGATCGGGAGGCTGAGGTTGCTTACCCTGTACTCTACGTATTTGCCGTACAAGGCAACTAGGTACTTCCTGGCTTCAATTCAATTTCAACTATTATTTTCATGTTATATATGAGTCACTAACCGAGTGGTAGCGGCTTAAGAGAATCTACCACCCCATCT
Organism: Luehdorfia chinensis; assembly: GCA_019845155.1. Classification (NCBI taxonomy): domain Eukaryota; kingdom Metazoa; phylum Arthropoda; class Insecta; order Lepidoptera; family Papilionidae; genus Luehdorfia; species Luehdorfia chinensis. The sequence continues at coordinate 7,255,512 of JAHVAK010000025.1, read as the reverse complement.
CATCCCGTGGTTGTCGTAAAAGTCGACAGAGGCAAAATTAAAACAGCACCTTCTTGGAACATCTGATTAAATAAACTGCGGTTGTTAACCTGCCTGCCTCCTGTGTGGCAACTATTGCAAAATTCCCCAAAATGAGATATACAAACTTTTGTTGCAATATAGAGGGAGGCTTATGTTCAGCAGTAGACTGGTAATGGGCTGAAATGATGATGATTATGATGATATGAATCACTAATGCGAAAAGTGCATATGTCCATGAGCGTAAAATGTTCGGGGATAATAAAACGTAAACATGTTTTTTTAGAAAAGTTTTTTCAGTATGGATTGTTTACGAATGGAATTGTTTGACTTTTTACTATCTTAATTTGATACCATGAAGTTATAATGAATTACAAGTTATGATTTATTTCACGTTAATTGCCGTGGACCTGTGATTTCTGCAGAAAAAAGGAGCTGAACTGATGAAATTCAAACAGTGATTATTAATAAAATAAGACATAACATTTATTAAAATAATTGTTAATCAACATTTATAACTGTAAATCATACTTTATCATAAATGTAACACTCTCACGTCGTTCTGAGCTCTGTTCTCAGAAGGCCACCCAACTAATACTTCCCAGAAATCATTGTGTTCTTGTACAATATACTCCTTAAGCTTCATCAGGTCATCCATTTTTGTTTTTAATATAGGAATTTTATTAGAATACAAATGCCCAGTTGGTAGATCTGTTATGGATGGACCTGAATTTCCTTACATGAAAATAGTGCTTCATTAATCCTTCAATGTCTCACTTACTTTAACAGATTTTGGCTCTTTGTAATCGAACAAAAACAATGATAGTCAGAAATAGGAGAAAGGAATTGAAGAAACATTTCAACGAGGATCAGAACGCCTTGTTTTATAATACGTATGTTTATGTACTGACTACTACCAATTTTGAAAATTTGATGTTGTGGTTGAGTCAGGTTTAAAAACGATAACTTTGGTCAGATGATTGCATTATAGTTTTGTGTATGTTCTCGTCAATAGAGTATAATCGGTCAAAGGGCCTTTGCTTCCTTTTTATAAGACCGAATGCAAGACCGCAAGGTGAAAAAGAATGTCCGCATAGGGGATTGATAGGGTAGAGAAGTTTGATTTTTTAAACATTTTTAATCCGACTAATTTCCTTAGCATTCTAATCGGAGCACGATTTCTTATATTTACGCTAACACATTTAATAAAACTAGCCGTTTCGCTTACAGCTTTAGTTTAGGCGGTAGGATTCCTCTGCAGGAATCCGTCTAGGTAAGTACCAACCGAGAACCTGTTATTCTGCCGTGAAGTAGTAGTGTGCAAACATTACTGTATTTCGGCCTGAATGGCACTGAGAGCTAATGTAATAGCTGGGCATATGAGACTTAATGACGGAGGTCTCAGGGTCACGGGCGCAGTGTGGTGCCGCACAGTAATGTCCTGAGTGACACAATATTTATTATGGACAGACGTTACACTTACCATTAGGCGAACGTTTTGCTCGTCTCGTCACTTAAAAAAAAAGCTTCTTTGCAGCATCCATGGACACGGGAGGACGGAGAGGTATGTCGTTCTTATATCATACTTAACCCGGGATACCTAAAGCAGTGTAACGTGGTCACGTGCCGTACCGTACCAGAGCAAACGAAAAATTTGGCAACATACCACCAACTCTTCTAGATTTGTACTAAATGTAACGTAAACAGCGCGATATTATATTTCACGACTATTAATAATGTGCGAAAAATTATTTATAGCAATAAAATATTTCCTAGTGTAGGAAGTCTGCAGTCTGTGACCATGTTCTGGATCATCCCAACCGTTACATCAGATTTGATAGACCACTAATGCCTGCAAAATAATAGATGATACTGTTATAGGGGTTTGTAAGTAGATGTATTGTTCATCTTTTCTTTCCTAATCATAAAATTTAAGGAAAATGTTGTCTAATAGTTCTGGTGGCTGAAAAATTAGTAAACATTTTTTTTGTTACAACTATAATAGGAATGAACTAAAAGTTAAAATGTCCGTCAAAACCAGTGGTTGTTAATTCTTTGCCCCTTTTTTCAGAAAATGTGGATGTAGCCTCAAAAAGCCTTACTGAGTAAAAAAAATGCTCAATGTGTGGGCACGTGCCCTTTTTGCAATTAGGGATTCATATGAAAATCGATAAAATGTATGAGTTTATAAAACTGAAACAAATATAACACAATACAAATTTGAATTATTTAAATGCCAGGTTATATATAATATATCTTCAAGGGGAAGGGATTCGAAATTTTGGGCAGACTGGAACAGTGCAATGGACGTGTGACAAATAGAGTGAAGAGAAAGAAGCTCCATTCATCTTGTGGATTACTTGTTTTAAGGTTGTTCGGTTACGTGTGCATATAATATACAGAACATTTTGGTTTTCTTTTTTATTCACCCAAATGTAATGTACAGTATCATTGATAATAAATATTTAAGAATAACAGAATAAAATTAATGTACAGTTAGTGCCACAGGAAATGGGGACCTTTCGACCTTCGCTAGCCAATTGCATTTGAGTATTATACTGTATAGTAGGAACATAAGGGTAATATAGTAGGTAAATAATACATAATTATTTAATTATCTTCTTCATATATATTTTAGTTTATTGTTTACATAATTAAAAAGGTTACAAAGGACTAACTTACTGCCTAACGTCTTATCTGGGCATGGATACATTTTGTGATACATGCATTAAAATATAAATCATTTCTTGCACCAGGGGTTCCTAAACTCTTTCAGTTCACTTACATATTAAGTATTTTGTCACGACGCCCTAATCACAATCAGGCACACTAATCACGATCAGAAATGAAAATCACTTTTTAATCTGAAAACCTTGCAATCTGAATCACACATAGGTATATACAGGTATTAGAACTGATCCAAGAATAAATAGGCCGATGCAAAGGGAATAAGAATCCTCACAGCTTTCGAACATAGATATAAATTATTATTTTTGACTGTTATTAAAAACTCCACCAAATCGGAACAAGCAAATTTTGTTAAAAGGCTGTCGTAGCAAGAGAGTTCAATGAGACTCTCTTCGTCTTGTGAAAATAATTATAGTGAGGAAGCTTGATCACAAGTAAAAAGGACAGCACGACAGTTTGTACCCTTCTTGTTTTCTCTTCTCCGGAAACTAAAAATAACTTAAATTCCGGAGATTAACAGAAGCGCCTAACGGCGCACACTTTCTTAACCCATGAGTTAGACGGAAGTAGACGGAGACACGAAAACGTACCACTTAGTGTTCAGAGGCGCCGTGCTCATCTGAGAAATAAAAAGTATTTCGACGATGTGTGAAATCCGCCAACCCGCACTGAAGCAGCGAAACCCTTTCAGAAACGAGCTGAGGCCTAAAGAGGCCAGTCATGAAACATTTATGGGCTTTTATTTTATCATCACATCGTTGTCTCATGACGGGCTAAAATGATGATGATAATTTTCATTCTTATCACGGAAAATCTTAGTGAAGTATAAATCTATTATCTTTTTATAGGAGAAACTGAAGTAACACACAAGACGGTTATCTGGTGGTGAGTGGAATGACTGCCAATAACAAATGCTGTGTCACCCGGAACATTTCTGTGTGGCACCACTGCGTCCATTCTCTTCAGACATTGTCAGTTTTTAAGCCTCATATGGCGAGTAATTACACGTGTTGGTGAAGGGCAAATGACATAATATTACACCAACTACTAGTACTAACTATGGTCAATGAAACATTTTTTTTTATTGGATAAGGTGTCGAAACAAGCAAAACGTTCTGATGGTAAGTGCAACGTCTACCCATAACAAATGCTGTGTCATCCAGAACATTTCTGTGTGACACCACACTGTGCTCCTCACCCTGAGACATCAGTTCTTAAGTCTCATATGATTACACTAGCTCTCAGTGCCCTTCAAACCGAAACACAGTAATGTTTGTACACTACTGCTTAACGGCAGAATAACTGGCCATAGGGTGGTACCTATCTAGACATGACACTTTAAAGTCGTCAGTTATATAATAAACTCTCCAAAACTTTTACTCGCTTTCAAAAAAATATAAATGTTAAATAATATATAAATAGAATAATAAAAAAAACTACCGACGTGTTGGTCAATATTACTTTTAGAACTGTAGCTACGTAGTTTTTTACATATTCTCATAATTTTTACCCTCAACAATTCAAAAAATTTAATTACTTTTTAAGTTAGCCTTTAAGTTTTATTTAAGTGAATATTGTATTTTTTTTTAAATAAATATCTTTGTACAATTGCCATTTTTATGTGTTACTGTTATTTAAAAGACGAATGTCTGTTTTAGTTTTTTTTTTTTTTTCAAAACATTTACGTCACTGTGTTATTTAAAAGTCGAATGTATGTAGGTTTTTAATTCTTATGTCAATGTTATTTAAAAGACGAATGTCTGTTTTAGTTTTTTGTTTATTTCAAAACATTTATGTCACTATGTTATTTAAAAGTCGAATGTATGTAGTTTTTGAATTCTTCAACAGATGGCAATGTGATATTAATACATCGCGGTATAAAGTCATTGTCAATAGTATAAGAGGTTCATAATGAATACATACATCATGCACCAGGTGAAACATTGTTTCATTGGAGTAAATCCTTAGCAGTGATTTCAAAATCCCACTTTCGCGGTTTCTGTGTTGCGACGGTACATAGTGAACGTACTATTCGGTCCTTCGAGCCGGATATTAGTGAAAGTGGTGAGCATCATATCAGCAAGGCGGAGCAAACCCTTCGTACCCTTGGCAAGCGGTTTGCCATATCGCGACGAATAGTCAAGACGGCGGTTTTGTGAAATTATCGCTGTTTAAAAGTGACGGCAAATCAAGGAAACTAGTTGCAGCCAAGGAACGAAGAGAAGGTTATTGTGGTGTATAAACTGTGAGTACGTTCCATTAAAGTGATTAGTGAAACTAAACTCACAGAGACAAAGTAACTTTAAAAAGTTGTTAGTAGTGGTTTGGACTTAAAAAATTTAGACTTGTAAAATTTTCTGACAATAAGTGAAAATCTCATACACTTGTAAAATTTTAAATTTTTATTTAGTGGACTTTGAAAATAATTGACTACTATATTTAAAAAAAAATGGAAGGGCTAGTCAAATTACAAGATGATATTTTTGAAACAATTTTGAAAGCTGAAAAGAACTTCAAAAATCACCAAATGAAAGAATAACGCGTCCATATATAGAAATTAGATTGTTAAATTTGGAAGAGTTGTGGCAACAGTTTAATAAAACACATGAGAGAAAAATGAAGAGTTCAAAAATAAATATAATGGTGTTATAAAGGAATATTTGCAAATGAACCATATAGAGAAGGTGCCAGAACCAGATAAAAAGAATTAAACTGCAGTGTACCTGCCGCATCACGCTATCGTAAGAAATGAAAAAGATACTACAAAGATCAGAGTGGTATTTGATGCGTCCTGTAAGGAATAAAACGGAGTGTCATTGAACGATATGTTAATGACGGGTCCTACACTACAAGCTCAGATATATTTTATTACGCTGGAGAATACCGCTTATTTGTATTTCAGCTTATATTGTGAAAATGTATCGGCAGATTAAAGTAAATTCGTGAGATGTGGATTATCAATGGTTGTTATGGCGCGATGAACCATTATCGGATATCATCGACTACCGCACACTGCGAGTTACTTTTGGCACCGCATGTGCGCCATATTTGGCCATAAGGTCTTTGCAACAAGCGGCTCGTGACCAGATTGATAACCTAAAATTTCAACGCGCTTGTCATATAATATTAAATGATTTCTACGTGGATGATCTGATGACCGGTTGTGAAGATGTGGTGGAGGGGGTTGAAATGTACAAAGATATAAATAAAATATTAAAAGGAGCTGGATTCGAATTGCAAAAGTGGACAAGCAATAACAATGATTTCTTACAGGAAATAGACAAAACAGAAGGTGGAAAGAAAGGAAATGAGGAAGGATGTAAAGGGTTACATGTAAAAATGGATGAAATTCTAAAAATACTAGGACTTACCTGGAACCGCAGCGCCGATGTCTTCCAATACACTGTAGCTTTACCAGAGCCGAAGGAATCAGTAACAAAGAGAACAATCATTTCTGATATATCTCGTTTGTTTGATCCACTAGGATGGCTGGCACTTAGTGTCATATTAGCTAAGATCATAATACAAAAGCTTTGGCTTTTAAGTATAGATTGGGATCAGGAAGTACCACACAAATTAGCAATGGAATGGAATAATTACAAACATAAACTCCAATGCTTATCTAGCTTCAAAATTCCGCGATGGTTATGCACGAAATCAAGCAACATTCAGGTAGAGTTGCATGGTTTTTGTGATGCTTCTCAAGCGGCCTTCGCAGCTGTAATCTATCTTCGTGTGATTGACTCCTCGGGCAACATTCATGTTTCACTCGTTACGGCTAAAACCAAGGTAGCACCCATCAAGCAAGTATCTGTACTGAGGCTAGAATTGTGCGGAGCTGTACTCCTCAGCAGACTAATGACAGAAGTAGGAAGAGTTTTGAAGATTAGTAAATTTAAATGACACTTTTGGACTGACTCGACTGTAGTTCTGACATGGTTGAGTAGACATCCAAGTTGCTGGAAGGTATTCGTTACCAACAGAGTATCGGAAATCTTGACAGCAATGGACTCGAATCAATGGTCTCACGTACGCTCTGCTCAGAACCCTGCAGATATTGCTTCACGCGGACTAAGTCCATCTGAACTAATTAGATGTAACTTGTGGATAAATAGTCCTGGATTTATGCACAATAATATTATTCTGAATGAAAAACCAAAGAACCTGAAAACCGAGCTGGAAGAAGTAAGAGTTCATTGTGCGCTATTTGAAGAGCTCATCTGGAATAGATATTCGACTTTGTCTAGGTTAATAAGAACGGTGGCATGGGGAAGGCGTTTTCTTGGAATGAGAAAATCTTCAAGGCGACATTTTTCAATTATCTCACTAGCGAAGAGTTGCGAGAATCATTATAAGGTTTTATAAGACTGTGCCAAGAACATCACTTCAATGAAGAGATAGTTAACTTAGAAAATACACTATCAGCAAAAGGAGCAAGCTGCAATCACTCAATCCGTTCTTGGACAAGTGACATATTCTCAGGGTGGGCATTCGCCTAGATCAGTCAACGTTACCAAGTTCACAAAAACACCCAATTATTATGCCCAAGGAAGAAACCCTGACTAAATTAATTATATCTGCTGTTCATCTTAAAACGCTGCATGGCGGACCGCAGTTAATGATAACAGTTTTAAATGCTACTTATTGGATATTTGGGCTAAAACGGTAAGTTAAATCTTGTGTACAAAAATGTGTAACTCGCGTAAAAAATAGTGCGATAACAAAAAGACAGTTAATGGGTCAGCTACCAGCAGTGCGAGTTAATGCAACTAGACCATTTAAATCCAGTGGAGTCGATTATGCAGGGCCTATCCAGTTAAGAGAGGTCAACGCTCTTTATGCTTATTTGTGTGCATGGCAACAAGAGCAATACACTTAGAAGTAGTATCCGATCTGACAAGTGTAGGGTTTTTGCAAGCTTTTAAACGGTTTGTGGCTCGAAGAGGCCATTGCCAAGATATATGGAGTGACAACGGCACAAATTTTGTGGAAGCGGCCAAAGAAGTTAAACATTTATTCCATTCCGAAAAGTCCAACATATTAAAAGAAGTAGCCGAGGCCCTAGCTAATAATGGAGCCACTTGGCATATTATTCCGCATCACGCACCGCACTTCTTCGGATTGTGGGAAGCCGGAGTCAAATCAGTAAAGTTCCACCTGAAACGAATTTTTGGGCACTGGACTTTGGTGGATAATGCCAACGCAATTAGTGACCATATGTTCTTTGCCTGTATAAAATAGGCGGCGAGCGCTTTGAGGGAGATGTGGTATTCTGTGAGGCAGGGGGGGGGGGGGGCATTTCTTTAATTTAAAGTTTTTTTAAAAAAAATATTTATTCAATTTATTACCACTTAAACATATTTTTTGTATTAACTTAAATATCTGCCGTGTTATTATACTTTAATAAACACTCCCTGTAACACCCACAAGTCTTTTGGCGCGTCTTTGTACTGAGTTGAAAACAGCTGGCTGTTGTTTGACAACACCAGGCCAGAGATAGCAGCAGTGCTGCATACACGATAGGACCTGATTTTGATACAGAATTAGGAGCTTGCTCTGTGGGAAGTACACTAATTTTTCGAGATATTTATTAGTCGGAAGCTATGAGATTTGCGGGTGCGTTGTATACACATAAATTGTACATGCACAAACAGACAGACGGAGCAATCATATGTAATAATGTAAATAATTAACTAGTGTTTAAATAATATCATTATCATCATCATCATCAGTTCACCCTATTACTAGTCCACTGTTGAACATATGCCTCATCACACAGACAGACTAAGACTATTTGCCCTGAGCGAGAATTGTACCCGCGACCAATACCGTAGAAGCAAATCACTTAGCCACTGCGTCAACAGAGCCGATAAGCCCGACAAGTCGATATAGAAGATATTTTTATTTTATGGAAGTAAGTGAGGAGACGAGCAAGTCTTTCACACGATGGTAAGGGGCCATCCTTTAAAAACGTGATGTTTTAAGGCCACCTTTAACTACGTTCACCGTTTTTGCTATGAGGGGTAGCCAAAAGCTCACCCCCCTCCCAGCATCACGTGTATTTTTTATTATTGTGTCGCAAAATTCAATTCATTATTGGTAAAAATACTCCTGTTGTCACATTGATTAATCCCTCCCCAATTGTGATTTTTTCTGACCCCACCCTGTTCGAACCTCACGTGATTAAAGAACGACTCCGAAGTGCAACGCCTGCCCATGACGGATGCGCTGTTACCCAGAAACACCTTCTGTGATACCGGACTGGACTCGTCACCATGACATCGGTTCTTAAGTACGAGTATCATATGCCCTGTGATTACACTAGCTTCAGTGCCAGAAACACAGTGGCAAACACCACTGCTTGACAGATATCCTATCACCAGTGGTAGAATATAAATGTGATAGAGATTGGTTTTGATTGATAATAGACCGCACAAAGTGTACATTTGCTTTGAAGTTTCTCCTTTTATTTTTGTTAGATTACCTTTAATTACTTATATCTTTATAAGCAACTAACTATTATTATCCCGCTGCTTGGCACGGTTATGTTATTTATTTTTATGATTAGGTAATGTATAGAGAGAACTATGTGAAAGACGTTGCCGAGTTCGTTTTTTTTTGTTAATTAATGTTTATTGTTAATTAAACAATTGTTTGTAAGCGGAACTTCTGAAAGCCGGTGGAAACCCGGTACTAGTAATCCTTTAGAAGCTGTTTAATTCCGTCATCCATGGCAACGCTACTCCGGAAGCGTTGAGTAGGGCGTGGTTGTCCTGTTCTTCAATAAGGGCGATAACCTCCTCTTCAAGATCTAAAGACCGCTATCGCTTCTGAGCCTCGTCTACGTGCTATTTTTGAGAGTCAATACGAAATGTCTCGCATACAGACTTGATGACTTCCAGCCTCCCGAACAAGCCTGATTTCGAAATAGCTTTAATATCATAGACCACATACATACCTTTTGCCAGATTGTACAGAAGACCGAAGAGTACAATCTCCCGCTATGTCTGTCGTGTGAAAATGTATTTAATTCGATCGGAATTTGGGTGGTGCTACAGTTACTTCAGCGGTGGAAGATTGAGTGCTCGTACAGCAAAGATACGACGGCTATCCGAGTACGAAACCAATCCAATTGCAGAAAATGACAGAGCGACGTCATATCCCCATAACTCTTCACCGCTGCATTGGAAGATGTCTTCAGGCTACTGGACTGGAAAGGATACACATCAATGGCAAATACATCACTCACCTTCGATTTTCCGACAACATAGTTATAATGGCAGAATCGCTGGAGGACCTTCGCGCCATGCTCAATGACCTCAACAATGTCTCCCTAACGGGTAGGATGAACATAGACAAGACGAAGACCATGTCAAACTTGAATGTCCACCTATTGCAGTTGTTGTTGGGAATACTGCGCTCGAAGTTGTCGATAGACTGTCTGACTATGTTGTCCAACTTCGACCAAGAGATCAATCGACGGATCCAACTCGACTGGGCAGCGTTCGGGAAACTTCGTCACATTTTCCCGTCGGGTATATCTCAATGTTTCAAAATAAAACTCTTGAACTAGTGCGTGTTTGAGCCAGTGATATATGAAGTCGAGACGTGGTCCTTCACTGCAAGCCGCATAAGAAAGCTCAGTGTAGCTCACCGAGCTATGGAAAGGGCTATGCTCGGAGTTTCTCTGCGAGATAGAATCCTCAACGACAACTATAACCAATAGCCGTTGGGGAAGAATTTCGTTTCATTTGATAGTGCGACATGCTGCACTGTTTTGTGCGATGTCGATGGATGCAGGTTCGAGATCTTTGTTGAGCAGTGCATTAGTGATAGGCTAAAATGATGATGATAAAATATTTTTACACACAATAATTTCTCATCGATCGGTAGCGTCATGGGCTGAAACTTTTGTAGATGACTCAGCAGACTACATTTTAGGCTCGACTTAAAGTAACTGTCCCAATGCTGGGCACAAGTTGCTGCTCATTTTTAAGATGTTTTTTAAAACTGTATTCATAAAAAAAATAGAATATTTGTTTCATTTTCGCAAGCTGTGTTCCACTGATAATGCAAGCCAACATTTTATTACGGACCTACGGAATTATAGTTGACACTTTCATAATTATATTTTGTAATCATATATACCAACAAATTTCATTATTGCCATATAAGCAATAATTAAATAAGTTGCTAAAATCACAGACCAACAGTATATTTAAATTGGTCTGTGGTAATATTAACCTTGGAATGTCAACCGTTGCTCGATATTATTTGTCAAAATGTGATGACGGAAAATTTTAAATCAATTTCTTTATTAATTATGGCAAGAATTATCGAATCGTCTATGCGTATATATTTTATGTGGCTCAATGACAAACAATTAAACCATGCGCAACATTGTATTAGAACTTTTGTAAATTTGTCGTTTAAGGTTATAGAGAACAGTACAGCGGCATCTCACAGTCCGCCTTTATTAATTTTACACGATTTATTAAGCAATAAGAAGCAATGGGACAGCTTAGGAAAGATAATACAAACTATGACGAAACGACCAGTGGTCACAGTGGATCAGAGAAACCATGGGCACAGCCCGCACGCTAGTTCACACAAATTGGAAGAGACGGCAGCAGATGTTACACAGTTGCTTAAAAAATTATCTATCGACAGAGCTTATTTTCTCGGTCATGGACTTGGTGGAAAGACTACCATGTTGACAGCGTTATTAGCGGTAAATTAGAGTGACACTGAGCACTGTACATACTATATTATTCGTAACCCAACTAAACGCTTACGCTTACATATATGAATTTTTTTAAACCCATTTTTTCTTATGTTAAAATTAAAGGGGTTTTAAGAGAAAGTTCGTGTTTAAAAGCTTGGCGTGCTCAGTAGAGCGGGACAGCCCACCTCTTGCAACTTTACAAGGCACGGTTTTACTGTTCTCATCTCTAGGCCGGGGCAGCTCTTTCCATTTCACCGCATTCAACTACGTTCCTTGCGATGGTTTGTATCCACTGGCCTTGCGAAGAGATGTTGCATCTTTTTGTTTTTTTTTCTTGGGTGTATCACAGGAAGTGTCCTGAGGAATTGTTCAGATTAATACCAGCCTCTGAATTTCACCACACAGGCACAGTACCAATTTTTGTGTTTAATCTCCAGTGCCGGCATTACTTATGGTGTCTTTTGCAGTTACAAGTGCAGATTTACCGCGTGCTCGGCTGTAAAGGAAAAGATCTTGAGTAAACCAGTCTCTCAAATCTATTTTTTCACATAAATTAATTTGTGACTCGAGATTCTATTAGGTAAAATTTTCCTTCATTATAAGATTTGTAATTTGCAGTTTGATATTAGACATGTTTTCAGCCACAGATAGTAGCCGGTTTGATAGTACTAGACGTATCACCAATATCGTCTTCGAAACAATTTAACGATTTCTTTTTAAACGCTATGACATCCATGAAGAAAATATCTTTTAAAGGCGAAAATAAGTTGAATAAAGCAAAAGAAAAAGCAAAGAAACAATTAAAAAACACTATTAGTGACGATGTGACAATGAACATAGTACTTTCCAATATAATTTTGAAACCTGATCTCACTATAGGATGGGCTTGCAATCTTGATGTGTTGATAAAATATTTTAAGAATATGACATCATTCCCGAGCAAGTTTAAAGGGAAGACATTTTATGGGCCTACATTATTTATCGGTGGTCAGCTCTCAGAGTATTTACCGTAAGTACAATACCATATTTAGTGAAACAGTTTTCTGCGATGAAAAGACATGGATAAAATGTGAAGGAGAAGTTTGTTTCCGATCGATTATTATCATTCAATTCATAATCATCGATCGATCTCGGGTAAATCGAAATGAGTATAGATCACTGAAAATCGGCAATACCGAGAACCCTTGCAGGACAGTACATTCCCTCAATCTGAGAGCTCTGTCTAGCAGTAACTTTTTTGATTATTATAACGATGGTCTTGGTGCTGTTCAGGTTAATTTTAATAAATTAGGTATTATATTTGAAATATCATTTCAGACCAGATGATCTACCTGCAATCCGCCATTTATTTCCAAGTGCAGTAATTACCTACGTATCAAAAGCGGGTCACAATCTGCAAAATGACGATCCTAAAAGTTTTCTCGAATTGATAATTCCTTTTCTGAAATAAAAATATTTATGACGTACAGTTAATAAAAAAATGAATAACATAGTAAGGATTTTACTGGACCAAATTATGACTAACATAGAAAAATATAAAATTAAGAGTACAAACTTCTTTGAGAAATACTTATTCTTATTGAAAAAAATATCAAAGTGATAACATGCTAAACATAACTATCTTTCAACGAAGTATAAGTCCTTATTTTCAGTTTACGAATGAATAATTTGACGATGATCCCAAAACATTGAAACAGTTTCTAGAAAACAACAACAATGTTAGTACCAGGGGCTGTCAAGTACAAGCGACTGATATCTTGACTGTCTTGACTATATACTCCATAGATTTTGACAGTGTTTTGTCAAAGTGAATATATATAATAAATTAGACTTTTGTATTAAAAATACAGAAGTCCATTCTGAAATTTAAAAGGAACATGATGAATACACGGTTAACTGTTAATTTAGCTTATAAAGTTCATGGAAAGACTAATCTTGATGCAGCTACTCCAGTCGTAATTCTTCACGGTCTGCTTGGATCAAAAAGAAACTGGGAAAGTATGTCGAAGAAAATAGCTCAAGCTACTCAAAAGGTTGTCATTGCTGTAGACGCGCGGAATCATGGAAAAAGTCAGCACCACGACAGTCATACTTACAATGACCTAGCAACTGACGTGGAACATCTTATGAAAAAATTAAATATTAAACATGCAAATATTATTGGACACAGTATGGGCGGAAGAACCGGCATGGTTTTGGCGCTTACTGAGGTTATTGTCTTGTGGTTCTCTTGCAAAATTTAGGCTCTATGATTAATAATTTAATTTGTATAAAATAGTAAAAATAGTAAATTATCTGATTTTCGCACGCCAAAATTGCGTTGTTGTAAGCACATTTAGATACATACATCATATATTATCCCTAATTCGGCAAAAACAAAAAGGAGTATAAGATAATTGGTTAATCTGGGCAAGGAACTCGCCTTAAAGTACAGAAGACAAGTTATCTGAATTCGATGCAAGTGCGAACTCCACTAAAGTTTTTTTTTTATTGCATAAAGTGATGAAACGAGCAAAACGTTCACCTGATGGTAAGTGCAACGTCTGCCCATAACAAATGCTGTGCCACCCAGAAATCATCTGTGTGACACTACACTGTGCCCATCACCCTGAGACATAGGTTCTTAAGTCTCATATGCCCAGTGATTACGCTAGCTCACAGTGCCCTTCAAACCGAAACACAGTAATGTTTAGACACTACTGCTTCACGGTAGAATAACTGGCCCTGGGGTGGTACCTACTTAGACGGACTCCTGCATAGGAATAAGTTAAATAGGTGATATATAAAAACTAATTTTGAAGAGCCGTTGTAATATTCCCCGTTCTCGCCTTCTCTCCAGTGGAGATGATTTACCTTAATCGCCAGCGGTTGAGTATTTAGTATTTAGGCATATCGCTAAATTGAGCGATGATCTACGCTGTCATAGCACTGGAAGCTTATTTGGTACTCTTCGAAAATGTTTGTCAGATGTAGTGCCGTGTGCACTACATCTGGCGACCTGCTGGTCGGCGATCAACGGCGACCCAAGAGAATCTACCACCCCATCTCGTCCCGTAGGTGTCGTAAAAGTCAACAGAGGGGGAAGGTAAATCCAGGAGATGGATAGAGGCATTTTTCTGGAACAGCTAATTAAATAAACTGCGGTTGCTAACCAGCCTGCCAAGCGTGGCAACTATAGCAGAATCCATGGTTTAGTTACACTTGTTTTTAGATAAGTTATATGAAAAAAGAAGTAAAGTTTCAGACTATAAATGTCCCACTGCTGAAATCAAAAGAAAAAGAATCCGCCACGCTGCTCCAATGCGGGTTGGCAGACTTCACATATCTTCGAAATATTTTTTTTATTTCTCAGACATGCAGGTTTCCTCACGATGTTTTCCTTCACCGCCGAGCTCGTGGTAAATCAGCACTTAAAATTGGAATTAACAATTTTAGTGGTGCCGGCACCGGGAATCGAACCCAGGTCACTCGCGTACTATGAAATTTAAAGCGAGCGCCTAGCCCCTGAGCTACCACGGCTCACAAGTTAATTGTGATAAGTTATATGTGTTATGTTTGTTAGGTTATGTTAAGTTATATGTGAAAACATGTTAATAGCATTAAGTTTTTTTACTATTTTAGTTTCATGTATCGTCTTATTTGTAATCTGTTTGTTTTCCAAATAAAATAAATATAAAATAAACTTAGTGAGCGAGTGCCAAGCAAAAGAGTCTCGTCAGATCGCTAGATCCCGGGAGGACGTCTCTTTCAACCAGTAATCTTTAGATGTTGCGAACTACACTCAGCGTCACAAAAATCGCACCTCTCTGAGTTTGCGCGAAAAATGGCTGTAATGGCTAGAAACGAATTATATTTATATAAATATTGGTATGTTTGAAATGGGTATTTGAATAGCTTTACATTATTAATAAAAAAATCATGAAATCATTAAAACATTTATCATTATAGAGCGTCAAAAATAAACACTGTCAAATGCTCGTTACTAAGGATGCTAGTTACACCACCTAAAAAGGGTATAAAAGGGTCAATCTGGATGAAATATGGGCCAGTCGTAATTTAGACTTTGCAGTGAACACACGTGAACAAGTAACCCAAGTAAGAACAAGTAAAGATGGACACCAGCTCTGAAGAAGCCGCTCAAGTGATTGCCCTATTGCAGTCGGGGATGCGGCAGTGTGACGTTGCTCGACAGTTGAATCTGTCCCGTTTTCAGAAAAACCGGGATCTGGAAGAAAACGGTGCACATCAGAAAGAGATGACCGTTTCATCGTTACGACATCTTTACGTAACCGTTTTACAAATGCTGTTGAGTTGCAACAACAGCTTCGATCAATTCGGAGAACATCTGTGAGTGTTTCTACGATAAGAAGAAGGTTACACGAAAAGAGTTTAACAGCCCATAGACCTGCTAAAGGTCCAAAACTTACTGCACAGCATCGCAGAGATCGCCTATAGTTTGTTCGCAATCATTGCGAGTGGACTCTAGAACAGTGGCGGACCGTACTCTTCTCTGATGAGACGAGGGTCTGTCTCTTCTGCAATGACAGACGTAGAAGGGTCTACAGAAGACAGGGGGAGAGGTTCACACAACCCTGCTTCGAAGAATCCGTCGAATAGGGGGGTGGCTCGTGTATGTTTTGGGGCGGCATTTCCGTCGACGGGAAAACGGAACTTGTGTGCGTTTCCCGGACTCGGGGTGGCCGTGGGCAAGGGTCATTAAATGCTGGTCGGTACATTACTGAAATCCTGGAGGAACATGTGGTCCCGTATGCTGGTTATGTCGGTGATGGATTCATGTTAATGCATGATAATGCTCGTTGCCACACCGCGGCTATTGTACGGGATTATTTACAGGAGGTCGATATCCCTGTTATGCATTGGCCAGCACGAAGTCCAGACCTTAACCCAATAGAACATCTCTGGGATGACTTAAAACGCCGCGTGCGAGCTCGAGATCCAGCTCCAGCCACTCTTCAAGAGCTCCAAGATGCGGTACTTGAAGAGTGGGAACAAATAACCCAAGAGGCTGTTGCGATCCTTGTAAGGTCCATGAAAGATCGCATGGAAGCCGTTATCAAGGCAATGGGGGGGTAACACTAGGTTTTAAGAACTTTTTTTGTATTTATTAAGTTTTTTTTTAAATTATTTTCGTCTCGTTATAAAAGTAAAATTCAATTAAAATTCCTGAAAGCTAATGAAATTACCTTTCGAATGATACCCTCAAACCACAACATTGCCATTGGCCTGTTGTGTTAAAATAGTATTTAAATTATTTTTTTCGGATGTGCGATTTTTTTGACGCCGAGTGTATTTCATCTCAGAAACAATAATAGCAAGCAATAGTGCGATGTTGTACGTATCAGCTGCATAGATGTGATGTGATAATGATCTCATGTTGCGACGTAGATGACGCTACAGATATATATAAATATAAAACTGAAGATATATTGAGTAACGTATTTTAAATTTATTTCAGCCTTCCAAAGTATCAAGTTTGGTTGTAGTTGATATATCGCCGGTATCAACGGCAGGGGCCCTTAATGACTTTATCCCTAGATTATTGACGACAATGAAATCAATCAATTTTCAGGGGATAAATAACTTGAATAGTGCAAAAGCTTTTGCTAAAGATAAACTATTACAATCAGATGTAATCGACTTGGATAGTGTAGGTTTCGTTTTGATGAATTTGGAATTGAAGCCAGATAAATCGGTGGGATGGTCTTGCAATGTTGATATTCTTAGCAAATATTTTACCAATATTGCTACTTTTCCTGATTTATCGGGTAAAGTGTATAAGGGTCCGACTTTGTTCATCGGTGGAGATAAATCAGAGTATATTCCGTAAGTCACATATTTTTTAATTTCATGCACAAATAATTTTCCAATTCATATTATTTTAAACAGCAAATGTTAATGTAACGATTTTTTAACTGCAATTTTATGAAAGAATCCCATAACTGTATTATAACAGGTCATTAAGGTAACATTAAGTTCTTTCAACTTTAATGAAAAATAATGTCGAATATAGTCCAATACCTATAATATAATATTAACCTCTGCTTGTCCGATTACTTTATATAAGTATATCTATCTAAAGCCGTATTTTATTTCGTGTTAAAACATTCGTTATTTTTTTGTTTTATTACAGACCCTCAGATATTGTTGGTATAAAGATTTTTTTTCCAAAGGCGGAGCTAAAGTATGTTGCAGGTGTTGGTCATAACGTTCATGCTGAAAATCCGGCGGCGTTTTTACAACATGTGACACAATTCTTAGCGCTTAATTAGTTTTTTCGCCAGTTTGTTGTATCAATAAAAATTAATGAAAAGGTAATGTTATAATTCACAGAGCTTGCTGATGATGCAAATTTAAAAGACAGAATTATATGACTAATGCAAAATATCTTTTGACTAGACTCGTTCGTTAAGTAGTCAAACAAACTGCTTGAAACGAGTTTTTTTCTATTTAAACTTTTCTACATTTATAAACTTGTACCTAATAAAACATTATTTTAATTTTAACTTTTGTATTTTGTACAAAATTGCACGCCGTTGCGAATGTGCTAAGCTGGTTAAACCGTTGCTGTTTAATTATAATGAATAAAACTTTTTTTTAAATCGTTATTTAAGAAAAAAGGCTTTGGTCGCAGAGGGACTATGTCAGCCCCATTGTATGATACACAATTTAACTTACCATCTATGTATTTTTATTTTATTTGATAAAGTGTCGAGGCGAGCAAAACGTTCACCTGATGGTAAGTGCAACGTTTGCCCATAGCAGATGCTGTGTTACACAGAATATTTCTGTGTAGCACCCCACTACGCCCGTCACCATGAGACGTAAGTTCTTAAGTCTCACATGCCCAGTGATTACGCTAGCTCTCAGTGCCCTTCAGACCGAAACACAGTAATGCTTGAACACTACTGCATCACGGCAGAATAACTGGTCCTGGGGTGGTACCTACCTAGACGGATTCCTGCATAGGAATCCTACCCAGTCATAAACCATCTATGTTCTACCATCTATGTTTAATTAATTTTTAAATTAGTTTATACAGACTAATAGCTAAATCAGATGTGGGATATGATAATATAATATTGCATGTACCAGTCTCTCTAAATCGAATTCCAGTTTCTAATTCTAATGCCTTGCGCTCTTTCCCAATGCGGGCACACTCCACCAAAGCGTGGTAGACATCATCTCTCTCATTACATCTCATACAGGTAGGAGAATCAACAAGGTTCATTATGTGCTTGAACACATTTTGAGGAATGTGTCCGGAACGCAGTCTCATACTTGTGACTAGCAACTGTCTGTACATCCTTTCTTTAACGAACCAGGATATTTTTGGCGGTTTCGTTTGAATGGTTTTGTACCAAATACCTTTCTCCATGGATCTTTTGTCGAAATATTCTTTCCATATTTTAAAGCATTCTTTTTTAACGTCCTGAAAAAGATCAGTAAAGTAGGGTAAACAATCTACCGGTATTCCTTCGTATGTCCCTGCTTTTGCTAATTTATCAACTTGTTCGTTCCCAATCAGACTAATATGAGATGGTATCCATTGAAATTTAATAATTTTTCGGCTCTTTTTCAATCTTCACCGAATATGAAGTATTGTCTATTCCTAGTGCAGTATCTTTAATTTTTAATACATTATTTAGTTCGCTTACCGAAATCGGGATTTCTGTTTGTCAATTTCGTGATACAAAGACAGGAGGCCGTGGTAAGGCATAGTCCGGTGTCAATTGTCTTAAAAAAAGGCTGGCTTGCTTCCAGTCCAAATTTCTATGACCTGAATTATATCCTTTAATCCACTGCATTTTACTCCACATCTCACTACTAGACACCATTTCACTAATACCGTCACAAAATATTATAGTCTGGAATCCGACCGCGCTTTTCGAATAAGTCGTTGGGCTTCAGCAACTTTTTGTCGAAAACTAATGAGGTTTGCGGGAATGGGGTTTCGCATAAGCTGGGCTAACGCCTACGCTCTGCTACAGCTTTGGACAACTCCTGAGACCAGTACGGTTTTGGAGAAAATTTGTTGGTAGGGTCTTCACAGATTTTAATTTTCGGAATCGAATCATTCGCGGCTAGTGTAAATTAAATTATATTATAAATTTCTTGAGCATCACCCTCACTATTATAGTCGCGTAAGTTTTTCCTTTAATATTTCTCTGTATTTTGCCAGTTGGCTTTTTTAAAGTTAAATTTCTTAGTTAGAGCAATATCAGTCGAAATAATAACCATTAAATGATCGCTGCCCAAGTTTTCATTAAAAAGAGTTCATGTGAACCGGAGAGCAATATCAGAAGATGCAAATGAGATGTCGGGTGAACTCTTTTGCAAGTAATTCGATACCAACTTAATCCTAGTAAATTCACCGTTATTAAGCGAAACGTAATTAAAATCAGCAGCGGCATCGTATATTTGCACACCCCTAGCATTATTTTTGTTAGACCAATTTGTACGGCCATTTGTTACGCGACCACTTCGAAAACAGCATTTTCCAATCCTCAACTACAGTATGTACATTAGGAGGGCAATATACACCAACAACATTTTCCAAGAAATTACAGTTCATAAAACGTGGATTGTGGCAGTCATTTGTTTTTGCAGTGAGTGCCCAGTCTCTGACTACCCCTTATGGGATACAGTCGTGATCTTATGTATGTATGTATGTAACAATTTTATATTTTTATTACGTAAATTGACACTTCTAATCTGTTATTTAATAGAGCTATAAATTATAATTGCAATGCCGCCATATGAGTATTCTCGGCCTTGTCTATAAATATTGTACGATTTAATTTTCAGCTTACTATTTGTTTTTAGCCATGTTTCAGAAATTATACAAATATGAATTTTTTCTTGTAACAAAATGTTTTAAATGTAGTTATTTTTGGTTTTAAACTGTGTGCATTCTAAACTGTGCGCATTGTAACGCCTTCAACCTAACAATTTTACTATTGGGATTCATTGACGTATCTACTAATAAACTCTAAAATACTGTTCAAAAAAGGCCAATCAGTAATATTGTCTATCACAATAAGAACTAACCATTCAATGCAACACTTAACCATATTTTTAATTTTTTGCTGCATGTTAATATTACTCATAAAGATGATGTTTTTCAATCGACTTAAAAAGTTCGCTAAAATGTACCTCGCGGTTATTACTTATGTTTTCATTGTCGACATAATCGGCTATTCGCTCCGGACTGCGTTCCGACGGCTTGCGATCCTCTCGCTCTAAGTTGCCTGCCTCGTAAGTACTACTGCCTCTCTTTTATGTTTGTTGCCTACTACCGGTGACTTCGTGCGTTTTGGTGTAATTATCAACGAGAACTCCGGTAAAATGGGGTTATATTTATAATTAGTTTTGCCTTCTAATTGTAAACTAGCGAAACTATTGTTTGTATCGAGTTTCGGAACATTATTTTTCTGTATTGTATGATATGATGTTTCTGTTCTCGATTAGGGTGGAACATATAAGTTGCAGGCACAACGATAAGTACAGTTAAATTCGGCCATTAATTCTCTTAGTCTTCTCTTTTACATAAACTGGACAAGTTCTATCTAAAGCCATATGATTTCCATGACAGTTAACACATTTAAAATCTCGTAACATCACAATTCTCATGGAAACTTCCACACTTCGGACATATAATTTTTCGAGTAGTACATCTAGCCTTGGACTGTCCAAACTAACAGCATCTTGAACATTGAGTTGTAGGGAAGATGAATGGTTCTACCATGGTACGTAAGCAGTCCATTAAAACATATGACAGTAAGTAAGAGCCGCTGAATGCTATCCGAGCTACCTCGCCGATTTTAACGTTTCAAAGACAATATTGGGATGTCATTTGGACATCTAATTGCACTCAAGACTTGCTCATCTGTCAACTTCAGACTCTTATAATCCCATAAGATGCGTTTACGTCCATCGCTCGTGAGACCCTCCACTCTCTTTTTTTAAACTCTTTACAGTTGATTACTCTACCTGCATAGTCTTCGTTAGGAACCTCTAACCTTAGTTTGTATGGATTAATATATTTTATCCTGGTAATATCTAGTAAGCCCAGACTTTTAAACAATTTAGCGATTGAAAACTGTTTGGGTAACTTTTCTTTACTTGACACAATGACCTCCGTTTGAAACTGTTTATACTTTTTTAATTTTTTCTCAATTTTTATCCAGTTATAATCTTCTTCTCTGTTACGTTTTCCTGGTCTTTCGTTTGTTTCCTCCATAATATCATCGCAGTATTCTACGTTCTCAGTCATTTCTTTCTGCTCCTGTGTGATTTCCGAAAACTGATCAATTATTGGTGACATCAACTCCCGTAGCTCTTCATCTTCACTCATATCCTCTTCGTCAATAACATTTGTCGGCCTCTTATGCTCTTCTGAAGCCATAATGACTCAAAGAAATATTCTGCATTGCAGACATACGCGTCGAAAACACTTTAATCAGCTTTCAATCAGCAGCGAAACACTTTAATAATTTGTCGCGTGCGATCGACACGAGTGCCGTGACAAGACTGATGAATAAAACTTAAAAACTACATTTTCACAACATAAAACCCTGTTTTGTATCATCTTTTCTTAGGGATCCGTAGTCAATAAGGAACCGTCAGGTCATTTTTACACGACGCTACTCTAAAGTGACGGAATGAGCTAGTAATTATAACAACAAACTAATTAGTGACGAAGATTCGTAAAAGGCACTACTAAATTTAGTTGAAAAACCTACATGATGATTGGTCATTCATTTGCAACAGGACAGTTTCCATGTATTCAGTAGAAATCAGCAGCGCGCGAACAGAATGACTGGTCGCGATTGTTTAGTTACTAACGCGGTACCGCTGTGATTGATTGAGTCGTGTACCAACCGTCATTGAAATACTAGTGCTGTGCATATTTGATACTCATTGGTGATTAGAGTTTGTAAATAGGTTTTGAGTAGCGTCGTGTAAGAAGGGGCATATAACTTCGCCATGTCCGTCTGTCTCTCCATGCCCGGCTTAGCTCAGAGGCTCTTAGTACTAGAAAGCCGTAATTTGGCATGATTATACATTATAATCACGCCGACAAAGTGGTAAACTAAAGCTTAAAAACATTTAAGGGTACCTCCCCTAAACGTATAGTAGAAGACGAATTTTTTTCTCACGTCATCATGGTGTGGGGTGTCGTTAGAGCTAAATGGTTGTTTTTGGATATGATAGTACGAGTAGTATACACTCGGCGTCAAAAAAATCGCACATCCGAAAAAAATAATTTAAATACTATTTTAACACAACAGGCCAATGGCAATGTTGTGGTTTGAGGGTATCATTCGAAAGGTAATTTCATTAGCTTTCAGGAATTTTAATTGAATTTTACTTTTATAACGAGACGAAAGAGAAATTAAAGAAAAAGGCAGGGTATGTACAAATTTGCAAATTAATAATTTAAAAAAAACTTAATAAATACAAAAAAAGTTCTTAAAACCTAGTGTTACCCCCCCCCCCCCCCCCTGCCTTGATAACGGCTTCCATGCGATCTTTCATGGACCTTACAAGGATCGCAACAGCCTCTTGGGGTATTTGTTCCCACTCTTCAAGTACCGCATCTTGGAGCTCTTGAAGAGTGGCTGGAGCTGGATCTCGAGCTCGCACGCGCCGTTTTAGGTCATTCCAGAGATGTTCTATTGGGTTAAGGTCTGGACTTCGTGCTGGCCAATGCATAACAGGGATATCGACCTCATGTAAATAATCCCGTACAATAGCCGCGGTGTGGCAACGAGCATTATCATGGATTAACATGAATCCATCACCGACATAACCAGCATAGTTCCTCCAGGATTTCAGTAATGTACCGACCAGCATTTAATGACCCTTGCCCACGGCCACCCCGAGTCCGGGAAACGCACACAAGTTCCGTTTTCCCGTCGACGGAAATGCCGCCCCAAAACATACACGAGCCACCCCCCTATTCGACGGATTCTTCGAAGCAGGGTTGTGTGAACCTCTCCCCCTGTCTTCTGTAGACCCTTCTACGTCTGTCATTGCAGAAGAGACAGACCCTCGTCTCATCAGAGAAGAGTACGGTCCGCCACTGTTCTAGAGTTCACTCGCACTCGTATGATTGCGAGCAAACTATAGGCGATCTCTGCGATGCTGTGCAGTAAGTTTTGGACCTTTAGCAGGTCTATGGGCTGTTAAACTCTTTTCGTGTAACCTTCTTCTTATCGTAGAAACACTCACAGATGTTCTCCGAGTTGATCGAAGCTGTTGTTGCAACTCAACAGCATTTGTAAAACGGTTACGTAAAGATGTCGTAACGATGAAACGGTCATCTCTTTCTGATGTGCACCGTTTTCTTCCAGATCCCGGTTTTCCAATACGGGTTGGCGGACTACACATATCTTCGAAATATTTTTTATTTCTCAGACCTTCACCGCTGAGCACTTGGTAAATCAGCTCTTAAAATTGCAATTAACAATTTTATTGGTGCCAGTACCGGGACTCGAACCCAGGTCACTCGCGTACTATGAAATTTAAAGCGAGCGCCTAGCCCCTGAGCTACCACTGTACTTGTTTTATAAATTTAATTGAAAATTAGTTCGATGAAGTTTAAAACTAATTATAACGGATTTTATCGCGTTTTTTTTTTTGAACTATTTAAAAACCGACGTATCGAGTTCTTTACAGCACCCATGGTCACGGGAGGGCTGAGGTGACAGATGTCCTGATGTCATAGTTAATCCGGGGTACCTATAACTTTTAATTATTATTTTTGATCTGATCTACGCAGAAAGAGCTGTGTCTGGAATTCTTGCAGCGGTATGCTTGGTTTTAGATTTTTTTTATTATAGGATCCCAAGCCTGTGGTAATATCCAATCATCTTCTCTATTAAAATTAGGATGTTTTTTAATTTCAATGGCTTCGTGGAATATCCTTGGTAGGAATCGGTGGTCTTTTGCAAGGATTTGTGGTTGTATTTGTGGTGATCTAGAACATAGTCACAGGCTGCAGACTTCCTTGACCTTCGCGGGTTTTGGATGTTTTTGTTTGCCCTATGTAAGAGACCGCATTCACAATCTAGCTTGTAGAGGGATGTTACACTTGACAGATGGTTAGAACTGGCTTATCTTCTTCGGCTGCTTGAAGAATGTTTTTATGAAGCACGCTTCAAGATATAGCCAATCTTGTCGGTGACTCCTCTGACATAAGGCACACCCTCGACTGTGGCCGGTTTCACTCTGTCACTGTGACGTAGACGCGGAACCTGCAGCTTGTTGTCGTGCAAAACTTGCTTGACATTTTTTTTTATTGCATAAAGTGATGAAACGAGCAAAACGTTCACAGTGTGGTAAGCGCAACGTCTGCTCATAACAAATGCTGTACCACCCAGAAAATTTCTGTGTGACACTACACTGTGCCCATCACCCTGAGACATAGGTTCTTAAGTCTCATATGCCCAGTGATTACGCTAGCTCACAGTGCCCTTCAATCCGAAACACAGTAAGGTTTGCACACTACTGCTTCACGGTAGAATAACTGGCCCTGGGGTGGTACCTACCTAGACGGACTCTTGCATAGGAATCCTACCACCAGTGACATGCTAAAGCTCCGCCAGCCAGGTGTTTCCTATCACAGATTCATTGTGCTCTCTGAAACAACGATTTACCCTAGGTTAACTATGACATCAGGACATCTGTCACCTCAGTCCTTCCGTGGCCATGGGTGTTGTAAAGCGCTCGAAACGTCCGGTATTAAATAGTTCAACATATCCAAGTATACAATTTTCAAGCGGCAAATTTCGATCGACAGTAAAATGATAGTTTATTTTTACTTGTGATTTGCTGAACTGATTGAGACAAAATGGAATGTACAATTTCGGTCTCTAATTAAATTTTCACTATACTATCAATTACAGGTGCACAGGCTTCAGTTAAGAAGCTAGTTCTGAAATACCTAAGTGTGTCAAATTGTCAAATGATTGAGATGACAGATGACAATTTCAAACGTTTGACGTTATTCTGCTCTATTCTTCAAAACAAGAATGTTACTTAACAAATTATATCAAAAAAACTTATTTCAATGTATTTACAATGTCCCGGCATTATCGCAATTCGTAATTTCACGTTCTATATCATCAGATTCTGTCACTTCCGATACAGTTGATTTGGCGTATGCTTCTTACGAGAGTACATCAGATGAAAGCTGTTCGAAGCCACCTTTGATTATATTACATGGGCTTTTAGGATCAAAAAATAACTGGAATAGTATGAGCAAAGCTATACATCGAACGACCGGGAGAAAAGTAATAAGTGTTGATGCCAGGAACCACGGAGACAGTGTCCACTCTTCACAGCATAGTTACATTCATATGGCACATGATGTCATGAAATTACTAAAGAAATTAGAGTTATCCAAAGTATCTTTGCTAGGTCACAGCATGGGTGGTCGAACTGCCATGGTTTTGTCACTACTCTGTGTAAGTTGTACGTAATTTTTGTAACATTTTAAATTTTTAATACAAATCTCATACATTATACTTAAAATGGGACAGTAAAAGCTATTAAATTAATAATGTACAGTCACATGGATTGAATTATGAAAAATTTAATTATAGCATGCAATGTAATGTTGTATTGTATGTATAAATTTAATTTAGATTAAATAATGATTTTTTTACAAAAGTAATATAAATTTCTCTTTGTTATAATCCACTTCCTGAAATGTTATTAAAAATTAAAATTAGATCATGTATGTTATTTCCATCAAATCAAAAAAAATTTAGCTAGCTACATATTAGTTTACATTTTCTATTGATTATGATGACTTAATCAATGAAAGACTTAAATTAGTAGGTCTGGCTAACTAAATTCAACATTCATTGTTGCAGTTAGTTCGGCAATGAATGTTGAAGTTAGTTAGCCAGAACTACATAGGATCCATTTTTTATTTTTGCTATTGTGATTATAGTTATTAACAAGATTAAAAAGATAACAGTATTTATTTATAATTCCCAATTAAATTTTTTCAGTCTGATCTAGTGTCAAGTCTTATTGTGGTTGACATTTCACCTGTGAAAACTAGTCCACAGATATTTTCAATGGTCAGTTTATTTGATGCTATGACTGCAGTCTCCATCAGATCAGGCATAGCAATGTCTAAAGCACGGAAATTAGCTGATGATCAACTAAAAGCTATTATACCAGATATCAATCTGAGAAATTTTTTAATCACTAACTTAGTACAAACCAATACTGGATCATATACTTGGAGAGTGAACCTACCCATTTTAAAGGAGCATTTTCAAACTCATATATCTTCTTTTCCATCAAGTCTAAGAGGACTTCAGTATTGTGGTCCAACACTGTTTATTGGTGGATCACTTTCAGATTATATAAGGTGAGTGATAATGAACAAAATAATTTTCTTTTAAAACAAATCATACATCCTAGGCTTGTAATGACCATTGTAACCTTTATTAAAATTCTCCCCACCCATATGAATAATCTATGTAGAACCAATCAATGGATAAAATTGTTAATAAGATGTTTAAGTTTCAAGATCCAATTTCAGTTTCAGGTTTTGTTTCTTAATAAAACCAATATTTTTAACAATAAGGGTGGTGCACAGCAATCACGGCAAAATTGTACTATGATTTTGCCTTGTTTAAAGTTGATGTAAATAGGATAGACTAAGTATGTTTAGCACAAATTGTATTTATTAACTTGTTGTGCACAACCTTCTTACTTTAAAGCACTGTTTTGGATTTTTATATTACAATATATACAGAATTAAGTATATATTACTTATTTTATATTACCTTTATTTGGTCCTAAAAATGTATTTTTCGCATTTCAGTAAAAATGATCTGCAAGATATCCAAGAGTATTTCCCCATGGCAGAACTGACATTTATAGAAGGAGCAGGACATTGGGTTCACAGCCAGAAACCTGAAAAGTTTCTTGAAGTAGCATGCAAGTTTCTAACTGAGAAGTAGCTGTGCAATACTTATTTAGTACAATTGTTGTGATTTTTATGAAAATTGTAGTTGTTATATATTATGACCTTTAAAGATTTAAATGTTATACAAATTTATTTAAACACGATAAAAAGTTAACCAATACTATATAATTTTATTCAATTCATACATCCTGTATGCGAAAATTGAAGTTATCTTACATACATACATACATAAGATCACAACTGTATCCCATAAGGGGTAGTCAGAGACTGTGCGCTCACTGCAAAAACTGATGACTGCCACAATCCACGTTTCACCAAAACAATATAATGCACTTGGTGTAATAGGTGGTGAGCCCATCGCCACCATGCGCTGTTGGGTGCACAGTGCAGTTTAATTCCTTGCTCGCCTTTTACGAGATCCAATGGATGATGTGGAGTGGTAGTATTCTTTTAACGAGCCGCCACCACACAATGAAGTTATCTTACCCGAAAAAAATGTAGTCATGTTTTTATTTATTGTTTTATTCATTTACTGTTGGAAAAGTTGAATTCCTCTTATGTGTTGGGCTTGTTGACTACAGCCACAGCGCCATTTACGTGAGGTGGTCGTTGTTGTCCAAGATTGTCTACCTCAGTCAACTATCAAACAAAGTCTATAAGGTCCAATAGACTGATTCAGCTGGGCTAGGTAGCATTTCAACGTCAGGTTTTATCGTCTATAATACACCAAAAACAGAATACGCAAGTCTTTGGACCATACTGTTACTCACGTCATGAGGAGAAGCATAGATACTTGATTACTCAACATGTTCAAAGCTCTCAGAGAGTAATTGATAGACTCATGCTTGGAGTTTCTGTAGTTGATAAGATTCGTTATTAAGGTATCTGCCAAAGAACTAAAGTCACATTCAGTTTTCGAGTATGTTTATTGAAGTGGCAATAGGCCATTTACATATGTTGCATGAGTGACCATAGTGATACTGAGGAGTTACGCTTAAGCTTATACAGTGAGGAGCGTCTCCTGGCTCAACTTGCGACTATCACTACCCGGCCTATAGCAATTTGATGCATCACAGAATCACAGGCCTTTGTCCAGCAGTGGACTGCAGTAGGCTGATGATGATTCTACCAACCAATTCCGCCAAAAAGCCCTGACGTTTTAGGGCATATCTTGAGTCTAACTTTTATACATTTAAGGTTATTAATGCCACCGCACTGATTGTTCTTCTTAGTTTTAGTCCCAGCTATGTCCAAGTTCAGCATTCCTACATAATGTAGTCTATTTTTCCCGATTTTGCACATCCTCTTGAGTAATATTGTTGGTTGTCATGCTGTTTTTAATGACATCCAGTCATCGCAGTTTAGGCTTATCACGTGGTCGCGAGCCCGTAACTTTTAAGGCCGCACACATATTCCCAGCGTACTCCTGTGATCGGCGGCGTACGTACCATCTTAATCGACTTATCTGAAATGTCGCGTACACTTAGACTACTGCGTTTTTTAGGTTGGGTTTAAGTGTAGCCGAATAGGTTCTCGGTTAGTCGTGGCGGGGAGGCTTAGTAACCTTGTCTTGGTCACCCACAGTGAAGCTAAGAGGAACCCGGTTGACCTGTGGCATTTGGCTGGCCCGAAGCGGGCTGCACAAGCCCACTCTGGATGCAAACAGAGGGGCTGCTGGGAGGAGATGTGCGCTGCCCTCCGCAGACGAGGTAGAGTTGCGGGCGGAGAGAAGGGACGGTATTACGTTGCGCCGCTCTACCTACCTTCCGCGGTCGTATAGCGGTAGGCGGCGGAAAGCTTTCTGTAGATCGAGAAAGGGCCTTTCTCTTCTCCAGATGTGCCGTCGTCGATCAAGATTCTAAAAGCAACTATGGGAAATCATACTACAACCAAAAATGCCATATTGACGATCAGATTTTAAACATTCGTGGGGGAGTTTTGATTCTATAACCCGTATCAACAACTTCATACGACGTGCGACTTATGATCTATATACCACAATTTCTTCCTTGGGTTAACCATAGCAAAAACGGTCGGACAGTCGTTTTTTTTTTCCAACGTGACCATACGGAAAACCACCAACGACAATTACCTCGGCAATCGGTATGCTACACAGTAAGTTCTCAAATTAATCACAGAAGGCTTCCATAGGCTGAGCAACCTACTTACGGATAGCAGGCACTGAAAAAATTGGTGACTACCCCTTTCATCAATATCTTTACACCAATCAATCGGTCATGGAGCTCTTCAGATAAATAAAACAACCATAACGTTGTGCCCAAACCCGATGTGTATTAGCTTGTAAACCTAATGTAAAGATTTTCTCTGACGTTTCATCGAGTTTCCTGTAAAAGGGCATCTCATGACATCACCCGGAAATACTTGTTGAGAGAGGCACAACAGCGCTTAATTTTATTACTCGCTGGTACTGGTACGCGCTTTTTTATTCAGTATCCGATCCGGTCCTTCGCCCACTTGTTGTGGGTGTAAGGCGATGTACCCGCGCGTCGTTTTATGGAGTAGCTCTATCCTAGTGTCATATTTCTTTGCTCATATTGTTGGATTATGCAGAGCGGTTTGCCGCCTGCTCTCTAATAACCCTAATTGGGAACCATCGGTTTGTCATAGCCCCTTTCGTTTTACAGCAGAGTGCAGTTGGGGATGACTAGCCAAAAGTGTTATAAACCACGTACACTAATGTGTATGCTAGTTTAAATACAACTCTACTGATTAGATACAAAAATTTGAAATTTAATTATGATGCAGTTTTGTAATGAAACCAAAACTTATAGTAATATGCGATATCTCCGTAACTGAAGCTCGGCGGCCAGATGTTTACTCTCACAGATCCGTTGTGCTCTCTGAAACAGATTTACCCACGGCAGCTAACTGATGGAAGTCTGTGACCATTAATGGTCCAGATTACATTAGATTTGATAAACCACAAATCCTCGCAAAAGAACACTGATTCCTTAAAAGGATGGTTCATGAGGCTATTGAAATGTAAAAAAACATCCTAATTTCAATAGTGAAGATTGTTGGGTAGCTCCACGGGCTTGGGAACCTATCCATACAAATAAATAAAATTGAAGTGTCTGTTTGTAATAACGAAACAATAGCTGTTTACTCAATTCTTATGAAAATATATACGGTACTTAAAAGAGCAAAACAATTTTAAATTTTTTTGTCTGTCTGCCTGTTTGTTCCGGCTAATCTCCGAAACGGCTGGACCGATATTGACGGAACTTTCACTGACATAGCTGATGTTATAGCGGTTAACTTATGCTACTTTATTTTTAGAAAAAAATAATTCGGGTTCCATGCAAAAAATTAAAACCCCAAAAACCGATTCAAATAAGAGAGTATATATTATGTATATCATTGATCGGCTTCGGACTTTTGACGCGGTTCAAACCGTGGGGCACAGACAGTAATCAAAAAATAGAAATCAAAAACCTAGCATACCACTGCAAGATTTCAAGACACCGCTTTTTCTGCGTAGATCAGCCCCAAAAATTTTATTAAAAGCAGAAGGTACTCCGGGTTAACTATGACATCAGGAGATCTTTCACCTCAGTCTATGCCTTAGTCCGCCCGTGACCATGGGTGCTGTAAACGCTGGAAACGTTGGGTAATAAATGTAAACAGTAAACGCGATGAAATCCGTAAAATCTAGTTTTATTTAAAAACTTATTAGTCTTAAATACTAGTCTAAATCAAATTATGTATTTTTTAAATAAATCGGACGCAATCAAGTCCATATTAACGTATTTACACTAAAAATACGCATTTTGAAAAACCTGATGTGAGATTAGGTTAGTGGGAGGGGTTCGAAAAATGGCCAAAATCAACCCACGTAATTATTATATTGGACGATGCTTAAGTAGTGAGTGGACGCTCTTGATCTTGCTCCTGTTGTTGTCAATGTCATCTGTCAAACTGTCAGAGTCAGTTGCCAATTGTCAATCCTTTATTAATATATTGTTATGATCTTAGTTTTTCATGACTGATTACTTTTCTTTATCATTTATAGCCTAGTAACTGATGTAATATCTAATAAAATGGAAGGTAAGAATAATAGCACAAAACCTGGTGAGGCTGCTTTACAAAATATGGCGTTGTTAAAAAAAGAGAGTTCAGTGTTTAAAGTTCCAAAAGTGCCCAAAAAAAAATTAGTGAAAAAAGCAGCAGTTTTAGACGAAGATGATTATGTTGAGGTAATATTCTCTACAAAAATTGCTTAGTAGTTGCAGTTTTTTTTTTTATAATTTATTGTAGTTATTCACTTTTTCTTCATAACAATAACATTTGTTCTTTGGCTAACGTTTTTATTGATTTCTACGAATGTGACAACAGATTTATTCAAAAAACATCTCACTGTGTAATATTATTAAATATTACCGATTTAATCGAATCTAATTTACTACATGTTCTTGACTTTTCGATTGCTTTGGAACGCCAACGATCATATGGGGACCCCTAATGATTAAACTCTCTTTGAGCGGTACTGAAGTGTTAGACGTCGTGATGTTATAGTAAATCCAGACTACCTTTAGATTTCAATAAATTATGTTGGTCCTATCTATGCACATCCTACCTTTACCTCATTATATTTCATGCACCGAAAACCTCTTCAGTAAACAGATCAGTGAACTATCACTGATGTTTATTGATTAGTATTTATCGTTATTTAGTAGTAACCAGTCCACCTATGAATATTGCATGTAAAATGATTTAATAATTCTTATTTGTTTCAATATTGAAATTTGACTTGAAAAAAACATCAAATTTTAGTAAATATAAAATAAAATTTCAATATTGTGTAAATTTGTTTTAAAACTTAGTAACTGAAAACAATAGCCAGAATTCATTGGACATTGGACATGAGAGTGTGGCATGGTGTTGCATGTTAGTCTTTTCTTTGTTTTGAAGAAAAAGTTTATTTTTTTAATTCATTAAAATATGTAGAGCCTTAGTTCCCAAAGTGGTCCAGGTGGACCTCCAGGGGTCCATGGGAGACTCAACTGCTCTATGTTGGCGTGACAAAAAAATGGGTTAGTTAGTTATAGTTTTGGGAATATGGCAGAAATATAGCTGCAGGGGGTCCACTGGAACCAGCTAAATTTAGCAAGTGGTCTATGAGAAAAAAAGTCTGGGAACCTCTGATGTAGAGCAAAAGACACCTCACTATGATCGTCGGACTTTATCCACAATTAATAAATTATATTCAATTTAAAAAAAAAAAAATTATTTTGTGTGAAATATGACTCTACTAAGTGTGAGATAATAAGTATTAACATTCTATGGTACAGCAAGGAACTTTATGAATAGATATAGTTACATAAAATATGATAAAATGCATATTAACTTAATACTACTATAAATTAAATATTATAATTAATTTCTATCAATTATATATTTTGATATTGTGACATCCAAATTGTTTGTTATAAACAAATTTTTAAAATGTACAATGCTTTAAAGATTTTAAAATGTAGAAGTGTCATGGCTATGGTTAGAGATGGAGTTTGATTAAAGGACATCAATCACAAGTAGTAACAGTGATGGTATGTAACATCTTTAAATGTAATGAGAAAGTGCATATAATTATCTATACTATATTTTTACAGGGCATTGCAAAGATTATTCAAAGAGATTTCTTCCCTGATTTAGAAAAGCTTAAAGCTCAGAATGATTACTTAGAAGCCACAGAGAACAAAGATTATGCAAGACTTCAAGAACTTACTCGAAAATACAGTGGCAGCCGGCCACCAACTGAACCTTGTAAGTTTATGTTGTGTTCTATAGATTGAAAAGTTATTCTCTGATAACTGCGACAATCACTTTGTTCGGAGTTAGGCAAATTTGCACATGTAGAGATATGCATTGAGCTACATGGAAGTACACTGGACTGAAACTGGTTGGTTACTGAAAGAGGTCATTATTGTCAACATTGGCCACCACAATGTCATCATTATGACAAAAAATAAAGGTGTGGTTAATTTTTTTAAATATAAAGGGCTGGTGGTACCAACCAAGACAGATTCCTGCAGAGGAATCCAACCACCTGAACAATGCAACTGTGGGTTGGTTAAATATTTTATTTGTTTCTATATACTGGGGGTAGGATTCCTATGCAGGAATCTGTCTAGGTAGGTGTGGTACCCAGGGCCAGTTATTCTGCCCTGAAGAAAGAAATTTAAATATACTGGGTGACACAGCATTTGTTGTGGGTGGATGTTGCACTTACCATAAGGTGAACGTTTTGCTCGTTTTATCACTTTATACGATAAAAAAAACAATATAAATTTTTTAGATGATATCTTTTCAGATTTTATTAGGTACTAGCTCATGCCCGCAACTTCGTCTGCGTAGAATATATTTTTTTAAATAGCCCATGGGAACTATTTGGTTTTCCAGAATAAAAAGTATCCTGTCTGTCTCGAGGGTGCAAGCTATCTCTGTGCGAAATTTCTTCTAAAATGGTTCAATGGTTTAGCCGTGAAAAGGTAACAAACAGACAGAAGGACAGAGACAGTTACTTTCGCATTTATAATATAAATATGGATATACACGGCAACCACTTTATTAAGAACACATACTACTTCGCTCAGAGATGTTTAACAACTACTTAAACAACTCCTTGACTCAATGTCCATGGAAGTTAACAAAAGAATAGTTTGTGGATGGCAAAATACTGGGCCTTGAAGGAAATAATGAATAATAAAGATATAACGCAACGAACAAAGAAAATCTTACCAAAATCAAAGAAAATCTTAAATTCAGAGATAAGAAGGAAAACTAAAGTTATACGACTTAACGGACGTATTATATCGTATAGATCATCTGAAATGGGGTTTGACAGGACACATGCTTCTATGTAAAACGAACAAATGGAGCAAACAAGTGACCCTATGGTACCCAAGAGATGGGAACAGGAATGAGGGACGTCCAAAAACATGAAAACCAAGAAGAGAAAGACCTTTCTGGACAAAAATACAATGGAGAGAGTTGGAGGAGGCCTATGCCAAAACGCACGCGGAACTGTGGGACGTCTTATAATTGTCATCTTACCACATGTCACAGCCATTTTATTTGGAGGCTATTAACACAAAATAGATGAATGGTGTTCTTTATGAACCACTATACAAAAGTGTCGTGAAATTACGAAAAAAACAGTGGTGGCACACCAAACCACAATTGAACAAAGGCCTCCCCCATAGATTGCCACAAAACATTGCGGCTCTCATTTTGGGGGATTTTGCCATAGTTGCCACGCTTGGCAGGCGGGTTGACAACCGCAGTTTATTTATTCAGATATTCCAGGAAGACGCTGCTGTCCACTTCCTGGTTTCCATGTCCCCTCTGTTGACTTGTACTACACCCACGACGAACGGACGAGATGGAGTGGTATATTCTCTTAAGACACCACACGGCACAACCATCCATACAACTGAAAAAAAATATTGGATGACACATGAGAAGTTTCAATGTAACTATTAAATTTAAGCAGATACTTGATGAGGTGGGCCCTTCTAAAGTCGTAATAAGAACTTTAAAAAATTCCCTAAGGAACCCTCTGAACTTTAAAAAATGCCGTGAATAATTTAAGGTTAAACTTTAGGGTGATAAATCCGAGAAAAAACTCTCAACGAAAATTAGTTTCAATAAGACATGTCGTGGAGTTTTTGAGATATGGGATATTTTCGGTACATTACGATTACTAGATCACAGCTGTGGATTTTTCCCATGAGTCAACAATACAATTTTTTTTATTGAATAAGTGATACCTAAAATAACAAATTATGTTAATTCTTAGCACCCAGAAAAAAATGCAGAACTAATGAAAAACATTTCTCTCCTTTACTGGAGTAAGTAACGCCTGAATTTATTGACTAATGAACTGATGTTTTTTCTTTTCCACAGACAATTCCCCAGCTACGTTTGACACACCTGGTGTGGAAAGACCATTCTCTCCGTCGGCTCCTAACCTACAATCTAAGCAACCAGATACAGACGCTGTTAAAGAGAAGTCCAAGGACATCACAGAAAATCATTCACTAGGTACTCTTAAAATCTGATTGTAAGGAAAATATTATTTTATTAACACACTATGAAGAAAATTACTATTACTTCTACTTCTATTCATTTTTACCTGCTAATATTAAAGAAGTTTTTATGATGACCAAAAGATTAATTGTTTGAATTAATTAGCCATTTATTATTACGGATTTGTGAAACGAAAAGCCAACTTGAATTTAAAATAGCGAAAAAAGGTATAAAACATTTCAACATTGTGCCTAAGCAAAATTATGTTGAAGAAAAAAGAAAATTGTTTTGCAAAAAAATCCGCCACTCACTCCCATCTCGTAAAGAGTTGATTAAGTATAATACATACAGTCACGCCTTTTTCTTATATAAGGGGTAGGCAGATACCACGAGACATGACGGATGTCGCGGGCCCTTAGTTCGATCCCGCAAGGGCTATCGTTCGTGCAACCCACAAATTGTTTGATTTTGTGTATTAGGGGCGTCCAACTTTCTACTAGATGAAACGAAGTTATGAGCGTGGTGATATGGTGGTGTGATATGCGTGACGCGTTTTAGGACAGTACATGTATTATGTATAGTATTTTTACTGGTAGTAGGATTCCTATGCAGGAGTCCATATAAGTAGGTACAGCCGCAAGGCCAGTTATTCTGCGTAAAGCAGCGGTGTGCAAATTTTACTGTGTTTCGGATTGAAGGGCACTGAAGAGCTAGTGCACTGGGAATATGACACTTAAGAAGTCTTAGAATGACGGGCGCAGTGTGGGGTCAAACAAATATGTTCTGGCAGCTTCTGTAATAGGCAGTCGTTGCACTTACCATTGTTGAACGTTTTGCTCGTCTCGTCACCTTCTACTATAAAAATTTGACTGCCATTGGCTAATAACGATGATAACATTGTCTAATAATGATGATGACATTGTCTAATAACGATGATAACATTGTCTAATAATGATGATGACATTGTCTAATAACGATGATGACATTGTCTAATAATGATGATGACATTGTCTAATAATGATGATAACATTGTCTAATAATGATGATGACATGATCTAAAAATGATGATGACATTGTCTAATAATGATGATGACATTGTCTAATAATGATGATGACATTTTCCAATAATGATGATGACATTGTCTAATAATGATGATGACATTGTCTAATAATGATGATGACATGGTCTAATAATGATGATGACATTGTCTAATAATGATGATGACATGGTCTAATAATGATGATGACATTGTCATATAATGATGATGTCATTGTCTAATAATGATGATGACATTTTCCAGTAATGATGATGACATTGTCTAATAATGATGATACCATTGTTTAATAATGATGATGACAGTGTCTAAAAACGATGATGACATTGTCTAATAATGATGATGACATTGTCTAATAATGATGATAACATTGTCTAATAATGATGATGCCATGGTCTAATAATGATGATGACATGGTCTAATAATGATGATGACATTGTCTAATAATGATGATGACTTTTTCCAATAATGATGATGACATTGTCTAATAATGATGATAACATTGTTTAATAATGATGATAACATTGTCTAATAACGATGATGACATTGGCTAATAATGATGATACCATTGGTTTTGAATAATGTACGATTTATTCTATGTATGCTTATTGTTCCGTTGTCTTTTATTTGTATTCCAGACTCATACCTTGCAAAACATACAAGTGAAGACAATGCCAGTTACGAGCGTGTTATCGCCCTCGAGGATAAGAAACGTGCTACGAAGTTGGCGTCACAGTTCGAGGCTGAGACGAAGTCTGCAGATCTTGCAGAAATGGCATTGGCTTTACCGTCAATAGAGGAACAGGCCGATCAGAGAGAAAGGCCACATGAGGTACCATATTGTTTTTTTTTTTGTTTTAAAAGAAAATAATGATTATGATTTCTTATATTTACGCGAACACTACACATTTAAATGAAACTAATTTTACGGATTTTATCGCGTTTTATTTTATTATTTATAACCCGACGTTTCGAGTGCTTTACAGCACCCATGGTCACGGGCGGACTGAGGTGACAGATGTCCCGATGTCATAGTTAACCCGGAGTACCTTCAGCTTTTAATTATTATTCCTTGTCCGATCTACGCAGAAAGAGCTTACTGTGTCTTGAAGTCTTGCAGTGGTATGCTTGGTTTTTGATTTAATTTTATTAATTATAGGATCCCAAGCTGGTGGTAATACCCAACCATCTTCTCTATTAAAATTAGGATGTTTTTTAATTTCAATAGCCTCGCGAATCATCCTTGGTAAGAATCGGTGTTCTTTTGCGAGGATTTGTGGTTTATCAAATCTGATGTAATGGTTGGGATGATCCAGAACATGGTCACAGACTGCAGACTTCCTAGGAAGTCCGTCGCTCTAGGAAGTCTGCCAAAAATAGAGCAAATTAATAGAGAAAGATAGAGAAAATTAATAGAGCCAAGCTCTATATACAGCTATGTTAAAAGATTACACGTCAATGGATTGGAAATCAAAATCGTGTTACAAAAAATTTTGCGTTCATGCTTATGTTCATACATTAGCGTTTTCAATAGATATGGTAGACTCGCACAAACAGTCGTTCGCCTTTCTTGAATCCGTTGCAATGCTCTCGAGGGAAAGGTTATGTTGCGGAATCCGTTTAGGTACGTACCACCGCAGGGCTACTTATTCTGCCGTGAAGCAGTAGTCTGCAAACATTAATGTTTCCGTCTGAAGGCCACTGAGAGCTAGTGTAATCACTGGGCATGATACTTAAGAAACTGTCGTCTCAGGGGGACGGGCGCAGTGTGGTATTGCTATGGGCGGACGTTGCACATACCATCAGGTGAACGGTTTGCTCGTCTCGTCCGTTACTCCAATAAAAATAAATAAATAAAATAGTCACAATATACTCGTATTTTGCAGTAACTTTCGCCTGTTCCGTTTAAGAATAGACGAACCTTATTAAGAAAAGGTGGTACATTGTAGAAGAATGACATTTGACAAAGGAAATTTAATTTCGTTTGTTAATACTATTTTTTCCATTAATTAATTTGATACATACATACATACGCCACGCCTTTTTCCCATATAAGGGTAAGCAGAAGCCACACACGTAGCCCACTTTGCGCCCCCGTGGGAAACATGACGTGACGGGTGGCGAACCACGTCGCCGCCACTTGGTACGAGTAAAAAATCTTACTCCCCATTGCGTTGCCACGAGCAGTATAGTGACAGCATTACATATTATGGTTTTATTCTGCACGAATAAAGGCTGTCCGTACAATACCTTTGTCGCCTCTTACGGTACCTCGGTAGGAAAGAGGTAGGTCTTATTCTACTCTGCCGGACACCTATCGGTTTCAAATTTTATAAAAAAAATAATTTCATATTGCAGGTTAGTCATAATTTATCCTGAACAGATAACTTATCTTTTTCATTAATGTTGTTTTTGTGGTAACAATAACATTTGAACTGATTCAGACATTTAAACTCTGACAGCTGAACTCAAGTAGTACTATAATTTATTAAGATGTTAATGATGTATATATATATATATATTTGGTTTTAGTTGGATACATGGACGTATAGGGCGAAAAACTACATAATGTACGTGCCCTTGGGGGCGCAGTCCCAGATGCCGCCACCGAAGGCTGAACTCCTGCATAGAAATACAAGACTTCGCGCCCCGCCCTTTGACTCCGTAAAGAATAAAGAGACCATCAGTGCTATTGCTAAAACACAGGTACATTTATTATTTTTATTTTACCATGCACTAAAACACACACACACACGTAAACACACACACACACACGTAAACACACACACACTCTCTCTCACACACACATATAGCACAAACACAACCACGCACATGCTCGCGTACACAAACTTACAAGTTATACTGTTTTTTAATTCTTTTTTTACTTTAAAGTAGTGAGGAATATGTTTAAACAGCACATAATTGGGAGAAGAAACGTGTTCGTGAGACGAAGTTTTAACT
The DNA here is from genome assembly GCA_019845155.1 of Luehdorfia chinensis. Taxonomy (NCBI): domain Eukaryota; kingdom Metazoa; phylum Arthropoda; class Insecta; order Lepidoptera; family Papilionidae; genus Luehdorfia; species Luehdorfia chinensis. Next base: position 7,216,040 of record JAHVAK010000025.1, on the reverse strand, counting down.
ACTTCAGTAAATGGAGGCTTTCGTCTAATGCCAAAAAAAATATTTTAGGATATTCCGATAGCTATGGTGGATAAACAAAATTACTTTTGCAACTATTACTTATTTATCGATGTCGCCGTCACAAAGGGATAGGAACAGATTAGTGAACTTTATAGAGATGAGATACAGAAAATAGTATTCGGCGTTTACTTGTGTACCGCATCACAAGGCGCTTCTTGGGCCTAATTGAAAAATGAAAAGCATGATACCTATACAACGTTATTCATAATTGGTATAACATCCCGGCACCTACCCATGGTGCTTTGATCTGATAAATACAACGGTGAAGCTTTAGGGCGGATTCCACCGTTGAAACTAAACTCGATCAGTTCAAGCTGAACGAAGTTTAAGCGTTTAACTGAGTTCAATGCTACTGTTTGCATTCACCAACATAGACTAAACGCGATTAAAGCTAAACGCGGTTCAAATTCTGAACGTTCAATTTTCGACGTTCTGCTCTCTAAACGCGTTTAGAGAACTGTCATTGTCAATTGCACAAGTATGTAAACACAAAAAATATTTCTATACGTTTTGTTTATTGTTTGCATACCTGTGTCTTAAGCATAAAAACAGGCTGTTTGATGTCGCAAAATAATAAATACATCGAGGTTTTGTTTTAGATTGTGACGATATTTCACGTTAACTTCGTTTTTCTGAACGCCAATCAAAATGGAGCCGGTGAAATCGGTTAGACGAAAACCGAGTTCAAATGATACATTTGAACTAAGTTCTGTAAAACGTGGTTTTATTAAACGTGGTTTTATTAAACGTGGTTTCCTAAGCGATCGGTGAAATCGGGTCTTATTGTCAAAATTGAATACTATAAATGTCAATACAAAACTTTAAAATTACTTGTTTTGTAAAACTTTACGCAACCGTACTCAGAAAGTCGTTGATCCGAACCAATCAAATTCAAAATACGTTTTCTACTCCATTTAATTTATGTTATACCCCTAACAGATTTACTTCGCAACAGATTTCCTTAAGCTTCATGTTATCCTAGTACTTGTGAGTTCTTTAGATGGCAGCTCAATGGAAAAACGCCCAATTAAATTTATGAATTCATTGACCTCGATCAGCTGTATAACAGGGTAGTCACCTATGAGTTTAAACTACGAGTAAGCAAATCCTGTAAGTCGACATATCACGCTACGTGGCTCATTATATTTTTTGGGACACAACGTCCCTAAGCCCTGCCTGCCGGGATGTATAGGACATTCCGAATGACCCTGTATATAATATAACTATAATCTCGATTATTAGATGTAAACAAACAAAAGTAGAGTATTATTGATCGAAACTTTTAGTGAATCACTATAGAAATACTTTAGGTATACTGACAAAAAAAATAACCTCAAATACTTTAAAACACCCGAACTTACACTACTCTGAAGTAAAACAAGTGGGCGCTTGAACTTGTATACGCGCGTTAGAAGTTATACGTTCTTTTTTGCTGTGACTGAAGGTTTAAAAGGCTAATATGTATGCTAAAAATTAAGAATTATGTATAATCTTAGATTCTCTACATTCTTTATTGTTCAGTGGCAAGCATACATCTAAAAATAGCTTCCAAAATGTAGGTCCGCAATTTTTACTATTAAAATAATCAAACGGTTCACTTATTAGGCTACCACTAAATTAGTCTATTTTTCATACTTCTACAGTATTACGTTCTATGGTGAGTTACAGTGGGGATCCGCAGCCGGTTTTGAAACAATATTCATTTTATATTTTTTATCCAAGTTAAAGATTGCCCGAAATACTAATCTACAGTCTTCTCAGTAGATATATACAATTTTATAATAAAACAAATTGTACTCGCGACTTCGCGTGGATTTTGGATTTGTTTGTGACGGAAACGGCTATAAAATATATTTCGCGTAAATAACCAGATTTGGGCTTCAGATGTCGTATCGTTGGTAATCAATTCGAAGATCATCAGTATGGTGGAAAACCATTTAATATCATTTATAAATATGAGCAATCTTTAATTTATTTTAAAAAAAAAGGTTTAGTGACAAGGAAGCTGTAAGCCGCTTAGCGAAATATGAATTTTGCTGGGCGTTTCTTTCAATGTCTGACAACCCCAAGATTCGTGAATAGAAATACCAATGAGCTGGTCATATCGTAGAAACGACAACCGTTGGTAAAAGTAGATTCTTGAGGGGCAGCTAGCTCAGTATCTGATTTTGCTAGACGACAATATGAACTTCTAAAAATGATGATGATGATTTTATTTTCAGGACGCATGCGTCACAGGCAAGATCGGGGTGGACGGTGTCAGCATATCCCAAGAAAAGCCCTCTGGGGAGTATTCGTACGTGGCGACTCCTTCCCCCCGGCCGGGCGACGGGCCCGACCAGTCGCCGCTCATGACCTGGGGTGAGATCGAGGGCACTCCCTTCCGTCTCGATGGCGGGGATACCCCTCTACCTGCGTAAGTTGCTACATATTGTCTTCTTATTGGGATCAATCTATATGTTAATACGTAAACAGAAATCAATAAGCAATATGTTTACGTATTAACATATAATTGCGCGCACGGAGGATTGAAGATTTGGCTTAGTTAATGTTTGTATGGAGAAGAAGCGAGGAATCCAAAATTTATTTTAAAATATGTGTTACAAAAATATTTAATTGTATAAAATAAAACATTGAATATTTACGTTCACACTGACATTCTCAATTTAGTGGTGGGAGGATTCCTATGCGGGAGTCGGTCTAGGTAGGTACTACCCCAGCGCCTGTGTACCTGTTTTTTTTTTTTTTTTTGTTAGAGGAGGCAAACGAGCAAGCGGCTCACCAGATGGTAAGTGATCACCGTCGCCCATGAACATCTACAATACCAGAGGAATAGCAGATGCGTTGCCGGCCTTTGAGGAAGGAATAGGCTCTTTTCTTGAAGGTCCCTAAGTCGTATCGGTCCGGAAAAACCGCTGGCGGCAGCAGATTCCATATGGTGCTTGTGCCGGGCAAAAACTTGCGCGAAAAACACACTGTGCTGGAATGCCAACCATCAAGGTGGTGACGATGGAATTTCGCGCTGTGCCGCAATGTAAATGTTTTTCGGCTTGAAGGGCACAGAGCTAGCGTAATCACTGGACATATGAGACTTAAGAACTGATGACTCAAGAGTGATGGGCGCAGTGTGGTGCCACACAGAAATGTTCTTGGTGACACAGCATTTGTTATGGGCAGACCTTGCACTTACCATCAGGTGAACGTTTTGCTCGTTTCGTAACTTTATCAAATAAAATTTAAAAAAAATCATGGACTGTCGTTTTTTTTACATTCATACTGCCAATGTCAAACACGTAATAATCTTTGGTAAAACAGTCGCATAGTTCAGAGATAGTCGCTAAAGAATTTTTAAAATGTTTTCAACGATAAAATATAAAAAAAAATATGAATTACGGTCGAATTTCGACCACAGATGGGCAACTACATAAAAAATAATTTTACAAAAAAAAAAAAATATTTTACGGCGGCGACGTGGTTCTCCACCCGTCATGTCTCTTTTCTCCCGGGGGCGGAAAGTGGGCTACGTGTGTGGTACTACATCTGCCTACCCCTCATATGGGAAAAAGGCGTGACAGTATTTATGTATGATCAGACTTAATCATGTCTGTTTTCTTGTTTGCAACCTGATACCTCCACGCTTAATTTTCTCTACTTTTACATACCTTCCAACTTTGTTTTAGTGCACCGACTAGTGGCGGATACACATATAGTTGTTTCCAAAAATAAACACTAACCGAAAACTCCACTTTTCGCATGATATCTGGTTTGATGGAAAGACATACAAAAATAATTAGTATAACTGGTTGCAAAACTATTTCAAAAATGAGAGAAGGCCTATGTTTTAGTTACGTGTTATGTAGGTAGATAATACATACACACATACATAGAGTCACGTCTTTTTCCCATAAGGGAATGCAGGGACTACATCTTTCCACTTGCTTCGATCCTGACGCACACCTTTCGCTTCATCTACATTCATGAGCGTTTTCATACAAGATCGTCGGTTACGGGTACTTTTAACGAGGCCTTTCGCCTCATATCCATCTGTTTCGTCAATCTTGCTCAATCCGAGAGCTGGTTAAAACCTTCTTTGGTGTCTAGTTTATGTCCACTTTCCGACTTTGTTGATTATTCGTAACGACCGGGCGGAGATAGGATACAAATATATAGCAACCCCGCCTGGGTTGCTATATATTTGCAGGCTAACATACCTTATAAGATCCTATTAGCATCTCCTTCACCCTATTCAGCTTCTGCTGAAATTTTAATTCTAGAAGTTTGTGTTATGGGTGTAAGAGCAATTCTAGGCGTAGTGTACTGTCTTCAGCTGATTATCTCCCTTGAAGCTGCATTTGATTCTGTTAGTTCTGAGTACACACACTGCATTATTATGGTTGATTTCAACACTGATTTGTTAAGCAATACGTAGCGTTCTCAAAAACTTTAATCAATTATTGAGTCAGTTGATCCCCATATTCTCCTCTTATCGGTTACTCGTCACAATGTTCACACTGATCATTCATGGATTGACCTCATTATTACGGGATCCCCTAACCGTGACAAATCACGGTCAGCTGTCTGCTCCTAGCTTTTCCTACCATGATATAATTTATTTTTCCTGTAAACTTATCTCTCCCAAACCACTTTTCTGAATTTATGCAATTTTTCTAGACCGGATGTAGACAAATTCAGGAGTGACGCATCGCTTATCAAGCTGGCCTATTTAGCAGCAGCGACTACCGATGATGACAAAGAGTTGCTACTGAACAATATTGTACTTACTTTGTACAAAGTGCATGCACCTGTACATCTTGTAAGGGTAAAGCGTCCTCCTGCTCCGTGGATGTCTAGAGGCGTTTACTTCAATATGCTTTTTCTATTTAAATAAAACTATTTTTTAACGGATTTTATCGCGTTTTATTTTTAACTATTTCTAATCCGACGTTTCGAGTGCTTTACAGCACTCAGTACACCCAAGTCACGGGAGGACTGAGGTGACATATGTCCTGATGTCATAGTTAACCCGGGTGCCTTTAATAATAATAAATAAGATAGTTGGTTATTACCACCGGCTTTGGGATCCAATAATGAATAAAATTCTTCAGGACACAGTTAGCTCTTTCTGCTCAGTAAAGTAAAAAAAAATTAGGTCTCTTCTCATTTCTGAGAGGTTTTGGAGCTAGGAAGAATCCACCAAGCTGCTCCAATGCGGGTTGGCGGACTGCAAATGTCTTCGAAATATTTTTTTATTTCTCAGACATGCAGATTTCCTGTTTTTCTTCACCGCCGAGCACGTGGTAAATCAGCACTTAAAATTGCAATTAACAATTTTAGTGGTGCTGGCATCGGGAATTGAACCCAGGTCACTGGCGTACTATGAAAGTTTAAGCCCGGGTAACTATGATATTAATTAGTTTTAATTAAAAGTGTAGTATTCGCGAAAATATAATGACGCCCATGGGTGGACGCAGCTCGGCTCTTAGATAATAATTTTCTGTGTTCCTTGTATAATTTATTATTTATAAAACCTTGAGATCAAGTATCGATCTAGGAAGCGTTACCACGAGTTTTCACTTATTTTAAGGATATTTTTTTTAACTTTTTAAAACCGATACTAGTAATCGTTTCTATTACTAATACTGCATTGACTTTCTTCGTGTCTATAATATTGTACACATTTTTTGTTAATTTTACTTATAGTGTGGGAGCGGGCGCCGCATACCGTATGTTAGAGGGAGGCGCTAGAGAACGAATCGCGTTGCAGCTCGCCGAACAAGTGGCCCGACGTAGACGCCCAACTACGCCTAGAGTTACGCCACGTACACCGAGGTACTTAGCTTGTTACGGTTTTTTAGCTGCTGGAAACTGTGTGGTAGTCTACAGTATCGTGGGCCTTGGGCACGAATCGCAGACGTACCTTATGTTTGTATACTACACCAATATTTTATTTTGGATTCTTGGTGTATGTATTGTAATTTTGTTTGCCTACTGTATCGAGGCCATACCTCAATGTTTGTGTCATCATCATCATCATTTCAGCCTATCACTAGTCCGCTGCTGATGAATCTATGGGCTTTCCTCCATAGATTGCAACAAAAGATTCTAACTCTCAACGTGGGAGGATTTTGCTATAGTTGCCACGCTTGGCAGGCGGATTAGCAACCGCAGTTTATACAAATCTTCCAAGAAGTTGCTGCTGCCCATCTCTTGAGTTTTATTTCCCTCTGTCGACTTTTACGACACCCTACGGGATGAGATAGGGTGGTAGATTTCTCTTATGATAATGCTCGATAATTTTGTATGAGTCACCGAACCTTTGGACTAATTATGTTATGACAATAAAGTCATCGCCAGACGCAAGCAGTACAATGGTGGACTTAGACTCCTAGTTGGACCTAGTTGTAAGTATCTGGAATCGTGGATACAAGCTGAAGGATTTAGTAAGCAGACAGCTACGCACCTTAGACGTAGCTTTCCACCATCGCGGTATAAGTATTATAGTGTAGCGACTTCTACGTTCACCACATGAGAAGCCTAAGAAATAGCACATACATCCTGTATATCTCTATTGATATTTCATCGATGCTACATACATACATATCAGATCAGACCACCCGATCTGACGCGTAAAAATAACATAATGTTCAATTGCTGGGCATAGGCCTCCTCTAATTTCTGCGAGGGTTTTAGGCCATGGGAAAGTTCGCCACGCCCACGCTGCTCCTTTGCGAGTTGGCGGATTTCACATAAAAGTAAAAGTAAAGTTTCAGCCTATAAATGTCCCACTACTGAGCACAGGCCTCCTCTCATTTCTGAGAGGGTTTTGGAGCTACGAAGAATCCGCCACGCTGCTCCAATGCGTGTTGGCGGACTTCACATATCTTCGAAATATTTTTAATTTCTCAGATGAGAAAGGAAAGGAAAGGAAAACATCGTGAGGAAATCTGCATGAGGTTTCCTCACATTGTTTTCCTTCACCGCCGAGCACGTGGTAAGTCAGCACTTAAAATTGCAATTAACAATTTTAGTGGTGCCGGCACCGGGAATCGAACCCAGGTCTACCAGTCCATACAGGAGCTACCACGGATTTCACATGTCGAAATATTTTAATTTCTCAAACATGCAGGTGTGTCTCAAACGTGAGGCAACGTTGAGACTTTACCGTTGAGCACGTGGTAGATCAGCAGTAAAAAACGAGATGGCTAGCAGCATCTTCATGGAACATCCGAATAAATAAACTTAGATTGCAAAACCGCCTGCCAAGCGTGGCAACTATATCAAAATCGGCCCTAAATGATATCTACAAACTTTTACGGCTCTATGGGGCAGGTCTATGTTCAGCAGTGGACCAGTGATAGGCTGAAATGATGAAGGATGCCCGTCCCCTGAGTAGCTCAGGGGACGGGCATCATTCATCATTTCAGCACGGATCTGTCTACTCTCCAATAGCACAGAAAAAAGATAGATGTGGAGGGGCGACGAAGCCGTGTAGACAGAGCTCTTGTGCAGTACGAGCGGGGCGACGTAGCGATCCGTACCGCAGTAGAAATACATACAGTAAGCGGATTACTGTATGTCTTTGTACTGTGCCAATAGATTTTATCCGTGTAGTGCTGCAAGTGTACACAGAAGCACTTACTCGTCCTATCCTATCCGCGACCGAATGTAATGCTCATGCGGATGCTTAAAGGTGGGTTATGTATATTGGATGCAGTGTCAGAAACACAATCATCATCACTTCAGCCTATCCAGTCCACTGCTGAACATAGTCCTCCCTCATAGATTGCCAGAAAGTTTGTAGCTCTAATTTTGGGGGGATTTTGCCATAGTTGCCACGCTTGGCAGGCGAAGTTGGCAACCGCAGTTTATTTATTCAGATGTTCCAGGAAGATGCTGCTGCCCATCTCCTGGTTTTTATTTTCCATCTGTCGACTTTTACGACACCCACGGGATGAAATGGGGTGGTAGATTCTCTTAGGCTGCTACCACACGGCAGAACACCAAACGAACACGAAAATTACGCCAATGTTGGTTGCTTGGATTCGATACCAAGACCCGCAACGCCGTAATCAGGTACACGGTATATACAAAATTATTCCTAATGCAATATTATTGTTTGACAGTTTTCGGACGAACACCGAGCGGTTAGCTAGTATGTCGCCTGCAGCAAGGAAGCTGGCCGCAAAACACCTTCTATCGCCTAGATTAAAACTAACACCTAACGATATGGGAATTTTGGCACACGGTGCTTCTCCAAAACGAACTCCTACACCACAAAGAAGATCGCTTGTGGCAACACCGAACATTGGTAAAAAGCCTGCAACACCAGCGCAAGCTGTTACACATGTGACAGAAAATACCCTCACCGATAATCTATTACAGATCAATGTGGCAAAACGGACGAGATTAAAAGCAAAAGATTTTTTCACTGACAGTTAGCTCGATGTGTTATGCAAAGAACTATTGATTAAAAATATTAAATCATTTAAATTTATAACTTCATTTTATTTAAAAGCTAAAATCTAAAAGAGAGCTGTGGTAGCTCAGGGGCTAGGCGCTCGCTTAAAATTTCATAGTACGCGAGTGACCTGGGTGCCGGCACCACTAAAATTGTTAATTGCAATTTTAAGTGCTGAATTACCACGTGCTCAGCGGTGAAGGAAAACATCGTGAGGGAACCTGCATATCTGAAATATAAAATAAAAAAAATATTTCGAAGACATGTGCAGTCCGCCAACCCGCATTGGAGCAGCGTGGCGGATTCTTCGTAGCTCCAAAACCCTCTCAGAAATGAGAGGAGGCCTGTGCTCAGCAGTGGGAAATTTATAGGCTGAAACATTACAACATCACATTATTTAAAAAAAAACCATAACATGTATATAACAATTAATGTTGGTTCATGGCTAGAAAGTAAAAATCTATGTATCAATTGGACAAAAACTAATTGTATAAAATTTTCTAATGATAAATAATGATAAAAATGTTGACATGGCAATTAATTATAATGGACATAATATTCCGCAGATTAAAAATACAAAATTTTTAGGTGTCATTTTAGACAAACATTTAAATTGGAATATGCATGTTGAACATGTGTGCAATAAACTAGAAAAGTTTGTCTATGCACTCAGACACCTAAGAGCCATTGCAGGTGAAAAAGCTGCTCTCGCTGCGTATCACGGCTATGTTGTATCCGTCATGCGACTATTGTGTAATACTATGGGGTAACTCAACTAATATAAACAAAGTTTTTCTAACACAAAAAAAATGTGTTAGAGCGTTATCTGTCTATTAAAACATTTGAATCATGTAGACCATTTTTTATAAAATACAGACTTCTGACTCTCACAAGTCTGTATATTTTGGAAGTCGGATATTTTGTCAAAACACATCCAGAACTTTTTGAGACAGTTGAAATTAATTCGCGACTAAGACCGAGAGACCCAACACGTTTAAAAACCACCATCATGCATATATAAAAAGAATTGTTATTTAATGTCAATAAAAATTTACAATAAGTTACCACAGGACATAAAAACATTAAACGTGTAATATTTTAAAAACACGCTCCGACAATGGTTAATAGGAAAATGTTTTTATGACATAAAAGAATTTTTAGGTTAATGTAATATGATTTTTATACGATACCACCAAAATTTGACATTTCACGATTATTTGTTGACCTGTTACTACTATTTCCTGTGCTGTTACTACTATGTCTCTAACATATTATATTATTTAAAATTGATAAACACTTACATGTCAATAATGGCGAAATATGTGATACTATTTGAATAATTTTCCACCAATTAATGTACCATATTTCATGTGAATGCAAATAAATAAATAAAATAAATAAATTGTAAATAGACTATTTGGCAGATGTAGACGCCAAGAGTCAACCTGATGTGAAGAGGCCTGCCATTTATGATCTAAGATCGCCATTTACGATCGAGAGAAGATCTAAGATTTAAGTCTTTGAAGGAACAGTTAGTGGCTGAGAGACTAGGAAGTAGTCTGGTGCTGTGACTGCAATGGCTGCCGATGATTTTGTTGCTGTGGTTGGGGGAAGCTTTGTTGGCTAATAATGTCTGAGCCACCAATTTGGCTGTAGTTGGTGCCAAACAAAAGGGTACCTAACCGCCAGATCAAAGGATCTGATCCGGGGGGCACGCCTCTAACCAGTAATATAGTGACATTATAAATAGTGAGCATCGATGAAACTTCAGTATCAGGACGCAGGACGTATGAGGAATTTCTTGACCTTCTCATGCGATGACATAGATATCGCTACAGTCTATACAATTCTATCATCATAACAAACAGCATATCCCGCCCCATATAATGTATGTGACATTGCCTAAAAAAATGCGCAAATAGTCGTTTAATCTAGTGGACGGTCGCCTTGAACTTTCACTTGTTAATGATGAAACTGATGAGACGAGCTAAAACGTTCACCTAATGGTAAGTGGTGCAACGTCTGCTCATAACAAATGCCCAGAACAGTTTGGCACCACACTACGTCACCCTGAGACATTAGTTCTTAAATCTCATATGCCCAGTAATAACAGTAGCTCTCAGTGCCCTTCAGACGGAAACACGGATGTTTGCACACAACTGCTTCACTACTACACATACACGGATTCTTACATAGTGCGGTTCATGGTGCTGGTACGAGTTTACCACTCGAGAAACAAACTTCTTAATAAACTTCTATACTCTTTCGTATCTGATAGAGCCCTGCTGTGACCAGACTCTGACATAAATAGCTCGAATCGATCGGCAAAGAAAACGCTGCCACAGAACAAGCGTAAAGTAATATAATCTGTCTTGGCTAGCTAAAAACAGTTGCTGCATAATTCTATACTAATTCAAAGCAAGTACGTTCAAGGTCAAGCGTCATTAGCAAGGGCAGCAATATGAGATAAGACTGGCCGCTTTAAAATGAAATTAAAACTAATAAAAAAAAACATTATTAAAAATTAAAAAAGTGGAAGTTGGCGGGAATTAAGTGAAGAATTATATGGACTTTTGGCGCCAACTCGAAAAGTGACAGTAGTGATTTTATTTAATTTTGTAATTTCTGTCTAAATTTGGAGTTTTTATGTTTAATATTGATAGTTTATTATTCAGCATGTGCTCCTGAAAGTGTACAGTGATTGTGAAATTCAATTCAAGACCAAAATTGTGCTTTTCGTTTTGTCTTCACCAGTCCAGCAAATCTTCAGTAAAAGTCAACTATAAATTTACTGTCGATCAAAATTTTGTATCTTGCTGCTTGAAGATTGTATACTTGAATATGTTACTTGACACTGGAAAATAGTTTATGACTGTTTCCAATAATAAATAAATAAATAAATAAGAATTATATGCTAGTAGTGCCCGCGCTTTACGGAGTGAATGCTGCTAGGCGTGTATTTTGGTTTCCTTATTTCAACAACTTATTATTGTGCTTCATATACTTTTAGTTTTTTTGTTTGTTTGTGAATTCTTGTGCCGTTGTAATAGTTTAGACTGGAATCGGTGTGCTTTGATGCTTTAACCGCATGCTTTATTGAAAGATGATACTTGGACTCCGGTGAATGTTTCTAGATGCTGTGAGGATACAGTCGCCTGCTGCCTGCCCTTGGTAGAACATACAAGGCGTTATCGACCAAGTGAAGTGAGCTTTGCCTTATCTTTGTTTCAGTAGCGAAGATTCCAGCTACAATAGGCCAACACCCCCGTGCGTTTACAAAATTCTAGCAAACGGCTAAGACAATATCGCTGCTGTTTCGTGCAGTAAATGACGAAAACCTGACTATCAAATACTGACAGTTTTTATATACTAACATTAAAATATGGATATACTACTTTAGATTACGTTATTCTTTCGGAATCGCTCGAACAAATTTTGAAAATGATGCATTTATTATTCCACGCAGATTTTATAGCCACTACGCCAAACTTATGGTACTTGTGTATAGGACATGCAATTGGAATATTCGTTATATTCAAACATTCCCATAATTAACCATTCGGATATCGTTAATCTAATAAAAGTTAATTTTTGTAATTTTTAATGTTAGTGCGCTACTACCGAGAAAGATAGGAGTCATAATCATCATTTCAGCCTATCACTAGTTCACTGCTGAACATAGGCTTCCCCCACAGATTGCCACAAAAGTTTGTAGCTTCCATTTTGGGTTTTAATTTTCTCTCTGTCGCCTTATACGACACCCACGGGATGAGATGGGGTGGTAGATTCTCACGGTTATTTTCTAATCATTCTTTAGACGCCCCTCGTCACTTAGCTTATTAGGGCAACGTTAGTTTTAGCAATATTAGCTTGTCTGTATATGTATATTAGTTTATATATTAGTTAGTTTTCTCAGGCGTACGTGAAGCGCTATGTTCGACATCTCTGTCTGGAGTCATGAGCTTATTTTATGTCTTGGCTAAATGCCACAACTAACCAATTACATTCTTGACCAGTAATCGATTTAAGGTCTCAGGTAAATGCCACTATCGTCCAATTATATTCATATTCAGTAATTTTTGTTAAAATACATATATACTTTTATTTGCCACATTCACACTTGCTATTTACTGGCATTCAGGGACCCCGGCTCTTGAGGTTAAAGCAGAAAATACTTAGTGTATAAAAGAAAAATAAAATCCTCGTTTCTGAGCTAAATCATATAAGATTGCAGCAAAATTAAAAAAAAAGTATATTTCTCTAAAAAAAATTATTTTATTAATAATAAAACAATACATTTAATGTTGCATATTTATATAAATAATAATTTATTTAAAATAACAAATTGAAGTCTATTATTGTAGTAGTGTACAGGTAATAACAATGAATATTTCCTGTTTTTAAGAGAACTAAACATAATTTGAAAAGAAAATTAAAAATACTGCGTAAATCAATACTCACTAAGACAAGATTATAACAGAAATGTTTTTGAAATAAAACCTTTTTATAGCGTTAATGTTATTCTTTATTAAAATGTATCGATCGATTAATAATGGGGTGTCAGGTTGACGGGCGGATTATGGTGTCACACAGAAATCTTCACACAGCGTTTGTTATGGGCAGACGTTGCATCAGTACACGTTTTACTCGATTTAAAACTTTCTATAATATACAAGTTTCACTTCTGTCACGTAAACGGTTAATATATAGTTGAACGCGCCCTTTTTTTATATAGTAGGTATACTATGCCTTAATCCTTATAAAATAAAATATACTTGCTAAATGTTAGTACGAGAGCGTAACCGAGGTTTAAATTGTTAGTGAAAGTTTATGAAAACCGTATGTCTCTACTGCCCCTGAATTTTAAATATCACAATAACTTTTTTTCCACGACGATGCTAATAATTATTTATAAACATAAATATTCAAAATAATTATATAAAAATATTTTTTTTGAAGTAATGCTTCTTTGGGTGCGATGAGAGTAAAAATTTAATATCAAATTATAAATTTCAGCAGCAGCGTTTTCGTGCAAATATTTGTATTCTTCTTAATTAATATTTATCGATTATTTATAAATAAATACAACTGTAAACACCTTAAAATTTATAATAAATAGTTAGTATTCAACGCCTAGTACCAAGCAAGACAAGGCATAGCGCACATATTTTAGTGCAATATGAACGTGATTAATAGGAATTTCATCGCATCCCACAAGAATCGCAAGAATTAGAACCTCTGCCCAGAAGTGAGGCGCATAAATTCGTGTAAATTTCATGTTACCGCTCGAATGTGTAAATATATTATATATAGTAAATATATACGAGCTTTTATTTTAGCGATATTTATAGATATTTTTACTCAGATTTTTTTTATTTGTTAAGTTAGAAACTCTTCAATGTCGAACTTTTATGTTATAACACTTGAGCTATGCTATAAATGTATCTTAATCTGCTATAAAAATATCTTTAAAAAATACATATTTGGTTCAATCACTATCTTATATTATAACAACACAATGCTGATTTTATTAGGAATTTTAAAAAAAAATCTCTTTGTAATGTTTATAATATTTTTTAATTTAGTTCCTTCTATAAAAAAAAAATATTTTTCAAAACGTCACCAGGTAAGTATAGGAGAACATAGCTTTATACCACGGCGATGGTGGATCTGGTTTGTTATATTCCGAATTAGGTTTTGGTTCGGCGTTATCGGTTGGGTCTTCCACAAAAATATTGACTAGAGAAGATTTGATTCCGAACCGGAAGAAAGCTAGATAAGGGAAGTATTTCATGAGTAATAAACTGAAAAGAAAGTTTAGATTCAAGTACAATTTGCCTAAGTATGTCATATAGAATGCAGTTAAAAGATTGTTAACGGCGAGTTTATATTTTGACGCGAATGTCAATCTTTTATATTCAGGAACGGACTCTATAGTGTCGTAGTCACGTACATACAGGATACGTGGCGGTCGCGATGATAGACCTTCCAACGCTGGTTTCAATGTCAGACTTGTAGACTCCACTCCTGGAAGAAAATTATAAACTGTTATTTTAACTTGGAACGACATGGCTTGGTAGGATTGCTCTGCAGGAATCCGTCTAGGCAGGTACCACGGCAGGGCTATTTATTCTGCCGTGAAGCCGTAGTGTGCAAACATTACTGTTTTTCGGTCTGAAAGGCACTGAGAGCTGATGTAATCACTGGGCAATTGAGACTTAAGAGCCAATGTCTCAGGGTCACCCTGAGAGCGCAATGTGATGCCACACAGAAATGTTTTGGGTGACATAACATTTGTTATGGGCAGACATTGCACTTACCATGAGGTCAATGTTTTGCTCGTCTCGTTGATCTCGCCAACAAAAAAATGTTTAAGGTATTGTGATATTTGTGACAGTGTACAGTTATGCACATTTTCCTTCCAAAATTTAAAAAGTGATTGATTAGAATTCGACACTAAACTTTTCGGATATATAATTAGTAGAATCAGGCTTTACTTTGCGGAATTCTATTATAATAAAGGAGAGAAACTTCCGCATGCAACATGTAAAATTTTGACGAGCACCGCCCGCCCGCCCTCAACAGCGTGCACAAGAAAACAAATACCGCCACCGGGAGCCGTCACCATATACCCTCCACCACTACAACACTACCACTAGGCAATACACACCATTGAAGTCGAGAACACGACACGTGTTTCACCTCGAAAACGAGGCATTACCAAGTGATATTGACTCTACGACAGCCGAGCTCGGCGGTTGACTAGTATTCGATGAAGCTGTAAAAGCCAAAAAAAGGCTAACAGCAATTACATCACCGAAATTATATCGGCGGTTGACTGTTCAAATTAACTTTCTCTCCTTTCTTATCGGATATATGGAAAAGTATTGGGTCTCTTAACTTAGGTTACGTAATAAAATTCTAAAATAATGTATTCTAAAAACCAGAATTAAATAGATTTAGACTTAACGTCGCAAAAGTTTTTTCTCGATCAGAAATTCATCATTCAGGAGTCATGAAAGGTACTTTGATCCTATCGTGTTTTTACAATTTCAAGAAACCCAAGAAAGTGTTTGCACAAACGTGGGTAATTCGAATCCTCGCTGAAACCAAAATGCATGCAAAAGACAATTGGTTGCCAGGTTTTGATGTTGTGTCCAATTTCTCAGACTAACTATAACCTATTGATCTCATCGCAGAAGTGTTGCATCGGATACAGAAGACGACATAGTTTTATCCTACAATTATGTTATTATTTATTGTGACAGAGTAATCAAGGTCTTATAGGAAATCTGAACCGGGTTGCGGTTTACAACTTTACAAATATATCTATAACTTGTCAATAGCGTTTCTATGAAAGTTTTATTTATGTATAGTACGCGAGTGACCTGAGTTCGATCCAGGAGCCGGCACCTATAAAATTGTTCTGTTAGAAGTACGGACTGCGAAACATGATACATACATTTTCGGTGATGTAATTGCTGTTAACCTTCTCAGCTTTTACAGCTTCATCGGATGCTGTGTTCGTGCCAGGTTTGGTTTGACCCAAACATAAATAAATAAATAATTTCCTACAAAAACCTCGAAATTCGGACTGTGTCGCGTTCGCGTAACATGAAGTCTTTTTTTTTATTGCATAAAGTGATGAAACGTGCAAAACGTTCACCTGATGGTAAGTGCAACGTCTGCCCATAACAAATGCTGTGTCACCCAGAAATTTCTGTGTGACACTACACTGTGCCCATCACCCTGAGACATAGGTTCTTAAGTCTCATATGCCCAGTGATTACGCTAGCTCACAGTGCCCTTCAAACCGAAACACAGTAATGTTTGCACACTACTGCTTCACGGTAGAATAACTGGCCCTGGGGTGGTACCTACCTAGACGGACTCCTGCATAGACATCCTACCACCAGTCTACGTCGTGGGATCAAGCCCTTCATTCGACTAATGTTGTCGACCATCTCCTATTACAAGCATTTAAGCTTCATATTAGTAATGTTAATAGCATTAAAGTATTCTTTTTTTGTAAATAAGTGCAGATTTTCCAAGTGCTCAGCGGTGAAGGAAAACAAGGTGAGGAAAATAGCATGTCTGAGGAATAAGAATATTTCGAGGACATGTGAAGTTCACTAATCAACGCATTGGAGCTCGATACACTGAACCGAACGATATACTGCTCATGGGAACGCGCATATATATATATATATATATATATATATATATATATATATATATATATATATATTTATTTATTTATAAAGAAGATAGATTGCAGTATATTCGGTGGCATCTTAAATAAATAAATGGTGACAGATGACTTAGTTTCTGTTACCATAACCTAAGAAACCAAATATTAGTTACCATCAGAGTGATCATCGGAAAACTAACTTAGCTCAATGAATGTTTCACCCATTCTTCCCAGTATCCGAAATAACTCTTATGCGTTATGATCGTAGGAAGGGTCTTATGCAGATTCGAACCATCGACCAAGCATGTAAGTTGTGTCCCCTTCCCCTACATACACTTATGTAGACCTTACAGACATGTGTGACTTACCTATATCATCAGATTGTCCCTTCAATTGCTCCCGCAGCCGTCTTTGTAACTCCACTCTTTCGGTCTCAGTGTAAATATAACCCGGCACATCAGCGAGGTACCTCGTCCAATAGAGAAACGCTGAGGTATCCACTGTGGGGTTCACCGACCACATTCCGTCAAGCATCACCCGGGCCATATGCTCGAAGTACTCCGGTACGTTGTCTAAGCAGGGCGTGAATACGCGATCGAGCAGCAACTTGCACACTTGGCGCGTTTCGTCAATGTTCTTACGGCATATATTATACCTGAATTGCAAAGAAATGACACGTCTTTTAGCGTCCGCTTTTTTTATATTTTCAACAACAATAACAATTTATTGCTATTTTCTCTGGGCTAACAAAATAGGTATAGAGATTATAAAATGACCAGCGCCTGGCATCCGGGTTGGCGATCGCTGTATCGAACACCTAAGTGGCGGCAACGTCTAGTTAGTGGCGGACTTGCCTTAAGGTTCAGGTGGCCAATCAGCGCGATATATAAATTCTTATACTTATCTCAGCTTAATTAATGTTAGCAAAGTAATTAACTCGAAGAATTATTTTGCATAATGTAATAAATAATATGTAAAAATAAAACCTCTAAGCTATGAAATTAAATATATGAATCGAATGCAATATAATACAATGCATAAAATGTAGAAATATAATTAAATAACCATTTTATTCAATTTCACATTTCTACGCCGCTAAATTAGCAGAAGACGGATTAATGCGACCAAGACTGCTAGTCCACCTCTGCGTCTAATGCTGCTCGTAACCTGTCTGTTTATGTGCTATCTGCAATTTATCCCTCGATCTGTTGAAAGCCTTGGGAGTTTCCATTAATTTATTTTTATGGTTTTTTTATTGTATAATGTGAATGTGAAACGAAGAAAAGTTCACCTGATGGTAATAACAACTGCTGTGTCACCCAGAATATTTCTGTGGGGCACGACACTGCGGCCGTCGCCCTGAGACATCGGTTTTTAAGTCTCATATGCCCAGTGATTACACTAGCTCTCAGTGCCGAAACCGAAACACAATTACATTTCAATTTCCCCTAACCGACTCTCACGGCATCCATGCTATGAGATGAAGTGGCAGATTTTCTTACTTCCACAACACGTCAACTTGAAGAAAACTGGTCACAGGTGAAAGTAGATACAACTTACCATCAGGTGGACAGTGCACATTTCTGACCTTTACATTTAGAGAATTGCCGTGTGGTGATGGCATAACAAAATCTACCACCCCATCTCATCACGTGGGTGTCGGTAAGAGTCGACTGAGGGAAATGCCATTTTGAAAACCGCCACCGAAAATACACAGATCGGCGACGTGCAGCAGCGTCTTAGATGCCTGGATAATTAACAGACTGATAAACGATAAGGAGAACATATAAAGAAACATATAGCCAACAAGTTACAGCTTACCGATCCTCCAACCCTATCATGTGCCCAATGACCCTCCAGAAGTGATTGTAGGCTTCCCAGTCGTCCGCCGCTTTTTGTCTGATGCCGAAGTGATCCGGTTTCAGTATAGAAAAGCCAACGAAACCGAATTGTGTCAGCGCCAAGTCCCTTTGCGAGACCGTTCCTACGCCTTTCATTTTCGCCGCGAGGCCAGCGCGTACGTGACGACTCCGAACTGTGTATAAGGACCGCCATGATCTATACGTAAGGGGAACAATATACAATTTTGTTTATTGATGATCTCTCTGATGATAACTAACACTTGGTTACTTAGCTTGTGATAAATCTGTTACCAAATAATTATATAATATCCTGCGGAAATTATTTAATTACCCGGAATGAAAATATCCTATGTCCTTCTCCAGGGTGTAAGCTATCTCTGTGCCAAATTTTGTCAAAATCAGTTCATCGGCTGAACTGTAAAAAGGTAACAAACAGACAGAGGGACAGAGAGAGTTAATTTCGCGTTTATAATATTAGTATGGATTAGTATGGACTGTGGATATACAAGCGGTTTGCGACTTGAACCCACAATACCGAATTTACAAACATTTTCTTGAATGTGTAAACAGGCTGGACAGATTAAGCGAAGAGGGCATATCTTGTTGGTTCTTTACAGGTCAAAATCATTTTTTTTGCGAATCAGTGTAGTTTAAAAAGCACATGATAGTTGAAAGACTAAAAAAAACATACTTGATCAGCAATGAGCTCATGATCCTGGTGAGTATACCAGCAGGGCTATTGCGTATCCAAAGTGATGATCACTTATAAAAGTGTTGAACGAATTTCTGTCAAATAATTGTTTTCATACTGGTTATGGTTAATGAAAATGACTAATTTTTGTTAATCATGACGATTAACAAAAATTAGTCACTTTGAATACGTATATGTATTTGGATAGCCCCGCAGGTCATAGTCGTGAAATTATTACATTGTCATCGAACTTTAATACGTGTACAAAATTACAAATATTTGGAGGTCTTAAAGACAGTGAAAATTTTATTAAAACATTTTATTATTACATTTGTAGTTAAATACCTACTTACATAGAGGTCAAACTTATAAAAGCGTGTTCAAAAATGTCATTTAACATTGAATAAAAATTATTCTACTTTGAGAAATTTGAAGGCAAGCGGTCGGCCTTTAAGCTACGACACTATATCTTGTCCTGGTGGTCAGAGTTAATAATTACTACAAAACAGTTATTAAAATATTGTGTAAAATTGCAAATTTGAAAGACGACTGAGATGTGCTGATATTAGCTGTTCTTTAATCAGTATATTAAACGCTGATGACAGCTTCCGTTTGTTAGCAGATTTACTGGTGGTGGTATTTCTATGCGAGAATCCGTCTAGGTTGGTACCAACGCTGTGACAGTTATTCTGCCGTCAAGCAGTAGTGTGCAAACATTTCTGTTTCGTTGTGAAGGGCACTGATAGCTAATGTAATCACTGGACATACGAGACTTAAGAACTGATGTCTCATGGCGACGAGCGGTGTAGTGCCACGCAGAGATGTTCTGGGTAACACAGACACACATTTATTAAGGGCAGACGATGTACTTACCATCAGGTGAACGATTTGCTCGTCTCGTCATTTTCTGCCCTAAAAAAAGATGTAGTAATTTGTTATGTAAAAATTTAAAGGATTGCAGGCAATCAATATGTTGCCATTTGAAGTCGAAAAACCTGTAAAGGACATACTCGTATCTACATATATTACTTACATGCTGCCGGGCTTCAGTTCATTCTCAAACCAAGATACAGTATGCAGCATCGTCGATAGGTATCTCTTGTATGCCGTGTACACAGAGTTGGAGCGACGTGAACTTATAAGCACTCGGATAATCGAGGGCACTGCGAACACCGCTACCAAACCTAGAAGCATCGATGACGTCATCCCGAAACAGTTATCCCAGTAAAAGCGACGCGCTCTGTGGAACACAAAATAAAAATCGTTATAATGACTTCCGATTATTCTTCTTAATTTTATTGTGATATAAATGGAATTAACTTGCTTATTATTTCATCATCATAATCATCAAATGTAATAAAAATAATTCGTATATTAAAATAATTCAACGACATGCAAAGTGTCTCCAAAAATCATTTATAGTATGTTCCTTTAAACATTACTTACTTATTGAAACTTTTCTCATTGTACCATTCAGGAAGTTCCATACGGAGATCTTCAGGTTTTTTTGTATCCGATGGCTGCTCACTCGGCTCCTTCGCCAGAAGACCGTCTACGAATTCCTCCGCTGAAAAAGAATATAATTATCCTTTTAATTAATTTACCGGAGACTGGCTCCCACTTTATTTTACGATCAAACTCTTTGAAGTGAAACTTCTTTGAGCGCGACGAGAGCAAAATTTTAAGGTCGAACTTGAGTGCAATGTTTTCGTGCCACGTTTCTTTTATTATTTTTTAATATTTATAGATTAATTCATAATTGTTTATATTTATTTCCACATTTCACGGCCGGCACAGTTTATGCGTCAGCGATATATCCAAGTATACAAACTTCAAATCTTCGTTAAAATTTCGATTTCGATCAACAGTAAAATGATAGTTGACTTTTACTGAAGATTTGCTAGACTGATGGCGACAAAACGAAAAGCACAATATTGGTATTGAATTGAATTTTCCAATGACTGTACACTTAAAGGAGCACTTGCTGCTTAATAAACTATCAATATTAAACATCAAAACTTCAAATATACACAGAAATTACAAAATTAAATAAAAACACTACCGCCACTTTTCGAGTTGCCGCCAAAAGTCAATTGTTTATATACTGGATAGTTAATTTCCAGTGAGTAATATTTTTGTTAATTCATGTTAATTTATTTTGGTTTCAATCAAATTTCTAATGTCTTTAAATTTCACTACTGTCACGTGTATCAATTAAACATAGCTTATGTTATTCTACCATAACTTGTTATCCGTGTAAAAGAAGTTTCGAGATTACTCTTATTATATGAGCGTCGAGTGACTTTTTTCTTTACTTTCCACGTTTACAGGTATGAATTGCACGTGTACCCCATACCCGGAACAACACTGTAGGACACACAATTTTTTCTCCGTGTTGGAATCGAGCCCGCGAACTGGCTACCAAAAACCGCTCAGCCATTCCGTCAAGTGTTATAGTATAATCTTGTTACTATAATAAAGCGGGAGAGTTTGTATGTTTGCACGCGCTAATCTCAGGAAGTACTACTCCGATTTAAAAAAGATTGTAACTTCATAATAGCTCCTTAAGAAGCCACACGCTGTTAACCGAAAAGGGCCGAGCCGTGAATGCTTAGAACAGCGAGGTACTATGCCGTAGGGCGAAGTCATGTGGTCGGCTTATTTTACGCGAGTAAACCGTGGAGGCACAGCTAATTGGTATAAAGATTATAATAAGTTTTAAGGTTTACTTTAATTAACGGCATTAAGGCTAATCCTGTCAGCCAGTGAGAGGTATATATCCTCTTTTAAACCATTTGGATTTCGACGCTGGTAATGAATGGTTATATTGACGATGGTTAGGTTATTAGCCATAAAATCGTCACAACAACCTGTATAAGAGTTTTATTTACCTTGATACACAAGTAGAACCTGCAAAATTCGAACAATTTTGCTATTCTAATTTTATGAATTCGCGACTGAGACTATTCGAATTTATCGAATACGTATATAAATACATATAAAAAATACAGTTACGCTTTTAAAAAAGAAAATTTGGTAAAAAGAAGTAGGTGCTATTACTACTTTATTTATTTTAAATATAATTTTTAAATTATTTTTAATATAATAAAATTATTCTAAATTTATTTTTGTAAAACGCACTAACGATGCAAGGGTACGTAATAGTGGTACATCTATTAAAAAAATTTAACAAAACTAATAATAATGTCGTTGAGCTTTTAGAGCGGTAACATAGATGTCGCTACATGTTAAAGCCATAGCTTGATCTATTATTGGTTAGTGTTTTATTGGTAAGACAACCGTAGTAGGCCATTTCGATTTATTTCAATCATGTCTCATCATGTCGTTCAAATACTTACTTCCTCTCGGTTGGCAAGATGGCACTTAAGCAAACGCGAATATTAGAAATAAAGAAAGAAAAAAACTTTATTCATTACTACAACACAGCATACATTAGAAGTTCAAAAGATAAGTAAACTATTAGATACGTCGTATTACATTTACAAATGTACGTTGGGCTGTAGCAACGAAAAGGCAAAATAATGCTATGGCAGTGTTGCCACAGCGCTGTTATTCTGTCGAAGCCTCAGGTTTACCGAGCAGTTACCGGACATGTTATTAACGACTAAGTATATTTTGAAAAAGAAACAAATGTGTACATGTACACACACACACATATATACATATATATATATATATATATATATATATATATATATATATATTTATATATACGTACACACACATAAGTGTATTATATAAAAAAATAGAATATTTACCTCTAAACAAAGTTATAAATAGTATACACAAATGTAGTTTATAACAATAAATTAAAAGAAAAAAAAAGTTTATGTCTCTCTGTCACTAATCATGCGTATTAACCTGTTATTAGTCTGTGCACTAATCTGAAATTCAATCACTCGGCGGCCGTCTGTCGTAGAGTCTATGACGCTTGATAATGCCTTGTTTTGGGGCGAAACACGTGTCGTGTTCTCGACTTCAGTGGTGTATATTATCTAGTGGTGATATTGTAGTGGTTGGTGGAGGGTACCTGGTGGCGGTTCCTGGTGGGGGTGTTAGTTTGCTTGTGCACGCCACTGAGGGAGGGCGGGCGGTGCTCAAAAAACTAGGTAATATACACCATTTTTATATTTTGCATGCGGATCTTAGCAAAGTAACTTACCTTCATTCATTAATCTGAAATTGACCTATTGACACGTTTAGTTCACGTGGCACCGAAATAAAAAAAAAACCCTGTGTCATTGTTCTCTACAAAATGTGACTTATAACGAACTATAAAATAAGGCTTTGTACGAATTTCTCGAAGCGGTGGCGGTAAATCGTTCCAGCACTTTGTTGCCAATTAACGAAAACTACTTCGAAACGCAGCAGTAACGTGTCCTGGGAACTACTAATAGAAACTTCGCACCACGAGTATTATGAACGTTATATTCACTAGACCATTTAAGCTTATTATATAAATATTCTGGGGTTTTGTTTTTAATAATTCCAAATAACAAGGCTAGCGAACTGCAATTTAAGCATAGTTTGCCCTTATTTAAATATGATGAAATAAAATGCGTTTTGGAACCGTTGAAGCAGTTTCATAGACCTTCCCAAAAGACTGGTTTACTGGTGGTTAGATTCCTATGCAGAGATCAGTCTAGGTAGGTACTACCCCAGGGCCAGTTATTCTGCCGTGAAGCAGTAGTGTGCAAACATTACTGTGTTTCGGTTTGAAGGGCACTGCGAGCTAGCGTAATCACTGGGCATATGAGACTTAAGAACTTATGTCTCAGGGTGATGGGCACAATGTGGTGTCACACAGATATTTTCTGGGTGAATAAAAAATAAAAAAAAGTGCTTAAGCGAAATTAAGATTTTTACGATTTTTTCATGGATCCTATCATCAGAACTTGACCAAATTTATAGACGACCACCCCTTTCAAATAAAAATAATAATTAAAATCGGTTCATAAACAAAGAAGTTATGCCCAAACATACATAAACCATGAGAACTTCCTCCTTTTTTAAGACGGTTTAAAATCGTTTTGAACAGCAGCGTCCTATTATCCAATTCATTACGCTGTGATTATCTACATGTTGCAATTATATAAATTATGCCCCATATGATCAATTTGTGGAAGGCTACGTTTAACGATGAACTATGACGAGCTAGAATGATGGTGACCTTCTTATATCTCTTTTTGTATTATGGCAAAAGTCATTAGTTTTGTACCAGTGCCAGGGTATAATATTTAGTTCTAAATTTATATAATGTTAATAATAAGTAGCAATCAAAGACTTTAAAGTTGGTCCGTTCATCGATAGTAAAATCACGGCGGAAAGATTTCATACACAGGGGCGACGAAGACTCTTCCAGACAGAGTAATTGAGCGGGAAGTGCGGGGCTAGATAGCGACCCGTACTGTCCTGAACAGTATGGGACTTATGTTGAAGTGTTGTCGCGTCGCACTCGCGTAAAGTAAATATCATTAAGCCATTCATGATAAATACATTAATATAATAAATATTAGTATTAACTGAATATGGTACGCACCACTTGTGCTTTTACAATTGTAGTCTTCAAAAATAAATAAAGAAAGGTATGTCATAATTTTTCATTAACACTAATTCGAATTTTATTTATCTTATTTTCCTATTCTTATTATTTATTCCAGACTATTTTTGTGATCGAGTTACAACATTTTTGAAAGTTATTAGTGTCGAATCAAGAGTTAAGCTATTCCTTTCTTTTATTAAAATGAATACAAGAAAGAGATGGTAAGAATTTTGATCCTGTCAAATTATCAATTTTACGTGATTGATACGCATTTCTTAGTATTTTGATCAGCACGTTCCTAAGTAACGCCTAAACTTGTTTGAAAAATTTTGTTCCGACTAAATTGTCAGCTCTTAAAATTTTGCAGTCTCGACTATACACAAACTTTTATTTTCCTAGTGACCACGTGACAAAATTTTTTGTCACTTGTTTCTCCGACACTATGGGGCGCAGTTCTATAATGTTAGTATTCAATCTTCTTACTTTCCTGGTGTCTATGTAACCACCATCGTCATCAGACACTATGGGGCGCCTCTAAATACGAGGGTGGATTGAAAAGTACTCGGCCTAACCAAGAAAATAAACACATACTAAATCAGTTATATTTTTATTTTTCTACATAATCACCATCAAGTTCAATACACTTTTGCCACCTCCCCTTCCAAGCATTTAGACCGTTAAAAAAAATGATTCTTCCTTAGAGTCAAAATATGCGTCTACAGCTGCTTTGACCTCGTCGTTTGTCGAAAATCTTTGACCTCCCAAGTGCTTTTTTAGGGTTAGGGAACAGAAAGAAGTCTGATGGTGCCAGATCAGGTGAATACGGCGGATGCGGTAACAGTTCAAAGCCACAGTTGTGAATTCCAGCCATTGACTGTACTGACGTGTGAACACGGGCGTTATCTTGATGAAACAGGACTTTTCTTCTGAGCATTCCTCGACGTTTTTCTTTTATTTCCTCTCGTAAACGACGTAGTAAGGTGCAGTAGTAATCAGAGTTTATAGTCTGACCCCTTTCAAGATAATCAATCATAATCACACCTTTCGAGTCCCAGAATACTGAAGCCATCACCTTATTTGCCGACAAAATCGACTTAGCCTTTTTAGGGGGTGGTGAACCAGGTCTTCTCCACTGTTTTGATTGTTGTTTTGTTTCCGGTGTACAGTAATGAACCCATGTTTCGTCCATAGTAACAAAACGATTCAAAAAATCATCTGCATCGGCTTCAAATAACTCCAAACAGTCGCGTGAAATAGTCAATCGCGTCCTTTTTTGTTCAAAGCAGCTGAAAGCAGTCGCGGAACCCACCTCGCAGACACCTTGTGGAAACCCCACTCGTTGACAATGATGTTTTGAGTTCGTTCATAAGAGATGCCTATAATCTCGGCTATCTCTCTAATTTTTAATCTGCGGTCTCCCATTATTAAATCAAGTACTTTTTTAATATTTTCGTCAGTAGTTGACGTCGAAGGCCTTCCAGAGCGGGGTTCATCTTTCACACTCTCTCTACCACGCTTAAATTCTGCTATCCATTTTTTGACGGATGAATATGACAGAGCACAATCGCCTAATGTACTGACCATGTCATCATGGATGGCTTTTGATGATAGCCCCTTCTTATGGAGGTACTTAATGACGGCACGCTGCTCGATTTGCTCCATTCGCGGAAATTATGACCGATTACTTTGTTAATAAATTTATAAAATCACAACTAATTATCGCACACGTTTCGAACTTCACACAATGAACTAGTCTGAACTGAACTAAATAATGTGGGTAGATTTGATTTTTAGAATTGAATGGATCTGTGTTAGGCCGAGTACTTTTCAATCCACCCTCCTACCATTTGCCTTATTGAATGATTCAGCGCATCATATTCATTTCGAATTTATTTTAACTTTTTTTTAAATTTTTGCTTATAATAATAATGTTAACAGCGATGTTAATTAAAGATAATAAATTAATAGATATTTTTTTTATTGGAAGAATAGTGACTTTTTTTGATTGACGAAACGAGCAAAACGTTTACCTGATGGTAAACGCAACGTATGCATATAACAAACGTCACCTAGGACATCTGTGTGATATCACACTGCGCCCGTCACCATTAGACATATCTTAAGTCTCATATGCCCAGTGCTTAGTGCCCTTTCAGTGCCCTTCACGGCCGAATACCTAGCCTTGAGGTGGTACCCACCTAGACGGACTTTGCATAGAAAACCGTCGTTCAGTGTCGTCGGTCTAAAAAGTCTGACGCTTTTAAGGAAAATTCTTAAGGAAAAATAAACAAACCTAGTAATAAGATAATTTTATTTTGTATGACCAATTATAGCGATAATCAGTTGGTTTTTCTTAAACATGATGATGATGTATTTCTTGACGTTCTCCCTGACGTCATCTTCCGGATACTTCAACAACTTACATACAAGTCTGCCATTTTAAGCAGGACAAGTAGGTGATTCTTATTTAAGAAATCTACACGTATCACGGCGATTATCAAGAAAAATAAATATTTCTTTCTTAAAGAACAAATTTCCCTGAAAGAAAAAAAATATTGAAAACAGAAAAATTATTACCAATCCACATGTTTATGGGGTAATGCTTAAAAAAGGATTGTCACTCAGGATATGCTAGGTTGTACCGGCGTTCTACTACGCACGCAGTAGGCCATACAGTCTTAGGCACGGTTTAAGATTCCACAAAAAGTTTTTTTAAGTTAAATAAGTGCTGGTTAATAACGTAATGACTCCTTACTATTTATACTTGGTAATTATGTACCATTGCCAATTACAAGAAGCACTAATTACAATAAGTTCACACGAAAATAAAGACCTGTTAATTAAAACTTGAAAAAAAATTCCTAAGTTTATTATTTTTGGAATACAAAATTCATGATTAAAGAATACGATTTTAATAAAAAGTGTACACGCATTTAGTTTTGTACTTTATTACTTTACATCAGATTTAATTACTATTTATCTTTTTTCAAATTCAAATTCAAAATGATTTATTTGCCAGATACATGCTACATAAATAATGGTATTATAAAATTTTTACTTTCCAGCATGAACTTGAATAAAAAGTATGCAAATATAAAATAAATATAGAATTAATTGAAGATTATTAACATGTCAATTTATAATATAACATTTATAAATTATAGTCATAAACAATTTAGTTACATTCATAATTCATTAAAATAATAAAATAATAAGAATTAATCTATTACATATTATTATCATTTAAAAATTCATCAATATCATAATATCATTTGCTTAAAAAAAATCTTTAGGTCGTTTTTGAATTGTCGATTCTTTTTATCCTTGAACAGATCAGGTAAACTGTTATAAATGTTAATGGCCATACAATATACTGTGTACAATGGCCTTATACTGTCAATATCTGATTTGGTACATGGAGGGTGTGTTTATATTGACTTCTAACATTTCTTACATTTTGAAATAAATTTAAATTATTTTGTACAAAAACACAAATATCAACCATATATAAACATGGAAGAGGAAAAATATTACTGGATATAAATTTAGATTTACTTATTTGGTTCTTAAAAAGGAAAATATTTGAATTGTAGATAATTTTGTAGAAAGTGTACAATGAAGTTACGAGCCTAAGCCGCTGCGCAATATAATGTCCGGAAACAAAAATTTAATATATATATATGTAAATATGGTAATAACACTACTTGCTATTGGTATTTTTGCCTACAATTTTGTCCAGATTTTTTTACAATAGACAAAAACTTTATACAATATCTTTCAAATTATATCGCTACACAACATCGCTTAAAAATTGCCAGTATCCGATGAAGCTGTAAAAGCCAAAAAAGGCTAACAGCAATTACATCACCGAAATTATATATAAAAATTGCCGTGGAACACTATTCAAAATGGCGTAGTGCGATAGTGGATAAGAATACAAAGACGATGGAGGGGTGCGGGTCGGCTTCTTGAGTATATAATTTCGGTGATGTAATTGCTGCTAGCCTTTTTTTGGCTTTTACAGCTTCATCGGATACTACTTCTTGAGTGCGGGATAACCTAACGTATTACAGTGAGGCTACGTCCAACTAATGCAAAAATATTACTACTATAATAAACCTAGAGAGTTTGTGTGTTTGTCAGAATATAAAATTCCTTTTGCAATGCTTTTGCTATAGCGATTCAAAACTGTATCGCAAACTGTATTTGAATACTATAAAAATAGCTTTTTTTATTGGATAAAGTGACGAAACGAGCAAAAATTTGCGTGGAATAGATCGGTTTTAGCGATAAGGCCGCCCATTGTGCCTTTTTTCCTTTTTGAATCTTTTGTTATAGTTTACAATAAAGTTATATTTAATTTAATTTAAAACGTTCACCTGATGGTAAGTGCAACGTCCGCACATAAGAATTGCTGTGCCACCCAGAACATTTCTGAGTAACACCACACTGCGTGACGGGCGCAGTGTGGTGTCACACAGAAATGTTCTGTCCACAACCAAACGGTCATTTAAACTATTTAAATAAACATTAATTCAACTTCGCTACATCTCAAAGACTGTGTAGTAAAAATGTACTAAGGAAGTTTTTTTTAATGAAAGTGACGGAACGAGCAAAACGTTTACGTTTGATGGTAATTGCAACGTCTGCCCATAACAGATGCTGTGTCACCCAGAACAGTGTGACACCACAATGCGCCCGTCATCCTGAGACATCAGTTCTTAAGTCTCAAATGCCCAGTGATTACGCTAGCGCCCTTCAAACCGAAACAGCATTGCATATTATGGTATTATTCTGCACGAATAAGACTCCGGCGTACAATACCTTAGTCGCTGTAGGCGCTACCTCAGTAGGAAAGAGGTAGGTGCTATTCTACTCTGCCGGACATCTATCGGAAATTATTCCCTATTTAATAGCAAATAAAGAATTTGAAATTGAATAGAAGATGTTGGGTAACTGGTACTAAACTGGTAACAAGGCAAAAGTGCCCATCAATACATGTTTTACTAAAGGTCAAATACGAAATCGCGCAACCGGTATAATACAAAATTAAATACCTACTCGACCAATTGTATGCAGCAGCGGATTTTTTTTTTGATTTGTTTTTCAGCTTGTACTACTACTACTTCCGTATGTATTCTGATCTTTTTTACTAACTTTATATTTTTATATCGCAACTCCTTGGATACACATTTTTTATCTTAAACTTCCAATTTAAGAAATACATTTATTACAATATTATACCTGTGATTATGCATATGAAAGTTCAATTATTAATTACAAATTAAATTATATACATTTAAACTTTCATTTAAGGTTATACAATACGTAAATCATAAGATATTTTAATATTATTAGGTTAAGTAGTAAGTAGGTATTTTGTTGGTAACAGCAGTCATTGTGTAATAGAGCGCTCTGCTGACTCTGCCACTGCTACCAGTGATAATTTATACACCATATATTGACAGAATATATGGTGTATAAATTGTAGTAGTTTGAGTAGTTCATCAAAATATACAAGGTTTTTCTGGCAAAGAATTAGAGGTAGAATTATTTTTAGAAAAATATAATGTTGACTTATTTTGTCTAAGAGAACGCTGGTTAAAGGAGTCTGATATTGTTAGGCTTTGATAGCTATCATGTTGTTAGTGCCTATAGCAGAAAGTGTTCAAATCGCAGGGGGTCACTAATAATTAGTAAAAATGTTATACAAACAAAGGAAAGATATTATTGAACTTTCCTTAGACTGCGAAATATCTTGTGTTGAACTGGATGAATACATAATAATTTGGTTACACACCTTATGATACTCGTAGTAACTTTAGTGAATACACACCTTATGATAGTAACTTTAGTGAATTTGAGTGCATATTAGATGATGTTTTGAAATTAGCTGATAAGGGCAATAAATAATGTTCCGTCTACCACCGTTTCGTAATGGCGTTCAGAGGAACCTCATTACGAAACGGTGGTAGATTTTAAAAACATGACGTTTGACAACCGAAATTTATATTTCTTTCGTTGAAGAATAAATAATTTTTATTTAATTTCATATCTTTATCAAAACTAAATAATTATCTTGTAATTAAATTCTTATCTGTCGCTTTATACAAAACCATATTGATTAAGATAAATAATAAATAAAAGGAAGATTACTAACATAAAGGAAGTTGTACTATGACCAATGCTGTTTCTTTGACCGACCCTTTCTTAGATCTTATCGCATAGACTAATAGTAAAGACAAAGGGAATATAATATTGCCGCCTTGGATGGCAGTAGCATCTTGGCACAGAACAAATATTTATAATGCGTACATATAGTAATTCCTGGTGTCGTCTAGAAGGTATCAAACAGAATTATTGGGTATAAGACAAAAAAATATATTTTTCACCCTTGATTTTAACCAACCAATGTGACGTACCTTTTATAGGTACATATGGACTGGTACTAAAGACTGGACTATATCATTTGAACAATTTTTGAAACGAAGGTAGTCGACGACTGCCCATAGCAGTGCTGTGTCACCCAAAACATCTGTGTGGCACCACACTGCGCTCGGCACTCTGAAACATCAGTTTTTTAGCCAAGTGATTACATTAGCTCTCAGTGTCCTTTCAGTTTCGAAATAAAGTAATGTTTGCGCATTATTGCTTGAAGGCAGAAAAACTGGCGCTACGGTGGAGTCTAGACGGTAGCCAGCACCAGTAAAGAAAAAAAAACCTTTTAACTAACTCCTTTAGTTAACTTCGTCCTACAACTACTCCATTCTGTCTCTGCATCACCCATCGGTAGACTGGTAGAGAATTACTCAGACATTACGTACACCTAGATATATTCTGTCCCTGTAATTTACGGTAATTTTAAATTCTACTTATTAAGTTTTGATTTGTTAAGTAGTTTATATCTATCTTAAGTAGTTTATATAATCTATAATCTATCTAATAAATATTATATCTTAAGTAGTTTATTTAAATTTGTAATTCACTGTGAAATTTAACAAACTGTATTAATTAAGCTGTATCTTTTATTGTTATGGTCATTTTCCTAATTTAAAAAAATAAATAAAAAGTGTTACCGAGCATCATCAAAACATCATCAATCAGAGTTTCATAAAATAACATTAGATTATTTAAGTTAGGTATCTTAGACCGAGAAGATAGCCGACAGAAATCTAACAGGTTATGTATATGGTGTAAAACTTGTGATAGGAGATGCTATGCAATGTATGGCTGATCGAACGCTAACGTTCCCTACGTTAGCGTTCGATCAGCCATACATTCAAAAATTTGAGAAAACTCTACATAAAGCTCAGGTCCGGTCAGCTGTAGAGTACTGCTGCCATATATGGGCTGGAGCTGCTAAATATCAACTGGCAGGCTTGGACTCGGTGGAGAGACGGGCCAAGCGGCTAATCGGTGATCGTGACTTGGTTACTACCAATTTGTCCAGTCTCGAACACAGGCGTCGGGTGGCCAGTCTCTCGGTGTTCTACAGGTTACATTTTGGAGAGTGTGCGAAGGAATTACATGAGTTAATCCCCCCTTCCCCTTTCCATCTTCGGACAACAAGACGCACGGCGGGTTTCCATCCTTTTGTTGTAGATATACCCTGCATTCGGACGAAGCGTTTTGCTTCGGAGTTCATAATGCTTCCATCAAAGGACTGGAATAATTTGCCTGCATCAGTCTTTCCGTCCGATTACAATGTGGGTGTTTTCAAGAGAAGAGTGAATAGGCTTTTTCTAAGCTAGTGTGCCTACTGCTGTCCGCTAGCGACTAGCTGTCCCGGAGTAAAGTTACGTGGCACTTTTGCAAGAACTCCCAATTTCCTTGGAGCTGCTTTAGCCTTAGACTCAATGAACCGCTCAAAGTTAAGGTTCGACGTGATCTCGAGTCCTAATAACTGAAGGCGGTCGGTGTATTCCAGAGATACATTCTGAATTGTAGGAGCCAAGGTGAACGGGCTGCTTTTGGCGGAGAACAGACACGCTTGCGTTTTGTTGGCATTGAATCTCACAAGATTGGTATTGCCCCAGTTGGAGACTGCCTGCAATGTGAGATTCATACGCTCTACCATGATGGCCTCCCGAGCAGACTGTACTTGATCCCGTCTGGCCTGATATCTCTCCATAACTGTGCTGTCATCTGCATACCCAAAGATACCGGGCTCGAGCAGGTCGTTTATGTGCAGCAGAAAGAGATGCAAGACTTATGCAACGATAAATATCTCAATTAAAGTCTGCCTTGTTTGTCTGTCTGATGAACGTATGTAGGTAAAAAAACTATTAAAGCTATTAAAAATAAATTATAGATAATAACCGTTGGATTAGTTAGTAGTAATTATTTAATTAAAGTAGTATTATTGAATGATTTCTTATATTTACCTCCTTATAAGTCCCCCGTGACCATGGGTGCTGCAAAGTACTCGAAACGTCGGGTTATAAATAGTTTAAAAATTAAACGCGATAAAATCCGTAAAAGTAGTTTTATTAAATAGTATTATTTAATTATTATTGTTATTTAATTTAAAGTCCAATAATTTATAACTAATGTTCTTAATACTCGTACATTGAAATATTATATAAAATGAACACGGTTTCATAATTTAATGTCTTTATTACCAAATCACTTAACATTGTTGTACAATGTAATGTTGAATCAATAACGACAGAATTTTTATCTCATCAATGCGATAATAATAACGATTTATAAATAATTTGCATTCTTGTCATCATTCCTAACCTTATTTTAATAACGTCAGGTAACCTACGGTGAAAGTTCTGTTAAGTACAACATTTGCCGTTATATAATATCAACGTTGCATGTCTTTATTATTTCATTTCTTCTTTCAAAGCTCTATCACTACAATTCGCAACCTATACCTAACTGTCCCGCTTATTTGGAAACAAAAACAGTATACATAGTTTAATATTTTTATGAATGTTTTTAATGAATAATGCTTAAATAATGAATAATCGCTTACCGCTTAAATCCATGGTGAAAGTCTGTCTCTAGTTTTATTAATTATTATTCACTGACGAAGAAATTTAATAACACAAGTATACAAGATAAAGTCAAGAGAACCTATTCAGTCGGCGCGCGAATACACACTACTACTCCGATTGTTCACTCTTTCTGTTGGGTCCACGTTCGCTCATTTCATTGACTGGTGTAACCGCATCATTCTCATAACGGTGTTAAATTAACAAAGGCGACAGATACAGAAATGAAAGAACAGATTATCAACAATGTTAACGCGATATTTTTTTATTCAAGGGCTTTTTAAAAGTGGTTAATAAGTATCCATTTCTATTTTAGGGATTCCTACTGTGTTTTATAGATACACTACCTATACAAGTGCTTTGATAGATATCTTATTTTTAGACATAAGACCTATTTTATGTTTTGTATTAAGTAATTTGAAGTACTTGGGTTGTTCGGACATTATAACCACGTGGTAAATGGAACCATAACTTTGTCTTTAATTACTGTAAACTAGGTTATAGATGTAATTTCATAGTTTTAGTTTTACTGGTGATCGTATTTCTATGCGGGAATCCACCTAGGAGGGTACCACCGCAGTGCTGGTTATTCAATCGCCAAGCAGTAGTGTGTAAACATTACTGTGTTTCGGTTTGAAAGGCACTGACCTAGCATTTACCATCAGCTGAACGATTTGCTCACCGTATTGCTTTCTTTTATTAAATAAGTTAGGTTAAATGAAATGTTAAGTTACAGAGTACTTGCATACTGAGTTTTGAATCCAGGGCTCGAAGCCATTATTTGTGCACCACACTATTCACTGGTATTCGTGTCTGGATGTGTATCGTGATTGTCCCGTACCTCTAACACTGTACCTGAGTCTTTCCTTTCGGATTCGGGAAGGTGAATGCGAGTGAGTGAATGTATTTACGCTAATTACACTATAATATATCATGTACATTTGATAACTTGGATGTTAACATGACATTATTGCTTTAGTAGTAAATGTAATAGTTTTGTAATAAAAATAGTCGGCAGGGATAAAATACTGTTGAAAACGGGTATGTGTTTGAGTCAAGAGAATATTTTTTTGATGTTAAATCTCATCTGTCTTTTAACATACAAGTACTAGTAAGTGTATATTCCCCTTTATCATGAAATATTGTATGTAATCGGCGATCATTTATGTGTACGATTTACGCCAATACGGGAAAAAAGAGTGACTGTATGTATGTACTCGTATACAACGTACACGTAAAAAAAATGGAAGTGTTTTTCAGTGATTTACGTTTTTTTAAATCTCCTATTTTATATATTCGCTTAGCTGAAAGAAAAAGTTCGAAGGTAAGTGGCAAACATGAAGTTAATACGGATAATGTACAGAAACTCTGGCATCAATGTTGACTTTGCTGCGTTGATTTCGGAGTTACATGAAATATAAAGTTTTTACACACACAATCACTGGCTTAGGTCGTATACAATACAGTTATAGACGAATTTAGTTGGCTATCTTCATTTATTTGATATGCAGTGTACCTTTTATCAAGAGCCGTGGCAGGTCAGGGGCTTACCTTATATTTCATAATACGCGAGTGACCTGAGTTCAATCCTCGCTGCCAGCCTGCCGACCTCTAAAAGCGAATGATTTTTAATCCATACTAATATAATAAATGCAAAAGTAACTGTCTCTATCCGTTTGTTACCTTTTCACGGTTCAACCGCTGAACACGATCTTGACGAACTTTGGCACAGCGATAGCTTGCATCCTAGAGACAGACATAGGATACTTTTTATCCCGGAAAATCAAATAGTTTCCACGGGATATTAAAAAAAACCTATATCCGATGAAGTCGCATCTCGAGGCAGTACTTAATAAAACGTAATTGTTTATGTATTAAAAAGGTTGTAAAATTGTTTTACGTTATATTACTGTCACTTTTATATTTTACTAGGTGACCTCGCCGCTCTGTATGCACAGACGACGTTAGAGTTCAAATAATAAAAAAAAAGCTAAAATGATCCGAGCATAACTATCCAAGTATGTGTAGTTTCAAGTCAGAAATTGTTATGTAAACGAATATACAACAGGAAAAAACTCAAAACATTGTCATTCAACTATGATATTATTACAGACGGATACTTCCATCTAACTTTTGTGTATAATGTATGATAATCAGTCTTGATCTTACCACGACCTTGGCAAAGTTAACAGGAAAAATGCTAAGTGAATGATCATGTGGCCATGTTTTCTATAGAAAAAACAATGAGAAACCTTTTCCCTGTTTTAAGTTAATCGCCTCTACTACGAACTGTTCTGTTCACTTGTTTGTATTATAAATATATTACACACAAGTGAAATATTAATTGTAATTTATTGTTATATTTTCGTGGTCTACGGATATTTGTATGGCCTACAGTTAGTTGTTCTTCGTTGGAGAGTTTGTGAATGTGCTATTTATGTCTGTAAAACCCACCGAACGATGCTTTTCATAAAATGGGTAATACACCATTTTATATTGTCTTAGCATTGATTTTAACAAATATATATTTTATATTCTTAATGGTTTTTCGTTAAGTAACACCTAATTAGACTAACTGTAATAAATGAATTATTAATATCCATAAAATTATACATAGGCCAGCAGCATCCTCCTGGAACATCTGAACTAAATAAACTGCGGTTGCCAACCCGCCTGCCAAGCGTGGCAACTATGGCAAAATCGCTCCAAAATGAGAGCTACAAACTTTTGTAGCTACAACGGCGCAGGAATAGTGCCTTCAATTTACGCGCAAATACTGAAACAGTCAGTCGCGACCTACGTAGTACCAATGCGATAAGATCGGAGGTACGGTTAAAATGCATTGTTTTTATTGGATAAAGCGACGAAAATTGAAACCAGAAAATGGCATGTTCCTGGAACATCTGAATAAATAAACTGCGCTTACACCTATAAAAAAATTCTAATAACTCAGTAAATTTACATACAACCAAACGGCCATTTAAACTATTTGTATAATCATTAATTCAACTTCGCTACAACTCAAAGGCTGTGTAGTAAAAATGTACTAAGGTAGTTTTTTTTAATGAAAGTGACGGAAACAGCAAAACGTTCACCTGATGGTAAGTGCAACGTCTGCCCATAACAGATGCTGTGTCACCCACAACAGTGTGACACCACAATGCGCCCGTCATCCTGAGATATCAGTTCTTAAGTCTCATATGCCCAGTGATTACGCCAGCTCTCAGTGCCCTTCAAATCGAAAAACAGTAATGTTTGCACACTACTGCTTCACGGCAGAATAACTGGCCCCGGGGTGGTACCTACATAGACGGATTCCTGCATAAGAATCCTACTACCAGCTAAGGTTCAAGTAGTTTCAGGTAGTTTCAAATGTAAGGTTCTTTCAAGTAAAACTGGCATATAAAAGCTAAAATATTAATTTCCTCAAACAAATTTTTTATGGCAGTATCCTAAATATGTGAGACAATTACTGTTTATTTTAATATTTATAATAATTTAAATACTTATTTTACTAACTAATGATCACGTCAATAAATAAATTTAAATAAAAAAAAAAACAGTTCCATTAGCGAAATACGAGAGTAGCGTAAGAACTTCCACACTCCGCATATCTTTATAAAAAAACCAATAACTTATTATGCTGTGAAAAAACCATAATTTATTAGGTGGGTTTCTAGCGCGGTGCCCTTGATTACTATTGAATAAAGTTTTTGTACCAGTAATTTATGGCTAACATTATCAAATACCTCTTTGAGATCAATAATGAAAACCAGGGCAAGTTGTTTTTAATCAATTTTAATTTAACTTTTAAATTTGCTACTATGTCCATACAGTAAAGTAGTAAAGTAAAGTTTCAGCCTATAAATGTCCCACTACTGAGCACAGGCCTCCTCTCATTTCTGAGAGGGTTTTGGAGCTAGGAAGAATCCGCCACGCTGCTCCAATGACGGACTTCACATGTCTTCGAAATATTTTTAATTTCTCAGACATGCAGGTTTTCTTCACGATGTTTTCCTTCACCGCCGAGCACGTGGTAAGTCAGCACTTAAAATTGCAATTAACAATTTTAGTGGTGCCGGCACCGGGAATAGAACCCAGGGTCACTCGCGTACTATGAAATTAAAAGCGAGCGCCTAGCCCCTGAGCTACCACGGCTCTCAATACAGGCAGAATCTCATACAGGCAGAAAGAATATTATACAAATGGAATATTACTGGCATTCAAAAACTTTTAAGCTAATGACAGAGTTCCACTGCGTTACATGTTACGGGGTATTTTAATATAATACTCTCAATGTCACAATAATATTAGTGTTGATGAGTTGTAACTATCATTTACAATCATTTATACAATACAATGAGATCAAGGAAGTAATTAAGACCACTTAATTAATTTTATGAGGTTCATATAATATTAATAGGTGTATAGTAGATATTAATGGACAGTATTGACTTATACAATCCTAGGTACTTAAGTTTTTATTTTTTCACGAGTTAATTGATGAATAAGAATGACTGTTGGTGATTTTTTACTGAGTGTGTTAGCTTTATTATATACGTTTGCTTTATTATATGTATATACTTATATACCGCAAATAACGTGTCATTATACTGTTTTTGCATAGTTATTATGGTGAAAAGGAACATAAAACAATCGAGTGTTTCTTGATCGTTTTTTAGGATTATCTATTTTAACACGGCTTATTAGTGTAGAATGATATAATTATTATGTAAAAGTATTTATATTTTCACACCAGATTGTATTTTTTTTTCATATTTGCACCTGCCATCATTTTCCTGGTCTGCCAGGGTTGACTGGCAGAGAATGCCTCTAGGTATTATGTCCACCCATTGTATTCCTTAAATTAAGATGTTACAATATATGTTAAATAAATAAATGGTTTACAGCGGAGTGTAAGACTTCAGGAAAAAAAATGGTATCCAACAGAAGTCTTCGATCATGTAAAGGTAATAAGTTATAAAATTTGCAGTCATCTTGGTAAGTTAGAGAAGAGTTATGACGTCTACGATATTTGAATTTGGGTATTTTTAAGAATCTCTTTTGAATTAGTTTAAGGCTATCGATATAAACTTCATATTGCGGAGGTCACATCGGGCTACTATATTTCAATATACTACGAACATAAGCAAAGTTTTAACTAGTCTAAGGCAGGTGGTATTATTGAAAGACTTACATATACGCGAAACGAAATCAAGGTTCTTGAGGGCTCTACTTCGTATATGCTCAATATGCTTCGACATTATAATTTTGGAATCGAAGACTACTCACAAATCACGGACTTCATCGGGCCTCACTATCCCACTGCTACAAAATTTATACAGTTATAAGAAGAACCCAATTATGTATTATGTATGTATGTACATAATTGGGTTCTTAAGACTAAAGCAAATACACTGACATTTGTTAACATTAATAGATATGTAGCTTTATAAAACCTATAAATTGAATCTAAATCACCTTGTACAAGTTTGCAGTTATTTAAACCATATATTTTTTTATCATCGGCGTATAACAGATATTTAGCATTTTTAAACACTCATCGGCATCGTATAAATAGGCGCAGTATAATAGTGGATCGAGGTGTGATCCTTGTGGTACACCCGAGGGAATTATAACAGTTTGGGATTGATTTGTCAGAAGGATATAAAATTTATTCTGGTGGTAGGATTCCTATGCAGGACTCCATCTAGGTAGGTACCACCCCAGGCCAGTTATTCTGCCGTGAAGCAGTAGTGTGCAAACATTACTGTATTTCGGTTCGAAGGGCACTGAGAGCTGGCGTAATCACTGGGCATAAGAGACTAAGGAACTCATGTCTCCGGGTGACGGGCGCAGTGTTTTGCCACACAGAAATGTTCTGGGCAACGCAAAATTTGTTATGGGCAGTAGTTATACTTACCATCAAGTGAACGTTCTGCTCGCCGCGTCACTTTATGCAAGAGCTTGGTTTTTCGAACCATATTATTTTATTGAATAAGGCAAACTACTTTCTGTGATCTACGCAATGGCCTTAGATACTCGTAAATCATAGAACATGTCAATCGAATTTTTATAAAATATGTTTTAATATTAAATGACGATGGTACTTAGTTAAAAATAAAGTTCTCAAATTATAAAAAAGCAGTAATATGCAAAACTGTGCTTTGAAAAGTTACTTGTCCGAGTGATATTATGCAGTAACATTACCAATGTGCCGTAGATACTGGCGGTCGGTCGAGTGCAGCAATACTTTTTTTTTATAGAAGAGGGGGACAAACGTGCAAAAAGGTGCGTTGCCGTTCTTTGAGAAAGGATTTAATAGTATTTTTTTAATTTTATACAATTACTTAATAGTAATTAACTTTTTTTGAAAAAAAATGAAAACCAGAAGGTGGGCAGGAGCATCTTGATGGAACATCTGAATAAATAAACTGCGGTTGCCAACCCATCTGCCAAGCGTGGCAACTATGGCAAAATCCCCCCAAAACGAGAGCCAAACTTTTGTGGCAATCTATGGGGGAGACATATGTTCAGCAGTGGACTATTGATAGGCTGAAATGACGACGACGACGACGACGACAACGACTTTTTTTTAATAGTAATTGTATAAAATCAGTAGTTTGAAATTACTCAACATCATGCATTACATTAAATAATACCATACAATATATGGATGTGGGCTGAGACTCATGACATTCTTAAATTATTTTTTATTTTTTTTATTTGATAAAGTGTCGAGATGAGCAAAACGTTCACCTGATGGTAAGTGCAACGTTTGCCCATAGCAGATGCTGTGTTACTCATAATATTTCTGTGTAGCACCACACTGCGCCCGTCACTCTGAGACATAAGTTCTTAAGTCTCATATGCCCAGTGATTACGCTAGCTCTCAGTGCCCATCAGACCGAAACACAGTAATGTTTGCACACTACTGCTTC
Source organism: Luehdorfia chinensis (assembly GCA_019845155.1). Lineage (NCBI taxonomy): Eukaryota > Metazoa > Arthropoda > Insecta > Lepidoptera > Papilionidae > Luehdorfia > Luehdorfia chinensis. Next base: position 7,175,272 of record JAHVAK010000025.1, on the reverse strand, counting down.
ACGGCAGAATAACTGGCCCTGGGGTGGTACCTACCCAAACGGATTCCTGCATAGCAATCCTACCACCAGTAAAGTTGTTTTAGTTTAGTATTAAGTAAATGTATTCAGATGAAGAGGAAAAAATTATACTGGGAAATGTAAACATACAAATAAAAATAATTAAAATACATACTTTAATTGCGACAACAATATACTCGTTACATACTCTTCCGAGATTTTGTCGTCGCCGAAATTATATATGACCGAAAATGTATGAAACATTTTCGGTCATATATAATTTCGGTGATGTAATTGCTGTTAGCCTTTCTGGCTTTAACAGCTTCATCGGATACTGTGCTCACGAGCCAGGGGCCCGCGTGCCTGGTTTGGTTTGACCCAAACATAAATACTTAAATAAACTCCTACAAAAACATCGAAATTCGGACTGTGTCGCGTTCGCTGCGTGCTTGCGCGATTTCGAATATCTCAAATGATTTTAAGTCGTCTAATGACCGTCCGAGGGAGGCTGCGGGCCTCTATTCGGACTGTCGACTTGACATTTTCGGTGATGTAATTGCTGTTAGCCTTCTCGGCTTTTACAGCTTCATCGGATACTGTGCTCGCGGGCCAGGGGCCCGCGTGCCAAGTTTGGTTTTGTCGTTTCAATTCTATGTTATAGATATCTCGCATGATTAAGACAGTCTTCCGAGCCGATCTTAGGCACACCATCTCCAAGTTACTCTCGATACAACAGCTTCAAGTTACTACAGGAGAGAAGAGAGCAACCGATGAAATGCCAATGTGTTAGATAAAATGCCGATTTAATTAAAGACGTAAATAGCTAATCTATTGATAAAGGTATTATAACGTTAAAATATGCTTACTTATTATAATACGTAAATTATAAAGATTGATAAGATTGCCGTTTTCATTTTGATTTTCGGAGCGAACAATTGTTATAGATAAGGACTTCTGTACAGAAATATTAAACAAAAATATTTTATTTTTCCTTTAATATTCATTGCATCCGGCACAACTGTCTTTTTATTGAGTTGCATTTACTGGTGCTATGCTATGATTCCTATGCAGTCTAGGTGGGTAACACCATAGTGGGTGTTATTCGGTCTGAACGGCACTGGTAGTTATTGTAGTTACTGGGCATATGAGACTTAAGAACGGACTATCTCAGGGCGACCATATAGTCAGTGACACAGCATTTGTTATGGGCCGACGATGCACTTACCACTAGGTGCACGAGTTGTTCGTTTTATTACTTTCTTTCATAAAAAAGAACTTAATTTATTCTCAAACGATTCAAAGTAAACTTTGATTTAAATATTTTAACTGAATGTTTGCTCTCGTATGACGCTATAATTCACGGCAAATATTTCTGCTTTATTTCTAACACAAATGAAAATCGCTTCGTCAGCATTGATAAAATAAAAATGTAATTTTAAGACTCACGGACACGGACCCGATTTCCATCTATCAAAACCATGTACTCGTATTAGTTGTTATTTCACATCAATATAACTTTACATAAAGACTGATTTCTTAATCACGATCAGACTGTTATTAGTTCACTGCTGGAAATAGAAAGAAGGAATGATTAGATCTACAAATACCTGACCACTAGGTGTGTCACGAGTTGTTCGTTTTATTACTTTCTTTCATAAAACAGAACTTAATTTATTCTCAAACGATTCAAAGTAAACTTTGATTTAAATATTTTAACTGAATGTTTGCTCTCGTATGACGCTATAATTAACGGCAAATATTTATGCTTTATTTCTAACACAAATGAAAATCGCTTAGTCACCATTGCTAAAATAAAAATGTAATTTTAAGACTCACGGACCCGATTTCCATCTATCAAAACCATGTACTCGTATTAGTTGTTATTTCACATCAATATAACTTTACATAAAGACTGATTTCTTAATCACGATCATACTGTTATTAGTTCACTGCTGGAAATAGAAAGAAGGAATGATTAGATCTACAAATACCTGAATGATTCGGATTACCACTTTTGGAAGACGGATTGTTAATCGCAGTAACAAACATTTCGCATTTATGAAGCAGCTGCCCATCGTCGGTCTGTGTATTTTCGGTCTCGCATTTTTGAAGATGGATTTTTTTATGGAATAATGTGACGAGACGAGGGAATTGTTCATCTGATGGTGGAACGTTTGCCCATAACAAATGCCGTGTCGTCCAAAACATATATGTGTTATATTGTTATTGAGCATTTGGGCACTTGAGCATTGTAATTTGTCGACCGCGTGACATAGTGGTCCGAGTACCCGCCTGGTTCGGATCCCACCAGAGACCGAAATCACTCAATATACAGGGCATCATTTAAATAATATAATCAAGATAGTAAAAAGGATCAGGCGTTGCTTTGCGGAAATCCATTATAAATCCTAATGCATGAAACACAAAGATAGAATGTACGCCTCCAAATTCAGTACAATTTGAAAGAAGATGAGTGAAACTTTTTTTGGTCTAAAATTAATACTTAGCCATGTCCACGGCTCTTAATTACTGCATTACATTGGCAGGCTTGATTCTATTAAGTTTGGACATTAAATAATTCTCTTGAAAAACGTTGTTTCATTTCTCTTAAATTGCCACATTGTATTCTGAGTACTGAAATCCGTTAGCTAATAAATGTAAGAAAGAAATAGGTTGCGAGTCGAAAAATTACAAAATTACTTTTACCGAACGCATGCTACCCTCTTAGAATCATTGTCATGCTTGATAGTCAGAATGACCCAGAGTACGTCTTTAGCATAGGGTAACATTGTTTCCTCCAGTATATTTTTGTACAGAAACTAGCCTTGTTTCTTTATATGTCTAGCACCCCCAAACTTTCACTTTCCGCCCCCATGCTTTAATGTCTTTTTTATTAATATGGAGTTGAAAGCTTTATTCTCAGTGCGTCGTCAGTTTTCACATCTTCTTGCAAATGCGATAATTGTTTGCTTAAGACTTGCGAAATTTCCGTTATGATATTGTTGTTCTTAATTAAATGGCCTCCAAATATATACATAACATTTTCTTCACAAAACCGAAAGCCACGTAGTCTGCTCTCGCAACCACCGGTATTTTACCGCACTATATTTCTTTGCACTATGCGACCAAAAAAGGGTTTATAGCGCCAAAAATAGACATCGGTGGATAATAATAATTATTTAAGGTTTCTTAACTACCCGAGGTTGATATCTTTGGTAATCTGACCAAACACCCTACCATCTAGGGTGAGATATTGTTAAACTGATGGACGACGCGACTTTGCTAATAAAATATGTCCATGCCATCGAATCAGCTGTTTGATTTGACTGTCCAAAATCGTGACGCTCGCAGACAAAATAGCCAGGAGTATTTCAGTTTTTAGTTGAACTGATAACGCAACAACACAATTTTGTTCGGACTGTTCAATGTTTTCGTCAATTAAGAGCACTTGAGAGCCAAAAATTTTGAGAGTCGGTTGTGTGCAGTTCAGTCACCTATTTGCTGCAAACTGGTGACCCCAAAGAGATATGTAGAACGCAGCATGCTTCTCCCAACCACAGAAACAACGTTATCGGCAGCCATCGCAGTCACAACACCAGAGATTTCTTCTTCGATGAGACTTCCAGTCTCAGCGAAGGAGTTATGTAGCGACATCTATATCGTGTAACATGAGAAGCTCAAGAAATATGTCATACGTCCAACACTACGATATTAAAGTTTCTGAGAACCATCGTCATCTCATCCCGTGGGTGTCGTAAAAGTCGATAGAGGGAAAATTAAAACCAGAAGATGGGCACCAGCATCTTCCTGGAACATCAGAATAAATAGACTGCGGTTGCCAACCCGCCTGCCAAGCGTGGCAACTATGCCAAAATTCCCCCCAAAATGAGAGCTACAAAATTTTATATCTACTCGTATCTATGGAGGAGGCCTATGTTCAGGAGTGGACTAGTGATAGGCTGAAATGATGATTATAATGAACTATATACGAGTATACAACATTAGATGTTGTATACTCGTATATACTCGTAGTTTGCACCTATTACGGCAACCTTTTTACAGCTTCATCGGATACTGTGCTCATAGGCCAGGTGCCCGCGTGCCAGGTTTGGTTTGACCCAAACATAAACACATAAATAATACTCCTGCAAAAACCTCGAAATTCGGACTGTCGCGTTCGCTGCGTGCTTGCGCGATTTCGTATATCTTAAAATAATTTAAAGTCGTCTAATTACCGTCCGAGGGAGGCTGCGGGCCTCCATTAGGATTGTACCAGGACTAAGAACTCAGCAGTTAGCTACTCAATTGTCACAATATTTTTATTAATATATTTGTATATTATATGTATATATTTATTAATATCTATGTAACTATATTAGATAATACATATAGGCTGGTAAATCTGGACCAAAGGGTCACAACGCTAGAACATCGTTTGTTAGAAAATCAGGGAATGTCAGCAGACCCGAAAGTCAACGATACCATAGCTGAACTTAGGTGTGAGATACAGGAACAAGATCAACTTTTGCTTTTAAACGATATCGAGATTTCCGGAGTGGCCGAAAATAGTGGGCAGAGGTTTTATTTTAATGAGCGTCTTACTAAAGTCAACCGATACTGGTTCTATAAAGTCCGAGAAGAAGGTTGCCGTAATAGTTGGCGATACGTCTGGAAGGACGTATTTATGCTTGTTAAGATCTTTGCGGTTCATGCTCTCACTAGGCACATCCAAACTGTCGTCGAGGACTCCTCGAAACAGGTTCCAGTGGCGGACGACCACCGCTGGATCCTTCCTAATGACATAAGGACCTATTGAGGCGCAAGAACGCTCACGATTTATATCCTACCGTAAGTAACAGATCAACTTTCATACAGGAAGAAGCTCAGAAACGATCGGTGGGATAACAGTCTCACAAACATCTAACCATCTCACCTCTTCTTCTGGCTACTTCTAAAATCACACAAACGAGGCACCTCCCGTTCAATGCCTCCTTTAGTACGCCCTAACAATCCGCCTGCCTTCCTCGACGAAGAAAAGGCAGCACCTTACCGGTCGACACCGCCCACGTCGACAGCGAGGTCGATCGGAGGGTTTCTCAACCGCTCCGCGATTCCGTATCACCGGTTAACAGCACCAAAGTAGAGTCGATAATTAAAAACCTCCGTCCGAGGAAATGGAGGCGCCCACGCGCTCTACTCAGCACGACACACACACACAATTACCATCTCCCGCCCTCGCCGTCGGCGAGGGGGTATCAGACAAACTTATTCGAGATACCGCCTCATCTCAGGCCGGTTTTTACCTAGCGATAGTGTCAATAACAGACGCGTCAATTGAGTTTCTTGCGCCATTTCTTCTCCAGCGGAAACGCATTCCGAATTGGTGGTAAATTTAGTTGATAATAATCTTGATAGTATTAATAGTAGTTTTAATATTGCCCTCCCGATTGAAATAACTGACCGAGCCGAGGGCGGCCCCCTTGGGCACCCTCGAGTCAGTTACTCTCGCGAACAGGATGACGGACCAAGGCGAGCTCCCCTCTCGGGGGTTGCGCCAGTCATCCATAAATAAAGGTCTCGGCTAAGCGCCCACAGACCATTCCCCCGCCCTCCGTATGGAAAAAACTCGCGACCCCCGCGTCCATCAGAAACTCGGCTTCGCCGAGCACACCGACCGCTCCCGTCGCGAGTCGACAAGTCAACGAGAGCGACTTACGTCTCGTCTCTCCCTTCGCCGCCCAACTTCGCCGCCGCCGCAACGTCCACGACGTTTCCGCCCTCGCAAAGGCACTCAGGGATACCAATGGTAAATCCGAGGACAGGATCGCCGCAGCCATGCGGGTACCATGTAACCTCGGCTTTAGTTAACTTTCAAGCCTCATCTCTCACACTCTAATACACACACAAATACCCAATCAAATTTAGCACACAAATAAATCATTCACAATACCGCCCCTCAGGCTGGTTTTGCTTATTAATTATGATTAGTATGAGTTTCTTGCGCCATTTCTTCTCCAGCTTCAAATTGGTGGTAAATTAGATGTTTAAAAACGTCCTCTCGATAGAAGTGACTGATTATTTTATTTCTGGTATTCTGTCGATGTCTCTAATTTTTTTACTTTTAAGTTAAATAGTTTTTAATTATTATTTTTTTATTTTTATTGAATGTTTAGATTTATATATACTTTTCTTTTTCTATGTTTTTATTAATCACTGTGCTGCATGTTGTGCCGTTAATAAATGATCTTTCTTTTTTCTCCTGATGAATCTCAAATCATATTCACTTCCCACCTTAGACTTTTTCGGTATAGGTGTAATTACCACGCACTTCCATTGCTCTGGAAAGATACCTTCTGAGATAGATTTCTTGACTGTAGTTGAGATAGCACTTAAAGAATAAGGAAGAACAAGATTTAACATTAAAATTGAGATACCATCGAAGCCGGTAGATTGAGTAGAAGATGATTTAATAATGCGTGCAATGAAGAACTGAGAAGTTTCCGCGAAAGTTAAGACTGAATTCGAATACCTCTTCTATTGAATATGTCATTATTTCGCTTGCAAAGGGAAGATGGCTCTTAATAAAATGATCATTTGATTTATCAGGAGCAGCTTAAAAATTGGAGACATTAACAACATCTGCAGGCTATTACGTATCCAAAGTGAAGATCAAGTGAAGTTATTTATTCAGATGTTCCAGTAAGATGCTGCTGCCCATCTCCTGGTTTTCATTTCCCCTCTGTCGACTTTTACGACACCCAGATGATGGGGTGGCAGATTCTCTAAAGCCGCCACCACACGGCCTTCTGTCTATTAGACAATATTAAATTATTTAATACATATATTTTAACTAAATTATATGTTGTTGAGATACAGATTGTTCGCTAATTTGTTGTATGTTCATCGAAGTAGACACCTTTTGGTAAAGTTTCTGAAAAAAACATGTAACACTATGCTTTCATATAAATACTACAAGGCAAACAGGCATTCAATTGTTTGCCTACAGGCAATAAGGTTTTTTAATGCATAGTTTATTAAAATATGTGAATAATTTAAAATCTATACATATACTTACTTAAAAATTTTGGGACGCTAAAAATAAATAACTAAATACATTACTATCATTTTTAGAAAAGTCTGTATGTCTGTCTGTCTGACTGTCAGTTTGTTTGTGAACGCATCACGCCTAAAGTACTGAGTTTAATAGACACATAATTCAAAAGACACATTAAGAAAAACTTCCTGTAACATTTAGTCTTTGTTTTATTAAAATAAAAAGTTATGAGTATTTGAGTTTACGAACTATTAGTTCAATGGTGGCAATGAATCAATGCACTCCATTTAAGTCTTATCTAAGAAATTGTAATTAAATAACATAAAATTAGGTTGTATAAATAAAAACTTAGTATTTAGTATCTGAAACACAGTAAACGAAAATATAATTTTATTATATCTTCTCACAAAGAATAACCTTTATACTAAATACAATATTTAATAATTATCACTAGATGTTAAGATTTTCCGCTGTTTAAATGTCGTTGAGAATTTAGGTTTAAATATGGACACACGTTGAATATTTTGATTCAGGGCAGGTCCAACTGCCTATTATAGTTCTTTTTAATGCGTACTTACTGCTGCCATCTGATTTTTAAATATTATAATAATTAAACTAATTTAACATTACGCTTGAAAACTTACCATTTTTATCTTTACATGTAATAAAAATGTAAACTTCTCGTGTTTATACATTTCAAAATTTTGTGAAGTTAATGATTGTGGGAGGCTAAAATAAGTAACTAAATACATTTCTATCATTTTAGAATTGTCTGTCTGTCTGTTTGTTTGTGAACGGACCTCGCCTAAGGCACTAAATTTGCTCAAAAAACTCCGTACGAAAATATTATAAAAGGTATCCTCTAACATTTAGTCTTTGTTTTATTAAAATCGGTTCATTCTATAAAAAGTAAGGAGTATTTGAAGTTTACGAATTATTAGTTCAATGGTGGCAATGAATCGATGCACTCCATTTAAGTCTTATCTAAGAAATATGAGTATGAGTCACAACGGCTAACAGCAAAAACATCACCGAATTTATATCAAAGCTTTGTGGTTGCTGAATGATAAGATGATTACTGAGTTTTAAGATATATGATAAGATATATGTTATTGATCGAATAGTCTGGATAAATGTTGTATTTATAAATTATTATTATAGGTTAGTTGGTTTGGGTTTACATATTTTTTATTAAATGAAAATACTTATTTTAAATTGTGTTGTAAATATGTATAAATAAATAAAATTGGAGTGACCGTCTGTGATTTTGTTTAATAAAGTTTCTTCTTAAACACATATAATACATATGAGATGACTTTCATTGACGGGGACTTTTCAGAGAACAATCTTAGCTACTTTTTATTCCAGAAATATTTAGGGTTCCTGCGTAAAATCTGAAAAACTATACAAATTAGGTGTTATCCCCGCGGCTTTAATTTGCATTTTGTTCATCATTATTTTCGTTAATGGCAGCCAAGTATTTCTCTTAATCCATACTTAATATTATAAATGAGAAAGTAATTCTCAGGGACAGACCCTCTGTCTGTTTGTTAACTATCACGGTTCAACCTCTTAACCGATCGTGCCGAAATGCCACAGAGATATAGCTTGTACCCTGGAGACGGACATAGGATACTTTTTATTCCAGAAAATCAAACACTTTCCACGGGATATTTGAAAAATCAATGTCCACGCGGACGAAGTCGCGGACGAAGTCGCGGACATCAGCTAGTTTCCAAATAAAAGCAAATTGTCATTGTTTAGATTGGTAGCAAATTGGATTGGGACAGGCTTGACTTACCCTGAAATGTATGAAGAAAAAGAAGAATGTAATGTTATATACTAATATAGATTTAAGGTGTTATAACTGTTAGCAGAAAGCAAACTTTTGTTTTTTTTTTCTAAATGTCTGTCACACACATATATACATTACTTGATATAATTATACGACGTTACTCTCAGTTTAGTTTTCTCGGAAAAAACCGCAAACCATCACCTAAATTTGGCTGCAAATTAGGAGAGCAAGCTTAAGGAAAACGATACTACTATACAGAAAAAATATAAGTTAGTAGGTTTGTTTTATAAATTAAATAAATAATATTTTGAAAAAAATTTCTTGTTTTTAGTTTGGTTTATTTATAAAAGCGTGTTTTTTTAATATATTATTTATTTTGTTACATACTAATTTAAGACGATGGCGCCTATAATTCATACATAATATATATATTAGCGCCATCTATTGAGTAATTTAGTTGGATCTTCTACAAAAGCGTGTTTTTTTAGTTTATTTAAACTATTATTTTTTACTTTTTTTTAGTCGAATTATTGTATTGTCATCGGTCTTCGACAGGTGTGCAAAATTTGAATTAAATCAGATCGTTCAAAGTAGGAGAAAATCGAGCCCTACAGCCACGATACAGGAGAAATCCCAAAGCGTGGCATCGTTTTCAAAAAAATACACCTATGTAACAGAAGAGAAATAAAACACGTTAATAGTCTTAACTTATTTATTCTCCACGTAATTTGTACAGAGTAACAACGCATCAGAGTGCGCACAACGTAAGATAATCAAAGTGAGTGCTCTTCGGTTTATATAGCGTCATCCCCTCCATATCGAGCGCGTTAGGATGTGACGTCACCAAAGGTCATTGATAGACTTATTTATTGGATCGGCGTGGATCGGCGTGGATCGGCGTGGCACACCGTGGCAGGGCGTGGCATGGCATGGCATGGCGTGGCATGGCGTGGCGTGGCATGGCATGGCATGGCGTGGTGTGGCATGGCATAGCATGGCGTGGCGTGGCGTGGCGTTACAGTCGGCCATCCTGTAACAATTGCTCCCGCAATGGGACACAAGGTTTCGGTTAGCTTTCCAGTAGATCAATAAGGTCTTCAGTTTCTAGTTGGTCATCAGAGCTGCTGGCACTGTCAGATACTGGAACCACACTACGATAGGGTCGCAATGAATCAGCGGAGACTAGTCCGGTGAAACTCTTATATCCCCTTAAACCCTTTATACTCCTGATTCGATATCTGTCATTACCAACAACTTTAATTATAATATACGGGCCCGAATACATGTCATCTAGCTTTGTTTTAACCCTGGCAGCACTACTTGTAGGTGCCTGCCGCCACAGAACAAAGTCTCCCTTCTTGTATATATGACTGTTTTTGCGGCGTTTGTCAAAATTAAGTTTCATCTTAGCGCTAGCTTTTTTAATACGTACACTAGCCTTATCGCGTTTAGACTGGGTTGGTTCAGTAACACGTTCCGGAATAGTTACGTCGCATACTGATCTGCCACTACGTGCAAACATCAAATCGTATGGTTTAAAACCAGTAGTGTCATTGAAAGTATTATTAATACCCCAAATAACATCGGGAAGGCAATTAGACCAGTTATTAGCAGCTTCGCTGGGATCAGTGGCTCGCAAAGCATTCAGTATGGTACGATTAGTACGTTCAACTTGTCCATTAGCACGAGGGCACGCAATTGCGTTCAATGTATGTTTGAACTGCTTGTCGGAAGCAAATTTTTTTAAAATACCTACTAGTGAACGCTTTTCCGTGGTCTGTTACTACTCTGTCTGGGTAACCGAACAAGGCAAACATTTTTTTGAGAATTCTAATTGTTTCTACCGAATTAACTGTCCGAGTAGACTCCGCTATTACAAATTTTGAAAATGCGTCGGTTATTACTAACATATACTCATGACCTTTTTTTGTCCTACAGAATGGTCCTAAATGGTCGACGTGGACCATTCGAAAAGGTTCATTTGGTTTACATACTTTCTTATGAACCGTGTCATTTTGGGGAACCAGAAATCGCTTTTAATTAAATCTGTAGTACGCTTCAGCCCTATGTGTCCTATATCGTCATGATGCATTTGAACAATTTTCCATCTAGCCGGTTCGGGAACTACGAGTCTGTTTCCCAGGAGAGTCTATAATATCAGGTACGGCTGAGCCTTTTTTTAATTGATCGATTATATTTTTACTTTTTTCATCCTGACACTGAACCGTATAAAACCAATCAGTGACTTCAAGACGATTAATATTTATAGCATCAACTGGATTTCTACTTAGTGCATCGACATGTCTCATACGCTCCCCGGGTCTATACTCCACACTTATATCGTACTCTTGTATTAACAGCCACCATCTTGCGATACGTGGAATAATATCACGTTTCGTAAGAGTCGCGCGAACGGCGGTACGTGTTTACCTACGACGTACACCCGAAATTTACGTAACGATTCTACTACTGCTAATGTTTCGAGTTCGTAGCTGTGATACATACTTTCTTTTCCCTAGATATCACTCGACTGAAATATATAACAGGTCGCAAGGTCCCGTCGGACTGTTGCTGTAATAATATACCCGCTACCCCCGCTTTGCACGCATCGGTATGTATTTATGTTGGTAAAATCGAGTCATACAAAGCTAACACCGGTTTAGAGCATAGACACTATTTCAATTCTTCAAAGCTATTTGCCTGTTTAATACCCCATAGCCATGGTACGTTCTTCTTAGTTAAGTCAGTTAGGGGGTGAGCAATAAGCGCGAATTTATAAATAAATTTACGAAAATAACTGCAAAGGCCTATAAATTGGCGCACTTCGTGAACATTGCTAGGCACAGGAAATTTAGAAACTGCGGTTAGTTTTGACTCTGCAGGTTGCATGCCCTCATGAGAAATTTCATGCCCTAAATAGGTAATTTTATTTTGTAAAAATGAACACTTTTTCATATTTAATTTTAAGTTTTCTGACTGAAATTTTTGCAACACAGTTTCTAACATTTCTATACCAGAATTAAAATCTACAGAGGGTAGTAACAAATCATCTAAAAATGCAAGAATTTCATTAGGGGAACTGTCAGACTGTGCGTAATGCATGGAATTAACGATTCTGTTAACGAGACTCATAAAACCGACGGGGCGTTCGCCAAACCAAACGGGACGCGCAAGTATTCATAATGACCTGGAGGCGTAATGAAAGCAGTTTTATGAGTGTCTTCAGGTAAAATTGGCAGCTGATGGTAGCTTTGAGCCATATCAAGAATAGTGAAATATCTCTTGCCGGCCAATTTTGAAACCTGATCATCTATATTAGGTAATGGGTATCGGTCTTTTATAGTTATTGCGTTAAGCGCACGATAATCAACGCACAACCTACTATCACCGTTTTTTTTCTTTACTAAGATTACGGGAAAGGCATACTCTGACTCAGATTCTTTAATAATACCGGCGTTTAATAAATCGCGAACTTTGGATTTAACTATCTCTTGTTCCGCATGAGATAACCTATAAGGTTGACGGTATATCGGCTGCTGAGTAGTAAGTTTAATCTTCATGTGTAATAAGTCGGTACAACCCAGATCTTTTGTACTATTTGCGAAGGTGTGTTTATAACGTAACAATAAATCGATTAAACCGTCACGTTCGTTTTTAGTTAAATTGCCTATCCTTATTTCGGTTATTGGTACTCCACCTATGCTACTGTCAATGATTCGATTCACGGTAAAAATAGGGGCAGACGGAATTGGTAAATCACACAAATTAGGAAATTCAGTCACTAAAGAGTTAGACATTTTTGGCAATCTAGACATTGGCTTGGCATGGTAACTAACCTGGCATGGCTGTCTGGTTGACTCGCAGCAACTCTCTGCGCGTACTAGAGTTTTTCCAGCTTCCCAACTAAGGTTATTGGCTCCAGTGTTGATGATCTTCATGTAGCCCTCGCAGCCTCGAAGTAACGTGGCTGGTAAGGAATAAGAGATTCCTTGTAGTTCGAAGTGACGCGGCGCAGTACAAACATCATTTCCCTCTGTATTCTCCAGCACCCTGACCTTTATTATTGAGGTGCCGGGTGGTAAGGATTCTTTGCTTGACGTTACCACTTTAAATTTCTGAACACTCTCTACGACACTAAATTCCGTCGAAGCATTAGGATCCTGTCTTAATGTAGTAGTTCCATTACTCACCACAAGTGACACATGATCAGCGTTTATTACGGGCTGGCCAATCAATAAATGAATACCCTCCATGTCAATATCAGTAATATGTGCTTTACATCGAACTTCAATGTTATCAATTTCTAGGTCTAATTCTACTTCACCGCGGCTAGTTAACAAGCCTACAGAAAAACCTTTTAAGATAGTCCTTGTTGGTTTAACCGTGAGTGCTAAAAGCTTAACAATTTGAATATTTATAACATTGACTTGACTTCCAGTATCGATATAAGACTTCAGAAAAACTCCGTTTACCCTCACAGTCTTCTTGTAAATCTCGTTGTAATTCTGAACTAATTTTATTTCCTTGATGTTGCTATATGCGTCAGAAGAGCTTTTAGTATGGGTTGATGGGCTAGAACAGCGGGTGGCAATGTGACCTTGTACACCACATTTAAAACAAAAACGTTTGTCGGGTAGTGTACAATTTCGTAAAATATGTCCCGTTTTCTTACAACGCGGACATGGGTCAACTTCAGGATTGATTTTCTTGTCTGGGATTGGTAACTGCTTGGTATCCTTAGTCAATGCACGTGCTTCGAAGGTGGGTGACACGATAGTCGTCAAGCGAACAAAGAAAAGCCTCGTAGAGTTCATCAGGTCGCGTGCACTGGAATGCACGTGCATTTGGTTGCAATGAGTTTGGTAAGCCTCTGATAATACACGAGACACTAGCGCTGTCTGATAACTTACAAGGAAAGCACAAGGTGACTTTATCCTGATAATATTTCGTCATAGTTTCGTTCGGCAACTTTCTTCTTTGCATCATTTCGTCTAATAATGAGCTATAATCGCGATGTTTGGGGAAAGCTCGTTCCAACATGCGCTTCCACTCCAACCACGTGTAATTATATTCGTCTAGTCTGTTGTACCACTTACGCGCTTGTCCACGCAATTTGTCTTGCAGGTGAAACGCTTTAATTTGGTCGTCCCATCCGTGAATGTGTCCGTGGTGGGGGACACCAGCTGATCGATCTTTTTCAACCACGCAAACACCGTGCAATCCTCTGCATCGGGGTCAAATTCTGGGATTAGTGACGCCGCATGGTGATCTTTGAAACATCCGAGTGATGGGGTTTCTTGATTGAGTTCGCGTATCGCCCTGTCAACTTCATTTTCCAGCAAATTTTTAAGTAGTTTTCGGGCAGGAGGTGATGAACAATCCTCACCTTCGCTGTCTTGGTGTTGTTCTTGCTCAATAAATCCTGGTGGACGGACTCCGTGGCCAGCATCGCTAGGACGATTACGCTTCATATCCCACTTCTGAGTGTAACAGAAGAGAAATAAAACACGTACGAACACTAGTAATAGTCTTAACTTATTTATTCTCCACGTAATTTGTACAGAGTAACAACGCATCAGAGTACGCACAACGTAAGATAATCAAAGTGAGTGCTCTTCGGTTTATATAGCGTCATCCCCTCCATATCGAGCGCGTTAGGATGTGACGTCACCAAAGGTCATTGATAGACTTATTTATTGGATCGGCGTGGATCGGCGTGGCACACCGTGGCAGGGCGTGGCATGGCATGGCATGGCGTGGCGTGGCATGGCGTGGCGTGGCATGGCATGGCATGGCGTGGCGTGGCATGGCATGGCATGGCATGGCGTGGCGTGGCGTGGCGTTACACCTATATTAAAATAAACCTTGCTACCAAATCATAACTTTTAAAATAATTTTCTACAAAACCTTTCCTAATGAAAACATTGCATGTTAAACTAAAGTAAAAACTGTTTGTAATTATAATAGACTTGTCTAAACAAATCCAGAAATCTACGCGAACAAAGTCGCGGGTAAACGATGTCGTAAATAAATTTCACATGGACGTCTCTAATATATTCGGGAGAGCAGTTGAAGCAGGCGAATCAAGTATACAATTTAAATATGATACTCCAAGTGCAGATATGTATTTGTGCCATTTTCTGAAAAAAAGGTCGGTCGATGGGGTATAAGTTTAAATATAACCTTTCAACGAAGAAATGCCCCTAGCGTCATTGAGACTAGGCCGCAAAAAGATAATATAAGTTTTAATATAGCATATGCAAAATTATTCGCAAGGATTCATTCTAGTGAGGCTAATATCGGATTCATAAGAGGATATGAGCATCAAAATAAACGGCACTCAATGTCTGCATTATCTATTTCATCATATCACTATTAATATCTATTTATGTAATCTTATCGATACATACGAGTATATACATAGATAAAGTTTACTTTCAAAGTCTTATATTATTCAAGTGGGGACAATGGGGGGCGGGAATTATAGGGTGTAGGCAGGACCCCTCTATAAGAGGAGAAGATACTCTCCTTGTCTGAAATGGGGAAAACTAGGCAAGTGAGGAGTCAGCACAGATATTGGCAGTGCTTTTCTTTTCAAAAGATGCAGCTCAAGACGATACCCAAAGACATAAACTGATGAGAGAAGTATGTAGTTGAAAAGGCGAACCGAATGTTACAAGATGAAAACTATGATCCGCCTGAAGTAAGCTGCCACATTTTGCATTCGGCGAAAAGGAAAAGTTAATATTATTCTACACTTTTCTGATCTTGATGATTATTTGTAAAAACAGAATTAGGTTTAAGACCTGTGTTATCTATGGGATAAACAAACAACATTTTGGAATATGACACCTTAACATTTATCATAAAGAAAGCTATCTTAGGGCTATTTTCATTAACTTGATACTTATTAAGAACATTGCATTGAGAAATTTTCGACCGAAATATGTAGTGTAAAATGACGTGAATAAAGAATGGAATACTAATTTAAATTTAGAAGCTAAAGACAGTTGTTTGTATTCAGGCATAGATTTAAAAGAGTTGTAATCTCTAATTTGACGTTTCATCCGTTTTTTTTTATTGGATAAAGTGATGAAACGAGCAAAATATTCACCTGATAGTAAGTGCAACGTCTGCCCATAACAACTGCTGTGTCACCCAGATAATTTTTTTTTGTGGGTATGTGTGCAATAAGTAACAGCTGTTTAAAGAACTCCTATGTTTTATTTTAATTTAAATTATATACAGTCAGTTTTGTTGTACATAATATTTTTGAAACAATCTGATATAACTTTATGCATTGAAGTATTGTAAAGTTATGTTCATATCGAGAAGATTTAACTTACTTGCACCTCCCATTAGTTTAACCCTACTTCACTTGTTTACACTTCACTTTGTGTTCACTGCACTACTGTTTCTGCTATTAAAATGGCAAATGTAACCAATATGGAGAACATACAGAGGGAGCTGGACGGAAGTTGAACCCGAAAAATGGCAGATTTTGAAAGTAGATTGAAGGCTGCTTCTAATCCTACTAATCCCACTTTAATACAACTCCAAGAGGAGTTTTACGCCTTCAAGGAACTGGTTCTCTCTACTGGAACTCAATGCTTAATCTTCTGCAGCAGCAGGTTCGTTCCTGTTCAAATACCATCGACGAAATTGACATGAGGCTCAGGCAGAAGATTCTTCTATTCAATGGAGTTGCTGAGAAACCTGAAGTTGATTTAGAGACAGAGATACTAGGCCTTGTACGCAATAAATTAGGTATATTGCATCTGACAAACGCTTCTCTTAAAAGGCGTCATCGGATTGGTGTTAAAAAAGATAATCAGATGCGACCCATCCTTGTTCATTTCCATGAGCATCGCACTAAGGCTGAGGTGTGGAATGCCAAAAGTAAACTAAAAGGATCTCCAGTCTCAGTGTCTGAATTTTTAACTAGAATAAGGCAATCTATTCACAAGAGAGCCCGCCACCACTTCGGGATAAAGAATGTGTGGACCTTTGATGGTAGGATTAACATTAAACTACCCAATAATGGCCGAGCGAAGATCTCTACAGAGGAGGAGTTAGATATTCTTCTTGATAAATTTCCTGTGGCCAGTTCACCATCAACTTCAGGCTCATCTTCCAAGAATAGCGACACAGCAGCTGTACGTATTATGCCCATACAAACGCAGCAAAGCTCCTCAGGTAGTAATCGTCACAGTGAGGCTGCTCGGCGTAAACCAGTTGGTGCAACGGCGCAAAATGAGGACTCTAAGAGGTCTCGCCGCTTAATAGTAAAAAAATAATCTCAAATCTATTTCTTTTAAGTTGTTTGCATGTTTGATAGATTTTATATATTATGTAGCGTTATGTATGGTATGTGGCGTTGTTACACTTTTTCAATTTCCAAATTTATTCTACTTACTTTTTTTTTCTTTTTCTTTACTTTTTCAATTTATTCATGTCCTTTTTTTCGTTTTCTTTGGTTTTTGGATTGTATTTGTATTTTGAAAACTGTTTTAATAGTTTTTTTTTAACTTGTAATGGCAATAGTTTTAACTTTTTGCCAGTTTCAAAGTTTGGGAAACTAGTTTGCGGTTAGAGGATAAGACGGAAAATTCGGAAGCATGGAATAAAACGATCAATTATAATAGAAATTTATACATAGATATACCTTCACAGAAAACTACTTATACTTTGATCTATATATACATATACACACACACACACACATATATATATATATATATATTTTCTTACTCAAATAACAAAATATACAGACAGTTGTAAATTGTAAATATGGACATAAAGATTGTTATATTTTGATGTTATTAGCTACGATAAATTTCACAAGTACTTTGTAATATGTTTTGGGATACATAAGGATACAGGAAAGACGGGTTGGAATACTAACTTTAAGATAGTATAACTGTTGTAGAATGGAAGAGCGTTCGTAGAATGGACAGGAAAAGAAAATGTGTTCTAAGTTCGCGATGTCGCTTTCACACTCACAAAGATCGTTAGTTACGATCCGCAGTCGTGCAAGGTGAGTTGGAGTACAAACATGTCCTAAGCGCATTCAAATAATAATACTTGCAGATGTTTTCGAACAAAGCACCTTGAAAAATCACGGTTTATCGGGTATAGATGGTTGTATATTATAATAATGCTTCCCTTTGATCTGACCACTCATTGTCCAAAGTCTATTCTAAGATTCCTGGAGATAAACTCTAGACAGGGCAGCCAGATCGTGGGAATAATTTTTGAATGGGAATTTAATTCCACTGTGTACTGCATCTTTTGCTAGTTTGTTAGCTTTCTCATTTCCCTTTACGCCACAATGACTTGGAATCCAGGAATAGGTAATTGAATAACCTTTTAATGTGCATAATTAAATTTTTTTCCGAATTTGAATGATAATGGGATAGTACGGTTTCATTTTATATGGAAATTTTTCTAATGTTTGTAAGGCACTCTTAGAATCTGTAAAAACAATACTTTTTGAAAGCTTCATTAAATAAATGTATTCCAATGCTTTAAAAAGGCCGAAACATTCACCAGTAAAAACTGAAGTCTCTGGAGGCATTTTAATTTTTTGAATAATTTTAGATTGGGAATGAAACACACCAACACCTACGCATTCTGAAATCTCAGATTTGGATGCGTCCGTAAAAATGTAATGCCAGTCGTGCCATTCTTCCCTAAGAGTATAATTAAATTTAATATCTGCTACTAAGTCATCTTTATTTATACCGAAATTAATTAATTAATATTAACAGTTGGGATAGAACGCTTTCTTGTAAATACTACGATGAAACTTTTGGATACTGATAAATCTAATTATAATATAAAATTATATAAAATTAGTATCCAGCCAGCCTTTTAAGAGATTAAGTGAGTTGTTCATCATATTACTAGCTGCATCAATTTGGTCATGTGATGTATATAAAAGTAAGTCATCGGCGTATTGCAAAATATTTACGGTGTTATTCAGTGATGCTTCCAAGTCATATGTGTAAATATTATATAATAAAGGACTTAGCACGGATCCTTGTGGCAATCCTTTAAAAACCGTACGTGAAATGATTGTGTAATCGTCGAGTTTTAATGTAATAGTTCTTTGTGACATTGTGTTACTTATAAAATTAACTAAAATTTGAGGTACACGTAAAGCCGTCGGTTTTTGTCTTAGGATTGAAAGCACTACATTATCATATGCAGAAGAAATGTCAAGGAAGGCAGCAATTACCATTTTATTACATGTGAAAGCTTGCAGTATATCGGTAGTAATTATACTGATACTGTCGATTGTACTCCTTGACTTCCTAAACCCAAACTGACTATCGGCTAGCAATCTCTTACTTTCTACATACCATTCTAACCTGTTTTTCATCAAATGTTCAGCAATTTTAACCGAAACTGAAGAAAGGGCGATAGATCGATAAGGAAGAAGCATTATGAATTTTTATTATGTTTATTTATTATTAGGTTTATTTGATTTCAGTATGGGAACAATTTCTTGTAATTTCCATGATGAAGGAATGTTTCCGGACATCATGGCAGCATTTATAATATAATAAATAATAATCTAGAGCTTTATCTCCAAGTTTCGCCAAAAAGGAGTAAGGAATACCATCTTCCCCTGGAGCGGAGTCTTTTACGCAAGACAGGACACCTTCAATTCTGACAGTGAAAATAAAGAATTCAAAATGTCTAAGTTATCAAGAGGTAATGAGGTTGTGTAGTTATGGAAGAAAACATGCTGTGGTACTGTAGGTGGTGCACAGAGATCCATAAAGTCATTTGCTATTGACAAAGGAATAGGACAGAAGGATACACTGTTAAACGCCGTCCTAAAACGTCTTATGCAATTCCAGACTTGGGAAGGACTACTATCAGGAGACAAGGATGTACAAAATGCTCTCCAACCTTCACGTTTTTTATTCTTGAGTAATTTTTTTGTTTCTCTAATAACATTTTGTAAAATATTTAAATATAGTTAATAGAATCAGGCGTTACTTTGCGGAAATCCATTATAATGAAGAAAAGTAAGTTACTTTGCTAAGATCCGCATGCAAAATATAAAAATGGTGTATATTACCTAGTTTTTTGAAGTGCACCACCCGCCCTCCCTCAGTAGCGTGCACAAGCAAACCAACACCGCCACCAGGAACCGCCACCAGGTACCCTCCACCAACCACTACAATACCACCACTAGATAATATACACCACCGAAGCCGAGAACACGACACGTGTTTCGCCCCAAAACGAGGCATTATCAAGCGTAATAGACTCTACGACAGACGGCCGCCGAGTGAGCGGCGCGGTCAAAGAGCTGCCTATTTATACTACAGGTGACGCAAACGGCCCCCACCTACGACATTGCGATTACAATATCGTGATAGCGACCGCTTGCTCACACAATCCACCACCCGAATTACATAAGCAGCCGTTTGCGACCGAATTGATAGCAAACGACTACTTCGAGTATATTCGAGTAAAGATATTCATCTACCCCCCAAATCCATTCTATTATCTTTAGACGTTGAGAGTCTTTTTACAAATGTCCCCCCACAAGACTGTTTGCGTATACTCGCAGATCATTTTAATAAACGTCGTCTACATCCCGGGGAAACAAAAGATCTTCTAAATTTGACTTCTCTTTGTATGAAACAGAACTATTTTCGGTTTGACAACCAATTCTATTTACAAAGAGAAGGTCTAGCAATGGGGTCCCCATTAAGTCCTCTTATGGCGGATGTATTTATGGATAACTATGAAAAACTAAACATAGTTGTCAATAAAAATATCCTTTACTACTACAGATATGTAGACGACATTATCATTTGCTGGACAGGTACCCGAAGACAACTGGACGTTTTCTTTAATAAATTAAACAAAATTCACCCCAAAATAAAATTTAAGATGGAATTGGAACAAGACTGTACTCTTAACTTTCTAGATATTTCAATATCCCATAAAAACGGCACCCATGATTTTCAAATTTACCGCAAACCGACCCATACAGATTCTGTCATCCCCGCGTCATCGTGTCACCCTTGGCAACATAAATTGGCCGCTTTCCATAGTTACGTCAATCGTCTATTGACCGTACCTCTGAATAAGGATAATTATGCCAAGGAGCTCCAAATCATCTATCAGATTGCGGTCTCTAACGGTTATTCATAAAATATTATTAACACCATAATAAAAAAGAAACAAATTCATATAGTTCGCAAAGATCTGTACGCGGCTACATCCCGAAGTGTTCGACGATATGTGAGCAGTTTGACCTACTTGGGTCCTGTATCTGAGAGAATAGCAAGGACTCTTAGGCGTAACGATATTTACGTTGCGTTCAGGACAAGCAATTCGCTGAGTGGGGCTTGTAACGTCAAAGACAAAATTGATGAACGCCAAAAATCCGGCGTTTATAGACTTGTTTGCAGTGAATGCAGCGCCGTTTACGTGGGTCAGACTGGTCGCAATTTCGGGACCCGATACAAGGAGCATTTGGCCGCGTACAGAAATTGCAATCCCGACAGATCACACTTCGCAAAACATCTTTTGGAAACTGGGCATAACCTAACTAGCGACCACACATTTAAAGTCCTACATATTTGCGACAAGGGGCTTCGGCTGTGTGTGCTGGAACAATTAGAAATAATAAAAAATAAAAATAATAACATTGCACTGCTGAATGAACAAACAAACGTCTCGAATTCACCACTTTTAAATATCTTTAAATCCAGTACTTAAAGTTTAAATATACTCGAAGTAGTCGTTTGCTATCAATTCGGTCGCAAACGGCTGCTTATGTAATTCGGGTGGTGGATTGTGTGAGCAAGCGGTCGCTATCACGATATTGTAATCGCAATGTCGTAGGTGGGGGCCGTTTGCGTCACCTGTAGTATAAATAGGCAGCTCTTTGACCGCGCCGCTCACTCGGCGGCCGTCTGTCGTAGAGTCTATTACGCTTGATAATGCCTCGTTTTGGGGCGAAACACGTGTCGTGTTCTCGGCTTCGGTGGTGTATATTATCTAGTGGTGGTATTGTAGTGGTTGGTGGAGGGTACCTGGTGGCGGTTCCTGGTGGCGGTGTTGGTTTGCTTGTGCACGCTACTGAGGGAGGGCGGGTGGTGCACTTCAAAAAACTAGGTAATATACACCATTTTTATATTTTGCATGCGGATCTTAGCAAAGTAACTTACTTTTCTTCATTATAAATATTTAAATTTTCCTCCGACATATCTTGAGCATATATTTTTTCCGCATATTTCCTTCTTTTGACCGCTTTGGAACACTCTTCGTCCCACCATGGAGGTGAGGGAATTTTTCTGGATGTACTAATCTTTTCTGGAAAATTTGATCTGCAACATCTACTAAGCATTTTGTTAAGGCATCAGATGCATCATCTACCTTGCCATGCGTAATTGGTGGAAGTTCTTCTATCTTCTGTTCTATAAGTGATTTAAACCTATCCCAGTCAACATTTTTTAATTTATATTTAAGCCTGGGTTTTATTTTTCTTTCAGTTGGAGTTTTAATAGGAGTAGAGATAAGAAGAGGGAAATGATCACTACCAAAACTTGAGCTAAGAGGACTCCAAGTCATGGCAGAGGCTAAATCTGGGGTGCATATGGATAAATCTACTGCACTTATATTCCCATTAGGACGTGTGCGGCGTGTAGGAAGTCCAGTATTTAACAAACACAAATTATGATTGTCTAATATTTCCAAGAGGTGTTCACCATCACTGTTAGTGATAGAGCTCCCCCACGCTTGATGGTGGCAATTGAAATCACCAAGTACTAAAAAAGGTCTTTTTAAATTTGAAATAATATTATTAACTTCACTCAGTATAATATTTGTGACACGTGGAACATATATTGAAATAACAGACAAGTTACCTACACGAATACCTAAAATATTTAAATGATCAACACCGACAAAAGGGAATGATAAGTTAAAAAAGGGAAGAGAATTTTTAATTAATATGGCTACACCACCATATCCGTCAAGTCTATCTTGTCTAATACAAGTATAACCTGAAATCTTAAACGTAATTTCAGGTTTTAACCATGTCTCTAATAGTGTGATAATAATAGGGTTGTATGTATTAATGATATAAATAAGATCACTTTTCTTAGGTATTACACTCTGGCAATTCCACTGAACAATCTTGGAATCCATTTTTATCAGTTCTCTGGCATAAAAATTCTTGAAGAGCAGCAACGTGGGACGGTCTCAACAAATTACTTTGAAATTAATTAATTAAGGCTAACATTAACTCTACTAATTGCATTTGATTAGATTCTATAGATTTCGGTACTATCGCACATCCATTTTCGGAAGCAGGAATCTGATATTCATTGATAATTGCATTGTGAGCTGTTTGGTCATAACCTTTTAAAGTTTTAGGAATTGTAGGGGAACGTGGCTTTGCGAAGACCGTCTTTTTATAAGATTTGGATGTAAATGTATTATTGGATGAAGACTTTACAAGTTCTGGTTGAGTGGGGGCATTAGTGACGTCAGCATAAGATTTAGAAACAGCAGGATGGAACTTGCATGCTTCTATATAAGAAATACTGCTTTGTGCCATTGTGGTTTTAATCCCTTTTTGTCTGCTAAATTATGGACAAATTTTATTTATTGCGTAATGATAACCAGAGCAAATAATACATGATGCAGCATCTTCTTCAACCGAGCAGCTATCACCAGTATGATCTTTTCCACATTTATAACAGCGTGGCTTTGAGCGACACATAACTTTTGTGTGCCCGTATCTACAGCATTTATAGCATTGAATTGTAGGATATATATATAAGTCTACAGTAAGTGCATTGTAACATACCCGCTTTGGCAAAACCTGACCATCAAAAGTAATTACAACAGACTGTGATGGTTTCCAAACAGTATTTCCATTAACTTGTGTTTTATAATTTAGTCTTCTAATTTTAACAATTTCTCCGCAACCTATAGGCACAGTTGTGTTTGCTAGTACTTCCTCTAGAGACCAATCAGCTGGTACTCCTCGTACCAAGCCCATTCTGACAACATTGAAAGTCGGGATAAAAGCCTTTAAGTTATTAAAAGATAACGTATTGTTATTAATAAAATCATTGGCATCTTGGTGGTTTGAGAAAGCGACAGTACATCTATTTCTTCCAATTCTTTTAACACTACCAATCACTATATTTTTAAAATTATTCTTTTTTAGAAAATTGCCAAAGGTAATGGGATGCAGTATAGAACCATCATTAGGGGACACCTCTACACGTTGCACATGCACAACATAAGGAGCTGTATCAGTTGGAATATAAAGTTTACGACCAATCTGTTCCTTTGATGTTACAGAATCAATATTAGTTGGCTGAAGTGCTACCTGAGAAGATTGTTCTATTTCTGTAATTTTGTTACTAGGCAAAGCATTGTTTAAACAGTGACATTCTGTCTCATTATCTATATTATTATTAGACTGCTTCCCATGAAGTTTCTGTTTCCTACGCTTGTTACATTTTTTACAAATTTTTTGGGCGCGAACGCGTTTACGTGAACCTTCGCGGGAAACAGATCCATCCGTGTCCATTCCACTTACATCATCATTTGAAACCGTAACATAGCTAGCAAAGGGGGGACCCAGGCCAGGACCTGAATCCCCCGCGCTGCAGTTAGGGGGATCTATCATATTTGGTAATAAATAATATTTACAAAACTCACCACTGTTACGAAAATGTACACAAATATTAATAAAATAAAGAGAATATCTACAATATTAAATATAACCGATCGTTTTTTTTTTACAATAAATTAAATTAAATTTTGAAAATTTACTCCCGCCTCTTCAAGTTTCCCGCGCCTATCCTTTTTAATAGTTATTATGTACGTTATTTTTATTGTTTTGTTTACATACATTACATACATTACATATTGATAGACAAAGGTTGTTACCATAGTGCCTACATCAATCGATACATCGATATTGATTATCGATAGATTAATAAATTTCTTCTGTTTATTTTTTTATTTGTATGATAGTTTTAATTCATTTTTCAGTTTTTTTTTTTATTTTTTTTTTTACGATATTCAAAGTCTGATGACATGCAACTTTTAGTTATAAAGAACTTTGTACAATTTTGTAGTAAATTATATATTTTTATTACCTGTTTGTAACGAACAGCTGTACTTCATGTTAATCTTCGTGTTGATTTTTTTTATTATTATTATTTTTGTTTCTTTTGTGACTTTTAAGATTTTTTTCTTAAGTTAAGTTTCACAGTATCATTGTTTTATATATATATATATATATATATTTGTTTTTTTTTATCGAATATTTACTTATTATATATTTATTTTACCATATATAGAATATCTTAATATACATATATATTTGTAATATTGATTATGTCTGATGCAGAATCATTCTTCTCTGCACATGACTCAGATGTTTCATTTAAGTCATGTAATGATTCTTTTACCGGTAGTATTTCTAATCTTCACGATCTACTTAAAGGAGTTTTTCCTACCTGCGATAAATTTTTGAATATTTGTCATATTAACGCTCAAAGCATTCCAAGCCACCATCCTGAGCACGAAGTGTTATTTTCATCCATTAACGCTCATGCAATTTTGTTTTCGGAAAGTTGGCTGAAGCCGTCTTTGCAGTCAACGTTATATCCCTTACCAGGCTTTGTGCTTATAAGGAATGACCGCACTGATAAAGGAGGAGGTGGAGTAGCTATGTACTTGCGTGCATCGATTCCCCATAAATTAGTGTTAGCTTCTCCATCTAGCTACACCGCTTCAGCCGAGTTCCTGTTTGTGGAACTTGATGTCAAGGGCACAAGAATGCTTCTGGGGGTAGTGTATTGTCCTCCCTCTACTGATTACTTCGCCACTTTGGAATCGGCTCTCGTTGATGTTTGTTCTGATTACACACACGTTATGGTCATTGGTGATTTTAACACTGACTTGTTAAAAGAGTCTCCTCGCTCTAAAAACTTATTTCAATAGTGGAGTCGGTTAATCTCTCTTTTCTTCCATTAGGGGCAACACATCAATGTTGATACCGATGACTCCTTAATTGATCTTATTCTAGCTGCTTCTCCTGACCGAGTTGCAACACACGGGCAGGTATTTGCCTTAGGTATTCCTCGTCATGACCTTATTTATGCTTCATACAAGCTTAAACCTCCTAGGCACTTTCTTCTATACTGTATTTACGCAGTTTCTCCTAAATAAATTACGACAAGCTAATGTGTGACGCTCTTAATCTCAATTTCGCCGCATTGAAGGCAGAACCTACAGTAGACAATAAAGTCACTTTCCTTAATAATAAAGTTCTCAGCCTGTATGATGCTCATGCTACTGTTCATAAGGTTAGATTGAAGTGTCTCCCCGCTCCCTGGATAACAGAGGGCGTAAGGATAGCAATGTCTAAACGTAATCGAGCATTTCTTAGATTTAGGAGAGAACGTTCTCAGGAAAACTGGGCGCTGTTCAAGACCGCGAGAAATAGGTGCAATCAGATGGTACGAGATGCTAAACGCCGATATTTTCATAACAATATTAATAACCTATCATCTCCCGAAGTGTGGAAATTCCTTAGAACTTTTGGTGTTGGCAAGCCGGCCACACTGGATTGTGGTCCTTCTCTCTCACTTGATGAATTAAATCTACATTTCGCTTGTGTCAAAACAATGAACCCTACAATCCGTTCCCCTACTATGGCTTCTATTGCGTCAATGCAATCTCTTAACATTCCGGCATTCAATTTATCTCGTCGACCAGGATGAAATTAAAAAGTTCGTTTTGGCAATTAAATCAAAGGCTGTGGGTTGCGATGACATCAGCAGACATATGGTGGTCACTATATTAGATCATCTTCTCCCGGCAATTACTTACATTCTAAATTTTTCTCTAGATTCTGGCCAATATCCCAGCCATTGGAAAAAGGCTTTTGTTAAGGCTCTTCCTAAAGTTCCTGTTCCCATCCTTCCTAATCAGTATCGGCCAATATCAATTCTGCCCTTTCTTTCCAAAATTTTAAAAGCCTGTGTACACAAGCAAATTTCCATGTTTATCTCGAAACATAACTTACTGAGCACTTATCAGTCTAGTTTTCGCTCAGGTCATAGCACTGCCACTGCCTTAATCAAAGTTACTGATGACATTAGACAAGGTATGGAGGAAAGAAAGATAACAGTGGTAGTGCTAGTTGACTTTTCTAACGCTTTCAACACAGTCGATCATGACATCCTCCTTTCCATCCTATCATTTTTTTATCATAGTGCGAAAGAACTGCGAAACATAGCGTTGTAGGTCGTAGCCATTCGACTGTTATCGTGAACTAGAAATTACTCTATCTTAGCAAAAGTTTTTAGGCTTAGTATAAATTAAAAGTTAATAAATTCCTTAATACTAATTTGGTATATTCAATAATTGCTAAGAAGTTGCTCAAATAACCATTAAATATATCTAGTGCGGCAGCTAGTAGTAGCAGTAGCGACTCCGAAGGCGCCGTTTGTGGTAGGGGAACGCCATTACTGATAGGAGGGCCGCGACGAGGCCCGCCGTTGCCTTGGCGGCGTAGTCTTCGAGAGGGATCTGTCCTCTCTCGATCCCTCTCTCCTTCTGGACCATCACGGTATCACAGAAATTAGCTACGGCCCGCCACGCCGTGTCTCCGCACAGCATAACCACTAGACACTATTGCTTGCAGGGAGAGGCTCCGTCTGATTCGGCTCAACAGGATGCTCCGCTCCGATTCCCAAGGTGGGCACACCGAAAACTTTGTTTCGGTTTGAAGGGCACTGAGAGCTAGCGTAATTACTCGGCATATGAGACTTAAGAACTGATGTCTCAGAGTGACGGGCGCAATGTGGTGTCACACAGAAATGTTCTGAATGACGCAGCATTTATTATGGTCGGACGTTGCACTTATCATCAGGTGAAAGTTTTGCTCGTTCCGTCACTTTTATTCAAAAAAAAATAGCAGTTCGCTGTCGCTTGGCGTCCGATCTTACACAGATAAGCCATGCGCGGTGATTATTTATTTATTTAAAAGCTTTATTGCACAGTAAATGTACAATTGGCGGACTTAATGCCGTAGGGCATTCTCTACAGTCAACCACGAGTTAAGCAGAAAATTTAAAATGAAAGTAAAAACAAAATTATTACATACATACATAGTCTGGCCTCTTTCCTAGGTTGTAAATGCATTTGGCAAATGTATTTGGGTGATAAAATTATGTGTGCAATCAAGATAATTCTGTCATTAGATATAAAGTCTTCTTTAAAAATCTTTGTGTCTAACTACAAATCAACAACATCGTTCTTAATCGTATGATTAAACAGTGCTGCCCAACATTTTCTTCTACAATATAAATAAACTTTTAGATTTCATGTAAATACGCTCAATTTTTCAAAAAATTCTTTCGATTGTTTACAACTGGCACATTCTGCTGAGTTAGATTTTATTTTTGACTTAATTTTGTATAATTATTGAGCGCTATGTAAATATTATCGTTACAAATAAATATATTTTCTTTCTTCTTTCTATTTACCACTATGCCTTACGTAGCGTCAAAGAAATTCCGACTTCTGGTGTCAGAAGTAAAACTCAGTTTTAGGCCGCTGAGCCGGAGCATAACCCAAATCCTGTACACTATAACTCGTATCTTTTTCGGATTTTTGCCTGCCGGTGTCTGCCCATGTGTTTCTATTGATGAATCTGAGTGCTCTCCGATATTATAGTTCAGACACATGTTTTCACATTATTAGTGTTTCTTTAAAAAAATCATAACTTTTCACAGGCGGCTGCCTGTCTATTTTTTAACAAATAGTTTCGCAACTTGCCAACCGGCACTGTTAATATTAATGAGCCATCGTTCTTCATTATTACAATAAACTAATTGCAACCCTTTTGAACTTGTTTACGAACATAAAAACTCGTTGTGGAATGGTAACTAAACAAGTGTCAAAATAGATTAAATTAATTACTACCATTTTTATGAATAAAAAGAATGATAATAGAGTGGCAGAACGTTGTCTTTTGAAAAGAAATTAACGAAACTTATCACTCTAGCAATTTTTCTATACCTAAACAAGTGTAAACTTATGTTGTGTGTTTTAAATCTGGATAAAAAGTCTATGAAAAAAAAAACACAAACAAAAAATACGCTGCCTAATTAAATCAAAATCGGTTCACTAGTTAAACCAGAACAGAGAACATAGCACTTGCTTGCTTGAAGTAGCAACTACAAATACGTTAAAACCTCTACGACCGCGTCAGGTCAGAGTACCTGACTCTTAACGGCTAGTGCTTGCTTCAAATCCCAGTCGGAGCCAACATTTGTACAAAAACACAAATCACTAGTTTTCAGGTCTGAATATGATGTAAATTATTGTACTCTGGACGCTGGCTGCTTTTCCATGCTGATTTTTTGAGATGAAATTTTACATGATACTTAATCTTCTTCAACTACTTCTTCCTACCGTTTTTATCCGGTAAGAGCTAGGGTTATCTTTCTTACATAATCTACCCCATTTTGCAAAGGCCGGCAACGCATCCTCTGTTCGTCTGGTATTGTAGATGTTTATGGGTGGTGGTGATCACTTACCATCATCAGGTGAGTTGCTTGCTGGTTTGCCCCGTTTACTATAAAAAATAGTATTTATTTATAGTAATTTTATGAAAATTTTAAGTTTACTTAAAACTCGACGAGTTGGAGAAGATCATATCTGTCGTGCGTGATCACATGAGCCAGAGACTACTCTTCTTGACGGTGAAAGTCAAGCACAAACAACGAGGAAGCAAAATGCTTTGTACGCGTCCGGGGCACTTTAACAACGTATCCGAGCGTCTCGTCGTTTGTGAGCAAAAGCAATATAGAAATCAACGAGTGAAGTTCTTGTGCAAACTCTCCGAAATATATCTTGCAGAAAACCAAGCATTTCAATGGAGTCCAAAGCACCTAGGTGATATTTGTCAGCACCAGCCCAGATACCGCAGTATCTGGCACTATCTATACAGAGTGTATATGACCGGAGCTGAGCTCGATGAAAAATAATTTATGTGTGAACATCAAGTATTTTTTGCTGCCCGCTTTGCCTTGGACACAATGAACAAAGTTCAGTTAAAACCAGATACAATCTCAATTCCCAATAACTGCAATGCAAGTCGGTTTTTCCTAGGTTTCTACTGGTCGTAGGATTCCTATGCAGGAATCAGTCTAGGTAAGTACCACAGCAGTCTTGAAGCTGTAGTGTGCAAACATTACTGTTTCGTTTGGATAGCTAGTCGCACTGATAGGTACTTAGTGTACTGTAGGTACTGGACATATTAGACTTAGGGACTGATGTCTCAGTCTCAGTGTGACGGGCGCAGCGTTGCTCCACAAGTAAATTTTTGAGTGACACAGCATTTGTAATGGGCAGACGTTGCACTTACTTTAAATTGCACTAATATTATTGTAATAATAATGTGTATTATTAACGTAGTAAAATATTTAGTTGTAATAATAGTACAAGCCCCTTGCCCCTACATAGCGTTGCTATCCAATTAAATAACGCTTATGTTGTATTTCGCCAGAAACAGTGTAGCAAAAATGTAGTACGTACATTTACGACTTTACTTCAATCCTAACTAGAAGGCGCTAGTAAATTTAAGTTGTAAATTCATATCCCACTAACAGTGTGTTTAGTAAAAAGTAAGAAAGAAATTTAATATTTCGGTTTCAATACATTTACATACTCCCTCTTGTTCCAAAGGTGTTCCTGAAGGTTCAATCCTGGGCCTTTTGCTGTTCAGCTATACACCGTTGACATCGTCAGTAATATATACACTCGGCGTCAAAATAATCGCACATCCGAAAAAAATAATTTAAATACTATTTTAACACAACAGGCCAATGGCAATGTTGTGGTTTGAGGGTATCATTCGAAAGGTAATTTCATTACCTTTCAGGAATTTTAATTGAATTTTACTTTTATAACGAGACGAAAGGGAAATTAAAGAAAAAGACAGGGTATGTACAAATTTGCAAATTAATAATTTAAAAAAAAACTTAATAAATACAAAAAAAGTTCTTCCCCCTTGCCTTGATAACGGCTTCCATGCGATCTTTCATGGACCTTACAAGGATCGCAACAGCCTCTTGGGGTATTTGTTCCCACTCTTCAAGTACCGCATCTTTGAGCTCTTGAAGAGTGGCTGCAGCTGGATCTCGAGCTCGCACGCGCCGTTTTAGGTCATCCCAGAGATGTTCTATTAGGTTAAGGTCTGGACTTCGTGCTGGGCAATGCATAACAGGGATATCGACCTCCTGTAAATAATCCCGTACAATAGCCGCGGTGTGGCAACGAGCATTATCATGCATTAACATTAATCCATCACCGACATAACCAGCATACGGGACCACATGTTCCTCCAGGATTTCAGTAATGTACCGACCAGCATTTCGAAACCGGGACCGAGTCCGGGAAACGCACACAAGTTCCGTTTTCCCGTCGACGGAAATGCCGCCCCAAAACATACACGAGCCACCCCCGTATTCGACGGATTCTTCGAAGCAGGGTTGTGTGAACCTCTCCCCCTATCTTCTGTAGACCCTTCTACGTCTGTCATTGCAGAAGAGACTGACCCTCGTGTCATCAGAGAAGAGTACGGTCCGCTACTGTTCTAGAGTCCACTCGCAATGATTGCGAGCAAACTCTAGGCGATCTCTGCGATGCTGTGCAGTAAGTTTTGGACCTTTAGCAGGTCTATGGGCTGTTAAACTCTTTTCGTGTAACCTTCTTCTTATCGTAGAAACACTCACAGATGTTCTCCGAGTTGATCGAAGCTGTTGTTGCAACTCAACAGCATTTGTAAAACGGTTTCGTAAAGATGTCGTAACGATGAAACGGTCATCTCTTTCTGATGTGCACCGTTTTCTTCCAGATCCCGGTTTTCTAACATAACCACCAGTCTGCTGACAACGTTGGAACACCCGTCGAATTGAAAAACGGGACAGGTTCAACTGTCGAGCAACGTCACACTGCCGCATCCCCGACTGCAATAGGGCAATCACTTGAGCGGCTTCTTCAGAGCTGGTGTCCATCTTTACTTGTTCTTACTTGGGTTACTTGTTCACGTGTGTTCACTGCAAAGTCTAAATTACGACTGGCCCATATTTCATCCAGATCGACCCTTTTATATCCTTTTTAGGTGGTGTAACTAGCGTCGTTACTAACGAGCATTTGACAGTGTTTATTTTTGACGCTCGATAATGATAAATGTTTTAATGATTTCATGATTTTTTTATTAATAATGTAAAGCTATTCAAATACCCATTTCAAACATACCAATATTTATATAAATATAATTCGTTTCTAGCCATTACAGCCATTTTTCGCGCAAACTCAAAGAGGTGCGATTTTTGTGACGCTGAGTGTAGTACTCCAACTATGTTATGTATGCGTACGACCTGCAACTGTATATTTATTTTAAATTAGCGGTTTTAATATTACACATATTCTACAAAAAGAAATATATCTAAAATATGTTGTGAAAACCCTTCTAAATGGTAAGCCTATCCAGCGTGTTCACGAAGCGCATAATTTAGGAGTACTGTTTTTTTTTTTTGTAGAAAGTGACGAAACGAGCAAAACGTTCACCTGATGGTAAGTGCAACGTCCGCCCACAACAAATGCTGTGTCACCCAGAATATTTCTGTGTGACACCACACTGCGCCCGTCACACTGAGACATCAGTTCTTAAGTCTCAAATGCCCAGTGATTACGCTAGCTCACAGTGCACTTCAAACCGAAACACAGTAATGCTTGCACACTACTGCTTCACGGCAGAATAACTGGCCCTGAGGTGGTACCTACCTAAACACATGATCATCGTCATTTCAGCCTAAGCTCATTTAAGCCTCTTATTGGTCAGCGACTCTAAATGCGAACACAACGAGTTATACAGAGGTTACAAAATACATGCGCAAGATTTTGTTTTAACATACCATCCCGTGCCCATGTTACGCCATACATAAAGAAGGCAAAAAAGGCAAAATTTTAAATATGGACTATCGTAGTCAGCTGTATTTTGCAACACTGCTGTTTGGAGAATTAAAATACTAAGTATTTGTACGAAAAGGTGAGGTAGGCGAAAGACAACACTATGTATAGTACCAGATATTCAGTTTTTAAATTGCTCTATGCTCCAAACTGCATCGCCACGTTTCGTGGTAAGTTTTTAATATGCAGCCACCAAATGTTGGAATACATTTAAAACAAACATTATGCAATAACTTAATGCACAAACAAGAATCCAACGACATTTATGTGGCAAGAAAAAAGAGTGATGGACGAGGGTGACATTGTTGAGGTTTTCGCAGAGCATTTCTCTTCTGTATACTAGGTGGATTGAAAAGTACTCGGCCTAACACAGATCCATTCAATTCTAAAAATCAAATCTACCCACATTATTTAGTTCAGTTCAGACTAGTTCATTGTGTGAAGTTCGAAACGTGTGCGATAATTAGTTGTGATTTTATAAATTTATTAACAAAGTAATCGGTCATAATTTCCGCGAATGGAGCAAATCGAGCAGCGTGCCGTCATTAAGTA
The DNA here is from genome assembly GCA_019845155.1 of Luehdorfia chinensis. Classification (NCBI taxonomy): domain Eukaryota; kingdom Metazoa; phylum Arthropoda; class Insecta; order Lepidoptera; family Papilionidae; genus Luehdorfia; species Luehdorfia chinensis. The sequence continues at coordinate 7,141,820 of JAHVAK010000025.1, read as the reverse complement.
CCTCCATAAGAAGGGGCTATCATCAAAAGCCATCCATGATGACATGGTCAGTACATTAGGCGATTGTGCTCTGTCATATTCATCCGTCAAAAAATGGATAGCAGAATTTAAGCGTGGTAGAGAGAGAGTGTGAAAGATGAACCCCGCTCTGGAAGGCCTTCGACGTCAACTACTGACGAAAATATTAAAAAAGTACTTGATTTAATAATGGGAGACCGCAGATTAAAAATTAGAGAGATAGCCGAGATTATAGGCATCTCTTATGAACGAACTCAAAACATTCATTGTCAACGAGTTGGGTTTCCACAAGGTGTCTGCGAGGTGGGTTCCGCGACTGCTTTCAGTTGAACAAAAAAGGACGCGATTGACTATTTCACGCGACTGTTTGGAGTTATTTGAAGCCGATGCAGATGATTTTTTGAATCGTTTTGTTACTATGGACGAAACATGGGTTCATTACTGTACACCGGAAACAAAACAACAATCAAAACAGTGGAGAAGACCTGGTTCACCACCCCCTAAAAAGGCTAAGTCGATTTTGTCGGCAAATAAGGTGATGGCTTCAGTATTCTGGGACTCGAAAGGTGTGATTATGATTGATTATCTTGAAAGGGGTCAGACTATAAACTCTGATTACTACTGCACCTTACTACGTCGTTTACGAGAGGAAATAAAAGAAAAACGTCGAGGAATGCTCAGAAGAAAAGTCCTGTTTCATCAAGATAACGCCCGTGTTCACACGTCAGTACAGTCAATGGCTGGAATTCACAACTGTGGCTTTGAACTGTTACCGCATCCGCCGTATTCACCTGATCTGGCACCATCAGACTTCTTTCTGTTCCCTAACCTAAAAAAGCACTTGGGAGGTCAAAGATTTTCGACAAACGACGAGGTCAACAGTTCTGTAACTGTTTATTTTTTTTCCTCTAGAGATTGCACCATCTCTAGTGGGAGTTTATTGATTAATTGATTTTACAAATATAACTAATGGGTATACATTTAAAAACTTTACAAGATACGGAATTTTATTCTTTATCTTGATTTAATATAAGCTACCTTATTCTATGTAATTTCACATTAATATTTATTTCATCTGTGAAATCTTATCTGTTAAATATTATAAATTCCAACTTTAATTATATTATCTAGTATCTCTAGTGTCTAGATATATATAATCAGCTATATTTATTACATTTTGTGTACAATCATCTTACAGTGTTTACATATTATTAAATACTTATGTGCTAAAATTTAAACAATACTTTTATTAAAAAAAGGCGATTATAATGAATTTCCTGTTAGTAATAATTATATCAGAATAGATGACTACTGTGTTGACTATGTTTTTAGATACCACCGACAATATGTTACCTTTTTGTGTATATATGACATATTTGCTTATATAAATCAACAGGTAGCCTATAAATGTACTTAAAAATATATTTAAATTGTGTCTTCACACAGTCTTTCACTTGCCGGTATGTAATAATAGGAATAAAAAGAAACTCGAATAAACTTTTCAAACTGTATACATATAAACTTAATTGGGTTAGTAGTTTGTTGCATAGGTGGCCTGCTAATGGATATAGGGCACCGTGCTTGTCATATTAGGGTTATCTTTTTTGTTTATATGTTTGAGTGTCCATAATTTTGGTGACTAGTCTTTGGAATGTTGGTATCAGTTCTCGTTTTTGAATAATTTCATTTAATTTGTAAGGATTGATTTTGAGGTTTTCGCATGTACGTTTATGGTCATAACGAGGGTTGTCGAATATTGGGCATTTGGTGACCAGGTGTTCCGTGTCTTGTACTGAAGTGTCATCACTTGGACAGCTGTTTGCATAAGACCCGTAATGGCCTATGCTTGCGACGCTTTCGCTCACGCTACGGGCAATCAATTAAAGACGTTACAGAGCGTTTTAAATCAATTTTTGCGAACTTCCACCGGAGCCGGTTGGTATCAACGCAACGTTGACCTTCACAGCGACTGTGAAATGCCCTTAATCTCTGAACACTTCAGAGAATTATCACGGCAGTTTTTTGAAAAAGCCGCGGTTCATCCAAACCCGCTGGTGGTTAAAGCAGCAAATTACCGACCAAATAGAAACGCGACCGAACGCAAACGTCGCTCGCGAAATGTGCTAGACGACACGGACGTCTCAGCACTCCCTGACCACGTTACGGTTAGTCACGATCCAGGTTACACTGTACACACAGCTTAAATATAACACGCACCACGACGCGCGACCGCCGTAGAGAGCACACCGCGTACACACGATACACCCGTGTTCCAGGGCGGTTCTCACCACCCAGAGTTACCGACACCCAAGTCCACAGTCCGAATGGAGGCCCGCAGCCTCACTCGGACGGTCATATCTCAAAATGATTTTAAGTCGTCTAGACTTAAAATCATTTTGAGATATTCGAAATCGCGCAAGCACGCAGCGAATGCGACCGTCAGAATTTCGAGGTTTTTGTAGGAGTTTATTTAAGTATTTATGTTTGGATCACTAAGCTTAAATCTATTGAGATATGATCTGTGGTAAGCATGTCAGGTATGAATTTGGGTCAATTGAAATGTTATATGAAAATGCTTACGGAAATCTTGAATTTCTTTGAGGTTACTGAGCCAATGTTTTGTTTCGGTTCCTTGTGGGCTGTTTTTGTATTCAACATTCCATTTCTCTATGTACTTTTTATGTATGTGATATTTTGCGTAAGAGAGCGGAAAATAATTTTCTTTAGTCGTGGTTTTACTTTAAGCTGCTAACTTGGCCGCAGTGTCCGCTGTTTCATTGCATGTAACCCGAATATGCGCTTTCACCCATATGAAGTGTACTTCAATTTGTGTTGTGAGTTGACGTAACATATTGTGAATATATGTGATGGTTGGATTTGTGTTGCTCCGGTCTATTATGGCTTTGAGGGAAGAGAGACTATCTGATGCTACGAGTATAACTGTGTATTGTTTGGCTGGGTATTGCAACATCCACTCTAACGCTATTTTAATGGCAAACAGTTCCGCCATGAACACTGAAGCGGTTCTGCAAAATCTAATCTTCTTAGTTATATTACCACTAGAGAGATATATAACAGTTGCAGATCCAACTTCACCGGTTTCTAGTTTAGTGCCATCAGTGAAGATTTTTATTGGTATGCCAAATGTTAGTCATTCAATATCTACGGCAGTGTATGCTTCTTAAAATTTAATTGATTAGGGGAGGGCGGGATGTTACTGTTCAGTAACTCGTGCGGGCTTTCTGAGGCTATTATCATCGGGCAGAGTTTCTAATGTTCCAGAGTTTTTGGTTTGCCAGATTTCTTGTGATTCCTGAATTAGGAGATGAAGTGGCATGAATTGCGATAATGCCAGAGCGGCATTCGCAGATACTGTTCGGAAGGTCCTAATAGTTCGAATGGCGAATTGCCTCTGGCATGACCGCAGCGCTTTGCGGACGGAATAGAATTTTACGGCGGTCCCCCAAATGCCCGACGCGTATGTGAACGTAGGTTGAATAACTTGCCTGTATATTATTTCTACGTTTTTAAAGAGTTTAGTTGCTTTGTCGATTATGTATTTAGAGTGACGTATGAAATTTAGGCTTTCGTCTATTATGATACCTAGTAATTTTATTTATTTATTCATGGGAATCAATGTGTTGCCAATGAATATCCTTGATGTTTTTGCCTGTGTTGTGAAAGAGATTGCTTGTGTTTTATTTGGGCCGAATACTAATTTTGCTTTCTCTCCCCACGCGATGATATCTTTTAGGGTATTGTTTGTAGTCGCTTCCAGTTCTTTTTTTGATTTTGCCTTAAGCAAAAGAAAGACATCATCGGCAAAGGCCTGTACGTGCGTATTGCTTGGTAAGGGTAACTCTAGCAGTTCATCTAGAATCAAGTTCCAGAAACCTGGACCGCAAACTGAACCTTGTATGCAACCTTTAGTCATGATATTTGAGGCACTGGTGTTACCATAGTATAAAGTTACTTTGCGATCTTGTATGTAATTCGAAATGAGTTTATAAATGTTCTTTTGACATTTTATCATGCGAAGTCGATGGAGCAGCAGCGGCCACCACGCATTATTGAATTTTTTTATTGGATGAAGTGATGAAACGAGCAAAACGTTCACCTAATGGTAAGTGCAATAATATTTCTGTGCCCATCACCCGGAGACGTAAGTTCTTAAGTCTCATATGCCCAGTGATTACGCTAGCTCACAGTGCCCTTGAAACTGAAACACAGTAATGTTTGCACACTACTGCTTCACGGCAGAATAACTGGCCCTGGGGTGGTAACTAGACCTAGACGGATTCCTGCTGTTATGTAAGGATTAAGCTTGAATGCTGTGGCAATGTTAGGTGCTCTATATATAAGGTTCACACAGAAATATTTCAATGTTTGCAAAAAAGGTCATTGCGACAATTAGAGTTTCGCAGTAAATCTTTCGTCAATTCAATGTCTTATCGTGATAGACTAAAACAGTTTAAATTAATATCATGGAATGGTATAAGAATATTTACCGGTACTACGTTCTTGCAAAAGTTGTTTAATAACAATGTGGATTGCCATAATATTTTAGCACCAGTTTTGCGTGAATGACTTTGATATATTTGGCGATACTCTGATCCAATTTGAAACTAAAATTCACCGACAGTTGACGCACCTTTACGCTGTGGACGTACGAGTATTTTCCTCACCTTAGAAGGCTGTATTATTTTCCTTTACGTGGTTGATTTTATCTCTCTGAAGTTGAAGTTATCACGTTGAAAACATTTTTGTAGTATATGATATCTCTTTAATTTCATTATACTTTATCTTGTTTACGCTGAATTTAAATTGATGTTACAACCATAAAATGAAATAGCATTCTAATTTTAAGCAAAATAAAAATTCAATGAACTTTAATGTAATTTTAAAATTTATTTTATTTTATTTATTTTTTATATATTGTACTTTTAATGTCTTGTAGTTTTATCATTTTGCTCTATTGTTGTTTTTTCATGTTCCAATTTTTTTTAATTCTTAAGCGCTTGGTGTGACTATCTGTTATTGGTGGAACAATTACCATTCAAACTTTGTTTCTATATAAACTTGTATGATTGTATCTACTGTTGATGGTCTTAAATAAAATAAACAAATTTACTAAGGCAAAGTCATGAACAGATCTCCCCGCTTTACAAACAAATGGGTGGTTCGAGATCGTAGCCATTCAGCGCGGAGGGCTTTGAATTCGCCGAGTATCAATATCTTAGCGGAAGGGATCTGCTGTAGCATGGAATCTGCAGCCATTTGGATGTGGTTGATAAGACGGTCAGTTTCGGTATTACCGCTGTGGGATCTATAAAGGCACCCATAGACGCGAAGATGGTTGTCGCTATATATGCATAGCCAAACGATGGACAGGTGCCTACCTTACCTTTAAGACGCCAGAGAGTATATCTGCGTCTTGGTAAGAAAAAGCTAGGCCGGCTTCGCGTCTCCAGATGTTAGTAGACGGCATCAAGATTGAATCAAGATTCAAGGAATGTCCCCTGATTTTAAAGAAATCCACAGCGAGCGTGGTAAGGGGTGCTGTAGTTTTTTGCCTGGTTTTTTTGGTTAAAGCGGAACTTTGCCCCCTCCCCAGAATACGTGGGGCAGCCTGAACATCCACGCTTAGGTAACAACTGGTAGCCCGAGCGTGGTTTCCCAGAGGGGGGTTCTCCAGCACCGTTGGTGCTGGGTAGGGTAGGTCATTTATTTCCGCTACCATGTTTTGGGGAGGGGGGTGGGTGTGCCTCCGGTTGCCTGCACTCACCAGTCAAAACGCAGACAGTTGCTACACAGAACTATCTGTTAGTTATTTAGTAATGTCTCCGTACTCCTTCCTATTAAATCAGTAAAAAGAACAGTTTTTGAATGAATATCGGTTTCAGTAGTACTGACACAATCATATGATGCCTCTTCCAAGCAACTAAAAACAGGTGGCTGCTACTCAGTTCAACAAAAGGAATGGAGATGTTTGCTGGGACAACAGAGCAAGCAACAGTAATTTAAATGTTTATTTATTAGGAAATCAAATCTTTCAGTATTTCCTTGACTCCACTAGCTCATTTAAAGCTAGAATGTGCTTTCGTATTTATTTTTGAGTACACTCATATTTCATTGTCATAAAGACTCCTCTAATTTTATAATGTAATTTTGTAATTTATTTGTGTCTGAATTATTTATTTTTGGACAATGTTAATTTGTTACCTAATTTTTTGTGTTCTTTTGCAAATAAATTAAGGTTCAATGTGCCTGAGTTTTTTTTTAAATTGGATTAATTTAAAATGTTTCCTTTGGTTATTATAATCAAAATATTTTTTTTGGTTTTATTATGACTCAGATTTTGTACAAATTTATATTATCTTCCTTTCTGAATGAGTCATCTGATGAGCAAACTATACAGGTATCATTAGAGCCTGAAAGTCCAATACTGGAGCCGCTGTCCAACATCTCATCATACGAGGTTTGTGTTTTAGTACTATTTGGATTTTGTTGACCCGTTTGCAACATTTGTAAGATTTTATGGGGTGGGTAAAAAGTTACACCTTAAGTCCCGTATATAATACATACTAGTTTTTTATATGAGAAAGTAACATATAAAAAAATAGTATGTATTACATAATATTTTTCCATAACAAATGTTGTATCTGAAGAGTTTTGGGGCATACAAAAACCACAGTTCAGGATTTACAAGGATTTTAATTGATGTGTTAGGCAGTAATTCAAACTGTGTAGTCGTAGTTATAAACAAGGTCACACATAAGAACTGACATTCACAGACAAATAGGTTTACTATAAACTATTCATGTTACAACACTGGCCCTTAAACCATTTCATTCATGCTCTATGTAAGAACTTAAATAACACAATGAATAATGTTACTAAAAATACATGACATACATCAAGAAGTTAGTTTCATTTCATTCATTAACTTAATAATCAAGCTTACTTACTTAATATAGATGTTTCTTAAGACAAATGTAAATCTGCTACCACAAATATTACCATAATATATAGAGTCCCGAATACTGCGCTGCATCGCTGCGGTTACGCGCCAACTGAGATTTTGAAACTTCTGCAAAATTTGGAAATATCGCTGAGGTTCGTATATCATTTGAAATGATTTAGTGAAGATTCGATCTTTGAATACCGTAATAGGAGCGGTCGGTAGGCCGGTAGGTTAGGACATCAGCGGTCATCAAAACAGTGCGGGCGCGAATCGCACGAAATGGCGTCCATAAGTAAAAAATGTTACCTCTGCGATTGAGGTTAAGCCGAACTATGGTTAAAAGCAACAGTTATCATCCATGGAATAGACTTCATCAGGCACGGGGACTGCCCAGACTTAATTACAAAATATGGCTACATTTGGAGGAGAAAGTCTGCTCTAAACCTCACCAGAATTTGGAGTCTTTCAAAGCATCCCTAATTAAAGTAGTGGTTGATACGGACACGAAAATTGTGCGTGCTGTAATCGTCGACTGGCCTCGGAGGTTGATAGCTTGTATTCAAAATCATAGATTCATTTCGAATAACTTTAATAACATTATAAACCACATTTAGCTTATTTTGTATATATACAGTGGCTGGCCCGGCAGACGTTGTTCTGCCCGTTCCAGTATGTAACTTGTGAGTTTGATTTCTGAATTACATTTAAGTATGAAACTTTTTGAGGTTTTCCACTTAAATTATACAAATATATATATTAACGATGTGCTAGAGGTTAACGATTCTCTACATTTATGTCGACGACGATACATTGGATAACCATCATTGCAAGTGATAGTCTCCGACAACGTCTTTGTATAATTTCGTGGATAGCGCTTGGAACACATGCACGGTAATAACAGTAGAACTATCACACCGAAAGTGAAAGGAAACGATTTTGTGGTTGACAACACTTGAATTGTTCCGTATTCGCCACTTCTTTCCAAAACATTCAAGGAGTATTGCAACGTGGAGTATTGTAATTTTCGTCTGCAGTGGTCTAATTGCATCACGGCTTTGATGTTTTAACTATTCAACTTTCACGTTGATAAATTAATTTCGTGACCAGAAAATCGACTTAATCTTTTTCAAGATCAATTTCTAAAGGTTATTTCATTCTAGGCCATTTGAATGATATATGTTAATAAATTGTGATCGTCATAGGTAGGACCCTTTTATTTACGTTGTGTTTATTTTTAGTAACTTGTTCTTTTAGGTGTATCATGGAAAAATGTTTATTCACTAGAGAAGCTGCAAGTCCAAGACAGTGTACTAATACTAATTAATTACTATTCCCTATACTCTTGTAAAGGGTTCACAATGTTTAATATCTATTGCAAAGAGATTTGTATTCCGCACCTGTATAAGATTAACTTTAAATTATTAATAACCCACTACAAGCTATCGCTCCCCCAACATTTTTATTTAAAAAAATGTGGGGAAGGCACACGGCTCCAACTCCCGCCGTGTGCGGTGAGCGCCTTCCAATGCATGCGCTCCCCCCGACACAGGACAAGAAGTCGGGAACAAGGACCGTAGTCCACGGCAACACTGGCGAACCAGCAAAAAGAGGGCTTCGCCTCTTGCCAGTGCGTAAGCACAAATTTAGACCGAAGTCTCGCATGTCAATGCGTGTTTACATCATACAAGTATACAGCTAGTCCAGTCTTCGTGGATGTACGTCGCATGGATTTGGCACACGTCGAGCAGTTATGAGCACTCGGCCCAATAAACTAGTAAAGCCTTCCGTACGCGCCATCACTTCGCCAGACCGCTGCAACTGCAGATGAATGTCGAGTGTGTGGCATCAACACCCAATACAAGGTCAGCACGGCAATTTGCCGCAGAGCACGTCGTGAGTCCACTGCTCACTTCAAGGGTATGGGGTCCCACGTTGTGCAGCTTTCGGCTGCAGCCTTGAGAGTCTCCTCCCGCCAGCTACCATCCGCATGAAGTAGACGCATTAGCTCCACCAACCATTGTAATGATGTATTTTGCCATTATTTATCATTTATAATTATCATTCAGCCATCAGGCAATCAGCATTCTATTATATTCGTCAAATGGGTTTGTGTAATTGACGTTGAGTATTATGTATTTCGATCAAGTTTGTCTCACCCACTACCAAGTTTCCAGTTATCATTCATTTGTGGGAATTTACTGAGAGCTTTATTTAATATTGTTGTTATTCAACACATGGAGGGCAGACAGTCTGCAGTCTCGTTATAGAGAGACCCGACTTGGACAAAGCTAAAGAAAATGTGAGTCAAACCAAGTGCAAGACGCAACCATTATATTAACGACATCTAAGCAACTGTCACTAGGACGCATTGTCACAGGTGCAACAAGCATCATTACGACCATCGCTCAGACATACGCCAACACAAGGGCCTATATACAGTCTTAGCAAACATCTACACTTCTGCAAAAAACCTCCGTCAACCCGAATCATAAGTTGTATTGAATCAGATGCAACTCATTCATATAACCGTCACTAAAAACACAATACCACAATAGCAGTAAGTATTATTGTGACTATCACATAGATGGTGCCTCCTCACAACACACCTATATGATAATTATCGACTTTGGCAAAAGTTGTTTAACTAAAAAATTTACCAACGTGTCATAGTAGTAAGCCACTAAAACGCCGGTGTATGAACCATGTATCATATAACTAATGCTCTAAGACATGGGGCGAAAGAGTAAGCTCCAGCACCGAAATGCTAAAAGCCACACTCTCTCTTATGTGATTGTATGAAAGTCTAATGAATTCTCTATCTTAATAATTTTAAGTTCCAACTCATTTTTATAATATCATATCTTACAAGAGACCTTCAATGATAGATCATTTTATCATATACTTTACTTACAGGATCTTTGTATGGAACATTAGCACTATGCAACTTGATACTATAGAGAGTCATGCTCGACCTCACACACCCCTATGTTGAGCTGTTGGTATGCCCCTCCGCACGGTACTCGCGTCTCGGACTTAATAGTATGGTGTTAGCTATACACGAACACTTTCTAGTTGTGTTAGTCTATGAATAACTATATAGAGTATTTTCCATACAAATGAAGTTAATTTTATATTGTAATATTTTTAATTAACTTCTATAGTACTTCGAGAGATAAGGTCTCTTGGATATATTTTATATGTTTTAAAGTAATTTTTAGGCACTGATCTATGTAATATTATGCCAAGAAAAATTAAATTGAAATAATGAAATTTCACTATTGGGATTGGTCCTCATATATATTTTCCCAACTTTTTTGGACCACCATTTTTTTTTTTTTTTTTTATTTTTTAATATTTTCTTAAATCTTTCTAAAACGTAAAAATACGTAATTAGAGATAGTATATCGTTACAATGTGAACGATTAGATCTTCTGGCTGCATTTTAATTTATTATCAACGAAGAAGAAAAATGATCGCTGGGTTCACCTAGCGATCATTTTTCTTCTTCGTAATTTTAAAATAGTGTACAATTACAGAAGTATTGAGATGCAGAAATAGCTTGCCAGTGATTAAATATTATAATAACGTTTTTTATGACGTAATTGTTTAATAAAAAAAATTAAACTTTTTGATTGAAAGACTTTGTGCCAGATCCCTTAGTCGGCTTGTACTAATTATATTTTAATTATTTAAAAAATATATATTACAAAGCAATTAATTTTTAGCAGTAATTTCATATTCAGTAGAGATAAAGACCACAGTTATTGTCGGCCGTGTGGTGGCGGCTCGTTAAAAGAATACTACCACTCCTTCTCATCCAATGGATCTCGTAAAAGGCGAGTAAGGAATTAAACTGCACTATGCACCCAACAGCGCATGGTGGCGATGGGTCACACCAAGTGCATTATATTGTTTTGGTGAAACGTGGATTGTGGCAGTCATCTGTTTTTGCAGTGAGTGCCCAGTCTCTGACTACCCCTAATGGGATACAGTCGTGATCTTATGTATGTATGTATGTTATTATTGAACTAAATTTCTTTTGGCGCGTTATGTAGAGGGTTAAATTGCGCGCGCAGCCTGTATCGGAAGTTCGACATGATGAAGTTAGCCATCAATGATAACGAAAGTCCTACAAGCTATGATAAACAACAATGCAATTTTACAACTAGTGTTACTTTTGCGTTCTTACTCTTTACGGACCCTGGATTCTTTCGCTGCATCCACTGACTCGACATTCAATACGGATTATGGACTTGAGTTTTATACCGCTTCGACATTCCCATTCCATTCATGTCTTCTAAATACTGTTGCTTTGGTTGTAAGCTGGATGGTAGGTCATGGTGTCGTAGAATATAATATTTTTGAAGAGATAAACATCGTACAATTATAAAACGTATATATTTTTTCAATATACATATATACTATGCATTAAAAATATGTACTAATATACTACGTGAAAAACTATTATCATTGGGAAAACAATTAAATGCCCCGTTGACTTGTAGCATTTATGTCTTAAAAAAAAGGCTTCCTCTTCGATGAACATACAATAAATTTGTGAACAATGTGTACCTCAACAAATTATAGTATAGTGAAAATATATTCAATAACTTAATAATGTCTAATAGACAGATGGGCAGTGATGTGCATTTTAGAATTTAACCTTATTTTTTTTTTATTTGATTATGCTTTATAATTAAACCTTTATTAATTGTATTTGATATAATTTTTTTGTCTTTTACATTACTGTAGAGTATTGATACGCGGGATTAACTTTTTGCAGTTATTTAAGCTTTGTTAGGGAAAAGAAGTATAACTTCTTACTCATTTTATTACTCTATAAGAAACTCTCCCAAAGACTGCGACCAAACGTGCCAAAGTTTTGCAAGTGATTTTGACAAAATAATGTTAATTCGTAAATGAAAGTACTAGTTAGTATTTTTGATTATTTATATTGCTTATTTTAACATGTATATAATCAACTGACGTATATAAATCAAACCTCAGATATAATACAACTAACAAAAATTTTGTTGGTGGTCAGAAAACTTTCAAAATATATAAAAAACTAATTTTTCTTCTTTTTCCTTCAATCGGCCAAATTTTCACCACAAAGCCAAAATCGTCTTGTACCAGGGCTCTGGCGGCTGAGGCTTGTAATACTCAGAATTAGGTATTGGTGGCATTTCGTCAACAGGGTCCTCATCGAATATCTTCGCGTAAGAATTTTTAATGCCATATATAAAGAAGGCTCCGTAAGGGAAATACTCGGCCAAGTACATAGACACGATATAATAGAAGTTTAACAACAATCGACCTATGGATGTACTGTAAAAAGCTATCAACAGGGAAGCAAGAGCTAGTTTGTATTTAGAAGCGAATGACATCTTCTTGTATTCAGGTGCGGATTCTATTGAGTCATAATCTTTAATAAAGTGCAGACGCGGAGCTCTCTTCGGTAAACCTTCAATGCTTGATTTTAATATCAGTGATGTCGATTCCACACCTGAAATCATTTATATTATTTTACAATAGTTGCTTTTTGTTGGTGGTAGGATTCCTGTATAGGAATCCGTCTAGGTAGGTACAACCACAGTAACAGTTATTCTACCGTGAAGCAGTAGTGTTTAAACACTACTGTATTTCGGTCTAAGCAGTGATGGATTTAGGCGTAGGCTTGCGTGGCCCGGGCCTAAGGCGGCAATATAGAATCCATACTAATATTATAAATGCGAGAGTAACTCTCTCTGCCCCTCTGTCTATTTGTTACCTTTTTTACGGTTCAACCGCTGAACCGATCTTCAGGCAATGGAGCGGACGTAGGATACTTCTTATCCCGGAAAATCCAATAGTTCCTACGGGATATTTAAAAAACCAATATATATGCGGACGAAGTCGCGTGCATCAGATAGTTGCCCATAGTGATCCAATTGCAATCCGTTTAACCCGTGGGCCGTGAGTGACTAAGACAAGAGTCGACTAAGAAAGACACAAAATACTCGTATATAAATCAGTGACAGGTAGATGTGTCTAAGGCGCGAGGCATCTGTATTTTTTATATAAGAGGGGGAAACGAGAAAGCGGCACCTGACAAGTAAGTGTGATCACCTCAACCCATGAACATCCGCAACACCAAAATAATTGCGGATGCGTTGCTGGCTTTTGAGAAACGAGTCGGCTCTTCTTTTGTCGAAAGTATATTACACTTACTTAATTTTTAATAAGAGAATGTGACGAGACGAGAAGAACGTTCACCTGATGGTAAGTGCAACACGTCTTCCCATAACGACAATGAACAAAACTAACTACTCGTATTATCTCTATAGCTATATTTAGTAAAAACGTATGCAACCAAATATATTACCAATATCCTCATGTTTCCCATTTAGATGCTGCCTCAATCGTGACTGAAACTCAATTCTCTCAGATTCCGTGTAAATATAACCGGGAACGTCAGCCAAATTCCTCGTTACATATAACAAGCTTCCTGTCTCCATAGCCGCATTAACCGCCCACAAGCCATTTATCATCACACTAGACATATGCTCGAAGTACTCAGGTACGTTCTCGAGACATGGAGTGTATACTCGGTCTAGCACCAATTTGCATACTTGTCGAGTTTCATCAAAGTTTTTCCGGCATATATTGTACCTTTATATTAAACATTATTTCATTAAACGCCAGCTGATAATTATTGAAAACCAAAATTATTGATTTTATTAATATAAGATATAAATATATATGCATTTAAAATTAAAAAAAATAACAAAACAAAAAAAATATCAAATTACTATTTTAATGACACGAACTGACGAGAATAAAAAATTGGTATTGGTTTTATCATCATTATCATGAAAAAATACCAAATTTTTTAAAAGCATTTTTTTAAATTTTTTAAGAGAATCTACCACCCCACCTTATCCCGTGGGTGTCGTAGAAGTCGTCAGAGGGAAAATAAATCCCAGGAGATGGTTAGCAGCATCTTCCTGGAATACTGAACATCATGCGCCGCGTCGAATATAAAATCTTTAATTGTTACCAATGGCGTCCCATATAGGTAGGATTAAACCACGCTCTCTGACTGTCTCGTATTTTAACGCAAACGGTCTTAAGACGCAGTTAGTTGAAGTCGCGAATTTCCTTCGTGACCACGACATCGACGTTATGCTAGTGCAAGAGACTTTCTTAAAACCTAGTATGCGCGATTCAAAGATAGCCAATTACAAATGCATCCGAAATGACAGAGTGACCGCGAAAGGCGGCACTCTGATCTACTATAAAAAGTCCTTGCACTGTTTCGCGCTCGATACACCCGACTTAGTCAACATTGAAACTTCCGCGTGTAGGTTAGCAATGACCGGCCATAGGCCGCTTGTACTAGCATCAGTCTACCTCTCGCCATCCAAACAATTATTAGAAGCGGACTTAAAATCCCTACTAGATTTAGGCCGTTCTGTTATTCTCGCCGGAGACTTGAACAGCAAGCACGGCAGTTGGAATTCCAGCGTAAATAACACGAACGGTAATATACTCTACAGATTAGCGGAGAGCCATAACGTAAACGTTATAGCTCCCGAAACACCAACCAGAGTTCCGACGCAGTTAAATCAGCAGCCGGACACTCTCGATGTAGCCATTATTAAGGACGTGAACTTAGAAATAGACTCTATAGTTACGCTTCACGAACTTGAGTCGGACCACCGTCCGGTCATTTTTAAGCTGGGCCAGCCAAATGGTGAGGTCACACAGACCAAAACCATTGTGGACTGGCGTACCCTCGGGGTCAAACTCGAGGCTACGAGCTCCCAGCACTTGGATGAAATACCAGATATTATCGACTCGCCAGAGGTAGCCTGTCGAGCGATAAAATCATTCTCAAGTCATCTCGAAACAGACGTCGGAGAATCCTCCCGGACGGTTACGGTGTCGAGCGATCGACGCTGTAATCTATCGGCGGACCTCCGACGCCTGATTAGAGAAAAGAACCGTGCGGCCAAAGCGCACGATAGATATAGAACAGACGCAAATAGACTCAGACAGCGCCTCCTACAAACGGATGTTAAAGAGCGCTTATCTGAGTACACTAAAGACAGCTGGGACACTATGCTTGGAGAAATCGAGCCGTCGCACACTGCCTACTGGCAGTTGGCACGATCTCTCAAAGCAGAGCCGGTCTCACCCATGCCGCCACTTATTAGATCGAACGACAACTCGCTCGCCTTCGACGACAGCGAAAAAGCCGAATGCCTTGCAGACAGTTTAGAGAGCCAATGCACTCCGTCTCTCGCGCCTGCGGATCCCGACCACCTGCAGCAGGTGGCCGCGGAACTCGAACGCAGGGCTGCCATACCACCAGTGGGCGAACCACTGACTCCAGTGACTCTCGACGAAGTCACGAAGATTGTTAAAAATCTTAAAAACCGATCCGCGCCCGGCCTCGATGGCATAAACAACAGGGTGATCAAATGTGTAACTACGTCGCTATTGTGTCTGTTAGTCAGTATTTTCAACGCGCTCCTCTCCAGCTGCTCCTTCCCGGACGACTGGAAGGAAGCCGACGTTATAGGCATTCCGAAGCCTAATAAGCCTAGGAACATTCCGTCTAATTATCGCCCAATAAGTCTCCTCAACTCGATGGCTAAGATTTATGAGCGAATTATACTCAGTCGATTAAAAGACTATGTCCTTACAAATAATATTCTTCCAGACGAGCAGTTCGCCTTTCGCCCCGAACACTCGTGTACTCATCAAGTGCACCGCTTAACGGAGCACATCTTAGAGAATTTAAACGACCGCCCTAAGCCTGTAGGCACAGGAGCCTTATTTTTCGATGTCGCAAAGGCATTTGACAAAGTCTGGCACGACGGCTTGTATTACAAGTTGTATCACACTAAAGTGCCAGACAGACTCGTGAACATCATACGAGCCTTCTTGTCTAACCGCCTATTTCGCTTCCGGGTAGAGGGAACGCGCTCCTCAAGCCTTTTTCTCGCTATACACTAGCGATATTCCTAAAGACCCGAAAGTAAATCTTGCGCTTTTCGCAGACGACACGGCCTTGTACTATTCCGACAAGCACAAGGGCCGCATAACGATTCAACTCCAAGACGCAGCCGATCGCCTAGGGGAATGGTTCCGGAAATGGAGAATAGAGGTAAACCCCGAGAAAAGTGTAGCGATATACTTCTCGAGGGGCACACCAAAGCCCGCTAGACGATGTCACCCAATCGGCAACAATCAGCTAGGCACGATCACCCTGTTCGGACGCCCTATTCCCTGGGAAAAGAGCGTCAAATACCTCGGGGTCACTTTAGACGCAGCGATGTCGTTCGCTGCACACATTAAAAACATACGCAATAGAGCGGCTTTTATCTCAAGCCGTCTATACCCATTAACTTGCTCCTCAAGCAAAATGTGCTTAAGACACAAACTTCGCCTCTATAAGACTTGCATAAGACCCGTAATGGACTATGCTTGCGTCGCTTTCGCTGACGCGACGGGCAATCAATTAAAGAAGTTACAGAGCGTTCAAAATCGATTCTTGCGAACTGCCACCGGAGCCGGTTGGTATCAACGCAATGTAGATCTTCACAGCGACTGTGAAATGCCTTTAATCTCTGAACACTTCAGAGAATTATCACGGCGGTTTTTCGGAAAAGCCGCGGTTCATTCAAACCCGCTGGTGGTTAAAGCAGCAAATTACCGACCAAACAGAAACGCGACCGAACGCAAACGTCGCCCGCGAAACGTGCTAGACGACACGGACGTCTCAGCTCTTCCTGACCACGATACTGTCAGTCACGATCCAGGCCACACTGTACACACAGTCAATAGCTTTAATATAACACGCACCACGACGCGCGACCGCCATAGAGAGCGGCGCGCAATAGTCAATAATCACATCGCGTACACACGATTCACCCGTGTTCCAGGGCGGTTCTCACCGCCCAGAGTTACCGACACACAAGTCGACAGTCCGAATGGACGCGCGCAGCCTCCTTCGGACGGTCAGTAGACGACTTAAAATGTTTAAGATTTTCGAAATCGCGAAAGCACGGAGCGAACGCGACACAGTCCGAACTTCGAGGTTTTTGTAGGAGATTTTATTTATTTATTTATGTTTGGGTGAAACCAAACCTGGCACGCGGGCCCTTGGCCCGCGAGCACAGTATCCGATGAAGCTGTAAAAGCCGAGAAGGCTAACAGCAATTACATCACCGAAAATATGGAATACTGAATAAATTAACTGCAGTTGCCAACCCGCCTGCCAAGCGTAGCGAAATCCCCCCAAAATGAGAGCTACTAACTTTTGTGGCAATCTATGGATGAGGCCTATGTTCAGCAGTGGACTAATGATAGGCTGAGATGATGGTATTTCTTTGATGAATGCAAAATTATTTTTTGAACTCCATTTCCTTTTTTCCATCTATTATATCAAATACATTTCGTCAATTTCTTCTTCATTGAATCTTCAATGAAATATTAAAACGTATAGTATGGATGTTGCGGGAAACCAAAGCAATCCACCTAAAAGTTTCTCCCTTTTTAAACCGACTTCAAAAAAGGAGAAGGTTCTATGTTCGTCTGTATCTTTTTTATTAATGTTTACCAAGATTTTCGTCAATTGTAAAACGATTTCAAAAAGTCTTTTTCGTTTGAAAGGGTATACTCCAGAGTTGGTCCCCTTTTTACCAAGTCAGGATCTGATGATGGAATCTCAGTGAAATCGAAAGATATCTTTAAAAATTATAGGCACATATAGAGGGGTTGTCGACAGAAACTACTTATTAGTGCCTTAGGCAGACGTGACGACATCAAAGAACTACTCATTATAAATGTATATTTTATGTACATAAATATAGTTTATATACATTTTTATGTTTTTTATTTTTTTATTTTTATGTTCGGGCATAACTTCTTAGTTTATGAACCGATTTTATTACTGATTCTTTTTTGCTTTCAGTTCAGTATAGCTCCAAGGTTCATTGTGTGACGACATATTATAAATTATAAATAAATCTAATTAATTATTTGTAAAGTCCAAAACCATTTTTAAAATTATTTAATACAAATTCTAATATTTTAATTTTTCGACGTTATAGTACATTTCGTAACGAATATTGAATTAAAAATTGCTCAAAATTACTCAAAAATCTATTAATAAGTTCAAAAGAGACTAATTATCAAAAGCAAGTGCAAACTAATTAAAAATTTAACTGTTTTCATATGAACGAAAATTGTACATATTTCTTCTGTAAGTGGAAGCGAGTTCGTGTATTGCTTAAATAAATCAATTGAGCGCGACTCAGTACAGATATTAATATGCATTAGAAGAAAGTCTCAAAGTATGGTCCTATGTTAATGAGGTATATTTTATAAAAGCACTACGGTAATACAGAAGGTCTCTAAGATGTAAAAGCATTATTATGATAGACTTGAGACTTGAAAATGATTAAGATAGAGTCGCGTAAGCTTCCATACCGAGACAGGCATCCGCGGTAAACGGTCTACGGATACGGTCTTGTAGAAGGACATATCATTTTAGTGCCGGCGGTAAGCGGGTCTATTGTAGTAATACGGATTTCTCGTGAACATCGTTCACTCCTGCCGTTTGTGGTCGGCGTCTTAGGGCGGATTTCACCGTCGAAACTAAACGCGATCAGTTCAAGAAAAACGAATTTTAAAGCATTTAACAGAGTTTAATACTACAGTTTGCATTTCATCAACATCAAATGAACGCAGTCAATGCTAAACGCGGTTCAAATCCTGAACGCCCAATTTTCGACGTTCAGCTCTTTAAACGCGTTTAGAGAGCTGTCATTATTTTGTCTGACTATATTTGAGCTGACACATTGTCATTATCTTACAGATCAGGAATACCCCATGTCTTAGTGCTCCTGCGTTATGATACATGGATATTATGTCACTGGTGTGTGCTTGCTGGCTTGCTGCTATGATGCGTTGGTGGTGTTTTTAGTTAGCAACCTTTATCGAAGTCAATATTAATCATATTGTTGCGTTGTGAGGAGGCGCCATTCGTTTGGTAGTCGCATAGATGCTTACTGATATATGCAGTATTGTGTCTTGTGGCGGTTACATGGATGAGCCGCGTCTGAGTCGATGCGACTTATGGTTCTGGTTAACGGAGGTTTGGCAAGGTGTAGATGTCTGTTGGGATTGTATGGAGGCCCTTGTCATGGCGTTTGCCCGACGATAGTCGTATTGATGCAAGTTGCATTGTGTCTTTACAGCAGTTGCTTGGACATTTCGACAGTCGACAGTAATTGTTTCGTCCTGCACCTTGGTTTTTGGCTCACACTTCATTAGCTTTACCCAAGTCAGGTCTCTATATGACGAGACTGGTGGACAACATTGGAGGCAAAACATTGCAGGACAGACTGTCTGCCCTCTAATGTTTTGAACAGCTAACCTTGTATTTGGCGTTGACTTAACATTTTGATGCCATTAACTTAACACTTAACATAACGTCTGCAGTTGCAGCGGTCTAACAATGTGGTGGCACGTACGGAAGGCTTTATTGCCCCATTTACTAAGACTGGACTTAGCTGTATACTTGTATGATGTAAAAACGCATGGCATGCGAGACTTCAGTCGAAGTTTGTCCTTACGCACCACCACGAGGCCAAGTCTTTTTGCTGGTACGCCAGTTTTGCTGTGAACTACGGTCGTCAACGCCCCAGCTTCAGGTCCCTCTACGAGGGAGCGCGTCGTATGGGCCGGCGCTCACCGCACACGGCGAGTTAGGAGCCGTATGCCTTCCCCACATTTTAAATATAATAAAATGTTGGGGATGTGAATAGTTTGTACAACAAGCCGTATTACACGTTTGGAAACAATTCACCTTGTATCAGGCGTGAATAAATTAATATTGTGAACCATATACAAGCGAGTAGGGATTAGTTATTAAGATAGTATTCGGCACTGTCTACGGCTTGCGGCTTCGCTGGTGATCATTCATCAGTCTCTTGGGGCCACCTCACCTGGCGGGTAGCTAGACTTTTCCATCGAAGCATCATCGACCAAACTGGTGACCCCAACGAGATATGTACATCGCATCCAGCTTCTCTCAACACAATAACTTCATCGGCAGCCGTCGCAGTCACAGTACCAGAGACTACTGTTGGTACAACGCGTGCTTCCTAGTCTCTCAGCCACTGAGGATCAACGGCGGCCCCTTCTCTTCAGGCTGACTCCTGCGGCATCAACACTTGTCTCCATACGTCTCGACGCACTGAAGACCTGGACACAGGTTCACCGTAACGCCAGACTGCACCTCATCGCATGACCTCTCAAGTTCTCCACGCTAAACTAAGCGTTACGTTGCGTTGAAAAAGCTTGTAAAAAATAAACATTTAATTTTTGCTTATGATACTTTTCGTGTTTTTTTGAAGTAGTTTTAGGTTTTTTTTTAAAAAAATATCCTAATAATATGCTGGTTAAAATTCGTTAAAACGTTCGTGCCAACTAATCATCAGGGTGTGCCAAGGTAGGTGCGTTTATACCTGTAGCACCTTGAGCAAATACGCCGTGGTTGTTTTTAAGTACAAAACACACAACTATAGTCGACAGACTCGCGATCTTGACAACATTGTTAACGAGGGACTTGTGGTCGGTAAACCTTTGTGACTATCGGCTTTTTTACAATACGTAGATCTGTAGAATTACTAGAAGTAACAATACTATGTTTTCAGGTAAGTCCTACTACTATATACTATCTCACCTTATTTTATTTAAGCCCTCCCTTTACTGGCATTTCGTTTTCTTTTATTTCATTGCTTTTCATTTCAATTTCGAAATTTGTCAAATAAAATAATAATGTTATACTGAAATCCCGTTGCGTTATTATTCCCAGATCACTTTTTAAATGTGAAAATGTGGATAAGTATCGTAACAGAGATATAATCTTTCAGATCACCAATATTGTATGTTTATAGGTTTCGCACAAATTTCATTACATTGTAAAGTGGTATCCACTAAATTATTATAGTAACATCATCTAAATTATAATTTTGTTTTCTTTGGTACAGATTTTAAAGCCTCCCACTATAAAACAAGTAGCTATGGACTTTTGATAACTCTTTAAAATTCCAACGTAAATTGTTTATTTCATGTTCAAGCTCAAGTATCATTTTGTCGGTACTTATCGTACGTGCGTTATATGTTGCCAGATTTAGTGAATTTTGATGGTATCAGAATCTCAGCTGGAACAAGCTCCCCTGTGATTAGCGCCAGGACTAGCCAGTATTAGCGGGGCTGCAGACTGCTCCGTTAGTTGTTGAGACGGGGTCGTCTTTTTAGTTCTTTCTTCTCGACGACCGCGTGGCCTACTGGTCAGAGTACCTGACTTCTAAGCCGCGGGTCCTGGGTTCGAATCCCAGCCGGAGCCAACATTTGTGCTAAAACATAAATTGTTGGTTTTCGGGTCTGGTTGTGTTGTGATTGTCCCCGTGTTTCTGACACTGCATCCTAGTCTATCTCCGTTCTTATCGCATCAGCGTTACATCGGGCGCAGGTAGGTTGGGACGAGTGAGTGCCTCTGTCTTTGCGCGTACACTTGTGGCACTATAATATCTCCTGTGCAGTTGATGGCTCTCGACAGTAGTCGGCAGTTGTCGCCGTGGTCGAAATCGGCTAGGAGAACAACATCATCATTTTTTTTTTTAGTTCTTATAATATTAATATATTTTCCATACAAGAACTAAAAAGACGTAGCCACAGGGGGATTGGAAACTGCAATTAAACTATTTTTTTGCTCTAAAAAGGATCTGCTTACCATCTCATTTTTATCAATATCCTTTCTAACGAATTTACGAAATTTTTAAGACGGGATTTCTATATTATATATTCTACCTATTTTATATAATCTAACTATTATATTCTACCACCCAGTAGAATATCTTATGCGGACACCCATAATCACTCTTACCTGTCCTCCAAACCAATCATGTAACCAATAACCCTCCAAAAATGGTTATAAGCATCCCAATCGCCGTCCTCAAGTTGCCTTACACTAAATTTGTCCGGCTTAAGCATTGAGAAGCCTATAAAGCCAAACTGGGTAAGAGCAAGATCACGTTGAGACACGGTTCCCTGTTTTTTCAGACGAGCTGCACGGCCTGCCTTCAGGTGACGAGTACGTACAGTGTAGAGAGACTTCCATGATCTGTAGCACGTTAAAAACTTCAAGTTATATGCTTTTACTGTTCGTAGGATTCTTATGCAGTAACCCGTCTAGGTAGGTACCATAATAGGGCCAGTTATTTTGCCGTGAAACAAGTCCACTGCTGAACATAGGCCTCCCCCATAGATAGCAACTTGCTTGCTTGATTGCCACGCTTGGCAGACGGGTTAGCATCCGAAGTATATTTATTCATATGTTTCAGAAAGATGCTGCTGCCCATCTCCTGGTTTTAATTTCCCTCTGTCGACTTTTACGACACCCACGGGACGGGATGGGGTGGTTGATTTACCCAATATTCAAAATACTTGTAGTGGAATAAAAAATGTATTGGTTATTAAGTACAAAGCTCCACAAATTAATGTCGTTTTATCATCAGAGATGAGATTTCACAGTACACCTAAAACTAAGTGAAAAACGACGAAAAAAACCTTCATTGTGGAAAAATATTCCGAGTGGTTGAAATTAATAATTACAATTTTTACTACTACTACGCTCCCACCTGATGGTAATTGGCAATGCAGTTCTGGATGGTAAGCGCTCTAGCTTGGCACTAAGAGCCTAATCACTCTTCTTCTTCTCTTCTTGTACACATCTACATTGTAATCAGGCGGAAATACTGATGCAGGCAAATTCATCCAGTTCTTTGCTGTACTCATTATGAACGGTGAAGCAAAATGCTTCGTCCGAATGCTAGGTATATCCACAACAACAAAAGAGTGCACGGTTTTGCAAGATGTCGAAGCAGATGTAACGGGACCGTATTTCATTGTAATTCAAAGAGGTAGGCCAATGTTCAGCAGTGGACTTGTCATAGGCTAAAATGATGACGATGATGTTGAAACTTATGAATTATTATTAAGGATAGAATATACTTACAAAGTACCTGGTTTAAGTTCGTATTTGAACCAGGAATTGATGTGTAGGAACGTAGACAAGTAGCGCTTAAATGCTGTGTATTTGGAACTAGACCTCCGGGATCCGACCAGCACTTCCAGTATTGACGGTATAGCAAACACAGCCACAAGACCCGAATAAATCGAAGCTGTTATACCAAAGCAGAATTTCCAATAAAAGCTTCGACCCCTAAAAGAAAATATTTTTTTAATGTTACGTATTAACTAAATAAATATAATATGATAATATAAATTATTTCCGACTATCTGCTTAGTAAGTTAGAAAATCACAAACGATCACACCAACCAGCCTGACAGTAACTGACAACCACGTTGGGGTCCTGGGTTTCAATGCCAGCCGGAGCTAACATGCAAAATTACCAATTGTTGGTTTTCGGATGTGCCTGCGACGTTTACGATACCCACGGGATGAGATGGGGTGGTAGTAGGATTTTTACTGCTGGTATGATTATTATGCAGATTCCGTCTAGGTAGGCAGGTCCAGTTAATCTGTCGTGAATCAATATTATGCAAACTTTACTGTCTTTTTGTTAAAATGATATTAATAACTAGTGTAATTACTTGGCATATGGGACTTGCGAACTGATGTTTCAGGGAGACGAGCGTAGTGTATGCCAGACAGAAGTGTTCTGGGGTACAGAGCATTTGTTATGGGCACACGTCCGCACTTACGATCAGGTGAACGATTTGTTCTTCTATTTTTTTTCATAATCAAGTAACAGACTATGATAACAGATAAGAACATACATACATATAAGCTATCCGGGGGCAGACATTATTAGGAAGACGAAAGAGAGCCAAGCTACAACTAAAACTGTGTGGACACATAATGGGAACAAGCACTCATATAATACAGTTAGTGAACGTCTGCAAACAAATGTGTGTCCGCGCTCACCTACGTGAAAAACTTCATCATTTCATTTTTCAATCGACTTTAACATTTTAAAAAACTAGTGTGAATTACATCTGCTTGAGGCGTGTTTTAATTTTTTCGTAAGTATCTTGATCTGGAAAAGCATATTTAAGTTTTTTTTTTAATTTATATCTACCGTGTTCGTGTTCTCTTTCTCACCTGTTAAATTTCTTTTCGTCGAACCAATCCGGCAACTTCATCTCCAAGTCCTCTAGATTCACCGAATCTGATGGATGTTCATAGGCCTGTTTGCTCAACAGACCGTCTACATATTCGTCCACTAAAACAAGTACATAACAAAAATGTGCAAAATTGGTGATTAAATCCATTGTTGAATTGATATGAAATGAAAAAAAATAAGCTAGATCAATATACCTAATGAGAATTTAGTATCAACCGTAGCCTTTATTTATATAAAACACAAATATTTAGAGTTTTGAATTCGGTTAAATTGAGAATATTGTATTTTTGGTACTGCGACGGACCCTTACTGTAGCTTTATTGCGTATGCATTATATTTTAATGGGGATGCCATGGCAAGGAAGTACCAACGTGTTTGCACTAATAATGTGCGACAGTGAAAGCCGCCGACGACGCCGTGAAGTAGCGACTTAAGAGAATCTACCACCCCATCTCATCCCGTGGGTGTCGTAAAAGTCAGAGGGAAAATTAAAACCAGAAGATGGGTAGCAAAATCTTCCTGAAACATCAGAATAAATAAAATGCGGTGGCCAACCCGCCTGCCAAGCGTGGCAACTTTGGAAAAATTCCCCTCAAAATGAGAGCTACAAACTTTGTAGCAGTCTATGGTGGAGACCTGTGTTCAGCAGTGGACTAGTGATAGGCTGAAATGATGATGATGACGATGATGAGTGAAAGACGTCACCATGACAGAAATCAGCCAGGCCAACATTAGCGTTTCAGTGGCATAAATTATTACTTTTCTTGAGTGGAGAGAATCTATATTTAAGTATAGGAGAAAGTAATGAGACGAGCAGAACGTTTACCTGATGGTAAGTGCAACGTCTGCCTATAACAAGCGCTGTGTCATCCAAAACAATTTTGTGTGGCACCATACTACGCCCCTCACCCAGAGACATCTTTTTTTAAGTCTTATATGCCCAGTAATTGCACTATCTATAAGTGCCTTTCAGACAAAACAGTAATCTGTTGTACTGCTTCAAGGCAGAACAACTGGCCCTGGTTTCTATGCAGGAAGCCATCTAGGTAGGGCGGTTTCTCCTTTGACGGATTCCTACATAGGAATTCTACCACCACCATCCTTCCTGCATATGCATTATATTTAAATGGGGATGCCATAGCTAGTAAGTGCCAATGGATTTGCGCTAGTAATATCCGAAAACGAAAGTCGACACTGCGACCGAAATCTGCCAGAGAGATATTCTTTTAAGAGAAACGTGGCACCACATTAAAATATTTCCTGTGTCTCGTGCGTTTCACATACAATTTCACACACACCAACACCCCGGGACAACTATCTGTAAGCCAAACATATATAACCCGTATAACCCCCCCATTTGCCCCGTGCAACTACACATTACAGTGCAACTGTATTTGTACATACACAAAATGTATTCTGGATCCACATTTTATGTGGGTGATTAGAGGCCACAGTTACCTTCACGAGTTTTGTCATAGTTACATAAATAAATAGGAATATATTTATTTTCTTGTGTCGTAAAGAATTCACGTTACGATTCGCAAAGAAGTACAGAATGCGCCATTAATATATGGAAAGCAGTTAATAATAAAATAAAAAACATAAGATATCATCTAAAGACGTAAATACAATCATCACTCAAAGCCTTTCGTACCCGGTTCGTATCTTTATCTCCAGCTATTAAAGACTTTTTGTTAATCTCTCAGAAACTAGAAAACAATGGAGTCGAACAATCAAGATTAGTTTATACCTCGCACAGAATTGCAAAACATTGCTGAAACCGAAAACACATTTTCAGTTTAAGAAAGGTGCTCTGCAAAACTGGGTGTAATAAAAATACGCAAAAATAATCGTTGCTAGAACTATGAACACCTTTTTGTTTGTTTGTATGTTCCAAGTGTGTTTCAGTGATTGGGTGAGGGCATTTTATACCTCTCTTTTAATTTTTAGATTTTTATTGGTGGTAGGATTCCTGTGCAGAAATCCGTCTAGCTAGGTGCGATATTCTGATATCCACTGCAGTGTCCGTTATTCTGCTTCAAGCAGTACTGTGCAAATGTAATTGTTTCGGTCTGCCTGAAAGTCACTGATAGCTATTGTAATAATTACTGGGCATATATATTACTTAGACCTGAGGTCTCAGCGTGACCAGCGCATTGTGATGCCATACAGAATTTTCTTGGTAACACATCATTTGTTAAGGGCAGATGTTGCACTTACCATCAAGTGAACGATTTGCTCGTCTCGTCACATACTTCATAAAAAAGTATAACGTTATAGTTTCAATTACATGTTAGAAAAGTAGCAATGCAAAAACCGTTCTTCTTAATAAATTATTGGATAAAGAAAACTCTACGAGTACAATAGTCCATAAAAACGCGTTAAGTACTTAAATTATAAAAGTACCTATATATTATTACTTTTAATTCTTACGTGTGTTTGCAACAGGTTCGTATCTCGCCTGATACAGTATCGATACAACACACTAGATCTTAAATTTTAAAAGCGATAATTTTTTTTGTTACTTTGATATTATTTCAAGTGACCAAAGTTCAAGGACTCTGTACTCAGTACAAATATTTCGTGATTGAATACTTATGCATGAATCTGTCAAGCAACCCAAACCACACCCAAAACTTATGATTGTTATGTTGTTTCATGATTTGTTCATTTGGCAGGTTTCAGAATGGCTGGCCCCAATTCGTGATCAATAGTAAGTTTTAGAATATGATTTTTATCGTTATGTAATCATTTATTTTCTATTTGTTCTTGATTAAAAAAACGTTGTGTTTGTAATGATACAATAACCACAGACAAATATAATTTTATACATTCGTTAAAGGCAGTCCATGGTTTTAGGAAATAATACCTTTGCGTTTCTAATGACATAAACGTGATATTGCCTGTATGCCGTGGTGTGGAGAGGAGACGACCCGGGAGGTCACTCCTAGTGGACTTCACAAGCCCACTTTGAATGCGAACAGGAGGACTGCTGCGGTGAGCAGTGATAACCGCTCACCCTGACCTCCGCAAGTGATGTGGAGTCTATTATTCGCGACTTTGGTGGGGTCGCACCGTTGACGCGGCAATAGTGGATCAGAACCGCTGCTGGGGTCGGGGATGCTTTTAAGTGTTCGTCTTCTTGGCTCCCGTGGCCTCCGCGTAGCGCATTCGGGTTGCGTTGTATACACACATAGAAGCCGTGATTTGATGCTCCGCCTCCAAATTCCGCACACCGCTACAGCACTACCACCAGGCAATACACCCACCAAAGTCGAAAACAGCCACACGTGATTCGCTCCACAACGACGCGTACCCATTTCCTTTATCATGATAAGAAGTATATATTATTATATATATATTCAAATGAAAACAGTAGTACAAAGTTAAAAACAATGAAAGAGAAAACCATAAAATAGTTAAGTAAGGTAAGCTTCTGAATTTGTAACGCCAAACTTTGGTATGTCTAAATACAGAACGATGTCTTGATTCTGTCCAGTTTTGTTAATAGTGTTAATGTTAATAGTGTTAACAAAACTGGACAGAATCAAGACATCGTTCTGTATTTAGACATACCAAAGTTTGGCGTTACAAATTCAGAAGCTTACCTTTGTCTTTAAAGATTTTGTAAGATTTTAAAATTATCAAATTACAATTATCATACTTTTGCAGTAAAGATACATCCGCTAGAAGGATCGACAAAATGAAAATGAATGTGTTAGACACTGACAAGTTAAAAATGATACCAATTACACCTGAAGCGTCCGAAAATCCGGAGGACGTGAAGAATAACATATTATTTAGATCTACACGAAATTTCACATCTACAAATGGCATTTCACAACCTTCGAATCTAAAGATTAAGCTGGAAACTACACTGCAGAATGCAAAACAGTTAGCAGACCGTTTAAAGTCACAAATAATCGCAGTGCAACAAAGGGAGCAAACACTAAAAGAAGCCATAGTTAATGGAAGGTAAGTTTTTTTAACCCTATTGTCATTTACAATCACAACCCTCACAAGATGATATGCGGTGATGAGGTTCAGACAGCATTCAATTATTACTTAATAAAATACCAACTTCCGCGCATCTCTAAAATGCGTTATGCGAATTTAAGTTTTGATGATTTTCTCATGGATCATCAGAAATTAAACAAATATATATGGGACCACTATAGGTTCCAAACAGATTCGGTGTCGAGACCACTTAGGTACCCTATACATAATAATATAAGAATCATCTAATTCGGTCCACGTGATAAAGAATCATCGCTGAGCATACATAAAAAAAGATTCGGTTGAAGTGACATAGTTCTCTTCCAAGTTTGAAGTATGTCCTGTCAACACCACACCGAGCAGGCAAATCAGCGATCGTAGTACCAGACACTTCGCACCTTAGATGCTGCCCATCACCGATCTGGACAATTTAGGTGGGTATTATACGTCTTTCGTAACTAAAATGGAAAAGGCCATGAGATTCTCTGAGGTCAACGTAATGTTCTGGAAAAACCGACGCCAGCAAATAATTCGTTACTACAATACATTAATAGAGCAATGACAATCTCACAAAAAATCTGGCTCATAAATCGGTGATCTGATCTTCGACCACAGCGGTTACTTCCCAATAATGCCGGAAGCCGTCAACTGCGCAGAGGGTACTCGTATTATAGAGCCTAAAATACCCGCGCCCGATATAACGCTCATGCGGTGAGGCAGGATGAAGTGCCTCAAAATCCAGCAAGGTGCAATGTCTGCCCATAGCAAAGGCTTTGTGACCCAGAACATTTCTGTGTAGGGCCACACTGCGCCCGTCCCCATGAGGTATCAGTTCTTAACTCTTATATGCCCAGTGATTACACTAGTTCTCAGCACCGAAACATAGTAATATTTGCACACTACTGGCCCTACCTACCTACCTAGATTGATTCCTGCAAAGGAATCATCATCATCTACACAGGATGTATTACAATGTAATATTATATTACATTTAATCTATACTAAAAATATAAGCACACAAAGAGAAAGTGCCAATTTCGTGAGTATGTATAAATTATGGGTAAAAGTACCCGGGCAAAGCGGGGGGCCGCTAGTATAATATAATATTATTCAACTATACACGAAAACCAATACTTTACAGACATCGTCATGCCAATAATTTATAACCCGACAGATTCGGAGTATCAACGTTGATCGTATCGACACTTAAAAGACAGCCTCGCAAGTATATTATAAGAGACGGCTTCTGGACTCTCTGCAATGGCATGGTACAGCATCCGATATCTCCCCGAGATGTCACTGTTACAGTTTTTAGTGAGCTCTCCTCTGTGCCGAGATGTATTGGACAAGAGGTTAGTATATTTTTATGAAGTTTTAGGAGATGTTACTCATCGTATAATATTTCACCTTTTATATAATACGAAACTTAAGGCTGAATAAAGATACTGTGGCACAAACATATGGTCTTACCATTTCTCACTTCTTTGTCACCATGTCGAATTCGTTTGCCTTAAAAAAGTTATTGACTTTTGCCATTAACGGACTTTTGGCGCCAACTCGAAAAGTTGCGGTAGTGTTTTTATTGTATTTTGTAATTTCTGTGGATATTTTGAGTTATGAATCTAATAAATAATCTAATATTGATTGTTCATTATACAGCGAGTGCTCTTGGAAGTGGACAGTAATGGTAAAATTCAATTCAAGACCAAAATTGTACTTTTCGTTTTGTCTCCATCAGTCCAGCAAGTCATTATTATCATCATTTATCAGTCCAGCAAATCTTCAGTAAAAGTCTAGAAATAGAAAACTTACTTCTTACTTAACATCCATACAAATTTTATAAATCCGAAAGTTTGTTTGTTGGTTTATTGGTTTGTTAGTATGCATACAGTTTAGAAGACCGAGTATAACATAGGCTACTTTTAAAATTGATGATTCCTGAGGGATTGCATACTTGCTTTCTCGCGCGGGCGAAACCGCGGGAATCAATATTATAGACACATTTTTATTTTTAAGTTCATACAATCACGCCGATTTCCATATAGGGGGTACGCAGAGGCCACACAAATAGTTCACTTTTCCCTCCCGTGAAAAATCCTACGGTAAAAGTTTACTTTTCCTACGGATTATTTTTTACATTAACGCGAACACTATTCATTGCATAAAACTAAAGTTAAGTTCAAAAAACGCTGTAAAATCTGTATTTTAATTACATAACGATTATGAACGAAATCTAAAACAGTTAATAGTAATTAGTAATTTAATGCACATAATATACAGTTCTAACTTTCTGCGCCCCTTTTTTTGCCAATGTAGCTAGCAGACAGAATCTTGATTCATTAAAAAATATTGATTGATGTTCGAATGATTTATTTTAAACAATTAGTTGATTATATTACACTAATTATTTATAATAAGTCAATCAAATTCCTTAAAGTTTGCATTGGTTACTAACATCAAAGTCATTTTTACACATATAAACAAATTATATTTACATCCCAATTTAAAATTATTAATTTTTGTAATAATAAAAATTATTATCATTACAAAAAATAAATTTTAATTCGACTGAGCAACGTACGTCGCTCAGGCAATAATATCAATGCTAATCAAAAAGAATTGTATGTAGTCTTTGTTACAAAGTTCACGAACGACTTTGCAAACTTTTTTATGACTTGTAGAAATCAGGTACTCTAACTTAGGTTACGCAGTCGTCGACGACCGCTGGACATAGTATTCTCCCAAGAAGGGGGATTTACCGTAGTGACCACACTTGTCACACTGATTGATTGGTGGCCTTGCACTGTAAACGCTGCTGTCCGTAACCGGTCTGTGTATTTTACGTCATTGTTAAAGATGCTTATTCCGCCGCTTGCTGATGAGGTTTTCTCGAGGATCACTTTAAATATACATACCTGGTCTTATATTTCTTTTACTTGGTAGATTTCATCGCAACCAGATCCGTGCGTATTTAATTCTGTCATCAAATATGATACCATACCAGCGCAGAGGAAACCAGAGTACTCAGAAGACGAGTATTTATGTCTAAAACCGACTTTCAACAATACTTTAGAGCAATACTTCAGCGTGTCTAAGCAGCTAGTTAACCAGTCGTGTAAAAACGGTATGTATGTATTATAAAAAATATTTTTTGTCTATCATTACCACTTCGTATTTGTCGTAGCAAACTAATTACTT
The DNA here is from genome assembly GCA_019845155.1 of Luehdorfia chinensis. Lineage (NCBI taxonomy): Eukaryota > Metazoa > Arthropoda > Insecta > Lepidoptera > Papilionidae > Luehdorfia > Luehdorfia chinensis. Next base: position 7,110,434 of record JAHVAK010000025.1, on the reverse strand, counting down.
ACTTTTTAAACGCTGATGTAATGGTTACGTATATTTTTTTTTTTAACTTTGTCTGTTGGCTTAGTATTTTTTATGTTTTAGAATTCTTTTACAGGAATCCATCAACCATCACCATTAAATACCACCGCATTGCCAGTTATACTGCCGTCAAGCAGTGGTTTACAAACAACACTGTGTTTTGGTTTGGAGGGCACTGATGCTAGTGTAATTGCTCATATGAGACTTAAGAACCGATGTTCATTCTACATCGGTCTGGGACTAACCCAGTGCGGTGTTACACAGAAGCTAACATGAAGGTGTTTATGGGTAACATTACAACTGTTATGGGCAGACATGACAGGTACGACTTGCTTGTATAGTCCTGAAAGTACTTCCATTAAAAAAAAAATCTTGCAAGTCAATTATGTTATGTAACCTACTAACAGACATACTCGTAGTCCAGTCACTGGGTAGATTCTGACTTACAAAATTTCAATGACAGTTCTAATTAAATCGACATCCTGTGCGCTCGGTCAATTACTTCAATCGGGAGGGCAATAATAATAATACTAATACTATTATCATTGACGGAATTAACTAACTTAACACCAATTCGGAATGCGTTTCCGCTGGAGAAGAAATGGCGCAAGAAACTCCAGCGAAGCTACGGTTTATGACACTATTGCTAGGGGAAAATCGGCCTGAGATGGGGCAGTATCGCGAATAAGTTTGTCTGATACGCCCTAGCCGACGGCGGGGGCGGTACAATCGTGATTGTGTTGTATGTGTGTCGTGTCGCATCGTCAGGGTACTCGAGGACGTGCCCTGGTCTCTTTGGTGTAACGCGAGAGGGTTGTATGTGACGTATTGCGTGTGTCATAATTTTCTTTTTCTTTGTTTAAAAACGATGCTACACAGTAGGATTTCTCCTGTATTGGCGGCGCTATTTCCGTACAATATTTCGCAAGCACAACACAACCAGACCCGAAAAACCCACTCCGGCTGGGATTCGAACTCAGGATTTCAGGTACGCTAACCACTAGGCCAAGTGGTCGTCGAATGATTGGCCGAACACAGGCTTTATATAGTGTAATTTTATTACGCAGGGATATTTTACTATTTTCATTTTATAACGGGTGTAATCACCCGAGGATGAACGCCGCTCGGTTCCGACTCGGTCAATGTGTGGACCGATGGTAAGTCTGGGGTCTAATAGGACTCCTATGTATTTGACTGTCTTTTCCCAGGAGATTGGATGATCAAATAACTCTATGGTAGCGAGATGTGGCTTTTTACGCCGCGAAAATTAGTACATGGCTACACTTTTGGTGGCACCTCGATCTTCTATTTCTGAAACCAGTTCCTGAGGGTTCGAGCTGCGGTTTGGAGGCGCGTAGAGATAGTGTCTGGATTACGACCAGACACATAGAGGGATGTACCGTATGCGAAGAGGCTGAGTTCGACACCGCTGGTGTGCGATAAGTCGTTGGAGAAAAGGGTGTAAAGCACGGAACCTAGGACTGAGCCTTGAGCTAGGCCGGCGTTAATGGGATGTTTTTCGGATCACACTCCCTCGACGCGGTAGCGGAAGGTTCGACTGCGTAGAATATCTCGTATAATGAGTACGAGGCGATCTGGCACACCGATCATATATAGCTTGTATATGAGCCCGTTGTGCCAGACCTTTTCAAACGCTTTCGCTACGTAAAAGAAGAGCTCTAATATGAAACCCGCGTATGAAACTTGATTTAATGTGCCTCGTTGTGCGGTGCATCTGCTGGGTACATGAGTGTTTGGCACGGAATCCAAAATGCTCGTAGATGGGAATCCCCCGAGACTGCATGAAGTCTCTTAATCGGGCGCGAAGCAGACGTTTGTATATCTTGCCGAGAACCTTGAGGAGGCTAATAGGTCGATACGCGGTGAGATCAGAAGGGTAGAGTGTTACAGTTTGGTGTCCAAATTAATATTCCGAATTTGCGACCATGAGCAACCGCCAGTCGGTTTTTCGAGAATATCTTCTCTCCAGCGTCATCTAGGTAAAATCATAGAAAATAAAATTTCCTGCAATTTTTGTGTAACATTTTATAAACAATTCTTCCGACTAATTTGAATCGATAAAAATTTTGCACCAACGGATATATAACTAGTGGTATCACTGGTAATAGGATTCCTATGCAGGAATCCGTCTAAGGAGGTACCACCGCAGTTATACTGCCCTGAGGCTACTGCTTCAACTTCAACACTACTGTGTGCAAACATTACTGCGTTTTGGTTTGCAGTACGATTGTAAGGATAATGTTGATAGATTAGTAAGAAATTATAAGAATGGCCACCAAAGAACAGTTTAACTAATGTGGTAATTGAAACGCGTTACGAAAATCTACAATTATTATGGAACGATTTTGTGAAACAACATATGGAACTTTTGAAAATTGCTTCGAATAGAGATATGAACTACAAATAGTTTAAGGATAACTTTTACGGTTTAATAGAGGAAATCTACTTAGATCATAAAACTGAGTAAAAGGGTACTTAGGAACAATTAGAAGGAAGTTCAACAGTTCAAAAAGATTTCAAAACATATTGTAGTGTTAAGCTGCCCAAAATAAGTAAACCAGTTGTGATGACATTGGTGACTATTTTCAATGGACTTCATTGAGACTTATTTACTTCCTTGGTAAATAAAAAGAATCTGTGGATAATATCCAAAAACTACATTAATTAAAAGGGCATATATCAGGCGAAGACGAACAGCTTATTCGACATACACATGTTTCTAAAAATAATTATGATGAATGTTGGACTTTACTGCAGAAAAGATACAATGGTTTAAGAAATTCAAAATGCTTCAGTTTTTAGCTGTGTGGGACCATTTTGGCATCACGCAGTTCATTCTTCGATGCACATTGCGACCCCGCTTTTCGAAGGAAGTTGATGTGTAAAGTAATAGCAAAATGATAATTAGTAATGTTTTTTTATTTGATTTTCTTTGCTATATCGTTGTTTTTATTTATTTGGAAATTCGCTTTTTTGAATTTGCTTATGTTTTTTCTTGTATGCTCATTTGTTTTCTCGTTGTTATTGTTGTAAATGTGTTGACAAATAAATCCATTCTATTCTAAAATTTAGGTATCGATGTGAGGTCCTAGGATATAATAATAATTTACATTGTAAGTTTCAAATTAGATACCGAGTCACGTAAACAGTCTGAATATACGTTAAGTAACATAATAATGAGCTACCCACTTAAATTTTTTGGAAAATAGACTTCGGTTTTTAGAATTTTTAGACCCTAAATTTACAAGAAAATCAAATCCGATCAGAAAACAAAAGGTTTATCATGTCACGGATAATGTAAATTTTGCTTGACAATTTTGTAAAGCGGCTCAAATAATTATTAATTGTTTGCAAAGGAGTCACCAGAGGATAGGTACAGTTTTGGGCCATCATCCGGGCTTCATTCAATCATTTTTCAACTGTTTAGTCTCATATTCTGTTAAAAATTGTCGTAAATCCACAACCTGTCAAATTTGTTATAAAAAAACATCAGTCTTTGTTACACCGATAACCCAAGTCCAATTTTGTTCTAGCTCCGCATGTTGAAGGAAGTTCAACAGAAAAAATAGAAAGACTCTTCTAGTCTTGTTAGGGTCGAGTCACGGAATGGGGATTTTTAACTATTTAGGGCTTTAATAGATCAAGGTTCGCAATCATCTTTCGTCAGTTACCATCAGATGAACAGTTTGCTTGTTTCATCACTTTATTCCATATATTTTATTATACCATACAGTACTTAAGTATATCACTTTGAATGTAAAAATAATCATCCAATTCGGTTCAGAATGACGAAGTGACGAACTCAGAATAATGATATAACATCCGCAATTAAGCATACGAAATAAGAATCTACTTCATATAAGAAGTTGATAAAGATTTTTGATTTTCAAAACATTTACCAAAAAAATATGCTTATTTAACATCGAAATTGAAAACTATGAAACGATGAATTCAAAAAAATGAGATCTTATCAGTAATTGTGCAATTGTAGGCATTCGTAGACAAACTACATATTATAAATGTAATTATAAGATTATAATCCTACACATATTATAAATCCGAAAGTGTGTTTGTTAGTTTATTGGTTTGTTTGTCCGTCTTACACGCTTCAACGGAGTGACATATTGACCTGATTTTTGGTTTGGTGTGTAGACAGTTTAGAGGCCCGAGAACAACAAAGGCTACTTTTAATCCCGGAAAAATAGATGGTTCCTGAGGGTTGGCAACGTACATTAACTTCGTTAAAGTGTAACATAGGCCTCCCCCATAGATTGCCACAAAAGTTTGTAGCTCTCATTTGGGGGGGTCTTTGCCATAGTTGCCACGCTTAGCAAACGGGTTGGCAACCAAGTTTATTAAGATGTTTCAGTATTATTATTTGTATGAAATTGTTATTTATAATACTATATTATAAAACGATATGTTGATTACAGGAATTATAAGGAGCTTCGCTGATAACAATTCCGAATGCGGTATTAGGATGATGTCGGAGTATACTTACTACCCACTGAGGAACTTAGTGGCTCCGTATCTGCCGCTCGAATACTGCGAAGGAAGTCACAGTTCATGCAAATTGATCGTCGCTTGGCACCTCTCCAATTCAAGCGTGGAAAATTTCGAGTTCATAAAAGACGATCAAAATTTCAAGAACTACTTCATGAAATCCGGATCGTACGTTAATAATGCAATGTGACCTTCGTCATTAGCCCAATTTTAAATAGGTACGATCATTGTCTCTGTTCGTTCATGCTCCATTAACATTATTTTAATCTGTATAGAGGTCGAAAATATATTAATCAATAAAGCCGTTTTAATAATAGCTTTCATTTCATTAGTAACATTTAGATACACCAATCCGTTTGCCGTGTGGGTGGCGGCACACCAGTCCGTTGTTTGCGTAACACGCAAATAAGTGAATCTACCACCCCATTTCATTCCGTGGGTGTCGTAAAAGTCGACAAAGGGAAAATTAAAACCAGAAGATGAGCCGCAGAAACTTCCTGGAACATCTGAATAAACTGCGGTTGCCAATTAGCGTGGCAACTATGGCATAATCCCTCCAAAATGAGAGCTACAATATTTTGCGACTATCTATGGGGGAGGCCTATGTCCTGCAGTGTACTATTAATAGGCTGAAATGATGGTGCTGATGAAACCAATCCTTAAAGCACGTCTTTTCAATTTGAGCGGTCTATGTAAGTACTATGTTGTATTAATGGTCTATGTTGTAGGTCTATGCAAAATGTACCCGCTCTCCCTCATAATAAAGGAAAGAAAGTTAATTTGCTAAGATCCGCATGCAAAATGGGCGGGCGGTGCTCTTCAAAAGTAGATAATACACACCATTTTACATTTTGCATGCGGACCTTAGCAAATTAACTTTCTTTTCTTTATTAACAGTATATTGGCTGTACCCCGTTTAGTGACGCTACTTACTGTAACGTTAACAATGGCCGTGTCTGGGCGAATAAAATTCTGAATATGGTAAGTTAGACACTTAAAATTTCTAAGATAGTTTTCGTCTGTGACATATAGACTTAGACTGTTTCGCCATTTTGCTTAGTACAAATCGTGCTAACGTAAACAATGACAACCATCAAACTATTAAACAAATGTTTTGCAAATTCTTACATAAAGTATTTAACGACGTGTCTGTGGGGGACCAAAATAACAATAAAATATACATATAATTATATACATACATATAAACAAAAATTGCTCTCTAAAAGTACAGGGTGGACCAAAAATATTTGCAAATAGCAACACTGAAACTCAGTCGAAAATCGTTACAGGGATCATAAAACACATACATATCGCTTCATACAAATTTAGTCACCACCAAATTTAGTACACTATATATTAGTCACGATTGAGCGCTTCACGGAACAACGGCGTGCTAGAAGTTCGAGCAAACTGGTTCCACAGCAAATATTAAACAAACAGCGTGGCCATGTTCAACAAGGAGCAGAGAACATTCGGGAAGTTGAAATTTCCGTAATGAATGATCCAGAATCATCTACGCGTAATCGTTCGGCGGCTCTGACAATACCACAAACCAGTCAACGGCGACTTGCATGTGGACCTCAAACTCCACCCATTCAAACTTCAGCTTGTTCAGGAGATGAACCCAAACGATTACATTCAACGGAAGTTATTCTGAAACTATGCAAGAGAGATCCTCTAGCATTGAGAATGTATTGTTTACGGACAAGGCCTATTTTCACATCAAATGGCACTTCAACAACCACAATTGTCGCTACTTGAGTCGCTTCAAGGGAAACCCTCGTCTAAACGCCAAAAGCCTTAATTCATCCAAAACGACAGTATGTGCTGCCATAACAGCAAAAGGCATAACTTGTCCGTTTTTCTTTAAAAATAATGAAGTAAATAACGTAATTGTGAATTAAGCGGAATACGTTAAAATGTTGCGAGAGTTTTTTTTTTATTGTAGAAAGTGACGAAACGAGCATAACGTTCACCTGATGGTAAGTGCAACGTCCGCCCACAACAAATGCTATGTCACCCAGAATACTTCTGTGTGACACCACAATGCGCCCGTCACCCTGAGACATCAGTTCTTAAGTCTCAAATGCCCAGAGATTACGCTAGCTCACAGTGCCCTTCAAACCGAAACACAGCAATGCTTGCACACTACTGCTTCACGGCAGAATAACTGGCCCTGGGGTGGTACCTACCTAGACGGATTCCTGCATAGGAATCCTACCACCAGTAAATGCCACAGTTACATGAATTTGAAAGATACAAGAGCAGGACTAGGATGCAACAAGAAAGAGCAGCATGCCATACGTCCGACTTTAACGGTAGTCAAAGAAAACAAATAGATTTTTCACAGAGGAGATAGGCTTAAGAGAATCTACCACCCTATCTCATCCCGTGGATGTCGTAAAAGTCGACAGAGGGAAAATTATAACCAGAAGATGGGCAGCAGCATCTTCTTGGAATATCAGAATAAATAAACTGCGGTTGCCAACCCGCCTGCCAAGCGTGGCAACTATGGCAAAATTCCCCCCCAAAATGAGAGCTGCAAACTTTTGTAGCAATCTATGGGGGAGGCCTATGTTCAGCAGTAAACTAGTTATAATGATGATGATGATCGAAATAAAAAGTGTAACTTTTATTTCGATCATCATTAACATCATCATTAACCCTTACGGCCTTATCAATAAACATAGACTAGAGCAAGACTAACTTTAAAACATAGTTTAGTTTTGATTTAATTTAATTCATTATTAAACACAGAGATCGGAAGAAGTAAACTACTCCGAGTCTAATCTCGGAATTAAAGTTAATCCTTGTCGCCACATAGTTTAACAAGTGACTAAGCATAGACTAGGTGTGCAATGACATTTTTTGTGGTAAATTATATATACTATTGCACGTCTCATGGCACTTGTAGTTATTAAGAAAAATAATTGGTTTGCACGTCTCATTTATTTTTTCTTATTGCTTATATCTGAAATGGAAATGACTGATACTTGAACCTCAATGCGATTTTTTTTTCTTAAAAGTTAAATGAGCGTCATAAGATGTTTTTTTGGTAAACTTTTTTTTTCATTTTGCAATGACATTTGTAATGAACGTCATTTTATTTAGAAACATTACTGATATTTTTTAATACACTGAATTATACTGTTCTAAAGTCGTATTCTGTAGCTCGTACCTCTGACTTACTCTTTTTTACTTTTAAAATATGTGGGTTGCCATAATTCACCTGTTAAACCAGGACTAAGGAATGTATTGTTAGTCGGAAGTTACATCATGGTTATTAATAACATTGTAACTACGAAGTTAATACTTTCTTACTTTAGGATTAACAAGTCAAAGTGTAGCTTCAGAGTATGCTTGTAATAATCGATTTTTATTAATAAGGCCCTTAGTGTACAGAGCAAACAAAAAATATATGTATTTGAAACAAATTATATGCCTTTTACAAAGTCGTATAGCTACATATATCTATTTGAATAATAATATTGAATGAATATATTTCAGAAAGATCATCATTGAACTGTAAGGCGTTTGCAGATTATTTTTATTGAAGTTAAAAGTGCATCGTCTGCCCTAATGTCTCTGTGTATCTGACTTGCTCTGCCTTAGTGTGTCTAACAATTGCTATGCCAACCAGAACATTTCTGTGTAGCACATTGCGCTCGTCATCCTGCATCCTCGTCTTAAACGCAGAATAATTACATTAGCTACTCTTAACTGTGCTCTTCAGACCACAACCACAGCATAAAAACACCGAAACAGTAATGTTTGCAAACTACTGCTAGGCAGCGGAGTAACAGTGCCGTGGTACCTAGACAGATTCCTGCATAGAAATCCTGCCACCAGTGGTGTTGACTACCGCAAATTTGCCGTATATCTATCAGTAAACTATTGACAGGCTGATAATGACGATTATAATATTAAATGTAGTTTTATTTTCTTTGTAAATAAGTATTGAGCACTTATCATCTTTAATAAACGAAAAATTGATTACGTTTCTATTTATCAAAAACAATCGTGCTGATAAAAGATTTTTATTTTACCTTTCATAATTTAAACACTTTTAGAAATTTATCAACATACGGCTTCTAAATGTTTTCTTATTAGCTAAAATTACATACATAATAGCGATATATAATTTGAAAAAATCAAAACGATTGCTTTGACTGTTATGTAGTCGCTAAAATATTAAAAAAAAAAGGTTGCGTCATTGATATTGTTAAAGAGTTTCTAATATTTAATTTATAGTAAATACCATCACAACATGAGAGAAGATCTGTCTCTAACAGTACACAAGTTTCAAATCTGTCGTGTGTACAGAGTTGCACGCACTCTTTTTTTATGTCTCATATCATTGAATCCTAAAAAATATCCTAACACCATAATAGGATATTACTTATTAAATGTCCATATCTCTAATAGTCTAGGTAGGTACCGCAGGGCCAGTTATTCTGCCGTGAAGCAGGTGTGTGCAAACATTACTGTGGTTCGATGTGAAGGGTACTGAGAGTTAGTGTAATCACTGAGCATAGGAGATTAAAGAACTGATATCTCGAGGTGACGGACGCAAAGTGTTTCCACACAGAAATGTTCTAGGTGAGACAGCATTTGTTATGGTGACGTAATCGTAATCGTCACTTTATCCTAAGGATTCCCAAAGTGGTCAATATCGACCCCTTGGGATCGAAATGGGTTTCCCAGGGGTCGACATAAACAAAAACTGATTTTGGGGGTCAATGAGGTCTTACAATCGACCCCTATTAATTTACACAAGTTCTTATTTGAAACTTTCAAGATATAATTGTACGTTGTGTTATGTGTACAACCTTTTAACATGAATGACTAATATTTTAGTAGGAAGTAACATTTTTGTACTTTTAAAAAACGGGTCAAAAAGTCGCCAGGTTCATATAACAAACTGATTTTTTTATCTTTACTTTCCGATTTTAATGTTTTTTTTTTCAAAAAGTAATCACCAACTTAAGTATTTTTACGTAATTAGTATTAATAATTATTAATTACACTTGATATTTCCTGAATTTCATGTCTATTTATTTTGTAAAATTTTGATGAGAAAATATGTCAAATCCGCAAAGTTTTTAAATGTTTAAATATTTTTTATCAATAGGAAAAAACTAGAGATAGGATTTATCAGTTAATTTTGGAAAAGGGGTCTCTTGCCCAAAATAGTTTGGAAATCTCTACTTATTCCAATAAAGATTTTTTTTTGTTTGACTATAGATAATACGTGATATTGGCATTACTGTGGTATCAATTAGTATAGGCACTGATTTTTACCAACCTATTTATTTTTGTTAAAGAGATGATTAATATGGCATTATTATATATTATAACATAAAAATTACTAACCTGTTAAATCCATGATAAAAAACACACAATTGAAAACACTTTAAAAAAAATACTTTTTAGGGATTACAATATAAAGATAAATTTGATACGACGTTAGGTACACGAGCACATCACAACTTGACAGTTGGCTTGTTTTTGTCGGAATGAACATTATCAACAAATTACACTGCATATAAAGTGATTGCTAATAGATGTTACGAAAGTTGGTTGATGGCGAATTGTGTTAATCTTCTACCCCATACCATCACTAGGTAACGTTTTACGTTCAGCTAAGAAAAAAAATCTTTTGGTCTTTAATCCATCGCGCAATCTGAAATATGTCAGACTTATGTTATATGTACGTACTGTACTGTACTATACTTATGTATGTACCACCGTTCACCGGTCACCGGACCGGTGATAAACAGTAGCGACAGACGCGCGTAGCTTAGTGGTCAGAGTAGGTGCCATTTACGCCGCGGGTCGTGGGTTGTGTTGTAATTGTCCCGATGTCTCTCACACTGCATTCTAGCCTACTTCTAATCTTATCGCATGGGCGGTAAATATGGCGCAGGTATGTTAGGAGAAGTAAATACATTTCAACAAGAACGCGTTGCGTTTTGCAATGAGTTCTTGCTACAAAACTTTGTAATACAAAGTCATTGTTTAACCAATATCCGATGAATTTTAATAAGTTTTGGAAATGTCATACCAGGAAATATTAGTTACACGAAAACATAAACCTAAAATAAAGCAATATTTTGTAAAAAAACAATTAGATTTATTTGAAAACACTACTATAATAGAATCACACAACTATAAATAAAACTGGTTTTGCCTGTTTGTCTGTCGGAACGGATATAGATCGGAGAACTACTAAACGTAAAGGTCAAGATAATTTATTTGTAAAAACATTGGTATACAAACATGCGTAAAAAACAAATTGTGATGTAACGAATGTACATTTTGATGTATTCGCGAATGCAAATTATTGTCATTGACATTTGCGAATGCGAATGCAATGTGCAAAAAATAATGCGAATATTGATGTCTAAGGCATAATAGTCGCCATTGGGAGCGCCCAATTTTGTTCTTTCATTAAAAGTTAAACACTAAATTTTAAATTATTTTGGAAAAGAATAGAACGAAATATAATATTTATTATTTTTACTGAAACAAATAAAAAATTTAACATTTCAATAAAATTAAGCACATGAAATATATATTCCCGATCGTCGTTCGTCATCGTTTCAGCCTATCACTAGTCCACTGTTGAACATAGGCCTCCCCCATAGATTGCTACAAAAGTTAGTAGATCTCTTTTTGGGGGGATTTTACCATAGGTACCACACTTGGCCACACTTGGCCGCTGTGTTGTTGCACACGGCCAGTGTGGTAGCGGCTTAAGAGAATCTACCACCCCATTTCATCCCGTGGGTGTCGTAAAAGTCGACAGAGGGAAAATGAAAACCAGGAGATGGGCAGCAGTATCATGGAACATCTGAATAAATAAACTGCGGTTGCCAACCCGTCTGCCAAGCGTGGCAACTATGGCAAAATCCCCCCAAAACGAGGGCTACAAACTTTTGTGGCAATCTACGGGGGAGGCCTATGTTCAGCAGTGGAATGATGATGGACTGAAATGATGACCACACTTGGCAGGCAAGTTGGCAACCGCAGTTTATTTATTCAGATGTTCCAGGAAGATGCTGCTTATCATCTCCTGGTTTTTATTTTCCCTCTGTCGACTTCCACGCCGCCCACGGGATGAGATGGGTTGGTAGATACTCTTAAGCCGCTACCACACAGTATTCCTGATCGATAAATAATAATTCCGATAGTGGTGGTCATACAATTAAGAACGTTTATTTAAAGACCAGTTTTAGTTCAGTATGAAAAAACTAGTATAATTTATTGAGGTATCGCAAAACTTTTCCATACTAGAGGTACATTTATTTTTGCACATGATTAATTAAACAATAAACCGATAAATTTTATACCATAGATAAACCTAACATCTGAACCCAGCATTATTACTTACTGCTGCTGCTCACATAATTAATAACGTTGAATAGATTACTTTTGATTCAAATGTTAATAGATAACAATCTGTGGCTAGGTCACTTTCCGTAAAATTTTGGCGCCATTTAAAAGTCTTAAGCGTGATAACTTCATTAAAACAACAATAGGGAAACTTGTGACGGGTCTATGTCAAAATTAACTTCGCGAAAACGATGGTTTTACACGCTGTGAAGCATTTTAACTTCCGCCCGTTTCTAAACAGGGAAAGACATCTCGACGAGATGATCTAAATATCGTTCGTTTGGTAAAACAAAATCCTTTTAACGGGTCCAACAAGATAAGAAAATGATATTTTGGGGAAAGCAAACCTTCAGCAATCGCACGCACTATGCGAAAGCGTTTGGTCATAGAGAAGTTGCAAGGTACCCAAGTTGAAACGATGCAATAGGCAAGCTCCTCTCACAGTTGCAATAAAGTATAAAAACTGACAGACAGACAATGGAATTTTTTTATTTTTCTAGAGACATTTTAATAAACAAATATTCTGATGGAAACGATACGTAAGACATCAATTTAAAATGTATTCATTTGCTCTTTTTTTGCTAGCATTCTCTCACATAAAAGCAATTTATTTACTCTACGTATATTTTGAAACAATTCTCAAAAAATGTATTAATCGTTCTTAATTATTTGTCCAGTCTCATTTTTATTTTTATTTATATTTATTACTATCGAATATAAATGAGATTTGTAAAAACACTTAGTGATTTTAAACTCTATTCCTAATTAATGGCTTTTTTATGACATATCTAATTACTTATGAGAAGGAAAACAAAAGTACATGTAACTAGATTTTGATCAATAGAATTTGACTACCAAACGCCGCGCCTATATAACGCAATTAATAAAAAATATAAACTATATATTTTAAAAAGTATATATGATTATATAGTAAATATATAAAATAAGATATAATAAATAAGATAATAAAGCGGGAAAAGGAAAGAAATCGGACGACGAGCACCGCCTTCTGCATCTGAGCACGTACCGGCCCTTCGCGGAGTCCCAGTTGCCTCAGACGTCCCGAGGGACTGACCGGGATTAACCCGTTTGCAGACACGACCACCGGAATAATTTCGGTCGGCATACCACCCTATATGTCGGTAACCTTGTGAGCCAGGTCCAGATATTTTGTCTCAATATCTGTTTCGGGATTTACGAGGTTCTCGTCTTAAGGAATGATAAATTCGACCAAAAATATCCTCGACTGTGCCCGGTCCATCAACATGATATCAGGCTTATTCGCCTGATAGATAGATTCGAATAGATAGTCCTGTTACAGCCTCCGGCAAGTATTAATAATAAGGCATCATGTATCCTTTACAACCTTTATCCTTTAAAAACAAGGCCAGCTTTCCCCCAGGCATTTATATCAAAGAAAATTTCCCCAAAGAAGTATTGGAAAAACGTAAGCAACTGCAGCTGCAAGTTAAAGAAGACGAAAGGGAACATAGCGTTTCTGAAATACGACAAAATAATAATAAAAAAGGCATCGCAACAAAACAAAAACTAAAGGAAAAGAGAGGAGTCTGGTTCGTTCACTCTGTCAACACAAAAGAACCTGGATTAAAGTTGCGGAGGACAGAGCACAATAGAGTTGGAGGAGGCTTATGCCAAAAGGCACGCCGAACTGCGGGATATCTTATAATTGTCTATTGCCTAAACACTTTCATCAAACTTTGTACCCGAAGTTCGGAAATAAACGGCTTTATTATTGTTATATACCTTAAGCTTTTAATTAATAATGTGCCCAACATTTGAAACATGAATAAAAATAAAAGTACAAATGATATTTTGCTGATCATTTATTCAACGCATTTTTTAAAAATGACATCGTTGAGATGTGCCCTGTTCGTTGGCTTTCCACCAAACGACAAAGCAAATTTTGGAAAACTCGCTGACAAATTCTGCGTGGGATCGCGGCTGTCTTCTCTTTTATAAAAATTTTCTTTTATAGCACGTGGTAAATCAGCACTTAAAATTGTAGGAAAATATTAGAGGTGCTGGCACCGGGGATCGAACCCAGGTTACTCGCTTACAATGAAATTAAAGACGAGCACCAGGCCCTTGAGTTACCACGGCTCTTCTTCTGTTTTATGCCGTGTTTTAATTAGGAGTATGGGAACTATGTAGAATAAATTAAATAATTCATAAATTCGACATCAAAGCATTCCTTAAAACATTGATACTAACATTTATTACCTATGTTACAAGAAAGAAGGTGATCGCGCCACATCTTCCGCGAGGATAATGGTTTTTTTAAATATCCCGTGGAAACTATTTTATTTTCCGGGATAAAAAGTCTTCTATGTGCTACCCATCTCCTGGGTCCAAGCTATCTTTACGCCAAATTTCTTCAAGATCTATTCAATGACTGTGCCGTGAAAAGGTAACAAACATACAGTGGGACAGACAGAGTTACTTACGCATTTAAATTATTAGTATGGATTGCACCGATAAAGCAGAATCGAATTGGTTCCATTCTTTTTTTTTTGTTGATGCACACGGTCCTCAAAGCATTGTATGAAAAATTGTCCAGCACTCATATCGTGTCTGTCTGTAATTTATGTAATTGTTATCAAGTTAAGTGACAATACACGACGTTGCCGCTAAGAAATTAAAAAAGTAACAGACTTGAAAATAAAATAATTATTCTCATGTTATTAATTTATTCAGCGAATTATCAATGTGACGATGACACTCAAACGGATAGCATGTCAAAAAATCACTGAGAAGTAAAGTTGCAATTGTTTTATTGATCTAGATCCATAAAGAATCTACTGGTGATAGGACAGTCAGAATTAAACATCACAGTGCAGTAATTCTGCCGCAAAGATATGTGCAAACATTACTCACTGTGTTTCGGTTTATGGGGCACTGAAATTAGTTACTGATTTATTACTTACATATGATTTGCCGCGTGGCCTAGTGGTCAGAGTACCTGACTTAAGCAGCGGGTCCTGGGTTTGAATCCCAGCCGGAGGCAACATTTGTGCTAAAACACAAATTGTTGGTTTTCGGGTCTGGTTGTGTTGTGATTGACCCCGTGTTTCTGACACTGACTACCTCCGATCTTATAGCATCAGCGTAAATGGTTGAGCATTCCGCAACGGAGAGAATTTAGAATTCTCTGCACTCTCTTCACAATTCTTAATGATCCATTTGCCCCAGAGTATTTAAAATCTAAATTTCAATACTTGGGTTCCTCCCATGAACGAAATCTTCGGTCTCATGACAATCTCGTACTCCAAATTCTCCCTCACCGCACTGGTTTTCTCTCTAACTCCTTTGCTGTAACAGCGGCCCGATTCTAGAACGCGCTTCCTTAAAACATAAGGAAATCTCGGAACAAGTGGTCTTTTAAAAATAAGCTGAAATTGCACTATTCGAGTTCATCGGAAACTTAACTTATTATTTTATTACATATATAATATCCTTATATTACTTTGTATATTTATGTTTAGTTGTATATTTTTTTATATATATATATGTATATATGTGTGTGTGTGTTTGTGTGTGTGTGCGTGTGTGTGTGTGTACACGAGTGTGTTTATACATATATAAGTATATGTATATATATATTTCAGACAGTTTTTTCTATAGTATTATCATAGAAAAAATAGCAACGTATTCTTCTCTGATGAAACCACTGAGGCCTCTCTCCAAGATGAACCAATATTCTTTAGATTTCTTCGCCTTGAACATATATTTTATTTTTGAGAATAAATAGAATGATTTCTATTTTTGAAATTTTACAAATTGAACTGCAGTCGATGTCGAGATGAAAAATTGAGCTATTAATTCATTCCACATTGAATGTTAATACGTTTTATTATCTAGCCTAGAACAACCGAATCGCATAAATGATCCATGCGACAGAAGAAAGAGGGGACTATCGTTTTCAAATAACTTTGTCGCCGTGATCGAAAATCGGCCGGGAGGACATCATGTAAGGATTTTCAGACCTGTAGCAACGCCTTTATTATTATTTTATATTTATTTGATAAAGTGACGAAACGAGCAAAACGTTCACCTAATGGTAAGTGCAACGTCTGCCCAAAGCAAATGCTGTGTCACCCAGAACATTTCTGTGTGATGCCACACTGCGCCCGTCACCCAGAGACATCAGTTCTTAAGTCTCATATGCCCAGTGATTACGCTAGCTCTCAGTGCCATTCAAACCGAAACACAGTAATATTTGCACACTACTGCTTCACGACAGAATAAGTGGCCCTGGGGTGGTACCTACCTAGACGGATTCCTGCATAGGAATCCTAACACCAGCAGACCTTTAACTTGCTCGTTACTTTTTTATCAGTCTCTATTATGTGCCGCATAATTATTTAACATAATATTTGACGACCCGTTAGGCTATTTATAATTGACCATGCATTCAAAACAGAGCAAATATTTGTAAGATGAATATTGACACCACAGCATTATGCTGAGGCTCAGCATAATCCTGTGGTGCCGAGCTGATGTCGCTTATAAACTCTTGCAGTATTTGTTATATTGATATTTATGTGTTTTTCTGCGAATAAATGGTATATCTATCTATCTACCTTATTCATATATTTGTACCTGAGTCTTGCCAAGTGGTGATAGTGTAAAGCCTACCATCGCATCCCGTGTCCTAAAATTCGATTGAGGAACATGCCTAGAAAACTGGCTTCCAACAGCTGGCACAATAACCATCTCAAAAATGCCAGATCGAAAATACGCAGACCACCTATATTATTATTTACTATGTTCTTTATGAACTTACTATTATATTATTTGGACTGTTAACATTGTATTTATGTAAAGGTGTCCCCTTGTGTAACTATCAAACCTGAAAACGTATCATTTTTAGCGAAATGTAATAAAAAACAGGTTCAAATCGTAGGCCATATTTATTCTACTATATTCTTTTTCTTTTCAAATCCTTACATTCTTTATTTATTCATTTAAAAGAGCATTGAAAACAAAACAATTTCTACTAATTCATTGTAATAAACCAAAAAATCGATCTACCAATATCGATTTTGCTATGAGTTTCTTAAAAAAATGTTAAAACGATAGATCACTTCTACATTCTAGTGACACCTCAGCTACAGTCATTTTGCAGAATTGATTACTCTTTCATACTCGAAATCACATGCATTACAGCTACGTTAGGTTAGTCGCTACGTTATTCCAGTGAAGGAAAATGCACGTCCATACAACAGCAGCACATATTCACTTACAATGCAGAAATAATGAGAAGTTGATTTCCCTCATCCTCTGATACCATAATAAAACTCTGTCATCATCATCATCATCATTATCATCTATATTTATGTTTGGTAGTTTTTCACGGTTCAGCCGCTGAAACGATCTTGACAAAGCTTGCATTGTGGAGAAGGTCTTGCGCCGGTCATCCATAAATAAAGGTTTCGGCTAATTTTGGTCTTTTAGTTCGGCATTCGGCGAAGCTGTAAAAGCCTTCGGGCTAACAGTGACCATCACCTCGGCGGCTGACTGTCGTTTTGACGCGAAACACGTGTCGTGTTCTCGACTTCAATGGTGCATATTGCCTATTGGTAGTGTTGTAGAGGTGGAGGGTATCTGGTGGCGGCTCCCGGTGGCAGTATTAGTACACGTTATTGAGAGGCGGAGGACGGGCGATGCCCTTCAAAAACTTGGTAATACACACCATTTTAAATTTTAAATTATCTTTCTTTCCTTTATTATAATGGATTTCCGCAAAGTAACGCCTGATTCTATTAACTATTTTCAAAATCAGCGTTCTAAAGGTTCAAATAAAGTATTTTATTTTAATACACATTGTTTGGATAGGGAATTGACCCATAATGACAAAAACAAAACCTCACAATAGTGTGGATTAAATCGCTTTGAGGAATATTGTGCCTTTAATGATAGGAAAGTTTTGCGGGAAGTCGATGGATGCAGGTGGCTCAGAACCGTGTTTTGTGGCAATCTATGCGGGAGGCCTATGTTCAACCGTGGACTAAAATAGGCTGAAATGATGATGATGATGATGATGAATATCTATTGTATAAAAAGAGTCAATAGCCTAATAGGCTTAATATATTGAAAAAGATTAAGGTTCGACTATGGAACTTAAATCGTCAATTTTAAGTTTTGTAGAGCATTTTGATAATTCACATATTTTAATTTGTAAATGTAATGTTAAACTTTAATATGTGTTTTTGTGTGTGGCGGCTTAAGAGAATCTACCACCCCATCTCATCCCTTGGGTATCGTTAAAGTCGACAGTGGGAAAATCAAAACCAGAAGATGGGCAGCGGCATCTCCAGAAACATCTGAATAAATAAACGATTCCATGGCTTTTCTTCTTATTTATGAAATAGTATTTCTGTAAACGTTATTGCTAATGTTAGGTTGATATGTTACTCATATATGATGACTGAGGTGCAGAATTTACCAGAAACTGTTGTTCCTATTGTAGGAGATGGTGCTTGTTTATTTCGTTTCTTTGTTTATTAACGAATCCCAGGAAATGCATGTGCTTGAACAGATCGTTAAGTTCATTCCTCGGATAAATCTATCTCCAAGCTAAGCTGACCTTTCATTTCTGCTGAGAGGGCGACAATCTCCTATTAGGCTGTCGTTAATCATGATAGTAAACAAGTCCCAAGGTCAGACCTTGCAAAATTAAGTCCTGGTTGACATCCCAACTACTAAGCACATCAATCAGTGTGCCACTTTCTGTCAGGTGAATGACTTGCTCGTCTCGTCTGTTACTTGTTATAATAAATAGTGAAACAAAGTCGCATACAGCAGATTTAAATTTTTGTATAACTTTACTTCATATCAACAAATAACGAAACACGGCAGATAATATATTTTTATCAAGAGAGGTCAATAGATGGAACCAACTCCAAAAAAACAACGTCATATCTTCTCGTCGCGCATAGTTTAATGTCTCAAAACAACACTTCAACCAAACCGGATTGCCAGTGTTTCTTTGCAAGATGGAATCCGTTACGATGATATTAGCAGAATTAGTGTAACCAAATTGCTCTTAGAACCGATAACCGTTGGGGAAGAAAGGTTCTCGAGTTGCAATCACGTAATTTTTTGAAAAAGTCGACGTTAATCATTAATCATTCATTCATCAATAATTAATCAGAAACATACTGGTGATAAGATTCCTATGCAGGAATCCATCTAGGTAGGTACCACCCCAGGGCCAGCTTTTCTGTCGTGAAGCAGCAGGGTGCATACAATGCTGTGTTCCGGTTTGAAGGACACTAATAGCCACTGGATTTACTGAATTTTATGAACTTAAGTATTATAGTCACGAGCACAACGTGGGGCCGCACAGAAATGTGAGTGGCTCAACATTCGTTATGGACAGACGTTGCACTTACCATCAGGTGAACGGTTTGTTCGCCTCGTCGGTTTATCCTTACTTTATAAACTATATTATTTCCATTATACTTTGATATCCTCGGAACAAGGCAAGGTAAATGATTTTCTTACGCCACCTCCAAAATGGTGAGGATATTAGTCCTAGACAAGCGTAGACACATCTGAAAGAAACCCAATAGTTTCCAGTACTCTACTGTACGTACATAAAACGGCATTGCACGTGGTACTTCAACAACTATAGGATGGAATGTTTCCATTCGCGATGATGGTAGGGAGAAAGACGAACGAATGAGTTCGTTATTCTTTGGGTTGCGTAGCGATTTTCTTATACTTTTTAGTTTTGATTCGAGGAGTGAATCGTTTTCAAGTCATTTCGCACGGTTTTACACCGATATCAAAGCCTCCATCTGAATATACCAGCACCAGCACAGTAATGAAAGCAATACTTTGTATACGACCGGACTAGTGTTTGATATAAAGAAAGTCAGATTCTTTGTTGCTTATTTGGGTTTGAATTCAATGAAACGTCCACTGAAATGTTGAAGTATATAAACTGAAGTAGACCATTGCCACCGCTGACGTTAAGATATTGTCGAATAGGTTTGTAATAGAGATGAGAACCTTTCCTAAACTTTAGTCGTCGCGCATGTGGAAACGTGAAACGAAATTACGAAAACCAAAAAAAACCATTTCAAGCCAAATAAAAAGGCTGGCTGAAATTTATTTGTTTTTATTAGTATAATTAATGGCGATGGGCTCACTACCTATCACACCAAGTGCATTATATTGTTTTGGTGAAACGTGGATTGTGGCAGTCATCTGCTTTGGCAGTGAGTACCCAGTCTCTGACTACCCCTTATGGGATACAGTCGTGATCTTATGTATGTATGTATATATAATTAAGTGACGAGACGAGCATATCATTCAAGTGCCACGCCTATCCATAACAGTAGAGGTGATATTCAGAACTTTACGTTGCTAAGTTCTGTGTAGCGACATAGAAGAAGAATCAACATTAAAAGTATTATCGAAAGGAATGAATTTCGCCATACGTCGAGACATTTCTATATGTTACGTCGAAGTTTTTCTTTTTCCACTTGTCTTTATTGCTAGACCTCGTCAAAATCTCACCACTCCATGGGTTGACTGGGAGTAAATGCCTAAAGGCATTAAAAGTTTCAGCCTATAAATGTCCCACTACTGAGCACAGGCCTCCTCCCATTTCTGAGAGGGTTTTGGAGCTAGGAAGAATCCGCCACGCTGCTCCAATGCGAGTTGGCGGACTTCACATGTCTTCGAAATATTTTTTATTCCTCAGACATGCAGGTTTCCTCACGATGTTTTCCTTCACCGCCGAGCACGTGGTAAATCAGCACTTAAAATTGCAATTAACAATTTTAGTGGTGCCGGCACCGGGAATCGAACCCAGGTCACTCGCGTTCTATGAAATTTAAAGCGAGCGCCTAGCCCCTGAGCTACCACGGCTCAAAGGCTACAAAGGCATTAAGTCCGCCCTTTATATCATTTTATTGTAAAGAAAGCAGTAAACCATTTAAAAAAAAGGTCGGTGCCTAAACTAAATCTTCTCAAAGACGAATTTAAAGCATTGAGTAACTTACGGAACTGACCGGAAATCACGATTCTCCGCGCAGATAAAGGAAATGCTACGGTAGTAATGGATAAGTCAGATTAAAATTTTAAAATTCAACAACTTTTGTCGGACGAAAATATTTTTAAAAAGGATAAGACAGCTCAACTCAACCTCGAACATGCTTAAAACAACTAGAGATCTATTAAAAAACACTTCTTAAAATTTTATCTGGACGTATATTTGGTAATACCATCATGTGCCAAACCATCAAAATTGTATGGGTTACCCAAAATACACAAACCAAATGCTCCACTACGTCAAATAGTCAGCCAGATCGATTCACCAACTTATAGATTGGCCCAACATCGAAGCGAAAATACTATCACCGCTCAGATGACACACAAGAGCACACACTAAGGATTCATACCTACATCTTTGTGACAATGACACTATGGTCAGTTTTGATGTCCAGTCGCTAATCACATGCCTACCTGTAGAATACCGCATCTCAATTGTATCTAGGAAGTTAGCGGAGAACAACATTTCATCAGAATATGCAGAACTACTTAGACATTGCCTTATTTCTTTCTACTTATTGTGTAAAGAACAGTACTACAAACAAGTATATGGTGTGGCGATGGGCTTTCTTGTATCTCCCATTGTTGCCAAAATTTTCATGGAAGGCTTTAAGGAGAAAGCCCTTCGTACTTCTCTTGTAAATCCAATATTTAACAAGCGCTACTTAGATGATACTTTCATAATTTTACCATCAGATAAAGTTACTGCAATTCTAAATCACCTTAACTCCCTAAATTCTAAATTTTAATTTACAATGGAGGCAGAGGCAAATAACTCTTTAGCTTTTCTAGATGTAATAATTCGAATTCCTAATAACACCTAAAGTCACACTGTGTATAGAAAGAAGACCTATACTAACAGGTATGTAAACGGTGAGTCTCACCATCGTCCATCACAGTTAGCTACCATGGAAAAATCTTTGTTTCAGAGTTCACAAATTATCTGCGACATATATATATTTTCGGTGATGTAATTGCTGTTAGCCTTCTCGGCTTTTACAGCTTCATCGGCATCATTCTACATTTTACAGTTTCCGTCAGGTTTGTTTTGACCCAAACATAAATAAATAAACAAAAACTCCTACAAAAACCTCGAAATTCGGACTGTGTCGCGTTCGCTCCGTGCTTTCGCGATTTCGAAAATCTTAAATATTTTAAGTCATCTAATGACCGTCTGAAGGAGGCTGCGGGCGTCCGTTCGGACTGTCGACTTGTGTGTCGGTAACTCTGGGCGGTGAGAACCGCCCTGGACAACGGGTGAATCGTGTGTACGCGGTGTGATTATTGACTATTGCGCGCCGCTCTCTATGGCGGTCGCGCGTCGTGGTGCGTGTTATATTAAAGCTATTGACTGTGTGTACAGTGTGGCCTGGATCGTGACTGACGGTATCGTGGTCAGGAAGAGCTGAGACGTCCGTGTCATCTAGCATGTTTCGCGGGCGACGTTTGCGTTCGGTTTCGTTTCTGTTTGGTCGGTAATTTGCTGCTTTAACCACCAGCGGGTTTGACTGAACCGCGGCTTTTTCGAAAAACCACCGTGATAATTCTCTGAAGTGTTCAGAGATTAAGGGCATTTCACAGTCGCTGTGAAGATCTACATTGCGTTGATAGAATTCGCAGTTCGCAAGAATCGATTTTGAACGCTCTGTAACTTCTTTAATTGATTGCCCGTCGCGTGAGCAAAAGCGTCGCAAGCATAGTCCATTACGGGTCTTATGCAAGTGTTATAGAGGCGAAGTTTGTGTCTTAAGCACATTTTGCTGGAGGAGCAAGTTAATGGGTATATACGGCTTGAGATAAAAGCCGCTCTATTGCGTATGTTTTAATGTGTGTTGCGAACGACATCGCTGCGTCTAAAGTGACCCCGAGGTATTTGACGCTCTTTTCCCAAGGAATAGGGCGTTCGAATAGGGTGATCGTGCCTAGCTGATTGTTGCCGATTGGGTGACATCGTCTAGTAGGCTTTGGTGTGCCCCTCAAGAAGTATATCGCTACACTTTTCTCGGGGTTTACCTCTATTCTCCATTTCCGGAACCATTCGCCTAGGCGATCGGCTGCGGCTTGGAGTTGAATCGTTATGCGGCCCTTGTGCATGTCGGAATAGTACAGGGCCGTGTCATCTGCGAAATGCGCAAGATTGACCTGAGTGACCGGACGGTGGTCCGACTCAAGTTCGTGAAGCGTAACTATAGAGTCTATTGTTAAGTACACGTCCTTAACTATAGCTGCGTCTAGAGTATCCGGCTGCTGATGTAATTGCGTCGGTACTCTAGTTGGTGTAACCAGGCACGACGATAGATTGCGATTCCCGGAAGGAAGGCGCAGGTGCGTTAGACACTGTATTTCAGTGTTTTTTGCACTCATTATGGTCGGGTTTATTACCCGCAGGTGCAGTTGTCTCTCACAATGCCGACACGGTCGGCGCGGCGGTTTTATTTCCGGCTATTAAGCCGCTAATTGACTCGCACACAGGTGCGGATAAGTCGCCGTGCGCAGGTGCAGGTGAGGCCGGCTCTAAAGCCGGCGATGACGGGCCTTCGGTGTCGAACGAGGCCGTGTGGCTCCTCTGCTGTACCGAGGCGGATACGAGGCAATTCGATCGGAACTGAGCCATCTGGCTTCGGGGTGCGCGGCACGCAAAAACTCCGCTAGTTGTATGAATTCCGGCGCGGGATTGCGGAAATTCGCCATTTCGACGGTTCGAGTGGCGGTGTATAACACAAAAGAAAATTTCTCCCTACGTAAGCAGGGAGGTACAAATATTTCACCTACAGCCTTACGCTTTAGGTGCGAGAGGACACCCTCTCAGGTACACACGTACCTGGCTGTTGCCAAGCGCAACAAGCGGACACAAAATACAATAGCCGCCTCAGAGGCGAGAATGTGTGTGTGTAATGTCTACTCACGGTTTACCCAGCAAGGCGACACAACACAACAGCACTGTCGACGCCATCACGTACGCACACCACGAAACACGACACTTCTACTTCGAGGGAGACGATCAGTAAAGGCACCAATGAAGAAAACCAAACAGACCGCTACGAAAGCGGGTGTTGGCCCCTATCAATAACGATGACAACTTGCTACTGCAGACTGCGGTCCGTAAATTATGAGGGCTGTCAGCTTGGTTAGCGTAGAGCGCTGTCGGTTGAGGTCCGTTCTGCGCCAGAGCGGGGGAGCGAATGTATCTGCGACAGGAAACACCTGGCCGCCGCATGTCAAGCAAGTATTGCACGACAACAAGCTTCGGATTCTACATATATCTTGAAGCTTCCATAAGAATATTTTTCAAGCCGCCGAAGAAGATAAGTAAGTTTTTACCATCTGTCAAGTGTAAAATCCCTCTACAATATGCAGGAGTATACGAGCTGGACTGTGAATATGATCTCTCTTACATAGGGCAAACTAAAAGATCCATAAAAACCCGCGTTAAAGAACATATAAAGGATGTGCAGCGTCGACGCTCTAGGAAGCCTGCAGTCAAATTCTGGATCATCCCATTTCCCAACCATTACATCAGATTTGATAGACCACAAATCCTTGCAAAAGACCACTGATTCCTATCAAGTTCGATTCGCGAGGCTATTGAAATTAAAAAACATCCTAATTTGAATAGGGAAGACGGTTGGTTACTACCGCCGGCTTGATATTCTATTATTAATAAAATTAAATCAAGAACCAAGCAAACCATTGCAACACTTCAAAATACAGTTAGCTCTTTCTGCGTAGATCGGACTAAAAAAATGATAATTATAATGTGTACCTTTAGCTTCTAATATTTTTAACTATGACATCAGGACATCTGTCACACCAGTCCTCCCGTGATCATGGGTGCTGTAAAACGCTCGAAACGTCGGGTTATAAATAGTTAAAATTAAACGCGGTAAATGCGTACAATTAATTTTATTTAAATTTAATTATAATGTAGAATTCGCGTAAATATAACAAATCATTATGATTAACGAGGTCATTAAAAGATTAAAATAACACTTGATAAGATCTTTAGAACTCCTTGGCGGATGACAGCAGGAAAGAGTCTAATAAATATTCCTGTAAAAAATTGGTTCGTTCTCCTACCCATGCTACTCTGATTTGATAAACACAATGATGGAGGATTAATAACAAAATTAAATACTAAAAATTTCCCTAAGGTCAGAAGGTCGTTGCCCCGAACCAGACAAATTCAAAATACGTTTTCTTCTCCATTTAATTTATGTTACCCGTAAAACATCGGCGTCATATCAGATTTACATTGTAACATATTTCCTTATGCTTCATTTTATTCTCGTACTTGCGAGTTCTAACTTTCAATGGCAGCTCTTTAAAAAAAACTTACGTCTATCTACGCGAACTACGTAGTATCTATAGCAGATACTGATGTATTTAAATTAATAAAAAATGATTTTATCACAGAAGACTGTCCTTACAAATCGTAGTCTTACTTCTGATAATTAGAAAACAAGTAAGTAGAAATGTATGATTGTACCTACATTGTTCGTTGTGATTTATAAAGTCACCAAACGCGTCATTGGTAATAAAAAATTGGGATTATTTCAATAAGTAATATTAAGAATATAATATCAATTTAGTTTATTTTGAAAAACCTATTCATACAGAAAGGCACGTTGCTTGACGACCGCGCCGACGATGTCCTTGACCTTGACCCTCGTCATTCACTAAGTTAAGTTTTTCATTTAATCAGCTGATTTGAGATATAGAAGGAATTAAAATTTTCTATTATATTATAATCAATATTTAATAATTTAAAATCGATTATTTTTGTTTATTAACTGATGAGAAAATTTAATAGCATAAGTATTAAAGTTGGTAAGATATTTCATGCTAATTTTAGAAATTGTAATGAATTTTTTACGCTGTTTACAAATGAATAAATTAAATTATTTCATTAAAAAATACGCTGTCTCTCAGTAGGATTTTCTCGTGTGTGTTGGTTGCATTTTCAAATGACATTAGACACGAATTTTAAATATACAACACAATCAGACCCGAATACCAACGATTCTTCTTTGTGCACAAATCGACCGGCTGGGATTCGAACCCAGAACCCATGGCGCAATTCCTACAATATTTATTTTAGATCGTACGTTTTACTACATATCTGTATTGTAATAATTCTTAAAACTGGATACCGTTTTGTTTTAAACATAAGCCGGCACTTTTTTTGTTCTTTTTTATTGTCATAGTGCATATCATCTTTAATCACCTAAAAGCATTCGTAATTTGCCGTTTCAATTGACCTACATACCTTCGTGCTTCTTCCGTGTACACGAGAATTTTTACTTCAGACCACAAATAAAAGTTCATCCGGGCTTCTATCATACCAAAGGAGAGTTCATAAGTACTCTAAAATTTGGTTACATATTCATTTATACTTGGGGATAGGCGAAGACTACGGTTGTAGTCTTCGCCTATCCCTTATGGGAGAAAGGCGTGACTGTATGTATGTATGTTAAAGTTTTATTTGTTTTGTTTCTTGTACTACCCATTAACATACCACCACTACCATAACCGTTTTTAAAAAAAATGACCGTCTAATGAAAATAAATTTATATACAGATTTTGTTTGTAACTAGAAATTATCCATAAACGAGAATATAATTTGTATTTTACATATTTAACACATAAAGCTGCTCAAAATGACTCGATTTTACTGTTTAAACCGTTATGTTTCCGTAAATTGTAATTCTAAATCGTTTCATTTAGTATGTAGTTTTTTGGAAAAACCTTTTAAATGTCGATAAGAAGCAGACTACGATTTGTATGAACGACGACCACGACCGTACAAATATTCAACATCTATTAATAAAATAAAAATATGGTCGGTTTCTGAAAACTTTCATAAAAGTTAACACAACTTTTTCTATTATTATATATTGGTCAAATTTTCACCACAAAGCTAAAATCATCTTGTACCAGGGCTCGGGCGGCTGAGGTTTGTAATACTCAGAATTAGGTTTTGGTGGCATTTCGTCAACCGGGTCCTCTTCGAACATCTTCGCGTACGAATTTTTAACGCCGTATATAAAGAACGCTGTGTAAGGAAAATACTCGGCCAAGTACAAAGACACGATATAATAGAAGTTTAACAACATTCGACCTATGGAGGTACTGTAAAACGATATCAACAGGGAAGCAAGGGCTAGTTTATATTTAGAAGCGAATGACATCTTCTTGTACTCAGGTGCGGATTCTATTGAGTCATAATCTTTAATGAAGTGCAGACGCGGAGCTCTCTTCGGTAAACCTTCAACGCTTGATTTTAATATCAGTGATGTCGATTCCACACCTGAAATCATTTATATTATTATACACTCTAGACACTTTTTACTGGTGGTAGAATTCCTATGCAAGAATCCCTCTAGGTAGGTGTTCCTGAGTGTCCTTCAGACCGCAACACAGTAATACACTACTATTGCACACTTCTGCTTCACGGCAGTATAGCTGGCACTGTGGTGATACTTCCGGGTTACCTAGACGGATTCCTGTTTAGGAATCCTACCACCAGTAAAAATATAATATACTGTTTCTGATACTGAAATCAGTACAATCCGTCTGTCAAGCATGGTAATCAGAGCCCTATTTCCAGCAGTAAATTATTAAAAGGCGGATAATAAATACAAAGAAAAAGTAGAGTTCCTGTGATAGTGCATTCATCATCATCATCATCATCATTTCAGCCTATCACTAGTCCACTGCTGAACATAGGCCATCCCTCAATGATTGCCACAAAAGCTCTCATTTTGGGGGATTTTGCTATAGTTGCCACGTTTGGCAGGCGGATTGGCAACTGCAGTTGATTTATTCAGATGTTCCAGAAAGATGCAGCTGCCCATCTCCTGGTTTTTATTTTCCCTCTGTCGACTTTTGGGACACCCACGGGGAGAGATGGGGTGGTAGATTCTCTTAAGCCGCCTGCTGCTTTTGCTGTCCGTCACTCTTATTCGAAATATGAAATATTGATCATCGGTCCACATTAATTCAACTTTTGTATGTATCTGCTGTGAAATTTTTTCAACATTTACGGTATTACCATTTCAAAATTAAACAATGATATGTTTGACTGTTGTAAAAACATATGCATTTGAAATATTATAACAGAATTACCAATATCCTCAGGTTTCCCATTGAGATGCTTCCTCAATCGTGCCTGAAACGCAATTCTCTCAGATTCTGTGAAAATATAACCGGGAACGTCGGCCAAATTCCTCGATGCATATAACAAGCTTCCTGTCTCCAGAGCCGCATTAACCGCCCACATGCCATTTATCATCACACGAGACATGTGCTCAAAGTACTCAGGTACGTTCTCGAGACATGGAGTGTACACTCGGTCCAACACCAATTTGCATACTTGACGAGTTTCATCAGCGTTCTTCCGGCATAAATTGTACCTTTAACATTATTTTATTTAATACCAACCGTAGAAATTTATAACAATATATATTAAAATAATATTTATCGATCTATTTATAAGACAATATAAATAATCCATTCCTTTTTAAAAAATTTGAAGAAAGAACTAACTAATTTTTTTTAAATGAAAAATTTAATGAACGTTTTTGAGTACAAAATACACAACCATAGTCGACAGTCTCACGATCTTGACAATGTTGTTAACGAAGAACTTGTGGCCGGTTAATAAATAAAAAACTAATAACAATAAGAAAAACATTTTCATTTAGTATTAATTCTTATAATATAGGAATTATTTTTTAAAATTTCAGCATCCAAATGTAATCCGTTACGATCCACTCCTTTAAGCGACGTCTAAAACAATCGATGACTGCGGCCATTTCTTTTCAAAAAAATTCTTTTAGGACATTTGACCGCGGGTTTGTGTTTACATTACTATTCAGATAACCCCATAAGAAAAAGTGCATCGGGGTTAGATCCGAATTACGTGGTGACCAGGAAATGTCTCCTCTTCGAGAGATCTCTATTTTGGAGAAAAGTGGACGAACGACAGGCATAGCGGTATTAGAGGTATGGGCCGTCGCTCCATCCTATTGAAACCGGGTCCGCAAATTGTAACCTGGAAAATTCTACAACTCTAGTGTAAAAAAGTACCTCGAACATCGCTACATATCGCTTTGCAGTAAGTGTAATCGCGCGACCTCTGCCGCTCTCAAAAAAATAAGGGACTTTTTAATCCGCTGTAGCGATACGTTTAATGCTCTGGAATGCTTACGAGTAGACTGAGTAAGATTTACACGAACAGTCCGTAACACTATGTCAATGTTTTCGTCAACCCGACCGCTGTGTATCTAACGTCGAACCAGTCTGTTCAACTTCGCAAACCAGTTCTTGATCGTTTTGACAGTAGGAGTGTCATTAAACTTGTGTCGATTGTAATGTTCTCGAAATTTACGCTGCGCAACGATTGCAGAATCGAAGTTTCGATAAAACTCCCGCACACAAAAAGCACGGTCCGCGCCAGTAAATCGCTTCATGGCGACTGACTTGACTTCCCAGAAATAAAAAAAATAAAAAAAAAGCAGATAGTACGAGTATACACGGCGGAGCTTCTTTCGCCTGTTTCTTTTCCCTACAGAGGAACCTCATTACGAAACGGTGGTAGATTGTAAAAAAATGACATTTGACAAACGAAATCTGAATTTCTTACGGCTGAGAATAAATATATTTCATTTCACATTTTTTAACGTGAAAATATGGATCTTTATCATAAGAGGGAAATAATCTTTTTTAGACACCTATATTATCTGGCTATAAGCTCCAATACACCACTACGTTAAAATATTACATGTCAATAAATGTTAATTAATATCATGTCACAAAATTTTAAAATCAACATAAACAAAAACAGAAAAAACTAAAGGTTATGTCAGATCAAATAAAATATAACAAAGTGTTATTCAAAATATAGGCAAAAATGTCAACTTCATGGGATTGTGCTAGTATGTCGCCCAGCAATAGTCGTGTCGTCGTAAAATGTGTATGAATGTTCAGTTTGTTATCTAATAACAGTCCTAAGTCCCGTACTTCATTAATTATTTCCAGTGGAGCGTCAGTTAAATTGTATGTAGCATATACAGGAGATCGGGAGCGTGAGAAAATTATCACCTTGCACTTGATGGAGTTGGAGGAAAGACGATTGCTTTTACTCCACTCAGCCACAGCGTCGGTGTCCCGCTGCAGTTTCTCGGTGTCGGCGACACTACCCACACCCAAGTACAGTTTAAGGTCATCCGCAAACATAAGGCACCCAGCAGAACTCACGACATCCGGCAAGTCGTTAATCATCAGCAAGAACAATGTGTGGCCTAGGGTACTTCCCTGACTGATTCCACACCGGGTGTAGAAATTATGAGTTTGGGGACAAATCCTACCCGTAGCCAGTTGGATAACATTGAATTATTATGATATCTAAATAATAACATTCCTTTATTTTCTTTATAACAGATCTTAAAACTTACTTAATGACTTAATCCACACTACGGATAATTCTATAAAATCCCAACGTAAATTGTATATCACCTATTTCAGCTCAAGGATCTTTTTGTCGGTACTCATCGTACGTGCCTTGTATGTTGCTAGATCTTGTAAATTTTGATGATAACAGAATCCCTACGAGAACATCTTCCCCATTCGCCTCTATTATCATCGTTATGAGCGCCAAGAATAGCCTGGCCTCCGTGAGTTTTTAAATAGGAAACATTGATATAGTTCTTGATGAGAAGTGCTTATAACTGTTTTCTTTGTAAAATTTACGAAACCTAGGAGACGAGATAGGGTGGTAGAATCTCTTTAGCACCATCCAAAATTATAATAAAAGCTATTATAAAACGAATCACTCTTACCTATCCTCCAAACCAATCATGTAGCCAATAACCCTCCAAAAATAGTTATAAGCATCCCAATCGCCTTCCTCAAGTTGCCTAACACCAAATTTATCCGGCTTAAGCATTATGAAGCCTATAAATCCAAACTGCGTAAGGGCGAGATCACGTTGAGACACGGTCCCCTGGTCTTTCAGACGAGCTGCGCGGCCTGCGCTCAGGTGACGAGAACGTACAGTGTAGAGAGACTTCCATGATCTGTAGCGCGTTAAAAACCTCAAATCACATGCTTTTACTAGTGGTAGGATTCCTATGCAAAAATCTTTCTAGGTAGGTACCACCGAAGGGTCAGTTATTCTGCCGTGAAGCAGTAGATTGCAAACATTGCTGTAATTCGATTCGATATGGGAATGGGCGCAATGTGGTTCCACACAGATGTGTTCTGGGTGACACAGAATTTGTTATGGGCTAACGTTGCACTAACCATCAAGTGAACGTTTTGTTCGTCTCGTCACTTTCTTCAATAAAAAAATATACATTTAGAAATATACAGCTAAGAGACCTGAACAGATGATCATCGTCATTATAATCATCACCTTGTTAATAGTCCACTACTGGACATTGACCTCTTCCAAAAAAGGGTAATTTCAGTTCGACATCATCATCATCGACACCGTCAGTCTCGCATTTTAAGAGATGGTTATTCCGCCACCAGTAAAGACATTCCATTCCCTTAGTCGACATCACCTATAATTTATATTGGTCACAGAATATAACTTATATAACGATCGATGACCAACCGCTAGTCCGAGTATGTCACTTCTACGCCGCGGGTCTTGAGTTCGAATCCCAGCCGAAGCCAGCATTTGAGAAAAAATGCAAATTGTTGGATTACGGATTTGGTTGTGTTGTAATTGTCCCGGTATCTATGAAACTGCATTCTGACCCACCACCAATCTTATAGCATGAGCATTACTTTTGGCGCAGGTTGACTAAGACGGGAGTGCATCGAGTATTCTTGTTACACCATAATATCTCCCCAGCAGATAGGTTTCGACAGTATTCGAAAGTTACCACCGTGGTCGAAAATCGGCCAATATTAAATGCATGCCATACAGCCCTTTGTCTGGAAATCTGGAAAAAATTTGTGGGTATACTAATACTCGACTGAGGAGAAAAAGGTGGTAAAGAATCAGGTAGCTTTCGACAGATTTCGCAGTTATCGTCTCTAAAAACGCAGGATCATAACTCCTTAGGTCGCCCATGTCTAAGATGCGAAGCGCCTGTTATCGCAAATGACTAGATAATGACGTCCTCTTGACCCATTTTTGACCAGGTTGACATACTTTCGGAACCCATTAACTGCGCAGGAGAAATAACAGTGCCACAAGTGCACGCGTAAATACAGACGCACTCACTTATCCTTACTCAGCAGCGCGCTACGTACTGCTCATGCGAAAATCGGAGTTAGGCCAGAATCCAGTACAGAGATACGGAAACAATCACAACACAACCAGACCCGAAAATCTTTTTTTTACTGTATAAGCTAGCGTTTAACTACGATCCCACCTGATGGCAAGTGGCGATGTAGTTTTTGATGGTGAACACACCAGCTTAGAAAAAGCCTATTCACTCTTCTCTTCAAGACACCCACATTGTAATCGTACGGAAGACTGATGCAGGCAAATTATTCCAGTCCTTTCCAGGAGATGGACAGCAGCATCTTCCTGGAACATCCGAATAAATAAACTGCAGTTGCAAACCCGCCTGCCAAGCGTGGCAACTATGGCAAAATTCCTCCAATATGAGAGCTACAAACTTTTGTGGCTATCTATGGGGGAGGTCTTTGTTCAGCAGTGGACTTGTGATAGGCTGAAACGACGAAGTTTGATCATCATCGTCATAATTTTGCCCCATCACAAGTCCAATGCTGAACACAGACTCCTCTTTAGACTTCCCGCAAAGCCGTGCGTGCACTCCTTTTGTTGTGGATATACAATGTGGATATATGATGACGAAGCAAAATGCTACGGCCGAATGCTAGATTCGGCCGTAGCGTTTTGCTTCGCCATTCAAAAAAGGACTGGAAAAAATTGCCTGTATCAGTATTTCCGTGTGATTTTTTCCCTCTGTCGACTGTTACGACACCCACGGGATGGGATGGGGTGGTAGATTTTCTTAGGCCGCTAACACACTGCGAATCAAACTTATCGATTCTATTATTAAAAGGATAGAATGTGTAATAGGTATATACTTACAAAGTACCTGGCTTAAGTTCGTATCTGAACCAAGCATTTATGTGAAGAAACGTAGACAAATAGCGCCTAAATGCCGTGTACTTGGAACTAGATCTGCGGGACCCGACCAGCACTTCCAGTATAGATGGTATTGCAAGCACAGCAACGAAACCCGAAAACGTCGCACCAATTATACCAAAGCTGAATTCCCAATAAAAGCTTCGACCCCTGAAAAAAAATATTTTTTGTAATGTTAACACGATATCATAGATTAACTCTGAATTTCGTTTTCATTACTTTTTTTAGTAAGTGAGAGACACAAACGAGAGCGTTGGGGTCCTGGGTTTGAATGCCAGCCGGAGCTGAAATGTATTCAATAATATCGATTGCTGGTTTTTCGGTGTGGTTGCAACTTTTACGGCACCCACGGGAAGAGATTTATTTTATTGGATAAATTGACGAAACGAGCAAAACGTTCTCTTGATGGTAAGGTGGTCTGTGTGGCACCACGATGCGTCCTTCACCCTGAAACATCAGTTATTAAGTCTCTTAAGCCCAGTAATTACGCTAGCCCTTCGTGCCGTTCAGACCGAAACACGGTAATGTTTGCGCACTATTGCTTCACGGCAGAATAACGGGTCCGTAACTAGTGGTTACTAATACTTACTATCAGGTGAATGGTTTGTGTGAAGATTCTATCTCGTAACATTCTTTCCTAAAAATAATCTTAAAAAAAATATAATTAACAAAGCTCATTGAAAATGAAATGAAAAAAATAGTCCGCCACGCTGCTACAACACGAATTGGCGGACTTCATATCATGTCCTCAAAATACTTCTTCTTCCACAGATATGCAGAATTCCTCACAATGTTCTCCCTCACCAATGAGCACTTGGTAAATCATCACTTTAAATTGTAAAACAATTTTAGATTTCCTCACCTATTAAATTTCTTTTCGTCGAACCAATCCGGCAACCGCATCTCCAAGTTCTCCAGTTTCACCGAATCTGAAGGATGTTCATGGGCCTGTTTGCTCAACAGACCGTCTACATATTCTTCCACTGAAACAAGTACATAAGAAATAAAATAAGTAAAAAAAATGTTTTTAAGCTAAACGGTTTTATTGTAAAGAAACCTAATAATGATGCAGATAATGTACTGATTCTTCTAATGTCCTATTTTCTTCACAACAAAACCGTTTAAAAAAAAAACCTTTTTTACTCACCTTTATTTACATTTATTTATTTATTACATTTATTTTCATTTATTTATTTTACACTATTAGATACTTCATATTTCTCATTCTATTTAGTTAATTTCGTGCCTCATTATTGCAAGGTTTCCTACCTGAAGTCCTTTCTTTCGATTAGATACCTAGATTTCAGATTTAATGACTTGTTAGTTGAATTTACTGTATAAACTCTATGTTCGCCATTTTGTTTCGGACGTCGTTTTGGAAGTACACTTTAGAAAAAAAATCCTTCAAATTCTACTTGTTTAGCCTTTTCATTTCATACCCATATTGAGGGCCTTAAAAAAAGTACTCCACCATTTTGTGGTGGAGGCCATCTTGGATTTACAATAATACTGCATATATATTATTATATTGTCATCAGAATTAAGATGAAGGTGAGAAGGTGTTTGCCATATTTCAGATCAATCGGTCAATAGAAAGGATAGGATGAGATGAGGATAGAAGGAGAGGATATATCTAGTAATTGAAATTTTACCAATTTCAATTACTAGATATAGACCCATACAAAACACAAACAGAGCAAACTGAATAAAATCGTTTAAAATATGCAAAATTTAAATCCGTTATCCAGAAGACAATAGTCAAATAGTTATTACAATAATTTTTTTTAATTTTTTTTAGGCTACATATGGCCCCCGGTTTCACCCGCGTAAAATTATATTACAAATTATATATTCATATCTTCTGAACCCCGCAAGATGTCGAAATGAACATACACGAAAATTATGTTAAAATACCTGATTTAATTCCTAAAATTTTATTGGAATTCGCTGAGCCGTTCAGACAGACAGACAAAAATCTAAAATTTTTATGATTAGGCATCGTACAAATGCAGTTGTCACTTAACTTTTGGCAATTATTTTACTATCACAGACAGACCCATAAATTTTATTATTTGTATAGATTTGAATGCTAACTAGAGGTGCCTGTTTGGGTTTATGTTTAGTTTGGCTAAAGCTAGAATGTCTTTTCTGGTGTGAGGCAAACTAATTTTATACATCTATTAAGATGCATAAAATTACATAATAAAATTCCTAAAATTGTAACACAAAAATCGGACATAGATTTTAAAAAACTTGTCAAGAAGACATTATTAGATAAAGCGTATTATAAAATAGTTCATTATATAGAGGACAAAGATGTATGGAAATAACTCATACTCTACGTATGAGTTATACATCTTTTTTTTTCAAATTTGCACACCCGCTGGCTACTAAATTTATGATGTAATATTTTTTTTGTAATTTATAAATGATATGCTAAAATGGCATTGACATAAAACGACCCCAGATTTTCTTGCCGGCTCTTCTATGAGAATGTTATTTTTGAACTGGTGTAGATTTTGACGTGCATAACAGCTTTAAATAGGCCTAAATTAAATAAAGAATCTTTATCGCCACCAACGTCTATGAAATGCTATGTCCCATGAACATTTCTGTGTGACACCACACTGCGCTCGTCCCACTGAGACATCAGTTTTTAAATCTTGTATGCCCAGTTATAGACTACTCAGGGGACCTCTCAGGGGCTAGGTGCTCGCTTTAAATTTCATAGAACGCGAGTGACCTGGGTTCGATTCCCGGTGCCGGCACCACTAAAATTGTTAATTCCAATTTTAAGTGCTGATTTACCACGTGCTCGGCGGTGAAGGAAAACATCGTGAGAAAACCTGCATGTCTGAGAAATAAAAAAAATATTTCGAATACATGTGCAGACCGCCAATCCGCATTGGAGCAGCGTGGCGGATTCTTCCTAGCTCTAAAACCTTCTCAAAAATGAGAGGAGGCCTGTGCTCAGCAGTGGGACGTTTATAGGCTGAAACTTTACTTTACTTTACTTTACCTCTCAGTGTTCTTCAGACCGAAACACAGTAACGTTTGCAATGTACTGCTTCACGGCAGAATAGCTGGCCCTGCTTCCTATGCAGAAATCCGTTTGGGTAGGTAATACCCTACCTAGACGGATACCAATATTTTTATTTTGAAACATGCAAGTTTCTTCACGATGTTTTCCTTAACCACTGAACACGTAGTAAATCAAGTGCAGAACAATATTATTGGTGACGCCACCTGGGGTCGAACTTATGTCACGCGCGTTTTATGAAATTTGAGGCGAGCTCCCGGCCCCTTAGCTACAACAGCTATGCTTTTTTCCCGTATAAGAGAAAGGCGAAGGCTACAC
Source organism: Luehdorfia chinensis (assembly GCA_019845155.1). NCBI lineage: Eukaryota > Metazoa > Arthropoda > Insecta > Lepidoptera > Papilionidae > Luehdorfia > Luehdorfia chinensis. The sequence continues at coordinate 7,073,922 of JAHVAK010000025.1, read as the reverse complement.
TTGTAGCCCACTCTTTGCCCTCGCGGTAATCAAGGCGTGACGGGTGGTGAACCACGTCGCCCTTTTGGGACAAAGGTCAAAAAAAAACTGACTTTCCGTTGCGTTCCCACGACCATAGTGACAGCATTGCATATAATGGTGTTAATCAGCACGAATAAAGCGTGTCCGCACAACCGTACCTTAGTCGCCTCTTACAACACCACTAGGCAGGAAAGAGCTAAATGCTATTCTACTATTCTACTACGGACACCGAACGGCCTCTATCACCTTTTCACCTATCGGTCACAAATTATCAAACAGCTTATTTATTCAGAATATAACATAATCCAAAGAAATATATAATTCGACTTTGTGATTATAGTCACTTTGTGGACATGTATTATTTCATAAAGTTAAACCGATCGGCTAAAGAATGAAATGATTTGCGTAACGAGTAAGTGTACTTATTATAATAAATGTAAATGACAACAGTGGCAATAAAATGATAATTTATTGCAGTTTGAAAATTTAAAGTACTATAATCTATTTACTTTATCTTGAGACACAGTATAAACAAAGAAAGCATTGTTTCTCAAACTTTAATTTCGCTGTTTTTTGGCATTCATTGTTTCATGTCATTTAGTGTACACATTAATAAGTCTTCTTTTGGTTGAATGCATCTGACTATTCTCTGATCGCTTGTTCATAATCGAAGAAAAAGTACAAGCGCCGCTTGGTCCAGGATTCACTGACGTTTTTAACCACATTAACGTCAAAATACAGATAACTAAAAACGTAACACAACAACAAACCTAATAAAAATAACAAAAGAATCGAACTGAATGAAATAATAACAAAATTATCTGGACAGCACTCTCTCATCAACAAGTTGATCGATTATAAAGATGGTGGATACAACCCGACTGATGTCAAATCAACGATATAATCAAAAATCGTTCTTTATTCAGATATGATACAGTATAGCTTTACAAATTCAAACCCTTATCTTTCTTTTCTTTTAAGTTTAAAAACTATTAAATTATAATTTTTATAATTTTAAACAGAAGGATCGCCGAAATGAAATTAAATGTATTAGACACTGGTAAATAAAAAATGCTACCAATTATACCTGATGACCATGAAAATCCTGTTGACGTGAAGAATAATATATTACTTAGCTCTGCACCAAATTTCACTTCTTAAAATGGCAGGCAAATCGACGATCGCAGTACCAGACACTTAAGGTTTGACATAACTAAAATGGCCATGAAATTCTCTGACGTCGCAACCACAGGACTAGCCTAGAAGATGCCTATTCAATCTTACCTTTAAGATATCAACATGATATTCGTCTACCCTTAGTTCCCAAAGTGCTCCAGGTGGACCCCTAGGGGTCCACGGGAGACTTGACGGGGTCTACGTTGGCGTGACAAAAAATGGGTTAGTTAATTATAGTTTTGGGGATGGATAGGGTAGAAACGTAGCTGCGGGGGATCCACCGGAACTAGCTAATTTTTTAAAGTGGTCTATGAGAAAAAAGTCTGGGAACCTTTGGTCTAGATAAAAAGACGCACGAAAATAATTCGATGATATGATAATAATATAATGCAATGACATTCTTACAATAATTCTATCTGTTAAATCGGCCAGTGGGACATCAACATTGTCAAACTTTAATAAAATTTGATATATTTCTGATAGATTTTCTGAATAATATCCAAAGCTGTCTTTAAACTGCGCAGGAAATACTCGTATTATAGAGCCGCACGCGCGGTAGCTAAGAGGCCGGGCGCTCAAATTAAATTTCATACTACGCGAGTGAAGTTCGCTCCCCGGTGCCGTCACCACCAAAATTGTTCTGCAATTTTTAGTGCTGATATCTACAACGTGCTCGGCGGCGAAGGAATACATCGTAAGGAAACCTGCATGTCTGAGGAATAAAAGTATTTCAAGGACATGTGAAGACTCGCATTGAAGCAGCATGGCGGACTCTTCCCCGCTCTAAAGACCTCTCAAAAATTAAAGGTGGATTTATAGGTTACTTTACTTTTTTATGCAAATGAAGTGGCACTCACGTGTCTTCAGATACCCGCGCCCGACATAACGCTCATGGGATGAGGCAGGAAGTAGTGACCCGAAAACCAACAATTTGTGTTTTTGCACAAATGATGACTCTGGTTGGGTTCCGAGCACCCGCAGCGCAGTGGTCCGGTACTCTTACCATTAAGCTATGCGGCCATCAATCAAAGTTTCCACCCTATGTTAACGAGGACATCCTTCGGGCCGAATCTGATTACTAACTATAGAAGTTATTATCTGCACAGTAAATGTTATGACATTATATTATACATACAACGATACAACCAGACCTGAAAACCAATTAGTTTTAAGTAAATCATCATACCAATAATTTATAATCCCTCAGATTCGGAGTATCAACCTTGATCGTATCGACACTTCGATGACAGCCTCGCAAGTACATCATACGAGACGACTTACGGACTCTCTGCAATGGCATGGTATAACATCCGATATCTCCCCATGATGTTTTAGTTACAGTGTTTCTCAAGCTCTAATCTGCGCCGAGATGCATTGGACTTGATGTTAGTGCATTTTTATTAGGGTTTTTAGTACAAGTTACTCAGGGTATAATATTTAAAATTTTGTATAACACGAAAATGAAGAAATATTGTTGTACAACATATGACCTGGCCATTTCTAACTTCGTTGTCATTCTGTCGAATTCGTTTGCCTTAAAAAAGCCTATTGACTTTTCGGTCTATGACGACATTCATACTATATAGAAATCGTAATATTATTGTCGTTCAATCTCTATCGAATGGCATTTTTATTGGAGAAAGACGAGCAAAACAATTCACCTGATGGTAAGTGCAGCGTCTGCCGAGGCATATCACCGAGAATATTTCTGTGTAGCATCACACTAAGCCCGTCACCCTGAGACATCAGTTCTTTAGTCTCATATGCACACCGTACCCGTGCCTGACGTAACGCTAGAAAACAGCGCCAGAGACACGAGGACCATAACAACTCAACCAGACCCGAAAACCAACTATTTGTGTTTTTGTTCGTGGTTCGGCGCCCGTCACGTCTCGTTTCCTGCATGGGCGAAAATGGACCACGGGTGTGGTCTCTGCATTCCCATTCATTGATGCGAAAAAGTCGTGACTGTATATATGTATAACTATTTTTTTTATTTCTTCTCCTTGGCAAATTTCATTGATACCCGATCCGTGCGTATTTAATTCTGTCATCAAATAATAATAACAATCTTTATTAAAATACGATATTTATTTATAAGCCAGCACAGAGGAAACCAGAGTACTCAGAAGACGAATATTTATGGTTAAAACCGACCTCCAACAATACTTCGGCGTGAATAAGCAAGTAGTTAACCAGACGTGTATTGAATATGTGACGTGCGTATTATAAATATTGAATGTAGCACAAAATACCAATTTTTTAACGATCACGACCGCTTCGTATTTGTCTGCAACAAACCATTACATCAGCTTTTAAAATACTTCTGTTTTTTGCTTAGTCTGTCAGCTTTGAATTTTGCTGGTGATAGGATTCGTTATCAGGAATCCATTAAGCACACCATTAAATACCACCACAGGGCCAGTTGTACTGCTGTGAAGCAGTGGTGTACAAACACCACTGCTTCTTGTTACTTTTCGGAAATCCATTATAATAGGGAAAGAAAGTTAATTTGCTTAGATCTGCATGCAAAATGTAAAATGGTGTACCTACTTTTTGAACCAGCACCGCCCGCACTCCCACAATAACGTGCACGAGTCCTGGGTACGATTTTCAGCCGGAGAAAACATGAGCAAGAAATCGTTAGTTTTCGGGCATGTTGTTGGGCTAAATTTGTTGTAAATGACCATAAGTCTAGTACTGTGCGCATTTCTTCTGGTGTTACACAGGGCTCAATCTTCCGCTGCCATTTACACTTTACATCAATGACCTTAAAATATTAAGTTTACATTTCAATTACTCTGAGTGTATCGGAATTTAACCGTTCGTCTACCACAACGATCCGAATATGCAATGCGTGGCAATATTTTTTTTGAGCTAAAATCTCAAGTTCCTTCAACGGCAAAGAACGTTCAGAAAATTACATAATTTGCGCTAACGCCATGTTTTGGTCATACTGTTTAACTATTGTATTTTGTATAAGTTATATCCTTTGTAAGAAAATATAATATTTTTTTTTATTTTGCTGTGTTTCAAGTTCAGGTATTAGTATTAATATCATAGAGTATATACCCTTATTTTGCATCTTTTATTACCATTTAAATCACACTTAATTAACTCATCGCCACCATTGAACAAATTCGTAAACTTCAAATACTCATAACTTTTTATAGAATAAACCGATTTTAATAAAACAATGACTAAATGTTACAGGAAGATACCCTTTATGATTTTCTTACTGAGACTTTTTTAATAAATTTAGTACTTTAGGCGTGATGCGTTCGCAAACAAACAGACAGACAATTCTAAAAATGACTGAAATGTATTTAGTTACTTATTTTTAGTCCCCCTCAATCCTTTATTTCGCAAAATTGTAAAATTTACAGACATGTGCTTACATTTTTATTATATGTATAGAAAATATAATGTATCGTCTATTTTTTACTTAATGGACGATTTTTATTCATTATAATACCTGTTAAAGAGAACAAGTTACTGACATACCAAACCTAAGATATTTTTTATTTAAAAAGCGAATAGGTATGTAATGCTAGGAAACGGAAATCAAAAATATACTGATAGGTTTTTGCGTATCAGAATCTATAAGTATTATTTTTAATACAGCCGCGGCTCGTCAATATTGTATCTTTATGACTTGCCACAATAAATGATGAAGTCATAAGTTCGTTTTGTTATTTCTCAGGTATAGTATATTATTGGAATATAAAAAAAACCTCTAATGTGATTCTGTAACAGTCTAAAGACAAGTATATTTTACGGTGACCTCTTTTCTACTAGTACTTTTTCATATACGTATAACATCAAAATATGTAATGTAAGGTCAAAAAGCTAAGTGTACAAAGTAAACAAAAACAAATAAGTATTTGAAACAATATATATATATATATATATATATATATATATATATATATATATATATATATATATATATATGTGTATATATATATATATATATATATATGTGTATATAAGTCGAATAAGAGTTTCTAAAAAAGCTATATACGAGTATATGTATTTATTTGCATAATAATATTGACAGAAGCATTGATATTGAATGAATTGCAGGCAGTGCATTTTTGCAGGGATTTTTTTTATTCAAGTTCAAAGTGCACCGTCTGTCCTAATGTGTCTGTGTATCTGACCTGCTCTGCCCTAATGTGTCTAACAAATGCTGTGTGTAGTACCAGAATGCGCTTGTTACCCTGAGATAACAGTTCTTAAGTTTTTTACACCCAGTAATTACAATAGCTAACAGTGCCCTTCAGACCGACGCCACAGTATAAATATACCGGAACACAGTTATATTGGCACACTACTGCTTGGCAGCAGAATAACTGGCAATGCGGCGGTACCTACCTAGACAGATCTCTGCATAGAAATCCTACCACCATTAGTGATGACTACAGCTAAATAGCCATATGTCCAGCAGAGTACTTTTCACAGGCTGTTAACGATGATTAAAAGCTGAAATATTGTTTTACTTACTTTTGGAAATAATCGCTCATTATCATCTAATCTAAACTATAACTATTTATTTTTTTCTAAGCTAATATTACTCGTATAAAGAGGAAAGATTTGATTTTTTTGTATGTTTGGTTGTAATGAATAAACTCAAAAACTACTGAACGATTTTAAAAATTCTTTCACCTATATACAACTACATTATCACCGATTAACATGAAATGTATTAAATTTTAAAAAAAAAACGAGATCCCTTCGAAAATTGCTATGATGTAACTCAAGGTATCAAAAATTTACTGATAAAGTCATTATTTGCCGTGCGCTGCAAAAACTATTGATGTTAGAGAAAATTATGTACTACATTTTCATAGTACTCATCATTACTCACAAAAATGTCCGCGAGGCTATATGTCTAACTATTATAGTTAAGTCAGAATAACAGCTTTTAGTTCAAATTAGTCTATCAAAACACGGGTAGAATCGAAAGATGATGACATTCGTATCATGATATTCGTATCCTTATCCTACAAAATAGTTTCATAGTCATAATTGATTATGTACATGTAAAGTCCTCTTTAAATTATTCGTATCGGACCTATCGCTTAGAAATTACGACAGGTATAAAAATGCTAAAACTAAGAAAAATGCCGCGGTGTGAGCGAACAGCCCTACGCTCTCCCGCGCTACGCCCAAATAGACTAGTCTATTAATTACTTACCTACTCATATCATTTTTTGTAAACTAGAAACAATTGAATAGTGGTTTGTAATTTCAATTACATATTTTTTAATTTAAAACTTTGAAACGCTCTATAAAAAATATCGGTGTCTCTCGAACGCCGCGCCGCCGCCCGGCTTCATGCAACTTGGGCATCATCGAGGAGCGCGGCTCCCTTTGCGCAGCGGTCGAGAGCGGTCGTTTTATTTTGCTACCACGACATCAAATATTGGCTATATTTCATGGCTTATGTTTCCTTAAATAAAACATTATTTTGGTAAAATAACGTAATATTATCTGACCAGTTGCAGAGCCGCCGATGAGAATAGTCGATACAAAAAATGTAAGAGTAAGGAATTGTGGTTGTTCTTTTTGTCCAAATAAAGTACTCGTTTATCTTTCTAATATCTGTCTACCCGTGCGAAGCCGGAGCGGATCGCTAGTATTTAATAAACCTAAAAATCGATTAGACTCGGCTTCTCAAAAGTCACCATCCTTGTTAAACAGCTTTATCTAATTTACTTTTCGTAATTTAAACACTGTTAGTAATTTATCAACATACGACTTTTTTTTTCTTATTACCTAAAACTATATATATAATATCGCCGTGTATGTAGTTTTGAAAAAATCAAATCACTTGCAAGCGCGCCAAGGATTTATGAACTCGCTTATTTTTTAATATCTTTTGCTTTTTTGATACTGTTCATGAGTTTCTGATATTTAATTTTTAGTAAATACCATCTCAAAATGAGAGAAGACCTACGGCCAACAGTGAACAAGCTTCACTTCCGTCAGGTGTACTTAGTTGCACGTGCTCTTTTAATGTCTATCATTAAATTCCAAAACATATCCTAACACCAACTATTAATTATTCACTTATTAAGTCAATAAATTATTTACATTATTTTTGTTTGACTATAAATAAATACGTAACGTTGGGGATAACTTGGTTTTAAATTAATATAGGCACTAAATTTAACCAACCTATTATTTTTACTTTGTAGTGATTACAAGAGACAGATTTGAAACTACGTTAGGTACACGAGTACATCACTACTTGACAGTTAGCTTGTGATGGCCGGACTGACCATTAACAAGAAATTACTCTGCATTTAAAGTGAATGGTAAGGGGTCGTCCATTAATCACGTGATGTTTTCTTAGTAACTTTTTAAACCCCTCTTCCCCTTGGCAATCCATGGTGATCTTTTCGGCTAACCCCCACCCCCCAAATCACGTGTATTAGTTATTCTGATTGTCATAAAATAACAAAGACGAGGTATAATGATTTGAAATACATATAATACGATATTGGTAGATGAATATATTTAATGGACATTGTTCTCGGACTAAATACGCGGCATCGATTTACGCCGAATACATATTCGGCGCCAAAATCAGTTGCCGCTTGTCGGTTTATAAGTCGAAATAAGACGAAAATATAAATACACGTGATATATTTTGTGATCTTTTTCGAAACCCCCTCCCCCACTTTTGAGCCTCACGTGATTAATGGACGATCCCTAACAGAAAATGCGGAAGTTGTACTATGGCGGATTGAGTGAATCTTCCACCCTATGGGGTCCTGCTTAATTTAAAATTAACTGCTTAATTAAAAAAACTTAATTTAACTTAATCAGCTAAGAAAAAAAATATAATGGCCTCTTACAGACCCAATACATAACACTTATATTATTCACAACTATATATAATTTCGGTGATGTAATTGCTGTTAGCCTTTTTAGCTTTTACAGCTTCGTCGGATACTGTGCACACGGGCCAGTGGCCCGCGTGCCAGGTTATGTATGACCCAAACATAAATACGTAAATAAACTCCTACAAAATCTCGAAACTCGGACTGTGTCGCGTTCGCTGCGTGCTTGCGCGATTTCGAATATCTCAAATGATTTTAAGTCGTCTAATGACCGTCCGAGGAAGGGCCTCCATTCGGACTGTCGACTTGTGTGACGGTAACTCTGGGCGGCGAGAACCGCCCTGAAACACGGGTGTATCGTGTGTACGCGGTGTGATTGCCGACTGCTGCGCGCCGCTCTGTACGGCGGTCGCGCGTCATGGTGCGTGTTATATTAAAGCTATTAACTGTGTGTACAGTGTAGCCTGGATCGTGACTAACCGTATTGTGGTCTGGGAGTGCTGAAACATCCATGTCGTCTAGCACGTTTCGCAGGCGACGTTTGCGTTCGGTCGCGTTTCTATCTGGACGATAATTTGCTGATGCTAGTACAAGCGGCCTGTGGCCGGTCATTGCTAACCTACACGCGGAAGCTTCGGTATTGATAAGTCTGGTTGATAAGTCTGGATCGAGCGCCATACAGTTCAATAAAAACAATCATAATTTAAACTTACTTTTAAGGAGTAAAAAACATTTATAGCAAAGTAATAGGCTAATTACACTATTATTAATTGGACCAACCATTATAATACGACGAAGTTGCACTAAGTAATCACTCTGAATGTATCGGAATTTAACCGTTCGTCTATCACAACGACCCGAATATGCAACGCGGGGCAATATTTTTAAGCTAAAATCTCAAGTTCCTTCAACGGCAAAGAACGTTCAGAAAATTACATAATTTGCACTACGCCATATTTTGGTCATACTGTTTAACTATTGTATTTTGTATAAATTATATTCTTTGTAAGAAAATATAATATTATTATTTAATTTGCTGTGTTTCAGGTTCAAGTATTAGTATTATAGAGTATATACCCTTATTTCACATCTTTTATTACCATTTAAATCACACTTAATTAACTCATCGCCACCATTGAACAAATTCGTAAACTTCAAATACTCATAACTTTTTTATAGAATAAACCGATTTTAATAAAACCATGACTTAATGTTACAGGAAGATACCCTTTATGATTTTCTTACCGAGACTTTTTTTTAATTTAGCACTTTAGGCGTGATGCGTTCACAAACAAACAGACAGACAATTCTTAAAATTATAGATTTTTTTACTTAATGGACGTTATTTATTCATAATAATACCTGTTAAAGAGAACCAGTTACTGACATACCTAACCTAAGATACTTTTTATTTAAAAAGCGAATATGTATGTGATGCTAGGAAACGGAGATCAAAATATACTAATATGTACTCGTATTTGCGTATCAGAATCAATCAGTATTATTTTTATTTAATACAGCCGCCGCTCGTCAATATTGTATCTTTATGACTTGCAACAATAAATGATAAAGTCATAAATTCGTTTTGTTATTTCTCAGTTATAATATATATATGGAATATAAAAAAACATCTAATGTGATTACGATTACAAATAAGCGCGCAATAGCTATAATCAGTCTCATACAGTCTAAAGTCAAGTATTTCGCTGATCTCCTTTCTACTAGTACTTTTTTATATACATATGTATATAATATCAAAATAAGTAATGTAAGGTCGTAAAACTTAGTGTACAGAGTAAACAAAAACAAATAAGCATTTGAAACAAAAAAAAATATTATTTTTGCAAAGTCGAAGTTTCTAAAAGAGCTATATACAACGTTGTTCCAACATTCGCTCCTGCGCTCTGGCGCAGAACGGACCTCTACCGACAGCGCTCTATGCGCAACCAAGCCCGCATAATTTACGGATCGCAGTCTGTAGTAGCAAGTTGTCATCGTCATTGATCGTGGCCAACACCCGCTCCCGTAGCGATGTGTTTGGTTTTCTTCATTCGTGCCTTCACTGATCGTCTCCCTCGAAGTAGAAGTGTCGTGTTTCGTAGTGTGCGTACGTGACAGCGTCGACAGTGCTGTGTTGTGTTGTGTCGCCTTGCTGGGTAAACCGTGAGTGGATATTACACACACATTCTCGCCTCAGAGGCGGCTATTGTATTTTGTGTCCGCTTGTTGCGCTTGGCAACAGCCAGGTACACACCCTCTCGCACCTAAAGCGTAAGGCTGTAGGTGAATATTTGTAGTATACACCTCCTTGCTTACGTAGGGAGAAATTTTCTTTTGTGTTAAACACGACCACTCAAACCGTCGTAATGGCGACATTCCGCAATCCCGCGCCGGAATTCATACAACTCGCGGAGTTTTTGCGTGCCGCGCACCCCGAGATCTGGGCACAGTTCCGATCGAATTGCCTCGTATCCGACTCGGTACAGCAGAGGAGCCACACGGCATCGTTCGACACCGAAGGCCCGTCATCGCCGGCTTTAGAGCCCGCCTCACCTGCACCTGCGCACGGTGACTCATCCGCACCTGTGTGCGAGTCAATTAGCGGCTTAATAGCCGGCAATAAACAGTTGTAGTTGTCTCACACAATGCCGACCGACTGTCGGCATTGTGTGAGACAACTACACCTGCGGGTAATAAACCCGACGTTAATAAGTGCAATAAACACTTAAATACAGCGACTAACGCACCTGTGCCTTCCTTCCGGGAATCGCAATCTATTGTTGGGCCCGCGGCCTTTTCGGACTCGGGATCCGATATGGATTACGAGGAAGCCAGACATGACGACGGCTTTACCATCGTCGTGAGAAAAGCGAAGAAACGCGCCACGAGAGGGATACCGAGCCTAACTCGGGTACCACATCGCCGTCCACCTCACGGAACCCGGCAAATAAAGGCGTATGAAACGCCCGAAAGCCGATAGAAAAATCGCTGCCCGCGTATCCCACGGCGCAAGCCACTAAGACCCCACCGCCAATAATTTTACAAGACAAGGCGTAGTGAAACGATTTGTCAATTTGGATGACAAATCAAAAAATTGTTATCCGCGTATACCTAAGGACATGGAGTTAGCGACTTCAGGGCCGTTAACAGTCATTTACGTGTGAGGAACATCAGCTTCTACATATACTCCCACGCGGAAGAACGTCGACTCCGCGTAGTCATAAGAGGCTTGCCTAAGGAATTAGAGACAAGTCACTTTTTAAGTGACCTTAAGTCACAAAACATACCCGTGTTGGAGGTGCATCGCATGCATCACCCCCAAAACAAGAAATCATATGACTTCATACTTGCCATTATGGAATTAACTCCAGAAGACAATCCCATTTTTAATGTCAAATCAATCTGCAGCCTCTCAGGCCTGTCTATAGAGGCACCCCGTAACAGGGACATCATTGGCCAGTGCCACCGATGCCAGCTGTACGGACACTCAGCCCGTAATTGTTTCGCCCGCCCGCACTCAGGAATGCGCTCGTACACCCGAAGCGCAAGAACTCCCAAGCTGCATACTCTGCGGCGAGCTGGGACACTCTGCGAATTACCGCGGGTGTGACAGAGCGCCGAAGATAAAGAAGCGCAGGGGAGGTAAAAAGAGCGGCCGTAGGAAGTGCCCCGCAGCCTCAGACTCCCGCTCCTAAACCGGCAACTAAACCCGCGCCAAAAACAACGCCCGCGCCCGCTCCGGCCGCAGAAAAACGCGGTCCCGCTGACGGGACTACCGGGCCGAGCCAAAGCCAGAGCGGCGCATAGGCGCCTAACGCCTGGACGAAACCTCTGCCCATGACGTAGAAGAGCGCAGCCGCTTCACGGTCCGCGTCTCAAATCACAACGCCCAAAATTCAGGGTTCATCAAACTTCGCCGCAGATTTCTCGTTAATTTGCGGCTTCATGCGCAGCATAAATGTTGCGGAGTTATCAAACTTAGCGCGCAAAATCCGCGAAGCAAAGTCTCCTCAAGACCGACTCATGGCGACCGTAGAGCACATGAGCGTAATCGACGCGATTTGGACGTTTCGATGCGCCTAAAAAATAAATCATTAATTGTTACCAATGGCGTCCCATATAGGTAGAATTAAACCTCGCTCTCTGACTGTCTCGTATTTTAACGCAAACGGTCTTAAGACGCAGTTAGTTGAAGTCACGAATTTCCTTCGTTATCATGACATCGACGTTATGCTAGTGCAAGAGACTTTCTTAAAACCTAGTATGCGCGATCCTAAGATAGCCAATTACAAATGCATCCGTAATGACAGAGCGACCGCGAAAGGCACTCTGATTTACTATAAAAATTCCTTGCACTGTATCGCGCTCGATACTCCAGACTTAATTAATATAGAAGCTTCCGCGTGTAGGTTAGCATCAGTTTACCTCTCGCCATCCAGACAAATATTAGGATCACATTTAAAATCTCTGCTAGATTTAGGTCGTTCTGTTATACTTGCCGGAGACTTGAACAGCAAGCACTTGGAATTCCAATGTTAATAACATGAACGGTAATAAACTATACGACTTAGCGGAGAGCCTTAACGTAAACGTTATAGCTCCCGAAACACCAACTAGAATACCGACGCAATTACAACAGCAGCCGGATATTCTAGACGTAGCTATAATTAAGGACGTGAACTTAGCAATAGACTCTATAGTTATGCTTCACGAACTTGAGTTGGACCACCGTCCGGTCATTTTTAAGCTGGGACAGCCAAATGGTGAGGTCTTTCAGACCAAAACCATTGTGGACTGGCGTACCCTTGGAGTCAAACTTGAGGCTACGAGCTCTCAGCACTTAGACGAAATTCCTAATACTATCGACTCGACAGAGGTAGCCTGCCGAGCAATAAAATCCTTTTCGAATCATCTCAAAACAGCCGTCGGAGAATCCTCCCGAACGGTTACGGTGTCGAGCGATCGACGCTGTAACCTACCGGCGGACCTCCGACGCCTGATTAGAGACAAGAACCGTGCGACTAAAGCGCACGATAGATATAGAACAGACGAAAATATACTCAGACTGCGCCTCCTACAAACGGATGTTCAAGAGCGCTTATCTGAGTACAATCAAGACAGCTGGGTGCTGACTCTCGACGAAGTAAGAGAGTAGAAAATAAGAGAGTCAAAAATCTTAAAAACCGATCCGCGCCCGGCCTCGACGGCATAAACAACAGGGTAATGAAATGTCTAATTACGCCGCTATTGTGCCTGTTAGTCAGTATTTTTAACGCGCTCCTCTCCAGCTGCTCCTTCGCGGACGACTGGAAGGAAGCCGACGTTATAGGCATTCCGAAGCCTATTAAGCCTAGGAACATTCCGTCTAATTATCGCCCAATAAGTCTCCTCAACTCGATGGCTAAGATTTATGAGCTAATTATACTCAGTCGATTAAAAGACTATGTCCTTACAAATAATATTCTTCCAGACGAGCAGTTCGGCTTTCGCCCCGAACACTCGTGTACTCATCAAGTGCACCGCTTAACGGAGCACATTTTAGAGAATTTAAACGACCGCCCTAAGCCTGTAGGCACAGGGGCCTTATTTTTGGATGTCGCAAAGGCATTTGACAAAGTCTGGCACGACGGCTTGTATTACAAGTTGTATCACACTAAAGTGCCAGACAGACTCATGAACATCATACGAGCCTTCTTGTCTAACCGCCTATTTCGCTTCCGGGTAGAGGGAACGCGCTCCTCAAGCCGCCCTCTCCTAGCGGGTGTCCCTCAGGGCTCCTGCCTCTCCCCACTCCTTTTCTCGCTATACACTAGCGATATTCCTAAAGACCCGAAAATCAATCTTGCGCATTTCGCAGATGACACGGCCCTGTACTATTCCGACATGCACAAGGGCCGCATAACGATTCAACTCCAAGCCGCAGCCGATCGCCTAGGCGAATGGTTCCGGAAATGGAGAATAGAGGTAAACCCCGAGAAAAGTGTAGCGATATACTTCTTGAGGGGCACACCAAAGCCTACTAGACGATGTCACCCAATCGTCAACAATCAGCTAGGCACGATCACCCTATTCGAACGCCCTATTCCTTGGGAAAAGAGCGTCAAATACCTCGGGGTCACTTTAGACGCAGCGATGTCGTTCGCTGCACACATTAAAAACATACGCAATAGAGCGGCTTTTATCTCAAGCCGTCTATACACATTAACTTACCTTTGAAGCAAAATGTGCTTAAGACACAAACTTCGCCTCTATAAGACCCGTAATAGACTATGCTTGCGTCACTTTCCCTCACGCGACGGGCAATCAATTAAAGAAGTTACAGAGCGTTCAAAGTCGATTCTTGCGAACTGCCACCGGAGCCGGTTTGTATCAACGCAATGTAGATCTTCACAGCGACTGTGAAATGCTCTTAATCTCTGAACACTTCAGAGAATTATCACGGCGGTTTTTCGAAAAAGCCGCGGTTCATTCAAACCCGCTGGTGGTTAAAGCAGCGAATTACCGACCAAACAGAAACGAAACCGAACGCAAACGTCGCCCGCGAAACGTGCTAGACGACACGGACGTCTCAGCTCTTCCTGACCACGATACCGTCAGTCACGATCCAGGCCACACTGTACACACAGTCAATAGCTTTAATATAACACGCACCACGACGCGCGACCGCCGTAGAGAGCGGCGCGCAATAGTCAATAATCACACCGTGTACACACGATTCACCCGTGTTCCAGGGCGGTTCTCACCCCCCAGAGTTACCGACACACAAATCGACAGTCCGAATGGACGCCCGCAGCCTCCCTCGGACGGTCAATACACGACTTAAAATATTTAAGATATTCGAAATCGCGAAAGCACGCAGCGAACGCGACACAGTCCGAATTTCGAGGTTTGTGTAGGAGTTTATTTTTTTATTTATGTTTGGGTCAAACCAACCCTGGCACGCGAGCCCCTGGCCCGCGAGCACAGTATCCGATGAAGCTGTAAAAGCCGAGAAGGCTAACAGCAATTACATCACCGAAGATATATATACAACGTTATTCATAATTGGTATAACATCCCGGCACCTACCCACGCTACTTTGATCTGATAAACACCACGGTGAAGCTTTAATGACAAAATTGAATACAAAACTTTAAAATTATTTTTACGAAAAACTTTACGCGACCCTAACTCAGAAAGTAGTTGCACCGAACCAGACTAGTTAAAAATACGTTTTCTTCTCCATTTAATTTATACTACCACCTGTAGTAATAACTACCCACCTGTAGTAATGACTACAGCTAAAAAGCCATATGTGCATCAGAGGACTTTTCGCAGGCTGATAACGATGATTATAATATTAAATGGTGTTTTACTTACTTTTGGAAATCATCGCTCATTATAATCTTTAATAAACTTAAAATTCGATCAGGCTTCGGCTTATCAAAAATTATCATCCTGCTTAAACAGCTTTATCTTATTTACTTTTCGTAATTTAAACACTGTTAGTAATTTATCAACATACGACTTCTTTGTTTTCTTATTACTTATAACTACATATATAATATCGCCGTATATGTAGTTTTCAAAAAATCAAATCACACAGTGAACAGTCTCACTTCCGTCAGGTGTACTTAGTTGCACGTGCTCTTTTAATGTCTATCATTAAATTCCAAAACATATCCTAACACCAACTATTAATTATTCACTTATTAAGTCAATAAATTATTTACATTATTTTTGTTTGACTATAAAAAAATACGTAACGTTGGGGATAACTTGGGTTTAAATTAATATAGGCACTAAATTTAACCAACCTATTTATTTTTACAAGAGGGATGATTAATATATTAATTATAATAATTTTTAATTTATGATAACATCAAAATTACTAACCCGTTAAATCCATGATAAAAACGTCGATCACATACAGTTAGCAATTAATAAATGTTAATTACTTTGTAGCGATTACAAGAGACAGATTTGAAACTACGTTAGGTACACGAGTACATCAGTACTTGAAAGTTAGCCTGTGTTGGCCGGACTGAACATTATCAAAAAATGACTCTGCATATAAAGTGATTGGTAAGGATGATAAAAATGTCAAGACAGACATTAAGATTGCAGGTTGTTCTGATTGTCATAAAATAACAAAGGTAAGGTATAATCATTTGAAATACATATAATTGTGGTACATGAATATATTTAATGGACATTGTTCACGGATCAAATACGCGGCATCGATTTAAGAACACATTCGGCGCCAAAATCAGTTGCCGCTTTTCGATTTATAAATCAAGCGTTCAACGAAAATATAAAAACACGTGATATATTTCGTGATCTTTTCCGAAACCCCCTCCCCCACTTTTGAACCTCACGTGATTAATGGACGATCCCTAACAGACAATTCGAAAGTTGTGTTATGTCGGACTGAGTGAATCTTCCACCCTATGGGGTCCTGCTTAATTTAAAAATCAGCTAAGAAAAAAAATGTAGTGGCCTCTTACAGACCTAATATATAATTTCGGTGATGTAATTGCTGTTAGCCTTTATGGCTTTTACAGCTTCATCGGATTTACAGCTTCATCAGATATTTACAGCTTCATCGGATACAGACCTAATATGCGACGGGCAGTAGCTTAGTGGTCAGAACAGACGACTTCTACGCCGCGATTCGTGTGTTCGAATCGTGCAAAAGCACAAATTTTTGGTTTTCGGATTTGGTTGTGTTGTAATTATGCCGATGTTTCTGACACTGCATCCTAGCCTACCTCCGATCTTATTGCATGAGCGTAAATCGGCTAGGAGGATAGCATCATACAATAGCACTCTCTCTCGGTGGGTTTCCTGTATCTGGTATAGCGCTTTGTAAGATTGAACGAAAGGTAAGGTGCAGTGCCAAGGACTCGACTCAATGACATTTTCACGAAATAAAAAACAACCATTTGTAAGTTGCACAAACTATTGTTTTGTTATAAGAATATTGATGATACTCATACAGGTATGAGTATCATCGGCCTCCGCCTCCGTGTAATACCCCGTGTGGCGGCGGCTCGTTAAAAGAATACTACCACTCCATCTCATCCAATGGATCTTGAAAAAGGATCTCGAGTAAGGAATAAAACTGCACTGTGCACCCAATAGCGCATGGTGGCGATAGGCTCACCACCTATCACACCAAGTGCATTATATTATTTCGGTGTAACGTGGATTGTGGACTGACTGGTGAAGAAAATATGGACAGCGAAAATGACTTTGGACGACGTCGTTATAACTTACAAATCTAAAGTTTATTTACAGTTTTAGTACTGACATATTTTTCAACAAGAACACGTTGCGTTTTGCTATGAGTCCTTGTAACAAAACTTTTTACTACAAAGTCGTTTTTTACCAACATCCGATGAATTTCAATAAGTTTTGGAAATATCATAGCAGGAAATATTAATTACCCTAAAATATCCTAAAAAGACAGCAATATTTTTTGAAAAACAATTAAAATTACTCGGATACAATACTGTAATAGAATCATACAACTATATATAAAGAAAACTTGTTTTGCCTGTTCGTCTGTAAGAACGGATTTAGCTCGGAGAACTAATAAACAAGGTGAAGATAATTTATTTGTAAAAACATTATTATGCAAACATGCGTAACCATTTGCGGCATACATACTAATATAATTTGGCTTAAAGTGTGTAATAAATATGTCAAAGTAAAACGTGCACGTCGGGGAGGTATGACCGTTTTCTATAACTTCGAGCTCGCAGGAACACGCGGGTATCTGCTGTGCAGGCCCGAATTGATCTTGAAGTCGTGCGAGGAGTGCGAATGAGCGAGCGTACAGATCGTAGAACATTTGAAGAAGTGGGCCCGGCCAAAACTTGAGAGACACCATCCTTGACATCAGTTAAACTTTTCACGCGAACATTTTTGGGACACATTTTTTTCACGTTTTTATGACATAAACCAATGGGCGGGTACTTTTCACTGATAGTGAAGATGAGAAGTGAAGTGTAGAGTGCTCTTAATCCAGATCGATGAAAGTCAGAGAATACGGAGGCGCAAAGGAGAACGATGCATTCCTACTTATTTTGTAAATACGGTGGCATATAGGGGCGTCTCAGTTATGGCGTGGGGAGTGATAACTTTCGGAGCTCGTACGGAGTTATTGATGATCAGGAATATTTTAGAAGTACACGTGCCATTTGCCACCTATAATGATGATGGCTTTATTCTGATGCAGGTTAATGCTTGGGGGTCACAGTGCTCGCTCAGTCCAAGCATATCTAAACCATGAGGGTATAACAGTGGTGCAGTGACGAACAAGATCCCCGGCCATGAATCCTATAAAGCATGTTTGGGACTAGTCAAAGAAAAGTATTAAATCCAGAATACCTCCCCTCAACAACCTAAGAGAACTGCAAAATGCAATACTTGGAGAGTGGCAGAGCTTGTCCCAAGATACAATAGATAACATCATTCGCAGCATGATGAAGGATGGAAACGTTAGTTAGAGCACGAGGGCGAAACACACGCTATTAATCTTTCATTTAATTAATGTTAAAATCTTAGTAATCTTTAATTTGCAACTTTTTTGTGTTTCCACAAAATTGAGAAAAAAGTGTTTAGTTTATTTTGATTATTTTTAATAAATTTTATTAAAAACTTCTTAAAGTCGATGTTAAAAGATGTTTATCAGTGTGTTACTTCATGTCTGATTATTATTTGTTTTAATATACACCTTATTATTACTTTACTCTGCCTTTTTTAACATTACGCTAATTGTGCTAATTGTGTATATAAATAAAACTTGTTTTGTCTGTCGTTCTTTACGAACGGATTTAACTCGGAGAACTACTGCACATGAAGGTCAAGACAATTTTCATTGGTACGCATCATGTTCAACTATTTTCGGCATTCATACAAATGTAGTTTGGCATAACATGTGTGAAATAAATGTAAACAAAGTAAAAATATATATTATATATAAATATTATATAGTTAAAAATATTTAACCAACATCCAATGAAGTTTTAATATATAATTTAGTAAAAGTATTAAAAAACAATTTCTAAAGGAAAAAAAAATAAAGTCAATATTTTGCCAAATCTGCCAAGTCGAGCAAACAAACGCCGTGGGCACGCCTGTAACATACTTTTCTCAAAGCCTCTCGTGGCACTTTTTACACCTCTGTATCCCGGGTTTCTAACACAGCATTTGTGCGTGGTGGTTGCCAAACACGCCTGCCAAGCGTTGCAACTTTTGTGGTAATCTATGGGGGAGACCTATGTTCAGCAATGGACTAGAGATATGCTGAAATGATGATGATGATAATGATCCCAGTCTACCTCCGATCTTATCGCACTTTGAGCAAAGATAGGTTGGGACAAGTGAGTGCCTCTATGTGTGTGCGAACACTGGAGGCACTATAATATCTCCTCCGCAGTGGATAGATTCCGACAGTATTCGGAATATTTCCCCATGGTCGCTTTACAGCTCCCATGGTCACGTGTCCATGGGACCCCCCGTGACCATGGGAGCTGTAAAGCGCCCGAAACGTCGGGTTATAAATAGTAAAATATTAAACGCGATAAAATCCGTAAAAATTAGTTTCATTTAAATAAAACTTTATACTTAAAAAATGATGAGCCTAGTCCATGTCGACTGATTTCTTTGCGTGGAGGTTCTTTCTATATATTTTCTGTGTAAAGAAGTGATAAATCACTAATACTAGTAAAATAACACGTATCCGAGTCAATTTCAATAGGGAGGATGGATGGTTATTATCATCGGTTTGGAATCATATTATTAATAAAATTAAATCAAAAACCATGCATACCTCTGCAAGATTTCAAGGCTCATTCTACGTAAATCGGGCCAAAAATAATAATTTAATGCTAAAGGCACCCTGGATTAACTATTAGGACGTCTGTCACCTTAGTGATAAAGCGTTCGAAACGTGGGGTTATAAATATTTAGAAATTAAATGCGATAAAATCCGTAAAATTATTATTATAAAATTGAGTTGTTGTATGTAAGTTCACGTGCGATATCAACTATTTGGTTGCGCAATGGAATCAGATGCGCCTTTATACACGTGACGAGCATGGAGATCTTTACCATAACGCAGATCTGTACTCGGCGGCAATGCCAAAAACTACCATTTACGGTTCCGTATTTGACCTAATGACGGACATTAAAACTTGAATAACTTTATTTTAAATGAAGATATCGTGATATTTTTTTATTTCAGATAAGGGGGCCAAGTTATAAGACCTCTGTATATGTTTTTAAATAGATTAGCAATATTTGTTTTTTATACCCCATATTTTAAAAGAATGAAACGTTTATATCGTTTCCTGTAAAATTCAGTTTTGGCAGATAGAAGTTCTTGTTACTTCATCGTCGATATGTTGGCTTTATGTTAAAAAGAAAATTACAAAATCTGACCCGGTAGGTAGCGCTGTTTCTTCCAGTGGTTATCGTTTTCTAATATTGTTTTGGTTTCGCATGCCTCTCTGAAAGTAGACATTACCTGCCCATTATGTTTTTAACATCGTCAAAGGAGGTTGGACCCCGCAAGTCGTGTAGCAGTATTCTTACACAAAAGCATTCCATGCTGGTGACAGGTACTGTATATACTCTACCTAACGTATCGCTCATTTTGACACCATGCCAGTTGTCTACCGAAGTTCCACGAACTGTATGTCTCCATTCTTTTCTGGTTTGATTCCTGGTGTAATACCTGGGTACTTCAACATAGAGAAGAGTTTTAGCAAAGTTATCCGTAGAGCAGAGTTTGAAAAATGCGGTGAGTGTGGCATTTTGCGGAGTGGACAGCCGCTCACGGAAATTATCTTTTGTAAAATACATTCACCATTCTCTAAATGTACACTGAGATGCATTACAGCGGGATGCCTTTCAACATTCAAAATTGGGGAATAAGGGCACCCAGCTATTATCGACCGTATTACCATTTCGAATTTTCACCGATGCCGTTCGACCTCCGTTTGCCGGCGACCTTCGTCGATACAGTGGGTAACCGTTTTCATTGTGAATAGTCTCTGTGTGTAGTTGACGTGAAAATTTCTCAGTACATTTCCCGTTTTTCATGCATGGTGATTGGATTAAATGAACCACATAGGCCGGAAATCATATTTTTAATTATGACATCATGAAGCTCCTTGTCACTGCTTGTATCTGCAATTTCAGCCCAGATAATGTTATCAATTTGGTTAGGTCACAATTTGTTTTTCAACCAGAGCAAAATGTGTACATGTAGTAAACCTCGCTTTTGCCACTATATGGAGTACATAAAACATAATAGTTGTTGTAGGTAGTCTTAGGAAATAATATCATTGTCTTAACAAAAGTATAAAGAATCTACCCTCATAGTAGTATATGTACAATTGCAAAGTTGAAATGTAAACGTTAAATAAACAGTCGTAACATATACGCCGTTTTACTTGTACCCTGTAATACTACATGGTGTCAGGTGTGGCAGATTTGTGTCACAGTAAAACTTTGTGTGAAAAGTCACTGTGTGTCAAATTTAACTTATACTAAAATAAATTAAACAATTTTGGGTGGTAACTAAAAACAAACTTTTGTGAATAATGCCGAACAGTAAAGATGAAAGTGTGGCGTATACTTCGATACAACAACCGTTGCCGTTAGCTCAGGAAGGCAATATAGCAACAAATTGGCGGGAATGGAAATCGTCGTTTGATTATTTTCTTATCGCTTCTGGAAGAGAGACAGCGCCCGCAAGAGAAAAGTGTGCTGTGTTTATGCATGTCATTGGAAAACAGGGTCGTGATATTTACGAGGAGCTAGAAATTAATGAAACGGAAAAGTATGATTATAAAGTATTATGTCAAAAATTTAACGAACATTGCGATCCAAAAATAAATATTAACTACGAAAGGCACATATTTTTTGAAATTTACCAGAATGAGCAGACTTTCGATAAGTTCTTAGGCCTTTTGAAAATAAAGGCTAAAAATTGTGAATTTGGGTCCTTGAAAAACAGTCTCATATTGACACAACTAATTCGTGGTCTTAAAGATGGACTAATGCGAGAGAAACTGTTGTCAAAGTCCACTTTAACCCTGGAAGAGGCGAGCGGATGGTGCAGGGCATCGGAAAGGGCAGGCGAGCAAGCCGCGGCCTGTAGTACACGTCAAATAAGTGCAGGCGCAGGCAATTCAGTGGAGTACATGGTGCAGGTAAGTGGCAGGCCCGTGCAAAGAGCTATGCCGAGAAATGCGAACAGGGCACGTGGCTATGAACGTGGATGGGCAGAAAATTATCGTGACCAGCGTGAAGAAAAATGGACAAGCGAGGGCAATCAATCTAAGAAGAGATTACGTGCTAATAATAGTAATAAATGTGATAAGTGTAATTTGTGGCACAGTGTTCGTGATAGGTGTCGAGCGTATGCAGTCAAATGTTATCGATGCGAAAAGATAGGGCATTTCGCAAAGTGTTGTCGGGTAAAGTTTGCGCGGGAGTTGGTGGATGCAGGTTCCGAGGATAAGGGTTATGACGATTATGGTGAGGACAGTGAGCCGGAAAATGGTGAGTTGCTTATGTATAATATATCTATCGAGGCTACAGACTGTGGCAGGAAATCGTGGTATGCTGATATTAAAGTTGACAGCGTCGTAATGAAATTTAAATTGGACAGCGGTGCAGACGCTTCGGTAATGTCACTAGAATGTTATAAAAAGGTTAGCTTTAGTATAAATAATTTAAAAAAATGTAATACAGTTTTGCGAGAAATAAGTAAAAAAAGTTTACCTGTTGTTGGTTATTTCAACGCTTTACTGCAATATGGAGAATACTACACCTATGAGAATATTTATATATTAAATGTAAATTGTAACAAGTTATTGAGTTTAAAAGCATGTATTAGCTTACAACTTTTGGCTAGAATTAATAATTTAACATTGTGCAATAAAAAAGTAGATGAAGAAATTTTTGATTGTTTGCCGTATTTATTTAATATTATAACAGACCCGCGCATTCTGCCGGTAGTTAATAGTGCAAGAAAAATACCAATAAAGTTACGTCCTAGGTTAAAAGATGAATTGAATAAAATCTTATATCATCTTATATTTATCGTGCCTGCATATTGCGAAACTAATTTAAGTTGTGTAAGTTGCCAGTTTATAGACAATAGTTTACTTATACTTACAATTCGATGTACAATTTAATAGTATACAAAATGATATAGATAATTTAATAAATCCAGCATGTACTAAAATAGAAAATCCGTCTGATTTCTCTCGGGCAGTATCAATTCATTCCAGATCATTTACTATGGTTACAATCAACATACGAAGCGTACATCACAATCTAGACAGAGTTCTTGTATTTGTGGAATCTCTGAATATACCAATAGATGTAATGGTACTAACTGAATGTTGGATCGATGCTAATAGACCTCCACCACCATTGCTTAATTATCAAATGTTTTTTACAAAAAAGTATTTAAATAAAAATGACGGTATAGTAGTTTACGTTCGTAAAGAAATTCTAACAACAGCAACTGAACCGGATATACAGGAAGGAAACTGCCTGGTATTATGCTTACAGGATAGTTGTACTTTGATTTGTTCATATAGACCACCCTGTTTTTGTAATCCGACCAAATACTTAGATTCACTTGAACATGTCTTGCAAAGTGCATCAACCAAAAGTATCGTATTTACAGGCGATATTATTATAAATATTCTTCCTGGGGACATCACTCTTTATGGTGCACATTATTTGGGTCTAATGACGTACTATAGTTTTTTGCAAGGCATAGACAAACCTACCCGTAATAACTCATGCATTGATCATATTATGGTTAAAACCCTCTTAAAATGGCAAACGGTACTATTTGATCATCTGACAGACCATTCACTTATTCTTTTAATTTTAAATAACTCAGAAATCTCTAAAGGGGCACCCAAAATATCAAAAATGAAAATCGACTATAACATGATCAAACAACAATTAGCTGATGAAAACTGGACTGAGTATTACCAGATTACAGATGTTAATGTAGCAGCTAATCATTTAGTGTCTAAAATACAGTCGTTAATTCATAATAACAGTAGGACTATTATGATATCGCATAGGAAGCAATGTATAAAACCCTGGATTACACCCGGACTTGTGAGGTCTATTAGGAGGAGAAATAAATTACATAAACAGTATAAAGCTGCCCCTGATGACGTCAATCTTAAAATATTTTTTGTAAATATCGTAATACTTGCAATTATCTGATAAAATCAGCCAAAGAACAGTACTTCCAAACCCAATTTAGGCAAAATGCAGGTAATAATAAAAATACTTGGAACCTAATAAAAGATGTTTCCAACTTAAATAAAAGTATAACAGCACCTAGTGAGCTCCTTAATAACAAAACTAATATTACTGACTCGCTTGATGAAGTTAATGGACATTTCACTTCGATAGGTCATGATTTGGCAGAATATACTCTGATTACGTTAGGACTAACAGAAAATGACTTAGCTAAGAAAGCTTCCTCGCTAACCTCTCCCTCTAACTCATTTGCATTTTTACCGACGGATTGTTCTGAAGTATATAAAACAATACTTAGCTTAAAATCAAATTGTGCTCCGGGGTGGGATGGAGTATCAACTAATTTGCTAAAAGAAATTTATTGTTATATAGTAACACCAACTACGCATTTAATTAATCTTAGTTTAGAAACAGCTGTATTTCCAGAGGCTTTTAAAAAGCCATAGTATCCCCCATGTACAAAGCAGGCATTAAAAAACTACCAAGTAATTATAGACCAATTTCATTGATTTCGACCCTATCAAAAATAACAGAAAAGATAATAATAGATTAATAACATACCTAGAGAAATTTAACATGCTTAGTTCGCAACAATTTGGATTTAGGAGAGGAACGTCCACTGAGGATGCTGTTCTAAACTTAACTTTACATTTTTCATATATGTGTATAACTTACTAAAATAGATTGTTTCATTATTTTTTTTAGATTGGTATAGGTTAAATAAGTAGGTTATACAATCTTTAAATGTTGAATTTACGATAAATAGTTAGGTACCTATATATTTGCTCTTTAAGTTGTGTCAGTTAAATCTTTTTATCAATAGGTAAGTAGTTGTTGTGTAGATACATAAACTGATTTTTTATACTCCACGTAGATATAGTACTTATATGTTAGTATACCCTTTAATTGCGTAAAAATCTCTAAAAAATAACTTAGTTAACCACACTAAAAATAATAAGTAGGTAAATACGTTAGGGATTATTAAGGACAGGTGTTCAGGGAAAACTTAAGTAGGTATAAATCTTAGAGAGATTTTTAAATATATGTACTCGTATCTATTTCAATAACGCCACTGTTAAATGAAGTCGCAGCCGTGGTCGCAGGCGAACAGTTTGGAGCGCGCAATATTGTTTTACATAACCGTGATAACAGGTTAACCAGGGTGCATGATATGCATAAATATTACGATGCATTACGATATCCGTTAATATTTAGCAAAGGGCAAGGAGGTTATCACTTTGAAATACCACACGTCAACCCAGTGACAGGCCTCCCCCTGCCAAACCAAAATGTATCCTGTATGGACTACTACGCCTTCTCCATAATGATACGCAACAATGATTTTATTATTATATCACGATACATTCAATTAGCCAGTCAGTTTTACGTTAATACTCGTATGTTTGTGAAAGTTGAAAGTGAACGGCTGAGATTTATAGCACTAAATGAAAGTAATCTCAGGGCGGAAAACTACATTCATCTGCGATATGCTGTAGCAAATGATGCAAATGTAAACCCTAATGATTTGGGTAAAATGGTTATTTTACCGTCATCATTTGCGAATAGCCCAAGATACCTGCAGGATACCTCATACGATACCTCATTACAGGATACCCCAGTAGAGCGCGATAGTACTTCATGCCGGCCCAACGCTTGCAACTTTATAAGGCGCAGGTTCGGCCGCACATGGAGTACTGGTCTCAACTCTGGGCAGGGGCGCCCCAGTGTCAGCTACTTCTATTTGACCGCATTCAACGAAGAGCGGCTCGAATCGTCGACGACCATGTTCTATCTGATCGGCTTGATCCCCTGGCTTTGAGAAGAGATGTTGCATCCCTTTGCATTTTTTATAGGATCTACCATGGGGAGTGTTCCGAGGAATTTTTCGGATTAATTCCAGCCCCTGATTTTCAACATCGCGCATTGCGGCACAGCGCAAAATTCCATCGTCACCACCTTGATGGTTGGCATTCCAGCACAGTGCGTTTTTCGCGCAATTTTTTGCCAAGCACAAGCACTTTATGGAATCTGCTGCCGCCAGCAGTTTTTCTGGACCGATATGACTTAGGGACCTTCAAGGAAAGAGCCTATTCCTTTCTCAAGGGCCGGCAACGCATCTGCTATTCCTCTGGTATTGTAGGTGTTCATGGGCGGCGGTGATCACTTACCATCAGGTGAGCCGTTTGCTCGTTTGCCGCCTATTCCATAAAAAAAACCGTGCGTACGTATGGTCGTCCTGACTTATTTGTTACTTTCATATGCAACCCAGCATGGAAAGAAATAATCAACGAATTAATACAGTGACAAAAAGCTGTCGATAGGCATGATATAACTGCGAGGGTATTTTATTTAGATTGAAAGTGAAAAAAATTATGTCAGTAAAAACATATGGTGAACTACGAGTATTGTAGTATTACAGGGTACGAGTAAAACGGCGTCTATGTTACGACTGTTTATTTAACGTTTACATTTCAACTTTGCAATTGTACATATACTACTATGAGGGTAGATTCTTTATACTTTTGTTAAGACAATGATATTATTTCCTAAGACTACCTACAAAATCTCCCTTTACATGAAAGTTCAAGTTACATAAAAACACTTGTACAATTGTTTACTATATTTTGAATTACAATTACACTTAAGCCTTAAGTACATGAATTGATGACCGTCTCTTTATTCTCCCTATTGAATAAAAAAATTAGAATTAAGTTTTAGCGTGGAAAATATAATTTATGTTGTAAATACTATACTACTCGTATGTATAATTCCCTTGGAGAAAAATCATAAATAGACTAATTACATTAAAAAAAAATAAGCTTTTCTAATATTAACAAGAGTAAAATTTCTTTATTTACCAATTAATATTTTATTACTGGTTCCGTACACGCAAATTTGAATAACCGATCTGAATACTTATGAATTTAGCGTAAAATTACTATAATACAAAAAAAACTTGACTTTACAATAACAATAATAATCGGATTTTATAATCAAACCTATCCTAACTCTCCCATTAGGAAGGTTATAATTACGTATAATTAAATATTTCAAAATAATAGTTATACTAATTATGTGAATTACGAAAGCTCCTAAAAATACATGCTGTATTTGTTTGCCTTTTAAAACTGTTAATTTCAATGTTAATTAACCACCTCAAAGCGCTCTGGCTGACGTACAACTCTTCCGCTTCGAGTGACACGTACTCTCTTTGGCGAGAGCTGTTCCTGAGTCGGCATCTCCCCGCTCATCCCGCGCGGTAGTAAATTGATCCCTGTACCTTCAAAATCCCAATCTATCCTCGAGCTCCGATTAATTGTATTATAATCTTTATTTAAGTCCCTGAAGTCCGAATGTGATGTGGACGGCAGCGTCATTATATGTTGCCTGTTACGACGAAGAACTCGACCATTTTTAGTTTCCAGCCAATATGAACGCTCACCACGTGCTGCACCTGTTATTTTAGCTTTTTCCCATATACCTTTATTCCTCATTCGTACTGATTCGCCCGGATGCAGTGTCGTTAATCGCTTAGTACCCCTATCATAATACTCTTTTTGTTTTTCAATTTTTTTCAAACGATTTCTCTTCACTAAGCGTCTATTTACATTTTTAGGATGCAACTTATGTTGCATGAGTTATCTCGTATTAAGTCGACGATTCATTAATAATTGAGCAGGGGAATATTCCTCTACTGTGAGCGGCGTAGTTCTAAAATTGGAGTGAGGAGTGCCAGCTGCCAATCTTCACCTGATTCATACGCTTTAATTAATATTGACTTAACTGTTCTCACGTTTCTTTCCGCTAAACCGTTAGACCTAGGGTAATGAGGAGAGCTCGTAACATGTTCGAAACCCCATGTTCGACAAAAAAATTTGAATTCCTCAGATGTAAATTGTGTTCCATTATCAGTAATAATTTTTTTAGGTATTCCAAATCTGCTTAATATTTCCTTCATTGCCTTAATCGTTGTAATACTTTGCAAATTACCTAATATACACACTTCAACAAATTTCGAAAAGTAGTCTACAACAAGAAGATATTGTTTTCCTCTGAATTCAAAAATGTCAGCAGCTAAGGTCTCCCAGGGCAGCGACGGCATGGGATGTGGTGCAAGAGGCTCACGCGGATTAGCAGCACGATGCCGCTGGCATATCTCACAGCCCTGCACTACTCGTGCGATGTCCGCTGACATTGCTGGCCATCACATTACTTCACGCGCGCGACGTTGACATTTTTCAATTCCCAGATGTCCTTCGTGTATTCTACGCAACATTTCTTTGCGTAATGACAGTGGTATAACAATACTACTGTTCCTAAACAAAATCCCTTTAATCATATGTAAGTCATAATGGACATCCCAATAGGGTTTTACTACATCTGAAACCTGCTTTTTATTCAAAGGCCATCCATTTTGGTAATACTGACCGAGGGCCGTCAAAATATGATCCTTTTGTGTTTCCTCCTTAATTTTCACCCCAGACACCACAGAGGAGGCGATTTAGGAACCTCGCATAACCTTAGCAAGCGGAATCGGGCTGTCGTGGGGGCTTTGAACCTGATGCTGGCAACCTATTTAGAAACCAGCCGGAACCTTTGCGACACGGACTCAATTCTCTTCGGCGTCGCACTGGCCATCTGTCGTCTTATTAGCGCCAAAATTCCCAAGGCTGGACGCGCTACTGGACAAAATAGCGCTATCCCAGCATGGAGAAGGAGGATTGAGGACCGTATCGCAAAGGCAAGTGTCCTCATCGGCAAGGGTCCTCATCGGCAGACTGATGAGCTTCAGGTCAGGCAACAATAGGCCGAGGATTGCGCGCTCCGTCAATATGGTGTTTGCTGGGACAAATGTAAGTTTTTCCCAGCCGGATATGAAAAATTTATTATAAATTGACAGATCGCATAGACGACCTGAAGCAAAGAATCGCTGCTTGGGGGAAGCGGATTCGGCGATATACCGAGAGGTCTAGGCGAATCGTCAATCAGAATCGACTCTTCTAGAGTGACCAGAAGAGGCTCTATAAATCTTTGGAGCGACCAATAAATTGTGGAACGGGTCAAGAACCGAATCAGGCCGACGTCATCGCCTTCTGGCGCAGCCTGTGGTCAGAGCCCGTTAACCACAACAAGGGCCCTTGGACGGAATAAGTAGTGAGGCGGTGTGCAAGTATCACACCTATGGACCCCGTCGTCATAACACCGGATGATAAAGCTGAGGCGGTCAGTAGAGTCCCGAACTGGAAAAGTCCGGGACTCGACGCGCTGCACCATTACTGGTTAAAAGCGCCCGACAGTTCCAAGACGCCCTCGACCAGAAGTCGCTTCCAATCCTCTTCACTACAGGGGTTACTCATTTGGTTCCGAAAGACCAGTTTACCGCAGACCCGAAAAAGTACCGCCCCATCACTTATCAACCCACAATATAACTGACATCCATTCTGAGCTCCAAAATCTCACGACACCTTGACTGTAATCAGGTAATGTCGCGAGCTCAGTGTGGATGTCGAGGCGGTGGTCGTGGGACTAAGGAACCACTCCTCATTGACGCGGTTATTGGCAAGGTGGTTAAACGCAACCGTCGGAGCTTCTCTGCCGCCTGGACAGATTTGACTCGGCGCCTTATTCATGGCTAAAGAGGGTCCTCGAGCTGTACAAGATTGATTGTACAGTGAGAGACTTCCTCGAACAGTGAATGGGGCAATAGAGTACGATCCTTTGTCATCTAGGCGTGCGAATGACGGCTGCGGAAGACCGCATATGGATACAAAGGGGGTATCTTCCATGGTGATTGTTTGAGCCCGATCTGGTTTTGCCTGTCCTTGACCATTTCAGCACATTACTGGAGGGTTCCGGGAAGCATTTCAGCATCGGAAAAAAATCGAGAGTGTTTAAGAGTACATACTTCTGTCGCATTACTTTATAAATAGTAAACAATTTTATGAACGTCTTTTTACCACCAACACAGAAATTTAACTTCCATAAATAAGTTACATCTGGATGGACAGTCATGGTCAACCAGTAACAATTTTTTCCATAAATATGGCTGTATGAGCTATAATAGCTTAGGGACTGGGCTATCGCCTTAAATTTAATAGTACGCGAGTGACCTGAGTTCGATCCCTGGAGCCGGAACCTCTAAAATTGTTCTGCAATTTTAAGTGCTGATTAACGTGCTCAGTGGTGAAGGTTAACATCGTGAGGAAACCTGCATGTCTGAGGAATAAAAATATTTAGAGGACATGTGAGGTCCGCCAACCCGCATTAGAGCAGCGTGGCGGACTCCAAAACCCTCTCAAAAATGAAAGGAGGCCTGCACCCAGAAGTGGGATATTTATTGGCTGTTACTTCACTATTTTTTATGGCTGTATGGTCTAAGACCTTAGCCTGCTGTTAATAGCAAACCATAATTAAAACAAAACACCGATAAATTAAAATACTCGTGCATAGATAAGAATGTATATAATAGATATATACTGACTCTGTGTCTGTGGTCTGTGACTAGTATCCTCATAGTATCATTATCATATCATACTTAAATACTCTTTGGTATCTGTGAGTCTGTTGACATAAATAAATATGTCAATATTAGAAAACAAGACACTAGTAATAAAAAATATTTTAATTTCTATTCTATTAAGAAATTAGTATTTGTTAATAGGAAACTAAATCCTGTAAATTGAACAATATGAAATGTCATGTACCGGGTCCAAATGTAAAAGGTGACTAAAACTATTTAGGTAATTTCTTAGCCACCCGGTTATTTTCAACATGAGAATTATTTTCAGTTTTAGGAAGAACTGTACACGCCTTAGCCAGATTCGGAGATGAATTATATTTAGAATCTCTTGCCGATTCTATTCTCTTAAGAACACTAAACGCAGCGGAGTCTGCTTACGCTATGGTTAAATTTAATAAGAATTTCTTTTCGTACTTTAACTATAACTACTACTCAACTGAAGATAATGAAGGCTTAAAGTGCAAAATTTCCATGAAATCTGCTTTAAACTCTTTTAAGTCGCCTGCACATATGGACAAACAAGTGGAAAATTTAGAAATAAAACTTGATCCTGAACAGTGTAAACTAATTTTCCAATTTAAATGTAAGCATGGAATAGTGAAGACACATTTTGTGTCTATCTTGGACTGTAAAGCGATGCAAGCTGTTTATACTAAGGACTTAGTATTGAACCGGTAAGTACATATATAGTTTAAAAACATGAACTGTTAAATGTTGGATACAAAATAAAAACTATTTTATGATTTCAGAATAACTTCATCACAGCGAATTCTATCAGAAGCAATTGGCAACTTTCAAAGTTCCGATGATCAGGTTACATTAGAAGCATTATCACAATCAGTATTTCTACGTAATTATGTTGATGTGAATGTAGACTTGTCAAAAATTATTAGGACACAAATTAATATTAAATCGGCAGAGTTTGACAGTTATACAATAGGCATTGAAACAACAATAACATTTACAATGAAAGAATTTAAAGCACTGTTAGCATTTGCTGAAGCTCTGAGCTTACCACTCCAATTACAGTTTGAAACTACTGGTAAACCAGTGGTCTTTATTATCCACAATGGTTCAACATTTGAAGCACATTTTGTATTAGCAACTTCTAAACCTGATAATGCAACACAAGCAACATCTACACAAGGTACTTCACGAAGTAAAAGAAAAGATTCTAGTAATACACCGCAATCGGCAAGTAAAAGACCACATTTAGATAATGACATATCTAAATGCCTTGATGAAGATTCACACCTTTTTAACTTTGTAGATATTCCCAATGATGGAGATGTTGTTGAAAAGGCTAACTGTGATATAGTTGATATGGGAAATGCATACATTGATAATTTTGTAGAGGGTGCTTTTGACTGTGATAATATACCAGCCTCTCCTACATCACGGACTAAGATCAAATCAGTATTCAAAAGATGTTTTGAAAGTACTTTTGATCCAAGAAGTATCCAAAGGGTAGTGTTGGCAGAGAACTCTGATAGTGACTGAAATCAAACAGGCCATTGCTACATTTTAATCCAAAAAAAATTAAATTTTCTTAAGTGTAACAAAAATATACTTCTGTAAAAAAATATTAACTTGTCACCAATCCCACTGCTATATTAATAACTGTTTGTTAAAGGTTGTAACAGTTTTTATTCCATTCACTACTTTTGTGATGGTTACTCCTGGCTGATGTTCGACCACAGCAACTACTTCTGTCAGGTTCATGTGCAAATGTTGGCATCGGCTGGGATTCAACCCAACTTGTGGTATAGAACTTTTGTAAAAAGTATTGAATGTAAAGTCAAAATCTATAATAGTTAGACATAACTCGCAGACTTTTGTGTAAGTAATGATGAGTATTATGAAAATGTAGTACATTTTACTATTTATCATCAATAGTTTTCGCAGCGCACTCCAATTAATTTTATTAATACATTTTTGATACCTTGACTTACAATATAGCCATTTTCGTAGGTATCTTTAATTGAATACAACTCATGTTCGTCGCTGATAATGTAGCTGTACACAGGTGAAAGAATTTTTAAAATTGGTTTAGTAGTTTTTGAGTTCATTCATTCCAACCAAACAAACATACAAAAGCCGTGGTAGCTCAGGGCTAGGCTTTCTTATTTAGTTTCTTCAGGTCTCCACTTTTAAGTTTAAGGCATGTTTTATTTTATGCATTATTATCTGTTTTCCGCCCGCCTCGCTCGGCGTAAGTTGAAAATTTAGAAATGATAGATTTTTTTATGTTTATAAAGTATCCCACAACATTTTCCGTGACAAAATGTACCTCTATGACCAATTTTATTAAAACCTTTTCAGACATTTGATTTGAGTGTCATTAAATGACAAGCAAACCAACATACTAACTTTCGCCATATAATAATGATTTAATCAAAAAACCGACTTCAATGTAGCAGCTCGAAACAGTTTGAGGATTTTCTCATGGATCAGAACTTGATCCATGAACATGATCCAAAAATTATATAGGATACAATAGCCCCTTTCTAAAAAAAAGAATTATCACTCAAACATAAAAAAATAATAGTTTCAAAAATGTAAATTTTCTTCTGATATTGTGGTGTTCATAGGCAGTGGTGATCACTTACCATCACGTTAGCCACCGGCTCGTTTGCCCCCACTTCCATAAAAGAAAAAATAGAGAAATTGAAAACCCTCCTTGTTAGAATTCTTTAAAAAAAAAGAAATACCTTTGCACTAGAGAATAAAACTCATTCATCTATATTTGCTACAAGATAATCTTTGTATAAAAGAAATATGATACTGTATTTGAAATTGCATGATTCATGATTTTTTTAAATTATTTTGAGATAAGTTAAAATTTTGGGTGCGAATTAAAAAGCATTAGCACTGTATTATGATTTTATAGTAAAAATATACATACAAAAACATAATTATACACACAAATATATGATTTAAGGTATTATATTTTTGCAATGATGATTCACTTCTCATAAAAACCACAAATTATTGTTTTTTTTGTATACGGCTAGATTATAGGATACTGGTAATAACTATCACTGTAATAGTAATTTATCATTACAAAAAAAATAGAACATGGTGTACAACAAATTCTCCATATACCTTCAAAAGAAAAATTTAAATTATTTGGTATGTGTATATTTAATAACAGCAAATTGCAACATCACATATTATGAAAGCTATTCCATAAAATAATTTTGTATGCTTTTATTATTTTTATACAAAAATTCTCCAAAAGCTATGTCTAAAAAGATACATTTCTTTCTTTTAGAGATTGTCTTAAAAACTATTTTGAAATGGTTTGACAATTCAATAGCAATTTCTTATTTATATTCCATCAACGAAAAATTGACCTGTGCTGTATATAATCAAGTGCTGAATGTGGGCAAGGTATGATCAATATACAAAGATATTTTTACAAAATATGCATTTATTCAGACAAAATTATAATTAAGGTTTAATTTCACTACTAAAATTAGCACTAATATAAACAGGATACGGAGAAGCGTCAAATCAGCATTAATATGTATAGAATATGTTTCGGTAACTAATAATTTACACACAGATACAATATTACGCAATTGCGCATTACTATTTTTTACAATAATTATTAGTGCCCATCATAAGCATTTTCATAATTAATATTTCCGACACAAATAAATAAAAGCTTAATTATTTCAGATTTGGTTTCTATTTTAAAGAGATCAAACTATAAATATATGAGAAGGTAAAAGAACAAATGCAGATTTGTTTTTCTATAAAAATTATCATACACTTTTATTATCATAACAATAGCTAGCTAACATGTCTTAAAAAAGATGAAAAAGACCTTGAATTCTACTTTTAATTTATTATTTATAAAATACGGCAGCAATACCATTTAATTACAATAAGTATTTATTTTAAATCAATTTCAATATTGTCTCTAGCCCAGATGAGTAGGGGCTTGCACTTTAAGTCACGGTGTGGCCAGCTTGCAATGTCTCAATTGCATCACCAAACACTCACTATCCAAATAAATCAATGAAAAAGGGCACTGTTATTTAGGAACAATCCTCTTGGCTCTTTCTTACACACTGTGCTACTTTTCTTTTAAACTCCGAATATGATTCTCTCCACTCTTTCTGCAAAAAGAAACAGAATGAGCACACAGCTACAACTGTCTAACTGCAGATTGAAGTTGGTTGAACCATTTGTGTGTGCACCCTAATGTGAATATAACTATCTCAATGTGTTTTGCTGTAGTGTCGTATAGCCCTTTTTCAATAGCAATATTCTGTTATATTTATTATCCCTTGTCTCCTAAAAGCAATCTTCTTGACTTTTCCTAACACATCTGGCAACTTTCTTTTTGAAATCCGAATATCTCTCTCTCCATTCTTTCTGTGAATACAAACAATTGGAAGTGAATAGTTAAATATGAAACAAAGTTTTATAAAATATAGAAGTCAAATGATTTAATAAAATAATATTATTAACATAAAATATTTAAGATACAATTCATAATTTACAGTTATACAAGATTTTTCAACAATAATTGGTTGGTCATATTAAATTACCATCAAGGAACTTCCCATGGATTTGTAGATAAGTTAAGATAAGTCATAACTTATTATAATATATTCAATGTGGATAGACATTACATATAAAATCCCTTAAAGCAAATATACCCAATGTCATGACCCACTTCCTGGTCCCAGGTGTCCCCATAGATCATTTTCATGGGCAGTCCATGCCCAAAGTTGCTGGAAAGCACAGTAGTATAAATATTATAACAGTTTGCACAAAATGATGCTTCTGTCATATCTCTGTCTCATGTTTGATTCCTTTAGTCAACTTTTACCACATCCACAGTAGGAGACAGGATGAAGAGTTCTCGTACATTGTAACCATACAGCACACACAGGACTGTAAACAACAAATTATGATGCAGAATACCACACATAAACTGTAAATGAAAAAAAAGCAGTTTAATAACTGGCAAGTTACACAAATAAGAAAAAATACTATAAAATTATTGTAATATCATGTACAAATATTTTTACATGATATTATCACAGGTACACAATATCATATCACAACTTACTGCAGCATCAACATTAGCAGGACTTTCATCATTAGGATCAGCCAGCATAGAAATGACACTTATAAGAATTGTCTCTACTGTGTGAACAGGTAACCATCGTTCAGATGCTTTTTCATAACCCCATTTGTCATCTCCTGGCTCATGCAATATTGATATACACACATCACCATTCTTCTCAACTGAAATTGTTTATGTTTATGGTAAATAAATCACAAAGTAACAAAGGAGAACAAGTTGGTATCCTCTAACAGGGTCCATTAATTGAAGTATCATGTATTTAGTAGAGGTAACAGGTAAATAAATAAAATTCTTTATACTTTGATATAAGAAACAAATTTCATTAATCAACCATCCTTTTTCTTTATTATTGTTTTGTAACGAGGTTCCTCTGATGGAGAAGGAACAGACAAGAGAAAATCTGTAGATATCCTCTTTTTTACAAGCTTTTGTTTAGTTTCACCTGTCTTGGTGTGTGTGGGTAGTCAAATCTTACAAGTTAAATTTGACCTCCTTCCCATTGTTGATTCAGATGAAATTTTGCATACATATATAAATCAGATGACAATGCAATTATATTAACCAGGGAGCTGCACTAATGAAGGAACTGAAAGTTGGCCATAGAATATTCTCTACTAAAGAAGATAGCTCCAACATGTGTGGGCTGAGTGGATTTGTACCTACCTAGCAACATTAGTGATTTTTGTTTAAACATATTTTGATTTTTGTTTAAAACTTGTTTTTTTTAAATTAAATACATTAAAAATATACAAATAATAGTCTTCATAGATAACATGGACTCTCACAAACATATTGACAATGCAGACATTTTAAAATGACACATTAAACAACTCAAATCTATTCAATGGATCTTACATACTACTTTAGCAACCTTCAGGTCAAATCGATGTTCTATATTTGAGCCATTACCAAAAACCCAGTTTATGGTTTTAGGCAAAAAAAAAACATAACTTCACAAAAGATAGATAGATAATTTTAGAAGCATACTTGATTTGACTAATTATGAGCTGCTAGTACTTCTCTGAATTCCAGATTTAGAAACTTGCATTACCTGGAGTACCTTCAGCTTTTAATTATTATTCTTGGTCCGATAATAATTAATAGCTGAAGGTACTCCGGAAGAAGATAGAAAATTGTTTAGACTCACTGTTTGGATGCCAAATTTCAGTCACAAATTTCATCCGTGGTGGCCTCAAAGGATACTCTTTTGGAAAGTGTAAGTGTGCTTTGAAAAATCCACCCTCACTGTAAAAAGTAAAAACATATCAACATTTAAATGTAATTATTTCATTAATAAATAATTGAAAAAAAATATGGTAAAATTATTAGATAAAGTATATGCAAGACACTGCTGTATTATATGAAAACCAGAGACCCAGACAGTAGTAATGTGGCTTTTTATGACAGTTCTCAAATTTGACGGCATCTACATGTTCAGAATGGAATATTTTATTATTCTACTATTTGGTCCGGCAGACGTTTTACTCTATCCAGTAGATGATGCAATGAGTAATTTCTGAATTAAATTTAAATATGAATTAATAAGAAGTAATACTTGACCGAAGCACCAATGATTGGGTCCAGATTTTGTGATTTACTTTTTTTTGGCATTAAACCAACATATATTCTGTGTATGAGTTTTTTGGTCCATAAATAGTGACCATTTCAACCAGGTAATCTATACTCATCTGTTATGGTCACAAAGTAGTACACATACAAAAAGGGAATACTTACAATATAATGGCACTTAATGCAACATTGAATAGATTAGGGTGTTTATCTTCCAAATCTTAAACTTACTTTTACCAATTTTTAGTCAATTTAGATTTAATTAAAAATATAAATGAGTTTGTGTATTTAAAATTGATGTCTTTCACACACAATATACAAAATAGTTTCAAGCAAAATTATTATTAGTAACCTTTATAACCTATTAGTATTAGTAAAAATTCAAGATTCACTACACATGCTTTAGTAATAGATGTAAATTTAATCATCAATCGTTTTCTACTCACTATAGTGTGTCTGGAGGTCCAATAATGAGAACTTCCCATCTGTAAATGTCATTGTCGTCTATTAATCCAGCAGAAAAGCCTTCCACTGGATTCTTGTTGAGTTCTGAAAATAAGATTGGATAATATACATATTTATTAACATTACAGAATAATCTGTCCCCTTTTGTAAGTGTTCCTCTGTTAAAAAATCTAATTGTAACGTAAATCTTTGGCAAGTTAGCGTAAACAGTTCGAAACACCTAGTCATTTCTTTATTTGACTTTGGCAACGAAATGTCTGTCATTGCGACGAATATTGATTTTAGTTACACGATTAGAAATACTGCAAAATTGATTAATTTTACCACTGAAATGAGTAATTTTCAAATTCTAAATTAACTTTACTATTGTAATAATGATCTCTGAATTAGTACCCACTAAGGTCAATGATTGCATGGATACTTGATCGCTTGACGCTCAGACAATGATTTGTAACACCAATTAAAACTACATACTAAACTTACCTGCTAATTGCTTTTTTAATAAAAGCGAAGACTGTGGCTCTGACATTAATTACAATTATGAAATTTACCCTGACGACACGAAATAAATGATTTTCCCACAAAAGATGGCTGGCTGAATTTTGTGCAGTTTGTGAAACATATGAGTTGTTGCTTGTTTCCGGCGACTAGGTGTTGCTATAAGCAATTTTGGTGAAACTACCATTCTGAGGTTGAAAATACAAAATAGTACTGCAGTTATAAATTAGAAAACTCCTAATGTTATATTCCGGTGGAGATAAAACATCAATACAGACATGCAAAAATAAAATTAAAAAAACTTTCATCATCTGACGGTGGTAAGCAGATGTTATATCCCAACACGCAAGGACTATAAACTACTACCTAATATTTTTTATAAAACTACTAACTATTAATATTTTTATAAAACCTATTAGTTACTGCAAAAATATTATTAATAGCAATATCAATACGGCTCAACACGACCTCAAAAAGTTTGGAATGGGGCATGTCCAATTTAGGCCTTGAGGCGCACATGAAATTCAATTTATCAAAAGAACATAAAATATTAATTATGATTTTTAGTAGGAATGTTTAGTCGTAACTAGTCGGCACAAATTCAATTCATTATGAAATTGTTTAAATGACTAGTGGATAATGTTCCCATCCATTCATAATTCTTGCTGTTATTTGAATATAATGTTGCCTTTGTAAAAAAATATTTTCCTCTGTTAAATATTTGATTATTATTTTTATAAATGTTTGTTGTTACACGAAAACCAGTATGTACTACAATCCAAAAAAGTATTTGACATATTTTATTCAAACTTCAAAAAATAAAATCTTTTATGCAATAAAATATATAAATGCTCTAAATCAATATATCGATATAAGGACTTTTTCATCTTTAAAGTGGCAACACTAAAATCAGCTTGTCTGTACTCGTACTCGCTCATGTCAATATCAATATTGTCAATCAAATCAAATCAAACACCACAAAGCATCACCGAGGAATGATTTCATCATCTTAAACTTCTATCTCAACTTTTTCTAATGAAGGTATATACTTGTATTATAAGTTTGTTTTCTATTATAAAATAACTGTCGTTTTGTTTTTTAATAAAAAACAAGCATATGCGATGTAAATATATGCGATGTAAACTTCATTTTGATAGAAAATAAAAATGATTCATTAATTAACAACACCAAGTTTTATTATATCTCATCCCTTCAAGAAAGAGTTTTTCTCAATAGACACTATCATATAGCATATAATTTGATACTGTCCACTGAGGGCCCGTTTTACTATAGCCACTGGGCATTCCCCTTTCAAGACTGCCCAATAATAGTATCATCAGGAAATATACGTTCGGTACATTTAAGTTGAATTCATTACATGTTTAACATATGAATGCTCAAACTATTCATAATTTTGTAAATTACGAAAGATCAGATCAGACAACAAAAATTAACTTATCAAAATTATTATGAAGGTCTCTCGAGTTAATTTAAATATTATTTCATTTATTATTTAAAAAATATTTGGGGTAGAGTGTAAGAGAATCCACCATCGCGTGTCCTAAAAGTCGACAGTGCGAAAATTAAAACACAGGAGATGGACATCTCGGAATGGCTAAATAAATAAGCTGCTGTTACTAACTGGCCTGCCAAGCATGAAAACTATGGCAAGGTGGTCGAGCGCAGACGGCCTTAAGAATAACTTTGTCTGATACTCCCTTGTCGACGAGGGCGGCCTCGTCCTCGAAAATTTGCCTTGGTCTCATTTTTTCGTAAGTCGAATATTGGTGTAACGGTAGGGGTGTGTAACAGCAGAGTCGAAATATCTGCGGGAGGCCAACTTCAGGTATTGGGCTATGGTAGGAAGCCCAAAATTGCTATGGTCCTCCATATGGCCTTGCGCATGAACCGATTCTGTACGACCTGAAGTCTGAGAATATGACGTGGGGAGGTGTGTGCAAATACGCGGCTTGCGTATGTCAAGTATGTGCTCGAGGTACGGCGGGGCGCGCGGATGGGATGTGCTTCAGATCGCACCCCCTCGCTTCGAAATTATGAGTATTATCAGGTACACAATGCACGTGGTTTTGAGGTGATTGAGTAAAACAACTATTAGTTACTTACATGATTATATATATTTGAGACTTTTTTTGAAGTGAAAAGTTACTTAAAATCGTTGTGATTTGAAGCTCGATGAAATGAAAAAGCGACACACTATACTATTCCATTTCTTTATTTTCTCGATGACAGTTTTAATTTGATAGTTGTAGTGTTGTAACAAAATAAGTAATGATATCGATAGCTATGATTATTATCGCTGCGATTCATCCGATTTTCATTAAAATAAATAAATAATGATTACCTATCATTATAATTATTTCGTTTCAGTGTCGAGTATCTACCTATACCTACTTATTTTACAACAGTTTCGAAAATATTGAAGAAGTTGGCATTATCAATCAAGAATTAATACGTGTAACATCTTGTAATGGAATATAATATTAGTTAATAAATTTGTACAAAAGTATGTGCTTATCACATGTTACATATCCGGCAGTAGTTAAGTTTCTTACATTTTGTAAAAAAATATCGGGTCTGTTATCGTGTTACGTTTATCGATATAGCTCCATCCCTATCAGTTTCTCCGACTCTAGGTATAACCTTGTACGTGTGTGAACGACATATTTTTATAAAATAATGTAAAAAAGACGCTCGTTCAAGCTTTCACAGGAGCTGTCATCGAGAAAATAAAGAAATGGAAATAGTCTCTATAGAGACAAATATATACATAAAGGACTCAGCTTGTAAGAAAATGAGGTAGAATACAGTACAGTGTTTCCTATTTTATTTATATTTTCGAATGCATACACATCTTCGTAGATTTTGCTCTCATTGGCTCGACAACAAGATCAAAAACAGTAATTGACGCTGTATTTCAAAGATATATTGATCAAATCCAAACCATTTATTTCATGTTTAGTTACCTTAAGGCACTCGTGTCATTTGTTGAAATTGAAAACTTGGAGTCTGTATATAAATGTTATGTGATAAGTAGGTTAAAAAGTACTTTGTTTTAAACTTCGTAACAATATTTATTCGTATAAATAAACCCTACAGTTATCCCACTCCTGACACTGCGTATTCGTCTCATTCCGTCGAAGTTGTTTTCTGACGTCTTCACTTCTACCGCGCATGAACTGCAGTTATTTTTAAGTATATTCCGTATTTATCGCTTTGTAACAGTGGATTATGTATTCATAAAATGATTGTGTTCAAATAAAAAAAAACAGAAATGAATGTTCAATTAAACTATAAAATAAAAATATCCGAAACACAGTAATGTTTGCACACTTCTGGTTCTTCAGAAAAACTGGTATCTATAGACCTAGACCTAGGTATATACCTAGACGGATTCCTGCATAGAAATCCTAACACTTGTTTCTTATTTTTGGGATTGGAAACTGCTGACTGGCACGTCGTTTGATTGTTGTTTGTGTTGTGAACATTAGGGCAAGCAAAGTATAATAATTATATAAATTCATTGATATACACCCAAAACCCTTTGTATACAATGTATAAATTAATATTATTTTCTAATACTATCTTGGTTATTTCCATAGACTGAAGTGAAATGAAAACTCTCTATTTTTCGACGTAAGAAATATAAATTTCGTTTGTCAAACGTCATTTTTTTACAATCTATATTTCTTCAGAGAATCTTCATTACGAACCGGCGGTATTTCGTAATGAAGATTCTCCGAAGAAATAATAATAGAAGATTCGGAGAAGAATCTCCGTCAGAGGAATCAGGCGAAAGAAACTCCGTAGGTATCCTCTATTTCGTTTATTTTTTTTTCTCGAGCAGACCAGCTTCCACCAACAGCACTTGTTCACAAGTATTACGCATGTGGTAGCCATCGCCATCCTCAACCAATTCAAAGGAAAGTGGACGACCCGCCACACGACGCCGCCGCAAGCAGAGACATTAAAGCGAGCATGACATACTTAAGTCTAACAAACAAATTAACATTACATAAATTATTGTCTTATATTTTACAGAGCGCACTTTAGGGTTCCACAAGACAATTTACATTTTACAATTACAAACCCTAAAAATACATATCACGTAGCTGCCCACAAAATAA
Source organism: Luehdorfia chinensis (assembly GCA_019845155.1). NCBI lineage: Eukaryota > Metazoa > Arthropoda > Insecta > Lepidoptera > Papilionidae > Luehdorfia > Luehdorfia chinensis. The sequence goes on along the minus strand of JAHVAK010000025.1, from coordinate 7,031,274 downwards.
CAATCACATTATTACTGGTGTCTTCATGGATGGATACTTTCAATGCGTCGTTATCATTGAAATAATCATTCAAATTATAATAAGCTTTGGAGGACAGACTGTTTTTAATATGAGTTTTCAATTTAGTCTCTTTTAGATTTACTATATCTTCTGGAATTTTATTATAAATACGTGTGAATCGACCCATAAAAGAATTTTTTACTTTAATCAGTCTAAATTTTGGATGTTCAAGTTTATTATTATTTCTTAATTTTAAAATAATATTGCCATTATTCTTCGGAAATAGTGATTTCAATTTACGTACATGCATAACGTTTTCATATATATATGGTCACGTAAAAGTTAAAATATTAATTTTTTTAAACAGTTCCCATAACGGATCTCGAGAGCGCTTATAATAGATTGCGCGGACTGCTCTTTTCTGCAAAGTAAAGATTGTATTCACGTCAGCCGCATGTTCCTATAATAAAATACCGTAAGATATCAAGCTGTGAAAATAGCTAAACTAATCTTGCAGTAGATATATCCGTAATATGTCGTATCTTTCTCACAGCATATGCAGCCGAACTGAGTTTATTAGCTAAGGTATCTGAACCCCACTGAAGTTTACAATCTAATGTGATCCCCAAAAATACGGTACTATCATTTTTTTACGTTAACTCTAATTTATCGTTTTGCAAAACGATATTATTTTGTACAGTTTTAACATTAGGTAATGCAAATTTAACGCTTTTTTTGTTATTTAGACCTAAATTGTTTGCATGGAACCAATCTAAAATATAATATTATTCAGAGCACTATTTACTTCATTATGGTTCTCAGTTTTTCGATTGGACCTTAAATATTAGTGATGTATCATCTACAGACAATACTATATTTGTAAGATTCTGGACTAGGTATGGTAGATTATATAAATAGACTAGAAACAAAAATGGGCCCGGAATAGATCCTAGTGGTACACCAATTTTTACTTGAGAGCCTACCGAGTTGAGAACAATTAATCTGATCCATGCTTATACTATTACTAAGATAAGAATCCAACAAAAGAAGAGCTTGCTCTTCTAAATCATAATATTTTAGCTTACAGTTTTTTGATCTAAGCAATCAAATGCTTTAGATAAATCACAGATCACGCCATTAGTGTTAAAGAAAGACACGATTTGGTTACGCATTAACTTCTCAAATAATTTACTTAAAACTGGTAATATGGACTATAAATAGTATTTATTATGGAGGTACCTCTACCCTCCATAGTATAATTGAAACCCTGCCCCGCGCTTTCATGGTAGCTTATTGCAGAATCATGGAATTGGACGACAAGATATATCTTTTTCCAACTTAGTGTCTACGCGGTTCTTCAGTCATTTGGTGCTTAGCCGCCTTGATGACTTTCTTTCATAGTCGATACTAACCTATAATTAGTGTTATATAGTGGGTAGGCCCCAAGATCCAATTACAGACCATTTTTTGGTAACTCTTAATAAGGTTTGTAATGAGTGGAAAAGTAAGAACTTTATAATTAACACAATAAATCAAGAACGGAAACAACTAGACGGCTAAAAGGCGCAAATATGGAAGAAAATGGAACCAATTGGACAATTTTCTAGGCGGTACTATCCGGTTATAGCGCAGAGACATAATGGGGAAAACACTACAGTGAATATAAAAGTTTGAAATGTAGTTTCAGTAACTACCTCAATGGGCCCTAAACTCATCCGAGCGGGAATTACGGTAAGAGCGTAAGCGCCCATAAAGTAATGATGAGAGCGTTTACAGAAACAACCTAACTTGATTAAATAAAATACAAATCAATTAAAAACTGTTTACTTAACTTTGTAAAAAATAAATGAAACAGCTTTTTTATTTACTTGTCTTAATATCTTTTTTGACTTTTTTCAATTGTGGTTCAACCAGAACATTGTTTTGTGAATGTTTTCTTTTGTTTTTCTTTTTTCTGACTGCTTTTTGAGATTTTTGTTGATTTTTGCCAATTTGGTTATTAGTAGTTTCACTTTTGCCACTACTCTTTATTTGACCTAACATGTTTAGTAAAGTTGGAAAATCCAAATTTGTTTTAATGTGGCAGCTTTCATGAAACAATCTAATAGTGTTGATTAGTTTTTTTAATGATACTATAAAGTTACTTTTTACTTTGAATTGTTCACCAAATTTGACAATACTTGTAAGTCTCTTCTCAAAATCGGTTTCCTAAATTAGTTAATTTTACCAAAATCTTTTCTGATGTAGGTTTGTACCTGTTCAGGGCCCGATAAAATCCCGCCACCAGTTCAATCCCTTCATTACGTCGAAAGTGCCGTACATCGTTATCGAAAATATTTTCAATTATTACAGGTATAAGATCATAATTACCATCCCATTCTGCTTGTAAAACATTGTGAAAGAAAATAATCGGAAGCAAACAGTTTCTATTTCGGAAATAATTTTGCAGGGCATCGTTTAAAATTTCAATTAGTGGGGATACTTTCTTTTTCTTTTTCGGCGTGTTTGATGTTATCTTAAGAGAGCAATGAATAATGAATGTTGTAAAATAAGTAATCACATCCCCTAAAGCTTGAAACATGAAATGTGACCGCAAGCCTTTGTCAATAACTGATTTCAAATAATCACATAGTATGTCAACGGTGACATCTTGTGTAGAAGAAAATTTTCTAATTTTACTTAAATTTTTTATTGTTTTCCTTACTCGGTTTTCAAGCTCAATAAATTGATTGTCTTGTATACAAAACTCTAGACTTCTTGTTAACGGGGCTATCATTGCTAGACACACATCCATTGCTGGATCCTTCTCTAAATAAATATCTAATAAATCTAAAACTCGAACCCTGAAGTCCGACAAAGCCTTTTTATCTTTACGATCTTTCTTTGATTTTTTACCCTTTCCGCCATGAAATTGTTTAAAAGCTTCTGCTAATGCTTCATCCAATTTCTTGCCATCTTCTTCATTTATAGCATCAGCATCTATACTTTCAGTGTCAGAGTCTAGCGCCGCAACACCCAGTGCTTGTTGAACAGCCATTCTTAACTGATCTGGTGTTTTCATCTCTTCATCTTCATCGTCTATATTACTCTCACTATCACCACTATCATCATTATTGAGGTCACCATTAGATTTTTTTGTTTCTTGCTCACTGTTACAATTGTTGTCATCACTGTCAGAATCATCATCTTGATCATTATCATCTTCTGACTCACTGTCTTGTGTAAGTGGATTAGTTTCGCTTTCTGGATCTATAACAGACACTATTTGGCCAATCGATGATGGTGTCAAATATTCCCACAGTAACCTAAATACGCATTGTACAACAGAACGAAGAACGCTAGACTCAACAGATAAAACAGATAATAAAACTTCTACCAATACTTCAATCCATTCAGGCTCGTCATTCAAATTGGTTTCTTTGTTATTTTTTACCATCTCGTTTCCCTTTCTGTAATGTTCATAGCAACTTTTTAGTTCCTTTATGGAGCTCTTTGCAACTTTAACATGTGCAGGTTCGGAGAATAAAAATAAACCTAATTGATAAAGCAGTATCAGAAACACTTTGTCAACTTTAGACTTGGAATTAACACCTTCTATATTCTGGCATATCGATGTGATCATTTCCCAACATTCCATGTTTTCATTTGTAAATTGCTTTTCCATTTTAGCCCTTACTAATTCTTTTTTTATTATGGAAGATATAAAATTACTTAATGATGATAAAACCGCCACTAAGTTGTCTACATTTGAAAATCGAGATGAGAAGCATCGATAGAAGCAGGTCTTTATAGCACCTGGAAAAAAATACATTATGAATATCATTACATATTATTTCAATATACCTAAAGCCAGTGAACGATAACAAGTATAGGACGATAATTGCCGCACGAAACCTGATAATTGAAATTTATATGGTAATAGATCATTGAATCCTGTAAACAATAAATTATGTTTTTTTAATTTAACTCCATAAATTCTCTGTGGCCATAAAAATTGTATTTGATATTAAATATTTAATCCCTGTAAATTAATTAAAAGTTTTTGTCATAAAATTTAAGTATCTGTGACTTCAAAACATTGACAGAAATTTTGATGTGATATCTTCCTGGCCAATTTTTGACCAGATTTATTTTAGCGCCTTAGGTGTACACCCAAGCACAGAGGCACTCACTTAACTTATCCGCGCCCGAACTTGCCTTTAACTAATAGATTTCGCCCATTCAAAGAGATGCTACACCATATAAACCTGACATTAATAGTTTTGCCCCACAATTGTCGGTATATCTAGTCTGTGTGAATTAGTGGTACCATTTTCGTAAATTGCTACTGCGGCTGCTATGCTTTTTATCATATACTGTCTAAGACATACATATAAAATTAAAATTTGAATTACCTGCTAACTCACTGCTTACAGCAACATTCTCATCTCCACCGATTTTAAAGAATCCAAAGCACATTAATAATTTCATGTTAGTGATTTTAAATTCCGTATCGTCTTTTACAGCTTCATGGCACACCAAAAATGAAAGTAGTTCTGCAGCCTTCACTCTTTCATTGTTATACCAATTTCTTTCAAGGTTTTCTTTGATTATTTTCTTTGAGGTATTCATTAGAACATTTTTTAAGAGTTTAGCTATTTTTTTCACACCATCAGCATCTAAATCAGCAACAATCGATTTAATTACAGTAGTGCCAGTAATTTCTGTAAAATTTATCTCACCTGGGTTTAACAAAAGTTTCTTTAATGTTTCAACTCTGATTTTATTGGTAACTTTTTCCACTTTTAATGCTTTTGCTAAGGCATTTAACAGTTCCTTTTGCTTTTTTATCATTATTTTACTGTCATCTTCATTATCTCTCTTACTTCTGATTTTACTAGCTGTTTGGAGGCCTTTAAACCAATCCATGAATAGTTTAAAAAAGTTTGTACTTAATAGTTCAGGTATAACTTGAACATTGTCATCTAAATTGAGGAGAATGGTTGTAAGTAGACTAATGCAAACAAGTTCTCTGTTTCTATTGTGTTTTGCAAGTTGGCTGTCAATCCCTGTTACCCAAAACTGTATTAAATGTGATGATTTGGCAATATGTTTACCAATTTCTTTGTAAATAGGGTGGTTTACTGAGTTAAAGTCAATTCCTGCCTGAAAAATCAAATAAAATCATATTTACAATTTTAATTATTGTGAACTTCATAAAACTATGGAAACATTTTAATGTATAGATGTTAAGCCCTTACCAGAAGTTTCTCACAAATAATTTGAAGATTCTCTTCACACAATATCTCAGGAACAGTCAGTAGTTTTTTTATTTTCACTTTTTTGGGAAACTGTGTGCTTACCACAAGCAGAAAATAGAGAGAATCCAAACTGTACTCATTTAAGTCTTTCTTAAAGTCTTGCTTAATGTTAGACCACACAACTGATGAGAATTGTTCTTCATCAAGCTTAAAACACACAGAAATATGGATCAGTAAGTTATTTATAAGAAAATTTTTCATACTTGACAGTAATTGATAAGCATTTGAATTTAGAACATTTTAAAACAAGTTAAAATTAGCCAACCGGTGTACACCATACTCACTATTTTATTACTTACCCCATTGATAAAATCTAACAGTAAGAGAAATGCTACTGTGCTAAGATAAGATTTTTTAGTACCAGCAGTTGTTAGAAGTTGTAATATTTGCTTTTGTTCTTCTTCTGTGCATTTAAGCATGCGACCAGAACGGAAAATTGCACTGCATACAAGAATCTGTCCCAATGCAACATCACCAACCTCCTAGAATTTCAAAATAATGAGATGTTGACAGAATATGGTGACATTTACTACTTAATGATTATTTAAAATAACCATACTAAATACAATATTGATAAACATTTACACAGAGATCACACTCAGGTGTAAAGTAACAGCCCAAAAATGTCCCATTGCTGAGCAGAGGCCTCTCATTTCTGAGTAGGGTTTTGGAGCTATTGTTTATTCATTATTATTTATTCATCAGACATGTAGGATTCCTAACAATGTTTATGTAGAATCTCCTCAGAATCAAGATTATAGTATAAGTTTTAAAAAAAATCCTGCAGTTTGGTTGTCTCCAACATACAAACATTGATTCTTTTTTACTAATCGTCTTCCTAGCTTTTACCCTGGCTACAGCCAAAATCTCCTTTCCTACAGATTGTTCTGTTGGAATGTTGTAGTTCTGTTTGGCCCAATCTATATTTGTGTAAAAAAGATCTTGGTTAAATATAAAAAAGTAGCACATCTAAAAATATATTTTTTATATAATTATTTCTGTAAGATTATTAGTGACATTCTTATAGGAATTCAACAGAAAACTTACACTCTTAGATGAACCATTGGCATGTAATTCTTTTTTAACTAATTCAAATAACTGTGCAACAGGGATCTGATCAAACTTGATTAATAATTCTACAAGTGTAGCAAAATATCCTGTTCTCATATCTGGAATATTTGCACCTAGGCTCCTAACTAATCGCTTAAGAACATACTGGATATCTTTTTCACCCTGAAACAAAACAAGCATTTATATTTGCACTTACAATAGTTACTTGAGAAAAGTCTGTCCTATGCAACTCTGTGACAGCCTTTAAATGCCACACAGCTGAGTACAGGCCCCTAATTTTTGAGGAAGTTTTTGTTCAATATTCCTTAGACTTGTGCCAAATTGATACCACTAGAATTAGTAGATGGAGTGATGACCTGCAGTAGGAAGTTGACAGCTGTGTGAAATGTGAACATATCCGAAATATTAAAATCAAACAACAAAATGGATATATTTTTTTAGCTGACTGGCAGACATTATACGACCAATGAAATTATTGACAAGACGGAAAGACAGCACATGTCAAAATTTGCATCATAGTGAAAATGAACATACAATCTGGGTATGATAATAATGTCCTATTGTACACTGTATGTGAGCAATATGTATAATAATAATTGTACAGTTGGGAACCCTGGAAGTTGATAGATGCAGGTGACTTAGGACCATAGATCTATGTTCAGCAGTGAACTAGTGAAAGGCTGAAATTATATTGATGATGAGACATACAAGTTTCCTTAAAATATTTTCCTTCACAATCGAGCATGGGGTGAGTTAGAAATTAACTGATGAATCCCCAGAAGAAAAAAGTATTTCCTATGCAATATTATTCCAGTAACTATCCTATAAATGTCACACAGCTAGACAGTCCTTCTCCATGTTTTGTGAGGGGTTTTGTTTGAAGCCCAAGAAGAGTCCACACAATTCCAATGCATGTTGCCAGACTTCACATCTACTATATTTTTGTATGTAATTTATATTGATCACATATTCAGATTTCCACTCAATTTATTTTCTTCACTATGAAGCTAGTAAATCAGAAATTAACTACAACACAGTTCTCTTGCATGCTATAAAATATGCTGAGTGGAGCTTTTATTACCATGGCATGCTTAAAGTTGAGGGCTAAACTTACATACAAATTAATAACTTCTTAAAAGTACACTTACACATACATACTGGCTGAAGGTTACATAGAAATGTTGTTTATTAAAAAAAAGTAAAAAGTCAGAACTGCAAATTACATGTCATTTGGCAAAACTAATAAAATTGGATGGTGGGACATATTTAATTGCTGAGTATATATAGGAAACTTAAGAGTCCATGTCAAATTCAAGATAATAGTTTAATTTTTGGGCAAAGAACATTTTAAATTGTTATTTAAAGGAACAAGCATGGTTAGCAGTACATAAAGACTATTACTGATAGTATAACTTCTCATCACCAGTCTATTTTAAATATAAATAAATAACTAACCTCATCGTTCAGGAGGCGTGAAATTATTTTAACGCCACCGTTAAGTTTTACATCGTCTTTAGATGATTTCAATAATTCAAATGCGTCTAATAATGACGGTGTCACCTCTAGCGATTTTTTAGTTGATATTTCATTCATTTTATTTTATTAACATTGCTCAGTTATCAAGAATTCCAAAATTACGAACACGGTTTAGGGTACGCATGTGGTGAATATCACAGACAAACAATACACGTGAATATGTATGAGGTAAACTTGTGTAGATCGAGAACGACCTAGTCGAAAGAACGCTCTTTTGGACGAACTATACGAACTAGTTCGTCGATGACGCCGCTCTTAGTTCGTTCTACGTGTTTTTACTTTTTTGGCGGTCGCTCCATTATGAGGTACCCGAGCCGAGCCGACTGATTTGTTTTGCTATTTTACGAGATCTCTTGTAAATTAATGTAAACACTACGTTTATCTCTTATAGAAATATATTTCTTTCACTTTTACTTTGTAACGTGACGTGGCGACGGCCTATACAGGCCCCCCTTTGCATACGCATGTATTTTACTCTGTTGTTAAAATCTTCAATCTTGTCTTCATTCATTATTCATTTACTTTATTTAGGTATACCATAATTTTTTTTAAGTAATGTACCATTTTAATGATTTCTTATATTTACGCGAACACAACAACAAGTGTAACATCCCTCTACAACATGCAGGAGTATACAAGCTGGATTGTGAATGTGGTCTCTCTTACATAAGGCAAACAAAATAATCAGTAAAAACCCGCGTAAAAGAACATATAGCTGATGTGAAGCATCGACGCTCTAGGAAGTCTGCAGTCTGTGACCATGTTCTGGATCATCCCAACCATTGCATCAGATTTGATAGACCACCACATTTTGGGGGATGATGCTGCTCGCGTCCGTGAGAAACACTTGAATCTTGATTCTCACACGTATCCCCTGGGTAGTGCTAAACGAGCAGCACCACTTTCCGGTGGTAGGCTTCGGTCGCAGGCTTTAAGTTACCACCCACCTAAGCAAAGCCATGCCGCCAAATGACGTTGGTCGTGTTCCGGCAATATGCTAGGTGAAGCCTTATGGAAGTTGGGTCTGAACAGTTGCGTTGCGTATGTGAACCGGGTACGACGCGTCAACTTTTGCTGTGTCGGGTGCTTGGTTGAGGAGGGTAGCGGGATCCGAAGCACGGTGCTCCGCTGGCCGACCGCGGGTAGTAGGGGGCCCAATTAGTGAACTAGCTACTAATGAAAGGCTTCCCCGCCAACTAGCGAAAAATCCCAGGGTGGCTCCATCGTGCCGGTTAGCGACCGGGTGAGAGGACCCGATGGCGATCTCTGGGGGGGTTCGGGCGTCCCCGCAGTCTCCAAATCAAGCTCCCATAGGCACACAAATTTTTTCGTGTCGTTGGGTCATCAACGCAACGCCTCGTTCAACTGCCATCTTCCTTCCCTATTCACTCCTTATCACTTATGAAAAGCACCAAAAAGAAAAGTAAGGTTAAACAGCGGTTGCACGTCCTCTCCTTGAAAGTGCACCTCTCTAACATCCGAGGATTGCACTCAAATCTCAACGCAGTCCATCACCATCTTGAGACTGAGAAGCCGCACCTACTTTTTCTGACGGAGACGCAAATTGGATGTCCTTTGGATGTGGCGTACCTTGACTACCCTGGGTTCTCGCTGGAGCACAACTTTTACCTTCGTGCCGGAGTCTGTGTGTACGTCAGCAATGACATCTGCTGCCAGCGTCTCCGTCTCCTTGAAGACCCCACTTTTTCAACCATTTGGGTGTTGGTAGACACAGGTGACGATAAGATCGTTTATGCATGTGTTTACCGATCGCACAGCGGTGACCAGGAGACAACTCGGTTATTCGAATATCTAAGTGAGGCTGCTGATATGGCCCAGCATCGATACCCCTCTGCACAACTAGTCTTTCTGGGAGACTTTAATGCCTCTCACCAGGATTGGCTGTTCCCATACCAGAAGACTGACCATGCTGGGAGGGAAATCAGGAATTTCGCCTTATCGCTAAACCTCTCCCAGCTGGTAAAGCAAGCAACTAGGGTGCCAGATGTTGAAGGTCATACAGCCAATTGTCTAGACCTCCTGCTGACCACTGATCCTGACAGATATGAGGTAGAGGTGGCTTCTCCACTAGGAACCTCTGATCACTGTCTGGTGAAGTCTGTATCGTCTTACACGCCAACAGATCTCGACCCACATGGTACTAGGCGAGTGTGGCGATACAAGTCAGCAGATTGGGATGAGATGCGACACTTCTTTGCATCTTATCCTTGGCGGCATGTCTGCTTCTCTTCCGGAGATCCATCGAGATGCGCGGATGCTATAACTGACGTGGTATGTTTAGCTGTGGAATATTTTATTCCTTTTGCTGATGTACCCGTTGGCGGCAAAGCTTGCCCATGGTTCAGCGCCGAATGTTCCCAAGCCGAAAAGCTTAAACATTTGGCGTACCTCTCATTGGTTGACGCTCGAAACCGTAAAACTCCGGATGTCAGATCCAAGAAGAGAGCCTTTAATATAGCCGCCTAGTCTTACAAAAAGGTGTTACGGAAGGCTCGTTTCGAACGCATTAGGCATATTGGCGCGAAGCTCTCTGCTCAACCATCTGGCAGTAGAGCTTTTTGGTCTCTTGCCAAGGCGGTCGAAACGAGTTTTTGTAAACCTTCACTGCCTCCGCTGGTTAAGCCCGACGGGACATTGGCTCATGCGGCAAAAGAGAAGGCAGAACTGTTCGCGATCTTTGCCAGCAACTTACGTCTGGACATAAGCAACACAGTTTCAACTTCCCTACCTCCCTGTGGTACTTCAATGTCAGAGGTCCACATTACTAACAAAAAGGTCCTCAAAACGCTGGACGTGAACAAAGCCAGTGGACCTGATGGTATACCAACCATAGTGCTTAAGACCTGTGCACCCGAGTTGTCTCCTGTTCTGACACGCTTGTATCGCCTCTCCTTGAAGACTGGAATAGTGCCCAAATCCTGGAAGCTTGCTAACGTGCAGCCCGTGCCCAAAAAAGGTAGCCGTGTTGACCCTGTCAATTATCGACCTATTTCGATTACCTCCATACTCTGTAAGATTATGGAGCGTATATTGAACTCGCACCTCTTGGCATACCTAGAACATAACGATCTCCTTAGCGATCGACAGTACGGGTTTCGCCGAAATCGGTCGACTGGGGACCTTCTAGTGTATGCCACACATCTATGGGGTGAGGCCCTCGAGAACAGTGGTGAAGCACTCGCGGTTTCGCTCGATGTCTCGAAGGCTTTTGACAGGGTCTGGCATGCTAGCCTTATTAGTAAGCTTCCTTCATATGGTATATCCCCTGGACTGATGGCCTGGATAGAAGACTTTTTGCGGGAACGGTCTTTGCGAGTCGTTATTGACGGTTGCTCGTCGGAGGCTATGGCGATTAATGCCGGAGTTCCTCAAGGGTCTGTTCTGTCCGCAACTCTCTTTTTGCTGCACATAAACGACCTGCTCAAGCCCGGTATCTTTGGGTATGCAGATGACAGCACAGTTGTGGAGAGATATCTGGCGCGTGTTCAGGCCAGACAGGATCAAGTACAGTCTGCTCGGGAGGCCATGGTAGAGCGTATGAATCTTACATTGCAGGCAGTCTCCAACTGGGGCAATACCAATCTTGTGAGATTCAATGCCACCAAAACGCAAGCGTGTCTGTTCTCCGCCAAAAGGAGCCCGTTCACCTTGGCTCCTACATTTCAGAATGTAACTCTGGAATACACCGACCGCCTTCAGTTATTAGGAGTCGAGATCACGTCGAACCTTAACTTTGGGCGGTTCATTGAGTCTAAGGCTAAAGCAGCTGCAAGGAAATTGGGAGTTCTTGCAAAAGTGCGGCGTTACTTTACTCCGGGACAGCTTCTGACCCTATATAAAGCTCAGGTCCGGTCGGCTGTAGAGTACTGCTGCCACATATGGGCTGGAGCTCCTAAATATCAACTGGCAGCCTTGGACTCGGTGGAGAGACGGGCCAAACGGCTAATCGGTGATCCAGACTTGGTTACTACCAATTTGTCCAATCTCGAACACAGACGTCGGGTGGCCAGTCTCTCGGTGTTCTACAGGTTACATTTTGGAGAGTGTGCGAAGGAATTACATGAGTTAATTCCCCCTTCCCCTTTCCATCATCGGACAACAAGACGCACGGCGGGTTTCCATCCTTTTGTTGTGGACATACCCTGCATTCAGACGAAGCGTTTTGCTTCGTCGTTCATAATGCGTACAGCAAAGGACTAGAATAATTTGCCTGCATCAGTCCTTCCGTCCGATTATAATGTGGGTGTCTTCAAGAGAAGAGTGAATAGGCTTTTTCTAAGCTAGTGTGCCTACCAACAAAAACTACATCGCCACTTACCATCAGGTGGGATTGTAGTTAAACGCTAGCTTATATTGTTTAAAAAAAAAAGAACTACAAATCCTTGCAAAAGAACACCGATTCCTATCAAGGATGATTCGCGAGGCTATTGAAATTAAAAAACATCCTAATTTCAATAGGGAAGATGGTTGGTTATTACCACCAGCTTGGGATCCTATAATTAATAAAATTAAGTCAAAAACCAAGCATACCACTGCAAGACTTCAAGACACAGTTAGCTCTTTCTGCGTAGATCGGACCAAAAATAATAATTAAAAGCTGAAGGTACTCCGGGTTAATTAGAACATCAGGACATCTGTCACCTCCGTCCCCCCGTGACCATGGGTTCTGTAACTTCACATTGGCAGAATTCTATTTGGAGAGGCCAAAACTAAAAGAAGAAGAAGATGGGTGCTGTAAAGCACTCGAAACGTCGGGTTGTAAATAACAAAATTAAACGCGATAAAATCCGTAAAATTAGTTTCATTTAAATGTTCCATTTTGTCATATTTTTTTTTAAATGAAACAACTGTGTCAAACAACTTAAATAAAATTTGATTTCAATATTTCAACTATAAAATGTATTAAGATAGATAAAAGTCAATAATTTTTGAGTTTCGTAACCTACTTATTTACTTTTTTTCTACTTATTATTTAGTATTTATCATTTTCAATTCGTGTAATTAAAATAAATAATATTAATATTTATACATAGTTCTTTATTTCCAACATAGTTAAAAGTATAATGGTACTGAACCTTCTTTTTTATTGAAGAACTAACAAACTAAAAGGGCGAACTACTTCGCCATAAGAATGCGATCTGAATTAAGCTCTCCCAATGGCGACCTGTTTTGCCCGAATCGAGTATAAAGACAGTTCACAGTTGACACAGCAAAATCATAGAGCATATAAAACTCGTACGTAAAATTTAATGCACAAATGCGTTAAAACGTAAAATAAAATGTAATTTATAAAGAATAGGGACGAAATTGAACTTTATGCAACAAGCTAACAAGGTAACGATTGAAAATATTAATATTATAAAATTGTAAATATTAAGGGGTAAGTAGGGATACCTATATAAATTATTAAAAATTACATAGCAATTAAAATACCAAAATGTATGATGTCCCTATTCATACTGAACGCGGGGTCAATGAAAAATGCGGCAAGGGGTGACTAGAGAAAAAATGTCAGGGTTGTTAATAGAAGGAAACAATATTTAATTATAAATTTAAGTTCTTCGAAATACGATTCTATAATTTTAGGTTACACAACTGCCCCTGAATGTTTTTATGTTTTCACATATTCTTGTAAAAACTTTATTGAATGTATTTTTAAAAATCTGTTCAGAAAATCCGGGTCTGCCATATTAATTTTGTTTTTTTTTTACCTCCATTACTATTACTAGAACTATGAAAATTAAATGTATCAAGAGCATATCCCAACTGGGAACAAATATTTAAGGATTTTTTACATTCTGAACGGAACTTCATCATATTTTTTATAAAAGTTCTTACGTTTAGGTGTAGGCATATCTGTAATCAAAACATCATGATAAGAACGACATATGCATGAAAGGTCAACAAGTGTATCTGCTGACCACCACCACGATATGAATAAGGACAATTTTTCAAAATGGGTGACAGAGAAGCTAATTCCAAATCTGACAAGAAAAGAAGTGCAAGTAGAGTTCTTGGAATCTTTTTCTAGTTCTGAATAAGGTGATAACTTATTTGTATAATTATTTAAATATAATAAATTAGTACATACATTAATTTACGATTGATTTATTTTTCATGACACATTTTCCTATGTTAGAACCCGATGTATAACAACATTCTTCATACACATCTAAACTAATATTATAAAGAGAGGAATGATTTGATTTTTTGTATGTTTGGTTGTAATGATTTAACTCAAAAACTACTGAACGATTTTAAAAATTCTTTCACCTTTAAACAACTAAGTACATTATCACCAACTAACATGAGTTGTATTGAATTTAAAAATAATACCGAGATTCCTACGAAAATTGATATGATGTAACTCAAGGTATCAAAAATTTACTGATAAAAGTCATTATTTGGTATGCGCTGCAAAAACTATAAATGATAAAGAAAATAATGTACTACATTTTCATAGTACTCATCATTACTCACAAAAATGTCCGCGAGGCTATATGTTTAACAATTATAGTTAAGTCACTATAGCCGCTTTTTGTTCAAATTAGTCTATCAAAACACGGGTTGAATCGAAAGATGATGTCATTCGTATCATGATATCAATCCTTATCCTACAAAATAGTTTCCTATTAAAGGTTGATAAAACTGAGATCCTTCGAAAATTGCAATGATTTAACTCGAGGTATCCAATTTTTTTTTAATAAAAGTCATTATTTGGCGTGCGCTCCAAAAACTATTGATGATAAATAAAATATTGTACTACATTTTCATAGTAATCATCATTACTCACAAAAAAGTCTGCGCGGCTATATGTCTAACTATTATAGTTAAGTAACAATAACCGCATTTTGTTCAAATTAGTCAATCAAAACACGGGTAGAATCTAAAGATGATGACATTCGTATCATAATATTAATCCTTATCCTACTAAATAGTTTCATAGTAAAGGTTGATTATGTACATATAAATTCCTCTTTCATTTATTCAAATCGGACCTATCGTTTCGAAGTTACGACGGGTATAAAAATGCTAACTAACAGTAAGAAAAATGGCGCCGTGTGAGCGAACAGCCCTACTCCCACCCGCGCTCCTCGCGAATGGACTAAGATCTATTAATTTGAGATGATCTATTAATTAAGCAACTATTTAATAGTGGTTTGTAATTTTAATTATATATTTTCTTTCATTTAAACTTTAAAACGCTCTTTAAAAAATACAGCAACTGCGGAGTCTCCCGATCGCCGCGCCGTTTCATGGCTTATGTTCCCATAAATAAAACATTATTTTGGTAAAATAACGTAATCTAATCTGACCAGCTGCATAGCCGCCGATGAGAATAGTTGCTAGAAAAAACGTTAGTGTAAGGAACTATTTGTCCAATTAAAATACTAATTTATCTTTCTAATATCTCTCTACCCGTGCGAAGCCGGGGCGGATCGCTAGTAACTAATATACTTCATGTTCATAAAACTAGACAAATTAAAATTAAACTATATCAAGATCGTTTAATTCAATTTTCCCAGTATTGCACACCACAAAATTTTATTCTCCCATTTGCTATGAGATACTGGTTTACCTCTCACTAGCATAAAACTGGTTTTATTTTGACACTTAAGTTGACACAAATGGCAACTTTTTTCTTTTTCTAATTCGGAAATTAATGAATTTTGAATTTTTTAAAGGCGAGTTGGACTACCAGATTGGAGATGAATTTTTTTTCTTGTAATAAGTTATCCAAATTCCGGAAAAATGGGAATATGTTGGAGCAAGGTCCGGGGAGTACGGTCGATATTGCAGACATTCCAATTCTAGTTTAGCGGTCGTCTGTTGTGCAGTGTGTGGTCTAGCGTTGTCCTGAAGCCGCAGTGGCCTAGAGCGATTGACCAGCCTCGGTTGTTTAGAAGCTTGTTCTTCCATCATGGTTTGCATTTGCTGACAAAAGATGTCTGCTGTAATCGTTTGACCAGATTTTAATAAGCTACAGTGAACGGCACTAGTCCTCTAAACACTCAGTAATTTTTTCTGGGTAAATTTTCGCTTGGGGCAGGATTTGGCTGGTTCTCCTAGGTTCAACCTTTGGACGAGCGCTTCCGATTATCGTACAGGATCCACTTTTCATCACAGGTAATGACCCGATTTAAAATCCATTCATTATTGTGCCGGTTGAGCAATGCAACGCAGAAGTCGAAGCCTGTTTGCTGGTTTGCTTCACCCAATTCATGACGTACCCACCGTTCAAGCTTTATTACTTTCCCTGTTTGCTTCGAGTGGATTAAAACAGTTTAATTACTCACAGCGAAGCCTGCAGCTAACTCTGAAGTGGTTTGCGATGGATCCGCTTCCACAATAGCCTTTAATTCTTTGCTTTATCCACTTGGTCCACTTTGGTCACCATATTTCAGATCAAAGTAGGCAGCAAAGAAGGTAGGCAGTACGACAAAACGCCAATTTCATATGTAGGGACCGAACATATTACCAATATTAGAAAACATTATTTTTATTCAGGTTTATCCTCGTCATCTCACTTAGTAAAAAGTACGTAGATATAAGAACTTTTTACATGCCAATTATTTTGTGTATACAAGCACGAATGGTGGCTCAGGGCCGTGTTTTGTGGCAATCTATAGGAGGAGGCCTATTTTCGGCAGTGAACTGTTGAGATTGAAATTTTGATGTATAATTTTTCAACAATTTCATTTTAATAGATTTTTCTCCTTATTTTCTCCGTTTAATAAAACTAATTTTACGGTTTTTATCGCGTTTAATTTTATTATTTGTAACCCAACATTAAGAGTGCTATACAGCACCCATGGTCACGTGGGGACTGAGGTGACAGATAGTCCCAATGTCCTATTTAACCCGGAGTACATAACTTTTAATTATTATGCTTGGTCCGATCTACGCAGGAAGAGCTCACTGTGTCTTGAAGTCTTACAGTGGTTAGCTTGGTTTTTGACTTAATTTTATGAATTATACGATCCCAAGCCGGTGATAGTATCCAACCATCTTTCCTATTGAAATTAGGATGTTTTTTTACTTTAAAAAGCCTCGGCAATCATCCTTGGTAAGAATCGGTGTTCTTTAGCAGGGATTTGTGGTCTATCCAAGTGGTGGATATTGGTTGTATAGCGGTTGTACAGTTACACAATGCTTTATCTTCTTCTTTCGAATGTCAAATTACTGATGACAGAAATAGAGAAATTAGTGTGTAACTATTCACTTGACTTATAACGTTTAATATGTTTCAAATGGCTGCAATTATTTCTTATCTGTATGTCAGAACATTGATATATGAATGGCGTTTACGATCTGTACTTTCTAGATATGGTAACGTTAAAGTATTTTTTAAATATACATTATTTTATTTATTTTATTTTTGTTAGTACGTTTTCAGACGTATTTTTATAATAAGCTAATGAATATATTTCATATGCCTTTATTTATCTATAAATATTTTTTTAAATCATTGTACTGTATCCATAATGCTATTTGGTCTATGCCATGTTGAAGTCAAAATAATACAGGCATATCCAGAAAGTGATGCGCGCGCATTTAGTATTCCATGTTTCTAAACATGGCAGGTCGTAGTGGATTTGACGATGGTAATCCCAGGTATTAAATTTTAAAAATATACTTAAAACTACTTCAGTTATTCCATCGGCATTTTGAAGTCCATAACTTACATACTATTAATCGCCAGTTGAAACTCTCTTATCCATTTTTTTAATACCTTTATTTTGTACTGAAAGATAACATTGAAAGAAAGTGATATTTTACCGAAGCGTGTGTATATTAATAATTTATCTTCCCAGTTCTTAAGCTCCTGTACCATCAATCAATTAGATATTGCCAAAATAATTGCGTTTGACAAAACTTATAGGTTATAAATTCCTTGGTTATCATAATGCGTACAGGGACTTCGGAGGCAGCAGGAGGACTCTTGGCGGGCGTCCGCTCCCTAATGAGCCTCCTTACAAGGCATACGTTGGAAATTTACCCTCCGGCATCATCCAGGGTGACATTAATAGAATCTTTCCCGTAAGTAATAACAATTTACATTATTTTATTTAACTACAAAATATAATTTGTTGCCTTTTTCTATTTAATTCGAAGGACTATGGTTATGACATTATGTTAACAATTTGGAATATTTTATCATTAACGTCTGTAAATATTGTTTTTAGGATTTGAGATATTCATGCTTATATTTAACAACTGAAACATGCTTGATGTAATAAATTATTCTTATCTCTTTTGTTTAAAATTTCGCAAATTATCTTATAATTTCTTAGTGTCTCTATAATAGCAAAGATGATGTCACCTATGGTCAATAATAGCAATATGTGTTGCTTTAGTTTTACGTAAAAAATGTTAAGATATTGTCAACGATCTACATTGATCTTTATTACTTGGTTTTAGCCACATTTTATCTTCATGGTGGCTGTTGGATTTGTATACTTCAGTGTATACATGTGGCATATTGAAACATTATTCACTGAAATGGTACCTGAGCAACTGAAAAATATTTCTGATATAACTACTTCTTAAATCTAAATATTTGTTTTATTTCTTAACTGCCTATATTATTTTGTAAATAATAATTATCTTGTATATATAACTCTGGGCAGTCATTATGATGACCGTGTGGCCTAGCTATCTGGTTAGTACACCAGATATATATGCTGCGGCTTCTTACTTTGAATACCAGTTGGAGTCAACATTTGTGCAAAACACATATTGTTGTTTTAAGGTCTGGTTGTGTTGTGTATGTGAAATATATGTTTGTAAAATACACCCACAATACAGGAGTAATCCTAATGTGGCCCATCGTTTTTTAAAAAACCAAATTAATGATTATTTTTTGCAGGACTTATCCATCAAAAATGTTAGGTTGGTTATGGATAAAGAAACCGACAAATTCAAAGGATTTTGCTATGTGGAATTTGAATACTTAGAGGATTTGATTAAAGCAATTGAAATGAATGGAGTTTTAAATGTAGATGGTAATTTTGTAAAAATTGATGTGGCCGAAGAAAAAAGAAATGACAGGTGAGGAGGTTATATCATTAATTTCTTTTAAAACTTGACAAAAAATAACAGTCATCCTGCAGTTACAGCTTATTAATGTTTTAATGTATTTTACTCATTTAATTTTCTGGCAGTGATAAAAATTTTGTTGTTCACAATAATTGAAATAACTATTCTTTTAAGGCATTCTAAATAATCTAATTAATTCATTAATTTATTTGCTTTTAATTAGTTTTATAGATATAAAATGTTGAATATAGTTTTATTATGAGGAATTAGTACAGATTTTTCATATTAACACTCATATTCATTCTCACAAAATACATAGAGTAGTAACTTTTGTCGACAACACAAAAAGTAATAGTTAGTGTTTCTTTTAGTATAGCACTTTTTTAATATAGTATATTGTTATTATAGTGTATATTTCGAGTTTTGATTTATAATATTAATGGTGTATTATGCTGGAAGTGTTTGTTAAGGTTACAGTGATTGAAAAATTCTATTCCAGTCTGAAATTGTTGTATTTTTCTATTTTATTACATAATGCTAAAAAATTTGCATTTTTAATAATTTTTAGCTCTAGCAGACATGATAACACTGTCATAACTGACAACAATTAGCACTGCCAGGAACATTCACCCTTTATATGAACCTCATTTAGGACTACTCCTTATATAATACGTACTTTACTAGTTGAAAATGGTTAAATTTATCTGATATTCCAATTTTGCTGTTAATTACACTTAACCATAAATATCATTAATTTTTAAATTTACAGAGGTGGTTTCGATCGCGGTCGGCGCGACGGCCGAGACGGCGGCCGGGATGGTGGACGTGGTGGAGGCGGCGGCGGCGGCTTCAGAAGAGAGGGGGGCGGCGGCGGTGGTGGAGGGGGACGCGGTACGTACAAAAACTTTGATGGGCTCGAGCGCAGAGGACCTAGGCATCAGGGTGCAGGGTTCATACATGGTAACACCATTACCACATCATTGCCAAATGAGAAGAGAAGACTTGCTTATAGACTGCAATAATAATAAATCAAAAATATTTATTAAGGCTTTTTTAAAGCTCCTGTGAACATGATAAATTTTAAAAGTTCACGAAAATGGACATCTTTAGAGAACAATGCAACAAACTCTGGAGGTCATTTCTTATACATTAATAATTTTATAATGGAATTAATTACAATAAGTTATTATACAGTAAATGGTAGAGTAAAATGCCAGCTAATCACTAGTGCAGAAAGTATTTTTTTTTATATCTTATATAAACTCATAAAGATTTCCATAAATTTTAATACACCTGTATAAAAAAGTTTGTGGCATTTGATTTAGTTTGAGCTTGAAGCACTTCAATCAAGAGAATTTAAATTTTTACACAGTACACAAATAAATATAAGTGGAAGTATGTTTCTTTTGAATAATTCTCATATAGACTCATAAGCTAGATATTACATGCTTTTGTAATATTAAAATGTTACAAAGAAACTTGTAGATTATGAAAGTGCAATAAGATTATACATTGTGAAAGTAAGCAAAATATACTATGATAAGTAAACTTAAAGAGGCATTACTTTGCGGAAGTCCATTCCAGTAAAGGAGAGAAACAAAGTTGATGTTTAAAGATCAGCATGCATGCCATGTGGTGGCGTCCTAAGAGAATCTACCACTACATCTCATCCCATGAGTATATAATAATATCTAATCCCATAGATAATAAAAATCAGGCGATGGTGAGCATCATCTTGGAACATCTGAATAAAAAAACTGCAGTTGCCAACCCATCTGCCAAGCGTGGTAACTATGGCAAAATCCTCTAAATTGAGAGCTACAAACTTTTGTGGCAATCAATTAGGTAGGCATATGTTCAGCAGTGGACTAGTTGTGGACTGAAATAATGATAATGATGCATGCTTGCCACTTGCCACTTGTGCACAGTATTGTGTAGGAGCGGGTTGAGCTATTCAAAAACTGTGTAATACCCATATTTTTTAGGAATCTCTAGCAAAAACGGGAACCTTGTAATTTCTTTTTATTTTACTTGTAGACTATTGGATTGCTATATAGATGAAATTTTGATGATGTGTTTCTTATTACTGCTATACAATGATGCAGTGAATAAAAAAAAGAGGTGGCATACCACGGAAGAAATACTAATGAATGATTTATAACACTGAATAATTATAAGGCTAATTAGGTATACAAAAAAAATAAAATTCCTTTATGGGATACTTCAACATGGTTATGTTGTCGTCACTAATCAAATTTCATATCTACATAGGTGAAACATCTGTGAATTTGTATATATTTGGCTGCAAACATCTGTTAAACATGAGTAATCTCTTTGTAACAAGACTATAAATCTTCTTTATTTTTTATGAACAAGACCGTTAGTATTAAGGAGAAATAAAAAGAACCAAGTGATTGCAATAAATAACTTCACCGTCATTGCATATTTTAGCTAAACTTAAAGAAAATTTTATTATTTAAAAAGGTTTGAAATTTTATGGAGTTGTATTAATGTATTACTTTATTTATGTTTACAAGTCTTCCCGTTTTGTGCTCATTATGGCATTGAATTAAACTGGTGTTCATCTCATTTATTTTAACTAACTGGTAATCAACTATGGACATTTTTCTTGTATTTTGTGGAAGGAGTTGAGGAAATATTCTACTATGGTATGAATAAGTATCAATAATTTTTTTTAATAAAATAATAACGGATACTATATTAGTGTTCTTAAAACAATGTAACTCAGATTATTTGCATTGTTAAATGTTAAAATTTTAGAATTTGAACTATACTATTTGGTAATGATGGTATATTTTCACACTGTTTTACTGGTGGTAGGATTCCTATGCAGGAATCCGTCTAGGTAGATAGAACTCCAGGGCCAGTTACTCTGTTGTGAAGCAGTAGTGTGCAAACATTACTGTGTTTCGGTTTAAAGGGCACTGAGAGCTAGCATAGTCACTGGGCGTATGAGATTTAGAGACCGACATAAATGTCCTGAGTGACAAAGCATTTGTTATAGACGTTGCGCTTACCATCAGCTAAACTTGTTGCTCGTTTCGTCACTTTAAAAAATTTTGTGTAGTTTTGACCTTATTTGCTATTAGTTCTAACTCGTTTGGTAATTCATTCATAAACTATATACTAACTGCAGTAACTTAGTTAACATCATCATCATCATCATATTTCACAAGTCCACTGCTGAACGTAGGCCCATAGATTGCCACAAAATACGGTCTTGAGATACCTACATTCACAGACTCCTTGCAAAACCGCGACTATCGTCGCACCATCTAGTGGTCGGTCGACCTACATTGCGTTTGCCAATCGAAAACCTTTCTTCACCAATAGTTATTGGTTCTACGAGCTGTATGGCCGGCGCATTGTCTATTCAGCTTGCTGATCCTTAGAGCTATGTTTGTCACCCTAATTCTACCGTGTATATACAAGTTAACATGGTACAATCGTTCTACTATTTAGCACGTATTTACGACACATACGCGCTATGCATACACACTACACAATTTTAATAAGCAGGTTTGTAAGTAGGAACTGCTTACTTACTTATTTATTTATTTATTCTTTAATGAACACTACAGGAACAAAAGGCGGACTTAATGCTAAAAGCATTCTCTGCCAGTGAACCTTTGGGCAGTGAGTAAACGACGAAGGCGGATACAAAGGAACGATATAATATATAATACTTATTAAATATACCTACACTACACTTATTTATACTAAACTATTTATAGCCCTCTGAATGAATTTTGAAAGTCTTCAAGCCTCTTTGTTCCTCTGTTTATTTGTTTCCTTTTCACGGTTCAACCGCTGTACCGATCTAGACGAAATTTGGTTCGGAGATAACATGCTTCCTGGAGACATACATAGAATACTTTGTATCTTGGAAAATCAAATATATTTCACGGGATGTTTAAAAACCTTCATCCATGCGGACGAAGTCGCGAGCATCAGCTAGTGTTTTATATAAGCATTAAGAGATGAATCACCTATGTTTTGGTTCTTCGGCGAGAATGGGCCGCAGTCACCAACTATACCATCAGCATTCAGCTGTATAACATATTTAAGTTAACAGAATCAGGTGTTACTTTGCGGAAATCCATCCAAAGGAAAGAAAGTTAATTAGCTTAAATCCGCATGCAAAATTTAAAATGTTGTGTATCACCTAGTTTTTGAGGGAGGGCGGGCGGTGCTCTACAAAAACTAGGTAACACACTATTTTAAATTTTGCATGCGGATTTAAGCTAATTAACTTTCTTTCCTTTATTACATATTTAAGTGTTAGTCCGTTTAGTTCTTTTTTCTTATTTAATAACATGTATTTCGGCCTGAAGGACAGTGAGAGCTATTGTGATTACCGGACATATGAGACTTAAGAACAGAATTCTCAGGGGGAAGGGTGCAGTGTGGTGTTACACAGACATGTTCTGGGTGACAAAGCATTTGTTATGTGCAGATGTTGCACTTTCTATCATGTGAATGTTTAGCTCGCCTCGTCAATATATATTATTAAAATAAATAGGTGGACTGATCCGATGACATATGGACTTTTGGCGCCAACTCGAAAAGTGGCGTTAGTGTTTTTATTGAATTTTGAAAATATGAAGAAATGAATATGAAGAAAATTTGAAGATATTTTATTATGCAGCAAGTGTTCGTGAAAGTGTTGAAAAATTGAATTTAAGATCAAAGATCAGTTCAACAAATCTTAAGTAATAGTAAACTATCATTTCACTGTTGATCGTAATTTTGAATTCTTGTTACTTGAAGAAAGCTACTTAACTAAAAGTAATACGATTATATTTATACTCGTACGTGTATATGTTAGTTCACACTGTAAAATAGTTTACGACTCTTTCTATAAATAAACTAATAATAAAATATAATGGTAAAATAATTACTCGATATTGGGCAAAAACGGTTCGATTTAGTAGTAGCATTAGAAGAAAAAGAACTCTCTGTAATATACGAGTACATATGATTTGTTTTCTTCTTTTTGATCCTGGCAATCAGCTACGAGCTATTTTCTCCAACTGTCGAGTAATAATTTAATTATAACAAGGACTTCGTTTAGATCGACAGTAAAATTATAGTTGACTTTTACTGAAGAATTGCTGGACTGATGGGAGACAAGACGAAAAGCCCGTTTTGGTTTCGAATTGAATTTTATAATCACTGTACACTTTCGCGAGCACTTGCTGCATATCAAAGTATATATTTAACTTAAAAACAATATACAGAAATAACAAAATTCAATAAAAACACTGCCGCCACTTTTCGCGGTGGCGCCAAAAGTCCACGATTTGTTTTAATTTGAGCGTTCGTTATGTGTAGAGCGAGAACGCGAACGAGGGGGATCTTCTGGCGGTGGCAGCGGCGGCGGGGGCGGAGGCGTGGGAGGCGGCGTGGGCCCGGGCGGGGGCGGCGGAGAGCGGTGGGGAGACCGCGGCCGCGGCGAGGAAGCGCGCGGCGATTGGGGCCGCATGGGCCGCGCCGCGCCGCTGCCCGCAAGCGCCGCCAAACCGCGGCGCTCCTTCGACGATATGCCGCCCGCCAGGCCCGGTACGTCGATCTCGTATTCACGCACGCACACACGCTCACACTTACGTACTCACACACGCACGCTCCCACATATGCACGGACTTAAAATCAAACATGTGCACTCACGCACGCAGGTACACACGCTCACATTGGAGTGGATATGGTCGCTTTGACTGATGGTAATAATCCTATGCAGGTGATTCAGTGATAATTATTATGTACCTAAGGACCACCTAGTCAGGGGTGGTCAACAGGTCGATCGCGATCGACCGGTCGTTCTTCGAGTCGAGCCATAATTTTTGAAAAATACATAGACTGTTATTATGAAGAGCGGCTCATTTTTATAAAAATGTCAACTAGCCGATCGCCGAATAAATAACTCATGGAAAAGTCGGACCGCCGAATAAAAAATTATTGCAAAGTCGATCTTAAACTTAAAATAGTTGGCCACCCCTGCTCTTGGTGGACCCTAGGTACTTACGACAGCGCAAGTTAAACTTCAACAACAGCTTGTTTATAGTCCACTCCGCGTGGTTTACCGTTCAGATTTTTCAGAGGTTACATTACTACTACGCCGCAGGTTCGGGTTCGAATCCCAGCCTGAGACAATATTTGTGTGAAAAAACAAATTCAGGTCTGCTTGTGTTGGGAATGTCCCCGTGTCTCTGACACTGCACACTATTCTTACTCCGGTCTTATTGCATGAGTATTACATTGGGAGCGGGTAAGTAGGGACAAGTGCCTCTATGTTTGCACTATGATATTACCTGCCCAGTTGATAGCTTCCGCCAGTCCAGAACCGGCCAGGAAAGACATCAATAACCCACTGTTGGACTTTTTTTTAATAGGAGAGGGAGCAAACATAGACTCCTCCCGAAAGGGAGGCTTTGCAGAGGACGACACTGCGACTTACATGCATTCGGTCTAGCAGTTGTATGCAAACCTCCAAGTTGTGAGTGGCATCGCAACTTAATACCAGTTTGCTCGTCTCGTAACGTACTACCATAAAAATCGTGTATTAAGCGTTTTTATGGCGCAGTTGACAATAGGTCTGCATATAAGTATCCTCGTGGGAACGCAATGGGGAGTCAGAATCTTATTGACTCGTACCAAAATGGCGGCGACGTGGTTCGCCACCCGTCACTTGTCGCTTACCACGAGGGTGAAAAGTGGTCTAACTGTGTGGCCTCTGCCTATCCCTAATATGGGGAAAAAGGCGTGACTGTATTTATACGTATAAAACGCTTCGCTTCGAATCGCTTGCCAGGCATGATGATTAAAGCAATATATTTAGTTATATTCATTCCTCTGTCTCTATTTTGCCAACGAACGTCACGACGTACGGAGAGATATCATCCTTACGTAATCAATCCCTGGATCTCTTCGAATCGCTTTGTATTTTCGTTTCTGGCCCACGCCACTTAACACCAGGTGGAATCTTAGCCAATCGACAATAAAAAAAAGAGCGCGTGCAACTCAGCACATGTGCCAAAAGTGAAGATTATATATATTAGACATTTGTTTAAAATTAAAATAAATGTGAATTTCCACAAAAAAGTAAAGTTACTATTAAGTATGAAACACATAAAATGAAACAATATTAAGTCACAGAGAAATTCGTAGTGTTTATTTTGGAATATCACTACATATATATATCTATCTATCTATATATATATATATATATATATATAGCTATATATATATATATATATATATATATATATATATATATACACATTTAAATCGGTTACACAATTAGTCGTGTCTGAATGCAGTCTACATTCTCGGTGCGAGCCTATCAGAATATGAGTCTGGCTTATGAAATTTCTTTGGCTATGATTGACCACTCATGATTGCAACTTTTAGTATGAATTCCTACAAGCATGTAGGGTATTACATAAGGCATTTTATATTACTTAAGTGAATTTCGATGGAATGCAAGTTTGTACAATGCTAATATTTAGAATCGAGTACAGAATTTATGTAAATAGTTTGTGAAACGCATTAATTATGTAAGATTGTCAACAGTTACAGCCTATAAATTTCCCACTTCTGAACACAGGGCTCCTTGTTTCTGAGAGCGTTTTTGGAGCTGGGAAAAATCTGCCACGCTGCTCCAGTGCAGGTTGGCGGACTTCACACGTCTTCCAAAATGTGGTGGCGGCTTAAAAGAATCTTCCACTCCATCTCTTTCCGTAGGTGTCATAAAAGTCGACAGAGGGAAAATAAAAACCAGGAGATGGGCAGAATCATCTTCCTAGAACATCTGAATAAATAATCTACTCTCACCACAGAAATTTTACTATCACCGCGCTCAAAGAAATTTCTCTTCAAAAATCTTACTACCGCCTCTTTCTCACACATTCATGCTTTAATATTTTGGAAGTCGATGAAAAATAAAGTTAAAATTGCATCGTTAATAATAACGATAAGATTATATTCTATACAGGAAACAGCTTTCATGGATAATGGGATGGACGCCACTGCGGCGTATACAATCACAGATGACTACACTTCCCACACATAAACAGCTTTTGACGGTCAGCTAATGTGGGCTACGGAGGGGCAACAAAATAATGTTGTCAGTTTATTTAGCAACGTGATTTTTACATTACAGACACGTCAGGCAGACCAAAGCTGGTGCTCGAGCCGAGGACGGTGAAGGAGCCAGTGAACTCCCTGGCGTCTACAAGCCAGGCTTCGTCAATATTCGGTGGCGCGCGGCCGAGAGAAGAGCGGCTTAAAGAGCTAGCGGGGGAGTAAACTAACTAGTCTCCACCATATTCCCCCTCCTTTGTGTACATGTATCGTTCCGACGTCCGCTAATGACCATCTTCCCCCCCTCCCCCCAATTCATTGTGCAAAAGCATATTGTACATGAACTTGAAGGATTTTTTTGTTAGGTTGTAAATCATTTTTATCGTATTTGTATTTTGTTAGCTTTATTATGTGTCTAACTGGATTAGCTTATTGTTTTCTCGCGCTTCGCAAGTCGATGCCTCGACTTGGTTGATGTATTTAAAATGCTAGTGTTCGATTTTACTTTTCTGTAATACACACTTGCGCGTACGATAATTCGGCTTGTATAATTCAATTCTGAGGAAATTGAGTATTTTTTTTTTTCGTTGATATTGTTATTACACTATGTGGTAAAAACATTTTTATTTACTATTACGATGTACGTGGCGGTTGCAGAGCTTCCTAATCGATCCTCTGTTGTAATGATTTTTCCTTTTGTTTGTTAGGTCATGAAAAATTAATCATTGAATAAGTAATTATGAAGGATAATTTAAGAGTTGATAATATGGTGATGTAATTATGGTGTCATTAATAAATTTAACTTCCACGTACTTGGATTTCTACTTTATTAAATATATTGTGTAATGTCATAAGTAACGTGGCGGAGAAAAAAAATCGCAAAATTGTAACTGATAATAGAAAAATTAATAAAAAGTGAACTCTTTGTAACCGAGAATTTGTCTAAACAACCTTATAAGTACCGTAAGTTTCCCTTAGCTTATGTCACCCCCTACCCGTTTTGATCTAATCGATTTACTCTTTGAACCTTTGTAGATCTAATGTGTTTTGAACTTCATAAGTATATTAAAATATTTTTAAATATAGAAAAAAAAAAAGAATATACCATTGCATTTTACTGGTGGTAGAAATCCGTCTAGAGAGCTGTGAAGCAGTAGTGTGCAAATACTTTACTGTGTTTCAGTTTGAAGAACCCTGCTAGCTATAGATCAGCTGATAGGTATCCGACAGAGTAGAATAGCACCTACCGAGGTGTCGTAAGAGGCGACTAAGGTATTGTACGGACAGCCTTTATTCGTGCCGAATAATACCATAAAATGCAATGCTGTCACTATAGTGCTCGAGGGAATGCAATTAAGTGTTTTATTTGATTCCTTCCAAAATAGCGGCGACCTGGTTCACCACCCGTCACGTCTCATTTCCCGCGTGGGCGAAAAGTGGGCTACGTATGTAAAATCTGCCTACCCCTTTTATGAAGAAAAAGGCGTGACTGTATGTATGTATATGTATGTATCATAGCTATGAGACTTAAGAACTAAACAATAAACAAAATAAAACTCATGTAAAAAAAATACATACAACAATAACAAACAAAAGTAAAAAAAAAAATTCTATGCTTAGTATAATGTCACTACGACAACTATATGGCGAATACCTGAATTATAAAGTGTTGTCAAAAAAAAGGGTTTCATGGTGAAGTGCATATTGTGGTGCCATACTGAAATGTTATGGCGAGACACCCATTGTATTTACCTTATGTGAACGATTTGGTTGTTTTGCTTACTTGTGGGTCCCGCAAGTCGACGAAGGGAAATTCCAGAAAACCGCAACGATCTCCGACAGTTGGAATCTGAAATATTCCAGACCAACTTTATCCAGATCGTGACGGGCAGCATCTAAAGGTGGCTATACAACCTAAATGAAAAATGTTTATTTCAGCCAAAAATAATAAAGCATACATTTTAGTTTGTCCAGATCGTTGCTATGCTGAAAATCGATTCTTTATCAGACCAACGATAGATCGTAGAGTGTATGCGGCCGGTTTGTACAGTTCTTTAGTCGTCTGGCATGAGGGGTACATCTGACCCTCACGGAAAATATGAAGCTATCGTCACTGTAATCTTTGCAGCGTTGTGATTATCACAATTTGCTTGTGGTAGGATACCCATGCAGGAATCCGTCTAGGTAGGTACTATCGGTGTGAGTTATTCTACCGTGTAGCAGTAGTGTGCTTACGTAACTGTTTCGGTTTCAAGGGCACTAACAGATAGTATAATTACTGGGCATATGAGACTTAAGCATTGATTGATGTCTCAGGGTGACCAACGCAGTGTGGTGCCATACAGAAATAATGTAGGTGACACATCCAAGTTGTAGTTACGTTTTGCTCGTATTTTAACAACTCTTGTTTTTTTACAAGCTTTTATTTAACTTATTTTATTTTTACCATCACTCGGTAAAAAGTAAAGCAACAACCTATAAATATCCCACTGCAGAACCTGTGCTCCTCTCTTTTTTTAAAGAGCTTTCGAGTTTGGAAGAATCCGATACGCTGCTCCTCTGCGGGTTGGCGGACTTCATATTCCCTCGAAATTTTAATTCCTCCTACAACCTAGGTCTAAAATCATATTAATAACCTTAAAAAAATATTGCTAGGTAAAAAAGTATATTTCTTCTGGCAGTTATTAAAAATTGCAATGGATTTTCGATATTTTGGAATGGATTTTACTTGTAGGATTCCTATGCCTCCGCAACGCCAGTTATCCTGCAGTCTAGCAGTAGTGTGCTTAGGTTACTGTTTCGGTCTGAAGGGCACCGATAGCTAGTGCAATTACTGGGAATTAAAAACAGATGTTTCATTGTGAAGAGCGCAGTGCGGTGTTACACAGATATGTTCTGGGTGACAAAACATTTCTTATGGGCAGACATGCCAGGGAGTACTTGAGTTACTTGCCGGTATAAAGTACCGGGTAAGCGACCATAGCCTCCTGACCTACTGCTGTCTCCTGCTCCTTCCAGATAGTAGTATCCTAAACCTTATAATTCTCAACTTCCGCATTTTCTACCCCAAGTCTACTTCCTACCTATTCTTCTTCTCTTCCTCTCTGCCAAGCCGGTGGTAGTTGTACAGATCAGAATAAAGCTAGCCTTACCTTACCATGCATGGCTCTGTTTGGGTCGACAACATCTTTCCTAGGTACTCTTGGGAATGCAATGGGTAGTACGAATTTTAACTGTAACCAAAATAGCGGTGACGTGGTTCACTAGCCGTCACGTTTTTTTCACGAGTGGGCGAAAAGTGGGCTACGGATGTGGTCTCTGCCTACCCCAATGGGAAAGAGGCTTGACTTTATGAGTATGTATGTAGACATGGCACTTAGCTGCAGGAGAATGATTTGCTCTTCACGTCACTATGCAAAAAATCTACCTAAAATAATGGACTAAAGTAAGGTTGCAGTTTTTTGTTCATACTTTTAAAAAATTATTTTGATTATTTAACATCTTTTATGTCTGTGGAGGCTGACAGTCACATGAAGATGACTGCATGACTTTAGTATTTACACTTGTTAATAATACATTGTTTTGTTTTGAATCACCAATAACAGTAGTGTGTCAAATTTTGTGCTACTATCGGTTTCACAGGTAAAAATTATCTGCCAAGCACAAGCACTTTATGGAATCTACTGCTGCAAGCAGTTTTTCTGGACCAAAATGACTTGGGGACCTTCAAGAAAGGAGCCTATTCCTTTCTCTAAGGCCAGCAACACATTTGCTATTCCTCGGGTGTTGTAGATGTTCATCGGTGGCAGTGATCACTTTCCAAGCCACATTCTAAAAAAAAACAGTACAAGTATGAATTGACCACAGCTGTTTAATTTTATTTTTTGCTCATCTTATAATCATGAATAATTGGGTAACCAAGTTATATATTTTAAACAACTTATTAATAAATCATAAGCTAATAAAATTCTTGCTGAAATAAAATAACATGTTTTTTTTTAATTGTTTATTATATATCAAGATCTTCATCTGGATCCTCGTCATCCCAGTCATCAACTGCATCTGGTTCATAGTAAACTTTACTCTGACCCTCATTTATTTTACTCATGTAAGGCAACTTTAATTTATACTTCTCGAGTTTCTGTGTTTGGTCCACTTCTATTTTAAAAGTAGTTAGACTTCCTGGCAAAGGTTTTACTGGTTCATCTTCCTTAGCTATCTCATTTGTTACACGCTCACATTTTAATGCAGATGTCATAGAATCATAGACCAACATTTCTTCAGTTTTGAATAACTTATTCCCTATTTTTAATTGGACAGCAACCTTTATTGAATTGATATCATTAAATGATATAAAAGCATTTGCTATATGATTTAAGTGTTTTTGTAATTTAGAAGAAGGGTGCAGGCAATCTTTGTGTAACACCAGTATAAGTTTTTTAACATTTTCGTTACCTTGGAGTTTCTTAATGTAGTTTAAAGTTTTGCACCATCCCAGGGTCATAGCCATTTGATTTACTGAATCGATAAAAATACAGCACTCTTGATTAGTGTACTCCGTAAACTTAAATATTTCAAGTTCTTTGTGTAATTGTAGTAACTTTTCTGCGAAAACATTTTTCCATACACTAAAAGACTGTTCGTAGCAAAATATATTCAAAGGTAGGTTATCTGAAAGTACATCTTTTAGAAGAGGTATTATGTTGCTATTATAGCTGTCTTCAAACACCACCATAGGTGCAGATCTTAATTTTAATAATGTCATTTTTATTATATTATTTCCCAAAAACGTGTTATTAAAAGGGCAGTAAACTATTTAAATAATCTTTAGAGTAAACAGTATGATGTATAATATAATGAGGCGAAGAGACGAGTCTTGTTTTTACTCGAGCGACTCCAGAGAATTTGTCAAACTCGTAAACGAGTGAAAAATAATTTGACTCATGTCAAGTCGGCGCACCGAGCAGATTCGATGAGCGCTAGATGCCACTTCGCTAGTCTACGTCACACAGATTTTTTTACTAAAAACGTTTTCTAAAAACTTCTAAATGTAGTAGAATATGTTTGTCATCTTTACATGAAAACTAAACAAATTACAAGTTTAATACAGATATTTGATTTTTTTTTATTTAGAGCAGTCGAAACTCCACTCGAGTGATAACATTTACTCGAAAACTCGAGTACGACTCGAGTGACGTAATACAATTATTCGTAGGACTCTAGTCACGAAATCCTCGAGTCGCATCAAAGTCAAAGTCAAAATTTCTTATGATGGGTCTTTTGAACGTAAAAATCTACACCGGTTCAAAAAATGTCCTTCTCAGAGAAGAACCGGTCAGAAACTCTGAGGGTCTTTCTTTTTTCAATGCCATATTACATAATTTCATTTATAGATTACAAAAAAAATTACATCATAAATTTAGTAGCCAGGGGGTTTGCAAGTGCAGAGTATGAGTTATTTCCACACGTCTTTGTCCTCTATTTAATGGTCTATTTTATAATACGCTTTATCTAATAATGTCTTCTTGATAAGTTTTTTAAAATCCATGTCCAATTGTTGTGTTACACTTATAAGATTTTTATTATAAAACTTTATACATCTACTAAGAAAAGACTTTCTAGTTTTAGCCAACCTAAACATAGGAACCTCTAGCGTGTCATCTCGACCCATTGTACAGGATACAGTCAAATTTTGGTAAATAAATTAATGTTTTCTCCTACGTACATAATATTTTCAAAAATAAACAACGACGGAAATGTCAAGATAATAATCTCCCTGAATAGTTCTCTTAGCGACTCGCGAGATCCCAAGTTAAAGATTGCCCGAAATGCTTGTTTTGAAAAATTAATATTGTTTCCAATCCAGCTGCGGATTCCCACAGTAATAAGCCATAGCCAAACTGCCAAAATATACTAATTTAGCAGTAGCTTCATCAGTCAGCTGTCTAATCTTTCTTATTGCAAAAATGGCAGAACTTAATTTCGGAGCTATTTTTTCATGTGTGCTCCCCACTGTAACTTGGAATCAATAGTGCCTTAATTGGCTCACTATCAGACAAACGCGTAATTCTAGAATTTTGCTTGTTCTCTTCTTCATTTTAAATGATCCTACTTCTTATCTAAAGGACAAATTTCAGTATTTTTCTTTTACCCATGATAGGGTTCTTCGTTCCTCATCTAACAACCATAAGATTAGTATTCAACATCACTTCACCGATTTCTTTGGTAATTCTTTTATTGTACAGGCTACACTTCTCCTTAACTTCTCCTGGAACTCCTTACCCGAAGACGTAAGAAAGCAAAATATCGCAAAAGTTATCCTTCAAAAGAGTGGTACGTGAATATTTATTAAAAACTCCTATTGTAAAATGAGATCGACAAAATTCCATCAGTAATTGTATATAAATGTATGTACTCATAAGTGTATATATTTACGTGTGTATATGTTTATATATATATCTGAATGTTTATCTAAACTATATAATATTATAAAGAGGAAAGATTTGATTTTTTGTATGTTTGGTTGTAATGATTAGACTCAAAACCTACTCAACTTTCTTTTCTATATATAGCTAACATTATCAGCGTTTAACATGAGTTATATTTAATAAAAAAAAACTGAGATCCTTCGAAAATTGCAATGATTTAACTCGAGGTATCCAATTTTTTTTTAATAAAAGTCATTATTTGGCGTGCTCTCCAAAAACTATTGATGATAAATAAAATATTGTACTACATTTTGCCTACCAGCATTTTGTTCAAATTAGTCAATCAAAACACGGGTAGAATCTAAAGATGATGACATTCGTATCATAATATTAACCCTTATCCTACTAAATCGTTTCATAGTAAAGGTTGATTATGTACATATAAATTCATCTTTAAATTATTCGAATCGGACCTATCGTCTAGAAATTACGACGGGTATAAAAATGCTAAAAGTAAGAAAAATGCCGCGGTGTAAGCGGACAGCCCTACGCCCACCCGCGCTACTAGCGAATGGACTAAGATCAATTCATTACCAACCTACTCATTTTATTTTTTGTAAACTAGAAACAATTGAATAGTGGTTTGTAATTTGTAAAAAATTATAATTTTTTTTTATTTAAAACTTTGAAACGCTCTTAAAATACAGCGGCCGCGGTCTCAAACGCCGCGCCGCCGCTCGGCTTCTGCGACTTGGGCATCATCGACGTGCACGGCTCTCTTTGCGCAGCGGTCGTGAGCAGTCGCTTTATTTTGTTAACACGACATCAAATATCGTTTACAAGGAAGCTCTAAGCCACTAATCTTTCATAGCTTATGTTCCCATAAATAAAACATTATTTTGGTCTTACCTGATCAGCTGCAGAGCCGTCGATGAGAATAGTCGTTACACAAAATGTTAGTGAAGGGATTGTCGTTGTTCTATTTGCCGAAATAAAGTACTAACCTTTCTAATATCTATCTACCCGTGCGAAGCCGGGGCGGATCGCTAGTATGTAATATGTTTATGATGTTTTAGTTGTGTTGTCAAAATGTTTTCTAATCCAGAATTTCTAAAGCACCTATCAAATTATTTCTTCATGCACGTGGTTGACTGGAAGAGAATGCTAAAAGGCATCTGTGCCTTTCCTCCTTTCCTTTTTTTATAAAGATGAATACATTAAATAGTAAATAAATAAATAGTGATTCCAAGGAATACAGTTGAATTTTCTAACGTAAGATTAGAATTCTGTAAATTAATATTAATATCACCGACTTAGACATTTTAAAGTGTAAAAATTTTGTTTTGCCTGCATTTAAAACTAAATTGTTTGCCGCAAACCATTTGGAAACAATATCTAGAGTTTTATTGGGCTGTTCCAGCGTTAAGTCATTTCTATTAACTTTAAACAACACTGATGTATCATCGGCAAACAAAACTATATCAGACATTTTTTGTACCAAATATGGTAGATCATTAATGTAAACCTAGGACAGAAATGGACCAATGGATCGAATTCTGAGGAACACCCATTTTTACTGCATAACCTGACGACTTAACACCGCTATGAGGGAATTGCGAGTTCATAAACTTTGTACGAAAACTTTTTTTAAACTCCTTCAGGAAGAGGAAAACTGGGAGAACCTCCTTTCCTTCGACTGCCAAAAGAACCTACCATTGCCAAAGATCCCCGATCAACCCACTTACTATTCTCGGCAGCTGCATTTTTATAGTTATTATATCGTAAGGAGTTCCTCTCGTAACCCTCTTTGGAAGGAGAACGTTTTTGCGTACACATGGACGGAAGAAACTGTTCATAAAGGTACTAACGAAATTTCTACAGCGGTTATTCATTGATTAAATAATCTGGACACCACTCATATTGAAACCATACGCTTAATGGCGGACGGGTGTGGGGGCCATAATAAAATTCCATTTTGTTATGTGCCGTCATGCATTGGCTTTATTCAACCTCAAATTTAATCAAACGCTTTGAGATCATTTTCTTATTAACGAGACACTCCTTTCTACCATCAGACAGGGTATTTACATTAACTGAAAAGCAAATAAGGAAGAAGAAAACAATCCTCAAGCCCGAGGAGTACATACATATCGTACAAGTACACGTAACTGAGGATCGTTTAGGGATTGATGTACCTACCCTCGATTATAAAACGCAATATAAATAGCTCACAGCTATCATTTTCAGATTTTTAAGTGTAAAAGGTTTATCATCAAAGGAAGAGAACAAATGAAGGTACGAGGAGAAATATCATATTACTCTGATACGGGAGTGAATAAATTAACTACGTGTTTGGAAATAACTCGTACTCTGCACTTGCAAACCCTCTACTAAATTTATGATGTATATTTTAAGTACTTTGTGTAATATGGCAATAAGAGAAATATTTATGCTGCCATGAACTAAAATAATAATGACCTTAAGGAAAGTAAGGCCGCTCCTTTCGCGTATATATTTTGTCTATCCTATCCTATATATACCTTGTCTATCCTACTATTAATTTAGAAAATTTTTCAGATTTTGCAGGGAACCCTTAATATTTACAAAATTAATAGTACTTACCTTATATTTTTGTCAAAAAAATCCTCTGCCTGCCAATGAAAGTCCCGTCTAAATTGATTCAGCCGTTTCGGAGATTAACCCGAAGAAAAACAGATGGAGACAAAAAAAATTGAAGAAGAAAACTACTTGAAATTAAGAACAATTCTTGATTGAGAAAGAAATAACATAGATTTCAAAGAACTCTCTGTATTACATCATCCAAAAAATATCAATCATAAATATCGATATTTCTAAAAATGTATATCGATATTTTATCAACCATCCTATCACATAAGTCATTGTCAGACTGTCACTTCTCGTCTCACTCTCATTGTCTTCTCTAAATAATAGATTAAAAACAGAACTTCGAGATATGTTAATAATCCAGATTAATAGGTAAATTCTATTGTACATTTTATAAGCAAAATTATAGTCAAATTATGCTGAAGCGTGTTGTGCCGTTAAAATTATTTACTAGGCTAACAGCATTTGTACCTGCTTATAAACCACCAAATGAAAAAGATATTGAAACAATTCGATATTTTTTAAGTCGTCACCAAAAAATATTGATAGTCACTGGTGCGGGAATATCAACAGAATCTGGTTAGTACTTCGTCCGTAGTAGTTTAGGCTATACTCTGACTTGACTAACAACCCCGTTTAAATTAATCATTAAAATTAAGCTTTTTACCTCATAACCACTCAGATTTTAACATAGGCTCATTATTTCTATAGCCCAAGCTTAGCTTAGCGAGGATTACACAAGTGACATATGAGGTCCAACCCTGTTTGCTAGAACCTATTATATCGAGAATTTGAGTGCTGATACTGCAGTTGCTTTATGGTGAACAAAACGAAGTGCTTAGAAATAAAAATGTTTTCAGGACACTGCATGCCCTGTTTTTCAACCTGAACTGGAGCAGGGAGGCCGACATCTAGTCTATAATAAATTTATTTTTTATCGATTTTTAAACTACTGTCATAACATTGACACTTAAAGATTATATATTCTTCTGCCATAGATAAGTCAGTCTAACATCTGTTCTAAATTCTGAAATCACAGATACTTCTGCTTTACATGTGTATAATGGTTATCATTATTAACTGAAAAGCTGGGCTGTAGTTAATGTGTTATATTATATGATGATTAAGAAAATTGAGTTGGGCTTGGATATTTGAAACTTTTTTTGGTATTCATTTAGTTGATTCAACTCCTCAGCAGAGCTGTGCTGATAAATTCTCTTACTCTTCCACCATATGCATTAATATTTGGTAAATAAAACATCAAATGCTCAGACTGCTATTTATGAGTCAGAGTGTATCTTTACATTGAATTATAATTATTGTAGACTGCAGAATTAACTCTTAACGATTCTTAAATTACTATTAGGCTTAATTTGCAAGGGAGGCTTAGTTTCATTTATGTACTAATTATAAAGATTATGCTTAATTTTTAGGAATACCTGACTATAGATCTGAAGAAGTTGGTTTGTATGCCCGAAGTAACCATAAGCCTGTTCAGTATCAAGAATTTATAAAATATTCAAAAGTGAGACAAAGATATTGGGCAAGAAACTTTGTAGGATGGCCAAGGTTCAGTTCTGTGAAACCAAATGTGAACCATTATGCTATAAGAAAATTAGAAGAGGTACAATATGTTACACTTCCGATTTTTTTTTAATCAATGTTGCTCCACACCAATTTCGCCTATGTTGCAAGCAGGGACGGCATAAGCCTAATTTGCTTAAGCCTCTCATAATATTTCATTTAGGCTACACAAATCAATAGGTTATCAGACCATCTGTGTAATCTACCACAAAGCGCTTCTTCTGCTTAAGCATTAAAAATAATCACCTCTTTGTTTAGGTAAGTCAGTATTTTTAGGTTACAGTAGAAACAGATGGGTAACATATTAAAGGTGACCTTAAATTTTGATAGTGGTAATATCATTTTTTTAAATATGTTTAACGAAAAAACATACCTAAAACATGTTATTTGATTGTGCCAGAAATTTCTTAGTTAAAAAAACTTGTGTTATACAGATCTTTATTACCTATTCTATGGGTGGATCCTACAATCATAATGCCTGACATTTTGATTTTCAAAATAGCTGCTACTGGGTAAAAACTAGAAAACTTCAATGTGTACGGGTTGCCCTGTTACGGCGTTGTACACTGCTATGTAGGTTCGTAGTATGCCCGAAATAAAACTATTTGTTTCTTGACTTGTAAGGTCAAGAGACGGAGAGAGCGAGACCGAAAGCGGAGGAGGTTCTTCACTATTGCCCTATCACTTTTGCCCTATCACTGTTGCCCTATCACTATTGCCCTATTCCATTTTCTTGCTGTGGGTTCTTCTTGGTTGTTCTTCTTTGTAGAGCCGGACCCGAACTGATTTTTCCTAAAATCGATCGCTCTTTTATAGGGCTAAATCTCCTCCGCTCTCACGTCTGTCCTCTCCCCTCTGACCTAATTCTTTATTTACATCCTTATATACTAAACTATTTAACAAATAATTGACTTAAAACTATTGCTATTATATAGATAATCATACGTATGGCCGTTCCTATATGCGAGGCGCACCGTGCGACGCTCGGTTTGGCTCTGACGACGATTTTAGTGGAGCGACATATTTATACCACCCGTCCCCCCCTTCAGGAGTATAAATATGTGGCCCTGTTTCGGACCGCGTCAGTCGGAGTCGAGCAGTCGCGGGGAGCGCCCGCCCCACTTCAGGAGTATAAAAGTGTGGCCTTATGTTTTATTGACTCAGTATGAACTGTGCAGCGATAGTGTACGTGTCTGTTCGTTCATGTTTTATGTATTGTGCGCATACTTTATCCCTGTTTCTGAATGTCTGTACTACATAATTGTATGTGCACAATATCTGTAACTATGTACACGTTTTATTCGCTCTATAATGTTACCTTAGGCTCAGCCTATGTGTATTATCTTATCTATCTATAGGGTTCTGTAATCATTCTTTATTAGTTTATATCTTATTCTACACATATATCTATATAAGGATCTTACAACTAAGTTTTATTTATTTGATGGCTTAATCTAGTTAAATCAACATTCATTTTTAAAATCCGGTCGTCCCGAACACAATGTGTACAATAAATATCCTTTTATTGCAATTACAATGTAACTTAAACATGGTTGTGAATTTACACATATGTTAATAAACTCTAGAGACTAGGAACAGTTATCAAGTTCACACAAATTTCATAATGATAAGTGGTCTTATGAATGTCATGGTTGCCCCCTCACTTGATTTTGGTATGCGGAAATTTTGAATTTTAGGTGTTATTCGTTCCAAACTATAATTCTTATGAAAAATTTATCTAATGCAAAGGGTACAAAATTTAACTTTTTCAAAATAAACCCTTACCATCCTCTCTAATGTCTTACCAGAGCAGTCCCTGCTTGTAGGTGCATTATATGGAAAGAAAATGTGCCTGAACAAATATTTATCCTTTGTGGGAATTGTTCACAGAGTATATAAAAAATCCACTACAAGACAAAGTCCTCTCACCTGATAAGGAAGAATTTCTATAATCACCATTCTGGGCAGGCCAATTATCAATGCAGCAATACATGTATGGCAACTTTGATGCTGATTACACATATTTTTTGAAATTTTTCATTGTTAACTTGATGATACCTGCAAACAAGATCCTGGAATCTTTTACGCTGTTACCACATGACACAGTGCAGGCGCAGTATATCCTTTGCATACATATTACAACTTACAATGTGTTGCAATAGTAACTGACAAAAATTATTAAATAGGCCAGGAATAAATTATCATTAATTTGTTAATGTGTTTATAACTATTTCTATTTACATCTGTTTTTGATAATTTCAATTAAGCATGTAATTGTTTTAAGGCACAAAAAGTAACTGTTATAGTTACTCAAAATGTAGATAGGCTTCATCATAAAGCTGGTTCAGAGAATGTAATTGAGCTTCATGGAACTGGTTATAAAGTAAAGTGTCTGGAATGTTCTTATGAGGTCAGTAGAACTGAATTGCAGGACAAAATGATGAAAGAAAATCCTGATATGGAAAGCAATTTCACAATTATGAGACCTGATGGTGATGTTGATCTATCTGCAGTATGTATGAACTTGTAAAAGGTATTAATACAAATAATAAACATAAGATAGTTTATAAAAAAAGTTGTTTATTTCAGGACCAGATAGAAAAATTTAACACACCATTATGCCCAAAATGTAAAGGACCTTTAAAGCCAGACATTGTATTCTTTGGTGATAATGTTCCTAAGCATAGAGTAGAAAAAGTTCGTAGTGAAGTAAGCCATAGTGATGCAATATTTGTATTGGGCTCTAGTCTTACAGTCTATTCAAGCTACAGAATAATATTACAAGCAAAGGAGGAAAATAAAGAAGTAGCGATTTTAAATATTGGTCCTACTAGAGCAGATGATATGGTAGATATTAAAGTATCTACAAAATGTAGTGACATATTATGCAATATTACCTGAAGTATTTGATATGTGATGTAATTCTACTTCTAGCTCATTTAAAGGATTTAGTGAAATATATTTTTTATACTATACTTAAAAAGTATACTTATGGTTAAAAGTTTGTTAATGATGTTGTTTTAAATAAAATATCCATAAAATGGTATTGTTTTTATTATTTATCATATAAAAATGAAATGAATGAATGAATAACAACACAGCTTTTTTTTCAAATAGGTAAAGTTGCACAAACATTATGAATGTTTAATAGTTTGAAACCGATCATATTTTTGTGAATGAGGTAATTGATAAAATTTAGTTCAAATTAAAATGTTTGGTGGCTTGCATAATACTCAACATAAAATAAGAAGTCATAGATTAACTAATAGTTTGGCTTTTCTATAGGTAATCAAAAACAACAAAACTATATCAGGAAATAAAAGACCGGAATCTCTGAGATCATAATTTATGAAATGTATGTAAAACACTACAATGACAATTATTTTTCATATATAACCCTTAATACCTGAGCCTAAGATATTAAATATATATAATAAGTAAACTAGAGACAAATTCTCTTTTCAATTTGAAGCTAAACAGTGCCATTGAAGTTTTTGAAAGCAAGAATTGAAGTATTTCACAGACTTACTGATTTTATTACTATTTTATGGATCTTCGACATAGGCAGATATGAATATAGACGAAATATCTGAAAAGGTTTAATTTGTGTGAGATAATC
Organism: Luehdorfia chinensis; assembly: GCA_019845155.1. Classification (NCBI taxonomy): domain Eukaryota; kingdom Metazoa; phylum Arthropoda; class Insecta; order Lepidoptera; family Papilionidae; genus Luehdorfia; species Luehdorfia chinensis. The sequence goes on along the minus strand of JAHVAK010000025.1, from coordinate 6,989,950 downwards.
ATTATTGTAATATGACATTAACATAAGATAATATAAAGTTTTGATAGTTTTCTTGTTAAAAAATGAAGCAATAATTTATCTATCCAAGCTCTTAAATAGACCACATGCAGACAATACCAACAGATATTTTCTTATCTAATAACAGTTACTATCGACTACACCAACTTTACTCTCAAGCATGAAGTATCATTAAAATTTCAAAACATCATTACATTAATAATTCATAGATTCCGTTCAATTCTCGCCACTTTTTAATTTGTCTTTTCATTCCTATAAATACAGATAATATGAATCCACATTTTCTTCCAGATATCATACTAGTAAACTGAATTACACACATTCCAGCAATAGCATAATTTTTATTAATTATATCTCTATTTTGTACTAGAGGATTCTGTTGTATAATCACAAGTCTACAACTAAATATTAAACATAAAGCCGTTAAAAGACGTAATTATGTATGTCACAACGCAAATAAACATATTGAAACAGTCAGAATTCAGATTTGAATTAATGATAACCACTTGTGACCATACAATCTACTTGCCACAATATGCATTAAGCTATTAGAAGTAAGATTCTTTGAGTATTTACTCACTCATTATATGCACTTTATAAAGAAATTAATGCATTGTATGAATTGGAGACCATTACTTGCTAAAGATTGAATTAGTTAAAATTATGGCAGTGCTTGAATTTACGAAGTTATATGAAACTGATTTTACTTATTTTACTAATTAACTAGAGAATAGACTACTATCCTATCCAATATTCACGCCATGTTCAAAATAATCAATGAATTACATATATGTTGATGTAACTGTTAATAATCATCCTGAACTACTTTGTAGTAAGATATCATTAAGTAATCAAAGTCTAAGTATAATGCCATAAATAAATTTTGAATACAGGAACCGAGGTACTAAAGAAATTCAATTGCATTAAGATCTGTCACTTTCATAAATAAAAATAATAGGATAAATCAAGAATCATACTCACTTACATCATAGTCATTGTCCAGCCTTCACAAAAGTATAAAAATCATTCATTGAACGTAAACATACATTACATATTGGTCTTATTATAAACAAATTCAAAATGGACACTCTTGGCAGTTTAACATCACAATGGAAACAAACTCCACGTTTAAATGTTTTGTCACTACATTAGAACTGTAATACTAGACATCATTCATCCCTTTCTCAATTGTCTATATGCAACATTATAAGAAGTAGTCGGCTTGAGGTTTCTTTGAAGGTACACCTCTAGACTCTTGCGGTGCTGCTTCAAATATTGTAAACTCACGCTGAAGGTTCTCATTCAGTTCTAAAATTGCTGCTACATTTCCACATCTGTATAGAAAACCAGTTGATTAATAAGCATCAATGCAACGGAAGAACATCTTTAAATATCCTTTTTATAGCTACCAATATGGCAAAATTTTACATACTGTATACTCCTCCAAACACTGATGGTATAGATTCTGTATAATTAGTGACAGTACACAAAATATAAGACCATAAGAGTTTTATGTATTATCTTTTTCAGTAGAGATAATATATTTTACAAGATTTTGTACTCCTTTATGGGTTTGTAACTGGATCTTTTCTCACAAAAGAATGCAAATAAATAATAGTAATAAATCTATTATAGTAATAAATCACTAATATTTCTGTTAACTACACCTACAAAGTGTAGAAAAGAAACTAACTAGTTAATGTAGATGTTGCATTGCATAGTTTAACTCTAAACCATTTGGCTATTGGCACTTACCAGTTCTAATACAGTTATGTCGATTTTATAAAACATTACAGACGTAAAGTGAATACTAGCCTGTAGCAATAGTTGGGCGCAGACCACACAGTAAGCACAGTCTCGTTAAAGTGCCATTTGTATCCTTCCATGACAAGTTGGTGGGCACGACATATCATGTCAATGTCGTTGGATACGTTGAATTGAGCAACGACATCGGAACCGAAAAGATAACCCGCACCACGCGGTGAAACGCCCCAGCCTTGTGTATCTGTAATTTTAAAACATGTGTTACTATCTCATTACAACTACGAGGGTGGATTGAAAAGTACTCGGCCTAACCAAGAAAATAAACACATACTAAATCAGTTATATTTTTATTTTTCTACATAATCACCATCAAGTTCAATACACTTTTGCCACCTCCCCTTCCAAGCATTTAGACCGTTAAAAAAAATGATTCTTCCTTAGAGTCAAAATATGCGTCTACAGCTGCTTTGACCTCGTCGTTTGTCGAAAATCTTTGACCTCCCAAGTGCTTTTTTAGGTTAGGGAACAGAAAGAAGTCTGATGGTGCCAGCTCAGGTGAATACGGCGGATGCGGTAACAGTTCAAAGCCACAGTTGTGAATTCCAGCCATTGACTGTACTGACGTGTGAACACGGGCGTTATCTTGATGAAACAGGACTTTTCTTCTGAGCATTCCTCGACGTTTTTCTTTTATTTCCTCTCGTAAACGACGTAGTAAGGTGCAGTAGTAATCAGAGTTTATAGTCTGACCCCTTTCAAGATAATCAATCATAATCACACCTTTCGAGTCCCAGAATACTGAAGCCATCACCTTATTTGCCGACAAAATCGACTTAGCCTTTTTAGGGGGTGGTGAACCAGGTCTTCTCCACTGTTTTGATTGTTGTTTTGTTTCCGGTGTACAGTAATGAACCCATGTTTCGTCCATAGTAACAAAACGATTCAAAAAATCATCTGCATCGGCTTCAAATAACTCCAAACAGTCGCGTGAAATAGTCAATCGCGTCCTTTTTTGTTCAACTGAAAGCAGTCGCGGAACCCACCTCGCAGACACCTTGTGGAAACCCAACTCGTTGACAATGATGTTTTGAGTTCGTTCATAAGAGATGCCTATAATCTCGGCTATCTCTCTAATTTTTACTATGCGGTCTCCCATTAATAAATCAAGTACTTTTTTAATATTTTCGTCAGTAGTTGACGTCGAAGGCCTTCCAGAGCGGGGTTCATCTTTCACACTCTCTCTACCACGCTTAAATTCTGCTATCCATTTTTTGACGGATGAATATGACAGAGCACAATCGCCTAATGTACTGACCATGTCATCATGGATGGCTTTTGATGATAGCCCCTTCTTATGGAGGTACTTAATGACGGCACGCTGCTTGATTTGCTCCATTCGCGGAAATTATGACCGATTACTTTGTTAATAAATTTATAAAATCACAACTAATTATCGCACACGTTTCGAACTTCACACAATGAACTAGTCTGAACTGAACTAAATAATGTGGGTAGATTTGATTTTTATAATTGAATGGATCTGTGTTAGGCCGAGTACTTTTCAATCCACCCTCGTATCATTGATTCTTTCAACAAATCAAAATAAATTTAATAACAAAGTGTAAACAACAATGTAACTATTTTCCAATTTAACATAAACAGCTAATAAAATACGACAATAAAATGTGTCATGTATCATCATCATAATTACAGCCTATCATAAATCTATTGATGATTGGTATCCCTCGGAGATCACCACAAAACCACAAATACTGGTTCATGGGCTACACCGGTAGCCTCCTTCGACATTCTCCGTTGTCACAGTAAGTTTGTCACTCGAGAATCCTTTCCAAATGGTTATCTTGTTCATCATTATAAAGTTGATGTAAATTGATAATAATTAATAATAAGGACAAAAAAATTTGCAATTTTCTGAATGTTATATATCTATAAAAGTTCCCAATATAAGCTCCAGTAATGAAAAAATAAAAAGTTAAGGTTTTTTAGACTTTATATAGGTCTTAAAATCTTAATAAAAGTATTATATCACTTTAACAGAGACGAGGATATCACATGAAGAAAATGCAATTGAGATTACCTTCAGGATCACTCCAAAGCAAATCACACATTGGTCCATCATGAGGTACCTCTTGTTTACGATCGATCGTGCGGATTTGATCGAGAGTCTGTATTGAAGGGCTAAGACCACCGTGTACGCAGAATATTCGGCCATCTATGATTGCCGAAAGGGAAAGATAATCGAAAATTTCTGTGCAGTACCTGTAAGAAACAACATCTTAGTATGTTTTGGAGAATTTTTTATAACTACAAAATTGTATGCTTCAAAAATGTAAACTATTAAATCATTATGTATGGACTGTACATAATGATTTAATAGTTTATGATAGATATAAGTCTCTCTGAAGTTTGTCATGTTAAGCTTGCGAATTGGCGACAACTGTACCAGACCTTCCTTGCACCTTATGACTATACCATAAATTGATCAACACTTTTACTACATGATCACATTTGGAGCATTTTTAACACTTTGTTTATCACTTGTAGAATATTTTTTTTTTAAATAAAGGTTTTCCTTATTTCACATTCATATAGGGAAGCCTATGTTCAGCAGTGGACTATTATAGGCTGAAATGATGATGATAATTATATTAGAGTATAAAAAAAGAATTAAATATGACACAAAAATTAAACTGTGCAGATTGTCACTCCATCTTATGGGAGGGTCGTCATAATAACAGTGGTATTACCAAACATAGGAGCTGAAGCAAAAGAAACACTATAGAATTGCAATCCCATAAAGACTACTAACATTAGTATACTTATAATTGTATATTGAGCTCATATAATATGCTCATTTTCATTACCTCCATACTGTTATTGACCCATATTTCCTTAAACATTCGTCATAGAAACCATAAACCTGTGTGATCTGACGAGATTCATGATTGCCACGAATAAGTGTGATGCGATCTGGATAACGAACCTGCAATTGTGCAATAAGTAATTAAGTCCCTCATTATCTTCTCTATTCCTCCATTCTCTCTTCAACCTAAATATATTTTTCTTCTATGTATCCATCATTCCTAAATATAGACTACAAATAATTCAGAATTTATCTAATAATACATTCATGATTTATACCATGGTAGCACAGGGGCCGGGTTCTTACTTAAATCTTATTAGTATGCAAGTGAGTTGGATCTTCAATACCAGCATCTCTAAAATTGTTCTGCAATTTTAAGTGCTGATTGACCACATGCTCTGTGGTAAAGAAAAGCATCATGAGGAATCTTGAATAACTGAGGAATAAAAAAAATTGAAGACATGTGAAGTCATCCACCCTGCATTAGAGCAACCTGGCAGGCTTTCCCCAGCTCATTTCTGAGATGGGAGCCTGGACTCAGCAGTGCTCAGCAGTGGGACATTTATAGGCCAATACTTTTCAGTAGATAATCTTTATCTTTTATAATTTCATTATTTAATATTTTCATTTTATTATGAAATTGTATTTTCATTTTATTCAATATAAAAGCAACCCCACTTCTGTTCAGTACACAAATACTTATAACATAAAACTACTACAACTTCAATTTTATTTTAAAGTTATTATTCCTAATATATTGTCAAAAAGCCCACCTCAAACATGCCCATTAAAGTAGCTGCATTACCACATTGTAGAACCAGTGGCATGTGTTTAACCAAAAACAACCCAAAGCGGGCATCATAACAAATTCTTTATAATATAATATTTGGTGCTCACCAAAACACTTTACCACATTTTATTAAGATATTAGAGGTTGTAGGCAATGATTTCATGATCAGTAATTATTGTTGTTAAAAATTTATATTTATATACTAATACATTTTTCTTTTAGATGAATGTACACACTGCACCAAACTGCAGTAAATCCAATTCAAAAATGAGATGTTATCTTTTTTGCATATTAAACATTTTTTTTGTTTGATAAAAGTGAAGAAATATGCAAAACGTTCACCTGATGGTAAGTGCAAAGTTTGCCAATAACAAATGCTGTGTCACCCAGAACATTTCTAAGTGACACCACACTGCACCATCACCCTGTGACACCAGTTATTAAGTCTCATATGCCCACTGATTATGCTAGCTCTCAGTGCCTTTCAAACTGAAGCACAGAAATGTTTGCACACCACTGCTTCATGGCAGAATAACTGGCCCTGGGGTGGTACCTACCTAGACATATTCCCTCCACAGGAATCCTACCAGTAGTGACATGAAATTATCTATGTGTCATGAAAACAATATAATATAAGAAATTTTAAGATGCAACCAATAGATAAAGTTAAGAATTTTTTTACTGTTACGAACCTTAAACAGATTGATAGAAATATTTTTTTAATTGCTTCTAGAAAAAACACTTTTTTAAGTTACATGTTTGAAATAGCAGTGCAGTATGTGCAATTATATTTCAGCTCTGAAATATATTTAATGTAGATTAAAAGGTCATGTATGTTAGACCCTGTTATCATATATCATAATACATCATACTGTGAAGTGATACAAAACACCCAAGAATCTCATCAATCAAAGGTATGGTAAAGTCTGGTAACTTAAAGTAGACCAGTAGAGTTAACACTCTAATAATCTTCTATTTTGAAACTGAATATAAGTTCCTAATTAGGATTTCTCCTGTATTGTGAGTGCATTTTGCACAAATGTTGGAAATGAATTAATTTTGTAAATTTATGAAGCATATCAAACACGCAGAAACATATTTGTATATGTAAATGTTTTTAAATTTATTTAAATTTACTACAATGCATTTAGCAAACAGATTTTTTTACAAACATAAATATCTATTTCTTGAAAAGATCTCTTATAGTATTTATACAATATAAATTCCAGAAGTTGAATATAAAGTTGAATGATGGTAACCCTATTATAGCAACCATGGAAGTACATTTAGGAATTAAAACCTATTACGTTTTTTAAGCTTTTATAATCTTACCTTCAATGCAAGTAATAACAAGAATGTTTCCACAGAATAAAAACCTCTGTCAACAAAATCACCCATGAACAGGTAATTAGTCTCAGGTACGTCACCACCTACTTTAAATAGTTCCTTAAGGTCATAAAATTGTCCATGAATGTCTCCACACACCTTAAAGAAATAACCCAAAATCAAATACAGGAAATGTAAATACACACTTTTTATTAATGAATACTTGACCCTATTGGTTTTTACATGTTATTCCGACGTAATTTTGAGCTAAATGTGCGATAGTAAAGAATTAAGGATGAATTAAGACGTAAATTAAAAATCTATGAATCGCCAAACAACGAAATGGGGTTAAGAAAAATATTATAGTAAAAAGATATATAACTATGATATTTCCTACCGTAACTGGAGAATCAACTCGCTGTACATTACTCTCTTCTACAAGGATCTCGCGGGCTTTCGCACAAAGTGCTTTAACCTCAGCCTCCATTATAATTTCGCATCTTTTCAACTGTTCTATCTGACGATCAAGATCACTTGTATCAGACATTTTCTATGAAATACGATTTGTTAAACCTGTAAAAATAATGAAAGCATTTTAAATTGGAGGGTAAAAGTATATGAAGGGCTTCTCGATTGTAAAAATGCCGTCAATTCGCCCTAAGGATAAGTTGACGTGTAATGTTATATTTGTATATATAATGAAAATATTTATGTTTGTTATGTACTTACGAATACCTCAATGTCTTTTAAGATTTTAGAAAACTTGTTGGCATTAGTATCAGCGTCGAAAATCGCAAATATTTTACAAACAATCACAATTGGTCTATGAGACTTGTTATATATTTATGGCCTGGTTTATGGTTATGGTTAGTCACTCACTAGTATTGCTATCATTTCACTCTTTAAAGCTATTTAATGGGCCTTGATTGAACAAGAAAAAACAGCTACTAATTTAGTGCCTTAATAATATTTTCATATTATTTTCTTTCATATTTTGTTACAATTTAAAATTAACTAATGAAATATGGTAATTACAATACTAAGTATAAAAAAGTTTTATCTAGACATCGAGTTATTTTTTAAAAAAGGTTTTCTGAAAATACAAGTTTAAAAATTAAATGCTACAAACTTATTACTTATCTTATTAATTGCAAATCACATTTTGGAGGAAAAGTTTAAGAGATTTTCAAGGTACGAAAAATTAAAATAAACAAATGAAATTATATTCAGCTTTTAAGAAAATTGATGACTATTGATATTTGTATGTAATAGTATTGTTATTGCAATATTACCAAATCCAAAACTGTGTTAGAACGTCCACCGTGTTAACATGGAACGTGGAAACATGCAATTGTAGTAGAGTAATAGTATAGGCCAATGCCGATGTAGTGTTACTTATGATATTCTGTAGTCTGTACTGACTGACAACTGACTGATATCAATGACATCATGCAAGATGCGCGCGCATGATCCTTGAATGAAATTTTTGACAACCGATCTGTCAACTTGAACTACAATTTTCAATGTTTTCTGTACAATCTTTAGACCGATTCCGTAATATTCTCATTAGTTTTGAGTTTTGTTTTGCATATTTATATTTTGCGTACTATAATTTTTTAATAGTAGCGGTTGTTAAGTGTTTGTTTTGAGAGAAGAATATGGGCAATATTCATACTGTCGGGCCTAATGAGGCGCTTATAGTATCAGGTAATTTGTAAACAGTGTTTTCCCTTTTCTCATATGGTACCTATTCCAAATTATTACAATGTTACCTTTATCTAGGAATTATGTAATTTGCTTCTTAACTATTAAGCAATTTGGGAATGATTTTGAATGTGGTTTTATTTTGTTATAATGTTTACGTTTTTTATTAGAATGACTAATATGTCGTATGCTCGGCGCCCAGTTAAAATCGAATGATAGCTAATTTAAAATGCCATTATAATACCACATATTTTATTTCCATTTAGGCAATAATTTTTGGTCATTAATACTTAAAAAGAAATTATTTAGAGAGTTTTCTGTAGTTAATTATTAAGTCACGTGTAATGTAAGCTTAGAAAAGTAATCAATTAAGTGGCAAACAGGATAACTTAAAACAAGTATAATTTTTTAAAACAATTTCATAATAGGTTAGATATAAAAATCCTGTCTCAAGGTTATTTAATAAAAGGAATGCGTTACGTGTGTTATTAGACATTGCTTCCTAACATTACCGAACTGTTTATTGTTTACGAATTGTGTCTAGCTGTGGGACGTTTATAGGCAGTTACTTATATTTCTGCGTTTGAGTTTAAAAATAATTTGCCACATTAAAACCAAAAATGTTATTAATGTACGACACAATGTATACTTTTTGTATTTCCGCTTGACCATCAGCCAATTTTTTTTAATGAAGTTTATGGGTTCGGGTCGGGGTTTAAGACAAATATTTAATCAATCTCAGAAATTTAATGATGTTCGTATTAAATATAGAAAAATCGAGAGTGCGAAATTCACCTAAGACTGCTCCAAGTATTCGTTTATTTTAATCTTCATTCAGTACTCACATTATTTTTGTAACAATTGCGTAAAGTGGAAGCCGTTGTCATATTATATTTCATTGGTTTTAAATAAAATGCGATTAATGTCTTTTAATCTTAGTCAGTCTACTAACTAATGATGTCTACATCGACAGCGACATCAATTTTGTCTTTTAAATTAACAAAATGTTGGACACAGATTTCCAACATGAAGTATTCGTACGTCCAAAATAAAGGGGTGCAAGAATTAACTGAGGGGTTTACTTCCCCTCATAAGATTTGTCCGCCGTATTCAATTGCCGGTTGTGTATTTGGTCACTAAAAATATTCAGTTGCATTTTTTTTTCGGTATTTATCTTGAGTGCAATAATACGATATTTGTTTTTAGAACGCCGCAGTAGCGGCGTCAGCGATTGCTCACTTCGTTTCGTGGTGGTCGTATATAGATTGACTAACAATAAGAAAAATCTCGTGGCCTCCGACAGATACCGAAATAACTATCTTAAATATACCGGACTTTAAAATATTCAGTCCGATGACGATCAGTAGCGTTACAATACAATAAAATAAAATCATACAAGTCCTACCAACTTTCAATAGAATTGAGAACTTTGGAATTAAAAAAAAAGATATCCCTCAGAAAGATTTACAGAAATAAATTTCACATACACAATACTAAACTCACTTACTAAACCCGAAACCAACAATTTTTGTTTTTACACTATGATCATAATGAACTATCTATACCGCAGTACTGACGATGTACTCCTGGTCGATTTTCGACCACGGCGATAACTTCCGAATACTGTCGGAAGCTATCAACCACGCAGAAGATATTATGGGACCACAAGGTGTATGCGGAGAGACAGGCACTCACTCGTCCTAACCTACTCGCGTCCGATATAACTATTATGTGAGAAGAGCGAATAAGCTGTCTGAGAGATATACTCTTAAGATTGTACAAGTTTATGCACCAACCTCGACACACTCGGATGAAGAAGTCGAAGCTATGTACGAAGAAATAGCCAGGGCCTTTCACAACACCACAAAGGCCCACTACAATGTTGTCATGGGAGACTTTAACGCAAAGGTGGGAAAACATACGGGCGTGGAATCGATTATGGGGCCGCACGGATTTGGAAGTAGGAATCACAGGGGGCAAATGCTGGTAAACTTTCTCGAACGGGAGGGGCTCTATTTGATGAACTCATTTTTTCAGAAAAAGCCCCACAAGAATTGGACCTGGCGAAGCCCCGACAACGTGACAAAAATTGAGATTGACTTCATTATGACGGACAAAAGGCACATGTTCATAGATGTCTCAGTGATCAACAGGTTTAACACTGGAAGCGATCACCGACTGGTCCGAGGCACTCTGAATGTTGATTTTAAGCTTGAGAGAACCCGTCTAAGGATTCCACGCTCCGACCGAATACGCTCCAAACCGTAGCAGGCTCCCAACGTTTCCAATTGGAACTAAAAAATCGATTCGATGCCCTGGAACCCACCGAGGACATTGACGAGGACCTTAAGAGCGTGGTTAACATCTTAAGGGATGATGGAATCAGATTTTGTGGAAGGCAGAAGACGGGCCGAAAGTCTAAGTTCTTAGTCGAGACACTCCAGCTCATGAAGAGGAGACGTGAGGCAACAACATCTTTGTCATCAGAACAGGCGGAACTCACCAGGCTCGTAAGGAAATCTGTGCGGCGCGACCTACGACGCTCTAATGCGCTTCGTATTCTGGAGGCAATAGAGAGGAACAGAGGTCCTAAAGTTTTCTCACTGCAGCTTGGGAGAAGTCGCCTAGTTAAGTTGAAGACCGATGGTGGCAAGTTCCTCACGTCGAAATGAGAAGTTCTCACTGAGATTGAAGACTACTACGGTAGACTATATGCTCCCCACAAACAATGTCCTGACCCTGAAAGCGACGATCCCAGAGCCACATTGACCCGCCACTATACCGACGAGCAGCCAGATTTATGTCTAGACGAGATAGAGCTGGCCCTTGGGCAACTTAAAAATGGAATAGCCCCAGGCGAAGACGGCGTTACGACGGAGCTCTTAAAGGCAGGGGGACAACCTTTGTTAAGAGAGCTCCTTAGGATTTTCAACTCCGTCTTACAAAATGGGAGAACTCCCGAGGCGTGGAGCAGGAGCATTACAGTGCTGTTTCATAAAAAAGGAGACAGGACCTAACTTAAAAACTATCGCCCTTTTCTCTCTCCTGAGTCACGTCTATAAGTTGTTCTCGATGGTCATCAAGAATCGACTTGCGCGAAATTTGACGACTTCCAACCTCCGGAGCAGGCCGGTTTTCGGGGAGCCTTTGGCACCATGGACCACATTCACACAGTGGGGCAGATTATACAGAAGACAAGTGAGTATAATCGGCCCCTGTGTCTTGCATTTGTGGACTATGAGAAAGCCTTTGACTCCATCGAAACTTGGGCTGTTCTGGATTCTTTGCGGCCATGCCAAATAGATTGGCGATACATCGAGGTGTTGAAATCTCTTCATAGTGCCAGCATGATGCTCGTGCAAGTACAGGGCAGTCAGACAAAGCCTATCCAGATGCATCGAGGAGTAAGACAGGGGGATCTTATATCCCCGAAACTGTTTACCTATGCTCTGGAGGACGTTTTTGAGACGCTAGACTGGACAGCACGGGGCAACGGCAAATCAATATCAACGGTGAGCACATTTCGCATCTACGCTTTGCCGATGATATCGTCATCGTGGCAGAATCGGCTCAGGAATTGCAAGATATGCTAAACAGCCTAAATGACTCCTCCCGACGTGTTGGTCTGTGTATGAATTTGAACAAGACGAAAGTCATGTTCAACGACCTCGTCATACCAGCTTCAATAACCGTCAATGGCGAAACTCTCGAAGTTGTTCAGGACTACGTCTACCTCGGGCAGATAGTGCAATCAGGTAGAAACAGCTTCGAGAAAGAAGCCGATAGGAGGATTCAACTGGGCTTTTGGTAAGCTTCGTCAGGTTTTCTCGTCGCCCATACCACAAAGCCTGAAGACGAAAGTCTTCGAACAGTGTGTTCTGCCTGTACTCACCTATGGTGCCGAAACGTGGACACTGACGGTATGACTGCTCCACAAGTCTCAAAGTCACTCAGAGAGCAATGGAAAGAGCTATGCTCGGGGTTTCTCTGGTGGATAAGATTCGAAATGAAGAAATCCGCCGGAGAACTAAAGTCACCGACATAGACTTTCAAGTTTGCTGACTGAAGTGGCAATGGGCTGGACACATCTGTCGCAGAACCGACAACTGTTGGAGTAGGCGAATCCTGGAGTGGAGACCACGTTTAGGCAAACGTAGTGTGGGGCGTCCCCTGGCTAGATGGTGCGACGATCTGCGCAAGGCGGCTGACAGCAACTGGATGCGTGAAGCCGAAGATCGGGCTAAATGGCGTCGAATGGGAGAGGCCTATGTCCAGCAGTGGACTGCCACAGGCTGATGATGATGATGACGATGATGAGAAGATTGGACGGAGGCTAGGATGCAGTGAAACACTGGCAAAATCACAACACAACCAAACCAAACTTAAGTCGTCTTAGTACTTTAGTAGGGAAACCGTTTACTTTTCAACATGAAAGCGAATTTGTGAAATTTTCAATAAAATCGTGTATCACTAATACCTGCGCGCCCAGGAACAAAATTATTAGTTAGGTACCACCGCAGGGCCAGTTATTCTGCCGTTAAGCAGCAGTGTGCAAACATTACTTTGTTTCGGTCTGAAGGGCACTGAGAGCTAGTGTAATTACTGGGTCTCATATAGACTCAGGAACTGATATCTCAGGGTGAAGAGGTCAGTGTGGTGCACTGTGGAGCATATCATAGCATTTGTTATGGGCAGACGTTGCGTTCTCCATCAGGTGAAACTTATTGCTCGTCTCGCCACTTTCTCTAATAAAAAAAATATAGTCAATAAGCAATGTTTCAGCTTGCGTATTCTGATGATAGTATTTTCTACCAAACAATATTGACACGCGATAAGATATCATTTTATTAATTAAAATCGAAATATTGGGTTCAGTACTTTTAATTCAACTAGTATTGACTTTCTAATTTTATTGTAACTCTCATGCCAAAAATACTAAATAAGAATTATTTTCAAACTAATTGGTAACGAAAACTAAAAATCTATCGATAACACCATTAGCGTAATACTATTCTGCGGCGGCTGTCTGTCTATATTGACTCTACGACAAACAATATCGTTTTATGGTGAAATACGTGTCATGTTGTCGATTTCAGTTGTGTACTGTCCAGTGATAGTGTTGTAGTGGAGGGTATCCGGTGGTGGTATAAGTTTGCTTGTGCACGCTGTTGTCGCAGGAAGGACCTAGTTTTAAATTTTGCACGCGGATCTTAGATTAATACTATTTCTTCAGATTATATTAAGTTTCCGTATTTTTCGGACTACAAGACGCACCGGACTCAAAGACGCACTTCAAATTTTCAAGATAATTTTTAGAAAAATATTTTTTAATGTCGGATCAAAATTTTTATTTATTGTTAACATAACTCGTACTAGCAATATTCAGTTCATCTTCAATCTCGGTACAATCACTCGTCTCGTTTTATGCAAATTTTTATAATTTTAGAAAAAAAAATTTAAATATTTATAGAAGTAATTCTAATAAATCTTACAAATGCGCACACGATTACAAGCTAAATAAAATACTAGCTATCGACTATCATAGACAAAGAATGTAGATAAATCGGTGATTCCCCGCATGTCGTGAGATAACTTGCATCATACTTACCTTCAGTGGCGTACCATATTTTCCGGACTAAGACGAGTACCTAAAATTTAGAGATGGCTTAATTGAAATAAATATTTTAATGTTACCTTCGGACCATAAGACGCACCCAAAATTTGAGTCCATTTTTCTTTGATAAAAGTCGCGTCTTATTGTCTGAAAAATAAATTACTTATTAAATATAGTAAGGTGAATGCACTAGTGTTACCATTTAAAAGACATTTCAAAACACTATTTAATGTTGTAATAGTTATGAAAAATATCTATTTTGTTCCTCATTTATCGATGATTATTATACTTAAATTATTATTCCACTACTGTATACTTATATTATTCCATTTTTTGCCCTAATAATATTTTAAGATGGAATTTGCCTGAGGTTGAATAGTTCGTACCAGTAGTTCAACAAGTGATACACCAGATTTTGACCAGAAAAAAATTAATGCTATTACATAGTTACTGTACGAGTTATAAATCTATCATACTGAGATCATGACAGTAGGTGTTGTTATGCTTACAGAAATATGATATAGTCACTAGACCTCTGGCCATGTTTTTAGATTTCGCATACAGATACACGTACAGATATTTCTTGGTGTGTCTTCAAAAAACTGGAAAACCATTTTCTACCAGGCTTGTCGTCTTTAAATGGATTAGGACATTTGTCTTCTTTTATTTTACTTTTAACAGTTTGAAGAACCACTGCTTTATTAACGGGAAATCTCTTTTTTCGAAATTGCCATTACTCACGATTTTAGTAGAGATTCTTCTCGTGGGGTCAATATTGTGAGTGATCCATTTTTTCTTGGTACTGGATGTTTTATTTTATTAATAATTAGCTGATGCCCGCGATAGCATCCGCGTGGATAAAGGTTTTTTAAATATTCTGTGGGAACTACTTTTCCGGGAAACGGACATAGGATACTTTTATCCCATGTCCGTTTCCAGGACGCAAGCTATCTCTGTGCCAAATTTCGTCAAGTCAGTTTCGCGGTTGCGCCGTGAAAACGTAACAAACAGACAGAAGAAACGAGACAGTTACTTTCGCGTTTATAATATAAGTATGGATTGCTTTATGTGGAATATCATATTTTTGGCATCTTTCCTAAGTAAAATAAAAAAATTATAGATTCAAAATAATTAAGAAACTTACCTTGATTACACGTGCTTGTTTTACCAAGATTTGTTTCCAAATAAAACATTAAAAAAATTATTTATGGCCGATCGTTACAGGTCCTTCGGGGCTACCAACCTCATAAACGGTAAAAAGGTTAATAAAAGAATTTTTGTAAAGTTATTTTTAATGAGCAAGCCAAAATGTTAAGAAAAACTAACAGCCTTTTAACTGTTGAGCACAGAGGGTCTACTACATAAATCGAAGTACGATGTATTGGACCAACAGAAAGAATAGTTTAGTGCAGGGTGACATTGTGGTAGGAAACGTGCGATCCGACTTCCAAAACTTCGTATTTCGATTTTCGTAGTAGACTCCCAGGCCTCCTCGCATCTTTAAGAGGGCTATGGATCTGGAAAAGTTCCGCCACGCTGCTCCAATGCAGGTTGGAGGATTTCCAGTGTACCCGAAATATGTTAATTCCTCAGACATGCAGGTTTTCTCACGAAAGGATCGTACTCAGGTCACTCATGTATACTCATATAATAAAAATATTAAATGCATAGCTTTGGTCACCATTCAGAATCAGAGAGTTCTATCGAATAAACGGTAGCTCCATTCGACTAGCATTCCAACTTTTTTTTAACTCTATTCAAATATCACAAATTGTTTTGTGCATGATATGGTTATGTACGTATGGTTGTAACGGCGTCTCACTTAATTAAAAAAAAATTACCAAGTCTTTGAATAATTTTTGAGCTGGCTATTTTAATTTAAACCCCAAGTATTCTTTATCATATACGCCCCTTTTTCTCCTATCATTATGGCAGGCGCATTAGTGTGTGCCGCTGTTGTGTTTGGTATGATACTGCTGTCGACTACACGAAGATTCTTAACACCGTACACTCTAAGTTCTGGATCCACCACCGCGCTTGGATCCGACGCCGGTCCCATCCTGCACGTAGATATCTGATGATGAAGCGTTGCAGTAATCGTCCGTAATGCGCATTCCCAGTAACTGTCGCTACCGAATGCATATTTTTTACAATTTGGGAACTTTTTCTTGTATATCTTTGCACCGTACTTTTGGAAGGGAGGCGTATCTACCAACTTTTCTATATACCTAATGGAAGCTATTAGCGTACGGATATCCTTCGGATGTTGCAGATAGTTGCCGTACAAAGCTGGTTGCTCAAAGGGGTTTTTTGATTTTAGTTTCAGATAACCCTTTGACTTTGGATGTAGTAACATCATCAAAATTGAGAAACTCTCAATGTTTTCGATAGGTTTGAAAACATCATTGTAAAGCCAATCTGCCATTCGCATGCCTTTTGCTACTAGCTTTCCGCTATCGGAGGCGACTGAGGCGCAGGTTCCTAAAATTTCAATGTCAGGGTAGTCGCCGATTTCATCAGAGACGTTGGTTTTTATGTATCCGATAGTTTCTACGCCGGCAAGTGATGTCATGGGGCCATCGCCGAATATCGTTAATGATAAAGCGTTCTGAAGGGTTCCGATATTCCTTTCAGCGATTGTCAACCTACTAGAGTTCAAAGTAAACGATAGAGCTGGGAAGGATATGTGGTCATATAGAGTTTGTCCCACATTCAAGTCCTGTATTACCGGTATGCCTAAATATTCTAAATGGCTTTTGGGTCCAATGCCGGAGAGCATTAACAAATGTGGGGATTCGATGGGACCCGCAGAGAGAATGACTTCTTTTTTTGCTCTTATTTGATATACACGTCCATTCCTCTGAAACTCGACTCCGTATGATGCCTTTGTGGCTGGATCGATTAAAATTTTCGTTACTCGACTATTTGGTAGGATATGTAAACTTTTCCGGTTTTTGTGCTTATGAAGGAAAGCTTTCGCACTACTCATTCGTGTGCCTTGGTTAAGTGTAGCTTGAATGTAGCTAAATCCGTATCCATCAGGACTGTTATAGTCGACTCTACGGTGTCCTAATAATTTCGCTGCGTCTAAAAGTGCCTTAGACAGTTTGGACCTGTAAAGAAAATTATAATAGTTGTTTTATTTTTAAATCCAAAACATAAACATAAAACAGAAAGACATAAACACATCAGCTGGAGTAACCCACATATCCCTAAGGATTAGGAAGGTGAAGTGGCAATGGGCCAACCATATAGTTTGTGGAGCTGATAACCGTTGGAGAAGCAAGGTTTTTGAGTGACAACCTCGTCGGCTCCGCATCACTACTTGGGGCGACGACTGTAGGTGCCTCAGGATAGAACAATGTTTTATGGCAATCTATGGTGGAGGTATATCGGCTTTAATGATGATGATAAGCTTTAGCGCAAACACAGAAGCACTTCACCTTCTTACATTCCCTTTCTCGATGTAACTATTATCCGATAAGATTGGAAGAAGGATCAGATGCCTCGCAGTATATTTTTTCTTTATTGGATAAACTGACGAGCAAAACGTTAACCTGATAGTAAGTGCAACGTCTGCCCATAACAAATGCTGTGTCACCCAGAACATTTCTGCGTGACAGCACCTTGTGCCCGTCAACCTGATACATCAGTTCTTAAGTCTCATATGCCCAGTGATTACACTAACTCTCAGTGCCCTTAACTGGTGGTAGGATTCTTATTCAGGAATACGTCTAGGTAGGTACCACCCCAGGGCCAGTTATTCTGCCGTGAAGCAGTAGTGTGCAATCATTACTGTGTTTCGGTTTGAAGGGCACTGTGAGCTAGCGTAATCACTGGGCATATGAGACTTAAGAACTGATGTCTCAGGGTGATGGGCACAGTGAGGCGTCACACAGAAATGTTCTGGGTGACACAGCATTTGTTATGGGCAGACGTTCCACTTACCATCAGGTGAACGTTTTGCTCGTTTCATCACTTGATACAATAAAAAAAAGACCGAAACACGGTAATGTTGCTCACTACTGCTTCATAGCTGAATAACTGGGCCTTGGGTTGGTACCTACCTAAATGGGTTCCCGGATAATAGAAATAATTACTTTCGCCTTTATAATATTAGTCAATATTAGTTGATATTGTCTCTGAGATTAACTTAGTAATTGTTTCATTGTAATACATTGTATTAGACGTACCCGTCATATTAATATGTTATATGTAGTTATTCTGCTGTAAACCGTGGTAAGGTGTTAAGCCGTGGTAGCTCAGGGGCTAGGCGCTCGCTTTAAATTTCATAGTACGCGATGGACCTGGGTTCGATTCCCGGTGCCGGCACCACTAAAATTGTTAATTGCAATTTTAGGTGCTGATTTACCACGTGCTCGGTGGTGAAGGAAAACATCGTGAGGAAACCTGCATGTCTGAGGAATAAAAAATATTTCGAAGACATGTGAAGTCCGCCAACCCGCATTGGAGCAGCGTGGCGGATTCTTCCTAGCTCCAAAACCCTCTCAGAAATGAGAGGAGGCCTGTGCTCAGTAGTGGGACATTTATAGGCTGAAACTTTACTTTACTTTACTGCTGTAAACAATACTATGTTTCGGTCTTAAGGACACTGTTAGCTAGTGCAATTACTCGGCATACTGATGCCTCAGCGTGACGAACGTAGTGTGGTACCACAGTGTGTTGTGACATAGTGAGTAGCACAGGAATGCTCTGGGTGATACAGCATTTGTTTTGGACGGATATTGTGATTGTGATGTAGTACTTACTATCAGTTGTACGAATTTCTGGTTGGGTCACTTTCTTCTATAAAAATAAATAAACCTATACTAATATTATAAAGAGGAAAGATTTGTTTTTTTTTGTATGTTTGGTTGTAATGATTTAACTCAGAAACTACTGAACCGATTTTAAAAATTATTTCACCTATATACAACTACATTATCACCGAATAACATAAGTTGTATTTAATTAAAAAAAAACGAGATTCCTACCAAAATTGCTATGATGTAACTCAAGGTATCCAAAATTTACTGATGAAAGTCATTATTTGGCGTGCGCTGCAAAAACTATTGATGATCATGAAAATAATTTTCTACATTTTCATAGTACTCATCATTACTCACAAAAAAGTTTGCGAGGCTATATGTCTAACTATTATATTTAAGTCACAATAACCGCTTTTTGTTCAAATTAGTGTATCAAAACACTGGTAGAAACGAAAGCTGATGCCATTCGTATCATGATATTAATTCTTATCCTACAAAATAGTTTCATAGTCAAGGTTGATTATGTACATGTAAAGTCCTCTTTAAATTATTCGAATCGGACCTATCGTTTAGAAGTTTCGATATGTATAAAAATGCTAAAAGTAAGAAAAATGCCGCGGTGTGAGCGAACAGCCCTGCGCTCACCCGCGCTACTCGCGAAAAGACTAAGATCTATTAATTACTTACCTACATACACTCAGCGTCACAAAAATCGCACCTCTCTGAGTTTGCGCGAAAAATGGCTGTAATGGCTAGAAACGAATTATATTTATATAAATATTGGTATGTTTGAAATGGGTATTTGAATAGCTTTACATTATTAATAAAAAAATCATGAAATCATTAAAACATTTATCATTATAGAGCGTCAAAAATAATCACTGTCAAATGCTCGATAGAAAGGACGCTACGAGTAGTTACACCACCTAAAAAGGGTATAAAAGGGTCGATCTGGATGAAATATGGGCCAGTCGTAATTTAGACTTTGCAGTGAACACACGTGAACAAGTAACCCAAGTAAGAATAAGTAAAGATGGACACCAGCTCTGAAGAAGCCGCTCAAGTGATTGCCCTATTGCAGTCGGGGATGCGGCAGTGTGACGTTGCTCGACAGTTGAACCTGTCCCGTTTTTCAGTTCGACGGGTGTTCGCAAGGTTTTCAGCAGACTGGTGGTTATGTTAGAAAACCGGGATCTGGAAGAAAACGGTGCACATTCAGAAAGAGACGACCGTTTCATCGTTACGACATCTTTACGAAACCGTTTTACAAATGCTGTTGAGTTGCAACAACAGCTTCGATCAACTCGGAGAACATCTGAGTGTTTCTACGATAAGAAGAAGGTTACACGAAAAGAGTTTAACAGCCCATAGACCTGCTAAAGGTCCAAAACTTACTGCACAGCATCGCAGAGATCGCCTAGAGTTTGCTCGCAACCATTTCGAGTGGACTCTAGAACAGTGGCGGACCGTACTTTTCTCTGATGAGACGAGGGTCTGTCTCTTCTGCAACCGTGCTTCGAAGAATCCGTCGAATACGGAGGTGGCTCGTGTATGTTTTGGGGCGGCATTTCCGTCGACGGGAAAACGGAACTTGTGTGCGTTTCCCGGACTCGGGGTGGCCGTGGGCAAGGGTCATTAAATGCTGGTCGGTACATTACTGAAATCCTGGAGGAACATGTGGTCCCGTATGCTGGTTATGTCGGTGATGGATTCATGTTAATGCATGATAATGCTCGTTGCCACACCGCGGCTATTGTACGGGATTATTTACATTGCTTCTGTAAACCTGTCCCGTTTTTCAGTTCGACGGGTGTTCGCAAGGTTTTCAGCAGACTGGTGGTTATGTTAGAAAACCGGGATCTGGAAGAAAACGGTGCACATCAGAAAGAGATGACCGTTTCATCGTTACGACATCTTTACGAAACCGTTTTACAAATGCTGTTGAGTTGCAACAACAGCTTCGATCAACTCGGAGAACATCTGAGTGTTTCTACGATAAGAAGAAGGTTACACGAAAAGAGTTTAACAGCCCATAGACCTGCTAAAGGTCCAAAACTTACTGCACAGCATCGCAGAGATCGCCTAGAGTTTGCTCGCAACCATTTCGAGTGGACTCTAGAACAGTGGCGGACCGTACTCTTCTCTGATGAGACGAGGGTCTGTCTCTTCTGCAACCGTGCTTCGAAGAATCCGTCGAATACGGAGGTGGCTCGTGTATGTTTTGGGGCGGCATTTCCGTCGACGGGAAAACGGAACTTGTGTGCGTTTCCCGGACTCGGGGTGGCCGTGGGCAAGGGTCATTAAATGCTGGTCGGTACATTACTGAAATCCTGGAGGAACATGTGGTCCCGTATGCTGGTTATGTCGGTGATGGATTCATGTTAATGCATGATAATGCTCGTTGCCACACCGCGGCTATTGTACGGGATTATTTACAGGAGGTCGATATCCCTGTTATGCATTGGCCAGCACGAAGTCCAGACCTTAACCCAATAGACCATCTCTGGGATGACCTAAAACGGCGCGTGCGAGCTCGATATCCAGCTCCAGCCACTCTTCAAGAGCTCCAAGATGCGGTACTTGAAGAGTGGGAACAAATACCCCTAGAGGCTGTTGCGATCCTTGTAAGGTCCATGAAAGATCGCATGGAAGTCGTTATCAAGGCAAGGGTTTAAGAACTTTTTTTGTATTTATTAAGTTTTTTTTTAAATTATTAATTTGCAAATTTGTACATACCCTGTCTTTTTCTTTAATTACTCTTTCGTCTCGTTATAAAAGTAAAATTCAATTAAAATTGTTGAAAGCTAATGAAATTACCTTTCGAATGATACCCTCAAACCACAGCATTGCCATTGGCCTGTTGTGTTAAAATAGTATTTAAATAATTTTTTTCGGATGTGCGATTTTTTTGACGCCGAGTGTATTATTATTATTTTATATTATTTTTGTAAACTAGAAACAATTGAATAATGGTTTTTAATTTTAATTATATATTTTCTTTTATTTCAAACTTTAAAAGGCTCTTTAGAAAATACAGCGGCCGCGATGTCTCTTGAACGCCGCGCCGCCGCCTGGCTTTATGCGACTTGGGCATCATTTGCCAGAGGTGCGCGGCTCCGTTTGCGCAGCGGTCGGGAGCGAGCAACAATCAACTAGGCACGATCACCCTGTTCGGACGCTCTATTCCCTGGGAAAAGAGCGTCAAATACCTCGGGGTCACTTTAGACGCAGCGATGTCGTTCGCTGCACACATAAAAAACGTTCGTAATAGAGCGGCTTTTATTTCAAGTCGACTATATCCACTAACTTGCTCTTCAAGCAAAATGTGCTTAAGACACAAACTTCGCCTCTATAAGACTTGCATAAGACGCGTAATGGCCTATGCATGCGTCGCTTTCGCTCACGCGACGGGCACTCAATTAAAGAAGTTACAGAGCGTTCAAAATCAATTCATGCGAACTGCCACCGGAGCCGGTTGGTACCAACGCAACGTAGATCTTCACAGCGACTGTGAAATGCCCTTAATCTCTGAACACTTCAAAGCATTATCACGGCGGTTTTTCGAAAAAGCCGCGGTTCATCCAAACCCACTGGTGGTTAAAGCAGCAAATTACCGACCAGATAGAAACGCGACCGAACGCAAACGTCGCCCGCGAAACGTGCTAGACGACATGGATGTCTCAGCACTCCCTGACCACGATACGGTCAGTCACGATCCAGGCTACACTGTACACACAGTTAATAGCTTTAATATAACACGCACCAGGACGCGCGACCGCCGTTGAGAGCGGCGCGCAGCAGTCGACAACCACACCGCGTACCCACGATACACCCGTGTTCCAGGGCGGTTTTCACCGCCCAGACTTACCGACACACAAGTCGACAGTCCGAATGGAGGCCCGCAGCCTCCCTCGGACGGTCATTAGACGACTTTAAAAATCATATTGAGATATTCTTAATCGCGCAAGCACGCAGCGAACGCGATACAGTCCGAATTTCGAGTTTCTTGTAGGAGTTTATTTATTTATTTATGTTTGGGTCAAACCAAACCTGGCACGCGTGAGCACAGTATCCGATCAAGCTGTAAAAGTCAAAAAAGGCTAACAGCAATTACATCTCCGAAATTATATGGTAGAGGGCGGTCGTTTTATTTTGCTACCACGACATCAAATATTGGCTATATTTCATGGCTTATGTTCCCATAAATAAAACATTATTTTGGTAAAATGACGTAATCTTATCCTGCTATAGAGCCGCTGAGAATAGTCGCTACAAAAAATGTTAGTGTAAGGAATTGTGGTTTTTTCCAAATAAAGTACTAATTTATCTTTCCAATATCTATCTACCCGTGCGAAGCCGGGGCGTATCGCTAGTAATAAATAAATATATACATAACTAGTTTTAGATTCATTATGCCCGCGCAAAACATTATGAAATTATGAAACATTAGACCAATATAAATATAGTGGGTGCCGTAAAACTCGACAGAGGGAAAACGAAAACCAGGAGATGGTGAGCAGCATGTTCCTGGAGCATCTGAATAAATAAACTTTGGGTTACCAACCCGCGTGCCAAACGTGGCAACTATGGCAAAATCATCCCGAAACGAGATACAGAAGACAGTGTCCTAGTTTGGAATTGTTTTAAATAACAAACAAAACGAAGTATCTGTCCTGATGGACAGACCGTGATCTGTCTGTCCGTCTGTTAACAACTCATCAACATCTCGATTATGGAAGATTGTAGATATTTAAGGACGACGGTGATAATTTATCATCAGGAGACTGTCCGGCCGTTTTCCACTTCGACTCTCATAAAAAAAATTCGTAAAATTTACCTAAAAGGAACGTCTTCGACAGTGAGTTCACCGTTTCGTCCATGCCACTGTGAATCCGATAGACCCTGGAGTCTTGCACGTTCTGATTTCATATAGAACGGCAATACATCTTTATAAGACCTGAAAAATATTAAAAATAGGTAGTTACTTAATAGTTACAAAAAATAGCTTAAAAACACGCAGGAACAGCAATGATCTGATGATCCTGGTGATACTATAACAGGTCATGGTCATGCAATTATTGTATCTTCATCGATTGATAATTCGTGTGCAAATTATTCGGTCATCTAGAGTTTGAAGTGGTTGAAAATTGAATTTGAACTTTCCATTAAATTTATACATACAGTTCAAGCTAATAAAGGTGTCTTGCTCTTGCACGGAACAAGCAATGGAATAGCTTTTTTTTCTATTTATTCTGTCAACAAACGGGCATTTATAAAAAAATATAAATCAATTGACTTAGAACTATAGACCTTCATTGACAATAAGATGTAATACCAGAAAATCTGAGACTACCCTCTAGCAAATACGCATTCACAAGGAAAGTTTAGCTCATTTTCTAAATTGTACAGATTTACCAAAACAATGATCATCATCATCATTATTTCAGCCTATCACTAGTCCACTGCTGAACATAGGCCTCCCTCAGTGATTGCGACAAAAGTTTTTAGCTCTCATTTTGGGGGGATTTTGCGATAGTTGCCACGCTTGGCAGAGTTGTTCGCAACCAAAGTTTATTTATTCAGATGTTCCAGGAAGATGCTGCTGCCAATCTCCTGGTTTTCATTTTCCCTCTGTCGACTTTAACGACACCCCGGGTGGTAGATTCTCTTAAGCCGTCATAACTATGATTTTTATGAAGAATGCCTGCTTTTAATGTGAATTTGTGAATATTTCTTAAGAGTGTGTACTCTTTTAAAGTGGAGTCTATACAGCTACATTTAAATAAATTTTAATATATTTTTAATCCTCAATCTTTTTTGCTGCAGTTAGACATAAAAAGTAATTTGTAAAGTACCTATACGTGATATTGAAACCGGTCGCGCGACGTTATCACCGTCGCTCCAGCTTAATAAAAAACTTTTCAGACGACACTAAAGTCCCAAGAAATGTTGACTAGCCAAAGAATATAATTTTGGAAATACTGATTCTACACAACTGTTTGAACGGGTCAGAGTTCGCGTTCCCACGAGCAGTATAGTGACAGCATTGCATGTTATAGTGTTATTCGTCTCTTATGACACCTCGGTCGGAAAAAAGGTAGGTGATATTCTACTCTGCCGGACCTATGATCTTATCACATATAATTATTTGCAGTCTTATTTTGTACGAAATTGAAATAACTTTAATTTTAAATGATATAAGGCATAATTAGATTTTCATTTTTACATTATTATCAATGGCAGCCGAAAAATTACTAAAAATACTTACGACGTGGCTACACTGTGTCATTAAATAATGTTCGGGTTTCCCCGGCCGGAACCTATCACTCGACCGAATGATATACTGACATTGCGTAATTGATACTGACATGAGGAGACCAAAGTATAAGATACGTACACAGTATATATACGATACCTATTAAAGTATCTGAACTAAAGTATCGAGTACAAAAATACTAGGTATCGAAAGAATCCAACCTACTCAGGTGAGGTCAGGACGACTGAGTAGGGATCAAAAAAGGAAAAAAGTATCGATACTTTTTGCAGATCCCTACTCAGTAGTCCAATGGAGCTGTTTAATCAAATAAGGCTAACAGCAATAATTTTGCCTTATAACCACACATGGAGCGTGGAATTTGTATGAATAATTCATATTAGCCAAAACACGACGATTTGTTATAAAACGAGAAAAAGTTATCCTTATCTCATACATGACGCTTATCAAAAAGAAGCATTGAAAAGGAACTACTGATCGCAACATAAAACATTCAGTATTTTAAAAATATTTACTTATGATAATAAAAAAGATTGTTACATAGATACGACTCTTCGCCGTACGACACCTCGTTTGACTCAACGTTCAAGAGCACTGACCACTGAGTGACGTAGTCGTCAAAAAAAAAGAGATAAATATGCGGGCTCGTAAGACACAAATAGAATTTTTTTTTACATTTTAATTATGTTCAATAATTAAATTATATTTAATTACAACTCAAATTTTCTGGTAAAACTTATATCCTGCGGTGATAACCTTTTGATACGGACAGGAGCGTAATATCACAGGTTTATGTTCAAATCTACGTACATTTGTTATATGTGTAGTGAAGTGTCCAGTAACCGTGACAATTGGCTAAAACGTGTACACCACAGAACACTTGTTTTTTCTGTTCTGTGGTGTAGACTACACATTTTACCTAACCCACTCCACACTGTCGGAACTTTATTGATTTGTTAGCCTTTTTGATGCATTATAACGTGTTTAGAGTTTCGTTTGTCGTGAAAGCGAACTGTAAAAGGCAAGTACAGGTACCCAAGAGCGTTTATTGTAAGACCCAGTATAAACAAATAGGTAAGCAATAGCGAGGGGCATTGCCTAAATTGACTAACTGAGATCAAATTTTTTGTTCAATCGAAAATCTGATTAAGTCGGATTATCCAGTAGATTATTATTAATGTTTAAATGTTATTTCATAATAAAAAGAAAATTTCAGAAAAAAGTTTGTTTAAATACCTTTTTGAGAGGTGGTGGTTGTGACGAGACGAACAAAACGTTCACCTGATCTCAAGTTCAACGTCTGCCCATAACAGATGCTGTGTCACCCAAAATAGTTCTGTGGGTCACTAAACTCCGCCCGTCACTCTGAGACATCAATTCTTAAGTCTCATATGCCCAGTGATTACACTTGCTCTCAGTGCCCTTCAGACGGCAGAGTAAGCACCGAGTGGTACCTACTTAGGCGAATTCCTGCAATTTTTTTCTCAAAACAGTGTTTCTGCACAGTTTGATTAAATTTGCTTAAATTGACAACATTTCTCTAATTGAGCGGCCTTGATGACGTTACACTAAACGAATTGCCATTATCATTGTCATTAAAGATATTTCTGGAATTTTAATCTCTTACTACATATCTTGGGGCGAGATTTTCTTCCCTAATTTCTACCTTCGTTCTAAATAACAAGATAATATCTTCAAGTTGAAGTACCGCAGACGATTATGGCGCGATAAGCTATCTTGAATAGTCTATGATAACCTTTGAAAGATTTCACTTTCATCGAAATAACATATGGCCATGGAGGAATATAAAATAAGACCATTTTTTCTCATTACCTTTTTATAATTGATCGGTGTCTTATGTTTTTACAGGTACCCACAGACTAACGGTGTTTTCGTAAGTTGCGATGTCAAGAGTGTCTCTTTTTTTAATTATTAACCGACTTGAAAAGAGGAAGAGGTTTTCAATTCGTCTGAATATTTTTCTTGTGTGTATGTTACGCGATATCTTCGCCAATTGTGAACCGATTTAAATGATTCTTTTTTAGTTTAATTGGTTGTTATAAATACAAATATTTCAAGTTCTCATGGTGGCATCTATGAGAAAATCATGAAACTTAAATTTGCATGAGCATGCTTGGAGCCGTTAAAGCCGGTTTTAGATGAAATAATATTTATAAAATTTGTTACATTTATGTGTATACAAAATGTGTGTTTTCAATTCATTAGCCTCTATTTTTGCATCTAAATGAAATTTACTTAATAGAATAAGAATAGTAAATTTGTTCGTTAATTTTATCAGTGATCAATGCCAGTGCCCTTGCGGGAAACGAAACGTGATAGGTGGCGAACCTCGTCACCGCCATTTTGGTAAAAGTCAAAAAATTCTTCCTCCCCATTTCATTCCCACTTCCTCTGACAAGACATACGAAACCTTATAATTAAACTTATTTCATATTCTTGTAATTAAAACATAAATACAATTCTACGTGCAATTTGTGGCCGTAACTTCTCTTTTACATTATGACATCCAACTTCTTTAGTGGATCTGAGGGCATGTCGTAGTGATAAGACAAAAAAAAGAAACAGCCTTTAAATGTAGCCTATTATATTTAAGTGGATTTGGAACTTGGAAGAGTCCGCCACACTGACTTATTGCAGGTTGGCAGATTTCGCATATTTCGTTTTCCCTCAGACTTTCTCACGATGTTTTCGTTCACTGCTCCGTACGCGGTATATCAACGATTCAAAATGCAGAACCGGCACAGGTGATTGAACTCAGGTGACTCCCGTAATATGGAATTTTAGGTGAGCGCCCGGCCGAAGACCCGCCACAGCTCTCAATTTTTGATACGATGTCCTCCAGGCAAAAACAGAGGCATTCACTCGTCTCAACTTATCCGCGTCTGATGTAACGCTCATGCTATTAGATCAAAGGGAGACTAGGATGCAGTGCCAGAAACACCGGAAATTTGCAACACAAACAGATCCGAAAACTAACAATTTTTAGCACAAATGCTGACTTCGGCTGAGATTTGAACCCAGGACCCGCAGCGTAGCAGTCTGGTACTCTGACTAGTCCACGCGGTCGTCAATTTTTGATAAATTATATGATAAATTAAACTTATGACACTTACAACTTGTTTTAAATCCACCTGAACATTACTGTATTTGAATTTGAAGGTAGGAGGATTCTTATGCAAGAATCTTTCTAAGTAGGTAACACCATAGGGCCAGTTATTCTGCCGTGAATCAATAGTGTGCAAACATTACCGTGTTTCGGTATAAAGGGCACTTAGAGCTAGTTTAATTACTGGATATATGAGACTTAATAACGGAGGGCTCAGGGAGACCAGCGCAGTGTGGTGCCATACAGAATTGTTATGGTTGACACAGCATTTGTTATGGGCAGACTTTGCACTTAACACCACGTGACCGTTTTGCTCGTCTCGTCACTTTCTCCTATAAATTTCTTTCTTTCTTTTACATACATTCTACGTCCACCAACAGCCAGAGCTGGAACAACTATCTGTAACCGCGAGCATAAGTGAATTGCTTAGCTTCTGCCCCAACCGAGTCGGTTTGAATTACAGGTTTTCCAGTCTGGATGTATTGCGACCCCGTGTGTTTGCCCTTTACAACTATCTCATCGTTAACATTCCATTGGATATGGGAAGGTGACGACGAAAGCAACTGTGTTTGTGGTAATAACCACTGCAATGCTTGTGAGGACCACTGTGGTTGTTATAGTCGCAGAGGACTTTAAAAAAATCACTGTTCCGTTGATCGATGTACATACCAGCCGTAATTTCCCGCAGCTGCAATCCTGTCCCAGTCTTCGGGCAATCCCCGCGTGTAGATCATGTAATTGACTACGCTCGTGCCTCCTACCGCTTTTCCCCTCGGCCAGTAACACCTCTCATTTTCCATTCCTGTAAAATTAAATCAGTGCCATATTTAATACTTTTCACCTTTTTGCTCTACTACGGCGTAGTCTAAGAAGGTTTATAATTTTGGGCAGCAGGAATAAATGTATTTATTTAGGTATGTTGTCCTTATGGACCCTTAGTTTATACTAATAATTGTATAACAGTAATTAAAAAAAGAGGTATCACATTTTAATGAATCGCTTGTGTCCCGTACCTTCAATAATTTTGGAGTAAAAGAGAGAAAATTTTCTTTAAAATCCGATTTTATTCAGTAAGCGAATATGTTAACGGGGAAGTATTCAATATTTAAAACTTCGCCTTGAATTTGATTCCAGATCTTTGGTGGCGACATCACTTAAAATTGTTAATTGCAATAATAATTGCTGATTTTACCACCTGCTTTGCGGTGACGGGAAACTGTATGCCTGAGAAATATCAAATATGTTACATGTGAAGTTCGGCAAATCGCAGCCATTTTCCGGCTTCAAAAACTCTCTCAAATAATTTAAATACTAAAAAACACGCTTGAACAGCAATGACCTGATGATTCTGGTGAAAATTCCAGGTCATAGTTATGGAATTATTGTATTGTTATCAGTCCATAATACGTGTGCTAATAATAGTGCTAATAAATATTTTAAATTTTTCGGCCGTCTGGAAGTAGGTGAAAATTGAATCGAAAGAATTTATTGTTACATTTTAAGTTAGATACATACAGTTCGAGCTAATAAAAGTGTGTTCAAAATTTTGAGAGGCCTGGTACCAGCACTGGGAATGTAACTGGTTGTTACTTTGAGTACAATTGTACAAATGTAGTAAAAGTGTTGTAGATAATGCTTAAATAAGTTTGCCTATGCGGTTCGTATTTTTATCTCGCTCGTTACATTTTATTTTTAGCTATATGCGCTACTTGAGCTGTTCATTAAATAAGATAAAGTATTTTTTGGAGTATTTAAATTATTCGCAACTAAGCAACTGTATCTAAGTGAAAGGCAAGCAATATGGCGCTATTCGTCAATCATTACAGTATTGACTATACTAATAACGCAAGATAATACTGTATAGAAAGAAGGACTTTATTCCTAAATATGATACAATATATTATAGAATAGATTCAACACTTGATAATGCCTTGTCGTAAGTAAATCACGCATTGCGTTCTCAACTTTGACTGAGTATTTTTCCTAGTAGCAGTGGTATTGTACATTTGGTGGTGGTATTAGTTTGCACTGTTTTTCTTTTTCCATGTGGATCTTTGCAATCTAACTTTGTTTCTCTCCTTTACTGGAAAGGATTTTCGCAAGTAAAACCTGATTTTATTAAAAAAAAGTAGCCTTTTAATGTCCTACTGCTGAGCATAGGCGTCCTCTCATTTCTTTGAGGGTTTTGGAGCTGAGAAGAGTCCGGCACGCTGCTCCAATGAAAGTCGGCGAACAATACATGTCGTCGTAATATTTTTATTCCTCAGAGATACAGGTTTCCTCAAGATGTTTTCCTTTATCGCTGAGCATGTGGTAAATCAGGACTTAAAACTATTTTAGTGGTGCGAGAACCGAGGTTCGAACTCGGTCACTCGCGTACTATGAAATTTATGGCGAGTGCCCGGTCCTTGCTACCACGGCTTTTAGCCGTAGAAGCTATAAAGAAATAAATTAGGACATAAAATATTACAAATCTCTTACTACGGAAACTGATTTTATTAACTATAATAAAATATTGCTATTTTTCCCTCCCGCTAAATTCTGGCTTTACATATCGTATATCTTACATAATGCATATCTAAGAGCATTGGTAGTTCCGACAAAGGGTGGTCATTTCATAGAATGCGGGTACCATTCGTCCGTATTACCAGTAACATAAGATTTTTGATGCCGGCACCACTGAAACGGTTATTTAAAATGAGAAACTAAAAAAATATTACGTGAAAAAATGAGAAATAAAAAAGAATATAGGAAGTTCGCCAACATTCACACCACTTGGCTGCCGAATCCTCTCAAAAATGAGGGAAGGCCAGTGCTGTTGTAATCCGTTTATAAGCTGTTACTATCCGTCATTTTCTGTAAATACGATTCACACAGAACACCACCAAACCAATACAAGCTGTCTGCATGGAATTTTATTTGAAACTGATATAAGCGAGATGGGAGTGGCACTATCAAGCTCTGATAGGAAAGCTGAGGTTATAAAATAATTTATTATCGATAGCTAGTAAAGTTCATAAATAGTAGTTGTAGGAACATAGACTTCAAACAATTTTTCTGTCATTTGAAACTTGGGACAATTTGCTACTTATCGGATCCAAGTCGGATTATCGGCTACTTAAAATTTTTGGAATTCTTTTTATTCGACTTAAAAAGGATGAGATTTTATGGTAAAATTTATCCGCCGCAACCACACAGCTTCCATGAGTATTAAAGTCAATATTCAATGAATGATATTTTTATTAAAGAGCTGTGACGACTCGTTTACAATTTGATATGAAGATGTTCTTTACATTTCCCCTTCCGACTAAACTATTTTTGGTCTAATTTTTTATTATTATATTATGCGTAGGTGCCGCAATAATAATTAACTTACCCATACATACACCTGGTTGGTATTCCATTAGATAAGGCCAAACGTAATCGGTTTGCTGGAAGAGCGGAGCGAGCACCGGAACGCCAGTAAATAAGGATTCCTCTTGTCCGGCTTCCAAAAGGAGAACAGACGCTTTCCGGCCTTCACTAAGTCGTGCAGCAAGCACGCTTCCTGCCGATCCAGCGCCTACTACAATAAAGTCGTACTCCACAAGAGGTCCTTTAAAACCTGTAATAGCATGAATGATTTTTTTATCACAGAAAAAGAAGGAAGTTTTAATGCATAATATAAGGAATTATTGTTTTGAACAATAATTCATTATATTATGTTTATGTTAGTTGTTACTATTGTACTGGACAACTCGAATGCTTTTTTAATGAGAAACAATAAAATACTCGTATAAGGCGAGCGCAGTATACATTTGGTCACGGCCGTTTCCCTATGTTAATAGGTTACACTTTATTTATATTAATCGATTCATTCATTAATTTCTTATGTGCCTCGGATAATTTTGTCTTGATACAACCGGTGTTGCAATATTACAATATCGACGTATATTGCTTTATTCTTCAATAAAAATACGTATAAATCATAAAAGATTCGAACCCCAATTTCTTGAACAAGTAATTGGTAATTGGCTTGTAATCATTTGGTAATTTGTATAAAGAAACCTTCATAAATACTATTTAATTATGAAGTATTGCTGTTAATTGTTTTTGATGTTTTTTTTTGGATCCTTAAAATATTTGGAAGGCAAAATTGATTGCTCAAATTAATTTTAAATTTATGGCTATAAAATCTGTTGTTTTTTCTTCGACGTGTATTGGCGTTTGATTTTTTTTAATATTAATATGTTTTATTAAAAAAAACCGGATTGCCCTGTGTTGAGCCCCAGTCTCCAGGTACGGCCATTCCAAGGCCAGTTATTCTGCCGTGAAGCAGTAGTGTGCAAACATTACTGTGTTTCGGTCTGAAGGGCACTGTGAGCTAGTGTAATCGCTGGGCATATGGAGACTTAAGAACTGATGTCTCAGGCTGATAGGCTCACGGGGACAGCAATGTTCTGGTGACACTACATTTTTTGGCAAACGTTGCAGTTATCATCAGGTTATCGTTTAGTTCGTTTCGTCACTCAATTTCATTAAAAAAAATTGCTTGGTGATGAACTTGTCGTTTAGTAGACGTAGTTGTTTTCCTTATTACGAGTATAACAATGAGGCTTACAATATGATACGTATATTTCGTTTTTTTTAACTAATAACTACTTGAATTTATTACTTGTAATATATACTACACTACAGTGTGTAGATGTCCATTAGCGGTATATCTGTATATCTTCCTACTGACCAAGTAGTATCCATTTTACGGGACTAAGTGTATTTCGATGATCTATTTAAAAACTTCCTAAACACGTTCACGCCGGTTCCATACCACCGGTGGCCCGCACTAGCCTGTCTCATCGGGCGGCTCGTACCACCGGCTTTTGGCTCGGTTGGCGCAGTGGCTAAGCCTGCTATTGTTGGCTTCTGCGCCGCTGATCGCGGGTTCGATTCCCGGACGGGACAAATATTTGTATTGCCTACAAATAGTTGTACCGGGTCTGGGTGTTTGTGCATGTGAAATTTATGTCTGTAAAACGCACCCACGACACAGGAGAAATCCTACTGTGGGGCATCGTATTTCTTAAAAAAAAAATAAAAAAAACGTTAAAAGAGTTTTTGGTTTGAAGTTTGCTCCGGTGGATTACGGAGAGACCTAAAAAATCTATTACTGCCTCCGTTTCTATGTAAAACGCGCCCAAGCTAGGGAAATCACACATTTTCGAACCACCATCGTGATAACTCATCTTTAGCTGTTTTTTATTTGATTATCCGATCCGGATCCGATTCCGCAGAAATTTTGTATTGAATTGTAATTTGCAAATAATGACTCCCAACAGAACTTTTTACTTTTATGAAAAGAACATCAAATTGCATTGAATTACTTGGCGAGAACGTGTTTAACATCCTTCTAGGTTACTCCTTAGTCCTTCTACATTAGGATCCGGAGTGAATTGCCTTGTATAAGCCTATTATGAGACAGAACAAGTAATTTTATTTTAATGCTATTGTGATAAAATATTTTTAGTTCATATATTTAACGTTTAGTATCCGTCTTTCATATGAAAACATTTTAGACTCCGTTTTAGTTGAAATTAAAGATCTTAACCAACAGTTGATAAGATTTTTTTATTTCGTCTTGCTGAATATTGAAACATCAATTTATTATTATCTATAAAATATATAAACGTTCTTTATGTTAAGGTCAATAAACCTGTGTGCGATGACAGCCCAGCGGTGTTAATGACCTTCTGCGTTCTACGCTATATTTTTGCATTCTTGTGACATAATATTAACTTGTTGACGGATGCGTTACATGTATGCTCCAAGAAACTTTTGTAAGATAATCTTGTTGCAAGGTAATGTACGTTAAAGATCTTTGAAAAGCCGTTTTTAAAAATCTTATAGAACATTTTACGTGACAACATTTAAAACGCACAAAATGTATTAAAATAGAAACTTAATATATTTTCTGATAAGATTTATTTATATAAATTTTTTGAAGTTTTATATCTTTTGAAGAGATTGAATATAAGTTTGATGATTATGGCGCATGTTACGACATAGTATCTGAAATATATATTTACTGGTGACTAGTGGTAGGGTTTCCATGCAGGAATCCATCTACTCCAGTGCCAGTGCCGTGAAGTAGTAGTGTGAAAACATTACTGTGTTTCGGTTCGAAGGGCACAGAGCTAGCGTAATCACTGGGAATATGAGACTTAAGAACTGATGTCTCTGGGTGACGAGCGCAGTGTTGTGTTGTCACACAGAAATGTTCTGGATGACACAGCATTTGTTATGGGTAGACGTAGCACTTACCATCAGGTGAACGTTTTGCTCGTTTCGTCACTTTATTGAATAAAAAAAATAGGAGCTGTTGTAATTACTGGGCACTTGAAAGTTAAAAACTGATGTCTCAGGGTGACGGGAGCAGTGTGGTGGCACACAGAAATATTCTGGGTGACAATGGGCAGACGTTGCATTTACCATCAGGTGAACGTTTCGCTCCCCTCATCACATTCTCCTATATATAACATCTGTCTGTTGCTGTTTCCGTGTCAATGTAGAACAAATAATATTTTGGGTCTAATAGCTGCTCTTTCGTAACACTTGTAAAAGATTAGTTTACATAAGGAATTTCTGAAAACTTGCCTTTGGGAAGATCGTACCGATCTCGCAATATTGAAAGAGTGTCGGGATTGGACTGATGCATTAGTAGCGTTGGTGTTTTCAATATTGATTCTATAACACGGCTGTTCCCTGGTATCCCCGACAGGTCCTTTCTTCTCCTCGCCGATTTGTTTTCGCAAAACGATTGACATGGTTCAGGATGGGCATAAATACCCTCTTCAGTGCACAATGTCGCTTCGTTATCTTCAAAACGATTGTAATTATGTACAGAAAATACTCTCTTGTTCATTAAAAATAAATATAATAATATTGTACGAAACATCATTATTATATGTTCATTTGTGTTACCACTCAACAGTCAAAGGTACTACCGTCTCTCGTCTCAGAACTACAATTTATACAACCGGTTTAGATTAAGCCATGCTTTTTTATTGAATCAGAAAACTGTGCAGTTGTTACAATGAACTTGCGAGTTCAACTTAATTGTTCCGCTAGTTATCTCTATTTTACACATATAAAATAAATAATGGCTGTCTGTTAATTTGCAATAAAGGCTTTTTTAAATCTCAAATGAATAATTTAAGCACTGCAGGAGGAACATAAACGCGTTTTTTAAATTTTTATCTGTTTGTCTGTCCGTCTGACTTTCCGTTTGTTTGTCCGGGCTTATCTCCATAACGGCTGAATTGATTTTGATGGAACTTTCATTGGCAGGCTGTGTCGTAGGCTTATTTACTCAGGTGGTTTCAAGGGGGACATCTAGTAACGACATAAAAAAACTACGAGTTAGCTATTAACTAAAATAATGACGACTAAATTGCAAATTTGAACCGCGCGCATAGCCCCTAATTTCTGCAGGTTTTCAGATAGAATGAAATAAAAAAAATGCTTAAATTGCTCTCTGAAAATTCTCTCCCAGCCTGCCAATGAAAGTACCATCGAAATCGATTCAGCAGTTTCGTAAATTAGTTCGGAGACACAGACATACAGACAAAAATTTTAAAAACGCGTGTTTGAGTTTTGGTATGGGTTTAAGAAAAAAAAATTATTGCGAAATCACAAACAGGTATTCCTATTTCTTTTATTTGTATAGATTTACAGTACAATTTAAAATAAGTATTTACAACTAATGAATACATTTAAATCTAAACTAAGTAACCTAAAATAATAATTAATAACCAAACAAATGATTATTAAATAAGCAAATTTAAATTAACTTTACACCGCTAGTTTGTTAATTGCAGTTTAACTATTTAACTATACTTAATAATCGGAAATGCGAAAGTACTTTTGACTGTCCCTTTGTCTGTTCGTTACACTTTCCACCACTGAACCGATGTTGAGGATATTTGACACAGAGACTGCATAGCAGACTTGCATTCTGGAGACGGACATAGGATACTTTTTATTCCATAAAATCAAATAGTTTCGACGGGATATTTAAAAAAACCTTTATCCTCGCGGATGAAGCCACAGGCCAGTAGGTAATAAGACGATTAGTCTCGAACTCTAATATCCAGAATACCTTTTTGAAAAACTCGTTTGGGTCAAGGATATTGCTAAAAGAAGCCTTCGTACGAATGCACTAAATCTTCTAAAGATGCCAAACATAAAAGTACACGTTATAGAGAGTGTTTTAAATTTACTGCAGCAAGAATATGTAACGATTTTCCCCCTAATCTCTGAAATAAAATAAGTACGGGCAACTTCAAAATAAAATATAAATCAGCCCTGCTGAACCGCCAACTTGCTGCAGATAATATAAAACATACACACTGTAAATACTTAAAATTAAAAGATTTTTTTTGTTCATGGATAATGTTTAATATCCCTTTGAAAAACCGTTTACAAATACACATACGCCCACTTACGCATACACTTCCAAAACATATAAATACCGGCACGCATACACACACACGCACACAAACGCACTCAAACAAACACACACACACACACACCCACAGAGTTACGAATAAGAATTTATTCATTCTAATTTTTATTCCTATGTAAGTAGCTTTTTTTTGTAGCCTTTATATAATTTTCATATTTGTTTTTTTTTCTTTATATTCTCTACCGTATAGTAATGACATCTGGCAAATTCTTACATTTAATGGTGATTGGGGAGCCCTCAAATACCACAAAACTCGCATAAGATCTGAGGAAGACTGCAGTGCCTGAAAATCAGCGCTGTATGGGATTAATCTCGTGTCAGCAAATGCTGAGTCACCTCCTCTTGCCTAAAATTAATTAAGGGATTCTCATGTAAAGTTTTATTTTTGTGTTTTCTCTGTGGCAATAAACTGTTATTTATTTATTTATTATTATTATTATTTATAACTCAGCCGAACCTGGCACCAGTCGGGACAAACAAAGAGGATGATTAGTCTTCGTCCCGATATGGTTAAACTCCCTTAACCCTTTCCTGTTCATATTACAGAATCTGTTTACCATCCATGACTGCATGTCCAATTACCTTCAGCTTCTTTATTAAAAAAAAAGTATAAATCAAGACAATGGGTTCTATATATCCTTAATTTAATCCTTATTTATGCGGGTATATCCCACCAGCCAGCCAGCAACGCGTGATATAGATTTTTAAGGAAATTGCAAGAGGTCTAACTTGAGCAGTACATGCGGGTGACTTTTGTCCGCTATGACCACTTACCATAAGGTGGATTGTGTTCTCGTCTGTCATCCCTTCTCACGTGATAGCATGGTCGATTTTCGAACACGGCCACAACTTCCGTATACTGTCGGAAGCTATTTACTCCGCGGAAAATATTATAGTGCCAAAAGTGTGCAATAAGATCGGAGGCAGGCTTCGTTGCAGTGACAGAGACACGGGGAAAATTACAACTCGCAAACTACACCCGGAGATTAACAATTTGTGTTTTTTGACAAATGTTGGCTCCGGCTGCAATTCGAACCCAAGACTTGCGGCGTAGCAGTCAGGTACACTAACCACTAGGCCAAGCGGTAATTACATAAGAGTATTATTTATAGCAATTGTATGTCCGTTATACGCTACCTGGCTTTACAGAGGCTAGAATTCCTGTGCAGGAATCTGTATAGTAGGTACCACCACAAAATATTCAAAGGAAGAACAATGCTATCATCCTTTCCACCCTTTAGTCCACTGCTGTACATTACGTTCCCAATAAATATTTGAGATAATCTATCTACACTGGGCCGCAAAGAAAAAGGGTAGGTAAGAAAATCTTCAATAGCTTCAAAAGTACCTGACCTCGCTTTATGAAATAAAGACTAAATTAAATATTTAATGCCACATAAAATAATATAAAACCTTTTTATTTATTTTTTATAATTGTATAAAAAAACTGAAAATATAAAATATATGGTAATTTTTTATCTTAGTACCAAAAAATTCAAATCAATTGTTTCGCGTTTGTTTTAGTTTTGCAATAAAAAAGTTATAAATATGGTGTCTCTGCCTTATATATTTTATTATTCTGAAGTTATCATGTCGTTAATCCCTGAAGAATATACCAGATCCTGACAACGCTTGAAGATGGGCACTGAACTGTTGGAACTCTTTCTACAGTTCAGCGAATATTCCAGCGTTTCCATGAAACTGTATCCAATATTGGAAGATCAGGAACATGCCGAACAAGGTGCACGGCGGCGCGCGAGGATCGCTGTATAGTGTCAACAATTTTGAGAAATTGGCTGTTGAAGTAAAGAATCATCATTTACGAGCTAGAGGAAATAATCTGAGTACGGATACAGTAAGGCGGCGTCTGGCTGAAGCAAATTTAAAGCCATGTCACTGAAATTCTGAATTCCTACGTTGATCCATTTTTAGTGGACATGGGCGAGAATGCAGTTTTTATTCAAGACAATGCCCGCCCGCATACAGCTCAGACAGTGTTTGCCTATTTTCAAGAAGTCGGTATCACACGCATGGAGTGGCCAGCACGCAGCCCCGACTTAAACCCCATTGAGTATCCATGGGACGAACTGGGAGTACGTGTACGTCAGCGGAATCCGCCGCTAATCACGTTACGTGAAATGAAAGAAGCTCTAATAGAGGAATGAATATTCCGCATCATCGCCTCAAAAACCTAGTAGAAAGTATGCCAAATCACATAGCAGTATTGCGAGCTCGCGGAGGGACAAAGTACAAAAAGGCGTAAAAACGGCACATCTGTAACCAATCTACATTTACGAAAATACTGGAAAAATTACGCTTTTTTATTTATTTTACATTTATTAAAAATAAAAAGCTAGAATTAATTAATTTTTTAATTTCCTTTTAGCACATTAATCTATTCTTTATTTAGTCTTTATTTCATAAACCTAGGTCAGGTATTTTTGAAGACATTAAAGATTTTCAACCGACCCTTTTTCTTTGCGGTCCAGAGTATACATTATTTCTCAAATGTTTTTTTCTCGTTATGAAATATCTCTCTTAATACTATATCTAAATTAATGTTTGATAAGCTATTTTGAAGATTATTTTCCCCTTTAATAATAAAAATAAGTAAATGTTTCAAAATAATTGTTTTCGTGATTTTTTTTAAAAAGATTGAATTAAATTATTCAATAGTAGAAAGCGCCATTTGTTGACAATCTGTTCAACTAACGTGTACGCTAGCTGTCGATTGGAGTGGTTCTTCTCATTCTTTAAAGAAGGTACATGGCGCCATCTGTTCATGATCACAATACTGTGCGAATATTTCGTCGCACGAGTTCATCATCATCATAATAATTTCAGCCTATCACTAGTCCACTGCTAAAAGGTAGAGATGTTGCCGTAGTTGCCACGCTTGGCAGGCGGGTTGGCAACCGTAGTTTACTTATTAAGATGTTCCAGGAAGATGCTGCTACCCATCTCCTGGTTTTTAATATCGCTCTGTCGACTTTTACGACACACACGGGATGAGATGGGGTGGTAGATTCTCTTAAGCCGCCAACACACGGCACGGGTTAGGATAGTTTTATTTATTTCTTGAGTCGTTAGTCACGACACTCACGGGACAAGAGAGAGGTCAATCAATCAATCATTTTATTGCAATTATATTATACAAACGTAACCCTGTTAGGGCATAGCAATGTTACATAAAATTTTTTATATTATATTAAAAATAAATGTTTGCTCCTGGTGGTATTAACCACTAGGCCTCGCGGTCGTTTATTCGCTTATTAACTACGCTTATTAAATTCTAAATTATTTCCCTTTCAAACTTTATCATTTGAAATAAAAGTAACGTAAAGTTTCAGCCTATATATGTCCCACTGCTGAGCACAGGCCTCCTCTCATTTCTGAGAGGGTTTTGGAGCTAGGAAATATTGACTCTCACGAGTCTGTATATTTTGGAAGTCAGATATCTGTACCCAAATTACCTTACGTTTTTAAGACTATTCAAAGTTAAAATTTCTTTATTCAATTTAGGCTTGTTTAAAGCTCTTATGAACGTCAAAATCTACACTTATTGAGCTATTAATGTAAAAAAAAAGAAAAGTAACAGCCTATAAATGTCCCGCTGATGAGCACAGGGCTTCTCTCATTTCCAAGAGGGTTTTGGAGCTAGGAAATACTGACTCTTAAAAGTCTGTATATTTTGGAAGTCAGATATTTTGTCAAAACACATCCAGAACTTTTTGAGATAGTTGAAATTAATTCGCGACTCAGACCGAGACAACCAACACGTTTAAAAATACCAACTTGCAAAGGTGCCTTATATAAAAAGAAGTAAACACAGGACAAAAAACATTAAACGTGGAATATTTTAAAAACACGCTCCGACAATGGTTAACAGAAAATGTTCTTATGACATAAAATCATTTATTAGTTAATGTAATAATAATACTGATTTTTATACGATTCTACGAGTACCTAAATTTGACATTGACTTGACATCCTTGTACATATTGTAAGTTAAGTGACATCGAAATTAAAGTTGAAATCATGGTAGTATTAGACAAAAGAGTAAAATTTTCAATTTAAAATTGATAAACACTTACATGCCAATAATAAATAATTTTCCCACCACCGTATATACCCTATTTCATGTGATTGCAAATAAATAAATAAATAAGAATCCGCAACACTGCAACAAATGAGGGTTGGCGGACTTCACATGTCACATGTGTTCACATGTCGTTGAAATATTTTTTTTTTCTCAAACTCCTCACGTTGTTTTCACTAACCTCTTGAGTACGTGTAAATCAGCACATAAAATTGCAGAACAAATGTAAAGGTTCGGGAATCTAACTCAGGTCAGTCCTGTACTATGAAATTTAAGCTGTATG
This sequence comes from Luehdorfia chinensis, assembly GCA_019845155.1. Taxonomy (NCBI): domain Eukaryota; kingdom Metazoa; phylum Arthropoda; class Insecta; order Lepidoptera; family Papilionidae; genus Luehdorfia; species Luehdorfia chinensis. Next base: position 6,948,798 of record JAHVAK010000025.1, on the reverse strand, counting down.
TGATTTAAGCTCAGACATATTTATTGAGTAACTAATGTATTAAATTTGCCGATTACTGGCACTGGACTGTCGGTTCCATGAAGAATAGCACTGAACTATATTGTACAGGTTTTATTATCGTTGCGGTTATCTTGCGTTAGCTTGTTTAACTGCAATTTTATGCGCAGTCATGCAGGAGAGACACTTTAGTAAGTATTTGTATTTTGCGAATTAGTATTTTTTTATTTTATTACACTTATGCTTGCGGGGACTAACTTTACTGCAAGAATGTTTCTTATATAGTATGGCAAGGCCGATGAACTCTCAAGAAAAGGAAGGTTTTACGTAGATAATGATCCATGTAACAATTTCTTTGCCTACTTCCAGTTAGTAAATCGTTGAGTTTTTTTTTTAATTTATAATAATAATTTAAAATATTTTTAGCTAGGTTTTTGGTGCCGTGTCAATTTCTTTAAGTGAAAGATTTGCTTCAACTTAAGATATTTAAAGGTAAGTAGTAGTAATATATAAAAAAATATCTAAAGCGAATAAATACGAGTATATATGACGACGTATCTTAGTATAAAGCTCTTTGTCATAATACAGTGAATATAAGATGTGTATTTGGTGTAAAGATGTTTTGACCAAAGAGCAATAAATATATTCCCAGATTACGTAATTAAACATCAGGACAATTTTCCGGCTAGACCCTTTAATTAAATGCATATAGAATCTTTGAAACTAAATCAGTATATTACTGCATCTTGCATAGTTGTTATTTATGTAGGTGCTAAGATAACACGTGAGAAGAACAAACGTTTCATGGTATAAATAGAATAAAAATATATTTATGTTTATTGGATTTAAAAATATATAAAGTGGGTAAAAGTCGACAGAGGGAAAATAAATAAAATAATACATAATGTATTTTTAAAATAATTACTTTTTATTTACGTGAATATTCCATAAAGTCTTTATCATATCAGCAGCTTTTTCACCTATCATAATTCCCGGTGCGTTAGTATGAGCGGATGTTTGCCTTGGTATAACTCCAGTATCAACTACTCGTAAATTTTTCACACCATGTACTCGTAACTCAGGATCCACAACGGCTAAAGGATCGCCTTCCGGTCCCATACGACAGGTTGCTATTTGATGATGCAACGTTGCTGTGAGAGTGCGCAATGCACATTCCCAGTATTCATCAGAATCAAATTTATAGGAATGACATGTCGGATACTTTGCTGGGTGTAGCTTAGCTCCTAACTTTTGAAATGGTGGCGTATTTGCTAGAGCTTGTACAAAACGTATTGCTGCTACAAACGTTGCCACGTCTCGTGAATCTGTCAAGTAATTTCCGTAGAGACGTGGATGGCTAAACGGATTATTGTCCTTTAATTCCAAATAACCGACTGATTTCGGTTGCAGCAACATTGGAAATGTGCTCCATGTGTTTGTATTGTCTATGGCTCCAAAAGCTCCATCAAAGACGTCGTCCCTTATTCTCATTCCTCTACGTACAGCTTTACTGCCGCTTGGTCCTCCATCTGATACAATAGAACCGCCTATACTTATAAGCTCAATGTCTGGTATTAACTCAGGGTCGTCGGAGACATGTGTTTTAATGTAACCAATTCCTTCCACAGCACCTGGCGATGATACATCATTGTCCCCGTTTCTAAGCCATTCCAAAAAATTGTGTAGATTAGCTGCCTTCGATTCCAGAAAGCTGACGTCTGTTTCATTTACGGTGAATATAATTCCAGGGAAACAAATATGATCGTAAAGCGTTCTACCTACTGGGAGATCCTTTACTACGTTTATGCCAACAGAATTTAAGTGCTCCATGGGTCCCACACCAGATAACATTAATAGTTGCGGTGACGCTATTGGTCCAGCTGACAAAATAACTTCTTTACGTACCGTAACAGTACGTAAAATATTATTATGTAGGTATTCTACGCCGTATGCAGTTTTTGTTTGGGCGTCTATCAACACCTTAGTTGCTCTAGTATCCGGCAAAATATGCAAGTTGGGTCTATTTTTGTGACTATGTAGAAATACTTTAGCGGCACTTTGTCGACGACCCCTATTCATTGTTACTTGTACCTTTCCAAATCCCATCACTTCGGGTGCATTATAATCGACAGTTGGATGTCCCAGCATTCTTCCAGCGTCCAGGAATGCTCTTAACAATTTTGTTCTGAAAATAAATAAAGCTGTTGTTAAATATAAGTGTTAATGTTTTCCTCGACTCGAACTTTGATGGCTAGAATAAGGTGTGTATATGGTGCTGGTCAAATTCATATATTAATAAGCAGTGAACATAAATACTGAGGAGACATCGAAATTTGCACTTAAATTCAGCAAACAATGAGTACGTACTTTATTGGGACAAATTCCACAGGGAGAACACCATCTCGACTTCTATGCGGACTGTTTTCGAAACCTTTTAAATTGGCCTTCTCTGATTTCTTATAGTATTTTAATACGTCGTTATAGGACCTGTAAACGTAATACAGTTGTTATTAAAAGGCAAAATTTGTAGAAGTTTAGTTTGATGAGAGTGACTTATCTTTACAATGATAATCTGTACTTGATAAATCCAAAAAATGTATTACCCATTTGTGTGTGATTAGGTACGTCTTTTCTTGGTTATTAAGGGTTAAGTAACTAACTAACTCTGTAAGGCATAATAAATTACATATATTTCCTGCATATTTTATTTACATTTTTTATATTTAATTACCATCCATAGTTTCCAGCGGCTGCAATACGATCCCATTCTTGAGGCCTACCGCGTGAGTAAATCATATAGTTAATTACACTTGTTCCTCCCACTGCCTTGCCGCGAGGCCAGAAACATCGCTCGTCCTTCATGCCTGTAATCATACAACAACAACAGACCAAGTTGGTGTTAAGTAGTATTTTTGAATTCAACAGAGTTTACGACACATATTTCAATAACAATTAAAAATAATATGACAAATTGACATTTTTACGAGTATTTATGCCGTTATTGTGATAAATTTCGGATTGCCGCTCACGAATTAAATGTTTACCCTCTCAAAGTGTCAGTTAATTGTTTATTTAAGACGTTCTCGGCGGTAAAGAAAATAGTCACGAGGGAGAAGCTAGTTGGATGAGCTCCTTATCCATTTAGATCTAGACTGATGCGGTTATCTAATCCTCATCATCCTTTTCTATTAGGGGCAAAATAATAGGTATATACTGGCCGTGTGGTAGTGGCTTAAGAGAATCTACCAACCCATTTCATAACCAGGAGCATATCTGAATAAATAAACTGCAGTTGCCAACCCGCGTACCAAGCGAGGCAACTATGGCAAAATCTCTCCAAATTGAGATATGAGGCCTATGTTCAGCAGTGGACTAGTGACTGAAATAATGATTACTATAAGATGTAGTTATATTTTTTTTATTATGAATAGGCCAACGTTTGACCACGTACCCCTCTGGTGTTAAATGGAGATATGTTCCGAGATGGTGGACACGATCTCACTCACTCTTGTCTGGAAGAGACCCATGTTGTACTATTCTGGTAAGACTGACGCCGGCAAAGAGCTCCACTCTCTTGCTGTACGCACCATAAATGAAGACAAAAAACGCTTTGTCCGGGTCTTCGGTACGTCAACCACGTAAGAATGAATGCGTTCTCCGTACGCCCCCCTGCGTCGTGCAGTTTGATGGCAAAATGGGAACGGAAGAATAAGTAAATACTCCCCGAAACGTATCTTACAGGAGACCACCAGATTGGCAACTCTACGCCTGTGCTCACGACTGTTAAGTTTTTCAGACTTGTGTGTTCTCAAACAAGGCATTACCCACAAGGCTCTTGGCAGGTATTTCCACTAAATCCAATACTGATAGATTGCAATGGGCAGCACCAGCCCACATATAACAAAAAGTACTTTATACACGACCCGATTTGGGCTCTACAGAGATTAAGGACCCGTTCCCGTGTGAAGAACTGCCAGCTTTGTCCTGGACTCAATGAATCGTCCAAAATTGACGTCAGAGGTAATTTCCACACACTTTAGTTATAGACTGTCGGTTATTCCTAAGGCTAAAATTCGGAAAGCAGGAGTAGTGGTAAAAGGACTCCGTTGGGTGGTGATAAGACACTTGTGTTTTGGCGGCGTTAAATTGTACCAAATTGGCTTCGCCCCAATTGGAGGAGGTCGCCTGTAAGGTGAGATTTAAACGCTCAACCATGACGTTCCTCCTAGATTTCATATAATGGCGAAGGTACGCAGTAGGTGTCTTCTTATTGACGAACATCATCACCGTTATCATCGTTGTTTTTATGTCTTTTAGGATTGCCTCACAAAAAGACATTCAAAACTTAACGTAAAGTATGCTCTTAATAATTTTTTATCGCAACTGATGCGTTGGGTTATATTTTTATTATAAAGGTTCAATGACTCGATTGCGATTTGAAGTATTCTTTGTTTACAAAGTATGATTGCCTTTTATAGTATGTTCATGCGTGTAAATTTACCTTTAATATTTTTTGCGTCTTTTGAATATGTCGGTTTAAAAATAAATATCTTTGCAAGAAACTGTAAATATATTTAAAACAGTTTAATAATTAAGAGAGACTATTTCTTTGTCACCGACTTACATAGATTTCTTCTAGTGCATACAAAATTTCAAAATCATGATACATTTCACATCGGTTATCGGAATTGCACTGTTTGGATATTTTTTAAATGGCATGCTATTTAATATGAATTTTGCCAACAAAAGACCTCTTTGCTGTAAAATGGAATAGAATCATTGTCGACTGTTCGTGAAATAGCCTATTCCTGTCTAAATGACCGGCACCGCACCCGTAATTCCATATAAAAAAAAAATTGTAATACACTCACCCTTACAGACACCTGGCTGGTGTTCCATATAATAATGCCAGACGTAATCAGTCGCTTGGAAGTAAGGTGCTATACCTGGTACATCGGTAAACAGCATCTCCGGTTTCCCGGCTTCAATTAAAAGCACGGTCGTATTGCGGTTTTCGGTAAGCCGCGAAGCTAAAGCACTACCGGCCGACCCCGCTCCGACGATTACAAAGTCGTATTCTGGTAAGGGTGTGTGTAAACCTGAAATAAGGGTAGAGCATAACAATGTTATTAATTTGGACATGTGAATTGTTCAGGGACGGAGGAAGAGAGAGAGGAAGTGAGAGAGGGAGTGGGGAGAGAGGAGGGCGAAGGGGGAGAGGGGATAGAACATATGGAGTAGCAATCGGCAAGCAGCTAATAATTCATAAGTTGAACATCAATTTAAAATCATAAAAGATATGCGCGCATATACATAGATATACATAGCATGCATGTGTTCTCGTTTTAGCTCCATACTTGGAAAAAAAAACGCGAGAACTGCCGCTAAAAATGCAGAAAGTATGGTACGATTATTTTAATATTTTAGAGTCAACGGCTAGTTAAAATGCAAATGTGTTCAATTTAAAATATAAAATCTATCTAGAGTATCTAAAAACATTTATCGTCACCTATGAGTACGTAAACACTTTATCACGTCACACACGTAACTACGGAATAATTGTTGGTTTATTCAGAATATTACTTATTACATCTAGTTTTAATTCGTCTGGGTTTTTCAATTGGTAAAGCAGATTGCGCAGTATACTGGCGAGATCAGATACAGTAATACAATCGTTTTACAATTGCATTATCACTTTGTGCAATTCGGGTAATATTTTTTTTAGTATGAATATGTATATTGCATTGTTTGTTTTATATTATACACGTACATTTAAAACTTTATGAAAACAACGTCAATTACAACAAAATAAGTGCTAAGGAACATGTAGCGTTCCGCATTTTATTAGCCGGACCAAGCGGGATGGCTGGTTTTGTAAATAAAACTAATACGATGATTATGATTATTTATGAATTCGTTTGAAGTAAAATAAAGATGATTTGCATAATATTTTTTTTTAAAGAAAAAACTTTTCTTTTTTAATAATTTTCTTTTAAAATTTTTGTATCTATCAAATTTTGGAATGTCAGATACACAGAATACATAAAACAAGGTCGTTACAGCGAACACGGAGACTGATGTCGCAAGTTCAAGTAACGTTATTTTACGTTTGGTGCACCAGATTTTTATTACGTATTTGTAATAAGTGTGGTAGCGGCCTAAGAGAATCTACCACCCCATCCCATCCCGTGGGTGTCGTAAAAGTCGACAAAGGGAAATTAAAACCAGGAGATGGGCAGCAGCATCTTCCTGAAACATATGAATAAATAAACTGCGGTTGCCAATCCGCCTGCCAAGCGAAAATCCCTCCAATACGAGAGCTGCAAACTTTTGTGGCTATCTATGGGGGAGGCCAATGTTCAGCAGTGGAGTTGTGATAGGCTGAAACAACGATGAAGTCAAAATAAATTCATAAGTTAGATTGCTCCATAGCCGTTACTGCTGAGTTGCGTATTGATAGATAATCATTGACCATTAACTTTAGAGTTAGGTTAGCCTTCGTTTTAATAGACTAACTACACTTGACTATCATCCAGAATTTTAGCTATCACCCGCCATATGGATGTAAAGTAGATGGAGTAGAAAGATCTATATAAATGTGTGCCAGTGTATTTACTTACCGAATTGTCGCGGAACACCTATTCAGATTCAACGAACATAGTTTGGGAACCATTGGACTAGGCTACGTTTTGGATACCGCAATAAATCTTAGCAGATTATATGATATCATATCATATAATATGCTAAGATTTATATGATACCACATACAAACCCGAAAACCAACAATTTGTGTTTTTGCACAAATGTCGGCTCCCACTGGGATTCGAAGCCGTGGCGTAGAAGTAAGATTCTTTGACCACTAGCCGACGCAGTCATCATTATTTCAGGACGATAACCACGTCTTTGAAAATAGTATTAGCTGAGGATATTTGAATGGTAAATACCGCCATATATACTACTAGTGCAACAAAATACTATGGTCTATGTACATAGACCGGCGAGGGCCGGTGCGTATAAGTTGCGCGAGGTTTCTTACTGTGGTTGCAACCAAGCGTGGTTTTCAATCCAATTCAATCCGCCTACCAAGCGTGTTTTTTTGTATATAAGAAGGACGAGACGAACAAATCGGTCACCAGATGGTAAGTGCAACGTCCGCCTATAACAAATGTTGTGTCACACAGAACATTTGTGTTTGGCACTAGACTCGTCACTTGGGTACCTTCAAAAAAAGACCCTATTCCATCCTCAAATGCCGGCAACGCACTTGCGATTGTTCTGGTATTGCGGATGTTCTTGGGCGGCGGTGATCATTTACCGTGGGGTTAGCCACTTGCTCGTTTACTCCCTATAAAAAACCCTCAGATATCAGTTATTGTGCCCTTTGTGCCCTTCAGACCGAAACACAGTAATACACACCATTGATTTACTTCAGAACAATTGACACTGCAGTTGTACCTACACAAATTCCTGTATAAAAAAATAAATCTGCCATTTTCCTAAGTCGACTATTACGACACACCCACAGAACAAAATATAGAAGTAGGTAGTAGAAAATATTGATTATAGGTAAGCAATCAACGTCATCATTTCAGCCCATGACAAGTATAATTTTTTTTATTGGATCATGTGTCGAGAACATGGAAACGTTCACCTGATAGTAGTGACCTGATGTAAGTGCAACGTCTGCCCATAAATATGCTGTGTCACCCAGAAAATTTCTGTGTGATACCACACTGCGCCAGTCACCTTGAGACATCAGTTCTTAAGTCTCATATACCCAGTGATTATACTAGCACTCAGCGCCCTTCAGACCGAAACACAGTAATGTTTGCACATCACTGCTTCACGGCAGAATAACTGACCCTGGGGTGATACCTACCTATACAGATTCCTGCAATAGATAAATGAAAATATATTAAAATAGAAATAAAAATCTAAAATAAAATCAATTACGCTTACCCCTAGGCAGTGTATAGCGATCTCTCAAAAAGTCAAAGAAATCCAAATTATTTGGCTTAGTACCATCTCCAATTATTTTAGCAAAAAGATCAAAAACGGAGCTGCTGTAATGAGATCGCTCATGGCTCTCTTTAACATAGTTGTTATCCGTAATTCCGTCGTCGTCTCTAAAGTTTCTTTTTATCGGATTAAACACAGTGTTTTCGTCGTAAACGGTCTCTACAGTAGCTTCGTCGTCACTTTTAGTTGACGTCACAAGTAAGACAATTGGAAGCACTATGAATATTTTGAATATCATTTTATTGGTTTTAAATGATAATTTCACACTTTAAATCACCATTTCTTAGTGTGCTTTAAAAAGAGATATAACACAGTAAACCAGTGACTTGCGCGAAGGCTTGTAATACTGTGATTCTGGTCCCGTTGTAGCCGCCGGTTATAACTGGCCGGTCAAGATTTTGTATCTGATACCAGGTAGCGTAACGAAGGATATTTTTTCATGCGATCGGTAATAGTATTCTATCGTGTCATTAGAAATAATGTTATAAAATTTCGACTGCTATGAAGTGTCCGTGCGGCGCTGTCATTTAATTATTAGTGTAAAACTGCATATTTAATACTAGCTGAGCCTTGCTGTTTCACCCGCGAAAAAAAATCGACGCCGATCGATGATATATACTCGTATATACACTTCCCTATTTAAGTCGGATTTTGGGGTTTTAATTTTTTTGCGCGGATCCCTAATCATTTTTGTAAAATTTAAGTAGCCTAATTTACCCGCTATAACATCAGCTATCTGTCAGTGAAAGTCCCGTCAAAATCAGTCCCGTCGTTTTGGAGATTAGCCTGAACAAACAGACAGACAGATAGACGGACAAAAATTAAAAAATTGTTGTTATAATGTCGTATTTACTATCAAAAGTATTGAGTAAAAAGCTGTTATTTTGTTATTATAGACACTTCAATTTTATTTATTTGTATAGAAGGTTCCAAAATCAATGAGAGAGTTTTCTGATAGAAAAATGTTTCTATGATATACATATAGGAACTTCTTTAATTATTTTACAGTTTGTCTGATTTTCATCTGTATATTATAAAGTGGCTGATGTCATAGCAACATTCATTCATTTTATATTTTTTTGTTACTTTTAAACAAATTTAAGTTTGTTATTTTTTTTTTGAATCGAATTGTTGTTATCATCATCATCATTTCAGCACTGTCACTAGTACACTGCTGAACATAGGCCTCCCCCACAGATTGCCACAATAGTTTGTAGCTCTCATTTTATCGGGGATTTTGCCATAGTTGCCACGCTTGGCAGGCGGGTTGGCAACCGCAGTTTATTTATGCAGATGTTCCACGAAGATGCTGCTGCTCATCTCCTGATTTTCATTTTCCCTCCGTCAACTTTACGAAAGAAGTAAAATGAAAACCAGGTGAATGATATAGTATGTACTTTACAAATTTCCGTCGATATTTTTTGAATTTGTACTCGTATGTTGCACTTCTGCCGACGAAAAATGTGTTTACTACATAATCACGCCTCTTTAACATTGTGGTAGGCAGAGATCACATCTTTCCACTAGGTACGATTCTTCTATAAACTATAATTTAATAATCTTGTAACGTTTAACGGTTTTTGTCTAATAATTTTTATTTATATCATCATCATCATTATTTCAGCCTATCACAGTCCTCTGTTGAACATAGGCCTCCCCCATTATTTATATATAAGCAAAATGAGAGCTACAAACTTTTGTGGCAATCTATGGGGAACATAGGCCGTTCATGTACTAGGATAGGCTGAAATGATGATGGTGATGATGAAGCAAATATAACACGTTTAAGACAATTTTTAAATTAAACGCGATAAAATTCGTAAAACAGCCTATAAATGTTCCACCGCTAAGCACAAGCCATTTCTCAATTCTGAGAGGGTTTTGGACTTCACGTGTCCTCAAAATATTTATTATTTCTCAGACATGCCGGTTTTCTCACAGTGTTTTCCTTCACCATCGAGAACGTGATAAATCACCACTAAAATAACTGAACAATTTTTGTGGTGCCGGCACCGGGAATCGAACCCAGGTCAATTCGTGCTATGAAATTTAAAACGATCGCCTGCAAATAAATAATTTCATTCCATTTCGTTTTTATTTCATTCCACTTGATGTTTTAGATGATAAACTATTTCAAGAGAAAACCAACCTTACACTTAGAAGATTTTTAAATACACTAGGTGCACTAGCTACAGTGAAATGGTTTTAAGGTTATTTGAAATTGTGTTACATTTCATCATTTCGTGTACAGTTTTTTTTTATTTATAGTTGAATCGGGCCGCGTGGTCTAGTGTTATGTTGTGATTTGTACCAGTGCATTCCAGCCTACTTCCGTTCGATCAGGCGCGTCAGTGTTTGCCCGTAGATTTGTAGCACTGTAATATCTACTGCATGCACCGTGCGGTCCACTCCGCATATGACCGCACCCAATGGAGACTGTTTGTACGTGGTCGCGATCATCAGCAGTGAGGGAACGATGAAGAAGAATATCTACTGCGCAGCTGATAGCTTTGGACACCATTCGGATGCATTGGTTGATAATTGGCCTGAATGTTCTAAGAACTTTTTCTACTGGTGGTAGGATTCCTATGCAGGAATCCGCGTAAGGGCCAGTTAATCTGGGGTGAAGCAGTAGTGTGCAAACATTACTGTGTTTCAGTTTAAAGGGCACTGAGAGCTAGTGTAATCACTGGGCATATGGAACTCAAGAACTGATGTCTCAGGGTGATGATCGCTGTTTCGTTCCACACCGAAATGTTTTGGGTGACGTGACTTACTTCAATAAAAAAATCTTCAAATGCTTGTTTTTTAAAGTAATTGATCATGTGTACCTCATAGTGCGTACTACCCTCTTACATACACATACATACGTAATTTGTCTGGTTACTATGTAGCTACATATTTTATATTCTTACCACTTACGACATCTTGCAACTTTGCTCACTTCGAGCAATGTTGTAAAACAACATAAAGGCGATATTAACATAATTACTGAGTTTTTTTTCCTATTTTTGAATTTTTGCACAATAATGTCTGATCCTAGCAACTACTAATTTAATGATAATTTCATTTCGATTTGGTGAAAAAGTAATAACATATATTATTTAAATATCACTTATACAAAGTTTACAACTTGACGGTTAAGCGTTGCTGTTTGGGTTCGATTCCCGCGCTGGTTAATTATTTGTATTGAACTACAAATAATTATTCAGGGACTGGTAGTTAGTACGTGCGCAATTTGTTTGCAAAAAGCACCCACGATGTAGTAGAAACTCTAGTGTGGGGTTTTACAAATTTACGATTTGCATAAAATGATTACGCCGTAAATACGTGGTAATCGGTATTACATAATAACGAATAATATCGATTCTCTTTTTACTATTTTGTTGTGATACATATAATATACATAAATTATTAATATTAGGCATCTGTGACGTCGACGTCTCAAATTGCTTTGTTGCGAATATTTCCTGGTATAATAATATTACTAGACAAAGGTGCTTATTACAAATTCAACTGCAGTTGCACTGTCTAGCTTTTTCAACATAATATTTTGAGGTCTGGTTGTAAAGCATAAAAATTATCGTATAAATGCTACAGCTAATCCTTATCTGATGTTCAATTGTTAAAATACAATGTAACTGATTACTATTATTTTACTCGTGGTAGGATTCCTATGCAGAAATTATTTAGGTAGTGGCCGTGTGGTGGCGGCTTAAGAGAATCTGCCACCCTGTCTCATCCCTTGGGTGTCATAAAAGTCGACAGAAGGAAAATAAAAACCAGGAGATGGGCAGGAGAATCTTCACGCAACATCTCAATAAAAAAACTAACCAGCCCGTGGCAACTATGGCGAAATCCCTACAAAATGATAGCTACAAACTTTCGTGGCAACTTAGGACCAGGAACTGCATAAGCCCTTCATTTTCTTAAGCTTTTCATAGATTACGTATTCATTTATGTTACCCTAATCAATAGGTTATCAGATCGGTAATGTACCTATAAGCCTTTCATCTGCCTTAAAACGAATCTTCTCTTCGATTAGGTAGTTATTACATGATGACAAAATTTAATCTATAATAATCATGCCAACCTGGCATTTGACTAGTCTTTGACTAGACTTTGACTAATCTCGATTGACTAGTCTACCTACCCCATTGGGCATGCAGAGGCAGACAGGGCAGCATTGGGGCAGATTGACCATCTCTGAGAGGCTGCCTAAAACTGAAATGATCCCGATTTTTATTAATAAAATCCACTTATGGCTTTTTTTATAAATGACAATGAACTTTGCCACAGCTTACAATATTTCTCATTGACACCTACACAGCAGTTAATACTCGTATATATAATAGCAAAAATTAATAACCAAAAACATGGTCAACCATCCCCGGTCTACCCTACAATATATATATATGGCTACCATTTGATTTATATATATATATATTTTATCAAATGGTAGCCGATATCGTCGTGGTTGCCCCCTCACTTGATTTTGGTTAGCGGAAAATTATGACTTGTAGGTTTTATTCTTATGTCATTCAATGCAAGGGGTGTAAAATTAAACATCTTCAAAATAAACTCTTATAACCCTTTCCAACGACTTACCGGAGCATTCCCTCTCTACGTAGGACAGCGTACAAGTTAGCTACCTAACTCTGACCACCAGTCAACGCGGTCGTCAAGGCTTATGTTACAACATTTAATTTTGTATTGCTCGAATTACTGAGACTTGCTCTGAATAATTTGGTTGTATGGAATGAATAAAACGCTCCCGCTACAAAGGTCATTAGCCGTTTAATATTCACATTTCACAACTATTTGGTTTCAATCATATTTGTTGGTCGTTTGCCTTGGAATTTATTTATCTTTGTTTTTGTATCCTTTTTTTATATTATAATGTTAATGTTTCAATAATATCCATAAAAACATACTGGTGGTACGGTTCCAATGCAGGAATCCGTCTAAGTAGGTATACTCCCGCAATGTCAAGCAGTAGTCTGCAAACATTACTGTGTTTCGCTTTGAAGGGTACTCATAGGTACTGGTGAAGTTGATAGTGGTGAAGGTTACTGATCGTTACTAGGCATAAGAGACTTAAGAACTGATATCTCTGGGTGACGAGCGCAGTGCGGTACCTCACAGAAATGTTATGGGTAGCACAGCGTTAATTATGGGCAGAAGTTGCACTCACCATCAGGTGAACGATTTGCTCGCCTCGTCACCTTCTATAAACAATTGTTTTGTATTCATCATCATACATCATTTCAGCCTATCACTCCACTGCCTTATATAGGCCTCTCCCATAGATTGCTTTAGAAGCTTGTACCTCTCATTAAGGGGGATTTTACCTTGTATTGTATTCATACTAATTTGTTATCGCCTCTAAAAACTGTCAGTTTGCTAAGTACTCTGCGTTTTCAACATCATCGAACGGGTTTCCGGAAGCTTTGTCACAGAAGAGGTGAACGTGACGACGTTTTCACAATATTTTGTGTAATTTATTATAGGTTGACTGGGCGACATGTTCATAAGTTCATGACAAGTCATAAGTTCGCCTATATACCATCATTGCTATGTATAATCAGATCGGTGAATTTTTGAGGAAAGGTCACGTTAAAAGTACCCGCAACCGACGAGCGTGTGTGAAAACGCTAATGAAAGTAGAAGAAGCTAAAGATGTGTGTTAGGATCGTAGCAAGTGGAAAGATTTGGTCTCTGCCTACCCCTATGGGAAAGAGGCGTGACTGTATGTATGTATGTATGTATATGAGGTTAAATAAAATAGGAAATAACGCTGAGTGAAAAGAAAAGCAAAACGTTCACCTGACGGTAAGTGCAACGTCTGCGCATAACAGATGCTTTGTCACCCAGAACATTTCCTTGTGGCAGCTCACTGCGCCCTTCACCCTGAGATATCAGTTCTTAAGTCTCATATTCATTCATTGGTTAAAGTAACGGGACGAGCAAAACGTGCAAACGATGGTAAGTGCAAGGTTTGCACATAATAGATGCTGTGTCACCCAGAATATTTCTGTGTGGCACCACACTGCGCCAGTCACCTTGAGACATCAGTTCTTAAGTCTCATAAGCCCAGTGATTCCGATACAATAACCCCATTACATAAGTAAAATTATATCGCACCCCTAGCTTGCAGGTTGCGAACATTTGAAATATTTTTTGTATATTATGTTAGTTTATAAGAGAACTTTAAATAGATGTAAGTTGATTTCAACGGGTAGAAAGCTGAATTATTTATTTATTTATTTCTTACATATTATATATATATATATATATATATATATATATATATATATATAAATATATATATATATATATATATAATATTCAGCAAACTCCGTTTTCTACGCGGCTGTTGTAAATTACTACAAGAAAAATTATCAATATCCTGACAGATAACATTAAAGTAACGTATCGCACGTGACATGGGGCGTTTTGAAGCAAGCTAAATGGCGAAACATTTCTAGTAACGGCATAAATCAAGTATAATTAATTTCTTACAAGTTTTTCCCGCGACTTTGTTTTTGATAAGTTACTAAACTAAGGTACTAAACGAGCAAAATGTTCACCTGATGGTAAGTGCAACGTCCGCCCACAAAAAATGCTGTGTCACCCAGAATATTTCTCTGTGACACCACACTGCGCCCGTCACCCTGAGACATCAGTTCTTAAGTCTCAAATGCCTAGCGATTACGATAGCTCACAGTGCCTTTCTAACCGAAACACTTTAATGCTTGCACACTACTGTTTCACGGCAGAATAACTGGCCCTGGGGTGGTACCTACCTAGACGGATTTCTGCATAGGAATCCTACCACCAGTTAAAAATTATCCCCTAAAAACGAATTTATTGCTAAGGGTTATCAAACACAGCTTAAGTCTTAAGCCTTTGACCCTAAAATTAAGGGAACGTTGGTGGAAACGGGCATTAGTCCTCGGGTTACAGCCTGTGCAAAGGAGATGGCCAAAAAAAGTATGCATCAGAGGAGTAGCTTGTAGGATACATAAAATGATTAAATGAAAATATAAACCATTTAAGAATGTAGAAATCAACGGTTTTATCATTATTTTAATTGGATATCAATATTTAAGGTTTATGATACTTTATTTTTCTTCTAAGAATAAATTACGAGAACGTACAAATTTAACATATTGTTACAAATTAAAAGCAATTTGTCGGCAGTTAACAAAAATATACATAGTGTTAACCAAAACAACAATATTAATTACAAAGGTTTGTACATTACAAAAGTATATATTATAACGTAGATAGTGAGCTGAATTAAACGAGGAGCTGATCATAGAACTTTTGCGACAATATTTGGTAGTTGTCGCCGTGTTCGGCGAAAAATCGGCCAGGAGGACATCAGTCAGTGTAATATAATACGACAGTTCTCCCATATAATAAAAACGATGGCGACTGCGTGGCCTGGTGGTCAGAGTAACATCACTTCTACGCCGCGGGTCCTGGGTTCAAATCCTAGTGTATAGCATCGATTATTAAAGCATTTTTGAATAAAACGATGTCTTACACTATCATTTCTCCTGTATCATGGGTTTGTTTTACGGGCAAATAGCACATGCACAAACAAGCAGACATTAATTTTTCGAGCCAGCAACCCGTAGCGCAAACGCTAATCCTTTTAACTATCGCGTCAAACGCGCCGTATAATTAAACTCTAGTAGTTTTTTAGTTTCCTTCTTTCGGACAGACGGAGATAACGAATCTAATTTTAGTTCGAGAATTATAGAATGTTTTTTTATTGTGATAATTGACTAGACGAGACTAGAGAGACTCGTTTATTTGATTGGTAGCACCACGCAAAGTACTGAGAGACACCGCGGCACTGACACTATGCTCTTTACCATTAGACATCGGTTCTTAAGTTCCAATACTCTGTAATTATACTAGCTACTCTTAGTACATCAGAAATTGAGAGTTAGGTCTCCGATGCTGGACTAATCAAATATTTAGTTGCAATTTAAAGTAAAAACTTCTCGTGGAAACTGCATGTCCCAGAAATAATGTCGTTCTGGAAAGATAATTATTTTAAATGCGACAATCATGACTATTACTTATATTATCAGGATCTTCACTGACCACCTACTAATTGTAGAAGATTGCTAACCCGCCTGCCAAGCCCGGCAACTAGTGAAAAATCCTGTGATGATGAAATGATGATAATGATAAAATAAAAGCGCAAAACCTAAAGACAGTTGAAATTTACTTGTAATAGACACCCAAAAACCTAATAAACGTTCAGGCTGCACAAGATATGTGTCGAGGTAGTCGCAAATAGTAATACAAATACTACTTATGACTTCATATTTACTGCAGTTACCAACCGGCCTGCCAAGCCTGACTATGGCAAAATCCAAAATGTCCAAAATGAGAGGTAGAAACTTTTGTGCCTACCTATGTGGGAGGCCTAAGTACAGCAGTGGACTGTTGATGGGCTGGATCGATGATGTGTATCCTGTATGTGGTTGTGGTATAGTACTAAGGCCGTATTCGTTATGAAAATTGAAATTGGGGCTGTTAGTTATTAAGTCTACGGGCGAGAATTTTCTTTGCTGAATATACTATTCTGAACAGTATGTAGACTTATATCTGCTCTACGCCTTCGACGAAGAACCCGTGGTTAGTGTTAATAGCTTCAGTATAACTTTAAGGACTTGTTCCCCATACGCTTTTTCTTTAAAAGAGAAAGTACATTCAATTTACTTTTTTGTCAGAGTCCCCACAAGCAAGAAAGTCAATTGAATGCCTCTACATTGTAGCATTTTTAGGTAAGTATAATGCTATCTGTACCTCAACAAAATATAGTTTAGTGAAAATATATTGAATAATTTAATAATGTCTAAGAGACATATGTGCAGTGATGTCAATTATTCACAACTCAATCTAGTTAATTACCCTGTCTTGGCCAGTTAAAAACTAATGCCGTCTAATTTGATTTTATTATTATAAATCACTAATTATAGACTTTTTTGTGCTTAATAGTAGCTAGTAGTATAGAGAATATCGATGACAATTTTCTTCGTAGATATTTTTTGATAGTGGTATTATATATATCTGATATAGGTTACGTAAGCTATTATAGGTGTCGATGGAGCCAAGAATATTTGCATACCCTTCAGGTTAGATGCATGGAGTTATCGGATACAAGTGCTATTAAGAAAGGTACTGTTGTGCTTATTATAAAAAGCAATATGTCGCCTGTCTATTGCCAATTAGGCGTAGATGAAACCTATTCAGATAAATATAGACGAACTAGTGTAGTTGCAATGAAGATGAATACTGGTACTTTTAAAAGATCTGTTTATTGTGTTTATGTCCATTTCCATACACTAAACGTATTTTCATTAATCTAATTATTTTTATTTTTTATATTCTTTTTACTTTTATTTAACTTATACGAGTTAATTTTGGTTTTTAAATTACTTAAAAAATTACTCTAGCTTAAACTGTTACTTTTGTTAATTTAGATCACATTATCCTAGTATTTTGAAAGTTATCCTTTCAACCCGGAGGCTGTCTTGGCCAGTTAAAAACTATTGCTGGATAAATCTATACTAACTCACAGAATGAGTAGGCTTAAGCTCACGCGTCATTGTGACGTGTGACAGGCCGCTTTAAAACAAAATAAAAAAGAAATGAATTAAAAATATTACAAATTAAAAAATTTGAAGTTGGCGGGAATCAATGCACGAAATTAAAAACGAGTACCGAGCCGTTGTAATAGTTTAGAATGTAAACGGTGTGCTTTTATGCTTTCACCGCATGCCTTATTGACCGGTGATACGTTTTGGACTCCGGGGAATTTTTCGGGATGCTGTGAAGATATCCCGACGGAGCTGCCTGCACTTGCTAGGACACACAGGCGCTATAGAACAACTGAATAAGCTTTGCTTATCTTTGTTTTGATAGGGAAGATTCCAGCTACAGTAAGCCATCACCCTCGGGCGTTTGATACCTTGTCAGAAGTCTAGCAAACGGCCGAGACAGCCCCTTTGTATAAATTAGAGCACTTGTGTTAAATACTGGAAAATATTCTGACAATTGAGTGGGCTAATTGAAATCCCAACATATTTTTTTTTAATTATTGTATTATGTTTGATTTGAAGTTGACTAAAAAGTGAAGTACTTGAGTTTTACTTCCCTACTCAGTCTATTTTGTGGGCTAGTGCTGCGATCGCCAATCGCCATGGGTGACGATTAGATTAGATTAGATAAGATATTTTGCCGTAAAGCAGAAGTGTGCAAACATTACTGTGTTTCGGTTTGAAAGGCACTGAGAGCTAGTGTGATTATTGGGCATATGAGACTAAGAAATTGATAGGGCGTAGTTTGGTGTGGTGTGGGTCACCCAGAATTTGTTATGGGCAGACGTTGCACTTACCTTTGTACTCGTCTCGTCAATTTCTCTTATATAAAAAAAATAAAGTAGAAAGTAGAGGAATCTGAAGATGTGTATCAGGATCGTGGCAAGTGGAAAGATGTGGTCTCTGCCTACCCCTATCGGAAAGAGGCGTGACTCTATGAATGTATAAAAAAAATCTTAAATTTTTGTTTCCATGTGTAACGTACTAAACAAGAAAATCAAAAGCCATGTTTTTTTTACTTTTTACACTAACGAAGTATTTACTCAAGAATAAAAAGATCAAGTTAAAGTTTCCAAATTAATTTAAACTGTTTTAAATTGCAGTGAATGGCTTTATATTTGTTGTTTACGCTATACGATACGATATCATGCAGGAAACAGATAAATGAGAAAATATTTAAAAAAATTGTCTCTGAATAATGCAGGGCCAAGGTCAATTGCTAATTATGGACTGAGGTTTAACTTGTTCAAATTGCGTGCTTGCAACTTATGCCGGAGGAGGTACAAAGATAACCCGGTACTTTATATTATATTTGCTGCTATTTGCTACTATATTTTGATGCAATATGTTATTAAATGTACCAACAAACCAATAAAATGCTATTTGTAAACAGTAAAGGTCATTGACATTAGCCTATACGTTTGTAATAAAAATCAGAGGTCTGATCGTTCATTATACTGTCGTATGTTAAAGTCTTATTCAACGCCTTATTTTAGAATTTATTTACACTTATGTGTTCACATTAATAATGAGAATTATAAGGAGCGGACTTATACCGTTTGGCATTTTTGCCCAGTCAACCCGGAGCAAGGAGAAATATTGTGATGGGGTGCTTTTAAAATTAAATAATGTAATAATTTATAGTTTAATTTAAAAAAGTCCACCAGAGCCAGGGTGCGCGAGCGCAGTGTGGTGACGCACAGAATTGTTCTGGGTGACAAAGCATTTGTTGTGGGCAGAAGTTGTACTTACCATCAGGTGAACGTTTTGCTCGTCTCGTCACTTCATCCTATAAAAAAAAATAGTTTCCGTTGCTGTTAACAGAAAACAGATAGCTATTCTATACAAATAAATAAAGTTGGAGGGTCGTGGCCGGTCGTCGGCACGTGATTTATTACTTACTAATGCAATAATTCTTTTTCTTAATCTCATATGGTAATATGCACGACACCAAAACTGAACGCGTTTTAAAAAAAATTGTCTGTCTGTCTGTTTGTTTGTACGGGCTAATGCCCGTAACGGTTGAATCGATTTCGACGGTACTTTCATTGGCATGTAGGGGACTTCAGAGAGCAATCTAAGCTAATTTTTATGGTTCCTGCGTAAAATCTGAAAAACCAAAAATTAAGGGCTATGTGGATGGAAGGGACACGACTTTATTTTGCATTTTGGTTATTATTATTTTAGTTCGTGGCAGTTTCAATATTTCTCTATATATCTTAATTACTAAATTAAACCACTTTTAAAAAATTTATAACCTTATCTATACAAATAAATAAAATTGAAGTGTCTGTTTGTAATAACAAAATAACAGTTTTTTACTCAATGCTTGTAAAAGTATATACGGTACTTATAAGAAAAAAAAATATTTTTAAATTTTTTATCTATCGGTTAGTCTGTCTGTCTGTCTGTCTATCTGTTTGTTCCGAATAATCTCCGAAACGGCTTGAACGATATTGACGGGACTTTCACTGTCTGATAGCTGATATTATAGCGTGTAACTTAGACTACTTTAATTTTAGAAAAATGATTAGGGTTCCGTGCAAAAACATTCAAACCCCTAAATCCGATTCAAATAGGGGGGTATATATGTATATCATTGACGGGGGTTCACGTGGGTAAAAACGCCGGACACAGCTAGTGTATAAAAAGCAGGAGAGTTTCTATGTTTCAACGCGCTAATTTCCAGAAGTCAGAATATCGGATTATAAAAATCATTTTTTGCATTAGACAGCAGCCGTTTATTATGGAAAAGATTAACGCCTAATTTTACGCGGGTGAATCCGCAGGGCACAGCTAGTACTGAAGTCACTCCATAGTCCTTGTTCTTCTTTTATGTCATTTTCTTGCTGGAGTATTGATCGTTTTTCTAGAAGGGGTCACGTAATAAGGCTCTCCATCGGTTCTATCCTCCGCGAGGTGTATAGCTTCATATACGAGTAGTTGTTGCGTTGTTTAGCACAGTTGTTCGTACCTTCGTGCGGGTTACCTTTACTGTCATTATAATTATGATAGCGTGCCCTAGTGATCAGTTGACTATTGCGCCGTGGATCCTGGGTTCGAATCCCAGTCGGAGCCCACATTTGTGCAAAACAGATTGTAAAAAAAAATGTTGAGTTTCGGGTCTGGTATTTTAGTGAATATCTCCGTGTCTCTCTACATTGTAGATTTCTCGTATCTCTGATCTTATCGCATACGTGTGATACCAGGCACGGATAGATTAGGACGAGTGTGTCCTTGTGTTTGTGCGTACACTTGTGCCACTATTATATCACCTGTGCAGTTAATATCTGTTGACATTACTCGGTATCTGGTATCAAGTTCAAATTTATATCAAACGCAAAAGTGTACTACCCCATAGTGCTGTTAAAAAGACAGCTTTGTGAAGCAACGTGTTCTCGGTATCTCTGATACAAACTCCGAATCTTCCCTCTTTCGCAGCGATCAAGTTCCATCGCATATAGGAAGGCGATGGATGTCATCTTTGAGTCTGTATGTTTCTGTGCTCATGATGATGCAATGTACCTGTGGGCTGCGTGGTTGGTTTTCCATACTAATATTATAAATGTGATACGAACTCTCCGTGGGGTAGCGGCTAAAGAGAATCTATCACTCCATCTCATCCCGTGGGTGTCGTAAAAGTCGACAGAGGGAAAATAAAAAACCGATGAGAGATGGGCAGCAGCATCTTCCTGGAACATCTGAATAAATAAAATGCGGTTGCCAACCCGCCGGCCAAGCGCGGCAACCATGGCCCATTCCCTAAAATCCCTCCAAAATGAGAACTACAAACTTTTGTAGCAATCTATGGGGGAGGTCTATATTCAGCAGTGGACTAGTGATAGGCTGAAATGATGAAACTCACTCTCTTTCTCAGTCGGTCTGCTTATTACCTTTTCAAGGCTTAATTGTTGTACCGATCTCGACGAAATTCGGCAGATACGTAGCTCGAATCCCGAAGACGGGAATAGGGCCCTTTTTATCCCTGATAATTAGTTCTCACATTATTTAAAAAAAAAGCTTAATCCACTCGGACTTAGTCGCGGCTAGTTTAGAATATAACTAGCTGATGACCGCGACTTGGTCCGCGTGAATATAGGTTATTTAAATATATCGTGGGAACTATTTGATTTTCCGGAATTAAAAGTATCGTATATCCGTCTCCAGGACGCAATATATATCTATGCTAAATATCGCTAAGATCGGTTCCTATTGAGCCGTGAAAAGGTAACGAACACACAGAGGGACAGAGAGATTTTCTTTCGTATTTATCTTTGGCGAATGACCGCGACTTCGTCCTCGAGGATTTGGGTTTCTTTAAATATCCCGTGGAAACTGTTTAATTTTCCTGAATAAAATGTCCTATCCGTCCGTCTCCGGGATGCAAGCCATCTCTTTGCCGAACTTCGTCAAGGTCGGTTCAGCGGTTGAGTCGTGAAAAGGTAACAAACTTACAGAGGGACAGAGAGAGTTACTTTCGCATTTATAATATTAGTATTTATATTAGTATGGATTATATTTCAATACGCTTTTATTAGATTTTATATCCTGTAGTTATTACTGTAATGGAAGTTTTCATTTCAATATTCACCTACTTCCAGTCGCCTGTATATTTAGAAATTTTGCACAAGTAGGTAGTACCGTAATACGGTACACGGTACAATAATTTCAATACTATATAATTCCATTAATATATTTTTATTAAAGTGCATAATTTAATAGGGCTGTACAGATCACAATATATTATCTGTACAAAGCTTATACACTGTATACACTACAGCAGTATACACAAAATGTACAGTAACCAGATATAATTTATCTTATCTTTTTGTTTGGCTTATCTGGTTGTATGAGTGTTTATGTGAATATGCATTAATCATTTTACGCACGATTAAGATTCAAATTTTCAACAAAGCTATTTTTTATGAAAGGTAATTCCTCTTTAAATTTAAAATAAACTTATTTGAATTCGACGTGCTGTCCGTGGTATGAATTTACGTCAGTGGTACATTAATGAAGGAAGCTTATTTCGACGTTTATTACTCGACTAGTTTTAAAAGTCCGATTACGACGAACAAAAACATTAAGAGTCGATGACATCGTGGCCTAGTGGTCAGAGTACATGATTTCTGCGTCGCGGGTCCTCGGTTCGAATTCCAACCGGAGCCGACATTGGTACCACAATACTGGTTTGTTTTCGGGTTTCGTTGTCATGTGCATTTGCAATTTATGTCTAAAACGCACTCACGATACACGAGAAATCTAGTTTTATTTTTAAACGTTTAGAAAACATTTAAAAGTACTTTTTTTTATTAATAATAAAAAAAATAGTAATACTATTAATAAGTTGTATATTGTTAGTTGCTATTTAAAGTGCTAATTTACTACGTGTTTCGCAGGTAAGTATTTTTACTGGTCACATGAGACTTAAGAACTGATGTCTCAGGGTAACGAGAGCAGTGTGGTGCCACAGCATTTGTTATGGGCAGACATTGAACTAAACAATTACCTCGTCTCTAGTATGTCTTGACTCGGGAAGCACCGGGAACACGGGAACAACAGAGCGAAATTATATATCTTAATTTGTTCACTAAGAATAGAATAGAATTTTGTTGCACAAAAACTGAGTACATTTTGGTATTACGTATTTAGATATAGGTATCAACAGTTTTTCCTTAACGTGCATGCAATTATTAATTTACAATTTTTATTACAATGGTATTATAGAGTTAGTTCGGTTATCAATATATTCTTTTAAGTTTAAAATACATTTTATTGCGACTAAGTTTAAAGTTTCGCTTTGAATTTGTTTCTATGGGTAATTCATTAAATACCTTGATACAAATGCACTTCTACAATAAACACCATTATTTACTCTAGGTAGTACGAGTGACAGATTTATTTGCGAAATAACACATTATTTTTTATTAAAACACAAAGCTCTTCAATGTTGATATTGGTAAGGGTTAGATATTTTGTTTCTTTAAATTTATTTCACACGAATACAACAAATGTCTACTGCACATTCACAGATTACATTTCCATTAACCATTTATTCACAACAGGGTTTTTACAACTACCATCAACTATGTAATAAATTAACATTTAGCGCCTGATATATAAATTTGGCAACTTATTTTATTAAACTTACTTTTGTAATCGTACAAACTGAACCATACAGGAAATATAGTATTTACACTGTGACTAAACTGTGACATACGTGACAGTCTAGTCACTTTATTCGATATAAAAATTGAATCAGCTGTGCCAATTGCAGTGAGTAGAGCTTTAGATCGATGTGCTGGTTGAAATGTTTTAATCTGTGTGTTCTGTATGTTTTACTATTAATCAATATTTTACTTGAAGGTTGTGACGGATGCCCTTCTACAGTCATAGAACTATGTTAAGGGACCGGAGGTTTATCTTTAATTTTTTATAAAATGTCTAATAAATTAAAGTATTTCGTGAACTCCGTTAAACCGCAGTGAAGCAGTGTTGCGGAATTTCTCCAGCTCTTTATTGACCTCTAACTTTTGAGAGAATTGTGCTCAGCAGTAAGACATTTGTAAGCTAACTATATACCCCTGTCCGTTTTACCACGGAGACATCTTACGATTAAAGTTTAGGTTGTCACCTGCGCTATAGAATTACTGAGTCGTAAGTGTTCGCGCTAACAGTAGCATTCGCTGATCCGCGTTTCCCCTACAGAAGCCAGCTAGTAGTCGTAGTAGTTCAGCCTATCTTCGTCCACTGCTGAACATAGGTGTCTCCCATAGATTGCCACCTGCGTCACCCTTGTGTCACCTGCATCCATCGACTTCCCGCAAAACCGTGCAGGTCGTTGCGCCATCTAGTGGCCAGCAGTACACTGCGTTGGCCAGCAGCAGGTTGCTACTCTAGAACCTTTCTTTCCCAACAGTTACCGGTTCTACGAGCTATATGATCGGCCCATTGTCACTTCAGCTTGCTACTTCTTACGGCTATGTCGGTTACTTTAGTTCTGCTGCGGATTTTATCACGCAGATAAACTCCGAGCTTTCTATAGCTCGCTAAGCGAGCTCTGAGCTTCCTCGTGCGGCCTGCAGTAAAGGACCACGTCTCTGTTCCGTATGTCATCACATCATTTTAATATTATTGTTACTTAATATAAATAATGAAATAAAAAACAAATTGAATTTGCGTATTACTATTGTTTATATTATGTGCAGCGCATTTGCTCATAAATTTATAACAGGCGTTAAATGATTCGAAAGCATCGTATAATTTTGTTTTTGCTATTCGTGCTTATTATTATTTATTTATTTATGGAAACAGTCTTAAACTATTTTCCAGTGACAAGTAACATATTATACAGGTATATAATCTTGTAACAGCGAGACTTCTAAATTTCGTTTAACAGTAAAATTATAGTTGACTTTTACGCATTTTAACTCAAAGTAATCTTGGTTGATAGTGTAATTGTAAATGAATATGACTAAAACGTTCTGTTAAATATTTGCTTTAAAGTTTATTAAGGTATTCTACGCGAAGTTTATAAGAATGAACTACGAGCTGCGCATATTGCAACTTCTGATAGTAATCAAAATAAAATTGGACGGGAAAAGGTCAACGCATTGTAAACAATAGTATGAATATGTAATTTATATCTGTATATTAATACGTGAAAATAAATCTTTTTACCATTTTTTAAGCATATTGCGCTCACGGAGAAGTGTAAGATTTGGCACAGTTGAAGTTTGTATGGAGAAGAAGCGCGAAATCTTAATATGTGTTACAAATACATTAAATTACATAAAATAAAACATTAAATATTTACGTTACAATATTTTCTGAATGACATTGTCAGTATTAATATCAATCGAATAGTCGGTCGTTCGATAAACTCGGAATAGTCTCTGGTCAAACAGTTGTACAGAGTATTTAAATGTTGCCAACAAATAATTACTCAAACCGCAATAACGTACAAACTTAAATAAATATATCGACCACTGATGGGCGTCTACTAATTGTAAATAATTTCGTTATTTTTATATAATATTATTATATTTTTTATGATATTTTGTAATATTTCGCAGAGTACCGTAATCAATAACAGATGGCGCCTTCTACCTTCTATAAAGAATGTAAACAACTCCAACCGACAGCTGTCGTGCATATTAGTTGAAGTGATTGTCAACAGATGGCGCTTTCTATAATTAAATTAATGAATTCATAATTTTTAATATATTTTTTAACGAAAACATTAATTTTGAGTCATCAGTATTAAGCGTCTAGTAAGCGCCTAGCGTCTAGTGGTCCACCTGGGTTTTTTTTTAAATTGCTGGTATTGCCTAGCTTTGCATCCGGGCTGTGGATCGCAGCACGAGACGCCTTTTTCCTTTATCGTTTCTGTTCGTCAGCGGTCTGATTATATTATATAGGGTATAATATGTATGCCTATATTTGAGATCATTTTTCAGTCTCCTGTCAGTATTTATTGCTGAGATTCCAACTAGTTACAGTACAAGACGAGACGAGCAAAACGTTCACCTGATGGTAAGTGCAACAGTCTGTCCATAACAAATGCTGCGCCTATCCAGAACACTTCTGCATGACACTGCACCGGACCAGATCTTAAGTTATGAAAGGCCACGTAAGCGATTAATGTCAGTGATTTTGTCTCTGTCATCTATGATTAAGTTTTAGGATGTCTTTTGAAGAAGGGATATCCCGTGCGGAGCGCCGCTAACGGGCTTAAGTGATTTTTATTGAGTTTGAATATATTAATGACATTTATTTTAAATATACTGTCAGAATTGACAAATTTAAGTCGCGGTGAAAATCTATATTCCGCATACAGGGGGGTCAAAATTTTAAATGGTTTGATGGCACGCATTGTCCTAAGTAGCAAATTAATATATTTCCGCAAAGAAACTCCTGATTCTATTGACTATATTCCCAAATATTTTTTTTATTTCTCAGAAATGGAATTTCATTTAACGTCAAACTTGTGGGTAAATCAGCATTTAAAATTTGCAATTTCCTATTGAAGCGGTGACTGCGTCAGGGTCGAATTCCGATGCAGTCTCAGATTGGACTCCGGTTGTCGCGCACTACAATTTTAAACCTTGCGCCAGATCACTGAACTACAACTGCTCAATATCAGAGTAATCCTTTCTGATTTAAGATAACACTACCACGTGTGGAGGTGGTGTAGGAGAATCTATGACACCATCCCATTCCGTGGGGGTCGTCAAATACTGCTCAGGGAAATGTTAGAATAATCGCAAGGTCTCCAACACGTAGTAGATTAATCATCGTAAATATCTTTGACCAAAATTATATGAAACATTGTTTGGTAGCAGCTTTTAAGTTGCGATGTGTCTTGCAGTGCGGTCGTACTACGTTCTCAAATCTGCTTGCTAACTAAACGTCATCCCCGCTTGGGAGAGCCACTATGTCACGTAGTGGATCGTTGAAACGCTGATGTTGATGATAATTGCTTAGAAATCAAACGAAACTACTACGAAATATTGATTTATGATAACCATAGTAATTTTAGCCGTGGGTCCTGGGTTCGAATCTCAGCCGGAGCAAACATTTGTGCAAAACCACAAATTGTTGATTTTCACTTCTGGTTATATTGTGATTGGTCCGGTGTTCCTGCCACTACGTCTTACCTCCGATCATATCGCAAGATGATATCAGATGGTAGGTAAGGATGAGTGAGTGTCACGGTGTTGAGGCGTACACTTATTGCTCTATAACATCTTCTGCGCAGTTGACAGCTTCCGATTGTACATATTCAAAACTTGTCGCCGTGATCGATAATCGGCCAGAAGAAGATCACAACAATTTATATTATATACAATTGAAATAGGATTTTTTAATATTTTTTTTAGAATATAGCCGTCGATATTACAAAAAATTTTACTTCCGTAATGGTTATAGTCCAAATCACGTATTGTGCACGATAATAAAATGTAGCCAATGAGCTTTAAATTTTGTAAAGCAGCTTCGTTACTTTTGTTGTTAAAAATAATGTGCTGAAGGTCGACAAAAAGCGTCCATTCTCTCATCTTTGTCGTATACATCCGTCTGGGGAGGGCCGTAGCGTAGAAACTAAGTGCTCGTTGTCGTATTTACGACATATAAATAAGCAAAGCCAGATGTTAGCTGTTTTGGTGCCCAAGCCGCAGGGTAGTTTTACTAAGCATCAGCTGCAGTGTCAGTTATTCTGTACACATTACTGTGCCTCGGTTTGAAGGGCACTGATAGCTAGTGTAATTACTGGGCATATGAGACTAAAGAACTGACGGTTCAGGGGGACGACCGCAGTCTCTGTGACACTGCATATACGTTATGGGCAGACGTTGCACTAACCAGGACGTTGTCTCGTTACTTTCTTTCATGAAAAAGCATACACTCTTAAATATTTTTGGGAATCTTTTTAAAAAATATAATGGGAAAATTAATTATTTAACAAGAAAGAATTTAATTAACTACAATTATAATTATTTCTTGACAAAATTTAGTCAATGTGATAGTCAAATAGGACGGAAATGCTGGGTGGGTCGATGAGCTTCTCTGAGATATCAGTGGCCGAGTGGATACTTGTATCTGGTCCTGTACCTGGTCGTGTTCATAATTTGAGCGGAGATCACAGCTGTCATTAAATAAATGTTCGTAAAGCACTCGAAACACGTATTTTTCTTATTTAATAAGTGCAACGTCTGTCCATAACAAATGCTGTGTCACAAAGACGGGCGCACAACAGTCATGCTTCACGACAGAATAACCTACGAGTACCTAGGCGGATTCCTGCATATCCTATTACCAGTAAAATGTATGCATTGTTAATGACTGTGTTAACAACACTGCACCCGAAGGAACACCAATTTCTTTTCTTGGTCATTTATGACACTTCAATCAGGTCACGTAGCTATTATTCAGTTATTGATTTAGATTGTTTCTAGAGATTATTAAGGCATCTCATCGTGGCCTAAATCAACTAATTCTGAATAACGCTTGTGAGAATATTAATGTAAACAAAAAATAAATAGTTTTATTGCACTGTTTAGATGCGTAAAGGAAGTTTGGAAGTCAGGTTTTTAAATGGTATTTCTCCTTTATTCATATACATACAGTCACGCTTTTTCCCATATAATGGTTAGGCAGAGGCCACTCACGTAACCCACTTTTCGCCCTCGCGGGAAACGAGACGTGCCGGGTGGCGAACTACGTCGCTGCCATTTTGGTACTAGTCAAAAAAATCTTATTCTCCATATAGTGTTTTTATAAATATTAAATAACATGCGAACACAAGGAAATAACGAAACTGGTTTAAAAACGACTATTACTGTTTCCTTTCCTGCAACATTGCTGGTTTCCAAATTTACTTTTATTTTTTGCGGTTGTTTGTACTGTCACCACAAACTTATAATATCAATAAAACCTGAAATTCGAATTAGTCTCTTTATAGCAATTATGAATGTCGTCTTTTGGTATATTTATGTTCCTAACAAAACAAGTATATTCTGTACACTTTTGATACGGTTTGTACATCTATTGGTTTAGTTTACTTACTTTTTTACTCTACATATTTTTTACATCAAAGAAATTGCTATTTATACGTTAAAGGTGAAATTTAAATGTTGATGATAATAATTTTAGAAGTTCGGAATTTAAGGGAAGTACATAAGTTGTAATTGTTCATAGATAGCTCGACCAACGCCGTGTATTTTCTTTAAAGTAACTAATAATGAATTAGCTTAAAAGTAAATAGTAGATTAGCAGATTATAGCACTGCTGAGCCGCAGGTCTCTTCTCAACCTAAGAGAATTTTGTAGACTGGAGGAGTCCGCCACCGCGGATTCGCGGACTCCGCATGTCCTCGAAATATTCTTTATTTGACAGACATGTAGGTTTCCCCCACGACTTTTTCCTTTATCACGTGATAATCATACTATACTAAGAAATTTAAAGGTAAGCGTGAGCGATCCCTGAGCTGCCACTGCTTATAAGTTAGTTATTTTTTTAAACCAATAAATTTTTTAAAGGCTGAGCTGAGTTGAGCTTCAACAAAGTTCCGCGTGGTGCATTATTAGCAATATACGATTTTATTTTAATGTGACTTTCTAAAAATGTATATGCAAGTTTTCTGCGTTTCAGTAGAGGATATTTTATTATTGTTTTGTTCTGTTCATGGTTTAGTATTGTTCTTGGATGTCAGGATGTTGTGTGTTTTAAAAATTAATATAAACAACGCCTTTACTCTGTCCCTCAAATCCAAGTGCCCGTAAGCTGGTGCCTTACTTAATTCCTATATTATGTAATGGCCACACAATATAATTTAAATGTAGGCTAGGATGAAACGAAAGATCTGTATTGTTAATTTTAAATAATAGCTCATTTTATTTTAAGTAGATTATTTTGCGAATAAAGTTCATTGCTATTAAGTTAATTGTTCATTTTCAGGCATATACTACATTCTCCATAAGTCAACATATAAGGTTTACTAAATAAATAGTTGTTTGTCCTTTGAGAATAATGATTAAAATTTCCTTGTATAATAGTTTAACTTAACTTTGCGTCTATTCTTAGACTTGGATGGCGCATTGGCTTATGCGCTTCTTATCGCGGTTTCGATTCTCGCTAGGAACAAATATTTCCATCGCTTGATCACCGGCACCCGTAAAATGCCTGACCCGTACTTCTGTGTACTGAACCAAATCTTAGTTTTTTGAGGAAGTTTTTAAAAGAGTAGTAGTAAATGAACGCAATGCCTTTTGCAAAACGCAACTTCCCTACCTACATGTGCTCTCAATATAATTATACGTCATATATTTATATACATGTTATTCCATATTCTTCAATCCATCCTTTTGATTGAGTCGGGCATAACATTATATTTCATCATCTGATAAAATCATTCTATTCTTATAATCGTTTTATTTAGGTTCTTACTATATTCGATGTCTTATTACAATTCGTATTTGTCCTATATTATCATATATTTTATCTTTCTGTTTATACATTTTCCTCTTGTATTTGTTACCCGTAGACAGCATTTTTGTCCCCTGTGTTTTACAGACTTAACTACTTGTTTTTTTTTATTGTACTGAATATTTTTATTGCCTTTTTTGTATTTTGTATGTCGAATAAGTATATGTCTATGTCTAAATACAAGACGATATATCCAATTTTGAGAAATAATCTGTGTAGACATATTTTAAGGTTTTACGACATATTTAGGACAAATTTTTATAATCTGTGTAGACATCTAAGAAGGTTAGTGTTCAGCAGTTGCGATGAGATGACAATGACGACGCAAGTTACTAATAAATAGCAGAGTATATTATATTGTTTACTCCATCCGTTACACTAAATTTTGCGTTTTGACGTAAAAAATAACAACTGTAATAATAACTTCTGCAGTCATTACTAGATGATGATGAATAAAATTTTATTAAATGTTCATCTGAATAAAAATTCAAAAAGCATAAGATTCACAAATTGGATGGGAACAAGTGATTTTTTTTTTAAATTTGATTTCTTTTCTGTCTAAATATTTCTTTCCGTTGAAAATAGTGTCTCCAAAGAAAAAAAAACTATATGTTACGGCTACTAACGCCACCTACGAGAGCCTACGCCCTCTGATGTCTACGTGCCAAAACGTGTAGGAAGCTCTTGAAAAAAAAACTCGGGAGAAGCATTCATTTTCTAAACGTCTAACAAGCGTTGCAAATTTTGTCAACCACATACTAAACATCTAAACAACCATCTATCTAAAGAAAAAATAAACGAATCATTGAACTGGGAACCTCCAATTCGCTCCACTATATTACGCGAATAAATAATCGTTAATGGTTTAATATTCGCCGAATCCGTTTCTCTTACATACTATTTTCACCATTTCATGTTATTAGGGACAATAAAGGAAAATAAAAGCTGTACCTTTTAATTATTTATGTTTAAATATTTAATCTACGATAAGTACATAAATATAAATTTACGCTTACTTTCTTTCTTGGTTTATTTTTCTAAACAGTTCGAATTTACCATTGCGTATTATCGATCAGTTCAATCCTTCATAGTTACTACATTATGAATCATTAATAATATAAATTTATGAATCGGAATATTGTTTATTTTTTAGATTCATAAATTCTTAATGAGATATATGCATATAATAGGTGATTTCCAATGTACATCTTTTGTTTTAACGACAGTTTTAATAAATTGTTGAGAAGACCAAATATTCTCTACTACATAATTAGC
The DNA here is from genome assembly GCA_019845155.1 of Luehdorfia chinensis. Lineage (NCBI taxonomy): Eukaryota > Metazoa > Arthropoda > Insecta > Lepidoptera > Papilionidae > Luehdorfia > Luehdorfia chinensis. The sequence continues at coordinate 6,916,897 of JAHVAK010000025.1, read as the reverse complement.
TTTTTTAAATTATCACTGTACATTTAAAAAGCATAAATTATACAATATTAATATTATTATTGTAGTTCGTCGTTCGGCGACAGTGGAAGACAATGTGCCGTCTCATTTCACGAGAAACGAGAGACGATTATGGGAAATGTCTGAAAAATCAATGAGTGCTCAGAGGTTGCGGAATAACCATCTCAAAACATTTCAGATCGTAAATATACTGACCGGGGTCTAAGGTGTGAGACGTCTGGGACTGCGTTCGCCAACCCTGTCCTGTGTTTCCTGTGTGCCAAGCGTTATGATTAAGGGGTATCGCCCCTTCTTGGGAGTGGGGTATGTCCAGCAGTGGACTATTGACACGATGATGATGATGATTATTATTATTATTGTTGCAATATTAAATACCATAATAACATAAAATTAAATATCCCATGTTCATAACTTAGTAAATCACAGATTGTGCTTATTAATCTAATTATAATATAATTTTCTTTATTCATCTAATCCTTCCCCAATCTTCTTTGATCATGTCCGCCCCCTTCTCAGCTATCATAAAAACTGGGGCGTTCGTGTGGCTTGACACGATTGTAGGCATAATACTGGCATCAATTACCCGTAATTTACCTATACCATGAACTCTTAGTCTTGGATCAACAACAGTTGATGAATCGTTTTTTACTCCCATTTTACACGTTCCACTTTGATGGTAAATTGTGAATGTAAACATTTGGGCTTGACAAGCAAAGTAAGCGTCACTACCGAATGGCCCGTACTTTATGCATTCTTCTATCGGTACGTCGTACACTTTCGTACCCAATATTCGCATGGATGGCTGTCTTGATATCTCAATAGCTACCTTGATACCTTCAACAATTTTTTGTAAGTCCTCAGGATATTCAAAGTAATTTGGTATGAGAGTTGGATGCACCTTAGGATTCTTGCTCGATAACATAATTCTGCCCTTCGATTTCGGACGCATTAACATAGGAAAAACCATAAAAACGTCATGCTTTTCCAGCGACGAGTATGTGTCCATGTAAATCTGTTCATCAAAACCAAAATTTTTTCGCAATAAAGGATCAGCATTTAAGCCACCGCCAATAAATAAAAGTTCCATATCCGGCCATCCCGTGCTGTTGAATTTATCTTTTAAATCCATAAATACTAGAGCTTCACATCCTCCAGGTAAAGACAGTGGTCCTTTATGTGTCCTCATCCATTTAAATAATAAATCTAAGTGATTTAATAAATATTCTGTATTTAAACTCACATTCTGTTTATTCACCATAAACTGCACACCACCAGCAGCTATATGATCCATCAAATTATATCCAACTGGTAAATTTTTTACAACTGGAATATTCATAGCTTTTAAATGGCTTTTCGGGCCTATCCCGGATAACATTAATAATTGCGGCGAATTAATTGCACCAGCAGATAATATGACCTCTTTTCTTGCTAAAATTTTATATTTTCTGTTACGTTTTTCTAATTCTATTCCAATGACTTTAGTCTTTGTAATGTCGAGTATAAGTTTTGTTACCATGCTGCCCTTAGATAAGTGTAAATTTTTTCTTTTATTAATAGGATGTAAATATGCTCTGCTTGAGCTGTGTCGAGTACCATTTTTCATAGATAGCTGCAGAAATGAAGTTCCTGAAGGGCTTGCTCCGTTGTGATCCCCGTATTTAAAACCCATTTCTTGTGCTGCTTTAACCCATGCTTTAGATTTCGTTGTTCTATAAGGCGAGTGTTCGATATTTAGGTATCCCTCTTGTCCATGATATTTAGGATCATCGAATGAAGGTATATTAAAATTTTCAACTTTTTTGAAATATGGTAGCACGTCGTCCCATCCCCAGCCTTCGTTACCGAGTTCTTTCCAGAGATTATAGTCGTTTGACGTACCTCTTGTATATATCATGTAATTCAAAACACTTGATCCTCCCACGACTTTTCCACGGGGCCAGTTACATTGCTGATTCACAAAACCCGCACAATACTTATTAGAGGGCTTTGTTTTGTATTTCCAGTTGGCAGAAGAGAATTGAAGATAATTTGCAAGTAAAGGAATGTCCATAACGAAATTTTCGTTGCTGCCTGCTTCTGCTAAGAGAACTTGCCATTCGTCTACTTCTGTTAATCGATTAGCTAGAACGCAACCGGCAGTGCCAGCACCGACGATAATAAAGTCGTATTCTGAGAGCATATTATTTTCATCCGGTGGTTCATTATCAAGGTGATTAGTGCCCTCTTGGAGGAAATTCGTGAAGGATGAAACCGGATTGGTGAATTGTGTTTTTGTTGGGAGAACGGCAATAAGCAGCATCCATAATGTCACTGCCAATGATGGCGCCTGGTGCCGATGCCTCATCTGGAATGAGTAAATGTGGCCAATTACAGATAACGGATTAAAATGTTTTTATATACTAGCTACTCGCCCCCGATTCACACAGGTGCGATTTATAAAATGTAGAAACACAAACGTGTAATTTTTAAGTGTCAATACAAAGTTTCCAGACCAAATCACACAGATTTGAACAATAACTTCTTCAAGAAGTTATCTATATGACGGTGAAAACCGCATCAAAATCCATCAAGTAGTATTATCAATTCATTTAAATGATAATTATGGGTCGTATGAAGTCTCCCGTAAATCCCACGTAAAATATTAACAAATCGTTGACTTGATTCTTAGGTAGAAGTTTGTATTAAAACGTAACAGGTATATTTCAAATTCAAATTTAATTACTTATGACCTCACTTCAATAATATGGATAATTTGTGAACAAGTCACGTCCCGGCACAGAACGTTCTGCACTATTGTCCGTTACCAGTCACAATCTTTTACACTCGGAATATAAATAGGTTTATATTTTTAAACAAGCATTGTCCTTTAAGTCAAAGTTATTTGAAAACACAAATAAATCAGATAAAATTTATTAAGAGTAACATTTATATAACGACGTCTGCGTAGCATAGTGCTCAGAGTAACTGATTTCTACAGGTTTGAATCCCAGCCGGAGCTTACAACAATTTGTGCAAAAACGCTTTTACGATTCAGGAGAAATCCTGTTGATGGGTATCGTTTTTTAAAAACCAAATAATAAATGATATACAATATGTTTAAATATATGACTGAATCTGATGATTAATTGTGTTTCAAAAAATAATAATAAATTAATTACGTCAAATAAGTTAAAAATGTACCATTACATACATATATTTTATAATTGCGTCGTGGAACAGTTCACACAGTATGTTTATTTATTTAAAAGTTTATCGTACACCTCAAAATAAAGGTAACAATAGGCCGACTTAAAGCCTATAGGCATTCTTTGTAAAAGCCATTGCGTGGTAAAAATGCAGTGGCAGGTGTATTATTTATTAATTCAGGTGTATTACGAAAATACTGATTAAGAAGAAATGGTAAATTAAATAGATGAATAAATCATCTTCCTGGAACATCTGAACAAATACACTGCGGTTGCCAACCCGCCTGCCAAGCGTAGCAACTATGGCAAAATCCTCCAAAATGACAGCCACAAACTTACATGTTTTGTGGTAAGCTATGGGAGAGGCCTATGTTCAGCAGTGGACTAGTAATAGGCTGAAATGATGATGATGATGATGATGATTCTTTATAAACGTAAAACGTGCAGTTCTTTGTAGCGTCACATAATTGCGTCCCTGTATCTAATATGCTGCCAATTAGGTGACCAACTTTTATATTTATGACTTAAAGTACCTGTAAATCACAGGTCAGTGGGTACTGACGTCCGTCAGTGCAATTTGATTATAATTTTCCATTGGTTGATTTATTTGATTAGACAGATACACGAGAATTGCGTACATCCCATGTTTGCAAAGGATTTCTACATGTATTTTTTTATTAAACGAAGGAAGGAAGAAAGTGAGGAGACGAGCAAATCGTTCCGGTGGCGGTAAGTGCAACTTGTGCCCATAACAAATGCTGTGTCTCCGAACATGTCTGTGTGGCATCACACTGCGCTCATTCGTCCTCCTGACATCTTAGTACTTAAGTCCATGTTATTATGCCCAGTTATTTCACAGATATCAATAGTAATGTTTGCGCACTACTGCTTGATGGCAGGATAACTGGCACTGTGGTGGTCCTTACCTCTAGATAAAAATTAATGTTGTTGTAAAATTTTAAGTTACTTTGTGGACGTGACAACAGGTTAGTCTTAAAATGTGGAATTAATTGGTTACGTCATTATAATAGAAATTTATTCAAACGATTTGAAAAATATGAAATTACTGTACAATCATAAATAATTAACAAAGCGTCTAATGAGTTCGACCGAGTCAAATTCAAGTTTTCGATAAAAGTAGAATGACAACCATTTCCAAATTATATTTTAGAAGCAAACATGCCCATACATTCCTGCATGTAAAATTTATGCCTGTTAAACGCACACAGAGCCAGTTACTCTGCCGTGAAGCAGTAGTGTGCAAAATTACTGTGTTTCGGTCTGAAGGGCACTGTGAGCTAGCGTAATCACTGGGCATATGACTAAGAAGAACTAAGACCTGATGGCTCAGGGTGATTGGCGCACAGAAATGTTCTGGATGACAGAACATTTGTTATGGGCACACGTTGCACTTACCATCAGGTGAACGTTTTGCTCGCTTCTCCTCTTTATTAAAAAAAACACGATACAAGGAGAAATCCTAGTGAAGGGCATCGTTTCAAAGTAAAAATAGAAAATAAATAGTGTTATTCTAAACTATTTTTATTTAAAGCAAAATTTGCGACTTTGCTTCACATGAACTTGTGACGCGATATACAGTGATGAAATCAATATTAGCTCCGGTTTCTGTTCCCTATCTGCGCACATAATCAAACTGGTGACAGGCAGTAACGTGTTAATTGCAAGAGGTAGTTACGTCAAATTCGGCAATTGCCGTAATGACCACCAGCGAAGACTTAGGAAGAAAAGTATGTCTCGCAATGGACTGTCACTAATTAATTATGTATAAATCTATGGCAACGCAGAACAAAAGCAATTGCTTACTAGATAATATTCAGTTATTAAAACTTCTCCGTTAAGGTACTGGCCATATATATGTATTATTTTTCTTAAAAAAGTAGAATTAAAAAGCGTGTTTTGTTTTTGGTGCAAATAATTGTTTTGATTGCAAATAGGTACATAAAATAAGTCCCTAAATTATCAAGTCTATATTCTAGTTAACTACAGTAGTTGACTAGGCCATTTTATAAATTTTCGTTGTTAAATACACCATAACTGTGGCGTTAGCGTTAAGGAATCAATCAAAATAGATGAAAATGAAACTTACGTGACTAAATACGCGATGACATTTCTATCACCGGCAGGGTTACCGATTATATCTGAACGATGTTGCGCACTAAAACTATACGAAATTATTCTTATCAAGTTATAGCAATTGTAACTATGAAACAATTGAAAGTGTATTGGGTAAATATGGTTTACTGATAAATGTATCGGATGTGATAACAGTATATACACATAGGTTAAAAAAATATATTTTGTAAGTTCTAATCTCTAATAATCTACTAATAACTATCTGTCCATCTGTCTGTTTGTTACCTTTTCAAAGCTCAACCGTTGAACCGATTTCGACGAAATTCGGTACAGATATAGCTTGCATCATTTTATTCCGAAAAATCAAAGTACTCACGGTATTAAATAAAAAAACTATAATCCACGTGGAAGTAGGCGCGTGCTTCAGATGATCATAAATATAATATTGATTTATATTATTTTTTAAATCTTAACATTTACTATGGACTATAATATCTAAATTGAGTTTTTATTTTATAGTACGTGAATTGACAAAATATGTTTACTGATGGTAGGATTCCTGCACAGGAATCCGTCTAGTTAAGTTGTTCTGTTGTTAAGCAAGTTAAGTTGGTGTGGTGCCGGTGCCGCACAGAAATGTTCTGGCAAGACACTTAATTTGTTACGGGCAGATTTGTAACCCTCTTCACTTTCTACCTTAAAAAAAAGTGTTGATTCAAGATGAATACTATAGAAAATATAATTTTTTTTTCGATATATATTAACTACGTTATATCTATTAAACGTATTTTTTTAACTGAACTGAACACTGGTTCAATAAAAAAGCCTCTGTCCAGGGAAGAACCAACAAAAGACAAAAAAACAAAAACCGACCGATACTGCACGTAAATATTATTATGGCGAAGCGAAAGTAATTTACGAACCAGATCTTCAAAGCAACGACGCGATATCATTATTAATAACATCTAGTAAATCGTTGTAAGATATAATTCGTACGCGTTGTTCTCGCTTGTGATGGACTGAATATTTTTCTGCAGCCCGTGTTTTGTTTTTGCCTTGATTTTATTACACAATTTGTTAGGGCCATTTTCCTTGATAAGATAAATTTATTATTTAAATGTTAACTTTGAATTCGACTTACGATTCGGACATATAACGCTAACTTCAAGGTAAAAAAGGAACATGAAAACAAAAATAATTTGACTGCAAAATCAAACTGACTTTGACAATGATTTTTTTTAATTCAAATCCTAATCCTCTTTTACATCATTATACAAAAAATAAATTCGCCCGTCGTATGGAAGAATAAGTTGGGTAACTACACTTAGCGTCACAAAAATCGCACCTCTCTGAGTTTGCGCGAAAAATGGCTGTAATGGCTAGAAACGAATTATATTTATATAAATATTGGTATGTTTGAAATGGGTATTTGAATAGCTTTACATTATTAATAAAAAAATCATGAAATCTTTAAAACATTTATCATTATAGAGCGTCAAAAATAAACACTGTCAAATGCTCGTTAGTAAGGACGCTAGTTACACCACCTAAAAAGGGTATAAAAGGGTCGATCTGGATGAAATATGGGCCAGTCGTAATTTAGACTTTGCAGTGAACACACGTGAACAAGTAACCCAAGTAATAACAAGTAAAGATGGACACCAGCTCTGAAGAAGCCGCTCAAGTGATTGCCCTATTGCAGTCGGGGATGCGGCAGTGTGACGTTGCTCGACAGTTGAACCTGTCCCGTTTTTCAGTTCGACGGGTGTTCCAACGTTTTCAGCAGACTGGTGGTCATGTTAGAAAACCGGGATTTGGAAGAAAACGGTGCACATTAGAAAGAGATGACCGTTTCATCGTTACGACATCTTTACGAAACCGTTTTACAAATGCTATTGAGTTGCAACAACAGCTTCGATCAACTCGGAGAACATCTGTGAGTGTTTCTACGATAAGAAGAGATACTAGAAGAAGGTTACACGAAAAGAGTTTAACAGCTCATAGACCTGCTAAAGGTCCAAAACTTACTGCACAGCATCGCAGAGATCGCCTAGAGTTTGCTCGCAACCATTTCGAGTGGACTCTAGAACAGTGGCGGACCGTACTCTTCTCTGATGAGACGAGGGTCTGTCTCTTCTGCAATGACAGACGTAGAATGGTCTACAGAAGACAGGGGGAGAGGTTCACACAACCCTGCTTCGAAGAATCCGTCGAATGCGGGGGTGGCTCGTGTATGTTTTGGGGCGGCATTTCCGTCGACGGGAAAACGGAACTTGTGTGCGTTTCCCGGACTCGGGGTGGTCGTGGGCAAGGGTCATTAAATGCTGGTCGGTACATTACTGAAATCCTGTAGGAACATGTGGTCCCGTATGCTGGTTATGTCGGTGATGGATTCATGTTAATGCATGATAATGCTCGTTGCCATACCGCGGCTATTGTACGGGATTATTTACAGGAGGATATCCCTGTTATGCATTGGCCAGCACGAAGTCCAGACCTTTACCCAATAGAACATCTCTGGGATGACCTAAAACGGCGCGTGCGAGCTCGAGATCCAGCTCCAGCCACTCTTCAAGAGCTCCAAGATGCGGTACTTGAAGAGTGGGAACAAATACCCCAAGAGGCTGTTGCGATCCTTGTAAGGTCCATGAAAGATCGCATGGAAGCCGTTATCAAGGCAAGGGGGGTAACACTAGGTTTTAAGAACTTTTTTTGTATTTATTAAGTTTTTTTTTTAAAATTATTAATTTGCAAATTTGTACATACCCCGTCTTTTTCTTTAATTTCTCTTTCGTTTCGTTATAAAAGTAAAATTCAATTAAAATTCCTGAAAGCTAATGAAATTACCTTTCGAATGATACCCTCAAACCACAACATTGCCATTGGCCTGTTGTGTTAAAATAGTATTTAAATTATTTTTTTCGGATGTGCGATTTTTTTGACGCGGAGTGTATATGCTAATGTTTAGTATCGCTCTGTACACTTGTTCTTTTAAATAAATGATCTAATCCTATCTAAACTAATATATTACAGACAGAAAAGATTTGATTTTTTGTATGTTTGTTTGATTGTAATGAATAAACTCAAAAGCTACTGAACCGATTTAAAAAATTCTTTTACATATATACAGCTACATTATCGGCGACTAACATGAGTAATATTTAATTTAATAAAACTGAGATTCCTACGAAAATTGCTATGATGTAACTCAAGGTATCAAAAATTTACTAAAAAAAATTATATTTGGCGTGCGCTGCAAAAACTATTGATGATAAATAAAATGATATACTTCATTTTCATTACCCTCTCGGAAATGAGACATTTATAGGCTGTTACTTTACTTTTTTTTAACATTTTCATAGTACTCAATATTACTCACAAAGATGTCCGCGAGGCTTTATGTCTAACTATTATAGTTGTTACAATAACCGCTTTTTGTTCAAATTAGTCAATCAAAACAAGGGTACAATCGAAAGACGATGAAATTCATATTATGATATTAATCCTTATCCTATTAAATAGTTTAAGAGTCAAGGTTGATTATGTACATGTAAATTCCTCTTTAAATTATTCGAATCGGACCTATCGTTTAGAAGTTACGACGGGTATAAAAAATTAAAAGTAAGAAAAACGCTCGAGAATAGACCAAGACCTATTAATTACCTACGTACTCGTATTATTTTTAAGAAATTAGAAAGATTTGAATAGTGGTTTGAATTTTAATTATATACTTTGTGTTTATTTTAAACTTTGAAACGTTCTATAAAAAATACAGCGGCAAATAACGTAATTTTTTTACTTGGCCAGCTGGCAGAGCCGCCGATGAGAACAGTCGCTACAAAAAATGTTAGTTGATTTGTCCAAATAAAGTAATTATTAATCCTTCTAATATCTATCTACCCGTGCGAAGCCGGGGCGGATCGCTAGTCTAATATAAGATGGATGTTTGACACTAGTATCCAATCCTACATTCCAACATCAACCTTTTTTTTGTAATGGATGCTTTTTACAATGGATGGATTCACTGAAAAGTGAAAGAAAGAAAGAAAACATTTATTGCAATAAAGAGCGGTTTATGCACATAATGATGCCTGGACGGTACTTTTTTTATTGTTTAAATTGACGAAACGTGCAAAACGTTCACCTGATGGTAAGTGCAACGTTTGCCCATAACAAATGCTGTCACCCAGAACATTTCTGTGTGACATCACGCTGCGCCCGTCACCCTGAGAAATCTATTCTTCTCATATGCCCAGTGATTACACTAGCTCTCAGTGCCCTTCAAACCGAAAATTAGTAATGTTTGCTCACTACTGTTTCTTGGTAGAATAACTGGGGTTGAAATGGTACCTATCTAGGCTAATTCCTGCTACTATCTTCGATGAAGGTTTGTTGTGGTGGGGCTGATTTGTCATATTAACGATCGCATGTCTTACTGGTCAGACTACCTTATTTCTACGCCATAGGTCCTGGTTTTGAATCCTAGGCGCAGCCAACATTTGTTTAATAATACAAATCGTGGGTTTTCGGATCTCGTACATGTGAAATTTGTTTTTAAAATGCATTCACGATACCCAGTCCCAGTGTGGAGCAACTTTAAGAAAATAAATAATATGTATACTTACATAATAAAAAACAACCCAGCGGTTGTTTTTTACTATACATCTTAATATTTTTTAAAACACAGAATTTATTATATGCTTAAATTGTTTGTAATACTTTTCAATTAGTAGTTTTCCATCATAACAACACAATTATGCGAGCGGGCTTACCGCAGAAGATTTTGACTTGACATTTAAGACTACAGTGTGGCCCTGATCTTACCACCCAGCTTAATTTATACTTTTACACATCTTAACAGCTGTAAAAGTACTCTCAATTTACCACCAGTGTAATACTGCAATTAATATATAAACTACCGGTACAAAACACGCATAATTCTATTTATTTATGATCTGTAATAACATGCTTTGATGGCGCTGCACCTTGAAATTAGCTTTTTAATAATGTATTTTTAATGAACACTAGCAATTCTATTTACCCAGTGCTCCTAAAACTATTTATGGTCTCCGATTTTAATTTTGTTTTAATATTACCAATACGATTTTAATTTTTCTGGTGGAAGGTGTGCCACCGCAGTATCATTTGTTCTGCCGTCAAGCATTACTTTTGAAACGTTTCGTTTTGAGAAGTGTTTCGATCTAAAGAATATTGATAGTTACTGTAATTACTGGGTATGATGATGATGTTCTCCTAGCCGATTTCGACCACGGCGACAACTGCCGATTACTGTCGAGAGCCATCAACTGCGCAGGAGATATTATAGTGCCACAAGTGTACGCGCAAACACAGAGGCACTCACTCACTCGTCCCAACCTACCCGCGCCCGATGTAACGCTGATGCGATAAGATCGGAGGTAGGCTAGGATGCAGTGTCAGAAACATGGGGACAATCACAACACAACCAGACCCGAAAACCAACAATTTATATTTTAGCACAAATGTTGGCTCCGGCTGGGATTCGAACCCAGGACCCGCGGCTTAGAAGTCAGGTACTCTGACCACTAGGCCACGCGGTCGTCGAATTACTGGGTATATGTAACTTAAGAAGTGATATCCTAACGTTACCAGCGCGGTGTTGTGACCCATTGAATTTTTTTTGATGACAAAGCATGTGTCCAAAGCAAGATACTCGTATATATAAATTACTGACTTAATTAGTGCAGGTATAAAAATGTACGAATGGATTTAATACATAAAATAGAAAACAATTTTTCGATTGTATTCTACACAGCACCGTCTGTGGTTTAGTGGTACAACCTTTGACTATTGAAAACTTTAGAAGTGGCGAGGCAAGTTCAACTGATGGTAAGTGCAACTGCCCATAACAGATGCTATGTTACTCAGAACATTTCTGTGTAGCACCACACTGCGCCGTCACCCTGGTACACAAGTTCTTAAGTCTCATATGCACAGTGATTACGCTAGCTCTCAGTGCCCTTCAGACAGAAACATAGTAATGTTTGCACACTATTGCTTCACTGCCTAATAAGCTAGTTTACGGGAATATCCACTTTGTTATGTGTAACCTGATGGTAAGCGCAATATCTGTCTATAACAAATGCTGTGTCACCCGGAACATTGCTGTGTGTACCACACTGCGCTCGTCACCCTGAGACATCAGTTCTTAAGTCCCATATATTTAGTATTATACTAGCTATCAGTGCCCTTATGACCAAAACACAGCAAAGTTTCCACACAATTGCTTCACGGCGTAATATCTGGCTCCTGCGTAGGAATCCTACGACTACTAAAATATATCTTAAATCAGCAGTGCAGCTTATCCACAAGTCTGGTCATTGTAGAACTGATTTTTTTTATTAGTTATAAGTTGTCTTTCGAATACCAAAAAAAGGTGGTTGCTTTTTTTGGTGATTGCCTTAGACTGTTTTACAACACACAATGTTTTTTTTCTTTTTATACCTTGGTTAATAAATATTTCAGCTTAGGTCAGGTCAGTCTACCTTTATAATCAGTGTATTTTCACGATGGAACTATGCTGTCTTCTTTTTTTTTAATTGCATTTCCTGAGTTGAGACAGAATAACTGACACGACAGGAAAACATTTCAAGGAGAAAGAATAAGTTATACTAACTGAATTGAATTGAGACGTTTTGGTAAATTTCTTGCGTCTCTATGATTCCTATTTAAAAGTAATAAACAGTGGTGTAATTCTGTATCATTAACAAAAGGTTATGGCGCTTGTATTGTTCATCAAAATCTTTGCAAATATTTTGGTGTGCGTCATTCATTTCAGCCCTTACAAATCTACTGTTAAACACAGGCCTCCTCTTAAGATTGTCACAAAACACTGTCCTGAGTCACCTGCATCCATCGACTTCCCACGACTTCCAAAACCGAGCAGGTTGCCGCTCCATCTAGGTCGCCATTATAATGCCTTTGCCGGTATGAGGTTGCCACTTGAGAACCTTTTTACCCCAACGGTTATCGGTCCTACGGGCTATATGGCCGGCAACTTCAGTTTGCTGATCCTTAGGGCTATGCCGGTTACATCAGTTCTACTGCGGATATTATCGTTTACGGATTCTATCTCGCAGAGAAACACCGAGCATAGTTCCTCATGCATCCTGCATGCTGATAAACTCTGTGTGCGTAGTAAAAAGTAAAGCACAGCAAGATGTACAGACTCCTTTGTGTTTAGTTCGCTTGTGGAGCCTAGGTGTAAATGTCGAACATTAAAATAAAATATAAACAAGGTATGATAAGAAGTAAGGTATGATTTGATTAATGGCCGTATTCGATTTGTAGGTTCGTTTAAACAAGTACGCGAAAAAGTTTTTTTGACCGTTATCATAACAAATGAAATCTAAATAAATTTGTCAAAAATATAAATTGGTGAATATGATCCTTAGTTGTTATGTAAAGAATATATGGTTAATTATTAAGTATGTATATATATAAGGGTGTTGCTAAGATTAATTTGTCTTATTAATGTGGTACCTGTATTTTTCTTGATCCGTTTTTTTTTATGGATGTAAGTGACGAGACGAGTATTACATTTAAAAGAAAAACGTTTGCCCCACAGTAGGATTTCTCCTGTATCGTGGGTGCGTTTTACAGACATACATTTCACATGCACAACACAACCAGACCCGAAAACCAACAATTTGTGTTTTTGCACAAATGTTGGCCCCAGCCGGGATTCGAACCCAGGACCCGCGGCGTAGAATTCAGGTACGCTAACCACTAGGCCACGCGGTCGACGCGTTCACCTGATGGTGGTAAGTGTAACGTCTGCTCATAACAAATGCTGTGTCGTGCCCTCCCGATTGCAGAAACTGACCGAGCCGAGGCCGGCCCCCTTGGGCACCCTCGAGTCGGTTACTCACGCGAACAGGATGACGGTCCAAGCCGAGGTCCCCTCTTGGGGGCCCTTGCGCCAGTCATCCATAAATAAAGGTTTCGGCTAAGCGCCCTCAGCGCTATGCCACCTTCTCATATGACAGTTATTACGGTAGAATAAACCTACCTAGACGGATTTCGGCATAATCCAATATAAAATGCATAAGGCCTTCACAGAACAATATGGAATTCATCCTTCTTAAGGTTATGCGTTTTATCGGAAATAAATAATTACCCAGACTAGAAAATCAAGTTTTAAGTATTTTCTGCAATACAATGTTATGAAGTCGATAGCGTGTCACAGTATCTCACAGTACCTACGATAAGATCCTGGATTCGAGTACCTGTCAGAGACTTTACCAATTTGTTTTTTTTTTAATAAAGTGACCAACACCAGGATTTTTTAACTATCGTGAGTGCCTTCTACAAACCTAAATTGCACATATTCAAGAACTCAAACCTGGAACAACATTGTATAAGCGAAAATATGTGTCACCTGCGGGACCCGTGGGGCACAAACCTATTGATTCTACCTGGCCTTACATCGGTTACGGGAAGGTCTCATCTTCCAGAAGAGGTCACTCGAAGTCGAAATCGATCAAGAGGACATCATCATCACATAATGCCAAATAAGTTGATCGTAAAGTATTAATTTAATTCCTCCTCGCGTCATTTTGAGAAGAGTTGATTGTAACCTACCTATAGAACTATAGATACGCCTGAACGCACACTCGTATGACGAAATTTTAATAAAAACATTTTTATATCAAAGGTTGATCAAGGCGAAATGTACATTGACTTTTATGATATTTTAATTATGTTGATAATTTTTCGACGTTTTCGTATTTCTTGCTAAAAAAGTTACAAAATTTCCATAGATCTAATTTTTAATCAAGTTAAACAACGAGGTAAAATACTTAGCTTACCATACGCGTCCTTCAATAAATCGAACTGGTATGATCGATAAAAAAATACATTTTTTTTTTGTGTAAAATTCAATAAAATATCGACATACAACATTCGCTTACAAATCTTTTAACTTTATTTCTTGAAAAAATTATTTACGGAAAGGTATCGAAATGTATTAATAACTTTATTTACATTGCGCATTTAAAGGTTTTTGGATGTGAACTATAATAGAGTGTAAGAGTGAGAGTATAATAGTGAGATATAATTTACGTGCGTTATATCGTGTATTTACAGTTAATAAGAACTCGTTACTGATTCGTTTCTCAATGTATTTGATAAATAGAAAAAATGCCATAAAGGAATGCCATTTAATCGCAGAAAAACAGTGCCCGACACGTCGATATAAAAATATAATAAAGGCTCGCGGCTAAAAACTTAGGTTGTGATAAGTAAACTGCAACTTCGGGCTCACTGAAAACCAGCGCTGTAGTCTCGACTGCGGCATTATGCTGAGTGAGACCCGTTTGCTCAATGCGCCACGACACACGTGACAATATTTTTGTACACGAGTTTTGTTAAATGTTCAGTTTTGTGATGTTGTTTAATGTTTCTTTCTGTTTGTCTGTAAATAAATTGTTTACTTGTATGTCTAGTGCCTAATTTTTTATGTATTTGTGTCTGTGGCGTATTTACGCAATAAATGTTTTCTTTCTTTCTTTCTTTCTTTCAACTGGGAATGTATCCCAGCTCAGCGTAATGGTGTTGTGCTGTTAATTCTGTTAGGGTCTTTAATTTATTGCGTAAATTTGTCTTTTTTAAGATATAAAAGCGGTGTCGGCGTTTCTGTTTGCCTGCACCTTGCGAGTAGAATTTATTTACGTATAGGTAAAGATAAAACAGACAAAGTTAGTTACGAGATGATATATCTAATACTATAAGTAAATTCACTTTAGATGTTATAATAGACGCTTGGGGACATGGATAATATTCTTTAAAAGTGACGGCGGCCGAGTGGTAGCGGCCTATGAGAATCTACCACCTCATCCCATCCCGGGGGTTTCGTAAAAGTCGACAGAGGGAAATTTAAACCATGGGAAGCAGCATCTTCCTAGAACATCTGAATAAAAAAAAAACTACGGTTGCCAACCCGCCTTCCAAGCGTGGCAAAATCCCTCCAATATGAGAGCTACAAACTTTTGTGGCTATCTATGGGGGAGGCCTATGTTCAGCAGTGGACTAGTGATAGGCGAAAACAACGAACGACGAACGACGACGGCGGCTAGCTTAATTTTGACTGCAAGCTTCTTTAGGAATGTTTAAGAATAATTGTTAAATGTTTAAAAATGTTTTGAATAATCGAGTACAAATTGTCATTTTATATTACCATACATTCATATCGTTACGCCCCTTACACATTCGGGTTAGAGACCAAATCTTTCCACATGCTACGATCCTGACACACATCTTTTTTTTCTTCTACTTTCATGACCGTTTTTTTACAAGTCCGCCGGTTGGCCTTTTCTTAAAACGTCATCGGTCTGATCGTGATACGTTCGTCTACATCGACCCTTACTGGCTTCCACACTCGCCACATAAATCTGTTTCGTTAATCTTCTTTCATACATCCTCTCTACGAATCTAAACCATCAAAGCATCCCTTTCTCTATCTTCTACCACACCGCAACTTTCCTTTATCAAGTTTATCATCTTGAAGAATGTGAAATTGAAAATACACAGTCCGTTGACTTGCAATATCTTCTAAGATGAGATTAGTCTCGTTCTGCGATTCCCAATTGAATTGCCGTAACGCGGTTGTTACGCATAACTCCCCTTCTCAGGACAATCCTATGTCTAGTAGAGAGCTATTAACAAGCTGTGAGTATTCTTTAAAGAAATATTCTGGAGATATTATCTGTTCAGTTTCGTGTTTGATATCTTTAGTAATTATTTAGTTCGTACAGAAAGACACACTTCGCCTCCCATATTCGCATACTCAGGTTATGTCCGACGTAAAAGTTCCAAAATCACATACACGAGTATATTGTTTATTTGTGTTAATGATATAACCATATTTTGCAAATAAATAAAATTATTAATGATAGTTTCGTTTAAGTTAGTAAGTTTTGACAATACTACTTATTTACAAAAGTGTAATGGTTGGGCTGGATTCATATTTAATTTCGGTTGCAGTTAAATGTGCGTTGTTTAGGCTGAATCCCCCTAATCTTTGCCGTTTTTAATAGGGTTATTCTTAAAAACAATGGTTGGCCACACGCAAGAAGTCTCAATCTGACACGAAAATAAAATACGTGCTCTTCAAATTTAAAATAAGTTTAAATATTACTAAATGTAAAACTATTTTATTTTATTATATACGTTTAAATTATTAATACGTATTATACAAGGCCAGCTTAGTTTTTATTCCACAAACACTTATGCACTCCATATTTATATATTAGTAAATATGTGTGTCCTCTTCGTAAATTTTTATTACACTCATATTAATCTAGTGTAACGCACAGAGTAGTGTGAAATCAAATGCTATCAGCATTTTATTTTAGGGACGTATATAATTTGTATTAAATAGTTTAATAATTTTAAAAGCTGTATTAAATTTAAATTTAGTTATATTATTTTAATCCTCCATATATTAGACTATTTAAATGAATTCTTAAAATTTTAACATTGTAATTTTACCCTCGAAAATTCCAAAAAACTTTAATTATCATTAAAAGTTTTAAAGTTATTAATGTCTTTATGTTTGTTTTCGCTACAATTCCTATGTAAAGCATTCTATAAAATAAAACATGGAATAGTAGATAAAAAAATAACTTTCTGGTTTTAATAAAAAAATAAGATTTTTTTTACTTACGTTTTATAAATATAAAAATATTAATCCCCGCCGACCTTATCACAGCACAAACAAATAAACGCAATCACACAGCACTCGATCAAATTTCGATCATTTGTGTCATAAAGCACAGTGTAGCAAGACACGTTCAGGATTACCGCTACTTAGAAGCCACTGCTGCTGTGTAGGGACTCGGCACAAGTTTTATTTACTCGAGGAAATAGGCAGCGCCGCGTTCGACACTTACCGTGACCTTTCTTTGTTGTTCAAGTACAAATTGGATTTTGATCTACGATACTAATCTACGCGTGTGGTTGTGCATCCATTTCGTTCACTTGGAACTAATTTTACCCCCTACTTTTTTCACGGTTCACACAAATTTTGTATGCTGCTTGTCACGTTGCTCGTACAAGTGCCGTTTAAGTCAAACTCATTTTGATAAGTATGCGAAACCGCAATGAAACCTGTTCTTAAACTAATGTTAATTATCCCGAATAAAATCGCATTAGTTCGCGCTAGTCGCCATGCTAATTTATAAAACTACTTTTCTTAATAATTATAAAACTAGATAACAAATATGTACGCGATTACTACGCCATTAAATAAAACTAAATTTTACGGATTCCTATGTCATAATTTGTATTTACACAAACATTATTATTATTGTAACTTTGAAATTGAAGTGTCTGTTTGTAATTACAAAATAACAGCTTAATAATGTTTATGAAAGTATATCCGGTACTTATAAGAAAAAATAAATTTTTGCAATTTTTTTCTGTCTGTCTGTTTGTTTCGGCTAATCTTCGAAACTGCTCGACCGATTTCGACAGGCCTCTCACTGACAGATAACTGATATTATAGGGAGTAACTTAGGCTTTAATTTTAGAAAAATAATTAGGGTTCCGCGCAGAAAAATTGGAAATAAATTCCGATACAAATGTATCGGAAAGTATACATAGATAGATTGACAGATAGATACTTTTTTCACTGCATCACAGTAAAAAGTTACAATAAAACAATCAAAAATTAGTTACAACTAGAAAAACAGGAATAAATCAAATTATACAAAAAAAACCAAAAATTTTTTAAAAAAATGTCTAAACATACTAAATTTGCATCCTATTTTTTTTACTATAGCTCAGGGGCTAGGCTCTCGCTTAAAATTTCATGCCGTCACCACTAAAATTGTTAATTGCAATTTTAAGTTCTGATTTACCACGTGCTAGGCGGTGAAGGAAAACATCGTAAGGAAACCGGCATGTCTGAGAAATAAAAAAATATTTCGAAGACATGTACAGTCCGCCAACCCGCATTGGAGCAGCGTGGCGTCTGAGAGGGTTAAGGAGCTAGGAAGACCTAGCTCCTTAACCCTCTCAGAAAGGAGAGGAGGCCTATGTTCAGCAGTGGGACATTTATAGGCTGAAAATTTAGTTTACTTTTTTTACGCGACAGTTTTTCTACTACAGTGTGACGCTACGAATGGGTCTGCGCTCAGTGTAAGTTACGGATGCCCGGAACACTGATTTTCAGCTTTTTACGCAGGTGAAACCGCGGGGCGCAGCTAGTACTAAATAAAATTTGCTGATATGTGACCGGCATAGTAGAATAGCACCTACTATTTTCCTACCGAGGTGTCGTAGGAGGACTAAGATATTTTACGGGCAGCCTTTATTCGTGCAGAATAATCATAGTATGCAATGCTGTCACTGTACCGCTCGTGGGAACGTAATGTGGAGTAAAAACAATTTTCTTATTCATACCAAAAAGGCCGCGACGTGGTTCGCCACCCGTCACCTTTTGTTTCCCACGAGGGCGAAAAGTGTGCCTCGTGTCTGCCTCCCCTTATACTGCAAAAGGCAAGTTGACCCCATGTATGTATGTATGAGTAATCTACATTCATCGTACTTATTATGGAGTCGTACGTACGAGTATTATATTCATTAGGAATTATAATCTATATTCTATATAAATAAATGTGGTGGCGGCTTAAGAGAATCTACTACCCCATCTCATCTCATGGGTTTCGTAAAAGTCGACAGAGGGAAAATGAAAACCTGGAGTTGGACAGCAGCATCTTTTTGGAACATCTGAATAAATAAACTGCGGTTGCCAACCCGCCTGCCAAGCGTGGCAACTATGACAAAATCCCCCCAAATGAGAGCTACATACTTTTGTGGCAATCTATGAGGAAGGCCTCTGTTCAGCAGTAGACTAGTGATAGGCTCATTTCAGCCTATCACTAGATGATGATGAAATAAAATGTCTATTTGTAATAAAAATAATCTAATTTAAATAGGAAAGTGTATATGTCTATTTTGGCGGATGATATTGCCAAGGAAAAAGGTAGCTACCATGTGCATTATAATCGGTAAATACTTGAAACAGATTTCCAAGCGGATATACGCGAAACCTGTTCAAAGATGCTACGACAGCAAAGGTCTGTAGTTCAAACGATTGTTTTTCTTCGTGTGGTGTAGCTTACGACTAAAATACGAAACAGGTTTGAAGAAACCTTCGTCACTTCGATGTAGCAGTATGCCAACTAGTCCAAACTCGCTAGGCCTATAAATTGTCGCGGTTCGTGTAAATTATTAAGAGTTGGGAATTTATACACCGCACTCACCAAAACCAAGAAAGTCAATAGCGTCGAAAAAGAAATTACATTTAGTTGATTTCAGTGTCAAGCCTCCCTGGTGCAAAAGATATACGTACGTGAAGGATGAACATACATATGTATTATCAAATTGAATAAAGAAATGTTGACATCTACTTTGATCATCCATATATACTAATGCAAATTTAATATTGGTTTTTGAAAGGATTTTATTTATAGTTAATTTGTTAAACTGATGATGCGTTTTCTAAACAAAAGGGAATGCACGTGTATTCATTATATCCATCTAGGGCTAGGAAAGCAGTTTTATTTTGCGAAGTCTTCGAAATCGGGATCTGGTAATACCCTGCCAGAGTTTGCCCAGAAGCTTCGATACGTACTGCGTGATCATCTATAGCATGAAGTAAGCAATTTACTGTATTACTTCTCGTAGTACCACGATTTAATACGTTGATTTTTCATAAAACGTATGCTCAAACGAGTCGCCGTATCTAACTTTATTGGTCAGTATAGCTGTTAATAATTCTGCATATTTATTTAGAAACGGGAAGATTTTATATGCTTTTGCTTCCATTCATTTCACGAAGAGATAAAAGATCTAAGATTCTATTACCAGGACTTCGCGACACCCATATTTGATCTTTAGTCATAGGGTTAAATTTCAGTAGAACGTTACAACTTGAAAGTCTGTTCGTATTTTTGCCTATTGAAACTTTCAGAATTTTAAGAAATTTTACTAAAATACTCTTCAGCATTATAAGTACTTTATTGAAGTTACGCAGACTACCGATACGAAGGGCGCGAATACGACTTGCGCTTATAAACTATATAAGTGTGATTACGTTTGTCGTTGTCTTTGCTAATTAAACGTTTTCTACTCTCCGGTCGTCGCGGATCACGGAGCAGTTTTCAAATTTATAAGGATATCTACATAACTTCGTATATGTTTCTCCTGTGTCACTTGTCTAGTTGATTGAGGTTGGTGTTCTGCTTGGAGTTGTCTGCAGTCACGGCTTCTGGGTCTAGTCAACATTGAGACTGACTATTCGCGCTACAGTATCCAGAAATATCACACTAAAACCGATCGTTTGCGCTACGAGGCTTAGGAGAAATTGAACCCGCGACCGTAGAAAGACGCGCAGAAGTCAATCGCTTAGCCACAATGACTCTTAATCCCAATATTAAAAATCTACTTTATTGTTAGACAGCTGACGTATATTATCTTGATTGTGTAATATTGGAATTTATATCAAAGAATATTAAATAATGTAACTTTTTCTTACTATTTTTGCAATTTGTAAAGTTAGTTTTTGGGCGCGATGAGAGTAAAATTTCAAAATCGAATTTTAGTGCAACGCTTCTGTTATTCTTAATTATTATTTATCGTTTAATTGATAACTGTTTATATACTAACCATTCATTTTACATTGAGTAATATTTTTGTTAATTCAGTTAATTTATTTTATTACGCTTCTAATTCTGTTCTCTGTCTCTTGTTTGTTACCATTGACGGCTCAACCGTTGAACCGATCTTGACAAAATTCGGCAAAGAGATAGCTTACATCCTGATCCATTTATATTCCGAAAATATCAAATAGTTACCACGATATTTAAAAAAATCTAAATCCTTGCTGACGTAGTCGCGGGCATCAGCTAGTATACTACAAGTTTTACTTCTGCCTCGGGTGTTGAGTTGCACGCGCTCTTTTTATTGCCGATGCGACGAATTTGTCGATCTTGAAAATAAGGTTCCGGAACGCAATTTAGTTTCTAATAATGCGGAATTCATTATAGCGAACTGGTTCGAAAAGTTTAAGAGGCTGTCTTCAAAAAAAAATATACATAAATAACTTGATCCCTAATGGTAATGGCCATCTTCTTGTCTTTTGATGTGAACATCGTTTAGAATATTTTTGAATGTTTTTGTTAGTTATATTGTTATTATAAGGCTTAAAGAATACATAATGAGACTTTTTGTTTCTTGCTTACGTCAGCAGCGTCTATTGTTCCCAAAACATTGCTTACGTTTGTACTTACACGATTTTCTTGGCTTGGTATGAACTATTTTTTTGACTATATAGGTCTAAAAAAAAGATAATGAATGTTAAACAGTCAAAATATACATAGATCGTATGTGCCATTGTAGATATGGTGGAATGGCGAATAGTACGTAGTATATTGTTTTGATATAGACATTATTGTGTGTCATTGGATATGTGTTGAAAAAAGTAGCAAATATTTGTAAACTATAATTTTTACATACAAACAGTCACGCCTTTTCCCCATATAAGGAGTCCACTTTTTTACGACGGGTGACGACGGGGAAACGAGTGTAGGGTGGCGAACCACGTTGCCGCCCTTTTGGTACGACTCAAAAAATTCTTATTCCACATGGTGTTCCCAGTCAGCAGTTTAGTAACAGCATTGCATATTATGGTGATATTTCCCACGAATAAATGTCTGTACAACCTTAGTCCTCCTTCGCCTCTTACGACACCTAGGTAGGTGCTATTCTACTCTGCCGTACACCTATCGGCTAAGAATAATTTTTTAAATTATATTTACATTGCTTCGAGAAGTATTTAATATTTCACGGTTTCTTAGCAGATAATTATAAAACGTTTTACAAGAAAAATCGAAATATTCTAGTATTTGTAAATCTACCACCCCATCTCATCCCGTGGGTGTCGTTAAAGTCGACAGAGGGGAAATGAAAATCAGGAGTTGTGCAGCAGCTTTTTTAAGCGTGGCAATAATGGCAAATCCCCTAAAAATTAGACTTATTGTAATCTATGGGACAGGCCTATGTTCAGCAGTGGACTGGTGATAGGCTTAAATGATGATGATGATGACTTCAATTATGCAACCTGGGTCTTGGATTCAAATCTAAACTAATAAACACAGCAAAACGTAACATAAACTTTAGATAAAGTTACGTAAAAATCTTGAACATTCGGTGTTGGCGAACACGTTTTGATACTATCGTGATAATAAACTTTTTTTTTCGTAAATAATTCAGGAGAGAGTGCAATCCTGTTCTTGTCAAATACATTATCTACGTATTTGACAGATATTCATATCATTAAAAGATTCCTGCGTCGCACAGCGGAGATTCTGTATTGGAATAATCTTTTAGAAAAAAGCCTCGATTATGGTGAAATTAACAGGGCGGTTGTGTTTGAATCTGTGGTTGAATCGTTGAGACTAGAACATCTGCAAAAGTTTATTAAATCCTATCAAATAAACCATGCCCTACTTGCTATATTAATACCCATCTTAGACTATAACACCCGCATACGCTAAGAAGCATAGACAACACTTACACAACAAATACACAACACATTCATAACACATACATTCACAATCTAATCTTAACATAATAGTCGTTTTTTATTTCTTATGTAATAACTTCTTCGTTTAATATTACTTAATAATTGATAATTAATGTAACACATTATAGTGTCATTAAAACGTGGAAGGGACATAAATAATTTTAAGTTCTAATTCTAGTTCAGGAGTTAAGCCTCAATTGAAATTAAGCGTAACAAATTTTTCGAATCGATGTTTCTTTTTGTAGTGAAATTACATACATAAAAAAATACATACAGTCACTAGGTGCTATTCTACTCTGCCGTGACTCTATCGGATTATCTTTGTAAATTAATTTATACGGTTTTGTGAAAAAAGAATTACGAAAAAGAGCATACCTGCGGAGTTTCTTTAGCCTGTTTCTTCTTTATCAGAAGAACCTCATCACGAATCGATCGTAGATTTAAAAAAAAATAACGGTTTACAATCGAAATTTATACTTCTCACGTTGAAAAATTGAGAATTTCTATTTCATTTAATTTCATATGGTAGTACAGCAGGTACACGTTCGAAAGTGTCTGGTTTTACTCGGTCGCTGCGACGGAGGTAACGGAACCCGAAGCTTGTTGTCGTACAATACTTGCTTGAATATACCTGAGGGGAAGTGGCAGTATAGGTTCTGGTCCCACGGCACACTGGTTAGAGCCTCCCCGAGCAAGTTCCTCGGCCGCGTCGTTGCCCCTAGATCCGCTGTGTCCCTTAATCCATTGTAGGGTTATTTCATTGAATTGACATACCTCATTTAATTTCTGGTAGCATTCGTATATGAGCCCCGAGTTCATAACATTGCTTTTGAGGGCCAGTAGTACCGCCATGCTGTCGAAGAGTATTCGGATGGAATAGTCTTTTCTTCCCTTCAGCTATGCCTGATGCTGTATGAATAATGCCCATGCACTCTGCCTGAAACACCGTGTTGTGGGCACCGAGTGATGTGCTTATTTGTATATTTAGGTCCTCTGAAAAAGTTCCAGAGCCTGTACCTGACTCGGTTTTGGAACCACCCGTGAAGATTCTAAGTTCCCTAGGGTTATTCAGTACCCGTTTGTGGGTAACCTACCTCCTCCGCTAAGGAATCTAAAAACATTAGACGTTTTAAAAAAATACTTAATGGATTGTTTAATAAACAAACAGAAGGGTACATTCTAATTAATAATTAAACAATGTAGACGTTTATGTTCGCAAACCATTCGTAAATATATATTAAATCATTAATATTTTTCTAAATTCTTTCACTATTAAATGATAAATTATATAAATCATTAAAATATAGTCATTAGCTTACACAATTTTGCACGCGTCTCACATGTAGTTAATAAGCTTAACACAGGGAATTCTTTTTAACTTTCCTTTTTATCATTTTGCACACATAGTAAGAACATAGCAAATGTACACTTTTACATTGTTCATAGTAGCAATGTAGAAGTTTAGACTAATATATATAGTTCGTATCCCTCAGTTTATTTCATATATAATTTAGCACTGTTTTGGTTCACAACCTATATTTATAAGTGTTAGGTTTGTTGTAAATAGATATTCAACTAAGGTCTTACCTCTGTCGTTGCTTGTTTCCATACCCCATAATGGGTGATGTACGTTGGAGTCGGTACCGATGACGACCTCTAGTCCGGTCTTTTCACAATGGTGAACCAGCCTGGTTAGGTCATGTGGAGGTGGTGTGTCTGCTTCTGGCATGTATGCCGAGGCGAAGACCACATTCAGTCCCGCTGTGTTCTGTATCCTTAAAGCAAAAAGGTCTCTGGAACAGAAACCTGTTAAAGGTTGTGCACTAATGTTATTTGTAATGTAGATACACGCTCTAGGGTTGTCGTGATCGTAAGAGCAGTATAGCTTACCTCCTAAGTAAGAGAGGCCCCGTATGCGGCCGGCCCTGATCCACGGCTCTTGAATCAGGGCTATGGCCGTTTGCTTTGACTCTACCCACTTACGCATTTGAGCCGTCGCAGTTTCACTGTGGTGGAGGTTTGCCTGGATGGTGTTAATTGGGTACAAAGGGCACGCCATCGCATGATGTGTCCATTTCCCCCCACCTATATGAGCCCTGCCAAAAGGCACTGAGTCTCGTCTTCCCCTACTGGGTCGGAGTTGAATAGCATACTGCAGTCCAACTCCTCCTCAAAGAGGCGATCCTCCGACTCAGGAACGGCAGGAGTCATCGTCCCGTCTGGGGTCGTGCTCTCCTTAGCCGTATGGGCGCTTTGTGGTTTGTCCTCCTCGGCGCGTAAGACCGAGCCGCCCGCAGAGTCCCGATCCGAAGACTTCGGCAAACTTGCCCTGACCCTGAAACTTAACGTAGACCGCGCCGCATGTACAAGCAAGGCGGCGCTCTGCCTTCATCAGGATCGGGATTTGGTACTTCGGGATCGATAGCACCACGAACCACCCGTCCTTTTGTTGTTTGGCGCCGAGTAGTAACCATTTCGATACCGCGATCCACCGATTCTGGTAGACCAACACATGTCCTATGTCGCGTGAGTCCTTCCAAATTCCCTGCTCGTTTGGTATGAGAATGCCACAGCGAATTCGCTTTAGCAGCTCGGACAGTCTCTTAACCACCAGCTGAACGCCGGGGACAAGGTTTAAGTCCGAGACATTCTCACGTAACCACAGGAGTGCTCTTTGGTCTTCACACCAAAGTTTAATTGCACCCTCAGTGTATGTGGGTATGTCTGTTCTGAACACGGGCCGGTACCGGGCTCCTTAGTGTTCTAGGCCTCACTGATTATTCTTATTTGAATACCAGTGAGGACCTTGTCAGCGTCCTCTTTAGACAAGTGGCCCGTGCGTGCGCGTGTCACAGCGACGCACAGCTCCGACTTGGCAGCTGAGGAGTAGCTGACCGAGGTCCGGTTGGAGTGCTCCAGTCTCACTTTTTTGTGATCACCTTGCGGCGATGTGGACTCGTCGAGCACACGTCGAGCACTCGTTTACCAGCCCTTTGGTTCTTACCAGGTTTTTTAGTAGCCTTCCGCTTCTATGCCGCTGGGCCTGTGCCGGTGCCAACCTGCGATCCTTCGGCTGGACGTTGGTTTGCACCACTTCCTGCCTTAGGACGCCCGTCGGCTCCCGCACCGGACCGCGACGCAGTCGACGGTGCCTGGTTGGAAGACCTGGTCTTTGTCATTGAAGTAGCCATTTCAGCTCTCATGTAGGCTTTCATGCGCTGCTTCTTGTTTTTCCTTTTCGGCCTGTTTTTGGCAGGCGTGGATACCCCAGAGCGCCCGACAGGCTGGCGCGGAGTCTTAATTGGCGCTTTGCCTTTGCCCTTACGGCTTACCACTTGCCAAGCGTCTGAGAAGGCGTCTACGCTGCGTAAAGGCTCCAGAGGATCCTTTGCAACCGAGGTGTGGGGGCCAGTGCCGGTGTTCCCCTAAACTGAACCACCTTGTTTTGAGCTGGCTTTTTGGTCGCAACCTGCGGGTTTTACCGCTGGTGGAACTTCAACACTGCGCGCTCCCTTCAATGGGTTTACGTCTCCGGTTTTACCCGAGGGACCACCTACGTCAGGAGTTGTTTTAGAAGTAGACGGGATCCCCAGCAAGCTGGTATTCCCTTCTATGTCAGTTCAGGCATTTTTGGTTTGCACCAGCGAAGCCTGTGTGGGTTTTAGTATTTTTGGGCCTTGAACCATCCATTGTAGTTTTAAAGATTTCTTTCCGCTTTCCGCCCTCCATGGAGCCCGCACCTTTGGGAACGTCCTACTTTATAATTTTGGACGTTAGGATTACCGGGAGAATATAGGTGCGCAGGTCTAGCTTACAAGCGCGACATGGGGTGCTCGATCCGGCTGGCAGATAGGCCTGAAAAAAGGCCCATCCTTACTGCCTACAACTAGCCTTCACTTGCTCCGTCAGCATGGCCTTTGCTACCGCTTTGGTTACAATAGTAACCTAAGCGGTCCCCACGCCCCTCACCTGTGGCCCTCTGACGAGATACGTGGCCATTTTCCCATCCGTGGCTAGCAGACAGGGCAACCATTTCGCTTGAAATCGGGACCAAATGGGGCGTGTTGCCTAACGCCACTTATACCTCATGTGACGATCGGCTCAACCCTTCCAGGACTCCGTCATCCCCGCTTACGGCGCTCTACTGCGCAGGTCCTAGCGCAGGTGGGCGTTATAGTCCGCCGGATACGCCCACATTCTTCGGCGGAACAGTGGGGAAAGTGTGGTTAGGGAATAGGATTAAGGAAGGTAGAGGAGGGTGTGGGTGAAGGGTAGGGGACAACCTGTAGGTCGTCTGAGTGTTTCAGTTTTATCTGTTTCCTAGTGAACCAGATCAATAACGGGCAGCAACCACGGGAAGGACAACTCCTCAGACTTGTTTTGCCCATAACAGATGCTGTGTTACTCAGAATATTTCTGTGTAACACCACACTGTGCCCGTCACCTTGAGACATTAGTTCTTAAGTCTCATATGCCTAGTGATTACGCTAGCTCTCAGTGCCCTTCAGATCGATACACTGTAATGTTTGCACACTACTGCTTCACGGCAGAATAACGGGCCCCTGGGGTGGTACCTACCGTAGACGGATTCCTGCATAGGGATCTTACCACCAGTAAAACCCATAACTACCCATAACAAATGTTGTGTCATACAGAACATTTCTGTGTGACACTACACTGCGCTCTTCACCCAGAGAGATCAGTTCTTAAGTCTCATTTGCTCAGTGATTACGCTAGCTCTCAGTGCCCTTCGAACCGAAACACAGTAATATTTACACACCACTACTTCACGGCAGAATAACTGGCACGAGGGTGGTGGTCACTGGACCTACCTAGACGGAATCCTGCATAGAAATCCTAAATTCTACCACCATCCTCTAAACGGTCTTAGCTGAAGCTAACTGTAATTAAAAAAAAATTTTATAAGGTGGCAAAAATTTAT
This sequence comes from Luehdorfia chinensis, assembly GCA_019845155.1. Taxonomy (NCBI): domain Eukaryota; kingdom Metazoa; phylum Arthropoda; class Insecta; order Lepidoptera; family Papilionidae; genus Luehdorfia; species Luehdorfia chinensis. The sequence continues at coordinate 6,889,029 of JAHVAK010000025.1, read as the reverse complement.
TAATTGCAGTTAAGTTTCCAAAAATATCTGTAGCAAGAATTCATATCACCAAATTTTCTTAACGCAAACTTATTTGCGTCGTCTGCGGTAAGAAGCGTGACATCACGCCGACGTAAGGTTTCCAATATAGTCTTTATGATATTCAAAATATTATCCAACTCTTTGTTTCGGCAGTCGCTTTTTTAACGAAAGTAACGAGACGAGCAAATCTTTCATCTCATTGTAAGTGCGACATATGCCCATAACAAATGCTTTGAAAATTTCTGTGTGTCAGCACCACACTGCGCCCGTCCCCCTGAGACATCGGTTCTTAAGTCCCATATCCCCAGTAATTACACTAACTGTGCCCTTCAGACCGAAACACATGCAGTCGCGTAAGACAATCTCAGATTTGATAGCGATCACGTCTTACAATCTGCCCGCCGAGAAAATGGTTTTTGTAAAGCGTTGGAAACGATGGGATAAATACTACAACTAAACGCGATACATAAATTTCAGTCTTTTTTTCAAGGGCAAAAGATAGGAGATTTAAAAAACCGATATCTCTTAGGGACGAGCGCAGTGCGGTGCTACACTTTGGCTGGGTTAGAGTTTTAGGCGTCATATGTTATGGACAGGCGAGGTAAGGCAGGCACTTACCATCAGGTAAACGACTTGCTCGTCACAATACTTACTTGTTGACAAATTGCATTAAAACTAGTTATAATTATTTTGTATATTTGTTATTTTACCGCAGCCAATTAACGTTTTATTGCTTATTCAAATTTTGTTAATATTTTAACAGACACAGCTACTATACACTACTATACATTAGCTGAGATGATTGGCTACAAGAAAAAATATTTCCAGGTAGTCAAACTAGTTTATTAGCAAGCGACTATTCTTTAGTTTTTTATGTGTAAAACACGTCCTTCGTCAAACTACGGCCTGTTATAGGATTTATCTTTGGCGACTTTTAAATATATTACTTTTATAATTTAACTGATTTTAATAAAGAATGTAACAGAATTTAGAATTAGAAAATATCTGTTATTGGTTAGGGGGATGGAAATAAGTCGTGAACTGACAGACATGACTTGGACATGGGGTTGGAAGTGGAAGTAACAAAGAGATTCCTAAACTTTTTCTGCTTCGCCAACCCGGAAATTTTTGCGGAACACTTGACTTTTATCCGGAATTTCAGTAAAACACTTAGCTGTCACCCGCCATACGCTATAAAATAGTAGTAGTTTGACTTTATAGGAATCCGTCTGTGTAAGTACCACCCCTGGTCCTATGCCCAGTTGACCATTTAAGAACTGATGTCTCTGAGTGACGGGCGCAGTGTAGTTCCACAAAGAAATTTTCTGGGTGACATAGCATTTGTTATGGGCAGACGTTGCACTTACCATCAGATGTACGTTTTGCTCGTCATGTCACTTTATCCAATAAAAAAAGAAGATCTATAAATGTGTAACAGAGTATTTACTTTCCTAGTTGTCGCGGAACACCTATTACGATTCAACAGAACACTTGTTCGGCGGATCATAATTTGGGAACCCCTGAACTAACCAATCAACGATAATGAAATAGGAAACTTGTGCAAAAGCACAAATTGTTGGCTTTCGTGTCCGATTTTGTTTTTTCCAGGTCTCTTTGTATCAGAGAGACGTGTGAGTGAATTTTTGTCTGTCTATCTGTCTGTCTGTTTGTTCAGGCAAATCTCCGAAACGGCAGGACCGATTTTGACGGGACTTCCACTGTCAGATAGCTAGTATAACAACGGGTAACTTAGGCTACCTCAATTATAGAAAAAAAAATAGAGTTCCGCGCAAAAAAATTAAAACCACACAATCCGATTCAAATAGGTAAGGTTCGATCGAGGTCGGCTTTTTGACGCTGGTGAAACCGCTAGTACAAGTAGTCATTAATATAATTCTAAAATTAGAGTGGAATACCAAAAAGAATAGCCGTGTGGTAGCGTCTTAAGAGAATCTACCACCCCATCTCTTCCCGTGGGTGTCGTAAGAGTCGACAGAGGGAAAATAAAAACCAGGAGATGAGCAGCAGCATCTTCCTGGAACATCTGAATAATTAATCTGCGGTTGCCAACCTGCCTGCCAAGCGTGGCAACTATGGCAAAATCCCCCCAAAATGAGAGCTACAAAATTTTGTGGCAATTTTTGGGGGAGGCCTATGTTCAGCAGTGGACTTGTGATAGGCTGAAACGACGACCAAAAAGAAAATTACAAAATCTAACCTGTTAGGTGGCGCTGTGATCACGTGACTGTAATGTTTCATATTTAAATGTAATTCAAAAATCAAACTCATCGGATCAAATCACATATCGGAACGGGCAGAACAACGTCTGCCGGGCCAGTAGGGCCATGTAGTATGATTATAAAAAGTTAACATAGTGACGTAAATTAAATAACTTATATGAAATCGTTACTAAAAAGGGATCGAATTGATAATTTCAATCTATATAAAACACCAACGGAAATTCATCTTAGATTGGAAAAATGCAACGTGAATGAGAACATTTTACACATAAAATTTAATTGGTGCACCTTTGTACTGGAACCACGCCAGCTATTATTATTCCATCCAAAAGAGCATTGTGTTATTCTGTATATAATTTCAAAAATGAATATAGTATAATACGATGATAAGGAAGTGTTAAATCAATATAAGTAACTATACATTTAAATGCAATAAAATGAGATGGGTAACATGATAACTTTTATAGTTTCAAAGATTGTACAATATTTTTAGCCTGGGAAGAACCAGCAAGAAACCGAGCAAACTTTTTTTCTTTTCAGTTATTTTCAATACAATGTAATATAGAAAAAATAAGTAGGATCATACATATAAAGATGTAGAAACTGCTCGGCAGCGGTCACCACCATTCATGCACACCCATTCTATATGCCCTGTGTTGACTGGGAGAGAATGCCAAAACGATTAGATCCGCCCGTTATCCTTTTATTTTTAATAAGGTGAATAAAATAAAAAAATAATAAATAAATAAAGACAGGCTCAACTCTTCCCCATTTATAAGCACATTTACATCTAGTCCTTTAACATTTGGATTATTAGTCTGACTCTTGGTCCGGTCGTTTCGTCTAATTTACGGAAATACCTAAGAGGTAAAGAACAGATGAGCTTGGCATAAACCCACAAGTGATAATGAATGTAATATTAAGAATCGGATATGTGACATTTACGCAAATATATTGAAAAAAAAATACATGTTTTTGACAATGTGCTGTCAATTACATTAGAATAATAGTAGTTAGAATAATAATATATTCTAACTACTATTATTCCAATGTAATTTTTAGAATTAATACCACATTAGAATAAAGATGACGACCATGTCATACGCGGTGTTAAGATTAATTATACATACCTTATCATTTAGAGTATGCCTCAGACTGTTGCTTAAGGTCAGCACGCTTTTCAAGATCAGCAGTTGCCTCGTATGATAATGAAGAAGCTAGCTGCAGCCAGCCATTACTGGGCGTATGAGACGAACCGATTTATCAAGGTGACGAGAGCAGTGCGGTGCTAAGTAGAATCTTAGTTGCGACCAACTTGCTTCAAAAAAAAAAACTATCTGCTACTGCGATATACACGAAAAAAAATATCTGCTACTGTAGTACCGACTCATAATAAACCTTTTATTAGGTGTTGGTTCCTATTTTCAAATTAAATCAATTGATTTATAAAACAAAAAATATCTCTTATAGTATTATTATTCGCAAACATGGGAAATTTCTCATAGGGAGGTTTTCATAGAAATTCTCAAAAAATGTTGAATTTAAAATGCCTATAATAGAATGTAATTTGATTAACAAATCAATTTAGAAATAAATATCAAAGGTGGAATGTCTGATACTACGATAAAATAAATATGCAAAAACATAGGCATCGCGCGCCGGTTTTCGCGCGATGTTTTCTATGATTTATTCATTAAAATGTTCAACAAATATTAAAAATTCATTAAAATACGAGTATATCTCGATTTAGGTAAATTAGTTTATTTTTTGTGTTTCAACATACTAAATTAATAAAAATACAATGGAAACAAAAGGCATCCTTAAGCTGAGCGTCTGTTTACTTTTGGAGCCCGCCTCTTAACCCACGCGTAAGTAAGGTTTAAGTGGGTGTCATGGTTCGCTGATTTTGATATAAAAGGCAAAATGTTTTGTAAAACTAAGAAGAACAAATGTTTTACTCTCAATTCAACCGTAATTGTGATTTATATATTTTTTTATAAATACTATACATTCATTGCTGATGTTTTGTTTTTACTTATATTAATTCTCTATTGTTTTAGCTACACACACATATTTTTTATTATTGTTTAGTGATAGTAGTTATGTAGATAATACGTTTTAAGTTAAGAAGGGCAAGGGGCGCTCGGCGCGGAGAGATGCCAATCAGGCGGGCCGACGTAAGACAGCTGTCAAGATTCTGACGGTTGACTGGATCAAAAAATATAAGACATTTTCATAGGAATCGAATCTGAAACAAAATTAACTTGAATTATTATAATGTAAGTTTAAAATGGTAATTAAAGTTCACTTAGTTTTTTACGAATGTCGAGCTGAGCCAGCAATCTTGTATGTATTTTTAAGATATTACTCGTATATATCGTGGAACAAACACTAAATTGATCTCATTCCATAATGTGTGCGAATTTAATAATAAGTTTTAAGTTTAATAATTTTGGACAGATAGAAATAAATATTCAGTCAGTCAAATTGTTTAGTACCACGAGAATTTATTTCAAAAATATGAAAATCGGAGATACGATATTACTAATTTAGTTAAATTATTATCAACATTATAAATAGTTACCACATAATCGTGCGATATTAGGAGTCCGTAAACGTTCAAATTCCATTTTATCGTTTTCGTCGTGTTTAAGATATATCTGACAGTAAGCGATTAAACATGTTTATCGTGACGTGTGTCTGTCGGTGTATGTCATCAAATAAGATGGTAACCAGTGCTTTTTCCTGTTTCGATATTCTGTTTTTTTCTTTTCTTTTTCTTCTGTAGCAATGTTGAGGCCTTGCCATAAAACCCGCAACGACTAGGCATGTGTTGGTTAAGAGGTAATAACGCCCACTGCTTTTAAATATCAGCGATAGTGAGCGGTTCCGGGTTTATTTTTCCACTTGTGTGTCGGCAGAAACTATCAGCGTCTTCTGTTCAAAGGGCATATTTCAAATTGTTGCATTGGGCTTGTATAAGCTTATTATTATACATTATGTAGTGAAGTACGGTATAAATAATATAAAATAAAAAATAAAAATAGCCTTTATTTGCTACTACTACTACTACAATGAAACTTAGTATGAAAACTTAAACCTATGCGAAAATAATATTACGTATAATCAATTTATGTAAATAACAACAACAACAAAAAAAGCATGTTTAATAAGTAGTAAAATATAAAAAATATATATTAATGCATGCTAGTAGTAGTCGTTTCTGCGGCGTAGGCCTCTCCTACACCTTTCCATACATCTCTTTCCCGTGCCTTTCGCATCCAATGAGATCCACATCTGTGACTGAAAGTGTCTCTCCATCTTTTTATCATCCATTATTCATCTGTTATAAATCTATTATTATTCATCTTACAAATATGTCATCAGTGCCATTTGAGCAGTCTAATTATTTTCCGTACATCTATTATTTTTGTTTTACGACTGATACGTTACGTTGCAGATTTTATCTGATAGTTTTATTCCAAGCATACTTCTTTCCATTTTACTTTGGCAGATAGCAATTCTTTCTTCGTCCTCTTTTCTTAATGACCACTTTTTCTTTATATACAAATTGACCGTTATTTTTCACCGTTATTTTTTTTATGTTCATTTCTTTAAAACCCCAGTATTTTTTCCCGGCTTAAGTTATCCTTCGTTGTATTTCTTCTTCGGTGTTATTTTCAAAAGATATTAGTTGTCCTAGATATACGTATTCCTAAACATATTAAATATTTTTTTGCTACTATAATTCCTTGGTGTTCTCCATTGGTTAAAATCTTGGTTTTCATAGTGTTTATCGACAATCCCACCTTCTGACTTTATTGCTAGTTCCCTGACCATACCCCCTAGATCTGCCGCACTTTCCGCAAATACCACAATATCGTTCGCGAAACGCAGATGGTTCAGTAATTCTCCGTCCACATTTACTCCCTTCGTTTCCTAATCCAGACATCTCAAAACATATTCGAGCACTGCTGAAAATATTTTTGGAGAGAGTGGGTCTCCTTGTCTTACACCTTTTAATGGGGAATTCTGTACGTTCAGATTCTAATCGCACTTTAGCGTAACATTTTGTGTAAACACTATTTATTATATTTATATATTTCGAGTCAACGCCTTGTTGTGTTAGTGACGTCCATATAACTTCAAAATATAAAGAATCAAAGGCTTTCGTGTAGTCTATAAAACACATATATATCTATTAATTGTGTTATAACTTGTATGTGATCTATAGTAGAAAACTTTGCGAAAACCCGCTTGTTCACGTGGTTGGTTTTCTTCTAAACTATTCGTTATCCTGTTCAATATGATTTTTGAGAATATTTTATATAAATTAGTGGTGAGACTAATTGGCCTGTAGTTACCTAGGTCACTTCTGTTCCCTTTCTTGTGCAGTAGTGTAATTGTAGACTTTGACCATCGTTCTGGTGTGACTTCTGTGCTAAGGATATTATTCAATAATGCTTGAAGAGGTTTTAGAAGTCAATAAGATAGTGATTTAAGTACTTCGTTGGCAATGTTGTCCCTTCCTGGGGTCTAGACAATTTTTTGACATTTTATCGTGTATTCGATTTCTGATGTGAGGATGCTTGGTGTTTCTGTATTTATATTAACTGCGGTGTTCTCGTCCGGTTTTGCATAATAATATGAGGGAGGACAGGTGTTGTAGAGCTCCGTGTAAAATTTTGTAGCTTCGTTTATAATATCGGCACGTCTAGATTGCATAATTCCCTGTTTATCTTTAATTTTTTCCTGTCCACTCTTTCTTATCGCTCAATTCTGTATAAGTTTAAAAAAAAATACAACAATAAAAAAGATGCTTTATTGTATGGAAAATACATAAGTAATTCATAATGATAAAGAGTTCGTGCATACGAAAGCTTAGAGTCTATCTCTAAATCTAGAAAGACTTCATGTAATGCCAAACAAAAAACCTATCTTGAAATTAGAAAGTGTTCGCGTATAACTAGGCTTACCATAATTATGAAGAGCCATACCGGGACGCAGAACAGAAGGAGATTCATATTGGCCTGTTTTGCTTCAGGCATGTTTTTTATTCATTGTTTATTGTGCACCTGACTTCTGCGGCGCGGATCCTGGGTTCAAATCCCAGCCGGAGCCAACATTTGTGCTAAAACACAAATTGTTGATATTTGGGTCTGGTTGTGTTGTGATTGTCCCCGTGTTTCTGACACTGCATCCTGTTGTTCTCCTAGCCGGTTTTGACATTTATCCCCACAGAAAGCACGAAATAGAAAAGAAAGGTGGCTTTTCTTTTCTATTTCGTGCTTTTTGATAATTTACATTATATGATTTACCAACAATTCAGACTTTACTCCGAACACAGATCGAAAATCGAGTAATTTCACAGATATACCTCTCTCAGGTAAAAAGTAGCTAACAGCTATCGGTGCCAATTTCACATCATGTCTGTTTGATGTATCTGTTGAAATACTCAATCTGTAGCCATTGGTGCCATCACTCCCATGATGATCGCTTCGCACTTGTATGCGCAGCGCCGAACTTTGGTTCAAACAGGTTTGATATTAATTTCGAGAAACAATTAGATGTTTTAAAACTTATATCGTGCATTACTGTATGGAATGAGTAAGTAGCTTCTTTAGCAGCAATGGAAAGTTCATTTTCTGCGGGTTAGCCGTTTTTGAAAAATGACGTTATGGTAGAAGAGATTGCAATGGCACTTGCGCTTGCCTGGTGTTTCGAGCACTTTAGATGGTCCTTGATGTCGGTTTTTCCACCGTGTGCTATTGAAAATTCCGATAATTTTAGTTTGACTCAAACTAGAAGCGGTCAAACTCGAACTACTGCGCGGAGGGACAAAACAGACGATTAACACCTAAAGGGGTATGAGAGTCGAAGTGACTCTATACATTAATAGTGCAAATGTTCATTAGAAAGATCTTATGAAAGTAAAATATATAATATAAAAATGCTATTATTGAAGGTCTATTGGTATTGTGTTTTAGTGGCAGTTATATGTATGAGTCGCGTCTGATTCAATACGACTTATGATTCTGTTCGACGGAGGTTTTTGCAGAGGTGTTGGTGTCTGGCGATAGTCGTATTGATGCTCGTTGCACTAGTGACAATGCGTCTTTGTGGCAGTTGCTTAGATATCGTTAGTATAATGGTTGCGTCTTGCACTTGGTTTTATTCACACGTCTTTAGCTTTGCCCAAGTCGGGTCTCTATAACGAGACTGCAGACCGTCTGCCCTCCAATGTGTTGAATAACAACTATGTTAAATAAAACTCTCAGTAAATTCCCACATATGAAAGATAACTGAAACTTCGTGGTGGGTGCGGCAAACTCGATCGAAATACATAATACTCAACGTCAGTTCCACAAACCCATTTTGACGAATATAATAAAACCTGCCTGATGGCTGATTGATAATTATAAATGATATAAGAGGCAAAATACATCATTACAATGGTTGGTGGAGTTAATGCGTCTACTTTTGATAAATAAACATTGTGAACTCCTTACAAGAGTTTAGGGAGTAGTCATTAATAAGTATTCGTACACTGTCTTAGACTTGCGACTTCTCTAGTGAATAAACATCTTTCCATGATACACTTAAAAGATCAAGTTACTATAAATGAGCACAACGTAGACAAAAGGATCCTACCTATGACGATCACAATTAATAAAAATATATCATTGAAATGGCCTACAATAAAAACCCTTCAGAAATAATCTAGAAAAAGTTTAAGTACAATCCCGGTCACGAAATTTATTTTTATCAACGTGAAAGTTGAATAGTTACACTTTGCTTAATATAATGTTTTAACTTTTTGATTGAAAGACTTTGTGCACTCTTTCTGAGATTTTGTTGTAAAAACGTATACATTGCCCAAAACAAGAGTTACTGACCCTGTGAAGTCGAGTAACTAGCATTATTAATTTAGGCTTGTTCCTGGTATTTACATTACGAATATCAATTTTGTTTAGTAAACTGTTTATGTTCTTTTGTTCATACAAAACGTTTTCAAATATATATTAATTTCTTTAAATTTGAGAATCGAACCCTGTGGGACACCGCTGATCCGGAAGAACTCTTGCTATTGATAACTACTTTCTGCGTTCTATTACTCAAATATGTAGTTAGAAGTCTAGGTAGGTACCACCCCAGGGCCAGTTATTCTGCCGTGGAGCAGTAGTGTGCAAGCATTATTGTGTTTCGGTTTGAAGGGCACTGTGAGACTTGCATTTGAGACTTAAGAACTGATGTCACAAGGTGACGGGCGAAGTGTGGTGTCACACAGAAATATTCTGGGTGACACAACATTTGTTGTGGGCGGACGTTGCACTTACCATCAAGTGAACGTTTTGCTTGTTTCGTCACTTTCTAGAATAAAAAAAAGAAGTTAAAGTGCAGAATTTCTTATACCGTAATGATGTAGTTTTCTGACAAGTATTTCATGATCAACGCAATCGAAGACCTTAGAAAAATCACAGAAACCACCCAAGGCATCTTGTGAACTCTCCCAGGCATCAAATATATTTTTAATAAGTTAAACACCTGCATCGGTTGTAGAACGACCCTTTGTAAGACTAAATTGGTTTTTGTGAAACAATTTTAACATTTGATTAAGTATAATTTTTTCAAAAATTTTACTTAATGTTGATAGTACGGAAATAGCTCTAAAGTTAGCAGGGTCCGATGTACTACCAGATTTAAATAAAGGTATGATTAGACTATGTTTTATCAAATTAGGAAACACATCAGTCATATGAGACTTACGGGAACTGATGTCTTAGGGCGATGTGTCACAGTGTGGTGCCACAAAGAAATGTTCTGGGTAACACAGCATTTGTTACTTTACACTTACTATCAGGTGAACGATTTGCTCGTCTTATGACTTTCCTTAATAAAAAATAGACACTTCGTCCCGTCACCGGCCAGGATATTCTATTTGTGGCATAATTGAGGTAATTATATTTTTTTTTGGAAAACGTAAAAGCGGTTAACTAGCATATTGTCTAATGTAAATACGTTTTTTCAGATATTCCTCGTAGACGACCTTTACTATAAATGTTTGTGTAAAAGATTTTCTGCTCCATCTAAACTAATATTACGAGTACAAAGAGGAAAGATTTGATTTTTTGTATGTTTGGTTGTAATGATTTAACTCAAAAACTACTGAACCAATTTTAAACATTCTTTCACCTATATACAACTACATTATCACCGAATAACATGAGTTGTATTTAATTAAAAAAAAAAAACGAGATTCCTTAGAAAATTGCTGTGATGTAACTCAAGGTATCAAAAATTTACCGATTAAAGTCATTATTTGGCGTGCGCTGCAAAAACTATAAATGATAAAGAAAATAATGTACTTCATTTTCATGGTACTCATCATTACTCACACAAAAGTCCGCGAGGGGCTATATGTCTAACTATTATAGTTAAGTCACAATAACCACGTTTTGTTCAAATCAGTCAAACAAAACACGGGTCGACTCGAAAGATGATGACATTCGTATCATAATATTAATCTTTATCCTACTAAATAGTTTTATACTCAAGGTTGATTATGTACATGTAAATTACTCTTTAAATTATTCAATTCGGACCTATCGTTTCGAAGTTACGACGGGTATAAAAATGCTAACAGTAAGAAAAATGGCGCGGTGTGAGCCAATCGCCATACGCTCGCCCGCGCTACTCGCGATTAGACTAAGTTGTATTGATTACCTATCTACTCATTTTATTGTTTGTAAGTTAGAAACAATTGAATAGTGGTTTGATTTTTTAATTGTTTTTTTTTCAAACTTTAAAATGCTCTATAATAAATACAGTGGCCGCGGTGTCGCCCGAACGCCGCCGCCCGGCTTCAAGCAACTTGGGCATCATTAAGGTGCGTGGCTCTCTTTGCGCAGCGGTCGAGAGCCGTCGTTTTATTTTGCTACCACGACATTAAACATTGGCTATATTTCATGGCTTATATTCCCATAAATAAATTAAACATTTTGGTAACTTTATTTTACCTGACCAGCTGCAGATTCGCCGATGAGCATAGTCGCTACAAAAAATGTTAGTGAAGAGATTGTTGTTGTTTTGTTTGTCCAAATAAAGTACTAATTTATCTTTCTAATATCTATCTACCCGTTCGAAACCGGGGCGGATCGCTAGTTACAAATAAAAAAAGAGGTAAACAAGTACTGTAGTACTAGCAACATAGTCATGGATTCGACCCCACACAGAGTCATACACAGTCATACTGTTGCTGACTATGCACCCTGTGTGTAGCCTATGGCACTATGCCTATGTAAGCAAATGATAATTAGCTCTGAATAAAATATGTATTAGAAAAAGATTCATTGTTAGAGGACATGAGCTTCTGTACGGACATATCCTAGTTTTATTTTAGTTTTTAAAAACGCCTCCACCGCTCCCGTTGATTTGACTACATTTGATGTCTACTGCTCACAAATAAAAGCTTGTAACAAAAATATAATTTTGGTTTGAAACTTATTAATCACTTCAATTGAAATGTTGGCGAATCTAAATCGACCACATTAGGTTATACATAACATATGGAATGTAACCATTCGTCTAATGGTTACATTCCATATGTTATTTATTTCTTGTTAACTGCTATTATAGAGTGAATTGTTGATTGTATATATTTTTTCTTCATAATTGTAAAGGCAGTGTAGGGTGACCTCCATTAGATGGATCGACGACCTGCACGGTTTTGAGGGAAGACGATGCATGCAGGTGGCGGTGGATTGATGTTGAAATGTAAACGCAATGCCTTGTTATTCTTTGCCATTCAACACTGGTAAAAAAATACGAAAGTGCACGCGTATACAATGTGGTAGGGGCTTAAGATAATCTTCCACCCCATCTTATTCTACCCTGGGAATGAATGTAAACCAGAAAATAGACATTAGCATCTTCCTGGAACATCACGTGCCAAGCGTGGCAACTATGGCAAAATCTCCCAAAATTAGAGCTACTAACTTTTGTGGCACTCTATGGGAGGCATATATCCAGCAGTAGACTAGTGATAGGCTGAAATGATGATGATGATGCATATGTGAATGCATGTATTAATTTGGAGTATTATTGTATTCGATGTAATTTTGAATTATTGTCTGATAACCTCTTTTTAAGTATATCGCTGAATTACTCGTAATATTTGAGAGATTTCCAATCGTAATGTATACAAATGTTTATATTTCAGGTAAGTTAGTTGTACAATAAGACGAAACAGTCTCCACTAATGTTCTGCGGTGAGTATTAAATGACAATTTGTTCAATGATAATATAAACGCTGTTTAATTAAAGAGATTTCGAAATTACGCATATTTTATTTTCGACTGTCATAAGCCTTTAAAAGTAATATTCCATAAACGGTGAAGTTGCTGTTATTAATGAATTGTGTATTTTGTTTGTAATTACACCAAGAAGGTGCATCAGTGATTACTTAATTTGAATTACAATGAGGCTCTCCTTGTCCCTTACAACCATTGAGGTACAATCAACGTACAGATTTTATTTTTCCTCTAACATATATATATAGTCAACGTGTCAAACGTTGACTATAAAACTGATGGATTGTCAGAGTAATTTATATTAAGGAAGTCAGTAGTTACACATGTAGTAGGTGTTCGTCTATAATAGGGGTACTCGGACATGGATTTTATTATGTAACAAAAGAAAATAAGTAACAACAATGTGAACAGGTTCAATGCCTCTATCTTATTCATCAGTCTGTTGAGTTCCAAACAGACAACTTTAAAAAGTTTCAGCGTATAAATTTCCCACTGCTGAAGACAGGCCTCCTCTCATTGTTTTTTGAGAGGGTTTGGAGCTAGGATGAATCCGCCACGCTGCTCCAATGCGGGTTGTCGGACTGCACATGTCTTCGAAATATTTTTTCTTTTTCAGACATGCAGGTTTTCTCACGATGTTTTCCTTCACCGCCGAGCAAGTGGTAAATCAGCACTTAAAATTGCAATGAACAATTTTAGTGGTGCCGGCACCGGGAATCGAACCCAGGTCACTCGCGTTCTATTATTTATTCATTTCCTTAATAGCGTTGCTAGCGCAATCAGTCACCAGTTAATCTCGAACTGAGGCTAAGCGATTCATTGCCTGTTGCGCTCCCAGTGGCGAGTTCGATTTCCGAATGTTGGTAGTTGTATCGATTCTTGGTGTTTGTGCATCTGGAATTTATATATTTAATAGAATCATGCGTTACTTTGCGGAAATCCATTATAATGTAAGAAAAGGAAGTTAATTTGCTATGATCTATGCAGAATGTAGGAAAGGAAATTAGTTTACTAGGATCCGCATGCAAACTATAAAAATGTAACATAGTTTTGAAGAGCACCGCCCGCCCTCCCACAATAGCATGCACAGGCAAGTAACGCCGCCACTGGGAACCGCCACCAGATACCCTCCAGCATTACAACACGATTACTAGCATATACAAAACACTGAAGTCGAGACCACAACACGTGATTCACCTCAAAACGAGCCATGTACAAGAGTTATTGACTCTACGACAGTCAGCCGTCGACATGTACCTGTTAATATTTACTATTACTTTACTCCTTAATTAAGGATTAAGGTGTAAGAGACCGTTACAATACTACGTATACCTACGATTACGTATGGTTTATATACGAGTATAATCATTCAGACCAATGGCACAGAACAAATATAATAAATATTACTACTAAACGGCATATATAATTTCGGTGATGTAATTGCTGTTAGCCTTTTTGGCTTTTACAGCTTCATTGGATACTGAGCTCAAAGGCCAGGGGCCCGCGTGCCAGGTTTGGTTTGACCCAAACATAAATACTTAAATAAACTCCTAGAAAAACCTCGAAATTCGGACTGTCGCATTCGCTGCGTGCTTGTGCGATTTAGAATATTTTAAAATGATTTTAAGTCGTCTAATGACTGTCCGAGGGAGGCTGCGGGCCTCCATTTGGACTGTCGACTTGTGTGTCGGTAACTCTGGGCGGTAAGAACCGCCCTGGAACACGGACTAAACGGCATGGGCAGCGGTCTGGCGTAGCGGAAATTAAGTGCGGGTGACGCGGTCGGCGGCAGTGCCCCCACCACCCTCTGCCCGCTATGTCCGGCCTTCATTCGTCGAGCCAGTGTATTGTTGTACCGCACACAGACTGGACGCTTGTGTCTTTTTAAAGATTGCGAGTTACCTTTATAATGGCTGGAGTGTCATCAAAAAGTGCTACCAAAAGGAAAATAGGTGATGAAAATAGGAGTTTTCAATAAAAATGGGAGGATGAATTTTGTTTCATCAGTGGACACAAGGAAGATACTGCTTAAAATGTTGGGAACTGTTGTCGGAATTAAGCGGTACAATTTATTTCGTCATTACACAAGTAAACATAGCTCATTTCCAGAGGCTTTTCCTTTGGAATTTAATAAAAGGAAGAATAAACTAGCTCATTTGAAGCTGTCAATTCGTCGTCAACAGAATATGAAGACCACAGCAGTCGGACAAAATGATGCTGTTACAAAAGTTACGTACCAAGTTTGTAACATTCTTGCAAAAAGAATGAAACCCTTCACTGATGCTGAGTTAATAAAGGACTGTATGCTAACTATTTCTCAGACTTTGTTCCAAAATTTCTCAAATAGTAAACAAATAATGGCAGCAGTAAAAAACTTACGCTTTCTGAATCAACCTATCGCCGCCGCGTTAAAGATATTTCAAAAACCATGTTTGATGCAATAATTCAAAAACTGAAAGATTGCAAATACTTCAGTCGTGCATGTGATTCCAGCACGGATATAATGTTGATGGCTCAATGCACATTATTTGTGCGTTACTGCACAATGGACGGAATCATAGAAGAAGATTTCCTGGCTCTCATAACAATGAAAGGTCAGTGAAGAGGTAGTGATTTTATGGACGCAGTGAAAGATTTTGTAGAAAAATACGATATACCTGTAAGTAAATTGATATCAGTATGCACTGATGGTTGTCCGTGCATGCTGGGTGCAAATAATGGTTTGATTACTTTAATGAAGAGAGAATGGAATTTGCCTAATTTACTGCCCATTCACTGCTTACGGCATCAATAACTGCATCAATAAATAACTTTGGCATGTAAAATTTTCACTGGTGGTAGGATTCCTATGCAGTAATCCGTCTAGGTAGGTACCACCCCAGGGCCAGTTATTCTGCCGTGAAGCAGTAGTTTGCAAGCATGATGTGTTTCGGTTTGAAGGGTACTGTGAGCTAGCGTAATCACTGGGCATTTGAAACTTAAGAACTGATGTTTCAGGGTGACGGGCGCAGTGTGGTGTCACACAGAAGTATTCTGGGTGACACAGCATTTGTTGTGGGCAGTCGTTGCACTTACCATCAGGTGAACGTTTTGCTCGTTTCGTCACTTTCTACAATAAAAAAAAAACTTAACCATCGAAAATTTAAAGAACTTCTTGAAGAAATACAAGCTAAATATGGCGACGTTTTCCTTCATACTGCCGTCAGATGGTCAAGCAAAGGAAAGTGCTACACTGAAGTTTAACAATCTTAATTTAGAATTTCAGGGACCTAACAAGATAATCGGACAAATGACGAATAACATTTTTGCACTTGAAGCTAAATTGCAATTATACATCAGTAAGCTTGAAGCTAGAGCCTTTTTCTAATTTTCCAAATGTTGCTGCTCTGCGATCTGACGAATCTATTGATGATAGTGTCTATCAAGATATGGACTCCTTTTTGGAGGAATATTTGGCAAAAAAGATTTAGTGACGTGAGAAATATTAGGAACTGTTTCATTATTGTAGAAAACCCTTGGCATTTTGAAAATGGTGAGATGAAATTATTCAGCCAGTTTGGATTTCCGAAACCACAATTGTTGAACGAAATTATCGACGACACACAACTTAAAGCTCACTTCATCGAACATCGTGAGAAGCAGGAGTACATTGAATTTTGGAGAAATGTGCCTAGCAACTATAAATGTTTACGAGACTGAGCAAAATTTATTGTGACTATGTTCCCTTCGACATACCTTTGTGAAGCTTCATTTTCGAAAATGTAATTTATAAAAATAAATATCGCAATCGTCTTTCCACTCACTAAGAAGACACCATGAGGATTGCATGTAGTCTCAAAGACGCTAACATAGAAGAAATAATAAAAAAATACAACATCATAATTCGTGAAGTGTACTATATCTTTTATTGTTTAATTAAGAAATTTAAAATTTATGTTTTCCTTTCTAATAAAAATTTCAAATAAACATTTCGGTTTTTATTTACATTTACGTTGCTAGTTTACACATACAATTTACAAGCTTGCGGCCCTCAGTACTATCTCACATTGTCTTATGTGGTCCTTGACCAAAAAATTGTGAAGACCGCTGGTTTAGGGGTCGTCGGGAATTGCCTCTCATAAAAATGAAGTTGTCTAAAAGGGTAAACTTACATTTTAGACTTTAGAATATTTCGTACTACATCATAATTATTTAATGTATTTCTAACGCACGTTTTGATTGTCTTGTCACTTGCTTCAATAAAAAAAATGTAATCGTACTTGATGGTGGAGTTAGTCTATCATGTCATCATGCCCCGTGGATGCCATAAGGCGTCGAATAAAATGGATAATCCAAATAACAGCGCCATACTCCTGATATTACTCCTGACGCTGCAGTCGGTGGTCCGTGTGTACCAATAGTGTAAATTGACTACACGTGGCCTAGTGGTCAGAGTACCTACCCGACTTTTACGCCGCGGTTCCTGGGTTCGAATCGCACCCGGAGCCAACATGTGTGCTAAAACACAAGTTGGTGTTCGTGTCTGGTTTAGTTGTGATTGTACCCGTGTTTCTAACACTGCATACTAGCCTACCTCAGATATTATCGCATCAGCGTTACATCGGGCGCAGGTAGGTTGGGACGAGTGAGTGCCTCTGTGTTTGCGCGTACACTTGTATAAAATCTTCTACGCAGTTGATAGTTCTCGACAATATTCGGATATTGTCGGCGTGGAGAACATCAATGTTGGAATCCTATATAATAAGATGTAATTTAAAGCCAGTCATTCCACTGCATTATTTTAAGACACTGTAAGCACGATTTGCATAGTTTGGACCAAAATTAGTGATACAATTTGAAGATATCGTGTATTATAACGTGTATAATAAATAAATAAATTAATTAATTAACTATACATCAGGAAGTCTACCACCTTAGTTCTCCGATTACTATGGCTGTTGCAAAGCGCCCGAAGCGTCGGAAACATAAAATAACTGTGGTGAAATCCAAAAATCTCGTTTAATTCAGTATATACGAGTAGTATTCACGGATGGATATGCATTACAAAATTTTATCTGAAACCCGTTTATGGTTGATCATTATCGTAATCATTTACCCCATCACAAGTACCCTGCGTAAAAATCCATCGACTTCCCACAAATCTGTGCAGATCGTCACTGCATCTAGTGGTGTGTCGCTTACTTTGTGTTTACCTGTACGAGCTTGCAACTCGAAAACCTTTCTTCCCCCTTCGGTTATTGGTTCTACGAGCTATATGGCCATTCCATTGCCACTTCAGCTTGCCGATCCTTAGGGTTGTGTCAGTTCTGCTGCGGACACCATCGTTACGGATTCTATCTCGCAACGAGCTCTTCATGATTATTAGTTGTGAGGATTTGCCATATTCGGGAAACTTCATAAGTAGATTGATAATTGGTACTAGTCGTTTTGCGTCTTAGCCGTTGATAACTTTCATTAGCCTAGTTCTGTTTTTAAGTTACACTTATACTAAATCTTAAACTTACATTGTTGACTGAGTGTTTCAATTAATATTTTGTACCGTTCTTTATTTAGACGAACCTACAAAAATAACGTTTTATTGGCATATTGCCAGATACTTCTCATTTCTGTTTTAACATGCTTGGTAGTCTTCCAATAGTATACCAAGTGCTTTCGAATCTAGTCGAGGTCTATCTGCATAATATAATCAAGTGAGCTGAACTGGAAAAGTTAATACGAGTTAAATTACAAATTTAATTATTTAAATTGAGAGAGAATTGCAAAAAATTCTTTCTTGAATAAGGCAAGCAAAGAGTAAGTTTAATTTAAACATCGACGTAGCATAATTTGAAATTCCAATGTTAATTGTTTGTATTCTTTATATAGTCGGAAGTTATTTCCCATTTAAACTGAAGACTTATTAAAATGCTTGATAACGTATAAGTTTCAACAAATATAACAGACAGACATTTCACAGAACAGATTTGACAGAAAAGACGTTTTATATTACCGTCATCATTTTATTTAGCGTACAGACGCAAGGGGAGAGGGGGTAGAGGGACACTGGTAGTAATTGAACCCAGTAGTAGTCCGTTATATGTTTATTCAAAACAAAATAGATTTTTTCGTACAGAAAACTTGTTTTTTTTTTAATAATGTTTGTACACCGGAAATGTATAACGCTGGAAGTGGTGTCAATCACGGAATCACTTACTGTTTTGAGTAAAATATTTTGAATAAACCTATTCTCTTAAAACATTTTGCGTTGAAACGTTACATGCGTTACGTAACGTACGTACTTAAGTTATCATTTCATCGACCCATCGTCCACCGATCCTGTCGCATATAGCTACACCGGGTACGATAAGGAAAAGACGAGTAGGTGTCTGTGACATATTCTAGTACTCGATTGGTAGATGGAAATCACCCTTTCTGCAGTGCTGCCGGGAGCCATTTAGTCTGTCCTAAAACTTACCGATGCGAACATGGACATTCGTACAAGCGACAATTTTTTTTTACTGAAACATTAATTAATAATTTATAAAAACACTCAAGGTAAACTTTAATATTTTTAATGTATTTGAAAATTATAGCTCTGTTTATTAATTTTTTTTTAATATTTTAAAAATATTATTGGTTAGTTTTTATATTCTGAGTGTTAAACCCCGAAATTACGGAAATGCCAAAATATAAGAAAACAAGTATCGTGAAGAAACGTGATTTTTACATTAAACTTTAATGATTTGAAATTTAAAAATTCGGCCTTGAAATTTTACTCACATCACCAAACCAGTTCCCGAAAAATCTCTGTTTGTAATAGACAAGTTAAAAGTCGGCCATATTCCGATGGGTCGATGAAAAATGAAAAATGAAAATATGCATTTTTCTGGGACTAAAGATTTGGAGACGATGCTTGCATAGAAGATGTATCTACGTATGATATATACGTGTCGGTTCACACATTTGCAACATGTTCAAAAGGCGGTCACATTTATGTAGTTTCATAAATTAAGTAAACACATTTGCAATATATCAAACTCTTGTTTTCTTGACGACGACGTCTGGAGAACTTCGTGAGACTAAAATAAACATTTATAAATATCAACTTCCTTTTCAGTATAATTCGTAGACTCCAAAACGTGTTCCAAACAATAATATGTTGAACTGTGTATATTTTGACCGTATGGTAGCGGCGTAAGAGTATCTACCACCCCATCTCATCCCGTGGGTGTCGTAAAAGTCGACAGAGGGAAAATAAAAACCAGAAGATGGACAGCAGCATCTTCCTGGAACATCACCTGCAAAGCGTGGCAACTATGGCAAAATCCCCCCAGAATGAGAGCTAAAAAATTTTTGTGGCAATCTATGGGAGAGGCCTATGTTCAGCGGTGGACTAGTGATAGCTTGAAATGATGATGATGATATTTATACTTGCTTATATTAAAAATGCGAAAGTAACTCTCTCTCTGTCCCCCTGTCTGTTTGTTACCTTTCCACGGCTTAATCGCTGAACCGATCTTGACGAAATTTCGCACCGAGATAGTTTGCATGATGGAGACGGATATGGTACCTATACTGTTCATTTCGGAAAATAAAAAAATTCCCAAGGGACCATTAATAAAAAATCATCATCAGCGTGCTGATAATAAGACTTAGCATTCAGTTTCATTTTTAAAAAGTTGTAACTTTTGCAACGTCCTGTTTCTTCAATGATGGAAATAATAAAATAAACATTAAATGGTAAAAAACAATTTTAGGCGATTCAATTCAGTACAGTGGATTCGGGAAAAGTTATAATACGTCTCAATTCGAAAACAACTCTCAATTGTTTATGAATTGCAGAAGCGTTTCTTTGAGTTATTAACATGTTGTTCATTTGTTTGATGACTGCAATGTCGACTTGAAATAATTGAATTTCAGTCCACTGCTGGACGTCGCGCGTCGGCTTCTACTAAGTTGGGAGGACCTGCCTTAACAGTTAAGCTTGGCGACATCACCGGAATAATTATTTGAGATGGTTATTCCGTTTGAATTCATATAGCAAAAGTCAGTTTAGGTTTTTAAAAAAGGGTTTTTTTTATTCATTTTTTTAAAAAAGAAGCTATAAAGGTTTTAAATATAAGATTTGTTTGATTTGTTTGTTGTTGATAATATAAGATTTGTTTGTTATTCAAAACCTAAACTGATTTCTGTTGTTTTCCGTCAAATCTTATTAAATCTGAGAACGAATGACGGTATATGTGGTTTTTTATAATTGGAAATACAGTATCCATTTTTTTTGAAAGAATTAAATATAATTACATTTAATGTCTTACAAAACTATGCTCACTAGACGGTATTCAATAATTTTTAAAAATATTGCCGTTTTTTGCGGAGACAATTGCCAAGAGACATTGTTGCGCGAGGATTTTATATTCTACAAAAACAATTAATTGAAGGCTATGTAATTTTTTCCTCAACCTGTATAGACTGCGGATTCACTGTGTTTTAGCTTTGCTCTAGTTAGAACGAGCCGGCTTAAAAAACCTTTCCTTTAAAATACCATACTTGTTTGTAGTTTCCTTAAACTTATTATCCGAAAATTTTATTAAAAAAACTAATAGTTAGAGTAAGTTATAATAAAAATTTGATCAATGGTTGAGCAAGAAATAAATAATTACTGAGAAGAAGTACAAATTAAAAGGTTTCAGAAGTTGCAAACAAAGGGTGGAACACACGTGTAGGCGAACGTGTAATAACTATGGCGTAGACTGTACGGTTAATCTTACCTGTTTACTTTTGATAGGATCGAGGAAGGTATTACTGCAGTTCCAGTAATTCCACAGTCAAGCAAAAGTATGCAAACATTATTTACGGTTTAAATGGCACTGTAGGCCAGCGTAATTACTGGGCATATGAGTCTTGATGAGAACTGACGTTTGAAGGTGATGATGATCTTTGTGTCACAACTTTTGCTATGGGCTGATGTAGTGATTACGATCAGGTGAACATTTTGCACGACTCCTCACATTTTTCCATAAAAAAAATGTCTGATCATGATGACGTTTGTTATAATGATGATATGTAATTATTTATTATAGCACAATAGTGCGTGATTCAACTACATCAACGATCACTATCCGCCGTTGACTGAGAGGTGTTATAAGGCATGAAGCCTGTTTTTGTGAATAAAAGAGCAATAATAACGACGTATAAATTACCATTAATAAGCATGTTGTTTCATTGTATTAGCTTTATTTTCAGTAAATATAATCAAATAAAATCAGTATGCGCTCAAAACGTAACTGCCCGTTGTGTCACCGGTAGCTATTAGATCAGCGCTCAGTCCAGCTCAAATTTCATTGAAGTGTTATATTTCCCCAACGCTTACTGTAGAGCGCACACAGTGAATCTAAACTAGACTCGCTTGTGACCCTAGTGTTGCCTTCAAAAGGCTCCGCTATTAACGGAATGATAATACATTCTGCTCATGGTCTCAGTGTCTCCCATTTAGATAAGTTAATTTAGAGTTACAATGCTACGCTGAAGGTCTTAAAATATTATACATAGATTAACGAGCGCTAATTTGTGACAGCGTTTATCCGTGCCGAATACATAATATGCAATGCTGTCACTATATTTTAGACGTGGTTCGCCACTTGTCACGTCTCGTTTCCCACGGGGGCGAAAAGTGGCTACGTGTGTAACCTCTGCCTACCCCTTATATGGGAAAAAAGGCGCGACTTTCAGTAACGTGTTTTTGTGCGTTGTTATCACCTCATCTTATTAAGGCGACAATTTCTGAATACTGTAGGAAGCTATCAACTGCGCAGGAGATATTAAAATTCCACAAGTGTACGCGCAAACACTCACTCGTACCAACTTGGCCGATAAGTGTGGTTAGGCTAGGGTGCTGTGTCATAGACACGGGACAACATAACCAGATGCTGGTTTTCTATAATTTGTATTTTTGCACAAATGTTAGCACTGACTGGGATTCGAACGCAGAAATGCGCGGAAGTAGATACATATAGAGTCGGTGCAAGGAATTGTGGCCACTATTAGCGTAGAAATGAACCCCGAACTCTACAGGCAGATAAGCTCACTGACGGAGCCAATCTGTTGTCAGACGCTAGCAGGCAGACTTTTAAGTCAAGAACATTATTTTTTTAGTTCAGTATCCTTAACCGTTCATTGCCACGGAATTGGATACTCGTGTGTCGGTGCCGTGGTAGCTCAAGGCGCTCGCCTTTAATTTCATAATACGACGACCGCGTGGCCTAGTTGTAAGCGTATCTGACTACTACGTCGCGGGTCCTGGGTTCGAATCGAAGCCAGCATTTGTGAAAAACACATATTGTTGGTTTTATGGTCTGGTTGTGTGGTGCATATGAAATGTATGTCTGTAAAACGCACCAAGGATACAGGAGAAATCCTACTGTGGGGCATCGTTTTTTCATAATGACTATTTTAAAATAAAACCCGGATGAACTGAGTTCGTTCCACGGTGCTGGCACCTCTAAAATTGTTCAGCAATTTTTAGATCTGATTGACCAAGTGCTCGGCCGTGAAGGAAAACATCGTGAGGAAACCTGCGTATCTGAGGAATAAAAATATTTCGAGGACATGTAAATGCCTCCAAACCCCATAGGAGCAGCGTGGCGGACTATTCTCGGTTCCAAAACCCTCAAAGAAATTAGAGGAGGCCTGTGCTCGGCACTGGGAAATTTAGAAGTTGTTTACTATGTGTCGGTTGTCACGTAGACACGCAATCGTTAATCGCGAGCACGTAGCTAGCGTGGACTGTTTTGTATTGCAACGATTGTTATCGACGTCTATTTCGATCGAAATGTAATATGATCCAAACATATAAATCAATGGCATCTACTTAAGAAGACAGAGTTCACTGAATCTTTACCTCAGGAACGTTGTCTGGGGTAGGGTCATTTTCAAAGTGTCCTTTACAAATATGGCTGTTAAATTATTGTTACCGCAAAGGCGATGTCCCATAAAATTTTATTCTAATCTTTATTAAGTATCTTTTTGGCGACATTGGAGTTTATTTAATTCCGGTGAACGATCTAATTCCGGTTTTTATTTTATAGTTACGCTGATAAGTGTGCCGATAGGGGTCTCCATCTCTTTCCTACCGAGCTAAGAGGCAACTAATGTATATACGGACAGCCTTTATTCGTGCAGAACAACACCATAATATGCAATGCTGTAACTATACTGCTCGTGGGAACGCAATGGGGATTAAGTTTTTTTTTTACTCTTACCAAAATGGCGGGGACGTGGTTCATCACACGTCACGTCTCGTTCCCACGAGGGCGAAAAGTGAGCTACGTGTATATATAATTTCGGTGATGTAATTGCTGTTAGCCTTTTTTGGCTTTTACAGCTTCATCGGATCCTGTGCTCACGGGCCAGGGGCCCGCGTGCCAGGTTTGGTTTGACCCAAACATAAATAAATAAATAAACTCCTACAAAAATCTCGAAATTCGGACTGTATCGCGTTCGCTGCGTGCTTGCGCGATTTAGAATATCTCAATACGATTTTAAGTCGTCTAATGACCGCCCGAGGGAGGCTGCGGGCCTCCATTCGGACTGTCGACTTGTGTGTCGGTAACTCTGGGCGGTGAGAACCGCCTTGGAACACGGGTGTATCGTGTGTACGCGGTGTGATTGTCGACTGCTGCGCGCCGCTCTCTACGGCGGTCGCGCGTCGTGGTGCGTGTTATATTAAAGCTATTAACTGTGTGTACAGTGTAGCCTGGATCGTGACTGACCGTATCGTGGTCAGGGAGTGCTGAGACATCCGTGTCGTCTAGCACGTTCCGCGGGCGACGTTTGCGTTCGGTCGCGTTTCTATCTGGTCGGTAATTTGCTGCTTTAACCACCAGTGGGTTTGGATGAACCGCGGCTTTTTTGAAAAACCGACGTGATAATGCTCTGAAGTGTTCAGAGATTAAGGGCATTTCACAGTCGCTGTGAAGATCTACGTTGCGTTGGTACCAACCGACTCCGGTGGCAGTTCGCAAGAATCGATTTTAAACGCTCTGTAACTTCTTAAATTGATTGCCCGTCGCGTGAGCGAAAGCGACGCAAGCATAGGCCATTACGGGTCTTATGCAAGTCTTATTGAGGAGAAGTTTGTGTCTTAAGCACATTTTGCTTGAAGAGCAAGTTAGTGGATATAGTCGACTTGAGATAAAAGCCGCTCTATTTCGAACGTTTTTTATGTTAGCAGCGAACGACATCGCTGCGTCTAAAGTGACCCCGAGGTATTTGACGCTCTTTTCCCAGGGAATAGAGCGTCCGAACAGGGTGATGGTGCCTAGTTGATTGTTGCCGATTGTGTGAATTCGTCTAGCGGGTTTTGGCGTGCCCCTCGAGAAGTATATCGCTACACTTTTCTCGGGGTTTACCTCTATTCTCCATTTCCGGAACCATTCGCCTAGGCGATCGGCTGCGGCTTGGAGATGAATCGTTATGCGGCCCTTGTGCTTGTTGGAATATGCGCCGTGTCATCTGCGAAAAGCTCAAGATTGACTTTCTGGTCTCTAGGAATATCGCTAGTATATAGCGAGAAAAGGAGTGGGGAGAGGCAGGAGCCTTGAGGGACACCTGCTCGGAGAGGGCTGCTTGAGGAGCGCGTTCATTCTACCCGAAATCGAAATAGACGGTTGGACAAGAAGGCTCGTATGATGTTCACGAGTCTATCCGGCACTTTAGTGTGATACAACTTGTAATACAAGCCGTCGTGCCAGACTTTGTCAAATGCCTTTGCGACATCGAAAAATAAGGCCCCTGTGCCTACAGGCTTAGGGCGGTCGTTTAAATTGAGCTACGTGTGTGCCTTCTGCGTACCCCTTTATAATGGGAAAAAGAATTGACCATATGTATGTAAGTACGCTGTTAAGTAACTTTTATCATCTATGGATTTGTATGGCCTATAGAGAGTGTGGCATGTCCAATTTATTTTTGTAACGTTCGACAACGTTTTCTTTAATAAGATTCAAATAAGAATTATATTTTTTTAAAAAGCCTTTTCTTGTGAGGCCTTTGTCCAGCAGTGGACTTCAAATGTTGCTAGGACTACAGTACAGGTTAAAAGTAATTCAACGAGTCCAAATATGACGGAGCTATCTTGCTTAGTTAAAGTAAACGGTGGTAAACTTGCGGCTCTTTCATCAGATCAGCTCCACGGTACCCACTGATGGATTTAGGTTTGGTGCTAGCCCGGGCCGGGCCTAGGGTGGCAATATTTAAAGGCGCAAATGATCAATATTGATTGTAGAATAATTTTGTTACAAATATTAAAAATGATAACAAATTTGTGTGTGTGTGGGTGGGGGTGAGTGGGGGGGGGGGGGTGAGTGGGGGGGGGTGAGTATGTGTGGGGGTGAGTGTGTGTGGGGGTGAGTGTGTGTGAGTGTAAGTGTTGTGTGCGCGTGTGATACAGTGAAGCTACATACGTGCTTGGAACAGTTCCTCGGTTACTGGTAATCTAATTTTGATAACCAGTTTGTGACTACAGTTTTACATTCTTTTACAGTAAGTGGATAAATATTTAGATTAAAATAATTTAAATAAAATCTAATGAAATTAAATAAAAGCTTAATAAAAATTTTGTCGACCGCGTGGCGTAGTGGTTACCGTACCTGACTTCTGCGCCACCGGTCCTGGGTTCGATTCCCCGCCGGAGGTAACATTTGTGCAAAAACACAAATTGTTGTTATTCGGGTCTGGTGGTGTTGTGCGTGTGAAATGTATGTTTGTAAAACGCATCCACGATACAGAAGTAAATCCTACTGTGTGGCTTAGTTTTTAAAAAAAATAGAATATAGTGTACAAGTATTACCTTTGTTTAAGAACCGAACTCAGAATTCACGACTCAGGCACATTGACTGCAGTCTGCTTTTTCTTGTTATAGTCCTTGGGTTTTTATACTATTTATTTTTATCATTCAAGACAAAGTTAAGTCATTAAAGTATTAAAAAAATCTTAATAGTAGTTTCGGTAACAATGTGTTACGAAAAACCATTGTCTTGTTTTTGTATTAATTACGAAGTTTTGTTTTGTTAGAACTAAAACTGTCTTTGAAGTGTCCTTGCTACAAAACGGTAATGAATAAGTTTTTGTTTTTTGTTTTGGCAACAAACAGTGGCATATTAAATAATATAAAAAAGATTACACTAACACTTAAATCCACGCGGACGCTGTCGCGGGTTATCGCTTGTATAGAATAAAATTTAAACAAATTCCAAATAAGTGTTAATTACTACTACCGTAGACTGTTTTTTTATAAGTTGATTAAATTAATAAAACTAGTTACTTTTTTATAACATGTCTTCCTCATTACAATTTTTTTTTGTTATTATACTTCCTTTTAATGAACGGTTATGGTATTAATTTTGTTAGATTCGTGAGGTATAAAAACTTTTTTACGCCGTAGGTTCTGGGTTATAATCCCAGCCGGATGCTATTCGCATGAATTTGACACAGGTTATAGATATCTCTGAAACCAAATGAAACGTTACGTTTTATCGTGTATTTTTGATAATATTCCTCAGAACATTTATGGTATAGTAGTAGAACTCCTGAAATAACTGAATATATTTTTTTCGGGAAGATAGTGACAAAACGAGTAAAGCTTTAACCTGATGGTAAGTGCAATGTCTGCCCATAAGGTCAATTTGGCCTCCAAATAGCGGGCGTGTAATAGCTCAGTAGAGCGGCACGGTATCGCCAGCTCATCGCTTGCAACTTTATAAGGCGCAACTTCGACCTCACATGGAATACTGTTCTCATATCTGGGCGAGGGCACCCTAGTGCTAGCTTCTTCTGTTGGACCGAATCCAACGAAGAGCGGTTCTAATTGTCAACGACCGAGTTCTTTCCAATGCTCGATCCAGGGGATTTGAGCCTTCTACCTTCGAGCTTATCGCATGAGCGTTATCTCGGGCGCAATTAGGTTAAGACAAGTAAGTGCCTCTGTGGTTCCGCGTATACCTGTGGCATTATAATGTCGCTGTAGTCGAAAGCCGGCCAGGATAACACCATTATATGACTCCTTTACGTACTAAAACCAGTTTCTAGTGCATCGTTCTCTGCCACTTAAACAATTGATTTTTCAAGAACACTTGCAACAATCAAAAATCCTCTGACCTTAAGGTTGATATTAGCAAACCATATACACTTTCAATTTCACCCTTACATTTGGTATATTTCTGTTTGTTAGTCTTATTTCTGAATCCTTTCAACACTACCTTCGCAGTTACACGTGCAATATTTAACATCATTAATTTGCGGTGTATAAAAATGGTTTTCCCGTTACAACTGACTACTATGAAACTTCAACTTTCAACGGCGAGAGCTTGGGAGGGTCCGGCCCCTAAACCAATATTTAATTATTAAAATTGTTTTGGTTTCTCAGAAACTTGAAGTAATTGTACTATATAAGATTATACATATATAATATAAGTTTTTATTATACTAAAAAAAGTTGAAGCACAGGCATGAAAATTAAATGAATAAATTCATTATTTTTTAAAGTAAAAAAATTTGGCCCGCACGGGACGCGCGGCAGATGTGAAACGTCGAAATTTATGGTTATTGAAAGAGTTTTTATAATTAAAAGAAATCAAAGAAACAAATATGAAGTATAATAAAAATATTTCGCGTATCGCGTCATTCAATTAAATTCAATAATAGTGTTGCCAAATTATAACAAAATATCATTTTTTAAACCAATGAAAAGGACGCGGTTTTTGTTTTCGGTATTAATAAATTGAAAACAGTGACATCTATTGATGTATCAATGAACTAGTAGTCATTTCGTTTACCATGTAAAATGCTCGGATTTAACTTGTTACTTTTTTGATGCTGAAAAGTAATTTAAACATCGAGTAAAAATTAAAAAATAAGCTATTATTATAGTCCTTTTATTTCCTCAAAATTTTAATGGCTATAATTTTATCTATCAATTTAGAAGTTATAATTTGAGCTGTACCGTCACGACACACGATTCGGCTTTACCCCCAAGGCGCACCAACAGACGTTTCACGCGCAAACGAAAGAAACACCACAGAGTTCCTCTTTTTGTAATTCTTTAATTTTTATCGCAGTCATAAAATATTATAGTATATAAATTTACAAAAATCAGGCTCATGGGCAATCAAGTTAAGTAGTAAGTAAGCTTTTATTTTTATGTCAAATTCAGAACCTGTGGGTTCGGAATACTCATGGTAATTTTTTAACAATAATGTAAGAACGTGGAAGTTTTACAATATTAACGAGTTATTAATATAGTTAGAGAGTTACATCAGTGTGATGGCGGCTTAAGAGAATCTACCAACCACTCTCATCCCGTGGTTGTCGTAAAAGTCGATAGTGGGAAAATTAAAACCAGAAGATGGGCAGCAGCATGTTCTTCAAAGATCTTAAAAAAACAACTGCTGTTGCCAATCCGCCTGCCAAGCGTGGTAACTATAGCAAATCCCTCCATGGAGGAGGCCTATGTTTAACAGTTGGCTAAGATGGTCTGAAATAATTAGGATTATGAATAGAATCAAAGGGGGGACCGCAAGATGAAGATGTTGGATTAAAAAGGGTAACTCGGTCAAGATTAATTCATACGCCAACCGATTCCCACATAAGGGGTCGGCAGAGACCACATCCCTAGCCCACTTTTCGCCCCCGCGGAAAAATAGACGTAGCGGGGAGCGCCATTTTTATAGAAGAAAATGCCGAAACGAGCAAATTGTTCACATTGTAAGTGTAACAAATGTTGTGTCACCACACTATCCTTCCCCAGAGAACAATATGGAAAAGTACGCTGATGATAAGAGTGCATAACTTTACTTAAAATTGAAATTGTAATTAAAGAATTAGGAAACTGCACAATAAAGAATTTAAATATCAGCACCAACCTTAAACGAACTAAAAAAAAACTAACAAACTTAAATATCATGAAAAAAGTTTCTGAAAAACTGTGGTAGAGCTTAAAGGTTCAATTCCAAAAAAATGTAGAATCTATATACACATATACGTGTAAAAAAGGCAGTGGTAAAAACAAGTCGACAGTAAAAAAAATAAAAATTAAATTATGAAGATGTGTACTTGTTTGTTTTGATATAAACAGTAATAGAATAAAAAAGATCAGACGTAGAATTCAATGATAAAAGAGGTACAAATGACAAAATACTACGGAAAAAGACAGTTTCTACAGAGGACAGTAAAACACGCATTTTGTACTTGTCCAGTCCCAGTAAACGAGAAACACATCCAAACCAGAATACCTTTAGATCTGAACTTCTAGAAACTCTGAACACCTCCAAAATGTATTGTATATATTTATATACAAATATTTATAAAATAAAATATCGTGACCAGGAAAATTACTTGATATTTCCTTAGGATTATTTTAAACGATTTTTTTTATAGGCCGCTTATAATAATTTTATTATAAATGTGATAGTCTTTGTTAGGACCATTAGTAATGTTGTGTTAATTAAGCAACTGGTTATTTTAGGGGTTTCTTGGAAAGAATGATGACAGTGCCCGAATCCTTTATTATATACTAATCTAACAATTATAAAGGGTTCACAATCTTAATTCTATAAACACCAAATACAAGGGATTCGATCTCTTACTTGTATACACAATATTTAAAATCCACGCTTTAAAATCAGCTCTCTCCGAAGAGGGACGAGATGTTTATGCTCCACCAACCATTGCAATAATGTAAATTGTAAGTAAGACCAAGGAAAGAAAGTTAATTTGGTAAGATCCGCATGCAAAATTTAAAATGGTGTGTATTACCTAGAGATACCTGTCAAGTGATATTGACTCTACGTCAGTCAGTCGCCGAGTGACTCGGATCTGGTGGCGGTATTAGTTTTGGTTATATTTCGTCAACAAAATAATGAAAAAAAACTGATAATGTATGCACAGACCCCATAATAAACAACACACACGCTGGAGGCCATCGATTGCTATTTGAAGCATACGTGGAGTATGTTCCATCAATAACAATTGGGTATTGGTTCCGGCGTTTCAAAAGAGGTGACTTTGACACCAGTGACAAAGAACGCGAACGAAGGCCAGTATAAAGTTTGCAGACGCTGAGTTGGAGGCATTATTGAAAGAAAAAAATAAAGACGAAGTATTTATTAGCACAACACAACAAGACAATTCACTAATACACAAAAGAAACGGTTAAACTTTCCAATATGGACCATCGATATATGAGGTTTTAGGGGTGAGAGGGGGCGGAGGGCTACCCTCCTGTGCCATTCCCACCCTACGGAACCCCATGGTTATGGAGATATTCATGGTTAAAGTTTCAAGGTTAGAATAGCCAAATGTTTTTTACTTGGTAATACTATTTCGCGAAAACCAAATCACAGCTAAAAACTATGATCTCTACGGACTACATCTTAACTTAACCAAAAAAAATATTCAAACTAAAATTTAAAAGACAAATCAAAGCGTAAAACATCAACACACAAACATTGTTACATACATAAAGGTCAAGTTAATAAAAGCGTGTTAGGAGAACGAGTACCAATACTTCCGAAAGGAAATAAAGAAGATACAGAAGAAACAATAGTAGAACAACAATGAAGGAAATAAAGTTAATTTGGTAAGATCGGCATGCAAAATATAAAATGGTGTACATTACCTAGTTTTTGAAGAGCACGGCCCGCCCTCCCATATTAGCGAGCGCAAGCAAACTAAAACCGCCACCAAGAACCGCCACCAGATACCCTCCAACACTACAACACTACCACTAGACTATATATACCACTGAAGACGAGACAGTCGAGAGTAGTGATCACTACTGTGGTACAGCGGCCATTTTGCATGCGGATCTTAGCAAATTAACTTCTGTTCCTTCATTATTAATGGCTTTTTGAAAAGTAACGTCTGATTCTATTAACTGTAACAGTAGAACCAGTAAAAGACCCTTTCACCAATTTACTAAGTTTATTAAAAGTAACTCATTAAAAAATAGTCAAGCGAAGTTACAATAATAAATAAAACAAATCCGGTCCTCTATGCTCAATGAATTTTTTGCAGTATTAGGTCGCTGACCATTTTGTAGCTTATTTGTTTTCAAGGTCAAACTTTTTCGAAACGGTTTTAAAGTATTTTCTCATTATGTATACTTAGGATCGTCACTATCGTATATAATTAACAAAAACATTTTAAATGATATATCGTTTGCGATTAACTACAATAATGAAGTAACACCCTATAAAATTCCCATTGCTGAGAAGCCTCATTTCTGAAAGGTGTTTTGGAGCTAGGAAGAGTCCGTTCAATGCGGGGTTTTAATTGTTTTTATTAATCAGACATGAAGGTTCCGTTACAATGGTTTTCTTCACCATTGAGCATGTTACTACGTCCGTATCATTACCAAAAATTGTAATTGATTAAGTTTCGAACTCAGGGCATTCGCGTACTATGTAATTTAAAGATTTAACCGATCTATCTGGCGCTAGGATTTTATGCAGGAATCCGCCTAGATACCTGCCGTGCCAGAGAATCCACCGCAGTGCCAGTTATTCTGCCGTCAAGTATTAGTGCGCAAACATTACAGTATTTCGGTCTGAAGGGCTAGAGCTAGTGTAAGCACTGGGCACATGAGACTTAAGAACATGTCTCGAGATGACGGGCACAGTATGGCGCCACAAAGAATTTTTTTGAATGACACAGAATTTGTTATGGGCAGACATTGCACTTACTATCAGGTGAACGTTTTTCTCGTCTCGTCACTTTATCCTATAAAACAATGTCTCAACACGGCATATTTAAGAATAATGTCGCAATCTACTTGTGTTTGGAACAGTATTGTTATGTAGTCTTGTTTGTTTCGATTATTTCGCCCAGTGGGCTAATAACCCTGAGCGCATGCTTCTCTGATCTATTTATGGCACTTTTTCTTCATCATCAGCCTTTAAGTCCACTGCTGGACATAAGTGTCTACCAAGTTGAGAGGACTTGCAGTAATCGCCACGCTTGGTAAACGGATAAACGATCCTAGTACCAGACTACGCACCTTAGACGGTGCTACCTGTTACCAGTCTGCAAGATCTAGACATGAACAGATATGCACAGATGGCGGTGTAACCCGCCATCTTTTGGAGCAGACGAGATTTTTTTGGCATTTCCGATGACTTTTATAGTATATTTTGAGTCAAAGTAATTTCTCGCATAGATTCGTACTTCTGCTTAAATTTACATATTATTATGAATTATGTTTATTGGTTGGCGCTATGTAATTTATCCAACAAAGTATATGTGGAGATTTGTAATCGGCATACTAATTTGTGGATATTCTATATCTATATTGTGGATATATATATATATATATATATACCAGCAGACCCGACAGAGGTTTTCCTACCCGAACGTTGGCTTGCCTGATGTTAACATATTCAGCAAACGATTATTCGATATTCGAATTATCTATAACCTATATACTCAGTAACTTTTGTCATTATACTCGAACTCTATCGCAACGACACTTACCGGGTGCAATTCTGAATCTAAACCATCCAGGGAACCACACAAACACACACAAAAAAAATCATCAACGTCGGTCCAGATGCTTAGGAGGAGTTCAGTGACATACACACGCACGGAAGAATAAAATAAATAATATGTGTGTATACATATGGCTTCTATATTTGGCACTACTCGTATATCCTGTACAGGTAACCGCGAGTGGCGAGCGATTAACAGTGGTCGAAGTCGGTACGGAGGTCATATTATATGTTCCGTTTTTAATTTCTGTCTAATTAACGAAAATAGTATTAATTTTAAGCTTAATTAAATACTATTCCTATATACGTGATGAGTATTATTGTTTTTTTAGAGGCACTGTAAGTGTAGTTTAAAAATGTAACCGAAACTAACGTTTATTTCTTTAATTGCTATCAAATTCTTTTTACCGTTACTGATTGATTTCTATGCAGGAATCCGTCTAGGTCGATACCACTGGGGTGGTAGCCAGTTATTCTGCAAGTAGGGTACAAACAGTATTGTGTGTCGGTCTGAAGGGCACTGAGAGCTAGTTTAATCACTGGGCATATGAGACTTTAGAACTGATGTCTCAAGGTGATGGGTGCAGTTTAGTTTCACACAGAAATTTTCTGCGTGACGCAGCTTTTGTTATGGGCAGACTTTGCACTTACCATCAGGTGACAGTTTCGCTCGTCTCGTAACTTGATCCAATATTTTTTTTTATTTAAAATTAAGATGAATCATAAATATAAGAATTTATAGATGTTAATTACAATTTTATAAGAAAAGTCTAATTCTGTATTTGTATTAAGTGACAGAGGTAATTATTTAGAAAAGGTTAATAACAAAAGTAGTCTAAACAAATAGTTTGATTTTAATTTCGTAAATGCAATAAGTACAAGTACCGGGTTGGAGCCCACTTGCTCGTTTGTCCCCTCCTCTCCTCTATAAAAAGCCAAATTGTTAAAACAAACATACACCGTGTTATAACTCTTAACTAAAGGTCAACAGTATCTCCACACTGAATGTCAGAAGTTCAAGTGAAAAATCAGAAGATGGGCAGCAACATCTTCCTGACACATCTTAATAAATAAACTGCGGCTGCCAACCCGCCTGCCAAGCGTCTCAACTATAAAAATAAATCCTTCTGAAATTATAGCTACAAACTTTTGTGGCAATCTATGCGGGGAGGCCTATGTTCAGCAGTAGAGTAGTTATAGGCTGAAATGATGATGATGAGAATAGAATTCAATAATTTTGATTGAACATAGATTATTTACATAAAACTTATTGAACGTCATTGTTTTAAACTACACTGGTCCCCAAAAATTCCTCTGTCCTGAGAAGAACCAGAAAGAAACACAATGGGCAATTTTTTTTTTAATTTTTTAAAAATAATGTACAATTACAGTATTATAAAGATGTAGAAGCAGCTTGGCAGCGATCAACTCTTTGCCATGGGTTATCATCCGTTATTCTTTAATATAATATACATATTTTCACTCGCCGTCTGGTAGCGTCTTAAGAAAATCTGCTACCCCATCTCATCCCGTGGGTGTCTTGAAAGTCGATGGAGGTAAAATTAAAACTAGAGGATGGTCAGCAGCATCTTACTGGAGAATCAGCATAAATAAACTGCGGTTGGCAACTATGGAAAAATAGCTACAAACTTTATTTATTTGCGTTGGTCACTGTAAATATAATTTATTTTTCTGATTAATACGCGTCTTACATTAAATTTATACAACATTTGCTGAGCCCCGCGGTTTCTCCCGCCTAAAATAAGCCGACTACATGGCACCTACCTTATGACCTGAGCATTCTCAGTCGGCCGTTCTGGATAGCGTTCTGTTTCCACCATGCGGCACCGAAAATTTGTAGCATAACATTTTATTAGCATATAATCTTCCTTAAACGAGCTATCTAATGCGAAAATATTTATTTTAAATCGGATATAGATCCAGAGATTAGCGCGTTCAAACATACAATCTCTGCAGTATTATTATAGGTAAGGTTAAGGTATACTCGTAAGGTAAAAAAGTAAAAAAATAACTGCGAATTTTCTAATTCCTCTTATAATTACGTTGAGAGAAATAGTTAAATTGCCATGAACTAAAATAGACATGAACACAAAGCAAATTAAAGCCGCTCGTAACACGTTCATCCGTATAACCCCTAATTTCTAGAGCTTTACGGATTTAACGCAGGGACACTAAATGTCAAATCCGAAACAAACAGTAGCTTAGATTTCACTCTGAAAAGGTTTCTACTTGCTAATGAGTCTCGTCAAAATCGATTCAGATGTTTCGGAAAATAGCACGGTCAAACAAACAGATTGACTGTCATAGATTTGAAAATCGCGTTTATGTTTGTGTATCCTGCAAATTACCGTATGAGATTAAGAAAAAAAGATATTTATTGCGAAATTACAGATAATTTTATTTATTTGTATGGGTTAAATTATTCAAATATACTAATATAATTATATTAAACCGCGGGGCCTAGTGGATAGAGTACCTGACTTCTACGCCGCAGGTCCTGGGTGCGAATCCCAGGCGAAGCCAACATTTATGTCATCATCATCATCATCATCATTTCAGCCTATCACTAGTCCACTGCTGAACGTAGGCCTCCCCAAAGATTGCTACAAAAGTTTGTAGCTCTCATTTTGGGGGGAATTTAGCCATAGTTGCCACGCTTGGCAGGCGGGTTGGCAACCGCAGTTTATTTATTCTGATGTTCCAGGAAGACACTGCTGCCCATCTTCTGGTTTTAATTTTCCCTATGTCGACTTTTACGACACCACAGCCGCCACCATACGGCGCCCGCCACCACACGGCGCATACATTTGTGTAAAAACATAAATTGATGGTTTATGGGTCTGGTTCTGTTGTGATTGTCCCGTGCCCTCCGATCTCATCTCATGAGGGTTATATCGGGCGCGGGTAGATTGAAATGGGAGTACCTTTGTGTTTGCGCATACACTTGTGGCACTATTATATCTCGTGCGCAGTTGATAGCTTCCGGCAGTATTCGCAAGTTATCGCAGAGGTCGAAAATCGGCCCGGAGGATATTTATTTATTGAAGGTTTAATAAGTAAATACAAATGTCATTGTAAATGTTCCAGCAATTATAGAACACGGCATTCATAAAATTAAATTAGCGTTATAACTTGTTACATACAATAATTAGTCAGAAATTACAGCACTTACAAGAATTAAAATAATAGATAAATTATAAATTAAATTAAAAAAACTCACGCGCCTAAATTTTTATTTAAACAAAAAAAATTTAACAATTAAAAACATAAATTATATTACATAAAAATATTAATTTTAGAACAAACATTTATAAAAACAATTACTAAAAAAATTTTACTGTTCAAAACCGAACTTAGTACCGTTTTGAACCTAACAAAGACATGCTTAAATCGAAATCAGTACTTTTAGAAGAAATGTTATACGTCCGAAGAGTCTTGAATATTTTAATTATATCACAGGTTGGTCTTAAGTGATGGTGAAATAAATAAGTTAAATGATTTCCTTCTGGCAATCTGCAAGGTGGTTGCCGAGTGGTAGCGGCTTAAGAGAATCTACCACCCCATCTCATCCCGTGGATGTCGTAAGAGTCGACGGGTGATGGAGCCGGAACATCTTAATAAATAAACTGTGGTTGCCAACCCGTCTGCCAAGCGTGGCAACTATGGCGAAATCCCTCCAAAGCGAGAGCTTCAAACTTTTGTGGCTATCTATAAGGGAAGGCCTATGTTCAGCAGTGGACTTGTGATAGGCTGAAACGAAGGAAGGCGAATCTGCAAAGAGCATTCAACTTAACTGCGATAAACAGGTCATTGCGTTCTAAGCGCCTGTTAACCAAATTGTTGACATCAATTATATTTAAATTCCAAGTGGGACCATGAAATAGCAAGACGGTATCATCCGCAAACATCTGAATTTCAACACACATGTGTACACTACACTCTTAAGCCGCCGTGTTGTTCCGGCTTAAGAGAATTTGCCACCTCATCTCACTCCGTGGGTGTCATAAAATTCGACAGAGGAAAAATAAAAACCAGGAGATGGGCAGAAGCATCTTCCTGGAACATCTGAATAAATAAAATGCGGTTGCCAAACCGCCTGTTAAACGTGACAATCATGGCCTTCTGGGAGACAGTATTTGTTATGGACAGTAGTCGCACTTACACTTTACTTCATGTGAACGATTTGCCTAGCCTGTCATTACCATATAAAAAAACATCGGAAAACGTACCCACGATACAAGAGAAATCCTGCCTTACATTAGAATTTCTCTCGTATCGTATCATTCCTTATTTAAAAAAAAAACAGCTTCGGACAGAGTTTATCAAAACAAAATGTGAAATGCTTTGAAGCATCAAAGAGGTATTGAATTTATCATCAGTTAAAACGTTGTCTTAATTCGAATAAGGAAACTGTAATCAGAATAGTTGCATAACTTTAATTGTGTAACCTTTATTGAAAGTGTAACTGACCTTGTAAGTCCTGTATAAAGTAGCATACGCGAAGATGAAGGATGAAATATAATTATTGGAAACTCGCTACTAATTAGTTGAGCATAGGGCGCAGGTTTACTTGTTAATTTTCTTTTCAATGATTAGTGTAATATAGAATTCTACTTACGTAAAGATGACGTGTATATCTATGTCGGATCAGGTGAATTGATTTAATTGTCCTTTTAATAAAATTAAGTTACTGGTCCTGGCCTACTTACGAAGTATGACTACTGATTTATTTTCCGAAATGCATCTTAAATGTAGACTCCTCTGGGTGAGGTTGAAGGTTAGTTTATATTGGCAGTTTATGCTCCACAAGATGCGAGTTGGAACCGCTCCTCAAAAGCCCAAATTGATAGACAGGAGTTTTGGGATAGCGTGAAAAATTTTTTGAACAAATGAAACCAAAATGAAATGATCATAATGCTAGGCGATTTTAATGAGAGGGTGGGGGTGAAGCGTGTTGGATATGAAAGTGTGGTCGGAAGGTTCGGCGATCATAGAGTGATTGAAAATGGGGAAAGTCTGCTTGAAGCGTGTTTGGAGTGTAACATGGATCTTGTGGTAACAAATACAATGTTTGACCATAAAAAGATCCACTTGTATACTAGAGAAGAAGGGAACCTGAGAAGTATGATTGATTTGTGATTGTAAATTAAAAACTGAGAAAGAAAGTGGTATACAGTGGGGCATGCCGCGGTGTCGCCATTCACACAGACCATTTTCTGGTGTTAAGCTGACTAAGAGGGCTGTTTCAGCGATGAGGGCATGGTGTGCATGAAGCTTTTAGTCTACTAGACAATTTGCAAGGAGGTGAGAGAAGAATTTGTAAGTTAACTGACCAAGCAGTTTGATACTTTAAATGAGGAATGTGAGGTTGAAAAAGTATGGAAGCAGTTTAAGCAAGGAATTGTGGAAGTTGCTATTGAAGTGTGTGGTGTAAGTAAAAGAAGAAAAGGGTGTCAGTTAAAGACTGTGTGTGTAGAGGTTCAAAGGACAGTGTCCGAGAAGAAGCAATCTTGGCTGGACTGGTTGGCTACAAGAGCCAATTAAAGAATGCTAAAAGCAACGAATGAGGACGTTAGCATGGCAAGGAGTGAGTATAACAGGTTAAAAGCTGTGGCAAAAGAGGTCGTGAGAAGAAAGAAAGAGAATGATAGAGATTACTTTGGTACGAGGTTATTTGACGACTTTCAGAACAACATTAAGTTCTTCTGAAAGTCCATAAGAACAGCCAGAGGTCCATAAAAACCTCGCAAATTGACAAAATCAGAAACCAGGATGGAAGTATTGTGAGAGGTGAGGAATGCATTCTAAAGACATGGAAGTAATATTTCAAAAGCTAATTTGAGAA
The DNA here is from genome assembly GCA_019845155.1 of Luehdorfia chinensis. Classification (NCBI taxonomy): domain Eukaryota; kingdom Metazoa; phylum Arthropoda; class Insecta; order Lepidoptera; family Papilionidae; genus Luehdorfia; species Luehdorfia chinensis. The sequence continues at coordinate 6,850,079 of JAHVAK010000025.1, read as the reverse complement.
AGAGCATATACAAGCACGGGCCCCGTCCGGTGACATGAATGAAGGTTTCGATGAAAGAGATATTAGTATGGAAGAGATTGTGGAAGCGATGAATAATATGAAATTGGGCAACGCTGCAGAGTATGATAGAATTACGATTGAGATGCTGAAAGCTGGACAGGGCGTGGTAGCTAGTCAGATGTAACCTAAAGCATCAGCTGTAAGCTTTCACCTTTGCTGGAGGAGCGGCAACGTACCAGTAGACTGGTGAAAGGCTGTTATCGTACCGCTTCACAAAGGAAAAGGGTCGCAGCAAGACTGCGAAAACTTTTGAGGCATTAGCTTGCTTAGTATCGTCGGCAAACTGTATGCAAAGGTTTTGATTAAGAGAGTGATGAATGAAACTGAAGAGAACAGGTCTTTTCCTTAAGAAGCATAGCCGAAAAATTCTTAGCTCAAAGTCAAAAGGTCTATTGCGCATTCGTGGACGTGGAAATGGCCTATGATAGGGTAGTGAGGAATTAATTGTGGTCGACATTGCATATGTATTGGGTGAACGGCAGCTTGATACAAGCACTGAAATCACTCTATAAGGATTCCAGTGCTTGTGTCAGGGTAAAGGGGGCTCACACGGACTGGTTTAACATCGAAAAAGGTGTTAGACAGGGTTGTGTGGCTGAGCCGTGGCTGTTTAACCTATTCATAGACAATTGCTTAAATTATTTGAAAGAGAGTGTGTTTGGATTAAGAATGAATGATCTGACCGTCAAATGCCTCCTATACGCCGATAATCAGGTTATATTAGCATCATCGGAGGAGGAGTTGCAGGCGATGGTTAATATTATGCATGATGCTCTACTAAGCAAAGGAATTAAAATTAATGTAGATAAGACGAAAGTAATGGTTTTTGAAAGAGAAGAAAGTATGCCGGATTGCAAAGTTCTGATTGAAGGAGAAAGAGTGGAACAAGTGAAAGAGTTTGTGTACCTGGGTTCTAAGTTTACGAGAGACGGAAAGTATGACTGTGATATTAAGAGAAGAGTATTGGCAGGAAATCAATGAATGGGGGCTCTGCATAACTTTATGAGTAGCCAGAACGTATCTAAAAAAGCACGACTGCCTGTACATAGGGGGGTTCTGGTCCCCACACTTATGTATGGTAATGAATGCTGGGTCTGGCAAAAGGAGCATGAAAGTAAGATTAACGCTGTGGAAATGAGAAATGAGAGAATTGAGAAGTATAGCTGGAGTAACTGATTAATAAAGTGAGAAACAGTGTGATAAGGGAACGTTGCGGTGTGGTTGAAGATGTAGTGAAAAAGATAGATAAAGGGATGCTTAGGTTATTTGGACACGTAGAGAGGATGAATGAAAGGAGATTGACGAAACAGATTTATGAGGCAAGTGTGAATGGGAAAGCCGGTAAGGGTCGACCTACGCGTACGTATTACAATCAGATCGGTGATCTTTTGAGGAAAGGTCACGTTAAAAGTACCCGCAACCGACGAGCGTGTGTGAAAACGCTAATGAAAGTAGAAGAGCTAGAGATGTGTGTCAGGATCTTTGCAAGCGGAAAGAAGTGGTCTATGCCTACCCCAATGAGATAGAGGCGTGACTGTATGTATGTATGTATGTATCTTAAATGTCAGTTTGTTTGTATGCAGGTTACCGATTGCCCGATAGACTTGATGATGTTTTTACTCGATAATGAGTGGCTCACGAACGGAGATATCTTTTGATTGGATAAAGTCACGACACGAGCAAAACGTTCAGCTGTTGGTAAGTGGAACGTCTGCCCATAACAAATTCTGTGTCATCTAGAATATTTCTGTGTAAACCACATTGCGAGCACATCACTCTGAGATATCAGTTTTTAAGTCTCGTATGCCCAGTGATTACACTAGCTCTATGTGCCATTCAAACCAAAACACAGTAACGTTTCCACACTACTGCTTCACGGAAGAATACCTGGGCCTGGTGTGGTACCTACCTAGACGGATTCCTGAATAGGAATCCTACCACCAGTATAATAGGTAATATAGTATACAGTATAGTATTCTGCCGTGAAGTAGTTGTGTGGAAACATTACTGTGTTTCAGTGTGAAGAACACTGAGATCTTGTGTAATCACTGGGCATATGAGATTTAAGAACTGATATTTCAGGGTGACGGGCGTAATGTGGTGCTATACAGAAATGTTCAGAGTGACAGAGCATTTGTTATGGGCAGTCGTTGCACTTAACATCAGGTTTTGCTGGTCTCGTCACTTTGTAAAATTGTTTCTTTGTTTCTCTCGGTGTTACATATTTAAGCGAATTCCTGCATAGGAATCCAACCACCAGTAAAATATGTGTCATATAGTTTATGAGCATACATTTGTGTAACGTCTTTCTATTCTGTCCTCTGTGTAATAATCTATAGGACAGAATAAAATAAATACTTGCTTTACTTTCATAATTTATCTTCTTTTTGAGTTATTGAAGTTTAAACGTTTTTGTAACGATTCCATGAACAAAAAGTCGTACAATACTGAAACAATTAGGACAGGAAAATGTATAATAGATGTTCGGTGCCGAAGCGACGCGTCATGATTACTAGTAGGCCATATCGCTCAGGTACGTGTTTGGATAGTTTGATTAAGATTTTCTCCTGCATCACCGTCAGATCACCGCTTCGAGGCATAATCTCACATACATAAAACAAAAAGATCCGAAAACCAGCAAATGTGTTTTTGCACAAAAGCTGGCTCCGGCCAGGACTCGAACCCAGGTCCCGCGGTTCAGAAGTCAGGTACTCCAACCGCTACGCCACGCGGTCGTCGTAGTTAAAAGTAACAATAATAAAAGTAGTTAACAGGCTTGTAACACTAAGGGAGAATTTGTATTTTTCTGGTTTCGAAACTGGTAGCATTACCCGCGTATCAACCATCGGCTTCAGAATCCCTTTACAGGACACTTCACCATCGGGGAGGATGGTTGAGGGTATTGCCTATCTACTCACCTACGAACTGCACTAAAAGACTCCATATATACTCGTATCATATAAAAGACGCATTTAAGTAACATATCAAGGTTACGTTGCGCATCTATCAGGTAGCGCCGTAGGTTTATCTAAAATTTGTGATTTGAACATATTTGTAACTGAACTAGATTTGCCTCGCGGTTTCACCTGCCAAATAAGCCGACCACATGATTGCCGAATGCATTCACTGTTCTTCCCTTCTAGGCGTGCGGGCACCTCAAGCCGTAGCATAAAGTTTTATATCCTGCAACCCTCCTCAAATGACGTTCAATAAGTATTATGTAAATGATCTATATTGAATAAAAAAATGCTATTCTATTCTATTCTATTCTATTAGCGCGTTCAAACTTACAAACTCCACAGCTTTATTCCTCGTCGTCATCATTTCAGGCTATCACAAGTCCACTGCTGAACGTAAGCCTTCCCATAGATAGCCACAAAAGTTTGTAGCTCTCATTTTGGAGGGATGTTGCCATAGTTGTCAAACTTGGCAGGCGGGTTAGCAACCGCACTTTATTTATTCAGATGTTCCAGGAAGATACTGCTGCCCATCTCCTGGTTTTAATATCCTTCTGTCGACTTTTACAACACCCACGGGATAGGATGGGGTGGTAGATTCTCTTAAGCCGCTACCACACGGCTTTATTACAGATTATATATCAAGAACTCGACTTCTAAGCGGCTTATCAAGATGAAACATGCACTAGATTTTAAGTTAAACCTCCAGTAATGTAACCGTAAAAACCGCATCCAATTTCGTGCAGTATTTTCGCGTGATGACATGGGAATAGATAATAATACAAAATTATAATCCATCCATCCAAAAATATGTTTTTTCTATTACTGGTTACGGAGATTTGGAAATGGCAGATTTTTTTTTATGTCGATTCTATCTCGAGTGTGTTATCCTCTTAACACCCTCGCGACACGGGTATCAAGAACAGTATATGACATTTTAGACCGAAAAGAGTTTCATAATGTTTGCAACTTTGTAGACAATTTTGCAAGGAAGACATTATGCGGGTTGTCTTTTGTTTTTTAAATCCATAGATCATACTTTTGTCTCTTATGGTGATGTATACAGCATTGACGTGCATAACTTTTAGGCTTTGTCACATTGTACAAGTACTAGTCCACGTGACATTGCCTTTAAAACTCAAGGCTTAATGTAACTTCAGGTTTTTAAGCACTTCTTCAAGTTTGTCAATTCTCTATTTTTACAATCTATCATCGTTTTTTGATGCGGTTTCTTTAACCAGGGAAGGAGAAGGAGAAAGAAACTGCATGTATCTAATTATATCGGTATTGGTTTCTGGCTTTAAAAGTGTTGCTCTGCTCGGTTCTCCTTTTCAACTGATTTCGGTATGATACACCTAATACTTCTTGTATTACGACATACGTCGTAATGGCCAAGTTTGGCAGGTGGATTGGCAATCGCAGTATCAAATTCTTTCCAACTTTAGAAGCTGCTGCCCGTTACCGGACTGGTAGCCTCGAGATTTCTCTGACATTTTCCTCAGTTAACTTTTACGACTCTCTCGGGATGAGATGGGGTACACAATTCTTCTTCTTTATCAGCCTGTTAATATTACAGTGCTGGTAACGAAGAAGATAACATGAACCTCTCCCAATTAAGGAAGTTTGCCGTAATTATCATTAACCGATCGGAGCCCGAGAAGTAAAACAGCACCTACCTGTTTCCTATCGAAGTGTTGAAAACGGCGTACTGCTCGGAGAAACACAATAGAGAGAAATAATTTTTTGACTCTTATCAAAATGACGGCGACATGGTTTGACACCCGTCATGTCTCGTTTTCCGCGGGGGCGAAAAGTGGACTACGGGTGTGGTTTCTGCCTACCCCTTATATGGGAAAACGGCGTGACTGTATGTATGTATCACGCTTGGCAATAGTTATCAGTACGTCACGCTAGGAGCTGTAGCTTCTCGCCGGTCTGTATATTTATGTCTTGCATTCTTCGATGTTATTTTCGCAACCTTTTGGAAGCGTAAGAGAGTTTCCAATTATTTTCATCAGTCGATTCTTACAACACCCGTGATATAAAATGGGTTGGCAGATTTTCTTAGGCCGCTATCAGGTGGCAACTTATTAGTAATGAGTAATTAAAGTGAAATTTTAAAACAATTGGTAACGTTTATTGACTTACAATCCTAAAAGTATAATTTACAAATCAACAATAACCGCTGGTATATTAAAACGCTTCGCATATATTACTGTTTAAAAACTGTTGTCAATTATTTAACACTTTATTATAAAATCAATTTCTTCGGATATGCGGTAATATCCGTTCTTAAACAAAATAGGTTTATACCTTTACTGTTAATCTCGTTTCATTGAATACTATATCCTTTAGTAGGTTTTTAACATGTATTAGTTTTTAAATATGTGAATGAAGTACAAAAAAGAAATACGATTAATTTAGTCTCGTGACGCTTATGCAATAATTCATAGACTTTTAAAATCAACTTTTAAAAGAAGACCATGTGAACACACCCATGGTATGAAATTAAATTTCATTACTGTTATCATATGTATAATATATTGATCAGCTTACATTTAAAACAATATAACCTTATAAATCCAAAACAATGACTTCCGTAACCGTTTTATGGCACATGATATGTTTTCGTAATAACATAGAACATTGATACGAAAATAAGCTACGAATTTACGACGAGAAACTTAGGCCATGTATTTAAAATATGTAAAGAGTATGGTCACTTGTGTACTGACTGCCTGCTGTGGTTGTCGACTATAAATAACACTGATCCAGAGGTAGACATTTACTAAGCTTAAAGCAACCTATCGGACAACTGCGTTAATAATATTAATAGTAATTTTTATGTAACATTGGATTTTAGAAATGTTTTATTTATGCTACAGTAACGATGCCTATCAATTTTTTTTAAATAGTTCAATACATTGCATTACTTCAACTAAATTAAATAACACAAAAATTCAAATATTGTATCAATAAGAAAATTTGGTACCATAAAATGTAATCTGACTAAATTCGATATTGTTATTGTTCTTCAACTTCTTAAGTAGCCTGTAAAGTCTACTGCCCGACATAGCCCTCTTACAAGTTGTGAAGATTAGCTGTAATCGCCACGTTTGATAGGTGGATTGGGGATCGCAGTGCCAGACACTTCGCACCTTAGACGTTGCTGCCGTTCACCGTACAGAATAATTAAGAGTCTGGCATAATAGAGATGGTAATTCTGCTATCAATAGTAGGCCAAGGGAATTTCCTGGCATTTCCCTCTGTCGACTTTTACGACACCTACGGTACGAAATGGGAAGGAAGATGCTCTAATACCGCCACATGGTAGCAAAATATTGTCATTGTTATTACAGCTGTAACACGATTGTCTCCAGCCGCAACTACGTTACATTCAGCAAATCCATGACGGTCAACGTGTTCACTCAAGGTACGATGGCTACGGAAGCCATTTTTTGAGTGAGTCTGATCTAGACAGCTTCTACTTCAACTTCTCCAACAGTTCTTTAGCAAAAATGCTCAATGTCTTTAATATCAGCAGTTGTTAAAAAATATACAGTAGCTATCTAAAACTGAAAATTCCCAGAATTGACTTCACTTTTCTGGTTTTGTGATTTGGTTATGACCTGCTTAGTCTTCTCAGGTGTTATCATAATTCACCCATTATCAGTTGCTACTTCTACCGTTCTCGAGGATTTTTGTGGATTTAATAAAAATATTTCGTGATGTTTTCATAAGACATAAAAGCTAACAAAAGTTACATCGTATATATATGCTATGTAAACCCGAATGTCAAATTATAAAAAAGTTATTTATGGATATATCATTGTTATTTTATAAATATATGTTCGATTTGGGTACTCATATATTATATTTAAAGGTGTTACTGTATATTTTTTTCCACAAGTTTTTTTTAAGTAATTTATATGCAAGCTTGCTATCAACATAAATATAAATTTGCTATTTAGTCACTGATATAGAATTTCAAAGTATTTCTTGAATATTTCAACCCTAGTTAAGTGTGTGGGGCATTTCGTAGAATATGCGCTTTTATCTTTACTTTTATCATATTTCCTACAATAAATAACATTATACAAAAAAACTTTGATATAAAGATTTGTCTATTATGACACTCCAACGTCTTACTTAATTTTTAACTTTAATTTTTATAATTTTAGAATTTTTATAATTCTAAAATTATAAAAATTAAACACCTTTTTATTAACATTTTAAGAGTAACAATTAATAAACATTAATGTAAAATAATTACATTTTCATTAATTGTCATTCAAGAACCTTTTGTGAAATGTAAATATTATTAAACAATTTTTTTAGTTATTTTAATCTTAATTATTTACAAAAATATGAATAGTATGCTTAAGCATGGCAACTTCTTTAATAGCTGTAATTAGTATTTACATTATTGCAGGCACTAGCTAATTACACGTTGTTAATTGTAATTTCCAAAAACAATTGCCCAACAGATTCTTACAATAGAATAACTAGGAGTAATACCATAATGACAGTATATTTATCACCTTCAGTTGCACATTAGTTAACTGATGTTGGAACAATTATCACTTTCGTCACCGCTTATGACCTAACCAGTCTTGTTTGATCATGTCAGCACCTTTCTCTCCGATCATAATAACTGCGGCGTTTGTATTACCACTCACGATAGTTGGCATAACACTTGCATCTATTACCCGAAGTCCTTCTACACCGTATACACGCAACCTTGGATCAACTACGGCTTTATGATCCCAAGAAGGTCCCATTTTCGTCGTGCCACACTGATGATATATTGTCATTGATATAGTTCGTACTTGACATTCGATATACTCGTCTGACATAAATTTAAACTGCTTACAGTTTGGTAAAGGTTTCATATACAATCTAGAACCGAATTGCTTGAAGGGCGAAGCATTGGCCACTTTTAAAGCAATTTTAATTCCTTCGACTAATCGATTAACATCTATTCGGTCTTCATGATATCGAGGATTCATAATCGGATAGTCAAAGGGATTTGAGCTCTTCAGTCTAACGTATCCTCTTGTATTTGGCCTTAACAGAAGGGGCATTATTGTCCACGCGTCTTTATTTGCAATGGGTCTATATACAGTATCGTACACCTCATCTGTGAGACCTAAAATCTTTCTTACTATTTGACCATTATCTGATGAAAAAGACGCTGGTGCCATATGAAACTGAATATCAGGCCATAAACCAGAACTATTAGCATATTTTGTGTTCACGAAAGCAATGCCTTCCAATCCACCTAAAGTTGTCATTGGTCCTCTTTCATTAATTACATAGTTCATTGTAACAGGAAAAGCTTGAAATCGATTTTGCACAATCGCAACAGGTTTGTCGACTAGAAATGTTAGTCCTCCCACACCCACGTGATCTTGTAAATTTTCACCGACGGGCAAATCTTTTAATACTTTAATTCCAACGTTTCTTAAGTGATCTTTGGGACCTATACCTGACAACATGAGTAGTTGAGGGCTGTTAATGGCACCAGCAGACAATATAACCTCTTTTCTCGCGAATACAACTCTTTTCATACCGTGTTTTATAAACTCTACTCCGTATGCCTTCATAGTTACAGGATTAATTAAGACTTTGGTGACTTGAGAATTGAGAGATATATCGAGGTTACGGCGCGTGCGCACTGGTCTTAAAAATGCTTTTGCTGTACTGCACCTAGAACCACGTCTTATCGTACCTTGTGCTATCATAAAACCAGTTTGTACTGCTCCATTAATATCTCTATTTTCATATCCTATTTCAACTCCTGCTTCAACGAAGGCAGCCACTAAAGGTGTTCTCCATGGTGCTTCCTGAACTGTAAGGTATCCCCCCCTTCCATGGTATTCGCTTTTAGACAAGTAAGGGTTTCTATTATCTTCAGACTTAATGAAATATTTCAATACATCTCGATAGCCCCAACCAGGATTTCCAAATGATTCCCATTGGTCAAAATCGAATCTGTTGCCTCTCACGTAGATCATGTAGTTCAATACGCTGGAACCACCAAGCACCTGAAATTTAAGTTAAGTACTGTTTTAATGAAGATTCTAAATATAAAAAGACGCGGTGAAATGTATTTTAGAACTAAACAACTGTTTTATACTTTTAGTTAGAAATTTGATAATAATCCGACTAATTTAATAATATCCACGTAAAATATATCATCATGGATTTACGCAAGTTACTGCTTGATTCTAAATGTTTTGTTCATTTATACTTTTAAAATCAAAAAAAAAATTATATATATTCTTTTAGAATGCAGTATACGTAATGTATTACGTTGCATTATAAATAAAAATCTCAACCGGGGAACTACCACATTGTCACCTAACAGCAGCAGTGAATGTTATTACGGTGAATGACGAGAACCGGAGACCCAGTTCTGACGAAGATGCATTACATTTTAGTCCTCAGGGTAGATAAGGCACCGTAAGGCCAACAGCAAGTTTTTTTTGAAAATCAGGGCTACTATTTCAGCAATGTGCTGAAAACGTCCAGGTGTAAACGGAAGTAAACTTTAATTTAATATCGTAAAGTACCTTTCCCCGTGGCCAACTGCACCTTCGCTTTTTAAAACCCAAGCATGCGTAGGATGTGGGCTCCGTCTTGTACTGCCAGTCGAGCTTCGTTAGTTGTAGGTAGCCCGCTAACGAAGGGACATCGGTGATCTCGTTTTCGTCTGGACCTGGAAATTTTCAAACAGTAGAGTTTTATTATTATTGAATAAACTGAAAAGAGCAAATCGTTCACCTGATGATAAATGCCCGTAACAAATGCTGTATCAACTAGAACATTTCTGTGTGATACCACACTGCGCCCGTCAATCTGTAACAACAGTTCTTAAGTCTCATGTGCCCTGTGATTGCACTGGTTCTCAGTGCCCTTCAAACCGAAATACAGTAATGTTAGCACACTAGTGCTTAACGGTAAGTGAATAACTAAATAACTGGCCCATGGGTGGTACCGACCTAGATAGATTCCTGCATAATAATCAACACAACCTTGTTACTGCTGTTTAAGTGATAATGATAAAGACGATGACGATAAAGCTTTTCTGGCCTACTTCCATCGTGACGACAAATGAAAATTAAATGTGACTGTGCCTCCCAGTACTTTGCATTCAAAAAACGCACTGCGCTTGACAGCATCAAACCACTTCTTGTCACTTCTTGAGGGCAAAGTAACAGGGACAGTGGTGGTACCTACCTCCGAAGTGGCAAGGGGTAGGCAATTTAGCTTTAACAACCGATAACCATTAAAAAGGGTTCTTCAGTGGCAACTTTGTTCCGGAAAACGCAGTGTAAGACAACCAGGCAGATAAAACGACGACCTGCACGGTTTTGAGGGAAGTCGATGGATGAAAATCATGGCATGGCTGTCTGTTGAGGAGGCCTATGTTCAACAGTGGACTTGTGTTTGGCTGAAATGACGATGATGATGATGATTATGATGACTAGGCTATAACAACACCTTCGGGAAACAGGTTTTCTTATGCAGACACTACATGGCCTCGGTACTGTCACACTTGAAATAACTATTTTTTATTATTTTATCTAACCAGTCGGGTTATAATTTCTGTCACATCCTTATTTAATTTAAATTTCGAATACTGGCCAGAAATGTCTGAACTGATTTTGAATGAGGAACTTTTGCGCCATCTAAAAATAAAAAATGGAAAGGACGTAAAAGGAAGACAGAGAATCAGTTTTTACTATGCACCGCTGCGGTTACGCGCCACTTGAGATTTTTAAGCTTTTGCACAATTTGGAAATAACGCTGAGGTTCGTAAATCGTACTATCAAACGATTAATTGAAATTCGACCTTTGAAGACCGTAAAAGCGACCTACCTCGTACGGTTAGGATACCAGCGGTCATCAAAGCAGTGCGGGAACCAACGAAATCACGTCCGCAAGCAAAAATGTTAGCCCTTGAATTGGGGTTTAGCAGAAGTACCTACCTAGACGGATTCCTGCATAGGAGTTCTACCACCTCGGTGTGAAAAGTAGCACTGTTGTGTATCAAAATATCGTTTTCATAAACCTCTTTCTCAAACAATGTTCGATAACAGACTGGGTATTCCAACAAATTCAGCGACAGCTCATCGTGTGCTCATCATGGAATCGACTAAATCGGGCACGACGAACTCGTTGGATTACAAAACATGGCAACATTTGAAGGAAAAAGCTTAATAAACTGTGGCTGATGTAGATATGAACATTGTGCATGCTGAGCTCGACCACTGGCCTCTGAGGTTGAGGGCCTTTGTATTCAAAGTCAAGGAAGGCATTGCGAGTAATAAAAATGTAACTACATTTAGCTATATTTGTTTTCATTTATATATATATATATATATATATATATATATATATGTATATATATATATATATATATAATTATATGTATAATCATAGTACGTGAGTAACCTGGGTTCTCGCGTACTATGATTATAAAATTGTTAATTTCAATTTTTAGGAAAAAGGAAAACATCGTGAGGAAACCTGCTTGTCTGAGAAATAAAAAAATATTTCCAAGACATGTGCAGTCCGCCAACCCGCATTGGAGCTGCGCTGCGGATTCTTCCTAGCTCCAGAACCCTCTCAGTACTAAAATGGCGGCAAATGACGTGGTTCGCCACCCGTCACGTCTCGTTTTCCGCGGGGTCGTAAAGCGGTGTAAGGTCGTTGTCTCTGCTTATCCTTTATGGTAAACAGACGTGTCTGTATGTATGTATATATATATTAAAATTTATCTATATCTATATATATATATATATATAATCTGGTCACAACCAAAACAATAACCAACTTTATCGACTTGGATATAAACGAATAGGCTCTTTTTAGTCTGACCTCACCGTCACTTTTGAATTAGGTATTGGATAATTTCAAACGCTTCTTTCTATTAATGCGTATAATACTCACCACTCTCTAACAATAGAAGATTCCAGTCTTTCATTTCAGTCAGTCGATTCGCCACCACAGCTCCAGCTGATCCACCACCAACTACAATAAAATCGTACTCTTTTCTAGGTTCTCTATCGTGAACCTTCGCTTCAGGATCGTACGAATTGTAGTTGTGATACGTGAGTGCTCCAAGTAGAAGCGGAATCACCCACAGTCCTGTGACACTGATCGTCTTTAGCGCAGTCGATGCTAAGAGTACCTGCAGAGCCATTTTGTTTATATTTCGGTGGTATTATACGCCGCTTTGTTTTCACAGTTCTAGAAACTACTACACTACTACTAACACTATTACAGTACGGATATAATGTAACGCTTTGTTTTCTTTTGCGTTAGCAAAAAACGCGTTGCTTTTTTTTTATTGTAGCTTGTAGACTACTTAAAATATTTAATGTTTCGTTTGTTTCTGTCCGGGGGTTTAGTTCTGAGCATCGCTTTTTCGTCAGTTGCAGATGTTGGCCTAGACGACAGCAGCATATTAGTCCGCATCACAAGTGTTGCTGACGATTCCTGTGCTCGTCTTTCGTACCTGAAAATATATGCAAAAACAAACCTTAATATTTTCATTAAATAACTTTCCATAAAAAATTAAATACAATTTTTTTTTATTTTTTTAATTTCTATATCATCATCATCGTCATCATTTCAGCCTATCACTAGTCCACTGCTGAAACTAGGCATCCCTCATAGATTGCCACAAAGTGTAGCTCTCATTGGATTTTGCCATAGTTGCCACGCTGTGCAGGCGGGTTGTCAACCGCAGTTTATTTATTCAGATGTTCCAAGAAGATGCCCCCACGGGATGAGATGGGGTGGTAGATTCGCTTAAGTCGCCACCGCACGGCATACTTTTATTATTTATTGTAATAAATTGTGTACATTTATGAATATTATTCCCTATATAATGATACATGTACAAGTTGCTGCACTTATCACAATCTCGCACCATATGTTAAATTGACTGATAGAGAATACGTGTAAGTTAATGCTTATATATTATATAGGATATAATATTCATAAATGTACATTATTTATTAATATATATATATATATATATATAAATAAAATTAAAAATGCATATATGTACATACATAAACATATACGAATAATAACAGTAGCTAATGATGGTAAAATACACTTGAAATAATTGATGGTTTTAATAACAGTTTACGAAGAATTTTTTTGTAGAAAAGCATTAGTAAATCACTAATGTCATCAAAAAAGTGTATATTTATATAGATATATATTCTTCTTTGAAATTCTTTGGCTATCTACATATTTAACTCTGTGAAACACTTATTTACTAACTTGTTAATATATCGCATGAAAATATTAACAGGTATGAGCCATTATATGATACATTAACAAGGACCCTGTATTAAGTCACGATACTACCGTTTTCCGATTCAAGCTAATAACCACCTGAGCTGAGAAATCAAGAATTAAGCAAGTCCAGATTTCTCGGTTTGGGTAGCAAAGACTCAACAGGCTAAACTTACTGGGTCGCAATTCTTGAAAAGCGTACGTACTGAGAGGAGCTCCGTTTTCAAGAACTACCGCTCCTCCGTTAACTTCGCGTACTACTAATTGACAAACCTATTCTCTAAGTTGGGAAGATTTACCGTCATCGTCACGCTTGGTAGACAAATTGGCGATCACGTCAGATACTTCGCCACACTTAGACTCTGCTGCCCGTCACCGGTCAGGATAATTTAGGTCCTGCTGAGGTCAGCTTGTTTAGGACTACCGCTACACCGATGTGTGACTTAGCTCTAGATTAATATATAATTTATTTCTGTTCCATTTCAGGTAATTCGACTTCTTTTCTACAATGACAAATACTTGGTCTGACGGAAATACGAGTATATCGGCGCTGGACTGATCGAATAGGAATTATACATCTGTGACTCTGCGTAAGTTATTTATATCAATTTACATATATTTAAAATCAATGTTTACTATAGGGAAATAATTATAATTTGCTTTGATACGCATGCAAATTATAAAATGGTGTACATTACCTAGTTTTTACAGAACACCGTCCGCTCACTCACAATAGCTTGCACAAACTAATATCGGCGGTTAGATTTTTTTATTTTATTGTATGATCTGACGAGACGAGCTAAACGTTCACCTGATGGCAAGTGCAACGTCTGCCTACAACAAATGCTGTGTCACCCAGTACATTTCTGTGTAGCACCACACTGCCCGTCACCCGGAGACATCAGTTCTTAAGTCTTATGCCCAGTGATAACGCTCGCTCTCAATGCCCTTCAGATCGACACAGTAATGTTTGCACACTACTGCTTCACGGCAGAATAACTGGCCGGGGTTGGTACCTACCTACGGATTCCTGCATAGGAATCCTACCACCAGTATCGGTGGCGGTATTAGTTTGCTTTTGGACGCTGTTGTGTGTGTGTGGGGGGGGGGGGGGCTCTTAAAAAACTTAGCAATTAAATTTCTTTCCTCATTATAATGGATTTCCGCAAAGCAACGACTGATTCTATTAACCATATCGAAGTTTACTGTTAGTATCATTGTATCTTAACGTAAAAGAGATAGTACTGCGCATTTCTTAGTATGAGAGGGGGTGTTGTTATTTCCTGCTAGTACGGAAGATATAATCTAATTCCTAGGCATTGCAATGACGGTCAACATGAAAGTGAACGTAAAGCGTTATGGGTGACAATCTATTGTTGACTAAATTGTTTGCTAATCAGGAAGTATCCTTTAAGATTACATTAAAAGCATGGTAACAAGACTTATTACTTGACCAACTATCTGCACTTACTTCATGCAATTATAACTGAATGTAATAATACCAAGTAAACATATATTTCCTTGTTCATGTCACGCCCGCAGCTTTGTAAGGCTCACAATGTGAAGAATTCCAAAAGCTTTCTATATATTTCAATAAAAGCAAATCTAAATTCCAATCCCAGTAACATCCCAGGATTCAAGTCCTGGCTCAAATCACAAATTTCTTCTTAGTTTATTTAAATTGTGATTGTTCTGTGTCTCTGATACTGCGTAAAGGTTAAACCTTCATCCAGTCTTATAGCATTTTCTTTCTATTTAAATTTCGTAAGTGTCCGGTCATTTTGACATCATTTTGAAGTCCGCCACGCTGCTTCATAGTAAGAGCGGCGGTCCACATATTTGGCTGAAATATTAGAAATTTTTCAGACAATTAGATTTTCTCACAACGTTATTTATCGCTGAGCACGTGGGAATAAAGTTAGTAAAGTAAAAGCCTATTATTGTCCCGCTGCTAAGCACAGGCCTCCTTTCATTTCTGAGATAGTTTTGGTGCTGGAAAGAGTCCGCCACACTGCTTAACTGAATGGGGTTAAGCAGACTTTCCATATCCTTGAAATAATTATTGCTTAGAAATGCAGGTTACCCCACAATGTTTTTCTTTACCGGTTAGCACGTGATAAATCAACTCTTAAAATTACAGAACTATTTCAAAGGTGCCAGCACCGGGGATTGCACTTAGGTCACTTCGTACTATGAAATTTAGAGCCGGCGCCTGGAGAACTGGTGATAGAATAGTACATAAAATGGTAATTATTAGTTTTAGCAATACCGACACAAGTGCTGCTTAATAAAGAAGAGCGCCTTCTTAATAACTGTATCCGGTTTGTCTTCGGTGTTCGTAAGTAACGACCACATTTCCACATAGAATATCGGTCTCGCCTTAAATGGCTTACTATCAAACAGAGGCGCAACTCTAGAATTCTCTATATTTTCTACTCCATCTTAAATGATTCCACTTCTACTTATCTTCAGGACAAATTTCAATACATTTCTTAACTCATGAAAGAGTTCTACGTTCCGCTTCAAATTAAAAGATTAAAATTCTTCTACACTTCTCCTAATTCATTGGTGACTCATTTATCGTTCAGGCTGCACTGCTCTGGAACTCCTTTCCGGATGACATTAAAAAAGCTCAAAATAAGATCTGCTTTAAGAGGTTAGTACGGGATTATTATTTTAAGATTGCATATAAAATTGATTGTGGATTATTTTTTACAAATTTATGTCGAGACACTACGTGTATTTCTGTATATGTATGCGTGTATGTATGTAAGTTTATGTGTAAGTACATATTTATGTAACATTGTTTATTTATCATAATTATATATTAATTATTTATAAATTATATGCATTTTGAGTATTTTTTAAATTGTATTTCATATTTATTAGTAGCTTTAAAGGTTCAAATATTTGGTTTTTTAAATTTTACACCTGCCATATTGTTTCGCTACGCCTTGGGTTGACTGGCAGAGAATGCCAACTGGCATTAAGTCCGCCCATTGTATCCTTTAAGGCAAACAATAAAGTTTAAATAAATAAATACCGGGGGTCGAACTCAGATTACTCGCACTATTACTTACGCACTATAATACTTCCTCTATATATAATTTCGGTGATGTAATTGCTGTTAGCCTTTTTTGGCTTTTACAGCTTCATCGGATCCTTATACTTCCTCTGCAGACGATGTATGGCCAACAACTAGAAGCAAGACATAATTAAACTTCTCTAGTCGACGAAGGTTATGCAAACCATGGGTTATATATATATTATTTGTTGGTCCTCCTTTTACATTCAGATTGTTACATAAACTATATCTAAAATATTATAGAAAACTTTGTTACTTAATTTGGCACAAAACTGTAGATAAAAACAAAGATCGTATTGTGTTGTGAGCAGAGGTTATTGGAGCGTGCCGGCTGTTTTGGTAATTGCAGTACGTCGCGCACGACCGTGCTGTTGTGTGTGTTTTTCTTATGTATTTTACGTTTTACTCGTACGTAACAATACGACAAACAAAATTACGTCTAGGGCTTAGAAGCGGAAACTGTTGATCGCTCGGTACGGTGCTCAATGTGAGACCATATGGTGGTCTCGTCTTTAATTCGCCTTGCGATGGCTGAATGGAATCTATCACCCTATCTCCCTTATTTGTTATCGGCAGACGTGCAACGTCTTATTATCAGGTCAAATTGTTCGATTTGCTCGTCTCTTAATTTTCTACTAAAAAAGACAGCTATCTTGTTGCAATTACAGCATGCACTGCAATTAATTTTTGTTAAGCTGTAATACTGATTTTGATATTACGGTCACTAAGCGTGAATGTATTTTTTTTGCGTGTATTTCTTAAGTCACCGTAATACGACTACGAAGTTAAACGTCAATTATCACTAGGTCGCGTGATTATGAAAACAGTTATCAATGTTTCGGTTACTGCAAATGGAATTGGTGTCGATGATTAACGTTTGTTTCTCCTTTTCGTGACGTGTATTTGTATATTCAAAAAATTTATGATTCAGATATTAAGGGTAATAAATATAGTCATATAATTCTTATAACAAATAATGTAAATTAACTTCTTTATTTTATTATTATTTACCGTTGAATAATTCAAAGATAAAAATGAAAGTTGTTTTCGTAATACGACTACGAAGTTAGTGTCGAAAATGAAGTATTTTCCTTATACTATTTTTTAAATTATCCAACATGTTTAGTTTTTACGAAAAAGTTTTTTACGATGATCAAAGGTCAACGTAAGTTTAAGTCATTTATTTCTTTTATTTACTTATTCTTTTATTTTAAATATCTTAAGCTAATGAATACTATGTACTGACTTAATGGGCAAAAGTTATAAATGATAAATATGGAAAAGATTCCGGAGAACCGACTTCAACGCAGTAGCTCCAAACATGCTTGTGCGAATTCAAGAGTTTCACGATTTTCTCATGGGATCCATGATCTTAAGAACTTGACAATTTTTTTATGAAACCCTGGTATCCTCACTCGAATAAAAATCATTAAAATTGGTTCATAAAAAAAAGAAGTTGCCTAAACACAAATAAAAAATATATATATTCGGACGAATTGAGAACCTCTTCCTTTTTTCGGTTAACTCGGTTAAAAACAAAACCGTTGGACACTTAAACTTCTATAACTATTCACTAGAAAGCAACAAAAAATTATGCAAATATTTCTGCATTCAGCGAGTATAACATTGTTATCATTAAATCATTGCGCAGTCGGAGGTTATATGAAACTTATTGATAAACAAATCTTATGTAACTCAGAAAACCAGTTCGTAATGAAAAATCTGCAGCGCCGGGTGAAGGTCGTTTCTCGAACTTTCGATTATGTTGTCATTTACGATGTTGCGATTATTAAAGAACTAGTTGATGAAATCTTTCCACACGATTACAGTTGTGCAAGCCGGGTCAAATGTTAACTACTGGATAAAAAGTAAATAATATTCTGTTCTTGCCTTTTTGGTTTTTGTTACCTTCAAGTTTAAAGATTTTTTTTCTAACAAAGCTGTTATTGTCACCTACAGCACATTGTCCCACCCCTGGACCAGTTATTCTGCCTTGAAGCAGTAGTGTGCAAACATTGCAGTGTTTCAGTTTGAAGGGCATTTAGAGCTGGCGTAATCACTGGGCATATGAGACTGGAACTGATGTCTCAGAGTGACGGGCGTAGTGTGGTGTAACACAGACATGTTCTGGGTGACACAACACTTGTTATGGGCAGATGTTACACTCACCATCAGATGAACGTTTTGATCGTTTCGTCACATTCCGCAATTTAAAAAAACCATACTTCTTTACTTACATATAATAAAGAAAATATATTTATACGAAAATTGATTTCGCCTAGAATGCAAACCCGGGACCTGCAACTCAGTAGTTTATCGCTATCATTGTTAGTGTTAAAGTCATTAAAATGTCTAAGTCGGTAAATAGCCAATTCGAAGTATTTATGAATACTTCCGTCGCAGTTAGAGCTTAATAAACGTAATCATAGTTTGCACTTTACCGCTTCCTTCTTTGAGCGGGCAAATAATAATTTTCCATGTCTCATAACCGTCCGAAGTTTCTCGAAGACATGTGGTATATCGTAACCCGGCTGCGTTAAAGCGGGTGAAGGCCGTCGATAACACTTTCTCTGTTATATAACAGCGGTCGTGGGTTGCGTCCGCCTACTTCCTTCAGGCGTAACGAACTCTACTACGTTGTGACGCGACCTTCGTATTTTGTGTAGGTCAGCGGATTATTTAGAACAGGTCAACATTTAACGAGAATATCACCAGATGTAACAATTGTTTGTAGGCATATGTAGGCATTTGTAGGCGCCGTGTGGTCGCGGCTTTAGAGAATCTACCACCCCGTCTCATTCCGTGGGTGTCGTAAAAGTCGACAGAGGGAAAATGACAAACCAGGAGATGGGCAGCAGCTTCCTGGAAGCGCGGCAACTATGGCAAAAATCTTTGTTTAATGGCCGGTAAAAATAATTATCCCAATATCAAGTAAGTAACCAAATGATTTCTATGTTAGGAAAGATCACAAACATGGTCTTTAAGATGGTAAGTGATCCCTGCCTATATATTTTCATCCATCCTTGATGAAGAATGAATTCGTAAGTTGGTACCCCTGAGGACTGTACCATTGCAAGTAGTTGGGACTCCAGTTTTTCGTCACTATTCGTAATGCTGATGGTGGTATTACGTTAGACCGTTGTTCAATCCGACCCATCGCGACTCTACTACGTCATAATATTTGATGGTTTGTAGTTTACTCCTGGAGTCAGTATAAATGGAACCAGACTCATAAACCTTGTAGTACTTATTCGTTCCTTATTTTCAAAATGAATGAGTTTTGTTAGTTTACTACATAATTATGTATAATAATCTATTAAAATTGTAACAATATGTGATAGTGTACCCTAGAATGGTTGAATATTTTACATACATACATAGAGTCAAACCTTTTTCCAATATTAGGGGCAGGCAGAGGCTACACACGCAGACACACGAGACCTCATGGGTGGCGAATCACGTCTCCGCCATTTTGGTACGAGTCAAAAAAAATCTTATTCCCCATTGCGTTCCCACGAAGCAGTATAGTGATAGCATTGCATATTATAGGGTTATTCTGCACGAATAAAGGCTGTCCGTAAAACCTTAGTCGCTTATCACGTTATGACACTTCGGTAGGAAAGAGGCCGTGTTCCAGGGCGGTTCTCACCGCCCAGAGTTACCGACACACAAGTCGACAGTCCGAGCGGAGGCCCGCAGCCTCCCTCGAGGAGATATTCACAGTAGCGCAAGCACGCAGCGAACGCGACAGTCCGAATTTCGATGTTTTTGTAGGAGTAATATTTATGTATTTATGTTTGGGTCAAACCAAACCTGGCACGCGGGCCCTGGGTCCGCGAGCACAGCATCCGATGAAGCTGTAAAAGCCAAAAGGCTAACAGCAATTACATCACCGAAATTATATATAGGAAAGAGGTAGGTAATATAATCAATCAATATATT
This sequence comes from Luehdorfia chinensis, assembly GCA_019845155.1. Lineage (NCBI taxonomy): Eukaryota > Metazoa > Arthropoda > Insecta > Lepidoptera > Papilionidae > Luehdorfia > Luehdorfia chinensis. Next base: position 6,829,715 of record JAHVAK010000025.1, on the reverse strand, counting down.
CTTTATTGTACACCAAGTACAGGAATAAGCACAAAATAACAAAAAATAATATATACAATAGGCGGTCTTATCGCTCAGAAAGCGATTTCTTCCAGACAACCATTGTAAACTATTATACTCTACCTATCCTTTATTTTAGTCTTTCATGAGCTTGGTTGAAAATTTGTTTGTTTTGTTTTAACTGTACTGCATAACACCGCTCTAATTTCTTCCTCTGCAAACACATCGTATCATTACTTCCACTAAAAAGATTTATAGAATAGCTATCCATACTAATGTTATAAATGCGAAAGCCATGCTCTCTGTCCCTCTGTCTGTTTGTTACTTTTTCTCGGTTTAAGCGCTGAACCAATCTTGACGAAATTTGACACAGAGGTAGCTAGGATATATATCTATAGGATAGGTTTTTTCAATTTTATCCAGGCAAATCAAACAGTTCCCACGGGATATTTAACAACGCCTATATATACGAGGATAAAGTCGCGGGCATCAGCTAGTTTGAAATAATCTATGGTTGTTGCTTTGATCGCGAACCGACATCCGTTATATGATATGCACGTATTAAATCTGGCATTACGCAAAGTAATAAATATTTTTATGTGCATAATTCGAATTGCGCGATTAAAGTATATACGTGTTAAGATTACAATAGGGTTGGCAGACTTACGAAAATATATTTTCAAAGAATTGAACTTATAATCGACGTCCGCTAGGGTCAGATTACACGACTTATACGCCGCGTGTCCTGGGTACGCATCCCAGCCGGAGCCAACATTGGTGCAAAAACACAACTTTCGGGTCTGGTTTTATTGTGCATGTGGAATTTATGTCTGTAAAACGCACCCACGATACAAGAGAAATACTACGGTGAGGCATCGTTTTTAAAAAAGAAAAGAAAAGAAATAAATTTTGTGGAAAATTAGATCTATCTGATCTACTATACTCCCCAACAAGCAAAGTTGTCTTATGATATTATATTTATAGGTTATAATTTAAGTTTTGGTTTTATAAGAGCTTTGTAGTGGTTTTGGTTTTCAAAGAGTTATCTATAAGTGGTTGAATAATTACGTTCGGTAAATGTTTACATTACGAAATTACAAGACAATCTTATATAGCTCTCAGCCACTACGTATACAAACCAATTTTATTAAATTTTCTGTCGCATAAACGTAAACTGTACGATTACTATTTAGTTGTCTTTGGTGTCTATATGAAAGTTTTTTATATATAATTGTATAATAGTAATTGGCATTTAACGAGGACTTTTAACGATTCCTATGCGACAATTTTGTAAAGGTTTAACTTTTACCTCCTATAAGACAATAACGTAGTAAACGTTTTGAAGATAACTTTTTTCAATCCAGCGCAACCATAATATAATCTTTACCAAACTAATAGTAGTCATAACGTTCGTCAATTTATATTTTTTTACGGTTGCTTAAGTATAAATAAAATTCTTTTGACCATAAAGGTCTCATATATTTATTTTCCACAACTTAAGACCTTTTAACGTACTTCATTCTAATGTGCCCCGCGATTCCACCCGCGTAAAATAAGTCGATCATATTACTGCGCCGCACGGCCTGGTACCTCGCTGACCTGAGGATTCACAGTTCATCCCTTCTCATTAATTTTCGGTTCTCAGCATGCTGCGCCTTAAGGCCGTAGCAAAAAGTTGAATAGCGTAGAACCTTTCCTCGTTAAATTGGCTATCTAATGGAAAAAAAATAATTGGATTAGTATTTCCAGATATTAACGCATTCAAACGTATAAACTCTCTAGCTTTATTATAGTAGTTTAAGAGAAATATTTAAACAGCCATGAACCTAAATAATAATGATAAAAATGTTAATTAAATTCGTAACACGTCTTTCCGCATAGCCCCAAATTTATACAGTTTTGAAAATTTAAATAACAATACTAAATATTTCCGAAATAAAAATTAGCTTAGATTGCTCTCTGAAAATTCCTCTACCCGCCGATAAAATTTCTTTCAAAATCGATTGCCGTTTGCCGTTTAGGAGATTAGCCCGGACAAACAAAAAGACCGACAGACAGACTGACCATAGTGTTAATAACGAGTGTTTGAGTTTTAGCATCCAAATGGTATGCGAATTACCATTTGAGAATAAAAAAAGAATTAAAAAACATGGCTTAGATGAGATATAACAACTTTACCTGTTAAAACTCATTTTATTATTCAACTGCTACTTAATCCGGAATATATTTGTTTAGTGGTTCTCTGAATGATTACTTTTAACATCTATCTGATTACTTTATAAACGGACGGTAGTAAGGCGGAATTAAGTGATTATTATACAAACATTGATAGTGATCCCAACGTTTATAAGACGAATATGTAACTAAAATTAGCAATAATAAAACTTTAACACGACTTTTATGTGAATTCTAGTTTAATCCTTTGCGCCTATTTCGCGTGAAAACGTTATCACTTTTATGCGACCATTTAAAGCCATTGTCTCGACCATTATATAATTAAATGTTGCTAGCGTAATAGTACTATAATAAATGGGTGAAGACTGTGTTACGTAAGAGTTACACTTCCTGACTTCTGCGCTGCGGTTCCTGGGTATCCCAGTCGAAACTAATTGAGGTAATAATTACACGGTACGAATATGTCAACAGACGTTTATTAACCGACTGGCGGCCGCACGGCACATCGATACAAAGAACACAATACGCGTAGGTACATACATAATGCTTAGCATCTACCTTATACATTACACCTCCACCCTTAATCTATACATATATATTCTTAATAACTATTTATCTTCATACATACAAAAGGCTTAACACTAATAAAACAATTAAACAATGCAAAACTTCCAAACTTAACTAAAACACCTCGTCTATACCGAAACGGATCGGTGGCCTACGATTTCGCGCTTTTGGTTCGGAACGTAGGCTCTGCAGCACCTGCAACTCTCGCGTGTCCCCCCCGTCTGCGGCCGAAGTCAAAGGTTTCCCGCCACCGACTTCCCCGCCAATCCCCGATGATTGCATCGGAAAGCTGATAAATGGATTGTAAGTGCAAATTGACCTATCGGTGCTCTCGTGTTCTGTACCTGTAGGCACTATAGCCGTCCGTCTTTTTATTTGATCGACATGTCTGACGTTTCCCTCCCTATCTCTGAGTTCATAATCCGTGCCCCCTAAATTGCTTTGATTGCCACAGCATTTGTTATGGGCATATGATATTGCACTTACCATCAGGTAAACGTTCTGCTCGTTTCGGCACTTTATGCAATAAAAGAAAAAACGTAGTACTACTTTACACTTTTTTGAGGAGCCATGGTAACTCAGGAGCTCGGCGTTCTACATGGGTTCTGGGACCGGACAACTAGCTGTCACAAACGATATAGGAGAAATCATATTCTAGGGAAACTTTTTCTTAAAATACTTCTTTGTTTTTTTATTACGAAGTTATTAACATTTTTTGTTTTATTGATAAATTACGGCCGATAGGTGTCCGGCAGAGTCGAATAGCACCTTCCGTTTTCCTACGGAGGTGTTGTAAGAGACGAATGAGGTATTGTACGGACAGCCTTCATTTGTGCAGAATACACCTTAAGCAATGTTGTCACTATACTGCCCGTGGAAACGCAATGGGGAGTTAGAATTTGACTCGTACCAAAATGGCGGCGATGTGGTTCGCCACCCGTACATTTCGTTTCCCGCGAGGGCAAAAAGTGGGCTACGTAAGGGGCCCTCTGACTGTTCCATAAATGGGAAAAAGCCGTGACTGTATGTTAAATTAGGTCACTAAAACATGATACTGTCGTTTACATCTTTTTATTTAACGCTCTAAAGATATATCTTTACATTTGTTTATTCCGTTATCATTATGTTTAACTGCGAAGAGCCTTGTAATACTTTTTTATGTGAGAAAATCTTTTTTAAAAATTTATGTTAACGCAGAATACTAGAATAATTTTACATAAGTTAATGACTTTAGTTTCGGAATATAGCAGTAAAACTGGTATTTATTATTATAAACACATCATCATCATCATCATCATCATCATTTTAGCCTATCACTAGTCCACTGCTGAATATCGATCGGCATATAATAACATATTTGTACATTTTATTTCAGACATCTTCGTGTCTGATAGTGCTTTAGTGATCATTGCTTAAAATGATGTGTTAGATATATCAAATTATTTATATGGTAATGAAACGTCTGAACAACGTATATCCCCATAGACAGTGCCCTCCCGTATCGGCATTCATGTGTTCCATTGTCTAGATAGTGAAAGTCATTATGTCTCTACATACGAGTATATCTCCTTATGTCAGCTTTTATCTCAGTGATAATTCGTTTTGTAATATTAACAGCTATTACTGATGGTCGTAGGTCATTTCCTTACGAAGCATAGTCGAAAAATTGTTGGCTATTGCTCATTCGTAGACTTTGAAAAGACTTATGACATAGTGGTGAGGAATGAATTTTGGTCGACATAGACTATGTATGGGGTGAACGGCAGCTTGATACTAGCACTGAAGTCATTTTTTTTCACTTTATGATTAGAGTACTTGTGTCAGGGTAAACAAGGCTTAAACAGACTAGTTTAACATCTAAAAAGATGTTAGACAAGGATGTGTAGCTTCTCCGTGTCTGTTTAACCTGATTTGAAAGAGAAAGAGAGAGAGAGAGAGAGAGTGCGTTTGGATTAAGAATGAATGATATGCCCATCAAATGCCGAGGATCAGGTTATATTAGCATCATCAGAGGAGTTGCAGGCGATAGTTAATATTATCCATGATTCTCTACCAAGCAAAGGAATGAAAATTAATGTAGATAAGACGAAAGTAATGGTTTTTGAAAGGAAAGAAAGTTTGACAGATTGTAAATTATGATTGAAGGAGAAAGAGTGAAACACGTGAAAGAGTTTGTACATTTGGGTTCAACGAGAGATGGAAACACGACAGTGATATTGAGCGAAGAGTGTTAGCAGGAAATGAAGTATATGGGGGCCTGCATAACTTTATGTGTAGCCAGAACGTAGTTCCGTTCTGGATACACATAAAGTTACATAAAAGGCACGACTGGTATACAGATACAGAGGAGTACTGGTCTCCACACTTATGTATAGTAGTGAGAGCTGGGTCTGGCAGAAGAAGCATGTAAATAAGATTAATGTATATTTAGAGTGACTTTGATGGCAAAGTAAAAAACAGCGTGATAAGGAACGTTGCGGTGTGGTAAAAGATTGTGAAAGAAATGAAAAGATAGAGTAAGTAATGCTTAGAAGGTTTGTTGAACACGTATAGAGGATAGATAAAACAAGATTGACGAAACAGAGTTATGAGGCGAGTGTGAATGGGTAAGTGTCGATGTAGGCGAACGTATCACGATCGCATCGAAGTAAGGAATAGCCACGTTAAAAGTACCTGCAACTGACGAGCTTGTATGAAACCCTAATTAAAGTAGAACAAGCTAAAGATGTGTGCCAGGATCGTAGCAAGTGGAAAGATGTGGTCTCTGCCTACCCCAATGGGAAAGAAGCGTGACTCTATGTATGTATGTATGTTTTACTGTTACACCTGCTATTTGTATTACACGTACCCAGAACTGATACAACTGATACATTATCACTCGTTCGAACCTAGATTTTATTGCAGATATGATATACCTGAATCCCACCTAAAGTACAATTACTATAAGGCCCAAGATGGCGAATATAGACATATCGTATGAGAAATTCGCAGAGCCATCCTCCAGATTGTTATTAAACTTTTTTAGATTATCCTACCATCGCGATATTGTTTTAACGCAGATATTAAATACTGGGCACAATTATCGCAATGTTAAAACAACATAAGACAAATTAAAAGTTTCATGGGAATTGAAAATAGGATCAATCTAACATAACCCAGATTAAACAGCAAACTTTAATACTGCAGCTCCATAGTGTCCGTAGGTAGCTCATAAATGGGTTGCTGAGACCGCGTTAAAACTTCATTCTCACAAAATAATAGCGTACAGTACTGTACGCTATTCTACTTCTGGTTTAGAAATACAATCTTTTACCACATTCAACTACGATTATTCACTAATTGTGTGTATTTCGTTAAGCAATAAAAACTTTTTAAATGTTTCGAAGGATGGCACACCTCCGCCAGACCTATTGCTGCAAATCTATCGCGGAGCACTGACGCCGCGTAGCCGGCGGTGCACTGTTGTAACAGAGCGATTATATAATGAGTCGTCATAGCCCCGTTTTGAAACACAAGGATTCGCGGTCGCGGCACTGACTGTCCGAGTTACGAATCACTAGATTTGGCACGTACGCGAGAGCGCGGCGTCGCGACAATAATCGATTCAATTTTTTTATTCTTTATTTTACTAGTTTTTGTCTCAACAATCTGTGCATTTGATCACTGAATTTAGATTGCAGCTTTTTGGCGGGCGTTCATTACTTCAACTTTCAACATTTAACTGCCATTGGTACACTAGACAATCTAATAGGCCTAAGTCTTACAATATCGCTTCTAATCGTGTTAATCTTATTAAAATTCATCTTCTTTGTCAGTTGCAGTTCACATCAACTACTTAATATGGATTTAACTTTATAATTTTTTAATTTTAATGTTTTTGAGGGACACAGCTATAAACACCAAATTAATATAAATCAGACTTACAGATAAAACACTCAAGCCGGTATAGTTACCACAAATTTTAGACAAGATAGGTATATAAAGTACATGCAATTACAATTATTATCTAAGATTTAATTATTAACTATGTGAAAAATGTTGGAAAATGGTTTCTATGAATTTACTTAAAGTTCAGTGAAAAATATCAAACTCTTAAACATTTTTTCTGGTTAAGGTCTGTTTGGCCGAGTTAGAACCGCGTTAATTTATTTTTTATTTATTTAAATTTCTATGTACTTAAATTGTACATATGGCGGACTTAATGCCTGAAGGCATTCTCTCCTAGTCAACCATAAAACTAAGCAGAGATAAACATATGATGGGCGGTGCAGCAAACATTGAAAAGAAACCACAGCTTTGGTCAATATCACTGACGACATACTACCGACTAGGAATGGAACACAGCGAACTTATTGTTCTTACCTTATTAGATTTCAGCAGTGCATTTCATACTGTTGATCATGACAACCTACTTGGTGTAATACGCCCTCTAAACGTATCTCCAACAGCGACTTGTTGGTTTCAGAGTTACCTGTCTGGTCGTCAGAAACGTATACGTATTAATGATACTCCCTTATCCTGGTGTAACGTATATGCTGGTGTTCCTCAGGGGAGCGTTGTATCTCCTTTACTTTTTACAGTCTTTATTAACTCAATAACAATTCAATTAACCTCGAACTACCACCTTTATGCAGATGATTTGCAAATATACACAAACTCCCCTCTTCACGATCTCTCAATTTAATATCGCATCGGTAGCTCTCGACTGATATCACGCCTCGATTGTCTGCCGCAAATAGTGTTTGATGGAACTGTTGTCCCTATCAGTGATATCGTGAAGAACTTGGGGATCCATATGGACAAAAATCTTTTTTGGATACGTCACAAAGAAGTTAGTCAAAAAATGTATGCTTCTACAGCCTGTTTACGAAGATTGCGTAACTTCCTTCTCATAGCCACCAAGATTGTGCTTGCTAAGTCTCTTCTTTCCCGATTTTCGATTATGCTGATGTTGGCTATCTTGACGTCAGCGAATCCCAGCTTGATAAATTTGAGCGTATCCAGAATTTTTGTATAAGGTTTATATTTGGCTTACGTAAATATGACCATGTTTCTCTTTTTCGAACTATGCTCAAGTGGTTACCAATTTGCCTTCATCGGAATGCTCAGATACTACATCTACTCTATAGTGTTCTCTTCAATCCTCTCTACCCTTCTTACCTCAAAAAGCGTTTTGAATTCCTTCATGATTTCAATTCGCGAAACTTAAGATCAGCAGAGAGTTTGAAGTTGGAGATGCTGCATAGTAGCAAATTTATGGAGGCATCATTTACTGCACAGGCTGTCCGCCTATGGAACGCGCTGCCTTTGACAGTGAAACGTGCACCACCCCTTCCAGTCTTTAAGAAACTTTTATTAAATCCTTATCTGTCTCTTTAGAATGTAATTTAGTTTTCGCACTAGCCTCTATTGAATTCTTATTTATATTATTTTAAATTGTATATACATATAAATCATATGTATTTATGTATGTATTTATATATATGTGTGTATTTATATATATTTATGTATGTATATATATTTATTTTTATTGTTCTTGATATCATGTGTCCATGCAGCGGTTATCTGGAAGATATTGCTGTCAGCAATAAGACCGCCCATTGCTCACTCTTAGTGTATCTTTTTTCCAATTATCTTTTTTGTCTTTTATTTTACATATAAGGTTTGTAATAAAATCTATAAATAAATACATACAATTATATCAATACATACACATTCAAATATACTTATTATACACATAAGGTGTATTAGTTAGTTCCATGTTTGACGTAAAGTATCATTCTAATATTATTATAATGGATAGGTATATCTTTTCAGTTTACTAAGAAATACCATTATGTCGGAGCGCATCGTCGTAAACCATAACCCATTGGTTTCACTTTCTATGGCTCAGTAGCTCCGAGATCGTCACTAACTTCATTGTAGTCTGTGATGAATTTCATGGTAACGGTATAGTTGCTTTCAGGTCACTAAATAATAACAGCATTTATACATCTAGTCTCAGACATAAGCCCTAAAACCCTGTGACCCCAAGTAAATGTGTTAATTTGCAAATAATGTTCTAATTGTCGGTGGCATCCAGATATAAATAATTTACAACGGACGGGACAACTGAACAAGTTCTACAAGCAATTAGAAAAGACACCAGACTATAATTTGGGTTAACTCTTAAATCAACCTCATACGAGGCATGCTCTTAAAGTACGTCTGCCACCACGGTGGTGGCGGAACCGTCCGTAGGGACTACTTAGAATAGACGATCCAGGCTCAATAGACAATTATGTTTATCAAAACAATAATCACCAACTACAAACCACCTGTTGGAAGATGTTTTCAAACCAACCGGAATCGGAAACAAATAATTTAAGTAATAGAGTATTTTATGAAGGAAGTCTACGGGTCGTTTGAATTAAATCTCAGCGGGCGCCCAAATCAAAACTGAAATTGACTTTATTCTCTTTAAAGCGTGCGCCCTTTTCCCGAGCTAACACGGGAAGAGAGAGTATTGGAGCGTTATTTGCTACACTACTCTATTACGGATCGGCTGATGAAGATGTAAAAGCCAAAAAAGGTTAACAGCAATTACATCACCGAAATTATATACGGATTGGCTAACATGCCTGGAAGTCTTCTTTGACACGTTAGTTGTATGGAAACCGCGTATACCAAATAGTATAGAAATTTGTATAACAAAAGTAATTTCCAACATTATAGCCGCATTTCTTTCATGTTTTCTTGATTATACATTTAGTGTAAGCAATCGCAGTATTGCTTTCTTTTGTCTATCATTAAAATATTCTTTATATTTCGACGTCTATTTCAAAGAAATTAGGTCAAGTCGATCAAGAAAAAGAGACTAGCCCCGTCTCAAGGTCTGTAACAATTTTCTTTAGTTTTCTCCACTTTAAAAAAAAAGTATTGTTTGATATGATACACTTTTTTCTCATTTCGCAATTACTGATTAAGTTTTGGTATCGACTAGAAGAATATACACGACAAAACGTTGTTTACCTTAGAGGATTTTAGGAAATAGGTAAATAATTGACTTGGTTTCTTAAAATGTTATTATAAAGAATGAGTTGCAATATAACGGCGATTTGTCGATCAATCTGTGATGTCACATTACGTCACCAACGTCAAGTATCACGGTAAATACTTCCGTTCGACGCCGTAAATGTTGTTAGGCAATTGGTCTTTTATGTTTATTTAAACTTATTTGCCCAGTGTTTGCATTGAGGTGAATACGAGTATCTTCCGCAAAATCTCATATGTGCTTCGCGGAGCGTGAAATGACTTGTGTTGTTTTAGGAAATGTACACATGTATAATATAATTTGTATTTAACGTGACAGAGTCACTCTGCACTTACATAATGGCTGTAGCTCGTAAATATGAGAGATAATAGAAGAGTTTTAAATTGCCGTTAAATCAAAAAAAAAATCAAATTAGAGTATTTTATGACTCTCTACATAATTGTAACTTGATGCATTTAGCATATAGTTTTTCTAATTATCTTAATCTTTCTGAAACACATATTGTTTTCTGAACAAAAAAGGTGGCTGCGGCAGCCTTAACAGCGTCGTCATCGTCAAATTTTGGATGAACACGTGCATATTATTTTGATAATAAAGTGAAAAAGCACTTAAAACTAAATTAGGGAATATGATGGAGGATGAAGTATGTATAAGGTTGTTTTTGTGGATTGCTGTGAGAGCAACTTTAGATCAATTATAATCTGGGCCGTTTTTATGGTGAAACAATACGCCCAATGATCATTTTCATCTGCCTGACATTTTTTAAGTTACCTTCCCAGACTTTTACATACAATACAATCTGTACAACCGGCACCTGTGATAGGTAATCCTTTCGGCATTCAGTCGATTTGAAAAATTTGTTTAAGGTCTCGGAACGGTCACTTATTTTGCGGTCGGAGCCACTGGGTTTGTTTGGCGCAGAAGACGACTTATTTTGTTTCTTAAATTCTGGGGCCAAAATCATGGACCCAACTAATCCAAATCATATTTAAGGCTACCTTTTTTTTCAATCATTGTTTTGATTTTTCTTTAGTAAACTAAATATTTTAAACTTGGTTAAAATAAAAACCGAAAAAAACTAGTACGATTTCGTAATAAAATTCTTTTCTTTAAGTTTCTGTTTTGTAACATTCAAAAATATCTTCACTCACGGCCATTGATTTGTACAACAACGCAATTTTCTTCATTGTATACGAAACGCATGAAACGAAGAACTTTTTGTCTTTTAGTGTTTTTTTTGGAATACTATTAACATAATATTAATATTTGGTTTAATAACATAAAAATAATATTTGGAAACGCCTGCCTTATTAGTAAGTGGTTCGCGGATTATTGCAAAAGATAGGAATAGAAGGAACTGAAATAAAACTGCTAAGATTATTCTCGGTACCACTACTTAATAGTTTTAATTCATATCACTCCATCTTTTGCATTTTTACAACGTTTAGTAAGTTAGTTTTTACTGAAAATTATTTTAGGAGTTGATTAAAGTCGATTACAATTAGTCATAATCGAGAGATGTCTCGTAAACGAAAATATATAAATTACTGACTGAGGGTATATATATATATATATATATATATATATATATATATATATATATATATATATATATATATATATATATATATATATATATATATATATATATATATATATACATATATATACGGATGGCGCAGTGGCTATACGATAAGCTTTCTGCGCTGTGTCGGCGGCTCGATTTCCGCACGGGTCAAATATTTGTATTTTTTACGGATACAAGTAGTTGTTCCGAGTTTGCGTATTTGTGCATATGGAATTTATGTAAAAATGCACCCATACTGAAGAAGTCCACGGGTTATCATTCTTTTTTTTATTATTAACTAATACATTTTTCTATTTATCCATACAATAATACCTACAAAGAAAATAGAAAAGCCATCAATTACAGTTGTCAGTAACAGTCGCTCACGTTGTTTCTCTTTGAAAATTCAAATGTTTATCGTTGTCGATACTCTTAATGGCTTTAACTTAATGTAAATGGTAATAACGAAAAGGAACATAAAAGAACACTCTCACTTTGTTGTTAGCTTAAACCTCGTCGTCCATCGGCAGCGAAACGATATGTCAATATTTCATAAATGTATTACTTCAAATAATTAATTATACAAAACGATTGTTTATTCGTACGTCAGGATGACATAAAATTTTTATAATAAGGCTTCGATACAGACTATTTTCGTGAGCTTTAAAAAAGGCCTTTGCCGGATTATATTGCCAAGGAATAGGGAAGCTACCCGCCAGATCGAATGGTTTGATTGGGGAGGACGTCTCATTCTAGGAGTAATATTTAGATTCTGTATACGAGTATATACACTCGGCGTCAAAAAAATCGCACATCCGAAAAAAATAATTTAAATACTATTTTAACACAACAGGCCAATGGCAATGGTTGCAAATTGTTGGCAAACCACAAGGTTTGAGGGTATCATTCGAAAGGTAATTTCACAAAAAAAGTTCTTAAAACCTAGTGTTACCCCCCCTTGCCTTGATAACGGCTTCCATGCGATCTTTCATGGACCTTACAAGGATCGCAACAGCCTCTTGGGGTATTTGTTCCCACTCTTCAAGTACCGCATCTTGGAGCTCTTGAAGAGTGGCTGGAGCTGGATCTCGAGCTCGCACGCGCCGTTTTAGGTCATCCCAGAGATGTTCTATTGGGTTAAGGTCTGGACTTCGTGCTGGTCAATGCATAACAGGGATATCGACCTCATGTAAACATCATGAATCCATTTCCGACATAACCAGCATACGGGGCCACATGTTCCTCCAGGATTTCAGTAATGTACCGACCAGCATTTAATGACCCTTGCCCACGGCCACCCCGAGTCCGGGAAACGCACACAAGTTCCGTTTTCCCGTCGACGGAAATGCCGCCCCAAAACATACACGAGCCACCCCCGTATTCGACGAATTCTTCGAAGCAGGGTTGTGTGAACCTCTCCCCCTGTCTTCTGTAGACCCTTCTACGTCACTACGTCTACGTTCAAACATACCAATATTTATATAAATATAATTCGTTTCTAGCCATTACAGCCATTTTTCGCGCAAACTCAGAGAGGTGCGATTTTTGTGACGCTGAGTGTAGTTCGCATCTCAGAAAAATTTCATAGCGCGATTATGGAATGTATAAAATATTTTTTGAGATTCCCATGTAGCGATATAAATGTTGCTACAAGCCTTTATATGGATATAATTAATAATTACCACTAATACACAATATACCACCCCCGAAGGTGTAAAAGTAAATGTCGACAGAGGAGGGAAAATAGAAACCAGGAGATGGACAGCAGCGTCTTCCTGGAACATCTGAATAAATAAACTGCGGATGCTAACCCACCTTACAAGCATGGAAACCCATAAGAAGAGCAACAAACTTTTGTGGCAATCTATGGGGGAGGCGTATGTTCAGCACTGGACTATTTATAGGTTGAAGTGATGATGAATAGTTTACATTAAGTTTCAAAGTACGCCAGTGACCTAGGTTCGGCACCCAATGCCGTGCCGACACCTCTGAAACTGTTAATTGCAATTTTTAGTGATGTGTGTTTTAAGTACTCGAAGAAAAACATCGTGAGGAAACCCGCATGTCTGTATGAATAATATTATTACAACATGATAAATTAATGGACATGCATCCGTATACGGGTATCCATAAGCATTATATAGTAACTCAGAAAGATTTTATTGGAATGACGTTTTCCATAAAACTTCTGATGCCTTATTTTTGATATATATTTTTTCTTTTCGTCTGAATTTGAGTATCGACATGGTCTAAAATTATGACAACATCAGCCATAGCCAGATAGATCTTGGCCTAGATAGGTATTGCTTTCAAGGGACCAGCTTGCACGAACACTTTGTTCACCATGAAGTTTCGTTTGATGCTAAGGATGTGGTAATTTGCACATAAAGTTTGCATTGTGTTTTAATCTGTGGCCCTAAGTATCAGCAAGCTGAAGGTAAATGGTCCGGCAATATAGCTAGCAGAACCTTTAACCTTTGGGAATGATAGGTTCTCGAGTGGCAACCTCAGCATCCGGATGCATTGAAGGGCGACCCCGCTACTGGATGGAGCGACGATCTGCTCGGTTTGCATGTCGATGGATCTAGTGCCTCAGTGCCATATTTTGTGACAATCTTTGGAATAGGCCTATGTTTAGGAGTGGACTTGTGATGAATTTGTAGAACAGACGGAATATATGCAATAGTGCACTTACGAACAATTCTTCAAACAGTCCTTTAAAAACAGCTGCATACAAATTATTTTGGTTTTTGTTTACTGCTTAAGACGTGAAGGGAAAGGCTTATGTTTTGTGTTCATATGTGAGTATGTGTTCCATTTTTTCTTATTCTTTAATTGTTATCACGACAGCAGTTGGCAGTTAACTTTGGCAGTTTAATTGAGTTTTGTGTTTAGACGATGCCTCTTTCGTTGTACGTTTTACATTCCAAAAATTATAATAATTGTATGTATTTGGATAATATAAATATAACTCGGTAATCTGTAGACTGTCTAAATTGTATTTTAGTAATATCTCAATAGAATGAAATGAAAAGTAATTAAAAAAAAACATCTAATTCACCTGGCCATTTTTCACACACCTTATGGGTTACTTGTCTATAACATAATTGGGATTTGCTTCCCTGTTGCACTAATATATCTACTCCTATATAAGTGTGGCGATGTTTGCTGGAATGTTTCTAGAAATTCTGAACCATAATATCATATCATATGTTATTGTGCATGAGGAAGCTCAGAATCGCTCGAAATGATGATGATGATGAATGTTATTATTAGGCTTATTATCATTAAGATGACATTAAGGTATGATTAGTCACAGAATTTTTTTATCGTATTATTGTTGTAGCAGTAGAAAAAATTATGCGTGATATAATCACGGATTACACACATCGGAAATGGTGCCTGACCTAAAAGAAGTGTAATTTATAAGAAGAAAATAGATAAAAAACACACGTTAAAATGTAGCCACAGTTTCTTTTTCATAATTTTCTAGATCATATTCTTGAGTCACAGACATAATGAGCACTCGATCTCAAACTGTTTTGTTGTTTCACAATATTTATTCTTATACTCTTATATGCATTAACCACCAATAAATCTATTATCTGTTTGTCTGTTCGACCGGATATATCTTAAAACAAACATATTTTAACATTTAAATTATCGCTTATACACAGTTAATGAATAGTATATTTGAAAAAAATATATACTTACAAAGTCGTGGGCGCAAATAATTCTCAGTATATAAAATAAAAGAAGGAAAATCCAAAATTTGTATCGAAGTATATTGTATTTACGTAAATTGTATTGCATTGCACAATAAACAATTTACAGTACAATTAAGGGAAACTTTTCTTCGAATAAAATTATTTTTTTATTATTCATCGTATCTTAATGTTTTTAATTTAAATGCAGCGTACAAAACAAATGTATTCTTTCTAACTAATAAAAACTCAGTCATGGACAAATTGTATAATAAAGTTGAACTTATTGCAAACCCGCTTGAGAAACCAACCTACCTAATCTCGATGTAGGAACGCGAGAATGAAACACGATTTTTAAAATTCGACCATTTTGTAAGAGTGTTTACCAACACCGGCCCCGGGCTTACTGCAGTGAGATGCGTTGCCACAGCTCGCCGTTGGCGCCATTTACTTGTCCGATTCGTCTGACATCAATGTTTTGCATATTCATTTGTACGCCGGTCGTATTTCTTATAGAGTATTTAGAGTTGCGGAAGTTATTCTAATGTAAATGATAATAACATTATATTATATAAAATAATTAAAGTTAACAATCAAAAATGTCGCACTGTTGAGTACCGGCTTCCCCTCGTTTTTTAAATGGATTTTGGAGCCGGTAGAGTTCTCTACGCTTCTCCAGTCTAGTAGATTTCGTATATATTTCTTTTCTGACACGAATTATAAAATTTAGTGTTTGCATTACAATGACAAACGTAACCGAAATGTTACTTGATCTGATGCAACGATGAAGCGACTCTAGTTTGCATAATCATCTTTCACTTACCAAATATTTTATCAAGTCATTTATTTATTATCATTAGCCATAAAATCGATAAACGGGAATCGATGGAAATAAAAGGTTTTATAATATCACTGTTATACACAGCGAATTAAATCGATCCTAGATAATTTAGAGATCCTAGTAAATTATCTAGGATCGATTATATAGGAATGATATAGGAGGAAGGTATTATGCTTTAATGTAATGTAACGAACGTATATTATTTAAGTATCTTATGAGGTGGGATTCTTGGTAGTTCAAATGAGATCTTTGTCATTTAATATTGTACGGAGGGGATGTTTAGTCCGAATATAAAATAACTGCATAAATATATAAAAATAATACCTACAACGGAAAATTGAAAATTCTTCATCGTTAAACATAATAGCCGTAGAGATTAATATCTATTCTCTAGTAAACAGAAATCTGTCATTAATTTACGTGTGTAAAATTAGCTTTGAAATTTGTATAAAAGCTTTTTTCCTTCTACCTTATCATCCTTTACACAAAATTCGTCTAAGGAACTAAGCACAATTTTTTAACGTAAATGTTAAGGTCAGCGCTGTGATTCCTAACTGCATTAATATTACAGACGTTATATACATTATAATGTTATCAGTATTACCATGACACGTGACCAGTTCAAACAGCCTTTGACATTGTATGGAACCAGTATAAAGTATCGTTTTCGTAACGTCTGTGCCCATTGCACATGTGTGTACATTGCGTATTCTTTCGTGCTACTGCCATTGATTCTTTAATATTATAAATTGCATCGTACATAGATAAGTGCAGATAATTAATTACTTGTGTAATTAGCACTTTGACAGCACGTTACATAAGTACCGCAGCAAGCAATTACAATAGCTTCGAGTGCCACGGCCCTCATTACTGTGGAACCTTGACTCAAATTAGTTCAGGTTTTGCAGTTGCAATTAATTGAAATGTTTCATAATAAAATGGCCACTGGACACAGTTCCCATAGGGCAGTGGGTCATGGGTCTATATTTTGTTTCTCTGACATATTGTATTTATTTATTTTTTATTTGATAATGTGTCGAGACGAGCAAAACGTTCAACTGATGGTAAGTGCAACGTTTGCCCATAACAGATGCTGTGTTACTCGAATATTTCTGTGTAGCACCACACTGCGCCCGTCACCCTGAGACTTAAGTTCTTAAGTCTCATATGCCTAGTGATTACGCTTTCTCTCAGTGCCCTTCAGACCAAAACACAGTAATGTTTGCCCAATACTGCTTCACGGCAAAACAACTGGCCCTGGTGTGGTACTTAGCTGCCGATGAAGATGTCAAAGCTGAAAAGGCTAACAGCAATTACATCACCGAAATTATATAGACGTTACATTGAATGCGCAGAATGGAGGATGTGAGATAGGATGAGAACTTCTACTAACTGGAAGATGTGACAGTCAAAATTAGCAAGTATAACACCTTACATTATAATTATTTATTCATTATAACACATTTTTATCCTCATAAAAATCAATAGATTTTTCATCTCTAAAGTTAGAAATTATACCTGGAGAATGGTTCTGGACAGTTCTACCTCGTCCATTTTCCATTCGCCTTTTAATTATTTAAGTTAAATGAATATCCTAGGCTAAGGTGCTTCCCATTTTTAAAGTGATGACATTTTCGTCAACTTACATCATTAATCTCGTACCTTTATGAATATCGAACGCATCTTTCGAATTCAGTAAACTTACTTTCATGATGGTTCTTGTGATACCGCTTACACAATTCTATAACTTGCTTCATTAACACTAGTCACTTCACTTATATTAAATGTATTAGTATTCTTCTGTGCTTTGAATAATGACTGGTCACTAATGACAGTGCATTTATTAACGAACACTTCACTGTTAATATATGGTTCGAATGTTCAAGACGTATTTGAATCAGTGTTTGTGACTTGTATTAATCGCTGCACTTCTCCCACGTTTTCTCCATGTGGTGACATTCACTAAGTGAAACTATGATTGCAATTAATGACATTCGTTTATTGATTGATCTAAGTTTATAAGTTAATAATTATTAAACATTAAAATATAAATTGTCATAGAAAAATCAGGTAATTAGTTAATATCCGATGAAGTATATGTGATTGTAGCATCGGTACAAAACATATAAACAGTTATCTAATCGTGTACATAAGAGTGCATTTAAAAAAGTTATTGACCGATTCTACTAGATGTAACTCATTAGAGGAATATCAGACATTTAGTTTAATAGCGTGAATATTTTAAGTTTCTAAATTTAAATATTGAATTTTAGGTAGAACAGTCTAGTCTAGATCTTTATACGCCAGGGATAACGTTAAGCTTAAAAATACTGCAAATGAGTGTACATTCTTCTTATATTGAGTTGTTAAAAAAAAAACTCATAAAAGCTCGGAGTTCGATTGTTTTTATTTAAATTATTAAAAGAAAACTTTCGTTTAATAATGCAAATCTATTCGGAATATACAAAATAAGTGAAAGAATTATGGAACTCTGTTAGATCAAGCAAATAACGAATTAATTTTAAAAGTACTAAACGTAACCGACAATGTATTTTCGGGTGTTCCGGTATGGTTCGCGGCACCTTCACGACGCGACTCCGCGTGGTGGACTGGCGAATGCCATTCGGTGCGATAATCGCCCCACGCCGGCCGCAGGGTTACAAACGCAGCGTAATATGTTACGATGGGCCTTATGTGGACTTGTGGGTCAACTTTTTCGGACAGGGTTAAGCTGTATGATTTGTGTGCGTTACCGATCGCATATAGTAGGTTTAACACTTTCGCTCGTGTACTATTGTCGTTTACAATGCTCTAGTTTGTTATAATTTTGTTTGAGTAATTTTTGAGCGGATTTAAAAACGAGCAACACTTTCACCTTTTGTTAAGCGCAACGTCTGCCCATAACAAATGCTGTGTCACCCAGAACATTTCTCTTTGAGACCACACTGCGCCTGTCAACCTGAGACGTCAGTTCTTAAGTCTCATAATGACCAGTGATTACACTAGCTCTCAGTGCCCTTCAAACCTAAACACATTGATGTTTGCGCACTACTGCTTCACTGCAGAATAACTGGCCCTGGGGTGGAACCTAACTAAACGGATAGGTTATAGTAGATAGGAATCCTACCACTAGTTGTGTCGAGTTTACGTTGCGTTAAAAAAAACTTGATTATAGATAAGACTGAAACAGTATTTAACTTAAAACAACCTAGTGTTTTTGTTTTTTCGACATTTTAAATTCAAGCAACCATTGGATTTATTATATTGACCCGCCGCTTGGAGAAATTATATAACGTTGTATAAAATAATGTAAAAAAGTAAAAAGTAATGTAAAAAAGTAAAAAGTAAAGTTTCAGCCTATAAAAGTCCCACTGCTGAGCACAGACCTCCTCTCATTTCTGAGAGGGTTTTGGAGCTAGGACGAATCCGCCACGCTGCTCCAATGCGGGTTGGCGGACTGCATATGTCCTCGAAATATTTCTATTCCTCGGACATGCAGGTTTCCTCACGATGTTTTCCTTCACCGCTAAGCACGTGATAAATCAGCACTTAAAATTGAAGAACAATACGAGTATTAGAGGTGCTGGCACCGGGGATGGAACCCAGGTTACTCGCTTACTATGAAATTAAAGGCGAGCACCAGGCCTCTGAGCTACCACGGCTCATAATATGTGTCTTCCGTTAATTTTATTCCTTATCATCATGGTAGCCCGTCGCAAGTGGACACTTGTGAATATAGTCCGCCCCCCAATAGATTGTCATAAATCACGCTTAGACTTATTTAATAAATCTTTTTTACACTTGGGCTGAAAATACTTATTGAATTTTATAATTGTGGATTGACGTTATCTGGTGGTAGGATTCTTATGTAGGATTCTTATATAGGCATCCGTCTAGGTAGGTACCACCCCTGGGCCAGTTATTCTGCCGTGAAGCAGTAGTGTGCAAGCATTGCTGTGTTTCGGTTTGAAGGGCTCTATGACCTAGCGTAATCACTAGGCATTTGAGACTTAAGAACTGATGTCTCTGGGTGACGGGCGCATTGTGGTGTCACACAGAAGTATTCTGGGTGACATAGCATTTGTTGTGGGCGGACGTTGCACTTACCATCAGGTGAACGTTTTCCTTGTTTCGTCACTTTCTACAATAAAAAAAAACTATCACTCTGTTTGTAGTCCACTGCTGGGTATAGGCATCTCCAAGATGGGGCAATTTGCCGTAATTGATATGCTTGGATAAAGCACTACGATCCTCTGGATTTTTTTAAATTGGTAATTCCGCCCTCTGTCATGCTTTAGATGCATTTCCCTTAATCAACTGTTGCTAAACCCACAGGATGAGATGGGGTGGTAGATTTTCTAAAGCCGGGTAACAGGCAGGTACCATACGATATATGGAAGTCAGACAGGCTTAATACACTTCAGGAAAACCCTACGCCCCTCCGTCCCATTATTTCCGGAACAGATTTCTCATAGATCATAGTACCTATGAGAAGTCTACGGTTTTGAAATAACATATTACATTTCTCAGTACTTCTGAGTACAATTACATTTGCTGTTGGAGAATTGACCGCGACGTATTTCGATGTATGGGAACATTTTTTCAACTACAAAGCGAAGTCTGTCCTTCAATCCGGCTAATCTTTACATTAGATAAATTTTCGGTGCTTTCATACTTTATGAACTTCAGTTCAGTCTTCAGTAAGGTGAATTATTATGGTACTGTCTACATACTAGTTTGTACTGAATCCTCGGTGCGTGGGTCAGAATTTTCTCGGCGTACTAGAATATTCGATGGCATAATATATACTTAGGTATATTATAAATGAGACCTGAGGGCAAGTTAGATGAGTCCGAGTTTAGAAGAGCTACAGGTCAAATCAAGAGGTAATGACAAGTTTATTAATCAGGTCTTCTTTATTTGAGTGAAATATGTACTTCTATATACGGAACGGCATTTTATTGAAAAATAAAATCAGAACCAGCGCGTAACAATATAAGAAAAAGAGCTTTAAAAATATTTTTTGGTGTTACAACACTTTTGCACCTTGTGCACGCAGTAGGGAAATCGAATTCTTGTCTGCTGACGATCTTTCAAGTCAATATGTTTGATCCTGCCATGTGCACTTATCCCGCAAATCGTGCAGGTCGTTGCTTCATCTGTGTTTCCTGGTATGAGGTTGCCACTCGAGAACTTTTCTTCCTCAACGATTATCGGTTCTACGAGTTATTTGGCTCATTACGACCACAGCTTGCTGATCCATAAGCTGCGTCGGTTACTCCATTTGCTGCGGATATCATCGTTACTTGTTCTGAAGTTATTTAGTTAGAAGAAATTTTACGCTAGTAAACATGTTAAACTGCTATAAAAATGCAAATATAGATTCATCGAGTGATGTAAACTCGGTCCACGTAATACAATTGATAGTCACACGATCGTCCTAAATTGTTCGATTGTGAAAGATACCCATCTTCTGTCTTCCTGCCACGTAAGTTTGTTTGTATGTTTGTGATCCGATACTGACATCAGAATTATCCGAGTAAATATGATTATGTACATGCACAGAACTTTTCATTATAATATGTACTACGTATGTACATATGAGAGTACTAAATGTATACGTATTGAATGAATTCAAATAAAAATCACGATTTACTTACGTATTTATAAGTTGCGCGCGTGTTTCTAAGTTATAGATATGGCTGTAGCACGTAAATGGGACATTGACAGCACAACCGGGGAACTAACAACATCACATCTCTCGCAGAATATTAGCGTATTTCATATGATGAGTTTATGGTAGAAAGTGATCTAATGGTAAGTGCAACGTCTGTCCATAACAAATGCTGTGTCACTCAAATCATTTCTGTGTCGGCACCCGGTCACCCTGAGACATCAGCTATACGACAGAATAACTGGCTATAAACAAAATGCATAATAAATGAAACATAGCTACATTTAAACTATCCTTTTTCGAATTCACTTTCGTTATCAAGAAAGTGGCAGGGCGAAGACCTCGTTCCAAGGAAACGATCTCGTTTTCATCCAGAAATCGAAAGTTCCGAGCACGGGTACTTTACGGAGGCTTACGTCATCAATGTCTGGCGTATCGTACAAAGCTTTCTTGTTTGTAGTGATCGTCAATTGTCAGTTTCTTTTTACGTGAAACTTTTTTGGGTGCGATGAGAGTAAAATTTCAAGGTCGAACCTAAGGTGCAGGCAGCGTTTACATGAAACGTTTTTTGAAAATTTTTTGAGCAACGTTTCGGTTATTCTTAATTAATATTTAACGTTTAATAAACAATGGTTTATATAAGATTAAACGGTTATTTCACAGCGAGTAATATTTTTGTTATTTCATGTTTATTTATTTTTATTTAATTAATTTTTTTAATTTATATAAGTTTCACTTCTGTCACATATACTGAGTTGCACATGCTCTTTATTATTATTTAATTTTGTAGACCAAGTAGCATAACAACGTTTTAATTTAACAGTGTTTTTTAATATAAATTGCTCACTCAGGCAGTGGTGTGATGGACAGTTTCAATTTCGTAACTGTAAAATAATGTAAAGATGGTTTTAGACTTTTGTTGTTACTAGTTCTCAGTTCCAGGATCAGTTTTTAAAGCGGAAGTAGAGAGGACCGACTTGTGCAGGATCACGCAAATGGGTCGTATTTGAACGGTCGCTTTAAAACAAACGCAGTCTTGCAAATATAATAAAAAATCAAAAAAATCAAAAAATATCGAGACATTAGTGTCTATAAGCACAAATTACAGATCTGAACACTAATTTAACATAATAATAATAGCTAAGAAAAAATATAACTTAATTTTTCCGCAACATTCTAGGATTTTCCTGATACTTCACATTTTAGTAATTGCATTTCACATTTTTTCTGTGATAAGATCAACCATTTACGATTTTTTTTATAGTAGAAAGGGACGAGACAAGCAAAACGTTTACTTGATGGTAAGTGCAACGTCTGCCCATAACAAATGCTGAGTCATCCAGAACATTTCAGTGTGGCATCACATTGCGCCTGTCCCATTAAGACATCAGTTGTTAAGTCTCATACGTGGTTACACTTGCTCTCAGTGCCCGAACTACAGTAAAGTTTGCAGACTATTGCTTCACGGCAGAATAACTAACCCTGCGGTGGTACCTACCTAGACGTATTTCTGCATAATCCGTGTCTTTTTAGATACGTCTTGACTACACATAAAAAAGTGTAGGGCCTCATACACTTGATTTCATGCCAACACTCTTCGCTCAATATTACCATCATACTTTCCGTCTCTCGTGAACTTTATATCCAAGTATACAAACTCTTTCAATTGTATCTACCCTTTTTTCTTGTCTCAGAGCGCAGGAGTTCGATCTTGTTGGCATGGTTTTCCAGGTTCTGACATTTTTTTATTAACTCTTAATGAGATAAATATAAGCGAAAGATCAATGGGCAGTCGATAGAGAGGTGACCTAAAACGACATCCCACCTAGTATATGGCGTGTTATGCGAGTAGTAAGAGTGGCTTGTTTTAAAGAGCAGGACCCTCGTTGATGACCTTGAGACGAAACGCCATTCGCCTATCGCATGGCCTAGTGATCAAGAGTACCCGACTTCTACGCCGCAGGTCCTGGGTTCGAATTCCAGCCGGAGCCAACTGCATTTTAATACTGTAGCCATGTGCTTAAACGGTTTTGGTTTGACTTACAGACTTGAAGTTAATTTTTTCTTCAAAAAAACTTAAAAAAACTTAAAAAAGTTTAAAAAAACCTGTGTTAGGGCAGGCCCGCTCTTCCGATTTATATACACTTTTCATATACACTTGTCTTTAAACGGTGAGTACAGGTGACATACATAGTAATGCTAATGTTTAGTTAGTTAGGCCACCAGCTGTACTCGTATAATATATTATGCGCAGATGACAACGATACACCAGAAGGATATTAAAGAAACACATTATATCAACGCTTTTCATGAACATTAAATTTCGTGCAAATTAAAAAAAAACTGTAGATGCATTCCATAGTCATATATAACAACCCGAAATTTAACAATTTACACGTGATCAACGATAAACGTGGCAGAAGTGTACAATGTACACCTCTGCCTCGTATATTATATTGCTTTGATATTCGAACTCTAAATATACAGCTTAAATGAGGCTTACAGCTTAAGTAGTTTCAAAGTGACGAGACGAACAAAACGTTCACCTTATGGTAAGTGCAATATCTGCCCATAACAGATGTTATGTCACTCAGAATAAGGCAATAGTTCTTAAGTCTCATATGTCCAGTGGTTACAGTACCTCTCAGTGCCTTTCAGACCGAAACACAGTAATATTTGGACACTACTGCTTTACGGCAGAATAACTAGCCTTGGTGTGGTACCTATCTAGACGGATTCCTACATAGGAATCCTACCACCAGTAAACCTCTTACCATAAGGTGAACGATTTGCCCGCCCGTCACTTCATCCAATAAAAAAATCCCTAAAATTTGCTTAGAAAATCACTTTATCGATTTATTCTATGTTGATGCAACAGACCAACTGGAGTTTAATTTGAGCGTTATATAAACGGTGATACGGCATACGTGATCGCCCGCGCATTGTTGCCCCCGATGTGTAACTGAGCTGTTTCGACCATCCGACTTAACGCAACAGAGCTGTAGAGCAGAATGTTAATTTAGTGAAAAATTGCGTACTAACCCGACAGAATGTATTGTATACGTCAATAGTTGAAATTTCCAAGAAATTAGGCATTATATCCTGTGTTATACATATAATTCCAGTTATCAATAAGACCAGAAATATTAACAGGTACAAAGACAGAACAGATATTATTATAATCCTGAGACCGGATTTACGTATTTTATGGATATTTTTTATTGGAGAAAGTGACGATACGAGCATTACCTGCCCATAACAAAAGCTCCGTCACCCAGAACATTTCTGTGTGGTACCACACTGTGCCCGTCACCCTGAGACATCAGTGCCTTAGTCTCATATGTCCAGTGATAACACTAGCACGTTGTGGCCTTCAGACCGAAGCACGGTAACGCCACCACACACTACTGCTTCACGACAGAATAACTGGCCCTGCGGTGGTACATACCTAGACGGATTTCTGCATAGTAAGGATCCTACCACCAGTGAATGTAATTAAAACGTACCGGATAATGCAAGGCTGGAAGCTTCTAAGAATGTCTTTGAATGCTTTTTTCATGGCCTCCGTTAACGAACATCTCAAAGAACTTTCATTAAATTAATTTTTACTTTTGGTTGGATGAAACCTTAAATCATACTGTCCTAGATACGAGTCGCTAAATGTCAGACTAACACAACTATACTTTTATTGCAGAATTATGAGATCATATAAACTTTTGAAGAAGTAGAATTCTCTGACATAGTTATTATATCATTTGTAGATATTTTTATCTTTATAATAATTAACAAAACCCAGTAGCAATAAATAGACCATTATTTATGTAAGGTAAAACGTTAAACCTTTTAAGACATTACAATGAAAGAAAGTTAGGCTGGGTCTATAATCTGTCATATTTTAAATGAAGATAAGTTTAGTCGTTTGTAAGTAATATGAGTTCAGACAAACAAGCCCACATACAGACAGAGAAGGAATACATATTGTATTTAATTGTATGTTTTTTTTTATTTACGTTAGACGCGAAAGTCTCATTTCAGTTTTCCTTCTGCACATAATGCTGCGGTACACGGTTGTGTAACATAGGAAATGCATAGTTCGCTGCATCTCAAACCAGTCGGTTGCATGGCCTGCCCGGTCCGCTGCAATTACCCACTGCTCGAATAATAAACTGATCTAACCAGCCTGTAATCGCTCTATTCATGTAATCCTGGCACCGACTTACCGCATGCCTACCTGTTTACACCTTTGACTATTTAAAATGTTGTCTAATTAATCTAAAATAGACTACCATTTATTGATATGTCCTCTTGACCGATTTTAAGGACAGCCATACCGTACCGATATCCGTGCCGTGGTGACGGCTTAACAGAATCCACAACTACATATCACCCTGCAGGTGTCATAAAAGTCGACAGAGGGAAAATGACTACCAGGAGATGGGCAGGAGAATCTGAATAAATAAACTGCGGTAGCTAACCCGCCTGCCTAGCGTGGCAACTATGGCAAAACCCTCCAAAATGAAAGCTACAAACTTGTGGCAATCTATGGGCGAGCAATATGTTCAGCAATGGACAATTGATAGGCTTAAATGATGATAATGATACTATCGGTTATATGCGTTTAATTTCTAAGGTTATGTTAAAGGACCGTAAGCGTCCGCGCGAACACGGAAATCCTCAGTCATTGTCCTTTTCCCGAGCTTGATTTAGATCTAACGTATATAATAAGTGTCAGAAATATGGAGAAACCTAATGTATCCTACTGTGAAAATGTATAATTTGTGTGTTAGTGTAATTTGTATGTAGAATTATTTGTTATCGCTAAATTAGAGCCTTCGTTAATAAGCGACTTTCATTTACAATTGATTCAAAGCACATTACTGTTATATGACTTATAGTATGACAACGAATATGAAACCTATTCCTAAGCCTATTCATAATATGACTTATATTATGAATAGGCTTACGTTTTAACGGTGTAACACGCGATGCTAGCATCGAAAACTTTCCATATTGATTTTAAAGAATACTCTTTATTGCTCTTCAAAAGCTAGGTAATATACACTATTTCATATTTTCCTGGCGCATTTTAAGAAATTAACTTTCTTTCCCTATTATAATGGATTTCCACAAAGTAACGCCTGATTCTATAACTAGCAATACTGTTGATATTACTAATATTCATGTACCACTCCAGAGAAGTTAAAAAGCTTATGCGACATATGGAGACAATAGTCAAATGGCAGTTTCGATCCTGCGACGTCGTGTTTCGCAATCCGTTTCTTAAACTATGTGGCTATCGGCGACTAGTTGTGGTGCACTAAGTGAAACACATTGATTGTCTGAGAATGGAATCCCAACTGGAAAACATCCATACCTATTGAGAATATAGCTCCAATAAGCATATCGTAGCTCGACTGAAGGCATTCGGCGGTATATAATCGTGCCTGTATCTCGCTATGCTAAGCTGTAGCTTATTGCTATAACTAAGCTATACCTTAGCTATACCTTAGTTCGGTCGTATACGACCGAACTGCGATAGGTGGGTCTAACCACTGCCACCAGCTTAGCATTCACCCTCTATAAAGAATCGAAATAGAAATGCTGCGGTAACAACTTCTTACATTTAAATAAAACTACTTTTTTACGGATTTTATCGCGTTTAATTTTGAACTATTTTTACCCGACGTTTCGGACGCTTTACAGCACCCATGGTCACGGGGGGACTGAGGTGACAGTTGTCCCGATGTCATAGTTAACCCGGAGTACCTTCAGCTTTTAATTATTATTTGTAGTCCGATCTACGCAGAAAGAGCTTACTGTGTCTTGAAGCCTTGCAGTGGTATGCTTGGTTTTTGATTTAATTTTATTAATAATAGGATCCCAAGCCGATGGTAATACCCAACCATCTTCCCTATTGAAATTAGGATGTTTTTTAATTTCAATAGCCTCGCGAATCATCCTTGGTAGGAATCGGTGTTCTTTTGCAAGGATTTGTGGTCTATCAAATCTGATGTAATGGTTGGGATGATCCAGAACATGGTCGCAGACTGCAGACTTCCTAGAGCGTCGATGCTTCACATCAGCTATGTGTTCTTTAACGCGGGTTTTAATGGATCTTTTAGTTTGCCCTATGTAAGAGAGACCACATTCACAATCCAGCTTGTATACTCCTGCATCTTGTAGAGGGATGTTACACTTGACAGATGGTAAAAACTGACTTATCTTCTTCGGCGGCTTGAAAAATGTTCTTATAGAAGCTCGCTTCAAGATATAGCCAATCTTGTCCGTGACTCCTCTGACATATGGAAGAACAGCAGGTACACGCTCGACTGTGGCCGGCTTCACTCGGTCACTGCGACGAAGGCGCGGAACCCGAAGCTTGTTGTCTTGCAAAACTTGCTTGACATGCTGAACCTCGGCGGCCAGGTGTTTACTGTCACAGATCCCTTGTGCTCTCTGAAACAAAGATTTACCCACGGTAGCTAACTGTGAAGGATGGTGGTGAGATTCACCATTTTAAATACCTATTTGTATGGGTCTTTTTTCTATACACAGTGTGACACAAGGTGTTATTAGGATTCCGAATTACTAACACATCCAGAAAAGCTAAAGAGTTATTTGCCTCTAACTCCATTGTAAATTGAATTTTAGAGTTTAGGGAGTTAAGGTGGTCTAGAAATGCAGTTACTTTATGCGATGGTAAAATTGTGAAAGTATCATCTACATACCGCTTGTAGAATCTTGGATTTACAGGAGAAGTACGGAGGGCTTTCTCCTCAAAGTCTTCCATGAAAATGTCGGCGACAATGGGAGATACTGGAGAGCCCATCGCCACACCATCTACTTGCTTGTAGTACTGTTCCTTCCACAATAGATAGCCAGATGTAAGGCAATGTCTAAGTAGTTCTGCATATTCTGCTGGCATGTTGTTCTCCGCTAGCTTCCTGGATACAATTGAGATGCAGTCTTCTACAGGTAGGCATGTGAATAGCGACTGGACATCAAAACTGACCATAGTTTCATTGTCAGTAAGATGTAGGTCTTTAATCTCACTGAAAAAATGGTATGAATCCTTTATGTGTGCTCTTGTGTGTCCTCTGAGCGGTGAGAGTATTTTCGCTACATGCTGAGCCAATCTATAAGTTGGTGAATCGATCTGGCTCACTATTGGACGCAGTGGAGCATTTGGTTTGTGTATTTTAGGTAACCCATACAACTTCGGTTTTTTTTTTTTCACTTTGACTTTGAGGAGAAAGCCCTCCGTACTTCTCCTGTAAATCCAAGATTCTACAAGCGGTATGTAGATGATACTTTCACAATTTTACCATCGCATAAAGTAACTGCATTTCTAGACCACCTTAACTCCCTAAACTCTAAAATTCAATTTACAATGGAGTTAGAGGCAAATAACTCTTTAGCTTTTCTGGATGTGTTAGTAATTCGGAATCCTAATAACACCTTGTGTCACACTGTGTATAGAAAAAAGACCCATACAAATAGGTATTTAAAATGGTGAATCTCACCACCATCCTTCACAGTTAGCTACCGTGGGTAAATCTTTGTTTCAGAGAGCACAAGGGATCTGTGACAGTAAACACCTGGCCGCCGAGGTTCAGCATGTCAAGCAAGTTTTGCAAGACAACAAGCTTCGGGTTCCGCGCCTTCGTCGCAGTGACCGAGTGAAGCCGGCCACAGTCGAGCGTGTACCTGCTGTTCTTCCATATGTCAGAGGAGTCACGGACAAGATTGGCTATATCTTGAAGCGAGCTTCTATAAGAACATTTTTCAAGCCGCCGAAGAAGATAAGTCAGTTTTTACCATCTGTCAAGTGTAACATCCCTCTACAAGATGCAGGAGTATACAAGCTGGATTGTGAATGTGGTCTCTCTTACATAGGGCAAACTAAAAGATCCATTAAAACCCGCGTTAAAGAACACATAGCTGATGTGAAGCATCGACGCTCTAGGAAGTCTGCAGTCCTGCGACCATGTTCTGGATCATCCCAACCATTACATCAGATTTGATAGACCACAAATCCTTGCAAAAGAACACCGATTCCTACCAAGGATGATTCGCGAGGCTATTGAAATTAAAAAACATCCTAATTTCAATAGGGAAGATGGTTGGGTATTACCATCGGCTTGGGATCCTATTATTAATAAAATTAAATCAAAAACCAAGCATACCACTGCAAGGCTTCAAGACACAGTAAGCTCTTTCTGCGTAGATCGGACTACAAATAATAATTAAAAGCTGAAGGTACTCCGGGTTAACTATGACATCGGGACAACTGTCACCTCAGTCCCCCCGTGACCATGGGTGCTGTAAAGCGTCCGAAACGTCGGGTAAAAATAGTTCAAAATTAAACGCGATAAAATCCGTAAAATTAGTTTCATTAATATTTGTGTCTAAGGTGTTCAATGTAATGTATATTATAGTGTTTACTGCATCCTGGCCTACCTCCGATCTTATCGCATCAGCGTTACATCGGGCGCGGGTAGGTTGGGACGAGTGAGTGCCGCTGTGTTTGCGCGTACACTTGTGGCACTATAATATCTCCTGCGCAGTTGATGGCTCTCGACAGTATTCGGAAGTTATCGCCGTGGTCGAAATCTAGGAGAACATCATCAAGCTAGGAGAATCATCAAAAAGCTAGGAGAACATCATCATCATATTGTAGGGTTACTTCTTACGCAGATAATTACATAGTATTATTGTTATTACGAAAATTTCTTTGAGTTCTTTAAGGTATTAATCCTAATATTTTTTTCTAATTTTAATAAATATAGTAATAATAATATATTTATATCTGTTTTATGAAGGCATCTTAATGAGTGTTTGAAGCGAGACAATGCTTTTCGAGGGAAGAGGCATGAGCTTCAGAAAATTATTGCTTAGCGCCACCTATTGACTAATGCTACAAACTACTACATTTTGGTTTGGGTACGTTCCCCATAGTTTTTCGATTATTATCATAGATGGCGCTTTAATAAAATTAAGCATATCTAGTCAGCATACTAAGTCCAGTCTTGACCGAAAGATGTCACTGTTCATAATATTAAATAATAAATTAGTTGTCCAGAAGTATATCATATAGTTTTAAGTAAAGATAGAATGTAAGTAGCCAAACATTTTATTTTTTGACGTTGCTATTGTATTATTTGAATGGAGCGGGATAGCAAATCTAAATATTGTTTAGGGAACAGATGGCTGCTATGCAAATATTTTGATAACGGCGTTTTCAGAATAAAGAATAAACTTTATATGTACAGTATAAAGAAGAATAACTCTTAGTTTATCAGTGAAGGCATTAGTACTAGGAAGTAATATTAAACGTACTATGAAATGAAACAACAAAGAACTAGAAAATACAAAATTATACTCTCCCGTGTTTTGTACAATTTTAGATCGACAAAAGATAAAAATAATAACAGAATTCATCACTAGCAAAAATCTTTTATCTTAATCAAGCTAACAGTAACAAACTTACTAACTAAAAGACACTTTCGTTTTATATAGGTCAATTATGTACATAGTTATTTAAATTTGTTTACAATCAACAACTTACAAGTATTTTGTGATATAAATAGTTCTTAATGTTTGACTAAATGATATTTCACTTGTAGCGTCATCACTGTCATAACACAAGCCAGTCTTCTTTGATCATGTCGGAGGCTTTCTCGGCTATCATGATCACAGGCGCGTTGGGGTTACCACTAATTATTGTTGGCATTATACTTGCGTCAACGACTCGCAGGTTCGCCACCCCGTGGACCCTCAATCTTGGATCAACTACCGCATCTTGATCGTGCTTCGGTCCCATTTTACATGTGCCGGTTGGATGGTAAATTGTGAACGTGAATTGTTTTAAACTACATTCCCAATACTCATCGCTAAAGAGAGTGAGGTGTTGGCATCCCGGCATTGGTATATTATGAGGTCGAGAGCCATATCTTTGGAAAGCGGTCGTATTTGACAGCGCAAATGCAATTTTTATACCCTCAGTAAGGACTTGTAAATCTTCCTTGTATGCAAAGTAGTTAGGCTCTATTGACGGAGGATGGAATGGATTCTTGCTTTTCAGTTTTACCCAACCAGAGCTTTTCGGCCGTAAGAGTAGTGGAAGTATCGTCCAAGTCTCGGCGTTTTCAATTGGTTTGTATACCGTGTTGTAAACTCTGTCACGTAAATTCAAGATTCTCCGAATTTGTTCACCCCCATCAGAATTTACTGAACTGGGCGCGAAATGAAACTGTATGTCAGGCCAGTTGCCGGATGGTGGGGCATACTTTGTGTTAACAAAAGCGAGCCCCTCTATGCCTTGTGTCGTCATCGGACCTTTTTCGTATAATATGTAGTTCATTGCAACCGAGAACGATTGGAAACGTTCCTTTTTGAAAGTGATTGGTTTGTTGACGATGAACGTCAAACCGCCGAGTCCAACGTGATCCTGTAAATTGTGACCGACTTTGAGATTTGCAATTAGAGGTATGCTGTGTTCTCTTAAGTGATCCGCGGGTCCGATACCACTCAACATCATTAACTTTGGCGTTGCCAATGCCCCGGCCGACATTATAACCTCTCTTTTTATTCGCACCTTTTGCTTTTCTCCATTTCTAACGAATTCAACACCGTAAGCTTGTTTCTTAGCTGGATTAATTAAAATTCGTGTTACTTGTGCTCCCAGTGCAATGTGAAGATTGCTCCTTTGACGAACCGGCCTTAGAAAAGCTTTTGCCGTACTACATCTACTTCCGCGTCGCATTGTTGCCTGGGTCAGCATAAAACCAGTTTGTTTAGCGCCGTTTATATCACGATATTCGTAACCTAGTTCCATACCTCCTTTCAAAAACGTTATAGACAAAGGAGTTCGCCATGGAGCCTCTTGAACTGTTAAATATCCACCGGCTGAATGGTAGGGTGTGTTAACAAGATACGGATTTCGATTGTCTTCGGATTTCAAAAAATACGGTAACACTTGATCGTAGGACCAACCGGGATTGCCCAACGCTTCCCATAGATCATAGTCGTTGCGATTGCCTCTTACGTAAACCATTGCGTTGAGAACACTGCAGCCGCCCAGCACTTTACCTCTAGGCCAGTTACAACGGTCCCCATTCATAGCGAGACAGTAGGAGCGGTTGTTGGACGGTGTCGTTTGAAACTTCCAGTCCATGTCGGAAAGCTGAGTGTAACCAGCTAGAGCAGGTATGTCAGAGATCTCAGTTTCGTCTTGACCGGCTTCAAGCAGCAGCACTGTCCAATTGCCGATCTCGGACAGTCGCGACGCAACGACAGCGCCGGCCGATCCACCGCCGACTACCACGAAATCGTATATCGGCATTATCTGTAATGAATCAAAAAATTTTGTCCATAAGTAGTGAAAGCTCTGTCGACTCTATTGCAATACACGTGCCTTTGTTAGTTGGTCGTAAACTAATAGACGCGATAAGCGTTGGCGTTGTTTGATTATTAATCTTATTTTCGTTAAATTTGAGCCTTTTCCTATATTTATCAGTTTCTTACTCGTATGATTTGCATTGCCACACAATACGCATCGTATTTATTTTTCTTTTCCTATTTTATTATTCTTGTAGTTACTATGCTTTTAGGAATATACAATCATTGGAGGTCATGAATGTAAACGAAGAAATAATAGGAATTTACGTTAATTAACAAATTAACATCACGTTAAGTAATAGCTACTTTAGATGATTATTTTATCAAAAACAGACTTCAACGCAGCAGCTCCAAACGGAGATGTACGATTTTATGATGGCCCCAACCTTCCGATTTTGACCAAAGTTATATGAGTCCACTCTTACGCTATCCTCTTTCTAATAAAATAAAGTCTGTTCATAAAGAAAGAAGTTGTAACTGAACACATAAAAATTATATAGACGAATTGGGAACCTTGTCCATTTTTGAAATCCGTTGAAAACAGTTTTGATAACACTGTATTTATATATACTGTAAAAACTCTTTTACAGTATATACTAACAGCCTATATTGATCCATTGCTAAGTACAGTACAGTACAGTCCTCCTCTTATATTAAAATTATGCATATGTACGCCTGATACAAATAAATAGCAAACATTTTTTTCGTATGTATAATGTCTTAATGTTTTAATCTAATTTTTGGACCTCTTTCTATCTGTGAAGCTTATATTTTTGAGCACTTACATTTCTTTACCTCAAAAGTAGCTTTATTTTTTCATTACATTAGTTTCCAACAATACGTTAAGATACAATAATATCATAATTTTCTAAAGTATATTTTTTAATTTAGTTACCTATGTCGTCATCATCATCATATTATACTTAAATCCATCTGAAGCCAAAGTTTTCAAATAAATTAAAACATAGAGAAATGCGGTAAATTACAGCGTGCATCGAAGAATAGTGATAAATTAATCGAAGTTCCTCCGAGTTGTACCCAGGTCATAGATTACCTTATTAATTTTATGAAAGCATTGGCCTGAATATTGAGTTTATGTGCAACGTTCTTAGTCTACGGGCGTGTAGATATTGCAGTGAAGAACTGTAAGATATTTTTTTTTTATTGTAGAATCATATGATGAAAAAAATTTTGCCAGACGCTTGATTAAATTTTTATGATACTCTACATCACATAAATCGTCGGATGAAATTTTTATGTGTTAGATTACCAGTAATAAAAAAATGTTACATGTGCAGCCTATAAAAACGAGAGAAGCTTCAAAAATTGTACTCAGCAGTGGAACTCTTAAAGGCAATTACTTTACTTAAGGATACTTACAGCATTGACTTCCGTAATATATGACTCCGGATCGTATTGCTGGTATCTGAAGTACGTGATCCCGAGAGCCAGGAGTGGTATCAGACCCAGCACAGTGATAGGCGACGGTGCCAAACTCGCAAGCGCTCCAGCCGCCTCCATTTTTGCTTTCCAAATTCATCTACTACTTAAATAATATATACAACTTATCCTACTAGTCTCTTTTTTCTAAATCCAGCTCTGTATCTTCTTTCTCTGGTCGCCTTCTGATAATATCTTCGGCGTATAATTTCTTATGCCTGTCTTTTTCGTCGTTGGACCTGCTTTTAACTTAGCTTTCTCCGTGTCGCTAAGGTAACCTTTTAAACGAGAACTTTTTATCTCCTCGTTGTTAACCTCAAAAAGTTGAAGTTTGTAGCGTTTTTCTTTCGGTATTTTGACAGGCTTGTAAAGCTCTTTGTTTACGTCTCTGTAGTGATCGTTTTTGTACAGCGACGCACAATAATAATCACTTTTGGAAGATCTATCGGAGCGTAATTCATAAGCGCTGGATCCGCTTCTGTATCCACTGCTCTCGTTCGATGAGTTGTCGCTTTTGAAGCTGTCGGCGCTTCTTCGTGCTTTGTGACGTTTGTAGTCGTTGCTGTCGTAGTTACTCGATCGGCTATCTACTGAGGAGTTCCTGTATTGTACAGGGTCTTCGTATTTATCTTTATACCGCCTCACTTGTCCGACACCGCCGTGTGCGACATAAGACTGGTCTTGACCCATGATGCGACGCTTGATCGCACCCTGCTTCTCGGTGTTTTGTTCCTGTAAACACATATTTTACAATGAGTCATTAAACTTGAGAGCCGTGGGAGCTGTGGTAGTTGAGGGGGCGGGCGTTTGCCTCAATTTTCATATGCGACTAACCGGTGTTAGATCCCCGGTCTCGGCAGTGGGCACCACCGAATTTGATAAACGCACCTGCATGTTTGAGAAGTAAGAAACATTTCCACATGCAAAGTATTGAGTAGAGTGCCCCGAGTAGGACTATTGATAAAATATCGATATATCGAAATATCGATATTTTTCTTTAGCAATATCGATATTTGTGAATGATATTTTATGAAATGATATATATCGATAGTTCGATATTAAAACCTAGATATCGACGGTCGATATTTTTTTTAAAGTTTTTCTTTTTGGTTTTTTTCGTTAAACATTGAAACTGTATTATTGTAAGTTATTTACTCTAAAATATATATTACTGTAAATTATTATTTCCGCCCGCGGCTAAATGTGGGCTACGGGTATGGTCTCTGCCTACCGTTTATATGGGAAAATGGCGTGACTAAATGGATGTTTTCATGTATGTGTATTTATACTATGTTGGTTTTTTCCACTCCTTTAGTCATCATGTATTCTTTTAAAAAAAAGTGGACTGTGTGTGTTATAGCTATTACCGAAGTTGAGACGAAAAGGTGTGTATTTCAATTATCTTATTTCAATTAACTAGTCAATTATCAAATCAATTATCAATTCAAGTAACTAGTTTTTTTTAAATTAATATACTTTAGTAAAAAACTGTGTAACTCGTCTTTGGACTGACTTTTTTTTAAATAAATATATCGATTTATCATATGTCGGTCGACGAACCGAACTTCGATATTGATACATTTAAAAATATCGATATATATAAAATCCGACATTTTAAAAAATATCAACAGCCCTAGCTCAGAGAGCATCGTGCTGCACTGTACCAGCTTTTAGTCGGGTTTAAAATAAGTGGAGGCCTGGTTTGAGCTCAGCGGTGGGACAATTCTAGGCTATTATTACTTTACCTTTTTTACATTGAACTTGAATTACATTTTATTTATTGAAATTGCGTTTATTATAATTGATATAGAATTCTATACTCTGGCTCACTTCAAGTGAGGCGTTCCTCATGAGGGACACTCACATGACGAAATGAAGTACTCGATCAACCTCGCTCATATTAGTTAAGTTACGAATATATTATAAAATATTTAAAAAATTGGCCAAAAACAGCGTCAGCTATTCAACTTACAGATCTGCGATAGTTGATCTGTAAGTGAGCGGAGTGGAATCACAAAGATTCATGTCCATAATTCATCACTCGCTGTTCAGTCGAGTCAGTTAAGACCCTCCTGATGGCACCGAAACAAATGTTGCATG
Organism: Luehdorfia chinensis; assembly: GCA_019845155.1. NCBI lineage: Eukaryota > Metazoa > Arthropoda > Insecta > Lepidoptera > Papilionidae > Luehdorfia > Luehdorfia chinensis. The sequence continues at coordinate 6,793,214 of JAHVAK010000025.1, read as the reverse complement.
AATCATTAGTACTTTACGCAGCGGACAAATAATAGTCTGTATTTAAACGGCACAGCGACATCTATCGATACAGTTGGTAAAATTTTGTGTATGTGACGGTCAATGACCTTGGCCTTATTCTACTATAGGTTATAGATTAGTTGTTACACATTCATCTGTTCTGTCGTGTATTGTGTACGCGTACGTACGTATTGTGTATCTTGTTTATAATTAATGTGTCAATTTTATCTGTACTCTGTGTTCAGCCGTCAACAGGCAATATCAAAATGAAAAAGTAACTTCGTTACATTTATTTAAATAATAAAAAATATCTCCTGTTGCTAGTGCTTGTCGGTAATTTAAACTGCGACTATTAACTTTCACCAGCATTTCTAAAAAAAAAACTCCTAAAATATTTGAATGCTGTGGTAGTTTGTTGGCGTATGCATTCGCTTTTTTTTCAGCAGGTACGGAATCGAGTGTTCCGGTTTTGATATCTGTACCAAAATATAAATTGAAATTTTATAAATGTCAATTTTAGGCATTGTGTAAAGTATAATTTATTTGAATAGTAAAAACTAAACGAAACGAAACCCACATAACGGAACGAAAAATATACGTCAGCCAGCATGATTGTGATGTCTATAATCTTCTTATCTTTTATAAATACTTTTTACATTATTATATTAATATATATAATTCTTCTGTGCGTGTGTATGTCACTGAAGTCCTCCTAAACGTCTGGACCGATGTTGATGAATTTTTTTGTGCGTTTGTGAGGTTCCCTGGATGGTTTAGAATTGAACCCGGTAGGTGGCGCTGCGATACAGTTCTAGGAAAATGATAAAGTCACTCAGTATATTGTTTATCGATAATTCGAATATCTAAAAATCGTTTGCTGAATCTGTTAACAGCAGGCAAGCCAACGTTTGGGCAGGACAGTGTCTGTCGGGTTTGCTAGTATTAATATAAATATGTAAAAAGTTATATACATTATCATATAAATTACTTTGTTTTATTTTTTGATTTCATTACGATGCCCCACACTATTTCTCCTGTATCGTAAGTGCGTTTAACTACCTGTAGGCAACACTGCTGACCACTGCTGAACCTAGGCCTCCCCCATAGATTCTCTAATCCGCGGGGATTTTGCCTCGCTTAGCGGGCGGGTTGGCAACCGAGTTTATATGTTTGGGTGTTTCAAGATGCTGCCCATCTTCTGGTTAATTTTTCCCTCTGTCGACTCCCACGGGATGAGGTTGAGTGATGGATTCTCCTACGCCGCTACCTCCCAGACATAATTATACATTATTTGTCTCTAAAAGTGTTATTGTTATTTTCATGTATACAACTAAACGGTCACTGTTGAAGAAAGACCTCTCAAATAAATTCTGTAGAAATGGCCACGCATAAAGCAAGCGGCATGGCAATCGCAATGCCGGATACTTCACATTCTCCGCCATCCATAGCGTAAAGCTGTGTTCTAAGTGATTAGCGAAGATTTCGATTTCGATTCCTTTATGGATGAGCAGCGCAACGACTCCCTGGAGGAGAGGGACCTCAACTTGGACCGTCATCCTTTGAGTAACTGACTCGAGGGTGCCCAAGAAGACGTCGCTCCATTTAGCGGGTGAGTCGACTTGTACGGCGTAAGCCGGTACGAGAATATCATTCAATAACCTTTCCATCGCCTTGTTATTTATATTACATCCAAAAGGAAGCCACCCAACCAAACTGTATAGTAAAAGTTGGTTCCTTAAAATTCCGCTGAATCTTGAACTTTAGCAAAGTCGATTAATACCTTTTTTGCAATAAATGTACGCTCGTGTTGTTACACAATAGCAGGCTGTTACATGAAACCTGAAAGTAGGCGCAGAGAGTTATAAGTCAAATTAAATTTCAGACGGCATTGGTTATATCACTACCGACAGAACACGCACTCTCGATTAATGAATGAGCATTTTGTTGGAGATTTACGAGGATGTCAAAAGTAACAGCTAAAACTACATATCATGAAATATGTATCATTGCTGGAGTTTCGATGGAAATTAGGTTTGTCTTATAACTTGTAATGCTTGTTTATGTTTTACTGTATTACTGTACTGTATCCCAATATTTTTTGTCAAGCCTTTATTTTGGTCAAGTTCTGAACTTGACCAAAATTTTTCATTACCCACGGCGGCCTTACACGGCGAAGATGAAGCAAATTTGCACATGGAAAATATTAAAAACTATAACCTACAAAAAAATAACATTTCTTTATCTAAGGCCTATAATTATCCTATATTATTAATTTCTAATTGCATGAACATATATGTATGTATGTTGGTGAATAGATTTTGAACACTGCGCAATTAGTCGCGTAACAAATTGTATAATCCGTCGTGAAGCTGTTACAAATGGGCCTGCTTTCATACACCTGACCAGCTTGCCGAAAACAAGACGTAACTAAAACTATTGTACTGGGTGAAATATTTAAATTCCGAATATATACTTAACTAATGGATTAAAAATCTTATATTGAACCAATATGGTTTAATAAGCGGATATCCGTTTCTGTGCTACGGGTCTCGGGTTCGATCGAGCACGGAACAAATATTGGTGCGGCTTGCAGATGTTCAGGTTGTTGGTGTGAAGTCCTTGCCTGGGTCATGCTTTACCTATTCCGTATACAATTAAAGCCAGACAAAAGATTATTTTAACAAAACTAAGCGTCACGTGAATGTGTCCTTAGAAAAACTGCAACCTCATGTCACCCCGCGGGTGTCTTAAAATTCACTAACGAATAATTCCAGATAACAGATTTATCTGAAATTATTCGTGGCCGTCGAATTATGGTCATCACCAATAACGACATCAAACATTGAACCTAATGATCGATTACTGGCAGTAACATTGAAGGTGCGAGGAGACTGTTACAGTTCACAGTATATCGATTCGCCTGACTAGTGTATCGAATACAGCAAATCCTCCCCTCTTGGAAGAGGTCTATATCCAGCATTTGGCTATTAACAGGCTGCAGAAGATAAAGAAACTATAAATTATAATATTTTACATTCTCCTTCATATCTTAAGAATACTTTCCAATATCTTCACTCTGCTCATGACAGAGTATCTCGTTCCATAAACCATTTTAAGATTTGCATTCCACAACATAATACAGGATACTATAACTCGTCGTTTACTGTTCAAGCTACACTCCTCTGGAACGCCCTTCCTGATAAGATCAAAGCAGCTCCTAATAGAAACATATTTAAGAAATTAATTCGAGAACATTACCTAAATGATCAGTAACGTTATTCGGCTTAACTCATTTTCGGTTTTAATAATTTATTTTTATAACTTATTTACTATATAACTAAATTATATATTACTTATAAAAATAATCATAAATTTATTTTCCTCCTATTTTTTTTATTCTTTGGTTAGCACCTGCCTTCTACTTTTTACTATAACAAGGGTTGACTGGTAGAGAATGCCACTAGGCATTAAGTCCGCCCATTGTAGCCCTTAGCTACAATAGTCGCTAAGTAGGTGTCAGTAATAAAGTATAAACAAATAAATAACGCAAAAATACCAAAACATTTTTTTTGCTCACTTTAATTCGAAACCTGTCTGTTCAGTTCTTCACCTCATAGCTCATCTACATACATACATACATAAGATCACGACTTTATCCCATAAGGGGTAGTCAGAGACTGGGCACTCACTGCAAAAACTGATGACTGCCACAATCCACGTTTCACCAAAACAATATAATGCACTTGGTGTGATAGGTGGTGAACCCATCGCCACCATGCGCTGTTGGGTGCACAGTGCAGTTTAATTCCTTACTCGCCTTTTACGAGATCCATTGGATGAGATGGAGTGGTAGTATTCTTTTAACGAGCCGCCACCACACGGCTCTCATCTACGAGTAAATGTATGTCAATAACATGACTGTAGTAATGATATATTTTAGATACTACGTGCCTGTAATTGTAAGGTACAATTCTATTGTCTTCACAAATAAATAATTATCGGTAATACTGAAAGTGGTTGCGACTCTCATAGTTTTTAACATGCAATATACCTCTGAAAATTTTCATATGCTTAATTAATAGCTTTTAAAATTGATAATAAACCGTATTTACAAAAATCCAAATATTAGTCATCTTACTTACTATATTAATGATGCAGAGTTTGTACATTTGAATGTGCTGATCTCAAGAGATACTAATCTGATTTGAAAAAAATACTTTTGGATTAGATAGCTCGTTTATTGAGGAAGGTTCTAGGCTATAATACTTCATGTTATGGTCTTAAGGAGACGCACGCTGAGATCCGAACATTACCAAGAAGGGCCGAACTGTGAATGTTCAGGCCAGCTAGGTAATGTGCCGTACAGCACAATCATGTGGTCGGCTAACTTACGCGGGGGCTCAGCTAGTAATGACATATTTTTTTGTGAGATATATTTGTATGAATTACATCTCACGAGGAAATCTATACAAATAAATAAAATTGAACGTTCTTTTTGTAATAACAAAATAACAGCTTCTTACTCATTGCTTACGAAAGTATATACGGTACTTATAAGACAAAACTATTTTTAAAAATTTTGTCTGTCGGTCTGTCTACAGACAGTCAGAGAGACAAAAATTATAAAATGGAGAACCGTGAGATTGTAATCAAAACGTGGATGCAAGTGATAGAAATTGCTTAAATAATAAAAGTAAAATGATAATTAACCAACTATAAAAGTATAAAAAAAACAGCTTGAAAGCACTAATTAAAAATAAAATAAACAAAATCGTATTTATGTAACAAGCTTTTATTTGTGGACCTATGTCCAGTAGTGCGCTTTAAAGGGCCGTAGTACTTGTCAAGACAAATCCAACGAGCCTAAACACGATTAAGGAGCTATTGAGGAGTTGGTGGTCAGCAGTTCGCCCTGACAGTAGCATCAAGTCCAGGTCACCACAATATTGCACTGTCATTAGGTTTATGTATGAATAGTAAATTTCAGTAATTTCTGGCTCCAAAAACTGATTTAAAATTTAATTCAAAGGCGCGGGCTTCAGCTAGTATTGTACTCTTATACTATTGCAATAGTAATCGGCAAGACAAATACACCGTCACGGATATGGATGAACTTACAGTTGCAACTTCTTTTAGCAAAGCTCCAACTCATACGAGTATGATCATTTCGTGTTTTGCTCGTAAATGATGTTTTAAATTTCTTTGCATTGTCTTTTTTAATCGCTCAAGGATTTCAGGCTTTCACTAAAAGGTCAGTGGATTTAAAAGTCTCCGCGTCTTATTCCGGAATGTTATTTTGGAAGGTTATTTGGGAGAACAGGTACTTGGCAGTTTTGCTTCACCAATAAATGCATCAATTAGGTATCAGTAGAAACAAGGAACGGTCACCTTACGCTAAAATATGAAAACTTCATTTTGCACTGTTACTGTTATAAATAAAGTAAAACAGTGAAGTTCGATAATAACGATAAAGGCGGAAGATTGCGTGACTCAGTGGTTATTGTATCCAACTTTTGAACGCCTATCTTTTAAGTAAGAACACCAGCCGACTCTGAGGTCTGTGGTGTCGAGTCCAGCCGCATCTGGTTTTTGTATAACGCGTTAGTTATTGGTGCCGGCTTAGATCGTGAGTGAGTTCTTCGTGTTTCTAACACTGCATCCAGGGCTCTTGCGTTTTTACGAGATGTGATTGTCTCTGTTTGTGCCTTCCAACTATGTAATATAATACTGTTACGATTGTTTCTAACAGTAATGGAATGATGTCCTCGTGATTACATTTGGCTGGGAGTATCTCGTCAAAGGTTTTAAGTAAAGTATTATGTGCGGTAACCTTTTGTGGAATGTCGCATAATTGTATGAATATCCTCCTTTCACAATTTTAAAAGTTTACACCTCATTTAAGGGGAATTATATCATGACGTATTTCCCTTTAAATGAGGTGTGAAAATATGAATTTGCATACCTACAATTACGCTTTTTTCCCATATAAGAGGGTAGACAGAGGCCATTTACGTAGCCCACATATTGCCTTCGCGAGAAACGGGACGTGACAGGTGGCGAAACACGTCGCCACCATTTTATCCCCCCCCATTGCTATCCCACGAGCAGTAAAGTGACAGCATATTATGGTGTTAATCTGCACAAATAAAGGCTGTCCGCACAATACCTTAGTCGTCTCTTACGACACTTCGGACGGTCTCGAGGAGAGGGAGGACGAGTGTGTGCACCTTAATATATACTGCGCATCTGACTGCTTCCGATTGATGGACTCCGATAACGCAAAGTCCTATGGCGATTTCCATCTTCGGGTACACCAGCGCCCGACCGATTAGGAGTCGAAGTGGTCGCCATGGCCGAAAACGGTAGGAAATAGATCACTCTGCCGGACACCTAACTTCACCTTAAGTTATGAGTATTAATATTATTACACTCGAGACTAGACAACAGACACATATATTATTTTATTTCGTTATTTATTATAATTATATTTAAAAAAAAATCGGCGAGTGGTATATAGTGAAAAGTTTATGAGCCTGTGGTCTAAACTACACCTTAGTGTTAACTAGTTCGCATGTCACTGACCGACGTAACTGATAGCGATTACAGTACATCATCGGATCCTATTCTAGTAACTCTCACAAGCGCAATGCTCTGTAACCGTTTATTTATATATCAAGAGGATATTGACGTGTTAACACACATCGTCATATTTAGTTCGTTTCTTGATTTCATTCCCTTTTTCCTCCTATTTATGAACCATACCAGGATTTCCCCAGTTCGTTGCGTTGTAGAGACATAAATTGCACATGCACAAACACGGAACAACTGACTGAAGGCCATTCAAATATATTTAACGTGCGAAAATCGAAAAACTGCCATCCATAGCGAATAAAAATATTTGAGTCCGCGTGAAATTCAAATCGAAAACCCGTAGTAGAGGAGTCAATTGCTCGGCTACTGTGCCAACTGAGCCGACAAATACATATGTAAGTATATGTGTTGTGAATATGTAGGTACAATAATCTATCACGCGAGTTTTTGCTTGCAGACGTTCGCATGAGATTGCCTGCTTTACGCTTAGGGCAGACCGGGGTTGGTTGGGGACTCCAGTGGAGCCCGCAGTGGACGCAGTTTACAGGCAGGGATGATAATAATTATTTCTTTAGGTTATGGATGACTAACGACTTTAAAAAATCACTTATATGTAAATACTCAAAAGAAGAAATAATCATTTTTAAGAATTGTAACGAAAATATTGATATGATATAAATAAATATAGAAGTACTACTTTTATAAAACTCCACGTACTTTATATATGTGATTCGCTATTGTTTAAAAATTCACAATATATTTGTAAATTATATGTAGAATTCGGGGCCTTGACTAGAATGTGTTTATTTTGGGGTTAATGGTGTTGCGAAACGGTTTAAGAACCGCTACCAACATGTCCGGTCAGCAGTATTTGTATACTACTTAAAACTTTTGCAATGCTGAATCTTGCAACCCGTGCTTGTGAAGTTGTCGTCCTTGATTGTAATGATGCGTTTCTTTTAGAACAGCCAATGCGAAGTCAAGTAAACGAAATTTTTATTATATATATTTTTTTATTAATATTAACGTAATCGCGGAATTTGTGCTCAAGGACGACGTTTTTAATCCTTCTTTTAACAATTTACTATAGAATTTTGTTCTTCCCAAATCTCAGTATGATACGCTATAATTTCCGGGTCATTTGATAAATTTTGATTTATTTTAAGGCCCTTTTTCGACCACTGCGACAATTTCCGTTTACTATTGCAAAAACAAAAATCACTTACTCGTCCCTACCACACACAACACATTTATCAGAAGAAGGATCGGATCTAGTGTCTGGAACACGATAACAGTTTCATTACATATAACTATATTAGTAAGCAAAATAATAACCTGACAGAAAAGTCGGGTATACTCGAAACTAACCCATGCGGTTGCTAATGCCTTCGCCTTCTTAACGTACCCGAAAAATTAAGATACTACCGATATGTGTAAATTTTGGTGGGTCTATATCACAAAGCTGCCTGATGCCTTTGTAGTTTACCTGACCGCTTAATGAAAGATCCAAGTACGATCCTCATTTACATAAAAAAAACAGTGCTTAAACGTGAACATTATTTATTTAATCGAATATTTCAGCACGTACATTTGTTGAACTTTAAATTCAGTTTTTTTGCTCTACTTCAGCTACTCTTACATAACCCCTTTAAACATTATATGAGGCTGGTATCTTGCGAAGTTTACAGGATATTACTGAACTAAGTGAGTTTTTTTTTATGATTATTCATTGTTACAAATAATTTTATCACTTACAGACTTTCGTTGTTTATTACTTTTATTAAATTCTTATAAATCATCAAATTGTTCGTGCTTACCACGGGGGGCGATCTTCTGTAGCCCTACGGCAGTCAGGCCAAGTGTATCAAATCCGCCCCTAACTATACGGGCGAAACCTTTTACAGTTAATAGTATCTCTCGATAGTTACGTAACTTACGTATTCTCGAATTATTCTCCATTCTTTGGTTAATAATTGAATCATTAGAGCTAATAATAAAATCTAACTACTTGTAACAGAGATTAAATAAATTTTAATCCTTTTGTTTCATGTACGTATGTACTTTTAGCCTCCAATGTTTGCAAGATTTTTAAGGTTAATTATGAAGAAACCTGTGTTCTTGGTGACCTGCGGATTTGACCTATCACGGTGTGCGCAACAGATTGCGTGTTGCGAATTGGCAATGATTACTTTCGCATGTACGTTTTTAATATTTCTTAAACTTTTTGAAAGTTAACTTTTATGGATTTGTAATTTAAACTAAATTGGTCGTGATCGATTCATTCATGAAAATAGCTTTAGTTATTTGCCAATGAGTTAGTACTTCTAAATATTGTTGCTGCGTTGAGTTTGAAAAGTTCATCGTCGTCGACAATTTTATTATACTCCACCAAAGTGCTCAAAAGTAAAAGTTTAATATCAGTTACTTCGAGTTCAACATAATATCACTGTCAATGAGTTTAGAAATTATTTTCGAATGGAATTAGAATACACTCTTTCGAAGATCAATGTTGACATATTTGTCCATACTCAGTAGGTGAGCGCATTGGAACGGAACCCTAACTAATAATACTGCTCCACATCACGTGTTTCTTTTTATCAGCGTCTTCCTTTCCACGGTTTGTTTGATGATACATTGAAATAGATTTTAAGATTTATTTGTTACTTCAATGACATTAGGCCAGCCTTTGATAGTTTTTGTAGGCGGCTGACAATACAAAGTCGGTTAGTATGTTAACGTAAAAGATTTCTTTAATTTTCTTTCTCCTTCTCCCAATTCTAAAACATATTTACACAATTAAAGACAGAAAATGATGGAAACCTCTTTTAGAGATAAGGTTTCCATCCTTTTCTCTCTTGAACTGAATAAATAGCTATCAAAATAGGAAATAGGATAGAAAACTGTCCACACAAACACTTCATATAAAATTAAATTGTTAACAGTTCTTCTCGTTTTCTCTCCTGTGGATTGTATAATTATTTTACGCCGTCTGATTTCTGTGGTTATGTGATTATAATCGAGAACAAGGTGGCAGAAACTGTGCCGATGTACCGTATTCGGACTCGGCTACATTAATGAATTATTTATGTTCCTGAACGGCCTCGAGTTATGCAAATTTTACTTTTGGTACCGACCTTTCTTTAACATATTTTTTTTTGACTTTTTAAAATTAGCAATCTGCTTTAAATATGGGATTTAATATATTGCGTCTATCCGTGCCTTCATCGTATCGTCGGACAGGTGGCGGAATAACAATCTCAAATATGATACAACTAAAATACAAAGACCGTGTACGGGCGACAGACTCTTAGAGCATATGACACTGCGATCGATAATCGCTTTGTTTAATGCAAATAATATAATTGTTGTTGTATGTCATTATGTATTCCTTCCATATTATATTAATACTCGCATTTATTTATGGACTATTTTAGCGTATACATCACTGTTGCATTACATATAACTACATACTTTTATATGACTTCTGTTTTCCCTACGTTAGATTTTTACATATCTTTTCCACCTCGCCGCCCAGTCTACGTGATTAAAGACATGCTTGATTTAGTCTTTGAGTTATCCAAACGAATTCAATACCCGTTTTATTGGGGCCGTCATTCACCAACGAGGACAACGGTTTCGTTATAGACGGTACGTGAAACATTTCTAATGTTTCATATCACATCTTTATTGCAAGGTCGCAAAGGTTATAATCGATTAAATGCTTTCGCAGGAAGTATCGAAGCACAGGTGCGGACTGTTGGCGGACTTCATTGATTTGCAGTTACCGACCCCGCGATGGAGAAAGCTAAAGTGCGTCTCGTTGTTGGTCCAACGGTTTAGTTTGCCACTGCCTTTATTGTGTAACAACACGAATTATGGACATCACTTTCAGTTCCTATTGACATGTGTTGTCTAGGACGGGGTGCGATACGGGCGGTAGCGCCTATTGCACAAGAGCAGTGCAGAGGATGGCGGTAGAATTTGTATTGTTTGTTTCATAATACTTATTGCTTGTTTATTAAGCGTTCGGAATTCTACGCACAACCGATAATACGTTACTTAACTGTTATAATAAGTTCAGTTATATTATGGCCTCACAAGCCATGACGCATTGGAATTTTCATTACATAATATACATTATTAAGGTATTTGTTCGGGTTGTTTCCCGCTATCTTTAGACGATGTAAAATGATAAGAGAGTTGGTCCTTGCTTATGATATTGTATTTAATTGTTAAATTGTTTGGTAATTGACAGAGGTTATGCGGTATCTTTGCTGTCTGAAGTTTTTAGGTGTGATAACTTAATTTTTGAGACAGTCAAAAATATGAACATTTTTCAAACTTTACCATTGTTGAGTTTGGTAATGGTAAAGAATAAAATATTTGTTCTTTGGCATTATAATAAAGCTGTGGTGGGTAGCTGAGAAGCCGGTAGCTGAGAAGCCGGGCGCACGAGTGACCGTGATCTCCGGTATTACTGAAATGGTTAATTATAATTTTAAGTGCTGATTTACCTTGTGCTCAGGGTGAAGAAAAATATTGCAAGGAAATCTGCACATCTCAGAATTAAGAAATAGTTCTATGACAAGAACCGACAATCCGCACAACAGCATCATGGCTGTCTATTTTCGACTCCGAAGTCTCAAAAACGAGAGGAGGCTTCTGCTAAGTAGTTTTTTTTAAAGACGTCCTACTTACAAACAATCATACCCGCGATGAAAATCTGTAGGCCATGTATTACTTTTATGCGGGAATCAAACTTCACGACCGGCAGCGCTGTAAAAGCGCCACCACTGCGATAACCAAGCCGACAAATGGCAACAACAGTGGACCGTTCATAGACTGTGTTACTTTTCTTTTTGGTATTACTGTGAAATACACATACATTAACTACATTTATTAGTAATACTAACAGTATGGCCGCTGAGAGAATGCGTTCCTGACAGCGGATCGAATGGACATTGTAACTTTGAAGTAGCGAACAATGTAGGATAAAAATATTCTTATCGTTTACTTGCCCTATTAACGAATAATATATTTAAAAATTATGTCAAGTTAAAATAAAATCAATAAGTGTTATAATTGTGCGCTTATTGAAATCCATACTAATATTTTAAATGCGAAAGTAACTCGCTCTGTCCCTCTGTCAGTTTATTACTTTTTCACGACTCAACCGTTGAACTAATCTTGACGAAATTCTGTACAAAGATAGTTTGCAACCTGGAGACGGACATAGGTTATTTTTTAATAAAATATCAGTATATATCAATAAAATTCAAGAGTTCCTACGGCAATTTTTAAAAACTTATAGCCACGTGGACGTATTCGTAGGCTTCAGATGTGTTAAATAAATAAAAAACGACAGGCGTCAGGAACGCATTTTCTCAGCGGCCGGACTATAAAACTTTAAATCTTCGTGTTCAAAACGCCTGTTGGCAATTACAACCATAAACGTACTTAATACTACTGATATGTTACATAAAACCTGTAGTGAGTTATATTAAAGGAATGTAGACATGCCCTTAGGCAATAGCTAGTGACCAGCGTAGTCCTAAATACGAGTAGATGTGTTAATATCGCAATGTGTCACCAATGCTTTAGATAACGATGCTAATGATTAAGTGCATTTCACAATCTACGTTAATTTGAACCACGTTTTTATTAACTCGCTTTCGTGTATGTCTTTTCGGCTCAAATTTTGTAGTAGCAGTAATTGATTTTAAACTTACTTAAGTTACTTTAAAATCAATTACTACTACTACAAACTACAAACATAACTTATAATTGGATAACAATTCATTATTAACTCGGTCTTGTTTGTCTGTCAATTGCAAATTCTTCAATTGAGTTAGTTCATAACTGTTTCCGTTTTAAAAACGTTGAATACATAGAATTTTTTTTAACGATACTTGTTAAGAATGCAAATCAAAATCGCTGTCTTTTAATACAGAAATATTCTTTGTGACACAACGTTTATTATGGGTAGACGTTGCACTAACCATCAGGTCAGCGTTTCGTCTCGTCACTTTCTCCTATAAAAAAGACGCACCTCAGATTGTGTTGACCGTCACCTGTCTGTGAATTTGTAGTCTGGCGTTTTAAATTTATTGTGCCATTTGTCGGAAGCCGTGAGATAAGTCTGGCTTTCCCCATCGTCGACTCTTACGACATCAACGGGACGAAATAGGGAAGCAGATTTTCTTACGCCGCCACCATACGACATATCTCAGACTAGCGCGCTGCGGTTTTACCCGCGTAAAGAATTCGACCGCATGAGTGCAACGTATGTTCGGCCCTTCTCAGTAACCTTCGGTTGTCAGAAGAGTTAAGAAGTTTAAGAAGAAGAGGTTAAAAAAAGGAAAGGTTTTTAGCCTACAAACTTCTTCAATAAACGGGCTATCTAATACAAGATTTTTTTTTTCAAATCGGATTAGTATTTCCGAAAATTAAACGTACAAACTCTCAAGCTTTATTGTATTAGTAAGATATGCCGTGAGGTGACGGCTCAAGAGAATCTATCACTCCGTCTCATCCCGTGGGTATCGTAAAAGTCGACAGAGGGATATTAAAAACCAGGAGATGGGCAGCAGTATCTTCCTGGAACATCTGAATAAATTAACTGCGGTTGCCAACCCGCCTGCCAAGCGTGGCGTGGGGACGTCTATGTTCAGCAGTTACTAGTTGTGGGCTGAAATGATGATGATGACGATGAAGATATTCCAAATGCAAAATATTTACCATTCTACATAGCAAGCGTGCCGACTATGGAGCTGTACACAAATAAATGATAAATAAGAATTAAAACATTAACGATTATGATAGTTAATGTTTTAATTCTTAAAGTAAAACTTTTTTACTTTAAGAATTAAAAGAAATGTAATCGTAATTCTGTCTCACTTCTTTTGTTATGAAATCATATCTGTTAAAAACACGACACGTAGTTTAACATTTATTAAGTAACGAGCTTTTTCGAACAATCATTTACTGAATAATTTATTAAGTTACGTCAAAGTGTTAAATAAACAATGATGCAATTTTAACTCGAGAAAATGTCTATTTCCACACGTCGCAGACACTTGCGGCTTTGTACGCATAAATCGTCTGAAGCAGCTCCGTTTGGTTTTCATTTCATAAAGGTATACTACATTACCTACTCATATACAGGTAGCCTAATGATTAGAGTACCTGTCTGCTACGGCGTGGGTCCTGGGTTCGAATCCCAGCCGAAGGTAACATTTGTGCAAAAACACAAATTGACGATTTTCGGGGTTGGTTGTGTTTTGATTGACCCCGTGTTTCTGACACTGCATCCCTGCATCTTATCGCAGGAGCGTTATATCGGGCGCGGGTAGGCAAGGACAAGTTACATAACACGAAAAACTACGTAAAACATATTTTTTTTAAATGTGTAATAGCTACATATTCAAAACAAAAGTTCACGAGCGCTTTCTAAATAAATTCGTTGTGTCTCTGCTTAACCCATAAGGTGACAGGTAGAGAATGCCTTAGGCATTAAGTCGTCCTGTATACATTAATTGCAGTTAAATAAATAAAAAAATTATATTCGCGTAAATATAAGAAGTAATTATATGCCAACCTCGTTACTGTGTTACATTTGCACCATTAATGGTATATTATAATTAATCCTTGTGTTAATATTATTAAGAAACTACTTGGCCGTATGATGATGGTGTAAATTAATTTTCCTAATTCGTCCCGTGTGTTTTATTCGAGGCGATCAAGGGAACAAAAAGATCAATGAATAGGGAAAGGAAGCATCGTTTCACGCACACTATTATTATACGGTTCATAGTCGCTCAGCGAGCTATGGAAAGTGCTATGCTCGGTGTTTCTCTGCAAGTTAAAATCCGTAACGACAATATCCGCAGCAGAACTAGAGAAACTGACATAATCCTTATGATTATTAAGCTGAAGTGGCAACGGGCCGCCCATATAGCTCGTAGAACCGATAACCGTTGGGGAAGAAAGGTTCTCGAGTGGCAACCTCGTACCGACAAACCACAGATAACCTTAATCTGCGATATAATCTCGGACCACAAGATGGTGCGACGACCTGCACGGTTTTGCGGGTAGTCGATGGATGGGAGAGGCCTATGTTCAGAAGTGGACTGGTGTGGGTTGAAATGATGATGCTTCATTTAATTATAATATTCCTTTACCATGGAATATTATAATTAAATGAAGCTCTCATACTAATATAATACCGATTGACAAACGTCGTAACGAATCTGTATATAAGAAATGCCAATGTCTACATTCTAATATAAGTAGTAGTATTTTAGTAGTATAGTAAGATATTTTACATTTTTTTCTGTATGTTAAAGTTTCTATTTCAATACGACTGATTTCAAAATATGTGGAATTATTTAAATATACCTAACAATAGTGAAATATATCATTTTACACCAAAAGACGGTAACATTTGCAACGACTGTAATATAACAAAATAATAGTCTATGTGAATATTTCCTTATATATATATTCCTATTATAAGAAATAAATTTTATAAAAATATAAAAATTGCACTGCTTGACCTCCTCTCATTTCACCAACTGAAGTAATAGGGCCTAGAAAAGTCGGCAACGCTGCTTCGGAATTCACTTTCAATACAATTTGGTATTCAGACCTAGGTAAGGTTGGACAGAGCTATTCCCCGGAATAACTATATGCAAGCCAAACGAATATTTCTTCCGTGTGAGAATCGAAATCGGTAGCGCAGAATTGTCGCCACTACGCACTACTACTAAATTTAGGTTTTCTCCGAATACTCAAAATTCGAATAACTAATTAAAGCAGCGGTGCCAACACCCCCGGTGTTGAAACTAGAATTGCTAGTAAGTTTTATGTTGATTCTACTTTTATGTTGTTGTTTGAGTGAATGCATAGAAAAAGAGCGAGAGAAACGACACAGTCATAAAATGCATCAACATGTATAGGACGAAAGTTAACGGAATCCGGTCGATGGTGAATGAGGACACAGTGATCATTGTGAAGATGTAAACTTTAGTCCAGTGAATTAACCTTCTTGTTAATTACATACACTCGGTGAGACGTATTTCAAGTTGCACGGCTTGACGTCACAGCACAAAATGTGCTGTAACTCGTTAACTCTAAATATTTCCTTCTGCTTCTTAGATTATGAGTATAAAAATTATGTTTTCTATGAGTCAATTTTATATTTGGACACTTAACAACAGGTTCAATCCCGCTGATTTTATAGTTAACTGTCCCAATATTAGTTCTTCATTAAAAATAATTATTACTGTTCATTTTTTAACATTTCAATGCTATATTCTTCCCAATAATTGTACTTAAAATGTTTTTACATGATATTTGGGTTAATGTAGTGACTGGAACTTTCTACGTAAGTTTATTCTTGTCAAGTACCTGTTGAATGCAGTTTAATTATTTGTTGTTCCTTGCCTTTTGCAATTGCGTAATTTGAATTGAAAGGGTATACACGTCGAATCGTACGACTACAAGATATAAATAGACGTGTCCTGTATGTTCGACTTTCTGTTCTAAAAGAATATAATATAAAAGCTACTAAAGCTACTGACGTAAAAAAAAAAGTAAAGTAGTTTAGACTTGAACATACGCAAACATAGTGGCGGGTACAGCTTATATTAAATATTTTTGTAATGATATTGACTCGACTACAGTAACTGTAATTGATGAAGAAAAATAGATAATTTTTTCTCTTAGGTCTTAAAATTAAAATATTAGTCTACTGTGTATGTGTTGATAAATAAATATAATAAAATATATTTAAATAGTATCTTGTAAGTAAAAAGTATAATTCAGATATTGTACCTTAGATCCATTTTTGCACTCGATGTTATCAACAAAAGATTGGCTGCCCTCTTGCAACTGTTGCAATTCACTCCGATCTTATACTATTCATAAAATAACTATCGAAATGATCAATATTGTATCCCACTTTCAACAAATCACTTTCATTTCACCGAATTAAACTGTTTGACGAATACTTCCTAATATTCGCTGGAAATCCAGAAGGTCCGTTCAGGTACTGCAAATGGATGTAAAGAAGCCCTAGTTTCAATAACTCGCTCGATATTTTTCGGTGTATTCTTTTATGATTAAATTGAAACGCTTAGATAGAAAGCAAGGACTGTGTTCCGGTCTCGTACTTTCATCGGACGCGTGCGCTGACGTGCCTCGTCTTGGAGCAAGTGAAGAACCGGCTTGCTAGTGAGTATCGACTTAACCGCGATCACGTACACGGAGTTTTTCTCTTCGTTTTTATGGAACCCAATTTTTTATTGTTAATTGGTATCATTAAAAAAATCTTTACTTCCAACTGGTGTTTGCCAGTTGCACACACCTGGTTAGTTATTTAAACATTACTAATTTATTTATATACTATGTTTTATGAAATTATATGCGCTAAAGCTTCACTTTGCGTTCACACTTTCGCTCTCAATGCAAACAAATTTTGAAACTGAATGAAATTTTAGCAATTTGCCTACGAATGCGGGTCTAGTTTACTTTACTGTTTAGTGAGTTTGAAGATGCACGAATTGCGAGAGGTTTTTGAAGGTTGCTGTAATAGCTCTTCCTTTCATTTTTAATTCTGTGTGTTTGATACTGGTAACACTTGAAGCTGATACGGCATTTAACGGGCCTTGGGTAGCTCGCGTCCGTTATTTATTGTCGCAGTGGGTGAGATATTGTGTCTTGCGTCACAAAAGCCATATTTATGTGTGGGTTTAATGCCGAAAACCTGAATTATGTCGGTTTTTTTAGATTAAGAAAGCTTTATGTAGTATTCTTGATGGAGATTATGAAGTAAAGCAACAGCTCCAATGATGAAAAATAATTGACCCAATCCAGTACAGGCCTTCTCGCACTTTTAGAGAGTTTTTGAGACGGAGAGTCACTGCAGTTAGCGGTCTTCACATGACCGCAAAAGATTTTTGAAGTTTTTTAAAACACATACAAGTTTTGCAAAATTATTACCTATGCCACGTAGCTCGTAGTAAATCAGCACTCAAAATTACAATGAATCATTTTACTGCCACCGGCGCGTCGGTGTGATCGACCTAAGGTAAATCGCGTACTTCAAAATTAAGGCGAGCGCGCTGTACTGAACTACAGGCTTCATAACTTACTGTCGTTTATTTTTTTAATTATCGAAAAGACTATAAAACTATTTTTTTTAAAACCTAATGTTTTTTTTATTTATTCTACTTCATTATGTTTCATACATTTAAATAAAGTTACATGGCGCCACATACATTAATTGTATAAAGAATATTTTAAATATCTCGATTTCGTAGTAGATTTCTAGTATAGTAACATTCTCATTAAACTAGAAATTAATGAGACTCATTAATAAATTGTACACTGCTCTTAAAGAAATGTATCTGTTTCAGCTAATTAACTACTATTAAAAATGAACTACATTTGTAATTAAAGTAAATTATAAAGTAGATTAATGATTTTTTACTAATAATATTTAAAAGAGGATTTTGCGGACAGCTTTTCTATATTAACAATCTTTGAACTTAAAATGTAGTTCATTTTTAATAGTTAATTTATCGAAACAGATACATTTGTTTAAAAGGAGTGTTCCAATTTATTTATAATTTCTAGTTTAATGAGAATGTTACTATACTAGATATCTATTACGAATTCGAGATATTTAAAATATATTATTAACTTATGTATGTGGCGCCATCTAACTTTATTTAATTTCATTTAACAGTGACATCTGGTGGCTTATGCTACTAAGACTTGAGATACATTAAGTTATCGTGTATAAACGGTAGATGGCGCTGTTTTAACTTTTTCAATTACTGCAATTTTTTACGTCGAAGATTAATTGTTTTCTTTGGTTAGCTACTTTAGATGTGTTTTGTTTAGAATGTACCAGGGCTTCACAAGATATAAGTCAGTTTAAAAGCGAACATTCGAATTCCGAACATATCTATTTATACGCTTCTTTCTCATTGGGGTAAGCAGAGACCACATTCTTCCACTTGGTACGATCCCCGTTCGTCGATTGCTACGGTTGCTGTCGGTGGTACTTTTGACGTGCGCATTTCCTTAAAACGTCTTGGATCTGATCGTGATACGCTCGCCTACCCCGACCCTTCATTCATTGATACTATATATATATATTATATATATATATATATATATATATATATATATATATATATATATATATATATTATCTCAAATATTATCAATTATGAGTGACAAGACTGGATATCTAATTAATAGCAAGGCTAATAGCAATTTCCGGTAAAAGGAAAGTCTTAGTTTAGCCATCAAGCCGACAATGCTTTTGAAGCTTGATTCTTCCACCATATTTTTTAAATAAAAATTAATAAAATTAGTATTAAACATAACATGAAGTCGCAGTAAAGAACAATATTATGTCACACTTGAGAACTTGAGACAGGTAATGTATGACGGCAAACACCGCAATGTCATTATCATAATCAATGTAACGTTTACAATGGTCCTACCATTACAAAAAGAACTGTTCATTTAAAGTAACGTAGCGTCAGAACATACAATGGAAGAGATCTTAAGAAATTGGTTTAAGATAACGAATACGTCCAAAAATGCGTAATCGAGAAATCGGCAGGAGAAAGATCGATGCTCTCGCTTAAGTCAAGTCGATTTTGTATTACGTAAGGCCTGTTCCGATAGCGGTGCTTTGCTATGAATTTGTTTTTAAAATGTTCTGTGCAACTGCCAATCTATGACCTTCGTGTTATATAGTGCATGGAATTAAGTAAATTAATACTTGCATCTTACTACAGTTGCCCCGTGTGGCTGCGAAATTATTACCAATATAATAATTAATTACAGGGTTTAGTATGAACTATTAAATTCACAATTCCGTAGATTCCTTGATTACTTCTCGTGATCGTGATAAATGAGTCATGTTGTTAACATACTAACAGCTTGTATTTTGTTTTAAATATAATTTTGTTTTTACTGGTGGTAGGATTCCTATGCAGGAATCCGTCTAGGTAGGTACCACCCCTGGGCCAGTTATTCTGCCGTGAAGCACTAGTGTGCAAACAATACTGTGTTTCGGTTTGAAGGGCACTGTGAGCTAGCGTAATCACTGGGCATATGAGACTTAAGAACTTATGTCTCAGGGTGACAGGCACAGTGTGGTGTCACACAGAAATTTTCTGGGTGACACAGCATTTGTTATGGGCAGACGTTGCATTTATCATCAGGTGAACGTTTTGCTCCTTTCATCACTTTATCCAAAAAAAAAATGTTGAGAATTCACAATTTACACTTTCGACTGTAACATTATTAATAATAAAAGTTAAACTTGTATTGGTTTAACTTTTATCATTAATAATAGTTTGACTGGTTTCGCGGTACTAGTACTTGTGTAATTCTTACAGTACAGTACAGTACAGTATAAGAAGTATCTTATGATCGTCTCCAGGATGCAAGCTATCTCTGTGTCAAATGTCGACAAGATCGGTTCAGTGATAGAACTGTGAAAAGGTAACAAACAGAGAGACAGAGAGTTACTTTCGCATTTACATACATGCAGTCATGCCTTTTTTCCATGTAAGAGGTAGGCAGAGGCTACACACTTAGCCCACATTTCGCCGATGCGGGACACGAGATGTAACGTGGTGGCGAGTCACGTCGCTGCCATTTTGGTACGAGTCAAAACATTCTTACTCCCCGTTGCGTTCCCACCATTCGCATTTATAATATGTATAGTCAAGAATTTATGTAAATCTAGAAACTTTTACGTTTTGCATTCTGTTTAAACGCAAGAAGGGGTCACAATTTTATTTGCAAAGACTATTTATAAAGAATTAAAAATCGATACGTGCGTTAAATATACACGAATCTTAAAGTGTCGCAGTAAATTGAACGAACATTAAATTAAATTGTCACATTAAATATAAACGGATCTTTATCACAATTATGAACACTTTGAAACTGATTGTTGGCGCGAAATTTTGTCGACTTTAGTAGCGTTGCTTTTATCGCTGTCAAATATGTTGTTACATGTTTTTTTCATGTGTTAAGCGACTTCCTTTAATTTAAACGGTTTCAATAATACATTTGATGAGTGTATATTCTTTGTATTTGTTACACGTAAACGCAATTTTTGTCCCCCCGCATAAACCACCAATCAAGAGGAAATAATTTTAATTAGTGAAAATACACTAATTAAAAACTAATAATAAAATAAAGTCGTATTATATCCTAGGATCCTAGTCGTCAGTGAGTGAGAGCGCCAATGTGGGAGACTATTTTTTATAAACGAGTTGACAAACGAGCAATATTAAGTGATCTCCGCCGCCGCGAACATCCGCAATACTGAAATTGCGGGTGCGTAGCTGATAAGATGCCAGCCATATTAGCTTGAAGAAAAATCGGTGAATTCGTCCTCGTTGAAGTTGAACATTTTTGAAGATAATTCTGTTTTAGCTAAAAACTGCCCAAAGAAAATCGACAAATGTTTCGTAATGCAGAGAAGTTTTGGAACTACGGGCGACTTACATTTACGCAGTTTTTCGATGTATGGGTCAATTTTTTTTTCGTAGAAGGGGATCACTTATCGTCGCAAGGTAAGTGATCAACGCCGCCCATAAACATCCGCATCATCAAGGTGCGTTACCGATAAGTTGTTATGCACGATAGCTTGTAGAAATGGCAAAAGAGTGTCTTTAGCGAGATTGGAACAATTGCATCTGAAACGATTTTTTAGAAAAATTGATGCCCATGGTAGGATTTGCCCTGTATCTTGGGTGCGTTTTACAGACACAAATTTCACATGCACAACACAACCCTAAAACCATCATTGTGTTTTTTTTTGCACGAATAAGAGATGTCAGTTTCATATGCCCAGCAATTACACTAGTTCTCAGTGCCCTTCAGACCAAAACACAGTAATGTATGAAGATTATTGCTTCACGGCAGAATAACTGGCCCTGGGGTGGCACCTACCTAGACGGATTCGCTTGTATAGGAATCCTACCACCAGTAAATCTATCTCCACTGCAGCTTTCTGGTCCTTAGGGCTATGTCGGTTACTCTAGATTTGATGCTGAAATCATCGTTACGAATACTATCGAGAATCACCGAACATAGCCTTTTCCATAGCTCTTTTTGTGCAGCTTAGAGTTTTTACTCATGCAGCTTGCGTCACAGTTCTGTCTGTTAAAGAGTTTTGTTGTACATTTAGATATACTCGATAAAGAAGTGTAAGGAAGTAAGGCAGTTTCCAAAACTATACCAATATAGGTATTTCGTTCAGTCATGGTTAAGGTCCAGAAAAGGTGCTAAATCATTTCCGTTTGGATTTTCGTAATTTCGATTTCGAAAGGATTTCGTCTCACTGCGTAAGTATATTTATAGCACATTGTAGGTAGGTAAATGGGTGATTCAGTGTACAAGAAAATTAATACCGCCACCAGATACTACACTCCACTCCACTACTACAACACCACTATTTTAATAGTCCTTTTTTATTCGATTAAGTAAAGAAACGAACAATCAACATCAGCTCTTAAGTTCAGTGCCCTTCAAACCGAAACACATTAATGTTTGCACACTACTGCTTCACGGCAGAATAACTGGGCCTGCGGTGGTACCTACCTAGACGGACTCCTGCATAGGCAATTTAACGACCAGTGGTAGTTCCATATTATTTTGATCAAGTTCTGATGAGGGGATCCATGTAAAAAATATGAAAGAGTGTTTGGAGGTGCTGCGTTGGTTTTTTAATTATTTTTTTAATTTTGCAAGAATCTTAGGAAATTAACGTTGTTTCATTGCTATACTTTAATGGATTTCGGCAAAGTAACGCCTAATATATATAATATGTACATAATAAAATTTTATATGGATATAATGATGTTGTAAGAGGACAACAGTCAAGTTTGATAATTTATGAAACTTTTGCAAGGGTATTACTTTTAATTAATAATAAGATGGACGTAGGCTACGTAGAATTATAATTAATAAAACTTAACACCTGAAAGAAGCCAGGGCGGGTTGTTATCTTCAATCAAAGAAGTCAATGACTCAATATTTCTCAAGCTGTGTATTATATAAGCAATAACGTTATTACAAAATACTCTTTATTATTAAAGAACATCCGAGCAGTCAAAAGACTGTAATTATTTAACGTTTCTTCCGCCACGGACTGATTTTAGGTTTCGCTTTTTGTAATAAACTTTCTGTACTATACCTTTGTAATGTTACAGGCATGTAATTGTAACATCATATCAATTAATTCTTAATGCATACGTATATCGGTCGTGGCGGCGTACAAAGTCCTGCCACCATCCTTATCCCGTGGGTGTCGTATGTCGTTGGAAATGCCTCAAAAATGTCAAAGCTCGACTAATGTCGAAATTATATCGAAGAATCCGGACCAAAAATACACAGACTGGAACGCAGATTCTTAAGTCTGAGGTGTCTCTTACTGTAATCGCCAGTCCGCCAGACAAATGTGGCGATTACTACAAATCTTTCCTTTTTAATAATGCGAGGCTGTGTGATTACAGCCTAGGCGCTGATTTTCAGCGAGACCGACACGAACCGGGTGTTCCGGTTTAGTTGCGAACTGTTTTTTTCCACAAAAGACTACTTCTGACATAGGCACCTATACCAAATGCCCCTACCATATACCAAGCAGCAGCGTCAGAGAGCTGAAACTAAAATAAGAATACCAATAACCACAGAAATATTCGTTCGTTGCACTTACCATGAGGTGAACGATACGCTTGCTTCGTCGTTTTCTTACTTAAAAAAAAGATTCTGACTAATCGTAACTTGACATAACATCGATCGTTCTATAAGTTGACATAAAGCAACCAGCTAAAAAGCACCATTGACTTTCAAACACTGCGCTTTGGGAACAAGGTGCCAAAAAAGTAAGACTTGATGATGTCTGTTTTGATATATAAGTTCAAGGTATCTGATAATTACATATAATAAAATTTTATATTTTGGAAAGTTGGCGTTATAAGTTACTATGAAACATCTTACCGACATTAATTTAACAGTCGGCAACTATATTTCAGTGTTTTATTTAAGAGTATCAAAGAGAGAGCTTCTTTACCGCCGTGTGGTCACGCGAAGTGCAGACACAAATTATATATTGCTCATTTATATAATTCGTTTATATTTTTTCCCGTATTCTCGAAAGAATCACTAATTAGACGATTGTCAATCGCGTGACTCAGCGATTAACCAACCTGTTCGCTGAGTCGTGGGGTCTTCGATTCTAATCCCAATCGACGTCGAATATAATTCGGTGCCATACTAATTATACGTTTTCTAGTAGTATGTTTGTCTCGTCTTCCGAGAATGATGTATTCTCGGAAGTAAGAAAATATAATACAGTTTTTAATTCGTTAATAAGTTTCTGTTGTACGTATCTGCTTTATTCTTCGACCTTTATGACGATGAGCTAGATTTCGTTTTAGGATTTCCAGAGCATCTGTTTAAATTCCCCTAAGTAGGTTTTTCAGTAGGAGAAAGTGAAGAGACGAACAAAAACGTTCACCTGATAGTAAGTGTTACAAGTTACAAATGCTGTGTCACCCATAACATTATGTGCAGCAGCACACTGCGCCCGTCACCCCGAGACATCAGTTCTTAAGTCTCATTTACTCAGTAATTAAACTAAGCTCTCAGTGCCCTTTAGATCGAAAAATAGTAATGTTTGCACACTACTGCTTCATAGCAGAATAAATGGGCCTGCTGTGTAAGTTGCAGGAATCCGTCCAGGCAGGAACCACCCTGCCTGGACGGATTCCTGCAACTTACCACCGCAGTGTCAGTTATATCTATAATCATACATATATTATGATAAAAATTATACCAAAAACCTTTTTAACCGATTTCAAAAAAGGAGAAGGTTCTTAATTCGTCTTTATAATATATATATGTATAGGGCCGCTCTAGGAAGTCTGCAGTTTGTAACTGTGTTCATCCTAACCATTGTATCTGATTTAATAGACCACAAATCCTTGCAAAAGAACACCGATTCCTATCAAGGATGTTTCGCAAGGCTTTTAAAAAAAACACGCTTATGATTATGTGTAGTGATTATGCTTAGATGTATGAATAGCTTATTAGCCATCCTGGATTAATCCTTAAGCTGTAAAGCGCTCTAAATGTCAGGTTAAAAATAGTAAAAATTAAACGCGATAAAATTCGTAAAATTAGTTTTATTAAACGTATAATATTCGCGTAAATATAAGAAATCATTAGAATGTAAAACGTTCAATGCTGAACATAGGTCACTCCGAAGTATGCCCAAAGATGATTTGCTGTAACGCCAAGGCAGGCGGATTGGCGATCGCAGTACCTGCCTCTGCGCCTTAGACGCTGCTCAGAGTAAGTCGAAAGTAATGAGGTTTTTCTGTCCTTTCCCTTAGTCGAATTTTACCACTATACACACTATATTTCGTGCATATTCATTGATACCTTAGTCGCCTCTTTCGATATACTTAC
This sequence comes from Luehdorfia chinensis, assembly GCA_019845155.1. Lineage (NCBI taxonomy): Eukaryota > Metazoa > Arthropoda > Insecta > Lepidoptera > Papilionidae > Luehdorfia > Luehdorfia chinensis. Next base: position 6,768,107 of record JAHVAK010000025.1, on the reverse strand, counting down.
TACTATTATATACTACTACTATTATGTACTATTACTTACTACTATTATATACTACTCTGCCGGGCACCTATCGGCTGTACGTGTAAGCTATGCTGTCACTATACTGATAGTAAAAAAGCAGTAAGGAGTAAAAACTTGAATGACGTCTGCCTACCCCTTATATACGCAAACGGCGTGACTATATGTGTATATATATACCATACCCACCCACCCACAAATGAATAATTTTTAGTATTCAGTCATATGATTTAAAGACGATTGAAAAATAAATCAAATTAAAATATATTTATTCTATTTTAAAAGTCACTTAATTTAAATATTTTCGAAAGGGTAGATGTTACCTATAACATCGTATTTACATTTTTAAAAAATCATTCAAAGAGATACAAAAATCCGATCTTCCTTTCTAAAACTTCAGGTCTATAATTATCAGCATAAAAGTTGAAACATTTTCAGATGAATGATAATAGAATATTGAATTAGTAATAAGTATTTCCGCCATTCCCTTCAATGACCGTTAGCAGTAGACTTCTCATTGAACTAACAAGTCGGGAACAAAATATCCGTACCCCGTATGTTCTCTCATGAGATTTCATCGTTGCACCATAAGTCCCCAAAGATTTTCAATTGCGGTTTAAATCATTTCCATTTTGAAGGCCACGGTATCAGCCGAAAGTATTGGTGTATTTGGAACCAGTCTTATATAATTGATAGTTGTCTTGTAAATAGTTAAATTGGGGAAGCTCATTTTCTGGGTAAACGTTCCGGACGGTGAAGTGAAGTGAAGAAGTGAAGTAACAGCCTATAAATGTCCCACTGCTGAGCGCAGGGCTTCTCTTATTTATGAGAGGGTTTTGGAGCCGGGAAGAGTCCGCCACGCTGCTTCAATGCGGGTTGGCGGACTTCACATGCTTTCGAAATATTTATTATTCCTCAGACATGCTGTTTTTCTAACGATGTTTTCCTTCACCACCGAGCACGTGGTAAATCGACACTTAAAATTGCTGCTCTTGGAGGTAATCCGCATAATTTACCTACTCCATTAGTCGACACCCCAAATGTTTGCACTAATTCTACCAGACTCAGTGATAGGCACTACATGGTCTTCATCATATCTTGTATTGTTAGAACGCCCGATATTAAATCGACCATGTAGGCTGGATTTGAAGGTCTTTTCGTCTGAAAATTCACCAATCTAAATTAGTGATCTTGGAGATTGCCTTCTTCGTCTTCTCGTTTAATCCAAATTCGTACGGTGAAACGTGATATGTTTAATTCTCTGCTGCTAATGAAATTATGTCTGCCTAATATTTAAAAATTTTATAAATGACAAATGACCTACTGTCAGAAATGAAAAGGAATTTGATAATGATTTTATTTTGGAATGGTTTAAGAAACTACGGTGCACTGTATATGAGCAAATGCGTTTGTTTCCTTACATATTCTCTCTATAATTTCTCATCGCGTTAATGTCTTTTATTTGCTACATATTCTATACGATGTTTGTTGATATGCGTGACATTAAGATATGGTGCACATATGTATTCTTACATGTTCATTATGCTGTATATGCACACCATGCAGGAAACCATCTAGGTAGGTACCACTACAGGGTCAGTTATTCTTCAGTAGCCGTAGTGTGCAAACATTGCTGTGTTTCGGTCTGAAGGGCACTTTTACGTGGTCCTACAATTCAATTCATCATTGGTAAAAATATTATACACGTAACACATTAATTTACATTTCTTAGTCGCAACGAAAAAATACACCTGATGTCACATTATTATTACTGCAGGGTCCGTTATTCTGCGTGCAGTGAAGCAGTAGTATGCAAGTACCATTGTGTTTCCGTAAGGCACGTAGGTGTGTAATTACAGAGCAGTAATATGAGACTCCAACAAGACACTTGGGCGCACAGAATTTCGCAATAAAGTACGAGGTGACACCGCTTCTGTTATGGGCAGGCGTGGCACGTACCATCTGATGAAAGATTTATTTACAAATAAGAAAAAAAACTGTTTACCTCTCTCTGAGATTTTTCCTTAAGAACGTTAGCAACCCTTGTTATAGAAATATATCAACTCCTTTTCTAACTAAAGCTATTGCAATACCTCATAAATTTTAGGTTTACGTGCAACAGAGTGGCACAAGCAGCATGTTTTAATTAAACAATCCATGTATTTAAGAATTTGTTCAGATCTCAAAATACGAGTAAGATACATGAAAGCTGTCTATTACGTGATTTGTATGGCTGATATATTTCGTTAAGCCGTGTGGTGGCGGCTCGTTAAAAGAATACTACCACTCCATCTCATTCAATGGATCTCGTAAAAGGCGAGTAAAGAGTTAAACTGCACTGTGCACCCAACAGCGCATGGTGGCGATGGGCTCACCACCTATCACACCAAGTGCATTATATTGTTTTGGTGAAACGTGGATTGGGGCAGTCATCTGTTTTTGCAGTGAGTGCCCAGTCTCTGACTACCCCTTATGGGATACAGTCGTGATCTTATGTATGTATGTATATATTTCGTTAATAGAGGAAAACCGTACCAATCAGACAATTGCTTTTTCATTACTTTTCGTTGTTTCGCAAGCTAATTCCGTAATGCGGGTTGCGTAGATTATTCTGAATATAAACATGCGTATTATTTCGGCAAGAATTAAGCAGATAAGGAAATGTTATGTAACTTCTTTTTTAATAATGCAATGAGCTTATAATTGCTACGTTTTTTAGTATTGTATTAACATGTTTACTTAATTTAAAGGTCATTGAAATGACATTAAGCAACTTTAAAAGGCCGATTGTAATACCATAGTAGTTTTTTAGAGAAGCTAGTGAATAGATTATCGAGTTTTTATAAAGATTTTTTTTTGTTTATACAAGAAAGTGACGAGACGAGAAAATCGTTCTGCGGATGGTTAGTAAAACGTCTGTCCATAAAAAAATCTGTGTCACCCAGAACATGTATATAGCAACATACTGCGCTCGTCGGCATGAGACATCAGCCTATTAATTCTCATATGCCAAGTAATTACACTAGCTATCAGTACCCTCTCAAACAGAAACACAGTAATATTTGCCCAATACAGCTTCACGGCAGAATAATTGACACTGCGGTGGTGCCTATCTAGACTGAATTCCTGAATGGGATACATGCGTAATCCGTAAAATCGTACTTGGTTATGTACTGAACATGGTTAACTATATATTATAAGGTTCAACTGATAGCAATTATTCTTAAGAGGCTCGGTACTTCTAGTGTTATGTGTAAGAGTTGATAGCTATTGACTACCGGTAATATTAGGTCCTTACATAAATGAAATTGACGTTTTGTCGTACTGGCCATTTGATCTGAAATATATCCTCTTTGGTTAAGAATTTCAAATTCAAATGTATAAATCCATTTAGATGGTATATTTGAGTTTCGAAAATAGTTATTCATTTGGTTTTCCTCATTAGTTTTTTCTTTGGCGTCGCTCATATCGCACAATCGAAAACTTGAAATATCGCTTTATTTACGAGTACGAGTTCTACCGTGGCATCAGTGCTGCAGAAACAGCTGGAAGGATTAACGATGTGTATGGCGCTGCTGTCGCAATAGAAACCACTGTATGTTTTTGGTTCCAACGTTTTCGTACTGGAAATTTCGACCTTCAGAACAAGCCTCGTGGACGGCCGGAGACCAAAGTGTATAATGAAGAATTAAAGGCTATTGTGGAAGCGGATCCATTGCAAACCACTTTAGAGTTATCTGCAGGCTTTGCTGTGGTGATAAAACTGTTTTAATCCACTTGCCGTGTGGTGGCGGCTCGTTAAAAGAATACTACCACTCCATCTCATCCAATGGATCTCGTAAAAGGCGAGTAAGGAGTTAAACTGCACTGTGCACCCAACAGCGCATGGTGGCGATGGGCTCACCACCTATCACATCAAGTGCATTATATTGTTTTGGTGAAACGTGGATTGTGGCAGTCATCTGTTTTTGCAGTGAGTGCCCAGTCTCTGACTACCCCTTATGGGATACAGTCGTGATCTTATGTATGTATGTAATCCACTTGAAGCAAACAGGGAAAACATAAAAGCTTGAACGGTGGGTACCTCATGAATTCAGTGAAGCAAACGAGCAAACACGCGTCGACTGCTGCGTTACATTGCTCAAGCGGCACAATAATGAAGGGAATTTTAAATCGAGTCATTACCTGTAATGACAAGTGGATCCTGTACTATAATCGGAAGCGGACGTCGCAATGGTTAAACCCTATAGAACCAGCCAAATCCTGCCCCAAGCGAAAATTTACTCAGAAAAAGTTACTTGTGAGTGTTTCGGTGGACTAGCGCCGGTGTCGTTCACTACAGCTTTCTAAAATCTGGTCAAACGATTACGGCAGATATCGATTGTCAGCAACTGCAAGCCATGATGGAAGAATTAGCTGCTAAACAACCGAGGCTGGTCAATCGCTCTAGGCCACTGCTGCTTTAAGGCAACGCTCGACCACACACTGCACAACAGACGGCCGCTAAACTAGAGGAGCTGCAATTGGAAAGTCTGCGAAATCCACCGTACTCCCCGGACGTTGCTCTAAGTTGCTCTAAAGATTACCATTTTTTCCGTAATTTGCATAACTTATTAACTAAAAAATTCATCTCCGATGTGGCCGTCCAAACCGCCTTCAGAGAGTTCATTGATTCTCGCCCCCATGGTTTTTTTAGTGAAGGGATCAATGATCAAAACTGTATAGATAACAATGATACATACGTTGATTAATAAAATATGTTTTACAAAAAAAACGACTTTATATTCCTCCCATACAAAACGCCCCTTTCATATTTGTCGTTTCATATTTGTCGGCTCTGTTGGCGCAGTGGCTAAGCCCTTGGCTTCTGCGCCGCGGGTCGCGGGTTCGATTCACGCACGGGACAAATATTTGTATGGCCTACATATAGTTGTTCCGGGTCTGGGTGTTTGTACATGTGGAATTTATGTCTGTAAAACGCACCCACGACACAGGAGAAATCCTACTGTGGGGCTTCGTTTTTAACAAAATAAATAAAGTTAATAGAATCAGGCGTTACTTTGCAGGAAATCCATTACAATGAAGGAAGGTAAGTTACTTTGCTAAGATCCGCATTTAACATATAAAAATCGTGTATATTACCTAGTTTTTTGAAGAGCACCGCCCACCCTCCCTCAGTAGCCTCTACTAGTAGTAGAGGCTACTGAGACTGTACAGAGACTGTAGTAGACTCTACGACAGACGGCCGCTGAGTCTATGACGCTTGATAATGCCTCGTTTTGGGGCGAAACACGAATCGTGTTCTCGACTTCAGTGGTGTATATTATCTAGTGGTAGTATTGTAGTGGTTGGTGAAGGGTACCTGGTGGCGGTTCCTGGTGGCGGTGTTAGTTTGCTTGTGCACGCTACTGAGGGAGGGCGGGCGGTGCTCTTCAAAAAACTAGGTAATATACACCATTTTTATATTTTGCATGCGGATCTTAGCAAAGTAACTTACCTTCCTTCAAAATAAATAAAATAAAATAATATGTAAGGACCTAATATTTACTTTGTGACAAAATCAGTTTATCTATGAAATTGTATGGAAATGGTCAATGGAAAGAGAATATCATCATTACCGGCTTGTGAACAGTCCTCTGCTGGAGAAAGTCAGAAATTTCAAGCATTTCACATAGACCTCTTAGTATTTTGAAGCATTTCACACAGGCCTCTCAAAAGTTTGAAGCTATTCACATGGGCCTTTCAGAAGTTTGAAACATTTCACATAAGCCTTTTTAAAGTTTTAAGCATTTTACATAGCACATTTTACATAGCACTAAGAGCCGTGGTAGCTCAGGGGTTAGGCGCTCGCTTTAAATTTCATAGAACGCGAGTGACCTGGGTTCGATTCCCGGTGCCGGCACCACTAAAATTGTTAATGGCAATTTTAAGTGCTGATTTACCACGTGCTCGGCGGTGAAGGAAAACATCGTGAGGAAACCCTGCATGTCTGAGGAATTAAAAATATTTCGAAGACATGTGAAGTCCGCCAACCCGCATTGGAGCAGCGTGGCGGATTCTTCCTAGCTCCAAAACCCTCTCAGAAATGAGAGGAGGCCTGTGCTCAGTAGTGGGACATTTATAGGCTGAAACTTTACTTTTTTTACTTTACATAGCACTTTCTGAAGTGTTTGTTTGGAGATCACGTGGTCTTGTAAATACCTGACTTCTATGCAGTGTACAATTCTCAGACGGAAAGGACATTTGTGCAAAAACACAAATTGTTGGTTTTCTTGTAATTGTTCTCGTGATTCTGATACTGCATCCTAGCCTTCCTCCGATATCGCAAGAGCTTTATATCGGACACGGGCAGTTTATGAGAATGAGTGCCTCTGTGTTTGCGCGTACACTCGTGGCACAGTAATATCTCGTGCGAAGTTGATAGCTTCCGAGTGTTCAGAAGTTGTCGCCGTTGTCAAAATTTGGTCATGGGGACATCATCCACGGGATAAGATGCTGTAGGATTATCTAAGGAACATGGAAAAAAAGAATTTTTGTGTGTAACTATTATTGAGCTTTCACGTTTCATAATTCCACCGAGAGTACATCAGATGCAATTATAATTGGACCGCAATTTCATTATGTACTAGAAATAAAAACATATCAAAAAGAAGATCAGAAAAAGATAAAAAGAAACGCCTTATACGAGTATGTAAGTAGAATATGAATTTAAATGTTTCTTGATACATTACGATAAGTTTGCTTATTATGCGGAAGAATGGTAATCATTATAATGTTACCTACAGTATTAGGTTGTGTATTACCATGCCCCTTTTTTAATCCCGAACAAAAATAACATTGTTTGTGCAATTTTGTAGACCTCTACAGTTGCAGTTTGAAGCTAAAATGTTTATTATGTAATATTTAACACAAATAATACTAATCGTATTTGCTTATTGGCGTATTCGGTACGGATCGTGTTCAGTAATATTATCTTGTTTATTATGAAGGAGAGTTTGTAAGTTTGAACGCGCTAATCTCCTTAAATACTATTCGGTTGATAAAATATTTTTGATTAGATAGCCTGTTTATTGAGGAAGGTTATAGGCTAAGACATCTTGCTGCGGCTTTAAAGAGTCGCGCGCTGAAAACGAATTATTACCAAGAAGGCCGAGCCCAGTGATATGTTCGGTTTATTTTACGCGGGTGAAACCGCAGGGCGCAGGTGTGGTCATATACAGAAAGACGAAATCGGCTTTTCTATGTGTTATCTATAATAAAACTTACTTCCGTGTTCAAACAAAGACATTTAAATTTTATTTTATTTACAAAAATTTAACACGGACAAACGAATTCTAAATCGTGGTCGTTGTCTGTGATTCGTTTTTTAAATGTTTTAATATCAATTAACCTACATATTTTACTACCAACTTTTGTAATTTTCAACTGCCGTGTCCACATCCATACATATTTGTATAAAATATATATACCTGTTTTGTCTGTCGGTCTGTACGAACGGATTTAATTTGTTTTGTGCATAAACACAATTTGTTGGTTTTCGGATCTAATTTTCTTGTGATTGTCTTTGTGCAGAGACACTGCATCCTCGCCTACGTCCGATCTAATCGCAACGTTACATCGGACACGGGTAGGCAGGGAAGAGTGTGTGTGAACACTGGGGCGTGTTTGGGCGTACACTTATGGTACTATACTACGAGTATCTCCTGCGCAGTTGTTCCGAGTGTTGTTTTTTTCCGAAAGTATTTGATAAGTGAAAAAATACCTAAATCAAAAACCACGCAAACGAAGTCGTGAAAGAAACAGTCTATAAATGTCCCACTGATGAGCACGGGCCTCTTTTCATTTCGGAGAGGCTTGGAGTCAGAAAGAGTCCGCCACGTGACTCAAATGCGGGCTGGCGGACTTTACATTTCTTCGAATTTTTTTTATTTCTCATACATGCAGGTTTCTTAACAATGTATTCCTTCAACGCTGAGCGAGTTGTAAATCAGCTCTTTAAATTGGAGTACAAATTTTAGTGTCGGCACTGGGGATCGAACTCAGGTCACTCGCGTCTATAAAATTTAAGACGAGCGCCCGGGCCTGACCTACCACGGCTCATAACTGCCACGGCTCTTAGCTGCCACGGCACTTAGTCGCGAGTACTGCTAGTTATAATGATACCCAAATTAAAAATAATTACATTACAAAAGTTTTATTATATATCCACCCCAGTTTGCAACAGTCGACAACTTTGACGTTTTACTGCTTTGTATCGGCAGTTTTTTAACGAAACACAGTAGAATTTCTCTAGTATCGGGGATGCGTTTTACAGACATACATTTCACACGCCCAACGTAGTAGCGTTGTGCGTGTGAAATGTATCCGAAAACTAACAATTTGTGTTTTGCACAAATGTTGGCTCCGGCTGGGATTCGAACCCAGAACCCGCGGCGTAGAAATCAGGTACGCTGACCACTAGACCACACTATCGCCAAAATATTTTATTTATTGAATTTTTATTCTTACACCTTAATCTAAGGAATACAATGGGCGGACTTTATGCCTAGAGGCATTCTCTGCCAGTCAACCCTGGGAGACTAGAAAAATTATGGCAGGTGCAAATATGAAAATGTGAATGGAGTCTGGTGTGAAAAAATATAAATACTATTACATAATAATTATATAATAATATAAATAATCAATACATATTCACAAAATTAACATAGATAAATTCATACATACAAATAATAAGTATAATACAGAAATAATACACGTATAAACATAATAAAAATGTGAAATTAACGCATAATTTTTCCTGCAAATAATGTTCTCTAAGAAGTCTTTTGAAGGCGTTTTTGTTGGGTGCATTCCTGTTAGCATCAGGAAGGGCATTCCAGAGGAGTGTAGCCTGAACTGTGAAAGAAGAGTTGAAGAATCCAGTATGATGCTGTGGAATACTAATCTTTAGACTATTTGAAGAGCGTGGAATTCGTTCATGAGTCGAATAAAGAAATTGGAAGTTATCTTTAAGATAAGACGGAGAATTAGGATCGTGTAAAAGTGAGTAAAGTACTAATAAAATTCTAGCTACGCCCGACTGGAGAGCCATTGAAGCTTTGATCGATAACGGGGTTATGTGGTCATACTTACGTAGGCCGTAAATAAATCTTATAGAATTATTAAGAAGGCGCCCCAATTTAGTGAGAAGATTTTGCGATAGATCTGGATAACACACAACTGCATAGTCGATAATGGGTAGAATAAGCGAATGAACCAGCATAAGCTTGGTTTTGGGAGGTTTTTCACGGAGCGGCAGAATGGGATCAAGGTCCCATTATTAAAAATAGGAGAGACTTTTGTTCTCAATTCGTCTGATATATTTTTTATGTTCGGGCATAACTTTTTTGTTTTTTGTTTTAGAAAGCGGATACCGTAAGGGTTGTCCTATATATTTTTTGTCAAGTTCTGATGATGGGATCCATGAGAAAAACTTGAAACTCTGTTTGGAGCTGCTCCGTTAAAGTCGGGTTTTGCTTAAATTAAACCGGTCAGACATACCTATGTTTTTGGACGTCTTATTCGATTAAACAATCAAATGTACGACAGAAATATTCATCTACCGTTATCCTTTCATTTGCATTCATATTAAAAAGTGTACTTTATAAATGAAAAAAAAAATGTTTAAAAGAATGAGGGAGAAATAATAAATACTGTATGAGTATCGTAACAATTTAAATAGAAATTTAATTCCAGCCGCCGCTAATCCTTCCTAATTTCCTTCGTGTTGAATTTGAAATTGATATTTATAAATAATAATATTACATTATTATATATTATTATTATTATTATCTATAAGCTGTGCTATAAAATAAAATTCGAGTTCGATTATCTCTAAGTAGTTTAAAGTTAAATCCGGTCAGACATGCAGCCAGATTATTTAATGTCAGAATTTGTCAAGTAAGCGAACATGAAGTAGTATTTTTTTCTTTTCAGTATGATACAATGTGTGATGCTTATTCAGTATTATAGATATATCCTTATATCATTATATACGAGCTCATGTTTAATATACACTTGTACATATTGTAGTCACATCTTTCCAATTAAAAATACATAAAAATCCTTTTTTTAAAGCTATATGTTGCATTTAGATTACAACATATCATCATCATAACTTCAGCTTATCTTAGTCAACTGTTGAAAATAGGCTTCCCCCAAAAAGATGGCCACAAAAATCGGCTCTGAGCCATCTGCATTCATCGAATTCCCTCAAAACCGTGTAGTTCGTTTCTCCACCTGGGGCGCCACACACTGCGTTTGCCGGTACGAGGTTGCCACTCTACAACCTTTCTTCCCCAACGGTTATCGGTTCTACGAGCTATATGGCCGGCCCATTGCCACGTCAGCTTGCTTATCCTTAGGGCTATGTCGGTTACTTTAGTTCTGTTGCGTATATCATCGTTACGAATTTTATCACGCAGAAAAACTCCAAGCATAGCACTTTCCATAGCTCGCTGAGCGACTCTGAGTATCCATCCATATTAGTATAAGGACACATATTCACAATTCATATTACGCAATAGTAAAGTAAATAAAAAAATATATTATGGTTTAAAACCTAAAAAAACGCGATCGAACTGCAATTCTTATTCTGAAAAATGATTATTCTGTTGGGAATACCAAGTCATAGTTATGAAATTATTGCATTGTCATCGATTCTCATTACATGTGCAAAATTTCAAATTATTCGGACGTCTAGAAATAGGTGAAAATCGAATTTAAAGATTTTTTATTACATTGTTAGTTACTTACATCCTGTGTCTAGCTAATAAAAGCTTGTTCATTAGTAACTGAGTGTGATATGAAAATAATCTATATGTAATTAAAATATTATATTCCGTTATATCTTATACATTTTTCTATTATCCGTTTAATTGTTAAAGTTGCATTTACGCTCATTAGTCTAACTGTCGCAACGGAATGTTGATTATTTGATACTGTCACAATTGTTCTGGGACGAAATCGATATCAAAATTGTGTTGCAAATAAATTACGACATCTCCCTTTGTGAATGATTTAAAACAGATCGATAATTTCTGAGCATATAACTACAGGAAACACTACGATCGGTTGTTAATAAATAACAAATTGTTTTTTTTTTTGTATTACGTTTGCAGCTATTTTATCATAGTTGGCTGTAAGTGTTTTATTATTAAAAAACATTAATTAATAATGCTGCTTACCTATTTTAGATGTGCGTTGTTTTTGTTTTCGCTACCCAAATGTCCGAGGTCGCGGTCGAAAGATTGCTAAATTACCACTGGTTTTTCGATTTCCACCGCTAACGAAAACGAAAGTGTCGTCCGGAGTGTCTCCGGCGAGCGCGCCTTAACACCACTGCGCACTGTAACTCTTACACCTTTCTGTAATGCGTACTCCTACCTCCGACGATACAACACCACGACCGTGTGCACATTTCAATTTTCATCGCTGTATTGTCATCGGCCTTTAAACCATTCTCTAGATTTCCGTGCCGGGCCGTTGGCCGGCGTGTCATTTCAAACAGTGTTTTGTATACCGTAATACACACATACGAGTACATACCGTACCTACACAGTAATTTCTTTGGTAAGCATGAACTGACCAATATCACGTTTGTTATTTATCTTGCGGTACTTTGAATATTGTGTAATCAAGTTTTGAAGTTAAGACATACCATAAGTTCGATAAAAAAAGGCCGCATGGCCTAGTGGTTATGCGCCGCGGGCTCTTGTTTCGAATTCCAGTTGTAGTCAATATCAACTAGGAAACACGGGTTGTTAGTTTACGATTCTGAGTCTGGTTATGTTGTGATTGCCCCCGTGACTATGACAATGCATCCTAACCTACCTCTGGTTTATCGCATGGGTGTTACAATGGGTGCGGGTAGTTAAAGACCAGTGAGTGCCTCTGTTTTTGATTTTGCGCGTACGCTTGTGGCACTATAATATCTCCTGCGCAGTTGATAGCTTACGACATTCTTCGGAAGTTGTCGCTGTGGTCGGTCATCAAACATCATAAGTTTGTGAAGTGTCTACTGTAGCTGTACTAGGCACACAAATTTTTTCTAGATAGAACCAGCAAAATCTTCTTTGCATTCCGTGGAAGATTCGCCTATACTCACCACGATGGGCAGACGAGTTGGTGGAAATACTTCCCGCACCTCGGCATTAGTCATACTGCTCCCCATATTTAGCCTGTGAGATTTGGGTTTGGTAATTTCTGATAGTTTTTGCGCCATCTCGAAAGCCTCGTTTGTCAGGCAGTTGGGTGGAGCAAGTGAAAGAGGTCTATTGTGTAACTCTGGTAGGTTTCGGGATCGATTTAATTTGATCCCGATTAACCAAGAATGAGGCTCAAACGCCGAAATAAAACCGATCTGGAAAGTTACCAGAGTTACACAAACGACCTCCAGGTCAGGTTGCCATTAGCAGAAAAGCTGATATATAACTTCCAACGCCGTAAAGTGTATCTAATATAATAAAGCTGGAGCGTTTGTATGTTTGTACGCGCTTGTCTCAGGAAATACTAATCAGATTTTAAAAATTCCTATTGTATTAGACTACCCGTTCATTAACAAAGGTTATAGATGATGATGGTGGTAGGATTCCTATGCAGGAATCCGTCTAGGTAGGTACCACCCCAGGGCCAGTTATTCTGCCGTGAAGCAGTAGTGTGCAAACATTACTGTGTTTCGGTTTGAAGGGCACTGTGAGCTAGCGTAATCACTGGGCATATGGGACTTAAGACCTTATGTCTCAGGGTGATGGGCACAGTGAGGTGTTACACAGAAATTTCCTGGGTAATATTGCATTTGTTATGGGCAGACGTTGCACTTACCATCAGGTGAACGTTTTGCTCGTTTCATCACTTTACCCAATAAAAAAAAAAAAAAAACTTAGGTTTAGGTTTTGACTTGAATTCACTGTGGTCTTAAAGAGCTGCACGCTAAGAATCTAACATCACCGAGAATCGCCGAACTATGAATGGTAAGGTCAACGAGATACCAGAATTTACTGGTGGTAAGATTCACATGCAGGAATCCGTCTAGGTAGGTACCACCCCAGGCCAAGTTATTCTGGCGTAAAGCAGTAGTGTGCAAATATTACTGTTTCGGTCTGAAAGGCGCTGGAAAGGTGCTGAAAATAGTAGTCATGTTAGCCTGTACTAAATTAAGGCCCACGAAACAAAGTTATTTTTCTCCACAACATTTGTCTGAGAAAGACGGTTTTGAACTTAGCTTTAGTAAAGACCAGAAATCAACTGGAAATAATCAAATCAAAAGTTTATTTATTTATTAACCTTGGGGTATATAACCGCCGTGTGGTAGCGGCTTATGAGAATCTACCACCCCATCTCATTCCGTGGGTGTCGTATAACTCGACAGAGAGAAAATCTAAACCAAGAGATGGTCAGCAGCATCTTTCTGGAACTTCTGTGGCAATCTATGAGGGAGGCCTATGTTCAGCAGCGGACTAGTGATAGGCTGAAACGATGATGATTAACCTTGGGGTCCCTACTTAAAACAAGAAAGTCATGGTGGCCGCTGATAAAGAAAAGTTTGGAAGCCACAGGGCCTAGAAGACGCCTACTTGCTCTATCCTTGTAACTTTGTGATAGCAACTTAGATTTTTAGTAATTTTAACGACTGCACACTGCAATCAGATTAACAAAAAGAATGACCAAAAAGGTTTTTATTAAGGTGATAAAATTATGTTAAGGCGAATCATAAACCGATGTTAATGTATTTTCTAAATGTCCATCCACCTCATTAAATACACCATTACAATAAAACTTTAAGGAAGTGACCAGTCGACAAATCAGGCATTTAGCAGAGATTAGAATAGGTTAAAGACCAGAATATTCTTATTTAATATTTCGTAACATGTGTCCATTAATATTTTGTAATGTTGTAAAATCAAGAAGCGCAAGAGAAAACTAGAAGCACATTTGTCCGAGCTTCTAGTTTTCTCTTGAGATAAAAATTGGATTAAGTTTTAAATATGTCATGAAAGTAAACGCAACCGGCATTGGTCCTGCCCAGTGTAATTTTTAGTGTGAACTAAAAAATATATGAACTTATATTTTTGCTATTACAATCCAAATCCTAGCCGTGTGGCGGCGGCTGAAGAGAATCTACCACTCCATCTCATCGCGTAGGTGTCGTAAAAGTCAATAGAGGAAAAATTAAAACCAGGAGATGGGCAGCAGCATCTTCCTGGAACGTGGCGACTATGGCAAAAAAACACCTGACCACGATACGGTCAGTCACGATCCAGGCTACACTGTACACACAGTTAATAGCTTTAATATAACACGCACCACGACGCGCGACCGCCGTAGAGAGCGGCGCGCAGCAGTCGACAATCACACCGCGTACACACGATACACCCGTGTTCCAGGGCGGTTCTCACCGCCCAGAGTTACCGACACACAAGTCGACAGTCCGAATGGAGGCCCGCAGCCGGACGCAATCGGACGGTCATTAGACGACTTAAAATCGTTTTGAGATATTCTAAATCGCGCAAGCACGCAGCGAACGCGATACAGTCCGAATTTCGAGGTTTTTGTAGGAGTTTATTTATTTATTTATGTTTGGGTCAAACCAAACCTGGCACGCGGGCCCCTGGCCCGTGAGCACAGTATCCGATGAAGCTGTAAAAGCCAAAAAAGGCTAACAGCAATTACATCACCGAAATTATATATGGCAAAATCCCCCTAAAATAGGTGATACAATTTTTTGTGGCAGTCTGTGGGGAAGGCCTATTTTCAACAGTGGACTAGTGATGGAATGATGATGATGATGATGAATCCAAATCCAAAGTTGGATGTCACCATACACGACTTCTAGCGCCAACACAAAAGTGGTGATTGTGTTTTTTCAAAGCGATGTCCCACATTAAGGTTTCTACTATATCGCGGATGCGTTTTACGGACATAAATTTCACATGCACATTTCCAACTATTAGGAGCCGCGGTAGCTCAGGGGCCGGGTGCTCGCCTTTAACTTCATAGTACGCAAGTAACCTGGGTTCGATCCCCGATGCCAGCACCTCTAAAATTTTAAGTGCTGATTTACCACTTGCTCAGCGGTGAAGGAACACATCGTGAGGAAACCTGAATATCCCAGGAATAGAAATATTTCGAGGACATGTGAAGTTCGCCAAACCAGCATTGGAGCAGCGTGGCGGACTATTCCCCGCTCCAAAACCTTCTCAGAAATGAAAGAAGGCGGCCTGTGCTCAACAGTGGGACATTTATAGGCTGTTACTTTACTTTACAAAAATCGAATTCACTACCCGCAGCCCAGGCACCAATTGCCGCACTGCGCCAACGAGACTGATTATTGTTTTTGATTGAATTTTCTTACTTCATTGTATATTTCGAGCTAATATTTTTTTGTGATAAAGTGACGAGACTAAATATGGTTATACTGATGGTAAGTGCCACGTCTGCTCATAACAAATGCTGTGTCACCCAGAACATTTCTGTGTGGCACCACATTGCACCCGTCGCTCTGAGACATCAGTTATTAAGTCTCATATGCCCAGACATTACAATAGCTATCAGTGCCCTTCAAACCGAAACACAGTAATATTTGCCCACTTCAGCTTCACAGCAAAATAACTGGCACTGCAGTGGTGCCTACCTAGACGGATTCCTGCATAGGAATTCTACCACCAGCACGTTATGCAAAAGTGTATTATACAGAAAGTGCACTGGAAAGTGTACAGTGATTGGAAAATTTAATTCAAGATTGAGATCGAGCTTTATGTTTTGTCTTCATCTGTCGAACATTCTTCAGTAAAATTTTAAACATCGACGATTTCTTGAAAATTATTTATATTTATATGCTACTTCGAAAATGGCAGAAAACTAACGACAGTATAATGATTTTTGACTTTTACGGAAGAATTGTTGGACTGATGAATGATGATGATGTTGAACATTTGCTTGATTGATGGAGACAAAACAAAAAGTACAATGTTGGTCTTGAATTTAATTTTCCAATTACTGTACACCTTCACGAGCACTTGCTGCGTAATAAACTATCAATATTAAATACATCTATTTATATAAAATACACAGGAAATTCAATAAAAACGCTATCGCCACTTTTTGAGTTGGCGGCAAAAGTCCATCACAACTCAGTTCCATAGTTCTAAATTTATCGACATAAGCATAAGTTGTGGAGAAAGTAAATGAGCAGTTTTAGTGGATTATAAGCGCGATGTTACACGTCGCATTATGTAAAAAATTAATTCATGTTTAACCGGCACGACCCAGTGGCTTACTGTTTGTTTTAATGATAACGATTTA
Source organism: Luehdorfia chinensis (assembly GCA_019845155.1). Classification (NCBI taxonomy): domain Eukaryota; kingdom Metazoa; phylum Arthropoda; class Insecta; order Lepidoptera; family Papilionidae; genus Luehdorfia; species Luehdorfia chinensis. The sequence goes on along the minus strand of JAHVAK010000025.1, from coordinate 6,751,748 downwards.
CGATGTGAGCCGATTATATTAAATTTGTTGTTACAAAAGATTTTTTATTTTTTTGTTTCAATTTCAATTTCAAATTTATTTATTTCTTTATCAACAAAGTTAGTTACAATAATCATTGCTGGAGCCTTCTTTTAAGCACAATATGCCGGTAGTAGAAGACTTGATTAGATTAAGACTTGTTATATTTTTATTTCCAGTCATAACAGATAAATCGTCATAAATACATAACTCCGGGTTCTAAATCTGGCATGCGATTTAACAATTTAATTATCACTTAAACTTAATCTTAATAAAGTATAATAAAGTACCTTAAGTAAGATAAAGATTTTCGGATATTAAATATTAAAAATTGTTGTTCTGCATAACTAAAAGAACTGTTCATTGTAAAGAAAATATTAAATTGGTGGGTCAGTTTAGAATATATGACTTCGTGATACTTGTGTGAAAAGGGGAAAAGTAGTATAGTATAGTGAAGGGGCGATAACTTACGGCCCAAATTAATAATGTATACTTAATCCGAGCTTGAAATCGATCCCGGATATATTCCGATCTATGATCTCCAATCGTTGTCCCAATAACAAAATATGACAATCATTTTGTTAGTTTGTCCTTTACGTCCTAAAAAAAAAACAAAATTATTTTCCACTTCAGTATTCCGTTGTATGCAAACCATAGTAATTCTTACGTCATCATCATATCAGCCTCATAGATTGCCGCAAAAAAGTGGCAGCTTCCATTTTGGGGGATTTTCCCATAGTTTCCACGCTTGGCAGTCGGGTTGGCAACGGCAGTTTAATATATTTAATAGAATCAGGCGTTACTTTGCGGTTTTCGCCCCAAAACGAGGCATCAAGTGTCTTATACTCTACGACAGACGCCGCGGCGGCCGTCAGTCGTAGAGTCTGTATATTACCTAGTGGTAGTATTGTGGTGGTTTATTGATTCAAATGTTCCAGGAATATGCTGCTGTCCATCTCCTGGTTTTCATTTTCCCTCTGTCGACTTTTACGACACCCTCGAGATAAGATAGGGTGGCAGTTTTCTTAAGCCGCCACCACACGGGCAATTCATACGTAGTTCATATAAATAAAAAAATATTGTAAGACGGGACAATTTATAAACCTACCATTTAATTTAGGTACTTTATATTACACTAATAAATGATTTGGTGATAAAATTCGTTCGGTTCGGTTAGTCTGTAATGGAGCGTTACAAATCTAAGGTTATTTTTAGTTTGGGAACAGCTCCCGTTTTTTTTTGTATTGTTATTACAAATTGTATTGTATCTAAAAAAATGACAATGGATTCGGATATGATATGTTCTGTCCTCCCAAAGATATCTTGGTTTTAAAGATTTCCATTTTAATCCACGGCTCGCTTATTGGCAAACTGCTAAAAATCTGATTTTTATTTTCGATATTAAATCCGTAGATTTTGGATTAGATTGGTTATTAATTTCGGCCGCTAATGTTTTACGGTGGGGACTGCGAAACATGACGTTGCAGGATCGACCCCGCCATTCGACTATTGCCGTGAACCATTTCCTAACGGCAGCTTTTAAACTTAGTTGGAGTGATAATAGAAATAGTAGTAACTATCTGAAACTTGCGACTACCTCCGCGTGGATTTAGGTTCTTTAAAAAGACCGTGGGAACTCTTAAGATTTTCTGTAATGAAAATTTATCTCATGTCCGTCTCAAAGACGTAAGCTATGTCTGTGCCGAATTTCGTCAACTTCGGTTCAACGTCTGAGCCGTGAAAAGGTAACAAACAGACATAGGGACAGAGAGTTACAGTTAGTTATTATAAGTGCAGAATAACATTACTAATATTCTTGAAAAAACTAAGTGTATAAGTAATTAAGATTTGGGCATAGTTCTTGACCAAAAGCTAAGGTTTGACATACATACATACAGTCAAGCCTTTTAAGGCTACTCACGTAGTCCACTTTTCGCCGTCGCGGGAAATGAGACGTGACGGTTGGCGTGGTGGGTTCAAAGATATACTCTAATTTCGGTTTACATCTAAATTCCGTTTTGAACTTTTGAATTTTTTTAGTAACTGTATCGATAAATGTTTTTGAGGTTCCGCTACCTTAAAACTTCAAATTTAGTAATTTGAGCCGATTAAATTTTGTTTAATTTATTTAGAAGTGTAAATTTTTAAGCTAGAATTATTTTTATTTATTTCATTTTTTAATTTTAATTATTACTTCAAGTTTCATAATCTTTTAAAAAAAAAATTTATTATTTAGGCAACAACAAGATATGTTTTAAAAGGTGAAAAAGTTTTAATGTTTGACATTTTTTGTCTGTAGATACATGTTTTGGAGTCTCAATAAGACCAGATTTCCCTATTAAATGTTCGGGGACTAAGTCCGAATAAATCAAGTTCCTTATTTATTAAATTATACTGAACCTGTAGTCGTTTCAAATTTTAAATTGTAATGACTGATTATTATATTGTGCATCAATATGTTAATGCGAATATAATTTAATGATTGTCGTGTTCTTCTGTAATTGTTGGAAAAATTACATTTGTACTGACTTATTAAAATCCATAATTTGTTCAATATTGGTGAACCGTAAATAAATAGATAAATATATAAAAAAACTACGGAGAAATACGACTGACGTAGAGGTGATTTTAGGTTTGCAAAAGAGGGCCATTAGAGCTATTTACAATCTTGGCTCTAAAGCGTCTCTTAGAGATAAATAGCTCGCAGCGAACGCGACACAGTCCGAATTTTGAGGTTTTGTAGGTGTTTATTTATTTATGGTTGGGTCAAACCTGGCCCCGGGCCCGCGAGCACAGCATCCGATCAAGCTGTAAAAGCCGAGAAGGCTAACAGCAATTACATCACCGAAAATGTATAGAGATAAATTTAAAGAAATTAATATGTTAACCTTGGCCTTTCAATATGTATATGAAAACGTTTTGTATGTACGTACGAATTTAAATCACTTTAATAAAAAAAGTGATGTTCATAATGTAACCAGGAACAAGCACTCTCTTTACAGAGTCAGTAACTCTTTCATGGGACACTGTATACGTTTTTACAACAAAATCCCAGAAAGTGCACAAAGTAATTCTATCAAAAAGTTCAAACTATTTATTCAGCAAATACTTTTAAGAATGATTATTATTATATAAAGGATGAGAATGAGGTAATCACTGCCAAGCTATTTCTATATTATTTTTAAAATGACTGCAAAGAAACAAAAATCCCGTTGGGTTTACCGTTGGGCCAGTGTAGCTTAAAAAAAATACGTTCTACGACTATAATAGTCGTAGAACGTATTTTTTTGTAAATAATCTTGAAATAATATTGAATAAAAATTATTCTATTCTATTGAATGTTTTATTTTATTAAATTAATTGTATTTTTAACATAAATTCATACTAATATTATAAATGCGAAAGTAACTCTCTCTGTCTGTTTGTTACCTTTTCACGGCTCAACCGTCGAACCGATATTGACGTAATTCGGCACAGAGATAACTTGCCTCCTGGAGACGGAACGGACATTTTTACCTTAATCCACGCAAACGTAGTCGCGGCCTTCAGCTGGTTATATATAGGCTAGCTGATGCCCGCGAAATCGTCCTCGCAGAAACGGGCTGTTGCAATGTAACATAGGAACGAACAATTTGATTTTCCGGGATAAAAGTATCCTATGTCCGTTTCCGGCATGCAAGCTATCACTGTGCTCTGTATCAAATTTCGTCGAGATCGGTTCAACGGTTAAGCCGTGATAAGGTAACAAACAGGCAAGAGGGACACCGAGATATACTTTCGCATTTATAATATTAGTATAGATTTTAGATTCCTCGCTTCATACAAACGCTCGGTTATTACAAACTTTAACTATGCTAAATCTCACACTCCTTCGTGCGCGCAATATGCTTAAAAAGGGGTACAAAGTTTTCACGTATTGCATAATATACAGATGTACGACTTTCCCCGATTTTAATACTTCGAATTAGTTAATACTTTTGTTGAGTGTATACTTTCGAAAGTGCTCAAGTAAAGTATGTAGTTTGCTTACCAACATTGCTTATTTCCCATCGGTCGGCTAATGTCAGACTTTTCCTGTTTGCATCTGGTAACAGGAGTGCACTAGAAAGTGCGGTAATTGGCTTGGAAGTGATCTTGATCAACTGCAAATGTACATAAAATAGATCTGTATCTTGACTATAATGAAGTTGCGTGCGAATAAGCCTACAATATCTCTGCACGATTGTAAAACGAATCGAAGCTAATTTCAAATGTTAAGTTATAGTGATTCCAATCTCTGCTAACGTAACTTTAGAATGCGTGTTTCTTTGAACGTAGTTATTTTATTGAATTTTAAACGTTTCTAGTAGTGGAGCGAAATATCTTTTACATTCACTTGGTTAGTGAAAAAAGATACGTAGTAAGTTACAATACTATTACACATACATTTATATATAGGATGGCAGAATTCTCTCAAAGTATAATGTAATAAAGAAATGTTACAATAAAAAAGTAACCGTTAGTAAATGTTAATAGAATCAGGCGTAATTTTAAAGTTAATTTGCTAAGATCCGCATGCAAAATGTAAAATGTTGTATAATATCTCATTTTGGAGACATCAACTATTTGGTGGCTCTAAACATTTTATTTAGGTTTAAAGATTTTTTTATTTCCCATAAGAACATAGGTTCACTTAAAATGAGATACAATAATATGGTTAAATTAAAACAATTTACCTCTAATGCATTGGACACTGACATTACGTATTTGAAACAAAAACAAAAAATTATATTACATTGTGCAAAATATAGGTCTTAAGTTTACTCTTAAAAATGTGTATTCTATCGCATTCTTTTATTTCATTTGGTAATTTATTATATAGCTGTACTCCTTCCATCAAAATTGTTTTCTTCCCGTAATTAGTGCGTGAGCTAGCGAGTTTTATTTTGTTTTTATTTCGTAGATTGTGTGTATTGACTTTTTTTTGTAACTGTATATTAGACTGAATTGAATTTGTACGAGTAGTAATGTTTTTTATTAAAATGCAAGTGTAATACGTATAAAGTTGTATTATATGGAATATTTTGGTATTTTTTTTTTTATTAAAACGATGTCCCATAGTAGGATTTCTCCTGTATGGTGGGTACATGCATAACACATCCAGACACGAAAACCAACAATTTGTGTTTTGCACAAATGTTGGCTCCGGATGAGATTCGAACCCAAGACGAGGGGCATAAAAGTAAGATACGCTAACCATTAGGTCACGTGTCAAATAAACTTTCTTTCCCTATTAATCTGTAAATGTCCACCGCCGAGCAGAGGCCTCCTCTTATTTCTGAGCGCTTAGCTCCTGAGCTACCCTGAGTTACAATATTTAAAAAAAAAATCTTTATCATTTATAGAAATATTGACAATGTATTTTTTATCACCAGCCATTGCACACATTGATATAAATTGATATGATATGCATGAGGTTGCCAAAAGTATAAATCTAGTAGAGGTGGAGATGACGAATCGTTGTATAGTACCGACTAAATAATTTAGCGGTTTGAATCGGCAACATTCACTTCATCACACACTTTGTTTTAACGTAATGTGCTATATTATTTTAATTAAAACTATGAAATAAGTAGTACGTAATCTAAAATAACAACTATAAACATCACACTGTTGAGAACAGGCTTCCTCTCATTTCTCATACATGCAGGTTTCCTCAGGATGTTTTCTTCACCGCTGAGAACGTGTTAAACGAGCACTTAAAATTGTAATTAACATTTTTATTGGTGCCGGTACCGGGAATCGGTTCCGAACCCAGGTCACAACTAAACAGACAGTGGTTTAATTAAAGATAATAAATTAGTTGTTTAAGAATAAATTAATAAGTACATTAAATTTTGTCGACGCATGTATATTTAATGTATAAGTAGGTATTAGTTAATATTTTGGGCCATCACTAGATTTATAAAACCAGGCAAGTGCATGTCGGACCGCGAACAGTGGAGGGTTTCGTGTAGGGAATAGCGAGTAACAAAAAATATCCCATATATCAAAATCTACGTGACATATCTTATTCAAAACAATCGTAGAGGGCTTTCTAGATTCTAACACTTTAAATTATACATACTAGAGGTTTCAAAGTGTTCTTACCAATATTATACGAGTTTTTTTTTATTGGATATAGTGACGAGGAGAGCAATTCCTACATAGGAATTCTACCACCTTTAAAAGAGATATAAAGGTGTAGGAAAAATAGTAATGACTTTTTAATTGTGTCTACACATTTAAGTAAGTAACACTAAAGTTCCGAAAAACAGTTAGTCGCAAGTTTTGCCAATTATTGCTCTGATGCGTTTACCAGGCATGAACCACACTGCAGTTTCACAGAAAACTGACGTAAAGTTAGTTTTTCACGGTAGTACGATTCCTATGCAGGAATCCGTGTAATCATTGTTCGATTCTAAATTCAAAGATATCTCTCTGTATCTGTATCTGTATCTTTATCACTAATCCCTTACTCCTTGTTTCAGGTATGGCGCGTCATTAGACAGCAAGCTACTTTTTCAGCAAGTTAAAATAATTGTAAGACTTATAGATAAAATCGCAACTTTTATATGGCTATACGTCATTGATTGAGAACTGTAATACAAGATACTGACGACCGCGTGGCGAAGCGGTTAGAGTACCTGACTACCATGCCGCGGGTGCCGGGTCCGAGTCCCAGTCGGAGCCAACATTTGTCCAAAAACACAAATAGTTGGTTTTCAGGCGTGTTGTGTTGTAATTGTCCTTGTGGTTTTGGCAGCGTTATATCGGGCACCGGAAGGTTGGGAAGTGTGAGTGCCGCTATGTGTTTGCACGTACACTTGTGGTAGTTTAATATCTCATGCGCACTTGACAGCTTCCGACAGTATTCGGAAGTTGTCGCCGTGGTCGAAAATCGAACAGGCGAACATCATAACAAGATACTACTGTCTGATTGCATTTTATTATAACGAAATGCGAGAAAACACAAGAACTGATGTCTCAGGGTGGGCGCTGTGTGGTGTCAATTCTGGATGACACAACATTTGATATGGGCAGACGTTGCACTTACCATCAGGTGAACGTTTAGCTCGTCTCGTCACTTCATCCAATAAAAAAATGTCTACATTCTTAGCTGCAATAGTTATCAGTGAAAGTAAAAGCCAGACTGAAGCTCATCGATAGAACTTTAGTCTATTCACGTGAAATGTCAAGACGCGGTTACAGAAGCAACCTAGGAGAGATTTTATTGCACGAGTGTTGATTGCTTCCCCGTTTCAAGACGCTTGATATACGAAGTTACATTAACATAATATCACATAAGATAATTATTTTACTTTATAACGTCATTAACTTTATCAATCAGGTTGTTATGATTTATAATTGCGTTCCTTATTATAGTAATTAGTTTGATAAGACAGTAAATTATAATTTTTTGGAGTGCAACCAAGTAAAGAAAGTTTTTATTTTGTAACAGACAGCAGTGCTATTCTTAGAATTATTACTACGCATTACTTGCATTCTGTAATAATTTCATTGAAATCTAAACAAATATTATCGTAATTGTCAAAGCCCCGCTCTTCAAAGATTTCTCGAAGGGTATTTGATATAAAATGGAACAACGTTCTGAAACCGTGCTGCAATGACAGTGACTTGAAGCACAGAAATTTCACTAAAGGTTGATCCGCTTCGAAATGTTTTATTTTCAGATGGATATAATTTGCCGTGTGGTGGAGAATACTTAATAGAGTCTACGACTCCTTTTCATCCTGTGGGTGTTGTAATTGTAAGACTTATAGATAAAATCGCAACTTTTATATGGCTATACGTCATTGATTGAGAACTGTAATACAAGATACTGACGACCGCGTGGCGAAGGGAACATTTAAACCGGACGATGGACAGTAGCATCTTCCTGGAACATTCGAATAAATAAACTACGACATTTAGGGGGTTAGAATAGGTAGACTAGAATATACTTATTTAATATTTCGTAACATGTGTTTATTAATCTTTTGTAATATTGTAAAATCACGAAGCGCAAGAGAAAACTAGAAGCTCGGATAAATAATTACAAAAATTGGATACACTTTTAAATATGTCATGAAAGAAAACGCAAACGGCATAGCTAATGTATTTTAGTGTAATTTTTAGTATGAATTCAAAAATAAAATAATTAATAAACTGCGGCTGCCAAGCGTGGCAATGATGGCAAAATTCCCCCAAAATGAGAGCTACAAACTTTTGTGGCAATCTATGGAGGTGGCCTATGTTCAGCTGTGGACTAGTGATAAGCTGAAATGATGATGATGATGATGATGATAATTTGCCTATTTCATTCGGGGTCACGAGGCCGACTCCGATACAAAGCTTGTTTTGGCAGCACACAATTTATCACTTTGAGACTGTATTTACATTGTATTTGTCCCCGCGTCTCTGATACAAAATCCGAGCCGTCTACCGATTTTGATGGTTTTCGTTGATGACAAGTGCGTATGAGTGTGATATGAGTATTATGTTAGTAGATGTAAGTAGAAATGTGGGTTTCTACATCCGTGGTGCGTTTTACAGGCATAAATTCCAAATGCATAACACAAGTAGACCCGAAGACCATCTATTTGTGTTTTTGCACAAATATTGACTTCGGATGGGACTCGAACCCAGGATCTGCGGGTAGAAGTCAGGTACTCTGACCACTACGCCACGCGGTCATCGAAGTAAAATATTGGTAGCTTAACAACACGAGTGAATCGTTATCAGCCATGCATTGGTCAATAAAGAAACGTTCTGTGTTATCTGCTAATCAAAGAACTGTCTGTCTTAAAAGTCTGTCTAAATAAATAAATTACATGCCCGACATGCCAGTACAAAAGACTGTTAACACTGTAAAGAAACGCCTAGATACACTACTATTGTGCAGTCAGGTGAGACTTACTACGAGTACAATTGTTACGGGTATTGTTTTATAACGAGCGGTCGGAGCAGGTTTTTTATCTCAGTACATGCTTAGAAATGGCTTGACAACGTTTCGGATAATCACAGCGGCATAGTAAGCATGTTTTCTTCGTATTAAAGTAAAAATATAAAAATAACAGCCTTTTAATGTCCCACTGCTGAGGACATGCCTCCTTGCATTTTAGAGAGGGGCTTTGGAGCTAGGACAAGTTCGCCACGCTGCTTCAATGCGAGTTGGCGGACTTGTTTCCTCGAAATATTTTCATTACTCAAGAAGATTTTTCGCCGCTGAGCACGTGGTAAACTTGTTGTACAAGCGTTTTAGAGGTGCCGGAACCGGGGATCGAATTCAGGTTTCTACGAGTACATAGGTAAATGATTGTAAAATCCTTGTTTAGTGGGTGTCTATGTCGGGTAAGGAATATGTATGCCATATTTCAAGTCAGTAGGTCCTGTAGTTTCGGAAATATCGTGATGAATTAGTGGTAAAATGCTCTTATATATCTATATAAAATACGTGAAGCGAAAACTTTGTACCCCTTTTTAAGCATATTGCGCACACGAAGGAGTAAGATTTGACATGGTTAAACTTTGTACGGAGTAGCGAAGAAGTTAAAATTTATATATAATATGTTACAAATACATTAAATTTAATAATTTAAAACATTAATAATTATATACGTTCATACTGACAATGTGAATCAAATAATAGGCTGTCGTTTGTTTACGTTCATATTGCCAATGTTAAACACAATAGTATGTGTATGTCAAACAGTGGCACAGAGTCAAGATTTTGGCCATAAATTGCCAACTAAGTATTACTTAAACTTCAATAAAATACGAACTTAAAAAAAATATGAATTACGCTCGAATTTCGACTACTGATGGCCACTGATCTAGTATAGATAGATAAATGTATCCAGCTACCTGTCTACTGAGGGAATGCCGGGTGGGACCGTTAATCGCTTTGTCTGCAAATCGAGGATACCAACCACCTCTCCACATTTGACGTTATAACATAATGCTTTCAGTGCAATGTACTCATACGGTACAAAGCCCACTTACCTTCTAACGTATTAGGCAACTTTGTAGGAAGTAACCCGATAGGTCATCTTGGCCGTTGAATGGGACAAAGCATTCTATTCAGATGAAGTACATGTAATTACGGAAATGTCCATCGTGACTTTAGACTTAAATTGTTTCATCGGCACGAAGTTTGTGTGATAAGCTTAGAGTCCATCTGCTAAGCAGTCAATGTGACCCTATACAATTTTTTTACTAATTGGGATTGTTATTTAGGAATTCGGCTAGTAGTTAGTGAGTTAGGTCGATATTCTACCGTCCTACTGTGTTGTGCAATTACCACTGTGTTTCGGTTAGCAGGGTACTGAAGCTAGTGTAGGGCTTAACAGATTTAAGAACGGATGTGTCATTGTGACTCCGCACTTTAATGTGAGGACATTTTATAAGATCATCAGGTGAACATCTTGCTCGTCTTTATTAATATTTCTCAAAATATAGATGAAGAATTTTAGCGTTATTTAAGCTTTGTTACCCCTGAAAACTTTTGAAAACGTTAGATGGATCAGAATTTTGTCAGTGACATTATTAAAGCCAGCTGCTATTCTGTAATTTAACGCACGTATTCTGTCTTTCTTGTTGTTTCTTCAGCGTCCCGTTTTTTGTGTCCATTTTTTACGATTACAAAAGCTAGAAACAAACCTAAATTGTATAAAATTGTTTTCTGAGACTATTTTTACACATACTTTTAAGTTGAGGGCAAATAAAACTTATAAACGGTAAGCCTATTAGACTAGATAGCAGATAGGTACAAATCATGTAATCGTCAAAGGCTTTTATAGTTCTGTAGCTTAGTGCCAGGTAGACCTAAATAAATGTTGTTGCATAACTTGACCTGACAATTTATGATAAAACGATGACTCTGCAAATGTGCCATACATTGTTCTCGCCGTTGAGGATGCATTTTCCGGTTAGGTAACTTATGTTGCGCGCTGATGTTTCGTCATTTCAGTGCTTTAATGTTATGGTTATATTCGTTAACGTCTGCGTAGCTAAGTGTGCTATTGAATTGATATTTTCGAGTTGGATTAAAAGTTTAAAAAAGAATTTTAACAACATCACAGTATTGATATTTAAGTCTAGTTTTAAAACTAGTACGTGTTTTAAGTACATTAAGGACTATGTTAGGACTCAGTAGGCACAGTGGTTCAATGGTTAGTTTTCTGCGCCACGGGTCGCGGGTTTTCCCCCGTACTTAATACTTTTAGTTTTCATGCCTTTAAAAACAAGTTATTAACGTTAATCCAGTTTATTACTTTTAAAATTAATTCATTGATTTAAAATGCATGAATTGGTTTCGATTAATTTTATAATTTCATCACGCCTTGTGGCGAATTAATTAAATTAATTGAAATCAATTTGATATGCTTGTCGTCGAAATTTAAAAATTAAGGATGTATCTACGGCAAACACTCTTACATCATGTTTATCTCTTATTATGTGTTGTATGTCATTAAAATAAGTAAAAAACAGAAATGGGCTGGGACTCGAGCCCTCTGGAACGCCCACTGATAACAACTTTTTCGGTTACTTAAAATAAAATTTAACTAGTTCACATAATGGTTTCTTTCATCTGTCACCTCGGTCTTCCCGTGACCATGGGTTCTGTAAAGCACTCGAAACGTCGGGTTAGAAATAGTATAATTAAACGCGATAAAATCCGTAAAATTAGTTTCATTTAAAATTTAACTAGTTTAAATCCAGTATTTCTAACATCATATTAATGGAGGTTCCTGCCATGTGTTTTTTATGGAAGAAAGAGACGAGACGAGCTGAACGTTCTGGTGGTAAGTGTGAAGTCTGCAAATGCTGTGTCACGCAGAACGTACACTAGCTCTCAGTGCCCTTCAGTCCGAAACAAAGTAATGTTAGCACACTACTGCTTCACGGCAGAATAACTGTCCCTGTTGTGGCACCTACCTAGACAGGTTCCTGCATAGGAATCTTACCACTAGTGTTTCATAATGAACATAATCGAAAGCATTTGTAAGACCACAAAGTAAATTCTCCGAGATAACAACTTTTTACACTAAAATCAAAACAACGGCGGCACTCAATACGACACCAATGAGTTTATGGTTTCGTTAATATTAAACGGGAACAGTTGAAAACAGTTCTTATTCAAATCGGAATAAAACTGCGGGAGACATCTTAGACATTGTATTCATGCCTCATCCATGGGCGAAACATTTTATATCACATTGAATATGTATTTGCGTTATACAGTACGGCGTTTATGTAACTGTTACGGATTATCCTGATTGGAAAAAGAAAATACTTCCTCGTGCACTTCCTCTCACTTTCCAAGACATTTAGGCGCGTGTTTAGCCTGCGAAAAGTATTAATGTATTCTTTGAATGATTCAGTCGCTCTGATTCCGCTCCAAACATGATGTTTAAAACATGATAATATACATCATGCGTTGAAAACCAGAATTTGCGATCTTTGTTAATTTTTAAAGTTATTATTATGACGAGTAGTGAACGGACCTGATTCCTCAGTTGCGAGCTCTTGGTTGGTGAGTGGTAGCGGCTTAAAAGAATCTACCACCCCATCTCATCCCATGGGTGTCGTAAAAGCCGACAGAGGGAAAATAATAACCAAGAGATTGGCAGCAGCATCTTCTTGAAACATATGAATAAATAAACTTTGCGGTTGCGAACCCACCTGCCAAGCGTGGCAACTATGGCAGAATCCCCCCAAAATGAGAGCTACAAACTTTTGTGGCAATCCCTGGGGGAGGCCTGTGTTCAGCAACGGACTAGATAGGCTGAAATGATGATGATGATGATGAGCTCTCGGTTCGGTGTTGGTATTCGATTCCAGCGTTAGATTACACAATATAAGGCAGTGGTACATACTTTCTGGTCAATAATGTGACGAGAAACTAAATCAGTGCATGTTAATCAAAACCCAGAAACTTTCATAAATTTATATGGCGGCTATGTCCGCGTGGCCTAGTGGTCAGAGTACCCCACTACTGCGCCGCGGGTCCTTGATTCAAATATCTGTCGTTGCCAATATTTGTGCAATAACACAAGTTAATGATTTTTAATATTAATGCGATTTTTCTACATTTAATTAAACTAATTTTACAAATTGTATTGAGTTTTAATAAATTATTGTGTTTGGTCCGATCTATGCAAATTGAGCTTACAGTGTCTCAAAGTCTTGCAGTGTTATTGATAACAATTATTAATTATATGAGTAGGATCCCAAACATCTCTTTTGATAAACATTTCAATCGCCTTGCGAAACATCCTTTGAAAGAATCGGTGTTCCTTAACAATTTGTGGTCTATCACATCTGATATAATGGTTGGTATGGCCACTCGTCGTTGTCGTTCGTCGTTTCAGCCTATCACTAGTCCACTGCTGAACATAGGCATCCTCCATAGATTGCCACAAAAGTTAGTAGTTATCAGTTTGGGGGGATTTTCCCATAGTTGCCACGCTTGGCAGGCGGGTTGGCAACCGCAGCTTATTTATTTAGACGTTCCCAGAAGATGCTGCTGCCCACCTCTCGGTTTTTTTTTCCCTCTGTCGACTTTGACGACACCCACGGGATGAGATGGGGTGGTAGATTCTCTTAAACCGCTACCACACGGCGTCGCTACCACACGGGGTCGCTACCACACGGCGTCGCTACCACACGGCGTCGCTACCACACGGCGTCGCTACCACTCGGCGTAGACCACTATTCCACATCTATTACGTCACCTTTCTTCGATGAAAAAAAAAAATTAACGATATATTTTACTTCATACATACATACATAAGATCACGACTGTATCCCATAAGGAGAAGTCAGAGACTGGGCACTCACTGCAAACAGATGGCTGCCACAATCCACGTTTCAACAAAACAATATAATGCAATTGGTGTGATAGGTGGTGAGCCCATCGCCACCATGCGCTGTTGGGTGCACAGTACAGTTTAATTCCTTACTCGCCTTTTACGAGATCCCTATTTAACTTCACATTTTTTTCTATCCCTATCTAAAGAAATCCAAATAATCCACGCTGTTCGCGTCGAAGGTAGCTTCTTTCAATTAATGCTTTTCTTTTATTTTTAACTATTGTTCAGAATAATCTAATAAAAGGTTAATATGTCAACTAAATACATAAATACATAATAACACAAACTTACGTAAATAATTTAATGACATTTTAAATGTGTTTCTAATATGTCGACGACGAATATATTAAAAGAATGCGCGGTACAGTTGCCACCGTAACCGATAACTATGTCGGGGATATTAGCCGTAACATTAGGCGTGTCTAGGTGATCTAATTTCTGAGTATGATAAGTTAGACACTCAGATTTCTAAGTTAATTTTCGTCTGTGACATCTAGCAACTTAGACGGTTTTTTATTAATTTTAGACGGTTTTCGTAATTAAAAAAAAGAATCTTAAAAAACGTAAATATAAACAAGTATACTCAGCGCTCAAAGAAATGTACTCAGTCACTTAGATCTTAAGGCGAAAAAATTAATAATATGTTTTTTTATTTCGATAAAGTGTTTAGACAAACAAAACGTTCACCTGATGGTAAGAGTATAACAGGTTCCAGGTTTCACTCAGAACATTTCTGTGTGGCACCACACTGCGCCTTCACCAAGAGACATCAGTTCTTAAGTCTCATATGTCCAGTGATTACGCTAGCTCTCAGTGCCCTTCAGACCGAAACGCGGTAGTGTTGGCACACTACTGCTTCACGGCAGAATAACTGGCCTAAAGTGGTACCTGCCTAGACGGATTCCTGCAGAGGAATTCTACCACCAGTCAATATTATCGTTTCCAATTTTCTCTTCTTTTTGACCTGTATTGATGATACAACATTGTTACAGTGCTACAGTTTACTTCATTGTTAGTAACTATCAATGAGTAAAATCTTTTAATTCAATTTAAACCCATTTACAGGCGTCCGAATAATATGAAATAATGCACACATGTTTTGGACCGACTGCAATACAATAATTTTATGATTATGACCACCAGGTCTGAGAATACCAATTCTCACCAGAACCATCAGCACATTGCTGTTTAAGCGTGTTTTCCAGTTTTTAAACGATAATATGATTGTTGATTTTACACTGACAGCTTATAGCTCAGGGACTAGGTGCTCGCTTTAAATTTCATAGTTTCGAAGACATGTCAAGTCCGCCAACCCGCATTGGAGGAGCAGCGTGGCGTATTCTTCCCAGCCCCAAAAACCCTCTCGAAAATCAGAGGAGGCCTGTGCTCAGCCACTGAACATTTAAAGGCTGTTACTTTATACTGAAAAAGTTGGCCCACAATAGGATTGCTTCTGTATCCTTAGTACATTTTACAGGTATAAATTTCACATGCACAAACACCGAAACCTAGAACAACTACCTGTAAGTCATATAACTTTGAGGCCGATAGGTGTCCGGCAGAGTAGATTTAGCACCTACCGATGTGTCGTAAAAGGCGGACGGCCTTTATTCCTGCACATACACATACAGCTCGTGGGACGCAATGGCGAGTAAGATTTCCCGCTGGGGCTAAGTGTGTGGCCTCTTCCTAAACCTTATATGGGACAAAAGCGTGAATGTATGTCTGTATATAATTATTGCATGTGGGAATCGTCCAAAACCGCAAGCAGCTCAGAAGTTCGTCGCATAGCCACTACGTAAACCGTGCTACGAGTATGTCTTGAATGTTTCGTGGCTATGATACGTCATCTGACTATTCCTTGGATATTTTGTGTTGATGAAGTTTTCGCTGTTAGCCTTCTTGGCTTTTACAGTTTCAGCGTACATTTGTGGCATTCAAAGTCAAAATTTCTTTAATCAGTTAAGGCTTGTATAAAACTCTTATGAATGTCAAAATCTACACCGGATCAAAACATAAAACCTTCCCAGAGAAGAACCGGTATGAAACTCTGGGTTCTTTCTTTTCACAATATGATATTACATAATGTCGTGTATAAAATACATTATTTAATAACAATATCACATATTTGGTAGCCAAGGGATTTGCAAGTGCAGAGTAAGAGTTAAGAGTAAGAGTTATTTCAACACATATTTGTCTTCTATGTAATGATCTATTTTATAATGAGCTTTTTATAATAATGTCTTCTTGACTAGTAAGTTGAATTCAATGTCAGTTTTTCGCGTCTTACTTTTAAGAATCGTAGTTGGCGTTATAATAGTCCTGTGTAATAAATACCCTCCCACAGGATTCGCAAGGTCATTTGGTCGAAAATCGGCCAAGATGACATCATCATGACAAAATGAAGGCAATCGTCTGCAGTGTGTTCGCGAGGCTTGTGCCATATTACACGGAAGATGTCGTCGTTGCCAAAATCGGCACAAAGAGCACATCAAAAAACCACTTCGAATCCATTCATACATATATATTGAATTATAATTAACATTTGTGCAATCATGTAATATATGTAGATTAATTATAGAGGGAAGTCGTTAATTTGATGCGATTTGCATGAAAATCAGAATTTCGCATTTCCGGATTCTGTAAATTACAATCATAATCCTTAAAATATGGTAATCACTTCTATCAGTGCACGTACATAAAACGTTTGTGGTACAATTAAAACAGCACGTGTCAAAATCTACATTATTTTTTTCTGGGGCACCTTATCAAAAATACACAAAAAAAATTAAGCAGGATCCATCAAAAGGCATATGGGCTTCCCTCTTCAGTCTACTTTTGGTAGGAGTCCGTCTAGGTTGGTACCGCAATACCAGTGCGCAAATGTTATTGTTTCGGTGTAAACGGCACTGTAGCTAGTCAATCACTAAACATATGAGACTTAAGAACTGATGTCTCAATGTAAAGAGCGCAGTGCGGTGCCACACAGATGTGCTCTGGGAGATACAGCATTTGTTATGAAGAGACGTTGCACTTACGCGTCACTTCCATTCGTGCGGATACAGCGATGATTTTAAAATTATTGATATTTTTTTTTTATACAGATTTCACTACACTTGGGGGGCATGTCCTTTACCAGACGGTAGTGGTCACTTCTCCCCATAACAGTTGCTATGTCATATGAACTTTGAATTGTTCTGTGTGTTTTGTGTCATTATGAGACGACGGTTCTTATTTATGCGCGGCAATTACACCAGTTACTTTTGCTTGACGGTAAAATAACTGGCACTGACAACTACCTCAACGGATTTCTGCAAAGGGGTCCGATAAGGGGACCGGTAAAACTAATATGAATAAGAATGAGTAAATCTCTGAGTCTTCTCTTTTTTATTGAAGAAAGTGACGTGTGAATCGTTAACCTGATGTTAAGTGCAACTGCCCATAAAAATGCTGTGTCATCCAGAACATTTCTGTGTGACATTACACTGCGGTCGTCACCTGAGACATTCTACAGGCTCATATGCCCAGTAATTACACCAGCTGTCAGTTCCAATTCAAAACGAAACACAGTAATGAAGTTCCCGTATGTAACCCCCCCCCCCCATGTATATTCGTCATGTTCCGTTTCCCGCAGGGGCGAAAAGTTAGCTACGAGTGTGGTTTCTACCTACCCCTTATATGGGAGAAAAGCATGACGGTGTGTACGAATACCACGGGATGATATGGGGTGGTAGATTTTATTTCGTTACCACTAGACGACTTGAAATGTTTCGAAACGGCTATTATTAGTGTTCAGGAATATTTAAATTCTAGGGACGGTGACTGGTGCAAACCTACTCGTATAAGGGTGAACGTCATTATATATTGTTTGTTTTTTGAAATTCTATTGAAGTAGGTAAATAAGTACAAAGCAAACACATTCACATGTACAAAATAAATATATAATTTTTTCTATGATTATGATACGGCCTATAATTTTTTTTGTTCATTTTTTTCGCGCAATTGCCAATAACAATTGTACATAGTTTCAATATTTTAGATGAACGATGCGCGAACGCATAAAATACGACCCATTATGTATAATCGTATGTATGCGATACAACCAGTGCGCCACCTATTGTAAAATGGTTGTACTACCTTCACGGACGTACGCACAAAAACAAAAGTTTCTTCGCAATCGGATGAATTGTATAATACTAGGTGGATTGAAAAGTACCCGGCCTAACACAGATCCATTCAATTCTAAAAATCAAATCTACCCACATTATTTAGTTCAGTTCAGACTAGTTCATTGTGTTAAATTCGAAACGTGTGCGATAATTAGTTGTGATTTTATAAATTTATTAACAAAGTAATCGGTCATAATTTCCGCGAATGGAGCAAATCGAGCAGCGTGCCGTCATTAAGTACCTGCATAAGAAGGGGCTATCATCAAAAGCCATCCATGATGACATGGTCAGTACATTAGGCGATTGAGCTCTGTCATATTCATCCGTCAAAAAATGATGAGATGAGATGAGATTATAGGCATCTCTTATGAACGAACTCAAAACATCATTGTCAACGAGTTGGGTTTCCACAAGGTGTCTGCGAGGTGGGTTCCGCGACTGCTTTCAGTTGAACAAAAAAGGACGCGATTGACTATTTCACGCGACTGTTTGGAGTTATTTGAAGCCGATGCAGATGATTTTTTGAATCGTTTTGTTACTATGGACGAAACATGGGTTCATTACTGTACACCGGAAACAAAACAACAATCAAAACAGTGGAGAAGACATGGTTCACCACCCCCTAAAAAGGCTGAGTCGATTTTGTCGGCAAATAAGGTGATGGCTTCAGTATTCTGGGACTCGAAAGGTGTGATTATGATTGATTATCTTGAAAGGGGTCAGACTATAAACTCTAAACTCTGATTACTACTGCACCTTACTACGTCGTTTACGAGAGGAAATAAAAGAAAAACGTCGAGGAATGGTCAGAAGAAAAGTCCTGTTTCATCAAGATAACGCCCGTGTTCACACGTCAGTACAGTCAATGGCTGGAATTCACAACTGTGGCTTTGAACTGTTACCGCATCCGCCGTATTCACCTGATCTGGCACCATCAGACTTCTTTCTGTTCCCTAACCTAAAAAAGCACTTGGGAGGTCAAAGATTTTCGACAAACGACGAGGTCAAAGCAGCTGTAGACGCATATTTTGACTCTAAGGAAGAATCATTTTTTTTAACGGTCTAAATGCTTGGAAGGGGAGGTGGCAAAAGTGTATTGAACTTGATGGTGATTATGTAGAAAAATAAAAATACAAGATATGTAGAAATGATATGATTATGTAGAAAAATAAAGATACAAGGTCTGGCACAACGGGCTCATATACAAGTTATATGGACTCGGTGTGCCAGATCGCCTCGTACTCATCATACGAGATTTCTTACGCAGTCGAACCTTCCGCTACCGCGTCGAGGGGGTGCGATCCGAATCACATCCCATCCTAGCCGGCGTACCACAAGGCTCAGTCCTAGGTCCCGTGCTCTACACCCTTTTCACGAACGACATACCGCACACCAGCGGCGTCGAACTCGCCCTCTTCGCAGATGATACCTGCCTCTATGTGTCTGGACGTAATCCAGACACTATCTTTAAACGCCTCCAATCCGCAGCCCGAACCCTCCGGAACTGGTTTCGGAAATGGAGGATCGAGGTCAACCCAATCAAAAGTGCAGCCATGTACTTCTCGCGGTGCATAACGCATCATCTCCCCACCATAGAGTTATTCGATCGTCCAATCCCCTGGGAAAAGACAGTCAAATACTTAGGCGTCCTATTAGACTCGAGACTCAGCTTCGGTCCACATATTAACCGAGTAAGGAACCGAGCGGCGTTCGTCCTCGGCCGATTACATCCGTTACTAAATAAAAATAGCAAAATGTCCCTACGTAATAAAATTACACTTTACAAAGCCTGTATTCGGCCAATTATGACATACGCAAGCCCCGTATTTGCGCATGCCTCCCCGCGTCAAATTCACCGACTTCAGGTAATACAAAATCGATTCATGCGTAAAGCCACGGGAGCACCGTGGTTCGTGCGTAATGCTAACCTTCATATCGATTTAGGGCTTCCTACCATAGCCCAATATCTAAAGTTGGCCTCTCGCCGATACTTCGACTCTGCTGCCACGCACCCCAACCCACTGGTTGTCAGTGCCGCCACTTACAACCCCCTCGCGATACACCAAAACTCGACCCGCGGAAAAAGGAGACCGAGGCACGTCCTCGAGGACCCTGACGACGCGACCACTATTGCCCAAGCGCTCTACTCAACACTTTTTAACATTATTTATTTATGTTTGGGTCAAACTAAACCTGGCACACGGGCCCCTGGCCCGCGAGCACAGTATCCGATGAAGCTGTAAAAGCCGAGACGGCTAACAGCAATTACATCACCGAAAATATATATCTACTCAACACTACACAAACACCCATTATCACCATCATACCGCCCCCGCCGTCGGCGTGGGCGTATCAGACAAAGTTATTCGCGATACCGCCGCATCTCAGGCCGGTTCTCCCCTAGCAGTAGTGTCATAAACAGAAGCGTCGCTGGAGTTTCTTGCGCCATTTCTTCTCCAGCGAAAACGCATTCCGAATTGGTGGTAAACTTATCTAATAATAATCATGGTATTAATAATTATAGTAGTAGTAATATTGCCCTCCCGATTGCAGTAACTGACCGAGCCGAGACCGGCCCCCTTGGGCACCCTCGAGTCTGTTACTCTCGTGAACAGGATGACGGTCCAAGCCGAACCCCCTCGGGGGCCCTTGCGCCAGTCATCCATAAATAAAGGTTTCGGCTAAGCGCCCTCAGCGCTATGCCACCTTTCAATCCGGCGAAGCTGTAAAAGCCTTCGGGCTAACAGTGACCATCAGTCCTAAAAAAAAAAAAAGGCAGACACGATTTCGAAGTTGATTGGTTTCCCATAGTTTATAGGAGGAGAAAAGGGTGCTGATTGTTTGAGCTTTCTGGATAATGAATCTAATTCATTACGTAAATGTTGTTTATAATTAATCAGGAGCTGTGTTTGCTACTAATATCCAAGTGTTGTTAGCACGCACTTTTTTATTTGTTGTAAATAGACGATAATGAGGTGTATTTTTACTCATATGTATTATAAAAAGAACTATCTTGACGTATCTGTCCATTGCATCACTAGTAGGTAGGTACTGGACGTGCAAAAGTTTTCGGGACGGGATATAATTTAACTTTACTTCTTCCAACTACATTTCCTGTATCTTCTATGGGGCATATGAAGCAGAGGCCTGTACTAGCTTTTTTTAAGTGAAACTTTAGGCGCCACTGGTAAAATAACAATTTTAGAATTTGTGTGCAACGTTTTTGTTATTCGTAAATAATATGTATCGGTTAATTATCATTGTTAATATAGTGAGCATTTATTCTACCGTGAGAAATATTTTTCTTAATTCATGTTTATTTTTATTTTTATTAAAATTCAAATAATAATCGAAAGATGGCGCACTGTTAGAAACCGACCAAGATCATTATATGAAATATAATAATATTGGATGATACGGCCTCCCACTAGATGAAGCCACGACCTGCACGGTATTGCGGGAAGTCTATGGATGCAGGTGGCTCAGGACCGTGTTTTGTTGCAATATTAGTGGACTAAGATAGGCTGAAATGATAATGATAATAATATCAATAACAACGCCATATATATATTACTGTAGTAATCACATCAACATTCCCGTCATTATTGTTTTAAGGAGGGTAAAACAAAATTTCTTGGTAGTGCAGTTGTTGTTTCTTGTTAAATAATATAATAATATTTCCATTATTAAAAAAGGTTGAATGTTCTGAAACAAAACAACAGATGTCGCTACTTACACATCGTTGCATCAATGACACTTTCTAAGTGTATGCCTTTCCTAGTTTTAAGACATTTTAATAGATGTCGCATTTTTATATATTGTATGAAAATTTGTGATTAAATATTAGCGTTTATTCAAAAAATATATGCTACCCGTCTACATTTTCAATAGTTTTTTTTAAAGTTATACGCAATTTTCTTTGTGTGAAATGAAATATTATGAATATAATGATATTAAAAAGAAAGTAATATACTTATTACATTAGAATACTAAAGCAGTTATTATAGTTAAAATGTGTTAGTTCTATATTTGATGATTATATTCCGAATAAAGTTCAAACTTGTTAAGAGCGCGTAAAATGTACTAGGCGTAAAACTTATGCTTGTCTTCACATATCTGTTGAGATCATTATCTGTTACAATTTCTTATTTCTTCTTGACTTGTATTTTATGAACTTGTAACGTTGCATGTGACCAGACATTATATGAATTTATGTATAAAAAAAAAATTCTCAGAAATCTGTGAAGAGAACTGATCACCGGGATAATGATAATACTGTTCATGTCAATTTCGAAAATGATATAAAATGCAGTACTTTCAATTCAGACACTACGTCATAAATAGTTTACAATATATCTACGCTACAATATATGTTATAAAAGTAATGCATCTAAATATAGTCTTAGGCGTGCCCTTCTCGTTTTCAATGGAGTTTGCTCGGCGATGTATTAAGATTCCGAAATCGGTTTATATACACATATGTAAGACAATATTAGATATCATAATCAACATATGAAAATTCCTCTGAAGGAAATAGGCTCTTTCTTAGTTAAGAGAATTTTCCAATTATGAGATAACAAATAATTAATCTGGTGTGCTGTCCGCTGTGTCCTTATTAATTCATCGATTTTTTTTTATTTGATAAAAGTGACGGAACGAGCAAAACGTTCACCTGATGGTAAGTGCAACTGCCATAACAATCTGCCCATAAGAAATGCTGTGCCACATTGCGCCCGTCATCCTGAGACATCAGTTCTTAAGTCTCATATGCCCAGTAGTTACACAAGCTCACAGTTCCGTTCAGACCGAATCTTTCCTACCGAGGTTTCGTAATAGGCCACTAAGGTATTACTCGTATTTTATGGACAGCCTTCGTTTTTGAAAAATTATGATTCGTCAAAACGGAACGGTATAAGTTTTTCTACGGCGAAGGCTAAACTTGTTCATCGGTTCACTTATCATTTGCCACCTCTTTGAATTAATAAAAACACTTCATAGTTTTTGCAGTAAAAACTCGGTAGTTTAAGCAAGTTTTCGGGATGAAGCGACATTTCAAATTAAATTTTGTGATCAATGAAATAGTTTAGTTAAGAAAATCTGATTTAAGGTATACAGCTTTGCTTTGGCGTTATGAGCCAGCGCTGCGTCTGCCATTAGGGCTCTGCAAGTCGAAATTTACCATCTGTAGTTAAATGAACTGCTGCTTTAGCACAACCTATCAGTCTGACATTTTAAAGTATAGTCACATCTTCAAATCTTAATTAAAGCACAAAGTAGTTATAGTATTATATATTGCGTTAAGAAAAAAAAATATCGTAATAAAAATAATATTTTATTTACATTTTGTATAATAAATGCCGCCTACGTAGATATTAAATTTACAGCATTTTTCTAAGTGTAATTTAATACGAATGTATTTACAACAGATTTCAAAGTATTCTAAACCCGATTTGTCTATTTTATTCAATTGCAGGCATTTTGTTAAACAACCAAAAAACCATTTCAAGCATTAAAGTGCATTTTGTCATTATTTTCTTTATTTATTTTATTTCCCCCTCGTTTACTCTGTGTGCAGATCATCACTTATCTATCAAACGTAAATATTAGATTTATTTATTATATACTTATACCTTTTTTTTACCTTTGCTATCCGTACGCAAACCATCTTGTTGGTCACACCCGAAAGAGTTTTTTTAAGCTTAAGCTAAGCCTATTGCGTAGACCAATTATACGTATTTATTTCTTATTATTCAGAGTTTGTAATATATCGCCCTAAATAATAAACGCGGCAAAAATAATTATAAAATTGTACTAAAATATTTGTCAGTTTTCGTTTTCAAACTTGTTACCCTACAAACTTTGCATAAATCATTTACAAATATTCTTACTTACTTGTAAAAGTGCCAAAGTCCTAGCGAGTAAAGAGACTAGAAAGCTGCCGTGAATCTATTTTACAGTTATTAAATAATGAAGAAATCATAAGCAACAAATTACTTTTGGTCTTTAGCGCTTAATTGTACAGAGCTATGGCATTTTGTCTAAAACTTTCACTATCGCCTATTTGTAGCACAGGAACTATTTCTTTTTAAAAGTAATTCTTCAAACCTGGAACACCGTAACGATCTGCTACTTCGTTTTTGTTTTTTCGGTATCCATGTCTCTTTAATTAGGTCGCTGCCTTTTTCGGCGATCATAATAACTGGTGCGTTAATATTTCCATTTGTAATAGCAGGCATAATACTAGCGTCTATTATCCGTAGGCCCTTAATACCATAAACTTGCAATTGAGGATCTACAACTGCCATAGGGTCGCTAGAGGGTCCCATTTTCGCTGTGCATGATAAATGGTATATAGTCATAGTGTATTGTCTAATCATGCAATCCCAGTACTCGTCTGTGTATAGTGGTAAATGTTTACAGTTGGGCACCGGTTTGCTGTTAAATCTAGCTCCCAAACGTTTCATAGCTTTGGTTTCTCCTACAGCAACAGCTGCTTTAACACCTTCTCTCAATACTCCTACGTCGTCAGGGTGCGTCAAATAGTTGTGATACATGATCGGATATTCTAATGGATTTTTCGATCGTAATTTTATGAAGCCCCTACTCTTCGGACGAAGCATCATAGGGAAGATACCAAAAACGTCCTTATTAGTTACGTGACCAAATACTTCATCGTAAAATTCGTCTGTAATACCGTGTGCTTTCTTCACTTGAGTACCGCCGTCTGAGGGAATGGATGCTGACGTCATCATAAATTCCATATCAGGCCAGTCTTCTGAAGCGTTCGCATACTTCGTATTTATAAAAGCAACTACTTCTAATCCAATGCTTGAAGTTAATGGACCGTCCTCAGTTATGGCATAACGTATAGCTGAATTTATATTTACGAGCCTACTTAAAATTAAACTTAATGGGTAATCGATCTGAAATACTAGACCACCAACAGCAATGTGATCTTGTAAATTTCTTCCTACTCCAGGAGAATCATAGATTACGTCTATGCCAACTTCTTTTAAATGCTGTGCAGGCCCGACGCCGGAGAGCATGAGTAATTGTGGTGATGCAATTGCCCCAGCTGCTAAAATAACTTCGCGTTTTGCGTATACTATTTGCTTCGTTTGATCTTTTATAAATTGAACTCCATAGGCTCTTTTCTCGTCTTTGTCTATTAAAACTTTGGTGACATGAGAGAATAAAGATATATGTAGGTTCTGCCGCAAGCGAACAGGTCGAAGAAACGCTTTTGCTGTGGAACATCGAGTGCCTCTTCTCATGGTGAATTGGTACCAGGCGTATCCTGTCTGCTGTGCACCGTTTATATCAGTGATATCGTAACCCATTTCTTCTCCCGCTTGAAGGAAAGCTGCTCCTATTGGCGTATTATAAGGTGCATCTTGAACAGTCAAGTAGCCCCCTGAAAATATTTAAAATTAGAAAATTATTACATTGTATTTGGACAGTAATAACACAATGATGATTATGCTTTTAAATATTGTTATAATAATAAATATCATACCATAATAATCATAAAGTTGATTAAAGGGTGGTAGGATTGGATAATATCTAGGTAAAAACCACCACCGTGCCAGTTATACTGCCGTTAAGCAGTTGTATGCAAACACTACTGTGTTGTTTATGTGAATTCTGTGTGGCATTAGTATTGGCATATGAAACGAAACCTTAGAACTGATTTCGGTGTAACGAGCACAGTGCGATGCCACACAGAACTTTACAATTGCTCATTCTAGGTGATACACCCGCAATTTGGGCAGACGTTGCACGTATTATCAGGCAAATGATTTGCTCGTCTCGTCACTGTCGTCAGTAATCGTAGTAAATGGGGGGATTCTTGTACGTTAATATTGTGAACAGAAATACGTCTGAAATGAAATACTGTCAAGGGCGGAGCATCAGAGAGACTGTTGAAACTAATATTAAAGTATCATTACAGAGCACTGGCCTCTATCTATAAGTAAAAATTATTGGACAGTATGCATGCTGTGGAACAGCGCAGCATTGGGTGGGTGCTATTATAAAGTACGTTAAAATATTGATAATCGAGGGTAATAAAATGGTTTCAATGATGACTATTTGGTTTTGGAACAACAAATTGTAATATTGTCCACCTTGACCTGAGATAGATGTCAAATATAAGTTTAATGGGTTAGTGTCATCGAAATATATCGTCGGTTTTCGTTACCCAAATTCCGAATGATTATATAATTATTATTTTTTATAACAACGTGTAGAAAATTGATCATAACGGTTACAACAACATACCTGTAAGTCTGAGCAACTACAAGCAAAAAGTGTTACAAAAACTTTGGTATCTTTTCGAGAAACCGTTGTTTTCGGTATTTTTACCGCACTTCTGCAACTTGTAACTTTTTGCTCTATACACTCGATTTAAATAAAAAAAATCATAGTTTAAATGGTTCTGAAGTAAAATTATGTTGTATTATAATTATCATATCGTCATCATCATCATTTCAGCCTATCACTAGTCCACTGCTGAACATAGGTCTAATCAAAATCACTCCAAATAGTTGGGGTTTTTGGGGTGATTTTGCCACAGTTGCCACGCTTGGCCGGCGGGTTAGCAACCGCAGTTTATTTATTCAGATTTTCCAGGACGATGCTGCTGCCCATATCCTGATTAATTAACATATACAACAATATAATAATTAAAAAAAAAATACGCAGTGCTCTCCTAATTTGGAAGGATTGACTGTCTGTCATCGCCACGCTTAGCAGATGGATTGGCGCTCGCAGAAGCAAACCCCTTTGACGCTGCAGCATAGTAACAACCTATAGTAAATGTCACTCTTTTGGATAAAGGACACAGGCCTTCCATTGTTTTTGTAAGGAGTAAGAGATTTTTTATGTTTTTCTAAATATATTCTATCTAATTTATTTACGATACGGTTACTGGTGGTAGGATTCCTATGCAGGCGTCCGTCTAGGTAGGTACCACCCCAGGGCCAGTTATTCTACCGTGAAGCAGTAGTGTGCAAACATTACTGTGTTTAGGTTTGAAGGGCACTGTGAGCTAGCGTAATCACTGGGCATATGAGACTTAAGAACACAGTCTTAAGTCACACAGAAATTTTCTGAGTGACATAGCATTTGTTGTGGGCAGACGTTGCACTTACCATCAGGTGAACGTTTTGCTCGTTTCATCACTTTATACAATAATAAAAAAAACACACTTAATTATTTTATACAAAGGCACTACTTATTTAATTTTGACATTTTTGCAGCGGGTCTGTTACTGGACAGTTTGAATGGAAAACATATTTAGTGTACACTTTTCAATTAATTGTACTGTTATAGATGATGACCGCGTGGCTCAGTGGTCAGAGTAACTGACTTCTAAGCCGGTCCTAGGTTCGAATCCCAGCCGGAGCCAACATTTGTGCTAAAACATAAATTGTTGGTTTTCGGGTCTGGTTTTGTTGTGATTGTCCCCGAGTTTCTGACACTGCATCCTAGCCTACCTCCGATCTTATCGCATCAGCGTTACATCGGGCGCGGGTAGGTTGGGACAAGTGAGTGCCTCTGTGTTTGCGCGTACACTTGTGGCACTATAATATCTCCTACGCAGTTGATGGTTCTCACAGTAGTCGAAAGTTGTCGCCGTGGTCGAAATCGGCTAGCAGAACATCACTTTTATAGATATATATCCATATAATTAATATAAAAATAAGAAAAAAGAAATAGTTTTAAAACACAAAACTTGTACCAATTATCCAAATAACTATAGTGGCATTTGGGAAAAGTAGTGTTCCTTAACTCTTGAATCATGTCATTATGTTAGCCCCATGAATTTTATAAGAAAGAGAATTCCAGATCATACAGGCCACTGTATGAACAGAGAAGTAACTGGAATATACATTGGTTTTGTAGGATAGGAATTTCAGTAGGGTTCTAAGATATATTTTTTTAGAAGAATTAATCTCGCAAATATGGAGGAGAGGACGGATTGTGAAATATGTTACTCCTTTTTATTGTATACTTTTAATTTAATACCTTACCTACGCCATGATGTCTGACGTCCTTGGCTAAATAGGGATTTCTTTGGTCTTCCGATTTTTTGAAATAAGGTAATACATCTTCATATCCCCATCCAGGATTGCCAAAGGATTCCCACTGGTCAAAATCTCGCTTATTGCCTCGTACGTACAGCATCGTGTTGAGGACAGATGATCCGCCGAGCACTTTACCCTTTGTCCAGCTGCAGCGCTTGTCTTTCATAGCCTGGCAAGCCGAATCCTGAGGCTGCGTTCTGAAATATGAGAGAAGATCACACTTAAAGCATTATGTTTCTGAAACGAATTAATTATTTTAATAATGCAAAGAAATAAACGTAGCACTTTTTTCTTGAGTGTTAAGTAAACATTACATATGAAATATTCCACACGAATTCAGTAGTGTGCTAGAAAAAAGTATTCATATCAATAACTTACACGCATCTTGGTCATGTAAACTTTATTTTTTTCATATTGCTCCTTTTTGTATAGGAGAAAGTGACGAGACGAAGAAAATGTTCACCTGCTGGTAAATCAGGTAAAAATTTTCTTTGTCTCGTCAACGTAAAAAACCGTGATACCCAGAACATTACTGTGACTTGCACTGCGCTCGTCACCGTGAGACATTAATCCTTAAGTCTCATATACCGAGTGATTACACTAGCTCTTGTCAGTTCCCTTTAGACCCGAGATACAACAATGTTTGCTACTGCTCCACGGCAAAATTATATGCCCTGCGGTGGTACTTACCTAGATAAATTCCTGCATAGTAATCCTACCACCATTTTTTATACTGTTGCAAAGTAAACGTATTTATTTATACACAAATGTATGTATATTTAATTACATATGTTCATAAATTAATTTTGAATTTCATATGCCAATAGATGTATATTTTTTACAAACTGATTTTCAGTAAAACTAGTGATATCACTTTCCCTATATATTCCCTATATTAAAATAACGACTAACCGGTATTTCCAATCGAGTTTGCTTTTATGAAGATACAACGAGAGTAGTGGCACATCACTAATATCCGTTTCATGTCCGCCGGCTTCGAGCAATAGCACGTTCCAGCCTTCAACTTCCGAAAGTCTATTCGCCAACACCGATCCAGCTGAACCGCCGCCGACAATCACAAAGTCGTATTCCTCTCTAAGATATTTCTGGTTGAATGGTCTGTTCTCTGGGTCGAGCAGGTCGTAGTTGAAGTAAGCCATAGCGGCGAGCATAGCGGGGATAAAAGTTAGTTTGCTAATACCGCTTATTGTCAGAGCGGATTTTGCAGCCGCTGCGGCTACCGTCAACACCCCCATGGTTAATAGCTTTGCATCGCTGCACCTGGAATTTTAAATAGAAGTAATGTAGAACCGATAACCGTCGGGGAAGAAAGGTTTTGGAGTGGCAACCGCACCGGCAAGCACACTGTAGTCGGACCCCCCACTAGAAAGAGCGACGACTTTCACGATTTTGTGGGAAGTCGATGGATGTATGTGGCTTAGGACCGTGTTTTATGACAATCCATGGATATGTTCAACAGTGGACTAAGATAGGCTGAAATGAGTGAGATCATTAAGTAATTAAGTAGTGAATGCATTTAAATTTATATTGTGTCTTAAAAATTTGGCTCTTTTTTTGAGTGTCTTAATGTCGGCTTAAAGAAAAGGCAGTATAGTTGTCAGTATAACCATCGTAACTGTCATTTGACATTTTACCGGAACCATTGTAGCATTTGCCGCAAACCCGACTGTTAGATTAATGGCTACGGTTTATGGATCATTCCCCCAATATATAAGAGCTGCCTACGTTGTACAGCTGTGCAGATTGAAGACCGATAATTATGACATAAATATGGTTGGCGTTCCGATATTACTACTAAATATGTTAAAATACTAATTTATGTGCTTTCTTGCTAATGACTACATTTTAATATTATTCAAAAGCACGTGAACCCTGAGAAAAATGTTAAAACTGGTGTTGTTAATGTTTCATAAACAGTTATGGACGTTAAAAGGTAAAGTAACATCCTTAAATGTCCACTGCTAAGCGCAAGCCTTCTCTTGTTTCTAAGAGGGTTTTTGAACTTTGAATAGTCGGTCACGCACGCTGATCCCACATAGGTAGGCCGATTTCTTCACGATATTTTCGTTGCGTGTGGTAAATCGGCGCTTAAAACCGCAATTAATAATTCTATATGAAATGAATTTTAAAACGACCGTGTGTAGCGGCTTAAGTGAATCTATCACCCCCTCTCACCCCATGGGTGTCGTAAAAGTCGACAGAGGGAAAATAAAAACCAGGAGATGAGCAGCAGCATCTTCTTGGAACATCTGAATAAATAAACTGCGGTTGCCAACCCGCCGAATTAGAGCTACAAACTTGTGGCAATCTACATCAATGTCGCGCCACTTGAGAAGCCCAATAAATATTTCATACATTCCATAATCGCGCTATGTAAGTTTTCTGAGATGCGAATTATATATACAACATCTAAATATTACTAGTCGGTGTAGACGTCCTCCCCAGATCAGACCACCCGATCTGGCGCGTAGCTACCCATTTCATTGGCAATATAATCCGCAAATATGGTGACCCCGTCGTGATCAGCAGCCAGCTTCTCCGAACCACAGCAACAACGTCATCGGCAGCCATCGCTGTCACAGCACCAGACTACTGTCGGCACAACGCGTGCTCCCTGGTCTCTCAGCCACTGAGGATCATCAACGAGCGGCCCCTCTGCTTAGGCTGACTCTTGCGGCATCACCACCTGTCTCCATACGTTTCGACGCACTGAAGACCTGGACACAGGTTCACCGCAACGCCAGACTGCACCCTCATCACCTGGCGCCACAAGTTCTCCCCGCTAACCTACGACTTCCAGTCTCAGCGGGGGAGTGATGTAGCGACATCTATGTCGCGCCATATGAGAAGCTCAAGAAATATTTCATACATTCCGTAATCGCGCTATGAAAGTTTTCTGCGATTCGAACTATATATACAACATCTAAATATTACTAGTCGGTGTAGACGTCCCCCCATATCAGATCACTCGATCTGGCGGGTAGCTACCCTTTTCCTTCGCAATATCATCCGCCAAAGCAACTATGATTCCTGCCACGGCTCGGCTTTACATGTATGAGTATTAATAAATACATTCTATTAGTCCATTGACTTTTTCCAACTTTATAGTATTGGATCTAATTTCGTTGTTCGCTACAGATTGCTTAGGCATAGATATAGTAAATTATGGCCTTACTAATAAACGTTGTATAGCGTGTGAATAGTTATACACCAATCTCTCTCTTTCTGTCATCAGTAATTTGACATTTTACAACGCATTATTAGTAATCCGATTAGGAATCAGTCTTAATTTCTATTTAAAGCAAATGAGCCATTAATTTTAATGTGAGGTTTACTCATTATTCATTTTTTTATTAGTTTATTGGTTTCTAAGTAAATAAATAAATATTTTGCGAAATAGGTTTAAGGTTTTTTAATTGAGCAAACATAGAAAACACCATAAATGATCTCCAATAGTATGCAGTGCAGTGTCTCCCAACAGATGTAGGGATATTAGGTGCCGAATTTTTCAGAGCGTGGCTTTTGATAATAAGGTTTGATATGAATCGTTGAACTTTCTACTGTTCCAAATTATCATAAGAATACCTGGTATATCTTAAAACAAAGGTATTGTAGATTACTCCATATTTGGATAGAAAGAAAGTAGAACAAAAACCAATGTATTTGCTGCTCTAATTCAAAGTGAGTACATTCGACAATCCACGCACATATTATAAATCCGAAAGTATGTTATTGGATTATTGGTTCGTTCGTTCGTTGGTTCGTTTGTACGTCTTTCGCGCTTCAACGGATTGACCGATCGACCTGTTTAGAGACCCGAGAACAACATAGATTACTGTGAATCGCGGAAAAATTGATGGTTTCTGAGGGATAGCAATGTACCTTATCTTCGTTATTTTTCGTCGTAACAAAGACATAATATAAGACTACTGTAACAAAAAGACATCTGACTCTTCATTATGCTGCATGGCATACCTGCAGCGCTGTTATTCTGTCGATACCATTAACAAGAAAAGCTTACTGTCTGCCATAAAACATCGAATGATATCATATGACACTTAAGAACTGATGTCTCAGGGTGACGGGTGCAGTATGGTGCCACACAGAAATTTTCTGAGTGACACAACATCTGTTACGGACAGACGTCGGACTTACCATCAGTTGAACCTTTTGCTCGTCTCTTGACTTTATCAAATAAAAAAAAACATGGTAGATCATGTTTTTTTTGCACCGCACTTTCTGCGTGACGCAGTCTTCCCGGCTCCGTCTCAGAAATCAGACTTATGGGGATGTTATTTATTTACTGATGGGTTTTAATTAGGATTAGATCTTGATTCTTTGCTATCAGGTAACATAACAAAATCTACTTCACGGACTAAATTACTCGTGAAAAGAAACGATCAACAAAGTTAAAACATTATACCCAGGTGTTTAATTGTAATTGCTTTTCTGCGCTTTACAGGCCAATGCCAAGTAATATAAGGCCGTAACTTTACTACACCGGTGGTTTGGTAACAGGATAACCTTAATTTGTTATGACCTTGAAACTGCCTGCATGATCTATAATGGTACAATTTCTGACACGTCCAGTGATACGTGATTATTATGCGAAATGATTAGTAAAGGTGTTTAGTGACGACCTCATGGCCTCGTTTATCTTTAAAAAATAAGGTTGAAGCTGTAGATAAAAATGGATCAATTCGATCGGAGGAGCACCATGCTCTCTCTCATATTTGACGTTACATTAGCGTTACGTATGACAATGACCTTATATGAAAAATAGTTCGCCGTGCCGCGGGCGCATTTTCTTTTCTACTTCTTCGTAGATTTTGCTCCCATTAGCTCGACAACAAGATCAAAAACAGTAATTGACGCTGTATTTCAAATATATATCGATCAAATCCATACCAAAGCATTTATTTCATTCTTAGTTACCACAAGCAACTTGTGTCATTTGTTGAAAATGAAAACTTGGAGTCTGTATAATATGTGATGATATTACAATGTAGAATAAAATTTAAAATAATTTTTAAACTTGGTAACATAGTTATTTTGCATTCGTCTCATTCTCTCAAAGTTTATTTTCTGAAGGTTTCACTTGTACAGAGTGTCAACTGCACACATGTGCATATTTTGTATTGTTGCTTTCGTGATTGTCAGGGCAAGGTTTGTCACAGAAAATTTTTGGAAAACCCACCGGAAAAGTCGGATGGTATTTTTAATTTAAAATCTCAATAAAAAAGTGACGATCTGTTTAACATTCGCACTTTACTAGATTTTCTTCATTACGAGTAGTAAACTGAACGCGATTAAAACCGGGGCACATCGCTAGTTAAAATAAGCTTTTCGTAATAAATGAAATGAATAAGTTGTCTTAAGTTATATAATTGTTTCTGCCGGTTTTAATTAAAGGAAAAAACAATAAATAAATTATATCTTAGTTCACAGGGGCGACAGCGAACCTGCTCGTATATTTTGTTTCTACGTTGATGACTGATGTCGGTTTTTGTTTATTTACCATGGGGTCATAGTCAGATGGAATTTGTTGTTAATCTTACATTCAAAAACTAACTTTCACTATAAATTATACATTATAATGACCACCGCGTGGCTTAGTGATCAGAGTACCTGACTACTACGCTGCGGCTCCTGGGTTCGAATCCCAGCCGTAACAAACTTTTGTCCGAAAATTCTGTCCCAGTGTAGTTGATTTTCGGGTCTGGTTGTGTTTGGTTGTCCGTTTGGCTATGACAATGTATAGCCTACATGTGATTTATTGTAGCGCTACATCTTTCACGGGTGCTTATATGTTTGCGTTAACACAGAACTGGTGGTAGGATTCCTATGCAGAAACCCGTCTAGCTAGGTACCACCCCAGGGCCAGTTATTCTGCCGTGAACCAGTAGTGTAAACATTACTGTGTTTCGGTTTGAAGGGCACTGAGAGCTAGCGTAATCACTGGGCATATGAGACTTAAGACCTGATATCTCAGGGTGACGGGCGCAGTGTGGTGTCACACAGTACACAGTTTCTGGGTGACACAGCATTTGTTATGGGCAGACGTTACAGTTACCATCAGGTGAACGTTTTGCTCGTCCCGTCACTTTTATGACATAAAAAAGTAGTATTCCGTACCATTTTATTTATTAAAATTTTCTTAAAATTTATTTTGTTGCATAAAAAAGCACACTAGGTGATTATTGACAAACCAGCTTCTTTAAGGCCTTAATTGCTCAGGAGTTGCACAAGGGGGTTACGTGAATTTATATATCGCACAAAAGAGGTTTTTCAAAGCGGCTTTCTGCATGATATTTTCCTTCGCCGCTGATTGGTCAGCACTTAACATTTAAGAACAGTTTTAGAGTTAGACATACAGAGTACAGTTTTTTTTTGCATTTTTTTCATTTTTTTTTAGGAAAATCATGAAAAAGATATATGTATTTTATGCAACTATCTATACCCGTCCAATAAGGATATAAGAAAACGAGCCACGACACCACTTGATGGTAAGTGCATCGTCGGCCCATAACAAATTCTGTGTCACCCAGAACATTTCTGAATGGCTCCATGCTGCGTCCGTTGCCCTGAGGCATCAGTTCTTAAGTCGCGTATGCTCAGTAATTAAACTAGTCTTCAGATCGCAAATGCAGCTTTATTTCCTATTTTTTTGGCATTCGTGTAACACGGGCACACGGTCGCCGAACAGGTTAGTAAAAGTACATTGGACGTCAACTGTGTATACTCGTATAATAAGGACAAACTTAATAATAAGTGTCAAGGCGAGCTTAATTCGAAATGTCCGAATTCAGATCTGTGCAACATTTTCTTTTTGGTTCGTTCGAAATAAACATTCATATTTCATAATGAGGAGAGGTTTGATTAGTTTTGTTATCAAATTAAAAAAAAACTTCAACCTTATCAAATGTAATTTTCAATCAACCTATCGGATTTTAATGAAGTTGCTCCGACTGAAATCAGTGAAAGAAAACGACGAAGGATACCCGTCCGATTTCTATTTTTTTTTCAATAAAAAAGTGATATATCGTAAAGAAAACACGTGTGTACATTTCACACGCTTTAGAAGTGAAACCTTCAGAAAACTACGAGAGAATGAGACGAAAGCAGAGTATCAGGAGAAGGATAATTGTAGGGTTTATTTATCGTAACATTGTTACCAAGTTTAATTTTCAATTTCAACAAGTGGACTTTGAGTGTGAAGTGTACTTGCACACAGAAATTTTAAGCTTTTTTACTATGACGTAGGTCTGGCGTTCACGGGCTTTTACATACACGGACATTTAAAAACGTTGTAGCTAAATATATATGTAAATAAATATATGTATATAATAAAAAAAAGTTATTAATATATTAATTTCATAAAATGCGTTAAAGATATTTTTTTATAACTAATTTATCTTAAATTCGGCATTAGGTGAACTAGATTCGATAGTAGTATCTTCTACGTGAAAATAATCTTTGTACTCGTACCTCTGTTTAAGCATATTCCGCGCTCCGAGGAGTGTGAGCTTTAGCACAGTTAATTTTTGTATAGAGAAGAAGCGGGAAAGCTAAAATTTTCATCATCATCATCATCATCATTATTTCAGCCTATTTTAGTCCACTGTTGAACATAGTCCTCCTCCATAGATTGCCACAAAATCATAAAACACGGTCCTGAGCCACCTGTATCCAGTATCCATCTAGTATCAAACACTTAATAGTTTGTGGTCAATAGATTGGTCTGGTTTTTTTTTATTTCATAAAAGTGACGGAACGAGCAAAACGTTCACCTGTTGGTAAGTGTAACGTCTGCCCATAACAAATGCTGTGTCACCCAGAAAATTACTGTGTGACACCACACTGCGCCTGTCGCCCTGAGACATTAGTTCTTAAGTCTCATATGCCCAGTGATTACGGAGATCTCTGATCTTATAGAGCAGAGATTGTCGCCAATGAATTGAAAAAAGTTGCCAACAAATCATTACTCAAACCGCTATAACGTTCAAACTTAAAAATTTAATGATGAATTTAATGAATTTTATTACGGTCGATTTCGACAATTACGCGACCACTGGGTATATTCTAATGCATGCCTTGCCTTATATTAATGAAATCATTGCTTGGTGACAATTAATAGTTTCCAAACTGTACACAATCGAATGTAGGTAAGTAGATTATAACTAAAACTGAATAAATTTTACTGGTTTAAGGATTCCTATGCAGGAATTCCCTAGGTAGGTATCAACGCAGTGCCAGAAAAAAAAATAACATTCTTGAACTAAAATTTAAGTACCTGTGACACTGTACCTTTGACCGATATCTAAGATGGTTTTGTTATCGAGTCAATAGCCTAATTAAGCGTTAATTTAGGGATCAAGCCCACCATTCGATTATTGCCCTAAACTATCTCCTAGCACAAGCTTTTAAAGTTAGATGTACTGGTTAACAGGAATATTAGTAATTTATATTCCGAAAGGTGTCCGGCAGAGTAGAATAGCACCTTCCTCTTTCATACCAAGGTGTCGTAAAAGGCGACTAAGGTATTGTACGGACAGACTAGCACCATAACATGCAATGCTGTCATCATAATGTCCGTGGGAACGGAAAGGTGAGTAAGAATTTTTTTGACTCGTACCAAAATGTCAGCGACTTGGTTCGCCACCCGTCACGTCTCTTTTCCCTGGGGGGCAAAAAGTGGACAATGTGTGTGGTCTCTGCCTGCCCCTTGTATGGGCAAAAATCGTGACTGTATGTATGTATGTTTATTGGCATTGCCAGTATAGTTTAAAAAAACAATAGGAACTGAGGTCACTATAGGATAAAGGGACGAGACGAGCAATACGTACAACTTACCATCAGGTACAACATCTGCCCATAACAGATGCTGTGTCATCCAAAACTTTTGCGTACACTGAGACCTAAGTTCTTAAGTATCAAATGCCCAGTCAGCTAGTGTACACACTCAGCTCTTCATACCGAAACAGTAATATTTGCGCACTACTGCTTCATGGCGGAATATGTGACCTTGTGTAAGACGGATTCATGCATAGGAATCTTATATTGAATGAGTTGCAAAGCACAGTCACTTTACCGAGATTTCTCTGTGCCACAATCTCGTGACGAGATGGTGTTATTGATAATTAGAAGTCATCATGCGGTAATGTTTTATTATATCACATAGTAAGGCAGCTGTTGCAAGACAAGACGGTAAAGTTCTGTATGCACATGTGCGACAGTAACGGCTTAAGTATTACGCAAGTGTTACCGGAGGTATGTAATGGACGTTGCGTAGTGCGAGTAGTTGGTGTGGGTGCTGTGGCCTTTAACATGAATACGAAACCATCTTGGGTTTAACGGAGGTCTTATTGCTTACATTTGCAATTATTTGACTTGTGGTGTTCACCTGGCCCATTTTCGACCACGGCGACAACTACCGAATCCTGACAGAAGTTATAGGGGAAGCTATACGAGTTTACGAGCAAAAACAGGGGCACTCACTCGTCCGAACCGTGCCCGTGCCCAATTTAACGCTAATGCGATAAGATCGCAGCCATTAATCATTTGAGCCCATCACAAGTCCACTACTGAACATAGGCCTCTCCCACAGATTGCCACAAAAGTTCGTAGCTCTCATTTGAGGGTAATTTTACCATAGTTGCCACGCTTGGCAGACGGGTTGGCAACATGTATATAGCATTATACAGGGTTATTCGTAATGTCCCATAAATCCCGGCAGGCTGGGGTTAGGGACGATGTGTATATGCCCCAAAAAATATAATGAGCGTCGTAGCGTGATACCTGTAGGAGATATGTCGACTTAAAGAATTAGCTTAAAACAGTGGAGGCAATGAACTCATAAATTTAATTGGGCATTTTTCTATTGAGCTGCCATCAAAAGAACTGGCAGGTACCAGGATAACATGAAGCTTAAGGAAATCTGTCTGGGTGACGTAACTTAAATGGAGAAGAAAACGTTTTTTGAATTTGTCTGGTTCAGGGCAACGACTTTCTGAGTTAGGGTCGCGTAAACTTTAACAAAACAAATAATTTGAAAGGTTTTGTATGGACATTTATAGTATTTAATTTTGTAATTAAAATAAAGGTTGTGTTTATCAGATCAAAGTAGCATGGGTACGTGCCAGGATGTTATACTAATTATGAATAATGTTGTGTATTATATTGTTTTGGTGAAACGTGTCATATATATAAAGTCATCTGTTTTAGCAGTGAGTGCCCAGTCTCTGACTACCCCTTATGGGATACAGTCGTGATCTTATGTATTCCAGGAAATCGCTGCAAACATCCTCTGGTTTTAAGTTTCCCTCTGTCGACTTTTACGACACCCACGGAATAAGATGGGTTGGTAAATTCTCTTAAGCCGCCACCACACGGAAAACTAACACGGTTGTTAGCTGCCCAGGATATATTCCGTGACACAAGTGTATATGCAAATTACATCAGTTCTTAAGTTAAGTGTCCATATGCCCAGTAATTACACTACCTATCATTGCCCTTAAGACAAGTAGCAGTAAAGATTGCATACTACTGCTACACGGGAGAGTAACTGGCATATGATTGACATTCTCAGTATGAACGTATATAGTCTGTGGTCGAACACTCGCACAGAGTACTCAAACCTCAATGACGTTCAAACTGAAAAAAATCGAACGGTCGAACGGTACGGTCGGTGGTAGTGTGATGGGTGATTCCTATGGAGGCATCCTTCTAGGTAGGTACCACCCCAGGGCCAGATTTTCTGCTGTAATGAGTGACGGGCGCAGTGTGGTGCTACACAGAAATGTTCTGGGTGACACAGCATTTGTTGTAGGCAGACGTTGCACTTACCATCAGGTGAGCGTTTTGCTCGATTAGTCACTTTATCAAACAAGAGAGAAAAATAAAAATACGAGTAATTACGTAAAATAAAGTTGGTGACGTCGTAATTTGCTAGAAAGCATTATGAAACTAGTAATTAAAGCATCATTAATAATTATTATCGTCATTCAGTATTTAACAAATGATTCAAGCTAGAAATTTAAAGCTTATTATTGTGATTAGTTGTCACTATAAAACTAATGACTCATTTAGCCTTAATTATTATTTTTTTCGCATATGGGCCGATTGTTTCAAACCATTGGTTGACGTCATGTTCGTTAAATAGATCGTTGGTTCAACGATCGTAAAAAAGACGGTTATTTCAGTTTATGTAAAATAAAAAGTGACAGTCTAAGAGTCCCACTGCTGCGAATGAGACATCCTCCCGAACTTGCCAGGGTTTTCGGAGACACAATACAACGCACTCATTATAGAATTTATTAATATTATCTTCCACATTCCGATTGATGTCCGCACGACGCGACGAAAGCATTGTACGGACAGCTTTTTTTCGTGCATAATAACAAAATAATATGTAATGCGCGCGCGCATGCGGGAGCGCAACGGAGAGTCACATTTTTTTTAATTCTTACTAAAACAGCGGCGACGTGGTTCGCCACTTATCACGTCTTGTTTCCCGCGGGGGCGAAAAGTGGGCTACACGTGTACCTCTGCCTACCGCTTATATGGAAAAAATAAAGATTTATAATATAAAACTAAAACTCATGTGAAACCGCGGGTCTCCAATATTACAATTCGTGACGCGCTCAGTCATTAGCATTTGGCACAGTTTCTTACACCAGAGATTGATTTCAAGCGACATTCCAATAAGATACTTTAGCCATTGATGTTAATGTTTTAGTTACATATGTATAATATTTTATTAAAATTAAATCCAATTACGAATTGCTGAAGTGATGATGATTAAGAAATCCTCCTGTTAGACGATATTACGGTGTACTAGTCATTCATTCTTTTTGACCTTCCCGTTACCCCAACACACAAATGATTAGTTTTCCGTTCTGTGATAAGTATCTTTTACTGGTGGCAGGATTCCTATGCAGGAATGCGTATAGGTCGGTACCACCGCAGATCCAGTTATTCTACCGTGCTTAAGCAGTGTTTCAGTCTAAAGGGCTGAGAGCTGGTGTAATTACTCGCTTGTCTCGTCGTTTACACCAAAAAAAAAAAATCGGTCACGAACACGATGGGGACAAATATTTTAAAGCAGCTTCTAATTTATTAAATTTAATTCTTAGAAAATCAAGTGAACTGTGAGTAGTTTGTTGCATAGTAATTGATTTTAACCATTTTCGTTTTATCTCGTCTTACTTACTAGTGAATAAATTAAAAACTGTTATTATTTATATTATTGGGCATATAACATTTTTATTATTTAATTAATATCTTGCTTTTAACATTAAATATATCGATCAGCGCGGGCGCACACCAACATTTGGGCTTCGCTGAAAAGCAGTGCAGCAGCAAATGCTGAGTCGAAGTCCACAATTGGCATCACATCACTCACGGACAATCATAAATTTAATGATGATGTTAATAATTATCTTTATCTTTTTGTCTCTTTCTTTTATATGTCATTTGTCCAACATTTTTTGTGAGTGTGTTGTTGCTAATAAAAATTTGTCTACGTCTATGTCTAATTACGACACACAGACAGCAATTTGTGTTTTTACACAAAAGTTGGTACCCAATTAAACCAAGATCCGATTACTTTCATCTCGATGCCATAACGCGATTGCTTAAATTTGTATCGTTATGCAATGAATGTATCGTGTGACGTATAGTTGCTTTTGCAAGATATCCGGAGCTCACGAGCTGGGGCGTCCTTTTCACAGTGTGCATTAGAATCCCCGTGACTGGCCCACTAAAATAGTTCATTTCCGTGGACGATGGTAAAGAAAAACGTCGTGAGGAAATTTCATGGCTAAGGAATAAAGACTCGTGACGTGCCCCGCGGTTTCACCCGCGTAAAAAAGCCGACCCGATCGATGATATTTATTTTTCTAAAATAAAAGTAACTTAAGTTACCCGCTATAATAAGGTATCTGCCAGTGAAAGTCCCGTCAAAATCGGTCCAACCGTTAAGGAGATTAGCCGGAACCATCAGAGAGACAGTCAAAAATTTTAAACATTTTTTAAGTATCGTATATACTTTCATTAGCATTGAGTAAAGAGCTGTTATTTTGTTATTACAAACAGACGCTTCAATTTTATTTATTTGAATAGATTCTAATGTCATTCCGGTTATCCACTCCAATTAAGCTTAAAAGCTTGTGATAGGAGATGGTTCACGACAGCGATGTTGTTTCGAAATTCGAACACATAAACCATTAGAATAGCGACGTTTAATAAGAGGAAGTCTGTGCATAGCAATCGGACTTATACAGGTTGTTGCTTTATTAACATCATTGAAATGGAATCTATTCTAGGTTATCTAGTATTGTAGTATTGTAGGATACTCTAGTATTGTCATCTATGACTCATGGAAACTATGAAAAAATTGTCTTACGAGACAGTCTGTGAGATTAATTAATTGTGGAGCTACAGACTGTTAAAGAAAGTCTATAATTGTGCGGATTTAGCCATCCATAATTCAAAGGGAGGAGTGCGCCACAAGGTTTGCTAACAGAATATAATAGAACAGTATTTTTTATTCAATATAGATTATTTACATAATACTCATTGACAATACTTTTATAAACTGCATGACACGCCAAAAAATACATGTCCCGGGAAGAACCAGCAAGCTACCCAACTTGCAATTTCTTTTTCCTTTTCAGTCATTAACCAATAGTTTTTGTTTAAGGTTCGTATCGACAAAATACTAGTTGATAGTGTTGCGAGTGACAAAAGTGCTTACGCTTCTTTATGTAACGGTTGATATGTCGTAACACTGTTGAGACTGTGTCGTGAACCTTTCCGTAGCGAAGCTGACCTTGAGTCACTTTGGAATTCATGCTGGAATATTATTTCGTACCTTCTTTTTATGTAAGTGTGTCGCGCAAAACTTATTTTCGATTTCTAGCTTATATAATTTAGGTCAAAAGTTCTTGTATTCAATGTTCTCT
Source organism: Luehdorfia chinensis (assembly GCA_019845155.1). Classification (NCBI taxonomy): domain Eukaryota; kingdom Metazoa; phylum Arthropoda; class Insecta; order Lepidoptera; family Papilionidae; genus Luehdorfia; species Luehdorfia chinensis. The sequence goes on along the minus strand of JAHVAK010000025.1, from coordinate 6,709,593 downwards.
TGTTATTAGTTAATGTTACATACACATTAACTAATGACAAGAGTATAAGGTTTGATTACGTCGTGAAATAATTAATTGTCTTGTGCCTGGTTTGCCTAATGATTACTAAAGTGTCCTTTTCGGTAGTAAGTTTATTTGATGGAGTAAGTGTACACTTCTTGTCTCCTTCAGCTATCACTTACCGAATTCTGTTGTTATTTTAAACATAAAATTCTGAAAATGTGGAAGCAACACGCAACAGCAAAGTATTGGAACATTCCAGACGCTGTGGAGCTAAAGTGATACATTCCCTAATAGGGCCACTTGAACGTCGGTTAAAACAAAATGTAGGTAATGGCCTTTTAAATCGTTTAAGGATCTCCTAAAATTACCGTTATATCTTGTGGTGGCGGCCTAAGAAATATACTATATCGTCCCGTGGGTGTTGTAAAAGTGTACAGAGGAAAAATGAAAAGCAGGTGATGGGTAGCAGCATCTTCCCTGGAACAGCTAAATAAATAAACTACGGTTGCCAACCCGTCAGCCAAGCGTGGCAAACTATGGTTAAATCCACTCAATCTATAGGGTAGGCCTATGTTCAGCAGTAGAGTTGTGGTAGAAGTGAGTGAGAGAGAGTGATAGTTCATAAAATGGGGCAAAAAACTGAACCCACTGATTAGATAACACGATGTAAAGGTATTTACTTAAAATAATTATTAAATACTGGCTGATCCGCTCCGGCTTCGCACGCAAGTTATTGTTATGTTAAAGTCTGTTTGCAAAATAACAGTACCAGACTGTTTACACATTTAGGAGAAGAGGAAAATCCGTTCATAAATGGTGTCAATGTCGAGTAAGGATGCATGCCATATTTCAAGTAAATAGGGCTTGTAGTTTCGGAGATATTGTGATGAGCCAGTAGTAAATAGCTTATATAAATTTATATTAGGTCCTTACATATGAAATTGGACGTTTTGTCGTACTGGGCACTTTGATCTAAAATATCTCCTCTTTGGTTAAGAATTCCAAATTCAAATTTATAAATCCATTTAGCTCGTATATTTGAGTTTCAAAAACCAACAGATTACCATTTTTTCCGAAATTTGGATAACTTCTTACAAGGAAAAAAATTCGTCTCCGATGTGGCAGTCCAAACCGCCTTCAGAGAGTTTATTGATTCTCGCCCCCATTGTTTTTTTAGTTAAGGGATCAATGAACTACCTATGAGATGACAATAGTGCATAGATAACAATGGTACATACTTTGATTAATTAAATATTCTTTACAAAAAAAACTACTTTTTATTCCTCTCACGCCAATTTCATATGTAAGGACCAAATATGTTTCATAGGGAAGAATATATAGAAATAAAATATATAAAATGAAAAAAGGTTTTTTTTTAAAGACTAAGGTTTTGTATTTGAAAGATAAACATATCCACAGAGAAAACAAAAATAGCGACCCAGATAATTACAATTCTCCCTTACCCGGTCATGAAACCTATGCCGTAGTGAAGTTGCAGATACACGTGTGAATAAGGCCACTATAGTTGCAATAATTGTTGGCAACTTGTAAAGAAAGATTGCTACATCAATTGGTCTGCTGCATATTCAATTCACAGAATTGTCGTATAATTTTACTGTGACTTCAATTACAAATATCTTACACTTCAAACAGATTTTCTAATATTGTTTGAATTATAATTTAAATATGAGGCTCCTCAGTGGATTCGTTACTTTTCTATTGTAATTTTACAATGGCGTATTCAGCGGTCGAAGTAGCTGCTTTGCTTTCCGTGGGCGCTAGGCCCTTTTCAAGTCTTAACAAATATTTTTGCAACTTTCTAATTTTTAGTTGCCGGGTATTTACTAACGAAGTTCTTTGATGACTTCTTCTGTATCGTTGAGATAATATTGCATACTTTTTCATATTCTATTTCATAATGTCAGATATGTATTTATTGAGATCATACTTTGACAATGAAAAATAAGCTAAATGTAATAAAAGAAGAACCTTAAACAACTGCTAGCTAATAAGACAGTTAATATTTTATTTTACATTGGAGAAAGGGGCGAGACGAGCAAAACGATTCACCGGATGGTAAGCGCAATGTCTGCCCATAACAAATGCTGTGTCACCCAGAACATTTCTGTGGGGTACCAGGCTGCTCGTCACTCTGAGACAACAGTTCTCACGGCTTTTATGCTTAGTAATTACACTAGGTATCAGTGCCTTTTAAGCCACAGACACAACAATCTTTGCGGCAGAATAACAGAATTACAGATTTATACCATTTTCATCAACATCAACTTATAGTTTATTCTTTTCTCAGCCATTGAAGGACAATGCTGTACCTTAAAATAGCAGTGTCCTGTCCAAGACTTGCTTTGCTCTATCGTAAATTAATTTGAAGCTACTTTGCAATAACGTGTGTCTTTTTCACATTACTGTTTTTTAAAGATTTTAATGTATTTGATATGCAAAGGGGCAACAATTAATCTTTGTCACGTCATTGTACAGTGTTCGTGCGCAAAGGCATTGTAATAGAAAACATAGAAAAGGGTAGACCTGACCTAACAAGTTAATAGATTTGACCACGGCCTTTTATTCAACGACACTATGAGAGCGAAGCACCTTCTCGTACACGACTTACTCGTAGTACTTGTTTGATTATAATATCCGCGTGGGACAGTTGGTAGTGCAACTCAGTATTAAGTCAGGGTCCGGAGTTTGAATCTTAATTCACAAACTCTAGCGAAATGAGTTTGATTCGCAGTGCCGGCACTTTTCAATTGTATATAATAAACTTGTTCATTTCAATTGTTATGGCTAATTTACAGTGAAGAAAAACATCGCGCAAAAACCTGAATGTAGGCTGGGTAAAAGATATGCTGGGTGGCACAGTAATAGTTATGGGCAGACGTTGCACTTAACATAAGGTGATTGTGCTCATTTCGTCACGGTATCCAATAAAAACGCTGAGAACACGTGTAAATGATGAGTCCAGTGGTGAAGAACTCACTACCTGTTATCTTAAATGGTGTCTTCGATTTAGTTTTAGGGTAGGGTTGGAGTATACTGTGTCTTTGTTTGACTCTGTAAATGAAACTTTCTTTGAATAGTATCGATTAGGCTTTCTGTCAGCTTTGGAAAATGACAGTCAAAAGAGGTTGTTAGCTCTTTTCAAAGATATTCTTTGAGCCGAAAATTCAATAATAAAGGTAAAATTAATTTAAAAAAAAGTACAGTAACAGCCTATAAATGTCCTACTACTGAGCACAGGCCTCGTCTCATTTCCGCCTTCCGCCACGCTGCTCCAATGTGGATTGGCGGAGTTCACACGTCTTCCAAACATTTTTTTTTCTCAGACATGCAGGTTTACTCACGATATTTTCCTTCACCGCCGAGCACGTGGTAAATCAGTATTTAAACTTGTACAACATTTTTAGAGGTGCTGGCACCGAGGATCGAATCCAGTAAATGTAGCTTAATAAGACATTATAACAGTTTAATATTCACATATCTGTGGGATAGTCCATAATCTACATGTAAAACTTCGATCCGTCTGTTGGTCATATTATTATTAAATTGCCAACTAATCCGATGGCTTTGCATTGTCCGGTAAACAACATGGTAAAACAAGTATTGTAATGGATACTTAACGATCTAAGGCATAACAAATTGTTTCTTATTAAAAAAAACGGATGGTAAGCTGGGTGATGTAAGATCAGACGGCTCGAGTTCAGATCGAAGTTACTTTCATTTTGTGTTATAACGAGTAATCTCGATATATGAAGCCACGGTTTTGAGAATTTAAATGAAATGAGCTATGATACTAAAGCCTAGAATAACATTTTTTTTAAATTTAAATCGTATTGTATAAAACACGAAATTATAATATTATGAATAAAGTTGAACTGTTCAAACTGTTGGTTGAATTACTGCTATGAAAGTTTTTGCAAAAATGTTTGCGTGATATAATTACTGATATCAATTTATGTGACAAGATGGAGAAAGGTGGTAAGCGTCTGCCCATCACAATGCGTCATCCACAACATGTCTGTGTGGCACCACACTGTTATCTTCACCCTGAGACATCAGTTTTTAATTCCGCTAGGATAGGCCCTGTAATTACACTTGCTATCAGTGCCCTTGAGACCGAAACACAGACTTGCACACACCACTGCTTGACGGCAGAATAATTGGGCTTACGGTTGTACCTACCTAGGCGGATTCTTGCATAGATTTACTACTTCGTACTTTACGTAAAAATGGCCTGTATTATTTATTTAAAAAAAAACTCAGTCACTTAACATTTGAAAGTAATTTGGGTAAACTTATTTCCCTCTTTTCTTAGGTTTAATTTAATTTTGTTTAATTTTTTTCATAACACAGCTTCAGAACAAACTGTACATGAATATAAAGTGCATATATATAAACGCGATTTACCACTGACATCGCGATATCTCCGAAACTACAACACCTATTGACTTGAAATATGTCATACATATTCCTGACATACACACCCACCCACTTTAACATTTACCCTTAAATGGATAAACGGGGTTTCTCTATACACACTTGAATATAGCAATAACTTTAGTGCGAACTTCATATGCCGAAAAAAAGTTTGAAGGAAAATTAAGGAAGTGTCTGTCCGATCGGATTTAAGAATATACTGAAGCTATTTCCAAGAAATTCGCATACGTTAAGTCTATTAATTATAGGTTACATTTAGTCTTTCTTTTATTGTAAAGTGTCATATAATTTAAAGTTCAAGGGTACGTAGTTACAGGCTCAGCTCGTTAAACGTTCACAAAGGATTGCGGAAAAGCCCGTATTATAATATGCTTAGAAAGTGTTCAGTATCACTAATTTTATATAGTACTACAAAGACTACAATATGGAATAAATGTAGGTGATGTTAATAAAAATTAACAAAGCTTCGATTTAAGTTCATACATAAACCCTTTGACGTGAAACTTCTTTGGGCGCAATGTGAGTAAAATTTCATGGTGGAACTTGAGTGCATCGTTTTTGTGCAATGTTTTGTTTTTATATTTTATTTAATTTTTTATATACATAAGTTTCTCTTTCGTTTTCCTTCGAACATTAACATAAACGAACATAAACGCGATAAAATTCGTAAAATTAGTTTCATTTAAACTGTTCTATTACTGAGCCATTCCGTTAGTAGATTTATATCAACAGTCAACTTTATGTGACCAAGTTTTAGTACATCATATTTATTGCACAAATAATAAAAAGGGCTTTGATAAAGGCCTAACATAGAATAGTGAAGAATAACTTACAGATTTTCCACATTAAACAGAAAACCACTGACTCACGGCACAACACGACACCGATTCTGCAGTCACTTGTTATCCAATCCTCTTAAAACATGGTTTGCGAACGAGCGCGCAGGCCGCAAGTTGCAACAGCACTGTATGGCCCCTGCCATCTTGAGCAAGAGCTGTGATGGTGAACGGTCAATGTTAATAGGTGCTATACTAAGGGACCTGTTAATGATATCGCACTTGTGATTTGTCAAATGGAAAGTCGTACGATTTAATGGAAACATTTGGGAGAACTGAAGGACGTTATGCGTTATTTTGTCGCATCGTAAACATATTTCGGGCGGCCTTTCTTTTTATAAATTACTACTACTAAACTATCCGTCCCGGCTTCGCACGGGTGCACGTTATTTATGAAGAAAATGAGAAGGGCGCTTAGCTGAAAAATATTAAGTATGTTTATCGCAGGGTCACGGGTTCGACTCAAGCATTGAACAAATATGAGCTACAAATAGTTGTTCCGGCCCCGCGTAACTTTTACACATTTGGACATGTGCAGTTTTTATCCGTAAAACGCATCCAAGAAACAGGATAAATAGTAACTAGTATGGGGGAAATTTAAAAAAAAAACAAAATTATATACCTTTAAAAAATCTATAAACAACGTGTCGTAATCTTAATCGGAATCTCTTAATACGTGAAGAGAAAACTTTGTTAGGCATATTAAATTTAAAGTTTTACGGAGAAGAACCGAGGAAGCTAAAATATATATATAATATATGTTACGTCCAACGGTGGGTTTGTATAGGCTGAAGAAGAAATTGTTCAGCATCGTTAATATAATATAGTTACGAATTTTGCGTAAGTTCTACTGTTTGTCCGTATATGTTGTTTTCACTAAGAGTCATGATTGCTTAAATTTATGAGGTCTAGTCATTTAAAGGTCTTCAACTTTCATGTTACGAATGGTTGTTTAAACGTACGGGACGTTTTTATGTATAATTGTAAGTTTCATGCATAATTGCGGCGGATAAAATAAGCCAAATATTTTGTAGCCAATTAATACGACGTCGTCCGCGTGGATATACTCTCAGCGTCACAAAAATCGCACCTCTCTGAGTTTGCGCGAAAAATGGCTGTAATGGCTAGAAACGAATTATATTTATATAAATATTGGTATGTTTGACATGGGTATTTGAATAGCTTTACATTATTAATAAAAAAATCATGAAATCATTAAAACATTTATCATTATAGAGCGTCAAAAATAAACACTGTCAAATGCTCGTTAGTAAGGACACTAGTTACACCACCTAAAAAGGGTATAAAAGGGTCGATCTGGATGAAATATGGGCCAGTCGTAATATAGACCTTGCAGTGAACAAGTAACCCAAGTAAGAACAAGTAAAGATGGACACCAGCTCTGAAGAAGCCGCTCAAGTGATTGCCCTATTGCAGTCGGGGATGCGGCAGTGTGACGTTGCTCGACAGTTGAACCTGTCCCGTTTTTCAGTTCGACGGGTGTTCCAACGTTTTCAGCAGACTGGTGGTTATGTTACAAAACCGGGATCTGGAAGAAAACGGTGCACATCAGAAAGAGATGACCGTTTCATCGTTACGACATCTTTACGAAACCGTTTTACAAATGCTGTTGAGTTGCAACAACGGCTTCGATCAACTCGGAGAACATCTGTGAGTGTTTCTACGGTAAGAAGAAGGTTACACGAAAAGAGTTTAACAGCCCATAGACCTGCTAAAGGTCCAAAACTTACTGCACAGCATCGCAGAGATCGCATAGAGTTTGCTCGCAATCATTGCGAGTGGACTCTGGAACAGTGGCGGACCGTACTCTTCTCTGATGAGACGAGGGTCTGTCTCTTCTGCAATGACAGACGTAGAAGGGTCTACAGAAGACAGGGAGGTTCACACAACCCTGCTTCGAAGAATCCGTCGAATACGGGGGTGGCTCGTGTATGTTTTGGGGCGGCATTTCCGTCGACAGGAAAACGGAACTTGTGTGGGTTTCCCGGACTCGGGGTGGCCGTGGGCAAGGGTCATTAAATGCTGGTCGGTACATTACTGAAATCCTGGAGGAACATGTGGTCCCGTATGCTGGTTATGTCGGTGATGGATTCATGTTAATGCATGATAATGCTCGTTGCCATACCGCGGCTATTGTACGGGATTATTTACAGGAGGTCGATATCCCTGTTATGCATTGGCCAGCACGAAGTCCAGACCTTATCCCAATGAGTTGTAGTTTTTTATAATCCCGTGGGAACTATTTGGTTTTCCGGGACAAAAATCCCTATTAGGGTATCCTATGTCCGTCCCCAGGATGCAAGCTATCCCTGTGCTAAATTTAGTCATCATCAGTTCAACGGTTGAACCGCGAAAAGGTAACAAACAGACAGAAGGACAGAGAGAGTTACTTTCGCATTTATAATATTACTTGCTGAAGCCGGCGATTTCTAAAATAAGCGATTTCTAAAACAAGCCGACCTCATGACTGCGCCGTGCCTTTTTTTGTAATGCTTGGTTCTCAGTGTGTGGCTCCTTTAGGCTACAATAGCATCAAGTATTGTGTTCTAGAACCTTTCTCAGTAAACCGTTTATCTAATGTATAAATATTTTTTCATATCGGATTAGTATTTCCCGAGATTAGCGCGTTCAAACATACAAACTTTCTAGATTTATTATGGTAGTGAGATAATTAAGGACGTTAAAAAAGAACTATCTTTTTTCTAAACCACTTATTAAGATATTAAGAGAAATATTTAAATTGCCATGAACTAGAGTAATAATGGCCAAAATGCTAATTGCGTGTTACGCGCACACGGATGGGCTTAGCCCATAATTTCCCATCCGACTGAATTGTAGGATTACTCTCTGAAAAGTCGTCTACCTGCCAATAAAAGTCCCGTCACAATCGTTTCGGGGATTAGCCCAAACATACAAACAGACAGACAGATAGACAAGAAGTAAAAAAACGTGCCACACCGCGCAATGCAAAACACGCCTATGCACAGAAATTCCGTCCGTCTTCTAGACGTGCATACAGGTAGATAAAGGTTACCAATATTTTTTGCGAAAAATTAAGAAAATTGGGTATTTTGTTGGATCATATTTGAGATATTTTAAGACTGTAAAGAGTAATAAAAATGGCGTTTCATAAGAAGCATGTAAAGTATCTAACTAAAAGTATTTTTAACAACAACCTGATGCTCGCGACTTCCAGCGCGTAGATATAGGTTTCTTCCGAGGGAAGTATTTTATTTTCCGGAATAAAAAATATACTGTATCTGTCTGTTCTTTTACGCGGGTTTTAACTGATCTTTTTGTTTGCCCTATGTAAGAGAGACCACATTCACAATCCAGCTTGTATACTCCTGCATCTTGTAGAGGGATGTTACACTTGACAGATGGTAAAAACTGACTTATCTTCACATCAGCTATATATATATATATATATATATATCATCGATCGTCGCTCCAGGAAGTCTGCAGTCTGTGACCATGTTCTGGATCATCCCAACCATTACATCAGATTTGATAAACCACAAATCCTCGCAAAAGAACACCAATTCCTACCAAGGATGATTCGCGAGGCTATTGAAATTAAATTAACATCCTAATTTTAATAGAGAAGATGGTTGGGTATTACCACCAGCTTGGGATCCTATAATTAATAAAATTAAATCAAAAACCAAGCATACCACTGCAAGACTTCAAGACACAGTGAGCTCTTTCTGCGTAGATCGGACCAAGAATAATAATTAAAAGCTGAAGGTACTCCGGGTTAACTATGACATCGGGACATTTGTCACCTCAGCCCCCCCCCGTGACCATGGGTGCAGTAAAGCACACATAAAATCCGTAAAATTAGTTTCATTTAAATGTGGAGTGTTCGCGTAAATATAAGAAATCATTATGGGATCATGTCACCTTTAAAATGGTAAAAAGTTATCGAATAAAATGGCACATATATACTCTAATTAATTTTAAATAAACTATAAAAAATGTCTTGAGTTTTCATATAAAATGCGATAAAACTTTTGCCCCAAACTTATGTATAAGGTTAAACTTTCTGACTTATTAACGCACAACCGAGACCGCTGGACAGAAGCTAAAATTTTTTTACAAGAGTTCCTTATGTAACGCAAATGAGCGCGTAAGACTATACTCATGTCTATTTTATACTTAAGTCAAAATAAATATTGCGATAAATACTACGTTTGAAAAAACAATACATTTTAAAGGAAAAAAATAGGGGCAGATGTGGATGAATAGTCAGACGTTAAAAAGAGCATGCTCTAGGCAATCTATGGGAGGGGCCTATGTTCAGCAGTAGACTAGTTATATAGTGATAGGTTGAAATGATGATGACCATATGATCTTTGTTTCTTCTCCATGAAATCAGGGACGCCTTATCATATAAATCATTAAAAACTGATAGTCGTGTTGTACAACTTATATTCACAAGGCTTACAAGGCTTTAGGGTTTCTTGAAGATGCTATAACCTTTTGCTCAATCTGTATCAGTTAACTTCAACTCGTATGAATGATAAATTTAAACCACACCTCCCAGAAGACTTTAAACGGTATATCGAGAGACAAGTAGAAGGCAACGTAGAGAAAATAATGGATGTGACCTTGAAAAAAATCCCATCGGAAATAAAAAGAGAATGTTTAGAACTATGTAGACTGCTCTAGAAAATTATGCTTTGTCAAAATCGTGAAGGGCTGTGACACAGCATTTATTATGGACAGACGTTGCACTTACTCATCACGTTTTGCTCGTTTTGTTACTATTTCCATTAAAAAAAGATGTGAAACTAATTTATGAAAATAAAAATAAATGAAAGTGAATTATTAAAAATATTACTCACTTTAAAATAACCGCTCAGAATATAAGGAATTATTGATTAATCGATAAATATCATTGCACTCAAATTAGATCTTGAAATTTTACTCCCATCGCGCCTAAAGAAGTTTTACTTCAAAAATAAAATATTACTAGCATACGTAACTTTGTCCGCATTTGGTTAGTTTCCACCGGATGTCTTTTGTTTTAGGGCAAGATAGTGAGACTGTGATGTAACGAATGATGCTTGCAATGTATATTTTAGCTAAAGTTGGAGAACAAAGATTGTGACACTGATCGAAATTACAACGAGACATTTCTTGTATTATTGTGCAGCCTCGTGGCTCAGCGGACAGTTTACCTACATTCTCATAGGTGCAAATACGCGCCGTAACGTTGGCTGATATTCAGGATGGATGAGACAAATTAATCCTGATACCATGGGCTGAGTTACTTATTATTTTATTAAACATTTATGTAGTTACCGTAAAATAAAATTAGTTTTGTTTTCTATTTTTTTACTTTCCACTAAAAAGTTAAAAATTGCACCTGCCACTGCATTTTTCTTACGCCATGGGTTTACTGGCAGAGAATGCCTAAAGGTATTAAGTCCACCCATTGTTACCATAATTTTAAGATTGATATAAAAAAAAGTTTTCAATAGTGAAGGGTTCTTCTACTATACCTTAGATGACGTTCTGTAGAATATTGACGAAAAAAAAACATCGGAGTCGTTTAAACAAAGCAATCAATGAAATTTAATATGTTGATCTCATATGTAATCTAATAACCTGTGTAAATTTCATGTCTAGATACCAAACCTACCTAGACAGATTCCTGCATAAAAATCCAACCACCAATTAGTCTGTCTGTACGAATAAATTTACCTCGAGAATTAAAGCCATTGACTTGAAATTTAGCTCTCGCAGGGGCAGTTATTCAGCCGTGAAGCAGTAGTGTGCAAACATTACTGTGTTTCGGTCTGAATGGCACTGAGAGTTAGTGTAATTATGGGCATATGAGACTTAAGAACTGATGTCGCAAGGGGACGAACGCAGTGTAGTGTCACATAGAAATATTATGGGTTACACAGCATTTTTTATGGGCAGACGTTGGACTTACCATCAGGGGAACGATTCGCTCGTGTCGTCACTTTTTCTTATAGAGTTATATATCTATGATTTATGTTTTTAATACGAAAATACTTGCATGAACTTTGTCGGACACATTATCTTTAATATTTATGAACATACTTTTAATAATTTATTTTATTTTTAAAGTCGATAAAGTGAACACGCTCAGTTTTGAACTAATTTTATTTAAAGAATACGTTTTATTCATCTGTCCCTGCGATAAGCAGAATATGTTGTTACATAATATACTCGTATGTACATATACAGATAAGATAACGTATACAGATACATACATAAAAGATGGCAACTCTAACAGTAGCCTCTTCTTTTAGAAGGTCACATTTGGCATTTCACTTTAAATAAAATATCCAGTGTTGCTACTGTTTGGGAGGACTTTTACCGGTGGTAGGATTTCTATGGGTGGAATTTGTCTCGGTAGGGACCACTGGAGGACCAATTATTCTGCCGTGTAGTAGTAGGCAGGAAAGTGCAAATGTAAATATGTTCCGGTGTGAGACATAAAACTGATGTTCCAGGAACACCCACTCACACAGTGAACTGTTCTGGGTGACACAGCATTTGTTATGGGCAGGCATTGGACTTACCATGAAATGTTCTAGTTAAAAAAAGAAGACTACTGTACACAGTTGAAAGGTAACACGGAATTATATCTCGCCAATTCCCGACGATTGATGAGAATTTAATTGTTACACAACTGATTGTACATGTATGGTGAGTTTATTGCGTTCGGAGTACGTGAGTTTTTACGCATACACCTTTTCCTTTCTTAATTACTGCTTCATATAAACTGCGCTTTCGTAATTGAGACCTCATGTATGGCGTCATAATTGATTCGATGAAAAGAAATATGATATGAAATATACTTATTCTGTGACGTAAGAAATGAGAAAAGATGTAGAAGAGGGGCGGATATCATTCGTAATAAAGTTTTTTTTTTGAAGTGAAAATTCTTTGGGGGCGATGAGAATAAAATTTCAAGGTCGAATTTTAGTACAGCGTTTTCGTGCAACGTGTCCGTTATCCTTAATTAATATTTATCGAATAATTAATAATTGATTTTTAGTATAATTGCATGATTTTGTTTGTTCTCACAACGGTGCTAATTTAGGTGTGGTGTTGCGATTATAATCGAGTGTTAAATATAAAAAAAAACTTGGTTCCAATGACTGTTGTGAACAAGGTGTTTCCAGGAAAAGGTATATCGCGCCGAGAGGATATTCCATTGCCTCCCGGGAGTCCAGACATAATACCCTTTGACCTCTTTCTATGGGAATAATTTAAAAGTCGAGTGTTTATAGGGAAAGCAATACCAATTGCTCAATTGAAAGAAGCCATCATCTAATAAATAGCTGTCATTCCAGGCATAATGTTCGAGAGAGTTTTTGCAAATTTGTGCTCCAGGTTCGACGAATGTTTGTGTCGAGATGGATCATACATATCTTGATGATGTAATAATCTTAATGAAGTAAATTTCCCAACTTTTCTTTCATTATGAATTTTCAAAATTCGCGCAACTTTATGGCCTGTTCTGTATTATAAATGAGATGTTTTGAATATACAGTTCTGTTTATTAACTTTTGTACAAGTATATACTTGTGCTATTTTAAACGTGAGGTGGTGGCATAGAATACTTTATTTCGTCTCGTAGATGCAGTGGTAGTTGACAATGGCGAATACCAGTAAAATCTTGAAGTATACTTAAGTATACTTCAAGATTTTACTGGTACCTACACTAAACCGACATATGACGAAACTTCCACGAAACCTAGTTTCGAATGTCAACTATTAGTACTCTTCAGTAATCTTTTGTAGTTTAGTTAATAATTAAGACTTCTATTATTGTTTATACATGCAAGGAGGATGGCCAAGGTACGACTTTGGCTGCAACTATTTGTGTCAGAGGCATCGGAACACAACGTCACCCGAAAACCATCATCTGTGTTACTTTAAGCATTACAAAAACATTCAACGCGATATAATGCGAGTACTTCGTTGTATGTAATATTAATAAAACATTTTTCCACCCACAGTTTGCCCACTTAGTGAAAATGTAAACCAACAATGTCCATGAACCGACCCTGTTGCAAAATCTGGTAAAACTTATTGACGGGCACTTAATTTAGCGATAGTTTAGGTACAACCCTTAGTCTTACTTAATTATTTTAAATGAAATTAAATATGAAATGGACATCCCGTGGGTGTAAAAGTCGACATAGGGACAATAAAAACCAGGAGATGAGCAACAGCATCTTCCTGGAACATCTGATTAGATAATGATCAGTAGTGAACTAGTGATAGGCGAAATTATAATGATAATGAGGAATATACCAACAGTAAAGATATGAAAATTATAAACAAAGTAAAATCACATTAATGTAATATATTCATCCGTGTAATGTAATCAAAACGCGTGAGTTTATTCAGCTCCACGAACCAGTAACGTATGCGAGTACAATGATCTTATAAAAACCTAAGCTTTTCTCGCAATGAAACTTACTTAAATGCAAGTAAATCGTTAACATTGAGCACAGTTTATGTTGTGGTTAATGTGTTAGGCAACAATCGAAAAATTAATTAAATTAAGCATTTATTGTCTTTTTTTCAATCTTTGTAAAAATAAAATAACTGGTGTCCGAAACAATACGCTTGTACTAAACGAGTTCATATCTACTGATAATCATTAGCCTTGCTCAGTGCGATATGATCTAAGAAAAATCTAAATGTAAAGCAATACACGAAGATCTTTCATTTTATCGAATATTTTTCATGAGAATAATAAATGAACACAACAAACAAAAAGTCGAAAATGTTTCTGTGTCCAGCTGTGGGAAGTTCATAGGTTATTAACGTTTCACTGCGGGTGGTATGTACCTCATATAACAACAAGGGGCAGTCCGGTTGAAGTATCGCTCGATTATATTTGATTTCTACAAATTTTTCATTCTATTCTCTTTATTTCTATTTCTGTTGTCCATCTGATGTCATGTGGTATACAAAAATCCTGATAAACGGCTCTTATGCAGCATGGCTTGGTACTTGGAACTTGGTAGTTGTTTAACATCTCTGAATTACTTATCAATCTGCTAACAACACACTTGGGAACATCGAATGCGTGCATTGCGATTTTGCAAGATATGGTATCAAAAGTGTTTCGTGTCGATAAGAAGGACTTAAATATTACCTAAGATTAATATTTACTTTTTGTTTCTAGGAAATAACACACTAAAATTTGACAAGTATTAAATAGTTATGTTTTAAACATGTATATTTTCTGGGTTGAACTTTTAACTTTTGTACGTGTATGAATAAATTAGAATTGAAAGGATCGTTGTGTAATTTTTTTTACAAACAATGAGACGCGAAGGCTCTGTGTTTTGCAGTAAGACGTTTATCGGTTGTTTCCAAAGTATGGCAATATCTGTATCACCGAGCCCAAGTATAGACGGCCATATAATTGCTTTCCCATGTTTGATAAGAACTTCCAGTAAATTAAATTTTTACTAGGGCTCGGACTTAAAGTATTAAATTATCGCAATTGATTGACTGTATTTTTTACTAGCTGGCCCGGCAGACGTTGTCCTGCCCGTTCCGCTAAGTGACACGATGAGTTCGATTTCTGAATTACATTTAAGTATGAAACTTTACAGCCACACGATAACAGCGTCATCTACCGGGTCGGATTTCGTAATTTTCTTTTGTGGTTTTTCACTTAAATTTTAGAATTATATTAACGATCTGCTAGCGGTTAATGATTCTCTTTAGTTATATCGGAGATCGCACATTGGATAACCATCGCTGCCAGTGATAGTCTTCGCTTTCAAATTTCATAGATAACTCTTTGAAGACTTCCTGTCGACCATGCACGGTGGTAACGGTAAAACTATCACTACGAAAGTGAAAGGAAAGGATTTTGTGGTCCACAACACTCGGTGGCGGCTCGTTAGAAGAATACTACCACTCCATCTCATCCAATGGATCTCGTAAAAGGCGAGTAAGGAATAAAACTGCACTGTGCACCCAACAGCGCATGGTGGCGATGGGCTCACCACCTATCACACCAAGTGCATTATATTGTTTCGGTGAAACGTGGATTGTGGCAGTCATCTGCTTTTGCAGTGAGTGCCCAGTCTCTGACTACCCCTTATGGGATACAGTCGTGACCTTATGTATGTATGTATGTACAACACTCGGATTGTTCCGTATTCGCCATTTCCGAAACATTCAAGGCGCATTACAACGTGGAGTATCGTAATTTTCATTTGCAGTGGATTGATTCTCAATAATGCGAAGTCTAAGAATAATTGCATTACGGCTTCGATGTGAAAGAATAGATACTTTGGCTCGCGGCATTGTAGATAACAAACGAAAATTGGTTACACAATTCAAAATTAAATAATAAAGCAATTATCAATCACAAATTTGATAACGTCACAAAGTGAACACCTTCAAAGGAATAATGAATTCTTATATTTATGCGAACACTTCACATTTCAATGAAATAACTTTTACGGATTTTATCGCGTTTAATTTGACTATTGTAAATTGTTTTATTGTGGAAGAAACCATACTACCGGCAAGTAGATGGTGTGGCGATGGGCTCCCCAGTATCTCCCATTGTTGCTGACATTTACAAGGATGACTTTGAGGAGAAAGTTTTAGTAATTAGAATTCCTAATAACACCTTGAGTCACACTGTGTATAGGAAAAAGACCCATACTTATAGGTATTTAAATTGTGAATCTCACCACCATCCCTCACAGTTAGCTACCGTGGGTAAATCGTGGTTTCAGAGAGCACAAGGCATTTGTGACAGTAAACGCCTGGCCGAGCTTCAGCATGTCAAGCAAGTTTTGCAAGACAACAAGCTTCGGGTTCCGCGCCTTCGTCGCAGTGACCGAGTGAAGCCGGCCACAGTCGAGCGTGTACCTGCAGTCCTACCATATGTCAGAGGAGTCACGGACAAGATTGGCTATATCTTGAAGCGGGGTTCCATAAGAACATTTTTCAAGAAGCAGCTCTACAAGATGCATGAGTATACAAGCTGGATTGTGAATGTGATCTCTCTTACATAGGGCAAACAAAAAAATCAGTAAAACCCGCGTAAAAGAACATATAGCTGATGTGAAGCATCGTCGCTCCAGGAAGTCTGCAGTCTGTGGCCATGTTCTGTATCATCCCAACCATTACATCAGATTTGAAAAATCTGATGTAATGGTTCACGAGGCTATTGAAATTAAAAAACATCCTAATTTTAATAGAGAAGATGGTTGGGTATTACCACCGGCTAGGGATCTTATAATTAATAAAATTAAATCAAAAACCAGGCATGCCACTGCAAGACTTCAAGATACAGTTAGCTCTAGTAGTTAGCTCTGCGTAGATCGTTCCAAAAAAAAGCTGAAGGTACTCCGGGTTAACTATGACGTCAGGACATCTGTCACCTCAGTCCTCCCGTGACCATGGATGCTGTAAGGCATTCGAAACGTCGGGTTATAAATAGTCAAATTAAACGCGATAAAATCCGTAAAATTAGTTTAATTTAATGTGTAGTGTTCTTTTAAATCTACAAAGGCAAAGGGGCAAAAGGTCAAACTTATTGTTTGACTTACAAATTTAATAACGGTCGAAAACAAAATGAAATTTAGTGAAAACTCGAAAAAAATGCTGATAAATCGCAGCGCCCATCTGCACAGCTAGCTCAATGGTATGCAATAAAAACACCGCGCAGTTGAATCAGTTGTCAGACGATAAAGAAAGAAGACAAAAAGAAAGAAAAAATATTTATTGTTCAAGAACTATCAAGCATACAAAATAATATAAGTTTTGTTTCTGTCATGTATGTCAGTCACAGATGGCGTTGTATACGGAAAATGTACGAGAAAACTAATTTTCTTCATAATTTTTGCTTTCGTGATTTTTTCGATGTTTTAACAGTTATTCTGGTATTCGGGCCGCAGAAAAATCCAAAATAAAGCTTTGTACCCCAATTTAAGGGTATTGCGCGTACAAAGGAGTGTGAGATTTGGCATAGTTACAAGTTTGTATGGAAAAGAAGCGAGGAATCTAAGATTTATATATAATACTAGCTGATGCCGCAGATGTATGGGGTATGTCTGTTGAAGTTGGCACGTATTTTATAGATATAATTGCACCTCAATTAGCCATAATATTTAATTCTTGTATTGAACTTGGCGTATTTCCTGATTTGATGAAACATAGTAAATTTCGTAGTACTTCGGTTCCTCTCACTTTAGACCTGTTTCCGTATTACCAACATTAAGTAAAATTTTTGAAAAAATAATTCTTAATGAAATGTTAAAACATTTTAATTTACATAAATTGTTTGACAAATACCAATTTGGTTTTACAAGGCGTCGTTCTACAACCGATGTCGGCGTGGAACTAATTAAGTATATATTCGATGCCTATGAGAATTCGCAGGATGCCTTGGGTGTTTTCTGTGATCATTCTAAGGCCTTCGATTGCGTTCAGCATGAAATACTCATCTGAAAACTACATCATTACAGTATTAGAAATTCTGTACTTAAACTTCTAAATTCATATTTTAGCAATAGAACGCAGAAGGTAGTTATCAATAGTACGAGTTCTTCCGGGTCAGCAGTATCTATAGGTGTCCCGCGGGGTTCGATCCTCGGCGCATTTCTATTCCTTATTTACATTTATGACTTACTTTACCTACTAGGGGATGACCATGATATAGTATTATTTGCTGATGATACATAATTGATTTTCAAAATAAAACGTCTACTTTTATTATACGACGAGGTGAATAATGCTATTTCAAAAGTAGTACATTGGTTTAACGTTCACACTTTGCATTTAAATGGAAGTAAAACTAAACGTATAAAATTTACAACACCAAATGTTAAAGGATTGCATGTAAATGTACTCGTAAATGGGGAAGAGTTGAGCCTTGTGGATACCACTGTCCTTCTTGGAATAACTCTTGACGCGAAACTTCAATGGGGCCCCTATATATCTAAACTAGCAAGAAAACTTAGCTCTGCAGCTTATGCTGTAAAAAAATAGAAACTTGACTAATGTTGAAACTGCATAGCATAATGTCTTATATAATTTTTCTATGGGGAAATGCGACTGATATACAGGTTAAAATCACCTTGCATTTTTTTTGCAAAAGAGGGCCATAATATTTATTTATAATCTGGTCGTACGGTGTCTCTTAGAGATAAATTTAAAGAAATTAATATGTTATTCTTGCCATCTCAATATGTATATGAAAACGTTATGTATGTACATAAGAATATTAATCACTTTAATAAAAAAAGTTATGTTCATAATGTGTAACCAGGAACAAGCACAAATTAATAATGCCAGTTACTTGACTTAACAGAGACTGTAACTCTTTCATGGTGAAATGTATATGTTTTTACAAGAAATCATACCTGAAAGTGCACAAAGTCTTTTTATCAAGAAGTTCAAACTATTTGTTAAACAAAGACTTTTTAAGAAGGGTTATTATAATATTAAGGAATACATGGATGATGATAACCCCTGAATATGAGGTGATCGCTGCCAAGCTATTTCTACATCTTTATAATACTGCTGTAATTGTATTTTATTTTTAAAATAACTGAAAAAAATATATTTTTTAAATCCCTGGGTTTCTTACTGGTTCTTCCCAGGACAGCGGCATTTTATTGCGAACCAGCGTAGCTTAAAAAATGATATTCAGTGAGTATTATGTAAATGATGTATATTGAATAAAAATATTCTATTCTGTTCTATTAGATGCCGCGTGGATATAGGGTTTTTAAATATCCCATGCAAAATTTTTGATTTTCCGAGATAAAAAGTATCCAATGTCCGTCTCCAGGATGTAAGTTATTATGTGTCAATTTCGTTAAAATGGGTTCAGCTGTTGAGTACCAGTAAGTTTTGAAAAGGTTACAACCAGACAGAGGAATAGAGAGAGTTACTTTCGCATTTATAATATTAATATGGATAATTAAATAGCAAAAGTTTAGGCAGTGATTTTCAATTGGGTTTTTCCTATTATAAAAGGATCGTCTTAATTAAGTCTTAATTTTAAGTGCTGATTTACCACGTGCTCAGCGATGAAGAAAAACATCGTGAGGAAACCTGCATGTCTTATGAATAAAAAAAATGAATAAAAAGTGTGAAATCCGCCAACCTGCATTGGAGCAAACCCTTTTCAGAAATGAGAGGAGGGACATTAGTAGGCTATTACTATACCCTTTTGTAATCTTCCTTATGGTTTATGGTTCATCTTAAGTATGCATGACTGATGAGAATTAATAAGAGGAAAATTTTGTAGCGATAATAGAGGCGTGCAATAATCTATTTGTTGTCAAAGTGTAAATTATTTTGAACTTTACATTATTTTAAAAAACGCTGTAGTGTACGTAACGCCTGTTCAATATGCGAAAGCGACAATATTTCGCCACCACGTGTCCTGCGACTAAATTACTTCAAGGCGAACCCTTGCCTGTTACAAAGTGATTGCTATAGTGAAGTTAGTCTTTGAGATATTTGTAAGTTGAAATATAATTAAAAAAACGTTCATGAAAGTATCGTATGTAACTGTAAATATAACCGGAGTTCAAACACGTTTTGGTATTTCTGTAGTGCCATGTTACACGCGGACTGTGTGCCTAGTGGTCACACTACCTGACTGTTACGCCGAGGGTCCAGGGTCTGGTAATGTTGTAATTGTCCCCGTGACTATAACAATGCATTTCAGTATACCTCCGCTTATTTCATGACTGTTACATCAGGTGCGATAGTTTGGAAGGAGTAAGTTCCTCTGGCCGCCTGGTGGCGGCTTAAGAGAATCTACCACCCCATTTCATTCCGTGGGTGTCGTAAAAGTCGACAGAGGGAAAATGAAAACCAGGAGATGGACAGCAGCATCTTCCTGGAACATCTTAATAAATAAACTGCGGTTGCCAACCCGCCTGCCAAGCGTGGCAACTTTGGCAAAATCCCCTCAAATTAGAGCTACAAACTTATGAGCCCCCATAGATTGCCTCAAAATACGGTCCTGAGCCACCATCGTCTTCCTGCAAAATCGTTTAGGTCGTCGCTCCATCCAGTGGGGGGACGCCCTACACTGCGTTTGTCGGTACGAGGTTGGCACTTGAGAATCTTTCTTCCCCAACGGTTATCGGTTCTCCGAGCTATATGGCCGGCCCATTGCCACTTCAGCTTGCTAATCCTCAGGGCTATGTCGGTTACTCTAGTTCAGCTGCCGATAAAATTGTTACGGATTTTATCTCGCAGAGAAACTCCGAGCATAGCCCTTTCCATAGCTCGCCGTATGCTGATTCTGAGCTTCCTCATGCCACCTGCAGTGAAGGACCACGTCTCGGTTGGATATGTCATCACTGGCAACACGCACTGGTTGTACACTTTTGTTTTGAGGGATTGAGGTATATTCGACGAGAAGATGTGACGCAGTTTCCCGAACGCTGCCTAGCCGAGTTGGATCCGTCGATTGACCTCTTGGTCGAAGTTGGACCTACCTAGTCGGACAATCTGTCCTAGGTATACATATTCGTCGACAACTTCGATCGTAGTGTTCGACATGATCTTCGTCTCGTCCATGTTCATCTTAAGACCTACCCGTTGGGAGACACTATTGAGGTCATTGAGCATAGCGCTAAGGTCCTCCAGCGATTGTGCCATTATGACTATGTCGTCGGCAAATCGAAGGTGAGTGATGTTGCTATTCGCCATTGATGATGATACCGTATCCTTTCCAGTCCAGTAGCTTGAAAACATCTTACAATGCGGCGGTGAAGAGTTTCGGGGATATTGCATCACCCTGTCCTACACCTTTCTGCAATTGGATCAGTTTCGTACTCTGGTTCTGTACTAGGATAGCCATCGTAGCATTGGTATACAAGCACTGCAACACATCGATATACCGACAGTCAATTCGGCACCGCTGAAGCGACTGTAGCACCGCCCAAATTTCGACGGAATCGAAGGCTTTCTCATAGTCCACATACGCCAGACATAGCGGAAGATTGTACTCATCGGTCTTTTGTACAATCTGGCGAAGGATATGAATGTGGTCTATGGTACATAGCCTTTTCGGAATCCGGCTTGTTCGGGAGGCTGGAAGTCATCAACTCTGCTTGCGAGACGATTCGTTATGACTCTCGAAAACAGCAAGTAGACGCGGCTTAGAAGTGCTGAGTACAGGCCTCCTATTATTTCTGAGAGGGTTTTAGGTCCGGGAATATTTCGATACTGCGAGTAAAATGCGGGCTGGCGAAGTTCAAATATCTTCGAATTTTTTTATTTCTTAGATGTGGTTTCCTCATGATTCATTCGACGTTGAGCACTTGGTAAATCAGCACTTAAATTGCACAACAGTTTTAGAGGCGCCGGAACTGGGTATCGAACTCAGGTCTCTTGCGTACCATGTAATTTAAGGCAAGCGGCCGCCGCCTAAACTACCACGGCTCTCGGAGATATTCATATTATATGTATACTGGTGGCTCCAATAGTCGAATTTCGACCATAATTGATTAACTTTTTTTATTGAATTTCATGTATTTGTAACATACTTTAGCTTTCTGCACTCTTTCTCCATATAAATATCATAAGCACACATATGTATTAAAACACATGCACACACACCACAGATTACTATGTATACCTACTATTATATAAACAACAGGGAGGGAGAACTGATGATCTGAAATACAGGTTAATCGCCTAGTTCCGGCACTAGTCCTTACTTACTTTGATACCTACCTAATTTTGTAATAAATTATAATTGTAAATTGAATGTGGTGAGAAATAAATTATTATTATTGTTTTAAACTTTCATCACACTCCCCCGTGCGTTCAATATGCCTAAAAAAGGTACAAAGTTTTCTTTTCACGTATTAATATAAAGATATACTGGTAGTATAATAAGCCTAACCCCTATTTATGACTTTGTAATTTTTTAAATATAAAAAAGTGATATAATATTATAATATATATTTTTAATAACGGACGTATCAACTGCACCCTATTAATCGTCGAGATTGCGTTTCACTAGTCGTGACAACAGATTGCGATGTCCGTTGAGTGTCCCAGTTTATAGTCGGATACTGTATTAAGTTGCTTGTCTGTCGCAGTGCACATATACAATAACCGCCAATAACGTATAAATAATTATTTACTACAATTAAAATAATTTAGCGTAACTGGTTGTACTGGTGGTAGAATTTAATGCAGGAATCCGTCTAGGTAGGTTCCACCGCTGTGTCAGTTATTACACCGTCAAGGTGCGGTGTGCAAGCACCACTATTTTTCGATTTAAAGGGTGCTAAAGCTAGTGTAATTACAGGGCATATTAGACTTAAGAATTGATGCCTCATGGTGCTACGCAGAACTTTCTAGATTAAAGTCCTGGCTGACACCGTAGCAGTTGTGGGCAGTTGTAGCAACGACAATCTTACCATCAGGTGAACGACTAGCCTGTGTCGTGACGTACCTCCATAAAAAAAAATGTTTATAGTTAATTAGCTGAAATCCGCGACTGCGTGAATTTAATTATTTTTAAACTACTGTGGGAATATTAAGATTTTCTAAAGAATAAAAATAACCTTTGTTCTTTGGTCTTTATGATGCAAGCTATCCCTGTGCCGAATATTGTCAAGATCGACGGAGCAATGAAAAGGTAACAAACA
The DNA here is from genome assembly GCA_019845155.1 of Luehdorfia chinensis. NCBI lineage: Eukaryota > Metazoa > Arthropoda > Insecta > Lepidoptera > Papilionidae > Luehdorfia > Luehdorfia chinensis. The sequence continues at coordinate 6,686,609 of JAHVAK010000025.1, read as the reverse complement.
GACAGAGGGACATAGTGAGTTACTTTCGCGTTTATAATTTTAGTATGGATGTGTTGAGACCAACTTTACAATAATAGCCCGCTGCTTGTATCTTATATTTAATGTTTCGTGGTGGCAGCATTGATTTACAAAAACCATAGACACAGTCGGCGACTGTACTTGTCGAATCGTACCTTCCGCTACAGAGTCGAGGGGGTGTCTCAAGCAGCAGACCCCTAAGAGCCGAAGTCCCACAAGGATCCGTTCTCTCACCTCTCCTATACTCGTCGTACACCAGCGATATCCCAAAAAGCCCAAAAGTTGAACTGGCACTATTCGCCGACGACACCTCCCTTTTCGCATCCGATGTTAATACAACGAGAATATTTATTCGACTTCAAACTGCAGCCAACTGCACTCGGCGATTGGTTCAGGAATTGGAGAATCGAAGTAAATCCTGAAAAAAGCCAAGCCGTACTATTTAGTGTAGAGTACTGTTCAAAAAAAATCTCACGCGACTTAATCGCAGACAAATAAAACTATCCGACACACTACACTACTATCTAGGAGTAATTCTAGACCACAGATTGTCTTTTTCTGAACACATTCAAGCTGTAAGATATAAAGCGGCTTTTATTTCCGGCTGCCTTTTTTACCTTACAAATAAATATAGCAAAATGTCCCTCAGACACAAGCTGCTATTAAATAAATCCTGCATACGTCCCATAATGACCTACGCAGGAGTCACATTTGCGCACACTCGCAAAAGCCATCTCAATATACTTGATTTGTGATTCAAAATAGCTTTCTGCGTCGTATCACAGGCGCACCCTATTATATGCGAAACGTAGATTTGCACCGCGATCTTAAGCTCCCTACAATAGCAGCTTACTTCAAAGTAATGTCGAAAAGACATTTCGACAGATTAAAAGATCACCCTAACCCGTTAGTGGCAGCTATAGATAATTACATCCCCGCGAGGGATGCCTCTTCTAAAAAAAGACGTTCAAAAAATATTTTAGTCGACGGCTGTGATTTAGTCACGTTTTTATATAACTATACACAGCCGCTAACTCATATCCATATACACAGCGAGCTCGCCGGCGGGCGCGCACACATAGGTGCACAGTCTACACAAGATTCATTGCCAGGTCGATTTTTATATCGACACTTTAATTTTTCTAATTTTATATTGCCGGGTCGCCGTGTTTATAAAATAATGTTATATTGTTTTGTAATAGATCATAGCGATTACGTAATGTAACGTTATAAAAAGACCTTCTCTTTCGATAGCAGTCCAAGCCGAGGTCTCGACCTACTTCAGAGGGGCCCTTGGATCGCATCGAGCCCCCCCCCCCATGTTAGTCGGATTCCTTATTCGCTGGTCGGAGTCGAGAGCGACGTCGAGACGTAGAGCGCCGAGTCAACGCCAGCAGCGACGTTGTACCCGTACTCGCGGACCTTCTGCTCGCGAGTCTCTTCCGACGAAGTTGTTAAAGCCGCCGGGCTAACAAAATTATACATAAAAAAACAGTCGACGACTCAAAACTATCCTCAAAAAGAGCGCACAATGCGCTCATTTCTATTAGCATCACGTCAGCCGTTTCAACAACAACAAATTTAAAATCGCGTCGGTTTTTTTTGTATATAAACATTAAGAAACAAGAGTGGAGAACCTGTGAAGTGAAGTGAAGTCTGGCCATAAATACTGTTACATAAAAACTTTTCTTTTTTTCAACTTTTTAATTATTTTGAATTTGGAACACATATATTATTTTAAAAACTTCTTTCGATTTTGCGCCATTTCACTTATTTTTTCGTGTTCATTATCAAATTACAATATGGAATGGGATGTTAAAGAAAATAGGATTGCAGTGATCGCCTTGCACAAAGTGGGTATGGAGCCGTCGGTCATATTCCAGACACTTCAAAAGCTTGGTATCAGCCGTATGTTCGTATATCGTACTATCAACAGATACAACAACACTTCCTCTGTCGATGACCAGAAAAGATCGAGGCGGCCGCGTGCTGTTAGAACTACAAAGGCTGTTAATGCTGTTAAAGCCAGAATTCGTCGAAACCCATTAGCAACCAAAAAATCTTATCGCGAGAAATGAAGATTCCCGCTAGGACACTGTCGCGTATTATAAAACAAGACCTGAAGCTCGGTGCTAATCGTCGATATACAGGACATGCCCTAAATCAATCTTTATAATTAAAGAGAGTGGATCGATCAAAACGCCTCTCAGCAATACACTTTTTTAAAATATACGATGGACTTTCCAGCAGGACTCTGCACCTGGTCACAAGGCACCAACTACCCAAGCCTGGCTTGAAACCGACGTTCCGGACTTTATAAGAGCTGAAGACTGGCCCTCATCTAGCCCAGACCTCTACCCTTTAGACTTCAAATTATTGTCAGTTTTAGAGGACATGGCCTGCTCTAAACGACACGACGACATTGAGTCTCTTAAAAAATCTTTAGAGCATGCAGTGGCCCAAATTTCCCTTGGAAACAGTTCCCCCTTCTCTCTTGGAAACACAACTCCCTTGGAAACACAACAACGTAAATCCAAAGAGTCGTGGCCAAACAGATTAAAGGCCTGTATTGTATTTATAAGCCAAAGGTGGCCATTTCGAATACAATATTTTTTTATTTTATGCTGAGACTAATAAATATGTAGGTATAAATTTTAATAGTATTACTTTACTTCATTAAAAAAATGATTTTAATTGGAACAAAACTTATGGCCGGACTAGGTAGATAGAGTGTAACTCTAAAGACTCACTTTTTTATGTCGACTTACACTTTTCCTTTTATAATAATTATTTACATCTATCCGCTGTCAGAGTCAGGTATAAATAAAACTATTTGTATATTTAATAAATAGCTTATAATTAATTGTCTAAATTCTAATTTTACAGACTCAGCTTTTAATATTTTTTTGTTGGTTTTATTAATTGTATATACCTATTCTTATTCTATAATTTTGTTCCGTCTTGTACAGACTTCACTACTGCCAGGTAACGACTGAGTATCGCCATCATCCTTCATTTTGTTTTCTCTGACTCCGCTGGTTCATCCATATAATTAGTCAGGCGATTGCGACGTCCTCACCCCAGTATATATCCGGTGTGATGCAAAATCGCCGAATTTCAGATTTCGTGGCAATCAGTAACTTGAATAGTTTTCGTTATGCTACCGTATTTGTTTGTGCGTTTATTTGTTGGGCTCGTATCACATTTTTAATTAGATGTAACTATTTACTCAAATAAAATCTGGAGTTTTTCATTAAAAAAATATTCATATAAAAACTGGAGTTTTTCAAAACATTTTCGTATTGCCATTTTTCTTGGTAACAATACAAAACGAGTATTAAATGTTTTTTTTTTATGGAAAAGGGGGCAAACGGGCAAGCGGCTCTCCTGATGGTAAGTGATCACCGCCGCCCATGAACATCTACAATACCAGAGGAATAGCAGATGCGTTGCCGACCTTTGAGAAAGGAAGGAATTTTCTTGAAGGTCCCTAAGTCATATTGGCCCGGAAAAACCGCTGGCGGCAGCATATTCCATAAAGTGCTTGTGCGTGGCAAAAAATTGCGCGAAAAACGCACGGTGCTGGAATGCCAATCATCAAGGTGGTGACGATGGAATTTTGCGTTGTGCCGCAATAAGCGATGGTGAAAATCAGCGGCTGGAATTAACCCGAACAATTCCTCGGAACACCCCATGGTAGATCCTATAAAAAATGCAAAGGGATGCAACATCTCTTCGCAAAGCCAGGGGATCAAGCCGATCAGATAGATGGACCTGGTCGCCGACGATTCGAGCCGCTCTTCGTTGAATGCGGTCAAATGGAAGTAGCTTACACTGGGGCGCTCCCGCCCAGAGATGAGAACAGTACTCCATGTGCGGCCGAACCTGCGCCTTATAAAGTTGCAAGCGATGGGCCGGCATGAAGTGCTGTCGCGCTCTACTGAGCACGCCAAGCTTTTTGGAAACCAATTTGGCTTTCCCTTCTAGGTGACCGCGAAACTGAACGTCATTCGATATGTCGACGCCAAGAATACTGATACTGGCTGAGGCAACGAGAAGAGTACTCTCAAAATGAGGTGATACGACGAAGGGTTTCTTTTTAGCGGTAAACGCGCAAACCTGTGTCTTCTTGGGGTTGAACTGGACTAAATTTATTAAATTTTAAGTATTTTTTTATTTCGGCCCCAATCCGAGATTTTGTCTAACAAAATCTCGACTTCAGACACAAGTTTGTTCCGGTACTCGTCCACGTGTTCCCGAGAAATATGAGCACGGCCGGTGTATACGGCATCACCAGTGCTGTCATCTGCATAGCAATTAATGTTACTAATTTGTAACATATCATTGATATGCAGAAGAAACAGGGTTGGTAATAGCACACAGCCTTGTGGGACACCAGCATTCACAGATTTAGAGTCCGAGCATGCATCGTCAACTATGACCTTTATGCTCCGGTCTGTGAGAAAACTGCTGACCCAATTGCAAAATTTCTCGGGAAGCCCGTAAGAAGGCAGCTTCGAAAGAAGCGCTTTGTGCCAGACCCGATCAAAGGCCTTCGCTACGTCCAAGCTAACTGCCAGGGCCTCCCCTTTGCTCTCGACTGCCTCCGCCCATCGATGAGTGAGGTACACTAGAAGTATATACGAATTAGTGTAATAATTGTACAAATTAGAATGTAGAAGATAACATGAGAATATTTAATATTGTTTTTATATGTTGTATATCATTTTGATAAGAATAGATAATTATTTCAAAATGGCCGACATTTTGATATAGGGTTTTGATTTGTTTTTATTTGGTTTTTAACCATTCAAATATAAAGTTTAGGTCATATTTATTTTAACATATACTTTAAGTGTTTGTTGATTTCTTTTATCAACTATGATTGTTTATTTGGAAATTGCTATGCAGCTTCTATTTGTCATCAAAAATTAATGTTTTTTGTAATAGTATTTTAATATAATAAAAAAAAAATTGACTGAACCTAAAAATGATGAATAAGTTATAACATTAATTATTAACTAAATTACAATTCGAGTTTCTGAGAATATTTCATTTTTATTATATCGGCTGCTTTTTGCGCTATAACTAATGTTGTTGCCATTATATTAGCTCCTGGCATGCTTGGCATAATACTGGCATCCGCAATTCTTAAGTTTCGCAGTCCACGTACCAATAAATTCTTGTCAACCACACACGTTTCGTCGTCCCCCATTTTGGCCGTACCAACTGGATGATAAATTGTGGTTGCCATATGTCTTATGTAACATTCCCAGTACAGATCAGTATCAAATGTATACTGAGTACAGCCTTTAAGCTTAATGTTTAGAATCTCTATTCCAAATGTCCCAAAAATATTTGTACTTTCCAGTTTATGGACAAATTTAATAGCTTTAATCAAAGTTTTGACATCTGCGGGATGTTTAAGGGAATTAGTTATAATTTTCGATTTAAAGTTTGGCTCTTTACCAACTAACATAACTGCACCTTTAGATTTTGGGTGCAACAAAGTTGGATAAATACCCAATAAATCATATTTATTGTTCAAGTCCACGACATTATCTACAATATCCTTTTTGTAGTCGATACCTTTGAGGTATTGTCTTAGCGCGGTTTTATCGTTCTTTGGGTAGTAAATATGATGAAATTGAATATCTGGATGATCCGAAGCGTTATTAGTATTTATAAACCCTACGAAATCTGTTATGCCAATTCCGGAAAGAAGACCGCTTTTGTTAAGCATGTATTGTAATATAGATAAAATAATTGTTTCAGGTAAGATAGTCGTATCTTTATTTGTTTTCAAAAATAGAGGAACTGTTAAATGATCTTGCAAGTTTTGTCCGACAGGTAGATTTTCTATACAGGGGATGTCTTTTTCTTTAAGATGGTGTTTCAGCCCGATGCCCGATTGAATGAGTAATTGTGGAGTAGCAATTGAACCAGCCGATAAAATTATGTCTTTAGTAACCGAAACGTTAATCACAGAGTCGTCTGCTTGTCTTATTTTGAGACCAGATGCTTTTTTTCCACTTAAATCTATAGTTATTTTTTCAGCCAACGCTCTTTTCATGACATATAGGTTTTTGCTTCCGCTTTGTAAGTAAATCTTGGCAGTATTGATGCGTTTACCTTTTTTGGTTAATAATTTTACTATCTTTGTACCGATTAAAGCTTCATTACCTTTGTAGTCGTGTGTTGCAAATTTCAATTCCTTCCACGCTCCATTAATAATTTCATACCAATCCATTGCAAGTGTAGCAACTTCATCCGAAATATTTAACGTTTTTTCTTGATTTTTAAAATATGGTAAAAGTGAATTATATCCCCAACTTTCACCCCAGTCTGTAAAATCTTTTGGATGTCCTCTTATATAGAGCATAGCGTTGATGGAACTGGATCCGCCCATTCCTTTGCCCTTGCTCCAAGTGCAACTGTTGTTTTCAAATCCCAAGCAACTTAGTCCATCCGGTTCAGTTTTATATTTCCAGTCGTTGTCGCTTGCCTGATTAAGAAATAAAAATGCAGGCACCTGGAATTAAAAAACATTACAATTTTGAGAATGTTTTTTAAGTTATAGATTTTTGATATATTTTATTTATAATTAAATATAATGATCTAATATACATTGCCGAAGTAATAAAGGTATACCGAACCTTTCTATTTTCTGCAATGTATTATGATTTGTAAATGTGTTATGGAAAGTAAATGCCTAGTAATTGATCTTCTTCATCAACAGCCTGTTATATAGCCTGTTTATAGTTAATACTGGATATAAACTTCTTCCAAATTATCCGCGTTTGGAAATGAACTTGGCGATTGTAGTATTAGGCAACGTTAGGTGCTGCTGGCCTTTTAGAATATTTTATTATACTCTAACCGTTTGTTTAATTGGCGTAACATTAAGTTCAAAATTTCATCAAAGATGAAAAATCAATCTGAAATCTACCATTATAGGTGAGAGTAAAATTCCAATGTCGAATCTGAGTGCCGCGTATTCGTGCAATGTATATGTTTTTCCTTATTAATATTTATCGATTAATTAAAAACTGTTTATATACTTAGCAGTTATTTTACAGTGATATTTTTAATTCATGAGTATACATTTTTATTTTAATCAAATTTCTAAAATAATTATGAGTTTCACTAATGTCACGTGTGGTTGCACGCACTCTTTTTTATTTATGTTTTGGGCTTGTTTCATATACCATAACAAAGTGAGTTATCATTCATTTCGTTGGCTGCCGTTTTAATACTCATATACTTATAGTATGTTGTTTGCTTGTCAGATTATTACCTCACTATCTACTCCAGGGTCATCACCTGCCTCCACAAGCAGAACTGACTGAGATGGAAATATATTAGATAACTGGCTGGCCACCAATGACCCCGCTGTACCAGCGCCAACTACTATAAAATCATATGATACTCCATCTGAAAACAATACGGAATAGTTGTTAATGTATTTTTTACTCTAATTACTGGACTGTCGGATGAACTCTTTTCGTTTTTAAGACATACATCAAATATGAAAAAATAGGTCATATTTGATGTATGTCTTAAAAACATTTATTTATTTTCTTTATGTGATACTTTTTTTTTTAGACTATGCAAAAGAATACTTACACTTATATTTAATTCAAAGTGTAATGACTCTCTGAAAATACGTTACACTTACACGTATACTTATAATTATAATTTAAATCGAAAATAACCTAATAGTTTATGGTACGGTCTGCGAAAGGTGATGTCGCAGGATCGAGCCCGTCTTTTTTAAAATGATGCCCCACAGGATTTCACCTGCATCGGGAGTGCGTTTTGCAGCCGTAAATTTCATATACATGCATAGCATAATCAGACCCGAATCTATCGAACTAGGGATTCGAATCGGCGTAGAAGTCAGGTACTCTGACCACTACACCACGCGATCATCATTCAATTGTTGCGGCACTTCCTAGCAAAAGTTTTAAGCTTCGAGAGGTTAATAGGAATATTAGTGATGTTAATAGTGTAATGATGTATTATTCTATAATTACGTATTTTTACGTATTTTTACGTTTTAGAAAGATTTAAGAAATAAATTTAAAAAAAAAATGGTGGTCCAAAAAAGTTGGGAATAAATGATAAATACGAGGACCAATCCCAGTAGTGAAATTTGATAATTTTCATTTTATTTTTTCTTAGCATAATATTACATATAGTTCCTAAAATTTATTTTAAAACCATAAAATATATCCAAGAGACCTTATCTATTGAAGTACTATACAAGTTAAAGAAAAATATTACAATATAAAATTAACCTTATTTGTATGGAAAATACTCTATTTTTTTATTTTATTTTATTGGATAAAGTGATGAAACGAGCAAAACGTTCACCTGATGGTAAGTGCAACGTCTGTCCATAACAAATGCTGTGTCACCCAGAAAATTTCTGTGTGACACCACACTGTGTCCATCACCCTGAGACATATGTTCTTAAGTCTCATATGCCCAGTGATTACGCCAGCTCACAGTGCCCTTCAAACCGAAACACAGTAATGTTCGCACACTACTGCTTCACGGCAGAATAACTGGCCCTGGGGTGGTACCTACCTAGACGGATTCCTGCATAGTAATCGTACCAAAACTCTATATAAGTAATTCCTAATAAGAAAGTATTCATGTAATGCCAAATAAAAAACCTTTGATCTCTGAAATCTTAATATTAGACAGTGTTCGCGTATAGCTATCACCATACTATAAGTCCAGGGGTTTTGTAACGCGCGGAAGGGCATACCAGGCCGCTATATACCTATAGGTATGAGTCGAGCATGACTGTACAGTATTAAGTTGCTTAGTACTAATGTTTCATACAAAGATCCTATGTAAGTAAAGTATATGATAAAAAAAGGTTTATCATTGAAGGTTTGTAAGAAATAATATTATGTACATGAGTTGGAACTTGAAATTATTACGATAAAGTAGATTAGACTTTCATACTACCACATCAGAGAGGGTGTGGTTTTTAGCATTTCGGTGCTCGAGCTTACTCTTTCGCCTCATGTCTTAGAGCGTCAGTTCTATGATATAAGGCCGTCTACAAGCCGGCGTCTTGGTGGCTTGCTACTATGACACGTTATTATTTAGTTAACAATTTTTGCCAAAGTTGATATTTATCATATTGGTGTATTGTGAGGAGGTACCATCTATGTGATAGTCACGGTTTTAGTGGTGGTTATATGGATGAGTCGCGTTTGATTCAATAAGACTTATGATTCTGTTTGACAGAGGTTTTTTTCGCAGAAGTGTAGATGTCTGCTGAGACCGTATGGAGGCCCTTATGTTGGCGTATGCCAGGCGATAGTAGTATTGATGCTTGTTGCACTTGTGGCAATGCATCTTTGTGGCAGTTGCTTAGATATCGTTAGTTATATTGGTTGCTTCTTGCACTTGGTTTGACTCACATTTCTGTAGCTTTGTCCAAGTCGGGTCACTCTATAACGAGACTGCAGACTGTCTGTCCTACAATGTGTTGAATAACAACAATATCGAATAAAATTCTCAGTAAGTTCCCACAAATGAATGATAACTGGAAACTTGGTGGTGGTGACTAACTCGATCGAAATACATAATACTCAACGTCAGTCACATGAACCCATTTTGAAGACTAAAATAAAACCTGCCTGATGGCTGATTGATGATTATAAATGATAAAAAAGGCAAAATACATCATTCCAATGGTTGGCGGAGCGTCTACTTCATGCGGACGGTAGCTGGCGGGAGGAGAATCTCAAGGCTACGGCCGAAAGCCGTGCAACGTGGGACCCCATATCCTTGAAGTGAGCAGTGGACTCATGACGTGCTCTGCGGCAAGTTGCCGTGTTGACCTTGTATCAGATGTTGATGCCACACATACACGACAATCATATAACATGTGCAGTTGCAACAGTCTGGCTATGTGGTGGCTCGTACGGAAGGCTTATTTGTTATTGCGCCAGGTGCTCGTAATTATTCGTGACTCATGAAACCATGCGAGACTTCGGTCGAAGTTTGTGCTTATGCACTAGCAAGAGGCCAAGCGTTTGAGAAGGACGGCGCACACGGCGAGTTGCGGAGCCATGAGCCTTCCCCACATTTTTTTTGATAAAAATGTTAGTGGAGCGATAGCGAGTTATACTTTAATGTAAATCTTATACAACTGTGGAATACAAATCTCCTTGTATTAGATATTTTGATAAATAAACATTGTGAAGCCCTTGCAAGAGTTTAGGGATTAGTAATTAATAAGTATTCGAACACTGTCTTCGACTTGCAGCTTCTCTAGTGAATAAACATCTTTCCATGATACACCTAAAATAACTAGTTACTATAAATAAACAAAGGGTAGGACCTTTTTATCTACGTTGTTGTCTATGACGATCACAATTTATAAAAATATATCATTAAAATGGCGTAGAATGATATATTCTTATAAAGTATCTTGAAAAAGATTAAGTACAAATTCTGATCACGAAATTTATTTTATCACCGTGAAAGTTGAATAGTTACAATAGCATCGCTAGTCTTCTGTCTATGTCCAGCAGCAGTGATAAAGACTGAAATTGTGATGACGATGGCGATGATAATGTCGAATGACGTTTGACGAACGTCGCTTAATCCTCTAACTACCTTCTTGTCTTGTTTTGCTTCTGTGTAATGGTAAGTTTTTACCAAAACCAAAATTTTTTGTTCCGGTCGGGAAATATTGTGACAATTTCCATCTCATACACTGCAGCCGAACTATCCTCCGGCTTACCATTAAAGAACGTGGTAAGTAGGAGTGAGTGCGTTTGTGATGCATGGAAGCTTTTGGTACTAATATATCTTATACATTTACAATTTATGGTAGTAATGCAAGATGCAGTCTGGGATCGGTTGATCGAAAATATATTGAAACGTGTCATAAAAGTTTATGCTTATCTGATTAAATTAATATAATAAAGTAGTAAAGTAAAATACAAATGTACAATTATTGTAAACTGAGTCGCTTTTCTCTTACCTTTTGACTTTTTTATAATCTCCTTAGACATATCAGGTGGCCACTCATTTCGATCAACAACAGAGCAGTGTGCGGCAATCACTGTAGTCACTGCTCTCAAAAAGAGCGGAGAGCTCTTTTGTGTGTTTGTGTTTGTGTGTGCTTGAAAATGCCGAAGGGCAAGCAGAAGCGATGTTGGATCCGAGACTATCCATATCTGTTTAAAAAATATTACCTGAATGTAAAATATATACGTTTGACTATAAATAAACGTTATCAATTATAATTACCTATATTATATAAAGTAAGTAATAATAATTATATAAAGTAAGATAGGTATTTAAAATATACTTCAAATATACTTTATTTTCGTATTCGTTTCCAAGAGAGTGTTGTGCGTGGATATAGAAATCTTATCGAGAGAGGAAGATCTAAGTACTCCAGCAAGTGAAAAGCATACAAATTTTAAAATTTAACCTTAAGATAACATGGCGATCGATTATTTAAAAGGGCGTTGGCAGGCGGGCTGGCAACCGCAGGTTATTTATTCAGATCTTCCCATCTCCTGGTTTCTATTTTCCCTTCGTCGACTTTTACAACACCTACGGGATAAGATGGGGTGGTAAATTGTCTTAAATCGATACCACACGGTGTATATATCTATATATTCGTATAGTAAAAAAATAAATTAGGGCATTTTCAAATGACTTCACATTTCATCTTGTAACAGTCCACTGTTGAATATAGGACTTTCGTATAATTATGAGTGATGGCTGTGTATGAGAACGATCACACTTTAATCCGTGGGTGCCGTAAAAACTGACTTAAGGAAATGACAGAAAAATCTTATGGCAACCGACAGACTTCTGAAAAACCATGAAAAGTACAGGTACTAATTTTATTATTTGCCAGTAATTGGCGATCGCATCCAATTCGCCAGTCAACCGTGACGAATACTAATAACTCCCCCAGTTGGCCTATGTCAAGAATCGTATACTGCTGACCATATTACGAACCATATTACATATGTGTAACCACTGTAAAAAACGCCTACATTTTTCTTAATAGCATTTTTTTATTAAAAGATGTTTGCTAGTTTGATAAGATAAGCTAATAAACTTTCTGTTTGCTTTCATAGTAAATATGGATCTTGATAACCATAAAGGTAATATTTTTTGTAGGCTTTATTAAAAGGTTATGAAGATTTGCATAATGAATTCCAAATATTTATGCGAATGTAGTATTAATTGAATAAAACTATGTTGACAGGTTTTATCGCGTTTAACTTTAAGTTCCTGACGTTTCAAGCACTTTCCATCCAAGAAAATGTATATCTTAATATTAACCAAGAATCTTATATACCCTTAAATATATTTTTTAGTATTTCTTGTAAGATTATTTACGGAAAATGTTTAGAATATATTTGCTAAGAAAATATGCCTTTAATATAAGCATTTCTGCAAATAAATCTTAAGTGCCTTTCTTTTCGCAGCAATATGCGGTATAAAAAATTACTCATTAATTTTCAAAAAAACATTTAACACACACAAGGGCGAAACCAAACTCTAGTCTTCACTCTTGGCTTCACTCTTGATTTCTATTACCATTCACTTACAAGACATTATTACTTACCAGGTGGTAGGTTTCCTGTCAGGAATCCGTCTAGGAAGGTACCACCGCAGTGTCAGTTAATCTGCCGTCAAGCAGTAGAGCGAAATCATTACTGTGAAACAGTACTGTTTCGATTTGTAGGGCACCGATAGTTAATGCAATTACTGCGCATACGGGTTTAAGAACTGACGTCTTAGGATGGCAAGCGCCCACACTGCGCTTGTCATGCCACACATAACTGTCTAGGTGACATAGTATTTGGTATAGGCTGACGTTGCACTTGCCAGGTGAACGGTTTGTTCGTGTCGTCATTTTATAATTTAATGAAATATAATTATATTAGCGTAATAAAGTTGTTGGAAACGTTCAATAGAAATACGAAAACATTTTAAATTTTATTAAATTCTGTAATCCTTGGCCACCACAAAAGTTTGTGTAATGTTTTATGATTCGCGGGGCTATTAAAATTAATAAAAAAAAACATACTAATTTCAATAAAGATGGTTGGGTACTACCATCGGCTTGGGATCCTATAATTAATAAAATTAAATCAAAAACCAAGCATACCACTGCAACACTTTAAGATTTAGTTAGCTCTTTTTGCGTAGATCGGACCAAAAATAATAATTAAAACCTGAAAGTACCCCGGAATAACTATAGTATTAGGACATCTGACACCTCAGTTCTCCCGTGACCATGGGTGCTGTTAAGCTTTCGAACCGTCGGGTTATAATTACTTTAAAAAGTAAACGAGATAAAATCCGTAAAATTTAGTTTGTATAAATGTTTTATTTATTTTAAGTTTATTACTTTACACTTACTGCTGATTAAATATAAATGCTGTCCGTGACTTCCGCCTTATTTAGTTTCTATTATAACTGTGTTACGCTCAAGAGCTTTTTCATTATTATAAAGAGACACAAATAACCTGTTTTAATATGATACGGGTTTCTATGTTTACATACATACATACATAAGATCACGACTGTATCACATAAGGGGTAGTCAGAGACTGGGCACTCACTGCAAAAACAGATGACTGCCACAATCCACGTTTCACCAAAACAAAATGCACTTGGTGTGATAGGTGGTGAGCCCATCGCCACCATGCGCTGTTGGGTGCACAGTGCAGTTTAATTCCTTACTCGCCTTTTACGAGATCCATTGGATGAGATGGAGTGGTAGTATTCTTTTATCAAGCCGCCACCACACGGCTATTCTATGTTTACATGATATATAAATTAGCGCTACTATAGTCCAAAGGCCGATCGCTCATCTAATAATTTTATAGCACGCGAGTAATCTCAGGTAAACCACTAAACTACTCCCTACAGCCGGCAGAGTAGAATAGCTCTTCTCTACCTCTCTCCTATCGAGGTGTCGAAAGAGGCGACTAAGATCCGATTTCACCGATCGCTTTGGAAACCAAGTTTAATAGAAACCACGTTTTACTTCGGTTTTCGTCTAACTGATTTCACCAGCTACATTTTGATCGCGTTTAGAAAAACGAAGTTTACATGAAATAAAATATCGTCACAATCTAAAACAAATACTCGATGTATTTTATGTTTTGCGACATCAAACTGCCTGTTTTTTTGCATATGTAACATAGGTATGCAAACAATAAACAATACGAAAATATTGTTTGTGTCTACATAGTCGTGCGATTGACAATGACAGCTGTCTTAACGCGTTGAAAGAGTTGAACGTCGAAAATTGGGCGTTCTCAATATTAATCGCGTTTAGCTTTAACTGCGTTCATTTAATGTTGATGAAATGCAAACTGTAGCATTGAACTCAGTTAAACGCTTAAACTTCGTTGAGCTTCAGCTGATCGGGTTTATTTTAAACCGTGAAATCCTGCCTTTATGCCTGCAAAATAACACCATAATATGTAATGCTGTCACTATACTGCTCGTGGAAACGCAGTGGGGAGTTTTTTTGACTTGCGAGGGTGAAAAGTGGGCTATGTGAGTGGCTTTTGCCTACCCCTATATATGGGAAAACGGCGTGACTGTATGTTTATGTTTAAACCAATAAAATTGTTAATAGAATTTTTAACAGCTGACGATTTTTAACGGCTTACGAGGTGTTCGGCGGTGAAGGAAAGCATCGTGCGGAAACCTCCATGTCTGAGGAATAAAAAAATATTTTTGTGATATTAGATATTAACTATGGCAAGATCCCCACAAAATGAGCGCTAGAAACTTTTGTGGCAATCTATGAGGGAGGCCTTTGTTCAACAGTGAACTAGTGATAGGCTAAAGTGATGATGATGATATGAAATTGGCGTTTTGTATAGGAGGAATATAAATTCGGTTTTTTTTTTGTATTTATAATCTGTTGGAGCAAGGTCCGGGGAGTACGGTGGGTGTCGCAGACTTTCCAATTGCAGCTCCTCTAGTTTAGCGGCCGTTTGTTTTACAGTGTGTGGTCTAGCGTTGTCCTGAATCAGCAGTGGCCTAGAGCGATTGACCAGCCTCGTTTGTTTAGCAGCTAGTTCTTCCATCATGGTTTGCAGTTGCTGACAATCGATATCTGCCGTAATAGTTTGACCAGATTTTAGAAAGCTGTATTGAACCACACCGGCACTAGTCCAACAAACACACACAAGTAACTTTTTCTGAGTAAGTTTTCGCATGGGGCAGGGTTTGGCTGGTTCTCCATTGCGACAAGCGCTTCCGATCCACTACACTTTTCATCACAGGTAATGACTCGATTTTAAATCCCTACATTATTGTGCCAGTTGAGCTATGTAACGCAGCAGTCGACGCGTGTTTGCTAGTTTGCTTCACTCAATTAATGAGATACCCACCATTCAAGCTTCGCAGCAAATGGATTAAAACAGTTTTATCACTCACAGCAAAGCTTGCAGCTAACTCTGAAGTGGTTTGCGATGGATCCGCTTCCACTATAGCCTTTAATTCAAAATGCACTTGGTGTGATAGGTGGTGAGCCCATCGCCACCATGGGTCGTTGGGTGCACAGTGCAATTTAATTCCTTACTCGCCTTTTATGAGATCCATTGGATGAGATAGAGTGGTAGTATTCTTTTAACGACCCGCCACCACACGGCAATATACACACGGTCCATAATACGTGTGTAAAATTCGGACGTCTGGCAGTGGGTTCAAATAGATTTTAAAGATTTTGTTATTACATTTTGATTAGCACATACGAGTACATGTTAAGCTAATAAAAGCGTGTTAACAATCGCAACTGCCGTTTGATTTTAAAAAACTTTATGTATTTAAATATAAACTTAGCTCCATACTTTTCTGAGAGAGTTTTGGAGCCGGGACTAGTCTGCCACGCTACTCCAATGGGTTGCTAGCGGACTTCACATATCGTCAAAATATTTGTTTATTTCTTAGACATGCAGTTTTCCTCTCGGCGGTGAAGGAAATTCGACGACATGTGTAGTTCGCCAACCCGCATCGGAGTAGCGTGGCGGATTCTTCCCAGCTCCAAAACCCTCTCGGAAATGAGAGGAGGCTTGTACTCAGCAGTGGGACATTTATAAGCTGTAACTATACTTTTTAATAAAAAAAATAAGTAAATGTCTCAAACATTTTCTTTTTAGAAGTGTTACAATATAATTTTAAAGAAAGTCGTATAATTTGTCTTAAAACGAAAGTTTATAAAAATATTCTATTATTTGAAAATATTTCTGTGTATAATATAAAAGAACAGTATATATTTATTACACTTACACACTTTATATTCATAAATATATATATATACATATATATATATATATATATATTTATGAATATAAAGTGTTCATAAAAGTGTAACGAACATTCAGGGTCGCATAAAAAAAACATCCATCTTCATAGCAAACAAGCCTTATATAATAATTTGTGAAAACAGAACAATAATAGTGATTTCAAGGTAACTCAAATATTTATCAGCATAGTAATTTTAGCACTGTTTGTTTTCCAAATATAAAAAATATGAGGTGTCATGTGCTCAGCAGTGAAAAAATTATCTCAATATTCAAGGAGTTATCTGAATTCCGGCTTTGGAAAACAATGATAAATTAATATTTACATATTATACATTCTAATTCGAAAGGTGTAGTACGTTACAGTTGTTTGAATAAAAAAATAAGGAATAATTTCCATTAAGCTGAAGGGTAAATAAGGATGACTAAAAAAGTATACAAATCTGTATTTAAATTTATTTATTCTTGTCTATAGTTCAGTGTGCTCATTTAACCAAAACTTTTTGATCAACGTTGCGCCCTTTTCACCTATCATTATTGTCGCCGCATTAGTATTACCTCTAACAATAGAAGGCATAATGCTTGCATCTATAACTCTTAGTCTTTGAACTTTATAAACTTTTAGCTCAGGATCGACAACAGATGTTTCGTCATCGGCAGATCCCATTTTAGCAGTGCCTATTGGATGGTATAAGGAAAACGTTAGTTCCCTAGAGATACATGTCAAAAATTCTTCGGATTTTTTTTCGGAGCTGAATTTCTTACACGCATCTAAATCTAGCCATGACAGCTTAAATCCAGCATTTTTAAATGCTTTGGTTTCGTTCAACGTTAAGGAAAATTTCTTTGTGTTTTTTATAAGGGTTTGAAGATCTTCTTGGTCTTGAAAATAATTTGAATATATAAGTGGATGATCATTTGGATTCGTTGTATTTAGCATTAACCGCCCTTTTGATTTTGGTTTTAATAAAACGTTGTATATCGTTATAACAAAATTGTTTTTATTTAGTTCTTGAAATTTACTTTTTATTTCATCTTTAAAACCATGCTTACCGTAAACATCTACTAAATTAGATAAACGAGGAGGAAATACTATGTAATGAAACTGAACTTCTGGGCTGACTGCGCTAGGATCACTGGAGTTGACAAATGCAATTATTCGGTGTGGACTTATGTCTGACAGTTTGCCTTTGTTACTTAACATATATTCGGTAAAAGTTTTCGTGATATCTGATATTGTGTTAAAATTTCCTTCCGCTGGGGCACTATAATAGACAGGAAAGAACACGTGATCTTGTAAATTTTCGCCAACTGGTAGATCAGCTTTAACATCAATGTTTAAGCTCGCCAAATGATTTCTCGGTCCTATACCAGATAGAAGAAGGAGCTGTGGTGTGTTAATAGCACCCGCTGATAAAATCACTTCTTTCCTTGCATTGACAGATATTTCTTTACCGTTTTTCTTGATTAATATACCGCTTACTTTGTTTGATTTAGGGTGAAATAAAATTTTTGTGACGTGAGCATTTTTTAGTACGTGCAAATTTTCCCTGTCTTTGATGACACTTAAAAATGCTCTCGCTGTACTGTGACGCTTGCCATCTTTAATTGTAGTATATGCTTGAGTTATTCCCATTTGTGTAGGACCGTTTATATCGTCTAATTCTTTAATGCCTAGTTCAGTAACAGCGTTTATTATTATTTCTTCCAGTCCATGTGGAGGTCCTGATTTTTGTACATTCAGAAAGCCACCGTGACTATGGAATATTTTTGTTTCTTCCGTTAAAGGGCTAGAGAAATTTTCACTTTTTTTAAAATACGACAATAGTTCGTCATAACTCCATCCCATGTTTCCGTTTGCCGCCCATGCATCGTAATCTAACTTATTTCCTCTTACGTAGAACATTGCATTAATACTACTGCAACCTCCTAAACACTTCCCACGAGGCCACACACAGCGATTTTCTTTAGACCCTCTACAGGCAGATTCCTGCGGTTGAGATTTATAACCCCAGTCAACAGAAGTATCTATATTATTGTAGAAAAGTTGAGGAATCTGAAAAATAAATTCATAAATTTAAGATAACAAAAAGAAAAATGAAATATTTATGCACTTTAAATTAAAAAAAAATAGGTAAAATATCAACAGGCTTTAAAAGGACCCTTTCATGTATTTTACGTATTTTTGAGTTCTATTTTGTTATTGAAACCGAATATCCGATTCGGCGAATGCTACTTTTTATTACCTCTGTAGCTATGTTGGGATTTCCACCGGCCTCGACGAGTAGAATCTTCCATTGTGATATTTCGCTTAGCCGATTAGCAACTACTGCGCCAGCTGACCCAGCTCCAACTATTATAAAGTCATAGTTGGGATCTATAACGACATAATCATTATTATTCGTCCGCAGTTTATTATAGGACACAATTTGCTTGTATTACTGGTGTTCACCTGATGATTCACTTTATTGTCAAAGAGAGTAATACAAAAAAACTTGTGACCTTTATGCCGAGTCCGTAATCTTGTGCTGGGCTTTAATGCTTAAGGGATCAGGGGTTAGACAAATTGCAATCTACTGTCATTAACGACAACAGAAAAGTATCAAAATGTGTGGGATTGACATAAGCCTTAATAAGCACAGGGTGGTTGTGTTAATAATTTAATTTATTTTGTTTGTATAGGTACAATCAATAAACCATAGATTAGTATTGCATCATTCTAGGTTACATAAGTATTTAATCAAAAAACCGACTTCCACGCAGTAGCTCCGAACATGCTTATGCGAATTTAACAGATCATTATTTTCTCAAGTGGCTCAGAAGCGTGATTTGCGGTAATCTATGACATTTCTTAGTGTGCGACTGATATTTTTTAGTGTGGCTTTGTAATAATACACTTTTTTACTTGGTTTATGATTATTATTTTTTGTATTTTGTCTTTTATAATATTACAAATCTTCGCGTAATCTGTGTGCATGCGCCAAATCAATATTTCTTTCTTTCTTTCTGTTTTTAACCGGCTTCAAAAAAGGAGTGGGTTCCTAATTCGTCATTTCAGCCTATCACTAGTCCACTGCTGAACATAAGCCTCCCCCATAGATAGCCACAAAAGCTTGTAGCTCTCGTATTGGAGGGATTAAGCTATAGTTGCCACGTTTGGCAGGCGGGTTGGCAACCGCAATTTATTTATTCAGATGTTCCAGGAAGAAGCTACTGCCCATTTCCTCTGTCGACTATTACGACACCCACGGGATGAGATGGGTTGGTAGATTCTCTTATGCCTCTACCTACCACACCGTATTTTTATGTATGTACGGCAATAATTATGTACCACGGAGGCCCGATTTAAATGATTTTTTTTTTATTGGAAAGTGTAAATATATGGTCAAGTTCTGATGATGATGGATCCCTAATGAGGGTTTGCTGCGTGGAAGTCGATTTTTGGATTAAATAATTATTGGTAGTACAACTAAGACGGACTTGTTATAAGTTCTGAGATATTTAAAAAAAAATCTATCCTTCGGATGGTTTTCCCGTAGACAGGGTAAAAATCAAGAATTTCATACCTGTGATAACCGCATCCGTTGCATCAGCTGGCCATAAATGGTCACCGGCTAAAGCACATTGCGCTGTTAGGAAACTTTGCAGAGTTTGTACAAAGAGTGGCCCAGCCACCTGGTAACTATTTACGATTTCTGTTGTTAGGGCAGGATCGCAGGCCCACATCGTGTCAAGTGCTGTATCTAAAAAAGGGTAAAATTCTTGATTCATCAGCGTATAAAAAGTAAACTACTGGACATTGGCCTCTCCCAAGTTTGATCCTCCTTGAGATTTTTTTATTGAAGACGTGTCGAGCAAATTGTTCACCTAATAGTAAGGGCAACGATTGTTAATAAACAATGCTGTGTCACCCAGATCATTTCTGTGTGTAAACACACTGCGCATTTCACCCTGAGATTCTTAATTCTCACATGTCCAACTCTCACCAGTTCTTAAGTCTCATATGCCCAGTAATAACACTAACTATTAGTGCCTCCAAAAAAAACTTAAGGTTATATGCCGTAATCGTCAAATTTGTCAGGTATGTAATAAGCGATATAAATAATTTTGATTTGTTAAGGATACTCATTAAAACTTAAAAATGTTGTGTAACACCTGGTTTTTGAAGAACTCCATCAAGTTCCGTAAAGTACCACAAATAAAAATATTTAATTTTGTATTATTATGTTAACTAATTGTTAGCAAATTATCCTTGTTTTTCTATTCCGGATTATCGAAAATTAGCGTCTAATTTTGAACATATTTATTTTATCAAAATAACACAAAATACAGCACAATGTTAAGAAATATTAAGAAATTAATAAGCCAATTTAACTGTAAATAAATAAATCTCGAAATTTAGATATGCATGTGTGTGTGTACACATTTAAAGCATATGACAAAATGACAATCATTTCATTCGTATTGTTATTTTTTATATTTATATAGAATTATTATATATCAAGCTCGTTACTAAAAAAGAAAAAAAACCTAGAATATATCATAATTGTAAAGGAAACTTACATAAATGTCGGATATCTATCTGATTTAAAGGTAAGATAAGTATAACAAATACTACTTTTTTACGGCTTATCAATTCTTGTAACCAATTTCAAGGGTTTTCACTTTTTCTAGTTAAATTAAAAACTTTTATATAAATCTGTTTATTTAAAATATTGGATTCTATTATCACTGATTTCATAACTAAATAAATTTGTCGCACAGCAATTTTAAATGTCGAAAATACTTTTTGTTTTCACGTTGATTTATAATGAAGTGCCGAACACGATATTCACGGATGACGCTGCACTGTTTGTTTGTGCGTGTAAATTCAGCATGTTTTATAAAAAATCATCGTTCTTACTTCCTGCTCGCCGTACACTGTAGTGAAGACGATTCGCGGCGTTAAGACATCACTTCACTATCTTAATCGCTTATAACCAAATTTGACTCGTAAAAAAATGGCGGCGACGTAGTCACGTCTCGTTTCTCGCGAGGGTGAAAAGTGGGGTACGTGAGTAGCTTATGCCTACCCCATATTCATATGGGAAAACGGCGTGACTGTATGTTTATCTTTAGACCACTAAAATTGTTAATAGCAATTTTAAGTGCTGATTTACTACGTGCTCGGCGGTGGAACAAAGCATCGTGCGGAAACCTCCATGTCTGAGGAATAAAAAAGGTTTTTACGACCTGCGAAGTCCCCCAAACCCGTATTGGTACAGCATGGCGGACTATTCTCGGCTCCAAAAACTCTCAGAAATGAGGGAAGGCAATTGGATATTTATTAATGCATACGTTCTTAAACGTGCCCGATGCGTGGCACAGCTTCCAAGTCTGGATTTTGTGAAAATATGATCAAATGCGAATTCTGTTCGAATCCCAGTTTGAGTGCATGTGAAATTTATGCCTGTAAAAAGCACCCACGATAAAAAGTCTTACTGTGGGGCATCCTTTTTTTAAAAAATAAGTATGCGGGTTGTGCACGACTAATTACGATTTCTATATATCTCTTTAAAATATGTTTTGTGAGGAAGGAACTCTGGTCTTTATAACACCTGCTGAAGATTCTCACCAATTATGTATGTGAGCCTCATCATATTTCGAATATAAAAAATTACATAATTTTTTTTTATATAAACGAATTCGTTATGGTAACGTTACTCACTGTGTGAGTCCCGAGGCGTGACCATAATTAATTGTGGGTCAGTCAATTACGTATATTCGCAGTGAGGCTCTTGACCGTCAAATATTTAGTGTAGTGTAGTGATTCGGTTCTGCTTTACTAACTAAATCTTGACTTTTTCGACGGAAACTTTTTTGAGTCTTTTGATGTGGCTGTCGCGGCGTTCGGAAAATTTACACTTAAATAGTCATATTATAGTTTTAAGACTAAAAAACGGGGCTGAGCAGATAATTCCAGGTAAGTTTTATGAAATTTCTGTATTGTCATCGCTCCATAATACGTGTGTAAAATTTCTAATTATTCAGAGGTCTGGCAGTGGGTTAAAATAGATTTTAATGATTTTATTATTACATTCTTAGTTAGTACATAGATAGCACATACATGTTAAGCTAATAAAAGCTTGCTAACAATCGCAACTGCACTTTGTATTTAAAAAACTTTATGTATTTAAATCTAAACTTAGCTCCTTACTTTTCTGAAAGAGTTTTGGAGCCGGGACTAGTCTGCCACGCTACTCCAATGGGTTGCTAGCGGACTTCACATATCGTCAAAATATTTGTTTATTTCTTAGACATGCGTCTAAGTTAAATTAATTAAGTTTTCCTCTCGATGTCACCCTTCACCATCGATCATGTGGATTAACACTTAAAATTGCTATTAACAATTCCAGTAGTGCCGGCAACGGTGAATCCTATTTGTTTTTTATTATTTATTTTTATATTCTAAAGGAGAAAAATAATATAATAAAAAATAAAATATAAAATATAAATACCGTCTATATTTGTTCAATTTCAGTTTTTGTACTTCCAAAGGTTGCCTGGAAGAGATTCGCCTTTACCGATAACGCCGTCCACTGTATATGTATACTTATTACTTATCTTTCCTTTTTGTATTTTTTGATTACGGTGTACAATGATGTTATATTTAATTTAATTTAATAATAAAAAGAGCCGTGGAGTGCAAACACTACTACACGACTGTGTTACGGTTTGAACGGCACTGAGAGCTAACGTAACATATGAGACTTAAGAACTGATGTCTCAGGGTGAGGGGCGCATTGTGGTGTCACACATAAATATTCTGGGTGACACAGCATTTGTTATGGACTGACGTTGCACTTACCATCAGGTGAACGTTTTGCTCGTTCCGTCACTTTTATCAAATAAAAAAAAATCATAGTACGCGAGTGACCTAGGTTCGATTCCCGGTGCCAGTACCACTTAAATTGCTTTTAAGTGATGATTTACCATGTGCTCGGCGGTGAAGAAAATTCGACGACATGTGCGGGTCCGTCGACCCGCATCGGCGTAGCGTGGCGGATTCTTCCCAGCTCTAAAACCCTCTCGAAAATGAGAGGAGGCCTTTACTCAGCAGTGGGACATTACTAGGCTGTAACTTTACTTTTTAATAAAAAAAAAGGTAAATGTCTCAAACATTTTGTTTTTAGAAGTAATACAATATTATTTTTAAGAAAGTCGTATAATTTGACTTAAAACGAACGATTATAAAAATATTCTATTAGTTGATATTATTTCTGTGTATAATATAAAAGAATGGTATTTATATATATACAGGGCCATTCGTAATGTCCATGTACATCCCGGCCGGCTGGGCTTAAGGACGATGTTTATATGTCGACTTAAAGAATTTGCTTAAACCTCATAGGTGACTACCCCGTTATACAGCTGATCGAGGCAATGAACTCATAAATTTAATTGGGCGTTTTTCCATTAAGCTGCCATCGAAAGAACTCGCGAGTACTAGGATAACATGACGCTTAAGGAAATGTGTTGCGAAGTAAATATGACGCCGTACTTAGATAACATAAATTAAATGGAAAAGAAAACGTATTTTGAATTTGTCTCGTTCGGGGCAACGACCTTATGAGTTAGGGTCGCGTAAAGTTTTACAAAACATATAATTTTAAAGATTTGTATGCACATTTTTAGTATTCAATTAAAGCTTCACCGTTGTGTTTATCAGATCAAGGTAGCATGGGTAGGTGCCGGGATGTTATACCTATTATGGATAGCGTTGTATATATATTCATAAAATCAAACGAAAACTCAGGGTTAAATAAAAAAACATCCATTTTCATAGCAAACAAGCCTTATATAATAATTTTTGAAAACAGAACATTAATAGTTATTTCAACGTAACTCAAATATTTATTAGCATAGTAATTTAAGCACTGTTTGTTTTCCAAAAATATAAAATATGAGGTGTCAGGTGCTCAGCAGTGAAAAAATTATCTGATTCCGGCTTTGGAAAACAATGACAAATTAATATTTACATATTATACATTCTTATTCGAAAGGTGTAGTACGTTAGATTTGTTTGAATAAAAAAATAAAGAATATTTTCCATTAAAGTTAATAACAAAGCTGAAGGGTAAGTAAGGATGACTAAAAAAGTATAGAAATCTGTATTTAATATTATTTATTCTTGTCTATAGTTCAGTGTGCTCATTTAACCAAAACTTTTTGATCAACGTTGCGCCCTTTTCACCTATCATTATTGTCGCCGCATTAGTATTACCTCTAACAATAGAAGGCATAATGCTTGCATCTATAACTCTTAGTCTTTGAACTTTATAAACTTTTAGCTCAGGGTCGACAACAGATGTTTCGTCATCGGCAGATCCCATTTTAGCAGTGCCTATTGGATGGTATAAGGAAAACGTTAGTTCCCTAGCGATACATGTCAAAAATTCTACTGATTTTTTTTCGGAGCTGAATTCCTTACACGCATCTAATTCTAGCCACGACAGCTTAAATCCAGCATTTTTAAATGCTTTGGTTTCATTCAACGTTAAGGAAAATTTCTTTGTGTTTTTTATAAGGGTTTGAAGATCTTCTTGGTCTTGAAAATAATTTGAATATATAAGTGGATGATCATTTGGATTCGTTGTATTTAGCATTAATCGCCCTTTTGATTTTGGTTTTAATAAAACGTTGTATATCGTTATAACAAAATTGTTTTTGTTTAGTTCTTGAAATTTACTTTTTATCTCATCTTTAAAACCATGCTTACCATAAACATCTACTAAATTAGATAAACTAGGAGGACATACTAAATAATGAAACTGAACTTCTGGGCTGACTGCGCTCGGATCACTGGAGTTGACAAATGCAATTATTCGGTGTGGACTTATGTCTGACAATATGCCTTTGTTACTTAACATATATTCGGTAAAAGTGTTCGTGATATCTGGTATTGTGTTAAAATTTCCTTCCGCTGGGGCACTATAATAGATAGGAAAGAACACATGATCTTGTAAATTTTCGCCAACTGGTAGATCAGCTTTAACATCAATGTTTAAGCTCGCCAAATGATTTCTCGGTCCTATACCAGATAGAAGAAGGAGCTGTGGTGTGTTAATAGCACCCGCTGATAAAATCACTTCTTTCCTTGCATTGACAGATATTTCTTTACCGTTTTTCTTGATTAATATACCGCTTACTTTGTTTGATTTAGGGTGAAATAAAATTTTTGTGACGTGAGCATTTTTTAGTACGTGCAAATTTTCCCTGTCTTTGATGACACTTAAAAATGCTCTCGCTGTACTGTGACGCTTGCCATCTTTAATCGTAGTATATGCTTGAGTTATTCCCATTTGTGTAGGACCGTTTATATCGTCTAATTCTTTAATGCCTAGTTCAGTAACAGCGTTTATTATTATTTCTTCCAGTCCATGTGGAGGTCCTGATTTTTGTACATTCAGAAAGCCACCGTGACTATGGAATATTTTTGTTTCTTCCGTTAAAGGGCTAGAGAAATTTTCACTTTTTTTAAAATACGGCAATAGTTCGTCATAACTCCATCCCGTGTTTCCGTTTGCCGCCCATACATCGTAATCTAACTTATTTCCTCTTACGTAGAACATTGCATTAACACTACTGCAACCTCCTAAACACTTCCCACGAGGCCACGCACAGCGATTTTCTTTATACCCTCTACAGGCAGATTCCTGGGGTTGAGATTTATAACCCCAGTCAACAGAAGTATCTATATTATTGTAGAAAAGTTGAGGAATCTGAAAAATAAATTCATGAATTTAAGATTCCAATAACAAAGATGAAATACGCACTTTAAAATAATAAAAAAATGCACATAAAATTAAAAAAAAAATAGGTCAAATATCAACAAGAAAGGCATAAAAAGGAACCTTTCATGTATTTAACATATTTTTAAGTTCCATTTTGTCATTGAAAACAAATCCCAATTCGGCGAATGCTACTTTTTATTACCTCTGTAGCTATGTTGGGATTTCCACCGGCCTCGACAAGTAGAATCTTCCATTGTGATATTTCGCTTAGCCGATTAGCAACTACTGCGCCAGCTGACCCAGCTCCAACTATTATAAAGTCATAGTTGGGATCTATAACAACATAATCATTATTATTCGTCCGCAGTTTATTGTAGGACACAATTTGCTTGTATTACTGGTCTTCAGTCAAAGAGAGTAATCCAATACCAAAAAATCTTGTGACACTTATGCCGGATCCGTGATCATGTGCTGGACTATTGAGTTTAAGGCGTAAAGGATTAGGGGTGAGACAAATTGCAATCTACTGACATCAACGATAACAGAAGTCTTAAATTGTGTGGGTTTGACATAAGCCTTCGGCAGGCACAGGATGGTTGTGTTGTTAATTTAATTTATTTTATTTGTATAGGTACAATCACTAAACCACAGATTAGGATAAACATATTACATCATTCTTGGTTATATAATTATTTAATACAAAAACCGACTTCCACGCAGTAGCTCCGAACATGCTCACGCAGTAGCATGAACAATATGGTAATTTAACAGTTTCATGATTTTCTCATAGATCCCATTAAATCAAATCATTAATATCAAAACCTGACGGAATAATTAAAATCGGTTTTTAAACAAAGAAGTTAGGCCCGGACATACAAAAAAAAATCTTCACAGCGACTGTGAAATGCCCTTAATCTCTGAACACTTCAGAGCATTATCACGGCGGTTTTTCGAAAAAGCCGCGGTTTATCCAAACCCGCTGGTGGTTAAAGCAGCAAATTACCGACCAGATAGAAACGCGACCGAACGCAAACGTCGCCCACGAAACGTGCTAGACGACACGGACGTCTCAGCACTCTCTGACCACGATACGGTAAGTCATAATCCAAGCTACCCTGTACACACAGTTAATAGCTTTAATATAACACGCACCACGACGCGTGACCGCCGTAGAGAGCGGCGCGCAGCAGTCGACAATCACACCGCGTACACACGATACACCCGTGTTTCAGGGCGGTTCTCACCGACCATTTTTAATCCTTCAATAACCAACACTTTAAGCGGCATTAAAAATGTGTGTGTAAAAAATATAACGCAATTGCCCCGGTTGACCTTATAGACGTTAAAAAAATATTCATGCAAATTCCGTGATTGCGAGAAATTTCAACAAGAACTTAATAACCTTCATTTATACTATACTAAAACAAAATCTCAATAAATATTAAGAAATAAATGAAGCTTTACTCGATAAAAAGTCCCTTTACCGTACAAGTATAATTTTTATAGCGTCGATATAGAGAGGACAGAGGTGATTCGTGACTTGGGAATATAAGTAGACTCAAAAATTTCCATGAGCAAACACATAGACTTTATAACCAGAAAAGCAGTTAAATATATACATAGGCAACATAGGCATCAAAGCAAAAGCATAGGCAAGTCACACATTTCAGATTTAAGATAACTTTATTTCTCAAAAGATTTGACATTCACTTACATGATCAATAAAACGTAATTAAAGTAGAACATTAATGCTGACGGTAAACAGTGGTAAATATCGTAGTTAGTATTTTACATAGTTATATCAATAATTCAACATAGAGATTTAACAACATAGCGATTTAACACGTAGGTTAGTTTTAAATAGAAGTAATACTTATAAATAGTCAACAGAAGGACATGTGGTCATCGCTCAACGCAAAGTAACACAGAATAAGCGTACCTAAATGTGGCATTGATCTTTTTCAAATACAAATGTAATATTATTATATTATAATGTATTATATTTATAATATGATACAGTATTGTAATTATTTAGTTTGTATTGATGTAATTATGTATGTGTACTTAAAGATATTTTTTGAAAGTTTGGATATTTTTTAATTGTTTTATGGCTTTTGGTAACTGATTATATATTTTGGGTACTTCATACATTATATTTTTTATCATTATTTGTGCGAGATTTTTGTAGATTATTATTACGTAATTTAATGCTACGATGTTTTTTAGTTAGATTTATTTGTGTATGTATGTTGTTGTTCAATATTTTTCGTACTAATATGTAAGTGTTATATTTGTAGGATGGTGTAATATTTGTAGGATTGTGTAATGTTCATCATTTTAGTTTCTTTATATATTTTTTGTGTTGGGGTAAGGTCATCATCATCATCAACATCATTTCAGCCTACCATAGTCCACTGTTGAACATAGGCCTCCCCCATAGATTGCCACAAAACACGGTCCTGAGCCGCCTGCATCCATCGACTTCCTGCAAAACTGTGTAGGACGTCGCTCCATCTAGTGGGGGGTCGCCCTACACTGCGTTTGCCGGTACGAGGTTGCCACTCGAGAACCTTTCTTCCCCAACGGTTATCGGTTCTCCGAGCTATATGGCCGGCCCATTGTCACTTCAGCTTGCTAATCCTTAGGGCTATGTCGGTTATTCTAGTTCTGCTGCGGATAACATCGTTACGGCTGAGCATAGCCCTTTCTATAGCTCGCTGAGCGATTCCGAGCTTCCTCATGCGGCCTGCAGTGAAGGACCACGTCTCGGTTCGATATGTTATCACTGGCAACACGCACTGGTTGTACACTTTTGTTTTGAGGGATTGAGGTATACTCGACGAGAAGATGTGACGCAGTTTCCCGAACGCTGCCCAGCCGAGTTGGATCCGTTGATTGACCTCTTGGTCGAAGTTGGACCTACCTAGTCGGACAATCTGTCCTACGTATACATATTCTTCGACAACTTCGATCGTAGTGTTCCCAACCATAACCGGTATAGGTGTGACATGGACGTTAGACATGATCTTCGTCTTGTCCATGTTCATCTTAAGACCTACCCGTTGGGAGACACTATTGAGGTCTTTGAGCATAGCGCTAAGGTCCTCCAGCGATTCTGCCATTATGACTATGTCGTCGGCAAATCGAAGGTGAGTGATGTATTCGCCATTGATGATGATACCGTATCCTTTCCAGTCCAGTATCTTGAAAACATTTTCCAATGCAGCGGTGAAGAGTGTCGGGGATATTACATCACCCTGTCCTACACCTTTCTGCAATTGGATCGGTTTTGTACTCTGGTTCTGAAGCGACTCTAGCACCGCCCAAATTTCGCCGGAATCATAGGCTTTCTCATAGTCCACATACGCCAGACATAGCGGAAGATTGTACTCATCGGTCTTTTGTACAATCTGGCGAAGGGTATGTATGTGGTCTAGGATACTATAACCTTTTCGGAATCCGGCTTGTTCGGGAGGCTGGAAGTCATCAAGTCTGCTTGCGAGACGATTCGTTATGACTCTCGAAAACAGCACGTAAACGCAGCTTAGAAGCGATATCGGTCTATAGTTCTTCAAGAGGGCGTTATCGCCCTTCTTGAAGAACAGGACAACCACGCTTCTACTCCACGCTTCCGGCGTAGCGCCGCCTCGGATGACGGAGTTAAAGAGCTTCTGAAGGACTGGTAGTATCGGTTTTCCACCCGCTTTCAGAAGCTCTGCTGTGATTCCATCCTTACCCGGCGCTTTGCCATTCTTAAGCTGTTTGACAGCCATTCTAATCTCGCTCAGACTGACGTCCGGGATATCATCGGAATAGTGTCGAACGAGATTTAATAATAATAATAATAAACATATATTTCAAGTAACACAGACTCATTTTGTTAGTACTACAATCTTATTTTCTATGTTAGTCCTTAACTAACTTATCGTTATTTGAGATGCGAGTCATCGCTGCACCACTCCGCTCGAAATAGCGCAGCAATGACTCACATATTTGCAGTCCAACCTGCTACTAATCATCCTTAGGATGCTATTGGTACTGCCCCGCAGTCTGCGCACCAGCGATCCGCATCTTTTTCGCATAGTGGCATAAAAGCAGTCAACTCGCGCAGCCGCAAACATCCCTGATGCACTACAAAAACGAGGCAATCCCATCAGCACCCTAAACGAGTTGTTATATTGAACACGGAGAGCGTTGTATGACTTTTGAGAGTAATTGGCCCACAGGTTGCACGTGTAGAAAGTTGTGCAGAAGGCTCTGAACAACGTGATCTTAACGCTGCTTGAACAATGCACAAACCTGCGAGCCAGCATATTCGCTCTCACTGACAACGCCCTCCGTTCTCTCTCGATATCATTGTCGTCTTTGAGGTCAGGAGTCAACATATGCCCGAGATATTTAAAATGAAAGACCCTCTCCAATGTCGTGCCATTGAGCAATATGGGTGGTACTTCATTTGGTGCTTTACCCTCAGCCTCAAAGACCATCACTACACTTTTTCTTTCATTGTAGATCATACCATTTCCTCCGACATAAGCCTCACATATTGCCATTAGCTTTCTGAGGCCACAAATTGACGCACTCAGCAGCACCATGTCATAGGCGTAGCTTATGTTATTCATACAAACTCCGTCTATGTAGCAGCCGAACTTGGTGCTGCCGAGCTCGCCTAGCAAATCATTCACATAAAGGTAAAAGAGCGCTGGTGAGCTTAAGCCCCCTTGCCTCACCCCGCACTCCAACCCATACGGCCGTAAAAACACTCCTGCCCATCGGACATTGTTGACCTGGTTTCTGTACCAATATTTAAAGATATTAATGAGTTCCCGAGGTATGTTGACTTCATTCATCTTTCTCCACAGAATATCATATGAAACCAGGTCAAATGCCTTCGAAAGGTCTAGGAAGCAGGCATAAACTGGAGTCTTACGCCTCGCATATTAAGTGACGGCATGCTTAAGACCCAGTACCGCACTCTCCGTAGACAATCCCGGTCGAAACCCAAACTGATTGTCATGAGGCTTTATAAACTTATTTAACTGAGTATTAAGCAAGTCGTCAAATACTTTTGAGACCACCGTGGCCAATGAGATAGGCCTATAGTTGTTTTTATCAGCTAGGTCGCCAGTTTTATTTTTAAGAATAGGGACAACTATCGTGCGTATCATTTCTCCCGGCACGAAACTATGGCTTATACATGTGTTGTACAGGATAGATAGAACTCTAGGAAGATGTGGCCCAGCTAATTGTAGATGCTCAATGCTAAGACCATCATGACCTGGGGATTTACCTCTGGTAATATGTTTAATGGCATGTACAATTTCTTTATACTTAAATTTAATCCCTATTTCGCTGTTGGTCTCAGCATTGATCATCGATTGAGAAGGCCCCCTTGGCGACTTAACAAAAAAGTGATCCACAAAAAGATTAGATATCTTGTCAGGCTCACACTCGCCACTCACGGGAAGGGACGGCCTGCCGCTCATCTTTTTAGTATTTTTCCAAAACCCGCGGAAATTATTTCTAGAATGATGGGAGGCCAGAATGTCCATTTTTATTTGATCGCGATGATTTTGACACCATTTTAAACGAGATTTAAAAAATTCTTCTAGTCTCGCACATTTCCTTATAAACACGTCCTGTAGTTGGTTTGCCGTACCACAACCATAACAAAAATGTTTGCCTTGCCTTCCCGTGTGCTTCAGCTACATGCTTATTCCAGCCTATCACTTTTTTTTTGTCACGCGGTTACTATCTCGACCTACCACGGAAGATTCTCTTAAGGCTTGAACGATATCAGTGTACAATTTTGTTATAATATTTTTATGCCCTGAGTCATTACAAATACGGTCACAGCAATCGTGAAGCTCATGTGGGAAATCAATTAGTATTAGCTTTTTGTGACATTCTCTCTGGTATGTGTCTATTTGTTCTTGACTTCTCTCCTCCCAATAAATCTCATTTACTGCGGTGTTTAATACGGATTTCTTTGGTAATATCACGTTTAAGTTACATTCTGCAACCAGAGGGAAATGGTCAGACCACAACACATCATACATAACAAAAACGTTATGCACGGAATCCAAAGCGGCTGTAGTAACTATACAATGATCAAGCCACCGTTTGGAACCGTGGGCTTGACTTAAAAATGTATAAGTATCAGACAGTAAACCTAGCATCTCCGTATCTACACATATCCATTTTTGTTCTAGGCTGAACTGAGTAAGTTCGTCAGTAAACCGCTCAGAAGAGTGCGCATTGTAGTCCCCAAATATATATACACAGTTTTCCCCATATGTGTCAATAACATTTGCTCTGAGGTCGTTACTCACACTAGTGTGTGGCTCCAACGACGATGTGTACAGCTGTCCATAAAATCTCTCGATCTCACTCAAAATCTCTGCTCTAGCGGAAATGACGCCACCGCTTTCGGTAATTATAATTAAACATTTTTTTTATAAATTTATTGGAGCTACTTGCATTAATTCTTCAATAGTTTGTGCAGTTGTCCTCTATTTGTAGACCTTTTCCAAATATTCACTGATTTAAATTACTATACTATGCTTTGTCCGTATCATTTTGGTCTACGGTAGTTCTATTTGGTTGCCGCATTATATAAGGATACAAAAGAAATTTGTCCTGTTTTCCAACTACCGTACTGGAAAAAACATTAAAAAATTATAAATTACTAGCCGATGCCCGCGATTTCGTCCGCGTGGATTTAGGTCTTTTAAATGTCCCGTTAGTTTTCTTTCTTTCTTTCTTTCTTTCTTCTTTTCTATCTTATGGACGTCCGTTCGAGTCTAAAAAATCTATCTCCCCATTGCGTTCCCATGAGCAGTACAGTGACAGCATTGCATATTATTGAGTTATTTTGCACCGATAAAGGTTGTCCGTACAACACTTTAGTCGCCTCTTACGACACCTAGGTAGGAAACAGGTAGGTTCTATTCTACTCTGCCGGATTCCTATCAGCGAAAACTTACCTACAATAGAGGACAAATTCTAGTGTGGGCCAAAAAAAAAATGAATGAAGATGTAAAAAGTTGGTGGCTTCACAATCTGTATGTCTGTCCAAAGAGAAATAACTGAAAAAATACTTAATATATTGACATGACATTTGCACTGCTTATCAACAATAAATTTTAAAGTCCTAGCAATGTCACGAACGTCACTTATCGTACAAGTAACCTACAAACATGCTTCACTTTTGGTTTTAATGTTGTAGATATATTTTGTTGATGTTAACTACGCAAATTGAAGTAAACTATTCCGAGCAGTTTTATTGTTGATTACAAGTGTTTTTAAGTATTTTTGCTTACATTTTTTGAGTGTGGCTTCGTAATTATAGACTTTTTTACTCGATTTATGATTCTTATTTTTTGTATTTTGTCGTTTATAATATTAAAAATATTCCTGTGATGTGTGTGCATACTCCAAATCAATATTTCCTTCTTTCTCTCTGTTTTTAAGCGGCCTCAAAAAAGGAGGAGGTTCCTTATTCGTCGTTATCTTTTTTAAGCATCATCATCATTTCAGCCTATCACTGCTGATTATAGGCCTAGATTAGAGGCCAATTTCTCACTAATAGGACTATTTAAGTACTCTAACAGCGCTAATCTAAAATCTGAATGGTCATATTGCGTTTTTCTAAGTAATTTTTTAATTATTTGTAGGCTCTCTCCGCTTGTCCGTTCGATTGCGGATATCTCGGTGAAGAAGTTAAATGCTGGTATTTCCATTCGACAGCGAAACGCTTAAATATTTTGATACAAATTCGGGACCGTTGTCCGTCATTACTGTATCTGGAATGCTTTGTCTACTAAATACATTTTTTAAATATTCAATAACCTCTAATGAAGTCATAGAACTTAATTTTTGAACTTCTATATATTTACTGTAATAATCGACTACAATTAAATAAGGTTTTCCTGCAAAATGAGAAATATCTACTCCAATTTTTGACCAGGCTCTGTCCGGTATTGCATGAGGTACTAATTTTTCCTTACTGTTTTTTTTTATGATAAGTAAGACATGCTTGACAGTGTGAAATCATATCTAAAATTTATGAATTCATGTTTTGCCAATACATAATTTCACGAGCCCTATTTTTGCACTTCTCCGCTCCCAAATGTCCTATATGAATTTTTTTTAGCATTTCTTTGCGCATACATCTTGGTATAACGATTTTTGTACCTTTCCATACCATATCAAATGCCACGGTTAGTTCATCCCTACAGTTCCAATGAGGTCTTAGAAAACACTCCACCTTACTCTTTATGTTCGGGCCACCCTTTTTTAATTATTTTGACTAATGCTTGCATTTCCTTATCACATCGTGTATTCCTTTGCAATTCTAAAAAATGCGTGTCCGTCAACGGATTACTCACCGCGTGGGCACATACCTGTGCTTGCATCGCCCAATACTCGCGTGAGTCATCAGGAGACGACGCGCCGGGCGACTGTGCTACTGCTCGCGACAGCGTGTCGGCTACGTAAAGATACTTACCGGGTTTATATATTACAGTAAAAGAATAGGGTTGCAACCGCACTAGCATTCTTTGTAAGCGCGCTGGTGCATCCGATATAGGTTTTTGAATTATATTTACAAGTGGTTTATGATCCGTTTCTATTACGACATCTTTGCGCCCATAAGTGTAAGCAAAAAACTTATTGCAAGGAAATACGCACGCATAAAGTTCCTTTTCTATTTGTGTATCTTATATTGTCTTTTTTCAAAAGCTCCCTGAGCACGTACGTTTTCTTAGACAAAATGGGAACAAAATTACCTACGTATGTTATGAGCCCCAAAAATCTTTCCAGGTCTTTCACACTTTCTGGTTTAGGCATATTTTTTATATCCAATGTATGCGAGTCAACAAGAGAAAGGCCATTTTGAGACCTAGATATTTAGTTCTGTCAACCTAATTTTGCATTTACTCCTGTTTAATTGTATATTAAGTTCTCTACACCTTTGCAGCACTTGGCGTAGACGTTCATCGTGTATTTGCTGCGTTGGTCCGAACACTAACAAATCATCAATAAATAGGATAGTTCCGTCTATGTCATCAAAAAACTCGTAGAGCTTTTGTTGAAAAATTTCTGAAGCGGAAGATATGCCAAATGGCATCCGCAAGAACTTTTATCGTCCAAAAGCCGTATTAAAAGTGCATTAGAGTGTTGATTTATCATGTAATTTTACCTGAAAAGATGATTGTTTTGCATCTAAAGTACCAAAAAAATTTTGCTCCAGACAACCTACATGTAATTTCATCTAACATTGGTAGTTTGAAATGCTCCCTTTTTATTGCTTTATTTAAATCTTTAGGGTTAAACAAATACGAATGTCTCCGTCAGCTTTTAAACAATCGTCATACTGTTTACCCAATCCGTTGGACCCTCCACTTTCGCAATAATTCCTTGATCAACTAATTCGTCTAACTTTTGTTTCACACTATCTCGCAATGCCAACGGTAAGTTACGCGGGGCATGTACCACCGGGGTGACATTCTCTTTTAACTGTATTTTATATACTCCCGGCAAGCAGCCCATTCCCTTAAATACATCCTCAAACTCATTTAACACATTCGTACTGAACTTAGAGGTAACCTCCTGAACCCGCCTCGCAACGTTTAGTTTCTCACATGACTGCCTACCCAAGATCGGTACAGAGTTTACATTTGCAACTATAAATCTTAAAATAAATTTATTCTGTTTATATTTAACTTTTAATCTGCACTTTCCTATTACTGCAATTGATATGCCAGAGTAACCCACTAATTTTGTAGGTGTAGGTTATACTCTGTCTGTGTATACACCTATCTGCTTTAAAAACGAATTGGTAAGACATTAACATCGGCGCCAGTTTCCAGTTTCATCTTCAAAACAAAATTTTTAATTGATAATTCTATAACCCAATCACTACTCTTACATGTTATTTTTTTTCGGCATACCTGATCTGAAGACTGCTCCTGCACAGATTAAATCCGGCCACTATAATACATCTTGGCAAAATGATTTAGTTTGTTACACTTTTTATATTTTCGTCCATAAGCCGGACACTCAAATTTTAAATGCATTGTTCCACAAAAACACAAAATCCTGCTGCCACGGCATTACACGCGCCGATCGCCAAGGTCGTTGTGATGATGTCATTGGTTTTAGCCAATGGTGGTTGTGTTGAGTTGAAGCGCTCGTGCTTTCTTTGTAGCTCGCCGAAGGTCTGTGCCGGTTCGAATCCGCACACCGACATACTAATTCTTTGGAACGATTTTTTGTTGGCTGGACTGCATGAACGTTTGTCGTACATTCCGCTTTTTTTTCTTAAACAGCAATGTGTGTTCACGAGGAATGCTCATGCTTTATAAAACTGGCTTGTGCTCTGGACATCTCCGCTAACTTACATATCTCATCAGTTTTACTGAGAGTAAGATCTTGCACCCTTAATAATATTTCACGTAGGCCATCATCTCTTATACGAGTTAGTACCATATATCAATTTATCTTTCATGAAATCCTCTCGAAGGCCTTTAAATTCGCATGACATAGAAAGCTTATATATCTCCGAAATGTATTGCTCCATAGATTCACATTCTTCTTGGTTTCTTCCAAAAAAATTTTGCCGTTCAATCGTTAAATTCCTTTTCCGACAAAAATAATTATCAAACTTAGTTAACAGTGCTTCAGCGGTATGATAATTCTCGGTGAATTGTTCTTAAATTTCCTGACATTTCTCATCCATAACATGGAGTGAAACATTCACCTGGACGGCTGCGGTCTCCTTGTCCAATTTCGTTGCTTTCATATACACCTTAAATGCATTTTTCTATCGACTCCCTCTCACGGCTTATATTTCCAGAAGTCACATTGGATAATGTACTATCGAAGCAAAATGGCGGCGGTGGTTGCAACGCTGTATTATTTTTTCACTGTGAATACTTTTATAATGTCGTTATATTCACTGCACTATTTAGTTTTTCTGCTTTAATTTAGAAAAATAAACTCTTTTATATAGTTATTTCCACTATCCTACCGGCTGCGCCATGTAAAACTATTATTATCAAGGAGCACGGGGTGAGATGGGGTGGTAGATTCTCTTATGCCTCTACCACACGGTATTTTTATGTATGTACGGCAATAATTATTTACCACGCGGACCGATTTAAATGATTTTTTTTTATTGGAAAGGGTAAATATATGGTCAAGTTGTGATGACGATGGATCCCCCATGAGAAAAACAGCAAACTCTTAAATTCACGTAAACGTGTTTAGAACTGCTGCGTGGAAGTCAATTTTTGGATTAAATAATTACTGGTAGTACAACTTAGACGGACTTGTTATATATAGTTATGACATATTTAAAAAAAATGTATCCTTCGGATGGTTTTCCCGTAGACAGGGTAAAAATCAAGAATTTCATACCTGTGATAACCGTTGCATCAGCTGGCCATAAATGGTCACCGGCTAAAGCACATTGCGCTGCTAGGAAACTTTGCAGAGTTTGTACAAAGAGTGGCCCAGCCACCTGGTAACTATTTACGATTTCTGTTGTTAGGGCAGGATCGCAGGCCCACATTGTGTCAAGTGCTGTATCTAAAAAAGGTTAAAATTCTTGATTCATCAGCGTATAAAAAGTAAACTACTGGACATTGGCCTCTTCCAAGTTTGATCCTCCTTGAGATTTTTTTATTGAAGACGTGTCGAGCAAATTGTTCACCTAATAGTAAGGGCAACGATTGTTAATAAACAATGCTGTGTCACCCAGATCATTTCTGTGTGTAAACACACTGCGAATTTCACCCTGAGATTCTTAATTCTCACATGTCCAACTCTCACCAGTTCTTAAGTCTCATATGCCCAGTAATAACACTAACTATTAGTGCCTCCAAAAAAAACTTAAGGTTATATGCCGTAATCGTCAAATTTGTCAGGTATGTAATAAGCGATATAAATAATTTTGATTTGTTAAGGATACTCATTAAAACTTAAAAATGTTGTGTAACACCTAGTTTTTGAAGAACTCCATCAAGTTCCGTAAAGTGCCACAAACAAAAATATTTAATTTTGTATTGTTATTTTATTACATTGTTAGCAAATTATTACCGGATAATATAACCGGATTATCGGAAAGTAGCGTCTAATTATGAACAATTTTTTTTTAAATTTAATAAAACTACTTTTACGGATTTCATCGCGTTTAATATTTAAACTATTTATAACCCGATTTATAACTCGTAAGTACTTTACAGCACCCATGGTCACGGGGGGAAAAATACTACTAAAAAGTAAGTCGGGTTATAAATAGTTTAAAAATTAAACACGATAAAATCCGTAAAAGTAGTTTTATTAAATGTGTAATATTCGCTTAAATATAAGAAATATTATATTTATTTTATCTAAATAACACAAAATATAGCACAATATTAAGAAATACTAAAAAACTATTCATATCCAATTTAACAATATTACTAAAAAAAAAAAGAAAAAAATACTGGAATATATCAGAACTATAATGGAAACTTACATAAATGTCGGATATCTTATTTAAAGGTAGGATATGTATTACAAATACTATTTTTTTACGGCTTATCACAGTTCTTGTTACCACTTTCAACGGTTGTCACTTTTGCTAAGTAAATTAAAAAAAAAAATATATCAGTCTGTTTATTAAAAATATTGGATTCTATTATCACTGATTTCATAATTTAATTTTTTTTAAATAATTTTGTCGGACAGCAATTTTAAATGTCCAAAACACGTTTTGTGTTCAAGGTGACTTAAAATGAAGTGTCGGACACGATATTCACGGAGCTTGACGCTGCACTGGTTGTTTGTGCGTGTAAATTTAGCATGTTTTATAAAAAAAAAACATCGTACTTACTTCGTGCTCGCCGGGCACTGCAGTGAAGATGATTCGCGGCGTTAAGAAATCACTTCACTATCTCAATCGCTTATAACCAATAGCGGCATGGGAAAGAAATTAATGGAAGATTCACTACTATTTGTGTATAAAGTATTTTATTGCGGATAGAATGAAATACACCGTGTGGTGGCGGTTTAAGAGAATCTACCACCCCATCTCATCCCGTGGGTGTCGTAAAAGTCGACAGAGGGAAAATTAAAACCTATAATATAACCTATATAAATAAACTGCGGTTGCCAACCCGCCTGCCATGCGTGGCAACTATGGCAAAATCTCCCCAATATGAGAGCTCCAAACTTTTGTGGCAATCTATGGGGGAGGCCTATGTTCAGCAGTGGACTTGTGATAGGCTGAAACGACGACGACGACGACGTGAATGAAATAGTTTGTTATGCCAATACCAGTTTTACAAAAATAAATGTTAATAGTAGGGAAAACCGAGTCAAAATCTTAAAGCTAAGGGCGTCTAGAGGGCTGTAAGAAATTAATTATGAAATGAAAATATATAAAATCTACTTTTTAATTAGTCAGTGTTATAAGAAACAATCAAATTAACTTATTTCTCAAAATTTACATAATAATACGAAAATAACAAACAAAAATAATATTTCTACTTATTCCGCTTCCATCATTTTTATATGGAGCTGTAATGATGATAGGTTTCTTGTTCTGCTATAACAGTTGTACTTTTGAAAGAAACAAACAAATTTTATTAGTAGCTACAAACCAAGCCATCACACCAGTATATAGGTGACAATAAATATATTACAATACATATTTCATTCATATTTTAATCCATATTCATTCAGTCATACAGGTTGAGTCATTGAGTTTATTCCGCATTTTTTGCAGCTCCTGTAGCGATTCTGCCATGACGACGATATCGTTGACAAATCGAACATGTGATATGTACTCACCGTTGACATTGTTGTCATGTCTTTTCCAATCAAGCGTTTTGAAAACGCTTTCATTGCATTAGTAAACAGTCTCGGGAATATAACATCCCTCTGTTTACTTCTCGATGCAGCTAGATATATTTTTTCTGTACTTGGACGTACTAAATTTGTATTTGTTATTTAGTAGATTGCAGTTTAGAGTTTGGCTCAATGAGGCCATTTGAAACTGACATTTGGATAGGTAATCAGGAAAAACATTGCCATTCTAAACAGGTCCTACTCGATACTTAGTCTGTTAGTTACATACTAAACAAATGATGTTGTTGTATTGTGAAACAAGTGCATGTGCCAAACATTTATTTTTGAAAAATTGTTTTATAGTTGTGCTGGAATAATTTATTATTGATGCGCACGTCTAATGATTTTTGATTCTAACGGATTACAATAAATTTTGAAGACTGACGTTCAGATATGTTTCGAATTATAATATACTAATCGACCCGTGGGAATACTTTGCACATTATTTTTATCATCAGATGGCGCCTCCTTCTTTATTCTTTATGCAAATACAATTGTTTTGTATTTAAAATATATTCTTTAACGAAAACATTATTTTTTATGTATGTGTTTATTTTTCGTCATTAGCGGGTAACGTAATCAACAAAATAATGTCTCAATCATTAATTTCAATGAAGTATTAAACGTGGTGTACCGACAAAAACACATTTGATACGTATTATATGTGATGATTATATAGAAATTATTGTTTACTATTATTCATACGAATGATTACATTATAATAATACACAATAAGCACAAGAAAAACCTCTATCGTGTGTACTGTGAACTGTGTGTTATTCATTGTGTGACTATATGCATTTAAATATATAATTTTTATCATTATAAATATTTATTTTGTTAGGCCGTCTATAATAATTTTATTTATGAAATGTGATCGTTAGGACCATTAATTACGTTGTTTGTTAAATAACCAGTTCTTATAGGTGTTTCTTGGAAAGATGTATGCTCACCAGAGAAGCCGCAAGCCATAGACAGTGCCGAATACTATCTTAATAACTTTTGGCGGATGATATTGCCAAAGAATAGGGTAGCTACCCTTTTCCTTGCCCCGACGTCAATCACCTGGACAAATGAACTTGAAAAATACTTTGAGGAATGTAAAGCAAGCTTAGCTAAGGCGACTCTATTAGCCCATCCTGATCCACGAGCACACTCAGCTCAGCCATCACTACTGTTGCCTTTGAAAGTGCAATACTCCAACAGAATTCTGGTTCAGAATGGATTCGTCTAAGATTTTCTCGAAGAAGCTTAACAATGCTCAAAGAAATTACTATTACTAAATATGTGCGCACACCTTCACTCCACCGACCAACAGATTTGATCACGTTGGGGTCACCATTTTGGTGAATGATATTGCCAAGGAAAAGGGTAGCTACCGAGCCCGATCGAGTGGTCTGATCTGGGAAAGACGTCTCCTCCGACTAGTAATATTTAGATGTTGTATGTACAGTTCACATCTCAAAAAACTTTCATTCCGCGATTATGGAATGCATGAAATATTTCTTGAGCTTATCAAGTCCCTACCCGCTTGTATAGGGCACACAATTTTTATTTATTTATGGCTGACACAAGAGGAACTGTTTGCGCATTTGTAACAGGTTCACATTATAGAATATATAATTAATACCCGATACAAACTATTCGCTCCCCAGACATTTTAATAAAAAATGTAGGAAGGCACACGACCCCTGTAACCCGCCGTTTGCGGTGAGCGCACGACCCCTATAACCCGCCGTTTGCGGTGAGCGCCGACTCATACAACGCCCTCCCCCCGAGAGAGTTCACAGAAAAACAGGCGTACCAGCAAACAGAGGGCTTGGCCCCTTGGTAGTGCGTAAACACAAACTTCGACCGACTTGCATGTCAATGCGTTTACACCATACAAGTATATAGCTAAGTCCAGTCTTAGTGAAACCCCGGGTTCCCAAACCCTAGTACTGAGTCGCGCTCGTCCTCCACACCTGTAGTAGTAAGACGTAAAGTATGCCCCTCCGCGGGTTGAAATTTCAAGTGCTCAGATTTAGATCAAACTTTGTATAGGCGTTCTACCCGTTAATATATTCCACATAAAATAATTATTAAAATTCTTAGAGCAATACATTTTGATTTATTGAAGTAATAAGATTTCTACAATACACGAACACGCTCCACTTATAAGAAGTATGTGCTATTTTCGTTGTTTAAAAACTTGATTTGCACTGTACTTTCGATAATTGGTCTCTTCTGAATTATTCTCTTTTCATATTAATAGATTTTTAAACAATTTTGAGCAATATTTAATATACTAAAAATGTTTAATTTAAAAAAAATATTTTTGTTACGAAATGTACTATGATGTCGACAATTAAAAATATTGTACCTTTATATTCGGTCTCAATTTTTTTATTAAATAGATACGACTTTATATATTATTCACACAATTGCAATGGTTTCGATATTGGATTTAAGATGTTTCAAATATAATTTGTATATCGACTTAAAGTGGCAACGTTTATCGCGTCATCTTTTCCTCTGGGTGACGTTAAATTCGACTAGGTAAGTACCTAGTGTACTATTACTATTGGACATAAAAGGAACATCCAAAAACCATCCCTAGTATGAAAGACATGAAATAGCAGGACGGTACCGGGTAGCAGTGTCTAAGGTGCGAGGAGTCTGATACTTCAATCGACTATTTTAATAAATAGAAATAATATTCCCTATATCAGCATCATCATCATTTCAGTCTATCACTAGTCCACTGCTGAACAAGGGCGTCCCCCATAGATTGCCGCAAAAATTAGTAGCTCTCATTTAGGGGAGATTTTGCCATAGTTGCTACGCTTGGCAGGCGGGTTGGCAATCGCAGTTTATTTATTCAGATGTTCCAGATGCTGCTTCCCATCTCCTGGTTTGTATTTTCCCTTTGTCGACTTTTACGAAACCCATGGGTTGAGATTGGGACACAGGATTCCGTATATGTATAAGGAATAATTAGTATTTTCCGTAGTTTTAAAATCAGTTTATATTTAAATAATTATTATAAAATTGTATTGTATTTTAATAGTCTCTCCTGGATATTTTAATAGGTTTCTGAATATTTTTTGATTAATATGATATAAAATAATATAATTAAGAATTAAGAAAATATTAAGAAAAAATATTATATTTAAATATGTTATATTTTAATATTATAATATTAAAATATAACTTTGTGCTTATAATTGGGAGTTTATTAGTTTATTTAGTAATTCTAAACATATTTTGGACAACTGCATAACTCATAATATTGTTTATTATTAATAGTAGGTCATCACTTAAGCATTAGAATTATCTTGGGTTATCTGGGTTTCATTTGAACTTTGTTATCCGTCTGTCAAACACTATTTTATTGTAAGCTATCAAACATCTTTTACCTCTAAAGAGTTTGTTTTTGTACTATTTATTGAAAATTCAATAAACCCTTTTCAAATATCCTGAAACATTTTCATAGATTCATAAATACTCAAAACTTTACAATGTTATCTTTCCAAACTGTGTTTTACAAACTAATAGAGTCTTACAGGAATGTTTAGTAAACTTTAGTTTTATAGGAACCTTTGTTGATCATGTGCATAGAACAAAGAGTAATTGTAAATAAGATAATCAAAATTCAGTGGTTAATCATCATGTTGATGTTGCCTGATGACTGTTCAGCATGATTAATAGATAGATTGATTTATAATGAACAAAT
Organism: Luehdorfia chinensis; assembly: GCA_019845155.1. Lineage (NCBI taxonomy): Eukaryota > Metazoa > Arthropoda > Insecta > Lepidoptera > Papilionidae > Luehdorfia > Luehdorfia chinensis. The sequence goes on along the minus strand of JAHVAK010000025.1, from coordinate 6,642,873 downwards.
AAATGAAGAATTATAATGTATAAATAAAAGTTTTTAATTTTTTTTCTATTTATTTCTTAAGTTACTAACACACAGACATCACAAGAGACTGGTGTTTCAAAGTAAAGACATCAGTTCTTAACTAGCTATCAGTACCCTTCAAACCGAAACGCAGTAATGTTTGCACACTACTGGTTCACGGCAGAATAACTGACGCTGCGGTGGTACCTACCTTTTGTTAACGTAGAAAGAGACGAGGTGAGCAAAACGTTCACCAGATGGTAAGTGAAATGTCCGCCCATGACATATGCTGTGTTACCCAGAAAATTTATGTGTGGCCCATCCCCTGAGGACACCCCAGGGCCAGGCCACTGCCGTGAAGCAGTAGTGTGCAAACATTACTGTTTCGGTTTGAAGGGCACTGAGAGCTAGCGTAATCACTGGGCATATGAACTTAAGAACTGATGTCTCAGGGTGACGGGCACAGTGTGGTGACACCACTCAGAAATATTCTGGGTGACACAGCTTTTGTTATGAGCAGACATTGCATTTACCATCAGGTGAACGTTTTGCTCGTTTCGTCACGTTCTCATATAAAAAAAATCACTACTGGTAATACCTACTTACCAGTAGTGATTTTTGTGACTTAAGACGGATTCCTGCATAGGAATCGTACAATACTTTGAACATTTGTTCAAATCACCCGTAATGGTTATCAGTGCACTGCTGGACATAGATCTGAAGCAAACGAGTAAAAATTATAAATATGTAAATAAACTATTACTCGTGCAGTTTTCATATTAATAGCTTTAGTAATTATTAGATGATAAATATTTTTTTATTACATCAAGCAAAACGTTCACCTGATCGTAATTGTAACGTTTGCTCATAACAAATGCTGTGTCGCCAAGAACACTTCAGTGTGGCACCACATTGCGCCTGTCACCCTGATACATCAGTTCTTAAATCTCATATGCCCAGTGATTACACTAGCTCTCAGCTTACTTTCAGACAAACAGTAATATTTGCAACTAGTGCTTCACGTCAGAATAACCCTGGTGTGGTGGTACCTACGTTAGACAGATCATTTGTTTATGATATAGTTGTAAATATACAAATAGCAAGAGTAGAATAGGCAAGTTCATAGACTATAGACAGGTTATTTCATATATTGTTATTATGTTTGATATGGATAAGCTGCAGAACTCTGTCCAGTTTTGCGCGTCGCTGGATGCGGATGCAGTAAAATAAGACTCACAAAAAAAATTGTATGAAATCACAGATTTTAAAAGTAGCCTACATGAAATTATAACATTTTGGGTAATTTGATAATAAACGCATGGTTTTAATACTAAAAATGCCATGATAGCTGTTATGTTCTCGTGTTCTAATTTTTTGTTACTAAGTATATATATCGCAATGACTCGGGTTATACTGCCCATTAATTCAAGATTATTACATGTAACTATTGTAAATAAATAATTATGTAATATAGTGAAAAAGTAATATATTATCACCGTTTTTCGTTTTATAATGTCAGTTCATATCTTACTCCATCGTAATAGAGCCAAATTTTGCACTCTTTGCGCCCTTTTGGTGTTATAACTTCATCAGTTTGGAAATATATTTCCTTTCTTTTGTTGTCTACTTTATTTCCGATCCTGTGGGGCTGCCAATTTCCGTAAAACGGGTTTCCTTTTATTGGTCTGATTTTTATTTGTTTGTAGGCTGGTTTTCTTTTGTAAAACGGGTGGGGCTTCGAGTAGTCTGTGTAGTATGGACTTTTAGTGATATGAGGAGAAAATGCAGGTATTGAATCTTGTATTGTATTCATACTCCAATATGGATTCGGTTTAAATACATACTCTGGAGTCCCATATGGATAGGGACTCCAATTGTATGGATTAAATTGGTCTTCATTATATGTTTTATGGACATCAGATCCGTGGAACTGGTGAATTGCGTTAAATGAGTTTGGAAGTGTTTTTTGTTTTTTACCAATCATTAATTCAGCTGGTAAATAGGTCACGTTATTTTCTCTGTTTTTACTTACTTTGCGATTTATAAACTCTTTAGAAAGAAGTGGAAATAGACTTGCCGTTTCCATTAGTAGGTCAGGGGCACCATTTTGTGTAAGCTGAATTTTGTTCGGTCCTATATCTTCTGAGGTATTTGCTTCTTTATTTTGTCTGTTGTAGTCTTGATTGCAAGGAATAACTTCATCAGCGGCATTTTCTGCCCAGTCTTCTTTAATCATGTCAGAAGCTTTTTCGGCAATCATGATGATTGGTGCATTCGTATTTCCACTGACGATTGTAGGCATAATGCTCCCATCGACAACTCGTAAACCCCTGACTCCGTATACCTGTGAATAATTTTTTGAAAATATTAATATAAATCGAGATGATAAGAAAGACTGAAAGAGTCCACTTTCAGCGCCATCACATATGTTTCAAGTTGGGGTAAAGAGGCCCGGGAACCGGCAAACTAGAATCATGTTCCATTGCGAACTGTACGAAAATATGCCTACTCTATTGTTATTATTAAATATTAACTTACTCGCAATCTTGGATCAACGACTGCATCAGGGTTGTCTGCAGGACCCATAGAGCAAGTGCCTACAGGATGGTAGATCGTCAGTGAATGGTGTCGAGCTTGACATTCTAAATGTTCATCGGACATAAGGTCGTGTTGAGTACACCCAGGGTTCCGGTACGGGTTAGGCCGTGCATTGAGCTCCTTGAGGGCAGATTGCTGAACCAGCGCTTGAACGATTCGAGCTCCTTCGATCTGAAATGTTATTAAATATGCTGGTAGTTATAAGAGGCAACAAATAATTCTATTGTTTCGATCTCACTTACTCGTTTATACACTGTATACTTTCCATTTCATTGTTTTGTAACAGGTGTCAGCATAATATATTACGTATTGTGAGCATTTTTTTCTATTGAAGGAGTTTACTCCTTTAGAATTGTTTTTATTTAAAACCCCCAGTACGAAAATTTAATCGGTAGTAAAATCGATCGTTAACAAAAAGCGTTAAGTTTTTGTTGGCGGCATCTAAGCAGAATATTCAAAATTTAAGTAACTTTTCGTAACATTGTAATATACGTACGTTAAAATAGATGGCCGCACAACATACATGATTTACGTATAATATTTTATCGAATCAATATGAGCAACAAACTTTAATGGGGAGGTCTATGTTTAGCAGTGCACTAGTGATAGGCTGAAATGATGATGATGATAGGCTATGTCTATCTGCAATAGTGTGGCCAATATTAAAATAATGGTTCCGACAATTCAGTGGCTCTTAATACAGAATTTTTATACTACATAAACTAAAACTGATATATATATTCGGTACACGCATAAATTTATCGATATAAATTGAATGCGCTTTCCTCTTATAATTATATTTTTAATTATATTCTAACATTCCGACTAAAATTTCCTTCTTCATTTGCAATACAATCGTAATAGATTTACATTGTATTAAATACATATTATTATTTATATATATTTATCTGTGGGATAGTATATATTTGTTTTATTGGAAAAAGTGACGAAACGAGCAAAACGTTCACGTGATGGTAAGTGCAATGTCTGCCCATAACAAATGCTGTGTTACCCAGAACATTTCTGTGGGACACCACACTACGCCGGTCACCCTGAGACATATCTCTCAGTGCCTTTCAAAGTTTCAACTTCAACTTCTACGTATATGTATGTTTATATGTGAGATTGTCGTGCAAAAATGATAGTGTGCCGTGTGGTAGCGGCTTAAGAGAATCTACCACCCCATCTCATCCCGTGGGTGTCGTCAAATTGGACAGAGGGAACATTAAAACCAGAAGATGGGCAGCACCATCTTCCTGTAACATCAGAATAAATAAATTAACCAACCCAACCCGCCCTTTCCAAGCGTGGCAACTATGGCAAAATTCCCCCCAAAATGAGAGCCACAATCTTTTTTAGCAATCGGTGGGGGAGGCCTATGTTAAGCAGTGGACTAGTGATAGGCTGAAAAAATAATTATATAATGAATATTTTCTTATTTACCAATATTTTTATATCCATGGGCTCCCTGAAATAGTTGGGATATATTCGTGGGGGCGTGTATGGATTGCCATCTTTAAGTTTTATATAACCACGACTTTTAGGTCTCAGAAGCAGTGGGATAATTGAAAATGAAGGCTCAAAGAGAATATCCTCATATAATTCGGCATACGTTTCGTCCGTCAGTCCATTAGCTCGCTTTCCAAATAAACCTCCGTCCATGTTATCCGCTGTAGGAGCAATAAACAATTGTATATCCGGGTGATCTTCTGCATGATCCTGGTATTTTGAATTAACAAATGCCATCGCTTCTGCCTCCATCATACTGTACAAGGGACCTTTTTTATTGACTATGAAATCTATGAGGTTTCCAAAAGACCATACTGTATTTAAATTAAAACAGTAGTCTGTCCCATTATTATAAGGATTGTCAAATAGAAAGGAATGGCCACCCATTGCTACATGATCTTGAAGATTTTTCCCAACTCCAGGAAGATTTACTATTGGGTAAATCCCCACCTCTTTTAAATGTTCACTGTCACCAATTCCTGACAGCATCAGTAATTGCGGTGATTGAATAGACCCAGCCGATAAAATAACTTCTTTGCTAGCTTTAACTATTCTCATTTGACGTTCCTTGACAAATTTAACACCATATGCTCTTTTATTTTCGTCAATGAGTATTTTTTCTACAAATGAGTGAACGCTAATATGGAGGTTAGGTCTCTTACCAGCAGGTCTTAAATAACCCTTAGCAGTACTGCATCGGAGGCCGTCTCTTAACGTAGCGTGAGAACGTGTAAATCCGGTTTGAAATGGTCCATTGACATCTATTATTTTATATCCAAGTTGCTGGGAAGCTTCTAATATTTTTCCTGTAATTGGTTGCTCATAAGCAAAATACTCTATAGATATGGGTCCCCCAACTGCGTGGTATGCATCAGTTTGGTATTCTGGTATCCTCATATCTTCCGATTTTAGGAAATATTTTAGGACTTCACTATAAGACCAGCCTATGTTCCCCATGTTGGCCCAGTTGTCGTAGTCACGTTTATTTCCTCGTATATACAACATCGCATTCAAAACACTGGAACCACCGAGCACTTTTCCACGTGGCCACTTACATCTTGCGTCCACCATACTCAAACAATATTCTTCACTTGGCTCCGTCACGAACTGCCAATCTATGGATGATGTTTGTAAAGCAGGAAATAACGAAGGAACATCAGATAGGACGTTTTCATCCTGTCCGGCTTCTAGTAAAAGAATGGTCCACTCGGGGTTTTCTGACAACCGGTTCGCTACAACCGCTCCTGCTGAACCAGCACCTATGATAACAAAATCATAGCAATCGTAGAGTTCATCAAACGGATGGTCTCTGACGCGATGTTCTGCATCTTCCATGTCGGGTCTGTATAAATGTATAGCCATACGGAGTAATATCATGGCTCCGAGACCTGGTAATAGTCCAAATGTAATCCTCGTGCTTGATACCACGGACTTAATAGAAAACTGGCTGTGACTCGACATGATTCTAAGTAAGTAATAAGTCCGATTGAATGAATTGTCGATTGATATGCTGAAGAATTGAATGGCATTTGATTCAGCAGATTTTTACGGTGTAGCAACTTATTGTTAGCTTCGGGTCAGGTTATACTTTTTATATTACAGACTAATGCAAAATGATTAAGAAATAAATTTTTATTTTGTATTGCTCGGAAAACTTGCAACAGGTAATGGTAACATTCTTTCCGATTTCCACCACGCTGTAATCTTTCAGTTATTACTATAAGCCTTCACCCCTTAGATGTAATAATATAGCGTTGTAAGTTATTATATAGCGTTGTAAGTTATTATGTGTTACAGTCGCAACTCATAACCGGTCAAAACCATATTTGACGGTAAAAATCAGTCTTAAGTGGTTTTGACCAAGGACGTTGGTTTGACATATTGTTTTGACTAATGGCGTTGGTCAAAACCACTTTGTCAGTGACAATATTACTAAACTCAAAATTTCGTTTTTAGTAATGTATATTTGTAGTATATTTGCGAAGAAATATAAGCGAGGCTGTAATTTAAACCCATGACCTGCGATTTAACAGTAGCCATCATTGCTGCGTCATGCAGTCGTCAATAATAACATTTATAATTAACAAGATAGTCAGGTTTGAGCGTAATGCCAAGGCGTTTTTAAACACTATATTTAAAACTGATTTAAAATAAAGACAGGTCTTGACAGAGTTATATGTCGTTTAATATTGAATGATCTTAATCTTATTGTTATTATGTTGCTCTCACAAAAATGCTATGTCACTTTATGCTATAATTTATACTATTACTTACTTTACTTTACATAATGCTTAATACGTACTTAGTTCTATGTGCTGTCTAGTTAAAGTGACTAGGCAACGTATCTGAGGATAGAACTCCTCTCTCATCAAGAGCGGAATTAGAGGACAAAACAGGAGCTGAATAATTACGCAGTTTAGAAATAATACTTAATCTTAACTATAAAATGCAAAGGATTATGCCTATAACTAGAATTACATAAAGTATTAAAGTATGTAAGCTAACTTAAGGCATTTCACTCTTCACTTTATCACGACTTTCACTATTGGTTTTAAGAGTCATAGATAATAGTTTCAGATCATCTAGTATAAGGTTTTTAATGTTAACACTTAGTACTTCTCCTATGTTAACTGCAAGGGATACGCAACGGGTAAGATTTGTATGAAATCCCATCAGCTGCTCAATACAAGTATTTTCAGGATATGGCACTAGGTCGTCTTCTGTACACAAAAATTGATCGGCACCAGTGGACTGCTTGTATAGTTTCGCCGCAGATAAGTACTTTAAACCGTTCACCAAAAGGTAAGGGTATTTAGGAATAATATTTTTTTTTCAGTTTCAGAGGAACTGTAGACGGGTAAGAGATAAATTTTAAAATAATTATGGTAATAATATATTAAGTATGGTTATATATCATAGGAATTTTTACTTACTTTTACTTTACTTATTTTTACTTAGGCTTTAACTTCTATCATTATTTCTAAGTTAACCAAGTTACTTTCTGTTGCTGAATACATTAAATTGTCAAATTTGGATATTGACTGAAAAAAATATAATAGCTCAGTTGAATTAACAACAGATTGACGAAGGACAGAGACTTTACTGTAGGCGAGTGCAGTTTCAATTAGTTTCAATTTCTCTTAATTTATTGTAGATAGTTCGGAAATTACTTATAAATGTATTAAATAAACGTAGAATATAGGTAGCATAAATAGAGTTTTCTTCTTTAGTAAATAGATTTTTGAATATTCTTTCTACACGTTTTAGCAGTTCATTAAGATTTAAAGTATTGTTATGAAGGGTCTCTGTGTCATTAACATTATCAAGCATTTTGGAAACCAGTGTTATTTTCCTATAGGTGATGATGGTTTTTGTTTTGTAATTGAGAGATTAGTGAGTCGTAGAGAACTGCATCTTTGTGATCTAGATTACCGGTTACGATTTTAATTATCGATCCTAAAGGGTTTAAAAGACCTCTTTTTAAACTTCTTGTTGGACCCAATTGTCTAAATTTCTCGATAACCATATCACGCAAGTAATTACCTTGAGATTTAATATATAGAAATTCGTATTTTTATGGTTTATTAGAATCTACTAGCTTTAAAAACTCATTAAAACTGATTCTCATCCTTTCTTTTCTAAAACTTTTTCCTTTTTTAACAAAAGTTTTCTCACATATATGTTCATATAGATGTTTGGTACGTTTGGCATGATCTTTAATTAGTTGCTGAAGAAAAGATTTTTCAAAATCAATGTCAAATATTTGACCGGAATCGGTGTGTCCAAAAACTACCTCGAATGGCCGTGAAACCGGTGGCCGTATGGACAGTATTATTATATGCAAGAATTGAAAAAGTCATAACGAAGTAAGTTACTTTGCTAAGTAACTTACTTTCCTTCATTATAATGGATTTCCGCAAAGTAACGCCTGATTCTATTAACTAAAGTCATAACGGACGCCGCGGTAGTGCATTTTTTTCATATTTCAAAGTATATAAAGTATTTTGTTTTATATTTTATGTATTGTTTTAAAAAGTTTTTAATTAATTTATCATTGTTAACACGTAAAATATTTCTAAAATGTTCTGTTTATCGCGCGACAGGTTTCAAACTTGGATATCGTTGTTAAACCACTAAGATTTGGTTCGGTTTAGTGTCAATTGCTTCCTGCAGTATGGGGATACCTGATGTTTCTAATTCTACTGCAGAATGGGCTGTCTCGGTACTGCTGGTTATTGTCGGTAATTGATACGCAGGGGTTAGTCGGTCAAGTTCAATTATAGGGTTTATTGTTGCCGTGCGAGATGAATCTGATATAGTGATAGTCTCTTCGGAGTATTTACGTTGTGAAGTAGCCAGTCCTGCATATTTAGTCAGTCACTTCGTCTCAAGTATTGTTTCAGTCTTTGTTCTTTATCGTCTACATTTACCTTTAGGGAAAGTTTATTGTCGGACTCTAAGTCATTAAGTTTTATTTTTGATAAGGCATCGGCATTTGTATTTTGTTTGCCGTTTTTGTATATGACATTAAAATCATATTCCTGCAATCGTAATCTCCTCGTATATGCTTTTAGAGAGTAGAGCCACGCTAAGGGTCTATGATCTGTGTAAATTTGGTATTTTTGTCCATATAAATAAGGCAGAAGTGTTATACTGCCCAGATAATTGCAAAAAGTTCCCTTTCTATCGTACTATATCGTGTTTATGTATCGATAAGGGTTCTACTACCATATTCAACAAGCTTATCACTGCCTTTTGGATCTTGGGATAGTACAGCACCCATGGCTACTATTGAGGCATCGGTAGTAAGGATATATGGTTTATTTGCATCGGGATATTGTAGAAGAGGGGCATTCGTCATAAGCGCTTTACACTTTTGGAAAGCATCGATGTAATTTTGGTCTATAACTATTTTGTTTCTTTATTTAGACACGCCTGATGCATCCGGCTTCTTTGGTACGAGATGTGCGAACTCCATGGAGAATAAGACTCCTGGATTACATTGTCTTTTAATAGCTTATTTACTGGTCTTTTTATTTCGTCTGTTTGAAACTGTGCTTGTCTGTCTGTATGGTTTAAATAGGATCTTCGTTTTTTGATCGCCAAAGTCCTAGTTTCAGTAATATTCTTTAGTTCCGCTCACATAAAAAGGGCCGCCGTGCTCGCTGATAAGCGCAGCTGCAGTCTGTGAGGCGACTAATTATGGAATGCATGACGAAGACACGTTGCTGTCTGTCGCCTCCGAATTTAGGTAGTACATATTCGCACTTCCTAATAAATAAATTAAGGTGGCGTTTATCTCCATTAAAGAAAGGAATGATTTTTAACATTTCCGTTGGGATAACGAAGTCTTTTATTTTTAGACATATACATAGACATTTTATTTAATTTTTATTTAAATACGCATAACACACAAAATACAAAATTAAAATAACACACAAATTACATATAAAAATTAAAAGGAATATTGTTTAAACTATATCACGTAATTCTATTTTTTTTTTTAATTTAATAATATAGAAAACTACTTCACTACTAATTCATTTATTTTATATTTGATTAAACCAGAAAACGTTATAACCAGAAAGGACTAATCTCAAAATAAATCAGGGTAAGGATACGAAGGATGGTGAATAGTTGTACTCAGCAGACTTCTTCCATCTCCTGCACCTCTTGAAGCTATTCTTCTTGACAACATTTGTTTTGGTTTGAGGATATCACGAACGCAGGCTCTGCAACTGTAAACGAGGACACCGCGATATAACATGCGTTTAACCGTTGAGATCCTACTGGCTGCGCTAGTCAGGTTGGAGCATGATGCCAAGGCGTTTTTAAAAATTAAATTTAAAACTAATGTCAAATATAGACAGGTCTTGACAGAGTTAGATGTAGTGTAATAATGAATGATCTTATTCTAATTATTACAACAGTGCTCTCACAAAACTGATTACTATTACTTTACATAATGCTCAATAAGTACTTAGGTCTATGTGCTGTCTAGTAAAAGTGACTAGGCAGCTTATCTGAGGATATAACTAGATCGATATTCATCGTATAATGCGAAGCATTCAAAGTCATACATAAAAAGAAAAAAAAATCAATCTTTAAAAATGTATGTTATAAAGTCATTAATACGTTTTCTGTCTTCTACTACTCTGCATTACTCTGTCTTTGTTGTCAGCAATTGAACAAAGTTCCACTCGGATGTGTTTTCAATGCACCTGTGACATGCGATACCCGTTTATCGTGACTCGAATAATCAATGAAATTTTTCTACTCCGGGTAGATATATCCTACTAATACATAATTAATATGCAATATTTGTTTGTTATTCACTAACTCAGGAAAGTTTTAACATCGTTTAAACTTTACTCAGTGAAGAAAATAAGATAGACACATACAGTCACGCCTTTTTCCCATATAGTGGGTAGGGAGAGGCCACTCACGTAGCCCACTTTTCACCATCGCGGGAAACGAGATGTGTCGCGTGGCGAACCACGTCGCCGCCGTTTTGGTACGAGTAAAAAAATGCTTACTCCCTATTGCTCCCACGAGCAGTAGATTGACAGAATTCCATGTTATGGTATTTTTCTGCACGAATAAATGCTGTTCGTACACTACCTTAGTCGCCTCTTACGATACCTCGGTAGGAAAGAGGTAGATGCTATTCTACTTCTGCCGGACAACTACCTACCTTTAAAGAATTACAAAATATAATATATTTTTCCCAACATTAGTTTCTATTTCTGCGTAGGAGAAGCCACTACAAAAAGATTGTGTTAAATAAAAATTACGGTTTTTGTTTTTCATTGTTTTATATTGGTATTAAACAAAAATAAATTAAGTTACAGTAAAATTAGTTATTTACAGATATGTAATGTCATTTAATACTGTTTCAAAAACTAAATTATGTATAATAGGTTTGTACATTTAACAGGCGTAATATCTAGACATTTTTCGACGCAGCCAAAATTCTTTTATCATGTCGCTACCTTTCTCGCCGATCATGATGATTGGGGCGTTCGTATTTCCGCTGACTAAATTTGGCATGATACTACCATCTATAACACGCAAACCCTTTACTCCGTACACTCTGAGCTCATTATCGACTACGGCTTCTGGGTCCCAGTAAGGCCCCATCTTCGCCGTGCCGACTGGGTGGTAAATTGTACAAGTATACTGCCTGATCATGCACTCCCAGTACGAGTCTGTGTACTTATGTATTTTTGAACACGCAGGAAATACATGCTGATTTAATACGGACCCATGCCGTTGAAAGGCTTTAGTTCTGGATAAAGCAACTGCGATTTTAACGCCTTCTATCAGCGTCTTAACATCTCTATCGTCAGTCAAATAGTTTGGATAAATGTAAGGGTAATCGTATGGATTTGCGCTCCGAAGTTGTATGAATCCTTTGCTTCTCGGTCGTAATAACATAGGGATTATGCTCCATACATCCATGTTGTTTATAGGACGGAATACAGCGTCGTAAAACTCATCTGTTAAGCCGTGCACTTTACGCAACTGTTCGCCTCCATCAGAGTTCGTTGCGCCCGAAATGAAATGAAACTCAATATCGGGGAAATCTTCAGAAGCGTTCACATACTTTGTGTTGACAAACGCTACGCCTTCCACACCTCCCATAATGGTCAATGGCCCTTCACCGAGCACTGCGTACTCCATCAAAGTGCTGACAGTGTGAAGTCGGTGCTCCACTATGGAAATCTTTTTATTGACCATGAACGCCAAGCCACCCAGTCCGATGTGATCCTGAAGATTTTTACCCACTCTCAAATTTTGTATTAAAGGAATACGATGTTTTGTTAGCTCCTCTGCTGGTCCTATTCCAGATAGCATCAGCAATTGTGCGGAATTTATAGTTCCGCCGCATAAAATAACTTCTTTCCGAGCTCTGACACGATGTATCATTTTATGACGTACAAATTCAACACCAAAAGCAATTTTCGTTCTCGGATCTATTAAAACTTTGGTGACGAAAGAATGCATCGCTATGTGCAAATTGCTCCGATCTTTTGCTGGTCTTAGGAAAGCTTTCGCTGTAGAGCATCGGCTACCGCGTCTAGTAGTTCCCTGAGCCACCATGAAGCCCGTCTGATTTTCACCATTAATATCTCTATTTACATATCCCATTTCTAGGCCACCTTCGATGAAACTCGAAACCAGTGGAGTGTGGTACGGAGCTTCTGCTACTGTTAAGTATCCACATGTGCCATGGTATGGTGTATGTGCTAAATATGGGTTATGATTGTCTTCGGATTTCTTGAAATAGTATAGGACATCATTATATCCCCAACCTTTGTTTCCCATCGACTCCCAAATGTCATAGTCTCTTTTGTTACCACGTAGGTATAGCATGTAATTTAGTACCGAGCTACCTCCCAGAACTTTTCCGCGAGGCCAATTGCACCTTCCTCCCTCCATAGCTGCAATAATATATTTTTTAAAGTAAAGCATAATTAGCGCCTATTTAATTCATCTAACAAATCGAAAAAAAAATAAAACGCTGCAACTGCCTTGCTATTGTATGTATATAAACAACGAGTGGCAAACTCGTTGTTTATGGTACAAACGGATTGTCAAGTGTCTCCATGACTTTAAACAACATCATTCATCATCATCACTTCAGCCTATCACTACTTCACTGCTGAATATAGGCCTCCACCATATATTGCCACAAAAGTTTGTAGCTCTCGTTTCGGGTGGTATTTTGCCATAGTTGCCACGCTTGGCATGCGGGTTGGCAACCGCAGTTGATTTATGCAGATGTTCCAGAAAGATGCTGCTGCCCATCTCCTGGTTTTAATTTTCCCTCTATCGACTTTTACGACACCCACGGGTGGAGACAGGGTGATAGATTCTCTTAAGCCGCTACCATACGGCGTGTGGCACTTTAAACATTCTTTGTATGTTATTCTATTATGATAGGAACTACAACTTAATTTCTTGCTTTCTTTCAGACTCCTATGCAGGAATCTGTTTAGGTAGGTACCACACCAAGGCCGGTTATTCTGCCGTAAAGCAATAGTCTGCAAACATACGTGTTTCGGTTTGTAGGGTACTGAGAGCTAGTGAAATCACTGGGCATATGAGACTTAAGAAATAATGTTTCAGGGTGTACGGCCGCAGTGCGGTGAACACAGAAATATTCTGAGTGACACAGCATTTGTTATGGGCAGACGTTGCACTTATTTAGGTGAACGTTTTAGATTGGATGATGGTTATTATTGTTGCTTTCGTCAAGTGCGGTGCTCTAAAATAGCTTAGTAATACACAGTCATTTAAATTTTTTAAATCAGATCTTTGCAAATTAACTTTCTTTAGTTTTTTAGGTTTATTTTATACATATTTTGCGCATACACTCGTAGCACTATAGCTACGAGTGTATGCGTAAATGCAGAGGCACTCTCCTAATACGAGTACATCCGCGTCTGACATTACTTCGTTAAGATCGGAAGTAAACTAGAACGCTGTGTCTGAGACACGGTTACAATAACAACTCAAACAATCAATAATTTGTGTTTCTGCACAATTGAGAATCTCGAATCCAGGACAGAAACCAGGTATTCTGACCTGATATATCATACATACATATAGTAGATTACTAACACGATTCCTTTAATTACTTCTTTTAATCAATTACTTAAACAGAATATGGCAATATACTCGTTTAACAAAATATTAATAGAATCAGATATACGCAGGTAAAACACTTCGCGGATATCCATTACATGCGGATCTTAGCAAATTAACTTTTATTGATTTCGTACCAAGACATGTGGTGCCCTGTGGTTCAGTCTTATAACCCCAGTCCAGTTTGCTGAGCTGCAGATATCCTGCAAGTAGAGGGACATCGGATATTTCGGTCTCATCTCCACCTGCTTCTAGGAGCAGTATTTTCCAGTGACTAATTTCCGAAAGCCTATTTGCTACTACTGCGCCTGGAAAATAAAATAATGTAAATATTACCAAGTGTTTCTCATATTAGAATCCATATGGAAATTTATTTGCGACTTATAATATGTTCCCAGTTATTTAGGACTACGAGTAATTTTATACATACGTGACTAAAAAGTATTGCTTTAAAAATAATTGAACATTAACTACCATAATATATTACCATTATATATATATTTATATTTTGAAAACATATGAATGTTAAAACATTATTTGGAACGTATTTATTATCATGGCAACCGCATGGCTCAGTGCCTGCTAAGTATTCGGTCCCGGATTCGAATCCTTACCGAAGCCAATATTTGTGCACGCACAAATCATTGGATTTCGAGTCGGGTTGCATTGTCATTATCTCGTGTCTCTGACACTGTGTTATATCGTGTTTCCGTTGGTAAAAGGAAGGTAAAGACGAACGTGTCCGTTGTGTTGACTTTAATACTTATGGCATATATATCCTACCCAGGTGACACTTTGTTGTGACTTTGTTGTATGTATAATAACATACATACATACAATCTCGCCTTTTTTTGTCATATAAGGCGTCGGCAGAGACCACACCCACCATTCGTCCCCGACGACAAGACGTGTCGCGTGGCGAACCTCGTCGCCGCCATTTTGGTACCAGTCCGAAAATTATCATTCCCCATTGCGTTCTTACGAGTAGTATAATGACAGCATTCCATATTATAGGAGGATATGAATAAAGGATGTCCGTTCAAAAACTTTTTCGCCTCTTATCACACTTCGGTAGGAAAGAGGTAGGTACTACTCTGCCGGACACCTTTTCTATTTGATATAAGTGACGGAACGAGCAAATCGTTCACCTGATGATAAACGCAACGTCTGCCCCTTACAAACGCTGTGTCAATCAGAACATATCTGTATGGCACCAAACTGCGCCCGTCACCCTGAGATATAAGTTCCTAAGTCTCATATGCCCAGTGATTACGCTAGATCTCAGTGCCCTTCAAACCGAAACACAGTAATGTTTGCGCACTACTGCTTCACGGCAGAATAACTGGCCCTGGGGTGGTACCTACCTAGACGAATTCCTGCATAGGAATCCTACCACCAGTACTATCGCGACGTAAGTGATACATTAAAATGAACCATCTAAAATGAAATATATCGCTTCTATGTTGTATGTTTTTATAGATCGTTTTTATAATAAAATACTTACTGACCGGCAGAACCCGCGCCAACTATTATGAAGTCGTACTCTGGCAACAAGTGCGTGCTGTCCACATTCATGGGCTTTCCCTCGGGGTCCGTTTGATCGTATTGGTAGTACGCTATCGCTGCTATTAACATTGGGATGAACCAGGCAACCTTAAAAAATGAGACAGGAAGGAAAATATATAAACTTTCCACACACCAGGCAAGGTACAAGAGCATATACCCGTACTTCATTCGAAATTTTCATATAGAATTTTACAGAAAATGGACGCAAGTCTGAGCCTTCCATTTTAAGGCTATAGAAGATATATTCTAAGGCATAATATATTAAGAATCTTTCACTCAGAACCTACTATTATTGATCCACCGCAACTTACTACATTGGTACGACTCGTGGTTTAATGTTTCGGTCTGAAGGGCATTGATAACTAGTGTAATACATACATACATAAGATCACGACTGTATCCCATAAGGGGTAGTCAGAGACTGGGTACTCACTGCAAAAGCAGATAACTGCCACAATCCACTTTTCACCAAAACAATATAATGCACTTGGTGTGATAGGTGGTGAGCCCATCGCCACCATGCGCTGTTGGGTGCACAGTGCAGTTCCTTACTCGCCTATTACGAGATCCATTGGATGAGATGGAGTGGTAGTATTCTTTTAACGAGCCGCCACCACACTGTAATAACTGGGAATATGACACTTGATGTATACGTATATCTTAGGGTGACGACCTCGGTGTAGTGCCACACAGAAATGTTCTGGATGGCACTGCATTTGTTATGGGCAGACGTTGCACTTACTAAGGCGAAAATTTTCTTCTAAAAAAAATGTCTTTGTCTCTGGATATGTACGGAAGGTGTTTCTGTTGTTTTGTTCAGATATGAATAAACATTGCAGTCATTCAAATGTGTTGTTGCCAGCGCGGTTATTTACATAACTAGGTAATATGAAACTTTGCATGCGGACCTTGGGTAAATTAACTTTGATGTTCAAATTTATAACGTATTCTAAGAAAGCAACGTTCAGTGGGTAAGAGGAAAGACAACTTTTGTGTTGTTTTCGCAAAATGACTAACTATTTCATCAACATACTTACCATTGCAACCTGTTTTTAACCGACTTAAAACGGACAAGGTTCTCAATTCATCTATATATACTAAATTTTATGTATTGTCGGGCTTATTTAATATTAAATTATTTGGTTATAAACCGATCTTAATATTTTAATATAAAGAGGGTATCGTAAGGATGGTCCCATATAAATTTAGTCAAGTTCTGATGATGGGATCAATGAGAAAATCATGAAAGTCTTATACGCATAAACATGTTTGGAGCTGCTGCGTTTAACTCGGTTTTTGATTAATAATTATTTGTACACTGATGATATAGAATGCTGAACATTTTGTTATGTATATCGTATACTGTGTAGTGCAGGCTTAAGAGAATCTACCATCTCATCCCGTGGGTCTCGTAAATGTCAACAGAGGGAAAATCAAAACCAGGAGATGGGCAGCAGCATCTTTCTGGAACATCAGAACAAATAAACTGCGGTTGCCACCCCGCCTGCCAAGGTGGCAAATATGGAAAAATCCCACCAAAATAAGAGCTCAAACTTTTGTGGCAATCTATGGGGCGGCTTATGTTCAGCAATAGACTAGTGATACGCTGATATGATGATAATGAACATTCTCTTCTACAAATAGACAGTAAGCACCGCAGTTACGGGGTTAAGCATCCATAGGTTAACATACAAGGAGTATGCGTATAAGTAATACGTAAGTATTACGATACCTATAAGTAGAGATGGAGTGTTTGTTTCTAGTACGGCGCCTCGTGGGCAAAAGTTTCGGTTTCTATTAAAAAATAATACATTAAAAAATAATACATAGGGTTTCTCCTTTATGATGAGTGCGTTTTGCAGACATGAATTTCATATGCGTAACACAACAAATGTTGACTCCGGTTGGGATTCGAAATCAGGACACGCGTGCGTAGAAGTCAGATACTCTGACCACGCAGTCGTGATACGTAATTCGCTTTGCTCGAGGCAAACACAATTGTATTTTTGTTTATGTGTTTGTCGTATAACTCGGGAATGACTTTAAAGTCACGTGTAAGTTTATGGAATAGTACCAAAATACAGTATTATATTTTTGTACTTCATATTAAGAATCTAGTTTACCTGCGTACCTGCGGCGGCGATAGCCGAGCCCGTGATTACGTCTGCAGCCACGTTCACTATAGCGCTCATATTGACTCTGAAAATAATAAATCATAATATTTACATATCGCATGGGACAAGGGAGGGACTATTTCAACTTTTTATTGAAATAGTTATTTATTATATTAACCCGAATATGAAATTCATCACGTTAATATTACCTGGGCGACAGATCGCCATCTTTTGAATTTGCTTATATTCATTTCCAATAATCGATATTTAGATACACTTTACAATATGCAACATTTCTTCAAAATCGTTAGAGACGTTTCTGAGTAACGATTTTTTTTTTATTAAAAAAAACGATGCCCCACAGTAGGATTTATCCTGAGTCGTGGGTGCGTTTTACATAAATAAATTCCACATGCACAAAAACCCAGACCCGGAACAACTATCTGTACGTCATACAAATATTTGTCCCGTGCGGGAATCGAACCCGCGACCCGCGGCGCAGAAGTCAAACGCTTATCAACTGCGCCAACCGAGCCGACGATTATATAAAAGTTTCTGGTTTAATAGTTCTTGTACATTGGCTGTTTATACCGTTCAATGATTAACCGTTAACAATATAATGTAGTGCCGAATGCCGTAGTGTACTGTCGTATACACGAACTGACAGCCGGAAAACGCGTGACAAATTATGATTTGTCATTTTGTGCGTAGGGACTTACATTTTACGTTCCAACACTATCGATAAACAATAGATGTTTCCTAATTAATTAAAGAAGTCACAGCAAGATATGGTTTAGATATATTATTCTTGAGACGTAGGTATTACACTGAGAACGTTGACCATATTCTCAATTTTTAATAATTGTCTTCGGCGTGGAAGGAAAACGTGGCAAATAAAACTGCATGACTTAAAAATATATATAATATTTCGAAAACGTGTGTATTCCGCTAACCCGCAATGGAGCAGCGTGGCAGATTCTTTCCGTCTCAAGCACACCACATAATGAGAACTTAATATAATAAAATGATACTTAAGATATTATATTATTTTATATTGCAGTTAATTTTACTAACCTAATCTATTTTTACATTGTATAATATTAGTTTCAAATACTACATACATTTTGATTTTTATTACTCATTATTGCATATTTAAGTTCACTACATTATTCCTATAATAAAATCATGTTCATAGCCTTATAACTGCGCATGCCGTGGCTACTTGTAATTAATGTAGCACAAGCAATGTAGTAATTCTAGACTTTATATTATTGATTAGACTGTGTAACATTGTAAGTAGCCCTTAAGTAATAAATAAATAAATAAATAAAAAATATATATTACTCGATCTTTACTTGGTCGGACAACATGTACGTCGTTCTGACAACTGGCGTTTATATGTATATTAATTACGGTATTAAATATAGCCACAAAAATAATGAGAACTTAATATTATATAATAACACTAGTAACTTATATTTACTTTATATGTTACTGTAAAACACCTTACCTTGGCAATCAACAAGTTTTTTCAAAATGATCGGGAAAGGCCTACCAGAGCAGAATAGCCTGACTGTGAAAGATGAATTGAAAACTCCAGTACTATACTGAGGAATACGAATCTTGAGAGCGTAAGAGGAACGAGGTTCACGGTCAAGAGTTGAATAAAGAAAGTTGAAGTTGTCTTTACCCTTAAGATAAGAAGGAGAATTGGGATCATTTAAAATAGGAAAAAACGGTTGGCAAGATTTTGTAAGTTTAGAACGAAATACAGAGATGTGGTCATATTTCCGTAAGTTGAAGATGAAGAAAAAAAAACTTGTTAAAGAAAAAAAACATATTTTGAAGACATGTGTAGTCCGCCAACCCGCATTGGAGCAGCGTGGCGGATTCATCCCTGCTCCAAAACCCTCCTGGAAATTAGAGGAGGCCTGTGCTCACCAGTGGGACATTTATAGGCTGCTATTTTACTTTTTTTAAATTTTACTCAATTACTTTACAAATGAAAAATATAGCTTGTCGAAAACTATGCTATTTGTAGGTAACTAAATCGTAAGATACAATGTTTAATTTTAAGATCATTCTGTATATAGACATTTGAATTCTAATTTGAACGAAACTACAAAGAAGATACGCTTTGTAACAAATTGCAGGTGACTTAGTAAAAATGTAATTCAATAATATTAGAAATTGACATCATACAGTAATTGTAAAGACACGAGCCGACTGAAAAGATTAATATAATACAAATATATATTTATTGAATTTTTGTTGAAAGTTAACGAGCACAGCTTGATTAGCTCAGTGGCTAAGCAACTGACTTCCGTGGTCGAGGTTTCGATTCTCGCACGAAACAAACATCCATTAGGCCTATAGATCGTTTTTTCGGGTCTGGGTGTTTGTGCCTAAAATTTATATATGTGAAACGCACTCACAATAAATGACAAACCTTTTTTAAATTAAAATTGTTTATTAACAGACAACAGAGATCCAAAATTGTTAGTGTTTTAAACTCCTTACATATTAAATTAGTACTTAACAACTAACGAGATTTGATTTCTTAAAATAAAAAAATAAAAACTACTGCAGTGGATTATTGTATTCTCTAGCCTATTAAAATTAAATTGGATCCGCAGAGCATTGTGAGACCTTTGTGTACATTTCAGCCACAGATTGCCCGAGTACAGTGATGTGTTCCTTGTGAAGATTTGATAAACACGTTAAGTAAAAGTAAAGTTTCAGCCTTTAAATGTCCCACTGCTGAGAGGGTTTTGGAGCTCGAAATATACAATGAAGTAAGAAAATTCAATCAAAAAAAATAATCAGTCTCGTTGGCGCAGTGGGGCAATTGGTGCCTGGGCTGCGGGTAGTGAATTCGATTTCTGTAAAGTAAAGTAACAGCCTATAAATGTCCCACTGTTGAGCACAGGCCGCCTCCTTTTATTTCTGGGAGGATTTTGGAGCGGGGAATAGTCCGCCACGCTGCTCCAATGCGGGTTGGCGGACTTCACATGTCCTTGAAATATTTCTATTCCTCGGACATGCAGGTGTCCTCACGATGTTTTCCTTCACCGCTAAGTACGTGGTAAATTAGCAATTGAAGATCAATTTTAGAGGTGCTGGCACCGGGGATCGAACCCAGGTTAATCGCTTACTATGAAATTAAAGGCGAGCACCAGGCCCAACACGTATCGTATGAAAACTTTTATAACATGTTTTTAAAACTGACTAAAAGTATAAAGTTAGTCATTTCCAAAATTTGTACCCAACTGACGAAAAAACAGACAGACAGACATGAAAGCGAGTTAATAATGAATTGTCATCCAGTTCTAAGCTACGCTTACAAGTTTCAAGTCTAGCTCCTCGGGAAGTTGCTTCATAATCAAATACTAAATTTGACCCGAACAGACATACACGAATATTAGCGAGTTAATAAAAACGTGGTAGAAATAGTACAATTATAAATTAGCTTTCTAGCAATTCCGAGGACGGTTATATGTCAGAAGAACAAACGTCACTTCGGATTTATTACAGTGTCATGAGTGTCCGTCTAAACGAGGCACTAAGACTTCATCGATCGCTTTGGAAACCAAGTTTAATAAAACCACGTTTTACCTTAACTGATTTTAAATGTATCATTTGATCTCGGATTTCGTGTAACCGATTTCACCAGCTCCATTTTGATCGCGTTTAGAAAAACGAAGTTTACATGAAATATTGTCAAATTCTAAAACAAAAACTTGATGTATTTCGTATTCTGCGACATCAAACAGCCTGTTTTTATACAATGGTTACATAAACAATACGAATTAAAAATAATTTTTGTTTTTACATATTTGTGCAATTGACAATGACCACTTTCTAAAGGCGTTTAAAGAGTGGAACGTCGAAAATTGGGCGTTCTGTATATTAATCGAGTTTAGCGTCAACTGCGTTCATTTGATGTTGATGAAATGCAAACTATGTATAACATTGACAATATTTGCGTCCATTACATAAATAAAACCAGAAACCATTTTGAACAATTATACTTCTTAATAAATACATCCTCGTGGCAATCGTCATAATATTGTCAAACATGGGTTAAGCGGGGTTTTAGAGAAATATTGAGAAAACCAGTAGAAGTTATTTAAAATGGCTGTTTAAAGATTTTAACACCTGTACTTAGACCTAAAATCCTTATGTAACTCAAAACTTTAATACGACTTTTCAAGCACCATCCTTAATCGTTCAGAGTGTAGAGGATGGTCTCAGTAGTTTTACGTCACATGTTCCAACTCTTCTTTGCCTTTATTTATCAGACTGTTAATAGTCCACTGCTGAAAATAGACCTCTCCCAAACAAAGGGAGTATTTGCCACAGTAACCACGCTAGGGCAGGTGGATTGATTGATGATCGCACTACCAGATACTTCACATCTCAGAATCTACTACCCATCGTGGGTTTATTTTAAGTCTGTCATTTTTTTACATGGTTATTCCGCCACCTTTCGGTAGCAGTGGTACTACCACGGGACGAGATGGGATGGCAGATTTTCTTACGCCGCTACCAATGCCCCGCACTAGTATCCTGTAGCGTGGGTGCATTTTACAGACATAAATTTATCATGCACATTACAATATTGCCACCGGCTGGGACTCGAACCCAGCTCCCGAAGCGTAGAAAAGGTACTCTGACCCACTAGCCTACGCGGTCGTCGAATCTCAACAACAAAACGATTCTGAGTGGACACACGACGATGAAATAAAAAGTAGGCCAGACAAAAACTGTCACCGTTACAAGACAACGTGTTTCGATGTCGGTGAACTGTGTCGGTAGCGGTCCGTCTGACTCACTCTGTTATGCGTGATGCGGAACGCTCGATTCGTACAAGTCGCTCGAAAGGTTCCGTCTATTTGTTTTTCTATACACAATTATTTACGTTTCTTCAGATACGAAATACAAAAAAATAATGTATATACGAGTATATATTTTTTTATTATATAAAACGCAACAAGTGCAACGTCTGCCCATAACATATGCTGTGCCACCCAGAACATTTCTGTGTGACACCTCATGTGCCCTGTGATTACGCTAGCTCACAGTGCCCTTCAAACCGAAACACAGTAATGCTTGCACACTACTGCTTCACGGCAGAATAACTGGCCCTGGGGTGGTACCTACCTAGACGGATTCTTGCTAGAATTATCATCGATATTAAACAGATCACATAAGGTAGTGTAGCCATTAAGTTCGCGGGTACTGGATTCGAATACCATCCGAAGCAAACATTTAACTGACTAAATCCGCGATAACCATACGAAAGGCGTCGTACAAAGAGGTACTCAATGATATGCGTTTAGCAACGCAGCGCTATGGCAACGCTAGGACCACCGCAAAGTCCGCTATTCTACCATCAAGAAGTAGCGTGTAAATATTACTTTGTTTCGGTCTTATCGAAAGAACTATGAGTGACGAGCGTAGTGTGGTGCCACAAAGTAATTTTCTGGTTGACACAGCATTTGCTATGGGCAGACGTTGCATTTACCATCAAGTGAACTTTTTGCTCGTCTCGTCACTTTCTGCTTTAAATGGAAACTATAATTGTTGATTAAGATAATTTAATTTGACATTGTTGTCCGATGAATCTGTAAAAACAAATTTGTTTGACACGTCATTCGGCTTTTAGTTATAGTTACTTTTATAATTATTAAAAAAAACGATACCCCACATTGGATTGCTCATATACTATGACGGTGTTTTACAGACATACATACCTCATACACAAACAACCAAACGCTGAACAGAAGCTCGTGTCTTTACAATTATTATCAACGTATTCTGCCAATTTCCAATATCGTTGAATTACATTTTCTCAATCGCCCGCTTTTTATTAGAAAGCGACACGCACGCAGAAGTTTTTCTTTATAGATTGATTCGTCGTTACGATCAGGAATATTAAGCGGTTCCGGTGAAAATAGCATGTGTTATGTAACACCAGTGTTGCGTTTAATTATGCTGCCATTGCGTTGTCCATGTAAAATAGATATTCTATTGATAACCCTACTTATCGGAACAACGTCCATGTTGTCCGACCACGTAAAGATCGAGTTACAAGTATCATTTTATGATATTAAATTTAATTAATTACGTCACGTGTGATGTGATACGACTGCAATTTGGGATAAATTCGCTTTCATATTGTTTTGCTTTCGTACTCAGAATACATTAAACGATGTATTGTATTAATATAAGACGATTGCATGACCTAGTGGTTAGAGTACCTGACTTCTACGCCGCAGGTTCTGGGTTCGAATCCCAGCGGAAAGCCAATGTTTGTGCAATAACAAAAATCGTTGGTTTTGGGGTTTGGTTGCGTTGTGATTGCCCCGTGTTTCTAACACTGCATCCTAGCCTAACTCCGATCTTATTACTACAGTCTTACATCGGGCGCGGATAGGTTCGGACGAGGCAGTGCCTCTTTGTTTGCACGTGTACTTGTGGCACTGTAATATCGGAAAGGAGGACATTTTCATCATTACATAGAGTCACGCCTCTTTCCCATTGTTATTATCTCATTCACATCTTTCGCTTCTTCAGTCATTAGTATTTTCATACAAGTTCGTCGGTTGCAGGTACTTTTGACGTGGCCTTTTCACAGAGCGACTTCAATCTGATCGTGATACGTCAACCCTTACCGGCTAGCCCATTCATACTCGCCTCATTAATCTGTTTCGTCAATCTTCTTTTATCCATCCTCTCTAAGTGTCCAAACCATTAGATAGCATTAATGTCGAACAAGAGAAATCTGATGTCTTCTGACATGTGGCAGAATTACCATCTCGAAAAGACGTATTCTCTCCTTCTTCGCTTCGAAAAGGGTTTTTTTTATAGGAGTAATTGACGAGACGAGCAAAACGTTCACTTGTTGGTAAGTGCTTACTGGTGGTAGGATTCCTATGCAAGAATCCGTCTGGGTAGGTACCACCCCAGGGCCAGTTATTCTGCCGTGAAGCAGTAGTGTGCAAACATTACTGTGTTTCGGTTTGAAGGGCACTGAGAGCTAGCGTAATCACTGGGCATATGAGACTTAAGAACTGATGTCTCAGGGTGACGTGCACATAAATTCTCTGCGTGACACAGCATTTGTTATGGGCAGACGTTGCACTTACCATCGGGTGACAGTGTGTGATCACTTACCATAGTGTGGTGTCACACAGATATTTTGTGGGTGACACAGCATTTGTTATTGTTTGTTATGTTGTTTTGCTCGTTTCATCCACTTTATCCAAAAAAAAAGTGCAACGTCTCATACATTTTCAGGTGATGTAATTGCTGTTAGCCTTTTTGGCTTTTACAGCTTCATCGTATACTGTGCTCACGGGCCAGGGGCCCGCGTGCCAGGTTGTCATCCAGAACAGTTCAGTGTGACATCACATTGCGGCCGTCACCCTGAGACATAAGTTCTCAAATCTCATTTGCCCAGTAATCACACTAGCTCTCAGTGCCTTTCAAACCGAAACATAGTAATGTTTGTACACTAAGTGCTTCACGGCAGAATAACTGGCCCTGCGGTGGTAGCTACTTATACAGATTCTTGCATAGGAATTCTACCAATAGTAAAAAGTAGGTTTAAAATATTTACAACTAAGGTATAGGCTGGTATTGTTATAGCTAATCTGTCTTTCAAACGTGGCGATTACGACAAATACTTCTAAGTTGGAAGAAACCTTCAACAGTGGACTGGTTGGTGATGAAGATGATGATAATATTTATTTAAACAAACTGATAATTTATCACCTACATTTTTTATAATAATTGAGATATGATCAGATCTCCGTGCTCAACGCCGTGTGGTGTAGGCTTAAGAGAATCTACCACCCCCATCTTATCCCGTCGCATAAATTCGGCAGAGGGAAAATCAAAACCAAGAGTCAACAGCTACTTCCTGGAATTATTATTATGTGATAAAGTGAAGAATGAGCATAATGTTCACCTAATGGTAAGTGCAACGTCTGCCCACAACAGTTTCCCAAAATATTTATGTACGGCACGACACTGTGACATCAGGTCCTAACAGTAACTTTTTCCATACTACTGCTTCACGGCAGAATAACTGACCCTGAGGTGAACCTACCTAGACATGTGGCTACCTAAAAATTTTAAATTTTTATTTACCTGTGTAATCGGTAATTAGTTCATGATTGTCGAAACGATTGTCTACTGGACCGATACATACTGTTATTAAGCGTCGTAAGGCGTCATAAAGCACCACGTGTGATCATCGCATTAAGTATTTATTATGGTTATGACACTGCCAGTGTCATGGGTAGGCGTTGCACTTGCCATCTGGTAAACGACCCACTCGAATCGTCTCTTACTACCATTAAAAATTACTAACTTATATTGATCAAAAGTATTTCTCAAGATTGGAGCGATAGGATAAATAAACAATAAAGTACAAACTTACCTTTAACCGACTGTAATTTCACATAGTAAATTATTGAAAATACTACAAAACAGGCGCAGTCGTACACAGAGAAGTTATCACTTAAAAAAATACAAGCATGTTTTGTACATTGCTAACACTTTCACCGTCAGTTAGTGTGTTGTTAAACTTTGATTTGCTCGTCACGGTGTTACTGTGTTTGTTAAGAATACTGTTTGTCTTAAGGGTTCCGCTTTAAACTACTAAAGTCACAAACGTAATTTGAACTAAGTGATAGTTACGTTCAACGGTATCGGGCACTTTCTTCGGCGGACTAAGCGCAACTCCTCACGTAGGCTGTGCACAGGAGAAATGGTGGGAGGTTTATAATACTCTTTAGACACGTTTTGGGAGTCAACTGATATGTATATTGTTACTATGATGCAAGTGGCGCCACTTCGCCGTTAATAGTAATTGATATGGGGAAGTAATGGTTACCGTATTATGAATACATAAACAAGATAAAGTGTTTTTTTTTAATAGCGTCAATCTTTTATCAAGTGACTGCAATACAATCTCATTGCAGAGATGAAATACCAAAATTTACTTTTGGAACATATTCATATTATTTTTGTTTGAGTAGAATTACTACAAAATTATATTTTGTAGGAATTCTCCTCAATCAAATTTGACGGACAAGATTAGGGACAGTGTCTTAAGGCAACGTTACGCGATAGGAGGTATAGTGACAAAGATAGCAAAAGGGATGCTTAGATGGTATGGATACTTAGTAGTAAAACATTTGTGCAATAAGACAAATTGTTTGTTTTGTCGGGCCTGATTGTGTTGTGTATGTGAAATGTATGTCTTGAACGCACCAACGATACAGGAGAAATCCTTGTGTGGGGCATCGTTTTCACAAACAAAAAAAAGTAATTTACGATGCGACTGTTGTTTGGAATACATACATACATACATAAGATCACGACTGTATCCCATAAGGGGTAATCAGAGACTGAGCGCTCACTGCAAAAACAGATGACTGCCACAATCCACGTTTCACCAAAACAATATAATGCACTTGGTGTGATAGGTGGTGAGCCCATCGCCACCATGCGCTGTTGGGTGCACAGTGCAGTTTAATTCCTTACTCGCCTTTTACGAGATCCATTGGATGAGATGGAGTGGTAGTATTCTTTTAACGAGCCGCTACCACAAAAAAAACGTTTAACATACTCAGAATACATACATACAATACGATGTATTGTATTATATATACGACGACCGCGTGGCCTGGTGGTCAGAGTACCTGACTACTACGCCGCGGGTCCTGGGTTCGAAATCCCAGTCGTACACATTTGAGAAAAATCATACATTGTTGGATTCCGGGTCTGGTTGTGTTTGATTGTCCCTGTGTGTCTGACCGACCTCCGATCATATGCATTAGCGTTATATCGGGCGCGTGTAGACCGGAATAGAATGTTATGAAACGTATCCAGTAACAATGTCCATGACAGAATTTACCTCTATAATCAAACCGCCTTCAGCCGTTTGTGGGTGATTGAATATAACAAACAATCACATAAAATTAGGACCTTACTTACGAAACTATTTTCAAAAAATAAGGTACCTACGTAATGATTTATTACTGTAACGAATCCTTGCTAATTTAATGAATTATTCAAATAATCAAATTTATAAAATTCATCGTAACATTTTCTTGACTTCAAAGTGGTTTTTCTTCAATTATGCGTTCTTATGATTATGAATATTTGATTAGTTTTGAATTTGGATTCATGAAATATCATAATTTAGTTGTTTTGCAATTTTGAAGTATCTATTGTAACTTTGCACACGAATATTGTGAGAAATAAATATTTATTTACATACAGACCTACATATAGGTAAGCCTTTTTTCCATATAAGCTATCATTTTGGTGGGATTTTGCCATATTTGTCACGCTTAGCAGGCGGGTTGACAGCCGCAGTTTATTTCTGGTTTTAATTAACCCTGTGTCGCCTTATAAAACACCCACGGGTTGAGATAGGGTGGTAGATTCTCTTAAGCCGGCACCAGACCGATATCTATTCGGCAGAGTAGAATAGGACCTACCTCTTTCCTACCGAGGTGTCGTAATAGGCGACTAAGATGACGTAAGAGGCGACTAAGGTGTCGTAACAGGGAAAATGAAAAGCCAGGATATGGGCAGCAGCATCTTCCTGGAAAATCTGAATAAATAAACTGCGGTTGCCAACCCGCCTGCCAAGCGTGGCAACTATGGCAAAATCACCCCAAAATGAGAGCTACAAACCTTTGTGGCAATCTATGGGGGAAGCCTATGTTCAGCAGTGGAACTAGTGATAGGCTGAAATGATGATGATGATGAAATATAAAAAGAAGTAAAGATAAAACTTTAGTAAATAACGTTTTAAGACTACTCTTAAAGCGTGTGACGTGAGACTTCTGTGAAAGTGTGATCAGTGAGTCATAAAATTCTCCACTACAACTACTAGACCAACAAGAAATGCAGTCAAACTGGTAACTTGGTGAATCAATTCACGATTTCTTATATTTACGCGAAAATAATTGTATAATTAAGTTTTATTATCATTAAAGATTATTCGAAGTAACTTAGAGAGCAAGCCATTCTGTTTCAGTCTTATATACAAAATATAGTATCTAACATTGGCTAAGGCTGAGATTCGAATTCAGGACCCGCAGCACAGTAGTCAGATACTCCAAGCGCAATAGGCCACGCGGACGTCGTTTTTTTAAATAACGAGATGATTCATTATATATAATTATGAATCATCTCGTTATTAGGAAGCCTTGTTCATTTTTCCTTATAGCTTATGGGTCTACCTTGCGGCTTGGCACAGTGGCTTCTGCGCTAGTTTCGTGGCCGCTGGTTCGATTCCCGCACAGAGCAAATAGCTTATGGCTTACAAATGTTTCTTCTGGGATTTCGAAACGAGGACAGGAAGCATTATGTCCCTCACACTACATCCGATGGAGTAAGCATTCCGCACACTAAAATACAGGTGACTGATACCGTTGTTAATCAGAAGAGGTACCCTAAAAAAAATCTGCTAAAAATTCAACATCGTTGTCCAGTAAAATATTTTACCAAATCATAGGAATTTTACAGCAATTATTTTACGTTTGCTGACTAATTCCAACATGATATGTTTTTGACAAGAGATGGGTGTCACATTGTGTAAGAGAATTCATTCATCACTACATCTCGTACCGTAAATGTTGTCAGAAGAGATTATCATACGTGTAGTCGTGTTCGACCACAGCGATATCTTACCATAAATATTCGAAAACAAGAAAAGGTCGTCTGCTCAGAATATTTGAAATTTTTAAGATAAGCTGCAAAGACAGGCACACCAGACCACAAACTAATAATTTTGATACGCAATTGTATAAATGAACTATCGATAATAACGCACTTATGAACCGGATCCCCAGATAACTGAACCCCAGTGAACTGTAACGACCTAAAATGTTGACGTACCTTTGCGGATACTAGCGATAACTATATCGGATAATAGATTTTTGATAAAGACCCCGAAAACCAACAATAGTTTAATTTATCTGGTATTCCATCTGGTGATCCGCTCAGTAGACTTTGGGCTAAGAATGTTGTCAAGGTAAAAACTATCCGCCAGTTCGGGTGGATCGCCAATGCAATATTCCGTCGAGGCAGGTACCACCCCAGGTCAGTTATTCTGCCGTGAAGCAGTAGTGTGCAAACATTACTATGTTTCGGTCTGAAGGGCACTGAGAGGTAGTGTAATCACTGGGGATATGAGACTAAATGTGGTTCACACATAAATTTTCTGGGTGACAGAGCATTTCTTATCGGCGCACGTTGCACTTACCATCACGTGAACGTTTTTCTTGTCTTGTCACTTAATCGTATAAAAAAAAATACCAATCAGCGTTAGGGTTATTCTCACGCGCCGGACGGGGCGACGAGTAGCACTGGGATTGGCCTTTCTGGTAGTTAGTGTATAGTCTTTCTGACAATATACAGTTGGTAAAATCATGAGCTCATCTGCTCTACACACCGCCCACAGTGCGGACTGACCGGCCGGGTGAGACCCCGTCAGGGGAGGCAGAGCTAGCTTCCCAGCGAGCGGGCGCTGAGTAGGTATGGTGTTGTTTTGGCATGAGACTGGGATATGCCTCGGCGAAGGTTGTCGATCAGTCGATCTATCTTATATATGTTGTTAGCATCGATAAACTTCAATAGCGCGATTTAGAACGTATGAGCTATTTGTTTAGCTATTCATGTAAAGCGTCATGTAAATTTACTATTGCGTCAATACGCTATAGTAAATTTATCAACGCTATTCATAAGCCGCCCCTATAGATGGCCACGAATAAGGTAGCTCATTGTCACCTATGCAGGAGAACTTCCTACATAGCGTTTGTCGGTTCGTGAATCATTTTTCTTCAACAGTTATCGGTTCTACGAGCTATATGACTGGACCGCTACTATTTTGGCTTATTGATACTTTGGGCTATGTTGGTTATTTTGTTTGTATTATCGCTACGGACTCTTTTACGCAGAAATTGTATTTTTTGCCTACGCTGCGCAATTTTGGAGAGGTTAATAATCACTTATCATCGTTTATTTGCTTTTGATGAAGCTGTTCCGAATATTTTACTAACTCACTTTCTAATAAAGAGCTGTTGTGGTCGCCAATTTGTTTTATTATATTTTAGCGATTTTCATTTCTCGAGAGAAAGTAAGACACACAATTCAATTTTACTTGTTTGTCCATAGATCTTTCATTTTTTTTAATACGTGGATGTCAAGTTGTTATTCAACTTGGCCTTGTTCCTTGGTGTTAAATATATATATATTTTTTCTAATAATTAAGGATTATTGAGCTGTGGTAGCTCATAGGCGACCGGCTCGGCTCGTTGCGGAGCTCGTATTAAATTCCCAAGATTTAGATTGCCTTAAATTATAAATGGTTATTTTAAGTGCTGGTTTACCACGTGCTATGCGGTAAAGGAAAGCATCTTGTGGAAACCCGAATGTCTGTGAAACAAAACAAAAATTTGTAGACAAACTCCTTTGCAAACTTTAGGAGTTAATCTTGACTGACTCTTCTCGGCTCTAATTTGGAATATTTTCAATTGATCTTACTCACATTGGACTCACGTTTAATTTATACGATTCTGTATCCACTATACGTTATTTTATCACACTCTATGATTTAATAGAAGCAACAGGACGATAACAAGTGCACACTTGAAAGAGAAAGCGTAGGCTTGAAGTCGTTCGGGTAACGAAACCTGTTGTAGTTGCATTACGATCCACTCTCACTGAGGTTATTGCCCCTTTTTTTCTCAATGTATGTAGATTTCTTCGAGATAATCACGTAAGGGCACTAAATAAGAACACGAAAAGAGCCTATTCCTGTCTCAAATGTCGGCAACACATCTGCTATTCCTCTGGTATTGTAGATGCTCGTCTGCCCCCTCTTCCATGAAAAAGGCTGTAATACAATTTTATATGATATTTATTAGTTGATATCACGATCTGGAACTGAAACTCCTACTTTAAAAAAATATATACTTGAAGAAGGTTTTGATAATGCTTTGAAAATATGAATAAACACAACATTTGTTCATCTTTTGATATGTATATGTATTTTGTAAATATATATAGATATATAGATAGTAATTTGTAAATGGAAGGAAAGCGTACCTAGGTTTAAACAGCACAAGGAGTTTAACAATATTCAAACGAAACTCCGATTGTCCGACTGTGTATCTAAAGAACGAAGATACGTCAATGACAGATCTAAAAAAGAACTTAGCACATCCCCAAAGTAATGTCATCTGCGCATATTTGACTAATTGTACCTTCATAGATGTTTATATGTATGTATATATTTGTTAAACAGAGATTAATTCTTACAGTTAATAAAATAAAATTGTTTTTTCGATTCTGTCAGTTCCTGTGTTTTGTATTCATGTGTGGGGTCGAGCTATACAAACTAAATTTTTGGAAACTGAGCATGCACAACAATCTCTGTTAATACGAGTAGTAATTTTACGAACGCATTTTAAACCTTAGACATCAATTTTAGAGATGCCAGCACCGGCTAACGAACTTAAATCTCTCGATTTTTGAATTTAAGCCGAACGTACGGTTCCCAAACTATTACACTATTACAGGCTATAAAAAAAATTATTGTAAGAAAATATTGATTGAACAGTCCTCAGAACAGTTGTCTATCGACCACATTGAGTAGAGTTATAACCATCAGGACGTTGTTCCTTATCTATTTGTGAATGTAACAATGGCAACGCTATTATATAATTAAAAAAATCGTATTCAACCAAGAGGATATCAGCATTGATGTTAAACGTTTATTAGAGAGGACTTTGGATGACAGAGAACGCGGAACAGGTGATATCGCAAGAGGAAGGGGTGGAGGGGAGATTGGGCGGCGCACTTGTCTCCTGACCCGCAGCTTGATTGCAGGCTGTGGAAGACCGACCAGGGCTCATTTCATTTACGGCAAGGCCTACGCTATTTTGACTCCCTATATTTATAGATCTTAATAAAAAGAATCACTGTGTGTGAAAAGAAGCTGATTACCAATAAATATTTTTTTGATTGGAAACAGTACAGACGTACCATTTTTTTTGTAGGAGGCTGTTTCGGCTCTACTCAGAAAAAGACAATAGTCGGCGGCTGGGCCTGGGCGTGGTGGCTGGTCACCGATGTGCAACGTATCTGCCTCGAGGTAATCTTTCCGAGCTGCTTAATTTGATACTACAAGAAAGGGATTTAATTGGTTGCAAACGATATTTTCATCACGTCTATTGAAAAAAAAGATTCGTTTATATTCACGAGCGCCTTTCTACTTCAAAAGACACTATTAGCATGCAGATTGATAGAGCGCGCACACACACACACAAACTCACAATATTTCGACACATACACATTACCCGTACTTAAACTTTTACATTTTCACTTCCTTTGTCCCAAAAATGTTTTGAGTAGTATTTTAAGTTTTTTCATTATTTTTGTACACATTGTCTTTTAATCTGCTTCTTGGTAATTATGGCACTTGTTTATTAAGGGAAGGCGCCAGTCTCTGTCACAGTTTATACTAGCATAGACACCTTCGTTATCAACATACACACATAGAGGTCACGCCTCTTTCCCATTGGGTTGGGCAGAGACCACATCTTTCCACTTGATACGATCCTGACACACATCTCTACATTCACTTCCTATACCTTCATTAGCGTTTCCATACACGCTCGTCGGTTGCGGGTACTTTTAACGGGCTATAACGATGATGAAATTGATGAGACTAAGTCTTTTTTCACTGGTGGCACCTATGCACGAATCCGTCTAGTTATAGACCATCGACGGCCAGTTGTTCTGCCGTGAAGCAGGAAGGGCAGTTAGAGCTAGTGTAATTACTGGGCATTTGAGAATTAAGAACTGATATATCAGGGGGACCAGATACGGGGGTGGTGGCACACAGAAGTGTTCTGGGATTTGTTATTGGCGTTGTATGGACGTAGCACTTACCATCGGGTTAACACGAACAAAGTCGCTAGTAAAACTCATGAATCATAAATTAATGTATTTAATATTACAGGTTATGACACTTAACCCGATGTGCGAGTACGTGGAAACGTCGCAAGGGGTGCCTCTGACGGTGACAGGCGTAGCCCAGTGCAAGATAATGAATGAAGACGAATTGCTTACGACTGCTTGCGAGCAATTTTTGGGCAAGACCGTCAAAGAGATAAAGTCCACCATTCTGCACACTCTGGAAGGACATCTAAGAGCTATTTTGGGTAAGTTACATATTTCAAATAGACCATAGTACCGTCTAAAGCAGGGATTTCCAAACTAAGTTACGAGGAATTCAAGTGTTCCGTTGAATCAATATACACTCAGCGTCACAAAAATCGCACCTGAGTTTGCGCGAAAAATGGCTGTAATGGCTAGAAACTAATTATATTTATATAAATATTGGTATGTTTGAAATGGGTATTTGAATAGACACTTTACATTATTAATAAAAAAATCATTAAATCATTAAAACATTTATCATTATAGAGCGTCAAAATTAAACACTGTCAAATGCTCGTTAGTAAGGACGCTAGTTACACCACCTAAAAAGGGTATAAAAGGGTCGATCTGGATGAAATATGGGCCAGTCGTAATTTAGACTTTGCAGTGAACACACGTGAACAAGTAACCCAAGTAAGAACAAGTAAAGATGGACACCAGCTCTGAAGAAGCCGCTCAAGTGATTGCTCTATTGCAGTCGGGGATGCGGCAGTGTGACGTTGCTCGACAGTTGAACCTGTCCCGTTTTTCAGTTCGACGGGTGTTCCAACGTTTTCAGCAGACTGGTGGTTATGTTAGAAAACCGGAATCTGGAAGAAAACGGTGCACATCAGAAAGAGATGACAGTTTCATCGTTACGACATCTTTACGAAACCGTTTTACAAATGCTGTTGAGTTGCAACAACAGCTTCGATCAACCCGGAGAACATCTGTGAGTGTTTCTACGATAAGAAGAAGGTTACACGAAAAGAGTTTAACAGCCCATAGACCTGCTAAAGGTCCAAAACTTACTGCACAGCGTCGCAGAGATCGCCTAGAGTTTGCTCGCAATCATTGCGAGTGGACTCTAGAACAGTGGCGGACCGTACTCTTCTCTGATGAGACGAGGGTCTATCTCTTCTGCAATGACAGATGTAGAAGGGTCTACAGAAGACAGGGGGAGAGGTTCACACAACTCTGCTTCGAAGAATCCGTCGAATACGGGGGTGGCTCGTGTATGTTTTGGGGCGGCATTTCCGTCGACGGGAAAACGGAACTTGTGTGCGTTTCCCGGACTCGGGGTGGCCGTGGGCAAGGGTCATTAAATGCTGGTCGGTACATTACTGAAATCCTGGAGGAACATGTGGTCCCGTATGCTGGTTATGTCGGTGATGGATTCATGTTAATGCATGATAATGCTCGTTGCCACACCGCGGCTATTGTACGGGATTATTTACAGGAGGTCGATATCCCTGTTATGCATTGGCCAGCACGAAGTCCAGACCTTAACCCAATAGAACATCTCTGGGATGACCTAAAACGGCACGTGCGAGCTGCTCAGCTCCAGCCACTCTTCAAGAGCTCCAAGATGCGGTACTTGAAGAGTGGGAACAAATACCCCAAGAGGCTGTTGCGATCCTTGTAAGGTCCATGAAAGATCGCATGGAAGCCGTTATCAAGGCAAGGGGGGGTAACACTAGGTTTTAAGAACTTTTTTTGTATTTATTATGTTTTTTTTAAATTATTAATTTGCAAGTTTGTACATCCCCTGTCTTTTTCTTTAATTTCTCTTTCGTCTCGTTATAAAAGTAAAATTCAATTAAAATTCCTGAAAGCTAATGAAATTACCTTTCGAATGATACCCTCAAACCACAACATTGCCATTGGCCTGTTGTGTTAAAATAGTATTTAAATTATTTTTTTCGGATGTGCGATTTTTTTGACGCCGAGTGTAGATGTTCTGCGATGATTTGGAAAGTGAATATGCTTGCACACACTTAAAGATCTATTTTATATCTGAAGTTCGGTGAAACCTACTTTCCGCAAAAAATCCGGATGATAGTCAAGTGCTTCGCAAAAATTTCCGGGTTCGGAGGCATTATAAATATAATAAATTATAGCGCCATCTAGTGTTCAATAACCATATTATTAAATTAGTATTCTTTTGACCAATGCTCTTGTCGGTGTATCAATCAAATAATACCGCGAACCATTACTAGATGCCGCTTTTGTACATTCGACATATGATGTTTCGTGAAGTTCATATCCTTTTTTCTTAGTGTGGATTTTTAATGAATGTAAAGTACAGCTATCGGCACGTATCTTCGGCCAAGAATCCACGTAATAAGGGCTAGTTGAAGCAGATATATTTTGATAACAAAAAATGGAGTGCAGAGTCTTTACCGCGTGGCCTAGTGGTCAGAGTACCGGACTTCTACGTCGCAGGTCCTGGGTTCGAATCCCATCCGGAGCAAACGTTTGTGCTAAAACACAAATTGTTGGTTTTCCGGTCTGGTTGTGTTGTGATTGTCCCCGTGTTTCTGACACTGCATCCTCGCCTACCTCCGATCTTATCGCATTAGCCTTACATCGGGCGGGTAAGTTGGGATGAGCGAGTGTATCTGTGTTTGCGCGGACACTTGTGGCACTATAATACTCGTATCACCTGCGAAGTTGATATCTCTCGACAATATTCGAAAGTTGTCTGGGTGGTCGAAATCGATCAGGAGAATCATTATCATCTTATTCCATTAAATAGACCAAAAAATCATCTACTATGCATATCGTCGTCGTCATGTATTAATGGTATTTAATTTTTTAGAAACTAGTGCAGCATGCACTCAGTTAACTTATACTTAAGGGTTAGGCCGAACATGCATAATGTTGTGAGTTGTCAGTCCCGTTTTTTGAGTCGAGTATTTAACTCTGCATTCGGTTTCATATGGTAGTCACACGCCAAATGTAGGCAAAATGTGTTACCTCGTGGTTATATCATCTAAAATGATATAACCATGAGGCAGGTGCTTTGTGTTAGCGTCCTTTAATAATCTACCACCCCATCTCATCCCATGGATGTCGTAAAAGTCGACAAAGAAAAACCAGGAGATGGGCAGCAGTGTCTTCCTGGAACATCTGAATAAATAAACTGTGGTTGCCATCCCGCCTTCCAAGCGTGCTAATTATGGCAACACCCTCCCAAAATGAGAGCTACAAACTTTTGTGGCAAAAGTATGGGGGAGGTCTATTGTCAGCAGTAGACTAGTGATAGGCTGAAATGATGAACCATTAGGTAACTCATGATTGAATAAAGGTCTCAAGAAACGCGAATGACAACTCAAAACATTACGCTCATTTCGCCTCACCATGAATAAGTAACAGCCCGTAAATGTAAAATCTTTTCAAAAACCTCTCATCAGCAGGTTTTGAAATCGGAAAATAGTTCATCACGCAGCCGGGTTGGCGAACTTCCCATGTCTCCGAAATATTTTTATATGTTTTTATTTCTATTATGATCTGGTTTCGTCATGCTGTTTTCTTGATGCGAACACTTAAACTTTGCCACATTTACTAACTATAAACGATCGGTACTGACTGGTGGTATATATACATGTATAGTTTTTTTTTTATTGGATAAAGTGACAAAATGAGCGAAACGTTCACCTGATGGTAAGTGCAAAGTCTGCCCATAACAAATGCTGTGTCATCCAGAACACTTCTGCGTGACACCGCACTGCATCCGTCATTCTGAAACATCAGTTCTTAAGTCTCATATGCCCAGTTATTACACTAGCTCACAGTACAGTTTCTCATAAGTCTTGTAATGAAACCGGCAAAACCAAAATCACTTTATTTACCACCAATAGACATTTTAGTATTTCTTTAAAATAGTGAAAACATTGCCTACTCTCCCGTAAAAATCCACTACCGGTAATACTTCTACTTTAAATAAAACATCGAGGTATACTCTCATTCGAGTGCCTTCAACTTGTAGTGTACGTACACACCTTTATGCGGGTTTTCACATTTTGCTGAGAATATGGTATTTATTTTTCGACTATTTTCCTTCTTGAAAGCTGTTTTTTTTTTAATAATGACAACGACACTGTCCCCAGACATACACACATACAGTCAAGCATTCTTCCCATATAAGCGGTGGACTACGTGAGTAGTAGAGACTAGCGTAGCCCACTTTTTACCCTCGCGAGAAACGAGGAGTGACGGGTGGCGAACCACGTCGCCACCATTTTTGGAAGAAACCAAAAAATCTCCCCATTGAGTTCCCACTAGCAGTATAGTGACGGCATTGCATATTATGGTGTTATTTGCACGAATAATGGCTGACCTTAGTCGTCTCTTACGTCACCTCGGTAGGAAAGAGGTAGGTGTTATTCTACTCTGCCGGACACCTGTACTCTTGTAACCTATATTATACGGATTTTTGTGTATCTATGCTTTTGACGCCATCACATGGCGTTTTGCATAGTGCTTGCAAACATTTATGCTGAATCTGAACATTTCAATCTCAGGACCAAAATATCCAATAACACGCCGTGTGGTAGCGGCTCAGGAGAATCTAACACCCCATCTCATCCCGTGGGTGTCGTAAAAGTCGACAGAGGGAAAATAAAAACCAGGAGATGGGCAGCAGCATCTTCCTGGAACATCTAAATAAATAAACTGCGGTTGCCAAACCGCCTGTCAAGTGTGGCAAATATGTCAAAATCCCTCCAAAATGAGAGCTACTAACTTTTGTGGCAATCTGTAGGGGAGCTGATGGGCTGAAATGATGACCCGTCAAAGTCAGTCATCACTTTATTCGGATGACTTTTTCAACAAACTTCAAAATTGGTATGTTTTCTTTTTGTTAGATAATTTTTTTGTTAATGATGAACTTTACCTGATACGTGGATTTCTCCATAGTCGTGACTGCCTTTCACAGACATAAATTCCACACGTACAAACACTTTGGCCCGGAAACCATACAAATACTTGCCCGTGGGGAAATCGAACCCGCGAGTCGTAGGGCAAATCCCATTCGATCTCATAGCCTTTGCTCCGACCAAGCCAACTAACCCAAACACCATCTTAGAGGGTTTTACCCTTTTAAAAGTTTCGTAAGCATTGTCGCACTCACTCACTCGTTCCAAACTTCCCGCATCCGAGATAATGCTTATTCGATAATTTCGGAGAAGGGTTGGTATCTACTGACGGAAACACGAGAACGTACACTAATAACAATACATCCCGGAAACCAAAATACTGGCTTCGGTTGGGATTTGAATCAGAAATCAGGAGACAGATATGTTTACCATTGAATTAAGCGTCTGTTAACAATGCACGTTTTAATGTTACAAAAAGAATTATGTCGATGGTTAGAAATGTTTGACAGCCTACATGTTGTCACGAATCGGAAACGGAATTACGATCCATTATGTCCCCGATATATCCGGCATTCTACTAATTTATCTTGACAGCTCACTGTCACCTGTAGACGGGGCTTTAATGTTGTTTTAGGAAATTGTTAGTTGGTAAAAGTGATTACATATAAATGATATTTTAAAGTACATTTATTTCTAAACCAGCTGTGGGCCGCTGTAAAATAGATGGAAATATCTCTGTCGGTGTCTGCCTACCGCAATGGAAAAGAGGCGTGACTCTATGTAAAATAAGTCGACCAAATTACTGCATTGTATGGCACGGTACCTCGCTGACCGGAGTATTCTCAGTTCGGCCCCTCGACTAATGTTCGGTCCGCAGTGTGTGGCGCCTTAAAGTCGTATCCTTCCCCAATAAACAAACTATGTTATACAAAAATATTTTTTCAACTCTAATTAGTATTTCCTGATATTAGCGCGTTCAAACCATCTAAATTATAATAGTAAGAAGTAAGAAAAATTACAACTTCTGTTACTAGCTCGCTATATTCTTGTTTTATATAAGATAAAATACCTGTTCGTCACTGCGACGGAGTAATTAAAAATTATACGAGTACGTATAAATTAAGTACCTGTAACCGACAAGCTTCTATGAAAACCCTAACGAAATTAGAATGTGTCTCAGGATCGTAGCAATTGGAAAAATGTGGTCTCTGCCTACCCAAATGGGAAAGAGGCGTGACTCTATGTATGTATAAATTAAGTTACGAGTTTCGCCTTTAGCTCAAAAGAAAATAAACTTTTTTAAACATTCAAATTTAATAAAATACAAATTTAATGTTGCATTCAATGTAACTCGTATCTTAGCCCGAGTCCCGCATTAAAAATTTTCGCTTTAAAATTCCTCTCATTAATTACACTGTCAACGCTATTTTTGTTACGACAAGGAAAGGGCAATGGAAGAGCCTGTCATTCAAAGCAATGAATGGCACCGAGTTGCCTTGCACAATTCATAGACATCGTCTGTGCGTCACGGCCCATTTGTATCTTTCGTAACGATCGATGAGACCTACTTTCTGTTAAGGGCCACTACAATACGTAACTAATGTCAAGCTATGATCTTATTCAATAATAGTTGATCGTACTTCAACATCAATGATCACGAGCTTGTCACTTTTGTGCTTATATGATATACACATAGTGTCGACAGATATTTGTCTCTTGAATTATTCTATACTAGCTGTACCGCGCGGTTTTACCCGCGTAAAACAGCCGACAACGATCGATGATGTAGGTATATACTTCCCTATTCGAATCGGATTTTGGGGTTTGAATTGGCTGGAATTGGTTGGAATAGGCGCCGAACGCTAATTATTTTTCTAAAAATAAAGTAGCCTAAGTTACCCGCTATAATATCGCTATCTGTCAGTGTATGACTTGTCAAAATCGGTTCAGCCATTTAGGAGATTTGCCGAAACAGTCAGACAGACAGACAGACACACAAAAATTTAAAAAATGTTTTTCCTTATAAGTACCGTAAATAGTTTCCTATGCATTGAGTAAAAAGCTGTTATTTTGTTACACAAACACACTTCAATTTTATTTATACATACATACATAAGATCACGACTGTATCCCACAAGGGGTAGTCAGAGACTGGGCACTTACTGCAAAAGCAGATGACTGCCTCAATCCACGTTTCACCAAAACAATATAATGCACTTGGTGTGATAGGTGGTGAGCCCATCGCCTTTTGCACAGTGTAGTTTTATTACTTACTCTGAGAGTCGGACTCTCTCCTTTTACGAGATCCATTGGATGAGTTGGAGTGGTAGTTAGTATTCTTTTAACGAGCCGCCACCACACAGCACTTTTTATTTATTTATTTGTATAGATAATGTTGTCCTCGTGCCCGATTTTAAACAAGTCGGCGTCTTTTGGTTATATACAGAAGAAGTCAACAGCGCCGAAAGTTTCACCGGGAACACAGGAACTACCTTAACACTAAAAAATTAAAGACAGAGATTTAACATTAAACGTTACTGTGTTTCGGTTTGAAGGGCACTGAGAGCTAGCGTAATCACTGGGCATATGAGACTTAAGAAGTGACGTCTCAGGGTGACGGTGTGGAGTCACACAGAAATGTTCTGCGTGACACAGCATTTGTTATGGGCAAATGTTGCACTTACCATCAGGTGAACGTTTTGCTCGTTTCGCCACTACATACAAAAAAAAATTGCCATACGGTTATCGAACCCCATCTGTTGAATACTTGAAGACTGTTTACTTATCGTAAGATTCCTTTGCACGAATCAGCAGTCTGAGTACGTACCACTGCAGTGCCAGTTATTCTGCCGTGAAGCAGTAGTGTACGCACGTTACTGTTTCGGTTTGAAGGGCACTCATAGCTAGCGTAATTACTGGGCATATGGAACTTAAGAACTGATATCCCATGGGGACGGGCGCAGTGTAGTACCACACAGATATTACACTAACCATCAGGTGAACTATTTGCTCGTCTTTTCACTTTCTTACATATATTTTTTTTTCTTGACAGGAATACATAAAGACTTGTGTTATATATAATATAGCAGTGTCGCTAATGTACTCGTAATTCGAGGGAGGGATTCCAGATTGTTTATCAATAATAAATATGGGAAATAATACATTAATGTGGTGTCCGATTGATATCTTAAGAAAAATAAGCATTTGTATTGATTTTATAATCATACTTATTCTTCATATAATTTCGATCACACACATGTGATGCCTGTGGATTTGTAAAGTAGTAATAAGTAAAGTAACCAGAATTTGTTACGATAGGTACTTATTTCTCAATTATTAACCTCGCGGCATTAAAATTATAGGACACGAAGCGTTTCATACCTCTTACTAAAGTAGCGTTGGTAACGATAATCAGTAATATGAATTTAATTTACAAGTAGGCTGTACTTTTTATTTATAGCATACTATAGAAGTACTCTATAATTACAGCTTACTACATGTACGTTTTGGTGCTATTTAGGTTAAAAATATTACTTTTAATTCCATTTAAATATTTAAAATAGTTTATTTAAAAACTAGCTTCACCCGTAACTTCGTTCGCGCGGTTTTTAGATTTGTTTAGCAAAGTTTTAAGTGAAGTGTACGCATTTATATATATAGATATATAAATGCGTACACTTCAAGCAATATGCTTAAAAAGTTTTCTCTTCACTCATAGGAGTGAAGAGAAAACTTTTTAAGCATATTGCTCGCACGGAGGAGTGTGAGATTTGACATAGTTAATGTTTATGTTGAGAAAGAGTGCAGAAAACTGAAACTAATGTATATGTTACAAAACATTAAATTCAATAAAAAAGTTACACTCAGGAATGTTGTGGGTGACACAGCATTTGTTAT
The DNA here is from genome assembly GCA_019845155.1 of Luehdorfia chinensis. NCBI lineage: Eukaryota > Metazoa > Arthropoda > Insecta > Lepidoptera > Papilionidae > Luehdorfia > Luehdorfia chinensis. Next base: position 6,600,641 of record JAHVAK010000025.1, on the reverse strand, counting down.
GGGCAGACATTGCCCTTTTACCATCAGGGGAAAGTTAAACGTCGCGTCGCTTTTTCTAATAAAAAAACCGAAATGATTTGCCATCATTCGGAGGTAACAAGATTTTTCTGACATTTCGCTTAAGCAACTATAACGACACTCACTGTATGGAATTCTCTAAGGCCGCTACCATACGCGGTGTGTTCTATTTTCTTAATTCCTCTATACTTTTGCTGGTGGTAGGGATCATATGCAGGAATCTGTCTATCAGTCCATGAGTAGTACTGTAGTGTAGTTACTGTATATAGACTTAAGAACTAATGTTTCAGGGTGATGAGCACAGTGTGGTGTCACACAGAAATATTCTGGGTGATACAGAATTTGTTATGGGCAGACGTTACACTGTTGACACTTCCGTCTTTGTATATTTATGAATGTATATATTTAATAAAAAAGTGATCCTGTAGAATGGGCCGAGGTGACGCGCTAGAGGTTCCTGTGTTAAGGTTGCCCAAAACTAGAAAATCTTTTCTTAGTAAGTCCATAAAATTTTATAATAAAATTCCTAAAAGTGTGACTCAAAAAACTGACATAGAATTCAATAAACTTGTCAATAAGACATTATTAGAAAAAGCGTATTATAAAGTAGATCATTACATAGAGGACAGAGATTTGTGGGAATAACTGAAATGATGATGATGTGATTATGATGATGAAGAGCTTTATACAAGCCTAAACTGAATAAAGAACGTTTGACTTTGACTTTGACACTTACCGTCAGTTGAACGATTTCTCGTCTCAACTTTCTTCAATATATAAAAAAAAAACGATTATTTGTTCTCTATCTGTATTATGTGCTATATTGCCTGCTTAGACTCTTTGGTAATTTAATCAGTTTTCTCAGACTGCTGACTACCAATTAAAATATCGAAGGCCGCTTCACTTCATGATTGGCCTAAATCGACGTCTCTACCGGTGTAAAAGCGGTCGCACTTGACCGACGCGCACGCGCAGGTCAATGATCGCTTCATACTTATGCTTCAAATCTTTTTCATTTCCTTAAACATTTTATTAATGATCTAGCTACGCCCGTGATTTCACCCGCGTAAAATAAACCGACCACCTATTCGCTTTACGTTCCGTCCTTCTCGGTAATGTTCTATTCTCAGCGTGCGGACCGTAATATACGTACATACAGTCACGCCTTTGTCCCATGTAATGGGTAGGCAGAGGCCACACACGTAGCTAACTACGTCGCCGCTTTTTTGTTCGAGTCTTAAAAATTGTTAGTCCCCGTATGTTAAGTTGCGTTACCACGAGCAGTATGGTGACAGTATTGCATATCTTTGTGTTATTCTGCACGACTAAATGCTGTCCGTACAATAGCTTAGTCGCCTCTTACGACATCTCGGTAGGAAAGAGGTAGGTGCTATTCTACTGTGCCGGACACTTATCGGCTAGGCCGATATAAGGGCATAGCAAGAAGTTTTAAAGTTTGTAACCTTCCTCAGTAAATAGTACGAGTATATCTAAAGCAAATAAAATTCAATTCAGGTTAGTATTTCCAGAAATGTTCATACATTTACCGCTTCCAAACATACAAACTCTCTAGATTTACTATAGTGGGAAGACTGGATGTTTCCACTTATAATAACTGCATACATTTTAATATAACGTAATTTAGTAACTTATTGCTTACTTTAATTTTGTGTACACTGCGTTTCCCGGTGCCGGCACCACTAAAATTGTTAATTGCAATTTTAAGTGCTGACTTACCACGTGCTCAGCGGTGAAGGAAAACATCGTGAGGGAAACCTGCATGTCTGAGAAATTAAAAATATTTCGAAGACATGTGAAGTCCGCCAACCCGCATTGGAGCAGCGTGGCGGATTCTTCCTAGCTCCAAAACCCTCTCAGAAATGAGAGGAGGCCTGTGCTCAGTAGTGGGACATTTATAGGCTGAAACTTTACTTTTTTCAAACTTTTTTGTTAACTTGTCTTAGTAGATTAGTTTATCCATACTAATATTACAAATATTGAGCTATAATGTACTACGTACTAGAGAAGCTATTTCAAACAAAATACATCGGGCAACTCGATGACACGCGGCGCATGCGCCTGGCGAACTGTGGTTTATGTTCTCATAGGTAACAATCAGTGCGAGCAGATGCGACATACGATTTATTAAACGCATGCACTTCAAGTTGGGTTACAAATAATCTTTGAGGTGCGTCTTCTAGTATGTAGTACATAATAACTCAATGATCTTAAATGCGAAGATAACTCTCTCTGTCTCTCTGCCTGTTTGGTTACCTTTTCACGGCTCAACCATTGTTGAACCGATCTTTACGAAATTTGTCACGGAGATAGCTTGCATACCGGGGACGGACAAAGGAATTTTTATTGCGAAAAATCAAATACTTTCCACGGGATATTTAAAAACCCTATATACACGCGGACGAAGTCGCCGGCATCAGCTAGGTTAAAATACAATTGCATTACGACTGGATATTTATATCCAGCATCAGTAAAATACGTTATCTTCTAAAATCCATAACACCATACGCCCTCTTGTCTGTACGCCCTCTTGTCTGTCATCGCGTACGGTTAATTTTAGAAAGGACATGTGTGCATATTTGGCTCTAATTACATGTTTTGTCTTAATGACCTAATTATTATATACGCTGGACGCAAGTTGCTTAAACGTTGTAGTTCATATAAATTCGGAAGCTTTTTAATATTCATAATCAGCCTGTTTAGTACGCTGCTCCCCTTCACTGATATGTGTATTTCCGACCAGGAATTTTCGACATGATTGTTCTATCATCTGCCGAGAGCCATACGATTTCCAGGCATTTCCCGTAGTCGACTCTTACGACGATACGGAATGAGATGGTGTGGCAGAGTTCTGACCACCACACGGCATTTTTTTAATATTACGATGAAACAATATTTAGTTCTAGGTTTACAATCTATAATATGTCAATGTCAAAATCAACTGTAAATGATTCGATTTTTAGTTTGTCAAATAGAGAGACAAAGGAAACGCATGTATACCTATACTTATTATATCTGATTTTTTTGTACTGATTCGTTCACAGCCTCCACGATGTTTATTATAACGACCGCCTACTGGTCAGAGTACTAAACCGCGAGTCCTGGGTTCGAATCAATAAGGAATTTCTCTAGATTTGAGCTAGAACACAAATTGGTGGTTTTTGGAGCTGTTTGTTTTGTGATTGTCTCTGTCACTGCATCGGACCCACCGATCTTATCGCATGAGCGTTACATCGAATAAAAGAAGGTGAAGACATGTACGGCACCATATCGTATCCGGCGAAGATGACTGATTCCGCTTGTTAATTTATATTTATTTCTTCCCACAATGTAGTCATTACATTATTGTAATTGTTTACTAGTACCATAGTTGTAATTTATATTGTTGGCTTTTACTCTAGCTTTATATGAGATAGTGTTAGTAAATTTTAATGTGTATGTGTGTCCGTTTGTGTGTGTAAGTGCGATGTGTGTGAATGTCTGTTATTGTGTGCTGTTGTTACGTGCAAGTATGTATGATGTAAGATTTAGTGTTGCGTAGTGTGCCGGTAGCAGTGACAGAGGTATGACATATACACATTTTTATTGGGTAAGCAGACTTCACGTCTTCGAAATATTTTTATTCATCAGACATGCAGGTCTGATGAATAAAAATCATCTGAGTTCGATTCCGGCTCCGGGAATCGAACTCAGACTACTCGCGTACCCACTACGAAATTTAAGGCGAACGCCCGGCCCTTGAGCTACCACAGCTCGTGTAGCTAAAGTGTCGATGTTTATCGAGTTAAATTATTAAATAAATCGTGTTGGGAAACTAATACATAAGAAACAAAATAAATCATAAAAAATGTTTTAAACAAAAATCATATTTTTGTTACAAGGTTTTGTTCGTGAGGCCTCATGTCCAGTGGTGGACTTCAAATGTTACTAGGGCTATAGTATGTGTCAAAACAAATCCAACAAGCCCAAACATGGTGGAGCTATCTTGCTTAGTTGAGTATCATCAGACCAGATCCGTGGTGTTATATATGCATTGTCACCGAAGGTACATAGGTATGCCGAATTTTGAATCAATCGGATGTCGGAAAAGATTTGAATCGGAAAGACATACGAAGAGTCGTCGTTTCAGCCTATCAATAGTCCACTGCTGAACATAGGCCTCCCGTATAGATTGTCACAAAAGTTTGTGGCTTTCGTTTTAGGGGGATTTTGCCATAGTTGCCACGCTTGGCAGACGGGTTGGCAACCGCAGTTTATTTATTCAGATGTTCCAGCAAGATGCTGCTGCCCATCTCCTGGTTTACATTTTCCCTCTGTCGACTTTTACGTCACCCACGGGATGAGATAGGGTGGTAGATTCTCTTAGACCGCTACCACACGGCACGAATACGAAGAGAGCAAGAATGAAAGCTTGTAAAGGGAAAAATTTTGAAATATGAAAGAAAGAAAGAAAAGATTATTCGGCAAAAAATCGATGACGTGCAAAACTTATAAGCAAACAAAAAAATGAAATAAAGGTTACCATAAAAAATTTATCCTTACCACTAATCTTATAACGTACGTTTGGCTATTGTACGTCGCGTTTTATTGTTGCAGTTACAACAGCAACGCTAAAAAACAAATATTGAACTATACTTGGCGGAACCGTTGGTGATTCAAAGAGTAACTACCAAAACCTTGACCTGATATCGTAGTCAATGGCTACTTAACGACTTGGATAAGGTCGAGTATTTTATTCATAGTGTGTTCTTTTCAGTGACTTTTCTATTCCGAAACTGCACGGAAATGTCTCTTTTGTTCCATTGCGTAAATAGTGTTTATAATGAACTACGACGACTGGAATGGATTTGTAAAAATAAATAAAAAAAATAATAATAATAGTATCAGGTGTTACTTTACGGAAATCCATAGATTCAAAAAAAGATAATACCTAGATGATAATTAGAATGTCTCTTGTACTGTGACCAAACATTTCCTTCAGTCGACTCTTACGACAGCCACGGTAGGAAATGGGGTGGTACATTTACTCTTCTACTACTACAGTCATGATAAAATAATTAAAGTGCCGACTATACCTAAAGTGCCTGTAAATGTCCTATCGACCGTGTGGACCAGAAGTCTGAGTACTTGATTGTCACGCCGCGGGTCCTGGGTTCAAAAACACGTATTGGTGGTTTCAAAACACATATTGGTGGTTTTCGGATCTAGTTGTGATTGTCGCTGTCGCAGTAAATCAGCACTTAAAATTGCAGTACAATTTTAGTGGTGCGGGCCCCGGGAAACGAACTCATTACCGTAGAAGTAAGAAATAAATTAATGTATGTAATTGGAGAGTAACTAAGTTAGTTAAGTAGAGCCGTGGTAGCTCAGGGGCTAGGCGCTCGCTTTTAATTTCATAGTACCCGAGTGACTTGGGTTCGATTCTCGGTGCCGGCACCACTAAAATTGTTAATTGCAATTTTAAGTGCTGACTTACCACATGCTCGGCGGTGAAGGAAAACATCGTGAGGAAACCTGCATGTCTGAGAAATTAAAAATATTTCGAAGTCATGTGAAGTCCGCCAACCCGCATTGGAGTAGCGTGGCGGATTCTTCCTAGCTCCAAAACCCTCTCAGAAATGAGGGGAGGCCTGTGCTCAGTAGTGGGACATTTATAGGCTGAAACTTTACTTTTTTTAAAGTTAGTTGCTAATATTGGTTAGCAAGGCTAGATTACAATGCTTATTTTAGTTAATATTTCTGGCCGCCGGTCGAATCGCCACTTCAGCTTGCTGATCCTGGACTTGTTGTGCCTTAGTGTTGGGAATTTGATGGCAGTTTCCGCTGGTAGTAGCAATTGGCTTATGTACGTTAATGCGGGAGAATTCCATTGTCCAAAATAATATCTGAATCGGCTGGGTTAGTCTCGACCAGGGCAGGACCACGTTTACAGAACACCAGGTTAAATTAGCAGCATAACTCTGCTGAAAGACAAATGATGAGCGACGAGTTCCGAAGATCCATTTACTGGAAACGAAGCATTCTATCTGTGTCCTTAGGAGTGCCAACGTATTTACATTTGGTTTCATTATTGAGGATAGGCCCGATTGACTACTTACTATCATTAAAAAAATATCCTGAGTGTCTGGAAGAATGTACATACATTATTACGGCCTTGGTCATAGTAATACCGTAAGCCGAGTGGCAGAATTCCTGGAGTACCTATTTGTAATACAATATACAACAAATATTAATGTTTTAGTATATTTAAAAAACATTTATATCTAATATTCATGGCATGTGTGCGTCTGTTTAATGCCAAATTGCCAATCGATTTCTCAAGGTTTTACTCACAGACTCGATAGGTAATAGACAGATGAGATATCGCCATTACCGGGGGCGGCATTTTTGTTGAGACTACAGATAATGTTCCCAACCTTCGTTGGATCGCAGAAAATAAGGTTATTGACTTATGAGGATAATTATTAAATTTTGCTTTATGTGTTAGTGTTTGAAAATAAATCGTAAGTCTTTTAGAGAGTTGTTAAATATGTAATGCCTTCTTTAAAACATTCTATTACGGCCTATTTTATATTCAGCAGACCATTTGTTTGCGATCTGCTTTTACTGTATTGCACAGTTTCGTGGCTATGCTACATGCATTTATTACACTCGTCGTCTCATCATAACAATCTACTGCTGAACACAGGCTTCCTTATTGACACAGAGCATAGTCGTGAGCAACCTACATCCATCGATTTCCCGTAAAATTTATCATCATCATTTCAGCCTACCACTAATCCACTGATAAACATAAGACCTTCATAAGTATTGTCACAAAATTTTGTAGGTCTCATTTTGTGGTGTTTTGCCATAGTTGCCACGCTTGCCAGGCAAGTTGGCAACCTCAGATTATTTATTTAGATGTTCCAGGAAGACGCTGCTGCCTAACTTCTGGTTTTTATGATCCCACGGTCGACTTTTATGACACCCACGGGATGAAATGCGGTGGCAGATTATCTTAATCCACACGATTACCCGCAAAAATAAACAGATCGATATAAAACAGATAAAATGTGAGTGAGATTACTCTCGATTAAGTCCTCAAGAGTCATTGTTTCTTTATTTTAATTGCATTAACGTTTTAATTTTGTTTATTTCTATATACTAGGCATATTTTCTAAATAATATATTCAAAAAAATATGGTAAATTTCACTTTTTTATAGATAAACCTAATGTTTTCCAGGGTTTGAGCAAAGTAATTATAGTAGTTGGTTTATGGTTTGAGTAAGTGTAATTCTATTGTTGTTTAAAATTTTATAACCACCCGTTCTTTCATCGTGAAGAAGAATCAAAGTTATCCGTAAGCCTGTTGTCGTTGATATATGTCGCCGTTAATGTACTGGTGGTAGGATTCCTACGCAAGAATCCGTCTAGGTAGGTACCACCCAGTTATTTTGCCGTGAAGCAGTACTGTGCAAACATTACTGTTTTGGTTTGAAGGTCACTGTGAGCTAGTGTAACCACTGGGTATATGAGACTTAAGAACTGATCTCTCAGGGTGACGGACCCAGTGTGGGGTCGGCACACAGTGACGGCAGAGAAATGTTCTGGGTGACACAGCATTTGTTATGCATTTGTATAGACGTTGCACTTATCATCAGGTGAACGTTTTGCTCGTTTCGTCACTTTCTCCATTTAAAAAAAATACGTGATAGCGCTGACTGTACAGGGTGTAGCGTATGATCCGGGACGAAGCTCCACGCTGTCGCAGAATGTCATAATGTTTATAGACGCACCTGCATTTTGACTGTAGGTGGTTAAGTTATCTAATGATAATTGGTCACTGTAGTAGTGACCACTTATCATTTGGTGATCTGTGTGATCTGAAGTCATTCATACTAAAACAAAAAAAGAGATCGGAATCGGTAATAAGGAAGTCAGTGATGAAAATACAATATCAACAACGGTCACAGGGAAAACCCTTGGATTTGTATGTGCTCTTTGCTTCCATAATACGAGTAATGTAAGTATTTTGAAATATCTCAATTACCGAGGCAATTTCCCCGAGTGACTCAGATAAATCGACACATCCACAAGTTGCATGCTTACTACAACACTATTTCTGTAATTGAACGTGATAACGGTTGGGTACTAAAATTAAGTAAAATTTGTATGAATATTTAAAAAACACTTACATTTAAACACAAACTTACATACAAAAAGTTTTGTCCTTTTTCTTTTAGTTTACTATGATTCGTAGATAAAGATTGTTATGACGATTTTTTTTAAAGTTAATTTATGTCATCAGCTACATTTCGTCACTACATTTTTGTTTTATTGGTGTAGCACCTTTACTCAGGGTTCGAATTCGAATAGTCGACGAAGTTTGATAAGACAAAAATTCAAATACTGTCTCTTGGATGTATGCCGTATCACGGCGTAGCTGCTGTATACGTTTAATGACACCAGTTTAGTGTATTTGGGTTATAAGTTCGGATCCCATAATTGTATTGCAACATAACCCCTGGTCTCTGACACTGCTTCCGAAATTTTCTTTTCGTTTTGTAAAAATTTTTATAAACTATAATTTCAAAGTTATTCTGTGATGCAGTTTTCATCCCCGGTGTTGACACTACTAAAATTGTTGATTACGATTTTAAGTGCTGATTTGCCACGTGTTCAGCGGTGAAGGAATCTTTCAATAGGATGTATGAGAAATAAAATAGATAATGATGACATGTGAAGTCCGAAAGCCGGGTGGCCCAGCGGACCATTCCCCGACCTCAAAAACCTTTCATAAATGTCGGGATGCTTGTGTTCAGTACAGAGATATTTATAGGTGGTTACATTTAACCGACTCTAAAAAGGAGTCGGTTCTCAAAATGGGGTGGTTCGTTTATTTAACATTTGTACACTGATGCAGTCGTTACTGAAATTTCGTGTTTCATTATTTTAGAAAAGATTACTGTTAGTAAAGTATAAATTTGGTAGAGTTCAATGCACTTCGGAGATACTGCGCTAAAGTTTAGTTTTCGATTATATTATTATTTGTGGTAATCTGTCTTAATAATATAAGTAGCTCTTCGCTAGGCGTAATGTTTCCAGCCCGTTTACCCATTTAGGAGTAAGTGTTCGAAAGATTCGTTATAGTGGTTTATTTTCATGTCTTCGTGATGAGTCGGTAGTAAATCGCTTATATTTATATGAAGATTACAGTTTGCGCTGACGACGATTTCTGATAATTCCCGTAAGATCGAAATAGGGTAGATAAAGCTTGTTTTTTACAATAAAATTATTGATGATTGAGCAAAAAAACGAGACAAGTAGTTTTGGCAGTCTTCTCTTGATGTTAACCTGACACTACGTATATAATCCTAAAGAGACCGAAACAAGTAGAAATCTGAAGGTGCAAGGTCAGTGCTATCTGACGGATGCATTAACACCCACCCAGCCAAACTCTCTTCATTTAAGCTGAGTAGTAAATATATGTGGCCTAGCGGTGTCATGATTAAAGACCACACCGTTTCTATTGATCAATCCCAGCCTTCTTGCTTTATTCTTATCAGTTGTTGGCAGTAGAGATCCGAATCGATGGTGCTGCCCGGCGCTAAAAGCTCATAATGAACAACGCCCTTCCTATCCCATCCATACACACAGCAACACCTTATTGCGATTTAACCCGGGTCTTGGCACAGTCTGTGAAGCCTAACACACCTTTGACCACAACCTTTTTCGCACGTTCTTGTCGTACGTGATCCACTTTTAATCACCAGTTATCAATCTCTTCAAAAACGATTCGGCTTTCATTACGTCTCAATAAATAATCCCAAATTAGTACACGGTTCATTAGGTTTCTTTCAGTGAACTCGTGTGGCATCCAAATATCGAGCTGTTTTATGTACCCAGCTTTTTTTCAAATGAGACAATGGTCAATTCCCGGCTATGTCGATATGCCGATCTTGCTCCACTTTTACAACACAAAAATGTCGTCAATTTATGCGTAACAGGGCGATCAGAGCGAGGTGCATCTTTGATAAACGCCTTAAACCAAATTTGTGCTACTCTTTTTGACACTTCATTAGGTCCATAAACGTCACAAATTTTTTTGCGACTTGCATTGCATTTTTTCCATTTTTGTAATAAAATTTTAAAATTTAACGAATTTCTTAATTAAATGACAGAAAGAAAAAAAAATGAAAAATAGCTTGAAACAACATTTTACCAATTTGTTTTCTTCCTTCTTCCAACCTTTTTAATGGTTCATCTAAACAGCCAGATACAAATAATATAACCAAAGAGATTATATTACAAGTTTATAAATACTGTATGCGAAAAGACTTTTTCCCCGACCTATTAAAATAGAATTTCGTATGAAATGTCGACCAATCGACCAATGGAAGTCGCTGTGGTCGAAAAGAGCCAAGAGGCATCATCATCATCACCAACTTTGTTTAATTTTATCGTTAATTATAGATAAAAAGATACATGTAGTATATATATATATATATATATATATATATATCTTTTTTACTCTTTCATCCACCATATTCTCTGCTTTATTCCATTTGTTTACGAAGGATCCAAATTCGGTTTGTTGACAATTTCAAGTTCTATGTTTGAATTGTTGGAAAGCAAACACTGAAGCATGTTTGGTATTAACATGTGAGTCATTCGAACGAAGAAGGGGATGCAAGCATCCTGCGAGGTGCAACGCATGTGTACGTTAGTAGGGAGTGCAGAATAACTTACAAATGTATTAATTAAAAACAAACGATTGTTTGAACATAATTTAGGTACGTTATTTTGACATTAATTTGTATTGTTTTAATTTTATGAATCTGTAAGTATTTTAACCCTATTCGCTATTTGTTTATTAATCACTATCTTCTTTAACTATGTCTGCGTCGTGTTTCTAGTAACCGAAATAATATCTGCGCTTATAACGATATTAGCGAAGATTCTTTATAAGTTACTGACGTTATTACAGCTACACGGTCGTACTTATCATTCTCTTTGTGATAGTAAGCTAAATAAAATTTTCTTCCTCCTTATATTTTGAAACAGAAATATAAGGAAGTTTAGTTGTTTATGTAGTTATCAGATATACTGCCTTTTTAATTGTATATTTATACGATCTGTTTTTATTGCTTTAGACAGAATCCCTAAACCGATTACAAGCCATTTACGAAATTACGAATTAAGAATCCCTCTAAGTAACTTATTTTTAAAATATCAGTAACTAATATGCCTATAAATTATTTATCTTCTTCTGATTCATCAGCGTTTTAAAAGTCCACTGCTGGACATCTCTCGCTCCTCCCAAGTTTTCCATATGAGTATTTTCCACAAACGCTTGGTAGATCTTAGACGCTACTAACCGTCACTTATCCGGATAATGCAGGTCTGGCACAATTGAAGTAGTCATTCCGCTATCGGAGACAATCATTGGCAGGCTATGAGATTTTTCTGGCATTTCCCCTTGTCGACTTATATTATGAGGCCCATGGGATGCAAAGATAGGGAAAATTCTCTAACATTGCTCTAAAATTAATAATAATTGTTACTCTCATAAATTAATTAAGATCAAAAAAAACTATTTTTTAACTTACACCTGCATTCCTCTGCTAACGCTACAGTTGCATGGACGTGCTTGAGATCACGTAGGCATTCGGTGAGCGAACCTTTTACCGGGGCAAGAAACTGTAATTACTGGAAAAAGTCTATTACACGACCCGAGAGAATTTTTATATGTGCTGTACCGTGTAACCAACATACTTATAAAATTGGTCGGATAACAATTTTTTGACTATAAGAAACCTATGATTAGTATTTACATTCTGACTGTACTTGGAAGACAAAGTGTAACGGAGCTTTTTCAATAGTGTCCATATTTTTTAATTATGTTCAAATTGGGATATTTTAGTAAACTAAGTTAGTATAAAAGTGCAGTAATTATATAAGAACGATTATTTTTTTCTAATTGTGATTAAAAAGGCTTAGAAGTAACCGAGTTGTCAAGTAAGCTATTTCGTGCCGAGGCTTTTAAGCTCACCAAATTTAAATACTGAACCAAAATTTTATTTGGTACTTGCACTTACTTTTGCATATTAACGCGGTCATGGTCATGCTGCGTTACAAGTTACATTTTCCCTTAGGTATAATCTTTAAACTTCGTACATTCAAAATTTGTTATCCGATGAAGCTGTATTATCCGATGAAGCTGTAAAAGCCGAGAAGACTAACAGCAATTACATCATCCGAAAATATTATATCAAAATTTGTAGAAGGAACTTTATTTAATATATATAAATTATTATAAAGTTGTAACGGCAGGGCGCCCGCCTTAAATATCGTAACACGCTAGTGACTCTAAAATAATTCTGCAATTATAAGTGCTGATTTACTTTGCGGTGAAGAAAAGCATCGTGAGAAAACCCAAATAACAATTTGTTTGCTAATCATATTTTTTCTTTAATTTCATTATCTTTTTCAATTAGATCAATAAAATGTGTTAATGACAAGTTAAAGCTTTTAGACGTGTTATATAAAGTCTAAATTGAAATGTGTACGTTCCGTACGCGGTAAAGCCATGCCGTACCTACATGCTAAAGCCATGCCGAACCTACATGCTGGCTGTGGTATAAATGGACCGGGAATGAGAATAGGTGCAGAAGTGCATGAAGAACAGGCACCACTTATAACCAGGGTAACCATTACTCACATAATCATCATCATCATCATTCCATCCTATTAATACTCCATTGCTGAACATGGGCCTCCCCCATAAATTGCCATAAAAGCTAGTAGCTGTCATTTTGGGGGAATTTTGCCATAGTTGCCACGCCTGGCATGCCGGTTGGCAACCGCAGTTTATTTATTCAGATCGTTCAAGAAGGTGCTGCTGCCCATCTTTTTAATTTCCCTCTCTCGATTTTTACGACACCCACGGGATGAGATGGGGTGCTAGATTATCTTAAGCCGCCACCGCACGGCAACTATTATATTTCACTATATTACTCACCTTTTTTTATAGGTGAAAGTCAAATAAGACGTTCACCTCATGGTAAGTACAACGTCTGCCCATAAATCTCTTGCCCAATAATTACACTAGCTCTTAATGCCCTTCAAACTGAAACACAGTAATGTTTACACATTATTGCTTAACGGCAGAATAACTATCGCTGTGGCCTCTCAAGACTGTTTCCTGGATAGGAATTTTACCACTAGTTGAAATACGAGTAAGTATAAATATATTGTTTAACGTCGTTCCTTAGTTAATCTATATTAAGTTGTTTTATTTTAGGGTTTGTTGTCAAAAACAAAATCATTCTGATATTTTAAATATTCGGAAATCTTAATTAAGAAAAAAGTCATCAAAGAAGATGACAGTCCAACAGTGGGCTAATAGTGAAACTAAATTTTGCATTCTGTGCCCTACTTAGTGCGCTTTATAGACATACATTTCACATGCACAACATAACCAGACCTAAACACCAATGCTCTGTGTTTTTCACAATTGTAGGCGGTGATTCGAACCATAGACCCGCGGCATAGAAGACAGACTCTTAGCACTATGCGACGCGGTCGTTAACATTTTAGTAATGCGTTCATGTAGTTTTGAATTCTTGTTCGCCGGCTGCATCGTGATCGGAACTAGTCGTGTGTCGTGGTTTTTCTCACGCGTACATAACTCGCATAATCTGTGTGGCCACCGAAAAGCAAACAATGGAGCACATCCATTAAAAATACAAATTATTCCACTGTGTAAATGTATGGTGGGGATGGATAGGTGTCCGGCAAAGTAGAATAGCACCTACCTCTTTCGACCGAGGTGTCGTAAGAGGCTACTAAGGTATTGCACGGACAGCCTTTATTACAGAATAACACCATTATATGAAATGCTGTCAGTATACTGCTCGTGGGAACGCAACGGGGTGTAAGAATTTTTTGACTCCTAAAATGGCGGCGAAGTGGTTCGCCACCCGTCGCGTCTCGTATCCCGCGAGGGCGAAAAGTGGGCTACGTGAGTGGTCACTGCCTACCCCTTATATGGGAAAAAGGCTTGACTGTATGTATTATGTACATACATAATACATACTTTACACATGCACAGATTATACGAGTTATGTACATACATAACTCGCATAATCTGTGTGGCCACCGAAAGGCAAACAAGTGAGCACAACGATTAATAATCCAATGGAAGTCCATTTACGCAATTATTTTAGATAAAAAGCACTATAAAAATGTACGTCATCTCATACCTATGAAGCAATAGTTTTGCTATATTATTTTAAAAATTTGATTCTTTTGCCTGAATGAAATCCTTATAGTAGTGTGTGTATGTGTGATTGCAGCCGCGTAAAAAGCCGACCAAATGATTGCGCCCTACTGCATGGTACCTCGGCTATGTTCGGTTCTCAGCTTGTGTCTACTTACGGCCATATCATCCATACTAATATTATAAATGCGAAAGTAACTCTTTCTGTCCCTCGGTCCCTTTACCTTTTCACAGCTCAACCATTAAATCAAACTTAACGAAATACGGTACAGAGATAGCATGCACCCTGGAGACGGACTTAGGATACTTTTGAACCCGGAAAATCAACAGCTAGTAGTCTATAAACCCTTTCTCAATAATCGACCTATGTAATGTTTTTTTTATTTTATTAAGTGACGGGACGAGCCAAACGTTCACCTGATGGTAAGTGCAACGTCTGCCCATAACAGATGCAGTGTTACTCAGAATATTTCTGTATAGCACCACACTGCGCCTGTCACCCTCAGACATAAGTTCTTAAGTCTCATATGCCCAGTGATTACGCTAACTCTCAGTGCCCTTTAGACCGAAACACAGTTACGTTTGCACACTACTGCTTCACGGCAGAATAACTGGCCCTGGGTACTACCGGTACTATACTATACCGGCCTACCACCGGTAAAAATATTATTGGATTAGTATTTACTGTTGAAACATACAAACTCTCCAGCTTATAAGCAGATAAGATTTAGATATTATATTATAATACTAGCTGGTACTAGTTGATGCCCGCGACTTCGTCCGCGTGGATATTGGTTTTTTAAATATCCCGTGAGAACTATTTGATTTTCCGGGATAAAAAACAGTAATTTTTGTGTCGTCGTCTAAGGATTGCCCTTAGTCGACGACACAAGCTAGAAGAAGGTGATTAAGCGAATCCTACCAAGGAGAGAATTATGTCCAGCAGTCAACTATTTACAGACTGACAAAGAAGATGAGATGAAGATTACTGAAATATAATAATTTATCTTGAGCTAACGGCTTATTTAGAAAAATTTTGTAAGTACTGTTTTAAAATAGATATTTCAGTTAATGATAAAAGTCTAATCTTATATCAATTTTGCTTCATAATTACATCATCCCCAATTGTATAAAACAAATTGTTAGCTTGAGGTAGAAGCAGGGGGAACTTCAAGTTTATATTGAAAAGGTGCTTCACCGATACCAACTTACCACTCGTTCGAGGACGCCCGTACCCTATACTTGTGCGCTACTCTATTATCCACTGTTCCATAACGAATTGAACATTATTTCAGCTTCTTGGTTTTTGTTCGAAAGTATCACTTTTTAATTAAAAATTTCATCAATGTTTAAAATATTGCTAACGGTGTTCAAGTACTGAATGTGATGAGAATAAATATTAGTTAGTGTAGTGCGATTCGTGCAATTTGGAGAACTTTCCTCCCCCAGGACCACGTCGACGTAAATATGTCATTGCTATGGATGAGCGCTTTTAATCTTGGTTTGACCGTCGGCTGCTACTGTTGTTGTTGTTAAGAGGTAAATATTGAAATTAATTTCACACAAACTATATCTCTATGACCTACGTTTGTGAGTTTGCGCAACGTAGTGTTTATGAAAACCACAAATGAATGAATGATATTTTCTATGATATTCCATTTTTTCTGGAACCTCTAATGTTTACTTTCGTGTTGATTTTTTTTAAAGCATTTAGTAGTACAACTAAAAAAAAAAGATTCAATACAAGTTAAAATATTTAAAAAAAATTACAGTTATGTTTATTTATTATTTACCACGTATGGAAGTCAAAGTAACAACCTATTAGTGCACCATTGTTGAGCACAGGCCTCCTCTAAGTTTTGAGAGGGTTTTCGAGCCAGAGGGCCTACTACGAAATACGAAGTACGGCTGCCGGATCGCACGTTTCCTACCACGATATCACCTTTCACTAAACATTAATTCTATCGGTTGCCTATGGATTCGAAAATAGGCCGTCCGTAGAAGTTGCATTAGAAGTCATTTAATAGTAAGGTTTATGTTTGACGTCCGTCGTTGTTTCTAATCGATCCGAAACTTCGTCCTTCGATTTTCGTAGTAGGCCCCCAGACATGCAGGTAAGTAGAATTAATGTAAATTCCTTCCAAACTTAAAATTGTTATTACCAGCGCGATTGGTGCCAACACCGGGTATCGAACGTTACAATATTTATCAAATTTTAAACGGAAAATAGATATTTCCAATAGAATAATAGATAATGATGTTCTAATTACAATAATAGAGAACTGAAAACAACTTAAGAAATATATAGCAAGATAGCAAAATATTATCTTAAGAAATATATATAAGATAGCAAAATATTATCTTAACAATAATTAATAAATTAGTAATACGAGTATTAAACCTAATTTGAACGGCATTTAAATTAAATAGGAGCCGGGAAGAGTTCGTCACGCGATTCCTCTCTTATAGTAAATAATCAATAAGTCTAATATGAAATATATTTTATTTTGTTTATACTCGTATATTCAAATTAGTAACTTACCTAAATCTGATAGCTGAAGTTATTGTGATATTGTACTCGTTTGTTGATGAATCTTTAGAACATTTCCCACGCCGTATTATAACGAACATCAGAACAGACGAGCCTCTAGACATTATTTTACATATCCAAAGAACTCGTTTCCGTTGCATGGTTTTCATTACAATATAATGTTTACTTTATTGTATTTCCTTTCCTGGTTACAATTTAATGTTAACTTTATTATTATAGTTGTTCTTATTGTGCGGTGATTTTTTTACTGTTTGTTTATTTATTTTTCAATATTTGTTTCTTTATTTTTCAATCCAGATATTTGACATATAGTTGTCCTACTGACATATTACCGTGCTTTGTTTGAGTTTTGTTTCGATTCTTTTTTCTTATTTGTTTTTTATAGTTTTACTATGGAATTGTGTTTTTTGAATGAACTTCTCTTTCTTTCTTCAATATAAAATATATAACTTTTCTTATTTTGGACCGCTTGCGGCATTTATCTTGTTGGATTCAAGGTGTCTTCAAAAAATATTCACGAAACAATTTTTTGAAGCACCAGGTACTTTGATATTACAGTGAAGCAGTAGTGTGCAAACATTACTGTGTTGCGGTTTGAAGGGCACTGTGAGCTAGCGTAATCATCACTGGGCATATGAGACTTAAGAACTGATGTCTCAGGGTGACGGGCGCATTGTGGTGTCACACTGTTCTGGGTGACATAGCATTTGTTATGGGCAGACGTTGCACTTACCATCAGGTCAACGCTTTGCTCGTTCCGTCACTTTTATTAAATAAAAAAAAACTTGAATTGGTGTGTTACCAAAAAAATCGATTAATTGGGTAGTCTTTGTATAGTCTATGTATCATCATCATCACCTTCATTTCAGCATTACACTGGTCCACTACTGAACATAACCCTTCCCCGTAGATTGCCAAAAAAGTTTGTAGCTCTCATTTTGGGGGATTTCGCCGTAAATGACACGCTTGGCAAGCGGGTAGGCAATCGCAGTTTATTTATTCAGATGTTACAGGAAGATGCTACTGCACATCTTATGGTTTAAATGTTCCCTGACTTGATGACTTTTACGACACCCACGGGATTGATATAGGGTGGTAGATTATCTTAAGCCGCCACCAAACACCACACTTCCTACGTATATAGGCCTATATATAAATATTTGTTATATGATTGGCTTAAATATTATTGTACGTTTTTGGAGCTCTAACTTTCATCTATATTATGAATCATCGAGTAAATATATGACCATAGATTCAGATTTATCTATAGATATATATGTACTAACATATTAGTACTATTCATTTCGTTTTCCAACTATATTCTTTAATTTTTAATAACCTTGTTATTCTATTCAACGGAACCCCTTGAGAGTCATTCGATTAAAAACAGACAAAGTTTCAGCAATAAAGGGTACAGATTTCACTGGTGGAAGGATTTAGTGATCTAGGTACGAGCAGGTACCACCCCAGTCCTAGTTATACTGTCGTGAAGCAGTAGTGTGCAAACATTACTGTGTTTCGGTTTGAAGGACACTGAGAGCTGGTGTAATCACTGTGCATATGAGACTTAAGAACTGATGTCTGCGGGTAACGAGCACAGGGTGCTGTCACACAGAAATGTTCTAGGTTGCACAGTATTTGTTATGGGCAGACGTTGCACTTACCATCAGATGAATGTTTTGCTTGTTTCGTCACTTTATCTAATAAAAAAATATTCAATGTCTTAATATCAGAGAAACTAAATGAAAATTCTTTACTTTTTAACGCAAGAAATATGAATTACAAATTTATCCCCATTTTTAGTGAGTATCTTCTTTATGTTGATTTTTTATTTCTTTTAAAAAACATTTGAGACATATTATTTTTAATCAAGATTAACAAAAATACAGAGAATAATATCGAAACACGCTTAGTCAAGATTTAATCATCGATAGACATACATATATACATATACTCATGACATGAGGGCTACATAGAGGCCACTCACGTAGCCCACTTTTTGCCCTTGCGGGAGACGAGACGTGACGGGTGGCGAACCTCGTCGCCGCCATTTTGGTACGTGTCAAAAAATTCTTACTCCCCATTGCGTTCCTACAGGCAGTATAGTGACAGCATTACATATTATGGTGTTATTCTGCACTAACAAAGGCTGTCTGTACAATACATAAATCCCCTCTTACGACACGTCGGTAGGAAAGAAGTAGGTGCTGTTCTACTCTGCCGGACACCTATCGATAAACATTGTAGAACAAGTTCTGTAAATAGCAAGTATAGTCGATAAATAAATTGCAGCGCTTTATACCGACATTCCTATTGCAATTGTTGTGCAAATCATTTTGGGAATGCCCACGTTTTGTAAATAATAACTCCGTCCAGTTATAAACAGTTTCGACGTGCTGTTTACTCGTTTGTATTGTTCTAAAATTGGTATTCGCCATTAAAACTGTATATATATTTTTCATATATTTTTGTACTCTTCATGTCTGTAGATTGTACCAACTTATGGCTACATTTTATACAGTTGACTTATCTTTGTATTTAAAAAAAAGAAGCACAGTGGGTGTTCTCATGTATTGTGGGTGCGTTTTACAGACTAACATATATTTCAGATGCACTACACGACCAGTCCCGAAAATCCAACAATTTGTGTTTTGCACAAATGTTGGCTCCGACTGGGATTCGAACCCAGGACCCGCGGCGTAGGAGTCAGGTACGGTGACCACTCGGCCACGCGGTAGTCAACTGCCTGCTACGCTGCGGGTTTGGGTTGGAATTCAAGTTCACTAAGCCCCGCAGTCGTCACGTCTATAAGTGGTATTCTTGCAGGCATCCGTCTAGGTAGGTACCACCCCAGGGCGCATAACTTTCTCCTGATGGTAAGTGCAACGTCTGCCCATAACAAATGCTGTGTCATTTCTGTGTGATGCCACATTGCGCCCGTCATCCTGAGACGTGAGTTCTTAAGTCTCATATTTTTTTGTTAGCTTATTCACAAATAATTTCCTACAAACTGTTTTCTGTCCAATTGACCGCGTTTGGCTTTTTCACTTCGGGTTCTGGGTTGGAATCACAGCCGATGCCAACATCTGCGCAAAAACAAAAAAAAACAGTGTTGTGCGTGTGATTTTTGACTTTTCTAGAGAAATTCTAGAGTTGGGCATCATTTTAAAAAAAGGGAAAAAAATCTTCCGAGTCGGTTCCACTATCGCTTGTTTCAGCATTAATTAATAATAAAGCAAATTAGAAACGCCGCTAAAATATCACGATAACATTATCAAGGTAAAGAAACAAGAAAGGTAAAAAGAATATTTCATGATATTGTTTTTAACTATTACAGCCGGAAACTAGATCCTTGTAAACTAAAACCTTGACCTACTTTTTCATTAGTGACGCCGTGTGACCCACTTCGCGGAACGTCTCGAGTTTTATAAACCGTGATACATTTCCTGGCTTAGAGTTGTTAGTTGTTAGTGGGCAAATTAAATGTAATACGAATCTGCAACACTCGACTTTGAAGCCAGGGTCACTCTAGCAGGACGTCAGTGAAACAGAAATGTTCAGGGTGACACAGAATAGAATAGAATAGAATAGAATAAAATAGATTTTTTTTTAACATAGATCATTTACAATTTTACATAATACTCATTACACGTCATTTTTTAAGCTACACTGGTTCACAAAGAAGTGCGTCTGTCCTGGGAGTTCTTCCCAGTAAGAAACCCAGCGAGATTTTTTTTTTCAGTCATTTTAAAAATAATGTACAGCATTTGTTATGGGCAGACAAGCACTTACGATCACATGAACGTTTAGCTGGTCTCGTCACTTTCTCCTATAAAAACTATTAAATTTAAAACGAGCACCCGGCGCCTGTGCCGCTATGGATCTTTGAATATATTTCTATGATAAATTTAGCCGCTGTCATATTGGCGGAGTATGAGAATCCATCAACCCGTTTCGCCTTGTGTGAGTCTTAAGACTCGAGAGGCTAAAGGAAAAAATGCTAGAATAGCAAATGCCTTTGTGTCATCTTTGTGGCCAATATCATGATGATGTCCTCCTTGACGGTTTTTGACTACGATGACAACTTTCGAATACTGTCGAAAGCTAAGCGCAAGGCACTCGTTTCCAACTACCCGCACCTGATATAACGCTCATGTAGAGCGGACCTACACTACGATTCATAGAACATAAAACATTTATTCGTATCTGCAAAAACGATTACAATTAAAAGTACAATCAGTAGAATCTCAACCTAAAAACTTTTAATAAAAGACAATAAATAAAATATAGAAATATATGATGGATAGGATGCATACAGACATACACACATGCATCCATTTACTTACATCCACATAAATACATACACGCACATATATGAGAAATAGCAAAAAGTATATTCAGTGTCACAATCGCCATTCTACTACACAACAATTTGCGTTTTCGCGCAAATGTTGGTTCCGGCTGGAATTCGAACGGCTAAGTACTCAGGTACCTCTGACCATAAGGTCACACTGTCGCCAACTATAATCATATTTCGCAATGGACTATAATGGGCTAAAATGATGATGATGATAATGATTTTCCTCACAGCCAGTAAAAAAACAATAAGATGAAGTAATTTTTGTCTTATTGTTTTTAACCACTACTACTAACGACGTCTAAATTTAACGACTACGGTTACAATCTTGATTTGTTTGGCAAAATCTTCTCTGCATATAAAAAGGGCCTTATTAGGAGTGTGGCTGCAAGTGGAGTGTAATTTAGAGATGAATGAAATAAGCAATTAATATTTATAATTATTAAGTATTCATTTTACTCATGTTTTTTTACTTATATTGTTTTTATTTACTTTTTTGTGTTAAATTCACAA
Source organism: Luehdorfia chinensis (assembly GCA_019845155.1). Lineage (NCBI taxonomy): Eukaryota > Metazoa > Arthropoda > Insecta > Lepidoptera > Papilionidae > Luehdorfia > Luehdorfia chinensis. Next base: position 6,578,920 of record JAHVAK010000025.1, on the reverse strand, counting down.
TAACCTATTGTATGATAAAAGCAATACAAATTACAAACACGTTTTGAATGTTGTGTACTCGTATGATAAACTTATAATAATGTTGTGTACAGTTAGAAATAGGATTCAGATGAATAAAAGATTATTCGATTTAAGTATATCTAATTAATGGTAACATCTATAATCTGTTATATACCTATTTAAATAAATAAATAAATTCACATTCGTAATAGAAGTGTTATCAGTGAAACGTGAACTTGGAAGCGACGCGACCTTCATTGACGTAATCCGGTTGTACTCGTGTCGAGGTGCGTCCAGAGCCACACGCGTTAGCGAGTTGCATGATTTTCTCTTATACAAAAAGTAATGGAAAGAGGTTGAAAGTACCCATCAATACAAGTTACTTTTGCTATAGGGTCAATTACGAAATCGCAAAAGGAAATCGGCAGTTTCATAAAAAATACCGACTCGATCAAAATATTTGGAGCAGCGGCATTATTTCGTGACTTCAGTTTTATCAGTACATGGAAGCTGCTATTACTTCGATATTTTTCTTGTTTAACTAATCATACACATAAATACAATCTTACGTCTGTCTATCACTTTTATCTACGTTGCATCGGTTTCACTTAAAAACTGCTGAAGCTCTTTACATCATTCATATGGAATTTCTACAGGTAGAAGTATATTCTATGAAAAAAAGAGCGCGTGCAACTCAATAAACGTGGCAGAAGTGAAACTTATATACATACATTAGAAAATTGATTAAAATAAACAAAAAATATTACTCACAGTGTAACTATTAACTAAACTCACTAATAACTGCTCATTATTTATACAAATAATTAGTAATCACGGGTCGGGCAGAACTAGTAGCATTAGTGTGTGAGAGGTGTTTAGGTACTGCTATCGCCAATCCGCTTGCTATGCATGGCGGTTATGACAAATCCATCAAATTCGGAAGAAGGCCCGAGGCATTGAGGCCTCCTCCTACATTTCTATTTATTATATGTTGTTGAATTAATCAGGTTCAGAATAAAATATACCTACACATATATAATCAGGAATTGAATGATACTGCTAATTATTACCTTATCTCTATTTATTTGCATTTATACAACCACAGTTCTCTTTTATCGCGAAAATTGTGCCATTATTATAGTGGTAAAAGTTGCGACATAAGGTGAAAAAATGTGAATATCATATCTTTTAAATAAATATAATATTTACATTGATCCCGCTTCTCTTGTCTCTGTCTGCGTACGTTTGTAATCAGTCATGTAGACGTTTAACGTTATATTTCTCATACCCCGTAGATTTTTTTAAATTATAAGAAGTAAATTAGATCAATTTTTTCTATCCCCGTACTGTCGTATTATATCAACGTAGGAGTGTTCATTACCTCATTTCGTGGGTGACGTAATTGCCGAAGGGAAGCAGCAAATTTCAGTGTCTCCTGGCATTTAGCGGATAATACCCAGGCATGTGACGGGCTGCCGCGTCTAACCTTCGCTCATAGGCATGCCAAATGATGGGAATCACTTTGTTTGTGGTTTCAAAAAATATAGTTCAGCGATGTAAACAAAGGCATAGATAACTTTAGGTGCATATGCAAAATTAATAATTTTAATATTTTACATCAATAACGACTCGTGTGAAAGTAGCATTATTTTGCGTTTTACTTATTCATTTATTCATTATGATGCAATGAAATAATACAGCGTTATTTTGGTAATTGCGTTCATTTTACCTTTATTTCACATGTATGACTACATCAATCAAATCATATAAAACAGCATCATATCAAACATCAATTCTGGAAATCACCCACCAACATTGCCTAAATTTACCAACATACAACAGGACAACCACTCAAGCAGTCTATAACATTTTTCCGGTACCTACCTTATATGTTTTTAATGTGGATTATAACAAAGTCAACTTTATGTCGATAAAGAAAATATTCCCAATATGCCAAGTAAAAAGGTGAAACTGAATCAAATGTTTTTTAAAAAATAGTAAAAATTATTATAATTCGAACACGGTAATAATCATTTTAGATAATGTTCGTCTTGTCATGTGTTTAGAATTTAGATGATTAATGCGTGAAAAGCTTGCTTAAAATAAATTGGGAGACCTAAATAATAGACACGGTTTATTGATAAATTATAAATTGAGTTTTTCTCCACGTTATATGTATTTATGAGTGATCAATGGTTCAAAAGTATTTTCATTGTATTTGTTTTGTTTTTTAGTTTTTAACGGATTGATCACTTGCGACTTTGTAAGCATGATCTTTAAATTTATATGTCTAGAGCTAATGTAATCACTGGACATATGAGACTTAATAACTTATGTCTCAAAGTGACAGACGCATTGTGGTGCTACACAGAAATATTCTGAGTAACACGCATCTGTTATAGGCAGAAGTTGCACTTAACATCAGGTGAACGTTTAGCTCATCTTGTCGCTTTATCAAATAAAAAATAAAAAAACTTCAGGAGAATTGGATATTCCAATAAAACAAAGAAAAAAATGAATCTGGAGGAACTATAATCTATGCAAATAGCTTTATTACTTTTTAGTTAAATATGTGAATGTACTGGTACGGGTAAGTTACTATACTATACTTATTCTAAATGCCGACTGTCAGAAGTTTCATTGTAAGGAAACTTGATTAAACCTAGTCTTAAATTAAAATTCTTAAAAATGGCACATCTACGAGTAATAAAAAATTAAAATTTTCCATTTTAATGGAATAATTTTGCGATAACATAACCTGATTAAATCTAAGACCGATATCTCGCCGGTTTTCGCTTTATTAAACAGATATATCACGAAAATAGAAGTAGTAAGTTTTAGTGCTGCACTAACGAGAGAATTTATTTAATAACAAGGTTAAATACCTTGTTATTAGATAAATTGGTAGTAGGATTCCTCTAGCAGGAATCCGTCTAGGTACGCTGTCAAGCAGAAGTGTGCAAACATTGTTGTGGTGTGTTTCGACTAGTGTAATTATTGGGAATATTATACGTAAGAATTGATGTCTCAGGCTGGTGAGCGCAGTGTGGTGTCACGCATTAATATTCTGTAAGATACTGTGTGCTGGCGGCTTAAGAGAACCAACTACCCCATTTCATCCCGTGGGTGTCGTAAAAGTCGACAGAGGGAAAATAAAAAACAGGAGATGGGCAGCAGCATCTTCCTGGAACATCTGAATAACCTTCGGTTGCCAACCCGCCTGCCAAGCGTGGCAACTATGGCAAAATCCTCCCAAATTAGAGCTACAATATTTTGTAGCAATCTATGGGGGACGTCTATGTTCAGCAGTGGACTAGTAAGAAGCTGAAATGATGATAATGATTTCTTATATTTACGCGAACACTACTCATTTAAATGAAACTAATTTTTACGGATTTTATCGCGTTTAATGTTTTACTATTTATAACCCGACGTTTCGGGCGCTTTACAGCTCCCATGGTCACGGGGGGACTGAGGTGACAGTTGTCCCGATGTCATAGTTAACCCGGAGTACCTTCAGCTTTTAATTTTTTTTTTTTTTTTTTAAGTCTACTCAGAAAGAGCTTACTGTGTCTTGAAGCCTTGCAGTGGTATGCTTGGTTTTTGATTTAATTTTATTAATAATAGGATCCCAAGCCGGTGGTAATACCCAACCATCTTCCCTATTGAAATTAGGATGTTTTTTAATTTCAATAGCCTCGCGAATCATCCTTGGTAGGAATCGGTGTTCTTTTGCAAGGATTTGTGGTCTATCAAATCTGGTGTAATGGTTGGGATGATCCAGAACATGGTCACAGACTGCAGACTTTAAAGCGCCCGAAACGTCGGGTTATAAATAGTAAAACATTAAACGCGATAAAATCCGTAAAAATTAGTTTCATTTAAATGAAATGATGATGACGATGATAATGAAGATACAGTATGTATTATGGGCAGACGTTGCACTTACCATCAGCTACGAGTAGCAGAGTTTTAGTGGTGCCTCTTTAGACGAATTCCTACCACCAGTAAAAGTATTTCGTTAAGAGATTATTGGCGACAAGAAACCAATGGCGTATTTGACCCTATGCCGTTGTTTCACAAACCGCACTGTAAATATATTCATCAGGTTATCGGCGCTTCTATGTTTTCCCTACAAGAAAGAAATATCACAAGGTGAATGTATAGATATACCGTAGACCTTGCTGTCAATATAAATTTAAATTTGCTGCCATTGAAACCCTTTTAAAAGATACATGTAAATTGTACAGATCACATGCGGAAAGTATAATTCGATAGTAATTTTACAGTTCTATAATGGCTTTGTTCGAATCGGGTAAGAATAATGCGTGGCTTCTGGGATCGGGAAAAGTCAGTCCCGCCGCGTCCGCCGCGGATGGCGGGTCTCGCTGGCTCACTACCGCACCCCGCGTAGCGCCACTTTCGAACTATATCGATATTATGTAGATGTAATATACTAAATGTTGTAAGATCCTTCGTAAAGCTAGGTCTAAAAATAGGCTGTTTAATTATTTAGAAACAGTAATCCGTTTATAAGATTTTTAACACGTTTCCGGTATTTTTTGGAATCGAAACACTCAATATTTCATGTACATTGGTGTATCAAAGTGTACGACTTTCCATTTATTGATGAAGTAAGTTTACATTTAAAGAATGCCCTAAGGACTCATTTTTTGCAAACTTGCCAAAGAGGCTAGTGTGTAAATTTAACAGCGATACGGTGTTGATAGCAACAATTCCGCATTGTTATCATTATCATATTTATATCACTGCTGTATAAATAATGATAAGCCACTTCTATTGATATGCGAATGTCGTTCATGGGACGTTCTGTTAAGAGTGTACGATATTGATCAGTAGAATCTGCTCTATGTCTGTAGGGCACACCGTTTTATATCACTGTTACGATTGCGACGTATGTTTAAAGTGATATGATCTGTACTAATTACATTAAATCATTAGTGTTGTTTTTTTTTCTTCTTATGTAGGCTTTTGAATGTGCAGGTTTTTATTACGTGCGTAAAAAGGATGTAATTTGAAGACGAAGTTAGATATTCCGCATTGTTCAGATTGTTTTTTTTTATTTTTTTACTTCTGCGGAGAAATTGTATTTGACTTTAAATGTTACATTCATTGAAACCTGTTTGATTTACTTCTCCATTGGTTACTCTTAGTTTCTGTCACTACTTCATTATGAGATCGTTTTTCATTATTTTTACATACAAATTATGTGCGATGTTTGATGAAAATGGATCCTGATCATTAAATTTTTTAATTATTAAGTTTATTTTAGTCTTCGGCTAAGTCTTCCAAATTATATTATAAATGAAACCAAAATCTATTATCGTTTCTACTTTGAGAAGCTTAAGTGCTAAAAAGTGGGTGTTATTTAAACTTAAGTGTTAATTAAACTAGTGCTGCGATGGAAATACTCAGGATAGCTTTGGTGCCTCTGACTCTTACTATTGGTTTCACTTGTTTGAATGTTAAAAAGTAAGTGGTCGTACTTAAAGAGTAATCGTGTAATACACAATTTCACAATGTTATGGAACAGTTCATTAATTAAATCGTCCACAAATGTTTCATCAACATTATCATTTCAGACCGTCATAAGTCCACTGCTGAAGGTAGGCCTTCCCCATAGATTGGGAGGATTTTGCCATAGTTGCAACCGCAGCTTTTTTATTAAGATGTTCAAGGAAGATGCTGCTACACATTTTCATTTTCCCTCTGTCAACTTTTACGACACTCACGGGACCTGATGGTGTGGTAGATGCTCTTACGCCGCCACCAATTTAAGAATAACTCACTGGTCATTATATCCTCTGGTTGAGCAAATTGTTGTATGCAATAAGGCAATTGTACCGTTAATTTATTAGCATTTTCAGTGTTTTTTATGTTTGTTTATTGATGTACAATAAAGTATATTTCATTCATTGATTCATTCAATAATGATATTTACTTTATTGTGTCATTACTTCAGTAAATGTTGCATACTCGTTACAGTAATATGATTGTGCCTCATGTATGCATGAGTGTGCATAAGAATGTGTTTAACATTTTTTTATATTCTGATTATTGGAACATTTTTATGTAAGACAATCGACATAAGTTAACGATTCCAAGTTATACGATAATTAAGACACGTTATGTCGCAAAGAAGGTTCTACGACATCTGTGGTCTATATAGCTACATTTAGCTTCTAAATAGATATATACAGCTTACCTCTGAATCCTGGTGAATAATATGGAATCAAAAATAAAAAATAAAGAGTTAGAGTCGGTTTCCTATCAGTGTTTAGAATATCCTTTTAAGCAAGAATATGCTTGTGTTAGGAAATTCAGTTTTTCAACATCCATTCATAATATTTAGTTACATAGAAAGTTACATATTGTTTTACACATTTTTAATTATCTATATATTAATACGTGAAGATAAAACTTTGTATCTCTTTTTAAGCATATTATGTGAGATTTTTTCATAGTTAATTTTTGTATGGAGAATAAATGAGGAATCTAAAATTAATGTACATATATGTGTTACAAATACATTAAATTTAATAAAATAAAACATTCATTATTTACGTATTGACCATGCCAATCACATAATATTCTGTCGTTTGGTTACATTTATACTGCCAATGTCAAAACTCTTAATAGTACGTGGTCAAACAATCGCATAATGAAACAAACGCAAAATAAAAAAGAGATTATCGTCAAAGTATTTCAAAATGTTGCCAACAAATAATAACTCAAACCTCAGTAACGTCCAAACTTAACAAAAATATTAATTACAGTCAAATTTCGCTCACAAGGCGACCACTGGTGACATTTTAAATCTCAGTAATGTTTTTCAGTGTATGTACGTATGAATGTGCGTATGAATAACGTGCGTGCGTGTGCAATATTGTTACCTTAATATTGTTAGCTTCCTTACAGTTTTAATCCATTTTTGATTCTGTATGCCTTGATGTCAGTACTTTGGTCTCAGGTTTGAATCATTCACCATCAGAATGCAGTAGCGATATTCTGCTGTTACATATGATGTAGTATTTTGTAAATGCGTGATCCTTCCATTTTTACGTGCTACAGATTCGCTTGCCTCATGTTCTTACATATCCAAATAGATTTTACTGACACTCGAATGAAGTTCAAATCATACATATATATGTAATAGAAGTACACTTTTCGGCAGTCCCTCTTTACAAACGAATTTAACTCGAGAACTACTGAAGCCTATTTATATTAATTTTACAAAGGACTCTTAGACCAACTTGGCCTATGTTTATTCGTGTTTGTTTCTTGAATAATGATTGAGCATTTTTAGATCCAATCGCCATCTATGGTATAATAGCTTTGAATTAGACGATTTTTTTTTCTGTAATAATTGTATTAGACGTTTTACTTCATATAGATTTTTTTAATAACATGTCTAAACAATTCTTAAAGTTCACGAGAACCAATGTGTAGAATCACGTTTCCATACGTTAATATAGGAATTTTATTTTATGATAAAGGCTGTTTCAATTAAACTAATTGTAACTGGTGGAGTAGTTTTAGTTGAGCTATGATGACCGCGTGGCGCAATGGTTAACGTACCTTACTTGTGCGCTGCGGCTCCTGGAGTCGTATCCCCACGGGAACCAACATTTGTGCAAAAACACAAATCGTCGGTTTTCGAGGTCTGGTCAGGTCCAGGATGACCTTAAAAATGCTGGACTAAATTTCAGTTTGGATTTGTAAGGATCACCTGCATTTGTCCCATTGCTTTGATCAATATACAAAGGTTATTTGATTTAAAAAAAATTATCGGGTACTCTAGCCGCTAGGCGACTGCGGTTGTCAAAATCGTCTGTTGTGTTTGTGAATTACATAGAGTCATAGACACGCATCATTTACTTGTTCTAATTGTTAGGTACATCCAATTTTCCAATCAGTTGAACAATAAAATCAAAAACTGAACATGCTTAAATGAGCATGTAGATAAATATCTACGCCTACTTACAAATATACAGTCACGCCTTTTCCCCATATAAGGGGTAGGCAGAAGCCACTTTTCGACCTCGCGGGAAACGAGACGTGACGGGTGGCAAACTACGTCTCCGCCAATTTGGTACGAGTCAAAAAATTCTTACTCCCCATTTCGTTTCCACGAGCAGTATGCTTATTATGGTGTAATTCTGCACGAATATAGCTGTCCGTACAATACCTTAGTCGCCTCTTAGGACACCTTAGTAGGAAAGAGGTAGGTGCTATTCTACTCTGCCAGACACCTATTGGCCTACAACTATATCATACCCTATATACTTAGATTAATAACTTGAAAATGTATAATCTTACAGGAACGCTTACAGTAGAAGAGGTGTACAAGGACAGAGATCAGTTCGCTGGTCTGGTGCGGGAGGTGGCGGCACCCGACGTCGGCCGGATGGGCATCGAGATCCTGTCGTTTACAATCAAGGACGTGTACGATGACGTCCAGTACTTGGCGAGCTTGGGCAAGGCGCAGACGGCGGTGGTGAAGCGGGACGCAAACATTGGCGTCGCTCAGGCCAACAGGGATGCTGGGATCAGGGTAAGAGCATTGTAATCTTAGAAAATTTATTTTTATATTTTTGTCCCTATTTAGTGTTACGGCTTATTGTGATGTGGGGGGCTAGAATTTCCACCGTGCAGTGCCCTTCAGTATCGTTCAGACCGTAACACAGTAATGTTTGAATATTACTGCTTGACGGCAGGATAACTGGCACTGCGCTGGTACCGACCTTTTTTATTTGATAAAGTGACGAAACGAGCAAAAATTTCACCTGATGGTAAGTGCAAAGTCTGCCCATAACAAATGCTGTGTCACTCAGAACATTTCTGTGTGACACCACACTGCGCCCGCTACCCTGAGACATCAGTTCATAAGTTTCATATGACCAGTGATTAGGCTTGCTCTTAGTGCATTTCAAACCAAAACACTGGTGGTAGTATTCCTATGCAGGAATCCGTCTAGGTAGGTTACTAAAAAACAGTAAATAAAACTAAAAAAAAACAGTAATGTTTGCACACTGCTGCTTCACGGCAGAATAACTGGCGCTGGGGTGGTACCTACCTAGGTACTTTAGTGTACTTTTTTAATGTTAATTCACACTAAGTATGCTAAAGGATCGTATTAATAATCTAGATTTCGACATTACATTTATTAGTACGTGAATTTTTTTTATACGTAATGAATGTGGTAAACTGTAAATTCAAAATGAGTGAGACAGCTCATACGTACGAGTATATCAAAGTTATCCCGAGAATATAGCATCACGTTCCTGTTAACCTGAAGCTCTCGTTATTGTTTCTGTCTTAGATGATTCCAGTCTTATTATTATAAGAGAATTCCTAAAATCATTTCAAATGATTCTCATTGGGATTCTAATGATTATTTCTTCCTTAAAGCAACACACTATAACTGTCCCACCGCTGAGCACTGGCTATCTCAAATTTTTGTTTCCTCACTATGTGTTTACCGCCGATTACCGGATAAATCAGAAAATTTAACAGTTATTAACAATATTAAAATTGTAATTAGTGGTCCCAGCACCGGGGATCGTACCAAGGGCGACATGCGAGTGTGTACGAGCACACGGATCCTGAGCTACCACGGCACTAATTATATAATCCTCCTCTTAATTTTAGGAAGCTGAATGTGAGAAAAGCGCAATGGACGTCAAGTACGCAACAGATACTAAAATTGAAGACAACAACAGAATGTATAAATTGCAGAAGGCGCAGTTCGATCAAGAAATAAACACAGCTGTGAGTTTTGCTATTGTTAAACACGTTATTGTGATTTGGGTTTATATATTCACCAGCTATATTTCAGAAATTTCACATTTCCTATTACTTTTTATGTTTAACTTATTCCGTTTGTAATTTACTACACACACACACACATTCACCCACACACACACATTCCCATACACACACATGCATAATCTCAAGCAAACAAAAAATTACAGCCTGTATCATATTCAATTTTGTTTTCACATCTATATTTTTATTTTAACTACTGATATGACCCCAAAAAAATGTTCATATGGCCCGCTAAGAAAATTTAAGTACGAAGCTTCACCGCTGCTACCTACTTCGGATGCAACTTCTTAGATATAGAAGAAGTACGGACGCGACATAATATTATTTTATATGATATAAATTATAATGATTTCTTCTATTTACGCGAACACTACACATTTAAATGAAACTAAGTTTACGGATTTTATCGCGTTTAATTTTTTACTATTTATAACCCGACGTTTCGAGTGCTTTACAGCACCTAGCTGTGTGGTGGCGGCTCGTTAAAAGAATACTACCACTCCATGTCATCCAATGGATCTCGTAAGAGGCGAGTAAGGAATTAAACTGCACTGTGCATGGTGCACCCAACAGCGCATGGTGGCGATGGGCTCACCACCTATCACACCAAGTGCATTATATTGTTTTGGTGAAACGTGGATTGTGGCAGTCATCTGTTTTTGCAGTGAGTGCCCAGTCTCTGACTACCCCTTATGGGATACAGTCGTGATCTTATGTATGTATGTATGTATGTACAGCACCTATAGTCACGGGAGGACTGAGGTGACAGATGTCCTGATGTCATAGTTAACCTGGGGTACCTTCAGCTTTTAATTATTATTTTTGGTCCGATCTACGCAGAAAGAGCTAACTGTGTCTTGAAGTCTTGCAGTGGTATGCTTGGTTTTTGATTTAATTTTATTTATTATTGGATCCCAAGCTGCTGGTAATACCCAACCATCTTCTCTATTGGGTACATCAGGACATCTGTCACCTCAGTCCTCCCGTGACCATGGGTGCTGTAAAGCACTCGAAACGCCGGGTTATAAATAGTAAAAAATTAAACGCGATAAAATCCGTAAACTTAGTTTCATTTAAAGGATATAAATTCCCAAAAATTCAAGAAAAGGGTTCAATTCCCTGAGCCTTCTTTTTCGAAGGTGGAATGATGATATCCTGATACTATACGACAAACAAACTCTAGTAGAGCTAATAGACTCAGGCGTTACTTTGCGGAAATCCGTTATAATGAAGGAAAGTTCATTAATATCTAACAAATTCCAAATCAGTGGTTTATTTCATAAAATTTCCTTCTCGAATGTGGTAATGGTAACGCTTCTGTTTCCGCTCGCTTTAGCTTCCTTTTAATGGTAAAACCGTGTAACGTAAGGTTAATTTCATCATCATTCATCATCATTTCAGCCTATCGCTAATTCACCGCTGACCAAAGGCCTCCCCCATAGATTGACAGAAAAGTTTATAGCTCTTATTTTGGGGGGATTTTACTATAGCTGCCACGCTTGGCAGGTTGATTTATTCAGATGTTTCAGGAAGATGCTGCTGTCCGTCTCTTGGTTTTTATTTTCCTTCTGTCGACTTTGACGACACCCACGTAATTTTATGGGATGGTAGTTTATCTGAACGCCACCACATATAACCACAATAATCGCATAAGTCCCTCGATACTATCACTTCACTTCAGATTCAAAAAGTTGTACTTGATGTTCAGTACTTCACATGATGATCGTGATAGGAAAAATAAGATGCTTTAGCCGAAACTTCGTAGTTCGATTTTGTCATAGGCCCACAGGTATCTCTCCCATTATCGTGAGCATAATTTTTGTATTAAGTTTAAATATATATGTATATATTAATTATTAAATTAAATATGAATTGTCTTAAAGAAAGCTGAATCTGCCTTGGCATACGAGCTTCAGGCCGCTAAGATTAAGCAGAAGATCCGAAACGAAGAAATACAGATCGAAGTTGTTGAGAGACGCAAACAAATTGAGGTATTTCATTTTTTAACACTAACGTACTTTGTGTTTTTAACGCCAATCTATTCTTACACTTTTGAATTTGTACCGTCAGGTAGAGCAACAGGAAATAATGCGTCGCGAGGAAGAGCTGGTGTCCACTGTCCGACTACCAGCTGAAGCGGAGGCGTATCGTCTACAGGCTATCGCAGAGGGAAAACGGTGATTTAGTGAATGATTTGTTGTTTAACTAGAGTCACGGCTTCTTTAGCACAGTGATAAGTGATTAGCGTCTGCGCTATGGGTTCGCGAAGTCGATTCCCGCATGGAACAAAAATTGATATATCCTACAGATACTTGTCCCGGGTTTTAGTACTTTTTTTTTATTTGATAAAAGTGACGGAACGAGCAGAGCGTTCACCTGATAGTAAGTGCAACGTCTGCCCATACAAATGCTGTGTCACCCAGAACATTTCTGTGTGACACCACACTGCGCCCGTCACCCTGAGACATCAGTTCTTAAGTCTCATATGCCCAGTGACTACGCTTGCTCTCAGTGCCCTTCAAACCGATACACATTAATGTTTAACATTACTGCTTCACGGCAGAATAACTGGCCTTAGGGTGGTACCTACCTAGACGGACTCCTGCATAGGAATCCTACGAGCAGTAAAAGTAAGTTGTACACAAACTTATGTCTGTCGACGGTTGCGTTAAGAGGCTTTGATTTCAACGATACATTAGAAATCCGTGCAATAGGCGTTACATGACGCTTTGTAAAAAAGAAAGGAAAAACATAGGAGAATATTTTTTTTGATGCATTGTTTACCTATCAACATTTTTATTTAATTGTCATGTTAAATGCATCAAATAGCTAAGCGAGTAGGATACTTGCCTATGCAGGAATACGTCTAGGTAGGTACCACCCCAGGGCCAGTTAATCTGCCGAGAAGCAGTAATGTGTAAACATTCATGTGTTTCAGTTTAAAGGGCACCGAGAGCTAGAGTAATCACTGGGCATATGAGACTTAAGGACTGATGTCTCAGGATAACGGGCGCAGTGTGGTGACACACAGACATGTTCTTGGTGTTACAGCATTTGTTATGCGCAGACGTTACACTTACCGTCAGGTGAATGTTTCGCTCGTTTTGTAACTTATTCCAATAAAAAAAATCTTGGGATTTAGTTTTGATTCAAAGCCATTAAATCTACTGTATGATTTAAGGGTTAAGCCGAATACGGGAAAGCGCGTATTTGCGCAGTTTACACTAACGTAAATAAAATATCTCCTTCTCCGACATGAACCGTTTCTCTTCATCATCATTGGCTGTCCAAGCTGCTTAACTATGGAATGCGCTACCTGAAAATCTAAGACCCTCTAGCAAAAACGCATTCAAAAATAATTCTAAAAATAAGCTCCCTTTCTAAAATTTAGCTTATAATAATACTTATTATTTATATATATTTTTTTATATGTAAGTATATGTACATATCCTTTTTAAGGAACCGCCTCCGCTGTTTACTCACTGCCCCATGGTTGTCTGGCAGAAAAAGTTTTTAGCATTAAGTCCGCCTTTTGTTCCTTTACTTATAGTAAGGTTTAATAAATAATAAATAAATCACTTTTTCGTTTAGCACCCAGACGGTAGAAGCGGCTAAAGCAGACGCGGAACGCATAAAAGTTCTCGGGTTGGCCGAAGCTACAGCTATTGGGGACGTTGGAAAAGCCGACGCTGAGCGCATGCTTGCTAAGGCGAAGGTCTACAAACAGTACGGAGATGCAGCTATCATGGCGCTGGTGCTTGAAGCTTTGCCTAAGGTACTTCACATTTTTTTATATATTAACAAGATACATACAGTTACACTTTTTTCCCATATCCCGTAGGCAGAGCCTACACTCGTAACCCACTTTTTGCTTACGCGGGAAATGAGACGTGACGGGTGGACACGTCGCCGCCATTTTGGTACAAGTCCAAAAATTCTTACTCATTGCCTTCCCACGAGCAGTACTAGTGACAGCATTGCATAGTATGGTGTTATTCTGCACGAATAAAGGCTGGCCTTACAATACCCTAGTCGCCTCTTACGACATCTCGGGAAAAAGTGCTAATCTACTCTGCCAGACAACTACAAGCTATATTAAAACATAGAAATATTAAATGTAGCTTATGTATTAAAAATATAGCAAATGTTGTTTATGCGTCGTGTGGTGGCGTTAGAAAATCTGCCACCCTATCTCTTCTCGTGGGTGACGTAACTGTCAACTGTGGGGAACTGTCAACTGGTGGCGGAATAACCATCGTGAAAAATAACAAAATACCACACCAAAAAGAACAAAATAAAAACACGTGTGTTTTTATTTTGCTCATGGGATGTAATACCGTGATTGCCAATTCGCATACCAAGCGTGATTATTGCGGCAAATCAGCACTTCTAGGGAGTGTGAAAGTCTCACGCACAGCAGTGGACTATTGAATAGGCATATGAAGATGAAGTGTTTTTTCGGGTGTAAATTGTGACTTTTGATGTTCGGGGGACTACCCCGATATTAAATGTTAATGGCGTAAATATACTGAACAGAATAATAAAATACGTATAAGAATGTATTATAAACAAAGACCAAAGATATTAATTTTTAACCTCTTTGTAAGCATGATGGGGTGGTAGAAATCTACCACCAAGTCTTATCCTGTGGATGTCGTTAAAGTCGTCACAGGGAAAAATAAAACCAGGAGATGGGCAGCAGCATCTTCCTGTAACATCTGAATAAATAATCTACAGTTGCCAACCCGTCTGCCAAGCGCAGCAACTATGGCAAAATCCCGATAAAATGAAAGCTACAAAATTTTGAGGCAATATGTGGGGGAGGCCTATGTTCAGCAGTGGACTTGTGACAGGCTGAAGTGATGATGATGATGATGAAAAGCATGAAGTTACTTTAACTAATCTGTCTGTATAAATTTGGTTTATATTTTTAATAATAAATCTTTTATTAATAAATATTGCATCTGATTAAAAGTTTTCGAAGTTAAGAAACTTCGAGAAAAGAACTCAATAATTTATGACCCTTGAGATTTGTTACCTAATTACATAAACTATTAAAATCTACAAAAGTGGCTATTTAAAAAGTAGCTATTTTACTGCATTGCAAGTTATTCTGCTGTCAAGCAGTGTGTCACACAGAAATGTTCTGGGTGACAGTAATGGGCAGACGTTGCATTCACCATCAGGTGAACAATTTACTGGTCTCGTCACATTCTTTCATAAAAAATACTGGTGTAGAACACATATTATTCCGTTTATTTTTAAAATTGCATTGTCTTTTCCTATTATTAAAAGATCGCGGCTGAAGTATCGGCACCACTATCTAAGACGGACGAAATAGTACTTGTGGGTGATAATGGTGCGACCGGCGAGGTGGCGCGTCTCGCAGGAGGTATTCCACCAGCTTTTAAATCGCTTACCGGCCTTGACATTAATCAAGTGCTTAAGCGTTTGCACCCTAACGGTGCTGGAGGTAAGGACTGTAAGTTTTCAAGTTTTTCATGTTTTTTTTTTCAAATTTTTAAATATTTTTTTTATTTATTTTTAAATAATTTCATTAAATAAAAAAAATACTTTTGAATAAGACGAACGAAACGAAAGCCGTGTTTCATAAGCATACTTCGTTTTCAATCTGTTATTGATGAATTACATTAAATATCCCCCGTAAAAGTGGTGGTGACATGATAACCACACAACGGGAATCTGGTCGCAGCGTTTAAAAATGTTGCGTTTCCTCTTGTTTGAGATCGTTTGAAAGTGATAGGTATTTGGTACTGCGATAACTAATTTATCAAAGTAAATTCTTTCAACGGCTCATGATAATGATGGCGATACATAACTTGTCATTACTCAATAACTTCATTAATTTTACTGGTGGTAGGATTCCTATGCAGGAGTCCGTCTAGGTAGGTACTACCCCAGGGCCAGTTATTCTACCGTGAAGCAGTAGTGTGCAAACATTACTGTGTTTCGGTTTGAAGGGCACTGTGAGCTAGCGTAATCGCTGGGCATATGAGACTTAATAACCTGTCTCAGGGTGATGGGCACATTGTAGTGCCACACAGAAGTTTTCTGGGTGGCACAGCATTTGTTATGGGCAGACGTTGCACTTACCATCAGGTGAACGTTTTGCTCGTTTCCTCACTTTATGCAATAAAAAAAAATTAACTTTGAATTTTATATTTAATCTTTTGTTCTTTTGGGGTCAACTCTAGGACCGATTTTATTTATGATTTACGTTAATATCATCCTTTTCAAATATGTTTCGGTAAAATGTTATTGTCATAACAGATAGGTTTTCATTGAAAATCGACATACAATTCTGATCACTGATATTTTGTTGACAGAGGAATCGTCTTTTGCGGCGGCTACTACTAAGAAGAAGGAGGTAGCAGCATTCTAATGTGTTACGTACTACACGGTCTATTGTGACTGTCGCGTTTTGTTGGTGCCATACATTTAATTAATTTGAAAATAATACTATTTGTTATATGATCGCTGTAGTGCTGTCAACCATTTTGGCTTCATAAAAAAATTAAAATCCTGTTGAAACAGGAATATTCGTTTTTAATACTATAAAAAATTATGGGAACCCTGAATTTGTGAAGATTGATAAAAATCACATTTTTTGACATTCATCAACTAAATCGCCCTGAAACTGGACTTAATGCATCAATAATTACTTTAAATATTTTTTTATAATAAGCAATGACTGTCTTTGCAGATTTTTTGTTCGAAGAATACCTTCAAAAGTAATAAAATCAAAAATTCTATTTCTTTAACATCACGTTATAAACACTACATTGAATTATTTTCCACGTCTTAAGATGTCTATCCAAAATACAGGACAGAACGTTTGCGTATTAATTTTTATTACCACCGTCACAACTTTAGAAACACAAAAAAATATATATTTCTATCTTTCTAGGTTTTTAAAAAAATTAAAAATTTAGAAAAGTTGACGATTCTTCTATATGATCGATGCTTTCTTTATGTGATGTAATAATTTTACAAACTGGAGATAAATTTAGAGGTATTTTATAGCTTAGATCTTGACTATTGTAGATTTTGTATAACTGTACTGAGTAACAAGTGTTCTCTTCTATTTCCTATCCACTGAAATGACTCATTGCGTAAAAAGGTAAGTACAAAAGTTTGTGCAATTAAAAATGGTCATTTCGTGTAACCATTTTTTTAATTGTAACGCGCGATGTTATTGCTCGAACCGCTGCCTTTGCGTCTTTGTCTAACCAAAAGATAAGAGAACTTTATCTCAGTGATAGCTCCTTTCTGTGGATAGAGTTTACACTGCCTTTTATAGTAGATTTTAATGATGTCTATCATTTCCTCTACAATATTTCCTTGTACAAACAACGTTGACGAACAAATTACTTGACGTTTCAATAATTTCGATAGATGGTAGTTATTGTGATTGTGCTTGTGTGAAGTAGATAAATAAAATATACAATATTCATATAAAACGGAGAGTGTATTCCCACAACATGTCTTATGATTTCTGCCGTCTTGAGAACTAGCATTTAAGTTAATCTTTTGAAGTAATTTGCAATGTATCGCATTTATACATCACGCACATTGTTTCTTATGTTACCTCTAATTGTATTAAGTTCTATTATATTTGCATTATAATATTTTTATAAAACTTTGACATTTTGTTTATGTAATTCAAAATTGATTATTTTAATAAACAAACTTTGGTAGAGAAATCGTGTTTTAATTTACTAACGATCGTCATCGATCTGTCTCGGCGACTTTATGCGTGACGCCTTTTCAAATTCATTCATTACTTATAGAATTATAATTTATAATCTGTCATCGTCATCATCACTTCAGCCTATCACTATTCCACTGCTGAACATAGGCCTCCCCTAAGCTTGCCACAAAAGTTTGTAGCTATCACCTAGGGGGGGGGGGGGGATATTGCCATAGTTGCCACGCTGGGTAGGCGGATTGGCAACCGCAGTTTATTTATTCAGGAAGATGCTGCTGCCCATCTTCTGGTTTTAATTTTCCTTTTGTCGACTTTTGCGACACCCACGGGAAGAGATGGGGGCGACAGACAATCTGTGCGACTATAATCTGTACGAATGTTAATAATCGAGCTACAGTAGTTTTCGAATTGACAAACTGCACGACCTGTGCCGCGGTTAAGCGATTGGATTTACCACTACGAGTCGCAGGCTCGATTCCCACAGAACAGTGTGCAATTGTATAATGTATTGTAATGTATTTTAGAGAAATAAATTGCGCTAACCAAGAAAATAAACACATACTAAATCAGTTATATTTTTATTTTTCTACATAATCACCATCAAGTTCAATACACTTTTGCCACCTCCCCTTCCAAGCATTTAGACCGTTAAAAAAATGATTCTTCCTTAGAGTCAAAATATGCGTCTACAGCTGCTTTGACCTCGTCGTTTGTCGAAAATCTTTGACCTCCCAAGTGCTTTTTTAGGTTAGGGAACAGAAAGAAGTCTGATGGTGCCAGATCAGGTGAATACGTAGGATGCGGTAACAGTTCAAAGCCACAGTTGTTAATTCCAGCCATTGACTGTACTGACGTGTGAACACGGGCGTTATCTTGATGAAACAGGACTTTTCTTCTGAGCATTCCTCGACGTTTTTCTTTTATTTCCTCTTGTAAACGACGTAGTAAGGTGCAGTAGTAATCAGAGTTTATAGTCTGACCCCTTTCAAGATAATCAATCATAATCACACCTTTCGAGTCCCAGAATACTGAAGCCATCACCTTATTTGCCGACAAAATCGACTTAGCCTTTTTAGGGTGTGGTGAACCAGGTCTTCTCCACTGTTTTGATTGTTGTTTTGTTTCCGGTGTACAGTAATGAACCCATGTTTCGTCCATAGTAACAAAACGATTCAAAAAAAATCATCTGCATCGGCTTCAAATAACTCCAAACAGTCGCGTGAAATAGTCAATCGCGTCCTTTTTTGTTCAACTGAAAGCAGTCGCGGAACCCACCTCGCAGACACCTTGTGGAAACCCAACTCGTTGACAATGATGTTTTGAGTTCGTTCATAAGAGATGCCTATAATCTCGGCTATCTCTCTAATTTTTAATCTGCGGTCTCCCATTATTAAATCAAGTACTTTTTTAATATTTTCGTCAGTAGTTGACGACGAAGGCCTTCCAGAGCGGGGTTCATCTTTCACACTCTCTCTACCACGCTTAAATTCTGCTATCCATTTTTTGACGGATGAATATGACAGAGCACAATCGCCTAATGTACTGACCATGTCATCATGGATGGCTTTTGATGATAGCCCCTTCTTATGGAGGTACTTAATGACGGCACGCTGCTCGATTTGCTCCATTCGCGGAAATTATGACCGATTACTTTGTTAATAAATTTATAAAATCACAACTAATTATCGCACACGTTTCGAACTTCACACAATGAACTAGTCTGAACTGAACTAAATAATGTGGGTAGATTTGATTTTTAGAATTGAATGGATCTGTGTTAGGCCGAGTACTTTTCAATCCACCCTCGTAATATTATTTTACTTTTGATGTGCAATTGCCTGTGTGATGTGATATTTTTTATATCAACAAAGATGTCTTATAATGATGGTCACAAAATATTGGTTATTAATTAGCAAATGTACTTAATTTTAACAAAATGTTTGAACTGGCGAATCAATGATAAAAAAAATTATAGCCTTGGCTCTACATGGGATCTCAGAAATTTTTACGGTATATAAGTTGTGATGCGAGGTTTGGCATATATTTTTTACATTTTAATGTTTTTGATTGGATCTCACTTCTTTTTGTGGGTAGTCCTCCTTTTTTTCTTTTGCGGTATTATTTCTTGCACATCGGCTACGGATCTTCTCAAAGCCCACTCCCTATCTCTGTTGGTTTTTCTTAATTGTTTTGGTGTAACAATTTTTGACAAGTCTGGACGGTAAATGCTTCGTAATCGATTATACTCCGCAAATGTGGACTCCTGAGCTTTGATACTACCGAAGTCAACATTAATTAGATGCAATCCGTCCAGTCTTGTCACCCTTGAAAGTGCCACATACGCTTGACCGCACGTGAACACCGAAGAACCAATGTCTATAAGTGCGCTGTTTAAACTTAGGCCTATCAGTGGCAAATAAATCGGAATACTATTTAACAAGCCTATGAAAACGTCTGCCTCCAAAATTAATCGTAAACAATCAAATGTATTACTAGAATATTTATGATAACAGGTATCTGTAATTATTTTACGTGTATTTGGAGTATCTTATTGTATCGCTTACGCGAACTTCGGACGACACAATTAAATAGTGATTTAAAATACGACAGCGACATCTAGTTTTAAAATTAGAACTAAGAAACAGCGCTATTAGAAGCTGTGGTAGACTTCGTCCGAGACATCCGATAGCAAAGTATAGTAAATATTCTTCAAAGTGCCTCTAATTACAAATACAAGACTGAAAATAAATTGTTATTGTTATGTTATTATTTTCCTCATAAAATTTTTTACTCGAAAAACAAACTGTGTTTAATGCTAAGTTGTAGTAGTTTATTATTAAAAAATACATAATTTTGGTTGCCCTTAAATCACCATTTATATGTTTCACAAATTATTTTATAATATATATTAATGACTATAAAAATAAGTTGACTGATGATCCGCCATATTCTCACTTTAAAAAAAAAAACGTAGCCCTACACTAGGATCTTTATTGTATCGTAGATGCATGCATTTTACAGGCAATAATTTCACTTGCACAACACAACCAGACCCGAAACCAACTATTTTTAAGTTTCTTTGAACAGATGTTTGTTTCGAAACCGGGGCCTGGAGCGTAAAAGTCAAGTATTATTTGTTTCTTCTCATAATCTTGACTTCTCATAATCATCTTACGACTACCCATATATGTATGACTATAGAATGTTACTACTACTAGTGTCAGTAGTGTAATGTTACTAGTGTTACCGTTACTAGTACTTATTAAAAATACCAACGCTATTTTTAAAGAATTCTATCAATGTTAGAACCATTAGTAAATATTCCTGTTAACAACTAAAACTAAGCTAAAAATATAGAAAATGGTTCACGACAATAGACGAATGGCGGGCTCGATCCTGCTACATTTTCGTGGCGTAGACCGTTAGGTTATTGGCGCTTCAAAACTATACAATTTACAAATTTACTTTTGTGGCTGATAAAATTATCAAGAACTTTGTAGGAAAAAGAAAGTTTACCAACCGCAATGCAAACCCTTAGTAGCTCTTATTTTGGAGAGATTTTGCCATAGTTGCCACGCTTGGCAGGCGGGTTGGCAACCGTAGCTTATTTATTCATATGTTCCAGGAAGATACTGCAGCCCAACTTCTGGTTTTCATGTTCCCACAGTCGACTTTTATGACACCCACGGGATGAGATGCGATGGTAGATTCTCTTAAGCCGCCACCACACGGCAAGACTAGGATGCAGTGTCATAAACCCGGGGAAGAATCACAACATAACCAGACCCGAAAACGAACAATTTGTGTTGCACAAACGTGAGCTTCGGCTGAGATTCGAACCCATGACTTGCGGCGTAGAAGTCAAGAATTCTAACCACAAAGCCACGAGGGCGTCATATGTGTAGTACATATAATATGTACTTTTGAAACACACTTAAACGATTTACAAACTTACTTTTGCGGCTGATAAAATTATTTGTCATAGATTTTGTAGAAAAAATTAAGATGACCAACCGCAAAGACAACGGTGCTGAAATTTCAAGATTTTTTAATGTTTCCTTCCATTGTGGACTAAATACTAACTGTATCCCAATTTTAAGATTTCTAGCTTTGAATTTTGATGATCGGTGAGTCAGTGACAAAACAGGAGAATTTAACTTGTGATATTTAGTAAAGGACATTTGACGTACTTCGAAATCATAGCACCGCCAAACCCGTATCGTTCAATAAAATCACATACATTAAAACGTTAAACGTTATAAACGTTACTCAGTAATTCTCTAAACAAAACATGAATCTGAAACAAATCTGTAATCAGTACTTTAAAATGTAGCACAGTACGTGGACTTTCATTCTTTTTCGAAAAAAAAAATATATCTACAAAACTTTTTCCTTATTTTTAATGGTAAGCATGAACTGGCCTACATCCTGTAACTACCATCTCTGCACAGGGAGGACAACTCGTTGGCCCATGACGCAAAGGAGAAAGCCGATCTTCTGTGTTCTCTTTCTTGCGTCCAACTCGACTCTCGATGACAGGGGAAACTCACCGCCGACCATCCCTTGCAGTGAGTGCGCTATGCCGGACATCCGGTTTTTTCAGAGCTCAGTGCGCCAAGCACTCCTCTCCCTGGACATCCAAAAGTCGAGTGGGCCCGATGGAATCCCCTCTATTGTGTTGAGGATGTGTGCTCCAGAGTTGGCACCGGTTTTTACGCGTCTTTTCCGGTACTCCTACTCTCTAGGCGTCGTCCCGAAGGTATGGAAGACAGCTTTTGTGCACCCGATCCCTAAGAAAGGCGACCGCACAGAACAGTCCAACTACAGACCGATCGCCATCACCTCCTTGTTCTCAAAAATAATGGAATCCATTATTAACTGCCAGCTCTTGAGGTACTTAGAGGAGCAACAGTTGATTAGTGGCCGCCAGTACGGCTTCCGTCGGGGTCGCTCAGCTGGTGATCTTCTAGTGTACCTCACTCATCGATGGGCGGAGGCAGTAGAGAGCAAGGGGGAGGCCCTGACAGTTAGTTTGGACATAGCGAAAGCCTTTGATCGGGTATGGCACAAAGCGCTTCTCTCGAAGCTTCCTTCATATGGGCTTCCCGAGAAATTGTGCAATTGGGTCACTAGTTTTCTCACAGACCGGAGCATCAAGGTCGTAGTTGACGGTGCATGTTCGGACTCCAAGTCTGTGAACGCTGGTGTCCCACAAGGCTGTGTGCTATCGCCAACCCTGTTTCTTCTGCATATCAATGATATGTTACAAATTAGTCACACCCATTGCTATGCAGATGACAGTACTGGTGATGCCTTATACACCGGCCGTGCCAAAATTTCTCGGAAACACGTTGACGAGCACCGGAATAAACTTGTGTCTGAAGTCGAGATTTTGTCTAACAAAATCTCGGACTGGGGCCGACTTAATTTAGTCGAGTTCAACCCTAACAAGACACAAGTTTGCGAGTTTACCGCAAAAAAAGAAACCCTTCGTCGTATCACCTTATTTAGAGAGCACTCCCCTCGTTGCTCAGCCAGTATCGGAATCCTTGGCGTCGACATATCGAGCAACGTTCAATTTCGCGGTCACTTTGAAGGGAAGGCCAAATTGGCCTCCAAAAAGCTTTGCGTGCTCAGTAGAGCGCGACAGTACTTCATGCCGGCCCACCGCTTGCAACTTTATACATGCAATACAAACACATGGAGTACTGCCCTCATCTCTGGGCGGGGGCACCCCAGTGTCAGCTCCTTCCATTTGACCGCATTCAACGAAGAGCGTCTCGAATCGTCAACGACCATGTCCTATCTGATCGGCTTGATCCCCTGGCTTTGCTAAGAGATGTTGCATATCTTTGCATTTTTTATAGGATTTACTACGGAGAGTGTACCGAGGAGTTGTTCGGATTAATTCCAGCCGCAGAATTTCACCATCGCACCTTACGGTACAACCTCAAACTCCATCGTCACCACCTTGATGGTTGGCATTCCTCCACAGTGCGTTTTTCGCGGAATTTTCTGCCATGCACTTGCACTTTATGGAATGTGCTGCCGTCAGCGGTTTTTCCGGCGATACGACTTAGGGACTTTCAAGAAAAGAGCCTATTCCTTTCTCAAAGGCCGGCAACGCATCTGCTATTCCTCTGGTATTGTAGGTGTTCATGGGCGGCGGTGATCACTTACCATCACGTGAGCCACCTGTTTGTATGCCCCCTTATTCCATAAAAAAAATGTAATGCTTACGTATATGACTCAGACAGTATGGAAACCATATTTGTTGTAGTGGGTCGGAGATTGTGCTGAGATGTATACTGTATGTATGCAGATGTTGCCTTACTGTTTACAACTTAGTCCTACGACACTCGCCGGTCGACGTGACTCCGCCTTTATTTTGAGCTTGCTCCAGTGAGCGTCGAGATGTCGCCTGGGCTTCCTCAGATACAGTTATATATTGCATGTGCATCTTGTGCTTTCACAAATATCTACATCACAGCACTACCGCAATCCTTTCCTGATGAAAAGGGGTCGACAGTACATCACAATCCATCTATTCATCACGGCTTATCAATGGCAATGGCACAACCAGATGTTGTGCGATTAAGCCGTCACCAATATCCGGAGTATCGCGTACAGGCACTCTGATCGAGGGCACGTCGCTGGGCTAAAAGGTCTCATTTAATGTGCCGCAAACAGCTCACCATAGCACTCGTACAAGTCGTTATAATTATAATACAACAACATGTCCGAATCGGACCACGGGGGTAGATCAACCCATGTAAGTAGCGCAGAGCCCAATTTGGAACTGCGGACCAGCCGATATGCACGCGTGGTATATTCACGAAAGACGAACCAAGGTAAATACCTCCAGGAAGCTTAAAACCTAGTCCATCGAAACTAAACACACTGCCGAAGACAACACTCTCATCAAGTGCCGCGCTCGAAGTCATCAGGACTGAGTGCCCGACAAGCAACGAACTGGTGCCGTTACCACGCCGAGTTAAATCAGCCTGGGACTACACCAAAAACTGCACAGGCATCAACCTATGCAAATATGGCCGCTGCACCCAAATTGCTATCGTCGGGGAGTACAGCCAGATATAAAATGGGTCCAGCGCCAAACCTTACGGAGCAACAACGACCACGAGAGAAGTAAACCGAAATACACGCCTATAATAGTCGAATGCCTACCCACCTGGACCAGGCATTTTACGGCATTAAATGAGAAAGTAGGCCTTGCATCCCACACGCCACTTTGGAAAAAAGGGATCAGAATGATTGCGCAATTGCCGGAGTGGTATAGAGTAGTGAAGTGATACCTTACGGAGCTGACAGCTAAAGATCTTGAACTTTTATTGTTCCGTCGTTCAGGTCGACACGGAGCCTGGCCTACTAGAACAGGTACTCAAAAATCAAAACTTCAACGTACTGTATGTACGGGCTATACCACCAAAAAGAGGCCGCTCAGGCTGCCTGTTCTGTGTGCAACTCGACCACCTAAGCAAGTCGAGTTAGCAAGACTTTACGCCATAGAAGAGCTTCTATATATGCCAGGCGTAATAAAAGAGGCGAGGTAAGGAAGAGCGGGGCCACTGCAGTGGCATTAATGCCAAGCATTCGGTCACGCCTCCCCAACATGTTTCCGGCCGGCGAAATTTACGAGCATTTCCGGGATTATGGTCTTACTATAGAAGATTGGTAAAGGGATTTACTGAAATACCTCGCATTGCATATACTGAGACAGGAAAAACGAACCTTCAGTTGGGACAATTCGTGTGAATGTTCTTTCGCTGAGCTAAAAAAACAGTTATGTGATACACCTATACTACTTTGATACCCAGCACTAGAAGTACAGTTTATTGCTGATACTGAAAGTAACACAGATATATGTAGTATACTCTCGCAAAAGCAGGTTGAACATGAAATAGTTATTGATTATTTTAGCAAAGCATTTTCGTGAAAAGAACTTTTTACCGCTGTTTAAACCGTACAACCCTTTAACAAGTATCTTCTAAGACAACCATTCTACTCGTATTTTCATCTATCTTTCGCACGGACCGTGCAAAGTTAAAATGGCTGCTACAGTTTAAAAATACAGAAGGACAAGTGGCTCAATGGATAAAACAGCTGTAGGAATTTGACTTCACTATAGAAGCTATAAAAGCAGAAAGGTAGACACAAAGGAAAGACAGGGCGATGTCATATCCCCAAGCTGCATTGGAAGATGTCTTCAAGCTACTGGACTGGAAAGGATACGGTATTAACATAACAAGCATACATCACTCACCTTCAATTTGCCGACGATATAGTCATAATGGCAGAATCGCTGGAGGAGCTGAGCACTATGCTCATTGACCTCAATAGTGTCTCTCAACGGGTAGGTCTTTTGTCTGACTAGGTAGGTCCAACTTCGACCAAGAGGTCAATCGACGGATCCAACTGGGCTGGGCAGCGTATGGGAAACTGCGTCACATCTTCTCGTCGATGACCGTCGATATACCTCAATGTCTCAAAACCAAAGTTTACAACAAGTGCGTGTTGCCAGTGATGACATACAGAACAGAAACGTGGTCCTTCACTGCGGGCCGCATGAAGAAGCTCAGAGTCGCTAAGCGAGCTTTGGAATAGGCTATGCTCGGAGTTTCCCTGCGTGATAAAATTCGTAATGATGATATCCGCGGCAGAACTGAAGTGATCGCGGTATTTCGGCAAATACCTTTACCAATCTTCTATAGTAAGAGCATAATCCCAGAAATACAAGTACTTCAGTTCTGTGTTTAGGTGTAGGGCATTTTTAAACAGCTTCGACTTTCTGGGAATCGTCTGAACTCCCTCATCAGAAATAACATGTCTAAGAAGAAGAAGGAAGTCTCTGTAAGCATTCTATTTGTTATTTTTGTATGATGTTTTCGTTGAAGCTCCAGAACTTTCACTGTCTTCTGCATGACTTCATATTGGATATTCATGATATCTTGGGCTGTCGATGTCTTCGTTCGATTTTCAGCGACCTCTCTAAAAAGTTTACTCAGAAGAGAATTTTCAGTTTCCTTCAAACGAGCTGATAAAGGCGGCGCAGAGACAATCTTAATTCCAATAGGCATTAAGTCCGCCCATTGTTACCCTTTTAATTAAGGTGTACAATAAAGTTTAAATAAATAAAATAAAAAAATCTTAGATACATCAGAGTCGGATAGGGTGAGCCGCATTTTATGATCAGGTGATCTGATGGTTTTTGGCATAACTGATATTTCTTCAGTATTTTAAGTTCGAAGTTTAAATTTTCGCAGGTTTTGTAGTAATATAAAATATTGTACAATCTCTTTCCGTAGGTTGTTAAGCGCTCATCATAGATCAACCGGAATCACAAGTAGAATCGATGTCCCATGATAACACCTCACAGTTAATTTGAAGTTCTTAACTTTTCTGTGGGCCTAGTACTTTTTAACAACTTTTAGTTCTATGACACAATTTATAATAAATACGTCTTATCCAATGTGGGAGGGCAAAATATCGATACCGACTCGAGTGTATGCAACCATAACAAAGACATTGCAAGTGCTATGGTTAAAAAGAGACAAGTGAATATATTAACCGGAAGGAGAGAAAATTACTTCGAAAAAAAAGACATCAACGGGATTTATTTAACCGACGAAATGTAATGTCCATTCTTTGTGTATTTAATTCGTTCGTGACGACTTCTCACACCATTTTATGAAACACGAAAAAGAATTCGAAAAGTTGAAACGAGTTGTACACGGGTCTAACATTTGGACAACTGAAGCTTTAGTCTTAGCGAAATTTCGTATACGAGTAAATGCACATACGTGCAGTGTGCGTCGGTTGCTTTGTATGCGGTATCTAAATGAGGCTATCTGTGTATACAACAAAGTCAGAACTGGAAATCAACATTTATGTATTCGCAAAAATCTCGGCTCTAGCTGGCATTCGAACAAAGGACCAGCGACGTAGTAGTCAGGTAATCTATCCACTGGGTCACACTATCGTCAAAGACAATAATAAATGAACTTTATTATTTCTCAGAAGTGAATTATCTATGATTACTACATATGCAACAACAGTAAAATAAATACATATGTACACACCAACATGGATTTAAATTCATTTGTATTAAGAATGCAACTATATTGGCTAGTGAGTCTAACACTCGCGTATATTTGTTGTCCTATCATTGGAAGACGTGTCTAAGATTAAAAAGAGTTTGTGGTAGCCCACAATCGCGTTACTTCGAAAGCAAGGAAGTGATTCTGTAAAAGTGGACGGTGTAATGGTTTCAGCGCCCGTTAATAAATCAGTGAATTGTTTACTGGACTCTTTGTCATCTAAGAACGTGATATCGTGATAACCTTAGTATTGTATTGAAAATAGTACATAAGCTTTTGAATATGTCAAAATAATCAGTTGTAAGTTACCAGTTGTAAACCCAGGGTTAAAATAAAAATAAAGTTATTTTTAAAATGTTTCTGTGATCTCTCACTTAACTGGCGCAGTCGTTAGTATTGTGCCAGAAGAAACGTCCTGGCAAAATAGTATATCCCCAGTGACCGCCGCACAATTCAAGAAGAATATCCAAGGTGGTGCAGGGTTCTAGCAGCCTTCAACAAACCATACATCCAGCAGTCAACTCAGCAGTATTATTGTGCTGAAGCCCAACTCAACATCCAGAAGATACTTCTAGGATAAGCATAAAAAGTGTATTTAAAAGTAAGTAAAAGTGACGGAACGAGCAAAACGTTCACCTGATGGTAAGTGTAACGTCTGCCCATAACAAATGCAGTGTCACTCAGAAAATTACTGTGTAACACCACACTGCGCCCGTCACCCTGAGACATCAGTTCTTAAGACTCATATGCCCAGTGATTACGCTAGCTCTCAGTGCCCTTCAAACCGAAACACAGTAATGTTTGCACACTACTGTTTCACGGCAGAATAACTGGCCCTGGGGTGGTACCGACCTAGACGGATTCCTGCATAGGAATCCTTCCACCAGTATCTTCATAAACGAAGAAAAAAATCACAAAATTTAGTTAATACAAATAAACTTTAGTCTGGGAACTTTAATGAAATTAACGCACCTTTTAACTACAGCAAAATCATTCCATGATTACAGTAGGAACATATAATTATATATTACATGAACATAAAAACATATTCCACAATACACCTCCCCGTAGATTGTCACAAAACACGTAAGCTTGTAGCTCTCATTTTGGCGGGATTTTGCCGATTTTGACACGCTTGGCAGGCGGGTTGGCAACCGTAGTTTATTTATTCAGATGTTCCAAGAAGATGCTGCTGCCGATCTCCTGGTTTTCATTTTCCGCAATGCTCACGGGATGTGATGGGGTGGTAGATTATCTAAGGCCGCCACCACACGGCTAACCATACCTATACATATATATAAATAACAAGTAACAACTTTTCAAGTAGCGGGATAAGCACGTGACAGTCAACGTAATTTTGATCATCTTAACCGTGTTTTTCCCATTTACGATCATGGGTCGTTGTTACGATAACGTCACGCACCGTTCTTGTACGTAATATCAAATACAAGTAATGCAAAAGAACATTATTTATCTTAGTCTATATTTACGAATCAAATTTATTTATATATGAAAATAGAACATGATGTAAATATTCTAAAAATAATGAATTTTAACTCAGGCATTGTTATTCAAAGAATGGGATAGGAGTTACACGAGTTAGTAGGACCCGATTCCCTACAAGTGCTCTACTCCCTACAACTATAACTAAAAAGGCAAAGTAATTCATTTTATATAGAATAGTAAGATGTAAAGAGAATAAAATAGATCCCTGGTGGATTCTATACAGGAATCCACCTAGGTAGGTACCACCGCAGTGCCAGCTATTCTACTGTCAAGGAGTGGTGTGCAAACACCATTACGTTTCAGTTTCAAGAGTACTAAAGCCAGTGTAACTAAAGGGCGGTGTCCGGCAGAGTAGAATAGCACCTATCTTATTCCTACCTAATATCGTAAGGTTTTGTACGGTCAGCCTTTATTCGTGAAGAATTCTAGCAGAATATGGAATGCTGTCACTATACTGCTCGTGGGAACGAATGGGGAGTAAGAATTTTTTGAATCGTACCAAAATGGCGACGACGTGGTTCGCCACCCGTCACGTCTCGTTTCCCGCGGGTTCGAAAAGTGGGCTATGCTTGTGGTCTCTGCCTACCAGTATATGAGAAAAAACGTGACTGTATGTATTTGAAATTATTAGTTTTAAAAACCAATGCCTCAATGTCACCAGGATACTGCGACCCTTCACAGAATTTTTAGTGAAAAGCCAGCACAGTCATAGGCAGGCGTGCCACTTACCGTCAGGAGAACGACGTACTCGTTTCGTCACTTACTATAGATACAATTTTAATTCTGAGAGCTTTCACGAAAGTAATACGAAACTATTTATTAAAGAAATACTTTTATTTAATGCTTAGAATTTATTATATATCTCGACCTAATAGATACGTACATAACACAAAAATTTGGTTCCACGAAAGTCGTATCTTTCCATTACTGAAAAACCTACAAAACCGCGTTAATAAGTAAATTGTGTGTTTCATAATTATAAAACTTAACTGTGATTTTAAGCGACTCAGAAGTCAGGTGCGTTGATCAGTGAGCCGCTTAATTAAGTTCTATATTTATAGTAACATATACAATCAAAAAATGTTTGAATGGACAAAATTTTTTAAAATGATTTTATATATAATATTTTTATAAATATTTGTTTAGAAATCCACAATAATATGTGTTTAAGTATACCAACACATCCAATCAGTACTTCTAGCGAAACATGGATTAGCAAAAAACGCTTCTATAGTGTCGGTTTTCGCAATTTAATAAAATATTATTCTGTATTTATGCTTAAATACTAAAATAATGATGACATAATTGCTGTATTTTAATAAAAGTTCATTCCATAACTATTATTTTCTTTATAATGAATTTAAACCTATTTGTATATGTTTTTGTATTCAAATGGTTAAACAAGTTTAAAAAGTACAAATTGCGGAACACAATTCACCATAGACACTTTGTCAATTTATGCGTAAAGTGATTGTAATCTGTTACATAGAAGATTACATAAACACATTACAATAAAAGTCAAAAATGACATTTGTTTCGTACAAAGCTCACAGTTATTAATTTCACAGTCAATTTCATCTGCTAAATTTCTATTAGATTTTGAGAATAGATAAGCGGTCTATTTTCCACTGGCTAAGCATCATTAGATATCTCATTTCCTGAAAACAAATCTAAATTTATTACAAAAATTTCAATTTAAATAAAGAATTAAAAATTATTCGTCTAACAAAATATTCTCATTCATTCTACATCTAAAAAAATATATAAAAGAATACAAAAACGTTTTTGAGACATCTTGCTTATTGTTGTAAGCGCGACAAGAAACTTTCGGGATAATCCGAGAAATTGAGTTACTTCAGCGTTGACAGCTTGCTAACCCGAAGACAGTACCTTGATATGGTAATGTTGTATAAAATAGTACACGGAACCATTGACTGTACCATTATTTTAGCCACTACCTTTCAAATCTAATCTAGAGCATAACAGTACTATGTATTTCTAGAATGTCCCGCTTGCTCAATTTAATGTCGGATTCCGTCGACGTTTTCTGTGACTTCCTGCCTTCTTTCAAGAAAACAATGTTACGTAATCTGAGAGATGAGTATATTCGTAATATTAAAATATAATTCGACTGAATTTTAATTGTTATTTTTTTTTTGGTATTTACGTTTTCATTGTTCCTTTAGACTATATTATTATTACTGTTTTGTTTGTGCCACTGTTTTGATTTAGTTTTAAATTTATATTTTAATTTAGGCAAAAAATTCATTTAAGTTAGTAATTTCACTCTTTTATATAAGCATTTTGTGGCTGCCTCAATTAGGTTTTACTTATAAATTTTTGTTCATAAATCATTGTTATTGTTTGGAGATTCAGCTTTTATGAGTGTCAACAGCATCGGGAAGATTTTTTTCTTGCAGCCGAAGTAATAAGTGAGCGTGCGGCAAACCACTCAATGCTATACATTTAACAAAGAGCTGCCCCGAAAACTCTTTTATTCGTCAGGAGATGAATCAATAATTATATGTGAAATACTCTGGGAATGGTATCGTGTCTATCGTAAGACATCTGTCCTTTAAAAAGTTGTTAACTCCACATTGGATGGTGGTAAAAGAAATAAAAAAACCTGACATCGCAAAACGCATCTTGGGTACTTTCGCATGTATCGCGAGCCTCTGGTAAAACGGGATGGCAAGATGACTAATCAGCGCAGCGCAGTTGATTCTTCAGCGTCTCAGATTAATGCGTATACAAGTGCTCCGTTTCAATATACCGAGTCCGAAATTGTACCCATCTATAACTTGCCAATATATTTATGGATATTAGACCTGCCAAAAGAGTGTCTTTAGCGAGATTGGAACAATTGCATCTCGAACAGTGCCAAATTCCGAATTAGTGATATGTTTCATTTGGAGCTTTTGGAACAGCGTGTCACAGACAAAACATCATACAAAGAAAAAAGAATACAAAATGGCGCATATAAATAAAACATAGATATTCACAATCCGATTTTATTTGGTTTGCACTCTCACTGAGTGAAGTTAAAACCATATTCATTTCTTTCACGCACGCGACATGCTTCTTCGTATTCGTACAATGTCGACAAGGTTCGGTAATCATCGCCGGATCCCCGGATCACAATATATCTAGTCGGCGTCGGCTCGCTTTCGGAAAACGAACATTAGTACTGACAGAAGTATTTCGGAACATTCGAACCACATTGATGTTTCAGAATAAGTTACCGGTTCATTGAAGAGGAGATAAGTCTAATGCATATTGCAGGTTCATACTCGTATAATCGATGCGTTTCAAATATCCGTTGCAGTCGATCGCCGTGTGTGCGTAACACGTAGTTAAATTTATCGAACTCTTATTCAACTAAAACCACTGCTACTTCATTTGTAGCAGGAACGTTGTGCCTGCCACGGTGTTACAATTATGGTTCGGTAACAAGACGCCTATTAGCGTTTATAACTATTTTGTAATATTTTATTTTATCTGAAGGAATTGATGCAATGTAGCTTTAAAATAATGAACGTACGATTAAGTTTTGGGAAGTTGTGGATATTGTTTTTGTTTAGTGGATTTGTACGAATTTCGGTTTAATCTGGGTAACAAAGATTAGTGTGAGAGGATAAAACTAGAGTTGCACCTTGAAGGTTGTTTCCACTGAGGATGGTTGCCGTTTATAATGATTTAATGGGTTCTGAAGGCTCTTGAAAATCATCAATGTTAACCTATCCGCTCGAACAACACATTCCCTTGGGTTCTATCCATCCCAACTAAATTGGAACATTGGACCATGGTACTGTCACTAAAGCTGCATTTTCTTTAATAAACCAAGGTAAGGTGTCGTTATTTACACTGGGTTTTCATTAAAACCTTCAGGTGAAAAAGACCGTCTATCAAGTGAATGACGCATTCGATCAGTTTCTTACCTTGTTTCACTTTGTTCTGGAGGTTCTGCTTACCGAATATCG
Source organism: Luehdorfia chinensis (assembly GCA_019845155.1). Lineage (NCBI taxonomy): Eukaryota > Metazoa > Arthropoda > Insecta > Lepidoptera > Papilionidae > Luehdorfia > Luehdorfia chinensis. Next base: position 6,545,741 of record JAHVAK010000025.1, on the reverse strand, counting down.
TCTACTCTAATCCTTACTGTCAAAAGATAACCAACTTGGTGTTGACAACTTCAGCAAGCTTCAATTTCACGTGATATTGCATGCCACTCACGGTCCGCAGTCAATCGTGTTTCGCGTTCAGTAAACGTCTCCAACTCACGTGACAGTATGTGCCGCTCACGGTCCGCAGTCAATCGTGTTTCGCGTTCAGTAAACGTCTCCAACTCACGTGACAGTATGTGCCGCTCACGGTCCGCAGACAGTCGTGCGTCGCGTACGGTAGATGTCTCCGACTCACGTGAAAGTGCATACCACTCGCGTTCTATAGATTCTCGCACTACACGTTCCTCCCCAGTTGCTTGGGACCTAGAAGCCACTGTGCGTGCACACTGTTCTAGATATTGAGCTTCGTTTAGTAGTTTACTGACTCCCGAATTAAATCCTGACCTTTTCAAGCACTAATAATCCTTACCTCATGACTTTCATCTGACTCCTGAGACCGAATTTGTCTAATTCGTGTGCCATGTCGACTATATTGAGGAAGTTTACACCGTTTCCTTACAGACATTATCAATAATTGTACTACGCAAGTTCGAGAAATTATTTAGATCGCCACGAAGGCGTTTTTAACCTCATTTGGCGACGTGAAGAAAAACATAATTTAAATAGTTAACCGTTTTTTTTACATTATTGTTTGCAAATTAAACATTTCTTTATCAACTACGTTGGAAACTCTTATCAAATACGTAAAAAGTATTGTTCAAATAATGTAACATATCTTTTACACGTAAGTAGATCTGTCAGTGTGAATGTTCTTCACAATATGCTTTAAACATATTTCAGCGCTGTACTGACATGAGGACTTTTTAATCCTTTCAAATTAGTTTGCATTATAAACCTCAATCCGAAAAAAATGTTTTTTCCGTGAATGCAGATTAAAACGACGAACAGAATTTATTTATTACCCAAAATATTTTCGATTTTGAGGTTATTCTTAATAACATTATTAATAGATTTTAAGCTTATTTCAAATTATCAGTTGTTATAATCCGGTTGTAGAAAACCTAAACGAAAAAAAAACACTCAGAACACCTGATAAACAAAGACAAAGATCGCCTAAATTACACTTAACAACAAAATTAAATCAAAGATTGCAGCTTGCGTGTGATTTTCTCGGTTTGTCTGACTCGCACGCTTAGATAAGCTATACTTGTTTCTCGCTCGCTCTCAGAACTATAGTTTTTAGTTGCGCTTTTTGCGCCACTTAGCGCTTTAAGCAGCTTTGGTTCATGTCTCTTGACTTACAGCGCTGAAACGATGATTTTATATGTTATTCAATTAACGGTAAAGTGTTGTAATGAATGAAATTACTATTTTATTTTATTAATCAGCAGTGTCTGTTGAATTTTAGTATTTGTCAAACGTAGGTTGGTACTTAGGCGAATTTGGGCAACGTCCTATAGCCTTTTTACTAATAAAATACTTTTAGATTATATGAGAATCAATTTGTATGTATCGTTTCCATTTAGTCTGCATACATCATTCATAATATAGCATTGCATGCATTTAATCAGACTTCACAGTCTTCAACGGGTAGGCATGTGAATAGCGACTGGACATCAAAACTGACCATAGTTTCATTGTCAGTCAGGTGTAGGTCTTAAATCTCACTGACAAAATGGTATTAATCCTTCGTGTGTGCTCTTGTGTGTCCTCTGAGCGTTGAGAGTATGTTCGCTACATGTTGAGCCAATCTGTAATTTGTTGACTCGATCTGGAGCACTATTGGACCTAATGGAGCATTTGGTTTGTGAATATTTGGTATCCCATACAACTTCGGTGGTTTGGCACAAGATGGTATTAACGTCCTGATTCAATTTCTCTGAGTGTTTCTCAATAAGATCGGTAGTCGTATTAAGCGTAATAGTAATTGGGTCTGATTCGACCTTTTTGTACGTGTTTTCGACAATTGTAATCCGACGTGTAGAACACCTACTTATGTATCACTGTATATCACTGGATCACTGTCACATCAAGTACTGCCGGCCATTATCTGCTGTAATTGAAATAGGATACCCCAGACGACTAAATATCTCTTTCAAAATTGTAGTAGTAGCTTTTGTTATTTTAATTTCTCTGTAGCGTCTGTAGTAGTCTATAACTACTAAGAGGTAGTCATTGCTTGGTAGTGACCCTAAAAGGTCCATCGCGATATCCACCCAAGGCTCAGCTGAAAGTTCTCGACGTTTCATGGGTGTAGGGAAATTTGGTAGACCTCTACATCTTTATCAATCCGCGGCCACCAAACCTTCGATCGTAGTCGTTCCTTCATTGCCACGATTCCAGGATGACCTTCGTGGGCGGCTACTAATACAGATTTCCTTAATTTATTAGGAATAACAATTTTATTACCTCTCAACAGAATACTTTCGTAAAAACACAGCTCGTCTCCGAATATTTTAAAATACTTGACTGTCTCGTCCCATTGATTATTATAAAGACCTTTCTTCACATTTAATATTTCTAAATCGTTTTGAGATTCTGTGGTTATATCTCGCATGGAGATTGCGTGTGGTCTTGCTAATTGTATAATTTGATAAACATGGTCATTCCTTGTTGGTCCAACATTAGATCCTACGAGTATGCATAAGCGGGATAACGGATCAGCTATATTAGTTTTTCCCGGCTTGTACTTTATTTTATAGCGGTAAGCTTGAAGTCGCAAAACCCATCTTTCAACTCGAGCACACGGTCTCGATTTTGGGCTAAATAAAAATTCTAAAGGTTGATGGTCTGTAATGAAATCAAATTCCTTTCCGAAGAGGAATGTATTAAAATGCTCTATAGCCCAAACAAGAGCCAGGGCTTCCTTTTCAGTTTGGCTATATTTGCGTTCACAATCTGTTAATGTTCGATTCCCATATGCAATAATCCTTGGACCATTATTATCAATTTGTACTAAAATAGCTCCTAGCCCTACAGGGCTTGCGTCTGCTATTACTTGAGTTTTGTCCTTGACGTCATAATATCCTAACGTTTCTATTATTGTTAATTTTTCTTTTAAGCATTTAAATGCGGCCTCCTGTCTATCTGTCCAGTACCTTTCAATGCTAGCCTTTTTTCCTAACTTCATTCTCAGTAGTTCTTTCAATGGTTCAGTTATTGTAGCTAATATAGGAATCCATTTATTAATGTAATTCACTAACCCAAGAAAATGCTGTAATTCTTCAATTGTTTGTGGTACTCTAAATACAGATATACTTTCTATGTATTTAGGTAGAGGTTTTACTCCTTGCGGTGTTAATTCATGACCCAAAAATTTTACTTTTTTCACATCGTATATACATTTATCTTCGTTTAATAAAACGTCATTTTCTTTCAGGACCTTCAACACTTTTGACAATCGGGAACTATGTTCTTCTTTAGAACTGCCCCAAATCAAATGTCATCGATAAAATTAATTGCCCCGTCACATTTGATCATCATTTTCTCCAAGATCTTTTGGAAAAGTTCCGGCGCACATGCAACTACGAACATTAGTCTTTTGTATCTATCTATACAGGCCACTGGATGTTATGAAAGTCGTTAAATACCTAGAGTCTGGATGAAGTTCTATTTGATGAAATGCATTTTTTATATCCAATTTTGAAAAATACTTTGCTTTTCGTATTTTTGGTTGTATTATATATGTCGAAGCAGAAGACCCAGGGTTATTTTTGGGGGAGCAGAACTACTGTCCCTATTTGACAAGGGTTCAGTTGTACTGTCCTTCTCTTGATCCATTGCAAAGAAACGCCTTGATATATCACTTACAAATGATTTACTTATTACAGATTCATATTTCTCACAATATTTTACAATTTATTTAAAGTAGTTAGCGTAGTAGCTTAACAAACGCTTGCCAAATACACAACCTTCACCGGCAAGCGTTAAAAAACACAAGTTGACTGGGTTGTCGTTAACACCCTTTTTATATTACTATTGTACAGGACAAGCATCCAACAATCCTCCCCACCACTCAATATCAATCTTAATATAATTCACAACAGTTCACTGGTAACGCATAGAATGAAGTGTGTCTGACGATAAATTTAAAAAAGTTAGCGATATAGAGCACACCATAATCTTCGAAAACCAAATGCTGGTGTGACAAAATAATTTGGCAAGGTGACGAAGGAATTAAGATTACGTTGTTCAGTGGGCGCTTTCACAGCGAAACTTCAAGTGGCCGATACAAGCCTTTTAAACAAAAACTTTTAACTTTTAACAAAATGAATGATTTACAAATAAATAATACTCGAGTGATAAAATAATTTAAAAGGCGACGAAGTAGTTAAGATTACGTTGGTAAGGTGCGCTTTCTCAGCGACACCTCTTAACAAAAGTGGCCAATACAAGGCGGTTTTTGTAAACTGTTAAATGATTTAAATACAAAGGAATTCTTATGTGATAAAAATATTTAAATGATGATGAAGGAATTGACCACGTCGGTTGAGAGTGCTCTCACGGCGACATATATTTTTTTCTTACGTAACATTGTCTTAAGAATAGTTCTTTGTGCTCGTTCTATGCTAATAAATTTATTTTTGAAAGTACTACTCCAAATTATATAAAAATTTGATGGAATAGACTGAACCAGAGTTATGTAAATATGTGAGTAGTTTTTTTTTTATTAGATATACTTCGTAGGTATCTAAATAGCCAGATAATTTTTCTAGCCCCATTTGCAACCACCTCAAGATTAAGGTTTTATCTGTTGATAGTACGATATACGAACATACGGCTGATACCAAGCTTTTGAAGTGTCTGGAATATGACCGACGGCTCCATAACCACTTTGTGCAAGGCGATCACTGCAATCCTATTTTCTTTAACACCCCATTCCATATTGTAATTTGAAAACGAACACGAAAAAATATGTGAATCCTACTCAGGAATAGCTATTCCTGAGTAGGATTCACATGTGTGTCTTGAACATGAAGTCTTGCAGTGGTATGCTTGGTTTTTGATTTAATTTTATTAATTATGGGATCCCTGGCCGGTAGTAATACCCAACCATGTTCTCTATTGTTATTGGGAAATTTTTTATTTAAAAAAATTACGACAGTTTCAAGAAAGAAGAGAGATTTAATAATATACACTGTATCGTCCAGGACTACAAGCAATATGTTAAACAACTTTTTTTTCTTTTTCTTTTTTTTAAAAAAACGATGCCCTACAGTAGGATTTTTCCTGTGTCATGGGTGCGTTTTACAGACATTAATTCAACATGCACAAACACCCAGACCCGGAACAACTATTTGTAGGGCATACAAATATTTGTCCCGTGCGGGAATCGAACCCGCGACCCGCGGCGCAGAAGCCAAGGGCTTAGCCACTGCGCCAACCGAGACACATAAACTGAGTTGGTATGACATATAAAGGGTTTTATTAATCAAATGAATTATATTGATTGTGAACCTGACTTCTACGCCGCGAGTTCTGGGTTCGAGTCTCAGCCAAAACCAACAGTTGTGCAAAACCACTTATCCTTGGTTTTCAGGTCTGGTTGTGCTGTGCACATAATATGTAGGTCTGTGAAACGCTCCCACGACACAGAAGAAATCCTAATTAGAGACACCGTTTTAAAAAAATACTTAACTATTACAGTTCGTCAGTTTTCGGCCTTAAAGCGGAGATTGCAACTTCAACATTGTTGAAGAAATAATGTATCTGGTTTATTCTTGCAGTTTTTCTGATATTAAAGTATTTTAAAATTGTATCAGTTTGGCAGTAAGAGTTTTTAAAACATTAAAATTCCAAAAATGGGAAAAATTTTAATTTTTGGCCTTTGGGAATTTACTTTTTTGCTACTTGATTGTAGTGTCGCTCTCCCGGTGTTAGAACAAGTTACCAGATTCAAGAGCAAGAAAATTAAATAACCCTGACTCTTCGGTGGATATGGATTCTTGAGGCCTGATCAACCAAAAGTCGTAAGCACTCATATTGAACCGAAAGAATCAGTCGATTTGAGATTTATTGACGTCTAAGGTTTAAACAACTTAAGGAAAATAGGAAAAATTACTAAAGAAAATAAAATATTATGTTATGTTGAAAGTCAAAGAACTATTTATGTGAAATTTCTCAACTCTCAATCGCAAATGACGCGAGACGAATTTGTGAGAGAGATAGATAATTTTTTCAATTTATTAAAATTGGAAGAAATGTACATATTGAAAAGCAAAGATAACGATATATAATTATAAAAAAAATTTGTGGAAGAGATAAAAAAATTATAAGAATATTTTTACATTTCCCCATCGTTGGATTGATGCTATTTTTTCAAATTATTGTCAATGGGAATGATTGAAAACTCCTTTAAGTTTTCGGCTGCCAAATTATTGTAAAATAAATAAACAAAGATAACATTTTGAAGACGATCCCGAACTAAAACAAATAAAATTGTATAATTTAGTTGTCAGCCAACTAAAATTGTATGAAAAATATTAGTAAAAGTAAAGCAGTGTGAATACTTACTCATTTACGTTAATAAATTTACACGCACGAGTATTATTTTAAGTTAACATAATTTTTTTATTCACTACAATGCAGTAGCATAAAAGAAAATTCTCAAAGGCTGAAAATCAACGTTTTTCCCATTTTTGGAATTTAAATGTTTTACAAACTCTTACTGCCAAACTGCTACAAAAAATTTAAATACATTAATATCAGAAAAACTGCAAGAAGGAACCAAATATATTATTTTGAAGTTGTAATCTCCGCTTATAGGCTGAATACTGACGAACTGTCTCTCATTAGGATTTCTTCTGTGTCGTGGGTGCGTTTCACAGACCTACATATCTTATGCACAACACAACCAGACCCTAAAACCAAGGATATGCTCTTTTGCACAACTGTTGGTTCTGACTGAGATTCGAACCCAGAACTCGCGGGGTAGAAGTCAGGTCCACAATCAATATCATTCATTTGAATAATGAAACCCTTTATGTCATACCAACTCATGTGTCAGTTGTATATCAACATACTGCTTATAGTCCTGTACGATACAGTGTATATTATTAATTCTCTCTTCTTTCTTGAAACTGTTGTAATTTTTTTTAATAAACTATTTTTCTTTACGATATTTTTTTTTGCTAAAATTAGTCATTGTGTATATTTCGAACAACAGCTTCGATAAATTAAATTTTTGTTTTAAAAATATACAATACTAAGAATACGTATACAAAACATCGTAATTGAGTGTTTCGGCGGGGCGCTCAAATATCGAATATGACCTCTTTGTGTGAACGACTGAATCTGAATTTGTCGGGTTTATTACAGATGGCGAGCGTTTGTTTTCGTCAGATCATTCATCCAGCTTTTAATTATATTGATATTAAGTAGTTTCTCGTTTAGGTTTATGTTGTTGGGAACAGATAATAATGGTGAAAAATCGTCCTCAAATATAACACACGGTTCCTTAATAGTTTTGGGCAAGCCGTTATTGTAAATTATAAAGAGAAGGCATCCGATTACGCTGCCTTGTTGTATTGAACCCGACATTATTCGCACCTGTGAACTAACGGTGTGGACTTCACCCGACTTCTCGTCTATATATATAATTTCGGTGATGTAATTGCTGTTAGCCTTTTTTGGCTTTTACAGCTTCATCGGATCCTGTGCTCACGGGCCAGGGGCCCGCGTGCCAGGTTTGGTTTGACCCAAACATAAATAAATAAATAAACTCCTAAAAAAACCTCGAAATTCGGACTGTATCGCGTTCGCTGCGTGCTTGCGCGATTTAGAATATCTCAATATGATTTTAAGTCGTCTAATGACCGTCCGAGGGCGGCTGCAGGCCTCCATTCGGACTGTCGACTTGTGTGTCCGTAACTCTGGGCGGTAAGAACCGCCCTGGAACACGGGTGTATCGTGTGTACGCGGTGTGATTGTCGACTGCTGCGCGCCGCTCTCTACGGCGGTCGCGCGTCGTGGTGCGTGTTATATTAAAGCTATTAACTGTGTGTACAGTGTAGCCTGGATCGTGACTGACCGTATCGTGGTCAGGGAGTGCTGAGACATCCGTGTCGTCTAGCACGTTTCGCGGGCGACGTTTGAGTTCGGTCGCGTTTCTATCTGGTCGGTAATTTGCTGCTTTAACCACCAGCGGGTTTGGTTGAACCGCGGCTTTTTCGAAAAACCGCTGTGATAATGCTCTGAAGTGTTCAGAGATTAAGGGCATTTCACAGTCGCTGTGAAGATCTACATTGCGTTGGTACCAACCGGCTCCGGTGGCAGTTCGCAAGAATCGATTTTGAACGCTCTGTAACTTCTTTAATTGATTGCCCATCGCGTGAGCGAAAGCGACGCAAGCATGAGCCATTACGGGTCTTATGCAAGTCTTATAGAGGCGAAGTTTGTGTCTTAAGCACATTTTGCTTGAAGAGCAAGTTAGTGGATATAGTCGACTTGAGATAAAAGCCGCTCTATTTCGAACGTTTTTTATGTGTGCAGCGAACGACATCGCTGCGTCTAAAGTGACCCCGAGGTATTTGACGCTCTTTTCCCAGGGAATAGAGCGTCCGAACAGGGTGATGGTGCCTAGTTAATATTTGCCGATTGTGTGAATTCGTCTAGTGGGTTTTGGCGTGCCCCTCGAGAAGTATATCGCTCCACTTTTCTCGGGGTTTACCTCTATTCTCCATTTCCGGAACCATTCGCCTAGTAGATCGGCTGCGACTTGGAGATGAATCATTATGCGGCCCTTGTGCTTTTCGGAATAGTACAGGGCCGTGTCATCTGCGAAAAGCGCAAGATTGACTTTCTAGTCTCTAGGAATATCGCTAGTATATAGCGAAAAAAGGAGTGGGGAGAGGCAGGAGCCTTGAGGGACACCCGCTCGGAGACGGCGGCTTAAGGAGCGCGTTCCCTCTACCCGGAATCGAAATAGGCGGTTGGACAAGAAGGCTCGTATGATGTTCACGAGTCTATCCGGCACTTTAGTGTGATACAACTTGTAATACAAGCCGTCGTGCCTGACTTTGTCAAATGCCTTTGCGACATCGAAAAATAAGGCCCCTGTGCCTACACAGGCCTACAGGCTTAGGGCGGTCGTTTAAATTCTCTAAAATGTGCTCGGTTAAGCGGTGCACTTGATGAGTACACGAGTGTTCGGGGCGAAAGCCGATCTGCTCTGACTGTCTGTCTGGAAGAATATTATTAGTAAGGACATAGTCTTTTAATCGATTGAGTATAATTCGCTCATAAATCTTAGCCATCGAGTTGAGGAGACTTATTGGGCGATAATTGAACGGAATGTTCCTAGGCTTGTTAGGCTTAGGAATGCCTATAACGTCGGCTTCCTTCCAGTCGTCCGGGAAGGAGCAGCTGGAGAGGAGCGCGTTAAAAATAGTAACTAACAGACACAATATCGGCGTAGTTCGAGCTTTCATCACCCTGTTGTTTATGCCGTCGAGGCCAGGCGCGGTTCGGTTTTTAAGCTTTTTGATTATCTTAATGACTTCTTCGAGAGTCACTGGAGGCAGTGGTTCGCCCACTGTCGTATGGCAGCCCTGCGTTCGAGTTCCGCGGCCACCTGCTGCAGATGGTAGGTATCCACAGGCGCGAGTTCTCCTCTATACGTTCAATCTGGACACAGTTTATGAAGCAATATATCGAATGTTACTCTTTCGTAAGCTTTAGTCATATCCAATAACATATTTTTTATCGTTTAATATATTTCAAATTTCGTAGCTGTATATGTAGCGATTTTTGCGAAATCCGTTTTGGGAATCATCGAAGATAATATGATACCTTTCACAGAAGGAGTATAATCGGTTACACATTGCTTTCTTAAATATTTTAGAAAGGACGGGTACTAGCGCAATTGGCCGATAATTATTGGGATCATTTTTGGAGTTATTTTTATGGATTGGTATAGCATTTTTTAAAAAATCGGGGAACATACCTATGGATAACGATTGGTTAATGAGATTTTTAATATATATAATTTTACGGTGTTATGTCATTAGTTAGCAGAAGTAGTTTAAAGTTTTTAATTTAATTTGTGTATATGAATTATTAATTTTTTGTTTTTGTTTTATTAATTTTTATATAGAATTTTATGTTTTGAAATATTTTTTAGTTTCTTTTTTATTTTCTCAAGCAATACTTTTCTTAGGAACCATGTTCAGAGATTTGTATTCTATTTCATTATTTACAACTATTGTATAATTATTATAAATAAATAAAAATTTCAAGTTCTTAGCGTGCGGCACCTTAAGAGTAAGTGGAACGCTACGGAAAGCTTGGATCTCCCCGCCTTATAGGCATGACATATATTCTAGCACCCCCACGTAAAAACGAGCCTACTCGTACCTCGTGCAAATCACGTACCGTGCTGCACGGTCGGATGTTTACACCGTAAAAGTTACTAGGTTAGTATACGCTCGATAATCAGATAAAGCATCAAATATGTAAACATACTGAACTTAAGTATATGGGTCTTGCAATTTTGAGTTTGAGTATTACTTTTTTAGTTTCAATTTATTAATAAATAATTTAAAATAGTGGTAATACAATTTATTTTTAACGGATTTCAAAATCAATTTAAATTTTATGTTCTTCGTATTGAAATTATTTTGATATCTGCTAAATGCCTGTATTTAGAAGAAATAATATGGTAATATACAAGGTATGCGTAACATAACAGAGGCGTGACGTTAACACGCAAAACTTAGTGTGTGCTTGTTATAATTGCTAAAATTATTAAATCAAATTACTATTAACTAATATAAATGAAATAAGTATTTGCAAGACTCACCGTGCTCACTGTTCACTACCTCTCCAAGTCCAAAATATAATACATATATAAACACAATAAATATTTCTTCATACACATAATGGATATAAAGCTCACTAATAATTTGAACGAGCTTGAGAAGATGTTTGGATCTCGTATGCGTGAATACGAAGACAAGCTTCTGAAAATCACCACCAATGATACTTTGCATCCTGATTTATCCTCATTATCACGTGAGTTTTCCGAATTTAAATTGTTTGTGTGGCAGACACTTTCAACTATAAAAACCCAGATTGAGCTATTGTGTTTAGGCCTTGACCGTCATGAAACAGCGATGCGGCGTAAAGTGCTGTTATTCCATGGTATACCAGAGAAAGATAATGAAAAACCTCATGACACCGTATATAACATTATATCCAATCAATTAAAGCTGCCTGATATAGGTAAAGACTGCTTAAAAATCTGTCACCGACTAGGATACTCACTAACTAAGGCTCGACCTATGCTGGTCCGATTCATCGACACAGAGCACAGGCAACTCGTTTGGGATAATAAAACTAGCTTAAAAAATACAGGAATCACTATTTCTGAGTTTCTCATTAAGAGCAGGCATCGAGTATTTACTACAGCTCGTAATCATTTCGGAATAAAACATTGCTGGACTTCTGATGGCAAAATAATTATAAGTCTCCCGGACAAGTCTCGTTGTAAGATTGAAACTTTATCTGATTTGGAACTACTCATTCACAAATATCCATCTAACAACGGTGATACATCCAACGCTCCGCAGCCTGTAGAAACTTCATCTCCAAAAGGTGCATCCTCCAAGAATAATACAAATGTACCTAAGAAAACCCGACGACGTTGAGATAGCAATAATAGTTCACTTATTTCTTCTAGGTAACAAACAACAGTTAGGAACTTTTCCAGTCAGCGGTGTTATACTGTTTACTTTTATTTATTGTGTCGGTATACTTAAGCTTACTTAAAAATATAAACTTAGTTGTGGGTATATATTTCTCCATGTTTATTAGCATGTAAGTTTGTACTATAGATAAGAGTAAAAATATGTTGACGTTTTGCAGTAGTCAACAAAGAAGGAGTCTATACGACTCGGAATGCTGTAAATCATAACCCATAACTGTCAACAATGTTTTGTTTTTGCATCTCGTCCACAGAGAGAAAAGCGTCAGTGATGTTCATATTCCTTATCCTTATTTCTGTTGTAAATTTAATATTATTTTCCTGTGGACGATGTCATTAATATTTACATTATAAATTGTAGTAATATGTACTTATATTCTATATCTCTTCCGTCATGTCAGTGAGTATGTTGAGAAGCTATTGATTTTGGTTTTTTCGTTTTGATTTGTTAGTGTTTCTCATTTATATATATATATTTTTTGTTTTATATATATATATATATACATATATATTGTTATTGCATATATTATTTTTGTACATTTGCATATACAGTATAGATTTAAATATTTGTGAAAATGGATAATCAATTTGATTTTAATGAAAGCTTTTTCTTGTGCTCTTCTTCACAAAGTAGTTTCTTAAGTTTAGATTCTGCGTCGTCTCAACCTCTTACTTTACATGACTACCTGTATACGAATTTTTCTCATTATCCCAATAACCTAAATATTGCTCACATCAATGCACAAAGTGTTCCTGGCCATTATTCTGATCTTCTAGCATCTATTAGTAGAAACCATACAGACGCTCTCTTAATTTCGGAAACTTTTCTTAAGCCGTCCCTTCTTTCTACACTCTATTCACTCCCTGGTTACTTGCTGATCCGCAATGATAGACTTGGTAAGGGGGGTGGCGGTGTGGCTATTTACCTTCGAGCTGAAATTCCCTACAAGATTATTAGCACATCTCCATCGGCCTACACGGAATCTGCGGAACACCTCTTTATTGAAATCACCCTTTGCCACACGAAAATTTTACTTGGTGTACTGTACAGTCCTAATCTTAACATAAATTATTTTGAATCATTTGACATACTTCTTAGTAATCTTTGTCCCGTATATAGTCATGTAATCGTGATGGGTGACTTTAACACTTGCCTACTTAGAAATGATTCACGTTCACATAAACTGCCCTTGAATGCCACCCATCATTTTCCAAATTGTATTCCATCTTTACTTGATTTGATTGTGGTCTCATCTCTTAATAATGTTTCCACTCACGGGCAAATAACCACCTCATTCTCTTATCATGACCTCATTTATGTATCCTACCGTATTCGTACTCCCAAGTGCAAACCACTGTTTCGTCTTCTCCGAAGTTACAAGGGCATAGATCTTGATGAATTAAGACGTGAAGCTGATACTATTGATTGGTCGCCTGTCATGAATTGCCCCAACATTGATGACAAGGTGGACTTGTTTAACTCTGCCGTTGTTAATTTGTATAACCGCTATGCTCCAATTAAACGTGTGAAGATACGATTCAACCCTGCACCCTGGATTACTCAAGCGATAAAAGACGTAATGGCACATAGAGATAAAGCTAAAAGACGGTTTAAGCGGTTTCCCTCCGAACGCAATTTAAAACTCTTCAAAATTCTACGTAACCGCTGCAATCGTATGTGCAGAGATGTTAAAAGAAGGCACTTTCACAATTCTCTAACTAACTGTGATTCCGCAAAAGCTTGGAGCTTTCTCAAAACTATTGGTATAGGCAAAAGACGAGAAAATATAGAAAATGACATAGACTTGAACTACCTTAACCAACACTTTTCTAACCCTCCCATTTTATTGTCCTCATTTGAAAAGGCAAGGTCCCTTCTCAAATTATCTTGGTGCCCATTGCTGTCTTACTGTCCTTTCACTCTTAACTTAATCACTGAAGATGACACCAGGCGATCAGTTCTTACTATTTCTTCTGCCGCAATTGGAAATGACGGTATATGCTCCAAAATGATCACAATGATTCTTCCCTACGTTCTAGCAACTTTGACACACATCTTTAATTTTTCCTTAACCACCTGTTGTTTTCCATCGCAATGGAAATTAGCTCACATTATTCCTGTCCCTAAAGTTTCTAATCCATCTTCTGCTTCTCAATTTAGGCCTATTTCGATTTTGCCTTTCCTCTCCAAAGTTCTTGAGCACATTGTTTTCAAGCAATTTTCGATATTTCTAAACTCCAACAAAATCTTAAATTCTTAGCAGTCTGGTTTTCGTCTGGGTCATAGTACAACAACAGCACTACTCAACGTCACTGAAAATATTCGCTGGGCTATAGATCAAAAACACCTTACGGTCCTTGTGTTGCTTGATTTCAGTAGTGCCTTCAACTCTGTTGATTTTGATATTCTCTTAAAAATTCTCGAGTCCATTAATGTTTCTCCGTCTACAATATCTTGGTTTAACTCATACCTTAGAGGTCGCTCGCAACGGGTTCGCGCTAATGAGTCATTCTCTGAATGGTGTAATTTAGTTGCGGGCGTACCTCAGGGAGGCATTCTTTCACCCTTGCTTTTTACCGTCTTTATTAACTCCATCGCTAATATCATCTCTTCTAAATTCCATCTTTATGCAGACGATTTGCAACTATATCGGCATTTTCCTGCGTCTGAAATCAATTTAGCAATTGGTGCGATGAATCACGATCTAAATAAAATCAGTAAATGGTCTAGATCATTTGGACTCGTTGTTAATCCAAATAAATCGCAAGCTATAATCGTAGGCAGTAGATTTTCACGTGCATTACTTGATTTCTCCTCTCTTCCAAATTTACATATTAACGGCACTACTATTCCTTTCTCGGACACAGTTAAGAACCTAGGTCTAACTCTTGACGCTAAGTTTTCTTGGGGCGCACACATAACTGAAATTGGCAAGAATGTCACTTTCGCCTTTCATTCATTAAAATGCCTCCAAGGTTTCCTGCCCTTGTCAACTAAGATTTCTCTCGTTCAGACTCTCATTCTGCCGATTATTGATTACGCCGATGTTTGCTATTTAGATGCTACAGAGGAGCAATTAAAAAAGCTTGAGCGCCTACAAAATTTATGTATTCGATTTATTTTCGGACTTAAAAAGTTTGATCACGTCTCATGTCATCGCAAGCAGCTCAAGTGGCTCCCAATCCGACTTCGCCGGAACACTCGAATCGTTTGTTTTCTTTTTAATATCCTACATAACCCCGCTTATCCGTCGTATCTTCGTGATAGATTTACCTTTGTCCATTCCCCTAACTCCTTTTGCAGATCTCACCTCAAAACCGTCTTAGCATTTCCAACCTTTAGAGCTAATTCCTACTCCCATTCTTTCTCCGTACAGGCAGTCAGACTTTGGAATGAACTTCCTCCTGTTATCCGCGAGGCTAAGACAATATCTTCCTTAAAAAAACAAATTAAAGAGCACTATCTTTCCATAATACCACAATAATTAATAATTGTAAGAATGTTTTTGTATATGTGGGCATATTTAAGTATGGATGTATATGTAAGTATATGTGCATGGATATATATATAATTATATATATATTTTTTTATTGTTATTTAAGTATGTATATGTTTATATGATGTATGTATGTTTATATGTATGTATGAATGTATGTGTCATGTCATGTAATTTTGCTAAGTGCACACTAAGTCTTCATCTCTTCTAAACTGTCCTGTGTCAGGCCAGCTGGAAGAAATTTCTAAATGAAATAAGCTGTGCCTTTGTACTAAATTTATTCATACTTTTTCTTTGTAATCATTGTTTGTGTGTACATAAATTATTATTAAATAAATAAATGTCTGGAATTCAGATATATCGATGATATACAAATAATGTAAAAAAGTATATACACACACACATACACACACCGACGCACACACATACACATATATATACATATATAATTGCAATTGTTCAAAAACAATATTGCCAAGTTCACAGAGGCAGATATTTAAATGATATGAATATATGTAACTTACAAACATTTTCCTTATTAGTGCACCCTGAAGTCTCTGTTGTTTTAGCATATTCTACACTCTGTGCGCTTTGAGCCTCACCACCATTGCTGCCAATACATGTAAGAGGTAGCCAAAGGCCACACATGTAGCCCACTTTCTGCACCCGCGGGAAACGAGACGTGGCTATTGTATATTTAAGTCAATGCATTGCTAAATAAACTATTAAAAAAACGAATACTGTCGTTGTAGCCAACCTACTGCTGAGACGTTAGAAACGAAACTGAGTTAAACAAGTTAGCTTAAGGAAATTTAGTTTTATTAAAAGTGAATTAATACTCGTTTGTTACAACAAATTGGTTTTATTTAATCCCCCCCCTCCCTCCCTCCCAAATACCCTCCTTTCGGGATCGGTGTAATAACGGGTTTTCTTGCGATTAGTTTAGGGTAATGTGATGAGACTAGTCTGGCAGACCTGTTCGCAACCCTTAGGTAAGACCGCCTGCCGCCGCCAGGCCAACCGGCAGGCCCGCGCGGATTCGTTTTTTGCGGAAATCATTTTTGCAAACACAATGATATTACAAATATTTTTAATTGGCGTTCCTCCTTACACAATTTTTTTATTTTATTTTTACGATTCGCCATGACAGTGACTAAAGGGAAACGCACGAAAAAATGCGAGTACAATTCATTTTGAATAGGTTAAATCGAGTAAGAAGATTCTCTTGGCGCTTACGACAAAACAAGAACGTTGTAAATTCTGCGCGTTAAGTATTTATTTTGTTTTAAATGAAAATTTCGAAGCTTCAATAATTGTGACTTAAGATCCGTAACATCTAACGGCTACAGATCCGTAAACATTTCAAAATTGCATTCAGGGAAAAACGTGTAAAATTAATCAATAACTTGTTTCCAAGATACAGCGAAATTGCCAAAACAAATAGGAAGGACTTTCTTTATTATTTTTCTATCGAAATAATATAAAAACATTGCGTTTTTGTTTTAAAGAACCCCGCGTACAATCCCGTACATGAAAAGACTTACATTGTAAACACCTGTCTGTAAAATTTAACGTCATTGAACCACTTTTACAATTATCTGATTTGATGATTGCTGAACATGAAATTTTATTTACAGATCCCGGCAATATTCTGGAACATTGAATGACGTAGTGGGAGAAAGTTCGTTTACACTTACGTGGAAAAAGTGTTTTATTATGTTACTGTAAAATACTCTCATATTTTTAAAGTATATTTCTGTGATTTGATTACGTTTAAAAACAATACTTCATTTTAGCCTATCACAAGATCACTGGTGAACATAGGCCTCCCCCATAGATTGCAACAAAAAATAGTAGCTCACATTTTGGGGGAATTTTTCCATTATTGCCAGGCGCTTGCGCGTTTGGGTCTACCAAAGGGTTGGCAATCGAAGTTTGTTTATCCAGATGCTGCTGCCCATCACCTGGATTTTATTTTCCCTCTGTCGACTTTTACGACACCCGCCGGATGAGATAGGGTAGTACTTATTACGCTGAAAACATTTGTTACAGGATATAATAACTTAGTATTCACGTAAAAGAGATATTCCTTCCATTTTCCGGAATTTTCCGACTTTCCTTGTTGGCAAACGCAGTTTATTTATTATTATTATTTATTCAAATGTTCCAGGAAGATGCTTCAACCTATCTTAATTTCCCACTATTGAGATTCTCTTAAGCCGCCACCACACGTACCACACTTTCCTTTGTAATTGGCCGGAAATGTTATTCCACGTAGGTATTTTTTTAAAGAAACAAATGACGAAACCAAAAAGAATTACGCATATCCATCGTTCAAATCGTGAGTTATGGTTTAAGGTCATACAAAAGTGTTAATTAGTCCTTGTATTCATTTTAAAACTCCGTAATTCATGTTATGAGTAATTCATTTGTCTCTTTCTTCATCTTTAATTATTTTTCATGTTGTGTTAAACTTTTACATTAGAGATTTTTAGTTTTATATATTCCGTTTCTGCTATGTTTAGGAATATAAATATACGGTAGAAATATATATATACATATACATTTATTTCATTGTTTGTATATTGATATACATTCATAATTTAATATATTCGTATTTGTTTAAAATTAAATATGTCTGATGACTCATTCCATTCTGCATGTGACCTAAGTTTTTCTTCTGATTTTTGATGTTTTGGTGGTGGACAAAGGTGGCCTTTGCCAGTACGATCGTTCCGTATAAAAACATACAACAACGCGGAGTAGCTATTCATCTATGGAGCGACATCATTTGTACTTTCATTACTTGTTCTCCACCACTGCATTCAGCTTCTGCGGAATACATGTTTCTTGAAATCAATATAAACGGTGTCAAGGCTTTGCTCGGAGTGGGTTATTGTCTCCCTATGGGTTGATTTTTTAAAGACTTAGAGTTAGTCCTCCAAATACTTTCTACGGATTATAATTTGTTTAGTTCAGTATTTGTCACCTTTTTGTACCGCCATTGAGTTTTCTGCTATCCCAAAGGTTGGCTAGTATAGAATGCATTAAGCATTAAGTCCACCTACCGTACCTTTACTTTTATGGTCAATAAGGATTGAATAAATTAATAAATAATCGATACTTTGGGATTATAACAATTAAATAATAATAAATAGAATTCGTAAAATTTTAGTTTTATTCAATGAAAATTACTTTCTTTACTAATAGCTAGGGTTTTGTACAAAAGAAGTATACAATCTTGCGACAAATAAAGGCTCACCGGTTTTTGTGACATTTATAATAGCATCTATGCGACTTTTCTCAAATGGAAATACGAGTACATACTTGAAGTTGTGCAGATTCGGAACTGACATGTTTGGCAAATGATGTTCACCCTGCAACATAACAATGCATAAATAGTTTTGAAGAGTTTTAATTTTGAAAAATTATTTTAAACTGGTAACGTATTCAAATCTGGAATCAGTAGACAACAAATCTGTTAATTGATAGCCAATATGGTTGAAATTAAAGTCTTCCCAATTCGAGAAGGATTTTTTTTTATTGGACAAAGTGACGAGACTGATGGTAAAGAGCAAAACGTTCACCTGATGGTAAGTGCAACATTCCGCCCATAACAAATATTGTGTCGGCCAGAACATTTCTGTGTGGCACTTCCTCTCAGTTCCCTTCAGACAGAAACACTGTAATGTCAAACCACTGCTTCACGGCAGAATAACTGGCTCCGAAAGCTACCTATCTAGGCGGATAGAAATCCTACTACCAGGACAAAAGAATCCTACCTCCAAGACATAGAAATGTCTTTAGTAGTAAACTGCTTTTAAACATTTGGTCATGATGATGACGATAAAAGATCATTTAAGGACACAAAAGTAGTGCAGTAATAATACGGAGCATGTATTTTTTGAAATTGCAAAAGGTTTTCGAGGCAGTGCGACACCACTATCACGATATTATTTTATTGCACGATTGCATGGTGCGATCTATCATCTGGCTTATAATTTCCCTTATCGACCCTCTTCTTTCCTTTAATGACCCTCACAGAAAGATGTAACCTTCGCGTGGTAATTGATAAGTACTATTTATGTTATATTATTAAGTAAAGTGGTGAACAGAGGTTACTGATTGAGACTTACCGGAAGTAAAGGACATTTGACGTACTTCGAACACACCAATATAGGGGTCTCGTTCGAACATATCACAGAGAGCAAAATGCATTTCAACAAAAGTGGGTCGATATACCTTACTCAGTAATTCTTTAAACATAAAATGAATCTGAAACAAATCTGTAATCTTAGTAAAAGTAAAGTTTCAGCCTATAAATGTCCCACTACTGAGCAGGCCACCTCTCATTTCTGAGAGGGTTTTGGAGCTAAGAAGAATCCGCCACGCTGATCCAATGCGGGTTGGAAAATGCGAAATATTTTTTATTTCTCAGACATGCAGGTTTCCTCGCGTTGATTTCCTTCACCGCCGAGCACGTGGTAAATCAGCACTTAAAATTGCAATTAACAATTTTAGTGGTGCCGGCACCGGGAATCGAACCCAGGTCTCTCGCATACTATGAAATTTAAAGCGAGCGCCTAGCCTCTGAGCTACCACGGCCCTAATTTTTAATAAGATTAAATAGAAGTTATCTAAGTAGATTAAAACGATAGCACGAACTGTGGATTTTCATTTTTTTTTCGAAAAAATTTATGATTATTTTTATTTTTTTATGGTATAGGCGTACTAACCTACATCCGTATAGTAGAATCATACCATATTTGTAGCATTAGCAAGTAAACAACAGAGGACACCAACTAGTCAAATTCGGACGGACCTAACAACAGTTAAAAAAAAAACTACATTTTAAAGTTTATACGTCTTTAACTGACGGAGCCTGCTCATATTAACTTATTATATGATTATACATTATTATATAGTTACTACCCCACCGTCAGCGACGTGGGTGATTTTGATGAATCCACGTTTTACCATTTGGGTTCTCAGGATATTAACAAACAAAAATGCTGAGCAATGCAAGCATTTCGACCTCACACGGATGGCGTGTCTTGGAATAGGAGCGGGCAATACAGATTACATAACTAACTGGCTTCTCTTGGCGACTACCGCGTAGTTATCAGTTTGCTTTTAAAAATAATTACTTGCTCAATTTGTGTCGAGTATCAACTAAAATGTACTAATGTGTGTTAATTAAATCATTTGGTATCCAATAAAGTGCATGATACTTACAACAATTTAAAAAATAAAAATTACAACTGTTTCATTAAATACCGTCGTTACATACAAGTGAGAAGTGCCTCAACATTACGCGTAAGCGACGCGAATAACACGGCGCTTGCGACCTTCTTCTCAAAACCTACCCATTAAGCGACGAGTGACGTATTCGTCCTATAAAATTGTATTGGTTTTGTACTCCGTGAGTATATTGGATATTTAATTATTTATTTAAACTTTATTTGCACAAAAGTGTACAAAAAGGCGGAATAGAGGCATTGTCTACCTTTGGGTTGAGCAGAGAACATATTAGGGTGCACAGTAAAACAACAATCTGAAACAATCAATCCACAGTAACTAAATAGATACATATCTATACATATATACATACATACATATATACATACATACATATATACACATAAATATGTCTCTTAAATGTACACAACCAAGTACACACACTACAAAGAATCCAGATGTAAATGCCTCTATTAAGCGATCGATTCCTCACTCTGGATCTACCCCAAAACTAACAAGTACGAGTATAAACTAATAAGTATAATGATAACGTCAGTTCTCGATTGAAAGGGAAGCGCGGCGATTGTACCTCTTGCATGGATGAGATTCCCTCTTTGTTGTCAACTTCCACAATGCAATCAGATAATAGGTTTGAAGCACTACAAGCTGCGATGACTGAAATTATAGCTCAAAATGCGGAAATTAAGGAGTCGATTAGTTTTATATCGAAGCAATACGATGACATGAAACAAAGAACGGAAAAGCTGGAATTGGAAAGTAAAGCCGATTGCTGTCGGATTCTGCAGCTTGAAGAAAAAGTTGAGAGCCTTGAATGTTTCTTACTGTCTACAAAAATAGAAATAAGAAACATCCCAAAAATACAGGGAGAAAACAAAGTGCACCTCTGTGAGATAGTGACCGAGACATCCAACACTCTTAATGTTCCAGTTCAGAGACATGACATTAAAGACACTTTTCGCGTTAACAGAAAAGATAATACATCACTCATTATTATTGATTTCATAACACATAAATTGCAACGTATTTACTATTTAGCACGAAAATTCGCAAAAGACAATGGATATAAGTATTGTTGGACTTCATTGGACAAAATTTACCTCCGCAAAGAAGATGGACAGCGACAAATTCAAGTTAAAAGCGAGGCAGATCTGATAAGCATACATCAACAACAATGACTAGTGATACATCCTAACGCTCTCTATATTTTATATCTCCCTAAATTTATGTTTATTGAGAAGTTGTTTAGTGTTCACATATGCAAATTCTCATATTGCCCACTAATTATAGTAAACTCAAAACCTTACATTTTTATATTCACTGTGCACACACAATACTTTTACACACCACAATTACACGTACCACAATTAAAACAGGTACACACTTAACAATAAATTCTCTAATATTATTGAAATCTAATATTATTTTGATCACTTTTTTATATTAATTATTTAAAATGGCTAATTCAAATTTAAATATAACTCTCTCGACTGAAATAGATAATGTCTCTGTTGCTTCAGCATACAACCGTGATACTGAGACATGCAATATTCTCGTAAAAAGCTCCGCCTCAGTTCTTAATATCATTTGTCAATATATTCGTAATATATATAAAAATTTGGATAGTTTTCTGGCACAAATAAGTAGATTTACGTTTGAAATTGATATCCTGACCACTCAGACCAATCAGTTGGACTGTTTGGCCGTCTCGCTCGGTGTCGGTAGGGGCGGCGATCTCGCTTTATGCTATTCATTAACTTTATAAATAATGCAAATATTATATATAAGTAATAATATGTAAAACAATTTATCTCTTGTACGTATTGCAAAATTTCCACATTCTGTTAATTCCGTTAACGCGGTAACCAAGCAGGAGCAGTGCCCCCCGCGATGATTTCTCGGGCAAAGGGGTTCGCCTTAAGGCCCGTACCTGCGACGCACCTTCATGGTGCCGCTGCAGACGACGGTGGTGGTGGTGGAAGCGTCGAGGATCCGGATGATGACGTTATTTCTGACTTAGCGACCTGCTCTCACGGTTGTACGTAGCGACAGGTTTTGCTTGGTATGTAGTTTCTTACGCTGCGTCTCGGATGTGAGAGCGTACCACGCCGGCGCAGCGTAAGTGAGTCTGGAGCTGACCTACGTTTTGTAGATCGCCATCTTAGCTCAGGTTGGCAGGTGTGAACCACTCTCACGAGAGCTATTGCAGCCGTCTCCAACTGAGGAGGGTCAGGGATGAGAGACAGGCGACGACGCAAAAAGTGTCACCATTCCTCACGCCTTATTGTCATTTTCTGCCTTATTGTTAGTTTCAGCAATGCAAAAATATTTCCTCCATCGTTTTGTAGAAGTCTGCCTACATTACTTTTTTCTTTCTCAATTCACGACCTCGTTGTTATTTTTATTTCAGCATCAGTTTGTCTGTGCGTTGCGGAGTGAACTCATACGTTAGAGGTTATTCGCGGAAGATCACCTGCATTACAGTAAACCGCTGCAATTAGCAGTGGCCCCCAACCGAGTACTCACCAAAAAAGTATAGAAACTAGAAATCAGTAAAAGTTCCGCATGTTTCAGGTGTAAGTTGAACTTACACCTACCGATATAAGGAATTCTAGCGTAATTATTGCGGCAATATAGGCCACCTGCGAGAGTATGCCTGAAGAAAGAATCGAATCGGCGCGTCTCACCAAAGACGGCCACGCAAGGCTATAACCACGGTCGCGGAGCGCCACACAGGAGACGCATAATAGGAGTGAGTGGCGGTGGCAGCGGTGAGAGCATCAAACAAGGAGGCTGGGCCCGTGGCGTTCATAGCCACGCGGACGCCGAACTGACGCTGAACCGAGCGCCGGCGCGCTGGCAAAGCGAACCCGAGACAGCAATTGCTGCCTATAGCTCCGGCGGTGAGCAGGACTTGTGCGGTAACAGCGAGGATCCTATGTACAAAAAGTCCTTGACTAAGTATAGACCGGTGTGTATGTGTATCTAAATTCCCGTTTTTATCTATTGTCAAGTGAATAATGTTAAAAATAGTTATGGAAAAACCAAATGCTAAACAATATAATTTCCAGACATGAACGCCTGTTCGATGGCACGTTGAGCAAATGAAACGGTGTCAAAGTGGAACTGCACGTGCGAGACGGCACTATACCGATATACTGTCGCACGCGGCTGGTACCCTATGCACTGCTCGCTACGGGCCGACCTAATCGAAACCGTTGACCGGTACGACTGGGCTATGTCGTTATATAGCGAGGAAGTCGGACGGTGGGATACGTGGGGTGATCGCGCCGAATCAGAAATTGTGCTATCGCGCATTCGATTGTCGATTGTGTCCCGTGCGTAATGCAAATTTAACGCATTTTGTTTTTTTTGATATTAAGTGCTAAATCGTTTGCGTGGAACCAACCTAAAATGTTAATCGTGCCCTGAACAATATTTTAGATTGGTTCCTTTGATTTCATTTAGATTCTCGGTTTGTTGACTGTCCATAAATGTCGGTGATGTATCATCTGCAAAGAATGCCATATGTATAAAATTCTATATTAAGTATAGTAGACCATACAGACTAGAAAATAAAGCGGGCCCAGAATAGATCCTTGTGATACACATTTTTACTTGAAAACCTAACCGTGTTGGAACCATTTTTTTGAACCATTTGTATAATATTTTGGTTTACAAAGCAGAGTTTTATGCAATCAAATGTTCTAGACAAATCACGGAACACGCTATACTCGCCCTTTGGCAAGACCAACGTGATGATAGTGAAATAACTCTTTGGTGTTAAAAAATAAGCATATTGTTAAGCATTACTAACAAAATGCATTACAGAAAGTAATGTTTAACAAAATGCTTCTTTTTTAACATAGATATTATATTATATGTTTACTTATAAAAATTCTGTTTAAAACTTCAGAAATATGATCATTAAAACCGTTACGATCTATTCGTAGTGTTGTGATAGTTCTAATTGAGAATTTCTTTAGTTTCCCAATCGCATATCGATACTTCTTAAGATTATTTATAAATCTTAATGCACATGTGTTTAGGATTATGTTCCTGGCAGATGTGTCCAAGAGCTAGAAGCGGTAAAGGTTAGTATTTCTCTAACACGGTTAAACACAAATTGCTTCAGATCACGCGTTTGGGATTAAAGTGGCCACTGACGTAGCCCACTTTTCGCCCTCGCGGAAAACGAGACGTGACGGAGGGCGAACCACGTTGCTGCCATTTTGCTAAAAGTCAAAAAATTCTTACTCTCCGTTGCGTTCCACACTACACGGTGTTGATTGGGGACTTTAACGCAAAGCTGGGCATGAGAAAAGACGATGAGCTGGTAGTGGGGCAATTTGGATTGGGAACCAAACCAAAAGGGAAACAAAAGGGCCAACAATTGGCCGACTTTATGGTGAAGGAGGGACTCTTTATGATGAACTCCTTCTTTCAAAAGCGGCCCCACAGAAAGTGGACCTAGACGAGCCTGGACGTTTTTACCAAAAATGAGATCGACTTCATCATGACGACCGAACGACAGCTGTTCAATGATTTCTGTGATCGCTAGGGTGACATCCGGCAGTGATCACCGAATGGTAAGAGGCACATTGAACCTGAACGTAAAGCTGGAGAGGTCGCGTCTGGTGAAGTCCACGCTCCGTCCATATTGTGCCCTTAACCAAAATCCCGAAAGCTTCGAGCTCGAATTGCAAAATCGTTTTCAGTGCCTGGATGATTACGTTACCGTGGACGATATGAACGAGAGGCTCGTGGAAACTGTTCAGGCGATGGGGGCAAAGATTTGCAACACCTACCGCACAAAAAGATCCAGAAACACTCCTACCACATTCTCAATCTCAAGGAGGCTAGGCGAGAAAGGAGGCTGCAGTTCTCAACTGATGCGACAGCATATCAGCAACTGAACAGACAGATCTCCAAATGTATGCGGCAAGATATTCGCAACTTCAATACAGCTCGTATTAAGGAAGCGATAGAGCGAAAACAAGGCTCCAAGGTCTTTGACAGGTATCTGTCTGCCTGAAAGAGCCAACTGATTCGGTTGAGGACCAAAAGCGGTAGCGTCATTTCCGCTGGAACAGAGGTTTTGAGTGAGATCGAGAGATTTTATGGACAGCTGTACACATAGTCGTTGGAGCAACACACTAGTGAGAGTAACGACCCAAGAGCAAATCTCGTCCGACACTATTCCGATGATATCCCGGACGTCAGTCTGAGCGAGATTAGAATGGCTCTCAAACAGCTTAAGAATGGAGCGCCTGGTGAGGATAGAATTGCAGCAGAGCTTCTGAAAGCGGGTCGAAAACCGTTACTAGTAGTCCTTCAGAAGCTCTTTAATTCCGCGGCGGCGCTACGCCAGAAGCGTGGAGTAGAAGCGTCGTTGTCCTGTTCTTCAAGAAGGGCGATATCGCCCTCTTGAAGGACTGTAGACCGATATCGCTTCTGAGCCGCGTCTACGTGCTGTTTTCGAGAGTCATTACCGAATCGTCTCGCAAGCAGACTGTACAACTTCCCGCCTCGCAAACAAGCCGGATTCCGAAAAGGCTATAGTACCATAGACCACTGACATACCCTTCGCTGAATTGTAAAATAGAACCGAAGAGTACAATCTCCCGTTATGTCTGACCGTATCTGGACTATGAGAAAGCCTTCAACTCAAAATTTGAACGGTGCTACAGTCGCTTCAGCGGTGCTTTATTGACTGTCGGTATATCGATGTGTTGCAGTGCTTGTATACCAATGCTACGATGACTATCTGAGTACAGAACCAGAGTACGTAACCGATCCAATTGCAGAAAGGTGTAAAACAGGGTGATGTAATATTTCCGAAACTCTTCACCGCTGCATTGGAAGATGTTTTCAAGCTACTGGACTGGAAAGGATTCGGTATCAACATCAATGGTGAATACATCACTCACCTTCCGTTTGTCGACGACATAGTCATAATGGCAGAATCGCTGGATGACCTTAGCGCTATGCTCAATTACCTCAATAGTGTCTCCCAACGGGTAGGTCTTAAGATGAACATGGACAAGACGAAGATCATGTCTAACGTCCATGTCACACCTATACCGGTTATTGTTGGGAACACTACGATCGAAGTTGTTGACGAATATGTATACCTAGGACAGAGTGTCTGACTAGGTAGGTCCAACTTCGACCAAGAGGTCAATCGACGGATCCAGCTCGGCTGGGCAGCGGTTGGGAAACTACGTCACATCATGTCGTCGAGATTTTCGACGAGTATTTTTAATATTTTATGAACAATAAAAATAAATGAATGAGATATATCGGTGACTTTAGTGCGCATAAAATTAATTTTGAGTTATGTTGTAAGCAAGGCTTCAAATCATTTTCTGATAGAGGCAAAAAATTACTTAAATGGACATTCTTGTCCGTACTTTTAATAAACGATACATTTTTGTTAAATCGGATGTATTGATCGGAATAGATAAATTTTTCGATAATTGTCCTGTAATAATGTGAGCAAGTGTAAACTTAGTTCTCCAATATAAATATTTTTGTTATGGTATCTAGCAAGTATCTTGCATACTCTTTAAGTAGTCATATTATAGCCAGCGGTCACAGCTGATAAAGTAGTAGGTAAGTTCAATGTGTGAGAAGTATTTAATTTTTCGGAGTTTAAAACATTTATGATATTTTCCAAATTTTGTAGTCCCTTACTTATTTGTTTATTTTACTTCGTCATTATGTTTTAGTCTTTTTTCATAGGTTGAATTCAGCTTCAACAACAGACATTTGATTTCCACAGTAACGATAAAAGTTCTTGATTTTTCTTTGTATGTTGTATATCCTTTTCTTATTTTTTCTGCAAAGGTGATGTGCGAAACTCCAAATAAACTATATGCTATGTTCCCAACCCCATTGATAAATCGGCGGCGTTGGTGCGTGCTCATACTTGGTTTATGTAATAATATATCGTTGTAGTACTGCAGTTCGCCGTAATCGTGTTGGAGTTGTAACACCACCGGGTTGCATGTGATTGGTGCTTTATTTGTTTACATGTCGTATTGAGATAATCAGTGTACCAATGTGACACCTTTGAGCCCTCCCGGTAAGGACCCATGTCGTAATAGACAACTAGGCGCCACTCGTCTCTAATTAAGTTCAGTTCAGTTTGTAAAGTCGTTATGTTGTATGCGCCTTGTGCCGTTGTAATAAGTGCGATTATGAACATAAGAAGAGATAGTGCCATAGTTGATAAATTAAATGTTCTGGTTTTTCGAGTTAGGACCGGGGCATTCTAATAATTTAACATTTGCTTTCCTTGCAAAGTTTTTTGGTTTTTTACAATTTTCTTGATAAACTGGCAGTATTGATACTCGTAGTTTAATAATTGGATGTTTTATTATCCCTTTTTTAGTTATGGAAGAGACGACTCTAACATAGCCATCATTACCTAGATGAGTTTCGAGCACTCTACCGAGAGCCCATTTGCCGGTATCATGTATAACCTCAGTGGTCATTAATTTTAATGTTAATGGTTTCTTATATTTACGAGAATACTACACATTTAAATAAAACTATTTTTACAGAATTTATCGCGTTCAATTTAAACTATTTATAATCCGACGTTTCGCCCATAGTCACGGGGGGACTGAGGTGACAGATGTCCTGATGTCATAGTTAAACCGGGGTACCTTCAGCTTTTAATTATTATTTTTAGTCCGATGTACGCAGAAACAGCTTACTCTGTCTTGAAGCCTTCCAGTGGTATGCATGGTTTTGAATTAATTTAGTTTAAATTATAAATATACGATAAAATACGCAAAAATAGTTTTATTTGATTTTAATGTTGTCCTGTCCTTGGCGCCATTTGCAACACGCCGATAATTGAGAAAGGTATTCCGATTTCCATCTCTTCCACATATCTTCGAAAATCTTTCGAGTTAGATACCACCGTGTGCGTAAGTCATTTTCCGTATCATACAAAATACATACAGTCAATGTCGGGCCACTGGTCAAGAAATAAACGTGCTAGACGACACCGACCTCTCAGCACTCCCTGACCACGATACGGTCAGTCACGATCCAGGCTACTCTATACACACAGTTAATAGCTTTAGGTCGCACCACGACGCGCGACCGCCGTAGTGAGCGGCGCGTAGCAGTCGATAATCACACCGCGTACACAAGACACACCCGTGTTCCAGGGCGGTACTCACCGCCCAGAGTTACCGACACACAAGTCGACAGTCCGAATGGAGGCCCGCAGCCTCCCTCGGACGGTCATTAGACGACTTAAAATCATATTGAGATATTCTAAATCGCACAAGCACTCAGCGAACGCGACACAGTCCGAATTTCGAGGTTTTTGTAGGATTTTATTTATTTATTTATGTTTGGGTCAAACCAAACCTGGCAGCGGGCCCCTGGTCCGTGAGCACAGTATCCGATGAAGCTGTAAAAGCCAAGAAAGGCTAACAGCAATTACATCACCGAAATTATATATGGTCAAGAAATACATACATACGTACATAAGATCACGACTGTATCCCATAAGGGGTAATAAGAGACTGGGCACTCACTGCAAAAACAGATGACTGCCACAATCCACGTTTCACCAAAACAAAACAGACTTGGTGTGATAGGTGGTGAGCCCATCGCCACCATGCGCTGTTGGGTGCGCAGTGCAGTTTAATTCCTTACTCGCCTTTTACGAGATCCATTGGATGAGATGGAGTGGTAGTATTCTTTGAAAGAGCCGCCACTACACGGCAAAAATGAGAGGGCGTAAGTTATTCTGCCGTGAAGCAGTAGTGTGCAAACACTAATGTGTTTCGGTTTGAAGGGCACTGTGAGCTAGCGTAATCACTGGGCATTTGAGACTTAAGAACTGATGTCTCAGGGTGACGGGCGCAGTGCGGTGTCACATAGAAATATTCTGGGAGACACAGCATTTGTTGTGGGCGGACGTTGCACTTACAATCAGGTGAACGTTTTGCTCGTTTCGTCACTTTGTACAATAAAAAAAAAAATCTGTATATTGTC
Source organism: Luehdorfia chinensis (assembly GCA_019845155.1). NCBI lineage: Eukaryota > Metazoa > Arthropoda > Insecta > Lepidoptera > Papilionidae > Luehdorfia > Luehdorfia chinensis. The sequence continues at coordinate 6,516,281 of JAHVAK010000025.1, read as the reverse complement.
TCAAAGTATCTTTATAATTAATTTTAATCTTTTTGTGTCTAATTTTTCTTTTAATTGTTAGACAAGTTTTATCATCATCATCATCATTTCAGCCTTTTTCTAGTCCATTACTGAACTAAAGGTATGTCTCGCCCATACATTGTGACAAAATTTTGTAGCTGTCATTTTGGGGAGATTTTGCCGTAGCTACAACGCGGGTTACCACGCAACAGCAGTTTATATATTAAGATGTTGCAAAAAGACGGGCAGCAGATTAAATAGTACAAATTGTGGAACACAATTAACTATAGAAACTCTTAAATAAAACTACTTTTTTACGGATTTTATCGCGTTTAATTTTGAACTATTTTTACCTGACGTTTCGGACGCTTTACAGCACCCATGGTCACGGGGGGGGGGAGGGTAAAAATAGTTCAAAATTAAACGCGATAAAATCCGTAAAAAAGTAGTTTTATTTAAATGTGTAATATTCGCGTAAATAAAAGAAAACATTATAGAAACTTTGTCAATTTACTTAATTGTCTTAAACTCATCACAATCATCATCATCATCATTTGAGTCTATCACTAGTTCACTGCTGAAGATAGGCCTCCTAGTTAGTAGCTCTCGTTTCGGTTTAATTTTGCGAACTCTAAAATTACATCTGTACGGGTTGCCCTGTTACGGCGTTGTACACTGCTATGTAGGTTCGTAGTATGCCCGAAATAAAACTATTTGTTTCTTGACTTGTAAGGTCGAGAGACGGAGAGAGCGAGACCGAAAGCGGAGGAGGTTCTTCACTATTGCCCTATCACTTTTGCCCTATCACTGTTGCCCTATCACTATTGCCCTATTCCAGTTTCTTCCTGTGGGTTCTTCTTGGTTGTTCTTCTTGTAGAGCCGGATCCGAACTGATTTGTCCTAAAATCGATCGCTCTTTTATAGGGCTAAATCTCCTCCGCTCCCACGTCTGTCCTCTCCCCTCTGACCTAATTCTTTATTTACATCCTTATATACTAAACTATTTTACAAATAATTGACTTAAAACTATTGCTATTATATAGATAATCATACGTATGGCCGTTCCTATATGCGAGGCGCACCGCACGACGCTCGGTTTGGCTCTGACGACGATTTTAATGGCGCGACATATTTATACCACCCGTCCCCCACTTCAGGAGTATAAATATGTGGCCCTGTACTTATTTTCGGTGATGTGATCGCTGTTAGCCTTTTGGCTTTTACAGCTTCATCGGATGCTGTGCTCGCGGGCCCGGGGCCCGCGTGCCAGGTTTGGTTTGACCCAAAACATAGATACATAAATATAAACTCCTACTAAACATCTAAATTCGGACCGTTGCGTTCGCTAGCGTGCTTGCGCTACAGTGAATATCTCCATAAATTTATTATATGAAGTCATCTAATGACCGTCCGAGGGAGACTGCGGGCCTCCGTTCGGACTGTCGACTTGTGTGTCGGAAACTTTGGGCGGTGAGAACCGCCCTGGAACACGGGTGTATCTGGTGTACGCGGTGTTATGAACGATAGCTGCGCGCCGCTCTCTACGGCGGTCGCGCGACGTTGTGCGTGTGATGTTGAAACTATTAACTGTGTGTACAGTGTTGTTCGGATCGTGGCTGACCGTATCGTGGTCAGGGAGTGCTGAGACGTCCGTGTCGTCTAGCACATTTCGCGGTCGACGTTTGCGTTCGGTCGCGTTTTTGTCGGATCGATAATTCGCTGCTTTAACCACCAGCGGGTTTGGATGAACCGCGGCTTTTTCGAAAAACCGCCGTGATACTTCTCTGAAGTGTTCAGAGAGTACGGGCATTTCACAGTCGCTGTGAAGGTCGACATTGCGTTGGTACCAGCCGGCTCCGGTGGCACTTCGCAAGAATCTATTTTGCACCGTCTGCAATTTCTTTATATGAGTGCCCGTCGCGTGTGCGAACGCGACGCATGCATAGGCCATTACGGGTCTAATGCATGTCTTGTAGAGGCGAAGTTTGTGTCTTAAGCACATTTTGCTTGAAGAGCAAGTTAACGGATATAGACGGCTTGCGATAAAAGCCGCCCTGTTACGCACGTTCTTAATGTGAGCAGCGAACGACATCGCTGCGTCTAACGTGACCCCGAGGTATTTGACGCTCTTTTCCCAGGGAATAGGGCGTCCGAACAGGGTGATCGAGCCTAGCTGATTGTTGCCGATTGTGTGGTAACGTCTAGCTGGCTTAGGCGTGCCCCTCGAGAAGTATATTGCTACACTTTTCTCGGGGTTAACCTCTATTCTCCATTTCCGGAACCATTCGCCTAGGCGATCGGCTGCGGCTTGGAGTTGAATCGTTATGCGGCCCTTGTGCTTATCGGAATAATACAGGGCCGTGTCATCTGCGAAAAGCGCAAGATTGACTTTAGGGTCTTTAGGTATATCGCTAGTGTATAGCGAGAAAAGGAGTGGAGAGAGGCAGGAGCCCTGAGGGACACCCGCACGGAGAAGGCGGCTTAAGGAGCGCGTTCCCTCTACCCGGAAGCGAAATAGGCGATTGGACAAGAAGGCTCGTATGATGTTCACGAGTCTGTCCGGCACTTTTGTGTGATACAACTTGTAATACAAGCCGTCGTGCCAGACTTTGTCGAATGCCTTTGCGACATCGAAAAATAAGGCCCCTGTGCCTACTGGCTTAGGGCGGTCGTGAAAGTTTTCTAATATGTGCTCCGTTAGGCGGTGCACTTGATGGGTACACGAGTGTTCGGGGCGAAAGCCGAACTGCTCGTCTGGAAGGATGTTATTATTAAGGACGTAGTCTTTTAATCGACTAAGGATTATTCGCTCATAAATCTTGGCCATCGAGTTGAGGAGACTTATTGGGCGATAATTGGACGGGATGTTCTTCGGCTTGTGAGGCTTCGGAATACCTATAACGTCCGCTTCCTTCCAGTCGTCCGGGAAGGAGCAGCTGGAGAGGAGCGCGTTGAATATACTGACTAACAGACACAATAGCGGCGTAGTTAGACATTTGATCACCCTGTTGTTTATGCCATCGAGGCCGGGCGCGGATCGGTTTTTAAGATTTTTAACAATCTTCGTGACTTCGTCGAGAGTCACTGAAGTCAGTGGTTCGCCCACTGGTGGTATGGCAGCCCTGCGTTCGAGTTCCGCGGCCACCTGCTGCAGGTGGTCGGGATCCGCAGGCGCGAGAGACGGAGTGCATTGGCTCTCTAGACTGTCTGCAAGGCATTCGGCTTTTTCGCTGTCGTCGAAGGCGAGCGAGTTGTCGTTCGATCTAATAAGTGGCGGCATGGGTGAGACCGGCTCTGCTTTGAGAGATCGTGCCAACTGCCAGTAGGCAGTGTGCGACGGCTCGATTTCTCCAAGCATAGTGTCCCAGCTATCTTTAGTGTACTCAGATAAGCGCTCTTTAACATCCCTTTGTAGGAGGCGCAGTCTGAGTCTATTCGCGTCTGTTCTATATCTGTCGTGCGCTTTGGCTGCACGGTTCTTTTCTCTAATCAGGCGTCGGAGGTCCGCCGGTAGATTGCAGCGTCGATCGCTCGACACCGTAAGCGTCCGGGAGGATTCTCCGACGACTGTTTTGAGATGACTTGAGAATGATTTTATCGCTCGACAGGCTACCTCTGGCGAGTCGATAATATCTGGTATTTCATCCAAGTGCTGGGAGCTCGTAGCCTCGAGTTTGACCCCGAGGGTACGCCAGTCCACAATGGTTTTGGTCTGTGTGACCTCACCATTTGGCCGGCCCAGCTTAAAAATGACCGGACGGTGGTCCGACTCAAGTTCGTGAAGCGTAACTATAGAGTCTATTTCTAAGTTCACGTCCTTAATAATGGCTACATCGAGTGTCCGGCCGCTGATTTAACTGCGTCGGAACTCTGGTTGGTGTTTCGGGAGCTATAACGTTTACGTTATGGCTCTCCGCTAATCTGTACAGTATATTACCGTTTGTGTTATTTGCGTTGGAATTCCAACTGCCGTGCTTGCTGTTCAAGTCTCCGGCGAGAATAACAGAACGGCCTAAATCTAGTAGGGATTTTAGGTCTGATTCTAATAATTGTTTGGATGGCGAGAGGTAGACTGATGCTAGTACAAGCGGCCTATGGCCGGTCATTGCTAACCTACACGCGGAAGTTTCTATATTAACTAAGTCGGGTGTATCGAGCGCGATACAGTTCAAGGACTTTTTATAGTAGATCAGAGTGCCGCCTTTCGCGGTCGCTCTGTCATTTCGGATGCATTTGTAATTGGCAATCTTTGGATCGCGCATACTAGGTTTTAAGAAAGTCTCTTGCACTAGCATAACGTCGATGTCGTGGTCACGAAGGAAATTCGCGACTTCAACTAACTGCGTCTTAAGACCGTTTGCGTTAAAATACGAGACAGTCAGAGAGCGTGGTTTAATCCTACCTATATGGGACGCCATTGGTAACAATTAAAAATTTTATTTTTCGACGCGGCGCGTGATGTTTAGGCGCATTGATACGTCCAAATCGCGTCGATGTACCTCTTCGGTCGGATGGTGCTCATGTAGGACGACACAGAGGGCTGTTTTCACGCTCCTTACTAGTCGTTCCCATGCTCCACCCATGAACGGAGCTCCCGGAGGTATGAAGCGCCAATTGATCAGTCTTTTGTTGGCTTCTTCTGACGTCGCTCGGTCTACGGATTGCCGCAGCTCTTTATCGGCTCCCTTAAGGTTGGTGCCGTTGTCCGACCAGATTTCTGAGGGACATCCGCGACGCGCTATTAAGCGTCGCAGAGCCATAACGGCCGAGTCTGTGGTGAGGGAGGCGGCTAGTTCGACATGTACTGCGCGCGTCGTTAGGCACGTGAACAGCGCGACGTACCTTTTCTGTGTCGATCTTCCTTGCCTTATTGTAATCGGGCCGAAGTAGTCGACCCCGGTGTACGTAAACGGACGTCGATGGTGTGCTAGCCTGCATTCCGGATGGTTGCCTGTCGGAGGTATCGATGGTTTTGCCCTTCTGAGTCTGCATAGTGGGCAACTTTTAACAACCATGCGTGTTACAGGGCGAAGCCGTAGTATCCAAAAATGTTGTCTGCATTCGTTGATGGTGGTTTCTATTCCGGCGTGCATTAAATGTCTGTGAGTGTATTGAATATAGAGTTTGGACAAGCGATCGTTCCCGTCGAGTATCGGCGGACGTTTCTGTCTTTCGGGAATGTCTGTGGCTGCTCCGATGCGTGTTTTGAGTAGCAGCGTTTCTTCATCAATTTCCACGGCGAGCTGTTTCAATCTGCTGTTGTTGGGTAAGTCTCTATTCTGTCTAATGTTCTGTAGGTCGTCGGAAAAGGAATCTTCTTGACTTTGGCGGATAAGCAATTTTTCGGCATCTCGCAGTAATTCTACTGGTATTGGCAAGTAGGTGTGTTTTGCCACTATTTGATGTGGTGTCTGTTTAGCGGTATGTCTGTGTGTGGTTGTTTTCCGCCAGGTAGGATCCGCATCGGTGTTCTTCCTATTCCTTTTGTAGTGAACCTTTTCCGATGTTCGTCTGCAAAGCTTCGTGAAGTGTAATACGCGTGCCGTACTCCTCACTAGAGATTCCCATGTACTGAATCTCAATTTGTCGGGCAGACAGTGTTGTAGTGATGAAGTCTGTTTCTCTACGTTATGGTGTACTTTTTCTTCGCCGGTGATTTCGGTCGCGACTATGTTGTGTCGGGGCCACTCGCTTTCGTTCTGGAGAAGGAAATCGGGTCCCTTGAACCACCTATGGTTTGCGTCGAAAGTGTTCGGAACGTTGCGTGTGGCATCATCTGCGACATTTAATTTCGTGGGGATCCATCGCCACTCGTTCACTTTAGTGCTTTCTTCTATTGCTGCTATTCGATGTGCGACGAAGTCCTTATACGTGCGTGCCCCTGACCTTATCCAAGTCAGCACCGTCCTGCTATCAGTCCAGAAGGTTTGTGATAACGGTTTCTGGTCATGTTCTTCTATAACCGCTGTAGCCATCTTGCTTCCCATTACCGCTGCGAGCAACTCTAATCGTGGTATTGAAGTGATCTTCAAAGGTGCCACTCTGGCTTTGGCGAGTATTAGGGTTAGGCTCACTTGGTTGTCAGGTGTGACTGTTCGCCAGTACAAGGCCGCTGCGTATGATGTCTCGCTGGCGTCGACGAAGACATGTAGCTGTAATATGGAAGCGTCACTGTAATGTAGGTAATGCCTGGGAATGTAGACGTTTTTCAGACGTTTCAGATGTCCTATCCATTCCTCCCATTGTTCGGCGAGATCGTCTTTTATCTGTTCGTCCCATCCCGTCCCTCTGCGCCATAATTCCTGGAATATTTGTTTCGCTCTCGAGGTTACGGGTGACGCGAGTCCCAGGGGGTCGAATAGAGACATGATGATTTTCAGGGCTTCACGCTTCGTTGGGTGCGTGTTCTCCATCATGTTTGCTGGGAGCCGGGCCATATTGAGGTTAAAGGCGAGCTCGTCGGTTTTCGGTTTCCATATCAACCCAAGTATGCGCTCCATTTGTGAGTTTGTGCTGCTGTCTATGTCGATGACTTTATTCTGTACAGCGGTAATGTCCAGAGCTTCTAATACTTCACGGGAGTTTGAAGTCCATTGTCGCAGTTCGAAGTGGGCTTGCTTGTGTATCTCTTGGACTTGTCGTGCTGTTGTAATTGCTTCCTCTATCGTTCGGAAGCTTTGTAAGTAGTCATCGACGTAGTGATTTCTTATTATTGCATCGTAGGCTTCTGGGTATTTTTCTTTCTGTTTTTCGGCGTTGTGGTTCTTGACGAAGATTGCGGTGGATGGCGAAGATGTAGCCCCAAATATCAGGGAGGTCATTCTGTATTCGTCGGGTGGTTGTTCCCCGCGTCTATTGTCTCTCCACAGATATCTGAGTGCGTCTCTATCTTCTGGGCGGATCTTCACCTGCATGAACATTTCGGCTATGTCAGCTGAGAGTGCGAATTTGTGTTGCCGCAATCTCATCAGAACTCCAGGAAGCGATTGTATTAAATCAGGCCCGGTTAGGAGATAGTCATTGAGCGACACTCCCGCTGTTTTGGCTGCTGCGTCGTGTACTATACGCATCTTATCGGGCTTCATAGGGTTGATGACCGGAAAATGCGGCAGGTACCATGTTCTGTTTTCTGTTTTTTGTAATGGGGCCCTTTCCGCATATCCCTTTTCTATAAGAGAATACATTTGTTTCTCGTATTTCTCTTTTAATTTCGGATCTTTATCTATCTTTTTTTCGGTAGTCATCAACCTTCTGAGTGCATTGTCGTAGTTCGGCGGCATAATGAAGCTATCCTTTTTCCACAACAGCGCCGTTTCGTATTGTTTATTGTCTATTTCTTTCGTTGATTCGTTTAATATACGAAGTGCGCGTTGTTCCGGGTCGTTTTTCGGTCGGTTAGGAGCTATCGTGAGTGATTCTAACGCGAAGAATTGTTTTAACTGTTCATCCATATTTTCTTCGGTGGTTAGATGATGCACGAAGTGAACCCTCTTTCCGAGTGTTCTCATATGAGTGCCATGCAACACCCATCCTAGAGAAGTGAGAGAGGCGACTGGCTGATTTCTTCGTCCTCTTCTTATCTCTGTGGCAATCAGTAAGTTCCAATTATCTTGGCCGATGAGGATGGATGGTCTGTGTTTTCTATATTTCAATTGCTCTTGAATGTCGAGTAGGTGATCGCATTCAGCTATGTCTATGGGCGTTACTTCTTGAGGCGAGAGTCTGAGGTCGTCTACGGTGCGTGCTTGAATTTCGTGACCTCCCATTGCTCCTTGTATAGTCACGGTAACACGTCGAGACTTCGCGGCGGTGATTCCTGTGTCTGTGATCGCCTCTATATGCAAAGGTTCGACGGGTCCTCTGGCTCCTGTTTTTCTAGCTATTTCGGAGTCTATTAGGGTAACCGTTGACCCGTCGTCGAGGAGGGCGAGTGTGTCCACATAGCCGGTCTGTCCGGAGATTCGAACGGGCAGCATTTTCAAGAATGAGTGCGTTCTTGATTGCTGCCACGCCGAGTTGACGACCTCGTTCGTTTTCGTTTCTATTGGTGCCGATTCTTCCCTTTTAAAATGAAGTAACTTGTGGTGATATCGTTTGCAGTTGTCGATCTCACATGGCTTGCTGCGGCAACTGTGTGTCTTTGCTTTGTATTTCAGACACCTGAAGCACAGATAGCGATCTTTTGCAGTTTCCCATCTTTTTTCTATACTGCTTTCTTTAAATTTTATACATTCTGAAGCTGAATGTCCGGTTTTCGCGCAAACGGGGCATTGAAGAAGCTTCTTCGGTGTTTCTGTTGCGGTAGTATAAGCTTTCTGTGTTCTCCTATTTGGCTGGCTTGCGATGTCGGTGTACGTTGAAATAGTCTCAGGTTGGGCGTAGGGGCTGCATCGTTCCGCTTCACGTTCTAGGAATCGCACAAGCTTCAGCAGATCGGCTTCGTCTTCCTTTTGTTCGGCTGCGTAGTCAAACCATCGATATTTCTGGGCTGTGGTGAGTTTTTCTATTGTGTTTTTTGCTACCTCCGGATTGTAAAGATAATATGTTTTCTTCAAAGCCTGTAGTGTGGCCACAATGTTGGAAACTCGCGTGGCGAATATGCATATATCTTTCGGAGAGTCTGTGATGCGTGGTAGCCCCCTCAGCCGTTCGAGTTCTGCTAATGCGATGGAATCTGGACGGCCGAAGCGTGATTCGAGCGTTTTAACTATTTCTTCTGGTCTGACACTGTAGATAAGCAGGTTTTCGACAGCCTCCCTTGCCCTTCCTTTTAAGCACCTTCTGAGTCGCCCTATATTTTCTGTATCTGTGTAGATGGCTGAAGACTCGCTGTAAGCTGCTTTAAATGATAGCCAGTCTTGGTGAGACCCGTTGAAGATGGGTAGTTCGGAGAAGTACCGCGTTGCTTGTCCTGTTCTTGCCGCTAATGTTATCGCCGTCGCTAACTCAGCTATTTCTATTCTATTTTGCGACGTTGTCGAAGGGATATCTATATTTGGTTTGTTTTGCGGCAGTGCGGTCGCCCTATTGTTTCTGGCGGCCGATCTTCTATTTTCAACGATATTTTCTATTTGTCCGCCGTCGGCATGACGTTGATCGGCTTCGTTATGGTAGCTTCGGTCTATAAGGGGCTCTTCGTCATTCTGAGGTTGCTGTTGATGCGACACGTCGGTTATGGCAAGTACTTGAGTGTTCTTTAGCCATGTACCGACCTTGTTTTGCGTGTCTTGGCCTTCAGTAATGACGGAGCCGTCGTCTTCACTGCCTGACATTTCTGCCTCTATGACGGCTATTCTGGCGGCGGCGAGTTCCACTTGTAATTTTTTCAAATCTTCTTTGGCTTTGGCTAGGCGTAGGCCGCGCTGAGACTTTGATTTCTTGCTATTGGCCCTTTCTGTAGGTTCCTTCTGTTCTATTGAAATCAGTTGTTGCGCGTCGCCTGCGGTCGGTAACGTCGTTGCCGCGGTTGCCGAAGTTTCAGTGGTTTTTGTGTCGCCAGAGGTCGTCGTTGCTGTTTGTGAAGAGCCCGTTGCTGTTTGTGAAGAACTCGTTGCTGTTTGTGAAGAACCCGTTGCTGTTTGTGAAGAACCCGTTTCTGTAGCGGCCGATGTTCCCGTCGTGCCGGGACACGATTCTCCCGGTGTCGAATCCGATTTGTCGATCGGAGTTTCTTGGGAACTTTGTGGCCGCTTCCTTCCGCTTGTCGTTCTCGTGATGGGCATTTTTCTGTTTTCTTCAATCCGAAGTCGAAGGACCAAAATGTACGGGTTGCCCTGTTACGGCGTTGTACACTGCTATGTAGGTTCGTAGTATGCCCGAAATAAAACTATTTGTTTCTTGACTTGTAAGGTCGAGAGACGGAGAGAGCGAGACCGAAAGCGGGGAGGAGGTTCTTCCACTATTGCCCTATCACTTTGCCCTATCACTATTGCCCTATTCCATTTTCTTCCTGTGGGTTCTTCTTGTTGTTCTTCTTGTAGAGCCGGATCCGAATTGATTTTTCCTAAAATCGATCGCTCTTTTATAGGGCTAAATCTCCTCCGCTCCCACGTCTGTCCTCTCCCCTCTGACCTAATTCTTTATTTACATCCTTATATACTAAACTATTTTACAAATAATTGACTTAAAACTATTGCTATTATATAGATAATCATACGTATGGCCGTTCCTATATGCGAGGCGCACCGCGCGACGCTCGGTTTGGCTCTGACGACGATTTTAATGGCGCGACATATTTATACCACCCGTCCCCCACTTCAGGAGTATAAATATGTGGCCCTATTTCGGACGGCGTCAGTCAGAGTCGAGCAGCCGCGGGGAGCGCCCGCCCCACTTCAGGAGTATAAAAGTGTGGCCTTATGTTTTATTGACTCAGTATGAACTGTGCAGCGATAGTGTACGTGTCTGTCATTCGTTCTCGCGCTCTGGTGCAGAACGGACCTATCTCTGACCGCGCTCCATGCGCAAACAAGCTGAGAAATCATATTCGTTATGGACAATTGTCTGTAAACGCCCGTTGTCACAGTTGTGGATGTGGCCAACACCCGCTCCCGTAGCGGTGTGTCTGGTTATTCTTCTTCGTGCGTGCCTTCATCGATCGTGTCCCTCGAAGTGGAAGTGTTGTGCTTCGTGGTGTTGTGCGAACGTGAAAGTTACGTGAGAGCGTTCCTGTATTGCGTCGGCTTGCTGGTGAAAACCGTGAGTAGAGTGCATACACATATCTCGCCTCAGAGGCGGCTTTGTATTTTTGTGTCCGCTTGTTGCACTAGGCAACAGCCAGGTACACACCCTCGCGCACCTAAGGCGTAAGGCATTAGGTGAAGTAAATATAGCACACACCTCCCTGCTCACGTAGGGAGAATTTTTTGCTTTTGTGTACACACCGCCAAATCACCCGAGTGAAATGGCGACCAAGAGCGACATTGTTTTAGCGCGTCTTGACGAATTTCTGCGCCTCGCGCACCCCGAAATCTGGGCCCAGTTTAGGTCATACCTACTGGAGTCTGACGACGTAGCGGCGGTCCGTCCGAACGCAATAATCCAGCCAAGGAGTCACGAACCAGCTTTCGACTCCGAAGGCCCGGCATCGCCGGCCTTAGAATCCGTCGTACCAACACCTGCGCACGATGACGCATCCGCACCTGTGTGCGAGACAATGGTAGGAGTAATCACCGACCATAAAAAGACCGTGCCGACCGTGTCGGCATCGTCAGTAAAGAACGCACCTGCAGGCAATAAAACCGCCTTTCAGGCCTTTCTATTGAGGCACCCCGCAACAGGGGCATCATTGGCCAGTGCCACAGATGCCAACTGTACGGACACTCTGCCCGAAATTGTTTCGCCCGCCCTCGTTGCGTAAAATGCCTCGGGGATCACGGCACCCAGGATTGCGCTCGCACGCCAGAAGCGCAAGAGCCCCCAAGCTGCATACTCTGCGGTGAGCTGGGACACCCCGCGAATTACCGCGGGTGTAACAGAGCGCCGAGGAGTACAAAGCGCAGGGGAGGCAAGAAGAACGGCCGTAGGAAGGGCCCCGGGGCCACACAGCCCCAAACACCCGCTCCTAAACAAACACCTAAGCCCGCGACTAAACCCGCGCCTAAACAAACGCCCGCGCCCGCTCCGGCCGCAGCGAAACCCGGTCCCGCTGACGGGACTACCGGGCAGAGCAAGAGCCAGAGCGCCGCGCCGGCGACGAACGCATGGACAAAACCGTTGCCCATGACGCAAAAGAGCGCAGCCGCCTCACGGCCCGCGCCTCAAATGGCAACGCCCAAAATACAGGGCTCGTCAAATTTCGCCGCAGATTTCTCGCTAATTTGCGGCTTCATGCGCAGCATAAATGTTGCCGAACTTTCGACTTTAGCACGCAAAATCCGCGAAGCAAAGTCTCCTCAAGACCGACTCATGGCTACCGTAGAGCACATGAACGTCATCGACGCGATTTGGACGTATCAATGCGCCTAAACATCACGCGCCGCGTCGAAAAATAAAATTTTTAATTGTTACCAATGGCGTCCCATATAGGTAGGATTAAACCACGATCTCTGACTGTCTCGTATTTTAACGCAAACGGTCTTAAGACGCAGTTAGTTGAAGTCGCGAATTTCCTTCGTGACCACGACATCGACGTTATGCTAGTGCAAGAGACTTTCTTAAAACCTAGTATGCGCGATCCAAAGATTGCCAATTACAAATGCATCCGAAATGACAGAGCGACCGCGAAAGGCGGCACTCTGATCTACTATAAAAAGTCCTTGCACTGTATCGCGCTCGATACACCCGACTTAGTTAATATAGAAACTTCCGCGTGTAGGTTAGCAATGACCGGCCATAGGCCGCTTGTACTAGCATCAGTCTATCTCTCGCCATCCAAACAATTATTAGAATCAGACCTAAAATCCCTACTAGATTTAGGCCGTTCTGTTATTCTCGCCGGAGACTTGAACAGCAAGCACGGCAGTTGGAATTCCAACGCAAATAACACAAACGGTAATATACTGTACAGATTAGCGGAGAGCCATAACGTAAACGTTATAGCTCCCGAAACACCAACCAGAGTTCCGACGCAGTTAAATCAGCGGCCGGACACTCTCGATGTAGCCATTATTAAGGACGTGAACTTAGAAATAGACTCTATAGTTACGCTTCACGAACTTGAGTCGGACCACCGTCCGGTCATTTTTAAGCTGGGCCGGCCAAATGGTGAGGTCACACAGACCAAAACCATTGTGGACTGGCGTACCCTCGGGGTCAAACTCGAGGCTACGAGCTCCCAGCACTTGGATGAAATACCAGATATTATCGACTCGCCAGAGGTAGCCTGTCGAGCGATAAAATCATTCTCAAGTCATCTCAAAACAGTCGTCGGAGAATCCTCCCGGACGGTTACGGTGTCGAGCGATCGACGCTGCAATCTACCGGCGGACCTCCGACGCCTGATTAGAGAAAAGAACCGTGCGGCCAAAGCGCACGACAGATATAGAACAGACGCGAATAGACTCAGACTGCGCCTCCTACAAAAGGATGTTAAAGAGCGCTTATCTGAGTACACTAAAGATAGCTGGGACACTATGCTTGGAGAAATCGAGCCGTCGCACACTGCCTACTGGCAGTTGGCACGATCTCTCAAAGCAGAGCCGGTCTCACCCATGCCGCCACTTATTAGATCGAACTACAACTCGCTCGCCTTCGACGACAGCGAAAAAGCCGAATGCCTTGCAGACAGTCTAGAGAGCCAATGCACTCCGTCTCTCGCGCCTGCGGATCCCGACCACCTGCAGCAGGTGGCCGCGGAACTCGAACGCAGGGCTGCCATACCACCAGTGGGCGAACCACTGACTCCAGTGACTCTCGACGAAGTCACGAAGATTGTTAAAAATCTTAAAAACCGATCCGCGCCCGGCCTCGATGGCATAAACAACAGGGTGATCAAATGTCTAACTACGCCGCTATTGTGTCTGTTAGTCAGTATTTTCAACGCGCTCCTCTCCAGCTGCTCCTTCCCGGACGACTGGAAGGAAGCGGACGTTATAGGTATTCCGAAGCCTCACAAGCCGAAGAACATCCCGTCCAATTATCGCCCAATAAGTCTCCTCAACTCGATGGCCAAGATTTATGAGCGAATAATCCTTAGTCGATTAAAAGACTACGTCCTTAATAATAACATCCTTCCAGACGAGCAGTTCGGCTTTCGCCCCGAACACTCGTGTACCCATCAAGTGCACCGCCTAACGGAGCACATATTAGAAAACTTTCACGACCGCCCTAAGCCAGTAGGCACAGGGGCCTTATTTTTCGATGTCGCGAAGGCATTCGACAAAGTCTGGCACGACGGCTTGTATTACAAGTTGTATCACACAAAAGTGCCGGACAGACTCGTGAACATCATACGAGCCTTCTTGTCCAATCGCCTATTTCGCTTCCGGGTAGAGGGAACGCGCTCCTCAAGCCGCCCTCTCCGTGCGGGTGTCCCTCAGGGCTCCTGCCTCTCTCCACTCCTTTTCTCGCTATACACTAGCGATATACCTAAAGACCCTAAAGTCAATCTTGCGCTTTTCGCAGATGACACGGCCCTGTATTATTCCGATAAGCACAAGGGCCGCATAACGATTCAGCTCCAAGCCGCAGCCGATCGCCTAGGCGAATGGTTCCGGAAATGGAGAATAGAGGTTAACCCCGAGAAAAGTGTAGCAATATACTTCTCGAGGGGCACGCCTAAGCCAGCTAGACGTTACCACACAATCGGCAACAATCAGCTAGGCTCGATCACCCTGTTCGGACGCCCTATTCCCTGGGAAAAGAGCGTCAAATACCTCGGGGTCACGTTAGACGCAGCGATGTCGTTCGCTGCTCACATTAAGAACGTGCGTAACAGGGCGGCTTTTATCGCAAGCCGTCTATATCCGTTAACTTGCTCTTCAAGCAAAATGTGCTTAAGACACAAACTTCGCCTCTACAAGACATGCATTAGACCCGTAACGTCCTATGCATGCGTCGCGTTCGCACACGCGACGGGCAATCATATAAAGAAATTGCAGACGGTGCAAAATAGATTCTTGCGAAGTGCCACCGGAGCCGGCTGGTACCAACGCAATGTCGACCTTCACAGCGACTGTGAAATGCCCGTACTCTCTGAACACTTCAGAGAAGTATCACGGCGGTTTTTCGAAAAAGCCGCGGTTCATCCAAACCCGCTGGTGGTTAAAGCAGCGAATTATCGATCCGACAAAAACGCGACCGAACGCAAACGTCGACCGCGAAATGTGCTAGACGACACGGACGTCTCAGCACTCCCTGACCACGATACGGTCAGCCACGATCCGAATAACACTGTACACACAGTTAATAGTTTCAACATCACACGCACAACGTCGCGCGACCGCCGTACAGAGCGGCGCGCAGCTATCGTTCATAACACCGCGTACACCAGATACACCCGTGTTCCAGGGCGGTTCTCACCGCCCAGAGTTTCCGACACACAAGTCGACAGTCCGAACGGAGGCCCGCAGTCTCCCTCGGACGGTCATTAGATGACTTCATATAATAAATTTATGGAGATATTCACTGTAGCGCAAGCACGCTAGCGAACGCAACGGTCCGAATTTAGATGTTTAGTAGGAGTTTATATTTATGTATCTATGTTTTGGGTCAAACCAAACCTGGCACGCGGGCCCCGGGCCCGCGAGCACAGCATCCGATGAAGCTGTAAAAGCCAAAAGGCTAACAGCGATCACATCACCGAAAATAAGTAAGTACGTGTCTGTTCATTCATGTTTTATGTATTGTGCGCATACTTTATCCCTGTTTCTGAACGTCTGTACTACGTAATTGTATGCGCACAATATCTGTAACTATGTACACGTTTTATTCGCTCTATAATGTTACCTTAGGCTCAGCCTATGTGTATTACCTTACCTATCTATAGGGTTCTGTAATCATTCTTTATTAGTTTATATCTTATTCTACACACATATCTATATAAGGATCTTATAACTAAGTTTTATTTATTTGATGGCTTAATCTAGTTAAATCAACATTCATTTTTAAAATCCGGTCGTCCCGAACAACATCTGTTTCGTACAATGGCCACATTTATTAATTTCACAGTCAATTTAATCTGCTAAATTTTTATTATATTTTTGATGATAGATATGCGGTCTATTTTATTTTTGGCTAAGCATCGTTAGATATCTCAATTTCTGAAAAAAAAATTGAAATTTATTACAATAATTTTAAAATTGAGACAAATGCAATTGTTACACGATGACATTTACTATTACAATGATCATTCAATTTCATACTACGTATGATTATTGATAACTATTGGTCGCCCCGTAGTCGAAATTCGAGCGTCATTCATATTTTTTTTTAGTTTAAACGTTAAAACTGAAAGCTTAAAAGCAAAATTGATTAAAAAAAAATGATAATCCAAAAATCATATATTTATTAATCGCTTCTTCTCTATACAAACTTTTACTATGCTAAATCTCACACTCCTCTGGGCGCGCGATATGCTTAAGGAGGGGTACAAATTCATCTCTTCACGTATTACTATATAGATTATTAATTTCTTATATTTACGCGAATTCTATAGATTGAATAAAACTAAACACAACCAGGACCGAACACCAACTATTTATACAAATGTTTTTATAAATGTTGCTCCGGCTGGGATACGCACTTAAGAGCCGTGGTGTAGAAGCCAGGTACTCTCAGGATTAAGCAATGCGGTAGTCTGATTTTTTTATTGAAGAATGTGACGAGACGAGCACATCGTTTACCTGATGATAAGTGCAACGTCCGCTAATAACAAAGGCTGTGTCATCCAGAACGTTTCTGTGCCATCTTTCATACTAACTGGACCCAAAATCTTCCTGAAAACTTTCCTTTCTGCAACTAAAATGTTGGTCTTCTCCTTCTGAATAAGTGTCCAGCCTTCACAACCATACATCAAAGTGGTTTTGTGACATTGATATATACTGTCACAAAATATTTAGATTTTTAAATGTAATATGACACACGAAAAATACAGCCACGATATTTTTATTTTCCAACAAGATAATAAAACAGGAGAATATTTTTAAATAAGATAAAAAATAATATTATCCTATTATCGTCCATTGTGTATATCCTGCATAAGTTTTTAAACGTAGACTCGTCTTTCCAGTAAAGTTAAACTTCTTCGGGCAATACAAGAGTAAAATTTCAAAATCGAATTTGACTGCAGCGTTTTCGTGTAACGTTTCGATTATTGTAATTTATTAATGTAGATCGATTAATTAATATTTTATAAACTAAGCACTTACTTTACAGTGAGTAATATTTTTGTTGATTCATATATATTTTTTTATATTTATTTTAATCTAATCTCTCTGTCTTCTTTCTTTTTGTTACGAAATGTCAAATGGTAATTCAAGAATATTGTATGCCTAATAGATCTGATTTAAGACCATTAATAGCGAGTGGCTTAACAGAATCTACCACCTGTACCATCTCTATGCCCCGGGTCCTGGGCTCGAATCACAGCTTGTGCATGTGTAAATGTTTTTAAAAAGACACGATAGTTACAAGAGAAATCGTGGTGAGAAGCATTTTTACTTTTTAAATATATGTTTTTGTAAATTATACCTGACGATATTGTAACTATTCAACTTTCACGTTGATAAAATTAATTTCGTGACCAGAAAATAGACTTAATCTTTTTCAAGATTATTTCTAAATGTTATTTTATTCTAGGCCATTTGAATGATATATTTTAATAAATTGTGATCGTCATAGGTGGGACCCTTTTATCTACGTTGTGTTTATTTATAGTAACTTGTTGTTTTAGGTGTATCATGGAAAGATGTTTATCTACTAGAGAAGCTGCAAGTCTAAGACAGTGTACGAATACTAATTAATTAGTAATCCCTAAACTCTTGTAAGGGGTTCACAATGTTTATTTATCAAAATATCTAATACAAGGAGATTTGTATTAATAACCCGCTACAAACTATCGCTCCCCCAACATTTTTGTTTAAAAAAATGTGGGGAAGGCACACGGCTCCACATCCCGCCGTGTGCGGTGAGCGCCATCCATCTCAAGCGCTCCCCCCGACACAGACAAGAAGTCGGGGACAAGGACCGTAGTCCGCAGCAATACTGGCGAACCAGCAAAAAGAGGGCTTGGCCTCTTGCTAGTGCGTAAGCACAAACTTCGACCGAAGTCTCGCATGTCAATGCGTGTTTTCATCATACAAGTATACAGCTAAGTCTTCTGTTGGTTTTCTCGGAATAAAATGTGTTTTCAATCATTAATTAAATAACTTTGCAGCTATGTATAAATTTGAGGACATGAAAAGTTTCGATCCTTGTGGTATCCCATCTTCAAACTCCGTATTTTTAATTTTACTTTTCATAATAACGGCAGGTGGCAAAAATGTAACTTCAGCATTGCAGCAGGCTATAACTGTAATCGTTTCATCCTTTTCAGTCGATATAACTGTAGATACAGCCTTAGAACATTTTTGACTTATAACATGTCCTGGTTGGTTATTTAGTTGAAGGCAAGTGTCATCCACGTTGCAGATACAACGGTTTCAAAGCATTATCGTCGGACATCAAATTTCTTTCAAGAAGCTCAAAGAAGCGTCAACTTCCTGTTTGTTCATGGCAGATTTCTTTGAGTAATGTCTGGATTTCTACGTAAAAAACCTTGCAGCCAGTCATAGGTCGCTTTCTCGGTTTCTCTATTAAATGTGTAATTCTGACGTGATCAATAGTCAACGAAAAACCATTGTTTTGCAGAGCTTTAATGTGACAACTGAGTTTCTTCTTATATTCTTCGCCGAATTAAAGAGATGGTCCCGTTTGTCCTTTCTTATCATTATTTTTCTTGTATCGCTCCTTGGTACTTGATAGGTTACAGAAGCTATGTAGACAGTCATTTCAACTTTTTAACAGCATCCACTGCTGCTTTAAGTGACTCTTCACTCCAGTTCCCTCGCGTGCTGACTGTTTTTCTCTGGTATTTATTTGCCATCTAAAAACAAAATATGGTTATCTAAGGAATCAGCAGTGTGGTGTTCCGTAAAATAACCTGCCGCCCCATCTCATCCCGTGGGTGCCGTAAAAATCGACAGAGGAAAAATAAAAAGCAGTAGATGTGCAGCAGTATCTTCCAGTAACATCTGAATAAATAAACTGCAGTTGCCAACCCGCCTGCCAAGCGTGGCAACATACCCCGAGAATGAAAGCTACAAACTTTTGTGGCAATGTATGGGGAAGGATTATGTTCAGCATTGGACTAGTGATGGGCTGAAATTATGATGATGATGATCTCAATTACTGAATCCCTAATTAAATAATATAAAATGAAATAAACAAAATAATATAAACAACGACACCATAATTTTAACGTTACGGGTTGGTTTTGTTCATAAATTGTTCATTTAACTGTAAAAAACATGTATTTTTATTGATATCTTATCACCAAGTTGTGTAATGTAAATACTTTGAAAACTTTAAGCTATATTCAAAACAATATAGGTACATTTTACTTACTTTTTTGATTTTTTTTGCCGGATTTCGAGCGAAATGTCGTCCCCGCACAGTGCACGAAGCGAACTAACGAAAAAGTAGTGCTATCTAGTAAATATAACTATGATTTTTTCAAGTGGCCATCTCTTCCTTACGGCCAACTCTCCCGGACTCACCCTATTGGACGTGGTTACGAAAATCGTAACTTTTTGTATTTTCATTCATTGACCGCGGCCGGCTTCTTAGGCTTATGTAGTTTGTTGGATATATGGGACTCTAGTAAAATCAAAGATATTCAATTAATAATACCGTTTATAGTTTTTATTCCACCCGCCTATCACACCCTAATTTGACAGTGAGCAAAATCACACCGCATATAATAACATTGACGTATACATAAACACATATATGGTGTGATTTTGCTCTCCTTACCAGAAAAGTTAGGGTGTGATAGATGGGTGGAATAATTCGTTATTATTATTAAACGGCGAATGACGAGACGAGAAAACACTCACGGAGCACTGCTATACAAATAGGTAACCAGCGTAGAGCGACGCGCCCTTTGAGAGTAACCCACTTTTTTGTCGCTCTTGGGTTAGAAGAACTAATGTTAAAAATGAATGTTTGTTACTATTTAGGTTTACGGGACAGTGCTGATGCTTTCGAACATAAAAGTAAAGAATTAAACAGTGTGTCAGTAAACGTTTTTAAGCAGAAAAGTCATGAAACATTAAAGAAACTGAAACATAATGTAATAAGCAGGTTTGTGTATCGAACAAGGAGGGCATCATTTCAAGCAATAGTAAAATACTAAGCCGTTTGTTTAAAAACATAAATTGTTGATTTTTGAATGTGTTAGTGCTGTGCATGCGGTAGTTATGTGTGTAAATGCAGAATGCAGATACAGAATAAATCCTAGTCTGCCGCATCTTTTTCGGGTCTTAATAATCAAACAAATGTAAACGTAATTAAATACAGTTAAGTCGCATTATTTACACGTTACACGACCCAAGCGTTGTGTTAGTGTAGATATCAACTGATCCCCCCCAATGGGTTCTCGCCTTGTCGTGGCGGGGGGCTTAGTAACCGTGGCTTGGTCACCCACGGTGAAGCTAAGAGGAGCCCACATGGTCGGCCTGTGGCGACGGGCTGGCCCGAGGAGTTCGCTCCGAGTGGGCTACGCAAGCCCGGATGCGAATAGGTGGACTGCTGGGGGGAGAAGTGAGTCGACACTGCTCACCCTGCCCTTCGCAGCCGCGGTGGAGTCGCAGGGGAAGAGGAGTGTTGGTGTCTCGTTGCCTCTCTCCCTATCCTCTGCGGCCGAAATGTGGTTGGCGGCGGAGCCACGGACCAAATCCGCTGCCGGGGCCGGGAAGACTGGTGCTTTCGAGTGAAGGTCTCATGGTCCCGTGGCCTCCGCGTGGCGGACTCGGGGGGGTTCGTTGCGCGCAAAGGGGGCCATGCTGGAGGGCGCGTTGTGTGTTCCGGCACGCCTTGCTGGAAAGGAGAGAGGGGAGGAGTTGTCCTCTCCCGAGAAGGGGCCGCCGATGTTAGGCGGCCAGCGCCGGTGGGGTCGCGGATGTGTGCGTGAGCGTTCCCATGGCCAACATGCGGCGAAGGCGGAACATCATGGGGTTTTATTCGGTGCAAGTCCAACATAACCCGTCCTTCCCCCCGTGAAGGTGGGTTTGCGTTAGGCATTTCCCCATGTCAAAAAAAAGATATAAACTGATTCGCGCGGGGTAAAGCCTTATGAATTTGGGCGGTGCGTGTGCGGTCCCACTTAAACTCTGCTCGCGATCTCTTCAGGTTAACTGCGTACTACACTTACTAAAAACAGGCTTCATATTTCTGAGAGAGTTTTGTAGCCGGGAATAGTCCGCCATGTTACTCCAACGCGGGTTGGCGAACTTTACATGTCGTCGAAATATTTTAATTTCACAGACATGCCGGTTTCCTTACGATGTTTTCTTTTACCGGTAAGGACGTGGTAAATCAGCATTTAAAATTGCAAAACAATTTTAGAGATGCCGGGGGATCGGACCGGGAATCAAACCAAAAGGTACTATGAAAATTACGACGAGCGTCCACGACAGGTTTACGAAAAACTGGATTTTGTTGCCAATCGACTGCGAATGACGGCCGCGTGGGGTAGTGGCCAGGGTAAATGATTTCTGACTTCAACGATTTCAAAAAGTTTAAAACTGCAAAGATTCATTCGCACCTATAAACATTCACAAGATGGGATGTGAAATCGCACCATAGACAAATAGAATATTCGTATGTCATGGTAAAGTATTATTAGCGATAAGATTACGTGCGAGACACGACCGTCTACCTACTATAGAGTCCTTGACCAAATGACATATATATATTTTCGGTGATGTAATTGCTGTTAGCCTTCTCGGCTTTTACAGCTTCATCAGATACTTCAAATGACATAGTGAGAAGTGCGCAGCAACGTAAGCACGATGGGGCGAGGCAGGCGGGGGCGCGGTACACCCACGCAGCCGTGTGTCTCCGCTGCCGCTGCACATAAAGCCAATCCCGACAGGGTTTAATGAACTCCGCGCGGATCGTACAAAACTATACGCAATTGCGAATTGATTGCGACCCGTCCGATCCCACCGCATATCGACCTATCAGCCGCCTCAAGGTTCTAGGCAAGATATACGAACGCCTTCTTCTCGCCCGCTCAAGACACTTCATGCAGTCTCGAGGGATCCCCATCCACGAGCAGTTCGGATTTCGAGCCAAACACTCATGTACCTCGCAGGTGCACCGCAAAACGGAGCACATTCAATCCCGCTTCATATGCGGGCTTAATACCGGAGCGCTCTTCTACGACGTGGCCGTAAATAAGTTATTCCAGATCGCCTCGTACTCATCATACGAGATTTCCTACGCAGTCGAACCTTCCGCTGCCGCGTCGAGGGATCACATAATCAGAGGAATCACATCCCATCCACGCCGGCGTACCTCAAGGCTCAGTCCTAGGTCCCTCGCTTTACACTGTTTTTATGAACGACATGCCGCACACCAGCGGTGTCCAACTCGCTCTCTTCGCAGACGATACCTGCCTCTATTTGTCTGGACGTAATCCAGACACTATCTGTGAAGGACTCCAATCCGCAGCCCGAACACTCCGGAACTGGTTTCGGAAATGGGGGATCGATAATGATTTCTTATATTTACGCGAACACTACACATTTAAATGAAACTAATTTTACGGATTTTATCGCGTTTAATTTTTACTATTTATAACCCGACGTTTCGAGTGCTTTACAGCACCCATGATCACGGGAGGACTGAGGTGACGATGTCCTGATGTCATAGTTAACCCGGGGTACCTTCAGCTTTTAATTATTATTTTTGGTCCGATCTACGCAGAAAGAGCTAACTGTGTCTTGAATTCTTGCAGTGGTATGCTTGGTTTTTGATTTAATTTGTTTATTATTGGATCCCAAGTCGGTGGTAATACCCAACCATCTTCTTTATTGAAATTAAGATGTTTTATAATTTCTATAGCCTCGCGATCATTCTTGGTAGGAATCGGTGTTCTTTGGTTTGGATTTGTGGTTTATTAAGTCTGATGTAATGGTTGGGATGATCCAGAACATGGTTACAGACAGCAGACTTCCTAGAACTCACGCTACGTCAGCTATATGTTCTTTCCCCGGGTTTTTATCGATCTTTTTGTTTGGCCTATGTAAGAGAGACCACATTCACAATCTAGCTTGTATACTCCTGCATCTTGTAGAGGAACTTTTATACCTTATTATACCTTGAGTTATATCGTAGCAATTTTCGTAGGGGTCTCAGTTTTTTTTAATTAAATAGAACTCATGATAAACGCTGATAATGTGGCTGTATATTGGTGAAAGAACTTTTAAAATCGGTTCAGTAGTTATTGAGTTTATTCATGACAACCAAACAAACGTACAAAAAATCCAATCTTTTCTCTTTATAATATTAAAGTATAGATATAACAGCGAGCAAATACTTTGAGAAAAATTTTTAGTTCGTTTTATATTACGATTCCTCCTGGCCAATTTCATTCACGAAGAGATGATGCCAATAATCGGAACTTTTCACCTATGTTGCCACTGTCCAAGGAAACACGAGAGGTTCAATATATCAAACCCGAAAATTAATATATATTGTTGTTTACAAAGTAATTGCTTTGGTTAAGATTCGAATCAAGAAATGATGAGCCACCTGTGTGTACCGTCACATATGCTAATAAAAACAAACATGTCATGTAAAAACTAAGACCCGTTTTATACAGTTTACCAAGTTCTATGGGACATACTAAAATTATAATACTCATATATATTGTTGTATACTTATCTGAAAAATCTTAAAGAAAATATTTAGTAGCCCATCCATTGCTAAACGTAACCTCGTCTATAAGAGGGTGAGTTTCCATAGCTGCCACACTTACCAGAGAGTTTGGTACTGTACAATGTTGTTAGTTCATAAATATTCTCTTTTGTGAGGGCCGCGTGACCTAATGGAGTACCTAACTAACATGTTGCATGAATTTGAACCTAGGACGAGTTAAATTCTTAGCCAAAACCAACGTTTGTGCATTGAGACAAATTGTTGATTTTTGGGTCCTGGTTTTGATTTTCACTATGTAAGAAAGAAAGAAAGAAAGAAATAAAAATCATTTATTTGCTTAAAGCAGACGTACACAAAAGTAATACATAATAAAAAAATAAAATTAGCAGTACAAAAATATATAAAAAATCTAAAAACACAAATAATACCTAAAATAAAAGTATGGAAATTGTACGCCGTACTCCTAGCAAACGAGGTTGACAACTCAGCATACACTGCGGCGGAAGCGAATTCTGTCACAGCACTGATTTTCAGTGTCAACGCCCATTTGCACTCCGATGTCGTTTAAAGAAAAAAAAATTAATATGAAATATGTAAATAATTACAATATTACGGTAATAATATATAAAGCAGTAATAGAATTTTGAAAATAAATACGTAGCTTTCTGACACTTATAGTAATTCCTAACAATAGATTTCATAATGGCGATGGCGAATCTTATGTCGTGCAAGCAAAACTTAGCAATCAATTTAAATTCTAATAGATGTTCTAATCGATGCCTTTTTATATATAGCTTTTTGCATCTTTATAACAAAGGATTGCAATTATTAAGAAATGTACAAAATAAAATAGACTTGGGGATGTGGTTCATTGACAGAAATAATATAACAACGAGCAGAAAGAAGCATTTTTTAGCAAAGACGACCCATCACTTCACATATCGGTGGTATGTAACATAAACCAAAACATTTTACAAGCACCGCAGTGCCAATTAAAAAAGCGATAAAAATAACTAATAAAACTATATTTAACCGTGCCTTAAAATAATCTATCAAAATAATAAATAAAGAAATTTGTTGCAGGTTTTAAATTCATTTAAGAACTGTAGTAAGAGGCAGCACGGCAATTAGCTCAGTATTGAGTGGACTTGTCATAGAACATTCCAGGACAACCAATGTCGAATCTCACGCAGGCCGCCCTCAATTCTTCAAATCCCCATCTCGCTTAGGGGCCATACCATTTAGGTATGTACACAACTAGATGAACTTAATTAATTTATAATATTTTAATTGTATAAATATGTATATATGTATATATGTCTCTGACACTCCATCCTTGTCTCTATATAATTTATATGTTTTGGGCCCGGGAAGGTTAGGACACGTGTGTGTATTTGTGTCCGTGCGTATACTTGTATCACTATATCTCCTACGGAGTAGATAGCTTCCGATAGTATATAAACAGTAATATTTTTTGGTAGTGCCAGTTTACTCAATAAAACTGACCCCTTTCTTTTGTATTTACACATAAACGGAAAATGACGATGAGGATGATGAAATAGGTACAAAAAAATAATGCAAACATTTACTTGTCACTTTTGTCTATTGTATGATCTATTATTAATTATGTGTATATTATTACATTATACATAAAGTAGCCAAGTCAAGCCAGTCAATTCCGAGAAAAACGTTTCCAAAGTTTCGGTCTCACTTTATGTATATAATTTTTTTAGGCAGCGATGCAGTAGCCTGTGCTGTAACGTGCGGGCCTGACGACCAGACTGCTCTGATTCGATCCCAACATTGAGTACCTTTTTTAAAATATTAATAATTATTAATAAACAATGAAAATTAAAATATTATTGTACTTTTTTTAATTCTGTAAATATATGTTATATTGTAAATATATTTTTTACTTATTTTTTTTATTGTTTTGACATGGAAATGCTAGAGAGCGACGGGGTTTATTACAATGGTTAATACGGATTGGAATGGCTTCATACGGATGGTAACTAGCGAAAGGAAACTCTCAATTGAGCATTGGACTCATGACGTGCTTTGTGGCAAACGGCCGTGGGATTTGGTAGCGATGCCTACACTTACACTTACCTTACGTAAACTTACTTACGGAACTACAGTTGCGACGATGTTACAATGTGGTGACGCGCATGGAGCGGTTTTT
Source organism: Luehdorfia chinensis (assembly GCA_019845155.1). Classification (NCBI taxonomy): domain Eukaryota; kingdom Metazoa; phylum Arthropoda; class Insecta; order Lepidoptera; family Papilionidae; genus Luehdorfia; species Luehdorfia chinensis. The sequence continues at coordinate 6,490,735 of JAHVAK010000025.1, read as the reverse complement.
TTTTTTGGCTAGTGTGGCTGTGATTTTTTTTTATTGTATAAAGTGATGAAACGAGCAAAACGTTCACCTGATGGTAAGTGCAACGTCTGCCCATAACAAATGCTGTGTCACACAGAAAGAAAGAAATTTCTGTGTGAGAAACCACACTGTGCCCATCACCCTGAGACATAAGTTCTTAAGTCTCATATGGCCAGTGATTACGCTAGCTCACAGTGCTCTTCAAACCGAAACACAGTAATGTTTGCACACTACTGCTTCACAGCAGAATAACTGGCCCTGGGGTGCTACCTACCCAGATGGATTCCTGCGTAGGAATCTTACCACCAGTATTATTCGACGTTACCTAAACCGCCCGTCGTACTTTCGCTAGCGTTAGATTTTACCGCATAGTTGAATGAATGAATTTAATCCGCAGCTACCGCATGCGAGACTTCGGTCAATGTTCGTGCTCCCAAGGGGTAACGTCCACCGTATACTTCGTTTTGAATTAGACTACAGTCCTTTACCCAACTTCAGGCCTCTCTTTATTGGGAGCGCGTCATTTATTTCTTCTGTTACAGTGGGACTTGCAAAAGTAACAGCCTATTGATGTCCCACTGCTGTACACAGGCCTCCTCATATTTTTTAAGAGGGCTTTGGAGCTACGCTGTTTCAATGCATGTTGGCGGACTTCACATGTTTTCGGAATATTTCTATTCCTCAGACATGCAGATTTCTTCACAATGCTTTCCATCACCGCTGAGCACGTGATAAATCAGCACTTAAAATTGTGGAACAATTTAAGAGGTGCCGGCACCGGGGATCGAGCTGAAGTCACTCTCTTTCTTTGAAATTTAAGGCGAGCGCCCGGCCCCTGAGCTACTCGTAAAGTACAATCTAAATATTAAATACATGTCCCTCTGCGGAACTATAGCCTCCTTTTATTTTACCTTAGTGGTGCCGGCACCGGGATCGAACCCAGGCCACTCATGTATTATGAAACTTAAGGCGAACATCTGTCCCCTTTTTTCGTCATCATCAAATGCCTATCGCATACCTGCCGTAGCGAGGCAAGGACAGGTTATGTCGGACTTCGCCACATTGTGGCAGGGTCACAGGAAGGCCTACGCACGCACGGATGTGCGGAGCTGGGACACCGCCACTTTCCTTATTAAAAATACGAGTAGAATTCATTATGTATGTTAATGATTTAGGACACCGATAGGTGTCCGGCAGAGTTTCTACTAAGATGTACCTGTTTTCTTACTTGTGCAGAATAATACCATAATATGCAATACCATAACTAATCGTGGGAACGCAGTGAGGAGTAAGAAATGTTTGACTCTTACCAAAGTGGCGGCAACGTGGTACGCCACCCATCACGTCTCGTTTCCGTTTGTGTTGTGATTGTAATTATCCCCATGTATCTGACACATGCAGTGTCCTAGTAGCATAAGTGTCACAAATGACGTGGGTCGGTTACGAGTGTGGGCCTCTGTGCCTTCGTGTACCCTTATGGCACTATAATACATTCGGCGCAGGTGATTAGTAACGACAGTAATCGGAAGTTGTCGCCGCGTTCTAAAATCGACCCCGACGTTATACTCACTATGAACATTGGCTGTTGTAGAAATTTTTCAATTATTTTGAACGCGGCAGCGGTAGCAAAGCGCCCGCCTCGGGTTAACAGATAAAACAAAACGTAAATCCGTAAAATTTTAGTTTTATTCAATGAAAAAAACTTTCTATACTATGGGTTAGGTTTTTGTAGAAAAGAAGCATACAGTCTTCCATCAACTAGGAGGTCCCCGGTTTCGGGGACATTAAGAGTTAAATCTATGCGACTTTTCTCAAATGGAAATTTGTACTTAAAATTTTGCAGATTCGGTACTGACATGTTCCGTAGATTATATTCTCCCTGCAACATAAAAATATATATATTTAATAATAGCAATATCCCCCCCAAAAGGACATCTACCAGCTTCCGTATTTTGTGGCAATCTATGGGGGAGGCCTATGTTCAGCAGTGGACTATAGGCTAAAATAAGCTGAAATGATGATGATGACGATGATGATGAATAGCCGTTAGGTTTCCGGCAGACAAGAATAGCACCTAGCTCTTTCATACCGAGGGGTTGTAAGAGGGGACTAAGGTATTGAACGGGCAGCCTTTATTCATGCCGAATAATACTATAATATGCAAAGCTGTCGCTATACTCTACTCGTGGGAATAGAATAGAATAGAATAGAATAAATTTTTATTCAATATAGATTATTTACATAATACTTATTGAAAGTCATTTTTTTTCTTTTTTTAAACTACAATGGTTCGCAAAAATGCCTCTGTCCTGGGAAGAACCAGTAAGAAACCCAGCGGGCTTTTTTTTTAGTCATTTTTAAAATGATGTACAATAACTGTATTAAAAAGATGTAGAAATGGCTTGGCAGCGATCACCTCATTCCCAGGGGTTATCATCATCTATGTATTCTTTAATATTATAATAACCCTTTTTATGAAGTCTTTGTTTAATATAAAATTTAAACTTTTTGATTGAAGAAAGACTTTTAGCACTTTCTGGGATTTTGTTGTAAAAACGTATACATTGTCCCATAAAAGAGTTACTGACTCTGTGAAGTCGGGTAACTGGCATAATTAATTTGTGCTTGTTCCTGGTATTCACATTATGAACATCCCTTTTTTTAGTGAACTGGTTTATGTTCTTGTGTACATAGAAAACGTTTTCAAATATATATTGAGAGGCCAAGGTTAAGATATTAATTTCTTTAAATTTATCCCTAAGAGACACTTTAGAGCCAAGATTATAAATAGCTCTTACGGCCCTCTTTTGCAAAACAAAAATCACTTCTACATCAGTTGCATTTCCCCATAGCAAAATACCATAAGACATTATGCTATGAAAATAACTAAAATAAACCAATTTAGCAGTTTCAACGTTAGTCAAATTCCTAATTTTTTTTACAGCATAAGCTGCAGAGCTAAGTCTACTTGCTAGTTTAGATATATGGGGGCTCCATTGAAGTTTTGCGTCAAGAGTTATTCCAAGAAAGACAGCAGTATCCACAAGGCTCAACTCTTCCCCATTCACAAGCACATCTAATTGTTTAACATTTGGTGTTGTGAATTGAATACATTTTGTTTTATTGCCGTTTAAAAGCAAATTATTAACGTTAAACCAATGTACCAATTTTGAAATAGCATTATTCCACCTCGTCATATAATAAAAGTTGACGTTTTATCTTAAAAATCAAAGATGTATCATCAGCAAATAACACTATACTCGTATTATGGTTGTCCCCTACTAGGTAAGGTAAGTCATTTATGTAAATAAGAAATAGAAATGGGCCGAGAATCGAACCCTGCGGGACACCCATAGATACTGCTGATCCGGAAGAATTCTTGCTATTGATAACTACTGTCTGCGTTCTATTACTCAAATATGAAATTAGAAGTTGAAGTGCAGAATTTCTTATACCGTAGTGATGTAGTTTCCTGATAAGTGTTTCATGATCAACGCAATCGAAGGCCTTAGAAAGATCACAGAAAACACCCAAGGCATCCCGTGAACTCTCCCAGGCTTCGAATATATTCTTAAGAAGTTCAACACCTGCATCGGTTGTAGAACGACCCCTTGTAAAGCCAAATTGGTTTTTGTGAAACAATTTATTTAAATTAAAATGTTTTAACATTTGATTAAGTATAATTTTTTCAAAAATTTCACTTAATGTTGGTAGCACGGAAATAGGTCTAAAGTTAGCAGGGTCCGATGTACTACCAGATTTAAATAAAGGTATGATTTTACTATGTTTCATCAAATCAGGAAACACACCAAATGCAATACCGGAATTAAAAATTATCGCTAATTGAGGTGCAATTATATCTATAATAGACGCACTAACTTCCACGGACATACCCCATAGATCCGCGGTTCTCTTACAATCAGTACTTTTAAAAATATTAAGAATGTCATTTCCATCTACCATATCGAATTTAAAATCTTTTGTACAAGAAGTTACATTTTGTTTGAGTAATGTCACAGCGGCAGTAGGAGAAGAATTTAATGGCTTGGTTATGGAAATTGGTACATCACTAAAAACTTTTCAAAGGCTGTAGCAACATCTTGATCAGATGTCACAAGCTTGTTGTTAAAATTAATTTTGTAATCATGGTTTCGGTCCTTGACTTTCCCGGTTTCACTATTAATAATACTCCAAGTCATTTTGATTTTATCTGATGCTTTCTTTATTTTATTGCTCAAGTGTAATGACTTGGCTTCAGAGCATACTTTTTTAAATAATTTTGAATAATTTTTAACATATTCTTTAAATGTGTTACTATGATTGTATGATCTTTCATTGTAAAGTTCATACAACCTTTGCCTACTTCTGTGGATTCCTACTGTCGCCCAGTCATTAAAAGTCTTGCGACTGTTCAAGGAGATAGTTTTAGAAGTAAAAATAGAATTAAATTCCTTGCTCAGCAGGTTAAACAATACTTCATATAAATAGTCAGTATCATTATTATAAGGAAGTAATAGTAGTTTTTTATTAACGTTACTTCTAAACTTCTCCAAACGATACTTATTTACAGGAACAAACACAATTATTTTATTATTTGTTTTTTTACATAATATGTAAGGTAACGATACTAACTGTCCGGAATGATCAGAACTTATTTTGTGAATTATGGATCGGTGCAAAGGCTTAACATCTGTAAAAATATTGTCTATACAAGTTGCACTAGATCCAGTAATACGTGTTGGTTCTAAAAACATGTTCCATATTTTTTTCAAAATCATCATATAAAGCACATGGGGGTCTGTAAACGCTGACAACTATGAGGTGCTCAAGCTCAACACAGGCCATTTCTATAGTTCTCTCAACAGAGAGGCTCACGATATCTTTACGTTCTTTGAATCGCAATGATTTATTTACTAGTATTAAAGAGCCACCACATAAAGCTTTTTCTCTATTGAAAGAACTAACCACCTGGTGGTTACTAAAATTAAACATTACATTACAATATGTTAGCCAATGTTCAGTTATACACATAATATGAATATGATTGCTATTTAAAAACAATTCAATTTCTAATTCTTTGCCTAAAATTCCCTGTATATTTTGATGCACCAGGTGTATACAATCTTTATTATTAAGACTTTCTAAAGTGGTACAATTATTTACATATGACTGTCTTAATTTATTAATGTCAAAATTATTGCTAGAGATTTCCTCTATTGTCTTCTTACTTAATTTAAATTATTTGGAACTGATTCCAAATTTAATGTCAAACAATGAGACTGCTCAATAAAAGCAGATGTATTTATAGCCAAATTCTTGGCTGTATTCAAAAATAAACAATAAGATAGCGCATTTGCTACCAGTCTTAATATATATTTGGATAGGTAATACCTATCATTAGTCAAAATACTTCTGAATAAGTTATTTATGTCAATTAAATGGAATTTTTCATTATTAGAATTATATGTCAAATTTAAATTATTGTTACATATTATATTATTCCATAATAAATTTAATTCATATCTAGTATTATTTTCATGTGGCATACCCCGAATGTAAGGCAATGTAAACAAGATAATTTTGCTTACATTTAAATTGTTTAAATATTCATAATACTCGCAATGAGTAGAAGGGAACGCAATGAGTAGTAAGAAATGTTTGACTTGTACCATAATGGCGGCGGTTCTTCCTAATTCGAGAAAGCGTGTGTTTGGTAGTAAACTGCTTTTAGACATTTGGTCATGACGATGATGTTTATAATAGTAAATTACTGCACACAAAAGTAGTGCAGTCAGATTACGAACCACTTGTTACAAAATCGAAAAGGCTTTCGATGCAGTTAGCCACCACCAACCACGATATAATTTTATTGCACGCTTGCATGCTGCGACACATCATCTAGGTCAGATGATGATTGTTTTACCTTATGGACTTTTACGACTCTGACGGAGTGATATCGGTACCACATGATAGTTGATAAGTACTATTTATGTTATATAATTCAGTGTTGATGTGAATAAGAGCAATTACTGATTTAGACGTACTTACAGGAAGTACAGGACATTTGAAGTACTTTGAAAACATACGACCTGCATATGAGTCTCGTTCAAAGAAATCGCAGATATTATAATGCATTTCAAAAAAAGTGGGTTTGTATACGTTACTAAGTAATTCTCTAAAAACAATATGAATCTGAAACAATATATCGTTATAATGGTAGCATAACAATTAAATAGTATAAATCCGTACTAATACAGGACATTTTATATATCATAAAATTATTATACGTATGAGAGTGCGGTGATACAAATACAACAATTGCAACGTTGACTTTGTCATGGTGATGTTTTTGGTTCAAACTGGGGTGGTAATATTGCTATCTTTTTTTCGATATGTGTGTAGTGCGCTGTTAGTCTGGTGACTTTTAAAGCTTCGTGGAAAGTGACTTGTAAGCAGAAAGCCCGGGAGTAAGGAGTACAGCGACGCTGCTGGCGATGACTCGACGCTCGCGGTCGCGCCAGCCGCGCTCTTCCCGCTGCCCCTTTGCGATCCGACACCTATTAACGAATAATATGATATAACGGGAGGGGGGGAGGCGCTCGCAGAGATCCAAGGACCCCTCTTTGAGGTCGAAATCTCGACTTGGAACGCGATATGGGATTTTTGAGTCGAATTTAAATTATATTACAACCGCCCATTTACTCGACATTCTTTAAAATGTTTAAATAATGAGGGGATTTTTAGTTCCTTGTGTATGCAACGGTTGTGCAGTGAATTAATTTATTTTGAATTGCCTGGAGTATATGCGTATGCCACAACTTTTATATAACAGAAGTTTATGTCTTAGAGTCAATGCTAATTGCTCCAAACTCTACTTGGATATTGTTTAGATGTCACCTAACGTTCAAGTTCAAGTTCAAGCATTTGGTATGATTGGTAGTAGTCGCATAAATTTTCGGTCGCTCGGTTACCTGTAAGTAAATAAGAAAAAAAACGGGTACGTACAGTGACATGCTGTGTAAACATTTTGGCTACCGTCACCTAAATTTTAAGAGTTCAAAAAATACTCACTGAAACGTTGTTTGCACAGGTTTCTATCAATTTAAAGTGAATATTTATATAGTAATCGCCTCTTCTCCTTACACGCCTTACAGATGCATTCAAATAATCAACATATTTTGGATTAAAATATATAATTTCTGTTCGCTCGGGAACCATTTTCAAAGTCTGTTTTAGAAAAGATCAAAAATATTTTAAACTGTCTGTTAAAATATTATGAGACAGAAAAATCACAGAATTTGAAACAATTTTAAGTTCCGGTGGAACAAACATCCACCTAAAGTTAAAGATTTTCACCATAAATACATTTTTTCGGAGTATCAGCTAAAAAATAACCATTTTAGTAAAACAATAAATTAAACAGTGTTTACTTACATCCACTATTAAGCAGATGCATTCTATAATTACGATAATCTTTGTCATCACTTTGAACATTTTTGTACATGAAATTACTAGGTACGTTTAAATCGTACAAATTGTGAATGTGGAATAAAATAAACTGTAGAGACGGCTATAAAAGCGATACTGTAGCTTTTAAATAGATAGAAGATTAAACCAATCATGCCATGGTAATGCCATTTATATGTTTAGTCCGAATAATTTGGGCGGCTTTTATCTCGCGAGATGTAATTTAAAAAAAAATGCATTTATAAATACACCATTATCTCATGGCATAAAAAAAGAGAAAAAAATGAGATTTTCATATGGCAATGTCATGATTCTTAAATGTTACCTTTGACAGGTCAATGTACGAGATCTGTCAACCGCTGCTGAGAGATTTTGTGATTATCTTCTTGAAATTCGTTGTTTTTGTGAAAATCTCGAAAAAGCAACTTCGATCTCCAGCTAGAAATATTGTTTTCAATGTTTATCGTAAAATAGAGGAAGAATAAGGTGTAAATAACGTGTTAGAGTTGACCGGTAAGCTGGACTGAGTTGTTTTGATACTTTTAATTTATTTTATATTTTATTCTCAATTGTGACTTCTTTATAGGGGTTTCCAGTACTACTATTATGGTGTATTTTCTACTCTTGGTAAAAAGAGGAGAGGAGGGAAGAAGAAAATCAACTTGGATAGTTTCGATTTACAGTTGATTAGGAATAAAGTAAAGGAATTCTATAAAATTCGAAAGGAAATTAAAACATTAAAGAAACTGTTACAAATTCTTCAACAAGATGTTGATTTCAAAGGAGGGAGAGAATAAGGGGTAAGAAAACCCTTCACCTCATATTTCCCTCCACCTATGCGAATTATTAAGCATCATCATATAAATCTGAAACGTCGGGAAGTTCTAAAACGTGCGATTTTTACTAGGCGTTAAGTAAATCGTAAAAAAGGAACTGAACATAAATATTTTATCGTACTTAGTGAATTAATCCTACAAAAATCTTTAAGATTTTATCCTATTTTCTCCCTAATTTTTTACATTACTAAGCATATGTAAAACATACTTGTACAATATATTTTATCTAAATAGTCTTTACCTGCAGTGATCCACGCAACATTATACTCCTTTCTTTACAGAATACACTAACACTTGTTTTTTGTCAATATTAAAAGAATGGACGAGAACTTTTACACAACCAAAAGTATGCAAAATAAGATCCGCACTTGAACGCACTAGGGATACACACCTTAGGCATTCATCCTCCCTGTCTATACCCGGCAGGGAGGGAATTTAGGTCACACACCCCGGCATCCCACCAGCGGCCACTTCCCCTAAAGGAAAACTAAATAGATCCAAAATGTCAACCATGGAGGAGAAAACAATGACTGACGCGGTATTGGAAGCGGTCACCAAGCTCTACGCAGAACATCCAGAGGCAACGATTACAATGATGTCTAACCCAGAAGCATTTATCACAGTTTGTGAGACTTTTCTAAGCAGGCCCCCTTCTAGAGCGTCATCAGCATCCTCCTACGAATCAGGATCTTCATCCTCGTACTCCGAAATGGAGTGCGAATTTCTTCCCTCCCCTAATAATTCCCCCGACACCGGTTTCACCCTAGTGGAGAAGTCAAAAGTCAAAATCCGCTTCTCCGGTATCCGCTATCGCGAAGGCTGCCAAAGCAAAGCACCGCCGCCTCACGGTAAACACCCGACGCCTCAAGGCAAGCACCCGCCACCTCACGGCAAGCCTCCACTGCTTCAAAGCAACCCCCCGCCGACCCACGGCAAACCACTGCTGCCTCACAACAAGCTCTCGTCGACCCACGGCTAGCCTCTGCCGCCTCAAGGCAATCTCAAGCTGCCCCACAGCAAGTCTCCACTTCTTCAGAGCAAGACCCCGCATCGCAGCATCCCGCTGCCTCTTCGTCGAAACGTCCGCCGCCTATCTTCATACAGGCGAATGATAAATGGTCGCAAAGCCCCATCGGCTTTATCCAACAATATCCCGTATAACGCTACCTCCACTACAAACGGCATGAAGCTCCAACTTGAGACGTCAGAAGGCCGAGCCAAGGTGTCAAGCTTCCTTCAGTCAAGCGGTGTGCCTTTCCACACAATGAAATCCCCATCGAGGAGGTCAAAGCTGACCTGCTCTCATAAAACCTCCCGATCCTAACCGTGCACCGGATGTACAGCGGCCGCACTAAAGCACCATACAACGTGGTGCTCATCGCCCTTGAGCGTTCCCCAGGTGGAAAACAGATTTTTAATCTGAAAACCTGCTGCAACCTCTCTGGGCTAACAGTTGAACCTCCGTCTAAAAACGGCCCCTCCTCTCAATGCCATAAATGTCAGCTTTATGGCCACTCATCACGGAATTATTACGCACGAGCAAGGTGCATAAAATGCCTAGGGGATCACGCCATCTCAGACTGTCCTAGACCAAAGGACAAAACTTTGTTAGCAGACTTCGGCCCACCCTCCTGAGTTCTCTGTAACACAGAGGGCCACACGGTCAACTACGTCGGCTGTCCCAAGGCGCCGAAATCCAAAAAACCAGCGGTCAGACAAGCACCCGCTCCCAGAACTGTTTTTCAGACAATCCCTCCGCTTCCGTATGGAAAAAACTACCGACCCCCGCGTCCATCTTAAACTCGGTCTCGCCGATCATACCATCGCCATCGTCGGCGGGTCGACTCGCGACGGGGGTGGTCGCCCCGTCGCGAGTCGACCCGCCGACGAGAGCAACTTAGGTCTAGTCTGTCGCTTCGCCGCCGTCTCCAACGTCGACGATGTTTCCGCCCTTGCAAAGGCGCTCGAGGATACCAACGGTAAACCCGAGGAAAGCTAGATTATAAGGAGTACCTACAACAAGTACATATGTGGTAACTAGTCAGTTAGTGTGCTAGTAAGCATAGTTTCCACAAACTCAGTGGAAACTGTTTTTCAATTACATTGCAAACTTCAATTTTATAAATAATACAAACACATTACAAATACAAATAGAATTTATTTCCTAGATTTAACGCCACGAAGGGGGCGGTTTGGCGTCCGTTGTACCAAACACCTTTCATCGACTTGGTTGTTTGTGATTGCAAATGTCAACAAGCAGGTGTAAATAACATCAAACATGTGTAATAATCATCGAGCATTTAAAGAAGCCACAAAAGTTTTCCCATGCGTCACGATATAGAATTGAAGTACTTGAAACGATATAATTTTACTATAACGGCACAATTGCATACTCGTTGTAAAATATTCGTGACTAGGAAAATTAAGTGATAATCTTACAATCGGTTATTAAAGTGGTCTTAGGCCCGTTATTACATTGTGATTAGTAAGTTTTGTGTAGTTCTTTTAGGTGTATCTGGGAAGTAATTTACTGGTGATATAATTCCTATGCTGGAATTTGTCCATGTAGGTGCCACCGCAGAGCCAGTTATTCCACCGTGAAGCAGTAATGTGGAAACATTGCTATGAGATTAAATTAAATGAAAATGAATGAAAATGATTTATTCTTCAACGTAAGAAATATAAATTTCATTTGTAAAACGTCATTCTTTTACAATCTACTACTGTTTCGTAATGAGGTTCCTCTGGCAAAGAAGAAACTGGCGAAAGAAACTCCGTAGGTATCCTCTATTTTTTTTATCTTTGTCAAAAGTACATGATAAATAAATTTACAAAGAACAGTCTCATAGAAAACCAAAGCGCGCTCCATGACGAAATGTTATACAAGATTTAATAACAAATGAATAAATGCATTGCAAACTCGAACAGACCAGCCTCCACCAACAGCACCTGTTCACAAGTATGACGCATGTGGCAGCCATCGCCCTCCTCGACCATATTCAAGGGAGTGGACGATCCGCCACACGACGCCGCCGCAAGCAGAAGCATTTAAGCGAGCATGACATACTCAAGTCTACTGTTTGGTACGAAAAGATATCATTCTACAGAGCACACCTATAATCTTCCATAAGACCATTTACAATTTTTTGTTTGTAAAAATGTTACATTGTAAATAATTGTAATCCCTGCATAAAAATACATGTAACGTAGCTGCTTACAAAAAACAGTCACATCGTGTGGTAAGTTATTTGATGTCTCTCTGGATGGATACTTTCCAAGCTTCCTTATCATTGTACTAATCATTTATATTATAAGTAATATGGTTTATAGCACAAACATTTTTTAATATAAGTTTTAAATTCAGTTTTATATATCTTCCGAAAATTTGTTTTGTATAGTTTGTTTGTATAGAAACATTCGATTTGAAGGCACTGAGAGTTAGTGTTATTACTGAGCATTTGAGATTTAAGAACAGATGAACTGACTCAGGGAGACGGGGGCTGTGTGTTGTCACGCAGAGCATTTTTTATGGGCAGACGTTGTGCTTGCCATCAGGTGAACGTTGTGCTCGTGTCGTTACATTATACTATAAAGAAAAGCCGTGCTCAGTGCTGTGCTCAGATACTGTCTTATTAAGTGCTCTCTTCCACATTATAATGTATTCACAACATTTACAAATACAAGGGCTTCTCTCTCACACATTAATACATTATCGGGGAAGCACACACCTTGACCGCAATCCAAACGCTTCTATAGAGCCGGTCTTCGCAATTAAAAAATAATATATTTTATAGGTGTTGTATTATTTACTTAGAAAATAATTGATGTAATTGCTGTAATTTACGGAACTAAGCATTCCATAATAATTTTCAATTATATATTGTGTCCTTGTATCTGTATAATTAATTTATACCTTTTTGTGTCTAATTTTTCTTTGAATTGTTAACAAGTTTCATCATCATCATCATTATTTCAGCCTACATGAACAGAGGCCTCCCCCATAGATAGCGACAGAAGTTTGTAGCTGTCATTTTGGGGGGATTTTGCAATAGTTGTCCTGCTCGGCGGGCGGGTAGGTTAGGGGTAGATTAACGGGCAGTTTATATATTCAGATGTTCTACAATAGTACAAATTGATTAACACAATTAACCATATAAACTTTTTCGATTAACTTAATTGTCAAAAATGTATCACAATAAAACTCAAAAATTATATATTTCGTACAATGGCCTCATTTTTTAATTTCACAGTCAATTTCATCTAGTGAATTGCTATTATATTTTTGAGAATGGTTAAGCGGTCCATTTTCCATTGGCTAAGCTACATTAGATATATCATTTCCTACAAAAAATCATTTTTTACAATAATTTCATAATTTCGACGAATCTTTTTAATTGCTATCCTTACCCGATACATTGACTGTTAAATTGATCATTAAATTTCACACTAAGAGTACATATAATTATTGATAACCGGAGAAACAAAGACGTTTCCGTGTGGCACCAAATTGCGCCCGTCACCCTGAGACATGATTTCTTAAGTCTCATATGCCTAGTAATTACACTAACTCTCAGTGCCCTTCAGATCAAAACGCAGTAACGTGCACTACTGCTTCACGGTACAAAAACTGGCCTTGCGGTGGTACCTATCTAGACGGATTCCTGCATAGTGTGACTATCGCTTTTAAATATTAATAAAATAAAATATTGTGACCAGGAAACTTATTCGATCTTTCTTTTGGATCATTGTAAAGGTTCATTTAGACCGTAACCGTTATAAAGGGGATAATATGTGATCGTTTAGTTAGGTGCTTTGTTTTTGTTTAGGTTATCTATTTTAGGTGTTTCTTAGAAATATGAAAGTTCACCAGAGAAGCTGCAAGCCGTAGACAATCCCAGAATACTATCTTAATAACTAATCCCTACTCACTTGTAAAGGGTTCACAATGTTTATTTATAAATTTATAAAGGCCTGATACAAGGGGAATCGTTTTCCGCACTTGTATAAGGTTTTCATAATTTATTAATAAATACCCAATACAAATATTCTGTTCCCCAAAATGTTATTTAAAAATGTGGGGAAGGCAGATGGCTACCAAAACCCGCCTTGTGCTGTGAGCGCCGGCTTATACAACTCGGTCCAAAGAGGGGCGTGAATTTGTGGAAAGAACCGTAGTTATAGCAAAAGTGGCGTACCAGCGAAAAGAGCCTTGGCCACTTGGTAGTGCGTCAACATCGACCTGCCAGCTACCATTCACATGAGGTCGACGTTTTATGATCCACCAACTATTGCAATGATGTATATACATACATAAAGACACGTGCTACGATCTTGACACACATCTTTAGCTTCCTCTACTTTCATTAGTGTTTTCATACCAGCTCGTCGGTTGCGGGTACTTTTGTCGTGGCCTATATAGCCTTTTCAATAATTATGAATCAGCCATCAGGCAGGTTTGTGTAATAGTCATCAGGTAGGATATGAGTAACTGACGTTGAGTATTGTGTATTTCGATCGAGTTTGCTCACCCACCAACAAGTTTTACATTAATCATTTATAGGTGGGAAAGTTACTGAGAGTGTTATTAAGTATTGTTGTTTAATAAAACATTGGAGGGCAGACAGTCTGCTGCTCCGTTACGTATGGATCCGAGTTGGGCAAAACTTATTAGGCGTGAACTAACTACAGGACGTGTTTATAAGGAAATGAGCGAGACTAGAAGAATTTTTAAATATCGTTTAAAATGGTGTCAAAATCATCGAAATCAAATAAAAATGGACATTCTGACCTCGCATCATTCTAGAAATAATTACTGGTGGTAGGATTCCTATGCAGGAATCCGTCTAGGTAGGTACCACCCCAGGGCCAGTTATTCTGCCGTGAAGCAGTAGTGTGCAAGCATTACTGTGTTTCGGTTTGAAGGGCACTGTGAGCTGGTGTAATCACTGGGCATATGAGACTTAAGAACTTTCTCTCAGGGTGATGGGCACAGTGTGGTGTCCCACAGAAATTTTCTAGGTGACACAGCATTTGTTATGGGCAGACGTTGCACTTACCATCAGGTGAACGTTTTGCTCGTTCCATCACTTTATCCAATAAAAAAAATCCGCGGATTCAGGAAAAATACTAAAAAGATGAGCGGCAGGCCGTCCCTTCCCGTGAGTGTCAGTGGCGAGTGTGAGCCTGACAAGATTTCTAATCTTTTTATATATGTCCGATGGGCAGGAGTTTTTTCCATACCATATGGAGACCATACGGCCGAGAAAAAACTCCTGCGTGCGGAGTGAGGCAAGGGGGATTAAGCTCACCAGCGCTCTTTAACCTTTATGTGAACGATTTGCTAGGCGAGCTCGGCAGCACAAGATCGGCTGCTACATAGACGGAGTTTGTATGAATAACATAAGCTACGCCGATAACATGGTGCTGCTGAAAGCGTCAATTTGTGGCAATATCTCGGGCATATGTTGACTCCTGACCTCAAAGACGACACTGATATCGAGAGAGAACGGAGGGCGTTGTCAGTGAGAGCGAATATGCTGGCTCGCAGGTTTGTGCGTTGTACAAGCAGCGTTAAGATCTCGTTGTTCAGAGCCTACTGCACAACTTTCTACACGTGCAACCTGTGGACCAACTAAATCATACAAATCAAAAATCGTGATATTAAGTAGCTTATGATCTTCCTCAAGAATTACAACACAACCTCCTTCAAGATTTACATCACAATTTAAAAAAAGTATTTAGAACTAATAAAAAACATACTACATACAAACATACAACGTATAATAATAATTAATAATCCTACAAGTAATTATAAAATAAACAAATTTAGAAAATTTAACGATAAGTTACCAAAGTTTGTGACAATTCATCATCATCATCATCACTTCAGCCTATCACTAGTCCACGCTGAACATAGGCCTCCCTCATACATTGCCACAAAACACGTAAGTTTGCGGCTCCACCACCTATCACACCAAATGCATTATATTGTTTTGGTGAAACATGGATTGTGGCAGTCATCTGTTTTTGCAGTTAACCAAGTCTTTGACTACCCCTTATGGGATACTATCGTGATCTTATGTATGTATGTAAATGTATTTAGTTACTTATTTTTCATACGCCGTATTGAAGGGTTACAAATAAGCACTTAATCCACCTGGTACTGAACCTTTTAGTAAGTGCTTACTAACCTCATTGTACTTTCACCCTTGAGGACTATTATAGAATGCCTCTATGCCGTTTAGTGGTTTGCGGACTCTTCCCGGCTTCAAAACCCTTTCAGAAATGATAGGAGGCCTGTGCTTAGCAGTGGGATATTTATTGGCTGTTACTTTACTTTCTACTTTTACTATTCTTCCACTGTGATAATAGCATAAAAGTTTGTCGACTCTGGTAGTCGAGCCGCAAACTTTTATGCTATTGCTGATATCTTCATTTATATAGTTTTTGAATTAAAAATGAAATTAGTAAAATTTGAAATTCATTATTTACGTCTTTCGCAACATGTATAAGTAAAAATTGTTCGATTTGCAAATAATATTTAAAAAACAACGTGTTGTTAAATAAACAATTTTATTCGTTTTTCATTTATATTTTAAATTCGGCTTCCTTGTTTCTTTCGGAATGCGCAGGATTGTAAAGTTCACCGCGAATGCTGGTCTTCATTACCTGAAAAGTTAAATTATTATTCATATATGACAACACTTCGAAATAGAATATAAATTAATATCTTTTGATTTTAATAGCGTTTATTGACTGGAATGTAGTTTGGGTTTATCTCCATTCGGTCAAATCAATACTGTGTCAATATTGCTTACATTTTATTAAAAATAAAACATAAAATTAATTATAGAATAAGGAATGACTCAATAGAAAATTTAAATAAAATTTATCAGAAAACATTTATAATTTTTACTTTTTTTAATGAATAAGGTGTCGAAACGAGCAAAACCTGATGGTAAGAGCAATGTCTGCCCATAACAAATCCTGTGTCACCCAGAACATTTCCGTGTGACACCACACTGCGCTCGTCACCCTGAGACATCAGTTCTTATGTCTCATATGCCCAGTGATTACGCTATCTCTCAGTGCCCTTCAAACACAGTAATGTTTGCACACTACTGCTTCACGGCAATCGACTCGAATTTCTAGTTGCCCCAAATCTATAACACTAAAATGAGTACTGACGACACCTAATTGTAGTAAACCTTAACCAAATTAGTTAATTTTTTTTACACCTGTTATCGAAGACAAATAATAATATTATAGAGAAATTCGTTAAATACGTCATTCCTAATTTCATATTATAAGTATTAGTAATTTAGTCTATGAAGTGTGTGCTTAACGCACCTCAACTTTTTCAACGAAACTTAATTCTGTTTTCGTGAGTACATAAGACAGTTTAGCTAACGCTGCTTCAGCCGTCATGTCGAATGCTGGGACAACACCACACTCTACAAGCAACTGCAAATATAAAAAATAATTACAAATACTTTGATCAGAGCCGTGTGGTGGCGGCTTAATAGCATCTACCACCCTCTCTCATCCCGTGGAGTCTCGTGTCTCTGTCGACTTTTACGACACCACAGACGTGGCAGTACGACACCACAGCAGTGGCGTACAGACGTGGCAACTATGTCAAAATCGCTCCAAAATGAGATCTGAAAATCTTTGTCACTATCGATAGGGGAGGCCTATGTTTAGCAGTGGTCTAGGTATAGGCTGAAATGATGATCTGACTTTAATCAGACAATACAAAATTATTACCAGCAATAATTCAATCTAATAGGAAAAAAAAACGAAATATTTTACACAACATATTCACTAAAATAATTTTAAATCGTGTATCCAAGACAGATAATTAATTTTTTACTTTAAGTTAATCGAGCCGTGGTAACTTAGGATCGAGGGTTCAACTTCAATTTTATAGTACGTGAGTGTCCTGAGTTGGATTGTCGTTGGATTAATTTCTAAAATAATCAACCCATCTCCAGGAATGTATGTAGTCTCTATAAAAAAAACTAAGACTCCAACTCTAGAGTATTGGCTCGAGTGGCGAGTGGATTAGTTATCGCAGTACTACCTTTCGCATTTGCGTTGCTGCTTTGTATACTTTAGGTCTGGTATGTTAGTGACTATTATTTTGTCATCTGAAGGAGATAGTAAGATTTTCGGTAACGGGGTGAAGAAGGATAATAGATACTCTGACGATACTAACCAAATTCCTATTGGTTTTCCTTCGCATAATTTTATTTTTGTTCGAAAACGATAAACCACTTTTTTTATCCTGCATCGATTTTTCACTTAATTTTTCTGTGAAGACACGAATTTCACGTGCACAGTACATTCAGACTCGAAATCCATAAATGTCTGTTTATACAAAAATTTAGGCTGCGGCCTAGATTCGAACTCTGATCCCGCGGCGCAGTAATCACAAATTACTAGGCCACGCGGCCGAATATTCGGAATATAAATGATAAAATGAAGAACTGGCTCTCCCAAATGTTGCCATGGATGACTACGTATCGCTACGCTTGATAGACGCTGCTGAAAAAATCATTAAAACGTTTCTCACCAATCCAGTTTCATAAATAGCTTTCCCTTGAACAGTACCGTTAATACACTGCGTCACATTAACGACTAGGACATTATTCTTGACCGCACGCTCAATCTCCTTGTAAATCTCTTTACGCTTGATAGGAATGTTTCCATTACCGTATGTTTCTAATACTACACCTAAAATTTAAAACGAAATGCATAGCTTTCACTCTGTATAAAATCAAATGTTTCTTTCAAAGGAATTTAGGGTATTTACAAAAATGTATAAATGTTCGCACCAATTAAAGGTTTACTTTGTAAAAATGTATTAACGGCTTAGATTATAGGATGTAAAAGTAAAGTTTCAGCCTATAAATGTCCCACTACTGAGCACAGGCCTCCTCTCATTTCTGAGAGGATTTATAGGATGTGCTTATCCGAAAATATAGCTTGTTTCTTATGATGGTTTCGATCAAATTTCATGTTATAGCAGAGTAACTAATCCTCGAATAATTTTACTGTTTGATCTTCATCATCGTTATTATTTTAGCCTATAGTCAACTGCTGAACATAGGCCTCCTCCATAGATTGCCACAAAAGTTTGTAGCTCTCATTTTGGGGGGATTTTGACATTGATTGATCGAAATGTATGGTCACTGGTTAGGTTATGTCCAATTTCTAAAAGATGTTTCGCGAAATGGGATCTATAGGAATTGCAATATCTATACGCGGCATACAGGCGGCTGCTAATAAACGCCGGATTTTTGATGTTCATCAATTTTGAATACAACGCAAATATCGTAACACCTAAGAGTCCCTGCAAACAGCTACTTACGTAATTCGGGTGATGGATTGTGTAACTAAAAGGTCGTTATCGCGATGTCATCATCGCATTATCATAAATTAGGACCGGTTGCGCCACCGATAGTATAAATAGGCGGCTCTTTGACCGTGCCGCACACTCGGCGGCTTTCAGTCGTAGAGTTAATAACACTTGATAATGCCTCGTTTTGAGGTGAAACACGAGTTGTGTTCGCAACTTCAGTGGTGTATATTGCCTAGTGGTAGCGTTCTAGTGGTGGAGGGTATCTGGTGGTGGTGTTAGTCTGCTTGTGCACATTATTTATTCCATGAAGACGCGTGATGCTCTTAATATGTATTTAATATATACCATTTTATATTCTGTATGCGGGTCTTAACAAATTAAATTTCCTTTCCATTATAACGGGTTTTCGCAATGTAACGTCTGATACTATTAACTATATCAATATATACATACCTTCCATTCCTTCAAACACGGCTCTGATTAGCTCGGGGGTAATTGTAGGAGCAACCTTAAGTATATAAACTTTTTGCGATAGCTTGTCATGGATCCTACACTCATCAGGCACTTTTCCTCGCGGATATAGTAGCATCTTTGGATCTATTTCTATGGTTGTCTTTGCCTCGAGTAACGGTGGGAAGTTAGGTGAGTCAAACGCGTAAATGCGTGTATTAGAAACTTTTTTTACTCTGAAAAATAAACAAATTATGTACATGATTAATTACACATGTATATAGGTGTTCTAAAAAAACTCTTTTTCGAAAATAATCACGAAGTATGGGTTTTTCAAGTTACGGACATTTTTTTAAACGGTCTCTACTATTAAATCTTTGGAAAGTTGCTCAATTAAACATCGACGATTCATGGATTGTGAGACACAATAATTACAAATAAGATTTCATTGTGAATATTTCAACTTTTTGACGAAATAGATCAATTCATCGATAAACATCACAAATTTTACCTGCAGCCTCTAAATAGTTTAGACCCAAAGAACACTGTTACTTCAGGTATATACTGTGTAGCTGCGATAAGGACCGCACATAGAAAATTGTTGTTTCCATCGCTACGTGGCTGAAATATTGGCACCTTGAAAAAATAAACTATATTTCAAAATTATGTCATACTGACAAAACCACATTGGTGTTGTGTCACAAGGTACATATGTTAATGTCACAAGCTACATTCTTTATGTATGCTAAACAAACAATAAATACCAAATATTGGCTTTATCTCTACAATTACTTTTCTTTGTTTATCCACCTCTTCCTCTATCCTAATAACCGAACGTTTACCGTAATCACCACGCTTGGGAGAGGTATTGGCGATCACAATATCAGACGCCTCACAACTCTGACTAAAGTCCAGTCTTTGTATTATCGATCTGAAACTTTACGAGATAATCATCTCATTCTGCTGTCTGTCGAAAACAACGAGAATTTGTATGTAATTTTTCAGTTCTATAGCATTTTCTTACAAAACTCAAGACGTGTGACATGATCCTCAAATAATAAGCAAAATATTAGGAAAGGGAACAAGACTTCAATCCCCGGTCAAAAAACCTGTTCTTGAGATTCTTTACAAAACATTTATTAAAATTTTGGAATCAAATTGGATTCTATAGTCTTTATGATATGGAAATCTATGAATATCATAGATACTAGTAAAAGCCTAATGTCAGCATGGTGCCACGCTTCTAACTGCACAAGTCACAATCGGCTTTGCTATAAAAAATCGGTGGATTCTTACTTGAGCAACAAAATGATGAGCCCGTTAACCAAAAACTATAAGGAATGGCTACTTATTCAAGCTTATTTATTGAAATATATAATTAGTACTAACAATTATTTTCACTATAGGATCACTGCAGTTTTTTATATATTCAAACGGCAAAGTTTGGAAGAAATGTGCCAGGAAATAGGGGCTATTTTAGAGCGTACTTAAGATATTGGTTATATGAATACGAGCGAGAAATAGAAATCAATCGCTCTCTTTCATATAAAGAAAAGTTCGAGAAAGAGATTCAAAGAGCTTTAAAGTCAACATCAAATGAATATGAATGTGAATGTTGCGTGTTTCACAACGCTGCGTGTGTCTCCAACCCTGTTTCTTCTGCATATCAAAGATATGTTGTGCTAGAGCGGACAACTCCTTCCGTTGGACCGTACTCAACGAAGAACGACTCGAATCGTCATCCACCAGGTACTTTATAATCGGCGTGATCTTGAGCCTTGCGAAGAGATGTTGCATCGTTTTTCATATTTTATCGCATATACCACGGGAAGTGTTCCGAGGAATGGTTCGGATTTATTCCAGCCGCCGAACTCCACTATCGCACCGTGCGGCAAAATAAAATTGCATCCACATCAATTTAATGGTTCGCATTCCACCACAGTGCGTTTTCTAAGGCACCTGTAATTCCTTTTGTATTGCGGATGTTCATGGGCGGCGGTGATCACTTACAGTCAGGTGAGCCGCTTGCTCCTTTGCTCCCTCTTATATATAAAAAATGCAGCCGATAACTCAGGTTCCTTCAAATTTTCAGTGAGGCTTGAGTGAGGGATAGCATGTGCGTTATCTGGAAGCAGCATATGAATGAACATTCCGCCAAGCAGTTTGGAATCGAAAATATTTTTAATCGGCAGTTATTACTTGTAATGGAATACCATCTTTTTTAGGTAATGCAAGTTTGAACGCATTAAGTTATTATTAAGTTCACTTTATCAACAGAAAATTGTGATATTGTGGTAATTTGTATGGATGGTAGGATTCCTATGCAGAAATCCATCTAGGTAGGTACAACCCGAGTGCAATTACTATGCCGTGAAGCAGAAGTGTGCAAACATTACTGAGTTTGAAGGGCACTGAGGGTTTACGCTAGGTAATCATTGGGCATAAGAGACTTAAAAGCTGATGTCTCAGGGTGACGCGCGCAATGTGGTGACACAGCATTTGTCATAGCACTTACCATCAGGTGAACGTTTTGCTATTTTCATCACTTTACCTCATATCGCCTAGGAAACTTCGTATTTATTTGCTTTGATGATAAAAACTCCTTTAGGTGATTCATTTATTATTATTATTATAAATTACGAATAAAAGTATTTTGTTTAGTATGACTGATTAAGCATAATTTTTGACGTTTTTATTCATTATTCATGTGTGTGACCTGATGAAGGAATAAAGTCATAGATGATGTATTTAACTATGAATTTAAATTCCGATTACCTACGAATATTAAAGTTGTCTCTAATTGTAACTTTAAAGTTAAACAATTGGTACTAAATTCCAAGTTACTTACGCTTTTCAAATATTTTTTTTACATATGTTGTATTTATCTCTTAAATCATACACAAAAATATCGTTTAAAAAATACTTAGAAGAACCGAAGGAACCGGTACCTGGTTCCAAGGAGATATAAAAAACCGAAAAACTGATTTTTTAAATAGAGACCCGGTTCTGCACTTTAAATGTATTTGCTTTAATACTTATGTCACTGGTATAATATATAGTTAGTATATCTTTTATATTATGAACATGTAAGGATTTGTATATTTTAAAGGTAACATGCTGATCACTATCTAAATCCACCAACACCAACAACATCATATATAACCTTCCTACTAATCTTTTAATCACACTGTTAGTGGTTGATATCCTCGAATTTTGCTGCAACTACATAATCGGCTCGGTTGGCGCAGTGGCTAAGCCCTTGGCTTCTGCGCCGCGGGTCGCGGGTTCGATTACCGCACGGGACAAATATTTGTATAGCCTAAAAATAGTTGTTCCGAGTCTGGGTGGTTTGCGCATGTGGAATTTATGTCTGTAAAACGTACCCACGACACAGGAGAAGTCCTACTGTGGGCCATCGTTTTTATAAAAAATATTAATATATAATTTAAACTTGCCTGGGCGCCAGTGAGCACAACTGTTTTCCCAACAATCTCCAACATGAAAGATAACACTGACGCACCATAGGCAGTCGTGTCTGTTCCGTGGAGCACTACGAAGCCGTCATAATCGTGGTAAAATTTCTGAAAAACATCTTTTAAGTAAACTTAAAAGTAACTTAGCTCTTGAGATAATTGTGACTAAGATTGAATTAAATTTATAACTATGTCTTCCTTAGTTCTTAAGTAGCTAAATCAAGTACGAGTAATACTTTATTGTATAATTTAGTAGTTTAATTCTAAATATTAAAAACATTATTATTTAGTTTGAATGATTAATATATACTAAAAACAGTTGTCGAAGTGCGACTGTATTTTAATTTTGGCGACAATCACCGACTGTTTGACCACAGATAATTATATATTTGACATTGGCTTTATGAATGTAAACAAGTTCCAATTTTGTGATTGACATTGTCAGTATGAACGTAAATATTCAATGTTTTATTTTATTCAATTTAATGCATTTATTTGTAACACATGTCATATAAATAATATACATTTAAGATTCCTCGCTTCTTCTCCCTACAAACTTTAACTATGCCAACTTTAAATATCTCACACTTTTCCGAACAAGCAATATGCTTTAAAAGGGGTACAAAGACTTCTCTTGACGTATTAATTGACGTATTAATATTTATATACGAGTATGTTATATTTAGATGTTTCCTTTATCGTTATTACTATAAGTTACCTTAATATCTCTGGCCATTTTGATCCAGTCGGCGATAGTAAAGTCTGATGAATCTTTCAATTCATCATATTCGTGAATCCTATAAAGTATTTTCCTTTCTGTATCTTTACCATCTACAACATAAGGTCACATATTTAACGTTATTTTTAAATATTTAAACTGATTAAAGAAATTTCGTAAAGGGACGCTGCAAAAAATTAAAAACTTACAGACTTAAGGACCTATAAACAAACGAAGAAAGAAAACTAAACGATGTAAATGGGCGTGACGTGTTTGTAGCAAAACCTAATCTCAAATGGCAAGGTCATCATAAAAAAACCACGAAGATAACTAATAGTATGCGGAAGCTTTTTTAACTTGACTTTTTTTATTGGAGAAAGAGACGAGGTTAGCAAAACGTTCGCCTGACGAAAAGCGCAAGGACCGCGCATAACAAATGCTGTGTCATACATAACATTTCTGTGTGGCAGCACACTGCGCCCGTGCTTTGAGATATCGGTTCTTAAGTTTCATGTGCCCAGTGATTACATCAGCTGTCAGTGCCCTTTAGAAACACTACTGTTTACATAGTACTGCTTCACGGTAGAATAACTGATCCTACTTAAAAAAAATATAGTTTTTTTACCACCGTTATGCAGTGTGCTGATACTTGAAATACGCAAAAATCTGCAGTTCCATATTCGTCTAAACAGCGTCGTGAAAGATTTTAGACAGGAATTTCAAAAATACACCTACTTCTCAAAATCTAAATAACTTAAAGGCATTTTCAAGTCATGATTATGTTGATATTACTACATAGTACATCTCCAAAAAATATATCCTAAAATATGCTCTTCCTTCTGCTAAATATACGGGGCTCATAAAATGATTTTCTCATTATTTTGTAAACCAGTCGAAGTTTTGGAAACAGTTGCCCACCATGCTGCTCTATGAGTACTACTGTAGGTCATTACGTCATCGAAATATTAGTGACTAGCCGATGCCTGCGACTTCGCTCGCGTGAATTCAGGTTTCTAAAAATATTCTTGGAAAGTTCTTTTTCGGGATAAAAAATAGGTGCCTATTAGATCTAGACTACCTCGGTGTCAAATTACGTCCAGATTGGTTCAGCAGTGGAGGCATGAAAAAAAAGGTAACAAACACAATCGCGAATTCATAATATTTACTTTATCTTAACATTAAATAAAATATATTGATATAACATCTGTTTTGATCAATTTGAACTCGAGTCTATTTAGAATGTGATAACAATTATCAGTTCTATAACACTAACATTGCGAGATATCACAGCTACAGATTATTTACTCAAAAACATTGCCAATTTTCCTTGTATTCTTCTAGATTCTGCTACAGTGACATAATAGATTACGTATTGGCTTGATACATACTTTTAAAAACATATTTCTTAAATTTACTAATAAATTTTAAGATTCTCATTTTTACAAGAATGTTAAACAGTATTTTTTGTATTTTTGTCTGTACGAATTAATTTAACTCGAGGACTGCTTAATCTCGAGTTTTACACACGATATAGATACTAATATGTATTTCTGAGGCCAAAATTTCATCGTGTTTGTTTCAACGGTTCCGAAGTTTTAAATAGTTTTTTTTCCACAGAATTTCTTAATTGTATAATAGCAGAACCCTTAATATAACCCTTAATGTGTTTACATTTCACTTTTTTTTTAAAAACACCTGTCTAGATAAATTAAAATATCCATTAATTATTAATTAATTATTAATTTAGCTATAATAAAACGACCGCGTGACCTAGTGTGGTTAGAGTACCTGACTTCTAGGCAGGTCCTGTGCACGAATCCCAGGCGAAGCCAACGCAAAAATAAATTGTTGGTTTCCGGGTCTGGTTGTGTGACAGTCCCCGTGTTTCTGACACTGCATCTTAACATAGCTCAGATTTTATCGCATGTGCGTTACATCGGGCGCAGGTAGATTGGGACGAGTGAATGCTTCTATGTTTGCGCGTACTCTTGAGACACTATAAAATCTCCTGCGCAATTGATAACCTCTGACACTATTCGGAAGTTGTCGCCGTGATCGAAAATCGGCAAGTAGGACATCAATAAAATGAAAGGATTAACAATTCATCATTATTATCAGATTATTAATAATTCATTGCTGTAGGTCTCTCTTAAAAATACATACATATATACATACAGTCGTGCCTCTTTCCCATTGGAGTAGGCAGAGACCACATCTTTCCACTTGCTACGACCCTGAAACACATGTTTAGCTTCTTCTACTTTCATTAGCGTTTTCCCACATGCTCGTCGCTTGCGGGTACTTTTAACGTGAACTTTCCTCAAAAGTTCACCGATCTGATTGTGATACGTACGCCTAGGTCGACCCTTACCGGCTTTCCCATTCACACTTGCCTCATAAATCTGGTTCGTCAATCTCCTTTCATTCATCCTTTCTACGTGTCCAAACCATCTAAGCATCCCTTTCTCTATCTTTTTCACTACATCTTCAACCACAGCGCAACGTTCCCTTATCACGCTGTTTCTCACTTTGTCAATCAGAGTTAATCATTTTATACTTTTTAAACTTCTCATTTCCACAGCGTTAATCTTACTTTCATGCTTCTTCCAGACCCAGCATTCACTACCATACATAAGTGTGGGGACCAGAACCCCCCTATGTACAGCCGTGCCTTTTATATACGTTAAAGATAATAAGAGAGCATTCAGCAGACGGATCGTTGAACATATTTCCAGACCCCTCGAACCTTAAACTCTACTGCCTGTCACTGGTATGTTTATTTCCGTTCAGGAAAATAATTTTAATTCCACTTGATGGATTAGGTGAAATTATCTCTATTTAGACAGTTACATCACCTACAGCATGAGATACATGGGTGTTTTAACCGTAAGATCGTACTATGGTCGAAATCTACTTGGGGATATCTAACAGATTTTATATTATGAGTTTATTAACTAATGAGGTGGGAATTTAGCATACTAGCTTGCTTAAAAACATGTGATAAAAGCTCTTAGAAACCAGATATCGCTTTCTTGTTGTTAAACAAATTATTTTATACACGTCATAAAACACAGTCGATTTTACACTAAACATATAAAGATGTTCCGACCATTTATTTACTTTTAGAATACTCATATTTTATCAATGGTTGGATTTGGATTGTTTTTTTATTGTTATTTGTTTGGATTGTTTGGCGCAATAGCGAAGCAACCTTCAGTTGGCCATAGCGCTTCTGTTCGCTGGTTCGATTTTCGAACGGAACAAATATTAGTAACTACATAAAAATTGTATATATATTTTCGGTGATGTAATTGCTGTTAGCCTTCTCGGACTTTACAGCTTCATCGGATACTGTGCTCGCGGGCCAGGGGCCCGCGTGCCGGGTAATAAAAATTGTACGTACCAGGTATAGCTAAATATTCTTTCGTTTCCGTATGAGCTAAATGTTTCTGCCAATGCTCATTGTCATGGAGCTGTGGTAATCTTCTTATAACTTCTTCTATATTCTTCTGTGGTACCAGTACTGAAAGGGTTTACTTTATTTTATTAAAACTTTGCGCCAGCAATTGAAGATTTAAAATTGTTTTAATTTTTATCATTAACCACCTATTTTAATAGTTTATATCGTTATTAATTAGAATAGATTTGTAAATAAAAGTAAAGTTTTTGTAAATAAAATAATAAAGTTAATAGAATCAGGCGTTACTTTGCGGAAATCCATTATAATGAAGAAAAGTAAGTTACTTTGCTAAGATCCGCATGCAAAATATAAAAATGGTGTATATTACCTAGTTTTTTGAAGTGCACCACCCGCCCTCCCTCAGTAGCGTGCACAAGCAAACTAACACCGCCACCAGGAACCGCCACCAGGTACCCTCCACCAACCACTACAATACCACCACTAGATAATATACACCACCGAAGCCGAGAACACGACACGTGTTTCGCCCCAAAACGAGGCATTATCAAGCGTAATAGACTCTACGACAGGCGGCCGCCGGTCGTAGAGTCTATTACGCTTTCCGCGTGGCGGTGTTAGTTTGCTTGTGCACGCTACTGAGGGAGGGCGGGTGGTGCACTTCAAAAAACTAGGTAATATACACCATTTTTATATTTTGCATGCGGATCTTAGCAAAGTAACTTACTTTTCTTCATTAAAATAATAAAGGTTTTATTTGCTTTGACTACCGGTATTGTTTTACCGACCTCCTTTTTCATTTTTGAGCATACCAAAAGTCCCACCAGTATAAATTACAAGCACGCGCCGCGGTGGCGACATTTTCCTTTTTTTTAATAGACTAAAGCATATAATAGCCACTACACAAGAAAGCACGACACGTTAGACGCAAGAAATACAATTCAACTAGTTTTATTGGAAGCCATATCATGCGTATTTATACGAACTGATAAACATATAAATGACAATTACATATATGGCACAACCTCCGACAACTATCTATTATCGAATGCATGGTAGAGGTCAATGTCGTGTACATAACGTAAGAAGTGTAATAACTATGATTTTTATTAAGAACCAATTCAGCTTGTTAAACATATCGTTTATTTTTATAATACATATGCATTACGAAATTAAATTGACTATTGTATTATTCTTTATTAGGGTGACGTAAATCGTAACTTTTTCTACTACTTTTTGAAGTTCATAACCCGGTGCTAGTTTCGGTTTAAGCAAAGCCTTAACTGCTTTCACGCAAACTCGATCCATTCCTTGCATAGAATTCTACCCTGTAACATATTTGTGAAGGTTGTGATGAAGTGAGCGTGTTTTTCAACATGTTCTTGACTGTGGTGGTCAAATTAAAAAATTCACCATCCCGTGCCATCTAGTGGCGGCCGTAAGAGTCGACTAAAGAAAATATCTGGAAAAACGTCTCGGGGTCCGACAACTGGCGGAATCTCGAAAAAAACCAGACCGAAATTACACAGACCAGTGACAGGCAGCAAAGGTCTGCAATCACCCAAACGCTTGGCAATCGTGGTGATTCAAAGTCAAAATTTCTTTACTCAATTTAAGCTTGTTTAAAGCTTTTACGAATGACAAAATCTACACCTGTTCGTAAAATAAGTCCTTCTCAGAGAAGATCCGGCAAGAAACTCTGGTATCTTACTTTTTAGCATAACATAATTTCATTTATGAATAACACTAATTAGAATCATATATTTTGTAGCTAAGGGGTTTGCAAGTGCAGAGTAAGAGTTATTTCCACACATTTTTGTCCCCTATGCAATGATCTGTTTTATAATAATACGCTTTATCTAATAATGTATTTTTGACAAAATCTGTGAAATGTATGTCAGATTTTTCATGACACTTTTAAGAATTTTATAAATCTTCTAAGAAAAAACGTTCTAGTTTTAGCCAACCTAAACGTAGACACCTCTAAAGTGCCGCCTCACCATGCTACAGGTTACCGTCACTTTTGTATTAAATAAATTCATTTTTACCGTACTTACATTTTCAAAAAAACAGGGAAGATTTTGCGAGATAATGATGATAATAAAGATACAAATTATAGTATAGATTACTCCATGAACTCAAATTTATATTCAGTATTGCTTAAAGCTTTAATATAACACGCATCACGACGCGCGACCGCCGTAGAGAGCGGCGCGCAGCAGTCGACAATCACATCTTGTACACACGATACACCCTTGTTCCAGGGCGGTTCTCACCGCCCAGTTACCGACACACAAGTTGACAGTCCGAATGGCGGCCCGCAGCCTCACTCGGGCGGTCATAAGACGACTTAAAATCATTTGAGATATTCGAAATCGCGCAAGCACGCAGCGAACGCGACACAGTCAGTTTATTTAAACCAAACCAAACTGGCACGCGAGCCCTTGGCCCGTGAGCACAGTGTCCGATGAAGCTGTAAAACCCAAAAAGGTTAACAGAAAATATATATCAATCAAAACATCACCGAAATTATATATCAATATTGGCCAATAAAATTCTTAATCCCTGCTTAATCATTGCCCACAGTCTATCCGTATCTATCTTTATTTTTATGAATTTGGCCTTGAGATCATAGTAAAAAAGACATGGACGAGCAGAAATTATCAGTTGCAGCTCCATTGAAATGTAAACTGATAATTAATTTAATTTTAAATTCTCGACGTTTCAAGCGCTTTGCAGCACTCATGATCGTAGGGGACTAAGGTGTTCGTTCCTGATGTGTTAGTAAACCAGGGCTTCTTTTAGCTTTTAATTATAAATATGTTCGTCTCGTCGTCGTCGTCGTTTCAGCCTATCAATAGTCCACTGCTGAACATAGGCCTCCCTCATAGATTGCCACAAAAGTTTGTAGCTCTCGTTTTGGGGGGATTTTGCCATAGTTGCCACGCTTGGCAGACGGGTTGGCAACCACAGTTTATTTATTCAGATGTTCCAGCAAGATGCTGCTGCCCATCTCCTGGTTTTCATTTTCCCTCTGTCGACTTTTACGACACCCACGGGATGAGATGGGGTGGTAGATTCTCTTAAGCCGCTACCACACGGCATACGACAATAATCTACGCAAAACGAGCTTACAGTTTATTAAATGCTTGCAGAAGTATGCATTTGGATTTAATTTTAATAATTGCAGAATCGCAAGCTTGACAGTACCCAGCTAATTCTATTAAAATTAAAAATATATTTTTAAATTTCTATTGTCTCTCGAATCATTCTTTGCAGGAATCGGTGTAATCACCAACGGTGAAGCTAAGATGAAGCCGGTGTGGGGCATCGAGTTTTTCCGGGGTGAGCGCTCCGAATGGGCTTGGCAAGCCAGAAAAAACGTCATCGCCTTCGATTGGTGGCGTGATAACCATCTCAGTTGTGCCAGACTGTTGACGGGCAGCACCGTCTCCGGTGCGAAGTGTCTGGTAATGCAATCGCCAAGCCGTCTACCAAGCGTATTTTATGTCCAGCGTTTGTTATGGTCAGACGTTGCACTTACCATCAAGTTAACGTTCTTCTCGCCTCGTCTCAATATCAAAAATAAAATCTTTGTAATTATTTATTTATTTATTTATTTAAACCTTTATTGCTTCCTTTACAAATAAAAGGTTACAAAGGGCGGACTTAATGCCTGTAGGCATTTTCTCCCAGTCAACCCATGGAGTGGTGAGAGTTTGATGTGGTGCAGCAATAAAGACAAACGAGAAGACAAAAAAAAATAAGGATAATACATATATACTATTTATAAATATGAAATAGTAATAAACATATATTTTTATTGTACACATATAATATAATATGACGTATAATTATACATAAAACATACATATATATATACATATCATACATACACATATACATAAAATAAATGCTACAAGCATTGACCTATGTACTAATAATTTATGTTGTCATGATTATTAACTAAATAATCACGAACCAACTTCTTAAAGGAGTATTTATTGGGAGTTTTCCTGATGTCATCGGGCAAGGAGTTCCAAAGAAGTGCAGCCCTAACAGTAAAGGAGTTCCTGAAGAACCCGGTGCAATGTGTAGGAATGCAAATCTTATTATTAGAAGATGAACGAAGTACCCTATCATGTGAAGAAGAGAGATACTGAAATTTTTCTTTGAGATATAAAGGTGAAGATGGATCATTTAAAATAGAAAAAAGAACAAGCAGCATCCTGGAATTACGCCTTTGTCGAATGGTAAGCCAATTAAGCTGAGACCTGAATTGAGAAACGTGTTCAAACTTTCGCAGACCAAAAATAAATCTTATACAGTTGTTATGCAGGCGTTCCAGCTTGTTAAGAAGATCTTGGGATAGGTCTGGGTAACACACATCTGCGTAGTCAATAATGGGTAATATAAGCGTTTGGACAAGCATGAGCTTAGATCTAGTAGGGAGAAAATGTTTCAGACGATAAAGTGAACGTAAGGTAGCAATGACTTTCCGACTAATGTCGGTAACCTGAACTTTCCAGTTCAAAGTGCTGTCGATGATTAGACCAAGATTTATCACAGATTTACTAAATGGGATAAGAGTATCATTATAGCGTAAAGTAGGTAAGCCTGAATAGTCAACCTTATCCAACATCCTCGAACTACCTACTAGGATAGCTTGGCATTTCAGTGGATTGACAGTCACTCCATAACGAGATGACCAATCTTTGAGAGCATTTAGATTCTTGTTTAAATGATTGATCCCGTTATGAAGATCGTCAATTTCAGACTGCACATATAGCTGTAGATCGTCCGCATACAGATGGTACAAGCAGTCGAAATTAGAGGTGATTAAGTTTATAAAAACAGAGAAAATTATGGGAGAGAGAATTCCGCCTTGCGGTACGCCAGTTATGATATCAACCCAAGCTGAGTTTTTTTGTCCCACATGAACTGATTGCTGGCGCCCGAAGATAAGATGCAAACCATTCTAAGACATTAGGTGCGAAATTAAGATGGGATAGGATGGAAAGGAGGATGTCATGATCGACTGTGTTATAAGCGTTAGCAAAGTCAACTAGCACTATCACTGTTATCTTTCTTTCCTCCATACCTTGTCTAATGTCATCAGTAACTTTGATTAAGGCAGTGGCAGTGCTATGACCTATGCGAAAACCAGACTGATAAGTGCTCAGTAAGTTATGTTTCGAGATAAACATGGAAATTTGCTTGTGTAAACAGGCTTCTAAAATTTTGGAAAGAAAGGGCAGAATTGATATTGGCCGATACTGATTAGGAAGGATGGGAACAGGAACTTTAGGAAGAGGCTTAACAAAAGCCTTTTTCCAATGGCTGGGATATTGGCCAGAATCTAGGGAAAAATTTAGAATGTAAGTAATTGCCGGGAGAAGATGATCTAATATAGAGACCACCATATGCCTGCTGATGTCATCGCAACCCACAGCCTTTGATTTAATTGCCAAAACGAACTTTTTAATTTCATCCTGGTCAACAGGAGAAAAATTGAATGCCGGAATATTAAGAGATTGCATTGACGCAATAGAAGCCATAGTATGAGAACGGATTGTAGGGTCCATTGTTTTGACACAAGCGAAATGTAGATTTAACTCATCAAGTGAGAGAGAAGGACCACAATCCAGTGTGGCCGGCTTGCCAATACCAAAAGTTCTAAGGAATTTCCACACTTCGGCAGATGATAGGTTATTAATATTGTTATGAAAATATCGGCGTTTAGCAGCTCGTACCATCTGATTGCACCTATTTCTCGCGGTCTTGAACAGCGCCCAGTTTTCCTGAGAACGTTCTCTCTTAAATCTAAGAAATGCTCGATCTTTAATTATAAATCTGAAAACCTTTAAAGGATAAGATTTATAATCAACTTGAATCTGCAAACAATTCTGATCGTGACATTTATATTTATTACGTTGAAGAATTAATAAATTTCATTTCATATCACAGAGTTAACTATCAGAGATATCTCGTAGCACGATATTAGTCCGCACTTTGTAAACTTAGAAGGTTTTTACAGCAAAATCTATAGAAAATAAATAAATTTATATAAATAATACAAGGATAAAGAACCTCAATTATGTCTACTCTCTCGTGTTTGACGAAATATTAATATGTAAACAAATCGTATGCCTCGTAACGTGTGCAAAGACGTTAGAAAACTTTGATGCCTACTCACATTAATGTTGTCATTGAACTATTTATTTGAAAAAGTCGTTATCAATATTGAATAGATAGTTATGTCACATCATTCCAACCTTAGTACTTTGTTTATAACGCCTACGTAAGCATTGGCCACCCGGATTAGACAGTAATTAGAGTTTAGCGATAACGATTCCCATGCTAACCGGTGACAGTATTGTCTTTGTTTTAATAACTAACATAAAATAAGATAAATTAACCACCTTCGAGAGAACATTAAATATCTTTTAATAAGTTTTAATTGTTTTTTTAAAAAGACTAGCGAGGTCCGTCGCAATTTAAGTGGCGCAACCGGTAGGATATCCGTATATACATATATCTCGCTGTTGCACTAACGTCTATTAGACCCCAAAATCGGTTTAAGTGTTAGTACAGCCGGCAGGTTCGGATATTCTCGAACCAAATAAATAACTCCCGCGACGCACGCGCATCCGTTTCCAAATCAATCGAGAGCTCGTGCTGAACCTGCGACGTCGCCGAAGTGGTCAGAATCACCAGGAGGACATGGGGTTGAACAGACTGTGAGTAAACCTTTTCACTTTCTGTTTACATATATCCCGTTCTTTTCCGAATCTTCTGAACTAAAATCGTCAGATCTAATTAATTGAATTTATTGATTTTGTTGACTATAATATTCTTGTGTCTAATTTGTGTAAGATTAGTAAAAGTAGCGTAAATATGTCGGTCACGGTTATTCCAAAAGACATTTTAGATTTAATTCCAAAATACGATGGAGATGGAAAAGTTATTAAACTTATTCATTTCAAAATGTGAGTACGTTTTAACATCTTCAGGAGGCAACGAAAATTTGGCACAAAACTTATATCGGTTCCATGCCTTAAGTAGTAAGCTTATCGGTAGAGCCGCAACTCTACTAAGCGACAACCCGGATGTTAGGACGTGCGAAGCTTTAAAAAATATTTTAACCCAACATTTCGTCGACCCCCGTTCAGAAGAGTGTATTGCTATTGAGCTTGAGTCCTTAAAAATAAAACACGGGGAATCGTTTATTCAATTTTGTAATAGAATACAAAATATAAGAAGTTCGTTATTCGCTAAAGTTCAACGGATTCGCGACGAAGGAATTAAGGCTGCAAAAATTATAATTTATAACAACACAGCCTTGAACGTGTTTTTATATAATCTTCCAGAAGACTTAATAAGAATCGTTAGATTGAAGGGAACCTCCACCTTGGAGGATGCGTTAAGTGTAGTTACAGAAGAACTTAATTTCTTCACAGTACAATGCAAAAAACAATAAAATTAAACCCGTACAACAAATGTCAACGTGGAATTAATTAACCACAGAATATTGCTAAACCCTTAGCGTTCCAAAATTTAAATATAACGTCAAATAACTTTAAGTTTGGTATTCCTCAAAATCAAGGAGGTCCAAAATTTTTGCAGCCTAGCACATTCGCTAATACTCCACAAGGTTACCGTTTCGGGCCACAGCAAAGCAACACGATGTCACGTAATTTTAACCATCCGTTCGCCCAGCAAACACGAACGCCGTATCAAAGCGGTGGATTTAGATTTGGCATCCATCAAAAGCAAGGTTCAGGATTCGGTATGCAAAATCAACAGCAACCCAAATCAATTTAGGTACGGCGTTCCACAGCAAGCCCAACAATTTAAGTATGGCATGCACCATCAACCCAATCAAATTAAATATGGCTTTCAACACCAACCAGTTTAAGTTCGGCATCCCACAGCAACCACCTAAAAACGTTTTTGACACGGACGTCCCTATGCGCACTGCACCCATTAGGCAGAATATGACAACAAATGAATTATTCTATAATGAAGAACCATCGACTTACTGCCAAGATGCTCTTCAGTACAATTCCGAAAATAATTACTACGATTACTGTGACAATCATTTAGAAGAATTTCCTTTGGACAATTATTGTTATGAAAATCCAAATGAACCCATTAATTGTATCGAAGATAATGTAGTGCCTGTAAATTTTCAGATGACAACCTCCGACGATACAGTGAAATAATTCATTTGAATTATTCCGACAGTATTTTGAAAGTACCTCACATTATAATTCCAGAAATCAATTCAAAATTTTTGATTGACACTGGCAGTAGTCGGTCTTTTATTAGTCCTGTAAAGGCAAATGAATATTTTGAAAAATTTAAATATCACGAACCATTTACAGTTGTAAGCACTCATGCACAAAGTGTTCATAACGAAATAATTTTTATACCACTATTGAAAACATTCAAATGTAAACTACCACATACATTTTATATTTATGACGTAGACGGTAGATATGACGGGCTTATTGGATCAGACCTATTTAAGAAATTGGCAGCTAATATCGACATGAAACATCAAATATTGCGGACACCTAATGCAGAAATTCCAATAATTTATAATCCACCTTACGAAATAAATTTAGAACCAAGGTCTGAGACCCGCGTAAAATTCCTACATACTTACAAAGCGGAGACGCAATAGTTAATTTTACACAATTTAGTAAAGCATTGCGTATGCCCAGTGCTCTAGTTAAATGTGAAAATTTCTTTGCTGAAACTGTCATACAAAATGTCTCAAATAAAAAGGCTACCATTAAATTCACAGATCCATTTAATGTTACTCTGTTTGAAAATACTGAATGTGAAGTAAATGTGACGATGTCTGAATGCGAGATTTATGAAATTCTTAAAGAAAATCTAAACAGGCTTCATTTAGACCATATCAATGAGGAAGAACATAAGGCTATTACTAAATTATGTTATGAATATCGCGACATATTTTATAGTGAGAAAATTCCACTTTCATTTACAAATCAGGTAAAACATAACATAAGAACCGTTAATGAAGATCCGACATATATAAGACCTTATAGACACCCACCTTTTCAAAACGAGGAAATACAAAGTCAGGTAGACAAACTCCTTCAAAATGACGTTATCCAAAATTCCCACTCACCTTGGAGTGCGCCCGTTCATTTGGTACCTAAGAAATTAGACGGACAACAAAAATTTAGAATGGTTATTGACTATCGGCGTTTAAATGAAAAGACAGTAGACGATAAATACCATGTACCTAACATAACGGAACTTTTCGACAAACTGGGTAAATCAGTATATTTTAGTACTATCGATTTGGCAAGTGGTTATCACCAAATATAAGTTAACGAAGCCGATAGGTCGAAAACAGCTTTCACAACCATCCATCCATCGCCCTTTAGCCTGGTTAAATTCTATAAAGGAGCCCAATAGTAAACTTATCAGGTGGAAATTAAGACTAGCAGAATTCGATTACGAAATTATTTACAAAAATGGAAAACAAAATTGTAACGCCGATGCTTTATCTCGTATTAAAATTAATGTTTTAGACGAAAAAGACGACGTATCTATGAAAGTTAATTTAGACAAAAAGGAACAAAAACTACAAAGATATTTAGATAATGTTGTCACTGAAATTGTGCAGCTTGGGAAACAGAAAAAACCATTACAACCCATAACAATGTCATCTGATTCGGAAACTTTAAGCATTTCCTCTTTAGACGGTAGACGATCTCCGTATTCAATGCCCTCTCCGAGTTTTAGTTAACGTTAAAGGTAACGTTAAAGGTAAGTTTTAACTGTTTTTTTAAAA
The DNA here is from genome assembly GCA_019845155.1 of Luehdorfia chinensis. Lineage (NCBI taxonomy): Eukaryota > Metazoa > Arthropoda > Insecta > Lepidoptera > Papilionidae > Luehdorfia > Luehdorfia chinensis. The sequence continues at coordinate 6,454,157 of JAHVAK010000025.1, read as the reverse complement.
AGACTAGCGAGGTCCGTCGCAATTTAAGTAGATATCGCTTAATCTGCTTTAAATGGTTGTAATCTAAAATTCTCCAAAACCACCTCATTTTTATTTCTGTATTTTCTGAAATATATATGATTAACCATAGGCTACCATGAATGCTACCGTGAAAGCACAAAGGCGCGGCACTCGCTGTAAATTTCATAGACGCGAGAGACCTGAGTGAATCCCGGTGCCGGCACCTCCACGGCCACGTGCTCAGCGGTAAAGGAAAACATCGTGGGACCTACTTTTTGTCTCAGGAATAAAAATATTTCGAGGACATGTGCAGTCCGCCAATCCGCATTGAAGCAGCGTGACAGACTTTTCTCAAAAAAGTGCTCTCAAAAATATGTGAGGATGCCTGTGTTCATCAGTGGGACATTTACAGACTGTTGCTTTACTTTACTTATTACGATTATTGTTATTTAGCGTTATACAGAATATGAAAACATTAATGCTCACACAATATAATCTGTTGATAATTTAGCTATATGAGACAAACAAAGTTATTTAATACCTAAACTGAATAATTTTTAAACTACAAATTAATAATCAAAAAATTAGTATTCCACTGCTGCACATAAGCCTGTCAAAGGAAAACAAGGTTTTGCCAAAATCACCACACTCAGCCCGTGGATTGGCGGTCACAGTAAGTACCAAACGCCTCACATATAAGCTTTGAATAAGAAAAATTCCTGGAAAATTTGGTAATCGAGTGAAATTCATTTCGCGGTCTCCTGGAAATTGGCTTCCAAAAAGCTGGACATGCTCAGTAGAGCGCAACAGTACTTCATGCCGGCCCAATGCTTGCAACTTTATAAGGCGCAGGTTTGGCTGCACATGGGAGTACTGTTCTCATTTCAGGGCGGGAACGCTCCAATGTCAGCTACTTCCATTTGACCGCATTCAACGAAGACCGGCTCGAATCGTCGACGAAGATGTTATATCTGATCGGCATGATCCACTGGCTTTGTGAAGATATGTTGCATCTCTTTTCATTTTTTATAGGATCTACCATGGGGAGTGTTCCGAGGAATTGTTCGGATTAATTCCAGCCGCTGATTTTCACCATCCCACATTGCGGCACAGCGTAAAATTCCATCTTCACCCCCTTGATGGTTGGCATACCAGCACAATGCGTTTTTCGTGGAATTTATTGCCACGCACAAGCACTTTATGGAATCTGCTGCTTTCAGTGGTTTTTCCAGACCGATACGACTTAGGGACCTTCAAGAAAAGAGCATATTCCTTTCTCAAAGGCCGGCAACACATCTGCTATTCCTATGGTATTGTAGATGTTCATGGGCGGCGGTGATCACTTACCATCAGGTGAGCCGCTTGCTCGTTTGCCCCATCTTCCATAAAAAAAACCTACAGAAAATACGGCAGTAGATAGCGGCAGGGTGATAGTAATGACAATAAATTACGAGACTTTATACAAGATTTCATGTAAGTTCCATTTTTAATAAACTGCCACAAACATGGAGACAACTGTCTTGCCGGCCATTTCAAAATAGACTGCGAAACCTTTTGACTGCTAGTGTTATTATTCATAAGAGATATGATAATTTAATATGAAAAAACCAAATATTAAGACCTTATGTTTGTATCTACATTTTGCTATTAAATTATTTATTGATTAATTTATAGATACAAACCTAATTTCATGCCTTTTTCCCATATAATAGGTAGGCACTAACGTAGCCTACTTTTTTCCCTCGTGGGAAACGAGACGTGACTGGTGTCGAACCTAGTCGCTGGCATTTTGGAACGAACCAAAAAAAATTTAGTCTCCATTGCGTTCCCAACTCTGTAAGCCTCCCACTGCTTTTATACTTTATTTTGTTTTATTAAACCATTAATGCGTCGTATGGGAAGGACTTTTTTCCGCAATGGGCTTTTGATGAGCTAAAATAATGATGATGATTATGATATATATTTAGAAATAAGTTATTATGTACCGTTTTTGTTATCAATATAGCGTCTCTATATTGATTAAGAATAAATAAAAGAGCGCGTCCAAATCACTTTTCAAAAGTGAAACTTATATTAGTAATTTGATTAATATAAAAATAAATAAAGATGAATTAACAAAAATATTAATCACAGTGCAATAACCGCTCAGTGCGTAAACAATTATTAATTAAACAATAAATATTAATTAACGAGTCTGAAAGTGATCGATGCTTTGCGATAAGGCCAATTTATTGTACAGGCGATAATTGTACCAATATAGTTAGTATTCAAATGTATGTATTGTGTGCAATAAAGAGTATAAATAAATAACAGAAATGGTGCACAAATTCGTTGCACTGACATTCGACCTTAAAATTTCACTCTCATTGCGCCCAAAGAAGTTTCACTTCAAAAATTAAAAACACATAGTTGTGTGTTGAGCTTCTTTGCCTACTGAATCACTAGTTCTGTTGAAAGTAGATTGAAGGCTGCCTCTACTACTATTTTTCCCACTTTTATACAACTTTAAGATGAATTTTATGACTTAAGACCTGAGTCCCTAGACAAATGACAATCGCTCCGAAGCTACTTTCGCTAACTCTATAACGCCAAGTCGATTCATTTGTTCGATAAAAACACGTTTGCGTGTTATGTAGGCTCGGTTGGTGCAGTGGTTAAGCGCGTGACTTCTGCAACGCGGGTCGCGGCTTCGATTCCCGCACGGGACAAATATTTTTATGTTCGGGGTCTGGGTGTTTGTGAAAATAGAATTATAATAGAATTATGTATGTAAAACGCACCCACGACACAGGAGAAATCCTACTGTGGGGCATAGTGTTTTTATCGAAAAAAAAAACGTTTAAGTCAGCAAACATTCGTGTGTATTAAATAAATTTTTTTATAAAACTTTAGATCGATTATGTAAATACGAGTAAGTATATTATTTTGGACGTGATAAAAGTGAAAGCCGGTAAGTAAAAGTCATTTTCACTTTGCTGGTAAATTGTACTCTAATATTTCCGCCATCAACATCATTGCCATCATAGTTTCTGCCAATCACTAGTCCAAGCTGAACATAGACCTCCCCAATCCCACGGGATAAGATCGGGTGGTAGATTCTTTAAAGCCGTCACACGACGATATTTCCACACAAGTTTTAAATAAATTGTTATAAACTCAATTAAAAACTCTAGAGCTCATTATTATGTATGCGTATTTTTAATTTATATGCTGCACAAAATTATATGTGTTTCAATATTATCTAATAAGTCGAATAGCACATTGTAAACAATGACGAGACTTACAACGTAATACTTACAATTTCCGTTTCTTTGCTCTTGTTATACGGTGACATCACCTAACCTAAGCGTGGTGCCCAAGAGCGTTTAAGGCAAATAGAGGCAAAAATATTGAATTTCATTTCCGATGGTGTGATCACAATCTTCTGCAACACCAAATTTGGTATCGGAGATTACAGTTGAAGATGGTATGCACCATATCCACCCGTGTCCACAACATCACCATCACCCAGCAGTCGTGAGTATGTTCCGGCGAATGTGGCTCCTCGGACAAGGGCAGGCTGGCAACTGCAGCCTCCATCAGAACGACCGCCTTATTATACTAAAACTGCTAGTTAGCATTTATTGCTACTATTTGAACATGAATACAGATTTAGTTAATAGAATCAGGCGTTACTTTGCGGAAATCCATTATAATGAAGAAAAGTAAGTTAATTTGCTAAGATCCGCATGCAAAATATAAAAATGGTGTATATTACCTAGTTTTTTGAAGTGCACCACCCGCCCTCCCTCAGTAGCGTGCACAAGCAAACTAACACCGCCACCAGGAACCGCCACCAGGTACCCTCCACCAACCACTACAATACCACCACTAGATAATAATTCTTCAGTGGTGTATATTATCTAGTGGTGGTATTGTAGTGGTTGGTGGAGGGTACCTGGTGGCGGTTCCTGGTGGCGGTGTTAGTTTGCTTGTGCACGCTACTGAGGGAGGGCGGGTGGTGCACTTCAAAAAACTAGGTAATATACACCATTTTTATATTTTGCATGCGGATCTTAGCAAATTAACTTACTTTTCTTCATTGAATACAGATTAACTTATGTCTTCATCTTGTGATTAGGTCCCTGATATCCTGTAGTAGAGATGAATGGTTGGATGATGAGATTTTCATCATTCAATGAATTTCCCCATTAAGGCTTGCAGCTTGCATCAAGTACAACCCTAAGTCTAGTTATAGTGTCTTCTTTAATGACAGCTTGTTATTTATTTCTTGTTCAGGAAGGAGCTCCATGTGTCCTTGTTCTTCATACTGCTTCAAAAATTTGCAGTATTCATCTTTGAATTCAGATTTGTGCTCAAATATTTTCACCATTTGCGTCAATCGCTTGATAGCCATAGGATTGAAGTAACCAAAATTTTTCATTGATCATCAGTACTGAATGGAAGCCTTAAAACATACCTTCCATTAGCAACCCTTGAATGAGTAGTTTTAGTGTTCTTCACACTGTGCTTCTGAATTTAGTCAATATTTTCTGTTGTGATGAGTATTATTCTAGTTCCCAAAATTGTCGAATAATTTGATCCACAGCTATATTTGTGTGCATAACAACTATATGACGTAAATGAGGATCAAGTTATGTACGATATCAACCAGCCTAATGAAATGAAAGAGTTCTGTGTGATGAAGTAACCGGTATTTTTTCGGCTGGCAATGAGCTCCATAAAGTTTTATACTTCATCGCACGTGATGGTGATTTTGTTTAAAGTTATTATTGACAGACAGTGCCGTGTTGTGGCGGCTTAAGAGAATCTACCACCCCATCTCACCCCGTGGGTGTCGTAAAAGTCCACAAAGGGAAAATTAAAACCAGAAGATGGGCAGCAGCATCTTACAGGAACGTCTCAATCAATAAACTGCGGTTACCGACCCGCCTGCCAAGCGTGGCAATTATGGCAAAAACCCCCCAAAACAACTCAAATCCAGACATCGTTCAGACATTATTATAAGTTAACCTCATAAACTGGCAACTAGAACCAGAACTTTACAGGGTTGAAGAAATAACACAGGAGTAACGATTATCTTAGTGGACATTGATTCAGAGTAGGACACATGCGGATATTACAGCCAGTCTGACGTCATCAGGATCATAGGCACAAAATCAAGAAACTATTTGAGAATTTACATGCAGGCTGATTTGTGAGGGCGCTTTTACAAATAGGAAATTGGCGAATGGTACTAATGACTGAAGACGGATCACATTGACAGTAGAAGTCTGTAATGCCGTGCACAGTTAAAATGAACAGATTATATCTGGTGCTCATTGAAACAAATTTTTCCCCACGGTTGCTAACTGTGATGGGTAGTGAAACTCACAAACAGGGACACCGATTCCTGCCAAGAATGATTCGCGAGGTCATTGACATCAAAAAACGTCCTAATGTTTATAGAGATGATGGTTGGACACTACGACCATCTTCGGATAGTGTAATATTTAAAATTAAATCAAAAACCAATCATTCCACTGCCTAACTTCAAGACACCGTAAGCTCATTTTGCGTAGATTGTATCAAAACTGATACTTAAAATCTGAAGGTAGCCAGGATTTTCTATAACAGCAGACGTCTAACACCTCTATCTTCCCGTGAACATGGGTGCTGTAGAGCGTTCGACATGTCAGGTTATTATTTAAAACCCGGCATTTGATTCACACATACACATATATTACATACATACATAAAACATCATAAAATCCGTAAATTTAGTTTTATTAAATGTATTCATTATTAAGATATCATTGTTTATAATGATTGCCCTCTAAAAGTTGTAAACAGGAAAATTCAATGTTAATATTATTCAATTTTATTTCTCTTTGTCTGTTTGGTTATTATTATAATATTAAATAGATAAAATATATAAATAGTTAAACTATTTATATATAATATGATAAAATAGTTAAACTATTTTTATTATTATTTTTTTGTTAAGATTATCTAGTTTGTAAGATTTTCAAAGTTTTTCCTAATACTATTTAAGTTTCTTTAACACTAGATGATGCCGGCAACTTCGTCCTCCTGTATTAAGATTTTTAAAAATATTGTGAAATCTCTATGATTTTTAGAAATAAAAAGTCCTATGTACGTCTCCAGGACGCAAACTATCTCTGTGCCGCATTTCGTCTGGATAGGTTCCAAGGTTGAGCCGAGAAAAGGTTGCAGACAGAGGGACAGAAGGAGTTACTTTCGCATTTATAATATTAGTAGGGAAGCATGGATTAGTATGGTTATCTATAAATAATGTATTGTGTAAATTAGTATGGATTAACGATTGATAATTTTCTTAAGCATTGCACTACGAACGATATGGATATAACTATGACAATAACTTATTCCATATTTTTTGCACAAAGTGACGACACGAGCAAAACGTTCACCTGATGGTAAGTGCAACATCTGCCCATGAAATGCTGAGTCACCCAGAACATTTCTGTGTGCCACATCACAGCGCCCGTCACCATCAGACATGAGTTCTTAAGTCTCATATGTCCAGTGATTACGCTAGCTCTCAGTGCCCTTCTAACCGAAACACAATAATGTTTACACACTACTGCTTCACGGCTGAATAACTGGTCCTGGTTAGCGGGCGGATTATTGATAGAGGTTCAGGTGCGCCGCAATTAAGACATATTCTTTCCCTCTTTATTGTTGTTATTACATACTTAATGTTTATCAGCAATCTGTGCCAGTCAACCGTAAGCTTGGTGAGCTGTTGTGACAATTGTAATACACGCTAACAACATAATACATAATAAATAAATTGCTTATGTAATAAATACAAATGTCAATATTTTTTTACTCGTAAATGCATACGTAGAAAACACATACATAAGTACTTGTGTATATGTGATATACATATTTAAGATGGTTATTACACATTTTTTTTCATAGTCATAGTCATATAATTTCTTGCCTCATGTGGTTTTACAAGATATTATTTACGCAATAAGAACCCTGCTAGGCTAAGAATTCAATATAAAAAAATAAGTGTTTGTTAAATACTTTTTCAGTTTTTTTTTGTTGTTTACGATCTGCAAAGCCTAATGATATGCTACTTTTGGTGTATTAATTGTTTTGTAAACGGTTAACTAATGGGATGGTGGTTTTAGTTGATAAGTCTTAAGTTACACAGGATCATTGTTTTATATATATTTTAGTTTGTTTTTGAGTATTTACTTATTATATATTTATTTTAATTTACATAGAATATCATAGTATAAATATATATATATACTTATATTGATTATGTCTGATGAAGAATCATTCTATTCTGCACATGACTCAGATTTTTCATTTATGTCTTGTAATGATTCTTTTAATGGTTGTATGTCTAATCTTCATGATTTACTTATGGGAGTTTTTTCTACCTGCGATAAATATTTGAATATTTGTCATATTAACGCACAAAGCATTCCAAGCCACCATTCTGAGCTCGAAGTGTCATTTTCCTCCATTAACGCTCATGCAATTTTAGTTTCGGAAAGTTGGCTGAAGCCGTCTTTGCAGTCAACGTTATATCCCTTACCAGGCTTTGTGCTTATAAGGAATGATCGCACTGATAAAGGTGGAGGTGGAGTAGCTATGTACTTGCGTGCATCGATTCCTCATAAAATAAGGTTAGCCTCTCCATCTAGCTACACCGCTTCATCCGAGTTTCTGTTTGTGGAACTTGATGTCAAGGGCACAAGGATGCTTCTGGGGGTAGTGTATTGCCCTCCCTCCACTGATTACTTCGCCACTTTGGAATCGGCTCTCGTTGACGTTTGTTCTGATTACACACACTGTATAGTCATGGGTGATTTTAACACTGACTTGTTAAAAGAATCCCCACGCTCTAAAAAACTTCTTTCAATAGTGGAGTCGGTCAATCTTTCTTTTCTTCCATTAGGACCAACACATCATAATGTTGATAGCAATGACTCCTTAATTGATCTTATTCTAGCTGCTTCTCCTGTCCGTGTTGCAACACACGGGCAGATACCCGCCTTGGGTATTTCTCGTCATGACCTCATTTATGCTTCATACAAGCTTAAACCTCCTAGGCACTCTCCTTCCATACTGGCTTTACGCAGTTTCTCCAAAACAAATTATGACAAGCTTATGTGTGACGCTCTCAATCTGAATTTCGCCGCATTGACGGCAGAACCTACAATCGACGATAAAGTCACATTCCTTAATAACAAAGTTCTCAGCCTGTATGATGCTCATGCTCCTGTTCATAAGGTTAGATTGAAGCGTCCCCCTGCTCCCTGGATAACGGAGGGCGTACGGATGGCAATGTCTAGACGGAATCGAGCGTTTATTAGATTTAAAAGAGACCGTTCTCAGGAAAACTGGTCACTGTTCAAGGCCGCCAGAAATAGGTGCAATCAGATGGTACGTGCTGCTAAACGCCGATATTTTCATAACAATATTAATAACTTATCATCTGCCGAAGTGTGGAAATTCCTAAGAACTTTTGGTGTTGGCAAGCCGGCCACACTGGATTGTGGTCCTTCTCTCTCACTTGATGAGTTAAATCTACACTTTGCTTGTGTCAAAGCAATGGACCCTACAATCCGTTCCCAAACTATGGCTTCTATTGCGTCAATGCAATCTCTTAACATTCCGGCATTAAATTTTTCTCCTGTTGACCGGGATGAAATCAAAAAGTTCGTATTGGATATTAAATCTAAGGCTGTGGGTTGCGATGACATCAGCAGACATATGGTGGTCACTATATTAGAACATCTTCTCCCGGCAATTACCCACATCTTAAATTTTTCTCTAGATTCTGGTCAATATCCCAGCCACTGGAAAAAGGCTTTTGTTAAGCCTCTTCCTAAAGTTTCTGTTCCCAACCTCCCTAATCATTATCGTCCAATATCAATTCTGCCCTTTCTTTCCAAAATTTTAGAAGCCTGTGTTCACAAGCAAATTTCCACGTTTATTTCGAAACATAACCTACTGAGTACTTATCAGTCTGGGTTTCGCCCCGGTCATAGCACTGCAACTGCGTTAATCAAAGTTACTGATGACATTAGACAAGGTATGGAAGAAAGAAAGATAACAGCGGTAGTGCTAGTTGACTTTTCTAACGCTTTTAACACAGTTGATCATGACATCCTCCTTTCCATCCTATCCCATCTTAATTTCGCGCCTAATGTCTTAGAATGGTTCGCATCATATCTTCGCGGGCGCCAGCAATCAGTTCATGTTGCACAAAAAAACTCAGCTTGGGTTGATGTCGAAACTGGCGTGCCGCAAGGCGGAATTCTCTCTCCCATAATTTTCTCTGTCTTTATAAACTTAATCACCTCCATTTTCGACGGCTCGTACCATCTGTATGCGGACGATCTACAGCTATATGTGCAATCTGCAATTGACGATCTTCATAACGGAATCAATCATTTAAACAATAATCTAGACGCTCTCAAAGATTGGTCAACTCGTTATGGAGTGATTGTCAATCCACTGAAATGCCAAGCTATCCTAGTAGGTAGTCCGAGAATGTTGGATAAGGTTGATTATACAGGCGTACCTTCTTTACGATATAATGATACTGTTATTCCATTTAGTAAGTCTGTGAAAAATCTTGGTCTAATCATTGATAACATTTTAAACTGGAAAGTTCAGGTTACCGACATTAGTCGGAAAGTCATTGCCATCTTACGTTCTCTTTATCGTCTGAAACATTTTCTCCCTATTAGATCTAAGCTCTTGCTTGTCCAAACGCTTATATTACCCATTATTGACTACGCAGATGTGTGTTACCCAGACCTATCCCAAGATCTTCTTAACAAGCTGGAGCGCCTGCTTAACAACTGTATAAGATTTATTTTTGGTCTGCGAAAGTATGATCATGTATCTCAATTCAGGTCTCAGCTAAATTGGCTTACCATTCAACAAAGGCGCAATTCCAGGATACTGCTTGTTCTTTTCTCTATTTTAAATGATCCATTTTCGCCTTCATATCTTAAAGACAAATTTCAGTATCTGTCTTCATCACATGATAGGGTTCTTCGTTCGTCCTCTAACAATAAGATTTGCATCCCTACACATTTCACCGGGTTCTTTAGGAACTCCTTCACTGTCCGGGCTGCACTTCTTTGGAACTCCTTGCCCGATTACATCAGGAAAGCGCCCAATAAATACTCCTTTAAGAAGTTGGTCCGTGATCATTTAGCAGAGAATCATGACAACATAAATAGTTAGTAGTTGGTCACCGTTACAAGTGTGCATTTATTTATTTATATATATTTTATTTTACGTTTATTTTTATGTATAATATGTATGTATACCGTAGATACGTATATGTTTATGTATTTAATATATATTTATATATGTAACTATATTTATAATATTTATGAGTTATTTAGGTTTTCATTTTTTTTTCTCTTTCTTTCTTTCTCTGTTTTCCTTTATTGCTACACCTAATCAAAATCTCACCACTCCATGGGTTGACTGGGAGAAAATGCCTAAAGGCATTAAGTCCGCCCTTTGTATCCCTTTATTGTAAAGGAAGCAATAAGGAGTTAAATAAATAAATAAATAAATAAATAAGTGTCAATATTTATTCTCAAAATGAAATAGTATTATAATACGGAAAATTTATTTATCAGATAATCAAAACTACTAAATAATAATCAAAATTGTAGAATAATGATAATAATCTTAAGTTGATCAGGGATTTACATCGCCATAAAAGTACATGTACATGTCACATAATATTAAATATCACAGTAGCATCCAAATAATAACTGGAAGGAGGTAGCTGCAAGGAGGTAGCTTCATTATTTAACATCATTATATTTGCATTTATCACATTTTATCATAACAAGGTAAAAATGGTTGATTATAATAAAAATATCGCCAAAATTTAGATAGAAGAAGAATTGTTTTGGTGTCCTACAGGTGGCGATGCCGCTTGACCATCAGTAGCAAATACCCTACCCCAAATTGCAAAACTATACAAGTAAGCTGTTTGGTTATTCAATTTAAAAGTATATGTAGCTATATTATTTTGCTTTTCAACTTCATAAGTATAATCTTGCGTTTTAGGTATGATTGAAATGTCCATCGATAAAGGGTAAAAGACTGAGTCGGCAGCACCTAAGTCTTTGTCAGTCTTAGGAGCCGGTACCATCGCCACTATGTTCAATTCTTCGAAACCACCAGCAGTGTTGAGTTCAAAATCTGGAAACCTGAAAGACAATAAATACAATTTCAATTCCAATGATCTGATTGTACGGTTTTCGATAATAAACGATCTGTTCCCTTCTAAAGCTAAAAAATCTATATAATAAAATCTAAATTGGCAATAAATGAATTCAATAACACTTAACAGCTCCAAAATGATTGCGACGCTTTTCACTTCCCTTGTAAGTACGCTCGTCGGATTTTTTTCGTTAATTACACTTAAGACTATCGCTTTAAGTTGAGTAAATTGAATTAGTACTTGTGTTTAAGAACCTTTAAGAACTGACATTATAGAGCAACATCCTTAAGTTATCTTGATTATTTATGAGTTCGACAAATATTTTTGTAGATATACAGAATGTGGTAAAAAATCGTTTATTTAATCTAGTAACCTAATAAACCTAACAAATGTTAACTAAATGAATTTAGGTAAGTAGATGAAAAGATAGTCGAATGTACAGCGGCAGAAGCCATTAAAATATTGACACATATTGACTAAATACTTTTAGATCGATTCAATATTAATCATGCACATTTTATGTTAGAAGGTTTCACACTTAGTATGCGCGAAGATGGCTCACAGAGTGAGGATAATAAAATGTCGGTAAATTTTAAGGGGCGCAAACACTTACATGAGTCTTTATTTTCAATATTACGATAAAACACTAATAATATATAATAAATAGTTAATAAGACACAGCATTGGAAACAAATGTAAAAGTAGTATTAGATAAGCTACTACAGGTGACTCAATTATGATCAGGGACTAAAACTCTATCAAATGTAAACCCTCTCCCTTCAAAATCGTGCCAAACCATTCTAAATTTTTACTTATTATTTGGTCGATAAATACTAAAAGTATTTTTCAAGAAAGAAACCTGAAATTTGAAACACCAAATTAGTTTGACACAACATTTCTAACCGGAGTGCTTCTGGATGTAATTTAAAATAAATCTTCAATTTAATACACTACTTGTTAAACTCTTTCTTATCTAATATATTTTTACAGTCCACTTTCTGTAATGTTAGCTAACTTAAAACTATTTAAATACTAGTTGTATCTTACCTTTTTCCACACGTATCTATGGTATCACCAGTGCATGACAATACCGAACAGATCCGGTTTCCACCCGTTGCCATGCCGGAAAAACTTCGTACTCCACTGAACGCTGCTGCTCTATATCTATAATACTGAAAGTAATGTGTAATTCAAATAAAGTTTTGTCAGTTAACAGCGCTCAGAAACTTTATCAAATCTTTATTCAATTTTAATGGTGGTAGCAATTCCATGCAAAATCCGTCTAAGTGGGTACTACCGCAGTGACTTTTACCCATTCGGATTACGCATCTACGATTACCAAATGCCCGTTAATGGCGCCAAATTGAGGTGTACTCTTCTCAAGAGATCCGCGGGGTATTTTCACGGCCACTATCAAGCACTCAAGGACAAACCTAATAGCAAATATTTTAGTCACTGAAACTAGATGCGAAATTACAGTCAAACATTAGTTTCCCTCCACAAATACTTTCCCAGTCAACGCTGATATTAATAAATACTAATCCCTAATTATTTCTAATGAAATAAAATAACAGCCAATTAAGTTTCCACAGCTTCGCTTCTTCAGTACAGTTTAGCTGACTTTATTTGTCTTCAAAATATTTCTTATTTTACATAGATTTTGATACACTGTTTCCCTTTCCCGGCAAGCACGTGGCCAGAATTGAAAATGATAATTCTGAGCCGGTAAGTACGTATAGAATAGAATAGAAATGAAAAAAGCGATATATACGAGATTCACGTGACAGAAGTGAAACTTATATATATGCATATGTTCTGTCACATTCTAATTTAATTTAAATTTCGAATACTGGCCAGAAATGTTTGAACTGATTTTGAATAAGGAACTTTTGCGCCGTATTAAAAATAAATAATTTAAAAAAAAAGGAGTGGACGCAAAAGGAAAACAGAGACGCGGTTAATGCGCTGCAATGTGAGGAAATAACACTGGGATTGATAGATCGTACTACAAAACGATTTAGTCAAGATTCGACCATTGAAGACAGAAAAAGAAGCGGCCGACCTCGTACGGTTAGGACACCAGTGGCCATCAAAGTAGTGCGGGCGCGAAACTAACAAATTCCCGCAAAAAACAAGCAAAAAATGTTAGCTCTTCAATTGGGGTGAAGCATCTCTCTTCCAGCCCAGACTTAAACCAGCTGGATTACAAAATATGGCAACATTTAGAGGTGAAAGCCTGCGCTTACCCTCATTAGAATTTGGAATCTCTCAAGCAGTGGCTAAAAAAGACATGAACATTGTGCGTGGTGCTTGAATTTTTGGAGCTTGAGGGTCTGTCAACAAAGTCGTAATCTATTTAATGAAGTATTTGTGACAGAATTTATAACCCAACTAGGTATTAGAAATCGACCTTAAAATGTTACCCTCATCGCGCCCCCACAACTTTCAATCCAGAAAACCGTACTGTACTTGTGCTAAATAAAATATTTTATTGAGAACTAGTACATTTAAAATAATGAAAGTAAGGAAATAACAAAATGAAAAGTCACCTTGTGCTGAAAAGGGGTTGGCTGAGAATGTACTCTGCAAGAATAATCCCACATAAGGCTGATTTTCAGCCAAATAACCTTTAACCTCTGTATTAAGTAAATTAGGGTGATTAACGAGTACACAATCTATCTGACGGTAAATGGTCACTGTGGCATAATCAAGATGTAGGTTAATCGAGAATAATATATCTGGATTCGTTGCTACGCTCAATATATTACAAAAGATTTAAAAAAAAATAACAATAAGAAGACTTAAAATTTATATTGGATTGGAGCAACGAAAAGGCACCGGACTCGGCATTATACTACAGCAATATTGTCGTTTAGCTATTATTCTTTTGGTCTTGCTGATAAGAAACCTACCTACAGCTGTCTGATAGTCCATTTAATTCATACATACATGAAATGAAACAAAAACTATTGTATAGAATATGCTGATTAGCTTAGTTAGACATCGCGCATACGTTCGTTATAACAGTAATCGCTTTCATAACCTCATAATTCTTAATATATTATTCTTTTCTCCATCCATCCAATTTTATTTGATGTTTATTATTTCCTGTAATCATATTAATTTGAACATCCGTAATTTATATTTGAAGATGACGCCGAAGTTTCTGGATTGTGATTCTCACACCCAAAAGTAACATTTGTGCAAAAACACAGATTTGTCGGTTTTCGGGTCTAGTGACGTTATGAGTGTTCCCGTGACTTTGACACTGCATTCTAGCCTATCTCCGATCTTAACGCATGAGTGTTATATCGGGCGCGAGTAGGTTAGGACAAAATAGTACGACTGTGCGACTTTGCGCTTAGACTTTGGCAGTATAATGTTTCCTGCGCAGTGGATAGCTTACGACAATATTCGGAAATTGTCGCCGTCATCGAAAGCAGGCCAGATGGCCATCATTTTCTGCAGAATGTTTACTGGTGGTAGGATTCCAATACAGGAATCCGTCTAGGTAGGTACCACTAGTTTTTCTGCTGTGACAGTAGTGTACAAACATTTCTGTGTTTCGTTTGGAATGGCGCTGAGAGCTATCGTAATCACTGGGCATATGAGGCTTAAGAACTAATGTCTCAAGTTGACGAGAGCAGTATTCATAAAACAACAACAAGCAATTAGGTTTAAAGTGCGGAGTGCACGCGTCCACGGCGCCTCATTCAACAACTTGTATTCATATATTCGTATTCAACAAGTATGGTGGCACATAGTAATGTTCTGGGTGAAACAACATTTGTTATGGGCTGACATTGCACTTCCCATCAGGTGAATGTTTTGCTCGTTTCGTCAGTATCCATTAAAAAAAAAGAATTAACAAAGACTGAGTTCTGAAATAAAATTATGTAGGAAAAAGTACGTAGCAAACCATTCAACAAAAGATCTACAGTCGAATTATAATGAGGAAAAAAGCGTGGATCAATAGTAAGCGTAGCAGAATCTTGTTTCGAATTGTAGCCGAAGCCAATGTATGTGCAACACAACAGATTGGGTTTGTTGGATGTTAATTATGTAAAGACCAGCCGAGCGCTAATAATGACGATGATTTCGAGCGAGTCACTGCAACATACATACGTACACGCCTTTTTCCCATATAAGAGATAGACAGAGACCACATCCCTTATCTACATTTCGCCCCCGCGGGAAACGAGACGTGACGGGTGACGAACTATGTCGACGCCATTTTGGTAAGAGTCAAAAAAATGTTTACTTCCCATTGCGTTCTTCCATGCCGTATAGTGACAGCATTGCATATTATAGTATTTTTCTGTACGAATAAAGTCTGCCCGTACAATACCTTAGCCTCCTCTTACGATACCTCGGTAAGAAAGAGGTAGGTGCTATACTACTCTGCCCGACACCTATCAGCGGAGTCACTTCAAGCGAGTTTTAATTGAATTAATCTATGTTAACCAACTGCAGTTGATATTTTATGATTTCTTGAATGTTGTCGCTAATACAGAAACATTTGATTTGACATTGACCTTACCCATGCCGATGAAGAACCTGACAAGACGATAGGAAGAATAATGAATGTGCAGTGTAGTGCCTGTGTCACAGGGACAATCAGAATATATCGAGGCTCGAAAACTATAATTTTTGCGCCGTAGGATCCTACTTTCAAATTAAGATAATACACAAATAGCTTCGGCAGGGATTTAAAACTGTGACTGCTGAAAAACATTTTTAATGAACATATATTTTTACTGAAAAATAATTCTATTACTTTTTTTATAGTGTAAAATGACTAGTCGAGTAAAAATTTCACCTGATGGTAAGTTCAACATCTGTGCATAACAGATCTCTTGCACACTTCTGCTTCACGGCGGAATAACTGGCCCTGGGTGGTACTTACCTAACCTAACACCACTAAATTCATCTTAGATACTTTAAAAATTCAATCAGTATATAGTATAAAATCATAGATCCGACGACGACTGTTTTACAAACCACTAGTAATTAAAAATATACATTTATTAAGTTCTTATAAAAAAATCAAAATCAGATATCTTTCACTAATAATTCGCTGAAAGAGAAGTTTACAAAAAAATTAAAATAGAACTAATGTGAAGTCACACATTTAATCTGTTCTAATCTCAGTCTTTTTTGTTACAATCTGAACGACTGTTCAATCCTTCTTCTTTGCTGTCTTGTAAATCCAGTCTTCTATCTCCAAATAGTTATCCAAATCTTCTTCTGTTGGTAACTTATTATGATCTACATCTCTATTGAAAATTCTTCCCCATACTCCGAATGCAACCACATCAGTTTGTGGTGCGTTTATTTTATACGTGATATACTCTTTTTTTACTTTAAAATTCATATCCAAGTTATTTCTGCAAGACGTTTCAATATCTTGCGGAGCAATCTTTGAGGTTTCCAAATATGTATAATTTTTAGGTCTTACAGGGAATTTGTCCTTTCTGAACGATATTGGATAATATACGATATCATCACATAGAAGAGAAGTGTTGTAGTGGAGACGATGCGTTGTCATCTCGATCTCAAGTACCTCTATTTCTACACTGTCTTCACTTTTGTTGAATCTAAAATATTTAAACAATTATTAAATTAGCTCTCAAATCTTAAATTTATGTTAATTTGCACATTCTTATTGTATCTACCTATTTTTTTACCTTTATTATCAACCTAAATATTAAAATTAAAAAGAGCGTACAGTCAACCTATGGCGTTATGAAATGTAGTGGCAGGTGTGTATCTCAATCATCATCATCATTTCAGCCTATCTTAGTCCACTGTTGAACATAGGCCTCCCCCATAGATTGCCACAAAGCACGGTCCTGAGCCACCTGCATCCATCGACTTCCCGCAAAATCGCGCAGGTCGTCGCTCCATCTAGTGGGGGGGCGCCCTACACTGCGTTTGCCGGTACAAGGTTGCCACTCGAGAACCTTTCTTCCCCATCGGTTATCGGTTCTACGGGCTATATGGCCGGCCCATTGCCACTTCAGCTTGCTAATCCTTAGGGCCATGTCGGTTACTTTAGTTCTGCTGCGGATATCATCGTTACGGATTTTATCACGCAGAGAAACTCCGAGCATAGCTCTTTCCATAGCTCGCTGAGCGACTCTGAGCTTCCTCAAGCGGCCCGCAGTGAAGGACCACGTCTCGGTTCCGTATGTCATCACTGGCAACACGCACTGGTTGTAAACTTTGCTTTTGAGACATTGTGGTATACTCGACGAGAAGATGTGACGTAGTTTCCCGAACGCTGCCCAGCCGAGTTGGATTCGTCGATTGACCTCTTGGTCGAAGTTGGACCTACCTAGTCGGACAATCTGTCCTAGGTATGCATATTCATCAACAACTTCGAGCGTAGTGTTCCCAACAACAACCGGTATAGGTGTGACATGGACGTTAGACCTGATCTTCGTCTTGTCCATGTTCATCTTAAGACCTACCCGTATGGAGACACTATTGAGGTCATTGAGCATAGTGCCAAGCTCCTCTAGCGATTCTGCCATTATGACTATGTCGTCGGCAAATCGAAGGTGAGTGATGTATTCGCTATTGACGTTAATGCCGTATCCTTTCCAGTTCAGTAGCTTGAAGACATCTTCCAATGCAGCGGTGAAGAGTTTCGGGGATATAACATGACCCTGTCTTACACCTTTCTGCAATTGGATCGGTTTCGTAGTCTGTTTCTGTACTCGGATAGCCATCGTAGCCTTATTGTACAAACAATGCAGCACTTCGATATTATTCGATATACCGACAGTCAATTCGGCACCGCTGAAGTGACTATAGCACTGCCCAAGTTTCGACGGAATCAAAGGCTTTTTCATAGTCCACATACGCCAGACATAGCGGGAGATTGTAGTCTTCGGTCTTTTGAACAATCTGGCGAAGGGTATGTATGTGGTCTATGGTACTAAAGCCTTTTCGGAATCCGGCTTGTTCGGGAGGTTAGAAGTCGTCAAGTCTGCTTGCGAGACGATTTGTAATGACTCTCGAAAACAGCACATAGACGCGGTTCAGAAGCGATATCGGTCATAGTTCTTCAAGAGGGCTTTATCACCCTTCTTGAAGAACAGGACAACCACGTTTCTGCTCCACGCTTCCGGCGTAGCGCCGCCGTGGATGATGGAATTAAAGAGCCTCTGAAGGACTAAAAGTACCGGTTTTCCACCCGCTTTCAGAAGCTCCGCTGTAATTCCGTCCTCACCAGGCGCTTTGCCATTCTTGAGCTGTTTGAGAGCCATACTAATCTCGCTCAGACTGACGTCCGGGATATCATCGGAATAGTGTCGGACGGTTTGGCTCTTGGGTCGTTACTCACACTAGTGTGTGGCTCCAACGACGATGTGTACAGCTGCCCATAGAATCTCTCGATCTCACTCATAATCTCTGGTCCAGCGGAAATGACGTTACCGCTCTCGGTCCTCAACTTTGTCAGTTGGCTCTTCCCGGCAGACAGATCCCTGGCAAAGACCTTGGAGCCTTGGTTTCGCTCTATCGCTTCTTCAATACGAAGTGTATTGAAGTTGCGTAGGTCTCGCCGCATACATTGAGAGATCTGTCTGTTAAGTTGCCGATATGCTGACGCGTCAGTTGAGGACTGTAGCTTCATTTCACGCCTGGCCTCCATGAGACTGAGAGTGTGATCGGAGAGCTTCTGGATCTTCTTTTTGCGGCGGGTCTTGCAAAACTTTGCCCCCACCGCCTGGACAGTTTCCACGAGCCTCTCGTTTAAATCGTCCACTGATATGCAATCTTCCAGGCACTGAAAGCGATTATGCAATTCGAGCTGGTAGCTCTCGATATTTTGGATAAGGGCACGTGATGGACGGAGTGTAGACTTCACCAGACGAAACCTCTCCAGCTTTACGTTCAAGTTCAATGTGCCTCTTACCATTCGGTGATCACTACCAGTTTTCACCCTAGCGATCACAGAGACATCATTGAACAGCTGTCGTTTGGTCGTCATGATGAAGTCGATCTCATTTTTAGTGGAACCGTCCGGGCTCATCCAGGTACACTTTCTGTGGGGCCGCTTTTGGAAAAAGGAGTTCATCATAAAGAGTCCCTCCTTCTCCATAAAGTCGGCCAGCTGTTGGCCCCTTTGGTTCCGGTGCCCTATTCCAAATTGCCCCACTACCAGCTCATCGTCTTTCTTCATGCCCAGCTTTGCGTTAAAATCTCCCATCAACACCGTGTAGTGAGTTTTGGAGGAATGTATGGCTTTTGAGATATCCTCATACATTACCTCCACCTCATCATCAGGGTGTGCCGAGGTAGGTGCGTCCTGTATGACCTTCAGCGAAAACCGTTTGGTTATTCTGAGTATAAGGTACGCAACCCTAGTCGACACACTCCCGATCTTGACAACGTTGTTAATGAGAGACTTGTGGACGATAAACCCGACACCTCCTTGGGACAGATGGTCGCCCTCCCGGTGGTAGAACAAGTTACCGGATTTGAGGATTATCGTGTCCTCCCCCTGTCTTCGGACTTCAGATAACCCTATAACATCCCATCGTAACTTGTTCACCTCTTCTTCCAACTCCAGGATCCTCTCGTCGGTCCTCAGCGTGCGTGCGTTGTATGTTGCCAGGTCCAGTCGTCGTGGGTGGTAGCAAGATCTCCTCCTCCGGAGATTCTTCGCACCCCCTGCCCCGCCGTTACCATGACTTCTACCGTAGCCAGGACTAGCGGGGCCGCCGGAGACTAGGGGCCGTTGTGTTGCAACTCTCATTTTGGGGGATTTGCCATAGTTGCCACGCTTGGCAGGCGGGTTGGCAACCGCAGTTTGTTTGTTTTGGTGTTCCAGGAAGACGCTGCTGCCCATCTCCTGGTTTTAAATTTCCCTCTGTCGACTTTTACAACACCCACGGGACGAGATGGGGTGGTAGATTCTCTTATGCCGCTACCACACGGAGATGTGGATCTAAAGATAATATAATAGTAGGCAATGCTTATAAATGTAAATAATTACATGACAAACTAAAATAATGGCAGCGAACAACAGTCGACGTAATATAATAAGTGACAATACTTACTTTAAAAAGTGCTGCGGCACTGATTTTGTTCCGGATCTCTCTGCATTCATCGTCATCATTCATCACAGTTGAAGATATTAGATATGATCATTTGGTGCATTTCTAATATCTTCAACTCAACGGGTAAGTAGGGGCGAGTAAGTACCACAAGGAGACAACGCTCGTGGGAATCACCCTGATACTGAAATTTCATTTCCAATATTCAGGAACAAACGGATCGCGTAAGTAATAACATGCAAAGTGTTCTGCATGACCTACGATACCGGAAAGATAGCTATTTAAGCTGAGAACGAAAAGAGGAAATATGTTCATTGCGTAAACCAAAAATTAAACGTATGAAATTATTGAGAAGACGATCCAGTTTGTTTAGAAGTTCTTGAGAGGCGTCAGTGTGGCAAACGTCTGCGTAACCAAATAGAGGCAACACTGATGTTTGTATTAACATTTTCTTCGTCGTGATTGGTAGAAAATTTATGAGGCGATAAAAATAAAGCAAATTATTTCTTTCTTTCTTGCTGACCTCCCGAATTTGCGGGCGCGAACGGAGTGAACTGTCAATAATTAGCCCAAGATCTTTTACTGGAGAGTAGGGAACAGTTCCTTACAGACTTCAGAACTAATGTCTCAACGTGACGGGCGCAGTGTGGTGCTACACAGAAATATTCGGAGTAACACAGCATCTGTTATGGGCAGACGTTGCACTTACCTTAAGGTGAATGTTTTGCGATACGAGCTGCGAGTGTGGGACGTAATGAGGTTTATAAAGACTGAGAATAAGAGAGGGGAAAGGATACCGCCTTTAGGAACACCTGCAGATAATGCAGACCAGCCAGAAATGTATGACCTGCAGGAACTACCTGCTAACGCCAACGAAGATAAGACGAAAATCAGCCCCATACTGATAAGGACAAGCCGAAGTGTGAGAGTATAGCTAGGAGAATATTGTGATCAACAGCATGAAACCGTAAAAAAAATCTTTTCGGACTATCACGATCAGCTGAGATTTTTCCATTCCCGTAACCCAAATCTTCGGTAACTTTCAGAAGAGCTGTGATAGTGTTGTGACCAGGCCTAAAGCCTAATTGAAAGGTGCTTAAAATGTTATTTTTAGAACGTAAAATAAATTTGCCTATGAACAGTAGCTTCGAGAACTTTTGATAAGAAAGGGAGAATAGATATTAGTCGAAAGTGATAGACAAAGCTGAGATTGTTTATCTTGGGAAGTGGGAGAACAAATGCTTTTCGCCAAAGTGAAGGAAAATCCCTAGTAAGTAGTGAACAATTAATTATGTGAGTAATGATGGGATTAACGTAGCCAAGAATAAGGGTGATCATAGTTCTGCTCCCATCATCGAAAGCTACTGCCGTTGACTTAATGAAAGAAAGAGTCGTTCTTAAATCCTCATCAGTAACAGATGAAAAGTTGAACTTGCAATTGTGAGATAGTGACATGGAAAGGAAAAAAAGAGATTTTACTAGATTTAACAGGATCCTGTATTAGAGGAGCAAAAGAGAATTAAACATTAAGATCATTAAGAAAAATAATTTCTTAGTAAAGGTTAGAAGAAGGTTTAGAATTTCCACGAATCTGCCATAGAAGAGTTCATTATATTAGTGTGAATATAATGGCGTTTAGCAGCACGTACCATCTAATTACGTCAATGTTTTGCGGCTTTGATTTGAATCCAATTAAGAACACAGCTATTTTGTTTGAACTTTCTGAAGACCTGATCACGCTTAGCCATAACCTTGCGGATATCTTCAATAATCAATGGCGCAGGAGATCATCTTAACCTAACGTTTTGAAAAGGCGCGTGTTTGGTGAAAAATGGTGGTTGGTGGTTTCAGCCTATTACTATTCCACTGCTGAACATAGGCCTCCCCCATAGATTGCCACAAAAGTTTGTAACTCATTTTGGGGGGATTATGCCATAGTCTTCACGCTTGGCTGGCGGGTTGGCAGCCACAGTTTATTTATTCAGATGTTCCAGAAAGATGCTACCGACTGGTTTTAATTTTCCCTCTGTCGAATTTTACGACACCCACGGGATGAGATGGAGTGGTAGATTCTCTCTAGCCGCCACCACACGGCGACTAATGAATACTGATGTTAAATTTCGTTACCTTATCGTCAAAACTAATTGCTTTAAATTTATCGCTCCAATCCAACAAGTAAACATCACGTTGAAGTTCCTCGATATTTACCCTAGCAAAATTACGCAGACGAACCACTACTGGCCTAGCTCAGAGGTTTAATTTTGTGGGAAGTAAATAACTAGTCATGCCGTAAGAATCCAGGCACTGGAAACTGTCCGTGGTGTGCAAAAATATCTTCTGAGGAAACTTTAATTAGGTCTATCAGTGAGTCAACAGAATTGAGGTTGTGATGAGTGGGTTCCAAAGAGAAATTGACTGAGTCAATGATTGTGCGTCGTTGACGTGACCTGGTATATTACACATGAAAGTTTATATATTCAAAACATTAATGTTTTGTATATAGATACTTTAATTTCATCATTTCATATTACAGCAATGTTACGAGTATTTATTACCTGTAAGGGCAGCTTTTCACGCTATCATTTTTACATGCCGTCACTGAACAAGCTGCCACACCCAAGTCCCGTCGAGAATAAGTACTAATGCCGTCCTTTACAAACGCTCTATAGTGAGGCACCTGAAATCTCAATAAAAATAACAAATAATTACAAAGGAAGATGAATAACAGCGACGAAATAATACGAAATATATTATTTTACATTTTGTCCATTAAAAATAATACCTCACAAATACGGGAGAAACGGCAGACAGTGGATTCTTAGTACTATGTTCACGTTCCCGTTAGCCAGTGAAAAGTAGCAGTAGAACACAGGTTTTCAGCATTTCGGATGGCTTGTGACCAGAGACCTAATTGACAGTAGTATTCCACGTAGACCTTGGTGGTGGCATATAGAATGCGCCTTTATATTTATTGGAGACGGGTGTAGGAGTCAATAGACCACAATGCCCACTTCCATCATATAAACTGTGTGCTCGGTTGGTACTTACAAAAACATTTTTCAGAAACAGTATAATAACTTTAATAACTTTAACATTCACCAACTTTTAGTACCATGAGAAGCATTTCTGCCGTTTTGATATTAGTTCATGCATGCGATTATACAAACACGACTTAACCACTGTTTTAACAAAATTTAAAAGATCTCTCTCTCATTCAGATTTTCAATGCTGGAAGAAATAACAATATTTGTTGATTATGACAAAGTTCAGTATTGTTAAAATTTCAGAGGATTTCATCGGACACAACTTTCTTCTCTTTATTATCTATTAATTACAATAAAATGCAGTCAAACAACTTTCAGTCAGGAAATTTGAAGGCTATATTTGAAGAAAAATCCTAAATTTCACAGTCGTCAAGTCATATAATAATGAGAAATGAGAAGAGATATTTTGTTATGGCCAACAAAACCAAATCCTAGATGCAAAGAAACTTTTAACAACAACATGGTTCTCTATCGCTGGCGCTTTTTCCGGTACAACTATGCATAAGCTATACAAATATTAGTTTAATCCGCATAAGCCAATCGCTCAGCCACTGCATCCAATGAATAACGGTTCATCAATCAACATATTATTAAATTATGAAAAAGAGGTTACTTACTTACCTTATAATATTATTAAATATACAACATGCTTCGCATGCACTGACGTGAAAAAGCAATTACATAGCACTGCAAGTAAATATTAAAATTTTATTTTTCTTTCCAAAATGACTTAACTCTTATTATTAAAACGAATGTAGTTCTAATAAGTACAGAACACCCGAAACACCTTATCCAAAAAAGCGCACGCAGTTTTTTTATAAAAGAAAGTGGCGAGACGAGCTAATACTCGTATTTAACTTGATGATAAGAGCAACGCCTGCCCAGAACCAATACCCAGATAATTTTTATGCGGCACCGCACTGCACCCGTCACCCTGAACCATCAGTTCTTAAGTCTTATCTGCACTAGCTATCACTGCCCTTGGGAGCGAAACGCAGTAAATTTTTGCACACTATTGCTTGACAGCAGAATAAATTCACTTCGATATACCAACATTAGCGGTATATCCGGCTCTATTAATAAAACTAAATTTTACGGATTTTGTGACGTTTATATTGACTACTTATTATCTAACATTTGGAGTGCTTTACAGCACCTAAGATGCTAGCTTTACCTTTAGCTTTTAATTATTATTTTTGATCTGATATACCCAGAATGAGCTTACTGTGTCATGAAGTCTTGCAGTGATATGCATTGTGTTTGATTTAATTTTAATAATAATAGGATCCCAAACCGGTGTTTGTGCCTTTTTAGTATTTTCACATATCATGCATTGACTAATTTAATGTATATTTAGTGTGTACAATCATATTGTGTGCTATAAATGTATTATTTAAAAGCGGTGATTTTTTTAACAAAAAACATTATAAATTAAAAAGTATAAACCCACCTGTTCGCCATCATTCAGTTTGAGCTTAACCCTAAACTTGCAGGAGACTTCTTTATCAACAAGGGTAAACTCTTGGAAACCCTCTACCAGCGGACGGCTGACGTGAGAGGGTAGTGACGGGTCACTTATTAGCACGAGACTATCTAGAGATTTAGGGTCGTCTATAATTGGACCTGGGTATACGTCTTTGACCTGAGAGGAAAAACAAGTATTTTTTTTTAAATGGCCATTATGAAGTAATTTATTTAAACAACATAAACATGTCGAATTTAACAATATTCGGTCGTTACTAATCCATGAATATAATGGATAATAGTTACATCGCCAGGATCCGCAAACAAAATGATGCGTAAAAGTAGGTACAACGTACAATTTCCAGCGATCTTTATAAAAATCCTTAATCCCTAAAGGTATATTTCTAATGTATGAGCAGTGGTAGTTGACTGTCAGAATTATGACATTTTTAAGTTTAATTGGGTCCTTCAGAACCGCAAATTTAAATATTGATTTACCACATTCTAAAAAAAAAGTAGATTAACAGCCGCCTATAAATATCCCACTGCTTAGCACAAGCCTCCTCTCATTTCTAAGTGGGTCTCCAAAAGCCTCTCCAAAATGAAATGAGACCTGTGCTCTGTAGTACAGATGTTAGTAAGTTGTAATTTTTCTTATATTTCCAAATGAGAAGACAAGCTATAAGTAAATATATGCACTAACCTTTCCCGGTACTTTTGGTACTTTAGACACCAGAACCCGCGTAGTAGGAACTCCTGGCATAATGCTGATCAACGCACCAGCTCGACCGGAATAAATACCCGAACCTGGCAGATTAAAAAAGTAACGTACACGTTGTGCTGTGATTTGTGTTTATTTGACAATAGAATTAATATAAAAAACAAGAGCTATTTAAGGTATTGCGTTACCTTTTAATACCCGCCGAGTCACAGTTCACTCGGCGGCCGTCTGTCGTAGAGTCTATTACGCTTGATAATGCCTCGTTTTGGGGCGAAACACGTGTCGTGTTCTCGACTTCAGTGGTGTATATTATCTAGTGGTAGTATTGTAGTGGTTGGTGGAGAGTACCTGGTGGCGGTTCCTGGTGGCGGTGTTAGTTTGCTTGTGCACGCTACTGAGGGAGGGCGGGTGGTGCACTTCAAAAAACTAGGTAGTATACACCATTTTTATATTTTGCATGCGGATCTTAGCAAAGTAACTTACTTTTCTTCATTATTAGTATTTTTACAAAAGTAGTAAAATGCAATCGCTTTTGCAGTTCACTGTTCGACATAGGCCTCTCCCAGGTAGGGAGGAGTTTTCCCTCCTCAGATTCTACTGTACGGTCTAACCTACTCACCGGTCTTATTAATAAGGGCTAGCATATTCGGCATTTCTCTACGACAGCCACAGGTATGTAACTAAATGATAGATTCTGTTACGCCGCAACTACACAACACTATTGACATTTAGCAGCATAAAATTAATTGTTGCTAACGTAAATGTCTTTCGATTTAATAAAGGAAGCAAAATATAGTGTTTCATAGATATCGTACGGTTATTGATGTATGGATATATTTTTTCATTGCATATATATGGTAAGTACAACGTCTGCCTATAACAAATGCTGTATTATGCAGAACATTTCTGTATAACACCACACTGCGCCCGTCTCCCTGAAACTTCAGTTCTTAAGTCTCATATGCGCAGTGATTACGCTAGCTCTCAGTGCCCTTCAAACCGAAACATTGTAATGTTTGCATTACTAATACTACTGCTAAACATTAGTAAACACTACTACTTCACGGGGTACTGATTCCTTGATGGAATCTTACCACTAGTAAATAAATTAATATAATATTTATATAGCACTATAATATTTTAGCAAATGATAACCGATTTTGCCGACATCGCCGTGGTTGGACACGGCCCTACCATACATCTGCCCATCAGATCTGCCTCAATTAATACGCCTTATAATTATTTTTGCTGTGGTAACATGTGTGTAACTTTGTGAGAATTAGACTGTCACCTTATTAATTGTTTGTCAGAATTTTATGAAAATTAAAATTGCACAGAACACAAACTTACCTGCGCTTCCCACTTTTACGTTGTTCGCTCCAGCCCCTAATAAGTTGACGTTCATAGCATAACTGTACGCCTCCTGAATTTGAACCGCTGCAATTTATTAATTTTCTTTTTATAACAACTCTCTTAGAACTTCTACTTCTATTTAGTAACCACTAAGTACGTTTACTTACATAAATAATAGCGAAAAGTGATCATAAACATTATCATAAATATTCCTAATTATAACACCATTCAACCTCAATTACCTTCTTTAATTTTTTTAAGTACGAGAACATTTATGTTATTGCTGATGATGACGATGATCAAGTAATACATGAAGATAATGCTTGGGTGATCGCACCACTAACAGTTTATTACTATTCTAAATGCTGCTTTACCACGTGCTCGGGATTGAACTAAGACGTAGTGAGTAAACCGGCATATCTGACAAATAAAAAAAAATTCTAGAAATTTGAAGTCCGCCAGATCACCATAGGGCAGCGAAGCGGATTATCGATAAGTCCAAAATACATACATACATAAGATCACGAGTGCATCCCATAAGGGGTAGTCACAGACTAGGCACTCACTGCAAAAACAGATAACTGCCACAATCCTCGTTTCACCAAAACAATATAATGCACTGGGCGTTATAGGCCCTACTCAAGTCATACGTCAGGGCGGCGATAACACCTGATATGCTGTAGAGCGAAAAATTAGTCGTGTTTTCTACTATAGTGGTATTTGTTGCTTAGTAGTATAATTAAAGTGTTTTAGCGCTACGCAATGGCGGGCGATATTAGCACAGTGAGTTTGCGAGTCACACGATTTCACGAGGTAATGCTCACCATTTTTTAAATTTGAAGTGAATCTTAAAAAAGTAACTTTGTTTCTTTCCTTTTCTGACTTCATTAATTTACTGTAGTACTGAATTTATTGGTTTTCTATTGAAAATTAAAATTTTCATAATTATAATTACATTTATTCATACAGACCTCCCCCACAGATTGCCTCCACAGTTTGTAGCTCTCACTTTTGGGTGGTTTTGCATTTACATAACATTTATTATTTTTATGAAATACATATTTTGTGGAACTATAGCTCAATATTTGAGCTTATAAGTTATGTTAATGAAATGAAATACTCACCAGTCAAATATGGCATCTCAGAGAACCACATAGTACTAAACACGACGTCAGTCAAGTTATGCTTCTCGACGACCTGCGCGGCGGGCACTTGAAACATCAAATCGAAGCAGATGAAGTGACCGAAGGTGACTCCGAAATCGGTGGTGAATATACCAAGGTCTGGCTTCAAGGCAGGCGTACGGGTAAACTCGCCAAATAGATTGATCTTACGATATCTGGAAATTAAGCGGTAAAATTCTCAATAATTTATTTTAAAATATGTATAAAAAAAAATTGACTAACTTTATTAGAATATAACCGTAGTTATGTTCGCCGTCGCGGCGGAAATCTGACACTTATTCATTCTGTGACTGTCGTTAGAATGGATATACTAAAATGCCTGCAAAATGTAATTGCATTCGACAAGTGGTAGAAATAAGCATCTCGAATAATGCCGGACCGAAAAACACAGACCGAGTCCAATATGCATAAAATTAAGCACTGCTGTAGCCAATCCACCAGCTGTGTGTGGTGCAACAGTAAATTACTAAGAGACTTATGATGATATGAAGTTACGCGGTGGTGGTAGGATTCCTATGCAGGAATCCGTCTAGGTAGGTACCACCTCAGGGCCAGTTATTCTGCTGTGAAGCAGTAATGTGCAAACATTACTGTGTTTCGGTTTGAAGAGCACTGAGAGCTAGCGTAATCACTGGGTATATGAGAATGATTAAGAACTTATGGCTCAGGGTGATTAACACAGCATCTGTTATGGGCAAACGTTGCACTTCACCAAAAAAAAAACGCGCAGATCAAGCGATTCGATATTATAATATTGGCATTTATAAAACTTATTAGAGCATTAATAAAACTAAATAAATTAGGTGTATCTTCTAACAGCGGATTTGAATATTTATTCTACCCTTTATCTTTGATAAATTGAACATAACATTGGCGATAAATGCTTTGAATTTTGACTATACTTTTAGTAGCGAAACCCGCCCAATTTTCTGTATATATACAATCATTGGATTGTGTTGGGTTTGACGACCGTATGGCCTAGTGATCCGAGTACCGGACTTCTACGCAGCAAATCCTGTGTTGAAACATTTGTGCAAAAACACGAATCGTTGGTTTGCGGGTCTGGTTAGGTTGTGCATGTAAAATTTATGTCCGTAAAATGCACTCTCGTTACAGGAGAAATTCTAGTGGCAACATACAAAAAAAAATGGATTTGATATTGTTACGTCACATAATTGTGTCTGTACTTCAAATATTACTAAATACTACTATTTACATCTAGTTTCTGGATTATTTAGCTATAACTTAGTTTATTTCGATTGTAATAACTGACAAAATTCCAGATTGAAATTAACTCTAAAACTCACACGAACAAAATCGACTCTTATACAAAGTCGACTCTTAAGACAAAAGATGAGATTACGCAGCCACTGCACGGTGATTTCTAAAAATTACCTGTCAATAACAGCACCAGTTCTGTCGAAAACAACATTGGTGTTAAATAAGTAAACTTTTTGCTCTGGACAATACTCTTCAGGCGCGTCTTTGCAGTCCATAACTTCTTGCACGTTTATCACCACGTACATTTGGTGTTTCCGAGCAGCTTCTGATATAGATACCAGGATCTGTTGAACAATGCTTTGATGAAAAATTCGTAAACATGATAATTACGGATAGAGCAGTAATAAATTAAGTATTGCCGGACTGCTAATGCCTGCGAAGTCATTATTTGTGCACCCAAATCATTGGTTATCGGATCTGATCCTTTTGTAATTGCCTCATGTCTCTGACTCTTACTCCGACTTTATCAAGAAACTAGTACCTCGACAATGGGAAAGAAATGAAGATAAGTGAATCCCTACGTTACTTAAGGTACTATAATATATCCTACACCGATACCATCTTCTGATTGTAAATCAAAAGCCGTCGCCGTGGTCGACTGCATTTTTTTATATTTTTTATAGATTAATGCACTAACCTCATCATATAAATCTGTCCTGAGAGCGGGGACCGGAAATTCCTTGAGAAGGCCGTGTATCGGAACTAATATACGGCGCTGTCCCCGTGTCAGAGTCATCTCGGGAAACACGATTATATCAGCATTCTGAAAACATGTAAAAATGTATTTGTTTTGAAATTAGTTGTTCTTGTAACAGGTATCAATCGTCTTGTCGTCGTATGAGTAGTGAAAACAATTGAAGAAATTGATAACTACTGCGATTGCCAGTGCGTTTTCCAAAATTAAGAAAGTATTCTGGAACCGCAGTTTTAAGATCCATCTGCGCATTCGCCTTCTTCAATGTTATATCTGGCCAATACACTTCTACATAAATCTGAGGCCTGGACTATTAAAAAGCATCTCAAAAATCGTATAGAGGCATTTGAGATGTGAGCCTACAAACGCATGATGTTAATTTCCTAAATTCTTAAGTCACTAACGAGGAATTTTTACAAACCATCAACCAGCTGATAGTTGCATATCTAGGAAAAGTGCTTAAGCACGACCGAAACGATCTGCTACACCTTATAACGATGGGAAAAGTTGTTGGAAAAAGGAAAGCTAGACGTAGAAAAAAGTCGTGGTTGCGCAACATACGAGAATAGACGGGGATTGCGAGTTCCGCCGAACTTTTATGTCTCACTAAGAATTAAAGAAAATATGCAGAACTAAGAAAAAGCCTTCACTAGTTTGAGAGGCACTCCAAGCAGAAGAAGACGCGATTACCAAGTCGCGTGCCAACCGCGCAAGTATCAAACAAAAGTAAGGGTCGTGGTAGTACAACACCATTATGATGATGTACACTTACCTGTTCCGCAGCCTCCTGTATGAGCTTCAAATAATTCTGAACATTTGTCTCGATGTCGGTCCTGACTTCGTACTCCACCACGGCGGCAATGTAACTGTCATCTTGAGGTGTTGATTTCTACGGAAACATTACCTATTCATTTATTTTCAGTAAGTACGAATAATAGTGATAAACAAGCGTACCTTCAGGTACCTAATTGGTTAGTGGTCTTTTTATTTCACATAATCTCGATTTTTAACAGACTTCACGAAAGGAGGAGATTCTTAATTCGCCTGTATATATTTTTTCTAGTATGTTCGGGCATAGCTTCATTGATTATGAACCGATTTTAATGATTATTTTTTTATTAGAAAGTAAATATCGTGAGGGTGGTTCCGTATAACTTTTCTGAAGTTCTGATGATGTGGAGAATCCATGAGAAAATCGTGAAACTCTGGTGCTGCTGTGTTGAAGTTTTTGACTAAATATTTTTTTATGAACGAATGAATTTTTAAATACGCAGGTTCAAACCCTTCGATGATTTCCTGCACCAGCGCTCAAACTTTTCTTGCTTCTGCCTACCCCTTTATATATGAGATATTATATGGGAAAAGGCGTGACTGTGTTTTAAATTATTAAACTTTGCTTAATCATACATATTGTAATAAAATTATGTTACTTTAAATAGAAACGCTGAACACGGTTCTGTACCGATGGTTATTCCCCTGAGAAATAGTATCAATGTATCGTGAGTAAACATCGTCGCGACGAAGGACATTACCCTCAACGCAATTGCAGAGCAGTGCAACAAAATTGTTACACTGAACTTAATTAATTAGGGCTCTTTTTATTTCGTATAAAAATATATTAATTTATACACATTAATAAAAATAATATATTTAAATGCAATTTACGTTTACATTTGTTTTACTATAATTTAATAAAGTAACCGTTAAAATGCAAGGACGCGCATAAAATACATTATGAGTAAAAGTTTCAGCCTGTAAATGTCCCACTACTGAGCACATTCACAGTCTCATTTCTGAGAGGGTTTTGGAGCTAGGAAGAATCCGCCACGCTACTCCAATGCGGGTTGGCGGACTTCACATGTCTTCGAAATATTTTTTATTCCTCAGACATGCAGGTTTCCTCACGATGTTTTCCTTCACCGCCGAGCACGTGGTAAATCAGCACTAAAAATTGCAATTAACAATTTTAGTGGTGCCGGCACCGAAAATCAAACCCAGGTCACTCGCGTACAATGAAATTTAAAGCGAGCGCCTAGCCCCTGAGCTACCACGACTCTTTTTTACGAGTACACTATCAATATTTTTGTATCAGAACTGAATAAACAATTCTTTATGCAAACATTTTCACAGTGCCATTGAATTTTTGATAAATTACGTTTGTGTTACGGAACAATAACAACAATACGAGTATAAAATGAATTTGTATTTAGATAATATTAATAATAATGAGTACATTTTTGAACAAAAATGTCTCAAAATCTAATACAGTTCACGTAATTCACATTTTTCTTAACTTTTGCACATGACTGTAATTATGGTTGAGAATTTATATAGATGTAAACATTCAGAGTGGCAGCAATAGTGAGAAAAACAGCCAGAGAATAGCGGAAGCAGAAATAATAAAGAGATAAATACATGAAAACCTTTCAGAGAATAGTAAAAAAGAATGATAAAGGAATCCACTAGATACCACAAATTAACTGAATGCAGACTAAAATACTCAGGGTTAGGCCTATAACAATCATTACGAAAAAAAATAATTCAAACACATTATAGAGAAATAAGTTCTCAATTTTTAACTACCAAAACAGTGTTACTTTTATTTAACTATATTGTTTACTGTCGGTGGATTAATATAAATTTATAAGTATGTAGTTCAACATTTCAGTTTATCCAGTCCACTGTTGAAGATAGGCCTCCCCCATAGATTGCCACAAAAGTTTGTAGTTCTTATTCTGGGGGGATTTTGCCAAAGTTGCCACGCTTGGCAGGCGGGTTGGCAACCGCAGTTCATTTATTCAGATGTTCCCGGAAGATGCTGCTGCCCATCTCCTGGTTTTAATTTCCCTCTGTCGACTTTTACGACACCCACGGGATGAGATGGGGTGGTAGATTCTCTTTAGCCGCTACCACACAATTTCCTACGTTGATCACAAGGAACATAGAAAATAGTTACCAAATCAAATATGATACTAACAAATAGAATAAATAAAGGAGAGAATGGGCAGCATTATCATTATTATAAAACCTGCAGCTGCCACGGGGACGAGGTACGCGAGTAACTTGAATTCGATCCTCGGTGCCGGCATCTAAAACTGTTCTACATATTCAAGTGGTGATTTACCACGTGCTCAGCGGTAAAGGAAAACACCGTGAGGAAACCTGTGTCTGAGGGAAAAAAATTCGAGACATGTGAAGTCCGCTGACTCCAAGTCCCAACTGTCGTTGCAGACTCTTCCTGGCTCCAAAATCCTCTCAGAAATGTGAGACACAGACGTCCTCTGTGAAAATTTAACTAAAGTATTGTATTATTACATTGTTAGTAACATACATACATAAGGCTAATAAAAATGTGTTAAAAATAGTCAAAGAATAGTTCAGTATAGTCGTATTCCGCCAATTACACAAAGAAGACGTTTGTACTATATTATATTTGTTATATGATTTTATTATATACTCATTACAAAACACAATTTCAGTAAAGATATGCACGAATGTGTCTGTCAAAAAACCCCAGTATTAGTTCCATACATTTTCATGTTTACAATTAGTGAATAAATTATAAGTGAATGACGAATGCTTATCAGAAATAAAAGTAACTAAGAATGTCAAATATTTCTGCATATTTTTAAATTGGCACAGTCGTTGATCGTTTAACTAAAATATCGGAAATGTATGCAAAATACATAATAAGTGTTCATATTGAAAATAAGATATTGAAAGTTAATTTTATGTGCGTTTTAAAGATCTTTAAACTTTACAATGCGTAAACATATAGTTACCTGTTCCGAATACAGCACGAAGCAAAGAAACAGTGATAACCTGCAAAACCACATTATCCACGGGAAATCGCTTTTAAATCACAAAACACTGGACAAAGAAATCTACCTAAATATTAAAAATCTAATAATGTTCAATAGAAATCTTAACTATTCTCACTTGATATCTTTCCAGTACGGGATCTCGTACGAAACTGAACACTGGTGCGTCGAAAAATACTTTAGATATAAATACAGTATGCTGAGTATTAGCGTACTAGGTATTTATCGATTGCGCGCTGCAATACGTAGTTTTAATAGATTTGCCTTAAATCTACAAACAGAGAACTTTTTTTCAATTAACCTATATTGTCCCACGGTTGGGGAAAGGTCTACCCATATCCTTCCATTGGTTCCTATTCGAGCTAATACTCAAAATTGACTTAAAAATCTCAAAATTTCAATAATAAATTGTGTACTATTCATCATATTTTCAATTTTGATTCCCGAGTACTACATAGCTTGTCTAAATACTAATGTATTCCTCTGTAGTATTTTTTTATTTTGGTATTGTTGATATCTAGTCAAGCATTATTTTTAACGTATGTATTTTTATAAATTTAACTTAAAATAAATAGGGATCAACAAAGATACTTTCCACTCATTTTACGCACCATTTCTTATACATAGTTATACGTCCGAACCTCTCAACATTATGTAAGTATGCACCCTCACCATGTTCTCTGCTGAACCCAAAGGTAGACTGGTAGAGAATGCCTCTAGGCATTAAGTCCGCCTTCTTATACACTTTTTTGTGCAAATAAACTTTAAATAATAAATAAATAAAAATTCCATTCAACAATGATTTGAAAATAGAAACTGTTTTTAATTTTTTAATTTCTTATCAATAAAACAGAACTGTTCACTATGTATGTGAAAGGATTACGAATCTAGTATTTTTATGAAATTGTAGTTCACAGATATTTATTTAAATACTGTGTAAAATTAGTCTTATTCTCATCGTTATACAGCAATTAAAATAGGTCTGGAATTCAACTCGTCTAATAAAGTTGTTAAAAATCTAATGTTGAATGCAGCTCAAAGATAGTATTGCAGTTGTTTTATAAAAAAATTTTTTAGTACAGGTATTAACAGTGATTTCTTAAATTTATATAAATTTTTTTTCGATATTACTTGTTAATATCATTTAGAATTTATATTGATGATGCTCGGATTTTAAGATTTTGATCTACTGATTCGCAAAACTTTAAATTAATAATTTACTTTCAGTTTATATGCTTTGTCGCTGATAGTACATTGAAACTTTGGCCGAAGCTATCGAACAGATATAAGATGGCAGTGGCATGGGAAAAGAATTCAAAAAATTGGATGTAAAGTCTGTCGTAAAAGTCGACAGAGAGAAAAAAACCAGGAGATGGGCAGCAGCGTCTTAGGGGAACATCTAATAATCGGTTCAGCAGTGGACTAGTGATGAAATGAAATGTAATATAAATAATTTATGACACAGACTTGTATAGAAACCGTAAATGGACTGGATATTACTAGTAATATTAGTCGAATCATAGCCGTTGTTGTTGAACACGTACCTTCCTAATGTTCACGTATAATAAACAACCAGCTAGCTGTGTGTGAGCCATTATTCGCTAAACACAAACATAGTAAACGCGCCATAAAGAAATGAATCATTTACATTATTTTGTGTATAGTATCTATATATATATATATATATATATATATATATATATATATATATATATATATATATATATATATTATAACATTATTTTATATTATATTTTTATTATATTTTGTTCCTACATCAAAATCTCACCACTCCATGGGTTGACTGGGACAAAATCCCTGAAGGCATTAAGTCCGCCCTTTGTATCCTTTCTTTGTGAGAGAAGCAATGAAGATGAGAATGAGAAGAAGCCGTGGTAGTGTAGAGCCGTAGTAGCTCAGGGGCTAGGCGCTCGCTTTTAATTTCATAGTACGCGAGTGACCTGGGTTCGATTCCCGGTGCCGGCACCACTAAAATTGTTACTTGCAATTTTAAGTGCTGATTTACCACGTGCTCGGCGGTAAAGGAAAACATCGTGAGGAAACCTGCATGTCTGAGAAATTAAAAATATTTCGAAGACATGTGAAGTCCGCCAACCCGCATTGGAGCAGCGTGGCGGATTCTTCCTAGCTCCATAACCCTCTCAGAAATGAGAGGAGGCCTGTGCTCAGTAGTGGGACATTTATAGGCTGAAACTTTACTTTATTTTACTTTACAATGAAGATTTATAAAAAAATTATAATAACAACCATCTTGTAGCGATAACCATAACAAATAGTATAAACCTTTGTTTTTCAACTTAATGGAAACGACAAGAATAAAAAGACAGTTAATTACAGTAAGTGGAACTCGGGGAAATCCCCCTGAATAGTTAACTTGCTGCATCGGATTACAGCGGCTAATGGGATCATGGCCACTTATGTTTTGATTTGTCATAATTTTATCAACTTGGTTTTCCTCATGTCAACATCAATCATGAGAAACTGCATTATATGGAAAATATTGAGTATTTTATTTGATATTGTTTTTTTTTTACTGCAGAAAAGGGCAAGACGTGCAAAACGTTCACCTGATGGTAAGTGCAACGTCCGAATAGTAAATAGCACCACACTGCGACCGTCCCCCCGAATCGTGAGTACTTAAGTCTCATATGCCCAGTGATATACACTAGCTCTCAGTGTCCATCAGACCACTTTACGGCAGAATAACAGGCACGGGAAAAAAGATGAATATTTAAGAGTGATGGTGATATTACTCGGAGCATTAACGACATTGACGAAAGAAAATATCGTAAGGAAACTTAAGGTATTTAGGTCGTCAAATAATTTAAAAAAAACTTCGTCGTTGCACACTGGAGATGCATAGCTGAGGTAAAAATTAATCAAATGCCTAGCAGTAGAATGCTAATATTGATTTCATTGATACTCCGTGTAAAACTTTGACTTGCACTCCTAACCGATTGGCGACCATGGCGGCAACTTTCAAGTACTGATAGAAGCTATCAAGTGCGCAGGGGATATCAGAGTGCCACACGTGTACACGGAGGCACGGAGGCATGAGTCGCTGTGTACATTATTGAAAAAATTATTGAAAAAAAATTAGATAACTGAATAG
The DNA here is from genome assembly GCA_019845155.1 of Luehdorfia chinensis. NCBI lineage: Eukaryota > Metazoa > Arthropoda > Insecta > Lepidoptera > Papilionidae > Luehdorfia > Luehdorfia chinensis. The sequence continues at coordinate 6,417,143 of JAHVAK010000025.1, read as the reverse complement.
TGTATAATTGAGAATATTATTGTAAACAAAAAAAAAGTAAAGTTTCAGCCTATAAATGTCCCACTACTGAGCACAGGCCTCCTCTCATTTCTGAGAGGGTTTTGGAGCTAGGAAGAATCCGCCACGCTGCTCCAATGCGGGGATCGAACCCAGGTCACTCGCGTACTATGAAATTTAAAGCGAGCGCCTAGCCCCTGAGCTACCACGGCTTATATATTATTGTAAATTTAAATTTTACTATGTTTCTTCTGCTATAGTGATCATCAAAATTGTTTCATTTATTTTTGAATGACTAGTAGAGCAAATTGTATTCTATTCTCGACCTTAGTCGAAGTCTATGTTTCCAATGGACTTTGATATTTTAATGCTCGTTATCTATTTGATACGTAAATGGTCCGACTGATGACAGTTTCAAACTCCGCTATCTCGATGAAGTATGTATGAAGTAGGATCATATCTACATCTAGCTAGTTGTTTATCATACGTGAACATTAGAAAGGTTCATGGACAACCACAGCGGCTTTGATTCGACCAATATGACTGATAATATGCAGTCTACGGTTACAGTTACGGTTTCTATACAGGTCTGTGTCATTTCTGAACCTCATAGATTGTCACAAAAGTTTGTAGCTATCATTTTGAGGGGATTTTGCCATAGTTGCCACGCTTGACAGACAGGTTGCCAACCGCACTTTATTTATTTAGATGTTCTAGGAACACGCTACTGCCCATTTCCTGGTTTTTTCCTTCTGTCGACTTTTACGACAGACTTTACATCCAATTTTTTGAATTATTTTCCCTTGCTTGATTATTCTTGTCTATCAGTCAATTGTTCCTCACATTTGAAATGTATTGTTTTAATTTAATTTGTGTTAAGTTTATTAATTTCCTTCTTTGTAATTACACTAAAATATTATAGAGATATTCTGTTTGTATGATTTTAAACTGTGGGTTATTTAGAATAACTTGAGGTGTATTCACAACTCCTTTTCAGACAAATAATTTGTTCTCAACGTGATGTACCCTCCATAATATACTAAAGTACACGTATATGGGTACACGTGTCATGCTCACGCTATTTTATATCTGTTCGATAACTTCGACCGAAGTTTCAATATACTATCAGCGACAAGGGTACATATAAAATGAAAGTCAATTATTCGTGTTTATTAAATAATTATACAAATATAATTTGAACTCAGGTTTTGCGAATCAATAGATTAATAGCTTAAAATCCGAGCGAAGAGAGCATCAATATAAATTCTGAATAATAATAGTATGTTCCTCTAAATGGTATTAACATGGTTGGTTGGTTTCCTGTATCGTAGGGTGGGATTCTCCTGTGTCGTGCGTACATTGTTTTAGAATAATAATAATTATTCTAATTTATTAATTAGTTTAATAATTTTTAGCAAAAATACTCAATGTTGGGATCGAATCTGAGCAGTCTGGTCGTCAGACCAGCACGTTACAGCAAAGGCTACTGCATCGCTGCCTAAAGAAAGTTATATATAAAGTAAGACTGAAACTTTGAAAGCGTTTTTCTCGGAATTGACTGGCTAATTGGTCTTTTTATTTTTGACAATCGATAAGTCTTACTATACTGTATACTGTATAGCTGAAGGTCGCTGTTAGCTTTCTTGGGTTTTACAGTTTTTGTTTATTTTCAGTAAAAGCAAAAACTAAACTATTACCTAACGTCATATTATTAGTACCTACGTTTCTTTCTTAAGTGCTTTATTTCGCGTTATTTTTTTTTTAAATTTTGTTTTTGTTTTGCTAAAAGATAACCAAAATTATTCTAAAATGTATTACGATAGACCTTTCAAAAGTTGTCATTGCAATAAAGTAAAAACGTTTATACATTACGATTACTATTTATGGGCTTAAGTTCTTCAAAAGAAGAATAAAAATGTTATTATACTTTAAATAATTCTCGGGTACTAGTTATTATAGAACAGAATTTTGATCTTTCTTGTCTGTTACGTGGTTCAATAAGTTTTTCAATCGAATATGTCGCTACTGGTGAAACTGAGCGAACGGGCGACTAACCAAACCTTTGTTTCATAGTTTCATATAGCTGTACACTGGACATTTTTTTAGTAACTGTTTAATGTACAATTAAGAAACTGTACATTCGTTACATGGAGAAAATATTACCACTTGTTAAAAAAACCCGAATCACTCATTGAGTTAATGTGTACGCTAGTATATTACATTAGACTTCAATTGCATCACTAGCCGCTGGGGCGCCACACGGGTGGAGGGAGTGGCGGGACTCAGAGCCGATTGAGCGTAGACAAATCGAAATGCGAAACAGCGCACTTTAGTTGGGAGATGGCATCTCGCCTCACGTAATTATTTTCGGTAAAACGTGAAAAAAAAAAAAATGTAGAGCTGTAAATTGGGCAGGCGTTGCACTTACTATCAGGTGAAAGTTTTCATCGGCGCGTCCCTTTCTCCTGTAAGAAGAAACAGGGACACATTCCTACGTTTACATTTCCTCTAATTACTCTAGGACTAGGTTGACGACCGCGTGGCCTAGTGGTCAGAGTACCTGACTTCTAAGCCGCGGGTCCTGGGTTCGAATCCCAGCCGGAGCCAACATTTGTGCTGAAACATAAATTGTTGGTTTTCGGCTCTGGTTGTAGTGTGATTGTCCTCGTGTTTCTGACACTGCATCCTAGCCTACCTCCAGGTCTTATCGCATCAGCGTTACATCGGGTACGGGTTGGTTGGGACGAGTCGGACGCGGCGGCACCAGTTGCCGGACCGAGCTCAGCTTCGGACATGGAGGTCGTAGAGGCCTAATGTTCCCGTTCCTAAAAGTCCTCCAGCGTAACCTCAACCACTGCCGCAATGCTCAGCATCTGCTTATGCAGACCATTGCGGAGTGGCGCGTTGCCCTTGCAGTGTTGGCGGAGCCTCACATAGTTCCCGACCACTCTCGGTGGTTCGGCGACGATGCGGGTTCCGTAGCCATCTACTGGGGGGGCGGAGAGGGTGCTCCACCCTACGCCCTATTGGGAAGGGGGCAGGGCTTCGTTGCAGTGCAATGAGGCTCCCTGGCCATAGTGGGCTGCTACGTCTCTCCCAACAAGTCCCTCGCCGACTACGAGGAGTACTTGGACAAGGTTGCGGATTGCATCCGGGGATGTCTACCTTGTCCGTTGATCGTCTTGGGAGACTTCAATGCCCATTCCAGGGTGTGGGGGAACTCTCGGGACGATCCGAAGGGAGAGACCGTACAGGAGTGGGCGGCTGGACTGGACATCCGACTAGTGAATCGGGGGCCCGTAAGCACATGCGTACGGTGGCACGGGGAGTCGGTCGTGGATCTCACTTGGGCGACTCCCCCTGTAATGCGTATGCTTTTGGGCTGGCGGGTCGCGGAGGAGGTTGTCACGCTCTCTGACCACCGCCACATCGTATTTGATGTCGCACTCCGTCGACCCAACACAGGCTGCAGTCGCCGAGAAGGCAGCCCACCGCGTCGTTGGTGTCTCAAGCGGCTAGATCGACACAAGCACGAAGCCGCCGCCATCGTCGCGTCATGGCCAGAAATAGACGAAGAGGTTCCGTCCGATCCCGAAGTGGAAGCAAACTGGTTCCGGGGCACAATGACACAAATTTGCGATGCGTCGATGCCCCGAACCGGACGCCTCAAGCACAGGGCGGTGGTCGGCAGAAATCGCACGACTTCGCGCGATCTGTTTGCGGTGTCGGCGCCAATACACTAGGGCCCGGAGGAGAAGGCGAGCTCCGGCTGAAGAGACAGCCAGTCTCTACGGGGCTTACCGAGCGGCTACAAAGGCGTTACAAATCGCCATTGCAGACGCCAGATCTCGGTCCTGGGATGAGCTCCTGGAGAGACTCAACGAGAATCCGTGGGGGCGTCCATACCGAATGGTGTTGCGTAAACTTCGGCCATGGACGCCTCCGGTGACGGAGACTCTAGATCAGTTTACTGTAATTCTAAATTGTCATGTAATAAGAAACTGAATGCCAGCAGTAGTGTCGGCTATGCTGAGCGGGGACACGGCGTGGAGGGCCGTAGCCAATTTCTGCGAGACCGTAATGGTCCAGAAGGTAAGGAAGGAGAGAGGACAGATCCCTCTCGGAGACGACGCCACCGAGGCAACGGTGGGCCCCGTCACGACCCTCCTATAACTAACTAACGGTGTTCCCCTACCACAAACGGGGCCTTCGGGACACCCGAACGCCCAGTAAAGCGATCTCGGGGAGGACGATGACTCGATGTGGTCTCGAGTCATCGTGATAGCACCGAGAGAGTGCTGGGGGCAGCGCGTACTGTCCCCGGGTCGGTCTATATATATAGCGATGCGTTAGAGGGGCCACGGTTGCGTTCCGAACGGAGATCCCGTGACCCCTCTTAAGCGCTGATGGAGGCCACCGTGGGGTTTTAGTCGATAAGAGTCCGACATAACCCGGCTGCCCCCCTGGCTAGTCGGGTATCCATGCAGAATTTCCCCACGTAAAAAAAAAGGTTGGGACGAGTGAGTGCCTCTGTGTTTGCGCGTACACTTGTGGCACTATAATATCTCCTGCGCAGTTGATGGCTCTCGACAGAAGTCGGCAGTTGTCGCCGTGGTCGAAATCGGCTAGGAGAACATAACATCATCATCATTTACTCTAGGAATATTTCTGTCATTCATCATCATCATCATCACTTCAGCCTACCATAGTCCACTGTTGAACATAGGCCTCCCCCATAGATTGCCACAAAACACGGTCCTGAGCCACCTGCATCCATCGACTTCCTGCAAAACCGTGTAGATTGTCGCTCCATCTAGTGGGGGGTGGCCTTACACTGCGTTTGCCGGTATGAGGTTGCCACTCGAGAACCTTTCTTCCCCAACGGTTATCGGTTTTCCGAGCTATATGGCCGGCCCATTGCCAATTCAGCTTCCTTAGGGCTATGTCGGTTACTCTAGTTCTGCCGCGGATAACATCGTTACGGATTTTATCTCGCAGAGAAACTCCGAGCATAGCCCTTTCCATAACTCGCTGAGCGATTCTGAGCTTCCTCATGCGACCTGCAGTGAAGGACCACGTCTCGGTTCCATTGTCATCACTGGCAACACGCACTGGTTGTACACTTTTGATTTGAGGGATTGAGGTATACTCGACGAGAAGATGTTACGCAGTTTCCCGAACGCTGCCCAGCCGAGTTGGATCTGTCGATTGACCTCTTGGTCGAAGTTGGACCTACCTAGTCGGACAATCTGTCCTAGGTATACATATTCGTCAATAACTTCGATCGTTCGTGTTTTGTTCGATTGATCGTAGTGTTCCCAACAATAACCGGTATAGGTGTGACATGCACGTTAGACATGATCTTCGTCTTGTCCATATTCATCTTAAGACCTACCCGTTGGGAGACACTATTGAGGTCACTGAGCATAGCGCTAAGGTCCTCCAGCGATTCTGCCATTATGACTATGTCGTCGGCAAATCGAAGGTGAGTGATGTATTCGCCATGGATGTTGATACCGTATCCTTTCCAGTCCTGTAGCTTGAAAACATTTTCCAATGCAGCGGTGAAGAGTTTCGGGGATATTACATCACCGTGTCTTACACCTTTTTGCAATTGGATCGGTTTCGTACTCTGGTTCTGTACTCGGATAGCCATCGTAGCATTGGTATACAAGCACGGCATCACATCGATATACCGACAGTCAATTCGGCACCGCTGAAGCGACTCTAGCACCGCCCAAATCCGTTATTATGAAATAATATATTAAATTATTTTATAATAACGGAATTTATAAATGTATACGTATTTATATGTATATTTATATTATTAGTTTATTATATTATACTTATGTGTCACTTATGTTTTACTTTTTTTTTGTCTTGTATTGCTACACCTTTTTCAAAATCTCACCACTCCATCCGGGTTGACTAGGAGAAAATGCCCTAAGGCCGCCCTTTGTATCTCTTGTATATAAGGGAAGGAATAAAGATTTAAAGTAAATAAATGAATTATATATTAAATTGCATTGTTTTTAAATAGTAATACCTGAAGGTATTTTTTAGTAATTTAAAAGTTAAATATTTGCTAATAATTGTAGTCTAAAGCCGAACAATAAAAATTATTAGTTTTTATTTTTTTAACTGATCTTAACATTTTGAACACTTTTTGTACTACTTTATGTATAATTAAAAAATATACATATAATTAATAATAGATCATCCAATAGACATAGAAAAGTCTAGTAAACGTTTGCATGATTTTTTGTACTTATTTCATCACCCTTAGCTTCATTTTCCTTTAGTGTAAATACAAAATAACGGGCACAGTTTTATTGAGTAAACTGGCAGTACCAAAAGTATTACTGTTTATTTCATTAAAATTTTTCAAACGCTTTGATTCAATAAAAACAAAAATTCTTAGTTTTAACAATTCTAATCGCTAAAATTGCATCATTAGAGAATCTCCCCTCGTCGTCGCTTGAGCAGTAAAGAAGATGTCACACTGACTTATTCTAAACCACCTTGAAAACTCGCTAATACTATCGGAAGCTATCTACTCCGCAAGAGATATAGTGATACAAGTATACGCACGAACACAAAGACCATCACGCGTCCTAACCTACTCGGGCCCAAAACAAAATTAAATAATGACTAGGTAGTACTTATGTATATGTAGAATTGTATGGATGTGTTTATATATGTATGTATATTTTATTACTATCTATGTATATATTATTATTATTTTCTAAAGTTTTTTTATCTTTTTCAAATGTTTGTTGCACCGCCTGTCATATGTTTCTCTCTGCTTAGCCCTATGGTTCACTGGGAGAGAATGCCTTCAGGCATTAAGTCCGCCATATGTATTATTTGAGTGCATAGAAGTTTAAATAAATAAATAATAGTACTAAGTTGACTGCTGGATGTGCTGGATCTCTACGCCGCCTCGAATGTTCTTCTTGAATTGTGCCGTGGTCACTGGGGATATACTATTTTGCCAGGCCGTTAAGTCAGGTACAATCCTACCGACTTCGCATGTTAAGTGAGAGGTCGCAGGGACGGTTTAAAAATAAACTTTATTTCAATTTTAATCCTAACAGTACAGCTGGTAGCTTACAACTAACTATTTTAACGAATACGATAGCTTATATACTACTTTGAGTACAATGCTCCTATTATCTCGATATGTTCTTAGGCGAAAAAGGGTCCAATGAATAGGCGCCCTTTCACTGAGTCTTTTGAATACATTTAGTACTTTAGGCGTGATGCGTTTTCAAACAAACAAACAAACAGACAGACAGACTTCTATTTCTAAAAATGGTAGAAGTGTATTTACTTACTTATTTTTAGCCTCCCTCAATCATTTATTTCGCAAAATTTTAAAATGTACAGACACGTGAAGTTTACATATTTATTAAAGGTATGTACAGATTGTTAACAAATTTAAAAATTATTTCACATTTTATTCTACATATATTACATAACATATTATACAGACTCCATGTTTTAAATTTCAACAAATGACACGAGTAGCTTATGATAACTAAAGTATGAAATAAATGCTTTGGTTTGGATTTGATCAATACATCTTTGAAATACAGCGTCAATTACTGTTTTTTATATTGTTGTCGAGCTAATGAGAGCAAAATCTACGAAGAAATCGAAGTTTTGGGAGAATTATACAGATATAACATAAAAACAATCCTGTATGATATCTCATTCTCTGGCGGGCTTAATCCTTCAGATGTATTGTTTGTCTCTTTTTAGTGTCGCTTTTTCGTTTCATCGAGTTTTAAATCAGAGCACAACATCAGAAGTTTTTACTTTAATTTAAAAAAATAAAATTTTTTGTACATATTGCGTTTACAATTACACCTTTACACAATTTGAACTTATATTTATAATAACATTTTTTTATTCAAAGTATGCACAACATGTGCACGTAAAAATATATTGTGTATTCCACTATGCGATTTAAGTGTTTTGATTCGACTGGACGGCCGTGTAGTGGGCGGCTTAAAAGAATATTTTTTTAGTATTCTTTAAAACAAAAGAATACTAGCAATGCTATAATAACATTACAAAAATTTCTGTTAACCACTCCAACTAAGCGTAAAAGCTTGTACGAGGTGATGGTTCACAACAACAGTCGAATGGCGGGCTCGATATTGCGATGTCATCTTTCACATCTCTTCCCGTGGGTGTCGCAAAAGTCGACCGAGGGAAGCAGCATCTTCCTGGAACATCTGAATAAATAAACTGCGGTTGCCAACCCGGCTGCCAAGCGTGGCAACTATGGCAAAACCCCCAAAATGAGAGCTACAAATCTTTGGCAATCTATGGAGAAGGCCTTTGTTCAACAGTGGACTAGTAAAAAGTTGAAATTATGATGATGATGAGACGGGGGAAGCGATGTTGCTGATCCTTTTTTAAAACTTTCACGTAACTTTCAGTTTGTCCGTTACTTGCGGAGTGATATTTCAGCTTGTCTGTTCAGCGATGATTTCGAGCGAGTCACTTCAACATACTTTCATACGCGCCTTTTTTCTACATAAGAGGTAGGCAGAGACCACATCCGCTGTCCACTTTTCGCCCCCGCTGGAAACGAGACGTGACGGGCGAACCACGTCGTCACCATTTTGGTAAAAGTCAAAAAAATTTTTACTCCCCATCGCGTTCCCACGAGCAGTATAGTGACGGCTTAGATATTATTATATTATTCTGTACGAAGAGAAGCTGCCCGTACAATACACCTCGCTAGGAAAGAGGTAGGTGCTATTCTACTCTGCCGGACAGGTGTCCGATAGGTATCGGCCGGAGTCACTTCAAGGGAGTTGTAATCGAAATAATCCAAGTTAACCAACTGCAGATGATATGTTGTAATTTATTGAATGTTGGCACTAAGAAACATACAATTGACCTTACCCATCCCAACGAGGAACCTGACAATACGATCCAAAGAATAATGAATGCTGTGCCAGTGTCACAGAGACAATACTTTTTTTTATACTCTTTATTGCACACATTAAAGAAAAAAATACAATATTACGGAAGCTAAATATGTACAAACGGTGGCCTTATTGCTAAACAGTGATCTCTTCCAGGCAAACCTTCGGCATACTTAAAATAAGGTTATCAGCCAGCCTTGAGTGTTTTTCAAGTCAGTTCACAATCAGAATATATCGAGGCTCGAAAACTATTATTTTTGCGTTGCAGGATCGTAGTTTAAAATTTAGATAATACTCAAACAGCTGCGACAGGGATTCATAACTGTGACTTCTGAAACTTTTTTATAGGATAAAGTGACTTGACGAGTAAAACGTTCCAACTGATGGTAAGTGCAACACCTGTGCATAACAGATTCTGTGTCACCCAGAACATTTCTATGTGGCACCACACTGCGCCTGTCCTCTTCAAAGATTAGTTCTTGAAGTCTCATATGCATGGGGATTGCATTTGCTCTCAGTGTCCTTCAAACTGAAACAGCAATATTTGCACACTTGCTTCACGGCTGAATAACTGGCCCATGGTGGTACCTATATAGACGGATCCTACAAAGGAATCCTACCACCAGTAAATTCCTTTTAGATACTTTCTATACTTTTGCCTTTTAAACAAATACGTTATATTCTTTAAAATTAAATAAATATATTGTATATAAAATTATTTAAAATCATAAGATCCGTCAACGACTGTATTACAAACTACCAGTAATAAATATACATTTATAATTATAAAATTAACAAAAAAAATAGAAATGATGTAAAGTCACACATTTAATCTGTTCTAATCTCATTCTTTTCTTTTGCAGCCTGAACTACTGTTCAATCCTTCTTCTGTGCTGCCTTAAAAATCCAGTCTTCTATCTCCAAATAGTTTTCCAAATCTTCTTCTGTTGGTTCCTTATTATAATCTACATCTCGTTTGAAAATTCTTCCCCACACTCCGAACACAACCACATCAGTTTGTGGTGCGTTTATTTTGTACTTGATGTACTCTTTTTTTCCTTTTAAATCCATATCCAAGTTATTTTCGCAAGTTTCAATATCTTGCGTAGCAACCTCTGAGATATCCACGAATGTATAATTTTTAGGTCTTATAGGAAATTTGTCATTTCTGAACGATATTGGATAATATACGACATTATCGCATAGAAGAGAAGTGTTGTAGTGGAGGCGATGCGTTGTCATCTCGATCTCAAGTACCTCTATTTCCACATTGTGTTCACTTTCGTTGAATCTAAAATATTCAAAGAATTATTAAATTAGCTGTCAATTCTTAAAATTATGTATATTTGGATGGGATGGGGTGGTAGATTATCTTAAGCCGCTACCACACGTAAAAGTAAAAATATATATATATATATATATATATATATATATATAAAATAAAACAAATCATATATTATGATACCAATGCTCATAAATGTAAATAATTACATGACAAACGAATATAATGGTAGCAAAAACCAGTCGACATAATATAATAAGTATTGTATATAAAAAGTGTTGCTGAACTGATTTTGTTCCGGATCTCTCATTTCGTGCATTTCTAATATGTTCAACTCAGCCGGGTCAACGTTGGGGCGAGTAAGTACCCCTGTTTGCGCGCACACTTGTGGCACAATAATATTTCCTGCGCAGTTGATAACTTTCGACAATATTCGGTAGTTGTCGCTGTAGTTGAAAATCAGCCAGGAGGACATCAATGTGTGCTATATAAGCAAGGAACTCCAGAGAAGTATAGCCCGAACAGTAAAAGAAACGCCATTATAATCAATGAAATTAAGTGGGACACTAATGTAAAAATTAGACGAAGGACGAAGAATCCTATCATGATTTAATGAAGGTACTGAAACTTTTCCTGGAGGCAAGAGAGAAGAAGTGACAGCGTTCAAAATGGAATAGAAAACAAATAGAATTGTAGTGTGATGCCTTTGTAAAATAGTGAGCCATTTAAGGAGAATACGATATTTTAAAAATGGTCATACTCGTGCTTACGAAGACCGAAAGCAAATCTATTGCAGTTGTTAAGAATGCACTCTTGTGTATTAAGAAGATCTTGATTTAGATCCAATAATTTACGAAGTATGAATAAAACTGATAAATACAGTACACGTAGGTTAAAAAGTGCTAATAGTCTAGTGGGTTACGTACGGACTGCGATAGGTGACCCAAGCCCGCCATTCGACTATTGTCCTAGCAGAAGCCTTTTAGTTGGAGTGGAACATGATTAACAGGAATATTAGTAATATCAAAAGTAGCATTGCTAGTATTCTTTAAAAAAATAGGTTAGACTTCGACTTAACAAAAACTGTCAAAAATATAAACTGTTCATTTAGTCACTTTTCAATTGCAATATGCGAAATTAAATAGCACTTTTAGATTATTATTATTTTGAACAGACTGGAACAACTTGCGATATTACGAAGATGTCTTTTTCATCTGTTTTAATAATACAATCACAATATGCTTCTATTCTTCACTTCGTATTAATGAATCAATTTATTAATTTTTTTTGCACTCACAAAAAAATGTACAAAAAGGCCGACTTAATGCTACAGGGCATTATCTGCCAGTCTACCTTCAGAAGCAGATAGGATGTAGTGGTTGACAAATCAAAATATAAAAAAAAATTAGGTCAGATTTTCAGAAGGAACTAATCTATGATAATGGTTATAATAACAACGGTATTATGTTAACTTCCACGCCGCAGGACCTGGGTGCGAATCCCAGCCGGAGCCAACATTTGTGCTAAAACACAAATTGTTGGCTTTCGTTGTGTGGTTGTGTTGTGATTATCCCCGTGTTTCTGACACTGCATCCTCGCCTACCTTCGATCTTATCGCATTAGCGTTACATCAGGCGGGTAGGTTGGGAGGAGTGAGTGCCTCTGTTTTTGCGCGGACACTTGTGGCACTATAATATCTCCTGCGCAGTTCGTAGATCTCGATAATATTCGGAAGTTGTCGCCGTGGTCGAAATCGATCAGGAGAACATCATCATAGAAATACTCCGAAAATAACAATATTACTAATAATTACACAATATTTAAGCTTCAAGATATACATAAATTGACATACTTATATACACAAATAATTAATATGCATACAATGCATGAATACATAGATAGATACACATACAACAATATCACCAGTTTCCAATTCAAAAAAAAAATAGATAGAGCTAATACATTCAGTAAAATATTGAGTATTATATTCAGTAAAAAAAAGTAGAACTTTATAATGAACAGAAGAAATTTGTGGTATTACAAGCTATTCCTGCAGTGTAAGGTAGTGGTTCCAAAGCAATCGTTTGAAGTAAACCTTGCTGGTAGTAGTGCAGATGTCGATTGGCTGTTCGTTCCAATATCGGATGGCAATTGTGGTAAAAGAATAGTCAGTCAGAAAGGTGCTTAAAAAGTTATTTTTTATAATTTAACTAGAAATTTACTTGTGAACAGTAGCTTCGACTTTTGATAAGAAAAGGAGAATAGATATTAGTCGAAAGCGACAGAAAAAGCTGGGATTGTTTATCTTGGGAAGTGGGAGAACAAATGCTTTTCGTCGAAGTGAAAGAAAATCTCCAGTGAGTAGTGAACAATTAATTATGTGAGTAATGATAGGAGTAACGTAGCCTACTGCCGTAGGGTTAGTGGAAGAAATAGTTGTTCTTAAATCCACATCAGTAACAGAAGAAAAGTTGAACTTGCAATTGGGAGATTGTGGCATGGAAAGTAAAAAGAAATTTTACTCGATTTAAAAGGAGCCAGCATTAGAGAAGCAGAAGAGAACTGAACATTAAGATCATTAATATAAATCATTTCTTGGTTAGAAGTAGGTTTGCCTACTCCAATCGTCCGGAGGAATTTCCACGAGTCTGCCGTAGAAGAGTTGATTGTATTAGTGAGAATATAACGGTGTTTAGCAGCACGCACCATCTGATGACATCGATTTCTTGCGGCTTTGAATTGAGCCCAATTGAGGTCGCAGCTATTTTGTTTGTACTTTCTGAAGACCTGATCACGCTTAGCCTTGCGGATATTAACGTAGCATTTTGAAAAGGCGCATGTTTGGCAAAAAGCTTATGAATACTGGTGTTAAATGTCGTTACCTTGTCAACAACACTGCTTTAAATGTATCGCTCCAATCCAACAAGGAAATAACACGTTGAAGTTCCTCCACGCTTAGCCTAGCAAAATTACGCAAACGAACCACTACTGGCCTAGCTCTAGGAGGTTTATTTTTGTAGGCAGTAAACAGCAGGTCATGCCGAGAGAATCCAGGGACTGGAAACTGTCCGTGGCTCACAACAAGATTTTCTGAGGAAACTACAATTAGGTATACCAATGAGTCATCATAATTGAGGATGTGAATTGGACTCAATAATCGTGAGTAGTTCACGCGGCCTGTTTTTACATCATTATTATCCCACATTAAAGTATATATATACTTTCATTTCATTATTACATATTACAGCAATGTTTTTTATTACCTGTAAGGGCAGCTTTTCGGGCTATCATTTTGACATGCCGTCACTGAACAAGCTGCCACACCAAAGTCGCGTCGAGAATAAAGACTAATGCCGTCCTTTACAAACGCTCTATAGTGTGGCACCTGAAATCTCAATAAAAATAACAAAAAAAATACAAAGAAAGAAGAATAACACCGACGAAATAATGCGAAACATATTATTTTACATTTTTCCCATTTATAAAATGTGTGCCACGCGGCAAATTACAACCAAAAGATAGGCAGCAGCATCTTCCTGGAAAATATTCATGTGGCCATCAATGGAGGAGGTCTATGTTAATCCGTGGAATATTAATAGGCTGAAATGATGATGATGATGTCAGTCGGAACATTTTTCAATTCTAAAAGGACTGATTGCATTCTTTCGACAAAGCCCTTGCGTGCCACCTCACAAATACGGGAGAAACAACAGACAGTGCATTCTTACTACGTTCACGTTCCCGTTAGCAAGTGAAAAGTAGCAGTAAAATGCCGGTTTTCAGCATTTCGGATGGTTTGTGACCAGAGACCCAATTGACATTGATGTACTATCCACGTAAACCTTAGTAGAGGCAGACAGAATGCGCCTCTAAATTTATTGAAGACGGGTGTAGGAGTCTATGGACCACAATGCCGACTTCCGTTATATGAACTGTGGACTGGTTTCTAACTTACTTAAAAGTATGATATTTTATATATAAGTATATTCAACTTCAACATTCACCAACTTTTAGTAGGTACCATGAGAAGCATTTGTACCGTTTTGATATTAGTTCATGCAATAATATATAAACACGACTTAACCATTATTTTAACAAAATTTTAAAGATCTTTTTCTCTCAAGCAGATATTCAATGCTACGAGAAATAACAATATTTGTTGATTATGACAAAGTTCAGTTTTGTTAAAAATTCTGAGGATTTTATCGGACAGAAATTTCTTTATATTTATTTATTAAAATAAAATGCAGGTCAGACAACTTACAGTCGGGCAATTTTAAGGCATCTATATATGTATAAATGTCTAAATTTCACAGTCAAGTCATATAACAATGAGAAAAACGAGAAGAGATTTTTTTTTATATGACCAAAAACAGGGTTCGCTATCGCTGGTGCTTTTCCCGGTACAACTATGCATAAGCTATACAAATATTTTTTCAATCTGCATAAGCCAATCGCTCAGCCACTGTACCAACTGAACCGTTATAATCAACATATTATTAAATTATGAAAATTATGAAATATTCAACATACTGTGCATTCACTGACGTGAAAAAGCAATTACATAGCACTACAACTAAATCTTAAGATTTTATTTTGCTTTCCAAAAAGACTCAACTCTAATGAAGAAAGAAGGAACTTAGTTCTTATAAGTTCAGAACACCCGGAACACCCTACACCAAAAATCGCACGCATATTCTTTATTATGAAAGAAAGTGGCGAGACGAGCTAATCATGCACTTGATGGTAAGTGCAACGTCTGTCCATAACAAGGACTGTCACCCAGATAATTTCTGTGTGGCACCATACTGCGCTCGTCACCCTGAGATATCAATTCTTCAGATGTCATATACACTAGCTATCACTCCCCTTCCGACCGAAACGCTTTGCACAATGTTTGCACACTAATGCTTGACAGCAGAATTAATTGCACTTCGATGTACCTCTATTAAAATCGGTATATCCTGCTTATTTAATTAAACTAAATTTTTCGTATTTTAGTCTTACGGATTCAGAAAAATAGATTTCAAAAGAGAAGATGGTTTGGTACTACCACCGGTTTGTGATCCTTTTATTAATAAAATTAAATCAAAAACCAAGCATACCACTTCAAGACTAATATAATTTCGGTGACGTAATTGTTGTTAGCCTTTTTGGCTTTTGCAGCTTCATCGGATACTGTACATACATAAATAATACTCCTACAAAAACCTCGAAATTCGAATATCTCAAAATAATTATAAGTGGTTGCGGGCCTCCATTCGGACGGTCGACTTGTGTGTCGGTAACTCAGGGCGGTGAGAACCGCCCTGGACTTCAAGACTTTAAGACACAGTAAGGTCATTCTGCGTAGATCGGACTAAAAATAATAATTAAAAGCTAAAGGTAGCCTGGGATAACTATGACGTCAGGGCGTCAAACATCTTAGCCCCCCCCCCCCCCCGTGACGCCCGCACTCAAAACATCAGGTTATAAGTAGTCAAAACAAACGCGATAAAATCCGTAAAAGATAATAAAGTTAGTTTTATGAAATGTGTTCGCGTTAATACAAGAAATCAACATCCTGTTCAGATAAAACCGGATTCTTAACTAGTAAATACCGGATATGGTCTGAAACGATCAGAAGGGCATCGTTACCATCACCAGGTACATCAGAATACCATTTAACGATTGTAAGATTGCTAAGTTAATACAAAACCGACATAACCATTTTACTGTTAGTATTTTTACATGTCATGCATTAATTAATTTGATGATATATTCGGTATGTTCAATCATTGATGTGTGGTATAAATTTACCATTCAGAAAGAGTGATTCTTTTAATTAAAAACATTAGAAATTAAAAAAAATAAACCTCCTGTTCGCCATCATTCACTTTCAGCTTAACCCTAAACTTGCAGGAGACTTCTTTATCGACAAGGGTAAACTCTTGGGAACCTTCTACCAGCGGACGGCTGACTTGCGAGGGTAGTGATGCGTCGCTGGTTATCACGAGACTATCTAGAGATTTAGGGTCGTCTGTAATTGGACCTGGGTATACGTCTTTAACCTGATAGGAACAACAAATTAACGTTTAGGCATTTTTTTTTTTAGTTAATTGAATCAGTTACTTTGCGTAAATCCAATATAATGAAGGTAAGGAAGTTAATTTGCTGAGATCCGCATGCAAAATATAAAATGGTGTATAGAGCTCTTCAAAACAAGGTAATATACACCATTTTCTCTATATTGCATTCATTTATTTTTTTATTATTCATTTATTTAGGCTATTATGAAGAAATTCCTTTCAAGCTTTAAAGCATCATGACGATTTTAACAACATTTGGTCGTTACTAATCAATGGATAATAGTTACTTTGCCAAGATCCGTATACAAATGATGTGTAATAGTAAATCAACGTACAATTTCCAGCAATTTTTATAGCTTCGATGGAAGTAAGCCTTAATCCGTAAAGGTATATTTCTAATGTGCGAGCACCGGTAGCTGACAGTGAGAACGCCCGTTTTAAGTTTAATTGCGTCCTTAGAACCTCAATTTTAAGTATTGATTTACTACATACTAGGCGGTGAAAATAGAGTGGGCTATCATGCATATCCGAAGCAGCGTGGCAGATTCTAGCTGCCTATAATGTCTCACTGCTGAGCACAGGCCTAAGAGCTAGAGAGCTCATTTCTAAGACTTCCAAAAGCCTCTCCAAAATAAAATGAGGTGTGCTCTGTAATGTCTGCATTTGCAGTTTGTAAGTTGGAATTTTTCTTATATTTACAAATGAGAAAACAAGCTATAAGTAATATGATATTTAGCATGAGTGATGGCGTAAGCCTAATTCGTTTGAACGTTCTCATACAAATAGATATGCTCTAACCTTTCCCGGTACTTTTGGTACTTTAGACACCAGAACCCGCGTAGTGGGAACTCCTGGCATGATGCTGATCAACGCACCAGCTCGTCCGGAATAAATACCCGAACCTGGCAAATTAAAAAAGGAACTGTACATGTTGTGCTGTGCTGTATGTTTATGTGACTTTAGAATTGATATAAATATACAGAGCTGTTTAAGATATTACAAAAAATAAAAAATAATCCCAGTATGTTAATTTTTAATATCCCTTTATAAGTTTGAAATCTTTAAATATAATTTTGACCACCTTCCAGACGTCTCAATAATTTAAAATTACGCACAAGTATTATTATGGATCTATGACAATACAGTAATTTTATGACTATGATCTGTTATTGTCATCAGTATTATCAGCTCATTGCTGTTCAAGCGTGTCTTAATAGATATCGTAAGCAAACATTGAACAAGATTATCGGCCCATAACAAATGCTGTGTCACCCAGAACATTTCTGTGTGACAACATAAGTCTCATATGACCAGTGATTACGCTAGCTCTCAGTGCCCTTCAAACCGCAACTCAGTAATGTTTGCACAATTCTGCTTTACGGCAAAATAACTGGCCCTGGGATGGCCCCTATCTAGACGGATTCCTGCATAGGTAATCCTACCACCGGTAAATAAATGAATAAATATATATTTTTGGCCGTGTGGTAGCGGCCTAAGAGAATCTACCACCCCATCTCATCCCGTGGGTGTCGTAAAAGTCGACAGAGGGAAAATGAAAACCAGGAGATGGGCAGCAGCATCTTGCTGAAACATCTCAATAAATAAACTGCGGTTGCCAACCCGTCTGCCAAGCGTGGCAACTATGGCAAAATCCCCCCAAAACTTTTGTGGCAATCTATGAGGGAGGCCTATGTTCAGCAGTGGACTATTGATAGGCTGAAACGACGACGACGAATATTTATACAGCACTATAATATTTTCGCAAATGTCAACCGATTTTTATCCGGACGACATCGCCGTGGTGGAAACGGCCCTTCCATACATCTGCTAAACAGATCCTCAATTGATACAGCTTATAATTATTTTTGCTGTGGTAATCTGTATGTAACTTTGTGTGAATTAGACTGTGACCTTGTTAATTGTTTGTCAAAATATTATGAAAATTAAAATTGCACAGAACACAAACTTACCTCCGCTTCCCACGTTTATGTTGTTCGCTCCAGCCCCTAATAAGTTGACGTTCATAACATAACTGTACGCCTCCTGAACTTGAATCGCTGCAATTTATTAATTTTCTTTTTATAACGACTCTCTTAGAATTTCTACTTCTATTTAGTGACCACTAAGAACGTTTACTTACATAAATAATGGCGAAAAGTGATCATAAACGGTGTCAAAATTATTTATAATTATAACATTCAACCTCCATTACCCTCGCTAATTTTTTAAAGTACGAAAACTTTTATATTATTGCTGATGATGATGATCAAGTAATACATGAAGATAATGCTTGGGTGATCGCACCACTAACATAGTTTATTACTATTCTAATAAAAATTTTATAAATGCTGCTTTACCACGTGCTCGGGATTGAACTAAGACATAGTGAGTAAACCTACATATCTGACAAATTAAATATATTTCAAGAGATTTGAAGTCCGCCAAATCACCATAGAGCAGCGCAGCGGATTATCGATGAGTCAAAAACGAGAGATACTTATGCCAATAGTCGATATATATATTTACGAGTATAACCTGTTACTTTATTGCTTTAAAATAACGTACTCATACCCGTATGTCACAGCGGCCTTAACACCTGATACGCTGTAGAGCGAGAAATTAGTCGTGTTTTCTACTATGGTGGTATTTATTGCTTAGTAGTATAGATAAAGTGTTGTGGCGCTACCCAATGGCGGGCGGTATTAGCACAGTTAGTTTGCTAGTCACACGATTTCACGAGAGGGTGTGGCTATTCAAAAACTAAGTAATACACAGCATTTTTTTAATTAATTGTTTCTTTCCTTCACTGACTTTATTTAAGTAATATATTATTGTATTTACTGTAGTACTGAATTTGTTGGTTTTTATAGAAAATTAGATTTTTTTTTATTGGATAGATTGATGAAACGAGCTAAACGTTCACCTGGTGGTAATTGCAACGTCTGCCCGTAGCAAATGCTATGTCACCCAGAACATTTCCGTGTAACACCGCACTGCGGGCCATCACACTGAGACATCAGTTATGCCTCATATGCCCAGTGATTATGCTAGCTCACAGTGCCCTTGAAACCGAAACACAGTAATGTTTTCACACTATTGCTTCACGGCAGAATAACTGGCCCAGGGGTGGTACCTACCCAAACGGATTCCTGCATAGGAATCCTACCACCTAGTAAATCATAATTATAATTATAATGACATTTATTCATCATTTCAGACCATCACTAGTCCACTACTGAACATAGGCCTCCCACAAAGATTGCCTCAATAGTTAGTAGCTCTCATTTTGGGGTGGTTCTGTGGTTCTGTACATTACATTTATAATATTTATGAAATACATATTTCGTGTCACTATTGCTCAATATTTGATCTTAAAAGTTATATCAATGAAATGAAATACTCACCAGTAACATATGGCAACTCAGAGAACCACATAGTACTGTACACGACGTCAGTCAAGTTATGCTTCTCAACGACCTGGATGGCGGGCACTTGAAACACCAAATCGAAGCAGATGAAGTGACCGAAGGTGACTCCGAAATCGGTGGTGAACATACCAAGGTCTGGCTTCGAAGCAGGCGTACGGGTATATTCGCCGAATAAATTGATCTTACGATATCTGGAAATTAAACAGTAAAATTCTCAATACTTTCATTTAAAATGCATAATGTCAAAATATAAAAGTATAATTTGACATTATAATTTTAATAGAATATAAACGGAGCCGTAGTCGTAGGTGTGGTGGCGGCTTAAGAGAATCTACCACCCCATCCCATCCCATGGGTGTCGTAAAATTCGACAGAAGGGAAATAAAAACCAGGAGATAGGCGGCAGCATCTTCCTGTAACATCTGAATAAATTGACTGCGGTTGCGAACCCTGTAAAATCCTCCCAAAATGAGAGCTACTAACTTTTGTGGCAATCTAACAGGACTAGTGATAGGCTGGATGGACGACGACGATAAACGTAGTTATGTTCGCCATCGCGGCGGAAATCTGACATTCTTACTCACTCTGTGACTCTGTAACTGTCGTTACAATGGATATAGTAAAATGCCTTCAAAATGTCATGGCATTCGACAAGTCTACTGGTGGTAGGATTCCTTTGCAGGAATCCGTCTAGGAACCACCCCAGGGCCAGTTATTCTGCCGTAAAGCAGTAGTGTGCAAGCATTGCTGTGTTTCGGTTTGAAGGGCACTGTGAGCTAGCGTAATCACTGGGCATTTGAGACTATGAACTGATGTCTCAGGGTGACGGGCGCATTGTCGTGTCACACAGAAGTATTCTGGGTGACAATGCTGTGTCACCCAGAATACTGTTTTGTTGTTGTGGGCGGACGTTGCGCTTACCATCAGGTGAACGTTTTGCTCGTTTCGTCACTTTCTACAATAAAAAAAAATAGTGGTATCATTAAGCATCTCGAATTATGCCGGGCCGAAAAACACAGACCGAGTCCAATGTACGGAAATTTAAGTACTGCAGTAGCCAACCTATCAGCTGTGTATGGTACTGCAGTGAATTACTAACAGACTGATGTCAAGCGATTCGATATTATAGAATTAATAAAACTAAATAAATTAGGTTTATCTTCTAACAGCGGGTTTGAATTTTTAATCTATCCTTGATCTTAGATGAATTGAACATAACATTGGCGGTGAATGCTTTGAATTTTGGCTGTACTTTTAGTAGCAAAACCCTGCCAATTTTCTAATATCATAAACATATCATAAACATTGGATTGTATTGGCTTTGACAACAGCGTGACCTAGTGATTCGAATCCCGGACTTCTACGCCGCAGATACTGAATTTGAACATTTGTGCAAAACCACACATCGTTGGTTTTCGGGTCTGATTATGTTGTGTATGTGAAATTTATGCACTCCCGATACAGGAGAAATATTAGAGGGAAAATACATAGAAAAAAATAGATTGATCTACTGGTGGTAGGATTCCTATGCAGGAATCCGTCTAGGTAGGTACCACCCCAGGGCCGGTTATTCTGCCGTGAAGCAGTAGTGTGCAAACATTACTGTGTTTCGGTTTGAAGGGCACTGTGAGCTAGCGTAATCACTGGGCATATAAGACTTAAGACCTTATGTCTCAGGGTGATGGGCACAGTGTGGTGTTACACAGAAATTTCCTGGGTAATATTGCATTTGTTATGGGCAGACGTTGCACTTACCATCAGGTGAACGTTTTGCTCGTTTCATCACTTTATCCAATAAAAAAAAAAAAAGATTGGATATTGTTACGTCAAATAACTGTGTCTGTACTTAAAACATTGCTTACTACTACTATGAACATTTGTTTTCTGCATTATTTACCTATTATTTAGTTTATTTCAATTGTAATCACTCAAAAAATTCCAGATTGATATAAACTCTAAAACTCACACGAACAAAATCGACTCTTATACAAAGTCGACTCTTAAGACAAGAGATGAGATTACGCAGCCACTGCATGGTGATTTCTAAAAATTACCTGTCAATAACAGCACCAGTTCTGTCGAAAACAACATTGGAGTTAAATAAGTAAACTTTTTGCTCCGGACAATACTCTTTAGGCGCGTCGTTGCAGTCCATAACTTCTTGCACGTTTATCACCACGTAGATTTGGTGTTTCCGAGCAGCTTCTGATATAGATACCAGGATCTGTTGAACAATGAAATGAAATGAATAAAAACTTCGTAAACGCGATAATTACGGATAGAGAAGTAATAAAATCAGTCTTGCCTGATTGCTCATGCCGGCGAAGTCATTATTTGTGCATCCAAATTATTGGTTATCGGATCTGATCCTAATGTAATTGCCTCATGTCTCTGACCCATACTCCGATTTTATCAAGTAAGTATTACTTCGGCAATGGGAAAGTGAAGATAAGTGAATGCCTATGTTACTTAAGATACTTTAATATATCCCACGCAGATGGTATCGTTTGATTGTAAATCAAAAGCCGTCACCGTGGTCGACAACATTCAGCATTTTTTTAGATTTTTTTATAGATTTATGCACTAACCTCATCGTATAAATCCGTCCTGAGAGCGGGGACCGGAAATTTCTTGAGAAGGTCGTGAATCGGAATGAATATACGGCGATGTCCCCGTGTTAGAGTCATCTCGGGAAACACGATTATATCAGCATTCTGAAAACAGGTCAAAATTTATTTGTTTTGTAATTAGTTGTTCTTTTAACAGGAATTAATCGTCTAGTATGAGTGCTGAAAACAATTGAAGAAGAAAGAAAGTGCGTTTTCCAAAATAAGGAAGTGTTCTTCAACCGCAGTTTTAAGATCACTCTACGCATTCGCCTTCTTCAATGTTATATCCGGCCAATACTTCTATGTGAATAGGAGGCCTAGTATATTAAAAATGCGCGATGATTTTATCTCATCCACGTCCATATCCTGGACTTTTAGTCATCAACGAGGAATTTCTACGCCGATGTGCCAGAAACGCAAGTTTTTACAGAGCATCAAGCAAAAGTACGACCGATACGATCTGTTATAACTTATAATGATGGGAAAAGTTGTTGAAAAAAGGAAAGCTGAACGTAGAAAAAATCGTAGTTGCGCAAAATCCGAGAATGGACCGGGATTGAGAGTTCCGCGCAACTACAATTTCACCTCGCTAAGAATGAAAGAAAATATGCAGAGCTAACAGCCTTCACTAGTTTGAGAGGCACCCCAAGAAGAAGAAGGAGCGATTACCAAGCTGCGTGCCAACCGCGCAAGTATTAAGCAAAAGTCAGGGTCGAGGTAGTGTATCTACACCATAGTAGGTAATGATCTACACTTACCTGTTCCGCAGCCTCCTGTATGAGCTTCAGATAATTCTGAACATTGGTCTCGATGTCGGTCGTGACTTCGTACTTCACCACAGCGGAAACGTAACTGTCATCTTGAGGTGTTGATTTCTACGGAAACATTAGCTTTTCATTTATTTTCAGTAAGTACGAATAATAGTGATAAACCAGCATACCTTCAGGTACCTAAATGGTTAGTGGTCTTTTTATTTCACATATTCTCGATATTTAACAGATAATGATTTCTTATATTTACGCGAACACTACACATTTAAATGAAACTAATTTTACGGATTTTATCGCGTTTATTTTTGTTATTTATAACCCGACGTTTCGAGTGCTTTACAGCACCCATGGTCACGGGGGGACTGAGGTGACAGATGTCCTGATGTCATAGTTAACCCGAAGTACCTTCAGCTTTTAATTATTATTTTTTTGTGGTCCGACCTACGCAGAAAGAGCTAACTGTGTCTTGAAGTCTTGCAGTGGTATGCTTGGTTTTTGACTTAATTTTATAAAGTATAGGATCCCAAGCTGGTGGTAATACCCAACCATCTTCTCTATTAAAATTAGGATGTTTTTTAATTTCAATAGCCTCGCGAATCATCCTTGGTAGGAATCGGTGTTCTTTTGCGAGGATTTGTGGTTTATCAAATCTGATGTAATGGTTGGGATGACTGCGCTACGCTCGACTGTGGCCGGCTTCACTCGGTCACTGCGACGAAAGCGCGGAACCCGAAGCTTGTTGTCTTGCAAAACTTGCTTGACATGCTGAAGCTCGGCGGCCAGGTGTTTACTGTCACAGATCCCTTGTGCTCTCTGAAACACGTGTACCTGCAGTCCTACCATATGTCAGAGGAGTCACGGACAAGATTGGCTATATCTTGAAGCGGGCTTCCATAAAAACATTTTTCAAGCCGCCGAAGAAGATAAGTCAATTTTTACCATCTGTCAAGTGTAACATCCCTCTACAAGATGCAGGAGTATACAAGCTGGATTGTGAATGTGGTCTCTCTTACATAGGGCAAACAAAAAGATCAGTAAAAACCCGCGTAAAAGAACATATAGCTGATGTGAAGCATCGCCGCCCCAGGAAGTCTGCAGTCTGTGACCATGTTCTGGATCATCCCAACCATTACATCAGATTTGATAAACCACAAATCCTCGCAAAAGAACACCGATTCCTACCAAGGATGATTCGTGAGGCTATTGAAATTAAAAAACATCCTAATTTTAATAGAGAAGATGGTTGGGTATTACCACCGGCTTGGGATCCTATAATTAATAAAATTAAGTCAAAAACCAAGCATACCACTGCAAGACTTCAAGACACAGTTAGCTCTTTCTGCGTAGATCGGACCACAAAAAAAAATAATTAAACGCTGAAGGTACTTCGGGTTAACTATGACATCAGAACATCTGTCACCTCAGTCCCCCCGTGACCATGGGTGCTGTAAAGCACTCGAAACGTCGGGTTATAAATAACAAAAATAAACGCGATAAATTCCGTAAAATTAGTTTCATTTAAATATTTAACAGATATCAAAAAAATGAAAAAGGAGGAGATTCTTAATTCGCCTGTATATTTTTTTTTTAGTATGTTCGGGCATAACTTCTTTGATTATTAAGCGATTTGAATGATTCTTTTTTTTATTAGAAAAGTAATATCGTAAGGGTAGTTCTGATTCGATTGCCAAGTTCTGGGAAAATTTTTTGGAAGTTTTATGTTTATATATATTTATTTTATGAAAGTTTGAAATTTCAAACATGCAGGTTCAAAACCTCTGGATGTTTTTCTTCATCAGCGCTAAAACTATTTTAGCGGTGTCAGCACGAGATTCAAAAATTAGTCACTCGCGTTCTTTAAGTTATGCTATAAACATTGTTTATTTTAATATATATATGTAATTTTCTTAATAAAGGTTAACTCCGCAAGAAGCCATTTTTCCATGTAATTGCTATAATAGTGGTATTTAATTCGTGAGTGCCCAGTCTCTGGGTAACCCTTATGGGATACAGTCGTGATCTTATGTATGTATGTTAATTCATACTAGATCCCTAATTATGTTACTTGACATTCATGGTTAAACTTGAAATTCACCCTGTGAAATACAACATACATTTTCTAAATGAAAGACTAAATCATTGTCTGAGCCTATTGCAACTGAGTTCGAAGCGAGGAGGAGACTGGTTGGATACGATAAATAACGTATGTACATATACACAATTATTTTAATAAGCGCAGCGCAGGTAGGTACTTCAGTAGATGGTTCATTTATTTTTATTTTAGGAACATCCACAGTAGATACAATTAAATACAATTACTTCAATTCTCTATAGGTTCATACGACACTTTAGTTTTTTATGGATTGCGCATCCGTCGTGGCATAGCAGCAGGAATAATACACATATTTAAAGTCTCATTATGTTGCCAAATTTGAATGTTTCGTCACCAATTCTTCATACAAACATTTTCACAGTACCATTGAAGTCCGATAAATTACATTTTTGTTAATTAACAATAACAACATTACGAGTTTATACTCGTAATGTTGTTATTGTTAATTAATTAATTTAATTAATTAGTTAATTTGTATTTAGACAATATTAATAGTGACGAGAAGATTTGAACAAAAATGTCTCAAATTCTAATACAGTGCACGTAATGCCCGTTATTTTTTAACTTTTGCACTTGATTGTAATTATAGCTTAGAATTTATAGATGTGAACATGCAGTGTCAGCAATAATTTGAAAAACAGTCAGAGAATGGCAGAAGCAGAAATAATAAAGAGGAACATGAATACTTATCAGGAAAAGGCAGAAAGTAACCACCAAATCGCACAAAATAATTGAATGCTGCTTAAGACAATCATTATGCAAAAAAAATCATTAAACGTATGTGTGCAGTGTTACCTCTACTTACCTACAATGTTTCCTATCGAAAGAGTAATATAAATTTATAAATATTTAGTTTAATCAATGAAACTATTTTCTATGTTGGCTGTGATATACCAAATAACATAAAATAAACAAACACCCAACAAAGAGAATAAATAAAGGAGAGAATGGGCAGCAATATCAGTAATAGAAAACATGCAGCTGCCCCCGAGCCTTGGTAACATAGTTGTTGACCGCTCTCCTTAAAATTCATAGTACGCGAATAACCTTAATTCGTTCCTAGGCCGGCACTTCCAAAATTGTTCTTCAATTTCAAGTACTGATTTACCACGTGCTCAGCTGTTAAGAAAAACATCGTGAGTAAACCTGTATGTGCGAGGAAAAAAATTCACGGACTTGTGAAGTCCGCCAACTTCAAATCTCAAAAGTCGTTGCGAACTCCTCCTGGCTCCTGGGCTACGGATGGACTATGGAAAAAAGGAGTGATTGTATGTATGATTGTAGTTTAGAAGTTATTGTATTGACTTCGGTTCGTAATATGTCTGTAAAATTTCAAATTATTTGGACGTCTGGAAGTGGGTGAAAATTGAATTGAAGGATTTTAAGACTGCATTGTTAGTCTAATTCCAAATTCAAATTATTTATTTTTTATAAATAAGGTAATGTAACAAGCTGGTTATTGTAATGAGATAATACGTAGCTTAAACCTATTTAGCCATTTTTTATAGCAAGCAAACAATTTCAGATTTCGTAGTGGATACAGTTTCCATAAATAAAAAATAACAAATTTAAATTCTATATATGTACATGTCAAATTTTACTTAGTGGATATAATTAATAATTTCAAATGATTAGTACTAACATAATACACAATTTTAAAAATAAATGATACTATGAAATATAAAACGAAATAAGAAATGTCATGCTAGTTAAATTTTAATTAATTGATGCATCGAAAGGCTGTATTTAAATTAGTCTCTGAAATTAAAAAAAAATCAATAAAATAAAATGTGGTTTCTATCAACCATCTGCGCAGTGACATTTAAATTTGTTATGTGGTAATTGTTTTATTCGGTCCGGTATTTTATTATAAATTGTCTTACACATAGCATAGCATTTTTTTAAAAAGCTTGTTCTTTTGGATAGTGTCAAGTATCAATTTGTCTTGGTTTCTCAATATTTTTTGCATGTCGTCTTTTGCTTGTAAAAACCTGCTTAATCTGATTTACAAATTTTCCTACCTCTAATGTGTAGAGGCAAGGAAAAGGTAATATATTTAAAGCTTTAAAGTAGGGCTTACAGGATGTAACTGGTTATATATATTGCTGATGGCCCTTATGCATCTCTTGTGAGCTAAAAATTCATTTTTCCAGTCTGTTCCATTTCCCCACATTATAAATCCGTACCTAATTACTGACTCAACATACGCAAAATAGGCAGTAACTGCTGTACTTTTGCTTGCTATTCTGGTAAGCTTATATAATGCGTATACGAATCCATTTATCTCATTACAACCTTTATTATATGTTCTTTCCATTTTATATTGGAATCTATGATTAAGCCTAAAAAAGCCAAGTATTCTACCTTGAGGGACACCATTTTTATTATTTTTAAATTGAGATCTATATATTTGAGTGGTGTTCTTAAAATTTAATAGCGTGATTCCTACACATTGTGACCGGTTTTTTAGTAACTGTTCAGCCAACTTAGTACAAGTCCTCTTATCCCATTGGATTCCAGCTTGGACAATAACTGATCATGATATACACCGTGAAAAGCCTTCGACATGTCAAGGAACAGTACTGTAGTATTTTTTATTCATTGAATGCGACATGTGCTGTCGATTTATTTTTTTGGAAACCGTATTGATTTCGTTTGATTATTTCAAATTTACTCAAGTAAGAACTAAGTTGAAAATGTCTCTTAAAATATCTTTGAATATATGGGGACTAGTGTAATTGGACGATAATTAGTAATATTAGAAGTTTTATCGCCCTTTTTATGTAATGGTTTCACGACTGAATTTTTTATTTTCTCCTGAAAAATACCAGACTAGCGAGAGATTAACCGGAAATGTTAATATTTGACTTAATTCTTCTTTGCAAAATTTAATTACTTTTGTAATTATGGAATGAACCTTCAGAATTTGTAATATTTGACAACATTATTACTTTGGTCCTATTGTTCTCATTTACTGGAGTTAAAAAAAAATTACTTAGAAAAGGTAAAGTTGTATTTTCAATTTGTTTATTTTTATGACTTGTATGATGAATGTAATAATTATTTAATACAGATGCTATTTCTGAAGGTTCCGTTACCTCTTTACCATTATACACTCGCCACTCGCGTCAAAAAAATCGCACATCCGAAAAAAATAATTTAAATACTATTTTAACACAACAGGCCAATGGCAATGTTGTGGTTTGAGGGTATCATTCGAAAGGTAATTTCATTAGCTTTCAGGAATTTTAATTGAATTTTAATAATTATAACGAGACGAAAGAGAAATTAAAGAAAAAGACAGGGTATGTACAAATTTGCAAATTAATAATTTAAAAACAAAACTTAATAAATACAAAAAAAGTTCTTAAAACCTAGTGTTACCCCCCCTTGCCTTGATAACGGCTTCCATGCGATCTTTCATGGACCTTACAAGGATCGCAACAGCCTCTTGGGGTATTTGTTCCCACTCTTCAAGTACCGCATCTTGGAGCTCTTGAAGAGTGGCTGGAGCTGGATCTCGAGCCCGCACGCGCCGTTTTAGGTCATCCCAGAGATGTTCTATTGGGTTAAGGTCTGGACTTCGTGCTGGCCAATGCATAACAGGGATATCGACCTCCTGTAAATAATCCCGTACAATAGCCGCGGTGTGGCAACGAGCATTATCATGCATTAACATGAATCCATCACCGACATAACCAGCATACGGGACCACATGTTCCTCCAGGATTTAAGTAATGTACCGACCAGCATTTAATGACCCTTGCCCACGGCCACCCCGAGTCCGGGAAACGCACACAAGTTCCGTTTTCCCGTCGACGGAAATACCGCCCCAAAACATACACGAGCCACCCCCGTATTCGACGGATTCTTCGAAACAGGGTTGTGTGAACCTCTCCCCCTGTCTTCTGTAGATCCTTCTACATCTGTCATTGCAGAAGAGACAGACCCTCGTCTCATCAGAGAAGAGTACGGTCCGCCACTGTTCTAGAGCCCACTCGCAATGATTGCGAGCAAACTCTAGGCGATCTCTGCGATGCTGTGCAGTAAGTTTTGGACCTATAGCAGGTCTATGGGCTGTTAAACTCTTTTCGTGTAACATTCTTCTTATCGTAGAAGCACTCACAGATGTTCTCCGAGTTGATCGAAGCTGTTGTTGCAGCTCAACAGCATTTGTAAAACGGTTTCGTAAAGATGTGGTAACAATGAAACGGTCATCTCTTTCTGATGTGCACCGTTTTCTTCCAGATCCCGGTTTTGTAACATAACCACCAGTCTGCTGAAAACGTTGGAACACCCGTCGAACTGAAAAACGGGACAGTTTCAACTGTCGAGCAACGTCACACTGCCGCATCCCCGACTGCAATAGGGCAATCACTTGAGCGGCTTCTTCAGAGCTGGTGTCCATCTTTACTTGTTCTTACTTGGGTTACTTGTTCACGTGTGTTCACTGCAAAGTCTGAATTACGACTGGCCCATATTTCATCCCAGATCGACCCTTTTAGACCCTTTTTAGGCGGTGTTTATTTTTGACGCTCTATAATGATAAATGTTTTAATGATTTCATGATTTTTTTATTAATAATGTAAAGCTATTCAAATACCCATTTCAAACATACCAATATTTATATAAATATAATTCGTTTTTAGCCATTACAGCCATTTTTCGCGCAAACTCAGAGAGGTGCGATTTTTGTGACGCTGAGTGTATTTTATTTTATTGATATAATTCACAGTACGTATACCACCACTTTTTTTTATAATCTTTCATGTAACTTTACACAAGTTCTTTTTGCGAAATATCTTTGCAATTCTTTTGGCAGTATTTGTAAATTTTATCAACGTCGTAATTTACATCAACAAGTATAGTGGGCCTGATGGCATCCCGCCTATTGTGCTGAGGAAGTGTGCTCCAGAGTTGGCACCGGTTTTAACGCGTCTTTTCCGGTACTCCTACTCTCTAGGCGTCGTCCCGAAGTCATGGAAGACAGCTTTGGTGCACCCGATCCCTAAAAAAGGCGACCGCTCAGATCCGTCCAATTTCAAGCCGATTGCCATCAGCTCCTTGCTCTCCAAAATTATGGAGTCCATTATGAACTGCCAGCTCTTGAGGTACTTAGAGGAGCACCAGCTGATTAGCGACCGCCAGTACGGTTTCCGTCGCGGTCGCTCGTCTGGTGATCTTCTAGTGTACCTCACTCATCGATGGGCGGAGGCAGTCGAGAGTAAGGGGGAGGCCCTGGCAGTTAGCTTGGACATAGCGAAGGCCTTTAATCGGGTCTGGCAAGAAGCGCTTCTTTCGAAGCTGCCTTCTTACGGGCTTCCCGAGAAATTTTGTAATTGGGTTACCAGTTTTCTCGCAGACCGGAGCACAAAGGTCGTAGTTGATGGTGCACGCTCGGACTCTAAGTCTGTGAATGCTGGTGTCCCACAAGGCTGTGTGCTATCACCAACCCTGTTTCTTCTGCATATCAATGATATGTTTCAAATTAGTAACATTCATTGCTATGCAGATGACAGTACTGGTGATGCCGTATACACCGGCCGTGCTAATATTTCTCGGGAACACGTAGACGAATTCCGGAAAAAAAGTCGAGTTTTTGTTAGACAAAATCTCGAATTGGGGCCGACTAAATCTAGTCCTTTTTTTTACATGGTTATATGCCTAACGCATACCCGCCTTCACGGGGGAAAGGACGGGTTATGTCGGACTTGCACCGACTAAAACCCCATGATGTTCCGTCTTCGCCGCATGTTGGCAGGGCCACGGGAACGCTCACGCACACATCCGCCACCCCACCGGCGCTGGCCGCCTAACATCGGCGGCCCCTTCTCGTGAGAGGACAACTCCTCCCCACTCTCCTTCTCAGCAAGGCGCGCTGGAACACATGACGCGCCTTCCACCACGGCCCCCCTTTGTGCGCGCAACGGAGTCCCCGAGTCCGCCACGCGGAGGCCACGGGGCCTGGAGACTTGCACACGAAAGCACCAGTCTTCCTGGCCCCGGCAGCGGATCTGGTCTGTGGCTCCGCCGCCAACCACAACACACCAACACACACAACACCCTAAGAAGACACCAAAAAGCTTGGCGTCCTCAGTAGAGCGCGACAGTACTTTATGCCGGCCCAACGCTTGCAACTTTATAAGGCGCAGGTTCGGCCGCACTTGGAGTACTGTTCTCATCTCTGGGCGGGGGCGCCCCAGTGTCAGCTACTTCCATTTGACCGCATTCAACGGAGAGCGGCTCGAATCGTCGACGACCATGTTCGATCTGATCGGCTTGATCCACTGGCTTTGCGAAGAGATGTTGCATCCCTTTGCATTTTTTATAAGATCTACCTTTAGTACTAGTGTTCCGAAGAATTGTTCGGATTAATTCCAGCCGCTGATTTTCACCATCGCACATTGCGGCACAGCGCAAAATTCCATCGTCACCACCTTGATGGTTGGCATTCCAGCACAGTGCGTTTTTCGCGCAATTTTCTGCCCCGGACAAGCACTTTATGGAATCTGCTGCCGCCAGCGGTTTTTTCGGACCAATACGACTTAGGAACCTTCAAGAAAAGAGCCTATTCCTTTCTCAAAGGCCGGCAACGCATCTGCTATTCCTCTGGTATTGTAGATGTTCATGGGCGGCGGTGATCACTTACCATCAGGTGAGCCACATCACCTGATGGTAAGTGATCACCGCCGCCCCTCTTTGCTCGTTTGCCCCTTCTTACATTAAAAAAAAATTAACAGTAAATTTTAATGACTATGCAGTCTCATGGACAGAGCCAAAGCGAATGAATAGATTGCTTCATCTATATTACTGATTATCAGTAATCTCTCTTCGGTCCATTTATATGTAGAGTAAGTTTATATTTTTTCTTAATGTCCTTAAGACGTGTAGTGTACAGATTTGTTTCAAGAATGTTTATATTCATGTCCCTGGCAATAATGAATTACTTTTTTGAATTTTTAAGTAAATGTTTATGAAGCATTAAATCGCTTTTATCTAAAAAGTATTCCATATGTCTTTTTATTTTTGACAGAATTCTATATAAGCAAAACAATGATTATATTATAATTAATAAGATTTATGGCACAACACTCAAAGTGACAAGTTAATAATAGATCATACAATAGACAAAAGTGACAAGTAAATGTTTGCATTATTTTTTTGTACCTATTTCATCATCCTCATCTTCATTTTCCGTTTATGTGTAAATACAAAAGAAAGGGGTCAGTTTTATTGAGTAAACTGGCACTACCAAAAAATATTACTGTTTATATACTATCGGAAGCTATCTACTCCGTAGGAGATATAGTGATACAAGTATACGCACGGACACAAATACACACACGTGTCCTAACCTTCCCGGGCCCAAAACATATAAATTATATAGAGACAAGGATGGAGTGTCAGAGACATATATACATATATACATATTTATACAAATAAAATATTATAAATTAATTAAGTTCATCTAGTTGTGTACATACCTAAATGGTATGGCCCCTAAGCGAGATGGGGATTTGAAGAATTGAGGGCGGCCTGCGTGAGATTCGACATTGGTTGTCCTGGAATGTTCTATGACAAGTCCACTCAATACTGAGCTAATTGCCGTGCTGCCTCTTACTACAGTTCTTAAATGAATTTAAAACCTGCAACAAATTTCTTTATTTATTATTTTGATAGATTATTTTAAGGCACGGTTAAATATAGTTTTATTAGTTATTTTTATCGCTTTTTTAATTGGCACTGCGGTGCTTGTAAAATGTTTTGGTTTATGTTACATACCACCGATATGTGAAGTGATGGGTCGTCTTTGCTAAAAAATGCTTCTTTCTGCTCGTTGTTATATTATTTCTGTCAATGAACCACATCCCCAAGTCTATTTTATTTTGTACATTTCTTAATAATTGCAATCCTTTGTTATAAAGATGCAAAAAGCTATATATAAAAAGGCATCGATTAGAACATCTATTAGAATTTAAATTGATTGCTAAGTTTTGCTTGCACGACATAAGATTCGCCATCGCCATTATGAAATCTATTGTTAGGAATTACTACAAGTGTCAGAAAGCTACGTATTTATTTTCAAAATTCTATTACTGCTTTATATATTATTACCGTAATATTGTAATTATTTACATATTTCATATTAATTTTTTTTTCTTTAAACGACATCGGAGTGCAAATGGGCGTTGACACTGAAAATCAGTGCTGTGACAGAATTCGCTTCCGCCGCAGTGTATGCTGAGTTGTCAACCTCGTTTGCTAGGAGTACGGCGTACAATTTCCATACTTTTATTTTAGGTATTATTTGTGTTTTTAGATTTTTTATATATTTTTGTACTGCTAATTTTATTTTTTTATTATGTATTACTTTTGTGTACGTCTGCTTTAAGCAAATAAATGATTTTTATTTCTTTCTTTCTTTCTTTCTTTCTTACATAGTGAAAATCAAAACCAGGACCCAAAAATCAACAATTTGTCTCAATGCACAAACGTTGGTTTTGGCTAAGAATTTAACTCGTCCTAGGTTCAAATTCATGCAACATGTTAGTTAGGCACTCCATTAGGTCACGCGGCCCTCACAAAAGAGAATATTTATGAACTAACAACATTGTACAGTACCAAACTCTCTGGTAAGTGTGGCAGCTATGGAAACTCACCCTCTTATAGACGAGGTTACGTTTAGCAATGGATGGGCTACTAAATATTTTCTTTAATTTAAATTGGCCAAGAGGAATCGTAATATAAAACAAACTAAAAAATTTTCTCAAAGTATTTGCTCGCTGTTATATCTATACTTTAATATTATAAAGAGAAAAGATTGGATTTTTTGTACGTTTGTTTGGTTGTCATGAATAAACTCAATAACTACTGAACCGATTTTAAAAGTTCTTTCACCAATATACAGCCACATTATCAGCGTTTATCATGAGTTCTATTTAATTAAAAAAAACTGAGACCCCTACGAAAATTGCTACGATATAACTCAAGGTATAATAAGGTATAAAAGTTCCTCTACAAGATGCAGGAGTATACAAGCTAGATTGTGAATGTGGTCTCTCTTACATAGGCCAAACAAAAAGATCGATAAAAACCCGGGGAAAGAACATATAGCTGACGTAGCGTGAGTTCTAGGAAGTCTGCTGTCTGTAACCATGTTCTGGATCATCCCAACCATTACATCAGACTTAATAAACCACAAATCCAAACCAAAGAACACCGATTCCTACCAAGAATGATCGCGAGGCTATAGAAATTATAAAACATCTTAATTTCAATAAAGAAGATGGTTGGGTATTACCACCGACTTGGGATCCAATAATAAACAAATTAAATCAAAAACCAAGCATACCACTGCAAGACTTCAAGACACAGATAGCTCTTTCTGCGTAGATCGGACCAAAAATAATAATTAAAAGCTGAAGGTACCCCGGGTTAACTATGACATCAGGACATCGTCACCTCAGTCCTCCCGTGATCATGGGTGCTGTAAAGCACTCGAAACGTCGGGTTATAAATAGTAAAAATTAAACGCGATAAAATCCGTAAAATTAGTTTCATTTAAATGTGTAGTGTTCGCGTAAATATAAGAAATCATTATCGATCCCCCATTTCCGAAACCAGTTCCGGAGTGTTCGGGCTGCGGATTGGAGTCCTTCACAGATAGTGTCTGGATTACGTCCAGACAAATAGAGGCAGGTATCGTCTGCGAAGAGAGCGAGTTGGACACCGCTGGTGTGCGGCATGTCGTTCATAAAAACAGTGTAAAGCGAGGGACCTAGGACTGAGCCTTGAGGTACGCCGGCGTGGATGGGATGTGATTCCTCTGATTATGTGATCCCTCGACGCGGCAGCGGAAGGTTCGACTGCGTAGGAAATCTCGTATGATGAGTACGAGGCGATCTGGAATAACTTATTTACGGCCACGTCGTAGAAGAGCGCTCCGGTATTAAGCCCGCATATGAAGCGGGATTGAATGTGCTCCGTTTTGCGGTGCACCTGCGAGGTACATGAGTGTTTGGCTCGAAATCCAAACTGCTCGTGGATGGGGATCCCTCGAGACTGCATGAAGTGTCTTGAGCGGGCGAGAAGAAGGCGTTCGTATATCTTGCCTAGAACCTTGAGGCGGCTGATAGGTCGATATGCGGTGGGATCGGACGGGTCGCAATCAATTCGCAATTGCGTATAGTTTTGTACGATCCGCGCGGAGTTCATTAAACCCTGTCGGGATTGGCTTTATGTGCAGCGGCAGCGGAGACACACGGCAGCGTGGGTGTACCGCGCCCCCGCCTGCCTCGCCCCATCGCGCTTACGTTGCTGCGCACTTCTCACTATGTCATTTGAAGTATCTGATGAAGCTGTAAAAGCCGAGAAGGCTAACAGCAATTACATCACCCAAAATATATATATGTCATTTGGTCAAGGACTCTATAGTAGGTAGACGGTCGTGTCTCGCACGTAATCTTATCGCTAACAATACTTTACCATGACATACGAATATTCTATTTGTCTATGGTGCGATTTCACATCCCATCTTGTGAATGTTTATAGGTGCGAATGAATCTTTGCAGTTTTAAACTTTTTGAAATCGTTGAAGTCAGAAATCATTTACCCTGGCCACTACCCCACGCGGCCGTCATTCGCAGTCGATTGGCAACAAAATCCAGTTTTTCGTAAACCTGTCGTGGACGCTCGTCGTAATTTTCATAGTACCTTTTGGTTTGATTCCCGGTCCGATCCCCCGGCATCTCTAAAATTGTTTTGCAATTTTAAATGCTGATTTACCACGTCCTTACCGGTAAAAGAAAACATCGTAAGGAAACCGGCATGTCTGTGAAATTAAAATATTTCGACGACATGTAAAGTTCGCCAACCCGCGTTGGAGTAACATGGCGGACTATTCCCGGCTACAAAACTCTCTCAGAAATATGAAGCCTGTTTTTAGTAAGTGTAGTACGCAGTTAACCTGAAGAGATCGCGAGCAGAGTTTAAGTGGGACCGCACACGCACCGCCCAAATTCATAAGGCTTTACCCCGCGCGAATCAGTTTATATCTTTTTTTTGACATGGGGAAATGCCTAACGCAAACCCGCCTTAACGGGGGGAAGGACGGGTTATGTTGGACTTGCACCGAATAAAACCCCATGATGTTCCGCCTTCGCCGCATGTTGGCCACGGGAACGCTCACGCACACATCCGCGACCCCACCGGCGCTGGCCGCCTAACATCGGCGGCCCCTTCTCGGGAGAGGACAACTCCTCCCCACTCTCCTTTCCAGCAAGGCGTGCCGGAACACACAACGCGCCCTCCAGCATGGCCCCCTTTGCGCGCAACGAACCCCCCCGAGTCCGCCACGCGGAGGCCACGGGACCATGAGACCTTCACTCGAAAGCACCAGTCTTCCCGGCCCCGGCAGCGGATCTGGTCCGTGGCTCCGCCGCCAACCACATTTCGGCCGCAGAGGATAGGGAGAGAGGCAACGACACACCAACACTCCTCTTCCCCTGCGACTCCACCGCGGCTGCGAAAGGGCAGGGTGAGCAGTGTCGACTCACTTCTCCCCCCAGCAGTCCACCTATTCGCATCCGGGCTTGCGTAGCCCACTCGGAGCGAACTCCTCGGGCCAGCCCGTCGCCACAGGCCGACCATGTGGGCTCCTCTTAGCTTCACCGTGGGTGACCAAGCCACGGTTACTAAGCCCCCCGCCACGACAAGGCGAGAACCCATTGGGGGGGATCAGTTGATATCTACACTAACACAACGCTTGGGTCGTGTAACGTGTAAATAATGCGACTTAACTGTATTTAATTACGTTTACATTTGTTTGATTATTAAGACCCGAAAAAGATGCGGCAGACTAGGATTTATTCTGTATCTGCATTCTGCATTTACACACATAACTACCGCATGCACAGCACTAACACATTCAAAAATCAACAATTTATGTTTTTAAACAAACGGCTTAGTATT
This sequence comes from Luehdorfia chinensis, assembly GCA_019845155.1. NCBI lineage: Eukaryota > Metazoa > Arthropoda > Insecta > Lepidoptera > Papilionidae > Luehdorfia > Luehdorfia chinensis. The sequence continues at coordinate 6,379,961 of JAHVAK010000025.1, read as the reverse complement.
TTACTATTGCTTGAAATGATGCCCTCCTTGTTCGATACACAAACCTGCTTATTACATTATGTTTCAGTTTCTTTAATGTTTCATGACTTTTCTGCTTAAAAACGTTTACTGACACACTGTTTAATTCTTTACTTTTATGTTCGAAAGCATCAGCACTGTCCCTTAAACCTAAATAGTAACAAACATTCATTTTTAACATTAGTTCTTCTAACCCAAGAGCGACAAAAAAGTGGGTTACTCTCAAAGGGCGCGTCGCTCTACGCTGGTTACCTATTTGTATAGCAGTGCTCCGTAAGTGTTTTCTCGTCTCGTCATTCGCCGTTTAATAATAATAACGAATTATTCCACCCATCTATCACACCCTAACTTTTCTGGTAAGGAGAGCAAAATCACACCATATATGTGTTTATGTATACGTCAATGTTATTATATGCGGTGTGATTTTGCTCACTGTCAAATTAGGGTGTGATAGGCGGGTGGAATAAAAACTATAAACGGTATTATTAATTTATTATCTTTGATTTTACTAGAGTCCCATATATCCAACAGACTACATAAGCCTAAGAAGCCGGCCGCGGTCAATGAATGAAAATACAAAAAGTTACGATTTTCGTAACCACGTCCAATAGGGTGAGTCCGGGAGAGTTGGCCGTAAGGAAGAGATGGCCACTTAAAAAAATCATAGTTATATTTACTAGATAGCACTACTTTTTCGTTAGTTCGCTTCGTGCACTGTGCGGGGACGACATTTCGTTCGAAATCCGGCAAAAAAAATCAAAAAAGTAAGTAAAATGTACCTATATTGTTTTGAATATAGCTTAAAGTTTTCAAAGTATTTACATTACACAACTTGGTGATAAGATATCAATAAAAATACATGTTTTTTACAGTTAAATGAACAATTTATGAACAAAACCAACCCGTAACGTTAAAATTATGGTGTCGTTGTTTATATTATTTTGTTTATTTCATTTATATTATTTAATTAGGGATTCAGTAATTGAGATCATCATCATCATAATTTCAGCCCATCACTAGTCCAATGCTGAACATAATCCTTCCCCATACATTGCCATAAAAGTTTGTAGCTTTCATTCTGGGGGTATGTTGCCACGCTTGGCAGGCGGGTTGGCAACTGCAGTTTATTTATTCAGATGTTACTGGAAGACACTGCTGCACATCTACTGCTTTTTATTTTTCCTCTGTCGATTTTTACGGCACCCACGGGATGAGATGGGGCGGCAGGTTATTTTACGGAACACCACACGGCTGATTCCTTAGATAACCATATTTTGTTTTTAGATGGCAAATAAATACCAGAGAAAAACAGTCAGCACGCGAGGGAACTGGAGTGAAGAGTCACTTAAAGCAGCAGTGGATGCTGTTAAAATGACTGTCTACATAGCTTCTGTAACCTATCAAGTACCAAGGAGCGATACAAGAAAAATAATGATAAGAAAGGACAAACGGGACCATCTCTTTAATTCGGCGAAGAATATAAGAAGAAACTCAGTTGTCACATTAAAGCTCTGCAAAACAATGGTTTTTCGTTGACTATTGATCACGTCAGAATTACACATTTAATAGAGAAACCGAGAAAGCGACCTATGACTGGCTGCAAGGTTTTTTACGTAGAAATCCAGACATTACTCAAAGAAAATCAGACGGTGTTTCTTTAGCCAGATCTACTGCCATGAACAAACAGGAAGTTGACGCTTCTTTGAGCTTCTTGAAAGAAATTTGATGTCCGACGATAATGCTTTGAAACCGTTGTATCTGCAACGTGGATGACACTTGCCTTCAACTAAATAACCAACCAGGACATGTTATAAGTCAAAAATGTTCTAAGGCTGTATCTACAGTTATATCGACTGAAAAGGATGAAACGATTACAGTTATAGCCTGCTGCAATGCTGAAGTTACATTTTTGCCACCTGCCGTTATTATGAAAAGTAAAATTAAAAATACGGAGTTTGAAGATGGGATACCACAAGGATCGAAACTTTTCATGTCCTCAAATTTATACATAACTGCAAAGTTATTTAATTAATGATTGAAAACACATTTTATTCCGAGAAAACCAACAGAAGACTTAGCTGTATACTTGTATGATGAAAACACGCATTGACATGCGAGACTTCGGTCGAAGTTTGTGCTTACGCACTAGCAAGAGGCCAAGCCCTCTTTTTGCTGGTTCGCCAGTATTGCTGCGGACTACGGTCCTTGTCCCCGACTTCTTGTCTGTGTCGGGGGGAGCGCTTGAGATGGATGGCGCTCACCGCACACGGCGGGATGTGGAGCCGTGTGCCTTCCCCACATTTTTTTAAACAAAAATGTTGGGGGAGCGATAGTTTGTAGCGGGTTATTAATACAAATCTCCTTGTATTAGATATTTTGATAAATAAACATTGTGAACCCCTTACAAGAGTTTAGGGATTACTAATTAATTAGTATTCGTACACTGTCTTAGACTTGCAGCTTCTCTAGTAGATAAACATCTTTCCATGATACACCTAAAACAACAAGTTACTATAAATAAACACAACGTAGATAAAAGGGTCCCACCTATGACGATCACAATTTATTAAAATATATCATTCAAATGGCCTAGAATAAAATAACATTTAGAAATAATCTTGAAAAAGATTAAGTCTATTTTCTGGTCACGAAATTAATTTTATCAACGTGAAAGTTGAATAGTTACAATATCGTCAGGTATAATTTACAAAAACATATATTTAAAAAGTAAAAATGCTTCTCACCACGATTTCTCTTGTAACTATCGTGTCTTTTTAAAAACATTTTCACATGCACAAGCTGTGATTCGAGCCCAGGACCCGGGGCATAGAGATGGTACAGGTGGTAGATTCTGTTAAGCCACTCGCTATTAATGGTCTTAAATCAGATCTATTAGGCATACAATATTCTTGAATTACCATTTGACATTTCGTAACAAAAAGAAAGAAGACAGAGAGATTAGATTAAAATAAATATAAAAAAATATATATGAATCAACAAAAATATTACTCACTGTAAAGTAAGTGCTTAGTTTATAAAATATTAATTAATCGATCTACATTAATAAATTACAATAATCGAAACGTTACACGAAAACGCTGCAGTCAAATTCGATTTTGAAATTTTACTCTTGTATTGCCCGAAGAAGTTTAACTTTACTGGAAAGACGAGTCTACGTTTAAAAACTTATGCAGGATATACACAATGGACGATAATAGGATAATATTATTTTTTATCTTATTTAAAAATATTCTCCTGTTTTATTATCTTGTTGGAAAATAAAAATATCGTGGCTGTATTTTTCGTGTGTCATATTACATTTAAAAATCTAAATATTTTGTGACAGTATATATCAATGTCACAAAACCACTTTGATGTATGGTTGTGAAGGCTGGACACTTATTCAGAAGGAGAAGACCAACATTTTAGTTGCAGAAAGGAAAGTTTTCAGGAAGATTTTGGGTCCAGTTAGTATGAAAGATGGCACAGAAACGTTCTGGATGACACAGCCTTTGTTATTAGCGGACGTTGCACTTATCATCAGGTAAACGATGTGCTCGTCTCGTCACATTCTTCAATAAAAAAATCAGACTACCGCATTGCTTAATCCTGAGAGTACCTGGCTTCTACACCACAGCTCTTAAGTGCGTATCCCAGCCGGAGCAACATTTATAAAAACATTTGTATAAATAGTTGGTGTTCGGTCCTGGTTGTGTTTAGTTTTATTCAATCTATAGAATTCGCGTAAATATAAGAAATTAATAATCTATATAGTAATACGTGAAGAGATGAATTTGTACCCCTCCTTAAGCATATCGCGCGCCCAGAGGAGTGTGAGATTTAGCATAGTAAAAGTTTGTATAGAGAAGAAGCGATTAATAAATATATGATTTTTGGATTATCATTTTTTTTAATCAATTTTGCTTTTAAGCTTTCAGTTTTAACGTTCAAACTAAAAAAAAATATGTATGACGCTCGAATTTCGACTACGGGGCGACCAATAGTTATCAATAATCATACGTAGTATGAAATTGAATGATCATTGTAATAGTAAATGTCATCGTGTAACAATTGCATTTGTCTCAATTTTAAAATTATTGTAATAAATTTCAATTTTTTTTTCAGAAATTGAGATATCTAACGATGCTTAGCCAAAAATAAAATAGACCGCATATCTATCATCAAAAATATAATAAAAATTTAGCAGATTAAATTGACTGTGAAATTAATAAATGTGGCCATTGTACGAAACAGATGTAATTTTAGAGTTGGCAAAATTAAACCGAAACGAGAGCTACTAACTAGGAGGCCTATCTTCAGCAGTGAACTAGTGATAGACTCAAATGATGATGATGATGATTGTGATGAGTTTAAGACAATTAAGTAAATTGACAAAGTTTCTATAATGTTTTCTTTTATTTACGCGAATATTACATATTTAAATAAAACTACTTTTTTACGGATTTTATCGCGTTTAATTTTGAACTATTTTTACCTGACGTTTCGGACGCTTTCCAGCACCCATGGTCACGGGGGTGGGGAGGGGGTAAAAATAGTTCAAAATTAAACGCGATAAAATCCGTAAAAAAGTAGTTTTATTTAAGAGTTTCTATAGTTAATTGTGTTCCACAATTTGTACTATTTAAGCTGCTGCCCGTCTTTTTGCAACATCTTAATATATAAACTGCTGTTGCGTGGTAACCCGCGTTGTAGCTATGGCAAAATCTCCCCAAAATGACAGCTACAAAATTTTGTCACAATGTATGGGCGAGACATACCTTTAGTTCAGTAATGGACTAGAAAAAGGCTGAAATGATGATGATGATGATAAAACTTGTCTAACAATTAAAAGAAAAATTAGACACAAAAAGATTAAAATTAATTATAAAGATACTTTGAGACAATATACGGATTTTTTTTTTTATTGTACAAAGTGACGAAACGAGCAAAACGTTCACCTGATTGTAAGTGCAACGTCCGCCCACAACAAATGCTGTGTCTCCCAGAATATTTCTATGTGACACCGCACTGCGCCCGTCACCCTGAGACATCAGTTCTTAAGTCTCAAATGCCCAGTGATTACGCTAGCTCACAGTGCCCTTCAAACCGAAACACATTAGTGTTTGCACACTACTGCTTCACGGCAGAATAACTTACGCCCTCTCATTTTTGCCGTGTAGTGGCGGCTCTTTCAAAGAATACTACCACTCCATCTCATCCAATGGATCTCGTAAAAGGCGAGTAAGGAATTAAACTGCACTGTGCACCCAACAGCGCATGGTGGCGATGGGCTCACCACCTATCACACCAAGTTTGTTTTGTTTTGGTGAAACGTGGATTGTGGCAGTCATCTGTTTTTGCAGTGAGTGCCCAGTCTCTTACTACCCCTTATGGGATACAGTCGTGATCTTATGTACGTATGTATGTATTTCTTGACCATATATAATTTCGGTGATGTAATTGCTGTTAGCCTTTCTTGGCTTTTACAGCTTCATCGGATACTGTGCTCACGGACCAGGGGCCCGCTGCCAGGTTTGGTTTGACCCAAACATAAATAAATAAATAAAATCCTACAAAAACCTCGAAATTCGGACTGTGTCGCGTTCGCTGAGTGCTTGTGCGATTTAGAATATCTCAATATGATTTTAAGTCGTCTAATGACCGTCCGAGGGAGGCTGCGGGCCTCCATTCGGACTGTCGACTTGTGTGTCGGTAACTCTGGGCGGTGAGAACCGCCCTGGAACACGGGTGTGTCTTGTGTACGCGGTGTGATTATCGACTGCTACGCGCCGCTCACTACGGCGGTCGCGCGTCGTGGTGCGACCTAAAGCTATTAACTGTGTGTACAGTGTAGCCTGGATCGTGACTGACCGTATCGTGGTCAGGGAGTGCTGAGGCGTCTAGCACGTTTATTTCTTGACCAGTGGCCCGACATTGACTGTATGTATTTTGTATGATACGGAAAATGACTTACGCACACGGTGGTATCTAACTCGAAAGATTTTCGAAGATATGTGGAAGAGATGGAAATCGGAATACCTTTCTCAATTATCGGCGTGTTGCAAATGGCGCCAAGGACAGGACAACATTAAAATCAAATAAAACTATTTTTGCGTATTTTATCGTATATTTATAATTTAAACTAAATTAATTCAAAACCATGCATACCACTGGAAGGCTTCAAGACAGAGTAAGCTGTTTCTGCGTACATCGGACTAAAAATAATAATTAAAAGCTGAAGGTACCCCGGTTTAACTATGACATCAGGACATCTGTCACCTCAGTCCCCCCGTGACTATGGGCGAAACGTCGGATTATAAATAGTTTAAATTGAACGCGATAAATTCTGTAAAAATAGTTTTATTTAAATGTGTAGTATTCTCGTAAATATAAGAAACCATTAACATTAAAATTAATGACCACTGAGGTTATACATGATACCGGCAAATGGGCTCTCGGTAGAGTGCTCGAAACTCAACTAGGTAATGATGGCTATGTTAGAGTCGGATCTTCCATAACTAAAAAAGGGATAATAAAACATCCAATTATTAAACTACGAGTATCAATACTGCCAGTTTATCAAGAAAATTGTAAAAAACCAAAAAACTTTGCAAGGAAAGCAAATGTTAAATTATTAGAATGCCCCGGTCCTAACTCGAAAAACCAGAATATTTAATTTATCAACTATGGCACTATCTCTTCTTATGTTCATAATCGCACTTATTACAACGGCACAAGGTGCATACAACATAACGACTTTACAAACTGAACTGAACTTAATTAGAGACGAGTGGCGCCTAGTTGTCTATTACGACATGGGTCCTTACCGGGAGGGCTCAAAGGTGTCACATTGGTACACTGATTATCTCAATACGACATGTAAACAAATAAAGCACCAATCACATGCAACCCGGTGGTGTTACAACTCCAACACGATTACGGCGAACTGCAGTACTACAACGATATATTATTACATAAACCAAGTATGAGCACGCACCAACGCCGCCGATTTATCAATGGGGTTGGGAACATAGCATATAGTTTATTTGGAGTTTCGCACATCACCTTTGCAGAAAAAATAAGAAAAGGATATACAACATACAAAGAAAAATCAAGAACTTTTATCGTTACTGTGGAAATCAAATGTCTGTTGTTGAAGCTGAATTCAACCTATGAAAAAAGACTAAAACATAATGACGAAGTAAAATAAACAAATAAGTAAGGGACTACAAAATTTGGAAAATATCATAAATGTTTTAAACTCCGAAAAATTAAATACTTCTCACACATTGAACTTACCTACTACTTTATCAGCTGTGACCGCTGGCTATAATATGACTACTTAAAGAGTATGCAAGATACTTGCTAGATACCATAACAAAAATATTTATATTGGAGAACTAAGTTTACACTTGCTCACATTATTACAGGACAATTATCGAAAAATTTATCTATTCCGATCAATACATCCGATTTAACAAAAATGTATCGTTTATTAAAAGTACGGACAAGAATGTCCATTTAAGTAATTTTTTGCCTCTATCAGAAAATGATTTGAAGCCTTGCTTACAACATAACTCAAAATTAATTTTATGCGCACTAAAGTCACCGATATATCTCATTCATTTATTTTTATTGTTGATAAAATATTAAAAATACTCGTCGAAAATCTCGACGACATGATGTGACGTAGTTTCCCAACCGCTGCCCAGCCGAGCTGGATCCGTCGATTGAACTCTTGGTCGAAGTTGGACCTACCTAGTCAGACACTCTGTCCTAGGTATACATATTCGTCAACAACTTCGATCGTAGTGTTCCCAACAATAACCGGTATAGGTGTGACATGGACGTTAGACATGATCTTCGTCTTGTCCATGTTCATCTTAAGACCTACCCGTTGGGAGACACTATTGAGGTAATTGAGCATAGCGCTAAGGTCATCCAGCGATTCTGCCATTATGACTATGTCGTCGACAAACGGAAGGTGAGTGATGTATTCACCATTGATGTTGATACCGAATCCTTTCCAGTCCAGTAGCTTGAAAACATCTTCCAATGCAGCGGTGAAGAGTTTCGGGAATATTACATCACCCTGTTTTACACCTTTCTGCAATTGGATCGGTTACGTACTCTGGTTCTGTACTCAGATAGCCATCGTAGCATTGGTATACAAGCACTGCAACACATCGATATACCGACAGTCAATAAAGCACCGCTGAAGCGACTGTAGCACCGTTCAAATTTTGAGTTGAAGGCTTTCTCATAGTCCAGATACGGTCAGACATAGCGGGAGATTGTACTCTTCGGTTCTATTTTACAATTCAGCGAAGGGTATGTCAGTGGTCTATGGTACTATAGCCTTTTCGGAACCCGGCTTGTTTGCGAGGCGGGAAGTTGTACAGTCTGCTTGCGAGACGATTCGGTAATGACTCTCGAAAACAGCACGTAGACGCGGCTCAGAAGCGATATCGGTCTACAGTCCTTCAAGAGGGCGATATCGCCCTTCTTGAAGAACAGGACAACGACGCTTCTACTCCACGCTTCTGGCGTAGCGCCGCCGCGGAATTAAAGAGCTTCTGAAGGACTACTAGTAACGGTTTTCGACCCGCTTTCAGAAGCTCTGCTGCAATTCTATCCTCACCAGGCGCTCCATTCTTAAGCTGTTTGAGAGCCATTCTAATCTCGCTCAGACTGACGTCCGGGATATCATCGGAATAGTGTCGGACGAGATTTGCTCTTGGGTCGTTACTCTCACTAGTGTGTTGCTCCAACGACGATGTGTACAGCTGTCCATAAAATCTCTCGATCTCACTCAAAACCTCTGTTCCAGCGGAAATGACGCTACCGCTTTTGGTCCTCAACCGAATCAGTTGGCTCTTTCAGGCAGACAGATACCTGTCAAAGACCTTGGAGCCTTGTTTTCGCTCTATCGCTTCCTTAATACGAGCTGTATTGAAGTTGCGAATATCTCGCCGCATACATTTGGAGATCTGTCTGTTCAGTTGCTGATATGCTGTCGCATCAGTTGAGAACTGCAGCCTCCTTTCTCGCCTAGCCTCCTTGAGATTGAGAATGTGGTAGGAGTGTTTCTGGATCTTTTTGTGCGGTAGGTGTTGCAAATCTTTGCCCCCATCGCCTGAACAGTTTCCACGAGCCTCTCGTTCATATCGTCCACGGTAACGTAATCATCCAGGCACTGAAACGATTTTGCAATTCGAGCTCGAAGCTTTCGGGATTTTGGTTAAGGGCATAATATGGACGGAGCGTGGACTTCACCAGACGCGACCTCTCCAGCTTTACGTTCAGGTTCAATGTGCCTCTTACCATTCGGTGATCACTGCCGAATGTCACCCTAGCGATCACAGAAATCATTGAACAGCTGTCGTTCGGTCGTCATGATGATGTCGATCTCATTTTTGGTAAAAACGTCCAGGCTCGTCTAGGTCCACTTTCTGTGGGGCCGCTTTTGAAAGAAGGAGTTCATCATAAAGAGTCCCTCCTTCACCATAAAGTCGGCCAATTGTTGTCCCTTTTGTTTCCCTTTTGGTTTGGTTCCCAATCCAAATTGCCCCACTACCAGCTCATCATCTTTTCTCATGCCCAGCTTTGCGTTAAAGTCCCCAATCAACAGCGTGTAGTGTGGAACGCAACGGAGAGTAAGAATTTTTTGACTTGTAGCAAAATGGCAGCAACGTGGTTCGCCCTCCGTCACGTCTCGTTTTCCGCGAGGGCGAAAAGTGGGCTACGTCAGTGGCCACTTTAATCCCAAACGCGTGATCTGAAGCAATTTGTGTTTAACCGTGTTAGAGAAATACTAACCTTTACCGCTTCTAGCTCTTGGACACATCTGCCAGGAACATAATCCTAAACACATGTGCATTAAGATTTATAAATAATCTTAAGAAGTATCGATATGCGATTGGGAAACTAAAGAAATTCTCAATTAGAACTATCACAACACTACGAATAGATCGTAACGGTTTTAATGATCATATTTCTGAAGTTTTAAACAGAATTTTTATAATTATGTGTATATTATTACATTATACATAAAGTAGCCAAGTCAAGCCAGTCAATTCCGAGAAAAACGTTTCCAAAGTTTCGGTCTCACTTTATGTATATAATTTTTTTAGGCAGCGATGCAGTAGCCTGTGCTGTAACGTGCGGGCCTGACGACCAGACTGCTCTGATTCGATCCCAACATTGAGTACCTTTTTTAAAATATTAATAATTATTAATAAACAATGAAAATTAAAATATTATTGTACTTTTTTTAATTCTGTAAATATATGTTATATTGTAAATATATTTTTTACTTTTTTTTTTTATTGTTTTGACATGGAAATGCTAGAGAGCGACGGGGTTTATTGTCACACACTAGTCAATGTCATTTACACTTACCTGATCTTTCTAATGGCTTACTTTTAATTGTGAAAGTAGCTACATACGTATTATGTAAGTACATATATAATTACAATGGTTAATACGGATTGGAATGGCTTCATACGGATGGTAACTAGCGAAAGGAAACTCTCAATTGAGCATTGGACTCATGACGTGCTTTGTGGCAAACGGCCGTGGGATTTGGTAGCGATGCCTACACTTACACTTACCTTACGTAAACTTACTTACGGAACTACAGTTGCGACGATGTTACAATGTGGTGACGCGCATGGAGCGGTTTTTTTTTTTTGGCTAGTGTGGCTGTGATTTTTTTTTATTGTATAAAGTGATGAAACGAGCAAAACGTTCACCTGATGGTAAGTGCAACGTCTGCCCATAACAAATGCTGTGTCACACAGAAAGAAAGAAATTTCTGTGTGAGAAACCACACTGTGCCCATCACCCTGAGACATAAGTTCTTAAGTCTCATATGCCCAGTGATTACGCTAGCTCACAGTGCTCTTCAAACCGAAACACAGTAATGTTTGCACACTACTGCTTCACAGCAGAATAACTGGCCCTGGGGTGCTACCTACCCAGATGGATTCCTGCGTAGGAATCTTACCACCAGTATTATTCGACGTTACCTAAACCGCCCGTCGTACTTTCGCTAGCGTTAGATTTTACCGCATAGTTGAATGAATGAATTTAATCCGCAGCTACCGCATGCGAGACTTCGGTCAATGTTCGTGCTCCCAAGGGGTAACGTCCACCGTATACTTCGTTTTGAATTAGACTACAGTCCTTTACCCAACTTCAGGCCTCTCTTTATTGGGAGCGCGTCATTTATTTCTTCTGTTACAGTGGGACTTGCAAAAGTAACAGCCTATTGATGTCCCACTGCTGTACACAGGCCTCCTCATATTTTTTAAGAGGGCTTTGGAGCTACGCTGTTTCAATGCATGTTGGCGGACTTCACATGTTTTCGGAATATTTCTATTCCTCAGACATGCAGATTTCTTCACAATGTTTTCCATCACCGCTGAGCACGTGATAAATCAGCACTTAAAATTGTGGAACAATTTAAGAGGTGCCGGCACCGGGGATCGAGCTGAAGTCACTCTCTTTCTTTGAAATTTAAGGCGAGCGCCCGGCCCCTCAGCTACTCGTAAAGTACAATCTAAATGTTAAATACATGTCCCTCTGCGGAACTATAGCCTCCTTTTATTTTACCTTAGTGGTGCCGGCACCGGGATCGAACCCAGGCCACTCATGTATTATGAAACTTAAGGCGAACATCTGTCCCCTTTTTTCGTCATCATCAAATGCCTATCGCATACCTGCCGTAGCGAGGCAAGGACAGGTTATGTCGGACTTCGCCACATTGTGGCAGGGTCACAGGAAGGCCTACGCACGCACGAATGTGCGGAGCTGGGACACCGCCACTTTCCTTATTAAAAATACGAGTAGAATTCATTATGTATGTTAATGATTTAGGACACCGATAGGTGTCCGGCAGAGTTTCTACTAAGATGTACCTGTTTTCTTACTTGTGCAGAATAATACCATAATATGCAATACCATAACTAATCGTGGGAACGCAGTGAGGAGTAAGAAATGTTTGACTCTTACCAAAGTGGCGGCAACGTGGTACGCCACCCATCACGTCTCGTTTCCGTTTGTGTTGTGATTGTAATTATCCCCATGTATCTGACACATGCAGTGTCCTAGTCGCATAAGTGTCACAAATGACGTGGGTCGGTTACGAGTGTGGGCCTCTGTGCCTTCGTGTACCCTTATGGCACTATAATACATTCGGCGCAGGTGATTAGTAACGACAGTAATCGGAAGTTGTCGCCGCGTTCTAAAATCGACCCCGACGTTATACTCACTATGAACATTGGCTGTTGTAGAAATTTTTCAATTATTTTGAACGCGGCAGCGGTAGCAAAGCGCCCGCCTCGGGTTAACAGATAAAACAACACGTAAATCCGTAAAATTTTAGTTTTATTCAATGAAAAAAACTTTCTATACTATGGGTTAGGTTTTTGTAGAAAAGAAGCATACAGTCTTCCATCAACTAGGAGGTCCCCGGTTTCGGGGACATTAAGAGTTAAATCTATGCGACTTTTCTCAAATGGAAATTTGTACTTAAAATTTTGCAGATTCGGTACTGACATGTTCCGTAGATTATATTCTCCCTGCAACATAAAAATATATATATTTAATAATAGCAATATCCCCCCCAAAAGGACATCTACCAGCTTCCGTATTTTGTGGCAATCTATGGGGGAGGCCTATGTTCAGCAGTGGACTATAGGCTAAAATAAGCTGAAATGATGATGATGATGATGAATAGCCGTTAGGTTTCCGGCAGACAAGAATAGCACCTAGCTCTTTCATACCGAGGGGTTGTAAGAGGGGACTAAGGTATTGAACGGGCAGCCTTTATTCATGCCGAATAATACTATAATATGCAAAGCTGTCGCTATACTCTACTCGTGGGAATAGAATAGAATAGAATAGAATAAATTTTTATTCAATATAGATTATTTACATAATACTTATTGAAAGTCATTTTTTTTCTTTTTTTAAACTACACTGGTTCGCAAAAATGCCTCTGTCCTGGGAAGAACCAGTAAGAAACCCAGCGGGCTTTTTTTTTTAGTCATTTTTAAAATGATGTACAATAACCGTATTACAATAGCTGTATTAAAAAGATGTAGAAATGGCTTGGCAGCGATCACCTCATTCCCAGGGGTAATCATCATTTATGTATTTTTTAATATTATAATAACCCTTTTTATGAAGTCTTTGTTTAATATAAAATTTAAACTTTTTGATTGAAGAAAGACTTTTAGCACTTTCTGGGATTTTGTTGTAAAAACGTATACATTGTCCCATAAAAGAGTTACTGACTCTGTGAAGTCGGGTAACTGGCATAATTAATTTGTGCTTGTTCCTGGTATTCACATTATGAACATCACTTTTTTTAGTGAACTGGTTTATGTTCTTGTGTACATAGAAAACGTTTTCAAATATATATTGAGAGGCCAAGGTTAAGATATTAATTTCTTTAAATTTATCCCTAAGAGACACTTTAGAGCCAAGATTATAAATAGCTCTTACGGCCCTCTTTTGCAAAACAAAAATCACTTCTACATCAGTTGCATTTCCCCATAGCAAAATACCATAAGACATTATGCTATGAAAATAACTAAAATAAACCAATTTAGCAGTTTCAACGTTAGTCAAATTCCTAATTTTTTTTACAGCATAAGCTGCAGAGCTAAGTCTACTTGCTAGTTTAGATATATGGGGGCTCCATTGAAGTTTTGCGTCAAGAGTTATTCCAAGAAAGACAGCAGTATCCACAAGGCTCAACTCTTCCCCATTCACAAGCACATCTAATTGTTTAACATTTGGTGTTGTGAATTGAATACATTTTGTTTTATTGCCGTTTAAAAGCAAATTATTAACGTTAAACCAATGTACCAATTTTGAAATAGCATTATTCCACCTCGTCATATAATAAAAGTTGACGTTTTATCTTAAAAATCAAAGATGTATCATCAGCAAATAACACTATACTCGTATTATGGTTGTCCCCTACTAGGTAAGGTAAGTCATTTATGTAAATAAGAAATAGAAATGGGCCGAGAATCGAACCCTGCGGGACACCCATAGATACTGCTGATCCGGAAGAATTCTTGCTATTGATAACTACTGTCTGCGTTCTATTACTCAAATATGAAATTAGAAGTTGAAGTGCAGAATTTCTTATACCGTAGTGATGTAGTTTCCTGATAAGTGTTTCATGATCAACGCAATCGAAGGCCTTAGAAAGATCACAGAAAACACCCAAGGCATCCCGTGAACTCTCCCAGGCTTCGAATATATTCTTAAGAAGTTCAACACCTGCATCGGTTGTAGAACGACCCCTTGTAAAGCCAAATTGGTTTTTGTGAAACAATTTATTTAAATTAAAATGTTTTAACATTTGATTAAGTATAATTTTTTCAAAAATTTCACTTAATGTTGGTAGCACGGAAATAGGTCTAAAGTTAGCAGGGTCCGATGTACTACCAGATTTAAATAAAGGTATGATTTTACTATGTTTCATCAAATCAGGAAACACACCAAATGCAATACCGGAATTAAAAATTATCGCTAATTGAGGTGCAATTATATCTATAATAGACGCACTAACTTCCACGGACATACCCCATAGATCCGCGGTTCTCTTACAATCAGTACTTTTAAAAATATTAAGAATGTCATTTCCATCTACCATATCGAATTTAAAATCTTTTGTACAAGAAGTTACATTTTGTTTGAGTAATGTCACAGCGGCAGTAGGAGAAGAATTTAATGGCTTGGTTATGGAAATTGGTACATCACTAAAAACTTTTCAAAGGCTGTAGCAACATCTTGATCAGATGTCACAAGCTTGTTGTTAAAATTAATTTTGTAATCATGGTTTCGGTCCTTGACTTTCCCGGTTTCACTATTAATAATACTCCAAGTCATTTTGATTTTATCTGATGCTTTCTTTATTTTATTGCTCAAGTGTAATGACTTGGCTTCAGAGCATACTTTTTTAAATAATTTTGAATAATTTTTAACATATTCTTTAAATGTGTTACTATGATTGTATGATCTTTCATTGTAAAGTTCATACAACCTTTGCCTACTTCTGTGGATTCCTACTGTCGCCCAGTCATTAAAAGTCTTGCGACTGTTCAAGGAGATAGTTTTAGAAGTAAAAATAGAATTAAATTCCTTGCTCAGCAGGTTAAACAATACTTCATATAAATAGTCAGTATCATTATTATAAGGAAGTAATAGTAGTTTTTTATTAACGTTACTTCTAAACTTCTCCAAACGATACTTATTTACAGGAACAAACACAATTATTTTATTATTTGTTTTTTTACATAATATGTAAGGTAACTATTGATACTAACTGTCCGGAATGATCAGAACTTATTTTGTGAATTATGGATCGGTGCAAAGGCTTAACATCTGTAAAAATATTGTCTATACAAGTTGCACTAGATCCAGTAATACGTGTTGGTTCTAAAAACATGTTCCATATTTTTTTCAAAATCATCATATAAAGCACATGGGGGTCTGTAAACGCTGACAACTATGAGGTGCTCAAGCTCAACACAGGCCATTTCTATAGTTCTCTCAACAGAGAGGCTCACGATATCTTTACGTTCTTTGAATCGCAATGATTTATTTACTAGTATTAAAGAGCCACCACATAAAGCTTTTTCTCTATTGAAAGAACTAACCACCTGGTGGTTACTAAAATTAAACATTACATTACAATATGTTAGCCAATGTTCAGTTATACACATAATATGAATATGATTGCTATTTAAAAACAATTCAATTTCTAATTCTTTGCCTAAAATTCCCTGTATATTTTGATGCACCAGGTGTATACAATCTTTATTATTAAGACTTTCTAAAGTGGTACAATTATTTACATATGACTGTCTTAATTTATTAATGTCAAAATTATTGCTAGAGATTTCCTCTATTGTCTTCTTACTTAATTTAAATTATTTGGAACTGATTCCAAATTTAATGTCAAACAATGAGACTGCTCAATAAAAGCAGATGTATTTATAGCCAAATTCTTGGCTGTATTCAAAAATAAACAATAAGATAGCGCATTTGCTACCAGTCTTAATATATATTTGGATAGGTAATACCTATCATTAGTGAAAATACTTCTGAATAAGTTATTTATGTCAATTAAATGGAATTTTTCATTATTAGAATTACATGTCAAATTTAAATTATTGTTACATATTATATTATTCCATAATAAATTTAATTCATATCTAGTATTATTTTCATGTGGCATACCCCGAATGTAAGGCAATGTAAACAAGATAATTTTGCTTACATTTAAATTGTTTAAATATTCATAATACTCGCAATGAGTAGAAGGGAACGCAATGAGTAGTAAGAAATGTTTGACTTGTACCATAATGGCGGCGGTTCTTCCTAATTCGAGAAAGCGTGTGTTTGGTAGTAAACTGCTTTTAGACATTTGGTCATGACGATGATGTTTATAATAGTAAATTACTGCACACAAAAGTAGTGCAGTCAGATTACGAACCACTTGTTACAAAATCGAAAAGGCTTTCGATGCAGTTAGCCACCACCGACCACGATATAATTTTATTGCACGCTTGCATGCTGCGACACATCATCTAGGTCAGATGATGATTGTTTTACCTTATGGACTTTTACGACTCTGACGGAGTGATATCGGTACCACATGATAGTTGATAAGTACTATTTATGTTATATAATTCAGTGTTGATGTGAATAAGAGCAATTACTGATTTAGACGTACTTACAGGAAGTACAGGACATTTGAAGTACTTTGAAAACATACGACCTCCATATGAGTCTCGTTCAAAGAAATCGCAGATATTATAATGCATTTCAAAAAAAGTGGGTTTGTATACGTTACTAAGTAATTCTCTAAAAACAATATGAATCTGAAACAATATATCGTTATAATGGTAGCATAACAATTAAATAGTATAAATCCGTACTAATACAGGACATTTTATATATCATAAAATTATTATACGTATGAGAGTGCGGTGATACAAATACAACAATTGCAACGTTGACTTTGACATGGTGATGTTTTTGGTTCAAACTGGGGTGGTAATATTGCTATCTTTTTTTCGATATGTGTGTAGTGCGCTGTTAGTCTGGTGACTTTTAAAGCTTCGTGGAAAGTGACTTGTAAGCAGAAAGCCCGGGAGTAAGGAGTACAGCGACGCTGCTGGCGATGACTCGACGCTCGGGGTCGCGCCAGCCGCGCTCTTCCCGCTGCCCCTTTGCGATCCGACACCTATTAACGAATAATATGATATAACGGGAGGGGGGGAGGCGCTCGCAGAGATCCAAGGACCCCTCTTTGAGGTCGAAATCTCGACTTGGAACGCGATATGGGATTTTTGAGTCGAATTTAAATTATATTACAACCGCCCAGTTACTCGACATTCTTTAAAATGTTTAAATAATGAGGGGATTTTTAGTTCCTTGTGTATGCAACGGTTGTGCAGTGAATTAATTTATTTTGAATTGCCTGGAGTATATGCGTATGCCACAACTTTTATATAACAGAAGTTTATGTCTTAGAGTCAATGCTAATTGCTCCAAACTCTACTTGGATATTGTTTAGATGTCACCTAACGTTCAAGTTCAAGTTCAAGCATTTGGTATGATTGGTAGTAGTCGCATAAATTTTCGGTCGCTCGGTTACCTGTAAGTAAATAAGAAAAAAAACGGGTACGTACAGTGACATGCTGTGTAAACATTTTGGCTACAGTCACCTAAATTTTAAGAGTTCAAAAAATACTCACTGAAACGTTGTTTGCACAGGTTTCTTTCAATTTAAAGTGAAGATTTATATAGTAATCGCCTCTTCTCCTTACACGCCTTACAGATGCATTCAAATAATCAAAATATTTTGGATTAAAATATATAATTTCTGTTCGCTCGGGAACCATTTTCAAAGTCTGTTTTAGAAAAGATCAAAAATATTTTAAACTGTCTGTTAAAATATTATGAGACAGAAAAATCACAGAATTTGAAACAATTTTAAGTTCCGGTGGAACAAACATCCGCCTAAAGTTAAAGATTTTCACCATAAATAAATTTTTTCGGAGTATCAGCTAAAAAATAACCATTTTAGTAAAACAATAAATTAAACAGTGTTTACTTACATCCACTATTAAGCAGATGCATTCTATAATTACGATGATCTTTGTCATCACTTTGAACATTTTTGTACATGAAATTACTAGGTACGTTTAAATCGTACAAATTGTGAATGTGGAATAAAATAAACTGTAGAGACGGCTATAAAAGCGATACTGTAGCTTTTAAATAGATAGAAGATTAAACCAATCAT
Source organism: Luehdorfia chinensis (assembly GCA_019845155.1). NCBI lineage: Eukaryota > Metazoa > Arthropoda > Insecta > Lepidoptera > Papilionidae > Luehdorfia > Luehdorfia chinensis. Next base: position 6,361,603 of record JAHVAK010000025.1, on the reverse strand, counting down.
GCCATGGTAATGCCATTTATATGTTTAGTCCGAATAATTTGGGCGGCTTTTATCTCGCGAGATGTAATTTAAAAAAAATGCATTTATAGATACACCATTATCTCATGGCATAAAAAAAAGATGAAAAAATGAGATTTTCATATGGCAATGTCATGATTCTTAAATGTCACCTGTCAAGTCAATGTACGAGATCTGTCAACCGCTGCTGAGAGATTTTGTTATTATCTTCTTGAAATTCGTTGTTTTTGTGAAAATCTCGAAAAAGCAACTTCGATCTCAAGCTAGAAATATTGTTTTCAATGTTTATCGTAAAATAGAGGAAGAATAAGGTGTTAGAGTTGACCGGTAAGCTGGACTGAGTTGTTTTGATACTTTTAATTTATTTTATATTTTATTCTCAATTGTGACTTCTTTATAGGGGTTTCCAGTACTACTATTATGGTGTATTTTCTACTCTTGGTAAAAAAAAAAGAGAGAGGAGGGAAGAAGAAAATCAACTTGGATAGTTTCGATTTACAGTTGATTAGGAATAAAGTAAAGGAATTCTATACAATTCGAAAGGAAATTAAAACATTAAAGAAACTGTTACAAATTCTTCAACAAGATGTTGATTTCAAAGGAGGGAGAGAATAAGGGGTAAGAAAACCCTTCACCTCATATTTCCCTCCACCTATGCGAATTATTAAGCATCATCATATAACTCTGAAACGTCGGGAAGTTTTAAAACGTGCGATTTTTACTAGGCGTTAAGTAAATCGTAAAAAAGGAACTGAACATAAATATTTTATCGTACTTAGTGAATTAATCCTACAAAAATCTTTAAGATTTATATCCTATTTTCTCCCTAATTTTTTACATTACTAAGCATATGTAAAACATACTTGTACAATATATTTTATCTAAATAGTCTTTACCTGCAGTGATCCACGCAACCTTATACTCCTTTCTTTACAGAATACACTAACACTTGTTTTTTGTCAATATTAAAAGAATGGACGAGAACTTTTACACAACCAAAAGTATGCAAAATAAGATCCGCACTTGGACGCACTAGGGCACACACCCTACATATATATATACACACCTTAGGCATTCATCCTCCCTGTCTATACCTGGCAGGGAGGGAATTTAGGTCACACACCCCGGCATCCCACCAGCGGCCACTTCCCCTAAAGGAAAACTAAATAGATCCAAAATGTCAACCATGGAGGAGAAAACAATGACTGACGCGGTATTGGAAGCGGTCACCAAGCTCTACGCAGAACATCCAGAGGCAACGATTACAATTATGTCTAACCCAGAAGCATTTATCACAGTTTGTGAGACTTTTCTAAGCAGGCCCCCTTCTAGAGCGTCATCAGCATCCTCCTACGAATCAGGATCTTCATCCTCGTACTCCGAAATGGAGTGCGAATTTCTTCCCTCCCCTAATAATTCCCCCGACACCGGTTTCACCCTAGTGGAGAAGTCAAAAGTCAAAATCCGCTTCTCCGGTATCCACTACTACCGCGAAGGCTGCCAAAGCCTTTGCCTCCACCTCGAGCCTTGCTGGTCTCAAAGCAAAGCACCGCCGCCTCACGGTAAACACCCGACGCCTCAAAGCAAGCACCCGCCACCTCACGGCAAGCCTCCACTGCTTCAAAGCAACCCCCCGCCGACCCACGGCAAACCACTGCTGCCTCACAACAAGCTCTCGTCGACCCACGACTAGCCTCTGCCGCCTCAAGGCCAGCTCAAGCTGCCCCACAGCAAGTCTCCACTTCTTCAGAGCAAGACCCCGCTTCGCAGCATCCCGCTGCCTCTTCGTCGAAACGTCCGCCGCCTATCTTCATACAGGCGAATGATAAATCCCCATCGAGGAGGTCAAAGCTGACCTGCTCTCATAAAACCTCCCGATCCTAACCGTGCACCGGATGTACAGCGGCCGCACTAAAGCACCATACAACGTGGTGCTCATCGCCCTTGAGCGTTTCCCAGGTGGAAAACAGATTTTTAATCTGAAAACCTGCTGCAACCTCTCTGGGCTAACAGTTGAACCTCCGTCTAAAAACGGCCCCTCCTCTCAATGCCATAAATGTCAGCTTTATGGCCACTCATCACGGAATTATTACGCACGAGCAAGGTGCATAAAATGCCTAGGGGATCACGCCATCTCAGACTGTCCTAGGCCAAAGGACAAAACTTTGTTAGCAGACTTCGGCCCACCCTCCTGAGTTCTCTGTAACACAGAGGGCCACACGGTCAACTACGTCGGCTGTCCCAAGGCGCAGAAATCCAAAAAACCAGCGGTCAGACAAGCACCCGCTCCCAGAACTGTTTTTCAGACAATCCCTCCGCTTCCGTATGGAAAAAACTACCGACCCCCGCGTCCATCTTAAACTCGGTCTCGCCGATCATACCGACCACCCCCGTCGCGAGTCGACCCGCCGACGAGAGCAACTTAGGTCTAGTCTGTCGCTTCGCCGCCGTCTCCAACGTCGACGATGTTTCCGCTCTTGCAAAGGCGCTCGAGGATACCAACGGTAAACCCGAGGAAAGCTAGATTATAAGGAGTACCTACAACAAGTACATATGTGGTAACTAGTCAGTTAGTGTGCTAGTAAGCATAGTTTCCACAAACTCAGTGGAAACTGTTTTTCAATTACATTGCAAACTTCAATTTTATAAATAATACAAACACATTACAAATACAAATAGAATTTATTTCCTAGATTAAACGTAATCGCCACGAAGGGGGCGGTTTGGTGTCCGTTGTACCAAACACCTTTCATCGACTTGGTTGTTTGTGATTGCAAATGTCAACAAGCAGGTGTAAATAACATCAAACATATGTAATAATCATCGAGCATTTAAAGAAGCCACAAAAGTTTTCCCATGCGTCACAATATAGAATTGAAGTACTTGAAACGATATAATTTTACTATCACGGCACAATTGCATACTCGTTGTAAAATATTCGTGACTAGGAAAATTAAGTGATAATCTTACAATCGGTTATTAAAGTGGTCTTAGGCCCGTTATTACATTGTGATTAGTAAGTTTTGTGTAGTTCTTTTAGGTGTATCTGGGAAGTAATTTACTGGTGATATAATTCCTATGCTGGAATTTGTTCATGTAGGTGCCACCGCAGAGCCAGTTATTCCACCGTGAAGCAGTAATGTGGAAACATTGCTATGAGATTAAATTAAATGAAAATGAATGAAAATGATTTATTCTTCAACGTAAGAAATATAAATTTCATTTGTAAAACGTCATTCTTTTACAATCTACTACTGTTTCGTAATGAGGTTCCTCTGGCAAAGAAGAAACTGGCGAAAGAAACTCCGTAGGTATCCTCTATTTTTTTTATCTTTGTCAAAAGTACATGATAAATAAATTTACAAAGAACAGTCTCATAGAAAACCAAAGCGCGCTCCATGACGAAATGTTATACAAGATTTAATAACAAATGAATAAATGCATTGCAAACTCGAACAGACCAGCCTCCACCAACAGCACCTGTTCACAAGTATGACGCATGTGGCAGCCATCGCCCTCCTCGACCATATTCAAGGGAGTGGACGATCCGCCACACGACGCCGCCGCAAGCAGAAGCATTTAAGCGAGCATGACATACTCAAGTCTACTGTTTGGTACGAAAAGATATCATTCTACAGAGCACACCTATAATCTTCCATAAGACCATTTACAATTTTTTGTTTGTAAAAATGTTACATTGTAAATAATTGTAATCCCTGCATAAAAATACATGTAACGTAGCTGCTTACAAAAAACAGTCACATCGTGTGGTAAGTTATTTGATGTCTCTCTGGATGGATACTTTCCAAGCTTCCTTATCATTGTACTAATCATTTATATTATAAGTAATATGGTTTATAGCACAAACATTTTTTAATATAAGTTTTAAATTCAGTTTTATATATCTTCCGAAAATTTGTTTTGTATAGTTTGTTTGTATAGAAACATTCGATTTGAAGGCACTGAGAGTTAGTGTTATTACTGAGCATTTGAGATTTAAGAACAGATGAACTGACTCAGGGAGACGGGGGCTGTGTGTTGTCACGCAGAGCATTTTTTATGGGCAGACGTTGTGCTTACCATCAGGTGAACGTTTTGCTCGTGTCGTTACATTATACTATAAAGAAAAGCCGTGCTCAGTGCTGTGCTCAGATACTGTCTTATTAAGTGCTCTCTTCCACATTATAATGTATTCACAACATTTACAAATACAAGGGCTTCTCTCTCACACATTAATACATTATCGGGGAAGCACACACCTTGACCGCAATCCAAACGCTTCTATAGAGCCGGTCTTCGCAATTAAAAAATAATATATTTTATAGGTGTTGTATTATTTACTTAGAAAATAATTGATGTAATTGCTGTAATTTACGGAAATAAGCATTCCATAATAATTTTCAATTATATATTGTGTCCTTGTATCTGTATAATTAATTTATACCTTTTTGTGTCTAATTTTTCTTTGAATTGTTAACAAGTTTCATCATCATCATCATTATTTCAGCCTACATGAACAGAGGCCTCCCCCATAGATAGCGACAGAAGTTTGTAGCTGTCATTTTGGGGGGATTTTGCAATAGTTGTCCTGCTCGGCGGGCGGGTAGGTTAGGGGTAGATTAACGGGCAGTTTATATATTCAGATGTTCTACAATAGTACAAATTGATTAACACAATTAACCATATAAACTTTGTCGATTAACTTAATTGTCAAAAACGTATCACAATAAAACTCAAAAATTATATATTTCGTACAATGGCCTCATTTTTTATTAATTTCACAGTCAATTTCATCTAGTGAATTGCTATTATATTTTTGAGAATGGTTAAGCGGTCCATTTTCCATTGGCTAAGCTACATTAGATATATCATTTCCTAAAAAAAATCATTTTTTAAAATAATTTCATAATTTCGACGAATCTTTTTAATTGCTATCCTTACCCGATACATTGACTGTTAAATTGATCATTAAATTTCACACTACGAGTACATATAATTATTGATAACCGGAGAAACAAAGACGTTTCCGTGTGGCACCAAATTGCGCCCGTCACCCTGAGACATGATTTCTTAAGTCTCATATGCCTAGTAATTACACTAACTCTCAGTGCCCTTCAGATCAAAACGCAGTAACGTGCACTACTGCTTCACGGTACAAAAACTGGCCTTGCGGTGGTACCTATCTAGACGGATTCCTGCATAGTGTGACTATCGCTTTTAAATATTAATAAAATAAAATATTGTGACCAGGAAACTTATTCGATCTTTCTTTTGGATCATTGTAAAGGTTCATTTAGACCGTAACCGTTATAAAGGGGATAATATGTGATCGTTTAGTTAGGTGCTTTGTTTTTGTTTAGGTTATCTATTTTAGGTGTTTCTTAGAAATACGAAAGTTCACCAGAGAAGCTGCAAGCCGTAGACAATCCCAGAATACTATCTTAATAACTAATCCCTACTCACTTGTAAAGGGTTCACAATGTTTATTTATAAATTTATAAAGGCCTGATACAAGGGGAATCGTTTTCCGCACTTGTATAAGGTTTTCATAATTTATTAATAAATACCCAATACAAATATTCTGTTCCCCAAAATGTTATTTAAAAATGTGGGGAAGGCAGATGGCTACCAAAACCCGCCTTGTGCTGTGAGCGCCGGCTTATACAACTCGGTCCAAAGAGGGGCGTGAATTTGTGGAAAGAACCGTAGTTATAGCAAAAGTGGCGTACCAGCGAAAAGAGCCTTGGCCACTTGGTAGTGCGTCAACATCGACCTGCCAGCTACCATTCACATGAGGTCGACGTTTTATGATCCACCAACTATTGCAATGATGTATATACATACATAAAGACACGTGCTACGATCTTGACACACATCTTTAGCTTCCTCTACTTTCATTAGTGTTTTCATACCAGCTCGTCGGTTGCGGGTACTTTTGTCGTGGCCTATATAGCCTTTTAAATAATTATGAATCAGCCATCAGGCAGGTTTGTGTAATAGTCATCAGGTAGGATATGAGTAACTGACGTTGAGTATTGTGTATTTCGATCGAGTTTGCTCACCCACCAACAAGTTTTACATTAATCATTTATAGGTGGGAAAGTTACTGAGAGTGTTATTAAGTATTGTTGTTTAATAAAACATTGGAGGGCAGACAGTCTGCTGCTCCGTTACGTATGGATCCGAGTTGGGCAAAACTTATTAGGCGTGAACTAACTACAGGACGTGTTTATAAGGAAATGAGCGAGACTAGAAGAATTTTGAAATATCGTTTAAAATGGTGTCAAAATCATCGAAATCAAATAAAAATGGACATTCTGACCTCGCATCATTGTAGAAATAATTACTGGTGGTAGGATTCCTATGCAGGAATCCGTCTAGGTAGGTACCACCCCAGGGCCAGTTATTCTGCCGTGAAGCAGTAGTGTGCAAGCATTACTGTGTTTCGGTTTGAAGGGCACTGTGAGCTGGTGTAATCACTGGGCATATGAGACTTAAGAACTTTCTCTCAGGGTGATGGGCACAGTGTGGTGTCCCACAGAAATTTTCTAGGTGACACAGCATTTGTTATGGGCAGACGTTGCACTTACCATCAGGTGAACGTTTTGCTCGTTCCATCACTTTATCCAATAAAAAAAATCCGCGGATTCTGGAAAAATACTAAAAAGATGAGCGGCAGGCCGTCCCTTCCCGTGAGTGTCAGTGGCGAGTGTGAGCCTGACAAGATTTCTAATCTTTTTATATATGTCCGATGGGCAGGAGTTTTTTCCATACCATATGGAGACCATACGGCCGAGAAAAAACTCCTGCGTGCGGAGTGAGGCAAGGGGGATTAAGCTCACCAGCGCTCTTTAACCTTTATGTGAACGATTTGCTAGGCGAGCTCGGCAGCACAAGATCGGCTGCTACGTAGACGGAGTTTGTATGAATAACATAAGCTACGCCGATAACATGGTGCTGCTGAAAGCGTCAATTTGTGGCAATATCTCGGGCATATGTTGACTCCTGACCTCAAAGACGACACTGATATCGAGAGAGAACGGAGGGCGTTGTCAGTGAGAGCGAATATGCTGGCTCGCAGGTTTGTGCGTTGTACAAGCAGCGTTAAGATCTCGTTGTTCAGAGCCTACTGTACAACTTTCTACACGTGCAACCTGTGGACCAACTAAATCATACAAATCAAAAAGCGTGATATTAAGTAGCTTATGATCTTCCTCAAGAATTACAACACAACCTTCTTCAAGATTTACATCACAATTTAAAAAAAGTATTTAGAACTAATAAAAAACATACTACATACAAACATACAACGTATAATAATAATTAATAATCCTACAAGTAATTATAAAATAAACAAATTTAGAAAATTTAACGATAAGTTACCAAAGTTTGTGACAATTCATCATCATCATCATCACTTCAGCCTATCACTAGTCCACGCTGAACATAGGCCTCCCTCATACATTGCCACAAAACACGTAAGTTTGCGGCTCCACCACCTATCACACCAAGTGCATTATATTGTTTTGGTGAAACATGGATTGTTGCAGTCATCTGTTTTTGCAGTGAACCAAGTCTTTGACTACCCCTTATGGGATACTATCGTGATCTTATGTATGTATGTAAATGTATTTAGTTACTTATTTTTCATACGCCGTATTGAAGGGTTACAAATAAGCACTTAATCCACCTGGTACTGAACCTTTTAGTAAGTGCTTACTAACCTCATTGTACTTTCACCCTTGAGGACTATTATAGAATGCCTCTATGCCGGTTAGTGGTTTGCGGACTCTTCCCGGCTTCAAAACCCTTTCAGAAATTATAGGAGGCCTGTGCTTAGCAGTGGGATATTTATTGGCTGTTACTTTACTTTCTACTTTTACTATTCTTCCACTGTGATAATAGCATAAAAGTTTGTCGACTCTGGTAGTCGAGCCGCAAACTTTTATGCTATTGCTGATATCTTCATTTATATAGTTTTTGAATTAAAAATGAAATTAGTAAAATTTGAAATTCATTATTTACGTCTTTCGCAACATTTATAAGTAAAAATTGTTCGATTTGCAAATAATATATAAAAAACAACGTGTTGTTAAATAAACAATTTTATTCGTTTTTCATTTATATTTTAAATTCGGCTTCCTTGTTTCTTTCGGAATGCGCAGGATTGTAAAGTTCACCGCGAATGCTGGTCTTCATTACCTGAAAAGTTAAATTATTATTCATATATGACAACACTTCGAAATAGAATATAAATTAATATCTTTTGATTTTAATAGCGCTTATTGACTGGAATGTAGTTTGGGTAAATCTCCATTCGGTCAAATCAATACTGTGTCAATATTGCTTACATTTTATTAAAAATAAAACATAAAATTAATTATAGAATAAGGAATGACTCAATAGAAAATTTAAATAAAATTTATCAGAAAACATTTATAATTTTTACTTTTTTTAATGAATAAGGTGTCGAAACGAGCAAAACCTGATGGTAAGAGCAATGTCTGCCCATAACAAATCCTGTGTCACCCAGAACATTTCCGTGTGACACCACACTGCGCTCGTCACCCTGAGACATCAGTTCTTATGTCTCATATGCCCAGTGATTACGCTATCTCTCAGTGCCCTTCAAACACAGTAATGTTTGCACACTACTGCTTCACGGCAATCGACTCGAATTTCTAGTTGCCCCAAATCTATAACACTAAAATGAGTACTGACGACACCTAATTGTAGTAAACCTTAACCAAATTAGTTAATTTTTTTTACACCTGTTATCGAAGACAAATAATAATATTATAGAGAAATTCGTTAAATACGTCATTCCTAATTTCATATTATAAGTATTAGTAATTTAGTCTATGAAGTGTGTGCTTAACGCACCTCAACTTTTTCAACGAAACTTAATTCTGTTTTCGTGAGTACATAAGACAGTTTAGCTAACGCTGCTTCAGCCGTCATGTCGAATGCTGGGACAACACCACACTCTACAAGCAACTGCAAATATAAAAAATAATTACAAATACTTTGATCAGAGCCGTGTGGTGGCGGCTTAATAGCATCTACCACCCTCTCTCATCCCGTGGAGTCTCGTGTCTCTGTCGACTTTTACGACACCACAGACGTGGCAGTACGACACCACAGCAGTGGCGTACAGACGTGGCAACTATGTCAAAATCGCTCCAAAATGAGATCTGAAAATCTTTGTCACTATCGATAGGGGAGGCCTATGTTTAGCAGTGGTCTAGGTATAGGCTGAAATGATGATCTGACTTTAATCAGACAATACAAAATTATTACCAGCAATAATTCAATCTAATAGGAAAAAAAAAACGAAATATTTTACACAACATATTCACTAAAATAATTTTAAATCGTGTATCCAAGACAGATAATTAATTTTTTACTTTAAGTTAATCGAGCCGTGGTAACTTAGGATCGAGGGTTCAACTTCAATTTTATAGTACGTGAGTGTCCTGAGTTGGATTGTCGTTGGATTAATTTCTAAAATAATCAACCCATCTCCAGGAATGTATGTAGTCTCTATAAAAAAACTAAGACTCCAACTCTAGAGTATTGGCTCGAGTGGCGAGTGGATTAGTTATCGCAGTACTACCTTTCGCATTTGCGTTGCTGCTTTGTATACTTTAGGTCTGGTATGTTAGTGACTATTATTTTGTCATCTGAAGGAGATAGTAAGATTTTCTGTAACGGGGTGAAGAAGGATAATAGATACTCTGACGATACTAACCAAATTCCTATTGGTTTTCCTTCGCATAATTTTATTTTTGTTCGAAAACGATAAACCACTTTTTTTATCCTGCATCGATTTTTCACTTAATTTTTCTGTGAAGACACGAATTTCACGTGCACAGTACATTCAGACTCAAAATCCATAAATGTCTGTTTATACAAAAATTTAGGCTGCGGCCTAGATTCGAACTCTGATCCCGCGGCGCAGTAATCACAAATTACTAGGCCACGCGGTCGAATATTCGGAATATAAATGATAAAATGAAGAACTGTCTCTCCCAAATGTTGCCATGGATGACTACGTATCGCTACGCTTGACAGACGCTGCTGAAAAAATCATTAAAACGTTTCTCACCAATCCAGTTTCATAAATAGCTTTCCCTTGAACAGTACCGTTAATACACTGCGTCACATTAACGACTAGGACATTATTCTTGACCGCACGCTCAATCTCCTTGTAAATCTCTTTACGCTTGATAGGAATGTTTCCATTACCGTATGTTTCTAATACTACACCTAAAATTTAAAACGAAATGCATAGCTTTCACTCTGTATAAAATCAAATGTTTCTTTCAAAGGAATTTAGGGTATTTACAAAAATGTATAAATGTTCGCACCAATTAAAGGTTTACTTTGTAAAAATGTATTAACGGCTTAGATTATAGGATGTAAAAGTAAAGTTTCAGCCTATAAATGTCCCACTACTGAGCACAGGCCTCCTCTCATTTCTGAGAGGATTTATAGGATGTGCTTATCCGAAAATATAGCTTGTTTCTTATGATGGTTTCGATCAAATTTCATGTTATAGCAGAGTAACTAATAATTTTACTGTTTGATCTTCATCATCGTTATTATTTTAGCCTATAGTCAACTGCTGAACATAGGCCTCCTCCATAGATTGCCACAAAAGTTTGTAGCTCTCATTTTGGGGGGATTTTGACATTGATTGATCGAAATGTATGGTCACTGGTTAGGTTATGTCCAATTTCTAAAAGATGTTTCGCGAAATGGGATCTATAGGAATTGCAATATCTATACGCGGCATACAGGCGGCCGCTTATAAACGCCGGATTTTTGATGTTCATCAATTTTGAATACAACTCAAATATCGTAACACCTAAGAGTCCCTGCAAACAGCTACTTACGTAATTCGGGTGATGGATTGTGTAACTAAAAGGTCGTTATCGCGATGTCATCATCGCATTATCATAAATTAGGACCGGTTGCGCCACCGATAGTATAAATAGGCGGCTCTTTGACCGTGCCGCACACTCGGCGGCTTTCAGTCGTAGAGTTAATAACACTTGATAATGCCTCGTTTTGAGGTGAAACACGAGTTGTGTTCGCAACTTCAGTGGTGTATATTGCCTAGTGGTAGCGTTGTAGTGGTGGAAGGTATCTGGTGGTGGTGTTAGTCTGCTTGTGCACATTATTTATTCCATGAAGACGCGTGATGCTCTTAATAAGTATTTAATATATACCATTTTATATTCTGTATGCGGGTCTTAACAAATTAAATTTCCTTTCCATTATAACGGGTTTTCGCAATGTAACGTCTGATACTATTAACTATATCAATATATACATACCTTCCATTCCTTCAAACACGGCTCTGATTAGCTCGGGGGTAATTGTAGGAGCAACCTTAAGTATATAAACTTTTTGCGATAGCTTGTCATGGATCCTACACTCATCAGGCACTTTTCCTCGCGGATATAGTAGCATCTTTGGATCTATTTCTATGGTTGTCTTTGCCTCGAGTAACGGTGGGAAGTTAGGTGAGTCAAACGCGTAAATGCGTGTATTAGAAACTTTTTTTACTCTGAAAAATAAACAAATTATGTACATGATTAATTACACATGTATATAGGTGTTCTAAAAAAACTCTTTTTCGAAAATAATCACGAAGTATGGGTTTTTTCAAGTTACGGACATTTTTTTAAACGGTCTCTACTATTAAATCTTTGGAAAGTTGCTCAATTAAACATCGACGATTCATGGATTGTGAGACACAATAATTACAAATAAGATTTCATTGTGAATATTTCAACTTTTTGACGAAATAGATCAATTCATCGATAAACATCACAAATTTTACCTGCAGCCTCTAAATAGTTTAGACCCAAAGAACACTGTTACTTCAGGTATATACTGTGTAGCTGCGATAAGGACCGCACATAGAAAATTGTTGTTTCCATCGCTACGTGGCTGAAATATTGGCACCTTGAAAAAATAAACTATATTTCAAAATTATGTCATACTGACAAAACCACATTGGTGTTGTGTCACAAGGTACATATGTTAATGTCACAAGCTACATTCTTTATGTATGCTAAACAAACAATAAATACCAAATATTGGCTTTATCTCTACAATTACTTTTCTTTGTTTATCCACCTCTTCCTCTATCCCAATAACCGAACGTTTACCGTAATCACCATGCTTGGGAGAGGTATTGGCGATCACAATATCAGACGCCTCACAACTCTGACTAAAGTCAGCAGTCTTTGTATTATCGATCTGAAACTTTACGAGATAATCATCTCATTCTGCTGTCTGTCGAAAACAACGAGAATTTGTATGTAATTTTTCAGTTCTATAGCATTTTCTTACAAAACTCAAGACGTGTGACATGATCCTCAAATAATAAGCAAAATATTAGAAAAGGGAACAAGACTTCAATCCCCGGTCAAAAAACCTGTTCTTGAGATTCTTTACAAAACATTTATTAAAATTTTGGAATCAAATTGGATTCTATAGTCTTTATGATATGGAAATCTATGAATATCATAGATACTAGTAAAAGCCTAATGTCAGCATGGTGCCACGCTTCTAACTGCACAAGTCACAATCGGCTTTGCTATAAAAAAATCGGTGGATTCTTACTTGAGCAACAAAATGATGAGCCCGTTAACCAAAAACTATAAGGAATGGCTACTTATTCAAGCTTATTTATTGAAATATATAATTAGTCCTAACAATTATTTTCACTATAGGATCACTGCAGTTTTTTATATATTCAAACGGCAAAGTTTGGAAGAATTGTGCCAGGAAATAGGGGCTATTTTAGAGCGTACTTAAGATATTGGTTATATGAATACGAGCGAGAAATAGAAATCAATCGCTCTCTTTCATATAAAGAAAAGTTCGAGAAAGAGATTCAAAGAGCTTTAAAGTCAACATCAAATGAATATGAATGTGAATGTTGCGTGTTTCACAACGCTGCGTGTGTCTCCAACCCTGTTTCTTCTGCATATCAAAGATATGTTGTGCTAGAGCGACAACTCCTTCCGTTGGACCGTACTCAACGAAGAACGACTCGAATCGTCATCCACCAGGTACTTTATAATCGGCTTGATCTTGAGCCTTGCGAAGAGATGTTGCATCGTTTTTCATATTTTATCGCATATACCACGGGAAGTGTTCCGAGGAATGGTTCGGATTTATTCCAGCCGCCGAACTCCACTATCGCACCGTGCGGCAAAATAAAATTGCATCCACATCAATTTAATGGTTCGCATTCCACCACAGTGCGTTTTCTAAGGCACCTGTAATTCCTTTTGTATTGCGGATGTTCATGGGCGGCGGTGATCACTTACAGTCAGGTGAGCCGCTTGCTCCTTTGCTCCCTCTTATATATAAAAAATGCAGCCGATAACTCAGGTTCCTTCAAATTTTCAGTGAGGCTTGAGTGAGGGATAGCATGTGCGTTATCTGGAAGCAGCATATGAATGAACATTCCGCCAAGCAGTTTGGAATCGAAAATATTTTTAATCGGCAGTTATTACTTGTAATGGAATACCATCTTTTTTAGGTAATGCAAGTTTGAACGCATTAAGTTATTATTAAGTTCACTTTATCAACAGAAAATTGTGATATTGTGGTAATTTGTATGGATGGTAGGATTCCTATGCAGAAATCCATCTAGGTAGGTACAACCCGAGTGCAATTACTATGCCGTGAAGCAGAAGTGTGCAAACATTACTGAGTTTGAAGGGCACTGAGGGTTTACGCTAGGTAATCATTGGGCATAAGAGACTTAAAAGCTGATGTCTCAGGGTGACGCGCGCAATGTGGTGACACAGCATTTGTCATAGCACTTACCATCAGGTGAACGTTTTGCTATTTTCATCACTTTACCTCATATCGCCTAGGAAACTTCGTATTTATTTGCTTTGATGATAAAAACTCCTTTAGGTGATTCATTTATTATTATTATTATAAATTACGAATAAAAGTATTTTGTTTAGTATGACTGATTAAGCATAATTTTTGACGTTTTTATTCATTATTCATGTGTGTGACCTGATGAAGGAATAAAGTCATAGATGATGTATTTAACTATGAATTTAAATTCCGATTACCTACGAATATTAAAGTTGTCTCTAATTGTAACTTTAAAGTTAAACAATTGGTACTAAATTCCAAGTTACTTACGCTTTTCAAATATTTTTTTTACATATGTTGTATTTATCTCTTAAATCATACACAAAAATATCGTTTAAAAAATACTTAGAAGAACCGAAGGAACCGGTACCTGGTTCCAAGGAGATATAAAAAACCGAAAAACTGATTTTTTAAATAGAGACCCGGTTCTGCACTTTAAATGTATTTGCTTTAATACTTATGTCACTGGTATAATATATAGTTAGTATATCTTTTATATTATGAACATGTAAGGATTTGTATATTTTAAAGGTAACATGCTGATCACTATCTAAATCCACCAACACCAACAACATCATATATAACCTTCCTACTAATCTTTTAATCACACTGTTAGTGGTTGATATCCTCGAATTTTGCTGCAACTACATAATCGGCTCGGTTGGCGCAGTGGCTAAGCCCTTGGCTTCTGCGCCGCGGGTCGCGGGTTCGATTACCGCACGGGACAAATATTTGTATAGCCTAAAAATAGTTGTTCCGAGTCTGGGTGGTTTGCGCATGTGGAATTTATGTCTGTAAAACGTACCCACGACACAGGAGAAGTCCTACTGTGGGCCATCGTTTTTATAAAAAATATTAATATATAATTTAAACTTGCCTGGGCGCCAGTGAGCACAACTGTTTTCCCAACAATCTCCAACATGAAAGATAACACTGACGCACCATAGGCAGTCGTGTCTGTTCCGTGGAGCACTACGAAGCCGTCATAATCGTGGTAAAATTTCTGAAAAACATCTTTTAAGTAAACTTAAAAGTAACTTAGCTCTTGAGATAATTGTGACTAAGATTGAATTAAATTTATAACTATGTCTTCCTTAGTTCTTAAGTAGCTAAATCAAGTACGAGTAATACTTTATTGTATAATTTAGTAGTTTAATTCTAAATATTAAAAACATTATTATTTAGTTTGAATGATTAATATATACTAAAAACAGTTGTCGAAGTGCGACTGTATTTTAATTTTGGCGACAATCACCGACTGTTTGACCACAGATAATTATATATTTGACATTGGCTTTATGAATGTAAACAAGTTCCAATTTTGTGATTGACATTGTCAGTATGAACGTAAATATTCAATGTTTTATTTTATTCAATTTAATGCATTTATTTGTAACACATGTCATATAAATAATATACATTTAAGATTCCTCGCTTCTTCTCCCTACAAACTTTAACTATGCCAACTTTAAATATCTCACACTTTTCCGAACAAGCAATATGCTTTAAAAGGGGTACAAAGACTTCTCTTGACGTATTAATTGACGTATTAATATTTATATACGAGTATGTTATATTTAGATGTTTCCTTTATCGTTATTACTATAAGTTACCTTAATATCTCTGGCCATTTTGATCCAGTCGGCGATAGTAAAGTCTGATGAATCTTTCAATTCATCATATTCGTGAATCCTATAAAGTATTTTCCTTTCTGTATCTTTACCATCTACAACATAAGGTCACATATTTAACGTTATTTTTAAATATTTAAACTGATTAAAGAAATTTCGTAAAGGGACGCTGCAAAAAATTAAAAACTTACAGACTTAAGGACCTATAAACAAACGAAGAAAGAAAACTAAACGATGTAAATGGGCGTGACGTGTTTGTAGCAAAACCTAATCTCAAATGGCAAGGTCATCATAAAAAAACCACGAAGATAACTAATAGTATGCGGAAGCTTTTTTAACTTGACTTTTTTATTGGAGAAAGAGACGAGGTTAGCAAAACGTTCGCCTGACGAAAAGCGCAAGGTCCGCGCATAACAAATGCTGTGTCATACATAACATTTCTGTGTGGCAGCACACTGCGCCCGTGCTTTGAGATATCGGTTCTTAAGTTTCATGTGCCCAGTGATTACATCAGCTGTCAGTGCCCTTTAGAAACACTACTGTTTACATAGTACTGCTTCACGGTAGAATAACTGATCCTACTTAAAAAAAATATAGTTTTTTTACCACCGTTATGCAGTGTGCTGATACTTGAAATACGCAAAAATCTGCAGTTCCATATTCGTCTAAACAGCGTCGTGAAGGATTTTAGACAAGAATTTCAAAAATACACCTACTTCTCAAAATCTAAATAACTTAAAGGCATTTTCAAGTCATGATTATGTTGATATTACTACATAGTACATCTCCAAAAAATATATCCTAAAATATGCTCTTCCTTCTGCTAAATATACGGGGCTCATAAAATGATTTTCTCATTATTTTGTAAACCAGTCGAAGTTTTGGAAACAGTTGCCCACCATGCTGCTCTATGAGTACTACTGTAGGTCATTACGTCATCGAAATATTAGTGACTAGCCGATGCCTGCGACTTCGCTCGCGTGAATTCAGGTTTCTAAAAATATTCTTGGAAAGTTCTTTTTCGGGATAAAAAATAGGTGCCTATTAGATCTAGACTACCTCGGTGTCAAATTACGTCCAGATTGGTTCAGCAGTGGAGGCATGAAAAAAAAGGTAACAAACACAATCGCGAATTCATAATATTTACTTTATCTTAACATTAAATAAAATATATTGATATAACATCTGTTTTGATCAATTTGAACTCGAGTCTATTTAGAATGTGATAACAATTATCAGTTCTATAACACTAACATTGCGAGATATCACAGCTACAGATTATTTACTCAAAAACATTGCCAATTTTCCTTGTATTCTTCTAGATTCTGCTACAGTGACATAATAGATTACGTATTGGCTTGATACATACTTTTAAAAACATATTTCTTAAATTTACTAATAAATTTTAAGATTCTCATTTTTACAAGAATGTTAAACAGTATTTTTTGTATTTTTGTCTGTACGAATTAATTTAACTCGAGGACTGCTTAATCTCGAGTTTTACACACGATATAGATACTAATACACTCGGCGTCAAAAAAATCGCACATCCGAAAAAAATAATTTAAATACTATTTTAACACAACAGGCCAATGGAAATGTTGTGGTTTGAGGGTATCATTCGAAAGGTAATTTCATTAGCTTTCAGGAATTTTAATTGAATTTTACTTTTATAACGAGACGAAAGAGAAATTAAAGAAAAAGACAGGGTATGTACAAATTTGCAAATTAATAATTAAAAAAAAACTTAATAAATATAAAAAAGTTCTTAAAACCTAGTGTTACCCCCCCTTGCCTTGATAACGGCTTCCATGCGATCTTTCATGGACCTTACAAGGATCGCAACAGCCTCTTGGGGTATTTGTTCCCACTCTTCAAGTACCGCATCTTGGAGCTCTTGAAGAGTGGCTGGAGCTGGATCTCGAGCTCGCACGCGCCGTTTAAGGTCATCCCAGAGATGTTCTATTGGGTTAAGGTCTGGACTTCGTGCTGGCCAATGCATAACAGGGATATCGACCTCCTGTAAATAATCCCGTACAATAGCCGCGGTGTGGCAACGAGCATTATCATGCATTATCATGAATCCATCACCGACATAACCAGCATACGGGACCACATGTTCCTCCAGGATTTCAGTAATGTACCGACCAGCATTTAATGACCCTTGCCCACGGCCACCCAGAGTCCAGGAAACGCACACAAGTTCCGTTTTCCCGTCGACGGAAATGCCGCCCCAAAACATACACGAGCCACCCCCGTATTCGACGGATTCTTCGAAGCAGGGTTGTGTGAACCTCTCCCCCTGTCTTCTGTAGACCCTTCTACGTCTGTCATTGCAGAAGAGACAGACCCTCGTCTCATCAGAGAAGAGTACGGTCCGCCACTGTTCTAGAGTCCACTCGCAATGATTGCGAGCAAACTCTAGGCGATCTCTGCGATGCTTACTGCACAAGTTTTGGACCTTTAGCAGGTCTATGGGCTGTTAAACTCTTTTCGTGTAACCTTCTTCTTATCGTAGAAACACTCACAGATGTTCTCAGAGTTGATCGAAGTTGTTGTTGCAACTCAACAGCATTTGTAAAACGGTTTCGTAAAGATGTCGTAACGATGAAACGGTCATCTCTTTCTGATTTGCACCGTTTTCTTCCAGATCCCGGTTTTCTAACATAACCACCAGTCTGCTGAAAACGTTGGAACACCCGTCGAACTGAAAAGCGGGACAGGTTCAACTGTCGAGCAACGTCACACTGCCGCATCCCCGACTGCAATAGGGCAATCACTTGAGCGGCTTCTTCAGAGCTGGTGTCCATCTTTACTTGTTCTTACTTGGGTTACTTGTTCACGTGTGTTCACTGCAAAGTCTAAATTACGACTGGCCCATAGATCGACACAGATTACAGATCGACCCTTTTATACCCTTTTTAGGTGGTGAAACTAGCGTCCTTCCTAACGAGCATTTGACAGTGTTTATTTTTGACGCTCTATAATGATAAATGTTTTAATGATTTCATGATTTTTTTATTAATAATGTAAAGCTATTTAAATACCCATTTCAAAAATACCAATATTTATATAAATATAATTCGTTTCTAGCCATTACAGCCATTTTTCGCGCAAACTCAGAGAGGTGCGATTTTTGTGACGCTGAGTGTATTTCTGAGGCCAAAATTTCATCGTGTTTGTTTCAACGGTTCCGAAGTTTTAAATAGTTTTTTTTTCACAGAATTTCTTAATTGTATAATAGCAGAACCCTTAATATAACCCTTAATGTGTTTACATTTCACTTTTTTTTTAAAAACACCTGTCTAGATAAATTAAAATATCCATTAATTTTTAATTAATTATTAATTTAGCTATAATAAAACGACCGCGTGACCTAGTGTGGTTAGAGTACCTGACTTCTAGGCAGGTCCTGTGCACGAATCCCAGGCGAAGCCAACGCAAAAATAAATTGTTGGTTTCCGGGTCTGGTTGTGTGACAGTCCCCGTGTTTCTGACACTGCATCTTAACATAGCTCAGATTTTATCGCATGTGCGTTACATCGGGCGCAGGTAGATTGGGACGAGTGAATGCTTCTATGTTTGCGCGTACTCTTGAGACACTATAAAATCTCCTGCGCAATTGATAACCTCTGACACTATTCGGAAGTTGTCGCCGTGATCGAAAATCGGCAAGGAGGACATCAATAAAATGAAAGGATTAACAATTCATCATTATTATCAGATTATTAATAATTCATTGCTGTAGGTCTCTCTTAAAAATACATACATATATACATACAGTCGTGCCTCTTTCCCATTGGAGTAGGCAGAGACCACATCTTTCCACTTGCTACGACCCTGAAACACATGTTTAGCTTCTTCTACTTTCATTAGCGTTTTCCCACATGCTCGTCGCTTGCGGGTACTTTTAACGTGACCTTTCCTCAAAAGTTCACCGATCTGATTGTGATACGTACGCCTAGGTCGACCCTTACCGGCTTTCCCATTCACACTTGCCTCATAAATCTGGTTCGTCAATCTCCTTTCATTCATCCTTTCTACGTGTCCAAACCATCTAAGCATCCCTTTCTCTATCTTTTTCACTACATCTTCAACCACAGCGCAACGTTCCCTTATCACGCTGTTTCTCACTTTGTCAATCAGAGTTAATCATTTTATACTTTTTAAACTTCTCATTTCCACAGCGTTAATCTTACTTTCATGCTTCTTCCAGACCCAGCATTCACTACCATACATAAGTGTGGGGACCAGAACCCCCCTATGTACAGCCGTGCCTTTTATATACGTTAAAGATAATAAGAGAGCATTCAGCAGACGGATCGTTGAACATATTGCCAGACCCCTCGAACCTTAAACTCTACTGCCTGTCACTGGTATGTTTATTTCCGTTCAGGAAAATAATTTTAATTCCACTTGATGGATTAGGTGAAATTATCTCTATTTAGACAGTTACATCACCTACAGCATGAGATACATGGGTGTTTTAACCGTAAGATCGTACTATGGTCGAAATCTACTTGGGGATATCTAACAGATTTTATATTATGAGTTTATTAACTAATGAGGTGGGAATTTAGCATACTAGCTTGCTTAAAAACATGTGATAAAAGCTATTAGAAACCAGATATCGCTTTCTTGTTGTTAAACAAATTATTTTATACACGTCATAAAACACAGTCGATTTTACACTAAACATATAAAGATGTTCCGACCATTTATTTACTTTTAGAATACTCATATTTTATCAATGGTTGGATTTGGATTGTTTTTTTATTGTTATTTGTTTGGATTGTTTGGCGCAATAGCGAAGCAACCTTCAGTTGGCCATAGCGCTTCTGTTCGCTGGTTCGAATTTCGAACGGAACAAATATTAGTAACTACATAAAAATTGTATATATATTTTCGGTGATGTAATTGCTGTTAGCCTTCTCGGACTTTACAGCTTCATCGGATACTGTGCTCGCGGGCCAGGGGCCCGCGTGCCGGGTAATAAAAATTGTACGTACCAGGTATAGCTAAATATTCTTTCGTTTCCGTATGAGCTAAATGTTTCTGCCAATGCTCATTGTCATGGAGCTGTGGTAATCTTCTTATAACTTCTTCTATATTCTTCTGTGGTACCAGTACTGAAAGGGTTTACTTTATTTTATTAAAACTTTGCGCCAGCAATTGAAGATTTAAAATTGTTTTAATTTTTATCATTAACCACCTATTTTAATAGTTTATATCGTTATTAATTAGAATAGATTTGTAAATAAAAGTAAAGTTTTTGTAAATAAAATAATAAAGGTTTTATTTGCTTTGACTACCGGTATTGTTTTACCGACCTCCTTTTTCATTTTTGAGCATACCAAAAGTCCCACCAGTATAAATTACAAGCACGCGCCGCGGTGGCGACATTTTCCTTTTTTTTAATAGACTAAAGCATATAATAGCCACTACACAAGAAAGCACGACACGTTAGACGCAAGAAATACAATTCAACTAGTTTTATTGGAAGCCATATCATGCGTATTTATACGAACTGATAAACATATAAATGACAATTACATATATGGCACAACCTCCGACAACTATCTATTATCGAATGCATGGTAGAGGTCAATGTCGTGTACATAACGTAAGAAGTGTAATAACTATGATTTTTATTAAGAACCAATTCAGCTTGTTAAACATATCGTTTATTTTTATAATACATATGCATTACGAAATTAAATTGACTATTGTATTATTCTTTATTAGGGTGACGTAAATCGTAACTTTTTCTACTACTTTTTGAAGTTCATAACCCGGTGCTAGTTTCGGTTTAAGCAAAGCCTTAACTGCTTTCACGCAAACTCGATCCATTCCTTGCATAGAATTCTACCCTGTAACATATTTGTGAAGGTTGTGATGAAGTGAGCGTGTTTTTCAACATGTTCTTGACTGTGGTGGTCAAATTAAAAAATTCACCATCCCGTGCCATCTAGTGGCGGCCGTAAGAGTCGACTAAAGAAAATATCTGGAAAAACGTCTCGGGGTCCGACAACTGGCGGAATCTCGAAAAAAAACAGACCGAAATTACACAGACCAGTGACAGGCAGCAAAGGTCTGCAATCACCCAAACGCTTGGCAATCGTGGTGATTCAAAGTCAAAATTTCTTAAGCTTGTTTAAAGCTTTTACGAATGACAAAATCTACACCTGTTCGTAAAATAAGTCCTTCTCAGAGAAGATCCGGCAAGAAACTCTGGTATCTTACTTTTTAGCATAACATAATTTCATTTATGAATAACACTAATTAGAATCATATATTTTGTAGCTAAGGGGTTTGCAAGTGCAGAGTAAGAGTTATTTCCACACATTTTTGTCCCCTATGCAATGATCTGTTTTATAATACGCTTTATCTAATAATGTATTTTTGACAAAATCTGTGAAATGTATGTCAGATTTTTCATGACACTTTTAAGAATTTTATAAATCTTCTAAGAAAAAACGTTCTAGTTTTAGCCAACCTAAACGTAGACACCTCTAAAGTGCCGCCTCACCATGCTACAGGTTACCGTCACTTTTGTATTAAATAAATTCATTTTTACCGTACTTACATTTTCAAAAAAACAGGGAAGATTTTGCGAGATAATGATGATAATAAAGATACAAATTATAGTATAGATTACTCCATGAACTCAAATTTATATTCAGTATTGCTTAAAGCTTTAATATAACACGCATCACGACGCGCGACCGCCGTAGAGAGCGGCGCGCAGCAGTCGACAATCACATCTTGTACACACGATACACCCTTGTTCCAGGGCGGTTCTCACCGCCCAGTTACCGACACACAAGTTGACAGTCCGAATGGCGGCCCGCAGCCTCACTCGGGCGGTCATAAGACGACTTAAAATCATTTGAGATATTCGAAATCGCGCAAGCACGCAGCGAACGCGACACAGTCAGTTTATTTAAACCAAACCAAACTGGCACGCGAGCCCTTGGCCCGTGAGCACAGTGTCCGATGAAGCTGTAAAACCCAAAAAGGTTAACAGAAAATATATATCAATCAAAACATCACCGAAATTATATATCAATATTGGCCAATAAAATTCTTAATCCCTGCTTAATCATTGCCCACAGTCTATCCGTATCTATCTTTATTTTTATGAATTTGGCCTTGAGATCATAGTAAAAAAGACATGGACGAGCAGAAATTATCAGTTGCAGCTCCATTGAAATGTAAACTGATAATTAATTTAATTTTAAATTCTCGACGTTTCAAGCGCTTTGCAGCACTCATGATCGTAGGGGACTAAGGTGTTCGTTCCTGATGTGTTAGTAAACCAGGGCTTCTTTTAGCTTTTAATTATAAATATGTTCGTCTCGTCGTCGTCGTCGTTTCAGCCTATCAATAGTCCACTGCTGAACATAGACCTCCCTCATAGATTGCCACAAAAGTTTGTAGCTCTCGTTTTGGGGGGATTTTGCCATAGTTGCCACGCTTGGCAGACGGGTTGGCAACCACAGTTTATTTATTCAGATGTTCCAGCAAGATGCTGCTGCCCATCTCCTGGTTTTCATTTTCCCTCTGTCGACTTTTACGACACCCACGGGATGAGATGGGGTGGTAGATTCTCTTAGGCCGCTACCACACGGCATACGACAATCATCTACGCAAAACGAGCTTACAGTTTATTAAATGCTTGCAGAAGTATGCATTTGGATTTAATTTTAATAATTACAGAATCGCAAGCTTGACAGTACCCAGCTAATTCTATTAAAATTAAAAATATATTTTTAAATTTCTATTGTCTCTCGAATCATTCTTTGCAGGAATCGGTGTAATCACCAACGGTGAAGCTAAGATGAAGCCGGTGTGGGGCATCGAGTTTTTCCGGGGTGAGCGCTCCGAATGGGCTTGGCAAGCCAGAAAAAACGTCATCGCCTTCGATTGGTGGCGTGATAACCATCTCAGTTGTGCCAGACTGTTGACGGGCAGCACCGTCTCCGGTGCGAAGTGTCTGGTAATGCAATCGCCAAGCCGTCTACCAAGCGTATTTTATGTCCAGCGTTTGTTATGGTCAGACTTTGCACTTACCATCAAGTTAACGTTCTTCTCGCCTCGTCTCAATATCAAAAATAAAATCTTTGTAATTATTTATTTATTTATTTATTTAAACCTTTATTGCTTCCTTTACAAATAAAAGGTTACAAAGGGCGGACTTAATGCCTGTAGGCATTTTCTCCCAGTCAACCCATGGAGTGGTGAGAGTTTGATGTGGTGCAGCAATAAAGACAAACGAGAAGACAAAAAAAAAATAAGGATAATACATATATACTATTTATAAATATGAAATAGTAATAAACATATATTTTTATTGTACACATATAATATAATATGACGTATAATTATACATAAAACATACATATATATACATATCATACATACACATATACATAAAATAAATGCTACAAGCATTGACCTATGTACTAATAATTTATGTTGTCATGATTATTAACTAAATAATCACGAACCAACTTCTTAAAGGAGTATTTATTGGGAGTTTTCCTGATGTCATCGGGCAAGGAGTTCCAAAGAAGTGCAGCCCTAACAGTAAAGGAGTTCCTGAAGAACCCGGTGCAATGTGTAGGAATGCAAATCTTATTATTAGAAGATGAACGAAGTACCCTATCATGTGAAGAAGAGAGATACTGAAATTTTTCTTTGAGATATAAAGGTGAAGATGGATCATTTAAAATAGAAAAAAGAACAAGCAGCATCCTGGAATTACGCCTTTGTCGAATGGTAAGCCAATTAAGCTGAGACCTGAATTGAGAAACGTGTTCAAACTTTCGCAGACCAAAAATAAGTCTTATACAGTTGTTATGCAGGCGTTCCAGCTTGTTAAGAAGATCTTGGGATAGGTCTGGGTAACACACATCTGCGTAGTCAATAATGGGTAATATAAGCGTTTGGACAAGCATGAGCTTAGATCTAGTAGGGAGAAAATGTTTCAGACGATAAAGTGAACGTAAGGTAGCAATGACTTTCCGACTAATGTCGGTAACCTGAACTTTCCAGTTCAAAGTGCTGTCGATGATTAGACCAAGATTTATCACAGATTTACTAAATGGGATAAGAGTATCATTATAGCGTAAAGTAGGTAAGCCTGAATAGTCAACCTTATCCAACATCCTCGAACTACCTACTAGGATAGCTTGGCATTTCAGTGGATTGACAGTCACTCCATAACGAGATGACCAATCTTTGAGAGCATTTAGATTCTTGTTTAAATGATTGATCCCGTTATGAAGATCGTCAATTTCAGACTGCACATATAGCTGTAGATCGTCCGCATACAGATGGTACAAGCAGTCGAAATTAGAGGTGATTAAGTTTATAAAAACAGAGAAAATTATGGGAGAGAGAATTCCGCCTTGCGGTACGCCAGTTATGATATCAACCCAAGCTGAGTTTTTTTGTCCCACATGAACTGATTGCTGGCGCCCGAAGATAAGATGCAAACCATTCTAAGACATTAGGTGCGAAATTAAGATGGGATAGGATGGAAAGGAGGATGTCATGATCGACTGTGTTATAAGCGTTAGCAAAGTCAACTAGCACTATCACTGTTATCTTTCTTTCCTCCATACCTTGTCTAATGTCATCAGTAACTTTGATTAAGGCAGTGGCAGTGCTATGACCTATGCGAAAACCAGACTGATAAGTGCTCAGTAAGTTATGTTTCGAGATAAACATGGAAATTTGCTTGTGTAAACAGGCTTCTAAATTTTGGAAAGAAAGGGCAGAATTGATATTGGCCGATACTGATTAGGAAGGATGGGAACAGGAACTTTAGGAAGAGGCTTAACAAAAGCCTTTTTCCAATGGCTGGGATATTGGCCAGAATCTAGGGAAAAATTTAGAATGTAAGTAATTGCCGGGAGAAGATGATCTAATATAGAGACCACCATATGCCTGCTGATGTCATCGCAACCCACAGCCTTTGATTTAATTGCCAAAACGAACTTTTTAATTTCATCCTGGTCAACAGGAGAAAAATTGAATGCCGGAATATTAAGAGATTGCATTGACGCAATAGAAGCCATAGTATGAGAACGGATTGTAGGGTCCATTGTTTTGACACAAGCGAAATGTAGATTTAACTCATCAAGTGAGAGAGAAGGACCACAATCCAGTGTGGCCGGCTTGCCAATACCAAAAGTTCTAAGGAATTTCCACACTTCGGCAGATGATAGGTTATTAATATTGTTATGAAAATATCGGCGTTTAGCAGCTCGTACCATCTGATTGCACCTATTTCTCGCGGTCTTGAACAGCGCCCAGTTTTCCTGAGAACGTTCTCTCTTAAATCTAAGAAATGCTCGATCTTTAATTATAAATCTGAAAACCTTTAAAGGATAAGATTTATAATCAACTTGAATCTGCAAACAATTCTGATCGTGACATTTATATTTATTACGTTGAAGAATTAATAAATTTCATTTCATATCACAGAGTTAACTATCAGAGATATCTCGTAGCACGATATTAGTCCGCACTTTGTAAACTTAGAAGGTTTTTACAGCAAAATCTATAGAAAATAAATAAATTTATATAAATAATACAAGGATAAAGAACCTCAATTATGTCTACTCTCTCGTGTTTGACGAAATATTAATATGTAAACAAATCGTATGCCTCGTAACGTGTGCAAAGACGTTAGAAAACTTTGATGCCTACTCACATTAATGTTGTCATTGAACTATTTATTTGAAAAAGTCGTTATCAATATTGAATAGATAGTTATGTCACATCATTCCAACCTTAGTACTTTGTTTATAACGCCTACGTAAGCATTGGCCACCCGGATTAGACAGTAATTAGAGTTTAGCGATAACGATTCCCATGCTAACCGGTGACAGTATTGTCTTTGTTTTAATAACTAACATAAAATAAGATAAATTAACCACCTTCGAGAGAACATCAAATATCTTTTAATAAGTTTTAATTGTTTTTTTAAAAAGACTAGCGAGGTCCGTCGCAATTTAAGTGGCGCAACCGGTAGGATATCCGTATATACATATATCTCGCTGTTGCACTAACGTCTATTAGACCCCAAAATCGGTTTAAGTGTTAGTACAGCCGGCAGGTTCGGATATTCTCGAACCAAATAAATAACTCCCGCGACGCACGCGCATCCGTTTCCAAATCAATCGAGATCTCGTGCTGAACCTGCGACGTCGCCGAAGTGGTCAGAATCACCAGGAGGACATGGGGTTGAACAGACTGTGAGTAAACCTTTTCACTTTCTGTTTACATATATCCCGTTCTTTTCCGAATCTTCTGAACTAAAATCGTCAGATCTAATTAATTGAATTTATTGATTTTGTTGACTATAATATTCTTGTGTCTAATTTGTGTAAGATTAGTAAAAGTAGCGTAAATATGTCGGTCACGGTTATTCCAAAAGACATTTTAGATTTAATTCCAAAATACGATGGAGATGGAAAAGTTATTAAACTTATTCATTTCAAAATGTGAGTACGTTTTAACATCTTCAGGAGGCAACGAAAATTTGGCACAAAACTTATATCGGTTCCATGCCTTAAGTAGTAAGCTTATCGGTAGAGCCGCAACTCTACTAAGCGACAACCCGGATGTTAGGACGTGCGAAGCTTTAAAAAATATTTTAACCCAACATTTCGTCGACCCCCGTTCAGAAGAGTGTATTGCTATTGAGCTTGAGTCCTTAAAAATAAAACACGGGGAATCGTTTATTCAATTTTGTAATAGAATACAAAATATAAGAAGTTCGTTATTCGCTAAAGTTCAACGGATTCGCGACGAAGGAATTAAGGCTGCAAAAATTATAATTTATAACAACACAGCCTTGAACGTGTTTTTATATAATCTTCCAGAAGACTTAATAAGAATCGTTAGATTGAAGGGAACCTCCACCTTGGAGGATGCGTTAAGTGTAGTTACAGAAGAACTTAATTTCTTCACAGTACAATGCAAAAAACAATAAAATTAAACCCGTACAACAAATGTCAACGTGGAATTAATTAACCACAGAATATTGCTAAACCCTTAGCGTTCCAAAATTTAAATATAACGTCAAATAACTTTAAGTTTGGTATTCCTCAAAATCAAGGAGGTCCAAAATTTTTGCAGCCTAGCACATTCGCTAATACTCCACAAGGTTACCGTTTCGGGCCACAGCAAAGCAACACGATGTCACGTAATTTTAACCATCCGTTCGCCCAGCAAACACGAACGCCGTATCAAAGCGGTGGATTTAGATTTGGCATCCATCAAAAGCAAGGTTCAGGATTCGGCATGCAAAATCAACAGCAACCCAAATCAATTTAGGTACGGCGTTCCACAGCAAGCCCAACAATTTAAGTATGGCATGCACCATCAACCCAATCAAATTAAATATGGCTTTCAACACCAACCAGTTTAAGTTCGGCATCCCACAGCAACCACCTAAAAACGTTTTTGACACGGACGTCCCTATGCGCACTGCACCCATTAGGCAGAATATGACAACAAATGAATTATTCTATAATGAAGAACCATCGACTTACTGCCAAGATGCTCTTCAGTACAATTCCGAAAATAATTACTACGATTACTGTGACAATCATTTAGAAGAATTTCCTTTGGACAATTATTGTTATGAAAATCCAAATGAACCCATTAATTGTATCGAAGATAATGTAGTGCCTGTAAATTTTCAGATGACAACCTCCGACGATACAGTGAAATAATTCATTTGAATTATTCCGACAGTATTTTGAAAGTACCTCACATTATAATTCCAGAAATCAATTCAAAATTTTTGATTGACACTGGCAGTAGTCGGTCTTTTATTAGTCCTGTAAAGGCAAATGAATATTTTGAAAAATTTAAATATCACGAACCATTTACAGTTGTAAGCACTCATGCACAAAGTGTTCATAACGAAATAATTTTTATACCACTATTGAAAACATTCAAATGTAAACTACCACATACATTTTATATTTATGACGTAGACGGTAGATATGACGGGCTTATTGGATCAGACCTATTTAAGAAATTGGCAGCTAATATCGACATGAAACATCAAATATTGCGGACACCTAATGCAGAAATTCCAATAATTTATAATCCACCTTACGAAATAAATTTAGAACCAAGGTCTGAGACCCGCGTAAAATTCCTACATACTTACAAAGCGGAGACGCAATAGTTAATTTTACACAATTTAGTAAAGCATTGCGTATGCCCAGTGCTCTAGTTAAATGTGAAAATTTCTTTGCTGAAACTGTCATACAAAATGTCTCAAATAAAAAGGCTACCATTAAATTCACAGATCCATTTAATGTTACTCTGTTTGAAAATACTGAATGTGAAGTAAATGTGACGATGTCTGAATGCGAGATTTATGAAATTCTTAAAGAAAATCTGAACAGGCTTCATTTAGACCATACCAATGAGGAAGAACATAAGGCTATTACTAAATTATGTTATGAATATCGCGACATATTTTATAGTGAGAAAATTCCACTTTCATTTACAAATCAGGTAAAACATAACATAAGAACCGTTAATGAAGATCCGACATATATAAGACCTTATAGACACCCACCTTTTCAAAACGAGGAAATACAAAGTCAGGTAGACAAACTCCTTCAAAATGACGTTATCCAAAATTCCCACTCACCTTGGAGTGCGCCCGTTCATTTGGTACCTAAGAAATTAGACGGACAACAAAAATTTAGAATGGTTATTGACTATCGGCGTTTAAATGAAAAGACAGTAGACGATAAATACCATGTACCTAACATAACGGAACTTTTCGACAAACTGGGTAAATCAGTATATTTTAGTACTATCGATTTGGCAAGTGGTTATCACCAAATATAAGTCAACGAAGCCGATAGGTCGAAAACAGCTTTCACAACACAATCAGGGCACTATGAATTTGAACGTATGCCCTTCGGTTTAAGGACAGCTCCAGCTACGTTCCAACGTGCAATGGATAACGTCCTAAGAGGTCTTCAAGGTCTTCATTGCCTAGTTTACCTCGATGACATAATTGTTTATTCATCCAGTCTTCAAGAACAGATTGAAAACTTACGAAAAATGTTTGATCGTCTCAGAGAAACAAATTTAAAAGTAACTTTAGATAAGTGCGAGTTTTTGAGAAAAGAAGTTTTGTATTTAGGGCATACAATCACTAAAGAGGGCCTGAAGCCTAACAATGATAAGGTTAAATCGGTATTAAAATTCCCGTTACCTCGAACATCCACCGAAATAAAGAGTTTTCTCGGGCTAGTAGGCTACTACCGAAAATTCATCAAAAACTTTGCTAAGCTCACACAACCGCTCACTTCTAGCTTGAAAAAGAAAAATAAAATTGAAATAACCCAAGAGTATATAGAGGCCTTTGAAAGGTGTAAAGAACTTTTAACGAATGCCCCGCTTTTGCAATATCCTGACTTTTCTCGACCTTTTGTCCTCACTACGGATGCATCGAACTTCGCTCTAGGTGCAGTCCTATCTCAAGGGCCTATTGGTAGTGATAAGCCAGTTGCCTTTGCCAGCCGTACGTTAAACGATGCTGAGACCAGATATAGCACGATAGAGAAGGAACTTTTAGCAATCATTTGGGCTGTCAAACATTTTCGTCCCTATCTATATGGAAAAAAATTCACTATATTTACCGACCATCGCCCTTTAGCCTGGTTAAATTCTATAAAGGAGCCCAATAGTAAACTTATCAGGTGGAAATTAAGACTAGCAGAATTCGATTACGAAATTATTTACAAAAATGGAAAACAAAATTGTAACGCCGATGCTTTATCTCGTATTAAAATTAATGTTTTAGACGAAAAAGACGACGTATCTATGAAAGTTAATTTAGACAAAAAGGAACAAAAACTACAAAGATATTTAGATAATGTTGTCACTGAAATTGTGCAGCTTGGGAAACAGAAAAAACCATTACAACCCATAACAATGTCATCTGATTCGGAAACTTTAAGCATTTCCTCTTTAGACGGTAGACGATCTCCGTATTCAATGCCCTCTCCGAGTTTTAGTTAACGTTAAAGGTAACGTTAAAGGTAAGTTTTAACTGTTTTTTTTAAAAAGACTAGCGAGGTCCGTCGCAATTTAAGTAGATATCGCTTAATCTGCTTTAAATGGTTGTAATCTAAAATTCTCCAAAACCACCTCATTTTTCTTTCTGTATTTTCTGAAATATATATGATTAACCATAGGCTACCATGAATGCTACCGTGAAAGAACAAAGGCGCGGCACTCGCTGTAAATTTCATAGACGCGAGAGACCTGAGTGAATCCCGGTGCCGGCACCTCCACGGCCACGTGCTCAGCGGTAAAGGAAAACACCGTGGGACCTACTTTTTGTCTCAGGAATAAAAATATTTCGAGGACATGTGCAGTCCGCCAATCCGCATTGAAGCAGCGTGACAGACTTTTCTCAAAAAAGTGCTCTCAAAAATATGTGAGGATGCCTGTGTTCATCAGTGGGACATTTACAGACTGTTGCTTTACTTTACTTATTACGATTATTGTTATTTAGCGTTATACAGAATATGAAAACATTAATGCTCACACAATATAATCTGTTGATAATTTAGCTATATGAGACAAACAAAGTTATTTAATACCTAAACTGAATAATTTTTAAACTACAAATTAATAATCAAAAAATTAGTATTCCACTGCTGCACATAAGCCTGTCAAAGGAAAACAAGGTTTTGCCAAAATCACCACACTCAGCCCGTGGATTGGCGGTCACAGTAAGTACCAAACGCCTCACATAAAACATTGTTCCCAATCTACAATTTGTATATACTCGTTTTGGTAATTATTACGACATCTATCAGTAGTCATGAAGACTTCGTATAGACTTCATAAGACGTCGTAATAATTACCAAATTTTCCAGGAATTTTTCTTATTCAAAGCTTACAATAGCAAGCCGTGATAGCTCATGGGACAAGGCGTTCGCGTTTACGCCAACAACACCCACGGGATGAGAAAGAGTGAAATATTTTCTTACGCTGTCATTATATATACAAAAACCTATCTACAACTTAAGGTAAATAGGAACTTATACTTTGCTATGCTTCTTCGCTTGAATTGTGAAAAGAAACAATATATCTTGTACTGGTGGTAAAATTCCTATGCAGGAATCCGTCTAGGAAGGTAGCACCGCTGGGCCAGTTATTCTGCCGTGAAGCAGTAGTGTGCAAACATTACCGTGTTTTGTTCTGAAGGGCACTGAGAGCTAGTGTAATTACTGGGCATATGAGACTTAAGAACTGACAACACTGTGCTCGTTACACAGAGTGTAATGATCACAGTGTTGTGCTACACAGATATTCTGAGTGATTTCAGGTGGAGCATTTGTTATGGGTAGACGTTGCACTTACCATCAGATGAACGTTTTGCTTGTCTCGTCACTATCTCCTATAAAAAAAATGTATTATGTGATTCAGCGAGTTTATAAATTTAAGTGTCAATCGGCTGATCACGTCTGTTGCAAAGGTGACGGCCGTAGAAATAAGTGTATTCTGAAGCGGAGACCACGTTTAGGCAAAAATAGTGACGAATATCTCTGAAACGATGTAGCAACGATCTGCGCCAGGCAAACACGTTGCTACCGGAAGAGTAAACCCGAAGCTTGTGCTATGTGGCGTAACCTTTTGTGCACTCGATCCCTAAAAAAGGCGACCGCTCAGATCCGTCCAACTACATGATTACCGATTTCCATCACCTCCTTGCTCTCCAAAATAATGGAGTAAATTATGAACTGTCAGCTTTTGAGGTACTTAGAGGAGAAACAGCGGATTAGTGACCGCCACTACGGCTTTCGTCGGGGTCGCTCAAGTGTTGATCTTCTAGTGTACCTCACTCATCGATGAGCGGAGGCAGTCGAGAGCAAGGGGGAGGCCCTGGCAGTTAGCTTGGACATAGCTAGGGCCTTCGGTCGGGTATGTCACAAAGCGCTTCTTTCGAAGCTTCCTTCTTATGGGTTTTCCGAGAAATTTTGCAATTGAGTCATCAGTTTTCTCACAGACCGGAGCATAAAGGCCATAGTTGATGGTGCACGCTCGAACTCCAAGTCTGTGAATGCTGGTGTTCCACAAGTCTGTGTGCTATCACCAACCTTGTTTCTTCTGCGTATCAATGATATGTTACAAATTAGTAAAATTTATTGTTAGGCAGATGATAGCTCTGGTGATGACGTATAGACTGAAACAAATTTGTGTCTGAAGTCAGACACAAATTTGTTAGACAAAATCTCGGATTCAGGCTGACTAAATTTAGTCCAGTTCAACCCTAAGAAGACACATGTTTGCGCGTTTACCGCTAAAAAGAAACCCTTCATCGTATCACCTCATTTTGAGAGCACTCCCCTCGTTGCCTCAGCCAGTATCGGTATTCTTGGCGTCGACATATCGAGTGAAATTCATTTCGCGGTCTCCTGGAAATTGGCTTCCAAAAAGCTGGACATGCTCAGTAGAGCGCAACAGTACTTCATGCCGGCCCAATGCTTGCAACTTTATAAGGCGCAGGTTTGGCTGCACATGGGAGTACTGTTCTCATTTCAGGGCGGGAACGCTCCAATGTCAGCTACTTCCATTTGACCGCATTCAACGAAGACCGGCTCGAATCGTCGACGAAGATGTTATATCTGATCGGCATGATCCACTGGCTTTGTGAAGATATGTTGCATCTCTTTTCATTTTTTATAGGATCTACCATGGGGAGTGTTCCGAGGAATTGTTCGGATTAATTCCAGCCGCTGATTTTCACCATCCCACATTGCGGCACAGCGTAAAATTCCATCTTCACCCCCTTGATGGTTGGCATACCAGCACAATGCGTTTTTCGTGGAATTTTTTGCCACGCACAAGCACTTTATGGAATCTGCTGCTTTCAGTGGTTTTTCCAGACCGATACGACTTAGGGACCTTCAAGAAAAGAGCATATTCCTTTCTCAAAGGCCGGCAACACATCTGCTATTCCTATGGTATTGTAGATGTTCATGGGCGGCGGTGATCACTTACCATCAGGTGAGCCGCTTGCTCGTTTGCCCCATCTTCCATAAAAAAAACCTACAGAAGATACGGCAGTAGATAGCGGCAGGGTGATAGTAATGACAATAAATTACGAGACTTTATACAAGATTTCATGTAAGTTCCATTTTTAATAAACTGCCACAAACATGGAGACAACTGTCTTGCCGGCCATTTCAAAATAGACTGCGAAACCTTTTGACTGCTAGTGTTATTATTCATAAGAGATATGATAATTTAATATGAAAAAACCAAATATTAAGACCTTATGTTTGTATCTACATTTTGCTATTAAATTATTTATTGATTAATTTATAGATACAAACCTAATTTCATGCCTTTTTCCCATATAATAGGTAGGCACTAACGTAGCCTACTTTTTTCCCTCGTGGGAAACGAGACGTGACTGATGTCGAACCTAGTCGCTGGCATTTTGGAACGAACCAAAAAAAATTTAGTCTCCATTGCGTTCCCAACTCTGTAAGCCTCCCACTGCTTTTATAGTTTATTTTGTTTTATTAAACCATTAATGCGTCGTATGGGAAGGACTTTTTTCCGCAATGGGCTTTTGATGAGCTAAAATAATGATGATGATTATGATATATATTTAGAAATAAGTTATTATGTACCGTTTTTGTTATCAATATAGCGTCTCTATATTGATTAAGAATAAATAAAAGAGCGCGTCCAAATCACTTTTCAAAAGTGAAACTTATATTAGTAATTTGATTAATATAAAAATAAATAAAGATGAATTAACAAAAATATTAATCACAGTGCAATAACCGCTCAGTGCGTAAACAATTATTAATTAAACAATAAATATGAATTAACGAGTCTGAAAGTGATCGATGCTTTGCGATAAGGCCAATTTATTGTACAGGCGATAATTGTACCAATATAGTTAGTATTCAAATGTATGTATTGTGTGCAATAAAGAGTATAAATAAGTAACAGAAATGGTGCACAAATTCGTTGCACTGACATTCGACCTTAAAATTTCACTCTCATTGCGCCCAAAGAAGTTTCACTTCAAAAATTAAAAACACATAGTTGTGTGTTGAGCTTCTTTGCCTACTGAATCACTAGTTCTGTTGAAAGTAGATTGAAGGCTGCCTCTACTACTATTTTTCCCACTTTTATACAACTTTAAGATGAATTTTATGACTTAAGACCTGAGTCCCTAGACAAATGACAATCGCTCCGAAGCTACTTTCGCTAACTCTATAACGCCAAGTCGATTCATTTGTTCGATAAAAACACGTTTGCGTGTTATGTAGGCTCGGTTGGTGCAGTGGTTAAGCGCGTGACTTCTGCAACGCGGGTCGCGGCTTCGATTCCCGCACGGGACAAATATTTTTATGTTCGGGGTCTGGGTGTTTGTGAAAATAGAATTATAATAGAATTATGTATGTAAAACGCACCCACGACACAGGAGAAATCCTACTGTGGGGCATAGTGTTTTTATCGAAAAAAAAAACGTTTAAGTCAGCAAACATTCGTGTGTATTAAATAAATTTTTTTATAAAACTTTAGATCGATTATGTAAATACGAGTAAGTATATTATTTTGGACGTGATAAAAGTGAAAGCCGGTAAGTAAAAGTCATTTTCACTTTGCTGGTAAATTGTACTCTAATATTTCCGCCATCAACATCATTGCCATCATAGTTTCTGCCAATCACTAGTCCAAGCTGAACATAGACCTCCCCAATCCCACGGGATAAGATCGGGTGGTAGATTCTTTAAAGCCGCCACACGACGATATTTCCACACAAGTTTTAAATAAATTGTTATAAACTCAATTAAAAACTCTAGAGCTCATTATTATGTATGCGTATTTTTAATTTATATGCTGCACAAAATTATATGTGTTTCAATATTATCTAATAAGTCGAATAGCACATTGTAAACAATGACGAGACTTACAACGTAATACTTACAATTTCCGTTTCTTTGCTCTTGTTATACGGTGACATCACCTAACCTAAGCGTGGTGCCCAAGAGCGTTTAAGGCAAATAGAGGCAAAAATATTGAATTTCATTTCCGATGGTGTGATCACAATCTTCTGCAACACCAAATTTGGTATCGGAGATTACAGTTGAAGATGGTATGCACCATATCCACCCGTGTCCACAACATCACCATCATCCAGCAGTCGTGAGTATGTTCCGGCGAATGTGGCTCCTCGGACAAGGGCAGGCTGGCAACTGCAGCCTCCATCAGAACGACCGCCTTATTATACTAAAACTGCTAGTTAGCATTTATTGCTACTATTTGAACATGAATACAGATTAACTTATGTCTTCATCTTGTGATTAGGTCCCTGATATCCTGTAGTAGAGATGAATGGTTGGATGATGAGATTTTCATCATTCAATGAATTTCCCCATTAAGGCTTGCAGCTTGCATCAAGTACAACCCTAAGTCTAGTTATAGTGTCTTCTTTAATGACAGCTTGTTATTTATTTCTTGTTCAGGAAGGAGCTCCATGTGTCCTTGTTCTTCATACTGCTTCAAAAATTTGCAGTATTCATCTTTGAATTCAGATTTGTGCTCAAATATTTTCACCATTTGCGTCAATCGCTTGATAGCCATAGGATTGAAGTAACCAAAATTTTTCATTGATCATCAGTACTGAATGGAAGCCTTAAAACATACCTTCCATTAGCAACCCTTGAATGAGTAGTTTTAGTGTTCTTCACACTGTGCTTCTGAATTTAGTCAATATTTTCTGTTGTGATGAGTATTATTCTAGTTCCCAAAATTGTCGAATAATTTGATCCACAGCTATATTTGTGTGCATAACAACTATATGACGTAAATGAGGATCAAGTTATGTACGATATCAACCAGCCTAATGAAATGAAAGAGTTCTGTGTGATGAAGTAACCGGTATTTTTTCGGCTGGCAATGAGCTCCATAAAGTTTTATACTTCATCGCACGTGATGGTGATTTTGTTTAAAGTTATTATTGACAGACAGTGCCGTGTTGTGGCGGCTTAAGAGAATCTACCACCCCATCTCACCCCGTGGGTGTCGTAAAAGTCCACAAAGGGAAAATTAAAACCAGAAGATGGGCAGCAGCATCTTACAGGAACGTCTCAATCAATAAACTGCGGTTACCGACCCGCCTGCCAAGCGTGGCAATTATGGCAAAAACCCCCCAAAACAACTCAAATCCAGACATCGTTCAGACATTATTATAAGTTAACCTCATAAACTGGCAACTAGAACCAGAACTTTACAGGGTTGAAGAAATAACACAGGAGTAACGATTATCTTAGTGGACATTGATTCAGAGTAGGACACATGCGGATATTACAGCCAGTCTGACGTCATCAGGATCATAGGCACAAAATCAAGAAACTATTTGAGAATTTACATGCAGGCTGATTTGTGAGGGCGCTTTTACAAATAGGAAATTGGCGAATGGTACTAATGACTGAAGACGGATCACATTGACAGTAGAAGTCTGTAATGCCGTGCACAGTTAAAATGAACAGATTATATCTGGTGCTCATTGAAACAAATTTTTCCCCACGGTTGCTAACTGTGATGGGTAGTGAAACTCACAAACAGGGACACCGATTCCTGCCAAGGATGATTCGCGAGGTCATTGACATCAAAAAACGTCCTAATGTTTATAGAGATGATGGTTGGACACTACGACCATCTTCGGATAGTGTAATATTTAAAATTAAATCAAAAACCAATCATTCCACTGCCTAACTTCAAGACACCGTAAGCTCATTTTGCGTAGATTGTATCAAAACTGATACTTAAAATCTGAAGGTAGCCAGGATTTTCTATAACAGCAGACGTCTAACACCTCTATCTTCCCGTGAACATGGGTGCTGTAGAGCGTTCGACATGTCAGGTTATTATTTAAAACCCGGCATTTGATTCACACATACACATATATTACATACATACATAAAACATCATAAAATCCGTAAATTTAGTTTTATTAAATGTATTCATTATTAAGATATCATTGTTTATAATGATTGCCCTCTAAAAGTTGTAAACAGGAAAATTCAATGTTAATATTATTCAATTTTATTTCTCTTTGTCTGTTTGGTTATTATTATAATATTAAATAGATAAAATATATAAATAGTTAAACTATTTATATATAATATGATAAAATAGTTAAACTATTTTTATTATTATTTTGTTGTTAAGATTATCTAGTTTGTAAGATTTTCAAAGTTTTTCCTAATACTATTTAAGTTTCTTTAACACTAGATGATGCCGGCAACTTCGTCCTCCTGTATTAAGATTTTTAAAAATATTGTGAAATCTCTATGATTTTTAGAAATAAAAAGTCCTATGTACGTCTCCAGGACGCAAACTATCTCTGTGCCGCATTTCGTCTGGATAGGTTCCAAGGTTGAGCCGAGAAAAGGTTGCAGACAGAGGGACAGAAGGAGTTACTTTCGCATTTATAATATTAGTAGGGAAGCATGGATTAGTATGGTTATCTATAAATAATGTATTGTGTAAATTAGTACGGATTAACGATTGATAATTTTCTTAAGCATTGCACTACGAACGATATGGATATAACTATGACAATAACTTATTCCATTTTTTTTGCACAAAGTGACGACACGAGCAAAACGTTCACCTGATGGTAAGTGCAACATCTGCCCATGAAATGCTGAGTCACCCAGAACATTTCTGTGTGCCACATCACAGCGCCCGTCACCATCAGACATGAGTTCTTAAGTCTCATATGTCCAGTGATTACGCTAGCTCTCAGTGCCCTTCTAACCGAAACACAATAATGTTCACACACTACTGCTTCACGGCTGAATAACTGGTCCTGGTTAGCGGGCGGATTATTGATAGAGGTTCAGGTGCGCCGCAATTAAGACATATTCTTTCCCTCTTTATTGTTGTTGTCTTAATGTTTATCAGCAATCTGTGCCAGTCAACCGTAAGCTTGGTGAGCTGTTGTGACAATTGTAATACACGCTAACAACATAATACATAATAAATAAATTTCTTATGTAATAAATACAAATGTCAGTATTTTTTTACTCGTAAATGCATACGTAGAAAACACATACATAAGTACTTGTGTATATGTGATATACATATTTAAGATGGTTATTACACATTTTTTTTCATAGTCATAGTCATATAATTTCTTGCCTCATGTGGTTTTACAAGATATTATTTACGCAATAAGAACCCTGCTAGGCTAAGAATTCAATATAAAAAAATAAGTGTTTGTTAAATACTTTTTCAGTTTTTTTTGTTGTTTACGATCTGCAAAGCCTAATGATATGCTACTTTTGGTGTATTAATTTTATTAGATTATTATATATTTTTATTACCTGTTACTATCTTACAACTGGACTTCATTTTAAGTGTCGTGCTGAATTTTTTTATTTATATTTAAGTTTAGTTTCTTTTGTTAATTTTAAGTTTTTATAATTCCAGATTTTTTTTTTTTGTTTTAATTGTTTTGTAAACGGTTAACTAATGGGATGGTGGTTTTAGTTGATAAGTCTTAAGTTACACAGGATCATTGTTTTATATATATTTTAGTTTGTTTTTGAGTATTTACTTCTTATATATTTATTTTAATTTACATAGAATATCATAGTATAAATATATATATATACTTATATTGATTATGTCTGATGAAGAATCATTCTATTCTGCACATGACTCAGATTTTTCATTTAGGTCTTGTAATGATTCTTTTAATGGTTGTATGTCTAATCTTCATGATTTACTTATGGGAGTTTTTTCTACCTGCGATAAATATTTGAATATTTGTCATATTAACGCACAAAGCATTCCAAGCCACCATTCTGAGCTCGAAGTGTCATTTTCCTCCATTAACGCTCATGCAATTTTAGTTTCGGAAAGTTGGCTGAAGCCGTCTTTGCAGTCAACGTTATATCCCTTACCAGGCTTTGTGCTTATAAGGAATGATCGCACTGATAAAGGTGGAGGTGGAGTAGCTATGTACTTGCGTGCATCGATTCCTCATAAAATAAGGTTAGCCTCTCCATCTAGCTACACCGCTTCATCCGAGTTTCTGTTTGTGGAACTTGATGTCAAGGGCACAAGGATGCTTCTGGGGGTAGTGTATTGCCCTCCCTCCACTGATTACTTCGCCACTTTGGAATCGGCTCTCGTTGACGTTTGTTCTGATTACACACACTGTATAGTCATGGGTGATTTTAACACTGACTTGTTAAAAGAATCCCCACGCTCTAAAAAACTTCTTTCAATAGTGCAATAGTCGGTCAATCTTTCTTTTCTTCCATTAGGACCAACACATCATAATGTTGATAGCAATGACTCCTTAATTGATCTTATTCTAGCTGCTTCTCCTGTCCGTGTTGCAACACACGGGCAGATACCCGCCTTGGGTATTTCTCGTCATGACCTCATTTATGCTTCATACAAGCTTAAACCTCCTAGGCACTCTCCTTCCATACTGGCTTTACGCAGTTTCTCCAAAACAAATTATGACAAGCTTATGTGTGACGCTCTCAATCTGAATTTCGCCGCATTGACGGCAGAACCTACAATCGACGATAAAGTCACATTCCTTAATAACAAAGTTCTCAGCCTGTATGATGCTCATGCTCCTGTTCATAAGGTTAGATTGAAGCGTCCCCCTGCTCCCTGGATAACGGAGGGCGTACGGATGGCAATGTCTAGACGGAATCGAGCGTTTATTAGATTTAAAAGAGACCGTTCTCAGGAAAACTGGTCACTGTTCAAGGCCGCCAGAAATAGGTGCAATCAGATGGTACGTGCTGCTAAACGCCGATATTTTCATAACAATATTAATAACTTATCATCTGCCGAAGTGTGGAAATTCCTAAGAACTTTTGGTGTTGGCAAGCCGGCCACACTGGATTGTGGTCCTTCTCTCTCACTTGATGAGTTAAATCTACACTTTGCTTGTGTCAAAGCAATGGACCCTACAATCCGTTCCCAAACTATGGCTTCTATTGCGTCAATGCAATCTCTTAACATTCCGGCATTAAATTTTTCTCCTGTTGACCGGGATGAAATCAAAAAGTTCGTATTGGATATTAAATCTAAGGCTGTGGGTTGCGATGACATCAGCAGACATATGGTGGTCACTATATTAGAACATCTTCTCCCGGCAATTACCCACATCTTAAATTTTTCTCTAGATTCTGGTCAATATCCCAGCCACTGGAAAAAGGCTTTTGTTAAGCCTCTTCCTAAAGTTTCTGTTCCCAACCTCCCTAATCATTATCGTCCAATATCAATTCTGCCCTTTCTTTCCAAAATTTTAGAAGCCTGTGTTCACAAGCAAATTTCCACGTTTATTTCGAAACATAACCTACTGAGTACTTATCAGTCTGGGTTTCGCCCCGGTCATAGCACTGCAACTGCGTTAATCAAAGTTACTGATGACATTAGACAAGGTATGGAAGAAAGAAAGATAACAGCGGTAGTGCTAGTTGACTTTTCTAACGCTTTTAACACAGTTGATCATGACATCCTCCTTTCCATCCTATCCCATCTTAATTTCGCGCCTAATGTCTTAGAATGGTTCGCATCATATCTTCGCGGGCGCCAGCAATCAGTTCATGTTGCACAAAAAAACTCAGCTTGGGTTGATGTCGAAACTGGCGTGCCGCAAGGCGGAATTCTCTCTCCCATAATTTTCTCTGTCTTTATAAACTTAATCACCTCCATTTTCGACTGCTCGTACCATCTGTATGCGGACGATCTACAGCTATATGTGCAATCTGCAATTGACGATCTTCATAAC
Source organism: Luehdorfia chinensis (assembly GCA_019845155.1). Taxonomy (NCBI): domain Eukaryota; kingdom Metazoa; phylum Arthropoda; class Insecta; order Lepidoptera; family Papilionidae; genus Luehdorfia; species Luehdorfia chinensis. The sequence goes on along the minus strand of JAHVAK010000025.1, from coordinate 6,320,170 downwards.
GGAATCAATCATTTAAACAATAATCTAGACGCTCTCAAAGATTGGTCAACTCGTTATGGAGTGATTGTCAATCCACTGAAATGCCAAGCTATCCTAGTAGGTAGTCCGAGAATGTTGGATAAGGTTGACTATACAGGCGTACCTTCTTTACGATATAATGATACTGTTATTCTATTTAGTAAGTCTGTGAAAAATCTTGGTCTAATCATTGATAACACTTTAAACTGGAAAGTTCAGGTTACCAACATTACTCGGAAAGTCATTGCCATCTTACGTTCTCTTTATCGTCTGAAACATTTTCTCCCCATTAGATCTAAGCTCTTGCTTGTCCAAACGCTTATATTACCCATTATTGACTACGCAGATGTGTGTTACCCAGACCTATCCCAACAAGCTGGAGCGCCTGCTTAACAACTGTATAAGATTTATTTTTGGTCTGCGAAAGTATGATCATGTATCTCAATTCAGGTCTCAGCTAAATTGGCTTACCATTCAACAAAGGCGCAATTCCAGGATACTGCTTGTTCTTTTCTCTATTTTAAATGATCCATTTTCGCCTTCATATCTTAAAGACAAATTTCAGTATCTGTCTTCATCACATGATAGGGTTCTTCGTTCGTCCTCTAACAATAAGATTTGCATCCCTACACATTTCACCGGGTTCTTTAGGAACTCCTTCACCGTCCGGGCTGCACTTCTTTGGAACTCCTTGCCCGATTACATCAGGAAAGCGCCCAATAAATACTCCTTTAAGAAGTTGGTCCGTGATCATTTAGCAGAGAATCATGACAACATAAATAGTTAGTAGTTGGTCACCGTTACAAGTGTGCATTTATTTATTTATATATATTTTATTTTACGTTTATTTATATGTATAATATGTATGTATACCGTAGATACGTATATGTTTATGTATTTAATATATATTTATATATGTAACTATATTTATAATATTTATGAGTTATTTAGGTTTTCATTTTTTTTTCTTATTCTTTCTTTGTCTGTTTTCCTTTATTGCTACACCTAATCAAAATCTCACCACTCCATGGGTTGACTGGGAGAAAATGCCTAAAGGCATTAAGTCCGCCCTTTGTATCCCTTTATTGTAAAGGAAGCAATAAGGAGTTAAATAAATAAATAAATAAATAAATAAGTGTCAATATTTATTCTCAAAATGAAATAGTATTATAATATGGAAAATTTGTTTATCAGATAATCAAAACTACTAAATAATAATCAAAATTGTAGAATAATGATAATAATCTTAAGTTGATCAGGGATTTACATCGCCATAAAAGTACATGTACATGTCACATAATATTAAATATCACAGTAGCATCCAAATAATAACTGGAAGGAGGTAGCTGCAATGAGGTAGCTTCATTATTTAACATCATTATATTTGCATTTATCACATTTTATCATAACAAGGTAAAAATGGTTGATTATAATAAAAATATCGCCAAAATTTAGATAGAAGAAGAATTGTTTTGGTGTCATACAGGTGGCGATGCCGCTTGACCATCAGTAGCAATACCCTACCCCAAATTGCAAAACTATACAAGTAAGCTGTTTGGTTATTCAATTTAAAAGTATATGTAGCTATATTATTTTGCTTTTCAACTTCATAAGTATAATCTTGCGTTTTTAAAGGTATGATTGAAATGTCCATCGATAAAGGGTAAAAGACTGAGTCGGCAGCACCTAAGTCTTTGTCAGTCTTAGGAGCCGGTACCATCGCCACTATGTTCAATTCTTCGAAACCACCAGCAGTGTTGAGTTCAAAATCTGGAAACCTGAAAGACAATAAATACAATTTCAATTCCAATGATCTGATTGTACGGTTTTCGATAATAAACGATCTGTTCCCTTCTAAAGCTAAAAAATCTATATAATAAAAGCTAAATTGGCAATAAATGAATTCAATAACTCTTAACAGCTCCAAAATGATTGCGACGCCTTTCACTTCCCTTGTAAGTACGCTCGTCGGATTTTTTTTCGTTAATTACACTTAAGACTATCGCTTTAAGTTGAGTAAATTGAATTAGTACTTGTGTTTAAGAACCTTTAAGAACTGACATTATAGAGCAACATCCTTAAGTTATCTTGATTATTTATGAGTTCGACAAATATTTTGTAGATATACAGAATGTGGTAAAAAATCGTTTATTTAATCTAGTAACCTAATAAACCTAACAAATGTTAACTAAATGAATTTAGGTAAGTAGATGAAAAGATAGTCGAATGTACAGCGGCAGAAGCCATTAAAATATTGACACATATTGACTAAATACTTTTAGATCGATTCAATATTAATCATGCACATTTTATGTTAGAAGGTTTCACACTTAGTATGCGCGAAGACGGCTCACAGAGTGAGGATAATAAAATGTCGGTAAATTTTAAGGGGCGCAAACACTTACATGAGTCTTTATTTTCAACATTACGATAAAACACTAATAATATATAATAAATAGTTAATAAGACACAGCATTGGAAACAAATGTAAAAGTAGTATTAGATAAGCTACTACAGGTGACTCAATTATGATCAGGGACTAAAACTCTATCAAATGTAAACCCTCTCCCTTCAAAATCGTGCCAAACCATTCTAAATTTTTACTTATTATTTGGTCGATAAATACTAAAAGTATTTTTCAAGAAAGAAACCTGAAATTTGAAACACCAAATTAGTTTGACACAACATTTCTAACCGGAGTGCTTCTGGATGTAATTTAAAATAAATCTTCAATTTAATACACTACTTGTTAAACTCTTTCTTATATATTTTTACAGTCCACTTTCTGTAATGTTAGCTAACTTAAAACTATTTAAATACTAGTTGTATCTTACCTTTTTCCACACGTATCTATGGTATCACCAGTGCATGACAATACCGAACAGATCCGGTTTCCACCCGTTGCCATGCCGGAAAAACTTCGTACTCCACTGAACGCTGCTGCTCTATATCTATAATACTGAAAGTAATGTGTAATTCAAATAAAGTTTTGTCAGTTAACAGCGCTCAGAAACTTTATCAAATCTTTATTCAATTTTAATGGTGCAATTGCTACAATTCCATGCAAAATCCGTCTAAGTGGGTACTACCGCAGTGACTTTTACCCATTCGGATTACGCATCTACGATTACTAAATGCCCGTTAATGGCGCCAAATTGAGGTGTACTCTTCTCAAGAGATCCGCGGGGTATTTTCACGGCCACTATCAAGCACTCAAGGACAAACCTAATAGCAAATATTTTAGTCACTGAAACTAGATGCGAAATTACAGTCAAACATTAGTTTCCCTCCACAAATACTTTCCCAGTCAACGCTGATATTAATAAATACTAATCCCTAATTATTTCTAATGTAATAAAATAACAGCCAATTAAGTTTCCACAGCTTCGCTTCTTCAGTACAGTTTAGCTGACTTTATTTGTCTTCAAAATATTTCTTATTTTACACATATGTAGATTTTGATACACTGTTTCCCTTTCCCGGCAAGCACGTGGCCAGAATTGAAAATGATAATTCTGAGCCGGTAAGTACGTATAGAATAGAATAGAAATGAAAACAGCGATATATACGAGATTCACGTGACAGAAGTGAAACTTATATATATGCATATGTTCTGTCACATTCTAATTTAATTTAAATTTCGAATACTGGCCAGAAATGTTTGAACTGATTTTGAATAAGGAACTTTTGCGCCGTATTAAAAATAAATAATTTAAAAAAAAAGGAGTGGACGCAAAAGGAAAACAGAGACGCGGTTAATGCGCTGCAATGTGAGGAAATAACACTGGGATTGATAGATCGTACTACAAAACGATTTAGTTAAGATTCGACCATTGAAGACAGAAAAAGAAGCGGCCGACCTCGTACGGTTAGGACACCAGTGGCCATCAAAGTAGTGCGGGCGCGAAACTAACAAAATCCCGCAAAAAACAAGCAAAAAATGTTAGCTCTTCAATTGGGGTGAAGCATCTCTCTTCCAGCCCAGACTTAAACCAGCTGGATTACAAAATATGGCAACATTTAGAGGTGAAAGCCTGCGCTTACCCTCATTAGAATTTGGAATCTCTCAAGCAGTGGCTAAAAAAGACATGAACATTGTGCGTGGTGCTTGAATTTTTGGAGCTTGAGGGTCTGTCAACAAAGTCGTAATCTATTTAATGAAGTATTTGTGACAGAATTTATAACCCAACTAGGTATTAGAAATCGACCTTAAAATGTTACCCTCATCGCGCCCCCACAACTTTCAATCCAGAAAACCGTACTGTACTTGTGCTAAATAAAATATTTTATTGAGAACTAGTACATTTAAAATAATGAAAGTAAGGAAATAACAAAATGAAAAGTCACCTTGTGCTGAAAAGGGGTTGGCTGAGAATGTACTCTGCAAGAATAATCCCACATAAGGCTGATTTTCAGCCAAATAACCTTTAACCTCTGTATTAAGTAAATTAGGGTGATTAACGAGTACACAATCTATCTGACGGTAAATGGTCACTGTGGCATAATCAAGATGTAGGTTAATCGAGAATAATATATCTGGATTCGTTGCTACGCTCAATATATTACAAAAGATTTAAAAAAAAATAACAATAAGAAGACTTAAAATTTATATTGGATTGGAGCAACGAAAAGGCACCGGACTCGGCATTATACTACAGCAATATTGTCGTTTAGCTATTATTCTTTTGGTCTTGCTGATAAGAAACCTACCTACAGCTGTCTGATAGTCCATTTAATTCATACATACATGAAATGAAACAAAAACTATTGTATAGAATATGCTGATTAGCTTAGTTAGACATCGCGCATACGTTCGTTATAACAGTAATCGCTTTCATAACCTCATAATTCTTAATATATTATTCTTTTCTCCATCCATCCAATTTTATTTGATGTTTATTATTTCCTGTAATCATATTAATTTGAACATCCGTAATTTATATTTGAAGATGACGCCGAAGTTTCTGGATTGTGATTCTCACACCCAAAAGTAACATTTGTGCAAAAACACAGATTTGTCGGTTTTCGGGTCTAGTGACGTTATGAGTGTTCCCGTGACTTTGACACTGCATTCTAGCCTATCTCCGATCTTAACGCATGAGTGTTATATCGGGCGCGAGTAGGTTAGGACAAAATAGTACGACTGTGCGACTTTGCGCTTAGACTTTGGCAGTATAATGTTTCCTGCGCAGTGGATAGCTTACGACAATATTCGGAAATTGTCGCCGTCATCGAAAGCAGGCCAGATGGCCATCATTTTCTGCAGAATGTTTACTGGTGGTAGGATTCCAATACAGGAATCCGTCTAGGTAGGTACCACTAGTTTTTCTGCTGTGACAGTAGTGTACAAACATTTCTGTGTTTCGTTTGGAATGGCGCTGAGAGCTATCGTAATCACTGGGCATATGAGGCTTAAGAACTAATGTCTCAAGTTGACGAGAGCAGTATTCATAAAACAACAACAAGCAATTAGGTTTAAAGTGCGGAGTGCACGCGTCCACGGCGCCTCATTCAACAACTTGTATTCATATATTCGTATTCAACAAGTATGGTGGCACATAGTAATGTTCTGGGTGAAACAACATTTGTTATGGGCTGTCATTGCACTTCCCATCAGGTGAATTTTTTGCTCGTTTCGTCAGTATCCATTAAAAAAAAAGAATTAACAAAGACTGAGTTCTGAAATAAAATTATGTAGGAAAAAGTACGTAGCAAACCATTCAACAAAAGATCAACAGTCGAATTATAATGAGGAAAAAAGCGTGGATCAATAGTAAGCGTAGCAGAATCTTGTTTCGAATTGTAGCCGAAGCCAATGTATGTGCAACACAACAGATTGGGTTTGTTGGGTGTTAATTATGTAAAGACCAGCCGAGCGCTAATAATGACGATGATTTCGAGCGAGTCACTGCAACATACATACGTACACGCCTTTTTCCCATATAAGAGATAGACAGAGACCACATCCCTTATCTACATTTCGCCCCCGCGGGAAACGAGACGTGACGGGTGACGAACTATGTCGACGCCATTTTGGTAAGAGTCAAAAAAATGTTTACTTCCCATTGCGTTCTTCCATGCCGTATAGTGACAGCATTGCATATTATAGTATTTTTCTGTACGAATAAAGTCTGCCCGTACAATACCTTAGCCTCCTCTTACGATACCTCGGTAAGAAAGAGGTAGGTGCTATACTACTCTGCCCGACACCTATCGGCCGGAGTCATTTCAAGCGAGTTTTAATTGAATTAATCTATGTTAACCAATTGCAGTTGATATTTTATCATTTCTTGAATGTTGTCGCTAATACAGAAACATTTTATTTGACATTGACCTTACCCATGCCGATGAAGAACCTGACAAGACGATAGGAAGAATAATGAATGTGCAGTATAGTGCCTGTGTCACAGGGACAATCAGAATATATCGAGGCTCGAAAACTATAATTTTTGCGTCGTAGGATCCTAGTTTCAAATGAAGATAATATACAAGATAATACACAAACAGCTTCGGCATTTAAAACTGTGACTGCTGAAAAACATTTTTAATGAACATATATTTTTACTGAAAAATAATTCTATTACGTTTTTTATAGTGTAGTGACTAGTCGAGTAAAAATTTCATCTGATGGTAAGTTCAACATTTGTGCATAACAGATGCCGTTTCACCCAGAACATTTCTGTGTGGCATCACACTGCGCCTGTCATCATTAAACATCAGTTGTTAAGTCTCATATGCCTAGATTACACTTACTCTCTTGCACACTTCTGCTTCACGGCGGAATAACTGGCCCTGGGTGGTACTTACCTAACCTAACACCACTAAATTCATCTTAGATACTTTAAAAATTCAATCAGTATATAGTATAAAATCATAAGATCCGACGACGACTGTTTTACAAACCACTAGTAATTAAAAATATACATTTATTAAGTTCTTATAAAAAAATCAAAATCAGATATCTTTTACTAATAATTTGCTGAAAGAGAAGTTTACAAAAAAATTAAAATAGAATTAATGTGAAGTCACACATTTAATCTGTTCTAATCTCAGTCTTTTTTGTTACAATCTGAACGACTGTTCAATCCTTCTTCTTTGCTGTCTTGTAAATCCAGTCTTCTATCTCCAAATAGTTATCCAAATCTTCTTCTGTTGGTGACTTATTATGATCTACATCTCTATTGAAAATTCTTCCCCATACTCCGAATGCAACCACATCAGTTTGTGGTGCGTTTATTTTATACGTGATATACTCTTTTTTTACTTTAAAATTCATATCCAAGTTATTTCTGCAAGACGTTTCAATATCTTGCGGAGCAATCTTTGAGGTTTCCAAATATGTATAATTTTTAGGTCTTACAGGGAATTTGTCCTTTCTGAACGATATTGGATAATATACGATATCATCACATAGAAGAGAAGTGTTGTAGTGGAGACGATGCGTTGTCATCTCGATCTCAAGTACCTCTATTTCTACACTGTCTTCACTTTTGTTGAATCTAAAATATTTAAACAATTATTAAATTAGCTCTCAAATCTTAAATTTATGTTAATTTGCACATTCTTATTGTATCTACCTACTTTTTTACCTTTATTATCAACCTAAATATTAAAATTAAAAAGAGCGTACAGTCAACCTATGGCGTTATGAAATGTAGTGGCAGGTGTGTATCTCATCATCATCATCATTTCAGCCTATCTTAGTCCACTGTTGAACATAGGCCTCCCCCATAGATTGCCACAAAGCACCTGCATCCATCGACTTCCCGCAAAATCGCGCAGGTCGTCGCGCGTACAAGGTTGCCACTCTAGAACCTTTCTTCCCCATCGGTTATCGGTTCTACGGGCTATATGGCCGGCCCATTGCCACTTCAGCTTGCTAATCCTTAGGGCTATGTCGGTTACTTTAGTTCTGCTGCGGATATCATCATTACGGATTTTATCTCGGAGAGAAACTCCGAGCATAGCTCTTTCCATAGCTCGCTGAGCGACTCTGAGCTTCCTCAAGCGGCCCGCAGTGAAGGACCACGTCTCGGTTCCGTATGTCATCACTGGCAACACGCACTGGTTGTAAACTTTGCTTTTGAGACATTGAGGTATACTCGACGAGAAGATGTGACGTAGTTTCCCGAACGCTGCCCAGCCGAGTTGGATCCGTCGATTGACCTCTTGGTCGAAGTTGGACCTACCTAATCGGACAATCTGTCCTAGGTATGCATATTCATCAACAACTTCGAGCGTAGTGTTCCCAACAACAACCGGTATAGGTGTGACATGGACGTTAGACATGATCTTCGTCTTGTCCATGTTCATCTTAAGACCTACCCGTTGGGAGACACTATTGGGAGAGGTCATTGAGCATAGTGCCAAGCTCCTCCAGCGATTCTGCCATTATGACTATGTCGTCGGCAAATCGAAGGTGAGTGATTTATTCGCCATTGACGTTAATGCCGTATCCTTTCCAGTTCAGTAGCTTGAAGAATATCTTCCAATGCAGCAGTGAAGAGTTTCGGGGATATAACATCACCCTGTCTTACACCTTTCTGCAAAGAAGAAGGTTTAGAATTTCCACGAATCTGCCATAGAAGAGTTCATTATATTAGTGTGAATATAATGGCGTTTAGCAGCACGTACCATCTAATTACGTCAATGTTTTGCGGCTTTGATTTGAATCCAATTAAGAACACAGCTATTTTGTTTGAACTTTCTGAAGACCTGATCACGCTTAGCCATAGCCTTGCGGATATCTTCAATAATCAATGGCGCAGGAGATCATCTTAACCTAACGTTTTGAAAAGGCGCGTGTTTGGTGAAAAATGGTGGTTGGTGGTTTCAGCCTATTACTATTCCACTGCTGAACATAGGCCTCCCCCATAGATTGCAACAAAAGTTTGTAACTCATTTTGGGGGGATTATGCCATAGTCTTCACGCTTGGCTGGCGGGTTGGCAGCCACAGTTTATTTATTCAGATGTTCCAGAAAGATGCTACCGACTGGTTTTAATTTTCCCTCTGTCGAATTTTACGACACCCACGGGATGAGATGGAGTGGTAGATTCTCTCTAGCCGCCACCACACGGCGACTAATGAATACTGATGTTAAATTTCGTTACCTTATCGTCAAAACTAATTGCTTTAAATTTATCGCTCCAATCCAACAAGTAAACATCACGTTGAAGTTCCTCGATATTTACCCTAGCAAAATTACGCAGACGAACCACTACTGGCCTAGCTCAAAGAGGTTTAATTTTGTGGGAAGTAAATAACTAGTCATGCCGTAAGAATCCAGGCACTGGAAACTGTCCGTGGTGTGCAAAAATATCTTCTGAGGAAACTTTAATTAGGTCTATCAGTGAGTCAACAGAATTGAGGTTGTGATGAGTGGGTTCCAAAGAGAAATTGACTGAGTCAATGATTGTGCGTCGTTGACGTGACCTGGTATATTACACATGAAAGTTTATATATTCAAAACATTAATGTTTTGTATATAGATACTTTAATTTCATCATTTCATATTACAGCAATGTTACGAGTATTTATTACCTGTAAGGGCAGCTTTTCACGCTATCATTTTTACATGCCGTCACTGAACAAGCTGCCACACCCAAGTCCCGTCGAGAATAAGTACTAATGCCGTCCTTTACAAACGCTCTATAGTGAGGCACCTGAAATCTCAATAAAAATAACAAATAATTACAAAGGAAGATGAATAACAGCGACGAAATAATACGAAATATATTATTTTACATTTTGTCCATTAAAAATAATACCTCACAAATACGGGAGAAACGGCAGACAGTGGATTCTTAGTACTATGTTCACGTTCCCGTTAGCCAGTGAAAAGTAGCAGTAGAACACAGGTTTTCAGCATTTCGGATGGCTTGTGACCAGAGACCTAATTGACAGTAGTATTCCACGTAGACCTTGGTGGTGGCATATAGAATGCGCCTTTATATTTATTGGAGACGGGTGTAGGAGTCAATAGACCACAATGCCCACTTCCATCATATAAACTGTGTGCTCGGTTGTTACTTACAAAAACATTTTTCAGAAACAGTATAATAACTTTAATAACTTTAACATTCACCAAATTTTAGTACCATGAGAAGCATTTCTGACGTTTTGATATTAGTTCATGCATGCGATTATACAAACACGACTTAACCATTGTTTTAACAAAATTTAAAAGATCTCTCTCTCATTCAGATTTTCAATGCTGGAAGAAATATCAATATTTGTTGATTATGACAAAGTTCAGTATTGTTAAAATTTCAGAGGATTTCATCGGACACAACTTTCTTCTCTTTATTATCTATTAATTACAATAAAATGCAGTCAAACAACTTTCAGTCAGGAAATTTGAAGGCTATATTTGTAGAAAAATCCTAAATTTCACAGTCGTCAAGTCATATAATAATGAGAAATGAGAAGAGATATTTTGTTATGGCCAACAAAACCAAATCCTAGATGTAAAGAAACTTTTAACAACAACATGGTTCTCTATCGCTGGCGCTTTTTCCGGTACAACTATGCATAAGCTATACAAATATTAGTATAATCCGCATAAGCCAATCGCTCAGCCACTGCATCCACTGAACCGTTATAATCAACATATTATTAAATTATGAAAAAGAGGTAACTTACTTACCTTATAATATTATTAAATATACAACATACTTCGCATGCACTGACGTGAAAAAGCAATTACATAGCACTGCAAGTAAATATTAAAATTTTATTTTTCTTTCCAAAATTACTTAACACTTATTACTAAAACGAATGTAGTTCTAATAAGTACAGAACACCCGAAACACCTTATCCAAAAAAGCGCACGCAGTTTTTTTATAAAAGAAAGTGGCGAGACGAGCTATTAGCTCTCTATCTTGATGATAAGAGCAACGTCTGCCCAGAACCAATACCCAGATAATTTTACGCGGCACCGCACTGCACCCGTCACCCTGAACCATCAGTTCTTAAGTCTTATCTGCACTAGCTATCACTGCCCTGGGGAGCGAAACGCAGTAAATTTTTGCACACTATTGCTTGACAGCAGAATAAATTGCACTTCGATATACCAACATTAGCGGTATATCCGGCTCTATTAATAAAACTAAATTTTACGGATTTTTTGACGTTTATATTGACTACTTATTACCTAACATTTGGAGTGCTTTACAGCACCCAAGATGCTAGCTTTACCTTTAGCTTTTAATTATTATTTTTGATCTGATCTACCCAGAATGAGCTTACTGTGTCATGAAGTCTTGCAGTGATATGCATGGTGTTTGATTTAATTTTAATAATAATAGGATCCCAAACCGGTGTTAGTGCCTTTTTAGTATTTTCACATATCATGCATTGACTAATTTAATGTATATTTAGTGTGTACAATCATATTGTGTGCTATAAATGTATTATTTAAAAGCAGTGATTTTTTTAATAAAAAACATCATAAATTAAAAAGTATAAACCCACCTGTTCGCCATCATTCAGTTTGAGCTTAACCCTAAACTTGCAGGAGACTTCTTTATCAACAAGGGTAAACTCTTGGAAACCCTCTACCAGCGGACGGCTGACGTGGGAGGGTAGTGACGGGTCACTTATTAGCACGAGACTATCTAGAGATTTAGGGTCGTCTATAATTGGACCTGGGTATACGTCTTTGACCTGAGAGGAAAAACAAGTATTTTTTTTTAAATGGCCATTATGAAGTAATTTATTTAAACAACATAAGCATGTCGAATTTAACAATATTCGGTCGTTACTAATCCATGAATATAATGGATAATAGTTACATCGCCAGGAACCGCAAATAAACTGATGTGTAAAAGTAGGTACAACGTACAATTTCCAGCTATCTTTATAAAAATCCTTAATCCCTAAACGTATATTTCTAATGTATGAGCAGTGGTAGTTGACTGTCAGAATTATGACATTTTTAAGTTTAATTGGGTCCTTCAGAACCGCAAATTTAAATATTGATTTACCACATTCTAAAAAAAAGTAGATTAACAGGCGCCTATAAATATCCCACTGCTTAGCACAAGCCTCCTCTCATTTCTAAGTGGGTCTCCAAAAGCCTCTCCAAAATGAAATGAGACCTGTGCTCTGTAGTACAGATGTTAGTAAGTTGTAATTTTTCTTATACTCGTATTTCCAAATGAGAAGACAAGCTATAAGTAAATATATGCACTAACCTTTCCCGGTACTTTTGGTACTTTAGACACCAGAACCCGCGTAGTAGGAACTCCTGGCATAATGCTGATCAACGCACCAGCTCGTCCGGAATAAATACCCGAACCTGGCAGATTAAAAAAGTAACGTACACGTTGTGCTGCGATTTGTGTTTATTTGACAATCAAATTAATATAAAAACAAGAGCTATTTAAGGTGTTGCGAAAAATTAAACAAATATCCCAATACGTTACTTTTTAATACCCATTTTATTAGCCCTGTATGTATGAAAAATTTCTCTTCTTTAAATTAAATTTTGACCCACTTTCAGACGTCTTAATAATTTAAAATTATGCATACATATTATGGATGACAATACAGTAATTTTATTACTATGATCTGCTAATGTCGCCAGAATCGTCAGCTTATTCCTGTTCAAGCGTGTTTTTTTTTAGTTCTAAACTATAATATGATTTGTATGCATGAACTGACAATGCTCTGTCGCTTTGTATATTTATTAGTAATTTTACAAAAGTAGTAAAATGCAATCGCTTTTGCAGTTCACTGTTACATGTTACATAGGCCTCTCCCAGGTAGGGAGGAGTTTTTTCTCCTCAGATTCTACTGTACGTCACCGGTCTTATTAATAAGGGCTCGCATATTCGGCATTTCTCTACGACAGCGCGGTATGTAACGAAACACTCGTGTACTCATCAAGTGCACCGCTTAACGGAGCACATCTTAGAGAATTTAAACGACCGCCCTAAGCCTGTAGGCACAGGGGCCTTATTTTTCGATGTCGCAAAGGCATTTGACAAAGTCTGGCACGACGGCTTGTATTACAAGTTGTATCACACTAAAGTGCCGGATAGACTCGTGAACATCATACGAGCCTTCTTGTCTAACCGCCTATTTCGCTTCCGGGTAGAGGGAACGCGCTTCTCAAGCCGCCCTCTCCGAGCGGGGGTCCCTCGGGGCTCCTGCCTCTCCCCACTCCTTTTCTCGCTATACACTAGCGATATTCCTAAAGACCCGAAAGTAAATCTTGCGCTTTTCGCAGACGACACGGCCTTGTACTATTCCGACAAGCACAAGGGCCGCATAACGATTCAACTCCCAAGACGCAGCCGATCGCCTAGGCGAATGGTTCCGGAAATGGAGAATAGAGGTAAACCCCGAGAAAAGTGTAGCGATATACTTCTCGAGGGGCACACCAAAGCCCGCTAGACGATGTCACCCAATCGGCAACTATCAGCTAGGCACGATCACCCTGTTCGGACGCCCTATTCCCTGGGAAAAGAGCGTCAAATACCTCGGGGTCACTTTAGACGCAGCGATGTCGTTCGCTGCACACATTAAAAACATACGCAATAGAGCGGCTTTTATCTCAAGCCGTCTATACCCATTAACTTGCTCCTCAAGCAAAATGTGCTTAAGACACAAACTTCGCCTCTATAAGACTTGCATAAGACCCGTAATGGACTATGCTTGCGTCGCTTTCGCTCACGCGACGGGCAATCAATAAAAAAAGTTACAGAGCGTTCAAAATCGATTCTTGCGAACTGCCACCGGAGCCGGTTGGTATCAACGCAATGTAGATCTTCACAGCGACTGTGAAATGCCTTTAATCTCTGAACACTTCAGAGAATTATCACGGCGGTTTTTCGGAAAAGCCGCGGTTCATTCAAACCCGCTGGTGGTTAAAGCAGCAAATTACCGACCAAACAGAAACGCGACCGAACGCAAACGTCGCCCGCGAAACGTGCTAGACGACACGGACGTCTCAGCTCTTCCTGACCACGATACTGTCAGTCACGATCCATGCCACACTGTACACACAGTCAATAGCTTTAATATAACACGCACCACGACGCGCGACCGCCGTAGAGAGCGGCGCGCAATAGTCAATAATCACATCGCGTACACACGATTCACCCGTGTTCCAGGGCGGTTCTCACCGCCCAGAGTTCCCACAAGTCGACAGTCCGAATGGACGCGCGCAGCCTCCTTCGGACGGTCAGTAGACGACTTAAAATGTTTAAGATTTTCGAAATCGCGAAAGCACGCAGCGAACGCGACACAGTCCGAACTTCGAGGTTTTTGTAGGAGTTTTTATTTATTTATTTATGTTTGGGTGAAACCAAACCTGGCACGCGGGCCCCTGGCACGCGGGCCCCTGGCCCGCGAGCACAGTATCCGATGAAGCTGTAAAAGCCGAGAAGGCTAACAGCAATTACATCACCGAAAATATATATGTAACGAAATGATAGATTCTGTTACGCTATAACTTTTTTTTTTTAATTTTTATTCAACGTAGATTATTTACATAATACTTATTGAAATTCATTTTTTTTCTTTTTTTTTTAAACTACACTGGTTCGCAAAATGCCTCTGTCCTGGGAAGAACCAGTAAGGAACCCAGCTGGCTTTTTTTTAAGTCATTTTTAAAATAATGTACAATAACAGCAGTATTATAAAGATGTAAAAATGGCTTGGCGGCGATCACCTCATTCCCAGGGGTTATCATCATCTATGTATTCTTTAATATTATAACAACCCTTTTTATGAAGTCTTTGTTTAATATCAAATTTAAACTTTTTGATTGAAAGACTTTTCGCACTTGCTGGGATTTTGTTGTAAAAACGTATACATTGCCCCATAAAACAGTTACTGACTCTGTGAAGTCGGGTAACTGGCATAATTAATTTGTGCTTGTTCCTGGTATTCACATTATGAACATCACTTTTTTTAGTGAACTGGTTTATGTTCTTGTGCACATACAAAACGTTTTCCAATATATATTGAGAGGCCAAGGTTAAGATATTAATTTCTTTAAATTTATCCCTAAGAGACACTTTAGAGCCAAAATTATAAATAGCTCTTACGGCCCTCTTTTGCAAAACAAAAATCACTTCTACATCAGTTGCATTTCCCCATAGCAATATACCATAAGACATTATGCTATAAAAATAACTACAATAAACCAATCTAGCAGTTTCAACGTTAGTCAAATTCCTAATTTTTTTTACATATATATTTTCGGTGATGTAATTGCTGTTAGCCTTCTCGGCTTTTACAGCTTCATCGGATACTGTGCTCGCGGGCCAGGGGCCCGCGTGCCAGGGGCCCGCGTGCCAGGTTTGGTTTCACCCAAACATAAATAAATAAATAAAAACTCCTACAAAAACCTCGAAGTTCGGACTGTGTCGCGTTCGCTGCGTGCTTTCGCGATTTCGAAAATCTTAAACATTTTAAGTCGTCTACTGACCGTCCGAAGGAGGCTGCGCGCGTCCATTCGGACTGTCGACTTGTGGGAACTCTGGGCGGTGAGAACCGCCCTGGAACACGGGTGAATCGTGTGTACGCGATGTGATTATTGACTATTGCGCGCCGCTCTCTACGGCGGTCGCGCGTCGTGGGTTTTTTTTTTTTTTTTTTTTACAGCATAAGCTGCAGAGCTAAGTCTACTTGCTAGTGTAGATATATGGGGGCTCCATTGAAGTTTTGCGTCAAGTGTTATTCCAAGAAAGACAGCAGTATCCACAAGGCTCAACTCTTCCCCATTCACAAGCACATTTACATCTAATTGTTTAACATTTGGTGTAGTGAATTTAATACATTTTGTTTTATTGCCGTTTAAAAGCAAATTATTAACGTTAAACCAATGTACTAATTTTGAAATAGCATTATTCACCTCGTCATATAATAAAAGTTGACGTTTTATCTTAAAAATCAAAGATGTATCATCAGCAAATAACACTATATCATGGTTGTCCTCTACTAGGTAAGGTAAGTCATTAATGTAAATAAGAACTACACAACACTATTGTTAATATTACATTTAGCAACATAAAATTAATTGTAGCCAACGTAAATGTCTTTCGATTTAATAAAGGAAGCAAAATATAGTGTTTAATAGACATCGTACGGTTATTGGTGGATAGATATATTTTTTTATTGTATAAAGTGACGAAACGAGCAAAAAGTTCACCTGAAGGTAAGAACAACGTCTGCCCATAACAAATGCTGTATCACCCAGAATATTTCCGTGTGACACCATACTGAGCCCGTCACCCTGAGATTTCAGTTCTTAAGTCTCATATGCTCAGTGATTACGCTAACTCTCAGTGCCCTTCAAACCGAAACACAGTAATTTTTGTACACTACTGCTACACGGGGTGGTACCTACCTGGACGGATTCCTGCATAGGAACCCTACCGCCAGTAAATAAATTAATATAATATTTACATAGCACTATAATATTTTCGCAAATGGTAACCGACTTTTATCCGGAAGACATCGCCGTGGTTGGACACGGCCTTACCATACATCTGCCCATCAGATCCTCAATTAATACAGCTTATAATTATTTTAGCTGTGGTAACCTGTGTGTAAATTAGACTATGACCTTATTAAATGTTTGTCAAAACATTATGAAAATTAAAATTGGACAGAACAGTAACTTACCTGCGCTTCCCACTTTTACGTTGTTCGCTCCAGCCCCTAATAAGTTGACGTTCATAGCATAACTGTACGCCTCCTGAATTTGAACCGCTGCAATTTATTAATTTTCTTTTTATAACAACTCTCTTAGAGCTTCTACTTCTATTTAGTAACCACTAAGAACGTTTACTTACATAAATAATAGCGAAAAGTGATCATAAACATTATCATAAATATTCCTAATAATAGCACCATTCAACCTCAATTACATTCTTTAATTTTTTTTTTTTTAAGTACGAGAACATTTATATTATTGCTGATGATGATGATGATCAAGTAATACATGAAGATAATGCTTGGGTGATCGCACCACTAACATAGTTTATTACTATTCTAAATGCTGCTTTACCACGTGCTCGGGATTGAACTAAGACAAAGTGAGTAAACCTGCATATCTGACAAATGAAAATTCTAGAAATTTGAAGTCCGCCAGATCACCATAGGGCAGCGAAGCGGATTATCGATGAGTCCAAAATACATACATACATAAGATCACGACTGCATCCCATAAGGGGTAGTCACAGACTAGGCACTCACTGCAAAAACAGATAACTGCCACAATCCTCGTTTCACCAAAACAATATAATGCACTGGGCGTTATAGGCCCTACTCAAGTCATACGTCAGGGCGGCGATAACACCTGATACGCTGTAGAGCGAAAAATTAGTCGTGTTTTCTACTATGGTGGTATTTATTGCTTAGTAGTATAATTAAAGTGTTTTAGCGCTACGCAATGGCGGGCGATATTAGCACAGTTAGTTTGCGAGTCACACGATTTCGCGAGGGTAATGCATGTAATTTTTTTTTAAATTTGAAGTGAATCTTAAAAAAGTAACTTTGTTTCTTTCCTTTTCTGACTTCATTAATTTACTGTAGTACTAAATTTATTGGTTTTCTATTGAAAATTAAAATTTTCATAATTATAATTACATTTATTCATACAGGCCTCCCCCACAGATTGCCTCCACAGTTTGTAGCTCTCACTTTTGGGTGGTTTTGCATTTACATAACATTTATTATTTTTATGAAATACATATTTTGTGGAACTATAGCTCAATATTTGAGCTTATAAGTTATGTCAATGAAATGAAATACTCACCAGTCAAATATGGCATCTCAGAGAACCACATAGTACTAAACACGACGTCAGTCAAGTTATGCTTCTCGACGACCTGCGCGGCGGGCACTTGAAACATCAAATCGAAGCAGATGAAGTGACCGAAGGTGACTCCGAAATCGGTGGTGAATATACCAAGGTCTGGCTTCAAGGCGGGCGTACGGGTAAACTCGCCAAATAGATTGATCTTACGATATCTGGAAATTAAAAGGTAAAATTTTCAATAATTTATTTTAAAATATGTATTAAAAAAAATTGACTAACTTTATTAGAATATAACCGTAGTTATGTTCGCCGTCGCGGCGGAAATCTGACACTTATTCATTCTGTGACTGTCGTTAGAATGGATATACTAAAATGCCTGCAAAATGTAATTGCATTCGACAAGTGGTAGAAATAAGCATCTCGAATAATGCCGGACCGAAAACACAGACCGAGTCCAATATGCATAAAGTTAAGCACTGCTGTAGCCAATCCACCAGCTGTGTGTGGTGCAACAGTGAATTACTAAGAGACTTATGATGATATGAAGTTACGCGGTGGTGGTAGGATTCCTATGCAGGAATCCGTCTAGGTAGGTACCACCTCAGGGCCAGTTATTCTGCTGTGAAGCAGTAATGTGCAAACATTACTGTGTTTCGGTTTGAAGAGCACTGAGAGCTAGCGTAATCACTGGGCATATGAGAATGATTAAGAACTTATGGCTCAGGGTGATTAACACAGCATCTGTTATGGGCAAACGTTGCACTTCACCAAAAAAAAAAACGCGCAGATCAAGCGATTCGATATTATAATATTGGCATTTATAAAACTTATTAGAGCATTAATAAAACTAAATAAATTAGGTGTATCTTCTAACAGCGGATTTGAATATTTGTTCTACCCTTTATCTTTGATAAATTGAACATAACATTGGCGATAAATGCTTTGAATTTTGACTATACTTTTAGTAGCGAAACCCGGCCAATTTTCTGTATATATACAATCATTGGATTGTGTTGGGTTTGACGACCGTATGGCCTAGTGATCCGAGTACCGGACTTCTACGCAGCAAATCCTGTGTTGAAACATTTGTGCAAAAACACAAATCGTTGGTTTGCGGGTCTGGTTAGGTTGTGCATGTAAAATTTATGTCCGTAAAATGCACTCTCGTTACAGGAGAAATTCTAGTGGCAACATACAAAAAAAAATGGATTGGATATTGTTACGTCACATAATTGTGTCTGTACTTCAAACATTACTAAATACTACTATTTACATCTAGTTTCTGGATTATTTACCTATAACTTAGTTTATTTCGATTGTAATAACTGACAAAATTCCAGATTGAAATTAACTCTAAAACTCACACGAACAAAATCGACTCTTATACAAAGTCGACTCTTAAGACAAAAGATGAGATTACGCAGCCACTGCACGGTGATTTCTAAAAATTACCTGTCAATAACAGCACCAGTTCTGTCGAAAACAACATTGGTGTTAAATAAGTAAACTTTTTGCTCTGGACAATACTCTTCAGGCGCGTCTTTGCAGTCCATAACTTCTTGCACGTTTATCACCACGTAGATTTGGTGTTTCCGAGCAGCTTCTGATATAGATACCAGGATCTGTTGAACAATGCTTTGATGAAAAATTCGTAAACATGATAATTACGGATAGAGCAGTAATAAATTAAGTATTGCCGGACTGCTAATGCCTGGGAAGTCATTATTTGTGCACCCAAATCATTGGGTATCGGATCTGATCCTTTTGTAATTGCCTCATGTCTCTGACTCTTACTCCGACTTTATCAAGAAACTAGTACCTCGACAATGGGAAAGAAATGAAGATAAGTGAATCCCTACGTTACTTAAGGTACTATAATATATCCTACACAGATACCATCTTCTGATTGTAAATCAAAAGCCGTCGCCGTGGTCGACAACATTCTCCATTTTTTTATATTTTTTATAGATTAATGCACTAACCTCATCATATAAATCTGTCCTGAGAGCGGGGACCGGAAATTCCTTGAGAAGGCCGTGTATCGGAACTAATATACGGCGCTGTCCCCGTGTCAGAGTCATCTCGGGAAACACGATAATATCAGCATTCTGAAAACATGTAAAAATGTATTTGTTTTGAAATTAGCTGTTCTTGTAACAGGTATCAATCGTCTTGTCATCGTATGAGTAGTGAAAACAATTGAAGAAATTGATAACTACTGCGATTGCCAGTGCATTTTCCAAAATTAAGAAAGTATTCTGGAACCGCAGTTTTAAGATCCATCTGCGCATTCGCCTTCTTCAATGTTATATCTGGCCAATACACTTCTACATAAATCTGAGGCCTGGACTATTAAAAAGCATCTCAAAAATCGTATAGAGGCATTTGAGATGTGAGCCTACAAACGCATGATGTTAATTTCCTAAATTCTTAAGTCACTAACGAGGAATTTTTACAAACCATCAACCAGCTGATAGTTGCATATCTAGGAAAAGTGCTTAAGCACGACCGAAACGATCTGCTACACCTTATAACGATGGGAAAAGTTGTTGGAAAAAGGATAGCTAGACGTAGAAAAAAGTCGTGGTTGCGCAACATACGAGAATAGACGGGGATTGCGAGTTCCGCGGAACTTTTATGTCTCACTAAGAATTAAAGAAAATATGCAGAACTAAGAAAAAGCCTTCACTAGTTTGAGAGGCACCCCAAGCAGAAGAAGACGCGATTACCAAGTTGCGTGCCAACCGCGCAAGTATCAAACAAAAGTCAGGGTCGTGGTAGTACAACACCATAATAATGATGTACACTTACCTGTTCCGCAGCCTCCTGTATGAGCTTCAAATAATTCTGAACATTTGTCTCGATGTCGGTCCTGACTTCGTACTCCACCACGGCGGCAATGTAACTGTCATCTTGAGGTGTTGATTTCTACGGAAACATTACCTATTCATTTATTTTCAGTAAGTACGAATAATAGTGATAAACAAGCGTACCTTCAGGTACCTAATTGCTTAGTGGTCTTTTTATTTCACATAATCTCGATTTTTAACAGACTTCACAAAAGGAGGAGATTCTTAATTCGCCTGTATATATTTTTTTTAGTATGTTCGGGCATAGCTTCATTGATTATGAACCGATTTTAATGATTATTTTTTTATTAGTAAATATCGTGAGGGTGGTTCCGTATAACTTTTCTGAAGTTCTGATGTGGAAAATCCATGAGAAAATCGTGAAACTCTGGTGCTGCTGTGTTGAAGTTTTTGACTAAATTTTTTTTTATGAACGAATGAATTTTTAAATACGCGGGTTCAAACCCTTCGATGATTTCCTGCACCAGCGCTTAAACTTTTCTTGCTTCTTTTCTTTCTTTTCTTGCTTCATCTAAAGGGGTAGGATATATGAGATATTATATGGGAAAAGGCGTGACTGTGTTTTAAATTATTAAACTTTGCTTAATCATACATATTGTAATAAAATTATGTTACTTTAAATAGAAACGCTGAACACGGTTCTGTACCGATGGTTATTCCCCTGAGAAATCGTATCAATGTATCGAGAGTAAACATCGTCGCGACGAAGGACATTACCCTCAACGCAATTGCAGAGCAGTGCAACAAAATTGTTACACTGAACTTAATTAACTAGGGCTCTTTTTATTTCGTATAAAAATATATTAATTTATACACATTAATAAAAATAATATATTTAAATGCAATTTACGTTTACATTTGTTTTACTATAATTTAATAAAGTAACCGTTAAAATGCAAGGACGCGCATAAAATACATTATGTATACGGACTACAAAGCTTTACTTTTTACGAGTACACTATCAATATTTTTGTATCAGAACTGAATAAACAATTCTTTATGCAAACATTTTCACAGTGCCATTGACTTTTTGATAAATTACGTTTGTATTACGGAACAATAACAACAATACGAGTATAAAATGAATTTGTATTTAGATAATATTAATAATAATGAGTACATTTTTGAACAAAAATGTCTCAAAATCTAATACAGTTTACGTAATTCACATTTTTCTTAACTTTTGCACATGACTGTAATTATGGTTGAGAATTTATATAGATGTAAACATTCAGAGTGGCAGCAATAGTGGGAAAAACAGCCAGAGAATAGCGGAAGCAGAAATAATAAAGAGATAAATACATGAAAACCTTTCAGGGAATAGTAAAAAAGAATGATAAAGGAATCCACTAGATACCACAAAATAACTGAATGCAGACTAAAATACTCAGGGTTAGGCCTATAACAATCATTACGAAAAAAAATCATTCAAACACATTATAGAGAAATAAGTTCTCAATATTTAACTACCAAAACAGTGTTACTTTTATTTAACTATATTGTTTACTGTCGGTGGATTAATATAAATTTATAAGTATGTAGTTCAACATTTCAGTTTATCCAGTCCACTGTTGAAGATAGGCCTCCCCCATAGATTGCCACAAAAGTTTGTAGTTATTATTCTGGGGGGATTTTGCCAAAGTTGCCACGCTTGGCAGGCGGGTTGGCAACCGCAGTTCATTTATTCAGATGTTCCCGGAAGATGCTGCTGCCCATCTCCTGGTTTTAATTTCCCTCTGTCGACTTTTACGACACCCACGGGATGAGATGGGGTGGTAGATTCTCTTTAGCCGCTACCACACAATTTCCTACGTTGATCACAAGGAACATAGAAAATAGTTACCAAATCAAATATGATACTAACAAATAGAATAAATAAAGGAGAGAATGGGCAGCATTATCATTATTAGAAAACCTGCAGCTGCCACGGGGACGAGGTACGCGAGTAACTTGAATTCGATCCTCGGTGCCGGCATCTAAAACTGTTCTACATATTCAAGTGGTGATTTACCACGTGCTCAGCGGTAAAGGAAAACACCGTGAGGAAACCTGTGTCTGAGGGAAAAAAATTCGAGACATGTGAAGTCCGCTGACTCCAAGTCCCAAGTGTCGTTGCAGACTCTTCCTGGCTCCAAAACCCTCTCAGAAATGTGAGACACAGACGTCCTCTGTGAAAATTTAACTAAAGTATTGTATTATTACATTGTTAGTAACATACATACATAAGGCTAATAAAAATGTGTAAAAATAGTCAAAGAAAAGTTCAGTATAGTCGTATTCCGCCAATTACACAAAGAAGACGTTTGTACTATATTATATTTGTTATATGATTTTATTATATGCTCATTACAAAACACAATTTCAATTAAGATATGCACGAATGTGTCTGTCAAAAAACCCCAGTATTAGTTCCATACATTTTCATGTTTACAATTAGTGAATAAATTATAAGTGAATGACATATGCTTATCAGAAATAAAAGTAACTAAGAATGTCAAATATTTCTGCATATTTTTAAATTGGCACAGTCGTTGATCGTTTAACTAAAATATCGGAAACGTATGCAAAATACATAATAAGTGTTCATATTGAAAATAAGATATTGAAAGTTAATTTTATGTGCGTTTTAAAGATCTTTAAACTTTACAATGCGTAAACATATAGTTACCTGTTCCGAATACAGCACGAAGCAAAGAAACAGTGATAACCTGCAAAACCACATTATCCACGGGAAATCGCTTTTAAATCACAAAACACTGGACAAAGAAATCTACCTAAATATTAAAATCTAATAATGTTCAATAGAAATCTTAACTATTCTCACTTGATATCTTTCCAGTACGGGATCTCGTACGAAACTGAACACTGTGGTGCGTCGAAAAATACTTTAGATATAAATACAGTATGCTGAGTATTAGCGTACTAGGTATTTATCGATTGCGCGCTGCAATACGTAGTTTTAATAGATTTGCCTTAAATCTACAAACAGAGATTGGGTTGGGGAAAGGTCTACCCATATCCTTCCATTGGTTCCTATTCGAGCTAATACTCAAAACTGACTTAAAAATCTCAAAATTTCAATAATAAATTGTGTACTATTCATCATATTTTCAATTTTGATTCCCGAATACTACATAGCTTGTCTAAATACTAATGTATTCCTCTGTAGTATTTTTTTATTTTGGTATTGTTGATATCTAGTCAAGCATTATTTTTAACGTATGTATTTTTATAAATTTAACTTAAAATAAATAGGGATCAAAAAAGATACTTTCCACTCATTTTACGCACCATTTCTTATACATAGCTATACGTCCGAACCTCTCAACATTATGTAAGTATGCACCCTCACCATGTTCTCTGCTGAACCCAAAGGTAGACTGGTAGAGAATGCCTCTAGGCATTAAGTCCGCCTTCTTATACACTTTTTTGTGCAAATAAACTTTAAATAATAAATAAATAAAAATTCCATTCAACAATGATTTGAAAATAGAAACTGTTTTTAATTTTTTAATTTCCTATCAATAAAACAGAACTGTTCACTATGTATGTGAAAGGATTACGAATCTAGTATTTTTATGAAATTGTAGTTCACAGATATTTATTTAAATACTGTGTAAAATTAGTCTTATTCTCATCGTTATACAGCAATTAAAATAGGTCTGGAATTCAACTCGTCTAATAAAGTTGTTAAAAATCTAATGTTGAATGCAGCTCAAAGATAGTATTGCAGTTGTTTTATACAAATATTTTTTTAATACAGGTATTAACAGTGATTTCTTAAATTTATATAAATTTTATTTTCGATATTACTTGTTAGTATCATTTAGAATTTATATTGATGATGCTCGGATTTTAAGATTTTGATCTACTGATTCGGAAAACTTTAAATTAATAATTTACTTTCAGTTTATATGTTTTGTCGCTGATAGTACATTGAAACTTTGGCCGAAGCTATCGAACAGATATAAGATGGCAGTGGCATGGGCAAAGAATTCAAAAAATTGGATGTAAAGTCTGTCGTAAAAGTCGACAGAGAGAAAAAAACCAGGAGATGGGCAGCAGCGTCTTAGGGGAACATCTAATAATCGGTTCAGCAGTGGACTAGTGATGAAATGAAATGTAATATAAATAATTTATGACACAGACTTGTATAGAAACCGTAAATGGACTGGATATTATTAGTAATATTAGTTGAATCATAGCCGCTGTTGTTGAACACGAACCTTCCTAATCGTAAGGAAACCTACGCCTCGCAACTCTGCGTCGACATACAGATTCATTGAAGGTAAATACATTGACATTAATAACGATATAAGTAGTGTAGACTGGGAAAACGCTTTGTATAACTTACCTGTGGAGCAGGCTACCTCCGAGTTTTATGAAATTATTTATAGAATTATAAAAAAGTATGTACCACTACGTCCAGTAAAATCAAATGAATTTCCGATTTGGTTCTCTCGTCCCCTTGTACACGTATTTAAAAATAAAGATAGAGCTTGGCGGAAATGGAAAAAATACAGTAATATATCCGACTACGAAAAATATGTGGTATTTCGTAAAAGGTTTCATTCACTGTGTTCCGATTGTTTTCGTTCTTATATAAATACAGTGGAATCAGCTTTACAGGTTGATATCAAAAAATGTTGGTCTTTTGTTAAGAACTGTAAAGATAAAACTGGTATTCCGATAAATGTGACATATAATAATGTATCTTCCAGTAACCCAGTAGAGACATGTGAGCTGTTTTCCGCCTTCTTTAGCTCTGTATATGGAAAAAGAGACGACAGCAACTTAGAACTAGATTCTTTAGCCTGTTCACCAAATAATGTAATCTTATCTGAAATATCGGTTACTAAAAGCACTATTATTAATCAACTTAAATCTTTGAATGTGACTAAGGGAACTGGGCCGGACGGTATACCACCATTATTCCTTAAACATACGGCGGATACCATTTGTACTCCACTATTTTATATATTCAATCGTAGCTTAAGCGAAGGACATCTGCCTCAAATTTGGAAAACTGCAAATATTACTCCCGTATTTAAAAGTGGTGCGAAAAATGATGTTACCAATTATCGTCCCATTTCTTTGCTATCCGTCTTATCAAAAGTCTTGGAGCGACTAGTGCACAATTCTGTTTATCCTAGTTTACATAACGTTATTATTCCGCAACAGCACGGTTTTGTCAAAAATCGTTCTACAGTCTCTAATCTTTTATTATACACCAATTTTTTGTTCGAAAACATTGACAATAAACTTCAGATTGATGCTGTTTACACAGACTTTCGTAAGGCATTTGATAGAGTAGATCATGAGATGCTTCTTCAAAAGATAGCATATAATGGAATTCGTGGGAACTTATTACGATGGTTTTCTTCATATGTCTCTAACCGAACACAACGGGTCGTTGTGCGCGGCTACTCTTCCAATGACATTTGTGTATCGTCCGGCGTACCGCAGGGCTCCATCTTGGGTCCACTTCTTTTCATTCTGTTCATAAATGACATCAACGAGTGTTTTAAGAATACAGACTTCCTGCTTTACGCGGACGATCTCAAAATTTTTCGGACCATAAAAACTATAGATGATTGTGACAAATTTCAACGTGATTTGGACTGCCTGTCTGCCTACTGTCAAGAAAATAAATTACAGTTAAATATTCCAAAATGCAAAGCTATAACCTTCTCTAAAAAAAAAAATAATATCAAATTCACTTACTACCTCTGCAATTCTCCTTTAGAAACCGTTTCACAGATTAAAGATCTTGGCATTACCTTTGACTCCAATCTTCATTTTGATGTACATGTTACCAATATTACAAACAAAGCATTTCAACTATATGGTTTTGTCATGCGAACGTGCAAGATTTTCAAGAAAGCTAACACATACTCAGTTCTATTTAAAACACTTATAAGACCTCAACTGGAATATGCAACGCAGATCTGGAGCCCTTTTTACCAAAAATACTGTGATCAACTTGAGTCAGTTGAAAGAAAGTACCTCCGTTCTGTTAATTACAAGTGTTATCGCTCCCGGTCTTCGTATCATAACCTTCTTGTTGAGTATTCTTTGCTCAATTTATATAAGAGACGCTTGCTGCTTGATGTAATATTTCTTTATAAAATTTGTAAAAACTACATTGACTGCAACCAACTCACGAATCAAATATTTTTACGTATTCCTAGCAGCTCAAAACGTATTCGAGATACGTATGTACACCGAACATTTGCCCCAAGACCATGCAGAACCAACGCTGGTGAACGTGCCCCTTTACATCGTATTATGAAATCGTATAACGATAACTTCTCTGACATAGACTTATTCGCCATGTCCTTGCATAAATTTAAGAAAGCTGTTATTGATAAGTTAATTTAAAAACGAACTCATTTTATATCTTTATAGTATCTATAATCTCATCTATGATTACCCTACATTTCACCTTCTTGTAAAAATTTAAAATTTCATTGTACTCAGTACCGCTTTGTAATACATTAATTAGCGGATAACGGTGCTGGTCATGTAATTATTTAAGATTTCAATGTTATAGTTACTAGCAATTATTGTTATTACATGATTGTTTGTTATCCCAAATAAAATAAAAAAAAAAATAAAAAATAAAAAAAAAAAAAAGAAACTTAAGGTATTTAGGTCGTCAAATAATTTAAAAAAAACTTCGTCGTTGCACACTGGAGATGCATGGCTGAGGTAAAAATTAATCAAATGCCCAGCAGTAGAATGCTAATATTGATTTCATTGATACTCCGTGTAAAACTTTGACTTGCATTCCTAACCGATTGGCGACCATGGCGGCAACTTTCAAGTGATAGAAGCTATCAAGTGTGCAGGGGATATCAGAGTGCCACGCGTGTACACGGAGGCACGGAGGCATGAGTCGCTGTGTACATTATTAAAGAATTTTTAAAAAAAATTAGATAACTGAATAGTGTATAATTGAGAAT
Source organism: Luehdorfia chinensis (assembly GCA_019845155.1). NCBI lineage: Eukaryota > Metazoa > Arthropoda > Insecta > Lepidoptera > Papilionidae > Luehdorfia > Luehdorfia chinensis. Next base: position 6,292,539 of record JAHVAK010000025.1, on the reverse strand, counting down.
ATTATTGTAAATTTAAATTTTACTATGTTTCTTCTGCTATAGTGATCATCAAAATTGTTTCATTTATTTTTGAATGACTAGTAGAGCAAATTGAATTCTATTCTCGACATTAGTCGTAGTCTATATTTCTAATGGACTTTGATATTTTAGTGCTCGTTATCTCTTTCATACGTAAATGGTCCGACTGATGACAGGTGCAAACTCCACTATCTCGATGAAGTATGTATGAAGTAGGATCATATCTACATCTAGCTAGTTGTTTATCATACGTGAACATTAGAAAGGTTCATGGACAACTACAGCGGCTATGATTCGACCAATATGACTCATAATATGCAGTCTATTTACGGTTTCTATTCAGGTCTGTGTCATTTCTGAACCTCATAGATTGTCACAAAAGTTTGTAGCTATCATTTTGAAGGGATTTTGCAATAGTTGCCACGCTTGACAGACGGGTTGCCAACCGCACTTTATTTATTTAGATGTTCTAGGAACACGCTACTGCCCATCTCCTGGTTTTTTTCCTTCTGTCGACTTTTACGACAGACTTTACATCCAATTTTTTGAATTATTTTCCCTTGCTTGATTATTCTTGTCTATCAGTCAATTGTTCCTCACATTTGAAATGTATTGTTTTAATTTAATTTGTGTTAAGTTTATTAATTTCCTTCTTTGTAATTACACTAAAATATTATAGAGATATTCTGTTTGTATGATTTTAAACTGTGGGTTATTTAGAATAACTTGAGGTGTATTCACAACTCCTTTTCAGACAAATAATTTGTTCTCAACGTGATGTACCCTCTATAATATATAAAGTGTGTAGTTTTTTCCATTGACCGCCACGGTGACGGCGACGGCACTATACCTTCGGTTTTTGAGTGACGGTTACTTCATCGAGTGACATATATGGGTAAATGTGGGTACACGTGTCATGCTCACGCTATTTTATATCTGTTCGATAACTTCGACCGAAGTTTCAATATACTATCAGCGACAAGGGACAAATTACATATAAAATGAAAGTCAATTATTCGTGTTTATTAAATAATTATACAAATATAATTTGAACTCAGGTTTTGCGAATCAATAGATTAATAGCTTATAATCCGAGCGAAGAGAGCATCAATATAAATTATGAATGATAATAGTATGTTCCTCTAAATGGTATTAACATGGTTGGTTGGTTTCCTGTATCGTAGGGTAGGATTCTCCTGTGTCGTGCGTACATTGTTTTAGAATAATAATAATTATTCTAATTTATTAATTAGTTTAATAATTTTTAGCAAAAATACTCAATGTTGGGATCGAATCTGAGCAGTCTGGTCGTCAGACCAGCACGTTACAGCAAAGGCTACTGCATCGCTGCCTAAAGAAAGTTATATATAAAGTGAGACTGAAACTTTGAAAGCGTTTTTCTCGGAATTGACTGGCTAATGGGTCTTTTTATTTTTGACAATCGATAAGTCTTACTATACTGTATACTGTATAGCTGAAGGTCGCTGTTAGCTTTCTTGGGTTTTACAGTTTTTGTTTATTTTCAGTAAAAGCAAAAACTAAACTATTACCTAACGTCATATTATTAGTACCTACGTTTCTTTCTTAAGTGCTTTATTTCGCGTTATTTTTTTTTTAAATTTTGTTTTTGTTTTGCTAAAAGATAACCAAAATTATTCTAAAATGTATTACGATAGACCTTTTAAAAGTTGTCATTGCAATAAAGTAAAAACGTTTGTACATTACGATTACTACTCGTATTTATGGGCTTAAATTCTTCAAAAGAAGCATAAAAATGTTATTATACTTTAAATAATTCTCGGGTACTAGTTATTATAGAACAGAATTTTGATCTTTCTTGTCTGTTACGTGGTTCAATAAGTTTTTCAATCGAATATGTCGCTACTGGTGAAACTGAGCAAACGGGCGACTAACCAAACCTTTGTTTCATAGTTTCATATAGCTGTACACTGTACATTTTTTTAGTAACTGTTTAATGTACAATTAAGAAACTGTACATTCGTTACATGGAGAAAATATTACCACTTGTTAAAAAAACCCGCATCACTCATTGAGTTAATGTGTACGCTAGTATATTACATTAGATTTCAATTGCATCACTAGCCGCTTGGGGCGCCACACGGGTGGAGGGAGTGGCGGGACTCAGAGCCGATTGAGCGTAGACAAATCGAAATGCGAAACAGCGCATTACTTTTAGTTGGGAGATGGCATCTCGCCTCACGTAATTATTTTCGGTAAAACGTGAAAAAAAAAAAATGTAGAGCTGTAAATTGGGCAGGCGTTGCACTTACTATCAGGTGAAAGTTTTCATCGGCGCGTCCCTTTCTCCTGTAAGAAGAAACAGGGACACATTCCTACGTTTACATTTCCTCTAATTACTCTAGGACTAGGTTGACGACCGCGTGGCCTAGTGGTCAGAGTACCTGACTTCTAAGCCGCGGGTCCTGGGTTCGAATCCCAGCCGGAGCCAACATTTGTGCTGAAACATAAATTGTTGGTTTTCGGCTCTGGTTGTAGTGTGATTGTCCTCGTGTTTCTGACACTGCATCCTAGCCTACCTCCAGGTCTTATCGCATCAGCGTTACATCGGGTACGGGTTGGTTGGGACGAGTCGGACGCGGCGGCACCAGTTGCCGGACCGAGCTCAGCTTCGGACATGGAGGTCGTAGAGGCCTAATGTTCCCGTTCCTAAAAGTCCTCCAGCGTAACCTCAACCACTGCCGCAATGCTCAGCATCTGCTTATGCAGACCATTGCGGAGTGGCGCGTTGCCCTAGCAGTGTTGGCGGAGCCTCACATAGTTCCCGACCACTCTCGGTGGTTCGGCGACGATGCGGGTTCCGTAGCCATCTACTGGGGGGGCGGAGAGGGTGCTCCACCCTGCGCCCTATTGGGAAGGGGGCAGGGCTTCGTTGCAGTGTAATGAGGCTCCCTGGCCATAGTGGGCTGCTACGTCTCTCCCAACAAGTCCCTCGCCGACTACGAGGAGTACTTGGACAAGGTTGCGGATTGCATCCGGGGATGTCTACCTTGTCCGTTGATCGTCTTGGGAGACTTCAATGCCCATTCCAGGGTGTGGGGGAACTCTCGGGACGATCCGAAGGGAGAGACCGTACAGGAGTGGGCGGCTGGACTGGACATCCGACTAGTGAATCGGGGGCCCGTAAGCACATGCGTACGGTGGCACGGGGAGTCGGTCGTGGATCTCACTTGGGCGACTCCCCCTGTAATGCGTATGCTTTTGGGCTGGCGGGTCGCGGAGGAGGTTGTCACGCTCTCTGACCACCGCCACATCGTATTTGATGTCGCACTCCGTCGACCCAACACAGGCTGCAGTCGCCGAGAAGGCAGCCCACCGCGTCGTTGGTGTCTCAAGCGGCTAGATCGACACAAGCACGAAGCCGCCGCCATCGTCGCGTCATGGCCAGAAATAGACGAAGAGGTTCCGTCCGATCCCGAAGTGGAAGCAAACTGGTTCCGGGGCACAATGACACAAATTTGCGATGCGTCGATGCCCCGAACCGGACGCCTCAAGCACAGGGCGGTGGTCGGCAGAAATCGCACGACTTCGCGCGATCTGTTTGCGGTGTCGGCGCCAATACACTAGGGCCCGGAGGAGAAGGCGAGCTCCGGCTGAAGAGACAGCCAGTCTCTACGGGGCTTACCGAGCGGCTACAAAGGCGTTACAAATCGCCATTGCAGACGCCAGATCTCGGTCCTGGGATGAGCTCCTGGAGAGACTCAACGAGAATCCGTGGGGGCGTCCATACCGAATGGTGTTGCGTAAACTTCGGCCATGGACGCCTCCGGTGACGGAGACTCTAGATCAGTTTACTGTAATTCTAAATTGTCATGTAATAAGAAACTGAATGCCAGCAGTAGTGTCGGCTATGCTGAGCGGGGACACGGCGTGGAGGGCCGTAGCCAATTTCTGCGAGACCGTAATGGTCCAGAAGAAGGCTGCCGAGAGGGATCGAGAGAGGACAGATCCCTCTCGGAGACGACGCCACCGAGGCAACGGTGGGCCCCGTCACGACCCTCCTATAACTAACTAACGGTGTTCCCCTACCACAAACGGGGCCTTCGGGACACCCGAACGCCCAGTAAAGCGATCTCGGGGAGGACGATGACTCGATGTGGTCTCGAGTCATCGTGATAGCACCGAGAGAGTGCTGGGGGCAGCGCGTACTGTCCCCGGGTCGGTCTATATATATAGCGATGCGTTAGAGGGGCCACGGTTGCGTTCCGAACGGAGATCCCGTGACCCCTCTTAAGCGCTGATGGAGGCCACCGTGGGGTTTTAGTCGATAAGAGTCCGACATAACCCGGCTGCCCCCCTGGCTAGTCGGGTATCCATGCAGAATTTCCCCACGTAAAAAAAAAGGTTGGGACGAGTGAGTGCCTCTGTGTTTGCGCGTACACTTGTGGCACTATAATATCTCCTGCGCAGTTGATGGCTCTCGACAGAAGTCGGCAGTTGTCGCCGTGGTCGAAATCGGCTAGGAGAACATAACATCATCATCATTTACTCTAGGAATATTTCTGTCATTCATCATCATCATCATCACTTCAGCCTACCATAGTCCACTGTTGAACATAGGCCTCCCCCATAGATTGCCACAAAACACGGTCCTGAGCCACCTGCATCCATCGACTTCCTGCAAAACCGTGTAGATTGTCGCTCCATCTAGTGGGGGGTGGCCTTACACTGCGTTTGCCGGTATGAGGTTGCCACTCGAGAACCTTTCTTCCCCAACGGTTATCGGTTTTCCGAGCTATATGGCCGGCCCATTGCCAATTCAGCTTCCTTAGGGCTATGTCGGTTACTCTAGTTCTGCCGCGGATAACATCGTTACGGATTTTATCTCGCAGAGAAACTCCGAGCATAGCCCTTTCCATAACTCGCTGAGCGATTCTGAGCTTCCTCATGCGACCTGCAGTGAAGGACCACGTCTCGGTTCCATTGTCATCACTGGCAACACGCACTGGTTGTACACTTTTGATTTGAGGGATTGAGGTATACTCGACGAGAAGATGTTACGCAGTTTCCCGAACGCTGCCCAGCCGAGTTGGATCTGTCGATTGACCTCTTGGTCGAAGTTGGACCTACCTAGTCGGACAATCTGTCCTAGGTATACATATTCGTCAATAACTTCGATCGTTCGTGTTTTGTTCGATTGATCGTAGTGTTCCCAACAATAACCGGTATAGGTGTGACATGCACGTTAGACATGATCTTCGTCTTGTCCATATTCATCTTAAGACCTACCCGTTGGGAGACACTATTGAGGTCACTGAGCATAGCGCTAAGGTCCTCCAGCGATTCTGCCATTATGACTATGTCGTCGGCAAATCGAAGGTGAGTGATGTATTCGCCATGGATGTTGATACCGTATCCTTTCCAGTCCTGTAGCTTGAAAACATTTTCCAATGCAGCGGTGAAAAGTTTCGGGGATATTACATCACCGTGTCTTACACCTTTTTGCAATTGGATCGGTTTCGTACTCTGGTTCTGTACTCGGATAGCCATCGTAGCATTGGTATACAAGCACGGCATCACATCGATATACCGACAGTCAATTCGGCACCGCTGAAGCGACTCTAGCACCGCCCAAATCCGTTATTATGAAATAATATATTAAATTATTTTATAATAACGGAATTTATAAATGTATACGTATTTATATGTATATTTATATTATTAGTTTATTATATTATACTTATGTGTCACTTATGTTTTACTTTTTTTTTGTCTTGTATTGCTACACCTTTTTCAAAATCTCACCACTCCATCCGGGTTGACTAGGAGAAAATGCCCTAAGGCCGCCCTTTGTATCTCTTGTATATAAGGGAAGGAATAAAGATTTAAAGTAAATAAATGAATTATATATTAAATTGCATTGTTTTTAAATAGTAATACCTGAAGGTATTTTTTAGTAATTTAAAAGTTAAATATTTGCTAATAATTGTAGTCTAAAGCCGAACAATAAAAATTATTAGTTTTTATTTTTTTAACTGATCTTAACATTTTGAACACTTTTTGTACTACTTTATGTATAATTAAAAAATATACATATAATTAATAATAGATCATCCAATAGACATAGAAAAGTCTAGTAAACGTTTGCATGATTTTTTGTACTTATTTCATCACCCTTAGCTTCATTTTCCTTTAGTGTAAATACAAAATAACGGGCACAGTTTTATTGAGTAAACTGGCAGTACCAAAAGTATTACTGTTTATTTCATTAAAATTTTTCAAACGCTTTGATTCAATAAAAACAAAAATTCTTAGTTTTAACAATTCTAATCGCTAAAATTGCATCATTAGAGAATCTCCCCTCGTCGCTTGAGCAGTAAAGAAGATGTCACACTGACTTATTCTAAACCACCTTGAAAACTCGCTAATACTATCGGAAGCTATCTACTCCGCAAGAGATATAGTGATACAAGTATACGCACGAACACAAAGACCATCACGCGTCCTAACCTACTCGGGCCCAAAACAAAATTAAATAATGACTAGGATGGAGTGTCAGAGAAAAAGAAAAGAGTAGTCACTTGAGTTCGTAGGTCTCGATTCCCTACAAATGTCACTTAAAAAAAGTAAGTAAAGTTTCAACCTATAAATGTCCCACTGCTGAGCACAGGCCTCCTCTCATTTCTGAGAGGGTTTTGGAGCTAGGAAGAATCCGCCACGCTGCTCCAATGCGGGTTAGCGAACTGCACATGTCTTCGAATATTTTTTTTTATTTCTCAGACATGCCGGTTTCCTTACGATGTTTTCGTTCACCGCCGAGCACGGGGTAATTCAACACTTAAAATTGCAATTAACAATTTTAGTGGTGCCGGCACCGAGGAACCGAACCCAGGCCACTCGCGTACTATGAAATTTAAAGCGAGCGCCTAGCCCCTGAACCACCACGGCTCTAGATGTATATGTCACTTAAGTTAAACTCATTAAGCGAAGTAACTCATTTTATGAAGAATATATATGATTGGTATCGCTTACAACGTATATATATCTATGTCGCACACAGGTGACGTATTTTACGATTGCATGTTTACGCGTGACGTGAAGTGTTGAGTGACAACGGGTCGCGTTACCGGTTGTGTGCATACGGGTAATTTTTTGTTCTCATGGTTGTATTGTTCGAATTCTTGAGGTTGTTGACCTCCTCTTGAAAATGCATTTTTTCAAATATAAGTTTATTATTAGTAATTGGTTGGTTTAACATGTGCATTATCTTTAGTGTGGCTATTTTGTTGGTCATATTACAAACAAAACAAAGCCTTTGAGCTACATTGTCATTTGATTTAGTGTAATGCAGGTATATTATTTTCACTTTCCCTAGATCTTGTTACGTTGTAACAAGGTTCTAAAATATAAAATAAAAAAATAAATTCATTACATACAAACAAACAAAATAACTAGTTGTTACAACGAATGGAAAAAAAAAAAAAAAAAAAATGTTTTTGCCCACTTTTTTTTTTTTTATTTACTTTTTTTTTTTGTTTTTTTTTTAAATACTCCTGGAACGCGTCGAAATCACACTTGAAGCGCGAAAGATCCGATACCCAGGCACTAGGTGAGACCAGGAGTGGGCGTCGGCATCTTTCGCGAAGCAATTAAAAAAATATCCGGAATGGAATGGCGACATTTAGGTCCAGTTAAAAAATAATTTAATGAAATCAAATAAAGGAAATATATGCCCAACCCAGAATCAAATCCCAAACTGTTTACATGTCGGACAATGACCATTCCACTACGCTATGAGGTACAAAAGAAGGACAACATTTTACTTATACGCAACTACCGTCATTCTATTAATAATGGGAATGTAATAAATGGCTATTTTTAGCTTGTTATTTTTATCTGATTAATATTAGCAAAACATTAACATTACAAGGGAATCATAATTTAAACTTATGTCTATAACAGATTATTAATTTAAATTATATCCACAATTGTAATATACAGTATTACATTAAATTGGTCTGATACTATTCAATACTAATATTTTACTGCAAATATAATAATTGCAGCAGTGACAATGTGAAATTATGTTTTTTACAATCTAACGAACAATGTTTTAAATAATAACTGAAACGCTGAATGATATATTCAACAGATACAACATTTAGAGCACTATGATGTGGTATGTGAATTAGCTGTTAATACAACAACAATTACATTATCATATCATATAATTTGGCAGTGGACAGCAAGCATGTTTGTGGATTGAACTGGCTTTGTATTACAATTTAAGCCAACGTATATTTTGTCCATTATATACATAATGACAATTTAACATTAATGTGCGTTTGCACGGATATTTATTTAGAAGAAACATAACCATATTACTGAAAGTACTCAAACTTTATTGTGCATGAACATATTTAAAACTTATCGGAATTATAAAAAGTTAAGGTTATATTTTATTAAATTCAAGATACTCCCGTCACATTTCGCCACGTTGTTAAGCACTATTATGAAATATATATAGCCATAGCAATTTTTATTCTATTAAGAGGTTGAAGAAATCGAATTAACCCAGACACGAAAAAGCAATTAACAGCAACCAAACCTATTGAAATTAATTATATTAAACTTACCATGGGGGTTTAAAATTGATGAAATCTGCTTCATATTTTCTTCTTGTTTTAGAATAGCATTGATTTTGCTGCTTTTCAAAATGAGAACAAATAATTACGAATATGGATTACGTACAGTTGTCGTGCGAACTTTCTGGCGTCGAAAAGTGTTTCTACCTGCGCGAATTCGTTTTTATATCGGGACGGCCTACCTCCTCCCTGAGGCGCAAATAGGTACTCTCAGATTTCTAGAACCTTCGAATGACACGAGATGGATATATGGAAGGAACGGTTCAACCGAAGGAAGTCACGCCCTAAACTATTGTTTATATTCTAGAAAATTCTTGTGCTACTGAGATAGCAATAATCGAACCGAACGAAATGGAATCATTTTCGAGTAGTTTACCCGTTGTTCGCTATTGTATTTCTTCTAGATCTTTCCATGTTGTGGGCGTTTGTTATTAGATGTTCTAGAAAGAATCAGACTTCCGGTACCAAAGAATACCTTATATGGACATTACGATGCTATCGCTAGTTAAAGCGCGCGGTCTCTGGGAGAGGTATTGTTACGTTGTAACAAGGTTCTAAAATATAAAATAAAAAAATAAATTCATTACATACAAACAAACAAAATAACTAGTTGTTACAACGAATGAAAAAAAAAAAAAAAAAAGTGGGCAAAAACATTTTTTTTTTTTCCATTCGTTGTAACAACTAGTTATTTTGTTTGTTTGTATGTAATGAATTTATTTTTTTATTTTATATTTTAGAACCTTGTTACAACGTAACAATCTATATTTCTAAAATCGCGATTCTTCCGATTTTACTAAACTTATGACCTTATCTAACGTATCCGCGTTTTGCGTTCGGACCATTACTGTAACCGTGGGGTTAGTTTGATCTAAAACCACGTTAATAGCCATTTTCTCGTAATACTTCAACTTGCTACTGTCCCAACGTATAAACGAATACATTAAACTTCTTATATTTTCCGAAACGACTCAAAGCTTTCTTTGTTTCGATTTAATTTAATCAGTTCTTGCACTAACTCTATTTCTTCGCGATATTAGTCAAATCTTTGAATTAAGATTCGTTTAATATCTAACCATGTTTTAAAGTCTGTTTGTTCTGAAAATGCCTCATCAGCTTTACCTGTGAGTTTATTTACAATAATGCAGGCTACGCTATGATCCTGCGTGTCTTTCAATAACTTTATTTTTATTACCGTCATATGAGGGCACGAAGAGTGATATTAATTGATAATCTACTGGAAAACTTTTCTCTTTAAGTTCGGTCGGCATTTTCTATACTACAAAGTATACAACACAAATATGTAATAATATTATTTGAAGTTTTTATAAGCTTTATATATACCGCCTAAAGGCTCTCAAATCACACAATTAAAAGTTGCACAATTTCACTATTCTGCCTTTAGATGCTACGCACCATAATATTTACTCTGCGGACACCTGTATCGACCTTATAACTGTCTCGTCCTATGAGTATGTTGTCAACTATGGCGCATTTCCTGCTTCTTGTTCTTCACGGCGTGATTTGCTTTTTGTCTCACATAATTTAAAGTCTTCCAAGGCTTCACCAGTGTCTATTCCCATTCGAAGTTTTGCTAGACTCGATGTGGAAAGGCTTAATCGTGATGCTGATACCACAGACTGGTCTTCTGTATTTACAGTGGCCGCTTTTGACAATAAAATTGATGGTCTAAATAGTAATTTATCAAGACTCTTCGATAAACGTGCACCTAAGCGTATTATCAAACTCAGACATCCTAATGTTCCATGGATTACAGTTGGCGTAAGACAAAACGCGATAGAGCTTTTCGTGTATTCAAGCGCAACCATACTGATGATAAGTAGCAAGCCTATAAGGCTGCGAGAAATCGATGCAATTAGATGGTGAGAGCAGCTGAACGCCGTTATATCCATGAACAAGTCCTCTGTTCATCTTCGGCTGACATATGGAAGTTTCTCAATACACTTAGATGTAGAAAATCTCAACTAGACTCCAGTAGCCCACCTTTTTCTCCTAATGACTTCAATCGTAATTTTTTGTCTGATCAGATATTGTATGATAGTTCTAGAGCTAATGCTATCTCATTGATAACTTCCATGCCTCATTATTCTCATGGTACTTTCACTTTTTCTCCTGTCAATGAAGATGAGATACGGAAACTAATTTTGACTATTAAATCTAAAGCTGTGGGCTGTGATGATGTGAGTAGGACAAGTAGGTAGTAGGTAGTAGGTAGGTTTCACTCATAGTTACGTCTATTTTACCCGTAATAACTAACATCATTAATTTTTCGCTGACATTCGCCACTTTTCCGACTATCTGGCGCAAAGTCTATATTATTTCCCTATCAAAATCTTCTGATTGTAGCCTTCTTTCTCATTTCAGACCTATTTCCCTATCTATTCTAAGGTTTTAAAAGCTATTGCACATAAGCAAGTTTCTACCTTTATTTTCAAAAATAAGGTATGGAAAGTACCAAACTGACAGTCCTTATTTTAATAGACTTTTCTAACGCATTCAATGCATTCGACCGTGACATCCTGCTAGCCCTTCTATCTGATTTGAATATCTCATCTTCAGCCCAGGAATGGTTCTCATCGTATCTTCGAGGACGCTAACAAGCTGTGCATACTGGCCAAAAAGTGTCGGATTAGCGTTCCTCAAGGCGATATTCTCTCTAATCTTCGGTTTTCCATTTTTATCAATCTTATCACATTTAATCTCTAATGCTCTTACCATCTACTCGCCGATGATTTGCAACTATATACGCAAGCGGTGCCATCGAAAATCCATAATGGTGTATCTTTACTGAACAACGATTTCATTATCACTTCAGCCTATCACTAGTCCACTGTTGAACATAGGCCTCCCTCATAAATTGCCACAAAATTTTTAGCTCTCATTTTGGTGGGATTTTGCCATAGTCGCCACGCTTGGCAGGCGGGTTGGCAACCGCAGTTCATTTATTCAGATATTCCCGGGAGATGCTGCTCCTCTCCTAGTTTTTATTTTCCCTTTGTCGACTTTTACGACACCCACGGGATGAGAGGGGGTGGTAGATTCTCTTAAGTCGCACCACACGGGTAAGCGTAGATTTGTTAGAATACTCTGACACTGAAATGTAAGTTTCAATACATAGGAGACTCTCATGATTGTTCACTCCGTTCATCAAGTAATCTCAAGTTGCTAACGCCTTTGCACCGTTCTGGTGACATATCTTACTCTTTCGCCCTAGCGGCTATAAGGATCAGGAACGATGTTCCTCTCGACATTAAAAAAGCTCCCAATAAGTTGGCTTCAAGTCCGGGAATACTTCAAAAATTCCCTGATAAAAATGGTCGTAACGACCTAACCAAAAGTTGTTTTTCTTTTCCTCTATGATAATAATTATATAATAGAATATTTATATCTATATTTATATATTACTTATAACTAGTACTTTTGTTGCATTTTGTTGCACCGCCTGTCATATGTTTCTCTCTGCTTAGCCCTATGGCACCCTATGGTTCACTGGGAGAGAATGCCTTCAGGCATTAAGTCCGCCATATGTATTATTTGAGTGCATAGAAGTTTAAATAAATAAATAATAGTACTAAGTTGACTGCTGGATGAGCTGGATCTCTACGCCGCCTCGAATGTTCTTCTTGAATTGTGCCGTGGTCACTGGGGATATACTATTTTGCCAGGCCGTTAAGTCAGGTACAATCCTACCGACTTCGCATGTTAAGTGAGAGGTCGCAGGGACGGTTTAAAAATAAACTTTATTTCAATTTTAATCCTAACAGTACAGCTGGTAGCTTACAACTAACTATTTTAACGAATACGATAGCTTATATACTACTTTGAGTACAATGCTCCTATTATCTCGATATGTTCTTAGGCGAAAAAGGGTCCAATGAATAGGCGCCCTTTCACTGAGTCTTTTGAATACATTTAGTACTTTAGGCGTGATGCGTTTTCAAACAAACAAACAAACAGACAGACAGACTTCTATTTCTAAAAATGGTAGAAGTGTATTTACTTACTTATTTTTAGCCTCCCTCAATCATTTATTTCGCAAAATTTTAAAATGTACAGACACGTGAAGTTTACATATTTATTAAAGGTATGTACAGATTGTTAACAAATTTAAAAATTATTTCACATTTTATTCTACATATATTACATAACATATTATACAGACTCCATGTTTTAAATTTCAACAAATGACACGAGTGGCTTATGATAACTAAAGTATGAAATAAATGCTTTGGTTTGGATTTGATCAATACATCTTTGAAATACAGCGTCAATTACTGTTTTTTATATTGTTGTCGAGCTAATGAGAGCAAAATCTACGAAGAAATCGAAGATTTGGGAGAATTATACAGATATAACATAAAAACAATCCTGTATGATATCTCATTCTCTGGCGGGCTTAATCCTTCAGATGTATTGTTTGTCTCTTTTTAGTGTCGCTTTTTCGTTTCATCGAGTTTTAAATCAGAGCACAACATCAGAAGTTTTTACTTTAATTTAAAAAAATAACATTTTTTGTACATTTTGCGTTTACAATTACACCTTTACACAATTTGAACTTATATTTATAATAACATTTTTTTATTCAAAATATGCACAACATGTGCACGTAAAAATATATTGTGTATTCCACTATGCGATTTAAGTGTTTTGATTCGACTGGACGGCCGTGTAGTGGGCGGCTTAAAAGAATATTTTTTTAGTATTCTTTAAAACAAAAGAATACTAGCAATGCTATAATAACATTACAAAAATTTCTGTTAACCACTCCAACTAAGCGTAAAAGCTTGTACGAGGTGATGGTTCACAACAACAGTCGAATGGCGGGCTCGATATTGCGATGTCATCTTTCACATCTCTTCCCGTGGGTGTCGCAAAAGTCGACCGAGGGAAGCAGCATCTTCCTGGAACATCTGAATAAATAAACTGCGGTTGCCAACCCGGCTGCCAAGCGTGGCAACTATGGCAAAACCCCCAAAATGAGAGCTACAAATCTTTGGCAATCTATGGAGAAGGCCTTTGTTCAACAGTGGACTAGTAAAAAGTTGAAATTATGATGATGATGAGACGGGGGAAGCGATGTTGCTGATCCTTTTTTAAAACTTTCACGTAACTTTCAGTTTGTCCGTTACTTGCGGAGTGATATTTCAGCTTGTCTGTTCAGCGATGATTTCGAGCGAGTCACTTCAACATACTTTCATACGCGCCTTTTTTCTACATAAGAGGTAGGCAGAGACCACATCCGCTGTCCACTTTTCGCCCCCGCTGGAAACGAGACGTGACGGGCGAACCACGTCGTCACCATTTTGGTAAAAGTCAAAAAAATTTTTACTCCCCATCGCGTTCCCACGAGCAGTATAGTGACGGCTTAGATATTATTATATTATTCTGTACGAAGAGAAGCTGCCCGTACAATACACCTCGCTAGGAAAGAGGTAGGTGCTATTCTACTCTGCCGGACAGGTGTCCGATAGGTATCGGCCGGAGTCACTTCAAGGGAGTTGTAATCGAAATAATCCAAGTTAACCAACTGCAGATGATATGTTGTAATTTATTGAATGTTGGCACTAAGAAACATACAATTGACCTTACCCATCCCAACGAGGAACCTGACAATACGATCCAAAGAATAATGAATGCTGTGCCAGTGTCACAGAGACAATACTTTTTTTTATACTCTTTATTGCACACATTAAAGAAAAAAATACAATATTATGGAAGCTAAATATGTACAAACGGTGGCCTTATTGCTAAACAGTGATCTCTTCCAGGCAAACCTTCGGCATACTTAAAATAAGGTTATCAGCCAGCCTTGAGTGTTTTTCAAGTCAGTTCACAATCAGAATATATCGAGGCTCGAAAACTATTATTTTTGCGTTGCAGGATCGTAGTTTAAAATTTAGATAATACTCAAACAGCTGCGACAGGGATTCATAACTGTGACTTCTGAAACTTTTTTATAGGATAAAGTGACTTGACGAGTAAAACGTTCCAACTGATGGTAAGTGCAACACCTGTGCATAACAGATTCTGTGTCACCCAGAACATTTCTATGTGGCACCACACTGCGCCTGTCCTCTTCAAAGATTAGTTCTTGAAGTCTCATATGCATGGGGATTGCATTTGCTCTCAGTGTCCTTCAAACTGAAACAGCAATATTTGCACACTTGCTTCACGGCTGAATAACTGGCCCATGGTGGTACCTACATAGACGGATCCTACAAAGGAATCCTACCACCAGTAAATTTCTTTTAGATACTTTCTATACTTTTGCCTTTTAAACAAATACGTTATATTCTTTAAAATTAAATAAATATATTGTATATAAAATTATTTAAAATCATAAGATCCGTCAACGACTGTATTACAAACTACCAGTAATATATACATTTATTAAATTCATATAAAAATTAACAAAAAAAAATAGAAATGATATAAAGTCACACATTTAATCTGTTCTAATCTCATTCTTTTCTTTTGCAGCCTGAACTACTGTTCAATCCTTCTTCTGTGCTGCCTTAAAAATCCAGTCTTCTATCTCCAAATAGTTTTCCAAATCTTCTTCTGTTGGTTCCTTATTATAATCTACATCTCGTTTGAAAATTCTTCCCCACACTCCGAACACAACCACATCAGTTTGTGGTGCGTTTATTTTGTACTTGATGTACTCTTTTTTTCCTTTTAAATCCATATCCAAGTTATTTTCGCAAGTTTCAATATCTTGCGTAGCAACCTCTGAGATATCCACGAATGTATAATTTTTAGGTCTTATAGGAAATTTGTCATTTCTGAACGATATTGGATAATATACGACATTATCGCATAGAAGAGAAGTGTTGTAGTGGAGGCGATGCGTTGTCATCTCGATCTCAAGTACCTCTATTTCCACATTGTGTTCACTTTCGTTGAATCTAAAATATTCAAAGAATTATTAAATTAGCTGTCAATTCTTAAAATTATGTATATTTGGATGGGATGGGGTGGTAGATTATCTTAAGCCGCTACCACACGTAAAGGTAATAAAATAGTAGAGTATATATATATATATATATATATGTATATATTATATATATGTATGTATATATATATATATATATATATATATATATGTATACAAACGAAAATAATGGTAGCAAAAACCAGTCGACATAATATAATAAGTATTGTATATAAAAAGTGTTGCTGAACTGATTTTGTTCCGGATCTCTCATTTTGTGCATTTCTAATATGTTCAACTCAGCCGCGTCAACGTTGGGGCGAGTAAGTACCCCTGTTTGCGCGCACACTTGTGGCACAATAATATTTCCTGCGCAGTTGATAACTTTCGACAGTATTCGGTAGTTGTCGCTGTAGTTGAAAATCAGCCAGGAGGACATCAATGTGTGCTATATAAGCAAGGAACTCCAGAGAAGTATAGCCCGAACAGTAAAAGAAACGCCATTATAATCAATGAAATTAAGTGGGACACTAATCTAAAAATTACACGAAGAACGAAGAATCCTATCATGATTTAATGAAGGTACTGAAACTTTTCCTGGAGGCAAGAGAGAAGAAGTGACAGCGTTCAAAATGGAATAGAAAACAAATAGAATTGTAGTGTGATGCCTTTGTAAAATAGTGAGCCATTTAAGGAGAATACGATATTTTAAAAATGGTCATACTCGTGCTTACGAAGACCGAAAGCAAATCTATTGCAGTTGTTAAGAAGGCACTCTTGTGTATTAAGAAGATCTTGATTTAGATCCAATAATTTACGAAGTATGAATAAACCTAATAAATACAGTACACATAGGTTAAAAAGTGCTAATAGTCTAGTGGGTTACGTACGGACTGCGATAGGTGACCCAAGCCCGCCATTCGACTATTGTCCTAGCAGAAGCCTTTTAGTTGGAGTGGAACATGATTAACAGGAATATTAGTAATATCAAAAGTAGCATTGCTAGTATTCTTTAAAAAAATAGGTTAGACTTCGACTTAACAAAAACTGTCAAAAATATAAACTGTTCATTTAGTCACTTTTCAATTGCAATATGCGAAATTAAATAGCACTTTTAGATTAGTATTATTTTGAACAGACTGGAACAACTTGCGATATTACGAAGATGTCTTTTTCATCTGTTTTAATAATACAATCACAATATGCTTGTATTCTTCACTTCGTATTAATGAATCAACTTATTAAATTTTTTTGCACTCACAAAAAAAATGTACAAAAAGGCCGACTTAATGCTACAGGGCATTATCTGCCAGTCTACCTTCAGAAGCAGATAGGATGTAGTGGGTGACAAATCAAAATATTAAAAAAAATTAGGTCAGATTTTCAGAAGGAAACTAATCTATGATAATGGTTATAATAACAACTGTGTAACAACTGTTCACTTCCACGCCGCAGGTCCTGGGTTCGAATCCCAGCCGGAGCCAATGTTTGTGCTAAAACACAAATTGTTGGTTTTCGTTGTGTGGTTGTGTTGTGATTATCCCCGTTTTTCTGACACTGCATCCTCGCCTACCTTCGATCTTATCGCATTAGCGTTACATCAGGCGGGTAGGTTGGGACGAGTGAGTGCCTCTGTTTTTGCGCGGACACTTGTGGCACTCTAATATCTCCTGCGCAGTTCATAGATCTCGATAATATTCGGAAGTTGTCGCCGTGGTCGAAATCGATCAGGAGAACATCATCATAGAAATACTCCGAAAATAACAATATTACTAATAATTATACTATAATATACAATATTTAAGCTTCAAGATATACATAAATAGACTTACTTATATACACAAATAATTAATATGCATACAATAAATAAATACATAGATAGATACACATACAACAATATCACCAGTTTCCAATTTCAAAAAAAAAATAGATAGAGCTAATACATTCAGTAAAATATTGAGTATTATATTCAGTAAAAAAAGTAGAACTTTATAATGAACAGAAGAAATTTGTGGTATTACAAGCTATTCCTGCAGTGTAAGGTAGTGGTTCCAAAGCAATCGTTTGAAGTAAACCTTGCTGGTAGTAGTGCAGATGTCGATTGGCTGTTCGTTCCAATATCGGATGGCAATTGTGGTAAAAGAATAGTCAGTCAGAAAGGTGCTTAAAAAGTTATTTTTTATAATTTAACTAGAAACTTACTTGTGAACAGTAGCTTCGACTTTTGATAAGAAAAGGAGAATAGATATTAGTCGAAAGCGACAGAAAAAGCTGGGATTGTTTATCTTGGGAAGTGGGAGAACAAATGCTTTTCGTCGAAGTGAAAGAAAATCTCCAGTGAGTAGTGAACAATTAATTATGTGAGTAATGATAGGAGTAACGTAGCCAAGAATAAGAGTGATCATAGTGTTAGCAGACATCATCGAAACCTACTGCCGTAGGGTTAGTGGAAGAAATAGTTGTTCTTAAATCCACATCAGTAACAGAAGAAAAGTTGAACTTGCAATTGGGAGATTGTGGCATGGAAAGTAAAAAGAAATTTTACTCGATTTAAAAGGAGCCAGCATTAGAGAAGCAGAAGAGAACTGAACATTAAGATCATTAATATAAATCATTTCTTGGTTAGAAGTAGGTTTGCCTACTCCAATCGTCCGGAATAATTTCCACGAGTCTGCCATAGAAGAGTTGATTATATTAGTGAGAATATAACGGTGTTTAGCAGCACGCACCATCTGATGACATCGATTTCTTGCGGCTTTGAATTGAGCCCAATTGAGGTCGCAGCTATTTTGTTTGTACTTTCTGAAGACCTGATCACGCTTAGTCTTGCGGATATTTTCAGTAACCCCATGGCGCATGAAATCGTCTTAACGTAGCATTTTGAAAAGGCGCATGTTTGGCAAAAAGCTTATGAATACTGGTGTTAAATGTCGTTACCTTGTCAACAACACTGCTTTAAATGTATCGCTCCAATCCAACAAGGAAATATCACGTTGAAGTTCCTCCACGCTTAGCCTAGCAAAATTACGCAAACGAACCACTACTGGCCTAGCTCTAGGAGGTTTATTTTTGTAGGCAGTAAACAGCAGGTCATGCCGAGAGAATCCAGGGACTGGAAACTGTCCGTGGCTCACAACAAGATTTTCTGAGGAAACTACAATTAGGTATACCAATGAGTCATCATAATTGAGGATGTGAATTGGACTCAATAATCGTGAGTAGTTCACGCGGCCTGTTTTTACATCATTATTATCCCACATTGAAGTATATATATACTTTCATTTCATTATTACATATTACAGCAATGTTTTTTATTACCTGTAAGGGCAGCTTTTCGGGCTATCATTTTGACATGCCGTCACTGAACAAGCTGCCACACCAAAGTCGCGTCGAGAATAAAAACTAATGCCGTCCTTTACAAACGCTCTATAGTGTGGCACCTGAAATCTCAATAAAAATAACAAAAAAAATACAAAGGAAGAAGAATAACACCGACGAAATAATGCGAAACATATTATTTTACATTTTTCCCATTCATAAAATGTGTGCCACGCGGCAAATTACAACCAAAAGATGGGCAGCAGCATCTTCCTGGAAAATATGAATAAATAAACTGCGGTTGCCAAACCGCAGTTTATTTATTCATGTGGCCATCAATGGAGGAGGTCTATGTTCATCCGTGGACTATTAATAGGCTGAAATGATGATGATCATGTCAGTCGGAACATTTTTCAATTCTAAAAGGACTGATTGCATTCTTTCGACAAAGCCCTTGCGTGCCACCTCACAAATACGGGAGAAACAACAGACAGTGCATTCTTACTACGATATATAATTTCGGTGACGTAATTGCTGTTAGCCTTTTTGGCTTTTACAGCTTCATCGGATACTGTACATACATAAATAATACTCCTACAAAAACCTCGAAATTCGAATATCTCAAAATAATTATAAGTGGTGTAATGACCGTCCGAGGGAGGTTGCGGGCCTCCATTCGGACGGTCGACTTGTGTGCACTCAAAACATCAGGTTATAAGTAGTCAAAACAAACGCGATAAAATCCGTAAAAGATAATAAAGTTAGTTTTATGAAATGTGTTTTAAGATTGCTAAGTTAATACAAAACCGACATAGCCATTTTACTGTTAGTATTTTTACATGTCATGCATTAATTAATTTGATGATATATTCGGTATGTTCAATTATTGATGTGTGGTATAAATTTACCATTCAGAAAGAGTGATTCTTTTAATTAAAAACATTAGAAATTAAAAAATATAAACCCACCTGTTCGCCATCATTCACTTTGAGCTTAACCCTAAACTTGCAGGAGACTTCTTTATCGACAAGGGTAAACTCTTGGGAACCTTCTACCAGCGGACGGCTGACTTGCGAGGGTAGTGATGCGTCGCTGGTTATCACAAGACTATCTAGAGATTTAGGGTCGTCTGTAATTGGACCTGGGTATACGTCTTTAACCTGATAGGAACAACAAATTAAAGTTAAGGCATTTTTTTTAGTTAATTGAATCAGTTACTTTGCGTAAATCCAATATAATGAAGGTCAGGAAGTTAATTTGCTGAGATCCGCATGCAAAATATAAAATGGTGTATAGAGCTCTTCAAAACAAGGTAATATTCACCATTTTCTCTATATTGCATTCATTCATTTTTTATTATTCATTTATTTAGGCTATTATGAAGAAATTCCTTTCAAGCTTTAAAGGATCATGACGATTTTAACAACATTTGGTCGTTACTAATCAATGGATAATAGTTACTTTGCCAAGATCCGCATACAAATGATGTGTAATAGTAAATAATACGTACAATTTCCAGCAATTTTTATAGCTTCGATGGAAGTAAGCCTTAATCCGTAAAGGTGTATTTCTAATGTGCGAGCACCGGTAGCTGACAGTGAGAACGCCCGTTTTAAGTTTAATTGCGTCCTTAGAACCTCAATTTTAAGTATTGATTTACTACATACTAGGCGGTGAAAATAGAGTGGGCTATCATGCATATCCGAAGCAGCGTGGCAGATTCTAGCTGCCTATAATGTCTCACTGCTGAGCAAAGGCCTAAGAGCAAGAGAGCTCATTTCTAAGACTTCCAAAAGCCTCTCCAAAATAAAATGAGGTCTGTGCTCTGTAATGTCTGCATTTACAGTTTGTAAGTTGGAATTTTTCTTATATTTACAAATGAGAAAACAAGCTATAAGTAAATCTTATTATTTAGCATGAGTGATGGCGAAAGCCTAATTCGTTTGAACGTTCTTATACAAATAGATATGCTCTAACCTTTCCAGGTACTTTTGGTACTTTAGACACCAGAACCCGCGTAGTGGGAACTCCTGGCATGATGCTGATCAACGCACCAGCTCGTCCGGAATAAATACCCGAACCTGGCAAATTAAAAAAGGAACTGTACATGTTGTGCTGTGCTGTATGTTTATGTGACTTTAGAATTGATATAAATATACAGAGCTGTTTAAGATATTACAAAAAATAAAAAAATAATCCCAGTATGTTAATTTTTAATATCCCTTTATCAGTTTGAAATCTTTAAATTCAATTTTGACCACCTTCCAGACGTCTCAATAATTTAAAATTACGCACAAATATTTTGGATCTATGACAATACAGTAATTTTATGACTATGATCTGTTATTGTCATCAGTATTATCAGCTTATTGCTGTTCAAGCGTGTCTTTCAATTTAATAAAGGAAGTAAAATATAGATTTTAATAGATATCGTAAGCAAACATTGAACAAGATTACGAGTACCTTACGATATATCTCTATTTTAATACGAAAAAAACATTGGAAGATCACGTGGCTCACTGTGAGTACATATATGTGAGCGTGTAAGCCTCTATTTTTATGGTTATTGGTGTATGAATATATTTTTTTGTTGTATAAAGTGACGAAACGAGCAAAACGTTCAACAACAAACGATGGTAAGTACTCGTACTACGTCGGCCCATAACAATAATAAACATAAAATTTTCTGGGACACACTGCGCCCTTCCCCCTGAGACATCAGTTATTTAGTCTCATATGACCAGTGATTAAGCTAGCTCTCAGTGCCCTTCAAACCGCAACACAGTAATGTTTGCACAATTCTGCTTTACGGCAAAATAACTGGCCCTAGGATGGCCCTATCTAGACGGATTCCTGCATAGGAATCCTACCACCGGTAAATAAATGAATAAATATAATACTCGTATTTATACAGCACTATAATATTTTCGCAAATGATAACCGATTTTTATCCGGACGACATCGCCGTGGTGGAAACGGCCCTTCCATACATCTGCCAAACAGATCCTCAATTGATACAGCTTATAATTATTTTTGCTGTGGTAATCTGTATGTAACTTTCTGTGAATTAGACTGTGACCTTGTTAATTGTTTGTCAAAATATTATGAAAATTAAAATTGCACAGAACACAAACTTACCTCCGCTTCCCACGTTTATGTTGTTCGCTCCAGCCCCTAAAAAGTTGACGTTCATGACATAACTGTACGCCTCCTGAATTTGAACCGCTGCAATTTATTAATTTTCTTTTTATAACGACTCTCATAAAATTTCTACTTCTATTTAGTGACCACTAAGAACGTTTACTTACATAAATAATGGCGAAAAGTGATCATAAACGGTGTCAAAATTATTTATAATTATAACAACATTCAACCTCCATTACCCTCGTTAATTTTTTAAAGTACGAAAACTTTTATATTATTGCTGATGATGATGATCAAATAATACATGAACATATTGCTTGGGTGATCGCACCACTAACATAGTTTATTACTATTCTAAATGCTGCTTTACCACGTGCTCGGGATTGTACTAAGACATAGTGAGTAAACCTGCATATCTGACAAATTAAATATATTTCAAGAGATTTGAAGTCCGCCAAATCACCATAGAGCAGCGAAGCGGATTATCGATGAGTCAAAAATGAGAGATACTTATGCCAATAGTCGATATATAGATTTATAACCTGTTACTTTATTGCTTTAAAATAACGTACTCATACCCCAGACCCGTATGTCACAGCGGCTTTAACACCTGATACGCTGTAGAGCGAGAAATTAGTCGTGTTTTCTACTATGGTGGTATTTATTGCTTAGTAGTATAGATAAAGTGTTGTGGCGCTACCCAATGGCGGGCGGTATTAGCACAGTTAGTTTGCTCGTCACACGATTTCACGAGAGGTGTGGCTATTCAAAAACTAAGTAATACACAGCATTTTTTTAATTAATTGTTTCTTTCCTTTACTGACTTTATTTAAGTAATATATAATTGTATTTACTGTAGTACTGAATTTGTTGGTTTTTTATAGAAAATTAGATTTTTTTTTATTGGATAGATTGATGAAACGAGCTAAACGTTCACCTGATGGTAATTGCAACGTCTGCCCGTAACAAATGCTATGTCACCCAGAACATTTCCGTGTAACACCGCACTGCGGCCATCACCCTGAGACATCAGTTCTTAAGCCTCATATGCCCAGTGATTATGCTAGCTCACAGTGCCCTTGAAACCGAAACACAGTAATGTTTTAACACTATTGCTTCACGGCAGAATAACTGGCCCTGGGGTGGTACCTACCCAAACGGATTCCTGCAAGAATCCTACCACCTAGTAAAACATAATTATAATTATAATGACATTTATTCATCATTTCAGACCATCACTAGTCCACTACTGAACATAGGCCTCCCACCAAGGTTGCCTCAATAGTTAGTAGCTCTCATTTTGGGGTGGTTCTGTGGTTCTGTACATTACATTTATTATTTTTATGAAATACATATTTTGTGTCACTATTGCTCAATATTTGATCTTAAAAGTTATATCAATGAAATGAAATACTCACCAGTCACATATGGCAACTCAGAGAACCACATAGTACTGTACACGACGTCAGTCAAGTTATGCTTCTCAACGACCTGGACGGCGGGCACTTGAAACACCAAATCGAAGCAGATGAAGTGACCGAAGGTGACTCCGAAATCGGTGGTGAACATACCAAGGTCTGGCTTCAAAGCAGGCGTACGGGTATATTCGCCGAATAAATTGATCTTACGATATCTGGAAATTAAACAGTAAAATTCTCAATACTTTCATTTAAAATGCATAATGTCAAAATATAAAAGTATAATTTGACATTATAATTTTAATAGAATATAAACGGAGCCGTAGTCGTAGGTCCCCGTGTGGAGGCGGCTTAAGAGAATCTACCACCCCATCTCATCCCGTGGGTGTCGTAAAATTCGACAGAAGGGAAATAAAAACCAGGAGATAGGCGGCAGCATCTTCCTGTAACATCTGAATAAATTGACTGCGGTTGCGAACCCTGTAAAATCCCCCCAAAATGAGAGCTACTAACTTTGTGGCAATCTAACAGGACTAGTGATAGGCTCGATCGACGACGACGATAAACGTAGTTATGTACGCCATCGCGGCGGAAATCTGACATTCTTACTCACTCTGTGACTCTGTAACTGTCGTTACAATGGATATAGTAAAATGCCTTCAAAATGTCATGGCATTCGACAAGTCTACTGGTGGTAGGATTCCTTTGCAGGAATCCGTCTAGGAACCACCCCAGGGCCAGTTATTCTGCCGTAAAGCAGTAGTGTGCAAGCATTGCTGTGTTTCGGTTTGAAGGGCACTGTGAGTTAGCGTAATCACTGGGCATTTGAGACTATGAACTGATGTCTCAGGGTAACGGGCGCATTGTGGTGTCACACAGAAGTATTCTGGGTGACACAGCATTTGTTGTGGGTGGACGTTGCACTTACCATCAGGTGAACGTTTTGCTCGTTTCGTCACTTTCCACAATAAAAAAAAATTGTGGTAGCATTAAGCATCTCGAATAATGCCGGGCCGAAAAACAACCGAACCGAGTCCAATGTACGGAAAGTTAAGTACTGCAGTAGCCAACCCATCAGCTGTGTGTGGTACTACAGTGAATTACTAACAGACTGATGTCAAGCGATTCGATATTATAGAATTAATAAAACTAAATAAATTAGGTTTACCTTCTAACAGCTGGTTTGAATTTTTAATCTATCCTTGATCTTAGATGAATTGAACCTAACATTGGCGGTGAATGCTTTGTATTTTGGCTGTACTTTTAGTAGCGAAACCCTGCCAATTTTCTAATATCATAAACATATCATAAACATTGGATTGTATTGGCTTTGACAACAGCGTGACCTAGTGATTCAAATCCCGGACTTCTACGCCACAGATACTGAATTTGAACATTTGTGCAAAACCACACATCGTTGGTTTTCGGGTCTGATTATGTTGTGTATGTGAAATTTATGCACTCCCGATACAGGAGAAATTTTAGTGGGAAAATACATAGAAAAAAATAGATTGGATATTGTTACGTCAAATAACTGTGTCTGTACTTAAAACATTGCTTACTACTACTATGAACATTTGTTTTCTGCATTATTTACCTATTATTTAGTTTATTTCAATTGTAATCACTCAAAAAATTCCAGATTGATATAAACTCTCAACTCACACGAACAAAATCGACTCTTATACAAAGTCGACTCTTAAGACAAGAGATGAGATTACGCAGCCACTGCACGGTGATTTCTAAAAATTACCTGTCAATAACAGCACCAGTTCTGTCGAAAACAACATTGGAGTTAAATAAGTAAACTTTTTGCTCCGGACAATACTCTTTAGGCGCGTCGTTGCAGTCCATAACTTCTTGCACGTTTATCACCACGTAGATTTGGTGTTTCCGAGCAGCTTCTGATATAGATACCAGGATCTGTTGAACAATGAAATGAAATGAATAAAAACTTCGTAAACGCGATAATTACGGATAGAGAAGTAATAAAATCAGTCTTGCCTGATTGCTCATGCCGGCGAAGTCATTATTTGTGCATCCAAATTATTGGTTATCGGATCTGATCCTAATGTTATTGCCTCATGTCTCTGACCCATACTCCGATTTTATCAAGTAAGTATTATTTCGGCAATGGGAAAGTGAAGATAAGTGAATGCCTATGTTACTTAAGATACTATAATATATCCCACGCAGATGCCATCGTTTGATTGTAAATCAAAAGCCGTCGCCGTGGTCGATAACATTCAGCATTTTTTAATTTTTTTTATATATTTATGCACTAACCTCATCGTATAAATCCGTCCTGAGAGCGGGGACCGGAAATTTCTTGAGAAGGTCGTGAATCGGAATGAATATACGGCGATGTCCCCGTGTCAGAGTCATCTCGGGAAACACGATTATATCAGCATTCTGAAAACATGTCAAAATTGTTTTGTTTTGTAATTAGTTGTTCTTGTAACAGGAATTAATCGTCTAGTATGAGTGCTGAAAACAATTGAAGAAGAAAGAAAGTGCGTTTTCCAAAATAAGGAAGTGTTCTTCAACCGCAGTTTTAAGATCACTCTACGCATTCGCCTTCTTCAATGTTATATCCGGCCAATACTTCTATGTGAATAGGAGGCCTAGTATATTAAAAATGCGCGATGATTTTATCTCATCCACGTCCATATCCTGGACTCTTAGTCACCAACGAGGAATTTCTACGCCGATGTGCCAGAAACGCAAGTTTTTACAGAGCATCAAGCAAAAGTACGACCGATACGATCTGCTATAACTTATAATGATGGGAAAAGTTGTTGAAAAAAGGAAAGCTGAACGTAGAAAAAATCGTAGTTGCGCAAAATCCGAGAATGGACCGGAATTGAGAGTTCCGCGCAACTATGAAATAGTTGCGTGGAACTCTCCTCGCTAAGAATGAAAGAAAATATGCAGAACTAACAGCCTTCACTAGTTTGAGAGGCACCCCAAGAAGAAGAAGGAGCGATTACCAAGCTGCGTGCCAACCGCGCAAGTATTAAGCAAAAGTCAGGGTCGAGGTAGTGTATCTACACCATAGTAATGATTTACACTTACCTGTTCCGCAGCCTCCTGTATGAGCTTCAGATAATTCTGAACATTGGTCTCGATGTCTGTCGTGACTTCGTACTCCACCACAGCGGCAACGTAACTGTCATCTTGAGGTGTTGATTTCTACGGAAACATTAGCTTTTCATTTATTTTCAGTAAGTACGAATAATAGTGATAAACCAGCATACCTTCAGGTACCTAAATGGTTAGTGGTCTTTTTATTTCACATATTCTCGATATTTAACAGACTTCAAAAAAATTAAAAAGGAGGAGATTCTTAATTCGCCTGTATATTTTTTTTTTAGTATGTTCGGACATAACTTCTTTGATTATGAACCGATTTGAATGATTCTCTTTTTATTAGAAAAGTAATATCGTAAGGGTGGTTCCGATTCGATTGCCAAGTTCTGGGAAAATTTTTTGGAAGTTTCTTGTTTATATATATTTTTTTTATGAAAGTTTGATTTTTCAAACATGCAGGTTCAAAACCTCTCGATGTTTTTCTTCATCAGCGCAAAAACTATTTTAGCGGTGTCAGCACGAGAATTAAAAACCAGTCACTCGCGTTATTTAAGTTATACTATACACATTGTTTATTTTAATATTTATATTTTTTTCTTAATAAAGGTTAACTCCGCAAGAAGCTGTTTATCCATGTAATTGCTATAATAGTGGTATTTAATTCGTGAGTGTCCAGTCTCTGACTACTACTTACGGGATACAGTCGTGATCTTATGTATGTATGTTAATTCATACTAGATGCCTAATTATGTTACTTGACATTCGTGGTTAAACTTGAAATTCACCCAGTAAAATACAACATACATTTTCTAAATGAAAGACTAAATCATTGTCTGAGCCTATTGAAATTGAGTTCGAAGCGAGGAGGAGACTGGTTGGATACGATAAATAACGTATGTTATTGACAATACTAAGCAATACACAATTTTTTTAATAAGCGCAGCGCAGGTAGGTACTTCAGTAGATGGTTAATTTATTTTTATTTTAGGAACATCCACAGTAGATACAATTAAATACAATTACTTCAATTCTCTATAGGTTCATACGACACTTTAGTTTTTTATGGATTGCGCATCCGTCGTGGCATAGCAGCAGGAATAATACACATATTTAAAGTCTCATTATGTTGCCAAATTTGAATGTTTCGTCACCAATTCTTCATACAAATATTTTTACAGAACCATTGAAGTCCGATAAATTACATTTTTGTTAATTAACAATAACAACATTACGAGTTTATACTCGTAATGTTGTTATTGTTAATTAATTAATTTAATTAATTAGTTAATTTGTATTTAGACAATATTAATAGTGACGAGAAGATTTGAACAAAAATGTCTCAAATTCTAATACAGTGAACGTAATGCCCGTTATTTTTCAACTTTTACACTTGATTGTAATTATAGCTTAGAATTTATAGATGTAAACTTGCAGAGTGTCAGCAATAATTTTAAAAACAGTCAGAGAATGGCAGAAGCAGAAATAATAAAGAGGAACATGAATACTTATCAGGAAAAGGCAGAAAGTAACCACCAAATCGCACAAAATAATGGTCTGAATGAATGCTGCTTATGACAATCATGATGCAAAAAAAAATCATTAAACGGATGCTTGTTTCTTTTATATAACTACCAAAACAGTGTTACCTCTACTTACCTACAATGTTTCCTATCGAAAGAGTAATATAAATTTATAAATATTTAGTTTAATCAATGAAACTATTTTATATGTTGGCTGTGATATACCAAATATAAGTAACATAAAATAAACAAACACCCAACAAAGAGAATAAATAAAGGAGAGAATGGGCAGCAATATCAGTAATAGAAAACATGCAGCTGCCCCCGAGCCTTGGTAACATAGTTGTTGACCGCTCTCCTTAAAATTCATAGTACGCGAATAACCTTAATTCGTTCCTAGGCCGGCACTTCCAAAATTGTTCTTCAATTTCAAGTACTGATTTACCACGTGCTCAGCTGTTAAGAAAAACATCGTGAGTAAACCTGTATGTGCGAGGAAAAAAATTCACGGACTTGTGAAGTCCGCCAACTTCAAATCTCAAAAGTCGTTGCGAACTCTTCCTGGCTCCTGGGCTACGGATGGACTATGGAAAAAAGGCGTGATTGTATGTATGATTGTAGTTTTGAAGTTATTGTATTGACTTCGGTTCGTAATATGTCTGTAAAATTTCAAATTATTTGGACGTCTGGAAGTGGGTGAAAATTGAATTGAAGGATTTTAAGACTGCATTGTTAGTCTAATTCCAAATTCAAATTATTTATTTTTTATAAATAAGGTAATGTAACAAGCTGGTTATTGTAATGAGATAATACGTAGCTTAAACCTATTTAGCCATTTTTTATAGCAAGCAAACAATTTCAGACTTCGTAGTGGATACAGTTTCCATAAATAAAAAATAACTAATTTAAATTCTATGTACATGTCAAATTTTACTTAGTGGATATAATTAATAATTTCAAATGATTAGTACTAACATAATACACAAATTTAAAAATAAATGATACTATGAAATATAAAACGAAATAAGAAATGTCATGCTAGTTAAATTTTAATTAATTGATGCATCGAAAGGCTGTATTTAAATTAGTCTCTGAAATTAAAAAAAAAAATCAATAAAATAAAATGTGGTTTCTATCAACCATCTGCGCAGTGACATTTAAATTTGTTATGTGGGAATTGTTTTATTCGGTCCGGTATTTTATTATAAATTGTCTTACACATAGCATAGCATTTTTTTAAAACGCTTGTTCTTTTGGATAGTGTCAAGTATCAATTTGTCTTGGTTTCTCAATATTTTTTGCATGACGTCTTTTGCTTGTAAAAACCTGCTTAATCTGATTTACAAATTTTCCTACCTCTAATGTGTAGAGGCAAGGAAAAGGTAATATATTTAATGCTTTAAAGTAGGGCTTACAGGATGTAACTGGTTATATGTTGCTGATGGCCCTTATGCATCTCTTGTGAGCTAAAAATTCATTTTTCCAGTCTGTTCCATTTCCCCACATTATAAGTCCGTACCTAATTACTGACTCAACATACGCAAAATAGGCAGTAACTGCTGTACTTTTGCTTGCTATTCTGGTAAGCCATTTTATATTGGAATCTATGATTAAGCCTAAAAAAGCCAAGTATTCTACCTTGAAGGACACCATTTTTATTATTTTTTTTATTATTTTTATTTAATACAGATGCTATTTCTGAAGGTTCCGTTACCTCTTTACCATTATATTTTATTTTATTGATATAATTCACAGTACGTATACCAACACTTTTTTTATAATCTTCCATGTAGCTTTACACAAGTTCTTTTTGCAAAATATCTTTGCAATTCTTTTGGCAGTATTTGTAAATTTTTTAATAGTTTGTCGTAATTTACATCAACAAGTCTAGTGGGCCTGATGGCATCCCGCCTATTGTGCTGAGGATGTGTGCTCCAGAGTTGGCACTGGTTTTAACGCGTCTTTTCCGGTACTCCTACTCTCTAGGCGTCGTCCCGAAGTCATGGAAGACAGCTTTGGTGCACCCGATCCCTAAAAAAGGCGACCGCTCAGATCCGTCCAATTTCAGGTCGATTGCCATCACCTCCTTGCTCTCCAAAATTATGGAGTCCATTATGAACTGCCAGCTCTTGAGATACTTAGAGGAGCACCAGCTGATTAGCGACCGCCAGTACGGTTTCCGTCGGGGTCGCTCGTCTGGTGATCTTCTAGTGTAACTCACTCATCGATGGGCGGAGGCAGTCGAGAGTAAGGGGGAGGCCCTGGCAGTTAGCTTGGACATAGCGAAGGCCTTTAATCGGGTCTGGCAAGAAGCGCTTCTTTCGAAGCTGCCTTCTTACGGGCTTCCCGAGAAATTTTGTAATTGGGTTACCAGTTTTCTCACAGACCGGAGCACAAAGGTCGTAGTTGACGGTGCACGCTCGGACTCTAAGTCTGTGAATGCTGGTGTCCCACAAGGCTGTGTGCTATCACCAACCCTGTTTCTTCTGCATATCAATGATATGTTGCAAATTAGTAACATTCATTGCTATGCATATGACAGCACTGGTGATGCCGTATACACCGGCCGTGCTAATATTTCTCGGGAACACGTAGACGAATTCCGGAAAAAACTTGTGTCTGAAGTCGAGTTTTTGTTAGAAAAAATGTCGAATTGGGGCCGACTAAATCTAGTCCTTTTTTTACATGGGGAAATGCCTAACGCATACCCGCCTGCACGGGGGAAAGGACGGGTTATGTCGGACTTGCACCGACTAAAACCCCATGATGTTCCGTCTTCGCCGCATGTTGGCAGGGCCACGGGAACGCTCACGCACACATCCGCGACCCCACCGGCGCTGGCCGCCTAACATCGGCGGCCCCTTCTCGTGAGAGGACAACTCCTCCCCACTCTCCTTCTCTGCAAGGCGCGCTGGAACACATGACGCGCCTTCCACCACGGCCCCTTTGTGCGCGCAACGGACCTTCCCGAGTCCGCCACGCGGAGGCCACGGGGCCTGGAGACTTGCACACGAAAGCACCAGTCTTCCTGGCCCCGGCAGCGGATCTGGTCTGTGGCTCCGCCGCCAACCACAACACACCAACACACACAACACCCTAAGAAGACACCAAAAAGCTTGGCGTCCTCAGTAGAGCGCGACAGTACTTTATGCCGGCCCAACGCTTGCAACTTTATAAGGCGCAGGTTCGGCCGCACTTGGAGTACTGTTCTCATCTCTGGGCGGGGGCGCCCCAGTGTCAGCTACTTCCATTTGACCGCATTCAACGGAGAGCGGCTCGAATCGTCGACGACCATGTTCGATCTGATCGGCTTGATCCACTGGCTTTGCGAAGAGATGTTGCATCCCTTTGCATTTTTTATAAGATCTACCTTTAGTACTAGTGTTCCGAAGAATTGTTCGGATTAATTCCAGCCGCTGATTTTCACCATCGCACATTGCGGCACAGCGCAAAATTCCATCGTCACCACCTTGATGGTTGGCATTCCAGCACAGTGCGTTTTTCGCGCAATTTTCTGCCCCGGACAAGCACTTTATGGAATCTGCTGCCGCCAGCGGTTTTTTCGGACCAATACGACTTAGGAACCTTCAAGAAAAGAGCCTATTCCTTTCTCAAAGGCCGGCAACGCATCTGCTATTCCTCTGGTATAGTAGATGTTCATGGGCGGCGGTGATCACTTACCATCAGGTGAGCCACATCACCTGATGGTAAGTGATCACCGCCGCCCATCTTTGCTCGTTTGCCCCTTCTTACATTAAAAAAAAATTAACAGTAAATTTTAATGACTATGCAGTCTCATGGACAGAGCCAAAGCGAATGAATAGATCTTATTGCTTCATCTATATTACTGATTATCAGTAATCTCTCTTCGGTCCATTTATATGTAGAGTAAGTTTATATTTTTTCTTAATGTCCTTAAGACGTGTAGTGTACAGATTTGTTTCAAGAATGTTTATATTCATGTCCCTGGCAATAATGAATTACTTTTTTGAATTTTTAAGTAAATATTTATGAAGCATTAAATCGCTTTTATCTAAAAAGTATTCCATATGTCTTTTTATTTTTGACAGAATTCTATATAAGCAAAACAATGATTATATTATAATTAATAAGATTTATGGCACAACACTCAAAGTGACAAGTTATAGCAAGTTCTTCAAAGTTATCTATTAATTTATATTGAAGACCCTTTTTTACTAATATACATGAACCCGCCTTATAAATGATCTTGAAAATTTTGTTGCTAAGTCATAATTATTAATGCGTATATTTTTTACATGGCCGGTTCTAACAAATGTTTGCGTAAAATATAATATGTCGGGATTAATATCGTGACGTATAGTAGCAAGAGTTAGTTCTATTATATCCCTTTAAGAAAAAACATGTTGTTGCTGGAAATTGGCGAATTTTGGACATTTACATTATTGAGCAGACTTGATGTTTGTTTTTGGGAAGTGCAATGAAAATAAAAAGGTATGGACTATATGTTAAAATTAATATGGTACGGTGCCTTTTTTATACAAATTATTCGGTTATTAGATAAAAGTTAAAAGATTAATTTTATAATCCATTTTCTGTTTTTCAGATGGACTTGGCGATTTTTTAATCGATATTCTTATATTTGCAAATTGTTTTTTATAGATTCTGTGTAATCGATTTTTTTTATATTGTGTTTAATCGATTGTCAACATGTTTCGTCCATAATTTCAAATTCAAGTTTAATGTCTCTGCATTCAGACAGGGATTGTGATATAACTATAGTTCATCGGCATTTATTCTTACCGTCGCGACAAGTACGGAAATATTAAACCACTGTGACCGTATTTTTGTCAATTTTTCAAAATCTTGAGTATTGGTAGTCATGGCAGTGATATACATAAATTACATTTCAATATCTGTGTGTATTAAGTAAAAGTGTAGCTACTGTCTTCTTAACACCTATAATTATCGTTCCATTTTCCGTTCCTTATTTTTATAAGTGAGGCCGGTTATCCTCGAAATTGTTCATCTCCATTATCATAAATAAAATTATTTTTAGTTTTTTCGTGTATCCTGGTGCCTCCATGTATCGAAGTCTTGTGACGTCTTGTGAGAACAATTTGAGTTATCACTTTAAATATCGGCTTTTTGTTGCTCTTGGGTAGGCGGCCGGGTAACATTGCTAGTGATATATTTTTCGGAAGTAGATGGCGCTGTTAGGCTATCGAGATTATCAAATACAATTTTTCGACGTTGACTTTTATTTTTCTCTAGATGAGAGAAATCTATTTGATTTGTGTCAGACTTTTTTACCTTTTTTTTTGCTGTTGATAGCATATATGAGTTAATTGTTTAATTTTCAACTCATATTCGGATATTCGCTTGGTTAGAATTAGATTTTCCGAGAGCAAATTTTCAATTTCATTTTCTGCTATTTCACGTTTTTCTTCTAATTTGCGTGTTTTTTCTTTCGGTTCATCAATTTTGTAAGTAGTATTTTCTCTGAATTGACGAATGAAACTGAATTTTCTTTGAATAACTTTTGTTTATAGCACTCTTTGTTTCAAGTTAAGGACGAGTTGTCACCATCTTCGCCGTGTGGTGCTGGATTAAGATAATCTTCCACCCCATCTCATCCTGTGGGTGTCGTAATAGTCGACAGAGGGAAAATAAAAACCAGGAGATGAGCAATAGCATCTGAATAAATATGTGGAAAATCTGAATATATAAACTGCGATTGCCAACCCGCCTGCCAAGCGTGGCAACTATAGCAAAATCTCCCAAAATAGGACCCACGAACTTTTGCGGCATTCTATTCGGCAGGCTTATGTTCAGCAGTGGACTGGTGATGGGCTGAAGTGGTGATGCGATGATGACGATACACCACCTGTCCCTTTGTTTTAGAAAGTTCTTCAAATGAGTTTTCCGTATGTATGTTACCTTTAATATTACGTATGTTAACTTTAAATTTATAGTTATATAGTCATGATGCTCAGGAATGTTATTTCCAGATCTTAGCGACGTATTTTTACTGAGAGGTGATAGGCATAAATGACACTTATAATCATTCTTATTTGTAGCTGTCATTATTAGAAAACGTTTTATCGAAACTCTGTTGCAATCTAGATTATTATAATTTTGACATATTACGCATACTAAAAATGCTCGGTTTAACATATTTTTTTTAAGTAGTAGAAATGTTATCGAATAGTTGTCTAATCAATACCACAGGCAGTGTAGCGATGGTTCAAAGTCCAGTTTACATTTTAATTTAAAGGATCTGTAGTTTTTCATTTTGATAAAAATTGAATGATTTTTCATTGTGTAAATTATTATGGTACAATTTCAGATCACATAATTATTTTTCTATATTTTGTTATTTACACCACTAAATACTTTGAAAACAATATGAGATGGGAATCGCAGTTTTATTGATAGAATTATATTGTTTTTGGTTGTTATTAACAGAATTTTTTTTTTAAATAAAACTACTTTTTTACGGATTTTATCGCGTTTAATTTTTGAACTATTTTTACCCGACGTTTCGGACGCTTTACAGCACCCATGGTCACGGGGGGACTGAGGTGACAGTTGTCCCGATGTCATAGTTAACCCGGAGTACCTTCAGCTTTTAATTATTATTTGTAGTCCGATCTACGCAGAAAGAGCTTACTGTGTCTTGAAGCCTTGCAGTGGTATGCTTGGTTTTTGATTTAATTTTATTAATAATAGGATCCCAAGCCGGTGGTAATACCCAACCATCTTCCCTATTGAAATTAGGATGTTTTTTAATTTCAATAGCCTCGCGAATCATCCTTGGTAGGAATCGGTGTTCTTTTGCAAGGATTTGTGGTCTATCAAATCTGATGTAATGGTTGGGATGATCCAGAACATGGTCACAGACTGCAGACTTCCTAGAGCGTCGATGCTTCACATCAGCTATGTGTTCTTTAACGCGGGTTTTAATGGATCTTTTAGTTTGCCCTATGTAAGAGAGACCACATTCACAATCCAGCTTGTATACTCCTGCATCTTGTAGAGGGATGTTACACTTGACAGATGGTAAAAACTGACTTATCTTCTTCGGCGGCTTGAAAAATGTTCTTATAGAAGCTCGCTTCAAGATATAGCCAATCTTGTCCGTGACTCCTCTGACATATGGAAGAACAGCAGGTACACGCTCGACTGTGGCCGGCTTCACTCGGTCACTGCGACGAAGGCGCGGAACCCGAAGCTTGTTGTCTTGCAAAACTTGCTTGACATGCTGAAGCTCGGCGGCCAGGTGTTTACTGTCACAGATCCCTTGTGCTCTCTGAAACAAAGATTTACCCACGGTAGCTAACTGTGAAGGATGGTGGTGAGATTCACCATTTAAATACCTATTGGTATGGGTCTTTTTTCTATACACAGTATGACACAAGGTGTTATTAGGATTCCGAATTACTAACACATCAAGAAAAGCTAAAGAGTTATTTGCCTCTAACTCCATTGTAAATTGAATTTTAGAGTTTAGGGAGTTAAGGTGGTCTAGAAATGCAGTTACTTTATGCGATGGTAAAATTGTGAAAGTATCATCTACATACCGCTTGTAGAATCTTGGATTTACAGGAGAAGTACGGAGGGCTTTCTCCTCAAAGTCTTCCATGAAAATGTCGGCGACAATGGGAGATACTGGAGAGCCCATCGCCACACCATCTACTTGCTTGTAGTACTGTTCCTTCCACAATAGATAGCCAGATTCCAAATTTAAATTCGAAAGAGGCAAATAACTCTTTAGCTTTTCTGGATGTGTTAGTAATTCGGAATCCTAATAACACCTTGTGTCATACTGTGTATAGAAAAAAGACCCATACAAATAGGTATTTAAATGGTGAATCTCACCACCATCCTTCACAGTTAGCTACCGTGGGTAAATCTTTGTTTCAGAGAGCACAAGGGATCTGTGACAGTAAACACCTGGCCGCCGAGCTTCAGCATGTCAAGCAAGTTTTGCAAGACAACAAGCTTCGGGTTCCGCGCCTTCGTCGCAGTGACCGAGCGAAGCCGGCCACAGTCGAGCGTGTACCTGCTGTTCTTCCATATGTCAGAGGAGTCACGGACAAGATTGGCTATATCTTGAAGCGAGCTTCTATAAGAACATTTTTCAAGCCGCCGAAGAAGATAAGTCAGTTTTTACCATCTGTCAAGTGTAACATCCCTCTACAAGATGCAGGAGTATACAAGCTGGATTGTGAATGTGGTCTCTCTTACATAGGGCAAACTAAAAGATCCATTAAAACCCGCGTTAAAGAACACATAGCTGATGTGAAGCATCGACGCTCTAGGAAGTCTGCAGTCTGTGACCATGTTCTGGATCATCCCAACCATTACATCAGATTTGATAGACCACAAATCCTTGCAAAAGAACACCGATTCCTACCAAGGATGATTCGCGAGGCTATTGAAATTAAAAAACATCCTAATTTCAATAGGGAAGATGGTTGGGTATTACCACCGGCTTGGGATCCTATTATTAATAAAATTAAATCAAAAACCAAGCATACCACTGCAAGGCTTCAAGACACAGTAAGCTCTTTCTGCGTAGATCGGACTACAAATAATAATTAAAAGCTGAAGGTACTCCGGGTTAACTATG
Organism: Luehdorfia chinensis; assembly: GCA_019845155.1. Lineage (NCBI taxonomy): Eukaryota > Metazoa > Arthropoda > Insecta > Lepidoptera > Papilionidae > Luehdorfia > Luehdorfia chinensis. The sequence goes on along the minus strand of JAHVAK010000025.1, from coordinate 6,255,838 downwards.
ACATCGGGACAACTGTCACCTCAGTCCCCCCGTGACCATGGGTGCTGTAAAGCGTCCGAAACGTCGGGTAAAAATAGTTCAAAAATTAAACGCGATAAAATCCGTAAAAAAGTAGTTTTATTTAAATGTGTAATATTCGCGTAAATAAAAGAAAACATTATAAGAAAAAAAAATTATTAATAATGTTTACAGGATGTACTCACAGGACGCGCGCGCCGTCTCTCTAATAAAAAATCGTTCGCAAAGAATCTTAAACTTTACAATGCATATATAGTTACCTGTTCCGAATACAGCACGAAGCAAAGGAACAGTAATAACATGCAAAACCGCATTATGCACGAGAAATCTCTCTTAAATGACAAAACACTAGACAAAAAATTCTACCTATACCAAAAATCAAATAATGTCCAAATTGCTTGAACCACCGAAATCTTAACTATTCGCACTTGACATCTTTACAGTACGGGATCTTGTACTAAACTGAACTAAACGAATTCAAGTGTCGAAAAATACTTTATTGGACGTCACATGGATGTGAAGCGGCGTGAGTTAGCTTTATACCCGACGTGTCAAGGTCATGTTATTCGGCGGTCCAAAGAGCGAAGGTCTTCAAATGCCTCTGTCACAATTACATTGCACTTTTAGATAATTTGAATAGACTCATAACAAGAAAACACTTTGATTAATTCATTAAAATAATTTTAAAAATCATCTAGTATTACTACATTAAAAAAAACTGTTTAAAAAAAATTGACGTGAATTTTTTTAGGGATGTGGTCACGATAACTCCCGAAAAAATTGACGTATCGAGCACCGGGTTTTTTTTATCTTGTCAAGAATTTTATGTACTTGTTTCCAATTTCATATCAAAAGTCTTGTAGTTGTAGTTATTAAGAAAATATTTTTTTTCTTATTATTATCTTTTGAAATGTAAATTGGCTCGAAATATTTGACATACATACATACATACATAAGATCACGACTGTATCCCATAAGGGGTAGTCAGAGACTGGGCTCTCACTGCATAAACAGATGACTGCCACAATCCACGTTTCACCAAAACAATATAATGCACTTGGTGTGATAGGTGGTGAGCCCATCGCCACCATGCGCTGCTGGGTGCACAGTGCAGTTTAATTCCTTACTCGTCCTTTTAAGAGATCCATTGGATGAGATGGAGTGGTATTATTCTTTTAACGAGCCGCCACCACACGGCTCGTTAAAAGATTTGACCCTTAAACGATTTTTTTCTCAAGAGTTAAATGAGCGTCATGAGACGTGCACTTTTGGATTTACCAAACTTTATATAAATGCAGTCTGCTACGCATTCGCGTACAAGGTACTCGTATTTATGCATTGCACGCTGCAATACGTAGCTTTAATAATTCCCCTGATTTGCCTACAATCTACAAATACTACACAAACTAAATGAGATATTTTTTTTAATTTACCTATATTGTCCTACTTTTGGGCAAAGGTTCTCCCATTTCCTTCCATTGGTTCGTATTCTGGCTAATATAAACCACTACCTCCTTATACAGGTTTTGTTTCTATCTTTATTATTAAACAAACGTTTTCAAAACTGAGTTATTAAAAATCTGATGTTGAATGCAGATCACAGATTGTATCGCAGTTTTTTATACAAATACATTATTTTTATTTTATGTATTGACAGTATTTTTTTAAATTTATATAAATTTTATTTTCAATATTACTTGTTAATATCATTTAGTGAATTTAACAAAAAACCCATTTATTATTTAGAATTTGTATTCATGCTCTCTTCGCTCGGGTTTTAAGATATTTATCTGCTGATTCAAATTGTATTTGCATAATTACTAAATACACGAATAATTGACTTTAATTTTATTAGTACCCGTTTCGCTGATACGGTACATTGAAACTTTGGCCGAACTGATATAAGATGGCGTGAGCATGATACGTGAACCCTCACTTACCTATAAATTTCTCTAATATTCCACTCAGAGGAGTGCAAGTTAATAATAGTCAAGAAGAAAACATCTCAATCGATGAAATAAACGATGTCACCCAAAACATTGAAAGATAACAAGTGGTCCACATCAATATTTGAACAGAAGGCATAGTGCCGTCGCCGTTGCCGTGCCTGGAAATGGAAAGCGTCCACTATACACTTTAGTATATAGTCTATACTATGGAGGGTACGTCACAATGAAAACAAATTGTTCGTCTAACAAGGAGTAGTGAATACAACTGAATGTGTGTAAATAATTTACTGGTGGTAGGATTTCTATGCAGGAATAAGTCTAGGTAGGAACCACCCCAGTGCCAGTTATTATGCTGTGAAGCAGTAGCGTGCAAACATTACTGTGTTTCGGTTCGAAGGGCACTGAGAGCTAGCATAATCACTGAGCATATGAGACTTAAGAACTGATGATGTCTTTGGGTGACGAGCGCAGTGTGGTGTCACACAGAAATGTTCTGGATGACACAGCAATTGTTATGGGTAGACGTTGCACTTACTATCAGGGTGAACGCTTTGCTCGTTTCGTCACTTTATTAAAAAAAATACACTCTCAAGTTATTTTCAATTACACCCAGTATAATATTTTAGTGTACAAAGAAGGAAATTAATAAACTTAACACAACGCAATTTAGAGTAAAACAATACATTTCAAAGCTGAGGAATAATTTATACTTGGACAATCAATCAAGGGTAATAAATTCAAAAAATTGGATGTATTAGTATGTAGTATAAATAAATATCGACCATACCGTCTGGTAGCGGCTTAAGAGAATCTACCACCCCATCTCATCCCGTTAGTGTTGTAAAAGTCGACAGAGGGAAAATAAAAACCAGGAGATGGGCAGCAGCATTTTTGGAACATCTCAAGAAATAAACTGCGGTTGCCAACCCACCTGCCAAGCGTTGCAACTATAGCAAAATTCCCCCAAAATGAGAGTTACAAACTTTTGTGGCAATATGCCAATGTTTAGCCGTTTAGTAGACTAGTGATAGACTGAAATGAAATGATTAATAAATAATGTATGACACAGATCGTATATAAACTGTAAACTTGACGTGTCTGTACTTTTAAAAATTTTGGGATAAAAATCATTGAGGGAGGCTAAAAAAAAGTAACTATTTCATTTCTATCATTTTTAGAAAAGTCTGTCTGTCTGTCTGTCTGTCTGTCTGTCTGTCTGTCTGTCTGTCTGTCTGTCTGTCCGTCCGTCCGTCCGTCCGTCCGTCCGTCCGTCCGTCCGTCCGTCCGTCCGTCCGTCCGTCCGTCCGTCCGTCCGTCCGTCCGTCCGTCCGTCCGTCCGTCCGTCCGTCCGTCCGTCCGTCCGTCCGTCCGTCCGTCTGTCTGTCTGTCTGTCTGTCTGTCTGTCTGTCTGTCTGTCTGTCTGTTTGTTTGTGAACGCATCACGCCTAAAGTACTAAATTCAATCAAAAGACTCATTTATAAAATCATAGAGGGTATCTTACTGTAACATTTAGTCTTTGTTTTATTAAAATCGGATTATTCTATAAAAAATTACGAGTATTTGGAGTTTACGAATTTGTTCAATGTTGGCGATGAGTCAAGTAAGTAATCTAAGAAATGGTAATAAAAGATGTAAAATAAAGTTCTGTAGTATTAAACTAATAGCTAAACCTGAAACACAGGTAATGAAAAAATGAAATTATATTTTCTTGCAAAGACTGTCATTTATATAAAGTACAATATTTAATAACGTATTTTCGCCATCAAAGTAAATTAGCATTATCAATCAATAGATGCCCTTGTTGTGCAAATGACCGTTGTATGACTAAGAGATTTTTTTTAAATGTTTTCAACTGGGCCGCGAGTTCAGCTGTACTATGAAGCTCTATTTATGTATATAAATTTCGGTTAAACCAAACCTGGCTGGGCCCGCGAGCACAGCTATCCTATGAAGCTGTGTAACCACAACGGCTAACAGCATCAATATCACCGAAAATATAATTAATAACAGCAACAACATCACCGAAATTATATCAAATATTTGTTGTTAAGTCTGTGGGTGATGAATGAAATGAATACACGATATGTATATATATATATATATATATCTTAAAACTCTATATTTTATTGATCGAATAGTCTGATTATCTCATAGTAATTGCCACAAACTTTGGGAATATATCGTTATAATTTTTAAATTTGTTTACTTATTTAATAATTGTAGGGTTATTAATTATTATAATAGGTTAGTCAGTTTCGGTTTATATATTTTTCATTAACTGCAAATACTTATTTTAAATTGTGTTGTAAATATGTACAAATAATAAAATTGGAGTGTCTGTCTGTATTTCGCAATAAACTTTTTTCTTAAACTCATGTTATACATATGAGATTAAAAAAAAATTTGCAGGGTACCAAAACTCAAACACGCGTTTTTAATTTTGTCTGTCTTTTTCTTTTTTTTTGAAACTTTCATTGACGGGTAGAGGACTTTTCGAAAAGGAAAAGGTACTTTTTGTTTCGGAAATATTCAGGGTTTCTGCGTAAAATCTGAAAAATTCCAGAAATTTGGAGCTATGCGGATGAATGTGTTACGAATACGATGTGAAAAAAAGGATGTGTTGTTAATACGTACATAATTACATATAATCACGCCTTTTTCCGATACAACGGGTAGGCAGAGGCTATACATATAGCCCAATTTTCGCAACCACGGGAAACGATGTTTTAATAAGTGAGATATTAAAGTAACCGACAGTTTTAATATTTCTCTTAATATCTTAATAAGTAGTTCTTTCTTTTATGTCCGTCCCGAATACCTTATCTATACATATATATAAAATTAGAGTGTATGTGTGTCTGTCTGTGATTTCGCAATAAATATTTTTTCGTTATCCAAACTCAAAAAACACGTTTTTTTTAAATTCTATTTCTAGTCTATTTGGTTGTCCGGGCTAATCACCGAAACAGCTAAATTGATTTTGGCGCGACTTTCATTGGCGGGGACTTTTCAGAGAACAATCTTAGCTACTTTTTATTTCAGAAATATTTAGGGTTCCTGCGTAAAATCTGAAAAACTATAGGTACAAATTAGTCGTATCCCCGCGGCTTTCATTTGCATTTTCGTCATCATTATTTTCATTCATGTCAGTCAAGTATTTCTCTTAATCCAAACTTACATTATAAATGCGATAGTAATTCGCATGGACAGACCCTCTGTCGGTTTGTTACCTTTCACGGTTCAACCACTTAACCGAACGTGACGAAATTTGGCAACGAGATAGCTTGCATCCTGGAGACGGACATAGGATATTTTTTATTCCAGAAAATCAAAGAGTTTGCACGGGATATTTGAAAAATCTTTATCCACGCGGACGAAGTCGCGGGCATCAGCTAGTTAGTAATATTGGTCAAATCATAGCCGCTGTTGTTAAACACGAACCTTCCTAATGTTCACGTATGATAAACAACCAGCTATCTGTAGATATGATCCTACTTTGTAGATACTTTATCAAGATAACTGAGTTTGCATTTGTTATCAATAGGACCATTTATGTATTTAATAAGTAATGAGCATTGGTTCCCTTTAGGACAGATAAAATATTTAGTTTCTACGATTACATCAAAGTCCATTAGTAAATATAGACTTCTTCCAAAGGTTCCTTCAAGAAAAGATCCTATTCCTTTCTCGAAGGCCGGCAGCGCACCCGCGACTCCTCTGGTGTTGCGGTGTTCATGGGCGGCGGTGATCGCTTAACATCAGGTCAGCCGCTTGTTCGTTTACCCCTCTTCTAAAAAAAAAGGTTACTAATATGGGCCTTAGTCGAGAATCGAATTCAATTTGCTCACCCAAAGTCATTCAAAAATAAATGAAACAAGTTTGATTAAATTTACGATAATATCTATAATTATACACTATCTCAGATATATTCAGTTATCTATAAGTTTCTTAATTTTTATCAATAAAGTAGTACACATTATAGATAATCGCCGTTTCAGTGATTGATTGTAACCTCTTTTCAAAAACAAAATAGCTTAATACAATCATAGTAAACGCGCTATAAATAAATTAATCGTTTGCATTAACATTGTCATACATAATAAAAAACATGTAGCAATAATCAGAACAAATAATAAAAACCTTAATTATTCAATATTTAATAACATGACAATGATACCATGAAAACGACAAAAATAAGAAGACAGTCAATTTAGAGTAAGTGGAACTCAGGAAGATCCCCTTGAATAGTTAACTTGCTGCATCCGATTACGACTCCAATGAGATCATGGCCACTTATGTTTTGTCATAATTTTATCAACTTGGTTTTCGTCATGTCATTAATCATGAGAACATTGAGTATTTTATTTGATATTGTGTTTTTTTTTAAAGGAGACAAGGGCAATGCGAGCAAAATTTTCACCTGATGGTAAGCAACGTTCGCAAAGCAAATGCTGTGTCACCCCGAATATTTCTGGGTGGCACCACACTGCGCCCGTCCCCCTGAATCGTGAGTTCTTAAGTCTGGGCATACCAGTGATATACACTAGCTCTCAGTGCCCATCAGACCGAAACTTTCGCAATAATACTTCACCGCCGAATAACAGGTACGGGAGAATATGCAAATAATCCGGAATAAAGTACGTCTATTTAAGAGTGATGATGATATTATTCGGGCCATTAACGATATTGATGAAAGAAAATATCGTAAGGAAACTTAAGGTCTTTAGGTCGTCAAGGAATTAAAAAAAAACTTCGACTATGCACACTGGAGATGCATAGCTGAGCTAAAAATGAAACATAGCCTACCAGAAACTAATAAAGGCTGTACTTATTTGCTAATATTGATTTTCTTGATATTCCGTAAAACTTTAACTTGCATTCGATCTATACTATAATCTAGAATAATGATGTCCTCCTAACCGATTCGCTACCACGGGGACTACTTCCGAGTACTGACGGAAGCTATCAAGTGCGCAGGAAATATAAGATGCAAAAAAGTTTTCCTAACCTAACTGCGTCCGATGTAACACTCATGCGATAAAATCGGATTTAGACTAGGATGCAGTATCAGAAACACGGGGACAATCATTACACAAAGAGACCCGAAAACCCACATTTTGTGTTTTGCACAAATGTTGACTCCGGCTGGGATACGAACACAGCACGGCAGTCGGTCGTCGATCTAGGATACACAGATTGCTGAAAGGCATAAAGTTGTTCTCTTAACCTGGCGCTCCATTCATCATCTCAAAAATTTCTTACCTTGAAGGGCAACTGAATGCTCCTTAATAAATGCTCAAAATAAGTGTTAGAAGATTTTGCGATAGATCTGAGTAACACACATCTGCGTGTCACTTAGATCTATCAAAAAATATTCTAAGTTGGAAAAACGCCTGCTTATTTATTTAAAAAACGATGCCCCACAGTAAGATGTCTCCTGCATTTGACAGACGTGAATTTCACATGCACATTACAACCAGACTCGAAAACCAACAATTTGTATTTTTGCACAAATGTTCGCTCCGGCTGAGATTCGAACCTTCCTTCGAACCCGCGGCGTCGAAGTCAGGGACTCTGACCACGAGACCACGCGGTCAGCAAAAATATTTATAAGATTTATTTTTTGGACTTATGGATGGCCTTTACGGAATTACCTTTCAACGCTTAAAGGGCTCACAATTCGTCAAAGCCATAGCTCCAGAATATTACTAATTTTAAAAGTTTAACTTCAATGACCAGAGCTGTTGTCAATAGAATCTACTCGTTTGATATTATTTCCTATAAAAAAGATGTAAAAAAAGAATGTGAAAAATACCCTATAATGTTATTCCTGGGAATCTTCTCCGTTGGTTTGCTTCATATATTACGAATAGGAGTCAAAAGATAGTGGTCATTGGCCTGGAGTCCTGTTCCATCTGGAGTTCCGCAAGGATCCATTCTTGGGCCTTTACTTTTTACCATTTCTATCAATGATATACATGAATGTTTAAATTCAAAATTTTTGTTATACGCTGATTTAAAAGTTTTCAAAACAATTAACGGCATACGTGACTGCCTACTATTACATGACGATTTAAATCTTTTTACAGATTACTGCGTAAAGAATAAATTAAACCTTAGTTTGCCTCAGTGCAATTATATATACTTATATAATTTCCTAAAAAAAGGAACAGAGTTGAATACAATTATTCTCTGTGTAGTATATTCCTTTACAAAAAGTAACATTCGTTTGGGAATTGGGAGAAGTGTTTGTTTCTAAATTACATCTTGAGATGCATATAAATATCATAATTAATAAGGCTATGCGTATGTATGGCTTTGTCATGAAAAGTGGTAATAGTTTCGTTAGTACATCTACTTATATTTACCTCTTTAACACTTAAGTGCGTTCCCAAATTGAATGTGTTTCTCCCGTATGGAATCCTCGATACAAAAAATATATTGATTTGCTGGAGAGCTGGAGAATGTGCAATACAAATTCTTCCTCACCATGCATTATAAATGCTCTGCTCTAGGCATTGACAGCTTCACCCGCCCAATTGAAAGGTGGCAGACCGCTGAGGGCGCTTAGCCGAAACCTTTATTTAGGTATGAGTGCCGCAAGGGCCCCAAGAGGAGACCTCGGGTTGGACCGTCATCCTGTTCGCGAGAGTAACTGACTCGAGGGTTTCCAAGGGGGCCGGCCTCGGCTCGGTCAGTTACTGCAATCGGGAGGGCAATATTACTACTACTATTAATATTATCCTGATTAATATTATCTTGATTATTATTAACTAAGTTTAGACATAGACATAGACTTTACTTATTTCTTATTCCTTATTACTTATTTTACCACCAATTCGGAATGCGTTTCCGCTGGAGAAGAAATGGCGCAAGAAACTCCAGCGAGGCTTCTATTAATGACACTATTGCTAGGGAAATCCGGCCTGAGATGCGGCGGTATCGCGAAAAACTTTGTCTGATACGTCGACGGCGGGGGCGGTGTGATGGTGATTGTGTTGTGTGTGTGTCGTAATGAGTAGAGCGCTTGGGCCCTAGTGGTCGCGTCGTCCGGATCCTCGAGGACGTGCCTCGGTCTCTTTTTCCGCGAGTCGCGTTTGGGTGTAACGCGAGGGTGTTGTATGTGGCGGCACTTACAACCAGTGGGTTGGCTGGGGTTCGAGTTGAAGAATCGGCGGAAGGCCAACTTTAAATATAGGACTATGGCAGGAAGCCCTAAATCGATGTGAAGAATAACATTACACATGAACCACGGTGCTCCCGTGGCTTTGCGCATGAATCGATTTTGTAGAACCTGAAGTCGGTGAATTTGGCGCGGGGAGGCATGCGCAAATAGGGGGCTTGCGTGTGTCATAATTGGCCGAATACGGGCTTTTTATAATGTTATTTTATTACGTAGGGACATTTTCTATTTTTTTTGAATATCAGGTGTAGTCCGCCGAGGACGAACGCCGCTCGGTTTCTTACTCGGTTAATATGTGGACCGAAACTGAGTCTCGAGTCTAATACGACGCCTAAGTATTTGACTGTCTTTTCCTAGGGGATTGGAGGTTCAAATAACTCTATGGTAGGGAGATGTGGCGTTATACGCCGCGAGAAGTACATGGCTGCACTTTTGGTGGGTTTGACCTCGATCCTCCATTTCCGAAACCAGTTCCTGAGGGTTCGGACTGCGGATTGGAGGCGTTTGGAAATAGTGTCTAGCTTACGTCCAGACACATGAGGCAGCTACCGTCTGCGAAGAGGACGAGTTCGACACCGCTGGTGTGTAGTTTGTCGTTCGAAAAAAGAGGGGAAAGCGCGGGACCTAGGACTGAGCCTTGAGGTGCGCCGGCGTGAATGGGATGTGATTCGAATCGTACCCCCTGGACGTGGTAGCGGAAGGTTCGACTGCGTAGGAAACCTCGTATGATGAGTACGAGGCGATCAGGTACATCGAGTCCATATTACCTGTATATGAGCCCATCTTGCCAGACCATGTCGAACGCTTTCGCTACGTCGAAGAAGAGCGCTCCGGTATGAAGCCCGCGTATAAATCGCGATTGAATGATGTGCTAATAATTTCGCCACTGGCGACTTTATCAACTAACACGAATGATTAATATTTACGCGAACACTACACATTTAAATTAAACGGATTTTACGGATTCATTTTACGGATTTTATCGCGTTTTTTTTTACTATTTATAACCCGACATTTCGAGCGCTTTACAGCACCCATGGTCACGGGAGGACTGAGGTGACAGACGTCCTGATGTCATAGTTAACATGGGGTACCTTCAGCTTTTAATTATTATTTTTGGTCCGATCTACGCAGAAAGAGCTAACTGTGTCTTGAAGTCTTACAGTGGTATGCTTGGTTTTTGATTTAATTTTATATATTATTGGATCCCAAGCTGGTGGTAATACCCGACCATCTTCTCTATTGAAATTAGGATGTTTTTTGATTTCAATAGCCTCGCGAATCATCCTTGGTAGCAATCGGTGTTCTTTTGCAAGGATCTGTGGTTTATCAAATCTGATGTAATGGTTGGGATGATCCAGAACATGGTCACAGACTGCAGACTTCCTAGACCGACGATGCTTCACGTCAGCTATGTGTTCTTTTACGCGGGTTTTTATCGATCTTTGAAATCTGTGTGACGCCACACTGTGCCCATCACCCTAAGACATAAGTTCTTTAGTCTCATTTGCCCAGTGATTACGCTAGCTCACAGTGCCCTTCAAACCGAAACACAGTGATGCTTGCACACTACTGCGTCACGGCAGAATAACTGGCCCTGGGGTGGTACCTACCTAGACGGATTCCTGCATAGGAATCCTACCAGTGATTTCGTGAAGTTTTATTTTTATTTTGGACAGTTAACGGATGTACGGACGACGGCGTTTCATGCAGTAAATGTGATTAGTGAGCAACGGGTAGAGCATAGAGTATAGTACTCGTAAATATAGGGGGAATAAATATTCTCATAGCTGGCTTGACATTGGCAAAATTATTTTACGTGCAACCATTAAACAAAGAAGAAGAATAAATATGTTTCATATCATTTCTAAAAAGGACTTATTATCTTATCAAAAGAAGAACCTTAAAAAAAACATGACTATTTTAATATTAAGTATTGTTATAATTTGTTCTATACTGATCTATGAATCCATTCTTTTCCATTACAATAATTGAACTTGTCCTCCTACGGAGTAGCTGTTTTTCGACTACGGCGAAAACTGCCGAACACTGTCGAAAGTTATCATCTGCGCAGGAGATATTATAGTGCTACAAGTGTGCGTGCAAACACAGGACCACTTATTCATCCCAACCTACCCGTACCGGATGTAACACTCATGCGATAAGATCGGAGGTAGGCTAGGAAGCAGTGTCAAAGACACAAGGACAACCACAACACAAACAAGCCCGAAAACCAACAATTTGTGCTTTTGCACAAATGAGGGCTCCGGCTGGGAATCGAACTACCAAGCCGCGGGTCTTGGGGTCTTGCCGTAACGACATGGACAGCTTGAAAATAAAAATATTGTAAAAATCATAATGATTTATTGAAAATCATGTTGCATTTGTCTAGGCAATTTCATACATTTCAGGATAATGCTCAGCTGCGCTAGACCGCTTGGAGTGCTCCAGATGACTCCTCAGGCTCTGACTGTTGAGTTTGTCCCTGCGAAGTGCCTGTGAACGCGCTCTTCTTCGTCCCGCTTCTGAACGGAGGCGACCCGCGCTTCGCCGACGCTCTACAATGCCTGCCAATCATCAAACTTCTAAAAAAACCAATACAAATCACTTTAATAGATAACTGTATGATTGTAATTTTGTTTTACATGTTAGTTACATGATACTTTATTATTTTAGCTTACTCAACCAAATCTTATGTTTGAATTCTCTATCAGTCTATCCGAGAAGAGTTAAAGTAAAAGGTAAGAAAAGTTAAAGTTAAATTTTAATTGCAAATGTCATATTGATTAGTGCTGGTGTAGTGGCGGAGTAAGAGAATCTACCACTCCGTCTTATCCCATAGACGTCAAAAAAGTCGGGCAATAAACAATCTCGAAGCCTCTGTTATGCCAGAAATGAATTATCCAGACTATTTCTTTTATAAGTGAGGGGTAACTCCGATAACTAGATGAAGTAACTCAACCAACCAATACCATTTCGGATTATTTTACATCATTTAAAGATTTTAGATCATTTATATTTTTAATAAAAAAAAAACATATTAACAATTATTTAATCAAAAAACCGACTTCAACGCAACAGTTTCGAACATGCTTAAGCGAATTTAAGAGTTTCATGATTTTCTCGTGGCTCCGATCATCAGAATTTCACCAAAATAACATTACTTCAAATATAAAAGATATTTTTAAAATTGGTCCACTATGAAGAAAGTATAGGTGAATAACAATAAAAAAATACAGACGAACATAGAACCGCCTACTTTTTTGAAGACGGTTAAAAATAAAAAACACTTTTCTGACAAACCTCAACGAAGGTATTGATAAAAACCTCATCATCATCATCATCATTTCAGCCTACCATAGTCCACTGTTGAACATAGGCCTCCCCCATAGATTGCCACAAAACACGGTCCTGCATCTATTGACTTCCTGCAAAACCGTGTAGGTCGTCGCTCCATCCAGTGGGGGTCGCCCTACACTGCGTTTGCCGGTACGAGGTTGCCACTCGAGAACCTTTCTTCCCCAACAGTTATCGGTTCTCCGAGCTATATGGCCGGCCCATTTCCACTTCAGCTTGCTAATCCTTAGGGCTATCTCGGTTACTCTAGTTCTGCTGCGGATAACATCGTTACGGATTTTATCTCGCAGAGAAACTCCGAGCATAGCCCTTTCCATAGCTCGCTGAGCGATTTGAGTAGTGTCGGACGAGATTGACGTTAGACATGATCTTCGTCTTGTCCATGTTCATCTTAAGACCTACCCGTTGGGAGACACTATTGAGGTCATTGAGCATAGCGCTAAGGTGCTCCAGCGATTCTGCCATTATGACTGTCGTCGGCAAATCGAAGGTGAGTGATGTATTCGCCATTGATGTTGATACCGTATCCTTTCCAGTCCTGTAGCTTGAAAACATTTTCCAATGCAGCGGTGAAGAGTTTCGGGGATATTACATCACCGTGTCTTACACCTTTCTGCAATTGGATCGGTTTCGTACTCTGGTTCTGTACTCGGATAGCCATCGTAGCATTGGTATACAAGCACGGCAACACATCGATATACCGACAGTCAATTCGGTACCGCTGAAGCGACTCTAGCACCGCCCAAATCCGTTATTATGAAATAAAATATATTTTTTTTTATAATAACGGAATTTATAAGCTATTAGCTTGAAAACATTTTCCAATGCAGCGGTGAAGAGTTTCGGGGATATTACATCACCCTGTCTTACACCTTTCTGCAATCCGGCTTGTTCGGGAGGCTGGAAGTCATCAAGTCTGCTTGCGAGACAATTCGTAATGACTCTCGAAAACAGCGCGTAGACGCGGCTTAGAAGCGATATCGGTCCATAGTTCTTCAAGAGGGCGTTATCGCCCTTCTTGAAGAACAGGACAACCAGGCCTCTACTCCACGCTTCCGGCGTAGCGCGCCCCGGATGACGGAATTAAAGAGCTTCTGAAGGACTACTAGTATAGGTTTTCCACCCGCTTTCAGAAGCTCTGCTGTGATTCCATCATCACCCGGCGCTTTGCCATTCTTAAGCTGTTTGAGAGCCATACTAATCTCGCTCAGACTGACGTCCGGGATATCATCGGAATAGTGTCGGACGAGATTTGCTCTTGGGTCGTTACTCACACTAGTGTGTGACTCCAACGACGATGTGTACAGCTGTCCATAAAATCTCTCGATCTCACTCAAAATCTCTGCTCTAGCGGAAATGACGCCACCGCTTTCGGTCCTTAACTTAGTCAGTTGGCTCTTTCCGGCAGACAGATCCCTGGCAAAAACCTTGGAGCCTTGGTTTCGTTCTATCGCTTCCTCAATACGAGCTGTATTGAAGTTGCGAAGGTCTCGCCGCATACATTTAGAGATTTGTCTGTTCAGTTGCCGATATGCTGACGCATCAGTTGAGGACTGCAGCCTCATTTCTCGCCTAGCCTCCATGAGATTGAGAGTGTGGTCGGAGAGTTTCTGGATTTTTTTTGTGCGGTGGGTCTTGCAAAACTTTTCCCCCACCGCATGGACAGTTTCCACGAGCCTCCCGTTCATATCGTCCACTGTAACGCAATCTTCCAGGCACTGAAAACGATTGCAATTCGAGCTGAAAGCTTTCGGGGTTTTGGATAAGGGCACGAGATGGACGGAGCGTGGACTTCACCAGACGCGACCTCTCCAGCTTTACGTTCAGGTTCAATATGCCTCTTACCATTCGGTGATCACTGCTGGTTTTCACCCTAGCGATCACAAAGACATCATTGAACAGCTGTCGTTCGGTCGTCATGATGAAGTAGATCTCATTTTTGTTGGAACCGTCCGGGCTCATCCAGGTCCACTTTCTGTGGGGCCGCTTTTGAAAGAAGGAGTTCATCATAAAGAGTCCCTCCTTTTCCATAAAGTCGGCTAGCTGTTGGCCCCTTTGGTTCCGTTGCCCTATGCCAAATTGCCCCACGACCAGCTCATCGTCTTCATCGAGTCGATATGTCCTCATACATCACCTCCACCTCATCATCAGGATGTGCCGAGGTAGGTGCGTATACCTGTATGACCTTTAGCGAATACCGTTTTGTTATTCTGAGTATAAGGTACGCAATCCTAGTCGTCACACTCCCGATCTTGACAACGTTGTTAATAAGAGACTTGTGGACGATAAACCCGACACCTCCTTGGGACAGATGGTCGCCCTCCCGGTGGTAGAACAAGTTACGGGATTCAAGGATTACCGTGTCGTCCCCTTGTCTTCGGACTTCAGATAATCCTATAATATCCCAACGTAACTTGCTCACCTCCTCTTCCAGCTCCAAGATCTTCTCGTCGGTCCTCAGCGTGCGTGCGTTGAATGTTGCCAGGTCCAGTCGTCGATGGTGATAGCAACATCTCCTCCTCCGGAGACTCTTCGCACCCCCTGCCCCACCGTTACCATGACCGCTTCTACCATGTTCCAGGAAGACGCTGCTGCCCATCTCCTGGTTTTCATTTCCCTCTGTCGACTTTTACGACACCCACGGGATGAGATGGAATGAAAAACCTCGACTGATGAAATTTATTTTTATTAACTATTTTTCGCTGTTATTCTTATAAAGAAAATAGTATTCTCAACTTCTCGACGCAAATCACATCCCACGAATGTAATGTATGTATAAGGTCGTTAAATGAATTATATTTTCATTTCCATTAACTACTTGTTTATTTAATTCACACAAAACTATATATTTTGCTGTATACAGGTTTTTTAAAATAACATATATATACCTACATACAAGAAGAAGAAGCTAAGATAACTTAATTCCTCAAATATACAATGAAAATATTTCCATTACGTGCCTTCGGATTTTGAAAGTTTAATAATTTAAATAAAAAAATATTCCATCGCCTTATAAATCGTTAAAGCAAATTTTAAAATAAACATCATAGTGCTAATTTGATGCGGGCCATGCTGCATCGTAGCCTAGCTCTGATCTTATCACATGAGCCTTTCATTGGGCTCGGGTAGATTATCAGTTAACGTATCTGGTATGGCGAAAGTCCGAAAAAATAATAAGATGAACTTCTCTCGAGACACAAGTCTAGCACGAAAGTGACATGAAAATGTGTATGAAAAGTTTGGGAGTTATACATACATACATACATACGATCACGACTGTATCCCATAAGAGGTAGTCAGAGACTGGGTACTCACTGCAAAAACAGATGACTGCCACAATCCACGTTTCACCAAAACAATATAATACACTTGGTGTGATAGGTGGTGAGCCCATTGCCACCATGCGCTGCTGGGTGCAAAGTGCAGTTTAATTCCTTAATCGCCTTTTACGAGATCCATTGGATGAGATGGAGTGGTAGTATTCTTTTAACGAGCCGTATATACGTTTGAATCGAATCAAACCGAGCTCAGCTATCTGATGAAACTGTAAAAGCCAAGAAAACTAACAGTGCACACTCCACCGAAAATGTATCTTTAGGCGCATACACTTGTATCACTATGATATTTCCTGCCTAGCTAACAGCTTCAACTGGTTTCGGAAGTTGTCGCCCACGAGAAGGAAATCAGTATGGGTGTATGTAACTCACCATCATTCTCGGATTCCGAAGATTCTTTACCTCGCCGACGCCTTCTTTCCTTGTCCACTTCGAAACTTTCAAAGGATTCGCGACTAGCTCTCATTACCTCTTGGTACTGCTCCAAGTATCCCTGATTGAACATCGCATCCTCTAGTTTCTTGCCAAGTTTATTTTGAAGGGTGAAACCCAAGGACTTCGTCAGGGGGATATCGTTCATACTTATATTCTTCAATTTCGAAGCTTGTGTAATATCATTCTGAAACCAAATATTTAGATATACATATTATTTCTTTATAAAATTTAGTTTTTTAAATATTTGTATTAAACAAAACAATGGCAAAAAGTGAATGGCTCAGAATTTTTTATGGCCAAATATCAGAATTTTATATTACTGAAAATCCGACTCTGTGATGTTGCCTTTATAGCAACATAACAACTCAGCCGACAGGGGTCGGGCAGAGTAGATAGCACTTACCTCTTTCCTACCGTGGTGTCATAAGAGGCGACAAAAGTAGTGTACGGACAGCCATTAGTCTTTTTCGTGCAGAATAATACCATAAAATGCAATGCTGTCACTATACTGGTCATGGATACCCAATGAGGTGTAAGAATTTTTTGACTCGTACAAAATGACGGCGACGTGGTTCGCCACATGTGATGTCCAGTTTCCCGCGAGTTGAAAAGTGGGCTACGAGTGTAGTCTCTGGTTTCCCCTTATATGGGTAAAAGACGTGACGGTGTGTATGTATGTTGCAAAACTTGTTATTAACCTTTCAGTAAATAAGCACATAAAAAAACAAAATTTACGTAGTAAATAATAAATTACTCAGTAAATTTACAACGTTAGCCGTGCGCTTTTTAATATATCGTCCTTATAACTGAAGCTGTGCGAAGGGTAAATTTCTAGTACGTATACTACTGGCAATATATTTTATTACAGTAGAAAGTGACCAGACGCGCAAAACTGTTTACCTGAT
Source organism: Luehdorfia chinensis (assembly GCA_019845155.1). NCBI lineage: Eukaryota > Metazoa > Arthropoda > Insecta > Lepidoptera > Papilionidae > Luehdorfia > Luehdorfia chinensis. The sequence goes on along the minus strand of JAHVAK010000025.1, from coordinate 6,238,655 downwards.
GGTAAGTGCAACGCCTGCCCAAGTGGCAGTGGCAGACCCTTTTACGGCTCTTCTAAAAAGCATCCAAAAAAATATGAGATGAGGCCTGAGTGAAACAGTCTATCAATGGGACATTGATAGACTGTTATTTACTTTACTATTGATTAGTTGACCAATAGAACTATTGGGAGTTCTGAGTTTATTAAATGACACATAGTTAGAAACAACTACACAGAAAATATTAATTAATACCCATATAACACTTAAAAATTTAAACTAGATAACGATTATTTTTAAAAACGTTCAAACGTAAATAATAAATCGGAAGGTAAAATTTACAAAAACCTCAAAGCGAGGCGGCATACTCATTAAATTACTACGAATTCAAAAGTGAAAGGTTGTCGCGAAATAAAATTATAATGATAGGATGGAGCATAATAAAAATAAAAATAACATATTAAAAAACGATCAAAAGAATTGGTTCTACATCAAATATAAACATGTTCATATTGAAAATCACAAAATCCAATATGATCATTTTGATATATCAATCACAGAAATTAGGATTAGGTGTGGTTAACACATTTAATGATATGACAAAAAAAATTGCTGCTAAATCGATATTTTAAAAGTAAACGATAGAGGTTAAAGTCTGCATAGTTATGAATCTGTCAGCGCTTGTTAAAATCACAGACTAAGTAGAAAGCTAACATGTTAAAATCATAGACGAATAGAATTATTCGTCTGTGGTGAAAATGTACACATACCAACATTAACGCAAGAGATCAAAATTGATATTGAGATTAAAGGTACACGTTTTAAAACCAAGAGTACACCACATCGGAAATTTCAGTGTGAAATTGTATGAAGTAGCTACCTCAATCAACAATAAAGTTACGAATAGAACTGAAAATAAAATTGCCATCACCGCACAAATCTTTTAACACTTAATTCATTAAAGGAAACTAAATTCTTGCCGCGAACGAAGAAACGGCGATTATTACAGACTCTAAATGATTGGGTACATCGAGCCCCTTTAAAAAACATCGCGTTCTGTATTGTCCCAGTCACAAACAATGGTGTTTTAACAGTCGAAGTTTGTATCGAAACAAACACTGTTATTGGCCCCTCCGGGAAGTATCACAAACGTACACAATGATACTATATACAATATATTGTCTTGAGCCATTGAGTTATTAGTAGGCTCCCGTAAGCATTTGATTGAGAGTAACTTTTATTTATATCATAAAAGTTACTGGAAGAAAAATCTTGTCCAAATGAACAAGGTTTTTCATATTGTATTTGAAAAGATCGGAAGAAGGATGAAGGGTCAAAAAAATGTGTAAGAAATGCGGGAAACTCACATTACATCGAGACTTGAAAACTTAGTGTTTAGCTAGGATTCGAATCCAAGGTAGGCGACTCAGAAAGCAGATACGCTAACCATTAAGCTACGCGACCGACGGATGATTTTTTAAGCTTTACATTAACAGTCGCCTTTGTCGATCTAAACAAAGCTTTTGACACGAGATCTTTTAACTCTGGCATAAATGATGATGCCAAATCACCGCCCGTTGAAGAATCACAGGAGTTTGCTGCCACTGTGTGTGTTAACATACTAACCTAATTAACTAACCTTATTATTTAAAAAAAAACATTGCCCACTCAAGGATTTATCTTGTATCGTTCGTGGGTTTCAAATAGTCAGATAAATGCTTATGAATGTCCTACTGCTGAACACAAGCCTCCTCTCATTTTTAAGAAAGTTTTCGAGCCGGTAAGAGTTCACGCTAAACACGTTGTAAATCAGCACTTAATTGTAGAACAATTTTTAGAGTTCCGGTACCGGGGATCGAACCCAGTTTTAAAGACATAAATTCCGCACGCATATTTTCTCGCTACTGCTCAAAGTAGCTTTTGCTAACAACGAAGATGGTCTTTAACGATATATCTGAGCAGAGCTTTTTGCGCTCACGGAGGAGAGAGAGATTTGGCATAGTTTAAGTATATCGAGAAGAAGTGCAGAAAGTCAAAATGTATGTATAATATGTGTTAGAAATACATTAAATTTAATAAAAAGTAAATGACTTACAGTCGAATTTCCACCATTGGGCGGCCACTAGTTTATTTAACATCGCCAATCTTATCACCAGCATATTTTTAGACTAACGAGACTTTTCAGACTTTGTAGACAGGAACTCCAATTTACAAAAGACTATATTCCAAACCTTGTTACCTGTTTAATATAAAAAAAGGTCAACCAAAGAAAACAAAGATACTGTGGCACTCCTCGAATCTTTATTCTTCTTCTTCTTCTTTTAATTCTGGCGTCTTTCAAAAGACTTTGTATCTGTCTGTCAATGTCAAATCAGTCACGAGAGTGACAATAGATAAATCAAAATATCAATCAACTTTCAAATAGTTTTCAAATCGTCTTGACTCTGTTTGGTATTCAGGATCAACAGTCCGCTCCGTCAAGTATTCTGACTTGACACATAGTTTGATAACTGATATCCCCGGATTACAAAGGCAAAAACAAGTCGTTCATTTTTTTATGCAAAAAGTTATCGGATGAGCAAATTGTTTACCTAATGGTAAGTGCAACGTCTGCCCATAACAAATGCTGTGTCATTCTGTGAAATTACCCCAAAAATATCAGTTTTTAGGTCTCATATGCCCAATTATTGCACTAGCTAACACACTGCTGCTTCACGGAAGAATAACTAGTAACTGCGGTCATACCTGTCTAGACAAATTTTGCCATAAGAATCCAACACCGGATTTCTTTGAAAGGATGCACAAGGCTATAATGACTCTTAATTTAATGTAGGTACCTAATAAAAACATTTTTTTAGACTTATTGGTATTTGTTTTCTAAGAAAAAAAAAACAAATCCGTCTGTAGAACGTGTATCAAGCAATATGCTTATATTTAAATAGACAAAACTTGAAAAATTCTTGTCTGCTACACTTTGCGATAAAAATGCCTAAAAAGATAAACTATAACATAGTTATGAAAAATATATCAGTACTACTGTTAAAAACACCTTTTGCATATTATTATTACGCAATTACATTCCAGCATTCGTTTCATAAAAGTTAAAAAGGTAAAAGTTAAGCAAGATATAGATATCATAACTAACAAGAGCACGAACCGCCAGGTACAATTAAAACGATCCTGACGAATTCATATTGAACCAAAAAATATTTAGAATATCAATTGACACATGCAAGCATACCCAATGATAATAAAACATCATAATGATAAAGCAATATTTCATCCGTTTATCGCGGGCCAACTGACTGGCACAACAAGCAGTGACCACATAGGCACGATTCAAACTGGATCGAACTGGATTTGTCGTTCATATCTATTATGCATTGGCAAATGGCTGTTTTTTATGTAACTCATACCTTATTTACGTCGTTTCTTAATTATTAAATTGTTACGTATTTAGATACAAGTTTATTTAATATCAGTGATATTTACATAGTAAATGTTGATATTAAATAATTTGCCGTTTCAGCGTACTGGCCACTAACATTACAGACAAATATTTACATATACACTGGCTCATTGAGGTACACTGGCTAGTGAAGATTATGCAAAATGAGACGTTTTTAAATTATAACCTTATTCTATATTCTAAATGATGACCACATTCCACAGTTTGACTTTCAATTTAATGATAATATAATACATAGATACTTTATATGTCCAGAAGACAACTAAAGGAAGTGTTCGGAATGCAACGACAAAATAATACATCTACCTCTTTTATTTCATACTCGTAATATCATTGCTTGTTGCAACTAGAAACCATTTGTCATCCACCGTACTCGCCGAACTGTCTAAATCTACACTAAAAAAAGGGGAAAATTATGATATCCAGGAAGCAGTAGGAAAGGTCTTTAAAGACTTTATTGAATCGTGTTCCCCAAAAAGTCCTTTTTATCACTTTTTTTTTATTTGATAGAGAGACGCGACGACCAAAACGTTCACCTGACGGTAAGTGCAACGTATGCCTAACAGATGCCGTGTACTCAAAATATTTCTGTGTAGCACCACACTGCGCCTGTCACCCAATTTTTCTTTTTGTTTGTTCGTAACGGCTGCATTGATTTTGATAGTACTCTCATTGGCAGGCAGAGGACTTTTCAGAGAGTAATCTAAGCTTTTTATTTTCGAGATTTCGGAAATATTTAGGGATACCACTTAAAATCTGAAAAACCTTAGAAATTAGGGGGCATGCGAATAGACGTGCTACGCACGGCATTCTTTCGCATTTTGGTCATTATTATTTTGGTCCACTTATTAATACAAATTATTTTGCATTGCCTAGTAGTGACTTCTACGCAGGCGGGTCCTGGTTCGATATTCCATAAACAATATATTTTGTAACTGTAAATATATAAATAATAAGGTAATCAACACCCTAAAATCAGATCACAGTGGACAAATTGTTAACTTTTCCTTTTCAGAAAACCTGGATAGGGCCACAGTAGCTTTCAGACCAATTACTTTTGGAAGATTGGAACGATTTAGAGCCTCGTTAGTTAATAGTCCTATATTTGTTTCTGAGCCAGTGGATCCTAACTGTTTTATGAAGATATTTTTGGGGTTTTAAACATAGAATTGAATAAGATTTTTAAAAGTAAGTCTTTAAATGTTAACAGTAGTTTTAAGTTTAATGATTGGGATAATGTAGGTATTCATAAAAGCTTAACGAATTTTAAAAAAAAAGCTTTTCGAATAGTATGAAAAAAAGACATACTTTCATTCGACGCCATTTGTAGATTATGTTAAAAAATATTCCAAAACATTTAGAAAGGTATGCCGTATTGCTAAATCTATTTTTTAAGGCGTAAAATTCAATCTGCAGATAATCAAATTAAAGCTGGCAAAATGAAAATTTACTATAATAAGTTTTTATTAACTACAACCCGCGGACTGATTGAATCCAACAAAGAAGTAGCTAATGAGTTTGAAACATTTTTTACTGATATACCTACCAATTTTGGTGCTCGCCTTTATTTCATAGTACGCGAGTTGGGTTCGATCGCCGGTGCCAGTACCTCTATAATTGTTCTACAATTTTAAGTGCTGATTTACCACGTGCTTAGCAGTGAAGAAAAACATCGTGAGGAAATCTGCATTTCCGAGGAATAGAAATATTTCGAAGACATGTGAAGTCCGCCAGCCCGCATTGGAGCAGCGAGTCGAGCTCTTCATGGCTACAAAACCCTCCCATACATGAGAAGAGCATGCGTGGAGCAGCGTAGCGCACTTTTCCCAGCTCCAAAACCTTCTCAGAAATGAGAGGTGGCCTGTGCTCAGCAGTGGGACATTTATAGGCTGTTACTTTACTTTTTTTATTCCAATTAAAACTTCTGCTGGTCTTAGGTCTTCATTGACACGAGCACATGAACAGTTAGTTTAAAACATTTAAATCATTGAATATGAATTGAAAATGATGGTTTATGGGGTATGGGGAGTTATTTTAATTCAATACATTTTTATTGCTTGGGAGGAATCTCGGAATGCTATTGGCGTATTCTGTGATTTATCTAAAGCATTGCGTAGATAAAAAAATCTGCTTTTTAAGCTAAAATATTATGGTTTAGAAGAGCAAGCTCTTCTTATGTTGGATTTATATCTTAGTAATAAGATGACAAAGGTTCAGATTAATGGTTGTAACTCAGTAGATTCTGAAGTAAAAATGGGTGTACCACGAGGATCTATTCTGGGCCCATTTTTGTTTCTGGTCTATATAAATGATCTACACTAGGTATGGTAGATCAGAATCTTACAAATATAGTATTGTTTGAAGATGATACATCACTGATATTTAAGGTCAATCGAAAAACTGAGGACCTTACTGAAGTAAATAGTGCTCATTTTATACTTTATTGTTAATTTATTTAAATTTAAGTTACTAAATTAGGTCAATCGTAAACAAAGACTTTGATCATAATGAACAGCACGCAAAATGTCTACCACTGATCATGGACGATACCTAATAGAGACAATTTTCCGTAGCCGCCATACTTGTCAAGCTGTTTGGCAATCACAGTACCAGCTTTTATTCATTCATTGATTTCATATTACTTCATTGTTATTCCTCGACGCTGGTCTGGCTATTTTATTGTAGCATATTTGAACGAGTTATTTCGCAATCAATCATCTGGGGACACTAAATTTTTTTGGTAATTCTCCTATGACACTCAGGAGACGAAATGTTTGAAAAATTTAAAAATATTTTTCGTGTTTTAAGTCTGATTATGAATCTAAAAAACAAACAGCTGGCGCGCAGTTTCACCAAGCAGTTAAACCATAAACGTAGATATTATTTAATAATATTTACAATAAAGATAAAATGCGTTTATTGTGTAATATACAATAACTGTATAATTACAATCAACTTTGCAGTGTCGTTACGCATTTTAGCTTTGTATATTTCAACTACATTGAGTTAATGCATATAATAATTAATTGTACTAGCGATCCTGTCTTATTGTACTGGGAAAGCTTTAGTTGCAACGTTGTTAGCACTAAATGGTTCAAAAAAGATAAATGTTGTTTATACCTTTTTATTACTAAAACGTAATCTGAAACGAAATTTATTTATATAAAAGTAAAGTATTATTAATATTTATTAATGACATTCTCATTTAGATAAATTCTCCTAAAGCATGGTTTACACTTAACTCAGAACGACAGCCACGTTGACTACTTTCACTTTCACCTAAGAGTTGTGAGCACTAGTCGGACGGATAAATTTAGCTGCCATCAAAGTTTTGAACCAAGGAACAATACAAGAGCTAAAACTAATGCCAGTACCTCGTCTGTCAAACTACTGAAAAACCAGTAGCAGATGAGCTTGAAAGTATTAAAAATAGGACACTTGATCACTTTCTCAACAAATATAAATATCTACCTTCTTCGTCAGAGAAACCAAATAAGGAAACCGTGGCAGATTTTAAAAAAAATTACGTTTGACAAATGACATTTATATTGCTTACCTTGACTAATAAAGAATTTTCATTCATTACATTTCATATCATATCTAAAAATTAAGACCGGTGCAATACTACGGTATATGCAAACACGATTACAACGCTACGCACTAAGTGCTATTACCTATATTAATTTAATGTAATCTAGATTTTATTTTATGAAAATTTTCTAAATTTTAACCTATTTTATACAACAGTATTGAATTTATGCAGACCAATTCCTAAGAAACCCACGACTGTTTTCGGTCTTACAAAAATTAATTTCAAAATAAAAATTATGTTATAAAATCGTAAAAACAAGACCCCCTCGTGGGTTCGAATAGAATAGAATATGATATTTTTTATTCAATATACATTATTAACATAAGACTTATTGCACGTAAACTACAATGGTTCGCAAAAAAATGCGCTGACCAGGGAAGAACGTCATTTTTTTTCTTTCTAGGCATTGCTTGAAAGTTACTCACTAAACGTCCACTGCTAGAATTAGGCCTCTGCAAAGAAAGGATGGTTTGGCGTAGAATAGTATAGAATAGACAACAATAGAATATAATGGAATAGAAAAGAAAATAACAGGGCAGCACAAGATAGAGCAGAAAAGAATACAATAAAATACAATAGAAAATAAGAGAACACTTTAATATACATAATACATAATACTCACTGAACGTATTCGAGACAAACGGAGCAACAACACTACAGCACCCTGTTTTACTGAACTCGCCGTGAATGTTTGCAATATCCGGGGACTTCATTCCAATCTTAGCGCTGTCCACTACCTATCTAGGCCGAAATGGCTTAATATTTCGTGCAACAGCAGATCCCATTCGTAGAGATCGTGATACTTGGCGTAAAACATATGTATTGCTATTATACCCACCGTATATTGTAAAAACAATTTTACAACGCAAATTTAATTACTATTAAGTCTGGCATTATTTGATTAGTTTATTGTCTATTTTCATTTATCAATTTAATAAGTTTGCAAACCAAATCATAAAACAACACATACAACATAATTTGTTAATGTTAACGTTATCATTTTGGAAACTCATTAATAAAAAATTCGAAACAGAAATAGAAGTACTGATTCGACTTTATGAAACCTTATGGAATAAATTATTTTTATTTTCATTTGTGCCCATTATAGTTCACTGCTAAATATAAGCTTCCGCCATACATAAATAAACTCGTGATGGATAACTTGTCTTAATTCATACACTCGGTGAGAAAGCTACCAACTGCAGAATGATAATTTGCTCTAAAGATATCGACGAGATAGTACGAGGAGAGACATGGGTTATGTGGCCAGAGGTGGATTTTATTTCTATATCTGGGTTATTGTATATTCTATTATTAAGAAAATTATTAATACTTAATATTATAAAAATCTTGCTATCTTTTAGTTAATATTGAAATACCTACTTGCCTTGTTCTAAATGTCGACAAGGATGGAACAAGGCACCGCAATCCAAACTTAGTTCCGACAGTTGACCGACTTCTGTTGATGATACACACCCGTCTTTAGTAATACGCGATGTCCTTTTGATCATTAGGATAAAAATCCACAATTCATTTACGTGTTTGGTTGCGATATGTTAGAACGCTCTATTTGGTACAGTAAACTTGCAACAAAATGACGACAACAATGATGACGATGGACCCGCTTTACAAAGTATCAAGTTTCCGCACCAATAGGGTGTTAATATACCATGCTTATATTTATTGTAAGGGGTTCACCATCTAATACTTACCGTCAATCCATTATAGTGTATTATTAACTATGTGTAAACTCATGCAATCAAAAAATAAAATAAAAAATGTACATATATAATACATATATCGCTAATATATGCATATTATACATAGTTATGAGCGTACTTTTAAGCAGCATTAAATGCTTTAAGTAGTATTATAATAAACTGATGCTAGAGGAGATATAAGCATTTATGTTACTTTTGAATGAAAAAAATATGTTTGAAATATTTAGTATATTTATGGAATAAAACAACAAATATTTAGTATATTATTGGAATAAGTCCTAAAAAGAATAGTATTAATCATGTTTCTCCACAAAACTGTTAAGTATCACTAAAAATAGCCATGCAATTTAATAAACTAACTAAAATGCTATCTAAAACTTAAAACAAATCAATGATTTCCTCAAAATAACAAATAAAAATCTTCGAAACTATTATAAAATAGTCATCAATTATTTTTTTAAGTTCCATTCAAACAATGAAAACATAAAAGTAAAATATAAAAATTGGCCATGCTAATTAGCAAAACTAACTTAAGTTTTTCAAAACTCAAAATAAAACAAAGACTTTATAAACATGAAGAAATCATTCAAAACTTTTGAACTTAATAATATAATATTATACGAAATTTTTTAAATCAAAAATAGCTATTACAATGTTATCTTATAAGTATATAACAGTATATTAAATTCAATTAGGAACACTTATGAGACCACAAAATCACAATCATTTGTAAATATAAGCTTTGTTTAAACGTATAAGTTAGTACTATATAGTTACTTAACCTATGTGGGTACTCAGTGCTCACTGCGTTTCTCTTAATTTAAAGCCTTATAGATTTGCGAAGAACGATTCATAATATTTTTAATAATAATTCTATTAATGAGATTAAGAATTCCCTGTTTCTTTGCTTGCGTAGTATTTAGTTTTTGGGTATAGTTTCTTTGGTTTACTAATTTTTTTGTGTGGACACTGATTTAAATTCTGTCTTGTTATATTATAGGAACTTGTAGTTAACGTATTTATCTATTTTTATTGCTTTTCTATCAGACTATTTAAATTTCTCTCTATCTTCATTAATAATATAGTTACCGCAAGCCAAAGGTTTTAAATCAACAAAACCAGCAAGGACAAGTTCTTTATCAATATAAGGCGAACCTTTTATTTTTTGCATTTTTAAGTATCTTGATTTATTGATAAAGTTTGAAGTTGTATAAACAAATAAAGCCACCCACCTATCGACCTAAGCCTGTCGTCTTGTTTTGAACAAACGTGCCGCCATGATGGTTCAAAAGGAGCTCGGCGTTTTTAAAATTACTGAACTTCATAAAATATAATAAATGGAATACCTAGTAAACAAAAAAATAAAAATTCAAAGTCATAATTTCTTTATTCAGTTTAGGCTTATGAATTTTGAAATCTACACCGGTTCAAAAAATAAGACCTCAGAGAAAAACCGGCAACGAAACTCTGGGATCTTTCTTTTTTTCAATGCCATATTACATATTGTCATTTATAAATTGCATAAAAATAACATTTAGTAGCCAGGGGGTTTGCAATTGCAGAGTAAGAGTTATTTCCACACTTCTTTGTCCTCCATGTAATGATCTATTTTATATTACGCTTTTTCTACTAAGTAAGCCGTGTAAGTAGAGCCGTGGTAGCTCAGGGGCTAGGCGCTCGCTTTAAATTTCAAAGTACACGGGCGACCTGGGTTCGATCCCCGGTGTCGGCACCACTAAAATTGTTAATTGCAATTTTAAGTGCTGATTTACCACGTGCTCGGCGGTGAAGGAAAACATCGTGAGGAAACCTGCATGTCTAAGAAATAAAAAATATTTCGAAGACATGTGAAGTCCGCCAACCCGCATTGGAGCAGCGTGGCGGATTCTTCCTAGCTCCAAAACCCTCTCAGAAATTGGAGGAGGCCTGTGCTCAGTAGTGGGACATTTATAGGCTGAAACTTTTTTAATAAGTAATGTCTTCTTGACAATTTTGTTGAATTCTATGTCAGTTTTTTAAATCACACTTTGATGAATTTTGTTATAGTCACCTTAAAATTAAATCATCTTAAAATAAAATTATTTTATTTAACGTTCAATTGATTTAACAGTAATTTAACAGTAATAGAAATTAAATACGTAAAACATACCTACAATTTTATAATTGTTTTGAGATAAGGTCAGTTTTAATACATTGTATTAAAACAACACTGTTAAAATAAAACGAGTGTATTCCTGAATATGGCCCTTTTGAAATGAAATAATAATAATAGAAAGTAATGTTTTATATTCAAAACAAACTATTTTTAAATAGCGTATTTCATATTAAATAACATAAATGCAAAACGAACACATTGTCTCATAAGTTTATTTTGATGAAAAAAATTAACTTATTTTATGTAAGTATATTTTCTGTGCAAAACAACCAGTTTTGATATATGGTTCTTTTGATTTAAAAATTGAGTCATACTGACGTTAATCATTTAATCAAAACTAAAGTATTCCTAAATATGGTCGTTTTCTGTATAAAATTAACGAGTAACACAGATTAATTTTCGGGATATGGCACTATTGCACAAAAGAAACGTTCTTTCAGTTCGTTTGTTGACTGCGCGTCAAGTCAACTCACAATGTGGCGGTTTATTCCATATTTCGCGCGTTCAAAACGAAAATTCAGAAAAACGGTTACGTTGTTTTTGTACCTTAAATAACAAAATCAATGGGTGTTTTTTTTTAAATATAAAAATATGAAGGATTAAGATTGTATTTTGGCAATTTTTTTATTTGTGGTAATATTTTAATTGAAGCAGCGATATGTAAAAGATTTTTATTAAAAACCGTCAGCCGACACATAAATCATAAAAAAAATCTAATCATGACAGCTGGTTACATTTTTAAATTGACCAATCATGTAATTGTCCCATTTTAATTTGAAACGATTGGTAGAATTGAAAACATTCTGTTAACTGTCAGCTCAGCTGTTAAACGTCAACGTTATTACAGAGTTTTGGCGGTTTCTTGAAAAACTATAAGTTGTGATATTAACGAATCATTAAAATTTTCTAGTGATAAGTGATGTCAAGGTTAAGATCATGCTGGAGTGGGTTCGTTAAATACGAACGTTTCGATGGATTCAAGTTAGTCCATTCGCAATCCATCCATCGACTGCCCGGCCGTAGGAAACACGAAGTGTTATCATAATATTTTAAAATGCCGCCGGTAGCTGTGCCTGATGAGGTAAATTACATTTTTAATTAATTTTGAACCCTTAATTATTGCTTCATCTATATCTTTATGAAAAAAATAATATTGTTGTTTTGTCGTTTATCAACAACAAGTTTAAAATAATATGTGAGTGAATTTGATGTATTGAAGTGAAAGTAATTTATTCATAGGCACCTAAGAAGCAACTTCGAGTTGCTATAATCGGTCAAAGTACATTCGCCGCGGAAGTATTTAAATTACTTCAAAAAGATGGCCATGAAGTCGTTGGAGTATTCACTGTCCAGGACAAAGGCAACAGAGAGGATCCTTTGGGTAACAATTAATTTTTTGTTATTGTTTATTTACAAAACTATGTATTCATACCCTATTTAAAATATGATAAAGAACTAGATTAAAAGTCACAGAAAGTTTTGAGGACTAAAAAAAAACTTTTGAGATAAACTTTGTAATCCCAAACATTTCATAAAATCCTCTTTAACATTTCATTAAATCAAACTTGTTTCTTATTTAAAATGTAAATTTAATATTTCATCATCATCATCTATCAGCCTATCACTGGTCCACTGCTGAACATAGGCCTCCCCCAAAGATTGCCACAAAAGTGTGCAGTTAGAATTTTGGGGAGATTTTGCCATAGTTGCCATGCTCGACAGGGGGTTTTCAACTGCAGTTTATTAATTCAGATGTTCCAGGAAGATACAGCTGCCCATATTCTAGTTTTAATTTTCCTTCTGTCAAATTTTATGACACCCACAGGATGAGATAGTGTGGGTTCTCTATTTAAAAAGTATAAAATATGATTATTTTTATTAATTGAGATAAAATATTTTATTTTGTTTTGTTTGTTTTTGAATAGCAACAATTGCTGCTCAAAGTGGAAAACCAGTGTTTAAATATAAGAGTTGGCGTGTTAAAGGAAAAGTAATACCAGAGGTATTGGAAGAATACAAATCTGTGAGTATGCCTTTTCCAAACAGCAATTTTCATTTTTACTAATGTATTTAATTATTTATTTGTGACATCTATAGCGAGTTCATTCTTGATGAAATATTTAATTCTATTTTTGAACATTGTCAAAGTAAGCAATGGTGACCTTGACTACATCTTATACATCCTTGTTTGGGTGTGGCCTGTTTTCTTAATTCAATCTATTCAATAGACTAAATTAAAATTAAACTATTCAAAATAGTTAATAGAGTCAGGTGTTACTTTGAGAAAATCTATTATAGTGAAGAAGTATAAAATCATGAACTAAGATTGCATACAGATGCACTTTGAATGCTCTGAAAGGGAGAGAAGCAAAAATTTAATTAAAAAATACTCTAAACAATTACATTTTTTTCTTAATTACCAATAAACTCACAGGTGATTTCCACACTCATAGCTTACATTTGAAGACCACAGGAAAAAAATAGACACTTTTTGAAAATCGATTTGATAAAGCCATTTAAAAGATTGTTACTAGTACTATTTCATCAAACTTTAAAGATGATAAAAACTAGCTAAGTCGTTGAACATACATACAGGCACGCCCTTTTCCCATATAATGGGAACAGGAATAAAGGCTGTCCGTACTATAACTTAGTCGCCTCTTACGACACCTCTGTAGGAAAGAGGCAGGTGCTATTCTACCCTGCTGGACACCTATATAGTCATTGAAATATACTAAAAATCAAATATTAAGGTGGAGGTAAAAAATGAGGATAGTAGTTAGTATCTAAAAGTTGTGTTTTTACATTCATTATTTTTTCCCTGTGGTCTTAATTTGTTACTTACTTATAGGAATGACACTTGCACTCTTCCGAAATTTATCGTTTATATCAGGGGTTTTTTAATTATGTACCACGTCACACAAGTGTTCCGTTGAATCTTAATAAGCGCTCCGGCATAATTTGTAAAGTAAATTCTCTGTTACATGTTTAAAGAGCTTCTACTTTTTATCGAATAGCAAAAAAAATTCCGAATGATAGTCAAGTGTTCCGCAAAAATCTCCGGGTTCGCAAAGTGGTCCGTTGCAGAAAAAGCTTGGGAACCCCTGGTTGGACTTTATAAACCAACTAGTTCAGCCTACCAGCATCAGATAATCTAATTGTTATCACTTAACTTAAATAAAAAAGTTCAGTTACTGTTTGTTTCACAGAATTCGAAATTTAGACTAAATTATAATGTCTACAATTATTATGATCACATGTCTAAAGCATGCTTGGGGCATACGTTTTCAACGTAGCTACATTCCTGTTGCACTTCTGACCTCTCATATCATTTGTGATACAGACTTTGGGCGTGTAAACTGAAATATAAAATCTTAACTATTTATAAACATGTCATTACATAAATACTTTTCACGATCGCAATAGCAGGCGAATTCAATTTTTTTTATATATATTGTATAATAAACCTTACTACAAACACGCATAAACTAAATAACATATATAATAATTGCACAACCAGCACCGTTGTTCACTTTATTTCGAAATCTATAAGCAAACACTACACTACACTACACTACTGGTGGTAGGATTCCTATGCAGGAGTCCGTCTAGATAGGTACCACCCCTAGGGCCAGTTATTCTACCGTGAAGCAGTAGTGTGCAAGCATTGTGAGCTAGCGTAATCACTGGGCACTTGAGACTTAAGAATCTGTCTCAGGGTGATGGACACAGTGAGGTGTCACGCAGAAATTTTCTGAGTGACACAGCATTTGTTATGGGCAGATGTTGCACGGGTGAACGTTTTGTTCGTGTCTTCACTTTATGCAATAAGAAAAATGATACAGCAAATCAGTACTAAGGAGTTGTTTAAGATATCGTTAAACGTCTCTAAGTATAACATTTGCAAATTGGTAGTTGACAAACGATTTTTTAAAGTGAAAACTTCTTCAGAATCGTTGTCATTTGAAACGAATTGGCCCTGGGGTGGTACCTATCTAGACGGATTCCTGCATAGGAATCCTACCACCAGTAAAAATCTATACTAAAATAACAGCCTACAAACTGTCCCACTGCTGAGCACTGGACTCTTCTCGTGTATGGGAGGGTTTTGGAACCAAGAAGAGCTCGACTCGCTGCTCCAATGCGGGTTGGCGGGCTTTACATGTCCTCGAAATATATGCTTTATTTCTCATACATGAAGGTTTACTCACGTTGTTTTCCTTCCACCGCTGAGCACGTGGTAAATCAGCAGTTAAAACTGCAGAACGATTTTAGAGGTGCCGGCACAGAGGATCTAACAATTTTTTTAAGACCAACGCCCAGACCCTGACCTTTGCCTCTTAATAACCTATACTGAGTTTCATAAGTAACCGTTTTTCGCGGAATTTTCTGCCATGCACGGCCACCTTGTGGAATCGGCTGTCGCCGGCGGTCTTTCCGGACCGATACGACTTAGGGACCTTAAAGAAAAGAGCCTATTCCTTCCTCAAAGGCCGGCAACGCACCCGCGATTCCTCTGGTATTGCGGTTGTTCGTGGGCGGTGGTGATCACTTACCATCGGGTAAGCCACTTGCTCGTTTGCCACTTCTCCTATAAAAAACCGACTTTGTGCGGCAATAATTGTAAATTCAGTCATGTATTATCCGTATTCGCCGAATGGCTTAGCTCGGTATTCGTATTCGTTATAATAGTATTCATTGCATCTCTACTAATTACCTTAATCCCTTTATATGACACCCACGACACCTTATCCAAGAATCTACCTGGGTAGGTACCATCGCAGTTATTCTGCGGTCTAAATTATCATCATCATCATTTCAGCCTATCATTAGTCCACTGCTGAACATAGGCTTCCCCCATAGATCGCCATAAAAGTGTGTAGGCCTCATTTTAGGGGGATTTTGCCATAGTTGCCACTCTCGGGTTGGCAACTCGCAGTTTATTTATTCAGATGTTCCAGGAATGCTGCTGCCTATCTATCTAATAGGTTTTAATTTTCCCTCTATCTGGGATGAAATAGGGTGGTAGACCACCACACGGTCGTCTAAATGACTAAAATTATTGACGACCAAATTACTTTCGAACCTTATCCGTACCTTTTAAGCGTAGCGATGTTAAAAACGATAAGAAGATTTCTGTCCAATTTCGAACGCGGCGAAATCGGATTAATAATAATTAGAAGAAATGAAAATCTATGCAGGTTTGTTGTACCGTGATTATTAGCTTAAATCAGACTCACTGCCCCACTGAATTTTCCATCACCCGATTTACGCGACAAGATCGGACGAAGGGTTCGGTACTGTAAAAGACACACAACAGTAAAAATAACGTCTAGATCCTACAAGTTATTTATCTAGTGTACAAATATATAATATATTGCTGGTATTCAACCAACTCCTCAGTTGGCAGTTATTCTAAATTTAACCACGCGGATGCTTAAACAGCCATCAGTGTTATACAACCTGCGGACGGACAGGTACTATAGAAATTTCTATTTGTATTCATTACGTAACGAAACGAATTGGAAAAAGTATGTTACAATTTGGAAGCTGACTACGTCTTATTTATATTCTATAAGTTTCCTTTAGTGTTGCGTGCAGATAAATATAATTGTATAATTGTATATCGCTTGCGACAAAAAATAAATTGCGCATTTTGTAATATGGCAATAGACTAACTGACCTTCGCGTGTATTTTTTTTTTCATAAGCTAATAAAAAAAAATACCGTCTAGTAGCGGCGGAAGAGAAACTACCAACCCATCTCATCCTGTGTGTGTCGTAAAAATCGACGGGGGGAGAATGAAAACCAGGAGATGGGCTTCAGAATCTTCCTGGAATATCTTAAAAAATAAACTGCGGTTGCCAACCCGCCTGCCAAGCGTGGCAACTATGGCAAAATCCTCCAAAAATGATAGCTACAAGTTTTTGTGGCAATCTGTGGGGGGGCCTATGTTCAGCAGTGTTATAGACTGAAATGATGATGATGATGACGAATGAAAAATAGAGGGAAGGATTCAAATGTGCCGCAGATTATATCTTTGTACGATGTTAAAAGGTTACAGAGTACATGTTTTTAATATACATTCAGTTACATAACTTGCGATTATGGTGATATCGTGTCACCTATAGATGATAACCCATAGTTTATCACCATGAAGTTGGCTAAAGGACGCTGGACGTTGGTTGTTTTAAAATTATTTTGCGACCTGACATGCGAAATTCGATCCTGTAATCTATCTTCAACGCATATTCATAACTTCCTGTATACAATTAAATGTTATTTTTGTTTAAGATTTATACATAACGTAATGAACAGAAAAAGACGACAAATTATATATTTACTGGAACGGTGCTAATACTAATATTTTTTTTGAAAATTGTCGTCAATTGGTTTTAAGATTATCTTTGACTTTAGTGTTCATGTAAGGCTTTTCCGAGAAAGAGAGCGTCAGCAAAAGCTTGCATGCATTTCATGGAAGTTTTGCCAATACTAACCACTCTTGGCATGGGTGGGTTTGATGGTGCATGGTTTGCATGCACTACTAGTAGCTGCTTCACAACACTAGTCAATCAAACTTCAAAAGTCAATGAAACTGCAAATTCTGATGGAAAGATTTTCTGTCATCTTCATCTACGATTTCTCCTATGTCGTGGGTGCATTTTGTTTGCACATGCACAAACACACGGAACCGGAACAACTATCTGTGATCATACCAAAATTTGTCCCTTCGGGAATCGAGCGCGACAAGCACATCGGTCGAGCACTTTTTTTACATGGGGAAATGCCTTACGCATACCCGCTCTCGCGGGGGCAAGGACGGGTTATGTCGAACTCGCACCGACTAAAACCCCATGGTGTTCCTCCTTGGCCGCATGTTGGCAGGGCCACGGGAACGCTCGCCTCTCCCCAGCAGTCCACCATCGCGGTACGGCCCCGCCGAAGTCGCGGAGGATAGGGCGAGAGGTAAGGCTACACCTAGCTAGACCAGCGTACTGCTCTCCCCATCAGTCACCCTGTTCGCATCTAGAGTGGGCTTGCGCAGTCCACTCGGCGACCGCCTCGGGCCAGCCCGCCCGCCACGACAAGGCGGGAACTTATTTCTAACTAAAAAAGTAAACTAACAGCTATGAATATCCCCCGCTTCTCACCACAGGCCTCCTCACATTTCTGAGAGAGTTTTGGAGAAGGAGCCGCTTTGAAGTAGGACAGTCTTGTCCTCAAAATGTTTCTATATCTGACATTCAAGTTTCCCCGTTCCTTCGCCGCTGGGCACATGGTAAATCAGCGTCTTAAATTGCAGAACAATTTTAGAAGTCGATGCCGGGATTGACCTCGGGTCACTCGCGTACTATGCAATTTTAGGCGAGCGCCTTGCCCCAGAGGTACCACGGGTACCACATAACAATAACTTATGTAATAACCCAAAACTACACGCTAAGTTGTGTATAACAAATCGTGGACATTTTATGTTTGAAGATTTTTTTCCTATCAATGATGACGCAGATTTTTTGCTAGCAAACATTACTACAGCAACGTTTGTTAATTATTACCTACCAATCTGAGACGGAATATCATACGAAATGAAAAACACACGATTTCGTTTTTTCCTACAAATTAGTATACATTATAACTTAAATGACAAATATACATAACTCATAAACCGTCATGACATTTTAAATCTGCTTCGTTGGCCATATATGTATATATGTATAACATGCCATCATACGTTTTCATAGCCGTGTGGTGGCGGCTTAAGAGACTACCACCACATCTCTCAGCCCGTCGTAAAAGTCGACAGAGGGATAGTAAAAAGCAGGAGTTGGGCAGCAGCATCTTCTGAATTCTGAATCTTCTGAAATTCTGAAATCTGAATTTAAAATTCTCCCAAATTGAGAGCTACAAACTTTTGTGCCAATCTATTGGAGAGGCCTATGTTCAGCAGTGGACTAGCTGTGGGCTGAAATGATGATATGTTTTTAGGGTTTCGTAAATAAAAAGGGAACCCTTATAATTTCGTAATGGCCATCTCATCTCATTCATTTTTCACTTTTAGAGCACATAAGCGTGTGAGGTATCGTTAGATAGGTCTTGAAAAATTATTTAGAAGTTTATTAAGGCTAGAAGTGGCCCTCCCCCCTCTAACTTTTCAACTATACGCTGAAATATTCTTAAAAAAAATAGGTAGAACGTAGAAAACACTTTCAACGAAAATAAGTTTGAATAAGATATATTTTTGAGTTATGGGATAGTTTCGGTTACTCGATATTCCCTACTACGGAACCCTCATCACTGTGCGTCCGACACGCACTCGGCCGATCTTTTTTATCGACTTTATTTGAAACGATAACTAAGATACATATTGTGCACGTATTGTAACGTGAAATTTAGTCTTTTACATTTACTGTCACGCATACACTTTTTAGATAAGAGGTTCAACTAATGTAAAACATGGCGTAGCCTTAGGAAAGACAAAGATAAGCTAGGTTTTGTAAAGATACAATATATACAACATTTTTTTGTCTAATAAAAACTATGCACCTCGGAAAGATTTGTCCTGTACCATGGGTGCGTTTTACAGACATCAATTTCACATGCACAACACAACCAGACCCGAAAACCAACAGTTAATGTTAATGCACAAATGTTGGCTCCGGCTGATTCGCACCCAGGACCCGCGACGTTCAAGTCAGGTACTCTGTTAAGCGGTCGTCAATTGATAAATAAATGGTGTTATTAGACGCAATGAACAGAATAAATATATTTGGCATCGTAAGAAAATCTGCCATCTTATAGCACCCATAAATGTTTTGTATACTGTTAATGTTAATGTAAGAATTCTGTTGTACTGTTTTTTTTTATAAGAGAAAGTGACGGGACGAGCAAAGCGTGTGCCGTACAACGTCTGCCTATAACAAATAGTGTGTCACCCAGAACATTTCTATTTGACACCACAACGCGCCCGTCACCCTCGGACATCAGTTCTCAAGTCGCATATTGTCAGTTATGATACTAGCTCTGTGTCCTTCAGACCGGACCACAGTAATGTTTGCGCACCTGCTTCACGGAAGAATAACTTTCCCTGGGGTGGTATGTACCGAGACGGATTCCCGCATAGAAATCCTACCACCAGTAGGTGAACGATTTGCACACTGCTCTCGTCGTCCTGCGACACCAGTTCTTATGTCCCATATGCCCCGTAATTATACTCGCTGTAAGTGCCCTTTAGTCGTCGTTTCAGCCTATCACGAGTCCACTGCTAAACATAGGCCTCCCCCATAGATTGCCTCGAAAGTTAGTAGCTCTAATTTTGCCATAGTTGCCACGCTTCACAGGCGGGTCGGCAGCCGCAGTTTATTTGTTCAGATGTTCACGGGAGATGCTGCTGCCCAGCTCCTGGTTTTTATTTTCCCTCTGTCGACTTTTACATCACCCACGGAATGAGATAGGGTGATAGATTCTCTTAAGCTTCCAATGTCCGCCAGCGACTCCACTCATACCACTTCGCCGGTATTTAAATAGTAATGTTATCAAACTATTGCAATTGCACTGAAGTAGTATCTAGATACATACATACATAGAGTCACGCCTCTTTCCCATAGGGGTAGGCAGAGACCACATCTTTCCACTTGCTACGATCCTGACACACATCTTTAGCTTCCTCTACTTTCATTAGTGCTTTCATACAAGCTCGTCGGTTGCGGGTACTTTTGACGTGGCCTTTCCTTAAAACGATTTCGATCTGATCGTAATACGTTCGCCTACGTCGACCCTTACCGGCTTGCCCATTCACACTCGCCTCATAAATCTGTTTCGTCAATCTTCTTTCATCCATCCTCTCTACGTGTCCAAACCATCTAAGCATCCCTTTCTCTATCTTTGTCACTACATCTTCTACCACACCGCAACGTTCTCTTATCACGTTGTTTCTTAGTTTGTCCATCATATGACCTACGAACAGTGAAAATGATGAATGCCAGTTTCCAACTGTATTTAACGCGTGCGTAATAAACTTTATACTTATAATTTATACTCCATTTAGGTGAACGCTGACATCAATGTGTTGCCGTTCTGCACACAATTCATCCCAATGGAGGTGATCACGTACCCTAAATATCAGAGCATCTGCTACCACCCGAGCATACTACCCAGGCATAGAGGTGCTTCGTCAATTAACTGGTAAGTGAATTTAACTTCTGTGTCGTCTTAACTTTTTAAAACGACATACATTTTATACCGTGTGGTGGAACGCGCCGTGTGGTGGCGGCTCGTTAAAAGAATACTACCACTCCATCTCATCCAATGGATCTCGTAAAAGGCGAGTAGGGAATAAAACTGCACTGTGCACCCAACAGCGCATGGTGGCGATGGGCTCACCACCTATCACACCAAGTGCATTATATTGTTTTGGTGAAACGTGGATTGTGGCAGTCATCTGCTTTTGCAGTGAGTGCCCAGTCTCTGACTACCCCTTATGGGATACAGTCGTGATCTTATGTATGTACAATTTATAAAACCTTATGATGACCTAGCCGTGGTAGCCCTGCTTGGCACTCGGCACAGTTTGCCGGTGCTAACATCTCTAAGATTGTTCCGTAATTTTAAGTGCTGTTCACCACGTGCTCGGTGGTAAAGGAAAACATCGTGAAGAAACCAGCATGTCTGAAGAATAAAAGATATTTCAAGGACATGTGAAGTACGCCAATCCGCATTGGGGCAGCGTCGTGGACTCACCAATTGCAGCACTTGTCAAAGGGCGGATCACCCGTAATTCCTCAGGTATTGTAGATGTTCATGGGCGGCGGTGATCACTTACCATCAGGTGAGCCGTTTCCTCGTTTGCGCGCTCTTCTATAAAAAGAGACACAATGCGCCTCCCTTAAATGCATGTTGTTGTAAAACTGCAACATACAATCAATCGACTATAAAAATAAATGTATGTGCTCAATGCAATTTGTTGTACATTTATCACAAACTGTGTAATATGTTTTGTTAAGTAGCAACACTGTTTGATTTTATCTTTGACTGTCAACTTTCTTTATTTTCCCAGCATTATTACAGACTTGCCTACCACATTTTAATATTTGTTCCTAAAAATAAAAATCATGCATTTAAGGGTGAAGCAAAATAAAATGTTATATAATATAATGTCGGAAACTTATGATTGCTTGATGGCGACCCTTATACAATCAATAGCTTAATGCGCTGGCTGATGCAAGTGAATGTGGTCTATATGGCGTAATGAATGGCGCAACTTTGTAACTTATGTAATATTTTTTATAAGTCATTATAATTGCTCTTTTTCTGTTATTAAAGTAAAATAAAAAATGTCTGTAAAATTTAGCATTGCTGGTTAAATGATTGCAAACATTTTTTTTTGCAGCAATAATTTTAGACACAAGTTCTGTCATTTTTGATTGTTAACTTTGAATAATAAAACCTATATTATCATTACGTAGTAGGACGATCTTCTGCTGGCCGCTTTTTGACAACGGCCAAAACTATCGGAAACTATCAACTGCGCAGGAGATATTATAGTGCCACAAATGTACGTGCAAGAACAAGAGCACCCACCCGTCCCAACCTACCCGCGCTAGATGTAACGCTCACGCGATAAATTTATGTAATCAATTTTATTTAGAAATTGAATTCGAACCCTGGACCCACGGCCCGCGGAGAAGAAGGGGCCCCTGGAGCAACGTTCATTAAAGACATCAGAATGTATTTTTGTTTACAATAAACCAATGTGTTTTTTTTTTAATAAATGGTTAAAGAAAAATAATACCGGATCTGTGCCTGATGCCCTATGGCTAAAGTCGGAACTGGATGTTTCTCATTAAAAATAATATTTTCTACATAGGACGTTAATAGAGGGCGACACAACATGCGGCCTATCCATCTTCTGGGCGGACGATGGCCTGGACACTGGTCCAATCCTCCTGCAAAAGTCTTTCCCTGCCACCATCGATGACACCGTGGACAGTTTGTACAACAAATATTTATATCCAGAAGGTACGAAAAAATGTCTTTCCATTATTTTACATTAACAATTAGAATAAGAAATTAGCACCGCACAATTAAAAATGTCATAATCGGAATCATAATTTACGTCCTTGTGTCATATTTTGACCGGGTAATGGAGTATAGTTTGCCACGCTGCGTCAATGCAAGTTCATGAATTAGACGTTTGTGTGTTTTACGCTACCAGTACATAAAATGACTGGTGGTAGGAATCCGTCTAGGTAGGTACCACCCCAGGGCCAGTTATTCTGCCGTGAAGCAGTGGTGTGTAACCGTAAGTGTGATTTTTAAGGGCATTGAGTCAAGTCTAACCACCAGGCGTAACTAAACTATGAGAACTGATGTCTCTGGATAACGGGCGCAGTGTGGTCACACGCTGAAATGTTCTGGGTGACACAGCATTTGTTATGGGCGGATGTTTCACTTAGCATCGGGTAATCGTTTTGAAACACATATATATTAGACATTTCATTAAAATAAATAACCAAAAATATTAGTCCGTGTCCGTGAGAGTAGAATAGCTGTCGACTTCCACGGGACGAGATGGATTGGTAGATTCGCAGTGTTTTAAACATTTTTACACAATTTATGGGGGTGGACTATATTCAATAGTGGACTAAGATAGGCTGAAATGATGACGATGATGCAATGCTGTCACTATACTGTTCGTGGGGAATATACATTTTTGATTAACTCTTACCAAAATGACGACGATGGTTCCGTCACCCGTCACGTCGCGTTTCCCGCGGGGGCGAAAAGACAAAATCCTATGGATTTTGGTCTCTGACTAACGCTTATATAGAAAAAAGGCGCGACTGTATGGATGTAAAATATTCATATCGCCCAAAGAAGTTTCACTTCAAACATTTGATGATATTTGTTTTGCGGACCTAATAAGTAAATTCGTTGATTGAAATTTTTTTTTCAGGTATTAAGGCCCTTGCGGAGTCCGTGAATATGGTAGCGAATGGCACTGCACCCAGAATTCAACAATCAGAAAATGGCGCCACTTACGATCCAGCTCTGTTTAAACCGGAAACTCATCGGGTCAGTGTGTTACTTGCATATCGTAATGTTAATTTAGCTTACCCATCGTATAGATCCATTGTGAGACTCTATGTGGCCTGTCCTTGCGTGCTCGCTTACAGCAGCGTTTTATTATACTTTTTTTTTATAGGAGAAAGTAACGAGACGAGCAAAACGTTCACCTGATGGTAACGTCTGCCCATAAAAATGCTGTGTCATCCAGAACAATTCTCAATGACACCACACCACTGCGCCCTACTTACCCTGAGATACCAGTTCTTAATTCCCATATGCCTAGTGATTGCACTAACTCTCAGTGCCCTGCAGACCGTAACACAGTATTGTTTGCACATTACAGCTTTACGGCAGAATAACTGGCCCATTTCTAGACGGATTCCTGTACATGAAATCCACCAGTTAATATAGATGATAGATTCCGAAACTCACTAAAAAGTAAAGCCGTAACTTATGTAATGTTTGCTTCGACTTGAGATCTTAGGGCAATAAACATCAGAGATAGATGATAAAATAAAACTTGATTTTGATAGATTTTTCTGACTACAATAAGGGTGGCAACTCAGCACACCGTCCGCCTGGTGGCAAACAGTCACTACGGTGCATAGACCTCTCGTTGAGATCTATGATACAATATTTCTTTGCCATGCAATTAAGTATAAAGTCCTCCTCATACGAAACATTGCAGAGTCAATTTACGCTGGAATTATGTGTGTCGGACCAACCTAATTTTTTGAGTTGCACAGTAACTCTTATCACTTAAAATAAGAGAGGGAGAGAAGAGAAAGTTAATAGAATTCAATTTAAACGACAATATCCTAATGGTTTTTGGGCTCGCTAGTGGTACCTGACTTCTACGCCGCGGGTCCTGGGTTCGAATCCCAGCCGGAGGCAACATGGGTGCTAAAACACAAATTGTTGGTTTTCGGGTCTCGGTTGTGCTGTGTTTGTCCCCGTGTTTCTGACACTGCATCCTAGCCTACCTCCGATCTTATCGCATCAGCGTTACATCGGGCGCGGGTAGATTGGGACGAGTGAGTGCCTCTGTGTTTGCGCGTACACTTGTGGCACTATAATATCTCCTGCGCAGTTGATGGCTCTCGACATTCGGATTCGGAAGTTGTCGCCGTGGTCGAAATCGGCTAGGAGAACATATAGACAACACCTTTAAGCTCAAATTGTAGTGGTTATAGGAAAATCGGTAATATTAATAGCATTGCTAGTATTCGTTTAAACAAGTATTATGCGTTACTTCGTAGACATCGATCATAGTAAAGGAGAGAAACAAAACTAAGCTTTAGCTGAGATCCGTATGCAAAATTAAAAATGTTGTGTATTACTTAGTTTTTCTAGAACGCCCTAACATTACCTAACATTTGTGATTCGAAGTGTTTCGATTCAAACAAATCCTTTCATCAGTGGAACAGGAGTAGACGAATGACCTGTGTCCAACGGTAAATTATTACTCTGTCCCAGGGTAGTAACTTATAACAAAATATAAATTGCTACAGATCGATTGGTCCAAAGGCGGTCTAGCCTTGCACAACTTCATTCGTGGCCTCGACTCTTCCCCTGGAGCGACCTCTTTCATCAGACCACAGACAAAGGATGGTGTGAACGAAACTAGTGAAGCAAATGTCGAGGTTAAATTCTTCGGCTCATCCCTATGGCAGGCTGAATACGAAACCGAAGGTGATAAATTGGTGATACCAGGCTTAAAAAAACCCGCTGTGATACATGAAGCTGGCTTGTTGATCACGGCTAATGATGGCGTTAAGGTAATATATAAGTTTTTTAATATTTTTGTTTAAATGATTTTTTTAATGATTCTTACATTCTTTACCTTTACATGTCTGTTATTTAAACTTAGCACATTCCGAAAACGTAATTCTGACTATTGAAAATTTGACATAACTGTAAAGTCGTGCTCGAAGGACCACTTTTGTCTTTTTAAACATTCGATCACTTTAACAGCTTCTGCACATTTTTGTTCTAGTTAAATGTCCAACGACTGAAAGTAAATGGCAAAATGATCAGCTCACAAAACTTCTTCAAAAGTAACGAGAATAAAGTATCTCTAGAATTAACTGCAGAAGAAAAACTGTTCGTTGAGGGCGCCCGTGATGTTTGGAAGGCGATACTCCGCATAGATATTGAACAGGACACCGACTTCTTTGGATCCGGGGCGGGATCTATGGATGTAGTCAGACTAGTTGAAGAAGTGAAAGACTTAGGCTAACGTTGAACTACAAAATGAGGACATCTATATGAATACTACATTCGAAGACTTCTGTAACATTGCCATTTTGAAATCTAGGGGAGGTACGGGAAATAAGGAAATAGTGTATGACGGAGTCGAAATTGAAGTGAATAAAATGAAAATCAAATTCCCAACGCAGTTATTTATTAATGGTGAATTCGTAAACGCTGACAGTGGGAAAATGTTGACATTGATTAATCCAACAGACGAATCT
Organism: Luehdorfia chinensis; assembly: GCA_019845155.1. NCBI lineage: Eukaryota > Metazoa > Arthropoda > Insecta > Lepidoptera > Papilionidae > Luehdorfia > Luehdorfia chinensis. Next base: position 6,212,206 of record JAHVAK010000025.1, on the reverse strand, counting down.
GTAATATGTAAAGTACAGAGTGCATCGGCTAACGATGTTGATAAGGCTGTTAAGGGCGGCTAAAGTTGCTTTTGAGGAAGGTGAATGGTCGAAGATCAGTCCCAGGGAAAGGGGGCAACTGTTATTTAAGTGAGTATACGCATATTCTTATTGTATAAAGCTTTTAAAATTTAATGAAGGAATGATATCCGCGGCAGAACTTGAGTGACTGACATAGTCTTAAGGATTAGTAATATACCTCGTAGAACCGATAAATGTTGCGAAAGAAAGGTTTTCGAGTGGCAACCTCGTACCGGCAAACGCAGTGTAGGGCGACCCGTCACTAGATGGATGACCTGAACGGTTTTGTGGGAAGACGATAGATGCAGGTGGTTCAGGACCATGTTTTGTGGCAGTCTATGTGAGAGGCCTATGTTCAGCAGTGGACTTGTGTCTGGGTGAAATAATGATAATGATATAAAATATATGTTTTGAATAATTATCAAGTTGAACACATATATAAAGCTATTTTATGCCCTTGTTCTTAGTTCACGCATGGTAGTTGTTTAAATGGCAAATTATTTTGATTTAAAATCCATTTTAGCCGATAGGTGTTTGGCAGAGTGTAAAAGCACCTACCTCTTTTCCACTTGTCGTAAGAGGCGACTAAGGTATTGTACGGACAGCCTTTATTATATACCATAATATGCAATACTGTCACTGTACTCGTGGGAACGCAACGGAGATTCCGACTTTCTTTCACTCGTACCAAATTGGCGACTACGTGGTTCGCCACCCATCGTCTCGATTTACGCGGAGGCGAAAAGTAGGCTACATATATAGGCTCTACCTACCCCTTTTATGGGAAAAAGGGTGACAATATGTTATGTATGTCAAATCCAATTAAATTATTATTTACTTTAATTCATCTTATGACATATACATAGAAACTTCATTCCATTTGTTTTTTCTAATTAAAACTTAGGATATCTTTCCTATTATTTAACGTACATGCCTACTCGTACATTGAACATTAGACAAAAGAAATTGGGAGTCAATTGTAACACTTAAAATTTTAATGTAACAAATCATTTTTTTTTTTGACATTAGAAACCTTTTTTCAACCACTATGTTTTGTAATAAGTCTTTGTTTTTATGAAATATACTTACTGGACTTATTATCTATAATCTGTGGTAATTACTTTGCAATATCTGTAGTGGTTTTTAAGTCTTATTCATGAAGACAGATATCTATAGTTTACACACATTGAATTTACTTTACAGATTATATTTTTCCAGTTGCATGCTTTTATTACAATCCTTATATTTTTCTCACAGATTAGCAGACCTAATGGAGCAGCACAAGGAGGAACTAGCAACCATAGAGTCAATAGACTCAGGAGCTGTTTACACATTAGCTTTAAAAACGCACATTGGAATGTCCATAGAGACGTGGAGGTATTTCGCTGGCTGGTGTGACAAGATACAAGGGACCACTATACCCATAAGCCATGCAAGACCCAACAGGAATCTGTCGATGACTAAGAAAGAACCAATTGGTGTGTGCGCGTTGATCACACCTTGGAATTATCCATTGATGATGTTGTCATGGAAGATGGCTGCTTGCCTGGCAGCAGGAAACACAGTTGTTATGAAACCTGCAGCGGTATGTTACATCAAATAATAACCCTCTCAACTGAAATTTTAAAAACAGCGTTATTTTTACTTAATTTCAAGCCGCCTCATCACCATCATTTTAGCCTATCACTAGTCCATTCTGAACATTGATTGACCGTAGATTGCCACAAAAGTTTCTAGCTCTCATTGTGGGGGGATTTTGCCATAGTTCCCACGTTTGGCAGGCGGGTTGGCAACAGCAGTTTATTTATTTAGATGTTCCAGGAAGATGCCGCCTAATTTGTTATTTTCTTTTTAAAAAGCTAAGTCCCACACTAGGATTTCTCCTATATGTTGGTTCCGGCTGAAATTCGAACCTGGGACCGCGGCGTAAAAGTCAGGTCTAACCACTATGCCAGGTCGTCAATGGAGTTGATTCATTCGAAGTAACCGCGGTGATGGAAACACACATGTAGCTGTTCCAGCAACCTAGCTCATTTGCAGGATATCTTTACTAATAAAACTGTTTAATGCTTACAATTATAAAGAGGAGACCTGTTTTAGTCAGTTCACTTTAATTAATTTAAATAGACGAATTCTCTTTAAGAACTACAGACGGTAGGATTCCTGTGCAGGAATCCGTCTTGGTAGGTACAACTCCAGGGCCAGTTATTATGCGGTGAAACGGGTGGATAGATCTGGAAAATACGCCAGGTCTATAGAATTGGTTATTTCTTAGTCGAATTTTTCAACACCCAAGGCAAGGAATTGCGTCATACTCTTAAGCTGTCACTACAAAGCAGCGAAATGTCTGGTCCTCCAGAGGCCTGCATCGAGCATTTCCCTCCATCCCATGGTGCTATGATACGTGCTCGGGATTTCTATCCCATCAATTTTGTACAGACACATCTCTCCATCTTTAGGGACGTAGCTTCACAGTTACGACACTTCGCGTTCTCAGCTATCCGGTCAATCCCCTCAATCCCCTCAATTCCCGTATATTTTTTATTGAAGAAAGTGATGAGACGAACACATCTTTCTCCTGATGGTAAATGCAACGTCTGTCTATACCAAATGCTGCGTCACCCAGAACATTTCTGTGTGGCACCACACTTCGCTCTGTCCGGGTGACCCTGAAACATCAGTTCTAAGTCTCATATACAGTAACAATCAGTACCCTTCAAATCGAAACACAAAAATGTTTGCACACTACTGCTTCACGTCAGAATAAGTGACCCTGTGGGGATACCCACCTAGACGAATTCCTGCAGAGGAATCCTACCAGCACTAAATCGTATTCTCGTATTGTTTCCTCTTGTGGTCCGATCTCGCCAGCTCGTTAGCCAGTCCAGTGTTGAATTAAAAGACTGATGAGGAATATTTCCCCAGGTGTGCCCGCTGACGGCGTTGAAGTTCGCCGAGCTGTCAGTGCGCGCCGGCATCCCGCCGGGCGTCATCAACATCCTGCCGGGCAGCGGCACCGTGTGCGGGCAGGCCATGGCCGACCACCCGCTGGTGAGGAAGCTCGGCTTCACTGGCAGCACTGAGATCGGTAAATACATCATCAGTCATCATCATATTAGCAGTACACTTGTCCACTGCTTGACATAGACCTCCCCAATAGATTGGCACAAAAGTTTGTAGCTCTCATTTAGGGGGGATTTTGCCATGCTTGGCGGGACGGATTGGCAACCGCAGTTTATTTGCTGCTGCCCATCTCCTGGTTTTCATTTTCCCTCTGTCGATTCTCTTAAGCGGTAACCACCACACGGTAAACAGCTCACGTTTATAAAAATATTGATATTCTCCTGGCCGATTACGACCACGGCGAACAAGTTTGGAATATTGTCGAGGGCTAATTTTAGAGGTGCTAGCGGCTAGCCGGTGTGTGATCATACATAATTATTTTTTGTAACGTACAAGTCTTTCCCATGGTAAGTGGCGCGCCTGAACTTTGTATTGGAAAATTAATAAATTATCATAGAATTTTCCAATACAAAGTTCAGGTTCAATTTTAAATGCTTACTTACCACGCGCAGTGAGGAAAAACATTGTGAGGAAACCTTAACATGTGAATGTGTTGCCAGTTATTACTTATGGAACCGAGACGTGATCCTTCACTGCAGTCCGCATGAGGTAGATCCAAAGTCGCTCAGCGAGCTATGGAACGAGCTATGCTCGATGTTTCTCTGCGATATGAAATCCGTAACGATGATTTCCGCAGCAGAACTAGAGTAACTGACAACTCTTAGGATTAATAAGCTGAAATGGCAGTGAGCCGGCCATATAGGTCGTAGAACTGATAAACGTTGGTATGGTTGGAGACCTGATTTTGTATCACTTGCGTTTTTATTTAATCTGTGATATAAATGTTTCTTTCTTTCTCGTCTCGTCACTTCCAATAAAAAATATTCATCTGACGTTGACGCATTTTTCATTGTTGTAGGTCAAACTATAATGAAGTCTTGTGCCATTTCCAACATGAAGAAGGTGTCGTTGGAGCTGGGAGGGAAGTCGCCACTCGTTATATTTGAAGACTGCGACCTCGATAAAGCTGTTAGGAATGTATGTTTCATTTCCACTTTTAAAAATGGCCTCAATCTATAAAAATCTTTTTATTTTGTTTAAAGGCTGTTTTCTAGTTATTTCTGCATTTTTTTTCTATTCGTTTGAAAACTTGCTAGGATCGTACATTATACATAACTGATTGTTGTTCCCCAGGGTATGGCCGCCGTATTCTTCAATAAAGGCGAGAATTGCATAGCCGCGGGCCGTCTGTTTGTCGAAGAGACAATACACGACGAGTTTGTGAGACGTGTCCTAGAGGAGACCAAGAAGATTGCAATAGGCGATCCTCTGCACAGAGGAACAGCTCATGGACCGCAGAATCACAAAGCGCATATGGATAAACTTATTGAGGTTTTTATATAAATTGAATTTTTTACTCTGACTGTATATTTAAATTATTTTTAAGAAACGCATCAGTTCTTAAGTCTCCTATGGCATATAGATCATATGCATAGTAGCTATCTTTGAACCTCTGACCTTCTGAACGAAACACAAACGTTTGCACAGTACTGCTTAATGGCAGACGAACTGGCACTGCGGGGGTACATACACGGATAACCGCAAAGTATTTCTATTACCCCTTCCCTTCCCTTCCCTTCTCTATTAGCTTATTTAATGCAAACAAAGATAACAAGCTTGACCCGTGCGAATATTTCACACAGTATCGTGATCATGATCAGATGGCGCCATCAACCTCAATTAAGGAATGTCAACAACTCCTACCGAATATCAGTCGTGCATGTTAGTTGGACAGATTGTCAACAGATGGCGCTTAGTACAATTAAATTAATTAATTCAATCTTTTAATATGTTTTTAATACTAAAACATTAACCTTAAGACATCTACTTATTTTTCGTCATTAGAGGGAATAATAATCTTCGAAATGGCGTATCAAACATTATTTTGATACAGAATTACGGGAGATAGTTCAACCTGATAAAAACCAACTTTTAGAAATAATATAGATAGATTATTATTGCCAGCAATTGTGCCCTATAGTTCTCAAATATTCTACACCTGTTTCTTTTGTACAGTTTTGCGAGCGTGGAGTGAAAGAAGGCGCCAAGTTAGTATACGGCGGGAAACGCGTAGATCGCAAGGGCTTTTTCTTCATGCCGACAATCTTCACCGACGTCACCGACAACATGTTCGTCGCGCAGGAGGAGTCGTTTGGACCGATCATGATTATCAGCAAGTTCAGCAGCAAGTGAGTATGCCCCAAAATCTGCCACCCTTCACACCGTTACAGACCTGCCAGTCGATAGAAAAATCGCTAAGAAACGTTGCTAGAACCCACGATGCAGGAGAAATCCATTAAAGGGCATAGTTCTTTTTAGAGAAAAGAAAATAAATAAAAGGAACTCTTATTTTTGTCATAATTTTTTTTAACAATATCTATATTTATTTGTTATTTTATAGGTGGATTTTGCCATAGTTGCCACGCTTGGCAAGCGGATCAACAACCGCAGTTTATTCATTCAGTTGTTCCAGGAAGATGCTGCTGCCCATCTCCTGGTTTTAATTTTCCCTTTGTCGACTTTTACGATACCCACAGGATGGGATGGGGTGCTAGATTCTCTTAAGCCACACGCCCCCCCCGCTCATTTGCACTCATTGCCTCCACCACCCCCTTAGTTGCACCTGTTACCACTGACTTCCCCCAGTTGCCCCATTGTCCCATCTCCCCTAAGTTACACCTATTGCCCTCACCATCCCCCTCTGTTGCACCAAATGCCGTCCTTGCTCCTCAGTGGCACCCGTTGCCCCCCTCGCTCCTCAGTTGCACCCATTGACGCCCATTGACGTTGTGAACCTTCCCGCAGGAGCATGGACGACGTGATCCGACGCGCGAACGCGAGCGAGTACGGGCTCGCGAGCGGCGTGTTCACACGCGACGTGTCGCGAGCGCTCGCGTTCGCGGAGCGCGTCGACGCGGGCACCGTCTTCGTCAACACGTACAACAAGACGGACGTCGCCGCGCCGTTCGGTGGCTTTAAGCAGTCCGGCTTCGGGAAGGACCTGGGTAACTACACACAATCTCACCTTTTCCCCGTAAAGGGGTAGGCAGAGACCACAGCCGTAGCCCACTTATCGCCCCCGCGATAAAGTGACAAAACGAGTAAAACGTTCACCTGGCAAATGACACCAAGCAATACTATGGTCACTCAGAACACTTCTGTGTGACACGACACTGCAACCTGTCATCATCGCTCGCGCACCCTGACACTTCAGATCTTAAGTCTCAAGTGCCAGATAATTACACTTCCTCTCAGTGCCCTTCAGACCGAAATACAGTAATGTTTGAACAATACTGCTTCACGGCAGAATAACTGACCCTGGATAGAAACCTACCAAGACGGATATCTCCATAGTAATCATGCCACCAGTATACGTGACGGTTGACGAGCTGAGCCGCCGCCATTTTGGTACGAGTCAATACATTTTGGGTACGAGTCAATCGAGAGTAATTTGATGTATATAACACTAGCGCCATCAAATGAGTGGATAGAGAACTAAATAGTTTGAGATGCCGCATGTGCCAAGAATCAAAGAATCAGAGTGGGATGGAAATTTAATATTCGCGCAAGCGTACATCCATACTTAATATTATAAATGCGTAACTCTCTGTTCGTCTGTGTATTTGTTACCTTTTCATGGTTCAACCGCTGAACCGATCGTGACGAAATTTGACACAAAGCTTGCATCCTGGAGACGGACATGCGATACTTTTTACCGGAAAATCATAAAGTTCCACTGGATATATCCACATGGACGAGGTCGCGAAGATCAGCTAGTTCTTTGTATTTAGTGCATATCCAATCAGTTGGCGGCGCTGTATAAAATCTATCACTAACTTTAAGCTAAAATTGTAGTGGTTATAGGAAAATCGGTAATATTAATAGCATTGCTAGTATTCTTTTAAAAAGTATTATGCGTTACTTCGCAGACATCGATCATAGTAAAGGAGAGAAACAAAACTATTTTGCTAAGATCCGTATAAAAAGTAAAGTAAAGTTTCAGCCTATAAATGTCCCACTGCTGAGCACAGGCATCCTCTCATTACTATGACTATGAGATTTAAAGCGAGCGCCTAGCCCCTGAGCTACCACGGCTCATGTGGCGGCGCTGTGTTGCACCCTAAATATAGTGCGCTAATTCATAGCCATAAGGATCCTCTATCCAGTTACACAGAGATCAGTGTAGAATAGATGCCTCATTTTGCCAGATGTAAATTATGTAAATTGGTACTGCATTACTGTGTTTCGGTCTGAATCGCACTGAGAGCTAGTGTAATCGCTGGGCACATGAGACCTAAGAACTGAAGTCGCAGTGCGGAGCCACACAGAAATATTACAACTTCTGTTATGGGCAGACGTTGCACTTACCATCAGGTGAACGTATTGCTCGTCTCGTGTCTTTATCCAATCTCCTATTTACCTCAGTCCTCCAAGCGATTACGGCAATTCAACATCAAAAACTAAAACAAAAACTCCCTTGTACTGCAGCTGTGAAGATCCTTAAGATAATAACATAGTCATGAAATTATTGTATTGTCACTGGCCCTTAATATGTGCAAAATTTTAATTTATTTAGACGTCTGGAAATTGGAGTGAATTGAATTAAAACATTTTATTGTTACATTTTTTAATACATACATAAATACATCCACACATGAATACATCCATTAATAAATACATACATACATACATACATACATACATACAGGTCAATCTAAATAGTGTGTTAAAAATGTTTATTGTTACAGGTCAAGAAGCGCTGAACGAATACCTCAAGACAAAGTGCATTACTATAGAATACTAGATTCCCTCTGTTTGTTATTGTCCTTTGTTATTGTTGTATGGTTATTACTAACTAAATGGAACACACTGTTTAAAAATATTGTTGTATATATAAACTGAACATGAACCGCTGATATAACTGTATGACTGAATCAAATTGTTATTTGAATAAATTGTTTATTTTAAATAGTTGTTACACATTTATTTATCTCTGCTAAGTTGTTGTTAATATTAGTTATTCTATTTTTAAACGACTTCAAAAAAGGTGGTATTTCAATTGGAATGACTATATTTTTTGTGTGTATATTACGCTATATCATCGCCAATTGTGAACCGATTTCAATGATTAGTCGAATTGGTGATACTCGAGGTTGGTCCAATGTAAAGATGATGATGGGATAGATGACAAAATCATGAAACTCTTAAATTTGTATAACTGGTGGTGAGATTCCTATGCAGGAATCCGTCTAGGTAGGTACCACCCCAGGCCAGTTGTTCTGCCGTGAAGCAGTAGTGTGCAAACATTACTGTGTTGCGGTATGAACGGCACTGGGAGCTGGTGTAATCTCTGGGCATATGAAGACTAAAGAACTGTTGTTGCGGAAAATCAAAGAGTGTCCCCTTTGGGAGTCGAGTGTACCCGCGGTATTTATAAAAAAAAACTAAATCCACGCGGATTTAGTCGCGGGCTTCAGCCCGTCATTACACTATATACTATGAATACGTCTTGCAACGCTAGGCGACGATAGTTTACATGGAATTTGCTGTAATTCGTTTAGTAAGTACAGTAAACTAGATAGTAGGTTACTGTACTTACGTATGATCGGTAAAGAGAATACCTTTCAGTAAGTTTGTGGTAAGTAAATACGGTTACCATGTTTTGTGCTGAACGAGTTCCGTAGGTGTAGTAACAAAATGTTTGACGTTTCGAAAAATAAGGCATAGGAATAGTTAACATCCTTTTGTGTAAACTGCCGAGCGAAAACCACGCGGCAACTAAGGTCAATAACCTCTATGTGAGTAAATCTGTTAAGTAGGCCTATATTCATGAGTTTTAACACGGAGAGAACAGGTGGAGATTAATTAATGATAAATATTATTTAATAAAAAAAACTCATCTTCTGCGCAGCAGATCCAAACATGCTTTTTTTTGGATATTGACGAGACGAGCAAAACGTTCACCCAATGGTAAGAACAACGTCTGCCTATAACAAATGCTCTCTCTAGATCCGCTGTGTCCCTTAATCCATTGAAGGGTTAGAATAGAATAAAATAGAATAAATTTTTATTTAATATAGATTATTTACATAATACTTATTGAAAGTATTTTTAACCTAAGTACTTTTTAAGTTTTTTTTAAACTAAGTACACTGGTTCGCGAAAAATGTCTCTGTCCTGGGAAGAACCAGTAAGAAACCCAGCGGGCTTTTTTTAGTCATTTTTAAAATAATGTACAATAACAGCAGTATTATAAAGATGTAGAAATGGCTTTGCGGCGATCACCTCATTCCCAGGGGTTATCATCATCTATGTATTCTTTAATATTCTAATAACCCTTTTTATGAAGTCTTTGTTTAATATAAAATTTGCATTTTGATTGAAGGACTTTTAGCACTTTCTGGAATTTTGTTGTGAAAACGTATACATTGCCCCATAAAAGAGTTACTGACTCTGTTAAGTCGGGTAACTGGCATAATTAATTTGTGCTTGTTATTTTGTTGAATTTACATACCTCATTTAATCGTTGGTAGCATTCATGTATTAGCTCTGAATTCACATTGCTGTCTAGGGCCATTAGTATGGCCATGCTGTCCGAGAGTATTCTCATAGATTGATCTTTAACTTTCCTGGCTGCCATGGCCGATACCGCTTCGATAATGCATACACTGTGTTTGAATCAGAGTTGTGTAAACCAAGTGATGTACATATTCAAATGTTTAGGTCCTCTGAGAAGGTTCCAGAACCGGTACCTGTCTCTGTTTTGGAGCCATCTGTGAAGATCCTGAGTTCTCGTGGATTAAGTCCTTCAGTGCGAAAAAAAAGTAAAGTAAAGTAACAGCCTATAAATGTCCCACTGCCAAGCACAGACCTCCTCTCATTTCTGAGAGGGTTTTGGAGCTGCGAATAGTCCGCCACGCTGCTCCAATGCGGGTTGGCGGACTTCAAATATCGCTTCGTAATCGCTTTTACCTGGTTTAGGAATGAAGATTACCTTCACTTCCCTCCACCCTTTTGGGACGTACCTATGTGCCAGGCATGCTCGCATGATAACGGCTAGTATTTTAATTAACAAGTGTCCTCCCCACTGAAGGAGAGCAGGGAAGATTCCATCAGGTCCAGCCGCCTTGTATGGGTGAAAATTGCGTATGGCCCATTGGAGTTTATCCTCTGTTACTATGCGTTGAGCTTAGTTCCAGACATAGTTGTTTAGGACTGTTTTTTCCTCTTGCCAGTCTATATCCTGAACTAGTCTACACCCCGGGAGGTGATTCTAGCAGGATTTGTTGTGCTTCAGCTGGCGATGTGGTGTATGTATTATCGGGTTTGTGGAGCGTGTTAGGCCCTGAGGTGGTTTTTTGGGCCAGGACTTTCCTTACCCGATTAGCTTGTTCACAGATTTCTATTTTACTGCAGAATTTGCGCCATCCGACAGTTCGTCGATACCTGATGCATTTTTTATACTCGGACTTAGCGTTTTTATATAAGTCCCAGTCTACATCAGTTGATGTGTTCATTGCCCTATTTAGGGCTTTCCGGATCCTCCTACGCTTCCGCTCTAGTTCATTACCTCACCAGGATTCTTTACTAGGCTTCGTAGCAGGATTGGTCATTGGACAAGCGTTGTGGTAGCTTTCTAACATATTAGTGGTTAGACTTGTTACCTGTTCCTCTATACATGTTGTATCCTCCAGTCTGTCTGTAATTTGGACCTCCGCAAGTCTGCGGATAAGAGTATTTTTTTATTTGGCCCGATCAGTCAGGCACCCGCCCGTCAGGCGGGTCTTGGGAGTGTTGATGCAATATTGACCTGTAATTCAAATAGAATAATCCACCTGTGGTTAGAGCACGAAGCCTCATTGGACACATGCCATCCATGGATGAGTTCGGCCGCACCTTCGGTGGCGAGTGTTAGATCAATAATTGTGCGACTTCGTCTTGTTATGAATGTTGGTTAAGAACCTACATTAATCAATGAAAGGTTTGTAGTAAATAAATATTCAACTAGGGTCTTTCCTCTGTCGTTGATTGTATCCATCCCCCAGAGTGGGTAATGCAGTACTTAATTGAGTCAGTTCCGATGTCGACCTACAGTCCAGTCCGCTCGCAGTGATTTACTAGCCTGGTGAGGTCGTATGGAGGTGGTGCGTCAGCCTCCGGCATATATACCCAGGCGATGACCACATTCGGTTCCTTTTCGTGTTGGATCCTTATGACATACAGGTCCCTGGAATAGAAATCTGTTAAATGTTGTGCTTTTATGTTGCTATGTCTAACAATGAATCGCAACTGCGTTTAGCTATTGAAAATATTTACATCTAAAAAGCAATCAAAGCGATACTTGGTTAACGAATTAGGAGCAGAACATAGTCATATTCTCTTTACGATTCTTCGTTTTTACTATTAGTATTATCTTTAAGAACTTATTTATAGGTACAAGTAAAAGGTCACAACACTATCTTTAGGAATTATTAAATGAACCGTGTGGTCACGGGACGTCTGAAAACTAGTACTTACTCTTTGAGTACTGCTTTTTAATCATAACATGTCGCATTTGACACACAGTGACAGTGTGCAGTCGCCCACCCGCCTGCTAATCGTGGTGATCTTCCCTTAGGAGAGACCTATTTTTTTTTATTGTATAAAGTGATGAAACGAGCAAAACGTTCACCTGATGGTAAGTGCAACGTCTGCCCGTAACAAATGCTGTGTCACCCTGAATATTTCTGTGTGACACCTGTGCCCATCACCCTGAGACATCAGTTCTTAAGTCTCATATGCCCTGTGATTACGCTAGCTCACAGTGCCCTTCAAACCGAAACACAGTAATGTTTGCACACTACTGCTTCACGGCAGAATAACTGGCCCTGGGGTGGTACCTACCTAGACAGATTCCTGCATAGGAATCCTATGTCCAGCTGTGGACTATAAACATGCGTGTAATGATATTTAAAAACTTATTTTTAGTTATATGTCTAATAATAAATTAAACGTTTAAACAAAATACTAATATTTATAATAGCAAATATAAAATATATTTTATACGGACTCAATACAAAGTAAAAAGGTTAAAACATGTTTTCAACATTTTAATGTCAATGTGACATATAAAACGTCATACGTCGGATTACAATCCAGGAACTTTTCTATTGCTATTGTCTTCAAACGTTATAAGCAGAAATATAAAAAATAATGAGTAAAGCAAAAATTCCAATACGGGATATTTCACCCATTCTTCAAGCCGTGAGAAACTTTCTTTTAGGGGTACGAACTGTTTGTGATATTTTTAGTATTATGTAATCAGGTAATTTGTTATTGATTATTTTGGTACATACTGTTGTATTTTTATAGAGAAATCATACGAAAGCTTTACGGTTCGAGCCTATGTTGTCAGCTAGAAGTCAACCTCCTCCTGAAATTCCAGATGGAGTGTCGCACAAGTATGTTTTTAGGATACATCTTTATGTATAATATATTTACTTTTAACTTTACTCAATGCTCAATAAATGTGTAAACAAACATTGGTAATATCTTTTTGAAACTATCCTAATAAATGTTATTAATTTGTATTTTATGTAGTAATAGAATTTTAATAAACTGGTTGCTGGAAAAATCTATATATTTTAATTTTTTATAAAGTCTAAGCCATTTTAAATGTTTGTTTACATTGGTTTCATATAAAACCTAGGATTTCTTCTATATAATTCTATGCTTTTAGAATCCTAAGTCCTCCTAAATCTTATGTTTTCCTTTTTAAAAAAATAAATATTGAATATAGTATGGCTATGGTATAGGCCTTAGGTATTTCTTATTTTCTAACAAATAAGTACAAAAACTTCACTTGAGGTCAATGATGAAATTTCCTATCTAAAATAATTATTTATTGGTATAAAAAAAGTAAATACATATCAATGAATTAAGTCAATAAGTCACTGCAGGGCCAGTTATTCTGCTGTGAAGCAGTAGTGTGGAAACATTACTGTGTTTCAGTCTGATCATGAACTATCAATAAAAAATACCAATGAAAAAAGTAGCACCTATGCTATTCTTGAATATTGACCCAGACATGTGTTACATGTTCATTGCAATTAAAACACAAAACTAGAATTCATACATAAATAGAGTCACGCCATTTCCCATTGGGGTAGGCAGAGACTTCATCTTCCCACTTGCTATGATCCTGACACACATCTTTTGCTTCATCTACTTCATACAAGCTCGTCAGTTGAAGGTACTTTTGGTGTGCCCTTTCCTTAAAACAATTTCGATCTGATTGTGATATGTTCGCCTATTTCAACCCTCACCAACTTCACCAACACCCATTCACACTCACCTCATAGATCTGTTTTGTCAATATTCTTTCATCCATCCTCTCTACATATCCAAACCATCTAAGCATCTTTCTCTATCTTTGTCACTACATATCTTTTATCACACCACAACATTCCTTATTATGCAGTTCCTCACTTTGTCCTGCTATACTTCTCAAACTTTTCATTTCCACAGCATTAAACTTACATTCATGCATCTTCAGCCAGCATTGGTAAGTGTGGGGACCAGTACAACTCTATGTACAGCCAGTTGTGCCTTTTTAGATACATTTTGGCTACACACAAAGTTATGCAGGGCTGAAAACACTTGATTTCCTACCAACACTGTTCAAACAATATCATCGTCATACTTTCTGTCTCTTGAAAACTTTGAGCTCTCACTCTTTCAAGCAATTTTCTATAAATAGCTTAAATAGCCACTGTGAAGATTCACAGCCCTGTCTAACACCTTTTTCAACAAATTTTTACAAGCATTGCAGTCTTTTTAGAATTCAGTATATGGAGCCAGTGTATTACATCAACTAACTCTATTTTCACACAATATTAAGTAAAGGTGTTTTCATCACCACAATATTCTTGCTGTCCTTGTCACTTAACTGTACCAGACTTCTTACTTTTCAGTCTAATTTTAACCTACAATTCATACCATCACATACATAAAAACAAACATAAATTAATTTTGTATTTTTTTTAAATATAATTATTGTAGCTAAATTATAATATTCAGTATTTTCTAGACACGCTCACAACTATTACTACTCCCGTGATGGGAGAAGAGAAGTAAAACCACCACTTGATCTTACACAACAGTTACTTACGGATGGTGCTGAAAAAGGGTGAGATCATGCTTTTTTTATTTCCATTTATTTGTTAGCATTTCTTGATTATGTATTTAACTAGTAAGATATCATATAAGAGGGGTAACTGATAGTAATCTACTTTGTTAAGATAAAGATTTGAAAATACTGGCCACTATGCTGTAATATTCATTATTTATATATATTAAAACAAGAATCTGTTAATTTTAATCTCTCACAACTCGTGCTCACGGACGGTCACTCGGCGGCCGTCTGTCGTAGAGTCTATTACGCTTGATAATGCCTCGTTTTGGGGCGAAACACGTGTCGTGTTCTCGACTTCAGTGGTGTATATTATCTAGTGGTGGTATTGTAGTGGTTGGTGGAGGGTACCTGGTGGCGGTTCCTGGTGGCGGTGTTAGTTTGCTTGTGCACGCTACTGAGGGAGGGCGGGTGGTGCACTTCAAAAAACTAGGTAATATACACCATTTTTATATTTTGCATGCGGATCTTAGCAAAGTAACTTACTTTTATTCATTAAAAATCACCTTCTCAGTTTACATATCTGTATATCTAATGTAATTTCTTTTCCAGGGCTCCTAGAGAAGCTACGATTTCACTTCCAAAGCCTGGAAAAGTCCACCATTGGGATCAGCATTACTAGATTAATTAGACTATGGTCAGGCAATTTGAAATGAAAAATAATTCTTAAATATAGCGTCTGTTAAACAGTTTCGCCTACTATCACCATACCTACTATTCACATTCCCACACAACCAACTAGCATTACAATTGCGTTTTTAATTTATTTTCTATACATACAATGTTATGGAGGTGTTAGGATTTCTATGCAGGAATCCGTCTAGGCAGGTATCACCCCAGGCCAATTATTCTGTCGTAAAGCAGTAGTGTGCAAACATTACTGGCTGATTCTCATATCACACATGAAAAAGTCTAATTTTGAGAATATTTTTTTTTACATTAAATTATTAGGAGTTATAGATTTTAAAATAGAGTAAATTAATCGTAGTGTGTTGTACTAGTATTAATTTCTTCATAGAAAAGCTACCAAAAATAATTATTCGTAATACAATAATATTGTTTAGCTACCTGTAGGACTACACAGAAATTGATTGACAATTGGCTTAACTTTACCAGTTTACTTTAGTACATAACATTTTAATTTCGTGTTTTAGTTAAAAAAAACTTTGGGACCTTGATGTCAATTCTAAGGACTGGACAGTGATGTCCATAATCTTAAAATTGAAATGTAATAATTTTTATAGGAATCTTACAAAAATTTACTGAGTAAAAAAACATCTTGCAAAAAATTCTAATCAGTATAACATAATCATCATTTATTGAGAAAATTCTGTTAGAGCACTGCTTTGTAATCGTAAAAGATGATATTCGAGTAAGTCAATTAACAAATTAAGAACAGTTAATATTGAACTAAGTGAATTGAAGCTATGACGAAGTAGGAGACTAATATTTTCGCTTGCCTTTATTTGAAGTTGTCACTGGGGTGCTGTTAGATGTTGACGGCTCGGCTTGGGAAATTACCGTAGAATCAAGAAGATCTTCGAAATCCTTGGCAATATTATGAGATGAGATATTATAAGCTTTAACACTTGGAATAACAATAGATCTGCAGATCACATCTGAAATCCCTGTTAAAGTTCCCAGTCTATAGAAGCGTCCTCTACTCCCATTCCTTCTCTGTACAAGCAGTAAGACTGTGGAATTCGCTCCCCTTTACAATTCGTGAGACTAAAACAGTGTCATTATTTAAAAAACGAGTTAAAGAGCACTACCTCTCCCTTTTGCCACTTTAGTGTATATGTGTATATGTATGAGTATGTATGTATGTATGTATGTAAGTATATATGTCGGCGCACGTGCATTAGAAGTCATTCGACGATCACGTCAGCGATGTGACGTCAGTACTCGCTCCCCACCGCTCTAAAAGTTTACACGGTTTAAAAGGCCTCGCTCGGCGGCCGACGGGGGCATTCGTTGTGCGACTCTCGAAGCGTATAAATGTTGGACTTTGTTTATTTTCTTGCGTAAATTAATTGATTTAGTGCAGCGTGTTATTTTGATTATAATAAGGATAATAAGTAATGCTGGTGGCTTTACGAGCCCTGTTCCGCCTCCTCTTACATCAGAAGTGGGATGTGAGTTTCACTGGCCTACAATGTTGAGAGATGCTAATGGACAATGACAACAACCTGGTGAGACGTACAATTTTTATTTTGTTCTCTTGTCAAGCAATCTGTGAGTTGTAGCTTCACAGGTGTTCGTTTTGCTCGTGTCGTCGCTTTATTCGATAAAGTGTTAATGTGTGACTATGTTTAAACGATTCGAACGAATTAAGCATTGGAAAGAGTTTCCCATGTCACATATTTTTATCCATTTCATGTGTTATATTCTCGATTAGTTTTAAAGATCAGGTTGCTCTAATTTTGTGTGCAGGCTTTGGAGCCATTATTGAATCGGAACAGAGGATTTTAAAAGTACACTTTTATTAGGTCATTCAGTTTTTAATAAGTCCGAAGAATTTAGTTTTTGGGAGTACCCATGTGAATTTAGTTTTGGAAGTACCCACGTGGTTCCTTTTTTTTTTAAATTGTTTTTCTTGATAAAGTCTCCGATAGTTTGTGTATTTTTCGTGTTACAGCAGCAGAGGTTTTGAAAAGTTTTTAAACCAATACCGTTTATGTTGTAGTAAGTCTGTTCGAGTAAGGAATTATACTTAATCGCGGAGATTAAACAGGAGGCTTTTAAAACATGTGCATAAGATAGGCATAAGCAGTCCTCCATAACCCTATAGTTTGTAGTTGTTTGGTTTGAAAAACAGTGGCGATGGAAAGTTTATTTCTACAGTTTCAGTGTAGTAGCTGGCTTCCGAGACAGGTTAATTGTTTTTCTTAATTAAAATAAATTCGGTGGGTAATCTTGGAATTTGAAAAAAAAAAAAGAAAAAAAAAAGACATAAGATGTCGTGAAATAAAGATAGTCCAAGCTTTCATTAGGGCCACCCAATGTTCTAATGTTTTGTTGAAGTTACAGTTGACTGACAATGCGACGGAGCGGATTATTGCATGTCGCCGATATTGTCACCGATTTTGAGAAGGTCTCGCCGTGGATCTTTCGCGGAACTCTGCGAATTGATGGCGCGGTGGAGTAACTCAAACTCTTCCTTTTCGTTGACTGCCAACGACTTCCAGCCGCCTTTGCTAATGCAGTATTTAATTTTGAATCATAATGTTTGCAGTGTTTCTTTGGTATACGAAGCGGGTGTCTATGTTGCTGTGCTGGGAATTCTGCGGGAACATTATAACAGTCGTGTCTAGTTGCAATAGGAGTAAAAAAAAACCAGTACAAAATCAGCAGTTTCAGGCTTTAGTTGATAGTGGTGCTGACTGCTCATTGGTTAGAGAATCAACA
Source organism: Luehdorfia chinensis (assembly GCA_019845155.1). NCBI lineage: Eukaryota > Metazoa > Arthropoda > Insecta > Lepidoptera > Papilionidae > Luehdorfia > Luehdorfia chinensis. Next base: position 6,194,445 of record JAHVAK010000025.1, on the reverse strand, counting down.
GCTGCTGAACATTATAGACGAAAACAACTAGCAAGTAAATTCAGAAAGTGAAAATGAGAGGTTGTGATGGGAAGAATGACCGAGCAGTCTGAAAAAGATAAATGGGTATGATAGTTGGAAAGTCAAAGTAAAATGAGATACGCCGAATCAATTGACGTGGTCGTGGCCGGAAAGTTTGTCATGAGCATTTACATAGTGCCCTAAATTTACAATACGAAGTAACGTAGCCGTATCGGTGACGAATAAAGAGATTAGTTACGAGAAATGCACAAAAGAAAATAATTGTGTAGATTGAAGCTTAGCAGGTATTGCAGGTACAGTTTCTTATAGTTTTGAGGTGAGTATCGACGTTGAAATACCAATATGAGTGTCGAGACTCTATGAGTATTGATGATGACGTTTTTAAATTTTGAGGTGAGCATCGATGTTGAAAGGCAAATATGAGTGTCGAGACTCTGAGGCTATGATGGCGTTGAGGCTATGATGGCGTTGAGGCTATGATGGCGTTGAGGCTATGATGGCGTTGAGGCTATGGTGGCGTTGAGGCTATGATGAGCGTTGAGGCTCATGAGCGTTGAGGCTCTAAAATTGTGTTCATGTATAACTTCCTAGCGCCGAGGCTAAGAAGTTGACATGTTATCATTTGACGAAACCTAACATACGAGAACTATTTCAGATTAAAATTAACGGCGCAGGGACGCGCCTATCGTCAGCATGGCCGTGTCGGCGCACGTGCATTAGAAGTCATTCGACGATCACGTCAGCGATGTGACGTCAGTACTCGCTCCCCACCGCTCTAAAAGTTTACACGGTTTAAAAGGCCTCGCTCGGCGGCCGACGGGGGCATTCGTTGTGCGACTCTCGAAGCGTATAAATGTTGGACTTTGTTTATTTTCTTGCGTAAATTAATTGATTTAGTGCAGCGTGTTATTTTGATTATAATAAGGATAATAAGTAATGCTGGTGGCTTTACGAGCCCTGTTCCGCCTCCTCTTACATATATGTATATAAATGTGGTTATGTCAGTGTGTTTGTATATGTATATATATTTTGTGATTTTATAATATTCTTTTTTTTCTGTTTTTTTTTTATCAAAAGTGCACATCGACTCTGCTTCTCTTTAGGGATATCCAGTAACAGGCCTGCTGGAAGAAATTTCATCAAGCAAAATTTTTTTTTCAAGCAGTGCCTTTGTACTAATTTACTATCTTTGTAATTTCTACTGTAATTTTTATGTGTACATAAACAGTAAAATAAAATAAATAAATAGATTTCGGGGAGAGACGGCGTTTTTTAACGCATGAAGGTCTTCAACAATCATCAGAAAGAATAGTGATTTTTTCGAATCAGTTTCCCATGTATACAAGGGCTGGATACACACATACATGTGAAGCAACTCAAATGACGAACAGCCATGCTTGGTGCATCAGAATCCCACAGAACCTGGTGAACGTTCAATGTTCCTTTAAAAGTGGGAATATAAGGTGGAATCAACGCTTGAAGTCTTGATGACTGCTTCGTCTATTACCTCTGTCTGGATATTAATATTAATTTTGCGCAGTGCAGTTAAGAAATCGGTAAAACTTACAATATTAAGACCATACTTGACTAGGCGATCAACAGCGGTCTTTACAGTCCCTCCTACACCTTCTGGGGCATTTTTGCCAAGGCTTGACGTTGTATAATTCCATGTTACAGTTTCTAGCTCATCAAAGTCATCGCGCAATTTGGAAATAATATAAAAAATAAATTTGTTACGGTTCTGACTTGATGGTCCATCAGATTTAAAATTAACTGTATTAACGAGCCGAGATTTTTTTTTGATGTAGTGAAGTAAGGGTATCAAATGAGCCCAGATGGCGGGAGCGGAGTGATTTAGAGATTCGCTGACTGTGCAAAAACAACGAGGTATATAACACGTATATGTATTATAACACCAGTTTCCGTGTCACTCATATAAAGAACTGATGTGTGTAAGCTGACCTGCTGCCGACTGCCTCCAAAATGAAGTGATTGTACCTATTGGGCGTATTTAAGACTGTAATTTTCACTCCAGTCACAATGGATGATTGCCTCAGACATTTTCACATGAGATTTAATTTCTTTAATGCTATTATTTTGCGCAATCATATTTCCGATGTGTGACAGATGTTTCGGCATTATATCTTCTAATTTCTGTATTACATCACGGGGTTTGGTTGTTATCTTTGCTTTTGAAGAGAATGTCTTTCCATATTTTCTTTTTATGTTCCACTCAAAGTAGGAAACATTTTTCAAATTGTCGAACTCCAGATAGTCAATTCTCCGGTCCCTGCACACTTCACATGATCGCTGTAAGCAATTTACATCAAAATCATTACAGCACAAAGTTTTTGCTATAACGCTCGGGTTGTGTTCTTTAATAATATTTTCTCTATTTAAAGCAGTGATTAGCAATTCCATGTTCGCGTGAATCTTACACATACAAGTGTCCCTTCGTTTCTGTGGACAGCAAACCCAAAAAGGCCTGTTACGACAGAAGGTTGCATAGCTTACATTTATCTCTGGATAAACGATTTTAAATCGTCTAAATAAGTACTGACTCCAGACTTTTTAACGAATTGATTTTTGCCAGGAGCGATATAGCTACCTAAGTCGCATTCATAGAATTCCCTAATAGTAACTAATATACGTTTGTTTTTTTGCTTTATAACAACGTCCTGTGATTCTGGCGGTTCATTTGGGTTTTCAGTCTTATTTTGTTTCTGTATCTCGTTATCCTTTACTTTTTGAAGTAATTTGTCGTTTAGTTTTTGATCGTTATTATTCTTTACTGATAGTTTTTTCAATAATATTTGTTTTTCTTTCCGGAGTAAAAGAATCGTTCGTTTCAATTTTTGATTTTCTTTTTTCATTTTATATCGCAGCTTTCTAATTTTTGTAGTGTAATTACAAGTTGGAGTATTAAACTAAAACTGTTTATAAGTAAGAAAAACTAGGTATTTATTGTATTTAGAGCGTAGAAGAATAATTTTAATAAGCTTTTTAAATGTCAACCGTTTAGTTGTCAGTACCACACAGAACAAATTGTTGTCACTATAATTTCATTCAATACTCTCACCAAATTATAGCAGCACTATATATATAATATATATAAACAATGTCTATTCTTTACATGTACAAAGACCAATAATATTTCTTAGATACACAAATCTATCACGTGACAATGCCTTTGTAAATATATCAAGCTTGGGATTCACGGGGTCATTGTCACCGCGCTCTATACAACACCACAGGTCTTCGTGCTGGAGATACGTTTGCACTGCAAATCTCCATGTATTATAGTTGTCTCGTCCAACTAACTTTTCAATCAGTGCCATAGTAGATGTGCTACTCGAAGACATTTTAGTTTTTTTATTAACTTGTACCGTCACAAAATTCGTTAGAATGTTCGCGAAGTTAAATTTTACGTTGTGATTTAAAACAGTTAGGTTTACGTATTTCAGATAGATTAGCGGCCTGGGCCCATAACCTATTAAACTAAAACTGTTTATAAGTAAGAAAAACTAGGTATTTATTGTATTTAGAGCGTAGAAGAATAATTTTAATAAGCTTTTTAAATGTCAACCGTTTAGTTGTCAGTACCACACAGAACAAATTGTTGTCACTATAATTTCATTCAATATGGAGAAACTATTGAATTAGTCATAGATGACGTTAAAAGGGGGTTCGGACATAACGGGTCTATTTCTAATGTTTTCTAAATTTTCTTCGACAAAAACTTTCTGTATCTCTTTATATTTTCGTTTCCTGTCCAAATATTTTTTTGTATTTTCACGCCATTTGGCACGTTGCTGGTTTTGGTCTCGACGTGTCATGTCATTAATTGACAGCCTAATGTTTTTTTTCTTTTTGCCCTAAATATTTATTTTTATCTTTTTCTTTTTGTTTTTGATAAGCCTCTGGGTCGGTTTTGATGCGAGCATATCGTTCTCTTTGATAAATTCTTTGTGCTTCTCGTCGTTCTTCGGTTGTCTTACACGTCTTAGGCATTGTCAACCATAAGAAAAAATGTTTTGATGAAATCACAAGTTTTTTAAACTACCATAAGTAAGTTCATAAAACAAATTTTCTTATATGTCAAATACAATATAAATTAATTTATTACAACAAAATAACTTGCGGATCTTTTTAAAGGCCTTAATTACAACACATTGTTATGTACATACTTGATTTATTATAATATTAATCTAATTTCTCTTCGAAAATATCAATCAAGTAGTGAAATGTTTTTTTAAGTTTAATTTCCATTAAGAGAGACCGAAACTTAATAACTTAAATAAATCAAGGGGGCGAAGGTAGTCAAGACATTATTTTTCACTAAAAATACGTTAAAAGAAGTGTATGAAACAACACATAGTCATTAAACAATTTAAAAATCATTCCCCTCAAAATAATTTCATTCTCCTATCGATGGAAAAAGGGAATGAATTTATTTATAAAAAACGACGCAAACTCGCTAATTATATAAAACAAGTGTAAAAAAAAATCTGTATCTAATATATAATATTTGGTGACTAATTGGAATATATTAAAACAAATGTAATAATGAATACATTACCAAGTTGCGAGACACTCCGGGAATGAAAATTTTTAGAACAAAATTTCTCTCTACTTAACAAATTAATAATTGTGCTTAGACGGCCGACAACACATTCCTCACCGATGGCTAGGCGAAAAATGTTCTAGAAGCCGGCATCGTCAATGGGACTCACAGCTCGGTAGAGTGGTAGGGATGCAAAATTTAACCGTTTTTCGATATATTTTGGGTAATGATGATATTTTGGTAAATACACAAATGCATCTTGTCATATAGTTTTAAAGAAAATGGGGTTTTCTTAGTTTAGGACGTTAATGTCAGTTTATTATTATTTTAGTAATTTATATTTCTGTGAGTTTTTTCTGTATAGTTTCTGTTTTCTGAAGCAAAATCGCGCTATCGGCTTGTTTGAAAATACTACGGGAATGAAATAGAACATCTAATTTCTATGGAGAAACTCTAATTTTTCTACGTTTTTAGAAAATTCTTGCCATGCCTTTATTAAAGATTCCATGTAAAACATGTTTTGCAACAATATTTTAAACATTTACACATTTGACAAAAAATATCTTGAAAACCCTTTTTTTTATATGAGAATCATCCTACTGTGTTTCGGTCTGAAGAGCACTCAGAGCTGGTGTAATCTCTGGGTGGCGGTCGCAGTGTGGTGCCCTGTGGACACTCAGAACACAGAAATGTTCTGAGTGACACGGCATTTGTTATGGGCAGACGTTGCACTCACCATCAGGAACTTTTTGCTTGGAACTTTCGCTCATCAAATAATCATATTAAAAAAACGTTAGGTTAGGAGAAATGTTAAGAGGTATTTTTTATTATTGTATATTTTTACTTCAGCATCTTTGATTCACACAAGCATCTATATAAACAATATATCAGTAACAGTAGTTTCTAAACACGCCAGATTTAGCACATATGCCTCTTTCTGGAAAATACCTCAATGTATGTTTTTTGCAATTGACTTTCCCATAAAAGTTTCAGCCTATAAATGTCCCACTGCTGAGCACAGGCCTCCTCTCATTTCTGAGAGGATTTTGGAGCTAGGAAGAATCCGCCACGCTGCTCCAATGCGGGTTGGCGGACTTCACATGTCCTCTAAATATTTCTATTCCTCGGACATGCAGGTTTCCTCACGATGTTTTCCTTCACCGCTAAGCACGTGGTAAATCAGCACTTAAAATTGTAGAACAATATTAGAGGTGCTGGCACTGGGGATCGAACCCAGGTTACTCGCTTATTATGAAATTAAAAGCGAGCACCAGGCCCCTGAGCTACCACGGCTGACTTTCCCATGATTACCATAAATTATAAATAGTTGTTTGTATAAATGATAAGGAAAACAAAAAGGAACTACGTCTTCATAGGCAAACAACAGTGATCACATACAAGCGACTATAATTATATTTAGCATGACTGTGGTGACTTTCAATACCGTATTGTCCTCCAAACTATAACGTATTCACCAATCGTACGTTGTACGGCGGTTATAGCTGCTAGTGATTGGAACTGAAAGCGTTGAAAACCAGTTAACAACAACACAATGAAGACAAATATTGTGTTGATTGAAACTATTTGTAGTGACTAACCTGACTGACCTTGTTAAAAACCACATATACCTAAGCATACCAAACCTTGACAATCTAGTTGACATTGAATGAGTGGAGAATATTATTAAACAGAACGTCAAAAACCTGTTTTACTGGTGCCTATTCCTGTGCTAGAGAATCTGTCTAGGTAGATGCCACCCCAAGAACCAGTTATTCTGCCGTGAAGCAGTGGTGTGCAAACGTTAGCGTTTCGGGCACAGAGCTAGTGTAATCACTGGGCATATGAGACTGAAGAACTGATGAACACAGAAATGTTCTGGGTGACACGGGATTTGTTATGAAAAGACGTTGCCCAAACTATCAGGTTTTGCCGCCTCGTTACTTTATCCAATAAAAATAAATACTGTTAAAATACGTATCAATACGGTGGTAGTGTTTTGCAACATTAAGCTAAGGGTCATGATGTACTGTAACACCTTACAATACAAATACTACCTTAGAAGATATTGAAAGCGCGTTGTGATGGTGCAATGAAAAGGAATTAACGAGGGCAGTCATTCTTCAAGAATATCGAAACCTGTACTACAAGTTTCTATAGTTAACTTTCCCTTGAACTTCATCATTATCATTACAGCCTATTACTAGTCGACTGCTGAACATAAGCCTACCCCATAGATTGCCACAAAAGGTTGAAGCCTTCATTTTGGGTTTTGGATTTTGCCATACTTGCCACGCTTGGCAGGTGGGTTGGCAACCGCAGTTTATTTTTAGATGTTCCAGGAAGATGATGCTGCCCATCTTCTGGTTTAAATTTTCAGTCCATCGACTTTTACGACACTCACAGGGGAGTAACATCTTAAGCTGCCACCAAACGGACCCCATGAACTTAACTTGCAGAAATGTCAACATTCAACAACTAAAAACGGTTTGTTATTTATTTTCCGGAGAGTAGGAGCCAAAATGAAATGGCCCAAGGTCCAGTCGGAAACCGCCTTGACCTCACAGACTATACTTGATCTTCACTGGTATATCTTTACAACTATGCTGTCAAACGTGACAACTTTTCGGCTCGGTTCACGCAATGGCTAAGCAATTGGCTTTTGCGCTTAGGTTTGATTCTCGAAGGGAACAAAAATATTTCTATGGCCTACAGATAGTCGTTCCGGAAGGTATTTGTTTATGTACAATTTATATCTGGAAATCATCCAGTCGTACGATATTGGTGAAATTCTATTGTGGAACAACGTAGTTTTCAAATAAAAAAAAAACCGGCAATTCCTTCGCAACTTGAGGGACGCCTTTATGCAGGATTGGACTGTTTGATGACGATGGCGTAATTGTGAATGACCATTGAAATCGGTTACTTCTTAAATATAGACCAAATTTTGTCTGCTTATTTATGTCCTTGGTTATTATCAATATAAAACCAGAGCATCACTTAGACCATTATCACTGAGGGTGGGCCACAAGATAAAACTAAAAAAAGTAATAGGACAATCATTAAATGCTAATGGGAGATATATTTCCGACGATATTAGAGTATTCCGTCATCAACTTTTTTAAAGAAGAAAGCGACGGGACGAGTAAATCGTTCACCTGATGGTATGTGCAACGCCCGCCCGCAACAACAGTCTCACCCATAACATTTGTGTGTGGCAACACACTGCGCTCGTTATCCTGTAACTTTTTGTCCCATATCCTCAGCAATTACACTAGCGCTATAGGGCCCTTAAGACTGAAACACAGTGATGTTTGCTGAATAGTCTTTCTCATTTTGGTTTCGTCTCAAAAAGCCTGTTACGATCATGGACTACAGCAAGAGTCTTAGCGGAAATTGAGAAGGTATAACGAGATCATAAACTATCATGAAGAGGATAAAAGATAGAAGCAGGACTTTTTTATTATTTTAAGTAATATTTTTTAATAAATCTTTCCCAATCCAGACTACCTTGGCTTTAACATTTTTAAAAAATTTAAGGTCAGTCCCTAAATTAGTCGCTATTTTGACTTTTGGCGCCAACTCGAAAAATGGCAAAAGTGTTTTTTATTTAATTTTGTAATTTTTGTGTATATTTGGAGTTGTGATGTTTAATAATGATAGTTAATTATGCAGCAAGTGCTCCTGAAAGTCTACAGTGAATGGAAAATTCAATTCAAGACTAAAATTGTGCTTTTCGTTTTGTCTCCATCAGTCCACCAAATCTTCAGTAAAAGTCAACTATCAATTTACTGTCGATCAAAATTTTGAAGTCTCGCTGCTGGAAGATTGTATACTTGGTTAAGTAACTTGACACTGGAATATAGTTTATGACTGTTTCCGTTAATAAATAAATAGTCGCTATTTGACTTTAGGCGCGAACTCGAATAGTGGCGGTAGTCTTTTATTTAATTTTGTAATTTCTGTGTATATTTTTAGTTAATATTGATAGTTTATTTAGCAGCAAGTGCTTGTGAAAGTGCACAGTGATTGGGAAAAGGAAAGGAGAATAGGAATATATAGGAAATCCAGACCTAAATTTTACTTTTTGTTTTGTCTTCGTTAGTTAAGGAAATCTTCAGTAAAAGCGAATTATCATTTTAATGTCGAATGACGATCGAAATCAAATCTTGTTGCTTGAAGATTGTATAATCAAGACTATATACTTGACGCTGAAAAAGAGTTAAGGACTGTCTCCATAAATAAATAATAAAACTCGCTACTGGACTTGAACTTATTATGTTGTGTGATATTTAATATTAATAGTAGTGTTTTGTAGTGATTGGAATATGCAATTGAAGACCAAAATTGTGGCTTTCATTGTTTCCATCAGTTCAGAAAATCTACTATTTTACTGTAGACGTTCTTACAAATTTTGAATTTTTTTACTAATTTGAAGATTTTTTTTTATTGGATAAAGTGATGAAACGAGCAAAACGTTCACCTGTTGGTAAGTGCAACGTCTGCCCATAACAAATGCTGTATGCACCCAGAAAAATCTATAATCCAGAAACTAATTTCTAAAGTCTCATATGCCCAGTGATTACGCTAGCTCACAGTGCTAAACACAGAAACACAGTAATGTTTGCACACTACTGCTTCACGGCATAATAAACTGGCCCTGGGGTGGCACCTAACTAGAGGCATGTCTGCATAGGAATCCTACCACCACCTGTCTTAAAATAATACTCGCTATTGCGTATAGAAAATATACCCGTATTACAGATAATTATATGCAGAGGTATTAAGCCAAAATAAAATAATGGAGAATATATTTTCTTTATATATTTTTCACAAAAAATTAAAAATAAAAGATATGAGAACAGTAGTTGAAAGCAAGCCATACTAAAAAAAAACTTGTTTTTCAATGTACAATCATTGACCTTATCCGACCTTTGTCCTTCCGTTACCATGCATGGCAATTCACGAAGTTTAAGTATACAATACTTTATGGTTTGAAACGCAGATTTAACACCTTCTGTGTCTTCAAACAAGATATTATTAAATTAATAATAATATAATTCGTACTCACTTTAAGAATGCTTTTTACGATTAAAAAAATATAGTTTAATAATAAACTACAATTGAATTCTTTGTTACTAACATTATAAATTATCGAAAAATATTTATGTTATTTCGAAGATAAATAATTCTTACATTAATGAAAATTGATTTATTTGTAATTATTGAATGAAGATACAATAAAATATAGTACTCATAATGTTTAATTTTCTTTCAGTAGTTACATATAACTAGAAACATAGCGTGTAAGCAATCTTTTGCTAGAAGAATCATCAAGGATGAATATATAAAAGGAACCCACCGTTCTGTCGCCGCCTGTCTATGTTGATTTCTCCACGATAAAACGGCTCTTACGGATAGGATTTTTCTTGATTCCTTTATTGTATTGGATTACCATACGCAGATGATATGATGTCACGCAATAATGGAAATAAATTAATTATCGGCAAAATAACTTTCCAAACTGTCACCAATTGTTCTTTCTCTAGTAATGGGGAGAGAAATCAAGACAACACTAAGACATTTTTAACGTTCCCCACACTACGAATTCTCCTCTATCGTGAGAGCGTTATGCAGACACAAATTTGACATGGACAACCAGACCTGAAAATCAATTATTTTTGTTTTTGCACAATATTTGGCTCCGGCTGGAATTCGAATCCAGGACATGCAGCACAATTTTTTTAATTTTTTTTATTTCATAAAAGTGACGGAACGAGCATAACGTTCACCTGATGGTTAGTGTAACGTCTGTCCATAACAAATGCTGTGTCACACAGAAAATTACTGTGTGACACCACACTGCGCCCGTCACCCTGAGACATCAGTCCTTAAGTCTCATACGCCCAGTGATTACGCTAGCTCTCAGTGCCCTTCAAACCGAAACACAGTAATGTTTGCACACTACTGCTTCACGGCAGAATAACTGGCACTGGGGTGGTACCTACCTAGACAGGTACTGTGACTGTCTCTTCCGAAATTGCGATGTCTAATCCATGTTTTAAATCGAACCTATCATCTTTACTCTCCCGATAACACCTAAATGCATTCAGGTTTAGTTCCGCTAATCAGTTTATTTTTGGATTACTTTAACAAAAAAAAACAGTGGATCAATTATTTACCATTATTTTATTACAGTCATTACAGCCTGCTAGTTAAACACATTTACACTTTTTATTAATTATATAATATTATCATGAAATATTATTGATATTGACATTCCAACAGTTTCCTTACACAATTTGATTAAACTTTTAACAGCTCAATACAACGATTAATTAATCTTTAATACAAGGTAAAATAAAGTTGTATTAAATAATAATTAGAATTTACTGATTTAAAAAAAAGATTTAATAGTATGATTAAATAAAACCCAAAACGAAAATAAATTCTAACTAAAAACTTATACAGTCAACTGTCATGAAACACATAGGTTAGCATGTTAGTATTATGTTACAAAAGAATAGTGTGAATAATGATTATAGCATAATAAGTTAGTAGTTAACTAGAGATTCAATCGCTAGAATCTGTAGTTTCCATTGGTGTCCTGATACGCATCATAGAGAAGTTGCCAAAACTAAACGTTCTGCCCCTCAGTGGTCTCCGGGACCTACATCTAAACCTTTGTCATTTATCCTCCCCGTCCACCTGTTTCCTGAACTGCATGGCATCACCGTATGCCTTCTTAACAGCCTTCCTTTCGGTGGGTTTCCTAGATTCAACCAATTTGGCTTGATCTACACTCTTATCGACACCCAAAAGCTCCAATTTATTTGGTGGCAACCATTGCCAAGTACGTTTGACGTCGAAGAATAACACCAAATACAATATAGGCTCGTGAGAGTGATTCTTCTTCAGATTCAAAACATCCTGTGGTGGGACTGGAAGAGGAACCCCGTTGTATATGAAGCCTTTTGGAATCTTTGGGTCTATGATCAGTGCTGGATACCATGGGTAGCCTCTGCGAAGTAAACAAGTACTGATGTAATGTAAGTGCGATGAAGTTAGTGTAAAAAAAATCAAATACCATATACATTATATATAGCCAAATATATATTATATATCTAATTAGCAATTAACAGTTATTAATTAACAGTTAATAATCAAATATCGTTTGTTTGTTAATTACCGTAGTCCACTTTTCGCCCCCGCGGGAAACGGGACATGTCGGGTGGCGAACCAGGATTTTGGCACGGTTCAAAAAATTCTCGGGCCTGTGGACTACGAGTGTGGTCTCTTCCTACTCCTTATATAGGGAAAAGGCGGGACTGTATGTAAAGTAAAGTTTCAGCCTATAAATGTCCCACTGCTGAGAGCACAGGCCTCCTCCCATTTCTGAGGGGCCTCAAATTATTTATTAAATTATTCGGATGTCTGGAAGTGGGTGAAAATTGAATTGAAACATTTTATAATGTTAGTAACATACCTACTACTTACACGTACACATACAAGCTAATAAAAGTATGTTAAAATTGAATGAGCGTTATGACGCGTGCATTTTAATAAAAGACATTCCATATTTTTTTTATTTGACTGAGTTGGTCATATCGAAGCGGAAAGAAAAGGAGTTCAATTAGCGCTTAGTAATAAAACTAACCTACACTTTGCCTACACCAACTGTAATGGCTCAAGTCGAAAGGTTGGTTGTAAGTTTTTTCCAGGCTATTACCAAAAAGCTTTCGATAGCATTCCACACTCTTGGTTAATACAATTTTTAGAAGTATATAAAATTAATCCAAAAACCATAGATTTTTTGCGCATCATAATGACACGTTGGAAAACTACACTACAGTTTAATAATCCTCTCAGGACTGTTATAACTCGACAAATACATATTAGGAAGGGTATCTATCAGGATGATTCCCTTAGCCCTCTTTGGTTCTAATATATAATATAATAAAACTGACCTGCACTTTGCCCACACTAACTGTAATGGCTCAAGTTGAATGGTTGGTTGTGAGTTCTTTACAGGCGTTTTCGAAGTGGACGATCTCGTGCCGCGGCCCTGAAAAATGTATTAATCATTTCGCGGTTTGCAGTCGCTTGTACAATAAGATACTAGAACAAAATCTCACATACTAGCGTAAAGAAGCAGAAGATAAAGGATCCATCATTTCGTTAGTTCGTGACGAATAAAAGAGGCTCAATTTATCGATCAATTATCGTCACCTTTTTTAAATGGAAGTAAGTGACGAGACGAGGTGAGAAACGTTCACCTGATGCTAAGTGCAACTTCTGCCCATAACAAATGATGTGTCACCCAGAACCTTTCTTTGTGCCACCATCTTTGTAATCTGAACACTACTGCTTCACGGTGTAATAACTGGCCTGGGGTGGTACCTACCTACACGGATTCCTGCATACGAATTCTACTTACTACCTGTAAGTGACACATAATAGTACATATGGCGGACTCAACCATAAGGCAAAGCAGAGAATAAACGTTCATAAAAGCTGTGTGTGTGTCACCCAGAACTTTGTATTGAAAAGTTCTGTGCAGCACTGGACTGCGCTCTTAGTTTCATATTAACAAAGTACAGTGCTGTCTGCACACCAATGCAAAACGGCAGACTGTGCAGGTACAAATTAAGGCCTTTTACTACAGAGGAATAATATCACCAGTTTTTATATAGACGTCAAATCATCGAGATATTGGTGCATTGTCACCCTGAAGACTAAGGTGGTATGGCTCTGTTGTCTGTAATTTGGTCTCCGATTAACGTCACTTATTATATGGAAAGTTTACGCAGGTATTATGTGACAGTGTGGCATTTTAAGGTAAGGCCGATCTCCGTTTTAACAGCGACGAACTAGGTGCAGCTCTACCATTATGTTCCTTAAGTGCTGACATGGATAAAGTATAGACGTGCGTCTAAATATGCAAAACACACATTTCTAGTGCGCATACAAAGGTGCGTGCTGACATATTTGTAGTGTAAAAGTTCGTTCACAGATCTGTGAGAATTTGAGACTTAAGAACTGATGTCTCAGGGTGACGGGCGCAGTGTGGTGTCGCACAGAAATATTCTGGGTGACACAGCATTTGTTGTGGGCAGACGTCGCACTTACTATCAGGTGAACGTTTTGCTAGTTTCATCACTTAAACAAAAAAAATCGACACGAACTTTCGTGTGTGGAGAGTAGATGTGCGAGCAGACATGTTTGTAGAGTGTAGATGTGCGTGCAGACATGTGTGTGTAGACATGTGTGTAGAGTGTAGAAACGCGTGCGTGTGCGTTACCTTGGCGGGTGTAGTGGGCGGTTCTCCGTCCGAGTGCTCGGCGGCGTGCCGACGCGGACGTCGCCGTCGCTCAGCCCCACTGCCGCCCTCCATTGCGGACTCCATTGTCTCGTTGTAGCTCGATCTTATTGTTATGACCATAAAGCACATTTTGATAAACACTTTTAATAAATATTTTTTTAAAAGAAATGACACTTGAACATCTCTATTGTACAACTCGAAAGCAATTACAGTTTTAAGAACAATTAATGTTACTTTAGAAACATTCTCACCCAATAAATTCCTTAACAAAATCTCTGAAGGGAACTTTGACAGTGTAATATGCATTAATAAAAATGAGCCGCGTGGCCTAGTGGTCAGAGTACCCGACTTCTAAGCCGCGGGTCCTAGGTTCGAATCCCAGCCGGAGCTAGCATTTGTGCTTAAACACAAATTGTTGGTTTTCGGGTCTGGTTGTGTTGTGATTGTCCCCGTGTTTCTAACACTGCATCGTAGCCTACCTCCGATCTTATCGCATCAGCGTTACATCGGGCGCGGGTAGGTTGGGAGGAGTGAGTGCCTCTGTGTTTGCGAGTACACTTGTGGCACTATAATATCTCCTGCGCTGTTGATGGCTTTCGACAGTATTCGGAAGTTGTCGCCGTGGTCGAAATCGGCTAGGAGAACATCATCAATAAAAATGAAAGCATGAATTACAAAGTCTTGCGTAACACTGAGGTCTTTCCGATTATAGAAATAAAAAATCTAGTCTTGAATTAATCATGTTCACATCCATATTATACATGAATATATATATATATATATATATATATATATATATATATATATATACACATATATATATATACACATATATATATATATATATATATATACATATATATATATATATAAAGTATCCGCTAAATTATAACAATGTATATATCTGTAATTAACTAAATCTCACCCATCACTAGAACTAAACGAACAGGAGCGGTCCGAGGCGTTATCGTCATCGTCGTAGTGAGTGCAGGATGAGCAAGACTGCGACCACGCGGAACTGCTGCTTGACGACCTGTAACAATTACATTTATATTTACATACATACAGACACGTCCCTTTCCCATTGTGGTTGGTAGAGACTAAATCTTTCCACTGGCTACTGTCTTTACTGACATGTCATACACATCTTTCGCTCGTCGGTTGCGGGTACTTTTGACCAGATGTATGTACATACGAAGTTTAATATTAGATAGACCCAAAGATCACGAAAGGCTTCATATATAACGGGGTTCATCTTCCAGTCCCACCACAAGACGTTTTGAATCTGAAGAAGAATCACTGCCGCCTTTATAGTACTTGCTGTTATTCTTCGATAATCCGTGGTAGCTCAGGGGCCTGGTGCTCGCCTTTAATTTCATATTACGCGAGCAACCTGGGTTCGATCCCCGGTGGCTAGCACCTCAGAAATTATTCTACAATTTTAAGTGATGATTTACCACGTGCTTAGCGGTGAAGGAAAACATCATGAGGAAACCTGCATATCCGAGGAATAGAAATATTTCGAGGACATGTGAAGTCCGCCAACCCGCATTGGAGCAGCGTGGCGGACTATTTCCGGCTCCAAAACCCTCTCAGAAATTAGAGGAGGCCTGTTTTCAGCAGTGGGACAGTTATAGGCTGTTACTTTACTTTTTTTTTTTCTTTACTTCGACGTCAAATGCACTTGGCAATAGTTGCTGCCGAATAAATTGCCTTCTGGTTGTTGATAAGAGTTTGAATCAAGGAATTTAATCTAAATCGGTTGAATCTAGGAAACCGTACTATTTACTGCAATATTATTACCTGGCGTGAACCATAGCCTCTGGTAGCTAACGGGAATGATGTCGCCGTGGTCGATATAGACCAGGAGAACAACATCAGCGTCTTCCGATAGATTTAGAATGCTCTGTTCTGTTGTAATCTAATTGAAATGGTGTCATCCAACGGATACTAACCTGGAAAGAGCCAAATCACTATCAGAGCCAACTTCACCGGGAGGACCTCTATATTGTAAGAAGGAAGCAGGTACGGGCGTTGATACGTTCTTCCCTTCGGCTCCCGGAACAGCCCTGGAAGATATAAGAGACATTAACAAATTCGTAACACATAGTAATGATTTTCTTGATTACATTTTAAATACATACATACATAAGATCACGACTTTATCCCATAAGGGGTAGTCAGAGACTGGGCACTCACTGCAAAGACAAATGATTGCCACAATCCACGTTTAACCAAAACAATATAATGCACTCGGCTCGGGCTCACAACCTATCACACATAGGTGGTGAGCCCATCGCCACCATGCGCTGCTGGGTGCAAAGTGCAGTTTAATTCCCTTACTCGCCTTTTACGAGATCCATTGGATGAGATGGAGTGGTAGTATTCTATTAACGTGCCGCCACCACACGGCTCTCATTATTATTTTAAATAGAAGTTTTTTTTTTAAATTGAGTAGTCGCTGTAAATTATTTTTTAAAAATGATATTTGCAACACCATTTGGAAAAAAATGTTAAAATCGGGAATTGCATCCAATTTTCGTTGGTGATTTGTGTGTATTTTGTGCGGAACGTATATGTATGTCTATTGTTTACTAATTTTACGTATTTTTTAAATTATACCTAAATAAATCTGGCGTAGAGGCGGACTTCTCCTTGTCATGTTTCCTTGGTCTGCCGCGTCCCTTCTTCCGTGGTGTCGTTTCGGGATTCGGCCGGCCCAAGCTCGCAGACAATGTAGGCAGCGATGCTAAATAAAAAAAAAATATTTACTTTAAGACACAGAGACATTACGATGTTACTATAGGTATAAATTGTAATTATAATATTAGTACAATTTGGAAAGAACATTACCATCATCAACATTTCAACCCATCACAAGCCCACTGCTGAACCCACAGGCCTCCCCCATAGATTGCCACGTAACACGGTCCTGACACACCTGCATCCATCGACCCCCCGCAGAACCGTGCAGGTCTTCGCTTCACCTAGTGGGGGGTCGCCCTACACTGCGTTTGCCGGCACGAGGCTGCCACTCGAGAACCTTTCTTCCCCAACGGTTATCGATTCTACGAGCAATACTGCCCATTGCCACTTCAGCTTGCTAGTTCTTGAGCTATATCGGTTATAGCCTTCACTATGTCATTGTACCTCACAGAGAACGTGCATAGCCCTTATAGCTCGCTCAGCAAATTTGAGCAGACCTCATGAGTTCCTCATTCGTTCGGAAAGACAAACTACTATTCACCTCAGAAACCGGCTCGGAAATGTTCCATCATCATTATTACCGCCCATCACAAATCTACGTTGAACATAAGGGAACCCACAAATTGCCACAAAACACGGTCTTTAGCCACCGATGTCAAATATAACTCAAATAACAGCTACTTTGAATGTCCGATAGATCTTTATTTTCATCTTGTCAGGGGAATATGACTTACCATCGGAGCCAAAACTCTTTGGAGGTGCTGCTACAGTAGACGGCGTCACCAACAACGTAGGCTTCCTAAGACCGCTGCTCAAGAGTCCAAGAGCTAAAAATAAGTGAAAGATATTCAATTTTAATGGAAAGTAGTGACGAGACGACCAAGACTTTTACCTGGTGGTAATTAGTTCGTGAGTTACTCACAAGAGGGCGCACCAGCGCTGTGGATAATAGAATAGAATAGAACATTGTTTTATTCGTAGCTGCAGAAACTATTAACAATTAAAAGTACAAGACATTCAGGTTTACTTGGTGGTAGAATTCCTATGCATGAATCCGTCTAGGCAGGTACCACCCCAAGGCCAGTTATTCCTGTCGTGAAGCAGTAGTGTGCAAACATTACTGTGTTTTGGTTTGAAGGGCACTGTGAGCTAGCGTAATCACTGGGCATATGAAACTTAAGAACTTATCTGAGACATAAGTTCTTAAGTCTCATAATGCACAAATATCTCGTGATGCACAGTGCACAGTATGGTGTCACACAGAAATTTTCTGTGTGATACAGCATTTGTTATGGGCAGACGTTGCACTTACCATCAGGTGAACATTTTGCTCGTTTCATCACTTTGTCCAATAATAATAAAAAAAAGGTTTCCTCACAAGGTGGTGGTGGTAGGATTCCTATGCAAGAATCCATCTAGGTAGGTACCACCCCAGGGCCAGTTATTCTGCCGTGAAGCAGTAGTGTGCAAACATTACTGTGTTTGGGTTTGAAGGGCACTGTGAGCTAGCGTAATCACTCGGCATATGAGACTTAAGAACTGATGTCTCAGGGTGATGGGCACATTGTGGTGTCACACATTAATTTTCTGGGTGACACAGCATTTGCTATGGGCAGACGTTGCACTTACTATCAGGTGAACGTTTTGCTCGTTCCGTCACTTTTATGAAAAAAAAAATGTTTTTCCTTTCACCGCCGAGCACTTGGTAAATCAGGACTTTCCAACAGTTTTAGAGGTGCCGCCACCGGAGCTCGGACTCAGGTCACTCGCGTACAAAGAAATTTAAGGCCTTGCACCCGACCCCTCTGCTACCAAGACTCAAGGGAATGGTACAGATTGTAGTTTAAATTACTGAAATCGTATTAATGTCTTACTTGAAGCGGGTTCGGGCTGTTTCGACGGCGATTTCTCGGGCGTGGCCAGCTTATGTGTACGTTCCACGCTTTTTCTGCTCGCGACTGGTGTTTCCGAGTCCGATGTTGGTATCTCTGTAACAAATAAGAAGTTATAGGACATTAAAAATTACATTATGTCCTCCTGGCGATTTTTGGACACGGCGACAACTTCCTAATGCTAAGTCTTCCCTGGCTGCAAGCCTGTGTAGGAAAGAGGTAGGTGCTATTCTACTATGCCGGACACCTATCGGCTGTCAGTGAAAATAATTAATTTTAATTTGAAAATAACAATAAGCTCTACTATCTAGTAGTGGTAGGATTCCTATGCAGGTATCCGTGTAGGTAAGTACCACCCCAGGTCAATTATTCTGCCGTGAAGCAGTAGTTTGCAAACATTACTGTGTTTAGGTCTGAATTGCACTGAGAGCTAGTGTAATCACTGGGCATATGACACTAAAGAACTGATGTCTCAGAGTGGCGGGCGCAGTGTGGTGTCACACAGAAAGGTTCTGGGTGAAACAGCATTTTTTATGGGCAGACGTTGCACTTATCACCAGGTGAACGTTTTGCTGGTCGCGTCACTTAATCCTATAAAAAAAAGAACAGCGGGAGATACGATAATTTTTGATGTAATATAGAAAACGATACATTAAGACCATAGCGATAAGTAATATTATCGTACGACGGAGGAATAGTGTGCCAGTGACAAAGAAATTCATCCTTTATCATACATACATACATAGAGTCATGCCTCTATTCCAATGGGGGAGGGCAGAGACCACATCTTTCCACTTGCAACGATCCTGACACACATCTTTAGCTTCCTCTACTTTCATTAGTGTTTTCATACTAACTCGTCGTTTGCGATTTCGATCTGATCGTAATACGTTCGCCTACGTCGACCCTCACCGGCTTGCCCATTCGCACTCGCCTCATAAAAACTGTTTCGTCAATCTTCTTTCATCCATCCTCTCTACGTGTTCAAACCATTTAAGCATCCCTTTCTCTATCTTCGTCACTACATACCACGCCGCAACGTTCTGTTATCACGTTGTTTCTCAGTTTGTCCATCAAAGTCACTCCAGCTATACCCCTCAAACTTTTCATTTCCTTTATCTGTATAGTTATAATGACCATTATCGTGTGGCGGTCTGTCAGTGGCGAGGCTCCCCCGGCCGCGGCCCCTGCGCCCCCGCCGGCCCCGGCCGCGTCCCCGGCCGCGCCACCAGTTCCTGTTCGCCTTCGCCTTAGGAGCTGACGGGGATTCTTCACGCTGGAATTGACATACATACGTACAGTCACGCTTTCTTCCCATTTAAGGGGTAGGTATTCACTAGTGGTGGGATTCCCATGCAGGAATTTGTCTAGGTAGGTACCACCCCAGGGCCAGTTATTCTGCCGTGAAGCAGTAGTGTGCAAACATTACTGTATTTCGGTTTGAAGGGCACTGTGAGCTAGCGTAATCACAGGGCATATGAGTCTTAAGAACCTATGTCTCAGAGTGATGGGCACAGTGTAGTGTCACACAAAAATTTTCTGGGTGACACAGCATTTGTTATGGGCAGACGTTGCACTTACCATCAGGTGAACGTTTTGCTCGTTTCATCACCTTATGCAATAAAAAAAAAAACGACGTGAAGACGTGATGGGCGGCGAAACATATCGCCACCATTTTGGTACGAGTCAACTTTTTTCGTTTCGTGCTCCCCGTCGCGTTCCCAGCGAGCAGTATAGTGACAGCATTGCATATTATGGTGTTATTCTGCACGAATAAAGGCTGTCCGTACAATACCTTAGTCGCCTCTTACGACACCTCAGTAGGAAAGAGGTAGGTGCTATTCTACTCTGACAGACTGCAAAAATTACTGTTTCGGTCTAAGAACTGATGTCTCAGGGGGACGGCCGCAGTGTGGTGCCACACTGAATTTTTCGGGGCAGACGTTGCATTTACCATCAGGGGAACAATTTTCTTGTCTCCGTCACTTTACATCATAAAAAATTATATTTAATAATTTATTATATAATATTTATTATTATTAATTTATTATTATTTATTTAAATAGTTTTTTTTATTCTTAAGTGGGTTTTTTTGCAGAGAAGAGTTGGCGTATCTTACCCCGTCACATCATGATTCTTATAAGTTCCAAATTTTCTTTAAAGAGTTAATAGAATCAGGCGTAATGTCTGCCCATAACAAATAATGTGGGGCTACACTGCGCTCGTTACCCTGACACATTTTTTAAAGAACAAAGTTACGAGACGATAAAACGTTCAACTGATGGTAAGTGCAATGTCCGCCTATAACAAATGCTGTGTCACCCAGAACATTTCTGTGTGGCACCACACTTAAGTCTCGTATGCCCGGTGATTAAACTAGCGCGCAGTACCCTTCAGACCGAAACGCAGTAATGTTTGCACACTACTGTTCGACGACAGAATAGCTGGCACTGCTGTGGTACCTACCTAGACCTATCCGTTATCGTATCCGTTATTAATGACAGTCCTATCAACTCATATGCCCGGTGATTGCACTAGCTCCCAGTACCCTTCCGACCGAAACACAGTAATGATTGCACACTAATGCTTCACGGCAGAATAACTGGCACTGCGAGGTGGTACCTACTTTTTTTAAACATATAGGCCATAGATGTTTAATAAAAACAGATATGCCATATATGTATTTGCCAAATATTGTTCCTCACCGCATTATTGTCTTCGTCAGATCCTTTGTGGGCGCTCGATAATCGCCGCTCGCTGCGCGACGCTGAAACACCGCGCTCGCTTCTCGTATCTATAAATAATAAATCTATGATTTTCTTTTTATTGGATAAAGTGTCGAGACGAGCAAAACGTTCACCTGATGGTAAGTGCAACGGTCTGCCCATAACAAATGCTGTGCCACCCAGAAAATTTCTGTGTGGCACCACACTGTGTCCATCACCCTGAGACAAGTTCTTGAGTATCATATGCCCTGTGTTTACGCTAGCTCACAGTGCCCTTCAAACCGAAACACAGTAATGTTTGCACACTACTGCTTCACGGCAGAATAACTGAGCATGGGGTGGTATTTACCTAGACGGAATCCTTCATAGAAATCCTACCACTTTATTCTTGTTATTGGCAGTAGACATATTGTTGTTGGCAGAAACATAAGGTGACATAGTCTGTAATATATAAAGGATCACAAGTGTTTCAAATCTACTAGCCTACAACGCCTCACAGTTATTCTTCGAATGAAACATTCTTAATATATAAATAATGCTAACCTGCAGTGCGCTCGCTCCCACTGCTGGACCTGCGCGCCCGACTGCGAGCCCGCGCGCTGCGTTCCGGGCCGGCCCTCGCCACTCCACCCGTCGCTCCCTCCGTGCCTCCTCCCTGCGCTCCTCCCGCTCCTCCTCCGGTAGCTGCTGCCATCCCTCCCCCCGGAGCTCCTCCCTCCGCTCCCCGCTGCACCACCTCCAGTGCCATCGCCACGTCGCCGTTTCCCGCCAATTCCTCCATGGCTGCGTCTCGCACGTCGCGTCTCGCCTGACGGAATATCGGCAGACACTGCTCGCGCATCTTTATACCCGCCCTTATGGAATACAAAAGATAATTTATTGTATCCTAGCTGAATGTCCGCAATGGATTTAAGTTTTTTAAAAGTAACGTGGAGAGTCTTCGATTTCCGAAATAAAAAGTACCCTAAGTCCGTCATGTAATCGTAACGACATAACCCCACAGTTTCGATGGAGTTTATGCTGTAAGCCTTTTCTTGGCTTTCACAGTTTCATCAAGCAACTGGATTACTTAGTTTGTCATTATTAACGGATACGTTAATGGGTAGGTCTAGGTAATCACTACTCCAGGGCCAGTTATTCTGCCGTGAAGCAGTAGTGTGCAAACATTATTGTGTTTCGGTTTGAAGGGCACTGTGAGCTAGCGTAATCACTGGGCATATGAGACTTAAGAACTGATGTCACAGGGTGATGGGCACAGTGTGGTGTCACACAGAGATTTTCTGGGTTATACAGCATTCGTTATGGGCAGACGTTGCACTTGGTTAACGTTTCGCTCGTTTCATCACTTTATCTAATAAAAAAAAACTGCTTATAACCCGAAGTTTGGATCGCATCGTATTTGAGTTTGAAAAGACCACTCTATTACAACATTTTTTTCACTAATGTGAAAAAAATGTTGTAATAGAGTGTGACGGACACATTTTTTTTTATTTGATAAAGTGTCGAGACGAGCAAAACGTTCACCTGATGGTAAGTGCAACGTTTGCCCATAACAGATGCTGTGTTACTCAGAATATTTCTGTGTAGCACCACACTGCGCCCGTCACCCTGAGACATCAGTTCTTAAGTCTCATATGCCCAGTGATTACATTAGCCCACCGTGCCCTTCAGACCGAAACACAGTAATGTTTGCACACTACTGCTTCACGGCAGAATAACTGGCCCTGGGGTGGTACCAACATAGACGGATACCTGCATAGGAATCCTACCACCAGTAACATTTACAATGTGTTATTTACTTTATTGTAAAAATAACCGAACCGTCTCTTTAACTGGTGTTTTGCTCTGTCGATAATTGCTCTCCTTCTCGTACCATCATTGGAGTCAAAAACCTTAAGAAATAGTACTTACTTATAGAAAACCGTGTCCTTATTATTGTATGTCAAGCAATTTTCAATCATTAGCTGGAAGTCAGCTTCCACGTCGTCAATAGTTTTGTACGCGCCTCGGTCTAGTTTCTTGCCCATGGTACTAAGATCCATGGGGTGTTTTACAACTGTACTGTAGTCTGGGACCTGTGGAATGTAAACCTCTCATAATATTTACAATCTTATTACGATTATGATACTAATATCGTAAAGGTAAAAGTTTGAAGGTTAGAACATTTATCACACTCAAGCGGCTGGACAAATTGTTATGAAATTATTCATAGAAGTAGATTTGATCGTGGAGCAGAACATAGGTTCTTATGACTTTATGAAGTCCCAGCTTGATTCATCATCATCATCATCATTTCAGACTATCACTGGTCCACTGCTGAACATAGGCCTTCCCCATAAATTGCCACAAAAGTTAGTAGCTCTCATTTTATGGGGATTTTGCCATAGTCGGCACGCTTGGCAACAGCAGTTTTTTTATTCAGATGTTCCAAGAAGGTGCTGCTGCCCATTTACTGGTTTTAATTTTCCCTCTGTCGATTTTTACGACACCCATGTGATGAGATTGGGTGATGGCTTGATTAAAGGACAAGCATATTTAAAATGCCCAGATAACTGAGCGGATAACAGCTACAGTTTGATAAAAAAATCTACGATTAACACCGGAAGATATATACCCATTATACTTGACATTGTATATCAATATTTGCAACATATTTCTAGGCCGCCGGTACATACCACATGATCTTGTAGCCTCCATATTTACAACTCACTTCCAGACCCCGGTATATATTACATGGACTTGTTAGACTCAATATTTACAACTTATTTCTACACCTCCGGTATAAAAAATTCTGACTGACTGACTGAAAGATGTTGCCGTAATAAAATTCTAAGTTATTAAAAAAAAAACAATAGCACAAGGCTAGAAAAACGTTTCGTCTCTCTGCAAGTTGACCAACAGCGAGTGTACACACGTGCGTATACATTTAATGCATGTCGACCGACAAGTGCCCGAGCTGACTCGTGAGTGAACTGATTTGTCTGAAGGGGTTACTCGCTCAAGTATGAGTGGAGGCCTAGAGTAGGGCATAGAAATGTAGGCAGGCAACCGATGCGTTGGACCGACGACCTTTTTAGAGTGGCCGGAAAAGACTGGATGCGAAAGGCGCAAAACCGGTAAGAATGGCGTGCATTAGAAGAGACCTACACTCAGCATTGGATGGTGAAAGATTGAAAAAGAAGAAAAGGCAGTAACTAACTTCCTGCAGATCGACCGGCTCGGTGAAGACGTCGCTGGCGTCACGCTGCCGCAGCAGCCGCAGCAGCTTGTGCAGCGCGGCGCGCTCGGGCTGCAGCGAGTGCAGCACGCAGCGCTCCCACACGCGCGTGTACTCCGCCTTCAGACGTTCGCGCTTGCGGACCAACTCACACAGCAACCTAACACAAAATTATTCTTTAATATGATGATGATGTTCTCCTAACCGATTTCGACCTCGGCGACAACTTCCGAATACTGTCGAGAGCCATCAACTGCGCAGGAGATATTATAGTGCCACAAGTGTACGCGCAAACGCAGAGGCACTCACTCGTCCCAACCTACCCGCGCCTGATGTAACGCTGATGCGATAAGATCGGAGGTAGGCTAGGATGCAGTGTCAGAAACACGGGGACAATCACAACACAGCCAGACCCGAAAACCCACAATTTGTGTTTTAGCACAAATGTTGGCTCCGGCTGGGAATCGAACCTGGGAAGGACCCGCGGCGTAGAAGTCAGGTACTCTGACCACTTGGCCACGCGGTCGACATTCTTTTATATACGAGTATTTTAATAACAATACTCAGCCGTGGTAGCTCAGGGGCTAGGCGCTCGCTTTAAATTTCATAGTACGCGAGTGACCTGGGTTCGATTCCCGGTGCCGGCACCTCAGAAATTGTTAATTGCAATTTTAAGTGCTGATTTACCACATGCTCGGCGGTGAAGGAAAACATCGTGTGGAAACCTGCATGTCTGAGGAATAAAAAAAATATTTCAAAGACACGTGAAGTCCGCCAACCCGCATTGGAGCAGCGTGGCGGATTCTTCCTAGCTCCAAAACCCTCTCAGAAATGAGAGGAGGCCTGTGCTCAGTAGTGGGACATTTATAGGCTGAAACTTTACTTTACTTTACTTACTCACTAGACAAAACATCAAGCCAAAGCATAACACACATAAAACAACCACGCTTTCTACTGGTGGTAGGATTTTTGCGTAAATCCGTGTAAGTACCACCCCAGGCCAGGTGTTAGGCCGTGAAACCTAGGTTTGCAAACATTACTGTACTTTGACGGGCAATGAAGAAGTTAACTGATCTGTCAGCAACGCACTAAAATATTTTTGGTTTCTTTTTAATTTACTTTGTTTTTCTTTATTTATACAGCTCAAGTGTCTGAGTATCCAAGACAAACCTGTTTTAGGATTTTATGGATACTTCTCTAAAACAAACCATGTATCTTCTTTTTAATATAAATAAATAAAAAAAAAAAGTAGTGTAATCACTGGGCATAGGAGACTTAAAAACTGCACGGCACAGCGCGGTGTCAAACAAAAACATTCTTGGTGACACAGCATTTATTATAGGCAGACAGACGTTGCACTTACCATCAAGTGAACGTTTTGCACGTTTCATCACTTTATAGAATGAAAAAAAGAACATTCCCCCAGGTTTGAAGCGCACTGTTTTCAGGCTACAAAAACAGCCGTCGAAGACGAATGCGGGTGTAAATAAGAATTTACTAACCCACTAGGTGACTTTAATTACTAGCACACTTTTTCGAATGACTGACACTTGGTGTAAAGGAACCAAATAATTACCAGGAAAGCCAATAGTATAATAAAATAGGAGAACCAATGTTACTGACCATTTAACTATAACAAGTACATTTATTGGCGCAAAGAGGTAGTAAACTGCTTATATATAAGAAAATCCTTAGAAAATTCTGGGGGTATCGTATTAAGCTCTAAAGCGTACACCATTAATAATATACAGGAACTCTCCTTGAGCTTAATAAGCTAGTAATATAAATAAGCGTCGAGAAGTCTCAAATTTCAAATCCTAACTATTTTCGTATATTGGAATTATGAAATACAATAACAGCTTAAAAACTGACTAATGTCTTACCTTGCTCTTTCCAAATCTTGCCGTATCCGTTGCCAGTACTTCAGTTGGTTACACAGTTCTCTGACATTGACTGTGCCATCTTGTATGCCTCGTCCGCTACCTAAAAATATTTTAGTTCAAAACCCATTCATAATTTTAGTCTGTAAAAGCTAATTGGTTAACCTAAACTTAAATAAGGAATTCAAACATCAGCAATTCACTTAATATCATTGTATATGTAATTGACATTTACGCCATGTAATAACGTGCCATATGAGATTGTGCTCAATAAATCATACATTCAATAGGCAGGCTGACTCACTTCTCTGAAAAGGTTGTTTAAAATATTCAGCATTGCTTCTCATCACGATTCCATTGCCGAATACAGAACTCACCGATATACTTAAAAATTTTGATAAATTAGTGTCTGAATAGTAGATGGTTTCAAGTCGTATGCGGCGCTAGTGTATGTGCACACTAGCGCCACGAGCGGTCAGAGTTGATCGCTATAGTAATGAGGATAAAAAAAGTATTCGGCCTTGAAATTTTGGCGTCAAGTCGAAATGTGACGGTGGTCGTATTTTCTTTTGTAGCAAAGTAGACAAGTTCAGTATTCAAATTATTACTAAACTTCAAAGTTTTTAAGAACATCGGCTGTAAACAGATTGTTCACTTTTACTGAACATTTGTTGGACTGATGGAAACAAAATGCACGATTTCAGTCTTGAATTGAATTTTTCAATCACTGTACACTCACGAGGACTTGCTTCATAATAAACTATCGATATTAAACATCAAAACAAGAAATATACACAGAATTATACAACTGTTCTTTTCACGGAGCACATTTTAAAGATAAAAGATTCTTTCCGTGCTCAAGCTTCACCAGAATTCAATTCCCAATAAGAAAAGAGTCTCACTCAATTAGCTTGTTCCAACTTGGTGGAGTTTTGGATAATGGTCAAAAATTAATAACCAACTGTATGTTCAAAAGCTGTGAGGATTCTCATTCTCTTTGCGCGATGATGCCTTGATGATGATGATATGTGAGCCTCAGATTGTGAGGTTTTATTAAAAAATGGTTTTCATTACTGTGCCTGATTAGCGTGCGGTGCGCCTGATTTTGACTACTGACAAAATACTTAACCTTTTAAGTGCGCCGTGAACTGAAAGAGTTCGGGAACCACTGGCCTAATGCACATATGTAACGCATAGTCGACGGATAGTCAATGTTAATAAAAAAAAAGTAATCGGCCAGTTCACCGTGATGTGTGGCGAGGCTCTGCAAGCGTCGCAGTAGCGGAACGCCGTTGCGCGCGTGTCGCTTGAGCGTCCAGTAGGCCAGCAGGCGTTTCATGAGGTGCGCGCGAGCCGCAGCCGGGCCGCGCAACAGCGCCGCAACGTCGGCCACGCGCTCGGCGCGCAAGGTCGGCACTAACACCACGGGAGCCCACGATCGAGCGCGAGCGAGTACGCGCCGCGCCTGTCGCACACAGTTTTTTTTTATTAGTTAGAGCGACGAAACGAGCAAAACGTGCATCTGATGTAATATGCGACGTCTACCTATACTAAATGCTATGTCACCCACAACGTTTCTGTGTGACACTACACTGCGCCCGTCACCCAGAGACATCAGTTCTCAAGTCTCATATGCCCAGTGATTACATTGCCTTTCAAACCGAAACACGGTAATGTTTGCACACTACTGCTTCACGGCGGAATAGCTGGCCCTGGGGTGGTACCTAACTAGACGGATTCCTGCATAGGAATCCTACCACCAGTAACATTGTTGTCAACATTACGATCTTTGAACCCCTTACTGATTTCAAATGGCACTAAATCCAAACCAAAACCCGCCTAAACTGAAATGTTATAAAAATATATACGCAGATAGTGTAAAATAACTGTAAAATACGCAGTTGATGTATAATAATTGTAAAATTCGCAGTTCGTGTGAAATAACTGTAAAATACGCAGTTGATGTAAAATAATTGTAGAATAGGCAGTTGGTGCGTATGTTACGTATTTTTACAACGTATGCCTTGGTGTGTAAATTATATAATTGTCAATACTCAAAAAAGTTTTGAAACATTTTAAAATACACGTTATTAAATTTCGTGCTGAGTTAGTGCTACCGCTTCATGGTTTTGTACTACACGCAGCCTATTTCGGAATACACCCACATGATTATAAGGCACAAAACCAGATTACATAACTATGGAAAAAATAAGTATGTTATTTATAAATCATCGACAATTTATTTACAAACTAATAATGCTTTTTACGTGGTTGTAAAACCGACGTAAAAAGCAATATTTTAATGTGTTTTTGAGGCACTGAAAAAAATGTTTGGTGTTTAAAACCCCACGGAACAGGGTACTGTGTAATGTGTACTGTGTAACTCTGGATGGTTTCGTGGTCGTTTTCATTTGGATCCCATTAACCAATGAATGAGCTTTATTGGTACATGAAGCTCATTCATTGGTTAATGGGATAAATCATGTCCTCACATAATAACCAGTACGTAATTGCGC
Organism: Luehdorfia chinensis; assembly: GCA_019845155.1. Lineage (NCBI taxonomy): Eukaryota > Metazoa > Arthropoda > Insecta > Lepidoptera > Papilionidae > Luehdorfia > Luehdorfia chinensis. The sequence goes on along the minus strand of JAHVAK010000025.1, from coordinate 6,165,604 downwards.
ATCATACTTTAACAAAGGATAACCAGCGATACATAAAGCAGAATAATTGTCATTATTTGTTAACTAAGATAATGTTAATAATACTTAAGAAAGTCTTATAATAATGAATCCAGTATATTGCTAATCAGCAAAGATTGAAGTTCCCAACACATAAAATGTATCATCATTTTAACATGTAAGATACTTTTTTTTAAGAGGTTTTTTAAAAGTTATCTAATATTTGATTTAAAAATATTATATCGATGTTTTACATTTCTGATTATCACTGCATCTGCACGATATCAACCAAATGATCATCGTCACGTCATCATGCCCCTTCATTCACTGGTGGTAGGATTTCTATGAAGGAACCCGTCTAGCCACCCCAGGGCCAGTTATTTTGCCGTGAAGCAGTAGTGTGCGCAGATTACAGTCCTTCGGTCTAAAGTCACTGAGAATTAGCGTAATCACTGGGCATATGAGACTTAAGAAGTGATGTCTCCGGGTGATGGGCGCAGTGTGGTGTCATACAGTTATTTTTCTGGGTGACACAGCATTTCTTATAAATTCTACTTCCTGATTTGGCTGATTTTCCTGATTCGTCACTTTATCCAATAAAAAATCACTATTAAGCTATGTCTGAGTAAAAGTATAAGGGTGTAAAAATTCAAAGCACATCCAAAATTGTACTTTACACGGATATCTAAATGAGCATGAAGTCTCACAAACCTGTTTTATCTTCTCTCTTCCTTTTTGTCGTATTGCGGAGAGATCGGCAGATTTTGAATCTCCCTCCGACTCCTGCGCTCGTCTTTCCTGAAAACTTTATTTATTACAACTAAACCTATACAAGGTTAACCATCCATGTGGTGGCGACGCCTTAAGAAACTGTACCAGCCCATCTCATCCCGTGGGTGTCTTAAAAGTCGACAGAGGGAAAATGAAAACCAGATAGGCAGCAGCATCTTATTAAATCAACAGCGGTTGCCAATCAACTATGGCAGTATTCCCCCAAAATGAGAGTTACGAACTTTTATGGCAAACTATAGGAGAGCCCAATACAGTACAGTCAATACAGACAATACATACAATACAGGTAATCCTAGTTTAGAACTGGATTAATTAGTAACAACAATGAACTATACGTCGATGGTATGGTAGAAGATGTAGTAACAAAAATAGAGAAAGGGATGCTTAGATAGTTTGGACATGTAGAGAGATCCATCCTGGATGAAAGAAGATTGACGAAAAAGATGTATGGACGAATGAAGTCGGTAACGGTTGACGTAGGTCAAAGTATAATGAACAGATCGAAATCGTTTCAAGGAAAGGCCACGTCAAAAGCAACCGGCGAGCTTGTATGAAAACGCTCATGAAAGATGTGAGACAGGATCGTAGCAAGTTTAAAGATATGATTTCTGCCTACACCAATGGGAAGGAGGCGTGATAGTTAATTAATATAATAAAGTTTTGAATACATTTTTTTTAAATTTTTTTAAACATATACACTTTTTTACTTTTTATATATTCATTTATATTCAATTATTAGATTACTTTTTTTTACTTTTCTGCACGCTACGAGTATATTAAACATCAATTCATTTTTTTTGGAAAAAACAATAAATTAAAACATTATGTAGATACTGGCAAGCCCGCAACCGTTCTACTATGGGCGGTAGCCGGTTCTTTGTCCAACCAGTTCTTTGTCCCTGAAGTGGACATTCCATGCACTGAGCTATGGCCTGTTTGTATCATTGCAGTGCGAACATCTGTAGTGTGTGTAGCCAAAATTTATATGTTAGTACCTGTTACTGTTTTAAAATATTGTCTGTGTGTATTGTAATTTTACAAATAAACGGTTTATCTATCTATCTATGTATGTATGTATGAATTTTAAGTCACGTTATTATAAAACGTACCTGCAATATATGAGCAGGAGTGTGCGCGTCGCAATAAGCCATCTTGGCGACCTGCACAGGCTGGCTTGGATCTCGTCCAGTGCCCGCTGCCTCCATCTTCATGTAAAGTCTGACAAACCAATTTTCACATAAACATCGGAACATGTTATAAAAGCTCGAAGTAAAATGAAAAAATACAAAGTTGAAGAATTTTTCTTCCGAGGTCGTTTTTGTCAATTTACTTAATCTGATATTTTTTTTATTGCATAAAGTGATGACACGAGCAAAACATTCACCTGATGGTAAGTGCAACGTCTGCCCATAACAAATGCTGTGTCACCCAGAAAAATTGTGTGGTACACCACACTGTGCCCATCACCCTGAGACACAGTAATGTTTGCACACTACTGCTTCACGGCAGAATAACAGGCCCTGGAGTGGTACCTACTTAGACGGATTCCTGCATAGGAATCCTACCACTGCTAAAGCTACTAAAGTATTAACTTGGCCCCGCAAAATACTCTCATTGACATCGTATTGCGGAAACCAGCCCGTTGCAATCCACATTTTTGGCTTGGCCACTTTTTATTATTATTTTTATTGGAAAATTGGACCTGTTCACCTGGCGGTAAGTGCAACGTCTACCCATTACAAATGCTGTGTCACTAAGAAAATTTCTGTGTGACATCACAATGCGCCCGGCACCGTGAGACATCAGTTCTTAAGTCTCATATGCCCTCTCATAAGGTTGCCTGGAAGAGATCGCTTTTAGCGATAAAGCCGCCCATTGTACCTTTTTTTTTCCTTTTCGTATCTTTTCTTATGGTGTACAATAAAGCGATATTTAATTAATTTAATTAATGCCCAGTGATTACGCTAGCTCACAGTGCCCTTCAAACAGAAACAGTAATATTTGCACACTATTGTGTCTATCAAACTTATTCCACACATTCTTAACAAAGGCAATGTTCGATACGTGAAGCTTTGCAGGTTTTACTAAAAAAAAAGTTAGTCTTTTTTTCGTAATTTTATTACTTAATATTTTAGTTTTACTACCGCTTTTTTTGTCTACTTTTAATATAATTTTCATTCATAGTATATGTTGGTGTCCTCTCATGAATTTTTAGTTTCGGACAAAAGCAGAATAACAGCACTGCAGTCCAACACTATATAAACGTTTAAAATATACTTTGATTATAAAATGTCGTTTACTTTGTATTGTAAGTATTTAAGTTAATTATCTAACGCCGATGATGATATTATTTCCTGACCAATTTGAGCCCAATGACATCTGTAACTAACATCAGCATAGGTTATCACAATTAGTCGTCAATTATTTTTTATTACAGGACACTCATCCTCAAATATGCAATAATATCAGAAGACGGTTTGGATGCAGAGTCAGAAACACAGGGATACTTACACTATGTCTGGACCTGAAAACCAATATTGTTTTCTGTTACACCAACACTCACTACTGATACATGCGGCTATAATATAGTTGCAGAAGTGAAAATAAAATACAGAACAGAAAATAAAACAACAGAATATCTTACCCAGCTTGTTGGGCGCAAGTTACATGGAAAGCAGAATAACAATTGCTTTTGTGGCACTGGATACAGGCGCCAGCTCCACGCTGCTTGCACACCATACACTGTAACTTCCACCGCGCCGCTGGAATCATTTCTATTGAATCTGACAAATAAAAAATAAATCATTAGACTGACACATCGCCTTGTAAAAAAATTCTTCACCCCATCTGACGATGCCATGTAGTGCCATATAGTGACACCGTTAAAAATCTAGGAGTTACAAATATCTTGGTCTTTGTTTGCGTCGGTTGGATCCCTCCGTAGATTGAGAAATTTCCTACCGATTCCAACTAAAATTGCGCTAGCTCAATAACTACTTTTACCGATTCTCGATTCTGCTGACACGTGCTATCTGAATCTAAATAAGGAGTTGCTTAATAAACTTGAGCGCATTCAGAATCTTTGTATACGGTTTATATTTGGAATCCGAAAATATGACCACGTTTCCGAATGTCGCGATAAACTCAAGTAGCTTCCGATCCGCCTTCGCAGGAATACTCACATTCTTTCTCTTCTATAATGTGTTCTATTCAATCCCACTATCCCTCCTTATCTTAAAAAGCGATTTGAGTTTCTTGGGAACACTTACTTCCGCTATCTTCGCTCTGATAACAAATTGTTGTTAAAAATTCCTTCTCATAATACTTCCTTATATTCTAAATCCTTTTCTTTTGAAGCTGTTCGACTATGGAACTCTTTGCCGCTTTATTTTAGGCGTGCACCATCCCTAGCAACATTTAAGAGGCTCGTTAAAGCTCACTTTTTTCCTCCCTAAATAATTGTTTCTTTATATCTCAAACCTATTTACTTATAAGTTTTTATAGAAATCCATCCTACCTATGTCCTTTTTATGTACTGTAATTGTTCTCCTTGCGTCTTATGAACGTTCTTACTTTAGTTTGCTCCTTTATGTTATTGTATATGTATTTTATATTATGTATGTATGTATTGTGCATGTATTTATATATGTTTAAGTATGTATAAATATATATATATGTATAATATATATCTTCGTAAACATTACTGAAGTACTAATTATGATTACAGCCTAACAACTATCCTTTGCAACATGGTTGCCTGGTAGAGATCGCTTGTAAGCGATAAGGCCGCCAATTGTACCTTTAAGTTGTTAGAATTTTCTGTTATTTTGTATTTTCTGTTTTTGTTTATCGATGTACAATAAAGTATATTACATTCATTCATTCATTCAAAATGAAAACTATGCTAGTCTAAGATATACAGACTGTCAAAGAATGAGGGGTTATCCTCAATATAAAAGCTTAATATTTTAATCATACATACAGCCTTTTTCCCATAAGGGGCAGGCCGAGACTACACGCGTGGCCCACTTTTCGCCCCCGCGGGAATCGAGATTTGACGGATGGCGAACCAGGTCGCCGCCATTTTGTTACGATTCAAGAAATTCTTACTCCTCGCAGCGTACCCACGCGCAGCATAGTGACAACATTGCATATTATGGTATTATTCTGCACGTATAAAGGTGTTCTATACAATAGTTAGTCGCATCTTATGACATCGCGGTAGGAAAAAACCTTGCCATTGTAATTGTAGTATAATGGCTAGGATTGAATGCCCCCATGAGCGACATGGATATTCGCCTGTGTAGACAAATTAATTACTTTGACCATTGTTTACTAGCCTTATAAACAAAATATAAGCCGAAACTTACCTATTGGCTCCAAAAACACTGTATTAGCAAAACGCACTTCAGGTATCCAAAGAGCGCATACCACATGTGCCCAAGTGCCTTGATCTGTTTGCTTGAAAGCTCCTAAAATAATAGAAAATTAAATATCAAAACCGGAAAAAATAAATAAAAGGCAAACTATAATATTTTCGGATATCCCATACAGTCTCAAACTCCCACACAAAATGTATGAGATGTTTATGATTTTTTAATATAATGAATGAAAGTCTTTCTGATCTTGAGGGTCATCTCCGAAAGCTGAAATAACGGCAGTAGCACCTCTGCACAAACGTCCAGCAGTGTAGAACATCCTCGAAATTGGATGAACTAACAACCTGTCAGGTGGCTCAGGTCCTAATGTTGTGACAGTGCATGAAGGAAAAATATACGACATGTTTAAGACGTTATTCAGTTCTGTATTGCCAGATATAATCATCATATTATATTTCTTTCTTCACTATGCACAAAATAATAAAAAAAAACGAATAAAAGAACTTGTGGGTTGCCATCGCTGAAGGGCAAATTTTTTTTTAATATCACTGAATCAGAAACAAGTTTATATTTCACCTCTATTAAGTGATGATAACTACTAAGAAGAAGACAGGTGTATTGTCACCCTAAAGATTCACCAAACGCAGTAGTGATATGTACTACTCATTTTATGTAAGCATTGTCCTTCCTTTGTCAAGCCAATCCGTGTGATTTGTGTGCTACAGCCAGTAACGGAATACTGACTGGAACACACAACACCGAGCTACGGATCCTGGCTCCGAATCCCAGCCAAAGCCAACATTTGTAAAAAAAATGTTGGTTTTTGGGCATTGATATACAAAAAATCCAAGATACACCTTTCCATACAAAAATTACTTCAAAAAGCGTCCTTGATGGATCAAAACATAAAAATAGACAAAGATCACAAATACCGATTGAATAAACACAAATTTAATCTTATACCAACGACATAAAGTAGCTTTTTAAATGAATTTAACTATCGTTCCACGACGTTTTCACAGTCCTTGCATTGACACGGCTGAGGTGATATATATAATTTCGGTGATGTATTTGCTGTTAGCCTTTTTGGCTTTTACAGCTTCATCGGATACTGTGCTCACGAGCCAGGGGCCCGCGTGCCAGGTTTGGTTTGACCCAAACATAAATACTTAAATAAACTCATACAAAAACCTTGAAATTCGGACTGTCTCGGGTTGACGTGATGCTGATCGAAATGAGCTATTTTTGAGGACTGTGTATCCCAGGGGTTATTGTATATACAATATATATGATATCAATGTTTTTGGGTCTGATTTTGTTGTGAATCCTGTGAATGCTGCGTATCCTCGTATCTCTGACACTGCATCCTAGCATACGGAGGTATGTCTTATCACATGTCGTGCGCTGGTAGGTGTGGACGAATGAGATACTCAATACGCGTTTGTGCATACACTTGTGGCACTATAATATTACCGGCGTAGTTTATAGCTTCTGATAGTATTCGGAAAATCGGCCTGGAAGAGATCAACCAAAACATGCAAAATATATTTTTCACTGATGTGACAACTGAAGACTTAAAACTTGCGGAATGCTTGTGTAATTTAGTCATTACCTCCTGTATTAGGGCATAGCACACAATTGACTAAACGCGATGGCGACTGCAAACAGCGTCTGCATAGCCACTGACCCTCTGGGATATATGGTACCTGTAACATTATTATTCCATATAACATCATAGCCATTCTCCACTTAGAAAGAGCTTAGTCTGTTATTCTACCCAACTGAAGGGTGGTGGAATTCAAATGTCTACTATTTCACAGTAGAGCATTACTGTTAGTTAAACAAGCTAGGTTGTTGGATGTCCCTGATTATTTCTCAGATAGATATGTTTGTAGATTTCTTCACCGAAAAACACAATTAACTATAATTAAAATAGCAAACAACCATTCTTGTTCTGCTGGCACCAAGGATAATTCTTGAGTTATTTGCATACTAGTGTGCTAAAAGTGTGCCTGTGTTTGTTAACCTATCATGGCATCATCTTCTCTAATACTATAGCAGTATCAGCACTAGCTGAATTGTAGGGTAGAGAATAGATAATATATTAGAGCTAGGGGAATTAAGTGGAGTTGTGAACACACTGCTATTAACTTTACTAATATTTGTTTCTTTTTTAATTGATAAAAGTGACTAGACAAGGAAATCGTTCACCTGATGGCAAGTGCAACGTCTGCCGACAACAAATACTGTGTCACTCAGAATGTTTCTGTGTCCCATATACCCTGTAATTACACTAGACCGAAACACAGTAATGTTTACACATTACTACTTCACGGCAGAATAAACGGCCCCGCGGTGCGTACCTAGACGGATTGAGTGACCAATATTAGCCACCACACCAGTTAACCACTTCAACTAAGTCTGCAAGCATGTGCTAGGAGATGATTCATGACAAAATTCAAATTACGAGCACGAACCTGCGGCGACTTCACAGTCCATACCCTAACCCTTTGAACAAATTACCTCCACTAGGATTTCTCCTCCATCGTGAGTGCGTTTTACTGACTATTTTCACATGGACAGTGGCAGGTGCCATACCCGAAAACTGTAAATTTGTGTTTTTGAACAAATGGCCCCTCCAGGTGGGATATGCGGAGCAGAAGTCAGATACTCCGACCACTAGGCCACGCGCTCATCGAATCTTAGTGAGTTTGTACTAATTTTTGGAATTTCTTACCCCATAGCAATCTTGATGTACCGCGAGGTTGCACATGTCGCAGAAAAGTATTACGTTTGTATTTTGACATTCACCATCCATACAGATGCAGCACACTGCATCCTCATCTACTGTGGCAGCAGTTTGTTGCCCGCTTTGAGTTGCCTGTATGAACAACAGATTATAAACAACAACAGCAGTAATGTAAGGAACAACAGTTTATGTAAGGAAGATAAAGTTGATTGATTTTAGTTTAGTAAAATTAATCAAATTTTAAGAAAAAGGGAAGTTTTACCAGAAAGTTACACAAGTTGATTTTTATTAGTGTCAGAAGTTATAAGTTAAAAATTGTGCCTACCAAAGTCTTGATGTTTTAATAAAGTAAGCAAACATTCAGCCTCAATAATCTGTCATTTAAGAACAATGATGACATGGTCCATGTTACTAAGATCAGGGTTGTGGATTAGATGAGTGAAACACAGACCATATTTTATTCAAGTGTCTTAAATTGTCATTTTCCCTCTTTGACTATCTTCCTCCCAACATCCTATAAACTTTAACTCATAAACATAAAAAAAAAATATGAGGTTGATGATGTCCTCCTCGCCAATACGACCACGGCGACTATTTATTATTAAATAAATACATAATCAAATATATGAAATTATAATCATTCACACGAGTCTGTTTTAATTTTTTCCAGAGATGCGCCGATCATGATCATAGGCTGACTATTCGGATTTCATTTAGCAAATATTTTTGTTGGTTACAAAAAATGTTGAATTTATTAGTTGATTTTATGAGTATTGTGTTAATTGTTACATTTTTTTTTTACAAATACTATGTATTGTTTTTCAGAATAAAGCCTTTCTAACATATTTAATTTACCCTTAAATTAATATTAAGACCTTTAAATTTAAATATTCGGTAATTATTCGACAAACGAACCGAATATTCGGCCGAGTACATTAAAAAATATTCGATTCATCTCTAATTTTTTCTCGATTAATAATTTTATAATTACTCATAAGAAATTTCATTTCTTTCACGCATGCAACGGGTTTCGTACAGTTTCGGCACACACAGCCGCAACGGTCGGCTCGCGTTTGGTTCATTGAACAATGTGTCAGTCACTGACCACCTATGAGGCGAAGCGATCGAGTTCTAAATTAATTATTTTTACCCATACAATTGTTGCAAATAATTCGGATATCATTGATTTTTCGAAACAATGAACCCGTTCACTAACAAGCTACACACGTCTAATTGAATATGTGAAGCTAATGAAAAAATAGTGTGCAAGGCTTCTGGTTGGTGAAATCTGCAAGGAAGTCATAAGAATATAGTGAAATAAGTTATTTTAAAAAGCATAGATACCTGAAAATAGGACTCCTTCTCCAATCTGTCCATGAGTAACTCGAGAGTGTCAACAGAAACAGGAGGCAGGCCTTGTTTAGTTCTACTTTTATTAATAATGCCCAGCCAAGCAGTATCTTCCTCATCCACATCATACTCAACTTCCCCATCAAGTTCCTCAGCAGATTTTTCTATAAAACGAATATAGGCATTTGGCCGAGGTGGGGCATCGCAAACTCTCTCATTATAATCTGGGATGAGCTACAAGTAAGAAGACTCAATGTAGATTATTAATTCAAATATTAAGGCAAAATCCCTCGAAAATGAGAGCTACAAACTTTTGTGTCTATCTATGGGGGAGGCTTATGTTCAGCAATGGACTTGTTATAGGCTGAAACAATGATGAAGATGTAGATTATTAGGAAGACAGTAGAAAATTATGCTTCTTATTAAATATAAAAGCTAAAAATCAATGAATTAAACTAGCGGCACACTATGATAGTCATTTCCACATTTGTCCACTCATGAAGTTTGAACTTCATTTGAACGAACAATTGCTGTAATTTATTGTCAATAGTGATGTGAATTATGCCGTAAAATTATAATTTTTCAGTCACGCCTTTTACCCATATAAAGGGTAGGCAGAGGCTAATCACGTAGCCCACTTTTCGCTCTAGCGAGAAACGAGACGTGACGGGTGGTGAACCACATCAACGCCATTTTACTACGAGTAAAAAAAAAATTTACTCCCATTGCATTCCCACAAACAGTATAGTGACAGAACCACATGTTATTCTGCATGAATAAAAGCTGTCCATAAAATACCTTAGTTGCCTCTTATGACACCTCAGTAGGAAAGAGGTAGTCAACTTTTGGAAAACTATATTAGTTTAGTTTTCTTTCTTTTTTACATAATATTATAAATGTATATTATTATGTATAGTCTACACAACCTCATATTATGCACCAGTCAATTTTAAAGTTTTAATAGTAAGTCATAATATAATTGTCACATGGTTTTCCAGCACTGTGTTTGTTGATGTTGTTTGTGGTAGTTATTTAAAACTTTTTGAATATGTTATAATTATTATTTACAACTCTCAAAGACTTAAGGTGCATTCGCATTGAACTATATTTTATTCAATTATAATTTGTAAGTGACCTGTTAAAACTGCCATCATAGCCTGTCACTACTTTAGATATGAGTGCGTGCTCTATGTCCAATATGATACTCTAATACCTATTGGCAGTAGTCACCATGGTCATAAAGTTGGCCTGAAAAATGATCAGCCTCTGATGATAAAGATCAATATGATTTTTTTAGTAATAAGTAGCAAGTGCACTGGTGGTAGAATTCCTATGTATCCGTCTAGGTAGGTACCACCCTAGGGCCAGTTATTCTGCTGTGAAGCAGTAGTTTGCAAATATTAGTGTGTTTCAGTTTGAAGGACACTAAGAGCTAATGTAATCACTGGGCATATGAGACTTAAGAACTGAGGTCTTGGGGTGACGGGCACAGTGTGGTGTCACACAGAAATGTTCTTGGTGATGCAGCATTTGTTATGGGCAAATGTTGCACTTACCAACAGGTGAACGTTTTTCCAGTTTCAACAATTTTTCAAATAAAAAAAAAAGTGCAAAAGTTCATAGTGGTGAGGATAATGACTTGCTTATATCTTGACAGCTTAGACATTGACTGATGGACAGTAAACGGTTTCTTGTGGCAGTCTAATAAAAAATTATATCCACTTTATAAAATTTTGAACTTTGAACACTTTAGAAAAGGTACACTTTGATCCTCCTGGTCAATTTTCAACCATGGTGATAACTTCTGAACACAATTGGATACTATCAACTGCAGGAGATATTACAGTGCCATAAGGGTCCATGGCAAACAATAATGATCTTTCTGGTCATACCCTACCTGCACCTGATGTAACACTCTTGCTAAAAGATCACTGAGGACTATGATGCAAGGACCACAACAAAACACTACCAGACTTTAAAACCAACTATTTGTGATTTAACAATTCTATATTGATATAAAGATTATATGCTCTAGTCGGGATTCAAACCCAGGACCCCTGACATAGCAAGTCTTTTACTCTGACCAATAGACTTTACCTATACTATGTAAAAGTTAATGAAATAGTTAAGCTATACAGATCAATCTACAATAAAAGCAGATCTTTTTAGTATGGTGTATAATAAGTTTCTTTCTATAACTTTTTACTATATATAAAATAATATACTTCAACTGAAAATTAGTAAAAACATTACATTACAACAAGTAGTATAGTAATGTTAAATTATTGTGCAGTAATCATGTTTTAGAATATCATTATTACATTTTAATTTTGGCAAACCTTATGAAACAAAAAAGAAATGCACAGAATTTCAACATAAAATTAATGTCAATAATTACCCTAAAGCTAGCTTCCGGTAGTTTTACTTGAGGTTCAGGAGGTGGCTCTACAACAGGGAGCGGCTTCTCTAGTTCCGCGTTCTTTTTGTCCCATTCTTCTAAAGAAATTATTGGTAGAGGTTGATCTATTGGTATTCTACTTATCTTACCATCAATCTCGAATTGGACGACTTTCTGAGCTTCAGCAAAAGTTAAAGCTTCTTTTGGAGGGCTCTGGAGAGCAATATCTCCGGTTGGGACGGCAGCTCTAGCTCTACCTTTTTTCCGACATATATTGCGAACAACCGTAGGAGTTGCCGGCGTTGGATTATCGTGATCATAATTAACAAGATGATATTGCAATCCACATAGACTTTTATAGACTTTATCGCACTTTTCTAGTGGGCACTGATAGGGCGGTGGCCTATTTTGCCGTAACTTTTTACAAAATTCCAAAACATCAAAATCCAAACCCATTTTTATCGCCGATTAAGCATTCTGATTTAAAACTAAATGAATTAAGTTAACTGTAGTGTAAGCTTTACAGAGATGGCACTTGCTTAATAATCATAAGACGTAAGTATACCAAAAAATTATTGATAAAAAGTGAAAGGCTTGAGAAGCATAAAAGGAATTCCAAGCACAAGATTACTTTTACATAGAAAAAACATTAACAATTTTGACACTTGAAGTTTAGGGAAGTCCACATCTAGAGAAATCGAATCATTCGAATGATAAAGGAGTGATTGATGTTAATTGTAGAAAGAAAAGAGTTTATCCATAGTAGTTGAAATTATAAAACATTTTAGAACACATTTCAGCAATACAATTAAAATTATAATTATTGTTTCAATTCAGTGATGCACATTATAACACATTATGCTGGTTATTAAATATATCTATTTTTTTTTACTTTTTTTATTAAAGGTTAGATTTTTATTATTGATGTGGTAAACAAGTGCTGCTTGTATATTTGCATGAGTTTCTATCCAAAATTTTTTTTGACAGCCAGCATCTTCGCTCCAGAGGTTCTGGCCACCAACTAATAGCGAGAAACTGGCAAAACACGGAGCACACAGATCTAGAAAACTGTAGTGATTTGAATTGGAATAGGAGATCTGTGGCGATTGTAGAGATTCGAGAGATCATAACTTTTTCGCCTTTTCCAATTTCTGTCAGAATAGTGGCACAAACTATGTTCCACCCAAGCTATGTGACTAGAAGCCGCGTCGTGATACATAATCGCGGGCATCTAAATTTCGCATAAGCATGACCAGAACACCTAATTTTATTTGGAGCTTATCTGACAGCTCTACAGACAGAGTCAAGAACTCTACATAATATGAAATGCGCTGTTCCGTGCCCACTACAGTGTCTACTGTGACCCTCCGTTATTTTTTTTTAGCTCCACGCCACGTCGTGATTTGCATTTAAAATCACGTCGATCCGTTGCTCAATTTTGACGTGAAAAAAGATGAAAAATTAAAATGTTAAAATAGTATAAGCGTTTGCCTGATTCCTTAAGGATTGGGAAATTTTACAGGGATGCTTTGATTAAAGGACAAATATTACGAAGGTGAAAGGGTTTGAAATATTTTTTCAGGACAATAAATAGCAATTTTTCATTCCTTCATCTATCCCTTTGTCTTTAGGTCGTTCTGTTGCTCTGTTGTAATGTGAATAAAGGACAGGAAATGGTTTTTTCTCCAGAATAAAAAGCAGACTGTTCTTGACCCTCTATACAAAAAATCACGTCGGTCCGTTGCTCCGTTGATACGTGAGTTAAGGGCAAGAAACAGACTTTCGCTTTTTAATATTATTATGTTATATAATTGTAGCGACATCTATGATGCGAACTATGTATAAAAATTCTAAAGATCAGGTCAGAGAAGACGTCCTCTCCAGATCAAACCACCCGACCTAGTGGGCCGAGCTACCATTTTCGCTTGGCACATCATCTGCATGCATCTTCATTTTGATGAGATTATATCCTATTGTTAAAGATTTCTAAAAAACTAGGTAGTTGTTAAAAATTCTGTACCTAAGCCAACTCAAGTTATTAATTATGATTGATCCGTTCATAATAAAAAAAGTAGGTAGTGATTCCAATTCTTCGTTTTTTATTTATTAAAGTTTCAGCCTATAAATGTCCCACTGCTGAGCACAAGCCTCCTCTCATTTCTGAGAGGGTTTTGGAGCTAAGAAAAATCCGCCACGCTGCTCAAATCAATAAAATATATTTATTAAATTATTAAAATTACTCTAGATAATTATTGTATAATTTGATAAAAACTATATAACACTGTTAGTGTCTGAGTAAACATTAGTAGTACAAAACTCGTGTCGCTTTAATTCAAATCCTCCGATACTTCGATTCAAATCAATTTCAATTTCTTACCATAGTGTTTTTGGGTATTTATTTGGCAACATTTAGAATAAAATATATTTATTACTCTAAAATTTAAGTTATTAATTAACTATAAATAAAAAAATCGCATTTAAAAAAATATATTGGCAAGTTATTAAAACTAATGAACCATTTTAATTTATAACATACAGTTATGATATTCCAGAATATTCCCGATGTTTGTTTCCGTTGCGATTTAACATCTGTATGCTGATGTGACTTTCTCTACTTACCTGTGCTTACCTGCTCTGCTCTCCAAGTGCAACTGCAATTACCCAAATTACCTATCTTTGAGTGCAATCTGCATCTATATTCTTTCTTAGGTGTCCACCTCCGATTGTCATTAAATGTTGTTGTTTGTGGTGAATTTACGAACGACATCTAAAATAATTATAGTTTAAGTCAAGTGGTATCGAAAATGGATGTATATAGATATCCCCCGTATCAATACGGGCAGTCAGATGAACTGGCGAAACAAATGTTTGCCCAACAAGCCTTGTCGTCCGGGCTACGAACAGTTCAAGAGCCTCATAACATGCCGGCCCCATCTGGTGCACCATGGAATGTCCAAGGCGTTTCCTGGGGTATGTCTTCGCCTCCTCAATTAGTTCAGTTTACTGCGCAGACATCAACACTAGAACATAATACTACCTCAGTATTACACTCTAAAAGAAAAAGTTTGGATATCGAGCCAGTCATGTAAGTAAAATGTTACCAAAACTTATTGCACATATATGTATATTTATAGAATAGATAGAATACAATAGATAGCTTTTGTTAAAATATAAAAGGTGTAAGTTATCTTCAACTTAATTCTTTGACATTGTTACACTGATTGTTCAACAAAGTCATTAACATTTTCGATGTACTTGCGAGTTTTGGGGCTAGTGAGGGCCGAGCCGAGTTATTTTATTTGTTCAACTCAAAATACCAACAAGTTGTTTCGAACTGCTTTTTAATCAAACCGAGTTAACTTGGTATCCCCATGGAGTTAATAGTTTTATCATTCATATTTATAAAAATATTTATGCAAATTTGTAACTTTTGTCTTTATTCAAATTTTAAACAAGCCAGACACGCAAAATACGCCCTTTGCGAGACACAGAATACATGCATAAACATGGAGTTGCAGAAACAAAAACCCAATGCAATCCACAATCTAGCATATAATAGAATTGAATCGCAAGTAGCAACATTGTGTTAATTACTGGAGCACATCAGCCAATTCCAGTACTAAACTAATATATGCAATATCTGTAACTTTCAAAAACCATACATACTAGACACCCTGTTGAGTTTATTTCAGTTGAAACTGAAGTCAGCAATCTTTTCAACTCAAAATTATCAAGTTAATAATAAAACTCATTCCATCACTATATGGGGCTTATAAAATTTACATCAACTGCCTTTGGGTGAGAGGTATTAGAATAGAAAGTCACAGACATAATTAAAGACAAAACAACCATAAAAGAAAAAAGAACTATTAAAAGACTACTCAAAATATTTCTTACTTTTTTTAGTTTTTCATTTCTAGGGAATATTATTAGGTACTTTTGTTATGTTTTCGGGTCTGGTGGTGTTGTCATTGTTCCTGTGTCTCTGACACTGCACCCTAGCCTATCTCCTCATAGGTTAGAATGAGTGAGTGCCTCTGTGTTTACACATACATTTGGAGTACTATAATATCTCCTGCACAGTTGAAAGCTTGCAACAGTATTTGAAAGTAGTTACCCTGGTTGAAAATCAGCTAGGAGGACTCCAATACCATCATCATATTTATATATAGTTTCTGGATGTAATTTGTTACCAGATTATTCTTGTATTACTAGTGTTTGTATGTAAGCAACATATTTCCAATTACTCTTCTGACAATAGTTATTTAACTTGGGTAGTGAAGAAATTGATTTAGGCTAACTTAACTTTTAAGCCTTCAAGCTCTCCTTTATATACTTTTTAAATTTTGTCATGTTCTTTGTTTTAATAGTACTATACAGTTATCAAATTATTTCCTAATAATAATGATTATGGTCCAGTCCAGCAAAGCAACTGATAACGGAAGAGAAAATGGCTGCCCATTTAAATGGACTACACATTTCATCGGATTATACAACACATTCTTTAGTATTACCATCGGAAGAAAACATGGATGTTGGAATGGAAACATCAGTATCTATTACCGATAAATTGAAAGGTCACAAAATAGTTTTATCAGAAGAGCTAAAAAAGTTACAAGAAGAACCTTTATTGCCTGCCTCTCTAATAGAAAGGTAATTTAAATTTTATAGTCACTGAATGATAAATTATTCAGTTATGGCATACAATATTATCATTATAATTACTGCATGTAGATTGATACAAGAAAAAAATTTAAGAAACCTGCGGTAGTCACCACAGCATATATAGAAAAAGTGCAGTGCCAATTATTCTAGCTTGTCGCAGCATGTTCACACCTGTTTTCAGTTTGAAGGACACTGACATACATACATAGAGTCACGCCTCTTTACCATTGGGGTAGGCAGAGACAACTTTCCACTTACTACATTCCTGCCACACATCTTTAGCTTCATCTACTTTCATTTTGGACCATTTTCATTCAAGCTGGTGGGCTGCGGGTGCTTTTGACATAGCCTTTCCTTAAAACAATATAGATCTGATTGTGATACATTCGTCAACCCTTACTGACTTGCCCATTCACACTTACCTCATAGATCTGTTTTATCAATCTTCTATAATCCGACTTTACAACATGAACAAATCATCTAAGCATTCCTTTCTCTATCTTTGTCACTATGTCTTCTACCACAGCACAACATTTTCTGTATTCTCACTGTTTTCACTGTTCCTTACTTTGTCCAACAAAGTCACTCCAGCAATACTTCTCAAACTTTTCATTACCACAGCATTAATCTTACTTTCATTCTTCTTTTTCCAGACTCAATATTCACTACTATACATAAGTGTGCGTATGTATATACCAGTACAACTCGTATGTTCAGTCAGTCGTGCCTTTTTAGATATGTTCTGGCTATACATAAAGTTAGGTGGGGCCTGAAACACTTACATTTCCTAGCCCTTATTGAATACAGCATCTGAAGTGTGGTAAAGTGTCAGTTATTGTGACTGTTATGTGTTACTATGTGACTAATTGGGTAATTTAGCTGCTCACTCGCTTCCGTTTGCATCTCACTTGTTAAATACTTCAAGTGAACTAGAGCAAAGGTTTTATTTCAAAAAAGGTTTTGTTTTTACACTCAAGAAAACTTTTCCCTTTCTCGTTTACTCCTATCAGAACAGCATTCTTACTGACACCATTTATTGAACTGCAAAGCAGCTTGTCTGATTTTACCTTTCATTATCATAAATTATAAGAATTCCTAAACCTATGTCTATCTTCAAAATAAACTTGTAACTGTAAAACTAGGAATTCTAACCAAATGGTTAAAAGTGATAACAATTTCTCTCATTGTGAGACCCAACAGTCTTAAACAAATCCTCGCCCCCTAGTGATGAAAGAACTGTTTCATTCTTTGTCTTTTTCTTCATTGATAATGCACCTGCCACTACATTTCACTACATGGGTTCACTGACAGAGATTGCCGATAGGCACTAAGTCCGCCCATTGTTAACCTTAATATAAAGATGAACAAAAATAAAGGAAAAAAAAACCTTACACAAGTTTCTCTTGAAGTTTAGTTATTCTTGGAAATAAGATTTAAAAAAATACATGTGATTCTCTTTATATATATTCTAACTTTCTTGTCTTACAGATTAGAAAAGCCACACCTGTCACTTGTTGTGTGGAAACCTAGAGAAAATATTTTAGAGAAGATAAAGGAAGTTGAGGAGAAACCACCAGAAGAACAGAAAAGACGAAATGGAGTCCTTGTCAGTGAGCCATCAGGTGGAATGGAAGTTGAAATGTCATGAATAAAACATGTAGATATAATATGTAGGTTAAAATTTCTTTTTTCTACCTTTTTTGTATGTGCAACATATTGGTTAATTCTTAATATACTTTACAACAGATAAGTCATTTTCCATTAAAAATCTCGATAGAAAACTGGCTTTCTACCTGACATACACTCATCATCATTATACAAGACATATTGTCCTGAAAATTGACATACATATTTCATTTCTCAACATAGAAACCCACTAAGAATGGTTTTACGAACATTTACACCTAAATTATTAAATGAGCTGGGCATGTTACGCCCAGCGAAGAGGGCACGTAACAGCTCCCACGAAACTAAAAAAGCCACCAAAAAATAGTCAGATATGCAAAATTTCTTAAAATATCTTTTAACTTCAATGTCCCTTTTAAAATGAAGAAATCAGCTTGTGCTCTTGCAATACAAATTTTGTCAATATCTCTTGTTTGATCATTTCATTTATCTAAAATGTGAAATTAATTATAAAAGCAAAATTTTAACAGCGAAGGTGGATAAATTCTATCAACTGTCTAAAATATTTATGGTGTTTTAAGCTTTAACCTTAAATGGGATGCAAATATATAGTATAAACTGTAGATTGCTCCTTGCTTCAATTTGTTTTAACCATTTGTTGCATTATTAAGAATGTTAAATATTTATATAATCCAGTTTGTTAACTATCAGATATGCTTATCATATTACATACATTTTTACCATATAAGAAAGTATACTTTATCCTGATAACTAACATATAAAATTTCATTATTCCGAGTGAAAAATCTAATTTTAGCTAAATTACTGTTTTGCAACAGTAAATAATATGATAATTAACTGTTTAAAAATCCTGCCGATGTGTATATGCTTCATTTTACAGACCATTCTTCACCCCAAGTTACATTGTCATCTTGGTTCATAAATTGTTTTATTTGATGGCACATATAAAGAATTATCTATGTACAAGGGGAAGTCGAAAAGTCCGTAGAATGAAGGGGATGTAAATAAACTAAAACAAATGACTTTATGACAAAGTATGCTCATTCTGCATAGATCGGACTAAGTTGAAGGTACCCCAGATTAACTATGACATCTGTCACCTCAGTCTCCTTGTGGCCATGGGTGCTTTATAGCGTTCAAAACGTGGGGCTATAAAAAGTTAAAGTGAATGTGATAAAATTTGTAGTCTAGTTTTATTTAAATGTGTAGTATTCACATAAATATAAGAAATCACAATGGAACTCATTTTATTTTAATGTGTCTCCCTTCAGCTAAATTCTTTTTTTAATTATGAAAATATCTTATTTTACACTTTAAAGAAAAGGCTTCCATCTGTTTAAAAATAAATTATAGTCACTAGGATTCAGGTCCGGTCTTGTAGTTGAGTGAATCAGATTCAATCTACCTTTCTAATTTTCTGAATGGCCGTCTTGGTAAGGAACTTGATTGTTCTTTTAGAGGGTGACATCATACAAGCAAATGATTTAATAGGATGTTGGTTTTATAATAAGTATGACACTGGTTGCCTACACCTTATCATTTTGTGAACTATTATACATCTCCTTGTCGGTGTCAAAGAAATAGTTTCTCACCTATCCATACTTTGTATGTAATTATTGTTTTTAGTATGTTTTTTATCTGTATGTGGAGCTATTGTAAATTACAACCAGACCGACTACATCTCAGATGTTGTTAGAATATGTCATTATTGTATTTATAATTGCTTTTGTAAATATTAGCAAGATTAGTAACATAAATGTCTTAAAATAAATACACAATTAAATAATCAGAAAAAAAATATTGAATCTACATGTATTGTATAGTACGAGTTAAATTTCATATTCCTGTGTCCTATGTAACAAAAATTGGAAAGTGTCGGAGGAACTGTCAGACGCTATGCCAGACACGGGACAACATAGTACAAAGAGTCGAAAACCTTGTTATTCACAAATATTGGTTTCAGCGTACATTCAAAGGAGCCATGATTTTACAGGCAGATACACTGACCGAGCTGAACCAATCGGTCGGCGGTACATAATTCCCAAGAGAGCAAAAAACCGTATATTTCAGAGGAACTTAATATTCTGTTATATAACAATGCATATTTATTATAGGCAAAAATAGTACAAGTATAGATACCTCATGTGTATATTTCGAGTAAAAACCTTGTATTAATAGCTTAATAAGCAATTAGTGCTGGTAAATTGTACAGTGTTTGGAAAATTGAATTCATGATTGTTTTCTTACATCAATGGAAGTGAACTACAATTTTACTGTTGTTATTTTATTGTGTCATTTTGTTGTAACTTTTTTCCTTCTTTTTCGAAGATTGCTACTTAAATCTTGATATTTTTGAAACTGACATTGGCAAAAAGCTTACGGCTGTTGCCATAAATATTATTCATAGCAGACTTTAGACGCCAATTCGAGAATTGACGATTCTAGCTCAAATACTATGAAGATTCCACAAAGTGCGTGTCAAAAAATTCCTTGAAAAGCACATAGTGGTAGAATGCCAACATCCACATGATGTGGAATTAATCCGAACAATTCCTCGGAACACTATGTATTAAATGGCATTAAATTGAAAAGAGACGCAATGTCTCTTCATTTACCAAAACAAAAAATCATTATTTATGCCATTTACACTACGCACGTATTCGAATTGTCATTTCACTTTCTCACTTTTTATGTCGTCGTACGAATATTATTTAGACTTATAAGATTTCTAGTTTTAATAACATACTAGTAATGTAAATTATTATGATTGGTTCAGGTTTTCTAATGTGTGAATTTTAATGATAATGTGTGGAAAAAAAGTGATTGGTGATGAATAGACAAATGTACCGATTACATGTTTGTGATGATGATGACAGATGATAAAAAACGTAGATTATCTAATAGTTTAATATATCTGACGTAAAGTAAGTTATTTTAATATTCTGACTCTTAAAATTAAAATATAATCTTTACGGTGTACGTTTAGGTCATAGAAGGTTCTTAATTTTTACTGTCATCAAAATTTCATTTAATTATTGGTTATAGATACTAAAGTGTTTAGAATAAATTATTTCTTTATTTTTCTAAATGTTACCCTTTTTTAGCTTAAAGTTTTATAAACAAAAATTATCTAATGTAGGTATTTTTTATTCTAACTTTTTTTTCCACCCTGCATTTCCAATTATAAATCGTATGGTTGTTGGCACGGATCTTATGCGGTGCACTTATTTAGGTTAGTGTTATCAAAAAATGATGCTATTTGTGTGTAGGTCAATAGCAGACTGGTGACAGTGGCGTATCGAGGTGGTTGCCGAATCCATTCAATAAAGTTAATAAAATTTTCAGTTTTTTGGTTCCGAACGGCAGAAATCCACGCTACGCCTCTGACTGGCGCACGAGTTAGCCAATTGCGCAGTAACACTGTGCTTACCACCACGCCATCCCGTACAAACAATCTGACTTCGGCACATTCTGTGCAACTGAAAATCACCGCCTAAGTTCCCCGCCGACGTCTATACTTGAGTTTGTTACTTTCTTTGTGAACTGTAGTAAATTCAGTGTGTATTATTGTAAGCTTAGACTTAAGAATCTTTGTATCCAGAAATTGCGGCATATGAAAATGTTGTTTGTCTGGCGATTTTTTTAGGTTGATAATTCATCTAACAATTTTTTTATTTTTTGAGAATTGTAAAACTAGATTTACACGTTATGACATTTATGCCGTCTGTATTGCAGAAATCCTTTGTTTTGTCATAGTTTTTAAGTAACTTTGTGCGTAAAAAAATGTTATGACTATTTCATTAATGTAAGAATCGAACAGTTATAATGTGTTCAGCACTCTGGAGATGTAGATGTGGGTCTGTTAAGTGTATTTTGTTATAACAATAAAATAGTAGAAGTTGATAATATTCATTGAATTTGTGTGTCTCCATCCTTTTAATATTTCCTGTAGCTCATGGGTCTTGTATCCGAGTGACATGGGATACATTCCCGGGGAATTTATCACATGCTCGGTGGTGAAGGAAAAATATCGTGAGAAACTGCTTGTCTATATAGTTATCCACATGATGTGTGACTATATAGACAAGCAATGCTTATGAAAGTATTTACGGTAGCTAAAAGAAAAAAATCTGCGTCTGTCTGTTTGTTCCGCCTAATCTCCGAAACGGCTGGACCGATTTTGACGGGACTTTCACTTACAGATAGCTGATATTAACTCGGGTGACTTAGGCTACTTTAATTTAGGAAAATAATTAGGGTTCCACGCAAAAAATATTAAAACCCCAAAATCGTTTCAAATATACTTCTCGTTTAAGTGTATATCATCGATCGGGGTCGGTTTTATATGCGGGTGTGGCAACCGCTGGGCACAGCTAGTCTCTAATTTATCAATATTTCAGACATGTAAAGACCGCTAACTTCGCACTGAAGTAACCGCAGCGGACTTTTCCCGGGAGAGCTTTGCTCAGCACATTTATAAGCTGTTTAGGTCGTTTGATGGCGGCGTAAGAGGAGTCATGGATCCAGTCTGAAGTCAATTAAAATAGTATACTACTACGAGTAATGAAAATAGTTATGACTTATCTTGTTTCTGCTTGGGTGTTCAGAAGATAAAAATGAACATAGGCGCTGTATAACAGAAATGTTCTATATACTTATTCTTTACTTCGACAGTAAACTTTAGTTCCTTCAAATTTAAAAAAGAAGGGGTCGTTGCTCATAATGCCCTTATACATAGATTCTGTGTCAACGGTTATTTCCGGCGATCGTTTTCCGTTTTCTCATATGAACGGTTGCGTTCACAACATTCTCCCGTCCAGGCTGGAGGTTTAAACAGACCATCACACGGGCATAAAACAACATCAACCCGCTCCGTCTACCTGTTGAACATTTCTATTATTTAGCAGTGCCTATATTACTTTTTATTTTCTGAACACCCTAGAAGAAACATCTGATCCGGCTGAAAAGACGTTGTCGTAATTCGAAAAGTCGACTAAGGGGTTCTAGGAAGACCAGAGAGATGACCACCTGATGATGAGCATAACCACCAAGGTGTATGTGGGGAAGTCCTTCATATTGTCTATCATACTCTGGTAAAATTCGAAAATTCTTAATTAATGGATATATACATTCTCGAGTAACATTTATGAGTGGGATTTTTATTATTGGTTTAAGTGACGAAACGAGCAAACTCTTCACCTGATGGTAAGTGCAACGTCTGCCCATAACAAATTTTGTATCACCCAGAACATTTCTGTGTGACACCACACTGCGCCCGTCATCCTGAGACATCAGTTCTTAAATCTCATAAGCCCAGTGATTACACTAGCTCACAGTGCACTTCAGACCGAAACACAGTAATGTTTGCGCACTACTGCATCACGGCAGAATAACTGGCCCTGGGTGATACCTACCTAGACAGATTTCTGCATAGGAATCCTACCACCAGTAAAGATGAAAAATATTGTCATTCTCAATTTCAAGCTACAAAAGTGTAATTCGTTTCAATTATTTTTAATTTGCTGAGGCTGAGGTGACAGATGTCCCGGTGTCATAGTTTATCCGGGGTACCTTCAGCTTTTAATTATTATTTTTGGTCCGATCTACACAAAATGAGCTTACACTGTCTTGAAGTCTCGCAGTGGTATGCTTGGTTTTTGATTTAATTTTATAAATTATAATTGCACCCAATAAATCTGCTGTAATCGACATCTATGATTCTTAGTTAGAGCTAGCAACACAATACCGTTTTATGATATTGAGTTAGATGGATAGAGTTATGTAAGCAACAGAAGATACAGCCTCTAGACGAACTTGCCCAGTAGACGGCCTTCCCAACATTAAACTTAATTATTTCTTTAATGTTCAATATATAAAATGACCACTAGCAGCTACTTAAATAATAGGTGTTTGGTAGTGCGATCGTGAATGTGCTTGCCATGCGATTGTTGTAAGTCATCTTTAACTTGGGAAATGCCTATGCCTATGCCTATCAATGCTAATGATTATAAAATCCATTTTAGTGTTATATTTTCCAGTGGCACGTGCATGCAGTTAACACTTCCAATATTTCAAAGTAATGAAGACGCAAGGGATAATTGAAACTTATTTAAAATTGATTCTTTATTCAAATATCAAACTTTTCAACAATAAATATAACAACATGAGAATTCGAGACCGATCATCTTAGTTTACACAATACTGATCAAGATTTGTAGTTGGACACATTATTTACACACGAAATCTAAATTGTGACCTTAGGTAGTGACAGCAATAAAACCTACATAATGATAATAAGAATTTCTAAAATGTAAGTTTTATTTAAATTATTAAAAAAAGTTACAAAATCATAACTCTTTATACTCTGTATGTCTCAAGAATCTTTGAAAATATGAAAATTGACACTGCATTTAAATCATACATAAAACGACCCTTAACTGTTAAAATAGTTAATAAATATTTACTACTATTATATATATTACTACTATATCACATGGGTTAATCAAAATACAGAAATTGCAATTTCAGATTTCTTCGTTATAAAAGTATTTTTATAAGTAGGTATACTGCCGACCATTGACTCTAATGTGTTGTTTCTGTTCTGGTTCTGTGAATTCTATGGATTCTATACAATAAACAATTACTAATACTGTTATCTAAATAATTATATTATATTTTGCTAAGGAAATAAATTAATAAAAATCTCACGACAAAACTTCTTTACTTTTTAATTAAAAATTATTTATTAAAAATCTACAACATATCTTCATACGTCTTCATAATCTTATAACGTCCATGATTACAGAGGTCCCACATTATATTACATACATTGTCTATATGACTATCTTTCTAACTACTCACATCTTGTCCATTGCCTAAGGCAACGCATATTTTACTTCGAAAAATGTCCCATAGTTATTATTTGAATCTTTGTAATATTATCGTTAATTTGTAAACATCAAAATAGGAAATTAATACCCAATTCTTTGTAAGGCCCTTTTGAACAGAAATCAAAATAACTTAAACTTTTATTATCTGTATTTTTATTGACGCCGGGTTTTTATTGTTTGTGGCGACGTAAAAAGATCGACATGGTACAGGTAGAGTTAACTAAAACTTTCAACTACCCCTCTTTCGAACAAAAGAGATTTGTTACAAAACTTTTTCTAATTATATGCAAATACTAATGTGCAGTTGTATTTAAGCTAACAAAGCTTCTATAGATCGATATACAACTCAAATCGAGATCGCAAATGTCGTTGAAATTCTCAAACTTTTCGTAAATAATGCAGATCAATATTTTGTACACAAATGATATAACATTTTTAAGTTAACGGTAATCTCGGATTAAGACTTAATGGACTATTGTTTCTAGATTTTTCCCATGCTCCTAGCTAGGTTCGGTCATGCTCGCTTGTACAGTTACTCTATTCGCATAAAGTCGTTACGTTCGATTGCATTTAAACCAGTATGCGTACAATATTGTTTATTCGTTTATCAGCCAAATTAAAAAGTTTTCACCCCGTTAATATATGGTACAATAGATGTGAGACGATACATTTTAAAAGCGAACTTCTCTCTTATCTTTTGAATCGTAAGAAGGAACCTTCATTGTCACATTTGACGTGTTGTACCAACACGAATTCTATATGGCAATACCAGGATTATTTATACAAAAACGATTTACATACACACTAATAACCTTCGCAGTATTTTCAATTCTATGTAGTAGATTTTAATGACAACTCCCATGGAATGCTATGTGAAGAGAGGATGAGCAAGAATGTAGTCCTTATCGCTCTTTTCACTTAAAAAGAAGGATTGACGTCGTACATTTTGTCTTGTCACCAGTAGAGTTTCATGCGTATCGATTCTTAACTTTTCGTAACTGTTAAAACATGTTGACCTTGACGGTGGCGGTGTCGAGGTCCCTCTTCATGTTTTCCAGCTGCTCGATGTCCTGGACAGACGTCTCGCACTTCTGGACGACCAGCGAGTGGTAGAAGTGAATCGCGAACGCAACGAACACTATAAGAACTGAAAGGGAAACATAATTAACAAACAAAGAAACAATCCGACTTCGTAATTATAAGTCATATAGCCCCCTCTTCCCAGACCTATAAACACGCTTTAATCCTATTAAAGCATGTGAAGCGTGTTATCAATTACTAGAATAAGTTATTTTTAAGTTATTTGTTTTGTATAGTTAATAGAATCAGGCGTTATTTTGACTCGACGACGACTCTCCACTCCGCGTCTCTCAGTCGTAGAGGTCTATGACACTTGATAATGTCTCGTTTTGGGGCGAAACACATGTCGTGTTTTCGACCTCAGTGGTCTATATTACCTAGTGGTAGTATAGTAGTGGTGGAGTATCTGGTGGCGGTTACTGGTGGCTGTGTTAGTTTGCTCGTGCAGGCTACTGACGGAGGGCGGGTGGTGCTCTTCTAAAACTAGGTACCTAATGTACACATATTATATTTTGCATGCGGATCTTAGCAAATAAACTTCCTTTAATTCATTATTTGTTTCTTTTAGTGGATAAGTTAGTAGTTGACTTTAGCATCCAAAAGCTTAAATTCTTACCTACTACATTTAAAACCTTTACTTTTAAATTGCGCATTGCGCTCATTTCGGTATGCATCACCTCAGCCGTGTCAAAACAACAAATTAAAAAACGTCGTGGAAAGATAGTTGATTTCATTAAAAAAGCTAAGCCTTATGTCGTGGGAATAAGATTAAATTTGTGTTTTTTTATGATTTGATCGATTCTGAACGCTTTTTGAAGTGATTTTTGTATGGAACTTTGTATCATGGGTTTTTGTATATCAATGTTAGTAGTAATATTTATTGTCTCACCACATTTCATTTAAAATTTAAGCTTCATACATAAAATAGGCCCGAGGTAAAAATTAAGAAAAAACTTACTTTCTTAATTTTTTACGATATCGTGACGAAATTGTATAATTAAAAGTCGTTAATGACCGATACATAAAATACGGATTGTGTAGAAAAATGTAAAAGGTAAGGCTAATGAGTTCTCTAAACACTTAAAATGCGCGTATGTCCAGCAGTGCACCATTAACTGATATTGAAGGTTGATCGACTATTTTGTTACAAAAAAGTGCAACGTTATTAACGACGTTGTTCGATTAGCAAAAGTGGCACGTATCGATACAGTTTACTGACAAACACTTTTAAAAACAGATCAGCAATCCTTGAGTACAAAGTATTAACATCAAACTTAATAGTAATGGTATTTATTTATTTATTTTACACTCTATTACACACCAATGTACATGAAAAAAAAAAACAAAAATTATTATCCGTTGAACAAAACCTGTGTGGGACAATAATATTATATTACGTCGTCTTTCCAGAAGATAATAGAAAGTGTTCCGTACGCAGCGACAACATAATACACGTTCACGATCACGCGCTGTTTATCCTTGTCACTCTCGTTGTAAACGGAGTAAAGTTGTCTCTTTCCTTGCGATTGCGTAGTCAACGTTTGAAAAGGTGACAATTGTCGCCTTTTCTTCAATTGTCAGCTTCACTTACGGAACGCCGGTAACGTATCTACATAGGACAATCAGATTCATCCCACAATATTAACCCGATGGTCTTTATTGAGTGGTTCATTGAGTGATCACGCTAAGGCTTATTTTGAAAAAAAGACCAGATAATCTGTTTCGTCGTCGTCGTCGTCGTTTCAGTCTACCACAAGTCAACTGCTGAACATAAGCCAACAGTTTGTAGCTCTCATATTGGAGGGATTTTGCCATAGTTGCCACGCTTGTCAGGCGGGTTGGCAACCGCAGTTTATTTATTCAGATGTTCCAGGAAGATGCTGCTGCACATCACCTGGTTTTAATTTTCCTCTGTCGACTTTTACGACACCCACGGGATAGGATGGTATGGTAGATTCTCTTAAGCCGCTACCACTGTTTAGCAACTGAATATCTTGTTTTTTAAAAACATACATAAATTCACGCTTTATTCCCATTGAGTTAGGCAGAGACCACATCCTTAGCCAACATTTCGCCCCCTCAGGAAATGAGATGTGACGGGTGGGAAACCACGACGTCGCCATTTTGGTAAGAGCTAAATTTCGGTAAGAGCGTGCGAAAGCAATGGGGAGCGAGAATTTTTAAAAATATGCTGTAATTGCTATTAACAACTAGATTTCCGGTTAACCACTACAAATAAGATTAACCGGTCGATTTTAATGACTATATTGGAATGATGAGTCTTTATAACATTAAGGTTCTCAAACGAATCCGAATCCATCTATTCTTTAACATATTTTGCCGTTAGTGTCCGACAGAGTAGAATGGCACTTACCTCTTTCCTACCGAGGTGTCTTAAGAGGCGACTAACGTATTGCACAGACAGCCTTTATTCGTGCAGAATAACACCGTAATATGCAATGCTGTCACTATACTGGTCGTGGGAACGCAATGGGGAGTAAGAATTTTTTACTCGTACCAAAACGGCGGCGACGCGGTTCGCCATCCGTCACATCACGTTTCTCGGGGGGGCGAAAAGTGGGGTACGGGTGTAGTCTCTGTCTAGTGTGTGTGTGTACACGATGATCTTAACAAAAGTTGCAAATGAAATCGCCCATATTTAACAACAGGCACAAATAGGAACAGAACAGTTAGGAAAAGAACAGAGGAACAGGAATCCACTACGGAACTCACCAAGAGCAAGGGAAAGGGTTTCCAGAGGAACCGACACTACATTACACACCCTACAGACTCTGTATGAGATGTAATATACCTGGTATAACGATGACTGTTGCCGCTGTGGCCGCGGCGAATGAGTAGTCCCAGAACTTCACCCAGCACAGGATCGCGATCTCAACCAGGAATAGGAACAGACCTGGAGAACACATTATTTTTTAATTACTAATGTGATGTACAATGTCGTCCTAGCCGACTTTCGAGTTTGACGACCGCGTAGCCTAGTGGTTAGAGTACCTGACTACCACGCCGCAGGTCCTGGGTTCGAATCCTAGCAGGAGCCAACATTTGTGCAAAAACAAAATGTTGGTTTTCGGGTCTGGCTGTGTTGTGATTAGAACCGGCCAAGTGTGTGTAGTTCCACTAGGGTTACCAACTCTCGACAGAACAAACCCGGGAGTTTTAACAAGGGATTTTAATAAATGGGGGGGGGGGGGGGGCGTTTGATTGGCAAGGTCGAAAGTACAAATATTTTTTAAATTGTGGTTGCATTTCACGTAAAATCCTTACCTAATCGCAAACTACGTAACCAGTACAGCACTTGATGACACGGGGCGAATAAGCAGGGAGTGGATGGTAAGCAGTCGCGTCTTTGAGCGCTATTTATCTAATTCTGGTGGTAGGATTCCTATGCAGCAATCCGTCTAGGTACGTACCACCCCAGTGCCAGTTATTCTGCCGTGAAGCAGTAGTGTGCAAACATTACTGCGTTCCGGTTTGAAGGGCACTGTGAGCTAGCGTAATCACTGGGCATATAAGACTTAAGAACTTATGTCTCAGGGTGATGGGCACAGTGTGGTATCACACAGAAATTTTCTGGGTGACACAGCATTTGTTATGGGCAGACGTTGCACTTACCATCAGGTGAACGTTTTGCTCGTTTCATCACCTTATCGAATTAAAAAAAAAATTGTAAATAATCATTTATTTAATTTAAGAAAAAACCCGGATAAAATTGGGAGCTCTGGAAGTTGAACATTATTCCCGGAGTCTCCTAAGTATTCCGGGAGGGTTGGGAACCGTACTACGTACTACGCAAAATGAAAGGTTCCGTAGTTTACTGGTATTAGGATTTCTATGCAGGAATCCGTCTATGTAAGTACCGCCAGTTATTCTGCCGTGAAGCAGTAGTGTGGAAACATTACTGTGTTTCGGTTTGAATGGCACTGGGAGCTAGCGTAATCACTGGGCATATGAGACTTAAGAACTGATGTCTCAGGGTGAGGAATAGCGTGTAACCGAAATATCCCGTCTCAAAAACTACATTTAAGTTTTCTGGGTTCTACCACCCCAAATTTTATCAGAAATTTTCACTGCACAGTTGAAAAATTCGAGGGGGTACACTTTTTAGAACTTTAGAAGCGCTTATCTGACCTCCTAAACATTTACCTTAAAACTTCGTTATCATTTTTCACTCCATTGAACACTCCACAAACGGACAGGACGAAATTGTAAGGATTCGTGGCGTTTTTATTACAAAACTCTTACATATGAGTAATTCCAATTCATAATTTCCCACAAGCAATTGTCTATCAATAATTAATTATCCTGGTGTTAGGATTCCTATGAAGGAATCCGTCTAAGTTAAACCACTCCAGGTTCAGTTATTCTGCCGCAAAGCTGTAATCTGAAGGACACAGAGCTGGTGTAAAACTGGGCATATGAGACTTAAGAACTAATGTTGACGGGAGCAGTGTGGTGCCACACAGAAATATTACGCATTACACAGCATTTGTTATGGGCAAACGATGCACTTACCATCAGGTGAACGTTTAGCTTGTGTCGTCACTTTATCCAATAAAAAAATATTTTTAAACAAAAGGATCG
The DNA here is from genome assembly GCA_019845155.1 of Luehdorfia chinensis. Classification (NCBI taxonomy): domain Eukaryota; kingdom Metazoa; phylum Arthropoda; class Insecta; order Lepidoptera; family Papilionidae; genus Luehdorfia; species Luehdorfia chinensis. The sequence continues at coordinate 6,135,055 of JAHVAK010000025.1, read as the reverse complement.
GCAGTCGAGGATTTGTAAGTGCCGTATTTCCTGGGATAAGTTAAGCAGTCTTACCTAGAACAGTACTGAACGCCCACGCCAGCTCAATGAAGCCCCGCATCCTCTCATGCGGGGAATCCCGGAGCGCCCTGGTCGGTCCCCCGGGCGTCTCCATCTTGCTCACCGCGTCGATGTTCGGCAACAGGTACGTGGAGATCATGAGAGCGAATATATGTACGGCCACCAGTACAGTGGTGCACACAGCGAACATCACGAACAACCATTCGGGCACGTTCGTCGGTTCGTTGATTTGTAACTCTACCATAGCCACCATTGCGAAACCTAAAAGTTGACACCAAATGATTTTTAATTAAATTAAAATAATCGTTCCGTAGCCGTGTGGTAGCGGCTTAAGAGAATCTACCACCCCATCTCATCCCGTGGGTGTCGTAAAAGACGACGGAGGGAAAATAAAACCTGGGGATTGACAGCAGCATCTTCCTGGAATATCTGAATAAATAAACTGCGGTTGCCAACCCGCCTGCCAAGCGTGGCAACTATGGCAAAATCACCCCAAAGTGAGAGCTACTAACTTTTGTGGCAATCTATGCGGGAGGCCTATGTTCAGTAGTGGACTAGTGATAGGCTGAAATGATGATGATGATGAATCGTTCCTACATAATTTTATACTGTTTGTTCAAAACAGTTTTACTAGTGGTAGGATCCCTATTTAGGAATCCGTCTAGGGAGGCACCACCGCAGTGCCAGTTATTCTGCCGACAAGCTTTAATGTTTTGCAGTGTACATGCGGTCTGAAAGAGCACTGATAGTTAATGTTAATACCTGGCATATGAGACGTGAAATAAGTGATATCTCAGGGTGACAAGCGCAGTGCCACACAGAAATGTACTAGGTGAAGCAGCATTTGTAATAAGCAGACGTTGCATTTATCATCAGGTTAACGATTTGCTCGTCTCGTCATTTTCTTCGATAAAAAAAATGTTGCCCAGAACTTTGAAATTCTGCGTGGGAATGCACTGCGCACATCACCCTGAGACATCAGTTCTTAAGCCTCATATGCCGTTATGTAACTGGTTACAGCGCCCATCAATCCGTAACACAATGAGAGTTATTCCTAGGAGAAATGTCTGTGGACGTATATCGCAACTTCTCTCCAAACATGTTTCTGTCTTTGTATGAAACCAGGTATCTTCATAGACAACTACCCACGTTAATCGTCGTGATGTCTGTGGAAGAGGAAGTGTTGTATTGTGTTGCATATATTTTTTCGCTGAACTCAGATGCATAACATCTGAGGTAGTCTAGCGTCACAAGCTGTCTGGCTCTATCCTTCGAGGCAAAAACCGACGGCTGACGGATACGAGAGATATAAGAGGGTGGATTGAAAAGTACTCGGCCTAACCAAGAAAATAAACACATACTAAATCAGTTATATTTTTATTTTTCTACATAATCACCATCAAGTTCAATACACTTTTGCCACCTCCCCTTCCAAGCATTTAGACCGTTAAATAATTTTATACTGTTTGTTCAAAACAGTTTTACTAGTGGTAGGATCCCTATTTAGGAATCCGTCTAGGGAGGCACCACCGCAGTGCCAGTTATTCTGCCGACAAGCTTTAATGTTTTGCAGTGTACATGCGGTCTGAAAGAGCACTGATAGTTAATGTTAATACCTGGCATATGAGACGTGAAATAAGTGATATCTCAGGGTGACAAGCGCAGTGCCACACAGAAATGTACTAGGTGAAGCAGCATTTGTAATAAGCAGACGTTGCATTTATCATCAGGTTAACGATTTGCTCGTCTCGTCATTTTCTTCGATAAAAAAAATGTTGCCCAGAACTTTGAAATTCTGCGTGGGAATGCACTGCGCACATCACCCTGAGACATCAGTTCTTAAGCCCCATATGCCGTTATGTAACTGGTTACAGCGCCCATCAATCCGTAACACAATGAGAGTTATTCCTAGGAGAAATGTCTGTGGACGTATATCGCAACTTCTCTCCAAACATGTTTCTGTCTTTGTATGAAACCAGGTATCTTCATAGACAACTACCCACGTTAATCGTCGTGATGTCTGTGGAAGAGGTAGTGTTGTATTGTGTTGCATATATTTTTTCGCTGAACTCAGATGCATAACATCTGAGGTAGTCTAGCGTCACAAGCTGTCTGGCTCTATCCTTCGAGGCAAAAACCGACGGCTGACGGATACGAGAGATATAAGAGGGTGGATTGAAAAGTACTCGGCCTAACCAAGAAAATAAACACATACTAAATCAGTTATATTTTTATTTTTCTACATAATCACCATCAAGTTCAATACACTTTTGCCACCTCCCCTTCCAAGCATTTAGACCGTTAAAAAAAATGATTCTTCCTTAGAGTCAAAATATGCGTCTACAGCTGCTTTGACCTCGTCGTTTGTCGAAAATCTTTGACCTCCCAAGTGCTTTTTTAGGTTAGGGAACAGAAAGAAGTCTGATGGTGGACGGTGCCAGATCAGGTGAATACGGCGGATGCGGTAACAGTTCAAAGCCACAGTTGTGAATTCCAGCCATTGACTGTACTGACGTGTGAACACGGGCGTTATCTTGATGAAACAGGACTTTTCTTCTGAGCATTCCTCGACGTTTTTCTTTTATTTCCTCTCGTAAACGACGTAGTAAGGTGCAGTAGTTATCAGAGTTTATAGTCTGACCCCTTTCAAGATAATCAATCATAATCACACCTTTCGAGTCCCAGAATACTGAAGCCGTCACCTTATTTGCCGACAAAATCGACTTAGCCTTTTTAGGGGGTGGTGAACCAGGTCTTCTCCACTGTTTTGATTGTTGTTTTGTTTCCGGTGTACAGTAATGAACCCATGTTTCGTCCATAGTAACAAAACGATTCAAAAAATCATCTGCATCGGCTTCAAATAACTCCAAACAGTCGCGTGAAATAGTCAATCGCGTCCTTTTTTGTTCAACTGAAAGCAGTCGCGGAACCCACCTCGCAGACACCTTGTGGAAACCCAACTCGTTGACAATGATGTTTTGAGTTCGTTCATAAGAGATGCCTATAATCTCGGCTATCTCTCTAATTTTTAAAATGCGGTCTCCCATTATTAAATCAAGAACTTTTTTAATATTTTCGTCAGTAGTTGACGTCGAAGGCCTTCCAAAGCGGGGTTCATCTTTCACACTCTCTCTACCACGCTTAAATTCTGCTATCCATTTTTTGACGGATGAATATGACAGAGCACAATCGCCTAATGTACTGACCATGTCATCATGGATGGCTTTTGATGATAGCCCCTTCTTATGGAGGTACTTAATGACGGCACGCTGCTCGATTTGCTCCATTCGCGGAAATTATGACCGATTACTTTGTTAATAAATTTATAAAATCACAACTAATTATCGCACACGTTTCGAACTTCACACAATGAACTAGTCTGAACTGAACTAAATAATGTGGGTAGATTTGATTTTTAGAATTGAATGGATCTGTGTTAGGCCGAGTACTTTTCAATCCACCCTCATATCTCGAGATAACAAGAGAATTGATATGAAATATGTATAAGACGGTGTCTCGACAAAGTGTCTGGAGACCAATCTCCTAGTGCGTAGTCGGCTTTACACGCTGTAGTAAGAGAAGACTGAGAGAAAAAAATAAGAGAATGAGAAAGGATAAAGATAGGAGAAATCGATGCTGAAGTTCGTGATTACCAGTGGGCAATGTGATGTTGTAATTGTAATACATAATCGTTTATAATAAAAAATAGAAGCCACATGGGTCGGGCGCACCCAAATTGCGTAGTATGCAAGTATCGTAGGTTCGATCCCTGGTGCTGGCAACACTACAAATATTAATAGAAATTTTAAGTGCTGATTTACCACTAAGCCGGGGAATAACATCGTGGAGCGAACAAAGAAATAAAAAGAATATATCAGGAGAAGCAAATTATGTAAATCAGCATCGGAGCAGTGTAGCGGACACCTATCTGCGTAATCCTTTCAAGAATAAGACCACGCTCATTTTGTTCACAGCTGTCAAATAATTATTGTTTCCAACTTGTAATTATACCAGTATTCTTACCAGATAAGAGTTCTGAAGTGGTCGCGGTGGCTTTCAGCTTCGCCCGAGACATGTGCAGGCGTCGCCACGAGAGTCCGTCGGAAGCATGCCCCGGTGTATCCTCGCTCCAGCCGGGAGCCGCGGGCATCGCTAACGCTACTTCGCTTACGCTCTGAAAGAGAATTTAAAATTACTATGGAGTTCACATTTTTCATGGAGAGGAGAGGTAACCGCAGCAGAACTAGAGTAACCGACATAGCCCTAAGGATTAGCAAGCTGAGGTGGCAATGGGCCGATCATGTAGCTCGTAGAACTGATAACTGCTGGGGAAGAAAGGTTCTCGAGTGGCAACCTCGTACCGGCAAACGCAGTGTAAGGGCGACACTACTAGATGGAGCGATGACCTGCATGGTTTTGCGGGAAGTCGCTGGATGCAGGAGGCTCAGGACCGAGTTTTATGGCAAAATATTGGTAAAGTTTATGTTCAACAGTTGACTATGATAGGCTGAAATGATGATGACGATGATGGGAAACAGAGAATCCATCCATCTGATGGTAAGTGGTGAACACGTACCATCGTGAACTGTGTGTCAACATTTTCTGTAATAATAATATCTTCAAAAATCAACTCTTTTGTACACGGCTATTATATGACAGCTTAGTTGACGCAGCGGTTAAGCGATTAGCTTCTGCGATATGGGACGCGGGTTTCATTCCCACACGGGACAAATATTTGTACACATATAGTTGTTACAAGTTCGTGTTTGTTCATGTTGAGTTTATGTCTGTAAAACTGTGAAGCGTTTTAAAAAGCAAAAAGAAAATACGGCTCGCGGCAACAACCAAGCAAAATGTTATATTTTGCAATATGTGCATTGGCTACGTTATAGAATATTGATGTATTTTTGAATTTGAGTAAATATTTTTAGTGGCTATAAATAATAATACATTCTGAAATGTTATTTACTTATATAAAATTCCATTATGTAAGTATGTAACAGGTGTTATTTCTCCAGTACGTGACTTGAAACATTACCATTGTAATGTTTATATTCAAATGTGGGCGATGTGCGAACGATTTGCACTTTATATTGAACAACAAACATAAAATTAATCAGTATAAATACCTATTACCAATTTAATAGTGAAAGCCGTTTTGTAACAATAACTCTTAGTGGAAACGTACGTTTTCCCGCCAGCCGCTGGTTCGGAATTCGGGACATCAAAACAATTGTAAAATAATGTTTTTAATTAAATAAATTGATTTATTATTAATCGAGTAAGCATCTGTGCAATGCTTATGGCTTTTACAATATACTAGCTGATGCTAATGATTCGTTTGCGAGGATATAGGTTGTTTGAATATTCCGTTTGAACTATTTGATTTTGCGGAATAAAAAGTATCCTATGTCCGTCTCCAGTTCAGTTCATGTTCAGTGATTAAACCGTGAAAAGGTAGCAAACAGACAGAGGGACAGAGAGAGTTACTTTCGCATTTATAATATTAGTATGGATTTCATCGCGATTGTTGTTATTCCTCGTCTGTCCGTCTCGTCTGTCTGTCTCGTCTGTCTGTCTCGTCTGTCTGTCTCATCTGTCTGTCTCATCTGTCTGTCTCGTCTGTCTGTCTCGTCTGTCTGTCTCGTCTGTCTGTCTCGTCTGTCTGTCTCGTCTGTCTGTCTCGTCTGTCTGTCTCGTCTGTCTGTCTCGTCTGTCTGTCTCGTCTGTCTGTCTCGTCTGTCTGTCTCGTCTGTCTGTCTCGTCTGTCTGTCTGTCTCGTCTGTCTGTCTCGTCAGTCTGTCTCGTCTGTCTGTCTCGTCTGTCTGTCTGTCTGTCTCGTCTGTCTGTCTCGTCTGTCTGTCTCGTCTGTCTGTCTCGTCTGTCTGTCTCGTCTGTCTGTCTCGTCTGCCTGTCTCGTCTGCTTGTCTCGTCTGTCTGTCTCGTCTGTCTGTCTCGTCTGTCTCGTCTGTCTGCCTCGTATGTCTGTCTTGTCTGTCTGCCTCGTCTGTCTGCCTCGTCTGTCTGTCTCGTCTTTCTGAGTCGTCTGTCTGTCTCGTCTGTCTGCCTCGTCTGTCTGCCTCGTCTGTCTGCCTCGTCTGTCTGTCTCGTCTTTCTGAGTCGTCTGTCTGTCTCGTCTGTCTGCCTCGTCTGTCTGCCTCGTCTGTCTGCCTCGTCTGTCTGCCTCGTCTGTCTGCCTCGTCTGTCTGTCTCGTCTTTCTGAGTCGTCTGTCTGCCTCGTCTGTCTGCCTCGTCTGTCTGCCTCGTCTGTCTGTCTCGTCTTTCTGAGTCGTCTGTCTGTCTCGTCTGTCTGCCTCGTCTGTCTGCCTCGTCTGTCTGCCTCGTCTGTCTGTCTCGTCTGTCTGTCTCGTCTGTCTGCCTCGTCTGTCTGCCTCGTCTGTCTGTCTCGTCTGTCGGTCTCGTCTTTATGTTTCGGAATATCTGAAGCGACTGGTACTCCATGATAGGCCGTTCCATACTCAAATACAGAAGGCAGTGCTCGCATCGTCTGCCGGTTTCTTAACCTTTCCCCTAATCCTTTCGGCAGTGTGGTGTCCCCTGCCCGAGACTACCGTCTGTTTAAGGTTTTATTTTATTTTATTCATTATTATATTTTATTATTTTTGTATTATTCTTAATATTTGTATAAATAATTGGCAATTTATTTTCTACGACATGCGTAATTTTATGCCAATGGACTTATTGAATATATATATAATACTGCTTATTATGTACCCCTAAAGCAGTCAAGTTAAATTTAACTTATCGTATTTTGTGATGTTTATTTCATGAGAACACGATGACGACCCCGCCCGGTCACAGTACCTAACTTCTACACAATGGGTCCTGGGATCGAATCCTAGTCGTAGCCAACATTTATTTTTAAACACAAATGGTTGGTTCAGGGTTCTGTTTATGGCAGCATTGAGGACAAGTCCTTGTCTAATACATTTATTTTTTAAGCGAATGCTTGATTCGGACAATAATCATTTTAAATATAAATTTCCCCATAGCCGGTTTTCATTGATGTCAACGCTATACTAATGCCCGGCCGCTGTGAGAATGCACATTTGACGTTTAACAGATTGGCGTAGTTTTAGAGTAAAACGTGTACATTTATTTTAAATTGACGTAATAATATCATTTCTTGCATTAGCGTCAATGTACGGTTAAAATATTTTCGTCGTTATGTGTACGCTGCTTTAAAGTTGTATCGTACATTCGGTAATGAACTGACAAATGTGCGTTCTCGAAGCGGCAGTTACTTGGCGGTAGTCTATATATACACATATACTTACGACCTTTTCATAGTTACTTCACCAAAATCGAATTAACATTATGTGGTTACCCATGACCCTCAAAAGATTATAGGTGTATCGGTGTATAGCCTAGCCTAGTGTATCGTGGTTCGTCACCCGTCGCGTCTCTTTTTCCGCGGGGGCAAAAAGAGGGCTACGTGTGTAGCCTCTGCCTACCTCTTATATGGTAAAAAGGCGTGACTGTATGTATGTTTTTAAAATATCTCAAATAGTGTCCAAAAACTCATTACTTAAAATTAAAAGAAATTGAGTTGCAAGAATTGTAGAACATGACGTTAAAATATTATATTACAAAAGAATAACTCCGCCTTACATGGCGATCTGAAATGAACCGACCTTAATCGACTGACTGCACTGACAGGGGGGGCTCTGGAGGTATCCAGGACTCAGCAGCACAGTGGTTGCCGTAGATTTACTGGACAGCATTCCGTTTGGCGTTACACTTCCGTTGGGACTGCCTCCGTTCTTCTGGCACACGTAGTCCAGACTGTGAGGTGGGGTGATTGAGATCGTCGGGCTGTCTAATACGCTTACCTTGAACCTGGCAATGATTAAAAAAATTATTTGTGAATAATCTTTTGTATCAAAAAAGTTTGTACTTAATTTTAAAACGACAAAAAATTAATCCCCAACACCTAAGATTTCCCGTACTAAATGATTGAATCTTGCGGATATAAACGTATAAATAATATTACTTTTAAAATCAGTCTAGATTACCTTAGCAGGGCCAGTTATTCTACCGTAAAGCAGGAATGTGCAAATTATTGTGTTTCGGTCTGAAGGGCACTGAGCTTGTGTAATTACTGGACATTTGAGATTTAAGAACTGATGTCTCAGGGTGATGCCAGTGCCACAGAAATATTCAGCATTTGTTGGCAGATATTGAACTTACCATTAGGTTAACGTTTTGCTCGTCTTGTCACATTCTCCTTTAAAAAAATACACTCTAAAGTAAATAATGGAATTAATTTTTCAGTGACATTTAAAAAGTACGTTAATAATGAGTTAATGTGTTTAATTTAATTTTATTTAATTTAATTTTAATATGTTCGGAAAACTTACAGCTAATTTACAAAATATAATGTAGTGAGGATTAAACCGTCCAAGGCAATTTACAAGTTTTCACTAATAGAGTATTAAAAAATATCACACAAAAAAAGTCTTGGACACAATATATAACTGTAAATTAAGTACTAAAAGCTAAGCATCAAAAAATAAAAAGAAATTAATAGACAGAGAACATCTAAGTTAAACAACGCTGGTACAAAATATATAAATGTCTATTGCTTGATACAACATTAAACGTCCTGCACGAGCGAATTACAAAAGAATTTTGCCGATACACTAGAAGAAGGTACAGATGGCAGCGATGGTTTACGTAAACTAGATGAATCGTGCATAGTCCAATTTTTCTGGGCAATCGCCATTTTCTTTCACTATTTTCAAAAGGAAAGAGAGATCTGCAATATTTCTGCGCGCGTATAAGGATATGAATAATAATTAATACTAATATATTTTTGCTTTGAATTGTAGGAAACGCAAAAATCTTTTTTGAATGCCCTCAATCCTGTCAATATATACTCTGTATTAAGGATTCCAAATTTCAGATGCATATTCAAAGTGGCTGCGGACAAAAACACAATATAGAATTTTGATAGCCTTTATATTGTTGAACTTATTGTTTATTGTTTATATTGTTGAATATTGTTGTTTATATTGTTTGATAGCCTTTATGTTGTAGCAGTGTGGTGGCGGCTCGTTAAAAGAATACTACCACTCCATCTCATCCAATGGATGTCGTAAAAGGCGAGTAAGGAATTAAACTGCACTGTGCACCCAACAGCGCATGGTGGCGATGGGCACACCACCTATCACACCAAGTGCATTATATTGTTTCGGTGAAACGTGGATTGTGGCAGTCATCTGTTTTTGCAGTGAGTGCCCAGTCTCTGACTACCCCGTATGGGATACAGTCGTGATCTTATATATGTATGTATATATATTGTTGAATTCACTTGAATGTCTCATTATAAAACCCAGCGCCTTGTTAGCCTTTCTAACAATTTCCTCAATGTGGGTATTGAATAGCAGTTAAGAATCAAAAGTAACGCCTAGATCTCTTATAGCATCAGTTCTACTTAAGGAAGTATAGTGTAGCTTATAATCTTAAATTATGGGATTAGGCTTACTAGTGAATGAACAAATAAAACATTTAGAGACATTCAGTACAAGTTTGCTTCTAGCACAATAAGTTTTCAGATTATAGAGATCCTGTTGCAGGCTAAAACATCTTATTAAATCAGTAATAGGACACAAGATCTTCATATCGTCAGCATAAAGAATAATTTTAGAGGCTTTAAAGCATGAACTGATGTCATTTATAAAAATGAAAAAGAGTAAGGGCCCTAATAAGGATCTATGCGGGACGCCCGACGATATATATATGGTTGATGATCGATACCCACCAAGGACGATTGATCGACTTCGATTCTTAATGTACGACGTAAACCATCTGAATAAGTCACCCCTTATACCCATTTTAAAAAGTTTACGTAAAAGGATCACATGATCAATTCTGTCAAATGCTTTGCAGTAGTCTGTGTAGACAACGTCAACCTGTAATGGCTTAGACATAAAGCTTGTTAGATAGTCTGAGCAAATTATAAGATTGGAAATAGTGGATCGGTTTTTTTAAAAAGCCGCTAAATGTGTGACGTAGGCATGCATACAGCTGATTTTAAATAATTTTCTCAAGTGCCTTAAAGAATAAGCAAAGTTTGGAAATGGGGCGATAATTTTGTACATCGTCTTTGGGTCCTTTTTTATGGATTGGAGTGATAAATGCACTTTTCCAAATATTCGGAACCACACTCTTTAAGAGAACAGTTTGTTCAGAGGCAGAACTAGAGAATCGGCACAACGTACCATAAAGATAGCCGGGATACCATCTGGTCCTGCAGACTTGTTCAGTGTTACCTACTAAACTCCACGTTATTGTTATCGGTATGATGCTAATGATGATGGAAGCGTCAGATGGAGTGTCAGAGACACCAGACCCGAAAACCAATATTTTTTCTTGTACATAAGTATTGGCTACGTTTCGGATGCGATAACCAATGACTCAGCCGCCGGCAACACGTTCGGTTCAAATATTTATTAATTTAACGACTAATTAAAATGCATTAGTGGTGTCTGCTTTATTATGATGTAGATGACTATATAATTCGGTTCATTTTCTGTATTTTTATTTTATGGGCAATCAAATAAATTTATATATACAGAGACACTGTTTGCTTTGTTTTGTTTGCTATTTCTTACACGTAATGGTACAGACTACATCAAGCAATATTTAAAAAAAAATGAAAGTAAGTCTTTTGTTAAAATTGCATTTTCCATTAGACCTTTTCGATCTTTTTAAAGGGTAGGTTCAATAGAAAAACTTTTGAAGATGAAAGTGTTTTTGTGAAGTATTATCTGTACAAAAACATGAAATTATTTTTACAACTTATTAATGCAATTTAAAAAAAAACTTGTTATTGAAACTAGAACTTTAAAATCCCGTTGCATTAATAAATCTGTCATTAAGATATACCTACTCGTATATGAATACATATATTTTGTATCACGTGTCCATAGAGTATAAATAATTGTGTGGTAAATTGTGAGTATATATAAATCCGAAAGTGTCGTCGCGAGAGCCGCGGAGATATACGAGTTTGTTTTAATTGATCACAAACATTAGGAACAGCGTTGCCAGATAGTACCATTTACAGTACCAGATAATACAAATTTGAAGTACAATTATCGTACAATTTGACGAACTTTTTTACTAAATGAACTGCCTATGCCTATCCCAAACGTTTTTCGTATAAGTGTATGGTGTAATGCATGATAATGAAGGGATTGCTTTAGCAAGAGTGGTTTAAAATTTCAAGCCTGCAAAATCATTATTAAAGAAAGCGTTATGAATTTCACACTTTCTTAATGGCTTGTCTCTGAAGATGTTAGCACCGTATAAAAGTTGCACATCCTTTACTTAGTATCAACAGTATTCATAAGTATTAGCGGTATTCATATATGATCATATCATTTGCGGTTAAATATTCTTGTCAGTAACATGTCGTACGATGGAATTACCAGAATCTGTCATTACGTAGAATTTATTAGTGTTGCGAACGTTCGCGAACTACTGACTGATGATATCTGAAGTCTGAAGGCAAAGTTTAACAATACATTATGTATTCATTTTACTGTATCGGAATAGCACGATGCTCAAAAATATAGAAGAGGTGCAAAGCTAGTCAGGAACAGCTCATTGCCTACTGCACATAAACGAAGCAGTTTCAATATATACGCAGAAATGAAGTCATATAGTTAAATAAGTCTATTATTTACGAAAACATTAATTTTAAATTATTTGTCTATTTTTCGTCAATAGCGAGGAATATAAGCTTAAAAATAATGTTTGAATCATTAAATTTGATGAAGAATTACGGGAAACATAGCGTTGCCGCAAAATGAAAAACCTTTGAGAAATTATATACATGATTCTGCATTAGCCTATAATAGTCCACTTCTGGACATAGATATCTTTCAAGAATGTAGGTTTTGTTGTAAACACCTCGCTTAGTAAGCGGAATCGCCATAACAGTACCGGAAGACTCGCAGCTTAGACGTTGCTACCCGTCACCAGTCGTACCGCCGAACGGATTTCCCGTCTGGAATTTTTTGAGATTATTGGGCCGCGTGTCGGAAGTTATGAGGTCTTCGAGACAATTCCCACAGTCGACTTTTATGACATAAACTGGCGGAACACTTTCTTACAGCGTTACCACATAGCACCTTAGTTAGAAGTGAGTAGAAATGAATTAACCACAAGAGTAAAAGGTTATATGATCTTATTTGTAGAAGCATGAAAGTAAGATTAAGGTGGAAATGAGAAGATTGAGAAGTGTAGCTGGAGTAACTTTGATCGAGAAAGTGAGGAACAGCGTGATAAGGGAACGACAATGAGAAAAAGGGATGCTTAGATGGTTTGAATACGTAGAGAGGATTAATGAAAGAAGATTGACTAAATTTATCAGGCGAGTGTGAATGGGCAAGCCGGTAACGGCCCACCCAGGCGTACAGTACATATCACGATCATATCGGAGCCTTTTTGAGGAACGTGACCACGTTAAAAGTACTCGCAACTTATGAGTTTGTATGAAAACGCTAATTAAAGTAATAGAAGCGAAAGATGTTTATCGAGATCGTAGACAGTGGAAAAATGATGGCCTCTGCCTAACCCAATGGCAGGGAGGAGAGACCACGGCTAATCAATACCAACTAGGCATACTACCATGTGACCGTTTTCCTGTTTTGCTACGAAATCGAATGCAGGAATCCGTCTAGGTAGGTACCACCCCAGGCCAGTTATTCTGCCGTGAAGCAGTAGTGTGCAAACATTAAGAACTGATGTCTCAGGGTGACGACTGCAGTGTGGTGTCACACAATAATGTTCTGGATGGTACAGCAAATTCACTAAATGAATTCTAATATAAATGTGTGGTACAGAATCTATGAGATTAAAGTATGAAGTGGAGTAAACCGACGCTCTTAGAAAATACTACGGAGCTACGCTCAGCTGAACACAGTTAAGACTAAACGCAATGTACGAGTAAGTAAAGTAAAAAAAAGTAAAGTTTCAGCCTATAAATGTACCGCTGCTGAGCACAGGCCTCCTCTCATTTCTGAGAGGGTTTTGGAGCTACGAAGAATCCGCCATGCTGCTCCAATGCGGGTTGGCGGACTTCACATGTCCTCGAAATATTTCTATTCCTCGGACATGACGGTTTCCTCACGATGTTTTCCTTCACCGCTAAGCACGTGGTAAATCAGCACTTAAAATTGTAGATCAATATTAGAGGTGCTGGCACCGGGGATCGAACCCAGGTTACTCGCTTACGCAATGTAACTCATATTTATTTATTAAAACTTCTATGCACTCAAATTGTACATATGATTAGCGGTGCAGCAAACATTAAAAAGAATTAAAAACAACATTAGAAAAAAATATACACAGACAGCAATATATATATATGTATATATATGTATATATATATATATATATATATATATATATACATATCTACATATACATAAGTACTTCAAACTACTATATAAATATTCACTTTATATTGAAAGATCGAATTATAATATTCACGAATGTGTTGGTGGTGAAATTATTATACTAATGGGTATGAATTTTGTTAGTACATCCTTCCGTTACAACACAACAGTTCCTGCTTAAGTAGGAAGTTAAAATAAACAAGATTTATTTACCGTACGTGTTTTATGCGGGAAAACTCTGAAGGTAAGATCAGGTCAAACTATGTGATAACAATAACTTTAGTATGATTATACGAGTATCTAACTTGCTTATTATGGCGCTTTTAATATATGCGCTGCTGCGTATTTTATACACGCGAACCGCCATCACTGTTCACTGTGTTCATTTATGTTTGAAAATAAACATAATCAGTGTTCATCTGTAATAAAATAGCCGATCGATCTCAAAGTTTTCGTGATTATTTCGAGAATACATACATCTAAAATAAAGATTATTGAGATAAAATAAACATCTAATCAGTGACGCAATAATTACCTACCAGCAGCGTCAAATAGCACTTTCTTCTTTCCTAAGAGGTAAAAGGCGACTAAGTTATAGCAGAATAATACCGTATTGCTTGTGGGAACGTAATGGGGAGTACGAATTTCTTGACTCGTACAAAAATGGCAGCGACGTAGTTCGCCGTTCGACGTACCCGCCGCGTCTCGTTTCCCGTGGGGGCGAAAGTTTCGCTACGGGTGTGGTTTCTGCCTACCTCTTCATGGTAAAAGGCGTGACTGGATGTATGTGAACAACGTTAGGTTATTTGCTTTATCGTTAATTGCGTTACTAGAACAAATCTGTTGCCATAAATAAAACTGTGTTTTACAAGAAAACACCTGGATAATTCCATGAACCAATATCGTTGATACTGAGATATTATCAGATATTATTTCAGGTCTTAATATCTTGCCACATTAGAAGGCTATTATCTGGGACAGCTGAAAATAATTAGACGTGAATATATGCTGGTAGATATAAGTCTTATAACCTAGTAATAACTGCCTTCGGGAAGTTTAAAGTGGGACTTCAATCGAAATTATGACAGCGGCACCGCGTACTTTAAACTTTATATGATCAATATATTATGCATGCATAAGCGATTTAAAATATACTCATCGCGATGTCTCCATCACTACAAGGCCTATTAATTTAAATTATGGCATGCATATTCCTTTCCCAACATACAAATCCGTGCGGTAACGGCATAAGAGAATCTACACCCCATCTCATCCCGTGGGAGCCGTAAAAGTTCACAGAGGGAAATAAAAACAGGAGATGCCAGCAGCATCTTCCTGGTATATCTGAATAAATAAACTGCGGTTGCCAACGCGCCTTCCAAACCAGCAACAATGGCAAAATCCCCCCAAAATTAAAGCTACAAACTTTGAGGCAATCTATGGGGGAGGCCAATGTTCAGCAGTGGACTAGTGATAGGTTGAAATGATGATGATACAAATCCAGTATGAACTGATTTCACGAACATTTACTCCTAAGAATACGTGGGCGGCGGCATCTTCCTGGAACCTGATCTGAATAAATAAACTGCGGTTGCCAGCCCGCCTACCAAGCGTGGCTACTATGGCAAAATCCTCCAAAAATTAAAGCTACAAATTTTTGTGGAAATCTGTAGGGGAGGCTTTTGATTGAAATGATGATGATGATAATGACTACTCCTAAATGTGTAAACGGATTGCTGTTGTTTTTCTCTATACAGTCTAAAATAGCAATAACTTCGACGCAAAGCCGAGTCGGGTTAGCTACGAGTAGCATATGTTTGTGTAGATTTGACAATGAGGATAGTCCACGACCTTTGTGGTTTAAAGAAGCATGGAATGCAATATGCTCGGTATACCAGTGCATGATAAGATCCGTAATGAGGTAATTCGATAAAGCACCAAGATAGTAGATGTTATGTAGGTCACCGCGTTGCTAAATTGTAATAGTTATAGGCTGGGTACATGTAACGCCGGAACTGTGAAAGATAGAGTAAATTAATGGCGACCTTGTTTGAATAGGCGAAGTGTGGGCAGACTGTCCATCAGATGGTACGATCATACTGACCCGAAGGTAGCGCCTGGCCCTATGCCATACGTAGCAGCTTATATCTAACTTAGTTTGTACAGTGACATTTATTTTCTTACTTAAATGGTACAATTTAAATTAGTACTAAAAGCTTAGCTGGTAAATGGAAATTTTTACGGTGTCTTACGTAACTTTGGCTTAATATATTTTATAAGAATTACAAATATACTAAAAAAATACACTCTGTACCTCTAAATTATCTATTTTGTTGGTTATAGGACTGCCCAAATTTATATAATAATACTCGTAAAGAATCGCAATTTTGTATCTACATAAGATAATCTACTATCTCTTTTATAAAAGTCGACTAAAGCAAACGCTAGAAAAACATCTGGCCTCAAATCACTACCACGTTAAATGGCGCAATTATCTAGACCGATACATGGGTCCAGCGTCTAAAGTTGGAGTTAACATTTTGGCGATATCTGATGACTAGCGCGGTGATTGCGGCACGTCATGCCAACTTAGGAGAGGCCCTAGTTCAGCAGTGAACTGTAAGGAGGTTGAATGTTAGATAATTAATACTAGGCTTCGTATGTCCCGTTGCAGGGCTCATATTATACCCTCGCATCATAAGAGCGTAAAATATTTTAAATAGTTCATTAATTATAAATGTAACATGCAATTAAGTATTATTCTCGTTTATAACCGTATTTCCAGGGTTAAATGTGCTCCAAATCAATTACGATTAACATGGATTAATCAAATACGTAATTCAAATTAGTTACAGGTACAGCCACGTGTACAAAAAAGTGTATGGTCTCGAAAGCTAAAAATCTTATCACAATCGAGTAAGGATTAAAATGTTTCAAATGCATATATTGTATCGTAAGTGACTGTAAGTTGTTTAGTTTTTATTACTAAATTTTTTTTAAAAATTACTAAATTAAATCAGAAGATAAAATAATCCGTGTTCTTTTTTTAACCTGGCAATTAGCTACTAAATCTAGCCATTTTTGCCAATGTCGAATAATAATTTAATTATAACAAGGACTTTGTTTCGATCGAAAGCAAAATGACAGTTAACTTTTACTGAAATTTGCTGGACTGATGCAGATGAAACGAAAAGCACAGTTTTTGTCTTAAAATTGAATTTGTCGATGACTGTACAATTTCACGAGCATTGCTGTATAATAAACTATCAATATTAAACATCAAAACTCATAATATATACAGAAATGACCGAATCTAATAAAAACTCTATAACCACTTTTCGAGTTGGCGCTAAAAGTCCATGAATCCCTATTATTATTATTTATTTATTTATTAATGGAAACAGTCATAAACTGTTTTCCAGTGTCAAGTAACATATCCAAGTATACAATCTTCGTAAATTGATAGTTGACTTTTACTGAAGATTTGCTGGACTGATGGAGACTAAACGTAAAACACTATTTTGATCTTGAATTGAATTTTCCAATGACTGTTCACTTTCAGGAGCACTTGCTGCATAATAAACTATCAATATTAAACATCAAAACTCCAAATATACACAGTCCCACTCCAAATTACAAAATTAAATAAAAACACTATCGCTACTTTTCGAGTTGGCGCCAAGTCGTAATCCCTATCTGTCTATCCTAACGTCTTTTTACACAGATTATAGATAGATTGACATTGTAAAATTAATTCTAAAGTATAGCGGACTCGGTTTACAGGGACAGCTTGTCTCGCACGTCTCATTAATCACATGATAGGAGTCATATCCAAAAAAAATCTAGAAAACAGTAGTGAGGTTTAAACTGTTACAAAACACAGAGATTAATAACGGTGCAGCTAAGTTTGCGGAGAAACATGTACTTAATTTAGCATACATGCTTACTGTTTGTAAATATGACCAAAGGTTTTCAAACGAAATGTTGTGTAAATCGCATGTGATATGAATTTTCTGTGTTTCCCCTTGTTAATGAATGTGGCTATCCTAAGTACATTAGATGACGACCGCGTGGGCTAGTGGTCAGTAAACCTGACTACGCCGCGGGTCCTGGGTTCGAATCCCAGCCAGACATTGCGACAGAGCGAACATTTGTGCTAAAACACGAATTGTTGGTTTTCGTGTCTGGTTCTGTTGTGATTATCCACGTGATTCTGACTACCGCATCCTGGCCTACCACCGATCTTATACGTTACATCGGGCGCGGGTAGGTTAGGACGAATTAATGTGTGTGTTTGCGTGTAGACCTGTGGCTAGTGACACAAGTGTACACATATTATAGTTAATATCTCCTGCTTAGTTGATAGCTCTTGACAATATTCGGAAGTCGTCGCTGTGGTCGAAATTAGCCAGGAGAATGTGTGATTAATAAAAAAATTGTGTTGAAAATATATACTTAAAAAAAACCTTTATGCACGTCTGTTTTCATATTGTTTTCATTTGTTTTCCATAATTTCAATAACCAAGTTAAATAAACATCACAGAGAGAATTCTGTGTTTTCACATAATGCGTTTATATATTTTTAAAAACAGCACAAGAGGCTAAGGTTTCATCGGCATCCCATCTCAGGTTTCGTTGTTGATTACTGACCGCATTCGATCAACACGAGTACGGTAATTTTATACGAAAGTTTAAATTTACATACATACAAACATTTACGCCTTTCTCCAGCGATCCCTACAATAACAACACTGTTTGTAAGCAAACAATTATTTACTTGTACTTTTTTTTAATGATAATGGCCCACACTAGCATTTCTCCTGTGTCGTAAGTGCCGTTTACACCCAGAGCCGGAGCAAATATCGGTAGGCCATACAAATATTAGTGCAGGGAATCGAACCCGCGCCGACCGAGCTGACTTTCGATTATAATTATAATATATTAAAGTTCTACATCGCTATATCGGTTTATAGGTCGAGGACGAGAAGTTACTGAATATTGTTTTGTAAATTATCTTTACTTATATTTAAATACATACATACATACAGTCACGCCTTTTTCCTTTACGAGGGATAGGCAGAGGCCACACGCCCCCCGCGGGAAACGAGACGTGACGGGTGGCGAACCATGTCGCCGCCATTATGATATCGCGGTGCGATTGTTAGTAAATACTTAACACGATATTATTCCGATTCATGTAGGTACACAACTTATCTATTATGTAAATGTATAAATTAAACATTATTACTTTTGCAGCAACTTTTATTTATCTACGCCCTACGATTCTTTAATTACTCTTCAGTTTAGCCCGCAATTTTCCTAAGGTTGCCCATACCTAGACTAAAACTTAAATATTTACACATATGGTTAATATCACAAGAGTCCCCGTGCTATAGTAACAGTCAAGTTTTTACGATAATCTGCTTGCCCCAGCGCTGTCATCTCCAGACACTGAATCGTGAATCCTGGGTTCAAATCCCAACCTCAACCAATGCTTGTTCAGCACGAACTGTTGCTTTTTAATCTCTCGAATCTCTGCCATCTAATCATAACGCATAACCCGCTACATCGGATGAAACAAAACAGCTCCTGGATTTAAATTCGAAAACATCGCCGTGGTCACAATGGCCTTCTAGAAGCTGGTATATCGATATGTCAAAGTAGAACCTTACGTCAATACTTATTCAATTAACTTGATTTAAAAAGATACTTTGTATATAGTTCAATGGCTAAAAATAATTTTGATAATTAATAAAGATTTAAGTAGTAACTTTGGATTCTCTGGTCGAGCCGTAACGTAGAATAGTGAGTGAGTATGAAAGAGGAGCTACAAAAATTGTTGATTAGTATGCGTTATATCTAATATAATATTTATATATAATATACTATATACTATTTTTTATAGCCTTTAAGTAATTTAAACAGCAAAATAAGACATAAAAATAAGGTAATTTTATTAATGACCTCTATATAGGTGCTGTGTTCCTATACAATAGGAAATGTCGTTAGAAGAAATAAAACAACAAGGTTAATTGCTGTTTATTTTTAACGTTTCTTCCGACGATTTTCTGTGATGACCACACCAAGACTTGTTACGGATTTGATTCACAGTGTACTTAACAAGTTGTCGGCCGAGAGTTTGTTTAAAAAATTTTTTTGCTCTTTGCACGTTTTTTAAGCCAACATAACACTGATCTTAAAGCTTACCGTCTGCTTTTGGCGTTTTTTCAATGACTGAATAGCGCGTCACGAATATCGATATCAAAAGATGATTTTAGATTTAACAAGCTGTTGTAAGCTATCTCTGCGCAGAATTTCGTCAAGATCGGTTGAACGGTTAAGCCGAGAAAAGGTAAAAAACAGACAGAGGGACAGAGAGAGTTATTTTCGCATTTATAATATTACTATGGATATGATTCACAGTGTACATTAAAATAAATTGACGGTCGAGAATGTTTTTTTTTTTTATTTTTTGCTCTTGCACGTTTTTTTAAGCCAACATGATCACTGATCTTAACGCTTACTGTCTGCTTTTAGCGTTTTTTCAATGTTTGATAGTGCGTCACGAATATCGAATGAAAAGATTATTTTATGATGGCCAGCCTGTCAATTTAGAAGAGATCGGGTTTTCTAGTTTTCAAGTGTTTGTGTACCTGTCGATAGGGCGCAATACACAGACTTACGGCTGATACTCAGCTTTGAAGTCCTCTCGGAAATAACTGAAAGCTGAATTCGCACTTTGTGTAATGGAGTCCCCTCCAAATGTTAATTTAATAGAAACTGTGATAATTACATATGAAATGGCGGGAAGTTTCGGTTTCCTACTTTGAATTCAGAAAAAAGGGAAACAGAAAGTTTTAAAAGTATAGGAATAAGTATTTAGTGTCCGATTATTTATATTTAGTTAGATTAAAAACTAATGAAATAAACGTGTCTGTCTATGATTTTTGAATTACTACACATGCATGTTGATTTTGTAAATTAACTAATCCGAAGAACGTCACCGTATTTGTTTCTTAAATTACTTTTAAACGGTCACAGGTTATTTTCGAGTTAAGGTCGCTTTAAGTTTTTTTTTAAATAAAAGTCTCTAATTACGCAACTGACCAGATCCGATATAATAAAGATAAATGCTAAGAGGAAGAAAGGTACTGCAGCTATTTCTCTCTTACTCGTAGTTTACTTACGCTTTCCAAAGTATCAAACTTCTAGCAGTACACACTACGGCGCTGTTAGTCACAACAATTTCAATAATAGATATCCTTACTTGGCTGTAGTTCCGCTATCATAGCTCGGCGGCTTTCCGAAACTAGGGTACGAGTCACTAAGGCCCAGGCTCTTTGGCCTAAGATCGTGCCTGAGGCGGTGGACTTTATGCGATCTCTCGTAGATGTGGTCGGTTGTGTGGTACCTTTGTAGAGTACGAGGTCGCGCCTTCCCACTCGGCGGGGTCTGCGTACATTGGTCGACGCGACTCGCGTCTTCCACGCTCGTTACGTAGCTAGCTTCCGATACCTGAAAAGATCAATGAACATTGTATGCGTATAGTTTTTCTGGCCTGGTGGTCAGAGTATCTGACTTCTACGCCGCGGGTCATGGATTAGAATCCCGACCGGAGCCAACATTTGTGAAAAAGCAATTTTTTTTAAATTGTATGAAGTGATGAGACGAGCAAAACGTTCACCTGATAATGTGCAACGTCCGCCTATAGCAGACGCTGTATCACCCAGATCATTTCTGTGTGGCAGTACCACACTGCGTTCGTCACAAAGAGACATCAGTTCTCTATCTCATATACTCAATGATGACACTAGCATCTCAGTGCCATTACAGACTGGCACACAGTAATATTTAAAAAGAAAAAAAAATACATATACATTTCATTACAAAGCTACAGTCCTTTTAATAAATATTGAACTACAAAGTCTTTCCCAAGACTGACTTCAAAGAAAAATAATATAAAACTTTTCACGTAAGTGATATAAAGAATATAAATATGAACTTAAATAAAAACTACTATGGAATATAAACTTTTTGTTCAAGTACTTAGGTACTTGTACAAAAAGACTAAAAAAATTTGATACTAATTAAATGAAGTATCAAAACAACTTTTAAAATACGTTATTTACTTAGTAATAGGTGTTTTATTGAAGTGTCGTGTCGAGGTTGTTTATTTTTAATTTACTCCGACTGTTTTTTTATTAGTTCAATAAAAGTATTTAATAAGGTTTCCTTATCCGATAAGGTGTACGGCGGAGTGGAATAGCACCTGCTTTTTTCCTTCCGAAGTGTCGTAAGAGGCGACTAAGGTATTGTACGGACAGCGTTTATTCGTACAGAACAACACTAAAATATGCAATGCTGTCACTCTACTGCCCGTGAGAACGCAATGGGGAGAAAGAATTTAAAAAAACAAACGGCGGCGACCTGTTTCGCCACCCGTCACGTCTCGTTTGACGCCGGGGCGATAAATGCCTACCCCTTATGTTGGGAAAAAGCGTGATTGTATGTATGCATATTTCCTTATCACATTATTGATAATAATAAAAGAAATAAAAATAGACGTTTTCAATTAAAACAAAGTGATGATGAATTAACGCGATCTAAAAATACGAGTATCATGTCATGTGCTATTATCATGTATGCACATGATGGTCGACTTGTGGTGAACTTATTGTGAATTCCTTCGGTTCGAATGTCACTCATGTTTATAGTTTAAACACAGACCTTTTCAAAGTTAGCGAGATTTATCATAATCGCCACGCCTGGCAGGCGGGTTGGCGAAGGAAATACCAGACTCGTCGTAACTTAGACGCTCCTGCCCGTTACCGGTTTGGATAATTAGAGTTTGACATATTTGTGACGGTTATTCTGCTATATGCCTTGGGTCACGTAATTCGGGGTCTTATATATACATACATACAGTCTCGACGCTTTTACGACAGCAAAGGTAGGAAAGAGGTAAGTGCTACTCTGCCGGACACCTATCGTCGATTTATTCGCCTTTAAAAAATGGATGAAATGCGGTGGAGAAGTTACTCACGTAGCCACCACGACACCTTTTCCATAATTCAATAATATAAAGTACATTCCTTTCCTTCATCATCATTCCAGCCTATCTTATTCCACTGTTGAACATAGGCCTCCCCAATAGATTTCAACAAAACAAGGTGTAAAAATATGCTATATCTACTATGCCCAAAAATAAATACCAGTAAAAAGAACCGCAAATTAGTTCAAGTGAAATTGTAGGTAAACAAAGTATTTATTTTCCTTCACTGTTTTTAAGGCGAACACCAACAAACGAGTTTTATAGTCGACTTACTTAAATCGACTGTTGTTTATAATGTTCGATTCTGAATCGCACTTCCACCGTTGAACAATGTCCTCTTCAACAGATTTCATTAACGCGACACCCTAAGCATCTATCGACTTCCGCTAAACTCCTCCCGTTGCTTCGTTAGCCATAAAATGCTCAAAATGCCCTTTACTATTTTTAGTTTAAGAAATGTTATCATTTAATTATTATCCATTATTTTGTTTTTAATCCACTTAAAAAAGCAGAAGACGTCAATAATATAATTAAAATAGAATAGACAAACACATCGCTAACAATTGTAAGACCTAAATATATAAAATAAAACATTTATGCTGGTCAGAGCTAACTACATGGCAAACCATCTCTTAGCAAATCTCCAAGTGATATACTGTCAACATTCCTTTCACGTTCTAAGGGATTGTGCGTTTCCTATTTATCTATTTACTTCCAGTTGCAAGTACTGCAAGCGTTCACAAGTGAATAACAATGCTCAGTATTTTACTATGAGATCTTTATCAAGCAAATGTTTAAGTTCTATGTGTTATAAGATGCTCAAAATTTACAAGCCTCAGACCTCTAGATTTAAGGTGCAATGGCGTAAAATTATAGAAGTCATATGTAAACTATACGCCCAAGGATGGCGTAAAATCTGTCCTAAAACTAGTTTAGATTTCTGGACGTTCCTAAAATAATTACACTTGCGATTATAGTCGCTTGGTGAAAATCATCATCTAGAATTACTCTTTTTTGTCAAACCAACCCAAAGCGATCCCCTACAGCATCAATATATCTAAACTTAAATAAATTGAAAATAAATGAACCTACTACCCACAATGAAAGAATACATTTTATATAAAACTTACGTGAGTAAACAATACAGTTAGTGATGTCCTATCAGTATTTTTTTCAAAAAGTTTTAAGCAACGACTACAAGTTATATTCTTATAAAATAATTATATAATTCTTATAATCCATACTAAAATATCCATGAAAGCTATCTCTGTGCCGGATCTACATCAAGATCGTTTCAACGGTTGAGCCGTCAAAAGGTAACAAACAGACAGATGGACATAGAGAGTTACTTTCGCGTTTATAATATTAGTATGGATTACATATTATTTTACAAAATAAGATATCATGTATTGATAAACATGACATAATGGAAGAGTTATAAGGTTAGTTTGCTAAAATCCGTATGCGTAATAAATTGCGTGAATGTGAGGTCATACGTCTCGCGTTTTGATTTTTGTGGTGTGTGTCACGTAGGCGACGTAGGTAGAGTGTAATAGCACCTACATCTTTCATACCAAGATGTCGTCAGAGGCGACTAAGGTATTGTATGGACAGCCTTTATTCGTTCAGAATAATACCAAAACATGCAATGCTGTCACTATATTGCTCGAGGGAACGCAATGGCGAGTAAGAATTTTTTGACTCGTACTAAAATGGTGGCGACGCGGGTCGCCACCCGACACGTCTCGTGTCGGGTAGTCTGCCTAACTCTTATATGGGAAACAGGCATGTGTGTTTGTGCTGTAGTCTAGTGCGGGTAATGTGGTTGCAATTTTCGATGATGATAGTATTTGGCTTGCACACGTTAATTCGAAAGAGCGTGTGGTACTCTTATAAAACTCGGTAGAACGATTTTAATTTAGATTTACATTTTATACAAATCTGTTGCTTAATACAGTATTATGATGATAACGGGAATAAGGAATGAAAATTATGTAGATAAGACGAAAGAGTGGAACAAGTGAAAGGGTTTGTATATTTCGGTTAAAAATTTTCGAGAGACGGAAAGTACGACAGTGATATTGAACGAAGAACGTTGGCAAGAAATAAATTATATAGGGCCATGCACTATTTTTTTTAATGGTGGTAGGATTCCTATGCAGGAATCCGTCTAGGAAGGTAGGGTATTCTGCCGAGAAACAGTAGTGTGAAAACATTACTGTGTTTCGGTTTTAAGGGCACTGAGAGCTAGCGTGATCACTGGGCATATGAGACTTAAGAACTGATATCGCAGGGTGACGGGGCGGTGTGGTGTCACACAGAAATGTTCTGGGTGACACAGCATTTGTTATGGGCAGAAGTTGCACTTACCATCAGGTGAATGCTTTGCTCGTTTCGTCACTTAATGAAAAAAAAAGGATAATCTTATAAGACAAATATTGTGAAATCGTCGCATCGTCGTTTTTCTTATAATTTTACAATGACGATTTTCATACATATGCAATAAACACTCACGGCCAGACGTACATTGTAGGTTAGTATTTAAGTATAATGAGGATAGTGTTTCTTGAAATTAACGTTTGCAATTACCCAGTGCTGAGTTTAGGAAGCAACAATTACGTAGAAGCGCAATTAAAAAAACTATGCGGAGAATATGCGATTAACAGCCGCCGGCGACTTTTAACAATGGAGATATCATAGCAAAGACAGGGACTATATGTAATTTATTAATTTTAACTTAGGATGAGATTTAAGCCGTTTAAGGGTTGTACGCAGACCGCAGGGCTACGCGGTTGCCCTTTCTTTGATCTAATCGTATAATATCTTTATATTTCCCCTCATTCACATCACTATAACTTGTATACATTGCTCCTGCCAAACTGGAACATGTTATTATTTACTTATTTATTTATTGATGGAAACAGTTATAAACTATTTTCCAGTGTCAAGTAACATATCCAAGTATACAATCTGCAAGCAGCAAGACTTCAAAATTTTGATCGACAGTAAAATGATAGTTGTCTTTTACTGAAGATTTGCTGGACTGATGGAGACGAAACGAAAAGCACAATTTTAGGTCTTGTATTGAATTTTCCACTTTGAGTGGCACTTGCTGCATAATAAACTATCAATATTAAACATCAAAACTCCAAATATACACAGAAATTACAAAATTAAATAAAAACACTACTGCCACTTTTCGAATTGGCGCCAAAAACCCCGGTACATGTTGCCGTTGGTCGAAATCAGTGTATTAAACAGATTATAAATAATAAGCCAACTTATTATTATAAAAAGAAATGTCTAGATGAAGAGTTTTTGCAATTCTATGTGATCTCACATACTTTGCTTGGAAAGCTTAGAACACTTTGTTTTCAACGTGCCAATTCATAAATCTGTATATTTTTTTGCATTACGATCAAGTCATCAAGGTCACACGATTTCATTACATAATATAAGCACGTGTCTATCACGTGAACGTTGCAACGAGTTTTGAAAAAAAAACTAAGGCGGCGTTGCAAAACATAACCTTTTTTTAGGAAATTCTGGATCCTTTATTAGTAGTAAATAAATAATACAAATATGGTAAATGCAAAACGTTCGAATTTTTGACTTATTTATAAATGGAAACTTTAAATATCTTAAAAAAAAAAGGAATAAGCTAGTCGTTTTGATATTCCTTAAACATTGAATAAACTTAATTTAACTTCATGTCGATTTACATTTTTCCTCAACCACGATTGAGAAGGTTGTTTTTCATATACCAACGACTGACAGATTATTGATAACAGTATGTAGAGTGGATGATATCGCAGGACTAAATACGTAGTTGTAATAGAAGAATAGAGCCGTGGTAGCTCAGGGGCTAGGCGCTTGCTTAATATTTAATAGTACGCGAGTGACCTGGGTTCGTTTCCCGGTGCCGGCACCACTAAAATTATTAACTGCAATTTTAAGTGCTGATTTACCACGTGCTCGGCGGTGAAGGAAACCATCGTGAGGAAACCTGCATGTCTGAGAAATAAAAAATATTTTGCAACCCGCATTGGAGCAGCGTGGCGAATTCTTCCTAGCTCCAAAACTCTCTCAGAAATGAGAGGAGGCCTATGCTCAGCAGTGGGACATTTATAGGCTGAAACTTTACTTTTTTACTTTTTAATAGAATCTCTTGTTAAAGAAGTTGATATCTGTGTGACCACGGGGTAAAAGTCAAAGCCGAGAAGGGAATTCTTTCTCGGTGCCCCTTGCGCTAGTTACCCATAATATGAGGTCAGGGAAGTTTTCGCATATAGTATGTATAAACTTGTAATAATCTCTTTGGCTGTACTGTTTGTATCTGGCTAGTTTTGATGACATTAAAAAGGATACATTTAAAAAAAAAGAACAAATTAGTAAAATGTTTTTTTTTATAAATTTGGCATCGGGCGGTTTGCGCATATGCCACTGACAAACTTTTTAGTCAAATTATTAATCACTCGCATATATGCACTTACACTGACAATTCCTGATCCTTAACATTGGACTTTAAATAGATGATCCTTTTACTTTATTTATTTATTTCCCCATTTCTTGGCCTGCACGGTTTGTGTGTCAGCCATATATTCAAGTATACAATCTTCGAATCTTCGTTAAAATTTCGATTTCGATCAACAGTAAAATGATACTTGACTTTTACTGAAGATTTGCTGGACTGATGGCGACAAAACGAAAAGCACAATATTGGTCTTGAATTGAATTTTCCAATGACTGTACACTTTCAGGAGCACTTGCTGCGTAATAAACTATCAATATTAAACATCAAAACTCCAAATATACACAGAAATTACAAAATTAAATAAAAACAATAGTACTACTTTTCGAGTTGCCGCCAAAAGTCATTAGTAAAATGTTGTTTCCAGCTATTTTTCATTTGATTATCTTTCTGTCAAAATGAGTGAATCTAATGAAGAAATTCCACACATATTTAAATTTTATTACAAAAAAGGAAAAAAAGCAACAAGGGCCGCAAAAAAAAATTGTGACCTGCATGTATTGTGGTATAGGTGTGTTATGTATTATAACTGGTGATGAAAAGTGGATCACGTACGACAAGGTCGTGCGAAAAATGTCGTGGTGAATGTTTGGTCAGGCTTCTCAGACTGTGCCAAAACCCGGGTAAACTCGCAATAACGTGAACGACGAGTGACGCTAAGTGTATGGTGGAAATGGAAGGGCGTCGATCGATCTCGATTCAGTCGTCGATTCGGGTCTCTACTGCCAACAACTGATGAGAATAAAGCAAGGAGTTGTGAGAGAGCGACCGGAATTCAACAATAGAAAGGGTTTCATTACAACGCTAGACAACATACAAATTTAGCCACTCAGCAAAAATTAAGAGACTTTAGCTAGGAGGTTTTAATGCATCTGCCATGACCCTGACCTTGCACTTTCAGATTTCCACCGGTTACGGTCTCTGCAGAATTCTTTAGGTAGTTCTTTAGGTTTTATTTAAATCTTTAGGTAGAGTCAGGTTATCGTCAAGAGAGGACTGCCAAAACTACTTGTCGCGTTTTTTTTTGCTCAGAAGTCCCAAAATTATACAGCAACGGGATCATGTCACTACCTTCAAGATGGCAAAAAGTGATCGAACAATATGGCACATATATACTGTAATTAAATGTAAATAAACTTTGAAAAAAAATGTCTTGTATTTTCATATAAAATGCTAAGTTTTTCTCCAACCTGTTAATAGAAAATAGTTTATTCCATAGTTACCACTACTGTATTTTGTATTGTTAAAATTACAAATATTATTTTTATTGTTTATTAAATTACATACTACGCTACTACTAGTATTGATAGCTTCTAATTTATTTGTAACTATATAAAAAGTTTAAACAAATAAAATTTTAATATTTAACTTTATTGAACTAGACTCTCACTCACTCACTCACTCAGCCCTGTTACAAGTCATCTGCAGAACAAAGGCCTCCTCCACAAATTGAAGCGATTTTGCCATAGTTGCCACGCTTGGCAGGCGGATTGGCAACCGCAGTTTATTTATTTAGCTAGGTTTTCATTTTCTTTCTGTCGACTTTTACGACTTGTCCTACGGGATGAGATACTGAACACTATTTATAGATATGCAATTATGTTCCTTGGAAAAAATTCTATTCTTTGTGATTAGAAATCAAATTATCACCAAAACGAACAAAAATATTAATATTATTCTTATTGCTATAATAACTATTTAATCAAAAACCGACCTACGTAGTATCTTCGAAAAGTATCATCAGATCTTCCCCAAATTTTTCACCACCCTTTTGAATTTAAAAAGAATAAAAATATACAAATAAAGTCGAATTTAGACCTTTCTTTTTTTATGTAAATACCAAGTTTAAAAATTTAGGAAATGTTATCCGCGAATGTCGTACTGAATTGAAGTGAACAAAAAGTAAAAGTAAAGTAAAGTTTCAGCCTTTATATGTCTCACTGCTGAGAACAGGCCTCCTATAATTTCTGAGAGGGTTTTAGAGCTAGGAAGAATCCGCCACGCTGCTCCAATGCGCGTTGGCGGACTGCACATGTCTTCGAAATATTTTTTTTTTATTTCACAGACATACGATACGATATTTTTCATTCACCGCCGAGCACGTCGTAATTCAGCACTTAAAATTGCGAAACACTTTAAAGCGAGCGCCTAGCCCCTGAGCTTTATCTGATTTTCATACATACATACAATAACGCCTTTTTTCCGTATACGGGGTTTACAGAGATCACACTCATAGCCTACTTTTCGCCCCTGCGGGTTACGAAACGTGACGGGTGTCGAATCACATCGCCGCCATTTTGGTAAGAGACAAAAAATTATAAATATTTCAGATATAATATATTTTTGATTAATTATCAATATTACGTATTTTAAATTATAAAACTTATTTTATTAGTATTAATTTAAAGCAACAGTCGTATGCTTCTTGCCAGTGTCAAAGTAGCATAACATTCATAAAAATTTTTAGATGAGTAACAATCTTCAATCTTCCAATAATTATTATTATTAAGCAAGGCTTCAAAGTTAGTAAGATCGTCGACAGTGAAATGAATGAAATGATAGTTGGATTTTACTGAAGATTTTTTGGACTGCAGGAGACCAAACTAAAAGTACGATACCGAGCTTCAGTTGAATTTTCCAATAACTGTATGTATTCACGAGCACTTGTTGTTTAATATACTATAAATATAAAACATCTAAACTCAAAATATACAAAGAAATAAAATCATTCAATAAAAATCACAATATCACGTAGGCGCCAAAATTCATAATAAAACTACCTGTGTTATGAATACTAAAAATAATTAAGGTAGGTACTCCCTGTTTCTGTTTCTATTTTTTAAATGTATATTAAATATAATTAAAATAACAAAACAACACCTAAACTAAATATCAATTCATATGTTTACGAATTTTAATTACTCAATAGGTGTAATGAGGGTTTTATTTTCTTTGATATTGTACTGTTTAGGAAAAGTTATTATTTCTGTATTCATGATGTCATTCTAAATAAATATTTTTTTGGAGCTGATCTTAAACATTTATCACTAATAGATATGTACCTGTTTCATAATTGATATTTATTGATAGACACGTTTGAGAAACTTTTTGGTTAATATTATTTAATTTTGGTACCACACAATTCGTAAACACGCACTACAATGTTCCAACAAATCTATTGTAAAAAAAAGAAAACAAAACAATTTTGGAATTGCTGATTTTTAAATGTCCACTCGACAACTGGCGGGAAAATTGACATTTCGTCCAACCGCACTAGCTACCGCGACAAATGAGAAATAACAACTGCCAGTGAGCTTCAGTGCGATCGGAGATTTAAAGCAATCGCGATTAGAAATGTTTACCGCAAGTGACGTGAATATTCCTTTAAAGAAGTACAGATGCGTTTTCTTCTGGTATTTCCATCAATAACGTAAATATAAACAGTTATTATAGATGCTTATCAAAAGTGTGGAGACATTTTATTGGTAAAGGAAAATTTTCAGCTCCGTGGTAATAGCAGAGTGGCCAATAGATTGACTTCTGCATTAAGGGTCGCGGGTTCTATTCCCGCGCGTAACAAATATTGTATGCCACAGAATAATATATGTTCCAATGCATGGTTTGTGTATTTATATGAAATTTATTCTGCAAAACGCACCCACGATACAGGAGAAATCGTAGGGTTTTTTTTAAGTTTTTTTTATATGTGGTGCAAACAGTACGAATATTTTGTTGAGTTTATTTATTATACACAATTTGTATGCGATCCAACAGAAGTTTTTATTACTTTATCAAAATCATAGCTCTTAAAACCGATATGATAGATAATACGAATATTTTAAAATAGAATCAGGCGTTACTTTGCGGAAATCCATTATAATGGGAAAGGAAGTATTTTTTGCTAAATTCTTGCAAAATTTAAAATGGTGTGTTGCCTAGTGGTAGTGTTGTAGTGGTGGAGGGTATCTGGTGGCGGTTCCCGGTGACGGTTTTAGTTTGCTTGTGCACGCTATTGAGGGTGGCCGAATGGTGCTCTTCAAAAACTAGGTAATTCATGCATGCGGATCTTAGTAAATTAACTTTACTACTAATTATTTCCTTCATTACAACCCGGGGCATAACGGTTCGGTGTAGGACTGCAATACGCTCGTCACCATTAGACTTTTTAAGTGTAATACAGTCACGCCATTTTCCCATGTAAGGGGTAGGCAGGGGCAGCATGGCATATTATGGTATTATTCTGCACAAATATAAGCTGCCCTTACTCGGCACTTACGACACTAAGGCTATTCTTCACTGCCGGACACCTATCGATAATATGCCCTGTAATTGCACTATCTACAATGCCCTTTAAACCGAAACTCAGTGGTTTGCACACCACTGCTAACAATGGCGGGGGGTTCTAATTTGAGTTGACTGTATTTAAGGGTTAAATGGAGTAAATCTTGTAACCGTGTATTGGGAAGAATAGGAAGCACGCTATCTTGGGTTTGGTACCGGATTGATCGTGGCGACGGCGCAGGCGACTGATCCTATTCACTTCAACTTTACTTCACATATGTCACACTTCACAAAAGTCATTGGAAGCTGTTTCTATTACTCCTCACAAACACATCAAAAATAATAAAATAAATGTACGCGCGTCCCGTGCCAGATTATAGTTTAAGCGGCCATCTTGCGAGATTGGCGTCGGGACGCAAATCTTAGCACTTATCTAAGGTGCGTGCTGAACAAGGACGGTATAGGTGACAGTAAAAACCTGGCCGCCAAGCTTCAGCATGTCAAGCAAGTTTTGCAAGACAGCAAGCTTCGGGTTCGGCGCCTTCGTCACAGTGACCGAGTGAACCGGCCACAGTCGAGCGTGTACCTGCTGTTTTACCATATGTCGGAGGAGTCACGGACAAGATTGGCTATATCTCGAAGCTACCTTCTATAAGAACATTTTTAAAGCCGCCGAAGAAGATAAGTCAGTTTTCAAGCCATCTGGCAAGTGTAACATCCCTCTACAAGATGCAGGAGTATACAAGCTGGATTGTGAATGTGGTCTCTCTCAGATAGGGCAATTAAAAGATCCATAAAAACCCGCGTTAAAGAACATATAGCTGATGTGAAGCATCGACGCTCTAGGAAGTCTGCAGTCTAAATCTAATCTAATCTATACATATAATAAAATTGTAACTGGCCGATGTCTGTACATCAAAATAAAAAACATCAGAGACATTTAAGAAAAATAATATAAAGGGTCTTTATAAGAGAAACAGAAACCAAAACAATTTCTTTAGAATTTTTATCTCTCTGTCTGTATGTTTGTACGCGCATCACGCAAAAACTATTGCACTAAATTGGATGCTATTCTCACTGTTGTACTGCTGGAGGTCGAACTTAAAATGTGGTGCATGTTTCATCTTGATACTCTCCTAGAGGCTGAGTTATTAATAATCCGTCATAAAGAATCTAAACATACATAGTTTGTATGTTTATACGCGCTAATCTCACGACGGTACTAATTCGATTTAAAAAAATATTTTTGAAATAGATATCTCTTTTAATGAAGACGTACGTAGACTAGACTAGTGCATTATATTGTTTCGGTGAAATGTGGATTGTGGCAGTCATCTGTTTTTGCAGTGAGTGCCCAGTCTCTGACTACCCCTTAAGGGACACAGTCGTGATCTTATGTATGTATGTATATGTTGTAGACTATATAGCTTTATGCTTCTGCTCGGCAATCATGTAATGGGCGGGGGTAAACCGCGGGGCACAGCTAAGTAGTATTATAATAATTACACTGATAGGTAACTGTTCAGGGTCGAGCACAGAAACGACGCGGCCACGGCCGTTACATACTTTTCTCGAAGCAACTGTTTACCCCCCTGTATCTTCGTTGTGGGTAAAGTTAGAAGTCTGAAATTTCAGTCATCTAGAGTACTTACCGAATCCACCAATACTCCGAAATTACAAGTTTCTACCTACTCTAGTTCTAATTAATAGCTTACGAAATATTACAAGTTGGATTCCCCTATTTTGTCACTGACTCACCGATAGGTACTCTAGCAGACCTAGAAATCTAAAAATACCTTTCCTCTACGCCGCAGGTCATGGGTTCGAATACCAGCCGAAGATAACGTTTGTGCAAAAACACAAATTGTTAGTTTTCGGGTCTGGGTTGTGATTGTTCCCGGGTTTCTGACATTGCATCCTAGTCTTGCCGCGTGGTGGCGGCTTAAGAGACCTGGTACATTCCCCATTTCATCACGTGGGTGTCATAAAAATCGACTGAGGGAAAATGAAAACCAGAAGATGCGCAGCAGCATCTTCCTGGAACATCTGAATAATATGTCAAGCTTCGCATCTCAACCGTTACAGCGTAAAAAGTTGAGAGATCTCATGAAGAACCAAGTCTGTAATTTTATTATCATCAAATTGCCAATTCAACAATTTTGTTATAAATTAAGTACATTTCTTAATTAATAACTAATATTTTGGGCAAAGGAGAGAAAGTTAATTTGCTAAGATCCGCATGCAAAATGTAAAATGGTGTGTATTACCGAGACTGTTCTCGGCGGTTGACTGTCGTAGAGTCGATATCATTTTATAATGCCTCGTTTTGGGGTGAAACACGTGTTGTGTTCTCAACTTCAGTGGTGTGTATTGCCTAGTGGTAGTGGTAGAGGGTATCTGGTGGCAGTATTTGTTTTCTTAAAAATGACTTTCAATAAGTATTATGTAAATAATCTATATTGAATAAAAATTTATTCTATTCTATTCTATTCTTGTGCACGCTGGTGAGGGAGAGCGGGCGGTGCTCTTTACAACTAGATAATACATTTTGCATTCGGAAATTTGCTTAGCAAATTAATTTTCTCTCGTTTACTATAATTTCCGCAAACTAACGCTGTATATATTCTATTAACAATATTTTGGGCGTCTTTTTTTACATATCTTTGATAATATAAATAAATTTTGACTTGGCAATTACACAGCAAAAGTAAAATAATATTACCTATGAACTTATGTATTTACACCTGATATTAGACAACGGAAAAGAAATGTCTACGCATATATGTGTTTGGCCTGTGCAATTACCGAGGCACGATATTTTTTTATATAAACAAAGATATGTAATAATGACATACACACATAAGATCACGACTGTATCCCATAAGGGGTAGTCAGAGATGGGGCACTCACTGCAAAAACAGATGACCGCCACAATCCACGTTTCACCAAAACAATATAATGCACTCGGTGTGATAAGTGGTGAGCCCATCGCCACCATGCGCTGTTGGGTGCACAGTGCAATTTAATTCCTTACTCGCCTTTTACGAGATCCATTGGATGAGATGGAGTGGTAGTATTCTTTTAACGAGCCGCCACCACACGGGTAATAATGTGAGGCCCAAAATATTGGTTATCAATTAAGAAATGTACTTAATTTTTAACAAAATTGTTGAATTGGCAATTTGATTATAATAAAATTACAGACTTGGCTCTACATGAGCTCTCACAACTTTTATGCGAGGCTTGGCATATATTTTTTATTTTAATGTGATGTTAGGATAAGACTTCAGTATCACACAATGTGGTACTTCAATAGTTTTATGTCTTAATGTTGAAAATAATAATTATACATTCAGCAATACAACGAGGTTTTGTGATATAAATCATTAAATTAAAAAAATAATAATTTTCAGCGAAAACACTTTTTAATTAAAAAAATTTTGAATAAAAAAATATGGTTCAATTATTATATGCAGTGCGTTGATCTTACAGTTACTAACGACGATGTTGTCTGCATACTAAAGGACGAGGTAACGCACGTTCACAAATGGAACTTACAATATGACGCAAATTGTAAAAAAGGAAATCCCTTTTTGTTTTATCAAATGTCAGATTTTCCTGTCCATTTTATTGCGTAGAAATCTATGTACAACTTCATAGCGACGTCATTAATAATTTGCTAATACGCATTTGTCTACTTAATTATATTTCACCATTAATAAATTGTGGATAAAAATCCAAACGAGCCGTCGTAGCTCAGGAGCCGGATGCTAGCCTTAAAAATCATAGTACGCAAGTGACCTGAGTTCCATTCTCAGTGCCATTTTAAGTGCTGATTTACCACGTGATCAGCGGTGAAGGAAAACATAGTAAGGAAATCTGCATGCATGAGGAATAAAAATATTTTGAAGACATGTGAAGTCGACCAACTCAGTATTGGAGCACTGTATAGGCAGCGAATAGGGAGACTGCTAGGGGGAGCAGTACGCTGCCCTCCGCAGCCGAGGTGAAATCGCTAGGGAAGAGAAGAGTAGGTGTGTTGCATTTGCAAGGAGAGATCCTTGTTCCCCGCGACTTTTGCGGGGCCGCACCGTAGATGCAGTGGTGGTGGGGCCGCGGGGGAAGAGGAGTGTTGGTCTATAGTTGCCTCTCTCCCTATCCTCCGCGGCCGGTAATGTTGGTTGGCGGCGGAGCCACAGACCAGATCCGCCGCCGGGGCCAGGAGGACTAGTGCTTAAGAGTGCAAGTTTCCTGGCCCCGTGGCCTACGCGTGCCGGACTCGGGCAATAATAACACTAGAAAATTAGTCACAGAATTCAAACTTTCATAATGAATCAATTATTAATCATAAACTTGATAACGTCACAAAGTGGTAGGATTCCTATGCAGGAATCCGTCTAGGTAGGTACCACCCCAGGGCCAGTTATTCTGCCGTGAAGCAGTAGTGTGCAAACATCACTGTGTTTCGTTTTGAAGGGCACTGAGAGCTAGAGTAATCACTGGGCATATGAGACTTAAGAACTTTGTCTCAGGGTGATGGGCACAGTGTGGTGTCAAACAGACATTTTCTGGGTGACACAGCATTTGTTAGGGACAGACGTTGCACTTACCATCAGGTGAACGTTTTGCTCGTTCCATCACTTTATCCAATAAAAAAAAACATCTTTGAAGGCAACTTACCGTTTGACTTACAAATGCAGTTACTGTCGAATTTTGAATGCAAATTGGAAATTCAAATAATATGTTGTTAAATCGCAGCGCCCGTCTGTATAGAGCTAGCTCAATGGTGTGTATTGAAAGGACCGCGCAGTTGAATTAGCTATCAGAGAATAATGAAACAAGACGGAGAGAGAGAAAGTTTAGTTTCTGATATGTATCGCAGATGGCGTTATATACGAAAAATGTATGAGAAAACTCTTATTGACATCACAACTTCACCCTTCAAATATTGCCAGCCGTACCTATGCCTATATCCATTAATGTAAACCAATTGTGTATTTTGCACACATCACAAAAATATAGAAAACGCCTAATATTGAAAAAAAACTTGGGGCACTCCAAGCTAGTGTAATCACTGGGTATATGAGACTTAAGAACTGATGTCTCAGGGTAACGGGCGCAGTGTGTCTCACAAAAATGTTCTAAGGGACACAGCATTTGTTATGGGCAGACTTTGCACTTACAATCAGGTGAACGTTACGCTCGTCTCGCCAGTGTATCCAATAAAAAATCTAATAATCTCTGATGCACAGTTTAGTAATAACTTTGAAACGGACGTGAGTGACGCAGAAAACGATGACGCATTGTTTTCCTAATTATATCGTTTCTTAAAATTCTCACTTATCATTCACATACTACTTTTAACACTACTAGTTTTGTACTATTAGCTTGTACAAAAGAACCCCTTGTGTAAGTTTACTTTAAGATTCTTATTTGTGGAACTTAATAAAAAAGTAACTATGTCTCATCATCATCATTTCAGCCCATCACAAGCCCTCTACTGAACATAGCAAAACATGGACTACACAAAACACGGCCCTGAACCACCTGCAACCATCGACTTCCCGCAAAACCAAACAGGTGCTGGTACGAGGTTGCCATTCGAGAACCATTCTGCCCCAACGGTTATCGGGAGTCCATAGCCACTTCATGTTTCTTCGGCCATTCCCAAAAAAAAAAAGTATGAAAAAAAATAGATTTTTTTCTTTTATTTTTCATTACCAAAACATTCTAGCAGTCAAGTGAGCATTATACCGGAAAATCAAAACTGGTATTTCAAAGCATAATATGTAAGCATCGTGGCGACATTGATTAAAAACACTGGTAGGCGATGAAAACAGACAAGTTCGAGTCCCAGTCGCAGCCAACATTTGTTCAAAATATTAGTTTTCGGCACTGTATCCTAGTCTATTGCCTATCTCAGATTTTATCGCATGACCGCGTTTACTTGTGGCACTATTAATATATCCTGCGCAGTTAATAGTAGCTTTTTTTTTTTGTTTTTATTGGATAAAGTGATGAAACGAGCAAAACGTTCACCTTATGGTAAGTGTAACATCTGCCCATAACAGTTGCTGTGTCACCCAGAAAATGTCTGTGTGAGACCACACTGTGTCCATCACCCTGAGACATAGGTTCTTAAGTCTCATATGCCCAGTGATTACGCTAGCTCACAGTGCCCTTCAAACCGAAACACAGTAATGTTTGCACACTACTGCTTCACGGCAGAATAACTGGCCCTGGGGTGGTACCTACCTTGCTTTCGACAGCATTCGGAAGTTATCGACGTGGTTGGAAATCGGCCATGAGTTATAAAGAATTTTAAGTTGACGTTAGCTTAAATTATATGTTTATATATGTATTTTTTTACTAACAATCTTTAATTGACCGTAAAATGTTTACAATACTAACTAATTATCGTGGCTCTTGTAGTGTCAAGAACGCTGGCTGCATTTCCTCGCTGAATGACTATACTTATTCTTTGAGAGAGTTTTCATTAACCAATAGGCCACGCTGTCGTATTACATATCAAGTGTAGGTACTACTCGTACGATTGAGTGGCCTATTGGTCAGTGTACCCGACTTCTGCGCCGCGGGTCATGGGTTCGAATCCCACCCGAAGCCCACATTTGTGCTTAAACACAAATTGTTGGTTTTGGTCTGGTTATGTTGTGATCGTCTCCGTGTCTGATACTGCATCCTAGCCTACCTCCGATCTTATCGCATAAGCGTTACTTCGGACGCGGGTAGGTTGGGACGAGTGAGTGCCTCTGAGTTTACGCCTACACTCGTGGCACATAGTTATTAAGTTTCAAATGCCCAATAAATTAATTTTGCTACTTCATGTCACTACTCACTACAAGTGACCAGAAGTACGTAATCAGTAATAGTAAAAAACAACGAATAGTACATAGTTCAGCTTCTATGTGCGAATTCTTACAACTGTTGTTGTACTTTTTCCATGATTATCACAGTAACTTTATTTCCTTGCGCATTCGCATTATTTGAAGTTACTGTAAGCGAACAACGGTAGCAAACGGAGCTTGCTTTCGAATAGGTTGCACGAATAAAATTGAATTATTTTTTACCACGTGTTCAACAGCGAATAGGAGCATTGGAATAGGCCTGAGAAATAAAAAAGTATTACGACATCATTTGGAGACAGACCGCCAGAACAAGGAAAATAAAGTGGACATCTAATGTTATAACGAAGATTTTAATTGCTAAACAAAATCAAAAATTTATTTAAAGTAATAACAAACAACATTCGGCAGCTAGACAAAGCAGGTTTTAATAAAGATCTTTTTTCCTTCGGTACTAGCACACGTTGAAAAAGTGCTACAGTAATTACTAATGAAACATTGTAGATGTGTGTATTACTTATTTATTTTTATCATAATATTTACCCAGACAGATTTAAACCCTAATACAAATATATCACTCGCATCATGAACAAATTCAAGTCGAATGTAACGAAGATGTTGTGCCCCATTTGTTTGTACCTGTCACACTAAAAATAGATAAGAAATTGTATTTAATTACACAAATATACCATTTGTTTCAACTCGATGTATGTATGCAATTACTCACTGTTTTTTTTCGGTAGTTCACTCAAATATTTTCAGCGACGTTTTTTTACTCCAATAATAATGTTCTAAGATTTACAAACATGAAGTGATTTCTTTAGTATATCTAGACAGCTTTCTATAAACGCGGGTCTTACGTTTTTAAATGTTTTTTTTTTTATTTTATAATTGTTTTGTTTGTTTATTCAAAGTTTTCGATAAAAGTGAAAATAATGAATTAGTTATTTTTAATTTCTAGGATTAAAAATTATAATATAAGTAGATATTATCAAATATTTTGTAGCGTTTTATATATAAGAGATTATATCCGTAAAGTTAATGTTGTAAAGTTGAAAGTTGAAAAGTCCATGAATTGCTCAAAAATTTACCAGAGCAATGTGTAATGCCCCACCTTAGGAATCTTGTAAACTGCTTTTTAAAAGACTTGGCCTGCTCACACTTTCCTCACTTTACATATTAGAAATATGCATATTTGTGAAAAAAATGTACCGAATTATTTAAAGGAGCTCTTACAGAAGGCAAATACACTTGTTTTTGAAGGTATTCCAAGAACAATCATTCATACATCATTTAAGCCTATCACTAGTCCACTGCTGAACATAGGCTTCCCCGATAGATTGTAACAAAAGTTTGTAGCTCTCATTTTGGGGGGATTTTGCCATAGTTGCCATGTTAGGCAGGCGGGTTGGCAACCGCTGTTTATTTATTCAGATGTTTCAGGAAAATGCTGCTGCCCATCTCCTGGTTTTCATTTTCCCTCTGTCGACTTTTATGACACCCACGGGATGAGACAGGGGTGGTAGATACCCTTAATCCGCTACCACACGGCAAGAACAATACCTAGGTATATATATTTAGAATTATAAACCATTTAAAAAAAACTATATGAATGGTTTATTTTCGATAATATTAATTATGTACAAGACTTTATAATTATTAATAATTATAAGGCTAAATCTGTTGTGCTAATTGGTTATTTTATTCCCGGATGACATATTTGCATGCATGCATGCACTATAATTATTAGAACTGTAAACATTCATAGGGATACTATTTAATATTAT
The DNA here is from genome assembly GCA_019845155.1 of Luehdorfia chinensis. Taxonomy (NCBI): domain Eukaryota; kingdom Metazoa; phylum Arthropoda; class Insecta; order Lepidoptera; family Papilionidae; genus Luehdorfia; species Luehdorfia chinensis. Next base: position 6,095,051 of record JAHVAK010000025.1, on the reverse strand, counting down.
TAACTATATGTTAATATTATTATCTCATCATCATCATCATCATTTCAGCCTATCACTAGTCCACTGCTGAACATAGGCCTCCCCCATAGATTGCCACAAAATTTGTAGCTCTCATTTTGGAGGGATTTTGCCATAGTTGCCACGCTTGATAGGCGGGTTGGCAACCGCAGTTTATTTATTCAAATGTTCCAGGAGATGCTGCTGCCCATCTTCTGGTTTATATTTTCCCTTTGTCGACTTTTACGACACCCACGGGATGAGATGGGGTGGTAGATTCTCTTAAGCCGCTACCACACGGGTTATCTAATGGACCCGAAATACGTTGGCTTGCCTCGTATTAGCGGATTCAGCAAATGTTTTTTCAATATTCGAATTTTTGATATAGTCGAAGTCTAATTTGACATTTTCCCAGAACTCGATCGCAGCGCCACATATCGGGTCTATATGTTAATCAAAACCATTCAGGGTACTCAACACGCACACAAAAAAAAATTCATCAAAATTGGTCCAGCCGATTAGGACTTGTCATACACACGTGCAGAAAAAATATTATATATATAAAGACAGTAGTCTTAAAATTTACTTATACACATTTTTATGAAATAGGTAATTATGAGAATTTCTTGTGCCAATTTTGAAGATATACCTAAAGTCGAAGTTAAAACAATAACCAATAATATAAAACTATATATTCAGAGCATCTCTCAAAACTGTGCTCAACAGTGCGACAATTATGGGGTGGTACTCTATTTTTACTTCTCCATAGCTTCAATTTTAAAAACATCGTTTTAGTTCAGTCGATGTACAGGCCAAACTCCTCTGGAATGTTTGATCTGGTTCCTACGCGCAGGCATTCGTCTTGGCAGGTGCCATCAACGGGCCAGTTATTCTGTCGTGAAGCAGTAGTGTGCAAATATTACTGAGTTTCGATCTGAAGAGGACTGAGAACTAATATAATCTGCGTAATTACTGGACGATGAGAATGAGATGAATGGCCTATGAGAAATCTAAAAAAAAATTAGATCTGTCGAATTCAACTTCTTTCTTTCGCTTTAGTATGTTTGTTTTGTGATGTTTTGTTTTATATTTATTTAGGTAAAGAAAAAAGTAAAGAAATAGCCTATAAATGTCTCACTGCTGAGCACAGACTTTCTCTCATTTCTAGTGGGTTTTGGAGCCGGGAAGAGTCCGTCACGCTGCTCCAATGCGGGCTGGCGGACTTCACATGTATTCGAAATGTTTATTATTCCTCAGACATGCAGGTTTCCTCACGATGGTGACTTTCACCGCCGTTTATTATTTAAATTGAATTTAATTATATCTAACAGTATTAAAATTTATATGTTTAAATAATAATGGTGGTAGGATTTCTATGCAGGAATTCGTCTAGGCAGTAGTGTGCAAACACTGTGTTTTGGTCTGAAGGGTGCGCTGTGTAATCACTGGGCTTAGGAGATTTAAGAACTGATATCTCGGGTTGAAGGGCGCAATGTGGTACCACACAGAAATGTTCTGGGTGACTCAGCATTTGTTATGGGCAGACGTACGCGACGCACATACCGTCACGTGAACGTTTTGCTGTTCTCGTCACTTAATACACTAAAAAATATAGTTTATCGTAGGTAATGTGCTCTATAATCATCTTTATTTACGAGTGCTTTTAATTTTATCTAAACACATAAATAAAACTAAACTTCCGTCATGATGTTATTCGTGAGAAACAAACATTATAATAAATTTCCCGCTGTATGCTAATATTAATATTTCTAGATACAACTCATTGTATTAATATATAACCTACGATAAATTAATAATGTTGTAAATATTCCTATTTGTATATGATTGAATTGTATTTATATTTAATATAATTTTTTTTATAATTATATTTTATGCCATCAAGAAAGGGCATTTATTACAGCAGTGATTTGACGAGAGAATGCCTAAACCTCGTTATCTCTTTAATTATAAAATATTGGAGTATAAAAAAAAAATTGACGCGCATTTTCTGTGCTGGGGGTACCAAACTTTCTATCCATTGGATCGATTGTTAGAAGTTAGAACGTATTGTGTCGTGAACTATGATAACGTTAGTTACAGATCGAATTTTAGAAGCAATTTTTCGCCATTTCATTATTTTTAGAAGAAAAATAAACTCATGAAAATGATGCTCTGTTCAAGGCTATTGAAGATTTATATGATGACATCACTATAAACTGACTTAGATTCTCACTAATATACACATTCAGTATGATCATACCAATTTTACAATTGGTTTTTGACATGTGAACACTGTCGTTATAATGGAAAATCACCGGTTCGTACTTTTTATTACTGCTGTAAAGAAGGCGGAATGAAAATAATGCACCCCCTCGGCTGTCCAACGAGGCTCTGGCGATCGATTATTTGCGGTAAATCCATTCAAATATTTGGAAGAGTATCACTAGTGTGTGCTCGTCAGAGAGTATTATATTCCTTGGGTGGGAGGATCTCCCCACCTACCCATCTCATCCCGTGGGTGTCGTAAAAGTCGACAGAGGGAAAATAAAAACCAGGAGATGGGTAGCAGCATCTTTCGGGAACATGTGAATAAATAAACTGCGGTTGCCAACCCGCCTGCTAAGCGTAGCAACTATGGCAAAAGTCCCCCAAAATGAGAGCTACTAATTTTTGTTCCAATCTATGGGGAGACCTATGTTCAGCAGTGGACTAGGGATAAGCAGAAACAACGCCAAATTATGTGTACGGCGTAATTAGTATTTAGGACTAATTTTCAACAATGCTAAGGGGGAGCAGGGAGGGGCAGTTTTATTACATAGAATAGCGAGACGAGCAAAACGTTCATCTGATGGTAAGTACAACGTCTGCCCATAACAAATCCTGTGTCAACCAGAATATTTCTGTGAGGCATCACACAGCGCCCGCCCCCTGAGACATCAGTTATTAAGTCTCATATGCCCTGTGAATACACTAACTATGCTTCGGACCGAAACCTAGTAATATTTGCACCCTACTACTTAACGGTAGAATATCTGCCCTGGGGTGGCACCCACGTAGACGGATTACTGCATAGGAATCCTACGACCAGTATAGTATCCTCACCCCTGTACTCACCTAATTTTTGTTAACCGCACGAACTTTAATACCGCTCATTTATTATAGTTTAAAGTTATACTTAATTGAAAAAAACGTGTTGTTTTATTTTTGTAATTGTATGAAAACTATACAATCTATGGTAAATTATTATAACAAATGAAATAAATCTGGCATACATAACGACTTATACCCACATCTTATATTGCTTGGGCACTTTTGGATAAATTTGGTAAGGTTGTAGGTAAAAAAATTAAATTTAAAAACAAACGTTGTTTACGAAGGACCCCTGCATAAGTTTTCGTAAAATAAATTTACGATAAGTTTTAAAAGAATCACGACATAAATATTTACACAAGAAGTGTAATTGAAATTCTAAATGATATGATATGATTTTTGTAATAAAAACTACATACACGAAGTTACGAAAGAATGAAAACTTTTTTATTTGGATTTAATTTTAAAAACTGAAGTAGTAACAAATAATTACAATATATGTATATAATGTCAATGTTTTTTTTTTATGTAAAGCGTAAATTATTTCTTACCTTTTTGTCCAAGACAGTGTCAGTCTTTATTTACAGCTCACAATTACAATCCTCGGTCAAATATTTTAACGTAACACAACGCACTTTAAAATAATTATTATCATTTTACAAATATCAGCACGTCGTTATGTCTTAAGATTGCAAAAGTCTTCAAATAAATACATACAATAATATATGGTGGTATTTTGAATTTGTAAGAAAAGTAAATCCTATCACTCGTCTAATAGGAATTGCATATCGAGCAAGACTAAAGTTTTGCGCATTAATGTTTTAACACTTACTTAGACACAGGGTTGTGATAAATTAAAAATATACCTACAAAATAACCGGTTTCATTGTTCATAGATACCTAATGAATAAATATAAAATCCCGGCATCAACGTAAATATTTTTGTAAATTCATTCCCTGAGGGGATAAAATAAGCGACGTGTATATGGATTTATTTTTTAAATAACAAACTCAGAAGATGATACGAGTATTTAGGTTTCTGAAGAACTTCGAAAGTAAATCTAATCAAAATACGTTTTGTTTCATTAAGTGTTAATTTATGAAAAGGGAAATGTCACGAGGAAGCAAGAAGCTCAGAGATATATATGTTGTAAATTGAAACACATGTAATAATTGACGACCGCGTGGCCTAGTGGTTAGTGTATCTGACTTCTACGTTGCGAGTCCTCGAATCCCAGCCGGAGCCAACATTTGTGAGAAATACAAATTGTTGGTTGTCGGGTCTGATTGTGTTGTGCATGTGAAATATACCTATGTCTGTAAAACGCTTGTAAACGCCTGTAAAAAGATTTACGAAAAGTGAATAGTTCAATTTTTTTTAAAAGTATTGAACTATTCACTTTTCATAAATCTTCTTCCAGTCTTATACCAAAAATAATTAGACGTGCTTCTTTGGCAGATTAGCCTTATAAAGGTTGAAATGAACTAATTTATTTTAAAACACCGCTTACTTGAAAATTAGGATCAAACCGAATTTTTCGAAAAATATTTCTTACTTTTTTCATAAGTTATGAAAAAATATTTTTAATCAGTAATTAATACTGTCAACGTTAGGTCTACGTATTTTACTGTTATGCCGATTTGAACAGAGAACCTGACATATAAACCGCTTTTCATAATACATAATAAAAATATCAATACACCTATTTAATATATTTTATATACAATTTCCTGAAGTTACAATCGAGACCCAGTTTATATTTGTATTCCTAATTGGAAGACACGTCCAACCGCCGCGCCATCAGCGCTAAAAGGAAAATATCATTTTCAGGTTGATTCGTTTAGCGTTTGAGCTATTTTCAGCTAAGTTTTGTTTTGTATATAGGCATAGTTATTTTTCCTTTTATTGTATTTATTTAAAATGGTTGTGGAAATTTTGATAAGTGAGAGCTAGAATGTCCCACAGAATTTTGTTCTTATAGTAGGAGATGGACCCGGCTTATTGTCTTGCTTATTTTATTATTAATTGATCCCAGGAAATGCACCATGATGTGCGTGGGCAGATCGTTAAGTTCATCACTCGAATTATTCTAACTCCAAGCTGAGCTTCCACTCCGGTTGAGAAGGCGACGATTTACCATTAGGCTGTCGTTCGTCATGACAATGAGCAAGTCTAACCTTTGAGAAAATAGCAGTTTATGGTCAAATTTATGTCGCCTTTTCTCGAGTCAGGCACTTTTCAGATGTGAAAGTTTTTGTGGCAGATTCCGTGAATCAAGGACGGATTGACCCCCAAGTCTGGAATCAAAATGTGGTATATCGTGAAGTACTGTTGGTTATTATTTAATATGGGCAGTCTTTGGTGATAGTCTAGCCAATTGTGCGACAAGTTTCTCAGTGGTATGGAGCAACACAACAATTTCATTTGTGCTCTTGTATTATTTACGTTTATTATGTACACTAAATTGTTTTTAAAATAATCATCGACTCGTTTAGTTCGAATGATCTTTAAAACGTTGCCAACCCTTGGCCATGGTTTGTAGGCACAATTAAGGCTACATGCGCACTGAGCGGCTAACCGCGTTACGGGCAGCCGTCCGGCTGGCCGCGATAAAGAATATATAGGAAAACACAGTTTTTATACGCACTGCGATGCGGCTGCCGGCCAACCGATCGGATCGCTCGCTGCGCTGCGGCCCGACTGTCGGCAAGCCGGGCGGTCGCTACACGCACTACGCGGATGCACTTCGGATGCTCGCCATTTAAGACGCACTCTCATCTCGTGTTTGGAAATAAGGAAGCACCCACAACCTTTTTCTCTGTTTCTTTAATAAACGCGAGTATATATAATAAATAGCTGCGACTTCTTCGTCGTCCATCTTGAAAATGGCTCGATCAATCCGCAAACCACGACGGTTTCTGTACGCATATTCCGGTTGCGGTTATGACTAGCCGCAACTGCAACCGCATATTGCGGCCAGCCGGACGGACAGCCGCAGCGCGGTTAACCGGACAGTGCGGACGTACCCTAAGAGATATGGTAATTGCCTAAGTTAATATTTGAACGCTCCGGAGATAGCACTGCTTCTATGACATACATTCTGCTGTGGCAGTCACCTGTTTGTTTACTTTGTGTGACCTACATTTGTATGGACTCATACATGCTGTATTTTATAATTGCTTTTTCTTCATCAACAGATACTGACGGAGTGGAGATAAGCCAATTGGTGACAGACTTACCGGTCACTGGTCTGGATTTTTTAGATTTGGCATAATGGACATGGTTATCCTGTCGGAAACCACTTTGATCTGGCCCTTTCCCTTAATCGATTTTTACGACGATATTACGGTGCTATATCGAATATATATATGTGTATATACTATATGAATGCGTAAAGTACAGAGTATACGAAAACCTCTAACTATAAGCTTAACATTACAGATTTATAGACGAGTACCATACTTAATGTCAATATAAAATTAATCTAATAAATAAATAAGAAATATGTTAATTCAGATTACATGGCGTTCATGTGTGCTGCCACTTATCAAGCACGTCAAATTTACATTACAAAAATGAGATTACCGACAGAACTTAATATATTCATTCATGTTATTCTAATTATGTATTAGGAATTATGCAGAATCCTAAAAGATTTCGTGCAATAGATGGTCGATACAAAATTAGTCATTACGAGGTTTATAATGAGCGTATAATTATTGTTGCCAGGTTTAATATACCAAATTTCGAGACGGAAGAAATAAAGGCAACAAAATGCTTAACGTAATCTTTAATCGGTAATAAAAATGTAATTGTGTGTTACTCAGCCAATATTGCCCTCGTCCTTGCAAAATTATAAAACTTCTGAAAATAAACTGAAAATTACATTTACAACTTTATTTTCATAACCTTTATTTAAAATTGTTGTATACGGCCGTCAAGCAGTGGTGCGCAAAAGCCACTATGTAATAATTAGAAGAGCACTAAATGGAGAGTAATGACCATGCGACTTAAGAACCGATGTCCCATCGTGACAGCATGAGCAGCACAGAACTTTCCAGTACAAGTACTTAGTGACACCACAACTGTTATGAGCAGGCGTGGCACTTACCATCAGGTGAACGACTTTCTCAGCTCTTCACTTTCATAAATAAAGTTTCGTTTTCGAATGTGTATGTTCCTTGTCTTAGTGAAACTCCTTTCAGAAGTAATTTCAATCAAGCAAAAATAAATTTATCGACAAAATTATTGATCAAGAAGTCAAAAATGTCATTATTCGCATATGAATACACATTTCAGGACACAATTAATAAAATGATCTATTGCTTATATTCATACAGACAAAAAATCTAAGTTATATCTTACATTGTCAGGTACATCCAGCATTTTGTCACAGGATAGCAGAAACATCACCAGTACATGCCAAGTTTATCTGTAAAGAATAAAAACATAAAATTACTTCTTATAAGAACCAGTTCTAATAGCTCAACAAGACCTGGTTTTGTATCGTGAGATATTAATATGAGCGGTGATTCAGTTTCCGACTTCCATATAGTTAAAATTTCTTATAACAGTAGTAAATAATAAATTTTGTTATTTCTGTTTACATTTTGAGTTTTGATACCTATTATTGAAAGTTTATTATGCAGTAAGAGCTCGTGAAACTGTACTCTGATTTAAAAATTCACTACAAGACCAAAAATACTGATAGTTTTGTCTCCATCTGTCCTGCAAATTTATAGCAGGTAAAAGTGAACTATAATTTTACTGACGGTCGAAATTTTCAAGTCTTGCTGCTTGAAGATCGTTACTTATCTAAAATAATATATTTATATACCTTAATATGTTACTTGACACTCGATAAAGTGTCTGTCTGCGATTTTGCAATAAAGGCTTTTTGTTAATTTCATATGATTATTTGCAGGATACTAAAAATCTAACACCGATTTAAAAAATTTGTCTGTTGATCCAAGCTAATCTCCGATTCGATTATCGATTATGATATCGATTTTGACGGATGTTTCATTGTCAGATCTTTTTCTGTTGGCTAAAGTGACGAGACGAGCAAAACGTTCACCTGGTGGCAAGTGCAACGTCTGCCTATAACAAATGCAGTCACCTAAAATATTTCTATGAGGCACCTCACGGCGTGTCGCCCTGAGACATCAGTTCCTAAGTATCTTATGCCCAGTGATTACACTAGCTCTTAGTGCATTTCAGATAGAAACTCAGTAATGTTTGCACACTACTGCTTCACGGCAGAATAACTGGCGCTGGGGTGGTATCTACCCCGACGGACTTCTGCATAGAAATCCTACCACCAGCAAAGTGAAGTAATTAATCGAAGCTGCTACTTATTACAGAAATATTTAAGGTCCCTGCGTAAAATCTGAAAAACGGTATAAATAACGGCTATAATTTGCATTTTAGTAGTTATTATTTTAGTTTATTGCAGTTTAAATATTTACTTTAATATTTTATAGTATTAGTAATTTACAAAATTCCTAGTTCTTTCTATTATAATATATACTTTTATCTTACTACTCTATTAAAGCTGAAGAGTTCTAAGTTACGTAACTTCAAGCAATTTTCTAAATGTCAACGTCACCATGTGTATTCTGAATTTCATTTGTCGAAGACATATTACATATTCTGCATATGTATCAGCGTTGCCTACTCTACGTCATTTTGCGTAGATCTACGTACTCTAAGCCTTTCTCGCAAACCTATGAACTTCAGTCTTAGAATCTATGTACTTTCTATCAAATATTAAAATTAGTAAAAAAAAAACATTATGTCTGCCGACTGCTGACTGAACTGATTAGACTGAATGAGCTCATTTCCTTTTCCTCCGACAAAAATATTTCTAAATGTTCCGTTTCATATTAACGCAAACGCTAAACTCTAAAATAGTATACTACTGTTTCCAAAAATATATTTAAAAAAAAACCCAAAGGCTCACCATATACGACTCGACTTCAGAAAAAGATTTTTCATGGAAAAACTAAAAGGCTTACTTTTTCGTAAAACTGGTATAAAAAAACCACGATTCTACACAAGAACATTTTAATAAATACTTGTATAAATTCTATTTAACTAAAATTGGATACGAATAATTCAAATAAAATTGCATAAAATATTTCTGACATTAAAAAACATTATTTGAAATCATGTTTATCCTTTTCATCGCACTTGAAAAAAATACGTAGATCTAGTAGCCGTGGTAACTCAAAGGCCGAGCACACGCATTAAATTTTATAGCACGCGAGTGACCTTAGTTCGATCTCCAGTGCTGATTTACCATGTACTCAGTGGTGAAGGAAAACATCGTGAGGAAATCGACATGTCTGAAAATAAAAATATTTCGACATGTGAAGTCTGCCGACCCGCATTGGAGCAGCGTGGCGACATGTGCTCAGCAGTGTGGCACATTTATAGGCTGATACTTTTTATATGCATAAAATAATTTTACATAATTTTCTACTTGTTACTTTCAAAATCCGAGTTGGCAACACTGATATTTATGCTTAGCCTTTATTTTTGTTTTTGTGTTTTTTTATATTGCGTAATCTGGTATGACATGGTTTGTCAAGTAAACCAAAAGTAAACAGTAAACCAACATTAAACATCTAATTGTCAATGAATAAACTAATTGTCAAGTTTGATTTTGTATACATTTTAGGATAATGTTATTATTACACTATGTTCATTAAAGTGAAGTAATGATCCAGTTTTAAGTAAAAACTGTAAGTATTATTAATTACATTTTGTAACACAACAAACTAGATCAACTATTGAATTATTATTATTTCTTACATTTTGACCATCACTTTGTAACAATGTGCAGGTTTATATGATAAGTTGTACTTACATTTGTTATGAAAACTTAATCAGATTGCAAGGTAGTTGCTTTGTTGTTAAAATTTAGCACTTTTTTGTATACATAATACTCGCTATCTACAGTTATCCTGATGAATAATGTAAATTATATTAATTGCATCCACTTCGGCGCATATGTCTATTTTTACAAGATTTTACTTAGTAATATGCTACATTAACCGTAAGCATCAGTCACGCCTTTTCCCATATAAGGGGTAGGCAGAGGCCACTCACCCCCTTTTCTTCAAAATTTAATGTGGTTATACTGATAGGTAATAACCATAAGTATAGGAAAGTTAATTTTCTGAGATCCGCATGCAAAATGTAAAATGGTGTGTATTACCTAGTTTTGAAGGGACACCAGAGGGTGGTGCTGAGATGTATGTAAATATTGTTCAAAACCTAAGCCACAGATAACTTGATTGATCTAAACTAGGTATAGGCTTAAACATTTCATTTACAGTATATTCGGGTTTTGGAGTCGAGAATCATCAGTGCAAGTTAATGGATTTTACTTGACTGTCAATTTTTTTTATTTTGTATGAATACAGGTTATTTTACTTACTCGGTTAACCCCCTCAAAATTGAGAGGAGGCCTGAACCCAACAGTAGATATTTAAAGGCTTTAAATTTTATTGTTTATGAAGTAAATTTATTGTTTATGGTTTTAGTGTTTATGTCCGGCAGAGTAGAATAGCACCTACTTCTTTCCTACTGAGGTGTCGTAAAAGGCGACTAAGGTATTGTACGGACATTGTTTGTTTGTGCACACCATAATATACAATGCTGTCTCTATACTAATTGTGGGAATGCAGGAGGAAGTAAGAATTTTCGACTCATACCTAAATGGCCGCCAAAAAAGGTGTGATTGTATTTAGTATGTATATATTGTTATAGTGATTTACATTTTTATTAGCTTTCTAAAGATTATTATATAGCTTGCAACAAACAGCTGGCTTCATTTAGAATTCAACATCTTTTTAATCACAGCTCCAGGTGACAGTGAGACTGGTTTTACCACAATATTGTTTTATTTTAACTACACTGAGTGAGAAATGTCATTCAAAATACTTTCTTAACTTCATCAAACAACATTGTTTGCATTTAGTCATATATAGAAAGTTGAAGATACAATATTACCTTACAATATTTTGTTTATTTTTGCATTATGACCTCCTCTATACCAGAAAATAAAGATTTTCAAAATACTGTCAGCATGATATCAATATTAAACATCAAAACTCATTACATACACAGAAATGACCAAATTCAATAAAAACACTACCACCAGAGTTAGTGTTAGTATTCTGCAGCGTCATCTTTTCCAAATGAATCACATGTTTTATCTGCCCATTCGCTCAGTCGACTTTTCGTCCTGTGGGTAGGCAGCCAGTGAACGCTACTCCTTTTCCTCATGCGGATTCTTATACGCACAACACTGGTAGTCGACATTGTCTCATAATTAGGCCTAGCAGCCTAGAACCAATTGGGGCAGAGGTTCCCAAACTATTTTGCATTACTTACCTTAACTTTAGAAATCCTCGGTTGGAAATAATTATTATTTATTTTTTATCATAGGTAATATCTGAAACTCGCGAGTACGACCGCGTGGATTTAGGTTTTTAAAAAATACCGTCGGAACTCTTTGATTTTATGTAATAAATAGTATCCTATGTCAGTGTACCGAGCCGTGAAAAGGTAACAAACGGACAGAGGGACAGAGGTACTTTTGCATTTATAATATTAAGTATGGATTTGTATGTGAAATAAAAATAAATACATATTTCGTTAGCAGCCTCGACAGCCTTGCGACAAAATGCAGCAGTTGCATTCCATTATAAGCGATTAAAAGAATTTCTAGTCTTACGAAATAGCACGAGAACGATAAACAATAGCGTTTTTAAACAAACGAACGGTAGGCTTATTATTCAATATTTGTGTCAACGTTTATGTCAGCTTTCGTTAATACCTACCGACGTGTTAGTACAAACAATTTGTCGTCTATGTTTATGTGATTGAGTTGCATTTTCCGTGGAAATGAAATCAATGCGGAAGGGCAGTTGAAAGTGGCCCTGCGCCGCTTTCTAGTTTTGCGTCGTACTAGATACCGTTGTAGTATCAGCTGTTTGGTGGATGTCTGTCCGTTGTAGTAGAATAAAAGACTATTGATATCGATTTACGTATACACGAGTAACTTGCGCTGTACCTTGATAAGTTAAATACTATTCCCATTGTCACATGATCATAAAATGTTTTTTTTATTGTATACGGTGATGAAACTAGCAAAACGTTCACCTGACTGGTGAGTGCAACGTCTGCCCATAACAATTGCTGTGTCACCCAGAAAATTTCTGTGTGACACTACACTGTGCCCATCACTCTGAGACATAAGTTCATAAGTCTCAATTGCCCAGTGATTACGATAGCTCACAGTGCCATTCAAACAGAAACACAGTAATGTTTGCACACTACTGCTTCACGGCAGAGTAACTGGTACCTACCTAGACGGATTCCTGCATAGGAATCCTACCACCAGTATTTTTTTTAATCGCCCATGACAGTACACAAATTTTCATTGAGGGCAATTATAAAGAATGATATACAATAGGCTTATCTATGTATGAATACGTGTAGAGAAAACTTAGTACCCCTTTTTAAAGAAATGATTTGTTTTGATTTGATGTTTGCAGATGTTTTTAAATGGCAACAAATTCCACCCTATCGTAAGTGGCCAACTGGCAACCTTGTGGTCTAGTGATCAGAGTACAGGTACTCGTCAGGATGCAGCGGTTTTCTGCATCGGAGGTAGGCTAGGACGCAGTGTCAAAAACACGAGTACAATTACACCACAACCAGATTCGGAAATGAACCATTTTTTTGTTTTTGCATAAATATTGGCTCCAGGCTGGAATTCTAACTTGTAATTAAAAAATATCTAACAAAAAAATATGAAAATTTGTTCATATCTGTAAAAGGCGTAATTTACTTAGCTATATATAGATAGTTTCATAATTTAATAACAGCTTAGAAACAACAAGGTATAAAAAAGTAGGTATAACGTAAATTTCATTATTTTCCCTGCAATTAATTTACATAATTAAAACCACTTAATCACTTTTCTTCAGCCGTAATTAAATAATACGAGTATGTATATGCAGCCACGTGCTTTAGTATTTAAATGATTTAAAATGATTAACCATATCACGACCATATTAGGCTCAAAATTGATCATAAGTGTTCTGCCTTGCATAAAACCTGACGCCTGAAGTTACCTGGCTTTTGTTCTAAACATAGTCTAAGTTTGTTTTTGCTCTAATACTAAAGCCTCTATAACATATCCTGAGATAACGACAATTCTCCCCGTGATTGAGCAATTTATAGAATTGAGCTCTAGTACGTAATTGAGATTTAATTCAAAAGTTCCAATTTATGTATGTTTCGCTATCAAACTGTCCAGTAACAATTTTCGTACAAAGAATAAATTTTAAACTCATATATTTGTATAATTAATTGTTGTGTGTACTTAATTGTGGTAAATCGTAAAATAAATAAATAAAATAAATAAGTCGGTTCGATCGGTCTCTTTGTTTCGAAAATTATTAATAATTATATATTAATCAAAAATTAATAAATTTTATATGGCGTGTTTTAGACCATAAATGATGCTCTAACCGCGCGCTCTCCGCCCTCTATTTCGAAAACGATTCGACGTATAAAAATATTTTTGTAACAAAAGTTGTAGGGAATTTAATCCTTTACAATATTAATTATAAATACAAATAGCGAAAAACCCATAGGAAACGAAATATTTGCAAAAAATGTGGAAATAATCGATTTTTGTGACCTTTGACCTTTGATTTTAATAGTCGCGAAAAAACCGACATAACTCAAAATTCAGGGATTTTGAGTTTTATCTATAAAGTGACTTGTTCTCAATAAATCTACCTGGACTATTTTTTACAACACTAAAAATCTTATTTATGTGATTTAATATCAAAGAACTCAATACCGAACTATTACGCTGACTTTTATAACGCAATTTTATAAACGCACTTGTGATAATAACAACTGCTAACTTGATTAGATTTTAATTTTCTTCACCCTTATATCTCATATTTTGTGCTTAGAGACTGTTAAAAACATTAAGACTGATTGTGAAAAAATGTCTGTCCTTGCCATATAATGATTTATTGCCATGAAGGACTTGTTTTCTAAGAACATTATCGTAATTATAGGAATTTAGTACATCATAATGAAGTAACTGAAGAATTATTTAGATTTTTTATATACCTAACACTAATAAAATGTAATATTCCTCATTGTTTTTTTCTTATAATATCAATATTAATCTAAAACAGATTTATCACAAAATAAGTGTACAATTGTAATTTAAAAAAATACCTAATTTGGACTTAGGCGCCTACAAAAACAAAACAAAACACGTATTTTTTGCAATAAAGTGAATTATCACTAGTATATATATTTTTGAAAGCTTATATACATTAGTACATAGCTTTAAATGTTAATTATTTTAACGAAAAATCCAAACAGGTATATTTAATTGTGATAAAAACGTATTTTTTTGTTAAGTATCAATAAATTATGATAATGATTTCGTGTTAAACAAAATCATGCTCATTACGCAAACTTTAAACTTAATTTACCAAAAATCATGATTTTCGAGTTAATCCGGTTTATTATAAAGGGTGCGATATGTAGGTTCCGATAACGGTAACCAACTATTTGTAAAATCATTTTAACGAAAAAACGTTGGTGAAACATGTTATTTCATTGTATCATAAAATATCTTAGTTAAAAAATCTTGTGTTATGCTCTTACGGGTTCTGCCATATTATCTATTCTATGGGTGGGTCTTGCAACATAATACGTGGCATTTTTATTTCCAAAATAACTGAATAAAAAGTGAATTAAACACATACTACAATAAACGGGACTGGGAAACAGACACCAAATTCACACAAATTTCATAAGAACAACTTCATAATTTTAAGTGGTAAACCTTTTGTAGTTGTAATTCTTGCGAAGTACATAAGGGCTACCAGTTCAAAAGGTAACCGCTTATCGTCGAGGTTTACCCCCTCACTTGATTTTGGTAAGCGGAAAGTGTGACTTGTAGGTGTTATTCGCTCCAAACTGTCATTCTTTTAAAAAGGTTATCCAATTCAAGAGGTATAAAATTTTAACTCTTCAAAATAAACCCTTGAACCCCACTCCAACGGCTTTCCGGAGCAGTCCCTGTGTACCATCATATGAGGCGCTTGCTCTATTGCCCCCTCTTGTGGACTACGACAGTCTCATTTCCTGCAATTAGGTTTTCAGTGCTCTGCCCTCACCAATCGAAACAAAAGCAGCGTTGTGATGCTATGCCCATAGGTATCGGGCAGTGTAGAATACCAAAAACCTCTCCTACCGATTTGTCTTATGAGGCGACTAAGGTATTGTACGGACAGCCTTTATTCGTGCAGGATACAAGCCATAATATGCAATGTTGTCACTGTATTGCTCGTGGGTACGCAATGGAGGAGCCTTGACTTGGATCGTTGAGGGTTCTTCCAGTGAAGCGATTGTAGTATTTTGAGTCCCGCACACGACCAATATTATTTGTATGGCCTACGGATAGTTTGGGTGTTAGCGCATGTGCAATATAATGTCTGTAAACGCACTCGCAACAGCGGAGAAATCCTTGTTTTTATTTGCATATCGTGACGAAACGATCAAAACATTGACCTGATGGTAAGTGCAACGTCTGCCCATAACAAATGTTGTGTTACCCAGAACATTTCTGTTTGACACCACACTGCGCCCGTAACCCTGAGACATCAGTTCTAATTCCAGTACCGACCCAAACTCAGTAACACACTGCTGCAACTGCAACTACTGCTTTACGGCAAAATAACTGGCCCTGGGGTGGGACCCACTTTGACGGATCCCTGCACAGGAATCCTACCACCAGTAGTAGGACCTCATTTAAAAAAAAAGAAACATCAATGTTTTCCGCGGCGATAATAGCATCAGCAAAGTTAGCACATAAGATAACACGTTTCATATGGATTTTCATAAATTATACATAATACATTGCATATTTGAAGCACCTGCAATTGTTATGTAGTAATAGTGTGCAATTGTCGTGACATTATGCCAGTAAACATAATTTTACATTGTTATTGCTCAGAGTCGCTGATTATTTATGCGCTTAAGGAAACGTCACGGCATTATTTTAGATGAATATCCATCCATCTATTACTACGATTGTTGTTGCTTTGGTGATTTAACAGCTTTACTGTTGGCTTTACGTGCCGTGTGGTGGCGGCTCGTTAAAAGAATACTACCACTCCATCTCATCCAATGGATCTCGTAAAAGGCGAGTAAGGAACAAAACTGCGCTGTGCACCCAATAGTGCATGGTGGCGATGGGCTCACCACCTATCACACCAAGTGCATTATATTGTATTGGTGAAACGTGGATTGTGGCAGTCATCTGCCTTTGCAGTGAGTGCCCAGTCTTTGACTACCCCTTATGGGATACAGTCGTGATCTTATGTACTGTTGGCATACCTAAACATAACATGAAATAGCTTCCTCGTGCTTTTCTTGCAAAATTTGGTTTTTCTGATGATCATGATGTCTTCCTAGCCGATTTCGACCACGGCGACAACTTCCGAATATTGTCGAGAGCTATCAACTGCGCAGGAGATTTAGCCTTTTGGCTATAATATCTCCTGCGCAGTCGATACAGTGTACCGCAAACACAAGCCCTCACTTGTCCCAATCTACCCACGCCCGATGTAACGCTGATGCGATAAGATCGGATGTAGACTAGGATGCGGTGTCAGAAACACTGGGACAAACATAACACAACCAGACCCGAAAAACAACAACTTGTGTTTTAGCACAAATGTTGGTTCCGGCTGGGATTCGAACCAGGGACCCGCGGCGTGTCGGCCGAGAAAATCGTTCACCTAATTGTAAGTGTAAAATAGGCCGATTACAAATGGTGTATCACTCAAAACATGTGGCACGCTGCGCTTGTCACTCTTAGACATCAGTTCTCATATGCCCAGCAATAACCTAGCTATTAGCGCCCTTCAAACCGAAACAGTAATGTTTGCACATTTAGATATAAGTATATCAGACTGTACAAAAATGGTACGTAAAAATCGGCAGTTAACAAGGCTATTTCAATTGCTAAAGTTCAAGACCTGTGTATTAATCAGTGAAATACCTACATTTTACAAGCAATTACAATAGGAGTAAGTTTCAGAATTGCGTAACTTAACATCGCATCGCGATCTAAAACCCATAAATACTAAACCTACAAGGACATTTGCCATTGTCATACCACTGTGGATAGTTACAAGTTTAACTTATTCTTGGGTGAGTATACATATGTTGTGTTAGGTAGGTCAATAATTCTAATAATGATTCTTGGCTACGGCACGAATAAAAGAGTAAAAAGTATTTTTTTCTAAAATTTCATTTTTTTTAAGCCGAGGCTAAAAACTCTCGTACGTCGTTGTGTGATTTCTTATCTTTTTATTACTTCTATGCTACACCTATAAAATCATGAATTTGTAAATAGTGCCTATAAAATCATAAAATTGTAAATGTAGGTGTACTCCTGAACGTTTTTTTCATTAACACTAGATGCAGGAATTCGTCTGGGTAGGTACCACCCCATGGCCAGTTATTCTGCCGTGAAGCAGTGGTGTGCAAACATTACTGTGTTTCGGTTCCAAGGGCACTGAAAGCTAGTGTAATCACTGGGCATGTGAGAATTAAGAACTAATGTCTCTGGGAGATGAGCGCAGTGTAATGACACACAGATATGTTCTGGATGACACAGCATTCGTTATGAAATGAACGTTTCGTTATTTTATTCAAAAAAAAAACCGATGTAAACATATAGACAATAAACTCCTGATTACCTGTAACACGAACCATATCAAGCCCACACAGGGTTAATTAAGTCCTGTGTCTAGGTCCTAGGAGATGAAGGAACCAATTAAACGCCAGCGCAGATACTATTAATTCCGCTAATTTACTCAAGTTGTCACGCGCTGCGTCTATAATGTTACAGCGTAGGCAGAGGTCTCGAAGATGTCAATCACTATCCCGGAATAGCGTTTAGCGAAATTGGTATAATTGGAAGAGACGTAAAATGC
The DNA here is from genome assembly GCA_019845155.1 of Luehdorfia chinensis. Taxonomy (NCBI): domain Eukaryota; kingdom Metazoa; phylum Arthropoda; class Insecta; order Lepidoptera; family Papilionidae; genus Luehdorfia; species Luehdorfia chinensis. Next base: position 6,076,901 of record JAHVAK010000025.1, on the reverse strand, counting down.
AACAACCTTATGAATGATTGACCTAAATTCTTCTTGATGTGAACGTGTGAACGTTGATGTGTGTGAAAGTGTTAGATTAGATCTGAAACGGTAAACACAAAGTCAAAACTAGTTAAATCACCGGAAGTCGATTTTTTTCTTAAAAGATAGACTGCACACATATTTGCTCGGGCAGGGATTCAAACCTAGGACCCGCGGCGCAGAAATCACGTACTTAGACCGATTGGAAGACATTTATTTTAATAAATTATGTGACTGATGATGCCTTGCTCTGGGGTCAGCGAACTTGCCTACCAAGTCATGGGTTCTGGGTTGAAATCCTTGTCAAAGGTTTGGTTTGACCCAAACATAAATAAATAAATAAACTCCTACAAAAACCTCGAAATTCGGACTGTGTCGCGTTCGCTGCGTGCTTTCGCGATTTCGAATATCTTAAATATTTTAAGTCGTCTCATGACCGTCCGAGGAAGGCTGCGGGCGTCCATTCGGACTGTCGACTTGTGTGTCGGTAACTCTGGGCGGTGAGAACCACCCTGGAACACGGGTGAATAGTGTGTACGCGGTGTGATTATTGACTATTGCGCGCCGCTCTCTACGGCGGTCGCGCGTCGTGGTGCGATTCTACATCAAAAGATGACCGCGTAGCCTAGTGACTAGAGTAAATATAATAAAAGTCATACAAAAACACAAATTGTTGGTTTTCGGATCCGGTTGCATTTTGAGTGTCCCGCGTCTATTACACCGCATCTGAAGCTTCCTTCGATTTTAATCGCCAAGCCGTTAAATCAGATAGGGAACTGTAAATACTAGTGGGTAACTGTGTGTTTACAATAAATAAAATTCTGTCGGCACTATAATATACCTTGTGCAGATAGTAACTGCTGATTACTAACCATAAGATTTTGTCATCGTCGAAATCGGTGATAAGGACTTACTTTCACAAGTAACAACAGCCTTTAAATGTCTCACTTCTGACAGGCCAGAGATTTAGTATTTTACAGATATGCAGGGTCCTGTATCTAATATGTTTTACAGTCCTGTACCTTAATTATCTCTTATATTTACGCGAATTAATACTAGATTTACGGATTATATATCTTATAATTTTTCCATTTATAAATCGACGTTTTGAGCTTGCAACGTCTATGATCACGGGAGGACTGAGGTGACAGACGTCATAGTTAATCCAGGGAACTTTCAGCTTTTAATAATTATTTTTGGTCCGATTTAAGCACATTGAGCTTATTGTGTCTTGAAGTCTTGCAGTGGTATGCTTGGTTTTTGATTTCATTTTATTTATAATAGGATATCAGTAGTGTGCAAACATAACTGTGTTTCGGTTTGAAGGGCACTGTGAGCTAGCGTAATCACTGGGCATATGAGACTTAAGAACCTATGTCTCGGGCTGATGGGTACAGTGTAGAATCACACAGAAATGTTCTGGGTGGCACAGCATTTGTTATGGGCAGACGTTGCACTTACCATCAAGTGAACGTTTTGCTCGTTTCATCTCTTTATGCAATAAAAAAAAATCATGCCGGTGGTACCCCGGATTAACTATGACATCAGGACGTCCGTCACCTTTTTCCTCTAGTGACTATGGGTGATGTAAATTACTCGAAACGCAGGGTTAAATGCGATAGAATCCATAAATCTAGTCCTGTATCTATGATCCACTAATACGAACGTGGCTTTAGGTGATGGGTTATAATCATCAAACGAATAATCACCTAACGAAGACATGAGAATGATAATGACGATGCTCACATTATCATGTATAGTATAGTACGAGTAACATAAATTACTTTATAAAGTATCAGTTGCATCTATTAAGAAACTTGAAATCGCTTATGTCTCGTTTATCGAAACGGCGGTGGCCCATACGTTGAATGCATTGTGTTTATGTCCTATCATTTCCTGTAAGGTTGCTTCGTAACGAGAAAATGTTTTTTATGAAGTGTCCAAGGTTAAAAATATGTTGTTTGAAGAAATGAAGCTTATTATTTAATGAAGAAAAGTAAGTTACTTTGCTAAGATCCGCATGCAAAATATATTTGCATGCGGATCTTAGCAAAGTAACTTACTTTTCTTCATTATAATGGATTTCCGCAAAGTAACGCCTGATTCTATTAGCTTATTATTTACTAGCTGATGGTGGCGAAGTTAGGTTAGGTTACGTTTCTGACCTTAATTTTCTTCGATTTTTCGGGATGAAAATTATCGGTGCAGTAGTTGAACAGTGAAAAGATGACAGACAGCCAGACACTCGCATTTATAATATAATATTCTATTCTAACAGGTACGGATAGACAGATAGGATTAGCAAGCTAAAGTGGTAATGGGCCGGCTATATAGCTCTTAGAATCGATAACCGTTGGGGAAGAAAAGTTCTCGAGTGTCAACCTCGTACCGGCAAGCGCAGTGTAAGGCGACCCCACTACTAGATGGAGCGACGACCTTGGACGGTTTGGCGGAAAGTCTATGAATGCAGGTGGCTCGGGGCCGTATTTTGTACGCCTATGTTCAACAGTGGTCTGAGACAGGCTGAAATGATGATAGTGATGCACGGATAAGTGTGGATAAATCCGTAGAAATCTTCCCAGTAACTCTGAATGGGTTCAAGACTCAATTCATACAAACATCAGAAGTATTGTAAATAATTTTAAGTGTTTTTTTGCACAATCATACCATAATATGCAATACTGATACCGTATGTTTAAGAGAATCTACCACCCCATCTCACGTGGGTGTTGTAAAAGTCGACTGAGGGAAAATTAAAACCAGAAGATAGGCAGCAGCATCTTCCAGAAACATCTGAATAAATAAACTGCGGTTGCCAAGCCGCCGGCCAAGCGTGGAAACTATGGCAAAATCCCCCAAAAATGAGAGCTACAAACTTCCGTGGCAATCTTCGGGGAGGCCTATCTTCAGCAGTGGACTAGTGATGGGCTGAAACGACGACGACGACGACGATGCAATGCTGTCACCATACTGCTCGTGGGAACGCAATGGGGAGTAAGAATTTTTTGACTCGTACCAAAATGGCCGAGACGTGTATTCGCCAGCCGTCACGTCTCATTTCCCGCGGGGGCAAAAAGTAGGCTACGGGTGCGGTCTCTGCATGTGAATGTATGTATGTTTTTTCAGAAACCTCGGCTCCGGCTAGGATTCGAACATCCTGGTTTACGCTGCTTCCGCTGCTAAGTGGGTTACTCTAACCACTAGACCGTCGTCACACGCAGACGCAGAGAGATGTCAAGGAGGCATTAATTCACAGCCCTCCGGTATCACGTGTTCCTTTGTCACTGTTACGTAAAAAAATAAAATAACTGCGTATAAAATTAATCCCGTAATACAAAATGCTTCCCAATCTACATTTTTTACCTTTAAGCACATTGTCAAACCCATCGAGGTTATTTGCAAAAACATCACTTGAAATTATAACTATCTGTATTTCTGCTACACAATTTAAAGACTTACAGCTTTGGAGTCAATTGTTAAAATGACATTTTCCCTGTCCGTCATAGTCAAAAGCATCTTCCACGTGTGGGTGTTATACAAAACATTATTCCATTATTATTTTCAAATACACCGCTTGGATTCATGTAGGCGTAGTATTACGTCTTAAGTACCGCAAGTAACGGATGACTAGCAATTACTGATCATTGTAATATTTTTAATAGATTCAAAAAATGAAGAGGTTCTCAATTCACCCATATTATTATTTGCGAGTTAAATCATTTCTTCGGTTTTTCCGAACTTGTAACTAATTTAATTTTCTGAACCGATTTAACGATATACGATTGTTATAGAGTGGTGCCATGGAAATTTGGTAAAGAATTTAGTAAGTGTCAGTCATGATCCTCATCATATTAGCCTACTTATTCCACTGTTGAACATAGGACTCCCCGGTCCTGATTCTGATCCACCTGTCTCCATCGACTACCCGCCTAAACCGTGCAGGTTGTTGCTCCGCTCTAGTGGTAGGGACTTAACCAATAAAAAAAAGTCTTCAACCAGTCAAATCATAATAATTAACGGACATCCAGTGGCGCGACTCGGCGGATGTTTGTCGACGTCACTTAATAATACCGCTGTGACCGTTGTGACGCGAAAAACGTGTCCGTATAGTAGTTGTGGTGTTAGGCATTGCGTGGCGGTATTAGGTTGCTCTTCAAAAACTAGGTAATAGACGTGATTTTTCATGCATGTAGATGTTATCAAATTAACTTTGTTTCAGTCTTTTTACCTTTTCAGTAATGGATTTCCATAAAGTACTAAATGCAGGTTGCTTTATGAGGTTGCGCCCTTTTGGAATTACATGAGTATTGGATGCGTGGGGTGGCGGCTTAAGAGAACGTACCACCCCATCTCATGCCGTGGGTGTCGTAAAAGCCAAAATATGGGCAGCAGCTTCTTCCTGGAACATCTGAATAAATAAACTGCGGTCGCCAACCGGCCTGCCAGCGTGGCATTATGGCAAAATCCCCCCAAAATTAGAGCTACAAGCTTTTGTGGCAATCTATGGGAAGGCCTGAGTTCAGCAGTCGACTAGTGATAGGCTGAAGTGGTAATGATGTGATGATGAATCCAAAAATCGCTATACTTCTTTCCAGCTTTTTTACGGTTCCGTGTAATTTTGTGGACATGACACCGACATAACTTTAGTGTAGACCTGGCCATTATATTTTTTAATATGATATTTGCTATGATAAATTGCTTAATCGTAAGAAATTCAACCACCTTACAGAAGATCAAGGGAAATATTAGACTGATGGCAGAATAGCCATCTCAAATATTTCAGACCTAAAATACTTTGGCCGGAAACGGGGTATACGTCTAAGGCTCGAGGGTCTTCTATTGAGATCTGCAATCCGCTTGCCGAGCGTGACCATTTTGGCAAATCCTTGTAGGTAAGCTGATGCTTTAAACAAGGCAGTGACAGCTCTTTTATTAGTCATGTCTATATAAATGATTTCTTTAAAATATTAGTTTCAAATAAGGTACCACCGCAGGGCCAGTTATTCTGCCGTAGTAGTATGCAAACATTACTGTGTTTCGGTTTGAAAGGCACTGAGAGTTAGCGTTATCACTGGGCATATGATTATGACTTAAGAACTGATGTCTCAGGGTGACGGGTGCAGTGTAGTGTCACACAGAAATGTTCTGGGTGACATAGCATTTGTTATGGTAGACGTTGCACTTTACACCAGGTGAACGTTTTGCTCGTTTCGTCACTCCATCCAATAAAAAGAAATAACCAAGCGTACTACTGCAAGACTTCGAGACACAGTAAAGTCATTCTGCGTAGATCGGATCAGAAATAATAATTAAAAGCTGAAGTAACCCCGGATTAACTAAGACATCAGGACGTCTCTCACTTAGTCCTTCCGTGACTGTGGGTGTGTCAAGCACTCGAATTGGCGGGTTACAAACAGTTTAAAATTAAACGCGTTAAAATCCGTAAAATTAGTGGTAATCGATTAGTAAATAAAAATTCTCGTAAATATAAAGCGGTAAAAGTGAAGCCTTCAGAAAATTAAACTTCGAAAGAATGCGACGAATGCAGAGTAGATCAGGAGTAGATTATCCTACTCCAGGTACTCTGCGTACTCTATAGGGTTTCTTTATTATAATATTGTTACAAAATTTAAAAAATATGTTACAATTTATTCTACATTTATTATATTACATATTATACAGACTCCAAGTTTTCAATTACGACAAATGACACGAATGGCTTATGGTAACTAAATCATGAAATAAATGCTTTGGTTTGGATTTGGTCAATATATCGTATATAATTTATAGTAAACAAAAGTAATATTTTATTGACTGGTTAATCATGGTTTTACATGCGTTTATATTTTTATGCCGAAACCGAAAAATCAATTAGTTGAAGTCGAACGAAAATGATTTTCGAATATCCGTAACGATCGCCAAAGCATGTAACTGATTTACTTACATCGATTTCTTTACGACACGCAAAAAATGTACATAATAATTGAAAATTACATTTGCGTATATGACTTGGTGGCTCAGGGCCGTGTTTTGTGGCAATCTATGGGGAAGCCTATGTTCGACAGTGGACTATGATAGCCAGAAATGATGATATGACTATCAATAATCGGGAGGAAGTTGATTATCCCGAAACATTTTATACAAAGATCTTTTGATAGAATCTACGTACACGGGGTCAACCTGCTGTTGACTACACTACACATAGTTGTTTCTGTTCTCCATAGCAATATGTGGAAAACGGTATGGATTGTACATATATTCTTACATAATTACCTAACTACTTTGTAATAATCGTGTACAATAGTTTGTTTTTCCCAATAAATTAAAAAAAAAATATTCGGTCAGTTTATGTAAAAATACAAAAAAAAAATGTTGAAAAAAAGCGTTGCCTCGCACTATCGTGGATGGGTTTTATATGCATAAATTGCACATGCATAGACACTAAGCCCCGGAAGTAGTTTGTGGAGCAAATATTTGTTATATGCGGAAATCGAAAAGCTGCATTTCTTTGTTTTTCTTTATTGGATAAAGTGACGAAACGAGCAAACCGTTTACCTGATGCAACGTCTGCCCATAAAAATGCTGTGTTACCCAGGACATTTCTGTGTAACACCACACTGCGCCCGTCAGCCTCAGACATCTGTTTTAAGTCTCATATGCCTAGTGATTACACTACTAGCTCCCAGTGGCCTTCAAACCGAAACGGTAATTTTTGCACACTTCTGCTTCACGGCAGAATAACTGGCCCTGGTGTGGTACCTGTCTAGACGGTTTCTTGCAAAGGATTCCTACTACCAGTAAAATATGTATAGCGAAAGTAAACATATTTCACGTTGTTTAGGCTACTACCATATGCTTTCTTATGTACGAAATAGTTCATATAATAAAAATAGCCACTTAGTTCAGTAATTATGTATTATTTTAAATCAAAGCTTTTCATTTGTAACATTCACCTTTTTTAATATTTTATTAATAAATAAAAGATTGAAGTTTTTTAATATGTCTTCAATACTTTTTAAATAATTTTCCCAATTATTTGGAATAGTTCAAATTCTATAACAAGGACTCTATTTAAGCAATAATTTTGTCAAAATCGTATCATCATTAGTGTAGAATTAAAGCCCGACGTTTTTTTTAATTCAACACTGTTTTAATAAAATCGCCCCTTTAACATAGTTACCTTAAAGCATCGCTAAAATTAAATAAGATAAAATAAAATATTTTTTTTCGCCGTCGAGAGAAACGTGACGGGTGGCGAACTATGTCGCCGCCATTTTGGTACGAGTCAAAAAAATCTTACTCCCCATTGCGTTCCCACGAGCAAAATAAGATGTTATTCTTAATAAAGGCTGTCCGTACAATACCTTAGTCGTCACTTACGACACCTCGGTAGGAACGAGGTAGGTGGTATTGTAAGACATGCTGGCGGGTTAGAAACAACATACCATAATTTTATTGTTTAAAACGAGATACGATAATTAAAAAAAAATTAAATCAAGAATTGTTGTTTTTATTTTACGGCATCGCCTACAACTCCAGAGGTTTGAGTATTTATTCATTTCCCATCTCTTTTTGACAACTCTTGCACAAAATATTTTAGTACTATCTACTCATTCCGTAACGATGCCTATTTTTTTTATTCCAACATAACAAGTGATTGGTCTGATGAACATTAATGCTTCGAAGGTATTACAACTGCCAATTTATTACTGTGTACTGTATAATTCTTGTAACACAATGACGCCATTTTCGTTTTTTGTTCGCTGCCATACTCATCATTACCTTTTTTCTGCTCAATTGTAGACTGAGTGCTATTTGCCACTAAAGAATTCATAATAAGAGTTTTTTTATTTTAAGTTTTTTATAGTTTTTAGGATAAGGGCACTAATAATGTATGTATGTATATGTCATCAATGAGTATCCGTTGAAAGGAATCCAATTTTACGGATTTTATCGCGTTTAATTTTACTTTTTATAACCCGCCGTTTCGAGTGCTTTACAGCACCCATGGTCACGGGAGGACTGAGGTGACAGATGTCTTATGTCATAGTTAACCCGGAGTACCTTCAGCTTTTAATTATTATTTTTGATCCGATCTACGCAGAAAGAGCTAACCTTATCTTGAAGTCTTGCAGTGGTATGCTTGGTTTTTGATTTAATTTTATTAATTGTAGGATCCCAAGCTGGTGGTAATACCCAACCATCTTCTCTATTAAAATTAGGATTTTTTTAATTCAAATAGCCTCGCAAATCATCCTTGGTAGGAATCGGTGTTCTTTTGCGAAAAATATCAGTAAATTTCTTGATTTTTAAAACAGACCCTCAAGCTCCGAGGCCAGTCGTCGACTGCAGCACGCACAATGTTCATGTCTATATCTGTACTGCTTTGAGAGACGTCAAATTCTGGTGAGGTCTGAGGTATTTCCAATTTTGCAGAAGTTTCAAAATATCAGTTGGCGCTTAACCCCAGCGGTGCAGCGCAGCAATGACCGCGACTCTGTTCTTTTTGCGTCCACTCCATTTTTTAAATGGAACAAAATCATTTTTTTTATTTTAAGATGGTTCTAAAATTCTTTATTCAAAATAAGTTCAAACATTTGGGTCCAGTATTCGAAATTTAAATTAAATAAGGATGAGACAGAACTTATAACACGAGTAGTTATATATAAAAGCGATTTACCATTGACTCATCACGATATCGCCGTAACTATAAGACCCATTAACCAGAAATTTGGCATACATATTCCTTTCCCGACATAGAGACATAGAGACCCAGTAACAATGAATTTTACGAACACTTACTACTAAATGGGTAAACGGGCTGGTGCTGTATTTCTCTGTACACACCTTAACGTAACAATAACCTCCGAGCGAAGCCGGGGCGGGTCAGCTAGTAAAATATAAAGTACACTAGAGAACTCATTGTTTGAAGTCGGTTAAGAACAAAGTCGTTTTGAGAAGACGGTGTGATAACTATAATAACACAAAACCAATAGCATATTACTAGCTGTGCGAATATTTAGCACAGTATCGTGATCATGGAGACATAACGCCATCTATCTTCTTTAAAGAAAGTAGAAAACTCCAACCGAAAGCTATCGTGCATGTTTTTTTTTTATTGGATAGAGCGACGAAACGAGCAAAACGTTCACCTAATGTAAAGTGCTATGTCACCCAGAACATTTCTGTGTGAACACTGCGTCCGTCATCCAGTGACATCATTTCCCAAGTCTCATACGTCCAGTGATTACGCTAGCTCACGGTGCCCTTCAAACCGAAACACAGTAATTTTTGCACACTACTGCTTCACGGCCGTATAACTGGCCCTGGGGTGGTACCTACCTTGACGGATTCCTGCTTAGGAATCCTACCACCAGAAGTTCTGTTGTTAGTTGAATAACAGAACTTCATATGGAGAAGGAAGCTGCAATTCCTTATAATGGCTTGCTTATTAATAACCGAAACGAATATGATATTGACTGACACTTTTATGTCGACATATCGCCAACCGAAACCTAGGCAACTGCAATTTAGACATCTACGTACGTGGCTATCGCTGAAATGATATATTGTGTAATTACTTGAACACAGTACCGTATTTTTATTAATGTTGCCATAAAATCACAGTATAAGTATATTACTTGTATAAGTTTAAAAGCCTATAATCACAGGCAAGCAGGCAACTTATAACTCACTTACCCTATTTTAAATTCAGAATTTCGCATTTAAGTATAATAGGTATTTTTCAGTATTATATGTGGGTATTGCGTTGTGACCACCGTGTGACTTAATGGCCAGAGCACTTGACTGGCACTGGGTTCGGTCGAATCCCAGCCGGAACCGAAATTTGCTCAAACTCAAATTGTTAGTAGGTCTGGTAGTGTTGTGATTGTTTCAGTGTTCCTGACATCTACATCTTGCCTACCTTTGATTTCATCGCATATGCGTTATGGTAGGTTGAGCGCACGAGTGAGTGCCTGTATTTACGGACACTTGTGGCACTATAATATCTCCTGCACAGTTGATAGGACGGACGAACAGACTGCGCTCGTTATCCCAACTAATTTCTCAGGGTGACGGACGCAGTGCGGTGCCATAGATGTGGTCTCTGTGACCCAGCATTTATTAGTGAATCGTTTGGAACAATGAACAAATTAACGACGATTCACAACTCTATGGTCAATTTGCAACTCCTTTATAGCCTTTTTTTGTTAGCCAAAGGAACGTTAAGTTTACAACCGTTTGTTAGTTATTTTATACATATTTTTTATGGCATAATAAGCAATACATCCGTGAATTGCGATCTTCATGGCCTTTTACGGAGATTGTGTTTGTTTTTGTGAGCTTATTTTTATTTCCTCTAACATTTCGTTATGACGTATGTAGCTTCATATTTTTTATTTATTTGTAACTTTAATCGGAAATTATTTGTCGATCTTTACCTGTCTTTGTTACACTTGTGTTAGGATTTCTTTGTAGGAATCCGTCTCGGTAGGTACCATCCCAAGGTCAGTTGTTCTGCCGTGAAGCGGTAGTGTCAGAAACACAGTAGTGTTTGCAGTGTTTGAAGAACACTGAGAGCTAGCGGAATCACTGGGCATATGAGACTTAAAAACTGATTTCTGTCAGAGAATCCAATCCATCTCGAACCGTGGGTGTCGTAAAAGTCGAGACAGGGAAAAATAAATGAGTAGTAAAAGTAAATGGGTAGCAACGTTTTCCTGGAACAACTGAATAAATAAACTACGGTTGCCAAGCCCTGCCAAGCGTGGCAACTATTGCAAAATACCACCAAAACGAGAGCTACAAACTTTTATGGTAATCTACGAGGGAGGCCTGTGTTCAGCAGTGGACTAGTGATAGGTTGAAATGATGATGATGAATAATCCATAATGAACAATCAATATGCGGGGGGCCTCGTCACCATTGAGTAAAATATTGAAATGCCTCGTTGGCAGCTTTATTATGTTACGCTATTATTCCAGAGAACGGGTACTCGACTACTCCAGCGCAACTCTACGTAAGTTACACACATTCATGCGTTTTTCTAAAAAATAGAGTTAAATTCTTACTTCCAATTGCGTTCCAACCAGCACTATAGTGCAGCATTGCATATTATAGCATTATTCTGCACGAATAAAGGCTGACCGTAAAATACCTTAAGACACCTAAGTAGGTAGGTGCTATTCTACTCTGCCGGGAATCTATAGCAAACGTAAGTTACAGACTATACGAGTATATATAAATCTTTATAAACGAAGCCTCACCACATGGATTTCTAATGTATCGCGAGTGTTTAACAGACATACTAAAAATACAAAACACAACTACACCCAAAAACCAACAATTTGTGTTTTAGCACATATGTTGGTTCCGTCTGGGATTTGAACCCAGGCCCCCCACAAATGCCTCTATTTTTGAAACGGTTATGATGCGGACTTTTCATGTCATCCAGGTTTCACTATGATGAGATGGGGTGGTAGCATTAAGTCCGCCATATGTACCACTAGTGCATAAAAGTTGAAATAAATAAATTAAAAAAAAAGATTATTTTAAGGCACCACACATCAAAGACTACCATAGACTTACCTATGGTCACTATAACCTGTTAGTGAAAACTACTTGAGTAAACATAAAACCTGATTGTTTGTAGTTTTTTTAGTTTTTTGCCTCTCTGTACATATTTCATAATAAACAACAGGTGGACTTCGTGCTCATTATACGTCATAACTTACGTAAAAAAAATATAAAACAAATAAACTATGTAATAAATGAGAATAAATCCGTTTGTTGCGGCACTATTCAATTATGTTCTTTATATGTTTTAGTAACCTCCGTGATGCTTTTAGGGTTTCGTAGTAAAAAGTCATTTTACTTGAAGACTATTGCCACTATATAGATGAAATTTTGAAGAAAGGCGGCTTTTAGAACCGCTATACAAAGGTGTGGAGCAGGGGTGCTCAAACTTGAACTGCTAGCCATCTACCTCAATATATATAATATAATAAGAACTGATGTTACGATTCCTATGCAGGAATCCGCCTAGGTAGGTACTACCCCAGGGCCAGTTATTCTGCCGTGAAGCAGTAGTGTGTAGTACATTACAGTTTTTCGGTCTGAAGGGCACTGAGAGCTAGTGTAATCACTGAGCATATGAGACTTAAGAACTGATGTCTCAAGGTGACGGGCGAATTACGGTGACACTCAGTTGTCCTGGGTGACACTGCAGTTGTTATGGGCAGACGTTGCACTTCAGGTGAACTCGTCTCGTCACTTTATCCACAAAAAAAAAAAATAACGAACAAAAAAAGTGGTGGCACACCATTCATACAACTGAAAAAATTAGCGCGTGAGATATTGTTAGATAAGTCTTGAGAATTGATGAAGAAGTTACACAAAAACTACTTTATTTCAGCCAATAGTTGGTGAGATATGCGCTCCTAAAATCGCCAAAAGCGTATCCCCCTCCCACTCGTAACTTTTCAAGCATGAAATGAAAAATTCTAAAATAGAAATAATTTAAGTGAGTAATAAAGTAAATAATAGTATAAGAAAATTGTAGAACTTACAAAACACTTTAAACGAAAATTGGTTTGAAAAAGAGTAGTTTTTGAGATATGAAATATTTTCGATTACAGCCCCAAGGCCCTTGGTGTGCGTGGTAGACACGCACTTAGCCGGTTTTATTTTACCATGAATATATCATTTCTACTTATAAATATATAATTTTTCTTTTTAGTTAAAAAACAATTTAGATCGTTTATTTATTTCAATAAGCCCGCTTATAAAATTATATAGCATTACGTTGCAGTTTTTGTCTTGTTTACTTTTGTATTTGTTTTGAATATAACTATGTGCCATTTGACTATAATAAAAACTATGGAGGAGTCATTTTCTGGTAAATTATTTGAAGTAAGGCCGTAGGCAGAGGGTTGGGGGTTTGACAGGACTCTAGAGGACTTTTAACAGAGTAATCTAAGCCACGTTTTATTTCGGAAAAATTTAGGGTTCCTGCGTAAAATCTAAAAACTGTATGGATCTAAAAACTGGATGGAAAAACGTAGAAATTATGGGTTATGCGGATGGACGTCTTATGCGTGATTTTAATTTGCATTTTCGTCGTTACTATTTTAGTTCATGGCAGCTTGAATGAATTTTTCTCAATAAGAGTGTAAGTTACACGACAGCCTTTATTCGTGCAGAACAACACCATAATATGCAATGCTGTCACTACACTGCTCGTGGGAACGCAAAGGGGAGTAGAAAATTGTTTAGTTCTTACCAAAATGACGGCAACGTGGTTTGCTACCCGTCACGTCTCGTTTCTGCCTACCCTACCTTTATCTACCTACCTTTATCGTTTTATTACTCTAGTATCAGTGACCTTTTAACCGAAACACTGGTGTTTGCACATCACTGCATGACGGATGCCTACATACGAGGGGTGATCCAAAAGTAATGATAATCAGTTATTTCTAGTGCACACAAAAATACAAAAAAATTTCAGTCACTTACTCAGTTAACCACTAGTTCAGGGAAAAAAAATCATATAAATAGGCCACGATTCCCGGGAGCTACATTCATTTGAATACGGACTGTCAAGGAGTGAACATCAAAATGGAAAAACACGAAATCAGAGCTGTCATTAAATACCTCTGCTTGAAAAAAATGTCTACCAAAGACATACACAGCGACTTGGTGGAAACATTAGGGGACTCTTCTCCTCCATATTCCACAGTTGCACGCTGGGCTAAGGAGTTTAAGTTGGGAAGAACATCGACGGAAGACGAACACCGCGAAGGACGCCCATCGACGTCCCTCACTGAAGAAAATGTGAAAAAAGTTGAAGAAGTTGTATTGGAAGATCGAAGAGTGACTATCAGGCATGTAGCTGAGGTCACAGGGATCTCATATGGCAGCATTCAAAGAATCCTTGCGAACGAATTGCATATGAGAAAGGTCTCCGCGCGTTGGGTACCGAAAATGTTAAACGACGAGCAAAAGAAGAAACAAGTCGACATGTCAAGAGCAAATCTCGAAAAGTTCCAGGCAGACAAGGATAATTTTTTGTCACGTTTTGTGACCATGGACGAGACCTGGATCCACCATTTTGATCCTGAAACAAAACAACAATCGATGACATGGAAACGATCCGATGAACCGACGCCGAAGAAATTCAAAGTGTCAAGCTCAGCAGGGAAGGTTATGGCGTCTGTTTTTTGGGACGCTGAAGGAATAATCATGGTGGACTACTTGGAAAAGGGGGCCACTATTACAGGCTCCTACTATGCAGAACAAATAAGAAGATTGCGGGAGGCTATTAAGGAGAAAAGGCGAGGCAAACTGCGGGCTGGAGTGCTGTTCCATCAAGACAACGCACCGGTTCACAAAGCTGCAATTGCCATGGCTGCCATTCAGGAAGCGGGCTTTGAGCTGGTGGAACACCCCCCCTATTCACCAGATCTAGCCCCCAGCGACTTCTATCTCTTTCCACGACTCAAGGAACACCTCCGAGGCAAGAAATTTGACGATGATAGCGACGTGATGGCCGCGGTTGAGGACTTTTTTGAGAGTCAAGATAAAGATTTTTTTTCTAAGGGAATTTTAGGATTAGAAAAGAGATGGACTAAATGTATAGACTTGCTAGGAGACTATGTTGAGAAATAAATTTATTTATTTATTTTATTCATTGTGTTTATTATTGATTATCATTACTTTTGGATCACCCCTCGTAGGAATCTTACATTTATGCCTACATTTTCCTGTAAATAGGCAAATCATCATCATCATTATTTCATCCTAACACTAGTCCACTGCTGAACATAAGCCTCCCCATAGATTGCCACAAAAATTTGTAGCTCTCATTTTGTAGTGATTTTGTCAATGTTGCCACGCTTGGCAGGAGGGTCGACAACCACAGTTTATTGATTCAGATGTTCCAGGAAGATGCCGGCCATCTCTTGCATTTTATTTTTCCTCTGTAGACTTTTACGACACCCACGGGATGACATGGGGTGGTAGGTTCTTTTAAGCCGCCACCACATGGCATATAGGCAAACATTATTGCATATTTAATTTGTTGTAAATTATACAAAACAAATAAAAGTCCGTCAGTGTTATGTGTTTGAAAACAGACATTAAAAGCATCTTTAAGGGCGGATTACACCGCTGAAAATAAACACGATCAGTTGACGTTAAACGAAGTTTAAGCGTTTGACTGAGTTCAATGCTACAATTTGTATTTAATCAACATAAAATGAACGCGTTTAAAGCTAAACGCGGCCCAAATTCTGAACGCTAAATTTTCGAAGTTTAGCTCAATTAAACGCCTTTAGAGAACTGTCATTGTCAATTGCACAACTATGTAAACCCAAAAATATATTTTTGTCGTATTGGCTTTTTGTTTACTTACCTATGTGGCCTATGTATAAAAATAGGCTGTTTGATGACGCAAAATACGAATTATATCGAATTTTTGTTCTAGATTGTGACGATATTTCATGTAAACTTCGTTTACCTCAACGCGATCAAAATGGAGCTGGTGAAATCGGTTAGACGAAAACAGAGATCAAATTATATAAGTATTTGAAATCAGTTAAGTAGAACGTGGTTTTATTAAACTAAGATTCCAAAGAGAACGGTGAAATCGGTCCTTATTGTTTTAAACACTTGTGTCTTTGTCTTAAACTAACAGACGTGGGAGATCAGAGGGAGATTTTTGACAAGATTTATTCCTAACACGCGGTCAAAGCGACATCTACAATACAGAAGAAACAATGCATCGCGCATTTACAAAAAACTACATAATAAAGGCGTTTTCAAAAATACATACAATCACGCGTTTTCCCCAGATAAGGCGTAGTCAGAGACCACACACGTAGCCCGCTCTTCGCCCCCGCGGGAAACGAGACGTGACGAACGTACGAGAATTTTTTTCATCATTCAATTAACACTGGACGTTGGACTTTAACGAAAAGATATAATTTCCCGAATTCATCACGCTTGGCAGTCGGATAGATGATCACGGTAGCAGACATCTATCGCCTTAGACGCTGCTAATTATCACCGATCTTTGTATTTACGACTTGACATTTTTATCGAGATGGTTTCGTTTCGCGTCATGAAGCTTTTTATATGGAAGAATTTTTATAATAGGACTCTTACGATACCCATGGGATAAAAAGGATTTGAAAATATTCCTGCTCTGCTACTACACGGCGATTTATAGCATATTTATATTTGATTTTTTTTCTATTATTTGAAATTTTATTACGTCGACGAGGTCAAAAACTCTGGCACTGGAAACAAAGTATATGTATAAAATATCGCTACACCGAACTTCTCTCATAACGGCGATGCCTCGAGCGCCATATTCGAGAAATAATCTATAAGTACTAATATTATTAAGCTAAAGAGTTTGTTTGGTTAAACGCGCTAATCTCAGGAACAACTGGTTCGAATTGAATAATTCTTTAGTGTCGGATAGCTCATTCATCGAGGAAGGCTATAGGCTATATAACATCACGCTAAGGCCATTTTAAATTAATCGGGCAAAACCGCGGGGCACAACTAGTAACAAATAAGGAGATAGGGAATTGGCTATGCCTAATTTTTTCGCCAGAGGAACCTCATAAAATTTATAAGAACATAAAAGACGAAAAAATTGCAAAATATAGATTTTAAATTTCTATGCCATGACTTTCAATAAAAAAGTACATACATACATATATACAGTCACGCCTTTTTCCCATGAGAGGGGTAGGCAGAGGACCACACACGTAGCCCAGTTTTCGCCCCTTTGGGAAACTAACGTAAGTATATATATGTACCTTAAATTTTGTTGGGTGCAATAGAAATAAACTTTGAATTGAAGTTACGTCTTGGAAAACGTACGGAACGACTACACTTCCTCAGTGTCGATTGTTAATCAGCAATTCGAATAGCCCGCGACCGCGCAATGTTAATAATCTTCGATAGGTTGTCAACAAAACAATCATCTTTATTAAATAATAATGAAAAATACGTACTGTTATTTCATTTGTTCCACTAGTAGTTGTTTAGTAATTATTAAACATAAAATCGTTTCGACGTTACTGAATAATTTCCTGAAACATTTTGTAGTTTATATGCAAAAAATAAACATTTTAGTACTGATATAAATATGTAAAATACGTCTATTTTCAAAGACAGAATCGTCTTAGAAGTCTTACTTTTGAACTGTCCAAAGTTATAAGAATTACTCCATTTCTTATGATTATCCTGTGCTTATCTAAGAGAATTTTGCCGTAACGCAAGTATTTATGTATTGGCATAACAAAAGGCCAAACCGTCGCCACGTTTGGTAAGCGGATTTCAGAACTACGAGAACGCTGGTATATAATAGCTTCTTAAATATTATTAGATATTTTTTCTTTAAGGTAACCTACAAATATATCTCACTTATATTACAGATTACCTTGTTTTCGCTCTATTCGTATATAAATCGTTACAAATTTGAAAATAGACTAATTTTTGTGCTAATATTGTCTATAGATATGAGCAATTGATTTTTTAATACTAATATATTTTTAATTATAAAACACTATCGAATTGCATGGAATGAATAAGCGAGATCATGCGATCGACGGACTGAACATTGCCTAATTAAAAAAAAAACATTTCGAATTTCGAACCGGCATGCATTTAAAAGAGCGGCAATTTTAACTCAGATTGGCCAACATAAATATTAATTGAGAGCTATCTGTTCTGTCTGTTTACGAACATCAAATACTACAAATATAAAAATAATGTGTACTTGTGCCGAACGTAATGAGCACGTCTGCTTCGTCGTCGTCGTCGTTTCAGCCTATCACTAGTCCACTGCTGAACCTAGGCCTCCCCCATAAATTGCCACAAAAGTTAGTAGCTCTCATTCTGTGGGGATTTTGCCATAGTTGCCACGCTTGGCAGACGGGTTAGCAACCGTAGTTTATTTATTTAGATGTTTCAGGAAGAGGCAGTTGTCCATCTCCTGGTTTTTATTTTCTTTCTGTCGACTTTTACGTCACCCACGGCATGAGATGGGGTGGTAGATTCTCTTAAGCTGCTACCACACGGCACGTCTGCTTAAGATAAATTTATTACTGTTAGTACGGTTAACTTTGGAATTCTATGGGCAGGCATAACTCCTTGTGTCATTTTAAGACGCCCTAGGTGATTGGAAAAATTTAGAAGATAGGAATTAATGTGCCGGCGAAATATTTGTTACTTCTTACACATGGTTTCTGAGGATAGTAAGAAGTAAGAACCTTCCAGCGGGTAAGTGGTAAATCAGCACCTAGAATTACAACCATTAGTGTCTGAGCAGACGTGCTCGACCACCAACTCTGATCTTATTGCCTGTCATTACAATAAGATTCCATAAACTTGTAACGTGTAAGACAAAGGTAAATAATTAATTAACAGATAAGTGTTAGGGAATATTTTAATAATAACTTCAAACTATTCATTCTTAATTATAAATATTTTGGTATCACTTTATTCAGATAATTTATTCGACATTTCATAATATTGAACAAAAGTTTCATTAATAAGTAATTATACTTATTATTTTTATGATTTAATTTATTTATTTTTAAATGACATGATGAAGTGATTTCAACCTAAAAAGCTGATTATGAAAAGGACATATTGCGCCCAGTTATAACAGAAGGTTGTTAGTTCAGATCCGATCAAGATTGTACCACATTCTAGGAAATGAAATGTCTTACAATGAAATAAGTAATTGAGCAATTATTAATTAACTAATTAGTACTAAGTAAGAAATGTCATATCAAGTCGATTATTTTTTGAAATTTTCTTTTTAACCTTTAGTTGACCGACGTGAGCATTATGAAATTAATTGACAAAAAATTGTCATAAAATTGGTTAAACTGTTCCTTATTAAAAGGACATAGATAATAAAGTAAAGAAATATCGGAACACATCCCTTCCGCATACCAACGCTGCAACTAAGGAAGTGGGAAAGCATTTATGTCAGAAACATTGACAGGACCGCAGCCTATCTATAGGCATGCTGCGATTAATGTCTAGGTTCGTAGCCCTTGAATACACACCTAAGCAACTTAAACTCTGATTAACGAGGTGAATTCGCAAGGAAACGTGAATTGGCAGTATTAATTGATCGTTTACATTCGTCGGCTTGTGTAGCAGACCTTGGTTCTACTGTTGATGTTTATTTTAAACATTTATCGAACGCATCACAATGCTTAATCTTGCTCTCGCTAATTGAATACGAAATTAAGTGTTGTATGCGTGAGGTCTTTAAAAAAATGCAGTTTGAACGTTTGGCATTCTTACCAAGACTGTTCCTCAGCTGTTGATTTATTGTGTTGTTTAGCAGCATCCATTCTAGATTGATACAAAGTTTCCAGAATTCCTATAACTTTCAGACAATTTTAAACTCTTCCGCTCGCAACGAAACAATGCCTTCCGTTCAATACCGAACTGTAAACTCGACACACGACACACCGAAGATTTCCATTCGCGAAATGTTTTGTAAACAAGTTCGAGAACTGTTCCGTCACGAAACAAATTGGATCCGCGACCGCGCAATGCTAGTTTTTTTTTTATATTTTTTTACGACAAGTCGCGCGCCGCGCACGTGCTCTCGCGACGATGCAGCCTTTCGTAATAAACGGGTGTTGAATGTTGAACGTTGACGTCTAAGAAAAAGCAACACCGTGATACCGCGTATAAATTCGCCCGAGCGTGACACCACCTGATCTATACACAGATCTCTAGTGGGTTACCTTCCTACAATGAGACAATGGTGTCGGCTAATCATCCATGCATTGTATAAGTACCTGCTTAAAAGTCAAACTGGAAAACAAAGGCTAGTTGGTGTTTGAAGGTTTAAATTCGAAGCAGTATTGTCACGAATCTCAAAATGTCTGTACCATTTTTAGGGCACACACATACATCCGTATAATTTACGTCCAAATACTACCTTTATGACATTTATCATATTATTGCTACATTAATAAACCTTTTCTACAGAAACTTGGTATGTTAACACTAGATTTACGAAACCCGTCAATTTGACGGGTTGTCAATTATATGCTTCAAATTTTGAACAAATAAATACTATTCTATAGCGATTATATGTTGGTTTTAATGCTATTATGCAGCGAATATATATATATCTAGTAGTTTTATCTGGAACACCTATATTTTATTATGTTATTATTATGTTGTCTACCTATTCGTAATATACCCGTCCCGTCCGTCAATGCCAGTAAATCTAGTGTTAAAATGAAAGGCATATCGAGTAGCATCCTCGTGTCTGCAAGAATACTTGCACGATTCCCAACTAGTTAAAAATTACTTTACGAGAGTTAATGGAAGCCGACGTAGTAAGGGTCATACTTAGTGACAGTCTACAGAGGCTTGTTTATACTGGAGTGATATCCTGGCCGACCACGGCGACAACTTCCGAATACTGTCAGAAGCTATCAACTGCGCAAGAACTGTAGTGGCACAGGTATACGCGCACTCACTTGTCCTGGCCTACCTGGTTCATACGATAAGATTGGTGGTAGGATTCTTATGCAGGAGTCCGTCTAGATAGGTACCACCCCAGGGCCTTACAACTCGGTACACGTGACTGAAGTGAAACTTACATATAAGAAAATGGATAAAAATAACGAAACGTGAATCAACTAAAACTAGTGGTCACAAAATGGTCGAAATTATTTAACAACCTTACACATACATCTACACGTATATTAAAAAAAAAGATAGAGCCCTGTCGCTGTGCGCGCATCACGGGATAACTACTGGATAGATTTGAATCAAAGTTTTTATTTTTTCTTCGTAGACATTTGGTCCTTATCAAAAAAATATCACGATATTATCCTTTTTATTTTTTATATTAGACAACATAGTATGATACAAAACGTTCAGAATGCTTGTTATATGTTTTGCTATGACATTCCCTCACGCAGTCACATTTCACCACATTTAAACAAAGCCTCTATGTTGAACATGGAATCACGTAGACAACTACATCTTGGAAGCTTGCTGTTCGGAGTCATCAAGTTTAAGAAACCCGATTATTTATACTCCAAACTTAAATTCTCTCATTTTGGTAGTAGATACAGTACCAGATACATCCGTTCACAACTCGCATATCACTCACACAAAACCGTGGCTTTTAAGGGCAGTTTCCGCTACCAAGCGATGAAATGCTGGAACAATATACCACCCCCACTAAGAAACATAAACACAATATATACTTTTAAAAAGTTTTTTAAGTGTTATTTGCTCGAAAAACAAAAGCTAGGTATTCCTAAGCATTTCTCGTAGGTGGCGGTGTTGGGAGGGAATATGCATTACACATTACTCGCATTTTACAAGCACATATTTATAATTGCAGATTCTTTTGTAGTATTTTTCCTGTAAGTATTAAACTATGCTCATGATCCTTATATCTAAATATATCGCTTGTTATATACACTGCGTTTTTATATTAACAAAAACACCATCACCAATATACACTTTAAACATGCATCATATTTATTTATTTATTTTTTACCCTCTGGGTTATAGCTGAAAATCAGTGCATGTTCATTGAGCAAAGATGCACTGAGCTATGGCCTTTTTGTGTCACTGCAGCACACGCTATCTAAGATGTCTTTGTTTCTTTAAAATCACCTATTTTTTTCTTCTTGATATTGTTTATTGTTTATTTGTATGTGTAAATTGTATCTGTGTTGCAGTGACCAAATAAACGATTATTATCTATCTATCTATATTTTCATCCATACTAATACAATAAATGCGAAAATAACTCCTCTGTCCCTCTTTCTGTTTGTTACCTTTTTACAGCTCAACTATTGAACTGAGCTTAGCGAGCGAGTTCTCACGGGATATTTAATAAACCTATATTCATGCAGTCGAAGTCGCGGGCGTCAGCTAGTATTATATATAAATTTTAGCTTTCTACACTCCTCCAAATCTGACACTTCTCCGTGCGCGCAATATGCTTAATGCATAATATGCTTAAAAGTAGTACATGGTTTTCTCTTTACATATCAATATTAATCAATGTAAAATAACTGCTCACTGTATAAACAAATAATAATTAATCGATAAATGTCAATTAAGAATAACAGAAACTGCACGAAATCGTCATTGAAATTTTACTCTCATCGTGCGCAAAAAAGATTCAGTTAAAAAAAACTTAGTTACTTTAACCAACTTAGTTATTTGAAGTAAGTGCGATAAACGAACACAATCCATCTGATGATAAATGGCCACTCTGTGGGCATGCGACATTTACATTACACTACATCCATCCTCGATGAAGAATCATGATAATCATAATCAATTATATTATAGCAGCTACATGATAGCAGCTCCGATCTTAGTGATCGCAGGATAGCAGCGACTGTAACATGGAGTCAGACCTAAAACAAAAAAAAATATTATGTATTTCTTCAATGACGGCTTAGTTGGCTGTGGCAAAGCGAGTAAAACGCACCCAGTTACAAGATCATAAAATCAAATCCAGGGACATAAATCTCTCCTCTACGTGTACATATAAAAATCAATTGCCGCATGAATGAAAGATCATCTCTTGAGAACAGCTCCACCGATTTCACTCGCTTTTTTGTTGTGTTCCTAATTGTCAGGATAAGGTTTGAATTAAAGGAATTTTTTGGAGAATTTACCGGAAAAATAGGAAATTTTGATGTCATATTTGTATCAAAATTTTAATAATAAATAATGTATTTCAATACAATATAAATTATTTCAAATTGATAAATACAATTTAGTAAATATATCGTATATCTCAGTATCCAGGCCATTTCATTGTGACAATGAAGAGTTGTTACGTTAGACTTGTCACATTTGTTTAATTCCGTGAAGTTCTGGGATAGAATTAATAACTAAAACGCATGTGGAAGAGAGCGGCGTAACAGGTTTAGTCGTGATCAATGACCCTCAGTAACTAACCCGTAAGGGATTTTGAGTGTGTATGGAACTTTGCGTTGGTGTGTGCGTGTGTATTTAAATGACGTAATCCGTTTAATTATTAAAACCGGATTTACGAACTTAATAGTTACGTAGTCTACAAATAAGCCTTATATAGTTGACTAGCGACGGCGTCAATGAGTTCATCGTCACACATTTGTGCAATTCAGCGGTGGTGGCTATTACCTCATTGAGTGGCATAGGTACATGCACACACATTTTTCGAAGATTTTTAGGAAAAATGTGTACTGAAGTATGGGAAGCCTTATTTATGTGTCCATTTTTTTAATAGAATTAATAATTAATATTGACGTAACGAGCAAAACGTTCTTCGATGGTGAGTAGCAACGTCTGCCCATAACAAATTCTGTCATCTAGAAAACCTCTGTGTGGCACCACACCGCGCTCGTCACCCTGAGACATCAGTTCTAAGGTCTCATATGCCCAGTGATTACACTAGCTCTGTGCCCTTCAAGCCGAAACACAGTAATGTTTGCACTCTACTGCGTCACGGCAGAATAACTGGCCCTAGGGTAGTACCTACCTAGATGGATTACCTGCATAGAAACCCTACCACCAGTAGCTGGATGGTAACTGTGGGACATGAAACACATCCATCCTCGACGAAAAATCAAATGCGTTGACTTCCTCTTTGGGACTATGGCTGACCTGGTTGCCAGTAGTAGAGTCTCAGGTTCATATCTAATCGTGCAAAACCTGACGATGCTGTTAATTTACGCTACTATTCCTTCCCCAGTTGTGGTACCGGTGATGCCTGTAGACTAAAGTGAGTGGGCATTAGACAAGGCAGGCTTTTTGAAATTTAATAGGACAAAGCATTTTAAAAATACGAATTATTGTTTTTAGCGGATTTTCGTTTCGTAAAAGTCGACAGAGGGAAAATTAAAACTAGAATATGGGCCGCAGCATCTTCCCAGAACATCACAATAAATAAACTGCGGTTGCCAACCCGCCCGCCATGCCTGGCAACTATGGCAAAATCCCCGCAAAATGAGAACTTTTGTGGCAATCTATCGAGGGGCCTTTGTACAGCAGTGGACTAGTGATAGGCTGAAATGATGATGATGATGATGAGCGAATTTATACTTATAGTCCCCTTGACTTAATGGTAAGTGTATCTGCCTGCTGAATTATATGCAGGCATACAAAAATATAAAATCAACTAGCGAAAAATATAAAATAGAATTTTATGAGGGACATATTCACATTAACATATTTCTTAAAATTACAATATTCAACAAAAAAATCAAACAATGACAAAACCTTTAATAAATATGGTTTTGCCCCGACACCTAAAGGGAACCGTAACAATACACGACAGAACTCCGGAAATTAAAGTGCATCATGGCATCCTCAACATAAGAAATCTACTCTGAGTCATAGCCTGTACAGCCTACATAAGCCCAATCTTTACAACCTGTACATAACACCCAACATACATCCATGCATAAAAATAGCGCTTAGATACTTGTAAATATCTAAGCACATTTTTTTGTTTCACAAAAAAAAACTTAGCGTAAATCGAAAAATAGTTAACCAGCCATTATCAAAATAACATCGTCACGTTTTGTGTTACTTTGTGTCAAACTGAAATTCCGTTTTTCCTTATCATTACAATAATCATTTAAATGTCCGCTAACGCTTAAACGCTTTTTGATGTCATTTCGTTTGTATAAGATTCGGTATACAATTATGAATTCATTTTTTTAACTTTCAAGTCTAAATTTTGAATTTTGTAGTGTTAATCACACACTACAAAATCCAAATTTATTTAAATCTACGACCTTCATGACTGGCCCATTGCCACTACAGCTTAGGGCTACGTCGGTTAACCTAGTTCTGCTGCGAATCTCATCGTTGGTATCTCGCAGAGAAACACCGAATATAGCCCTTTCCATAGCATAGCCAAGCATCCGGTCCTCTTGCATATCAATTTGAAGTATTGTCATTCTTTTAATACGCGTATTACCTACGTGCAAAAAATAATACGTGTGGCTAACATGTACAAGTTAAATGCAGTTTAATTATACTTTGTTGGAATGTTGATCGAACTCCAATTAGAAGTAATTAACGATTAAATCAATCTATTTATAAATATTGCAATCAGTTCCATTGTTCCTAAGACTGTCCAACTTACAAACAGAAATTGTTTACAAGACTTGATAATACACATTTTAGTTACGAAGTTGGACTGGTAAGTTTGTTTTAAACAGAACTTTGTTTTTGAATCGATAAATGTTAGTCAGTCGTGGGATACACTTTATACTTCGCGCAGGGACACTATGTGGTAGCGGCGAAAGAAAATCTGACACCCCTTCTCATCTCGTGGGTGTCGTAGTGAGAGGAAGCCGACCGTGGGTCCGCCGATGGTAAGCGGGCGGCGCCGGTGGAGCCGCGGGTATATCCATAAGCGTTCCCGTGGCCCTGCATGGAGAGTAGTCACACCATGGGGTTTTAGTCTGTACAAGTCCGACATAACCGACTAGTCCGACTATTTCGCAAAATAATTATTATAGAATAGCAATATCTAATCTCGGTACACTTGCCTTAAATGATTTGCCATCTATATTTGATTTTTCTAACGACTTTTTTTTCAACCCTATAATATCTTTCAGCAAGTGGGAATTCTTTTCATCGTCCCATATTCGAATATTTACTACGTACTTTGTGTTTATATTTAATGTATTGCTACTATGATATTTATATCACAACGTGATATATAGTCCCAAAAAATAGGTATATTTATATCACGCCTGCTATTATACCACTGTTAGATCACTGACCTTTGCAAAATAGACTTCGATCAACTTAATTTTAATAACTTTGAGCTTTCGTATATGTTAATGAAATTATGAATTACAAAAAAAACGATGTGATTTATCTAAAAAGTCAATTTACATACAGTTAACTTAAGTCTCTGGTACAATCATTATACATCATATTTTTTATTGTGATTAGACCAATACTTCACTAGAATCCCAAATTAAGTGGTGATACGGTCCAAGATAATAAACACGTCAGTATAGAAGATGCCGATTCCCTGTTGCTTTGAAGAGAATCATCATATGTATGAATATCATACATAGAATTAAGTGTCTGTTTTCAACGGTTATGCGTGAAGCCGAGCCAAAACCGATCCCCAAAGTAACGCTCATAAGCTCGATAAGGTTGAATGTAGGCTTTGTCAGACACATAGGGACAATCACAACACAACCGATAACCAACAATTTGTATTTTTGCACAAATGTTGGCTTCGGCTTTCATTCGAACACAGGTAGTCTAACCATTGAGCTACGTGGTCATCATCATCATCATCATTGAAGCCAATCACTAGTCCACTGCTGAACATAGGCCTACCCCATAGATTTCCACAACGGTTTGTAGCTCTCATTTTGGATGGATTTTGCTATAGCTGCTACGCTTGGCAGGCTGGTTGCCAATCGAAGTTTATCTATTCAGATGTTCCAGGAAGATGCTGCTGCTCATCTCCTGGGTTTTTATTATCTCTCTGTCGACTTTTACAACACCCACGGGATAAATTGGGGTGAAAGATTCTCTTAAGCCGCCACCACACGGCAAAGCTACACGGTCGGTGTATAACAAATAATTTGTGGAACATGTTAGATTTTTTTTTTATATAGAAGAGGGGGCAAACGAGCAAGCGGCACACCTGATGTTAAGCGATCACCGCCGCCCATGAACATCCGCAACACCAGGAGAGTAGCGAAAAGTAGAAGTATTATTATTAGTAGTGGTATGTAATAAAAAAGGTACACTGACAGTATGGACAGCACATTCACGCAAAAGATTAAAAGTTTATATTTCATTTGAGAATTTTTCAATAACAACTATTAATATAATCACGTGTTTGTCCTGCAAACTCGAATCTGTTTGATTTGAGCAGTCACGTGTCCGCTCCTTATACTGGAATAATTATATAATTGTTCCAATATTTTTATAATTACTTAATTGATTTACCTTCATCGTATGCTGTCTGGGATAAGAATTCAAGCGTGAATAGGTACGTATATCATTCCACACATAAGTGAATAGGTACGTGTATCAATGAATTTAGTTTTATACTGAAAATGTTTTTTCGTTTCATCTTTCTTAGAAATCGAACCAGATATAGCCGTTATAGCAGTTAACAGTACGGTGTCTATGAAATTAAAAAAAGTAATCCTTATTTATTATCTTATGGTTGGTGGTAGGATTCCTATGTCAGAATCTGTCTAGGTAGGTACCACGCCATGTCCAGTTATTCTGTCGTGAAACAGTAGTGTGCGAACATTACTGTGTTTCGGTTTCAAGGGTCCTGAGAGCTAGCGTAATCATTTGGCATATGAGTTCTTAAAACGGATGTCTCAGGGTGACGGGCGCAGTGTGGTGTCACAAAGAAATGTTCTGAGTGACACAGCATTTGTTATGGGCAGACGTTGCACTTCCGGTGACAACCTTCAGGTGAAGGTTTTGCTCGTTTCGTCACTTTATCCAATAAAAAAATCTACGACTTACCAAATAAA
This sequence comes from Luehdorfia chinensis, assembly GCA_019845155.1. NCBI lineage: Eukaryota > Metazoa > Arthropoda > Insecta > Lepidoptera > Papilionidae > Luehdorfia > Luehdorfia chinensis. The sequence continues at coordinate 6,049,320 of JAHVAK010000025.1, read as the reverse complement.
AAAAGGAATAAATAATGTTTGCATTTATATACTTCGATCAAAAATTAATAAGTTCTTTAACACTTACCATAACGCTGTCTTATGGTGAGCGGTTACGGTGTTTCTATACGCAATTTGTGTCAGTATATGTGCAATGTATGCATCCACGATACACAAAAGTTCTAGTATGGGGCAACGTTAAAAAAAACGTCTTATCACACTTTTATAAATATCGGTGATGAGGTGTCTTCATTATAATAACTCCCTAATACCTTTTATACTGTGCGGTACGACCGGCCAGTCGAGGCCACTCTGATCATATGCTCTCCGAACTTTCACGCATATACACTCGTGAGGAAAACTGTTGTTTTCAGATAAACTAATTTATACACACGGAAAATAATTAAACGCTTAAATACAATAACGCAGTAATAAAAAAAAACTAAAATAATAATATTCATTTCCGATTCAACTCACTTGTAGATAACGGCAGATGTGTGATGATGTTTTATTTAATTATTTAAACTTTTTTTTTGTAGTTCAGGGGGCAAAAGATCACACGTGATGGTAAGTGATCAACGCCGCCCATGATCACATACAATACCAGAGGAATAGCAGATGCGTTGCCGGCCTTTGAGAAAGGAATAGGCTCTTTTACTTACGTTAATAATAATTTATTTATACTTAACAAAAATAATACGAGTAACAATCAAAGATAATTACCAAAACTGAAAAAATTAACAATAAATTAAAGAAAGCTCAAACTCAAAATTTAAAAAAGAAAACAAAAAAGTAACTGACTGTGCTCGTAAGTCTCTTGTGCCCAGTAATTACACTAGCTCTCAGTTTTTTTCAGACCGAAACACTTTTCACACTACTCACTTTTTGCACACTACTGCTTCACGGCAGAATAACTGGCCCTGTGTCCCCGCCTTGACGGATTCCTTCCACTTACAAAGCTAAAATATTAACGACTTATTTATTTATATAAGATTAATTTGCACAAAAGACGATGCCTAGATGCATTCTCTACCAGTCTACCTTTGGGTTGAGCAGAGAACAAGCTAAAAGTGCTTAGTGATAAGGTTAAACATAATTAAAAAAAAACAAATAAGTGAAAGGAAATTTTAAACCGCAGTACAATCTTGATTCAGAAAATCGATGTCGCAAATCGTATCCGTCATTGTTCTTATACAATACGCATACACAATTGGTTTTTACAACCAGAAGACTAGTTTGATGGATTCTCTTACGCCGCCACAAAAGGACGTGTCGGAGATAACTGTCAATAATTAAAAAAACCAGCCGCGTGTATGTCGGACCACGCACAGTAGAGGGTTCCGTAGTGGGAAAAGGCGTGTAACCGAAAATATACCATATCTCAAGAACGCGACATATCTTATTCAAACCAATTTTCGTTAAAATTAATTTCTCGATTTTAAGACCTTAAGTTTTTTAGAATTTTCCACCTGCATAGTTAAAAAGCGGAATGGAGGAAGGAACATTTTACAACTTTAAGAGCATATCTCACCAACTATTGGCTAAAATAAAATAATTATTTTGAAACTTCTTTATTTTTCTTTCATGTTCTGTCTAACGATACCTTATTAACCTACCTAACCTACCACAGAACAGACTGTTCTGTGAATCTAATGATACACGCTTATGAACACAGAATTTTTTTCCATCCCTCGGTTACATGGACCCCTATTTCTTTACCCTACACCCTAGTACCATAAAAAACACCTATCTTGAAAATTTCATCTAGTTAGTGCAAAATCTCCGGATAAATTGGTTGACAGATGGACAAGGTAACATTACAAGGGTTACATTTTTACTACGGAACCCTAAAAATAATGACTTGTAAATGTTTGTAATGAATAATAACTGTAAAGGTAAACCCCCTGTTTCACTATAGTTATGATGTACAACTTGTTATTACTTTGCATGATGCGCAGTACCGTTATTATAATTATTACCTGCTTTTCACATGTTCTTAATGCTAATTATGGTGTTTCTTGACCTTATACTGGCGCTGTAAATTAAAATAAACGCGTGGTTCACTGACACGCTTGCATGTCAGCTAAGCCGTGGTCCCTTGTTACGATTCCCAACAAAAACCAATATTTATGCAAAACTCATTTTTTTTTAATTTATTTACTGTATTTTTCAATGTATTCATTTATTCATATTTTGATAGAAAGTTAAAGTAACGCTTATAAATCTTATAAATTGTATACATACATACAGTCTCGCCCCATTGGGGTAGGTAGAGACCACACCTTTCCACTTGCTACGATCCTTGAACACATCGCGAGCGTTCCCGTGGCAGCGCCTACATGCGGAGAAGGCGATGCGAACAGTCGGGGTTTTAGTCGGTGCAAGTCGTTATGCATATTCCCCATGAAAAAAAAAAGGTTAGAAAGTTGTGGTCATAGCCTAGTTTGATTATTGCCAAACATTTATACCTAAATAAACTCCTAAACTTACCCCTCTAAATTCAGGTCACTCTCGACTTTGACGTGCGTGTGTCACGAGATAGAAGTTTTCTTGCATAAGATCACGACTGTATCCCATAAGGGGTAGTCAGAGACTGGGCACTCACTGCAAAACCAGATGACTGCCACAATCCACGTTTCACCAAAACAATATAATGCACTTGGTGTGATAGGTGGTGAGCCCATCGCCACCATGCGCTGTTGGGTGCACAGTGCAGTTTAATTCCTTACACGCTTTTTACGAGATCCATTGGATGAGGTGAAGTTTCCTTATGTAAAAAAATATAAGTTATCTAATGACCGTTCGAGGGAGGGTTCGGACCTCCGTTCGGACTGTCGACTTGTGTACCGACAGCTCTGCGCGGTGAGAATCGCACCGGAACGCGGGTGTATCTTGTGTACACGGTGTTATTGTTGACTATTGCGCGCCGCTCCCTACGGCGGTCGGCGTAACTGTTAACTGTGTGTACAGTGTCATCGCGGTCTGAGGGTGCCGAGACATCTGGGTCCTCGAGCAAGTTTCGCGGTTCCGCTGCTATAATGCGAGTTGGCGGACTTCACGTGTCTTAATAAATATTCATTACTCCTCTGACATGCAAGTTTTCCTCTCGATGTTTTCCTTCACCGCCGAAGATGTGGTAAATCGACACTTAAAATTGCAATTAACAATTTTAGTGGTGCCGGCACCGGGAATCGAACCCAGGTCACTCGCGGTCTATGAAATTTAAAGCGACCGCCTAGCCCCTTAACTACCACGGCTCTGTCCTGTCTTCAGTCCGCGCTCACGTGCAAACCAATTGACTTGACGGTGCCGCTCGATTAGCCCTGGTCAATTTAAACTGAACCACCCGCATTTTGTAAAAATGCCCATCCTCGTGGAGTTGATTTCGGATAGTTTGGTCACTAACTCGTATGCCAGAGGATCCCGTAATCAATTTTGAAAGGTCCGGGCAGTTACCGCACAACGCCGACGTGCAGTTAAGCGGATGTTACGGTGTTCCTGGGCAGTTAGGGGCTCAAGCTCTTCATAATCCACGTCTTCTACACAAACTACCTGTCTCCTGTAAGCATTCTCACACGTTTCGGCACCCATCACGACACTAAGATGTATCGCTACAGATCACAGAGACATTACCTCCTGAAGCAAAACTACCGCTCTCTGGTTTCCATGTCGATATGACGACGAGAACCAGGCATTGTACTGCCTACCCCTTATATAGGAGAATGACGTGACTGTATGTATGTATGTAAAATATTTCGAATCAAGAGCATCGCCAGCCAATGGGCCAGGGCGGATACTGTAAGTTATCAACTGTCCAGGATTACGGCGCATGTTGTCATGTAGTCGACTTATTTTACGCGGGTTTAACCGCTACAGCTAGCTGAATATGCACATTTTAATAAAAAGGTATACATTCGACCCTAATATCAATCTCCTGACGTAGAGCAGAAGTCGTGATTTGGTACAGTTGGCATATCTGCACGAACAGTGCCATTAGCAACTCCTTATCCGCGAGTCATAAAATAATTACTTAGTTTAACAAATATTTACTTTGACTGAGTGTCGAACCCACGACTGACCAATCACGCACATTAACCAACTGAGCCGAGCATTGTGACATGAAGTCATGTTGTAAAATAGTTTGTGTGTGACCAACAAAAAGATTTGTTTAGCGTTTCGTATGTCTTTTTACGTTTATATGGCCATGTCACAGAGGAAAGATAGTTTATAAAGAGCGTCGACGCCGTCTATACAGCAATTGTGCGCTAAGTGCGGCGCGAGGTAGCAACTTCTGTGGTTGCTACCACCACCCATACTGTCAGCAGTATGGGATCTGGCTGTCGCGTCGCGCTCGCGTGAAGTCAATATCAATAAGCCATTTATTTATTGAAGTATATTCAGTATTATTTTATGAAATACTAGCGGACCCGACAGACGTCCTGCCCGAACATGGGCTTGCCTGCTGTTAACATTTTTCGATATTCGAATTATCGATAAACTGATGATGATGATGTTCTCCTAGCCGATTTCGACCACGGCGACAACTGGCTACTACTGTCGAGAGCCATCAACTGCGCAGGAGATATTATAGTGCCACTAGTGTGCGCGCAAACACAGAGGCACTCACTCGTCCCGTCCCAAACGCTTGATGTAACGCTAATGCGATAAGATCGGAGGTAGGCTAGGATGCAGTGTCAGAAACACGGGGACAATCACAACACAACCAGACCCGAAAACTAACAATTTATGTTTTAGCTCAAATGTTGGCTCCGGCTGGGATTCAAACCCAGGACCCGCGGCTTAGAAGTCAGGTACTCTGACCACTAGGCCACGCGGTCGTCATATATCGATAAACTATATACACAGCAAACGATTTTTCGATATTCGAATTATCGATAAACTATATATTAAGTGACTTTCATCATTTTCCTAGAACTCTATCGCAGCGCCACCTACCGGGTCTAATTCTTAATCTAAACCATCCAGGGAATCACACAAACATACACAAAAAAAATCATCAACATCGGTCCAGACGTTTAGGAGGTGACATACACACGCACAGAAGAATTATGTATGTCGAAGCAGAAGACCCAGGGTTATTTTTGGGGGAGCAGTACTACTGTCCCCATTTGACAAGGGTTCAGTTGTACTGTCCTTCTCTTGGTCCATTGCAAAGAAACGGCTTGATATATCACTTACAAATGATTTATTTATTACAGATTTATATTTCTCACAATATTTTACCATTTATTTAAAGTAGTTAGCGTAGTAGCTTAACAAACGCTTGCCAAATACACAACCTTCACCGGCAAGCGCTAAAAACACAAGTTAACTAGGTTGTCATTAACACACTTTTTTATAATGATTTCTTATATTTACGCGAACACTACACATTTAAATGAAACTAATTTTTACGGATTTTATCGCGTTTTATTTTATTATTTATAACCCGACGTTTCGAGTGCTTTACAGCACCCATGGTCACGGGCGGACTGAGGTGACAGATGTCCCGATGTCATAGTTAACCCGGAGTACCTTCAGCTTTTAATTATTATTCCTTGTCCGATCTACGCAGAAAGAGCTTCAAGACACAGTAAGCTATTGTACAGGCCAAGCAGCCAAAAATTCTCCCCGCCACTCAATATCAATCTTAACATAATTCACAACAGTTCACTGGTAACGCATAGAATGAAGAGTGTCTGACGATAGATTTATAAAAGTTAGCGATATAGGGCACCCCATAAATTTCGATAACCAAATGCTGGTGTGACAAAATAATTTGACAAGGTGACGGAGGAATTAAGATTACGTTGTTCAGTTGGCGCTTTCACAACGAAACCTCAAGTGGCCGATACAAGCCCTTTAAACAAAAACTTTTAACTTTTAACAAAATGAAATATTTACAAATAAATAATACTCGTGTGACAAAATAATTTAAAAGGCGACGAAGTAGTTAAGAGATTACGTTGGTAAGGTGCGCTTTCTCAGCGACACCTCTTAACAAAAGTGGCCAATACAAGGCGGTTATTGTAAACTGTTAAATGATTTAAATACAAAGGAATTCTTATGTGATAGAAATATTTAAATGGTGATGAAGGAATTGACCACGTCGGTTGAGAGTGCTCCCACGGCGACATATATATAATTATATATTATTATTTACTGAATTTGGTACACACCACGTGTCTCGTCTTCAATAAAGAATCGCCCCAATCACGGCACCCAAGATTGCGCTCGCACGCCCGAAGCGCAAGAACCCCCAAGCTGCATACTCTGCGGAGAGCTGGGACACCCTGCGAATTACCGCGGGTGTAACGGAGCGCCGAAGAGTAAGAAGCGCAGGGGAGGTAAGAAGAACGGCCGTAGGAAGGGCCCCGGGGCCACGCAGCCTCAAACACCCGCTCCTAAACCGGCAACTAAGCTCGCGTCTAAACCCGCGCCTAAACCAACGCCCGCGCCCGCTCCGGCCGCAGCGAAACCCGGTCCCGCTGACGGGACTACCGGGCAGAGCAAAAGCCAGAGCGCCGCGCCGACGCCGAACTCATGGACAAAACCGTTGCCCATGACAGAGAAGAGCGCAACCGCTTCACGGCCCGCGCCTCAAACCGCAGAGCCCAAAATTCAGGGCTCGTCAAACTTCGCCGCAGACTTTTCATTAATTTGCGGCTTCATGCGCAGCATCAACGTTGCGGAACTAGCAAGCTTAGCGCGTAAAATCCGCGAAGCAAAGTCCCCTCAGGACAGACTCATGGCTACCGTAGAGCACATGAACGTCATCGACGCGATTTGGACGTTTCAATGCGCCTAAACTTCACGCGCCGCGTCGTACATAAATTTTTAACTGTTACCAATGGCGTCCCATATAGGTAGAATTAAACCACGCTCTCTGACTGTCTCGTATTTTAACGCAAACGGTCTTAAGACGCAATTAGTTGAAGTCGCGAATTTCCTTCGTGACCACGACATCGACGTTATGCTAGTGCAAGAGACTTTCTTAAAACCTAGTATGCGCGATCCAAAGATTGCCAATTACAAATGCATCCGTAATGACAGAGCGACCGCGAAAGGCGGCACTCTGATCTACTATAAAAAGTCCTTGCACTGTATCGCGCTCGATACACCCGACTTAGTCAATATTGAAACTTCCGCGTGTAGGTTAGCAATGACCGGCCACAGGCCGCTTGTACTAGCATCAGTTTACCTCTCGCCATCCAAACAATTATTAGAAGCAGACTTAAAATCTCTACTAGATTTAGGCGTTCTGTTATTTTTGCCGGAGACTTGAACAGCAGCAGTTGGAATTCCAACGTAAATAACACGAACGGTAATATACTATATAACTTAGCGGAGAGCCATAATGTAAACGTTATAGCTCCCGAAACACCAACCAGAATTCCGGCGCAATTAGGTCAGCAGCCGGACATTTTAGATGTAGCAATTATTAAGGACGTGAACTAAGCAATAGACTCTATAGTTACGCTTCACGAACTTGAGTCGGACCACCGTCCGGTCATTTTTAAGCTGGGCCGGCCAAATGGTGAGGTCACTCAGACCAAAACCATTGTGGACTAGGCGTACCCTCGGGGTCAAACTCGAGGCTACGAGCTCCCAGCACTTGGATGAAATCCCAGAGAGTATCGACTCGCCAGAGGTAGCCTGTCGAGCGATAAAATCATTCTCAAGTCATCTCAAAACAGTCGTCGGAGAATCCTCCCGGACGGTTGCGGTGTCGAGCGATCGACGCTGTAATCTACCGGCGGACCTCCGACGCCTGATTAGAGAAAAGAACCGTGCGGCCAAAGCGCACGACAGATATAGAACAGACGAGAATAGACTCAGACTGCGCCTCCTACAAAGGGAAGTTAAAGAGCGCTTATCTGAGTACACTAACGACAGTTGGGACACTATGCTTGGAGAAATCGAGCCATCGCACACTGCCTACTGGCAGTTGGCACGATCTCTCAAAGCAGAGCCGGTCGCACCCATGCCGCCACTTATTAGATCGAACGACAACTCGCTTGCCTTCGACGACAGCGAAAAAGCCGAATGCCTCGCAGACAGTTTAGAGAGCCAATGCACTCCGTCTCTCGTGCCTGCGGATCCCGACCACCTGCAGCAGGTGGCCGCGGAACTCGAACGCAGGGCTGCCATACCACCAGTGGGCGAACCACTGACTCCAGTGACTCTCGACGAAGTCACGAAGATTGTTAAAAATCTTAAAAACCGATCCGCACCCGGCCTCGATGGCATAAACAACAGGGTGATCAAATGTCTAACTACGCCGCTATTGTGTCTGTTAGTTAGTATTTTCAACGCGCTCCTCTCCAGCTGCTCCTTCCCGGACGACTGGAAGGAAGCGGACGTTATAGGTATTCCGAAGCCTCACAAGCCGAGGAACATCCCAGCCAATTATCGCCCAATAAGTCTCCTCAATTCGGTGGCCAAGATTTATGAACGAAGTACTAATTCTTAGTCGACTAAAAGACTACGTCCTAACTAATAATATTCTACCAGACGAGCAGTTCGGCTTTCGCCCCGAACACTCGTGCACTCATCAAGTGCACCGCCTAACGGAGCACATATTAGAAAACTTCCACGACCGCCCTAAGCCAGTAGGCACAGGGGCCTTATTTTTCGATGTCGCAAAGGCATTTGACAAAGTCTGGCACGACGGCTTGTATTACAAGCTGTATCACACGAAAGTGCTGGACAGACTCGTGAACATCATACGAGCCTTCTTGTCCAATTGCCTATTCCGCTTCCGGGTAGAGGGAACGCGCTCCTCAAGCCGCCCTCTCCGTGCGGGGGTCCCTCAGGGCTCCTGCCTCTCCCCACTCCTGTTCTCGCTATACACTAGCGATATACCTAAAGACCCTAAAGTCAATCTTGCGCTTTTCGCAGATGACACGGCCCTGTATTATTCCGATAAGCACAAGGGCCGCATAACGATTCAGCTCCAAGCCGCAGCCGATCGCCTAGGCGAATGGTTCCGGAAATGGAGAATAGAGGTAAACCCCGAGAAAAGTGTAGCGATATACTTCTCGAGGGGCACGCCTAAGCCAGCTAGACGTTACCACACAATCGGCAATAATCAACTAGGCTCGATCACCCTGTTCGGACGCCCTATTCCCTGGGAAAAGAGCGTCAAATACCTCGGGGTCACGTTAGACGCAGCGATGTCGTTCGCTGAACATATAAAGAACGTGCGTAACAAGCCGCCTATATCCGTTAACTTGCTCTTCAAGCAAAATATGCTTAAGACACAAACTTCGCCTCTACAAGACATGCATTAGACCCGTAATGGCCTATGCATGCGTCGCGTTCGCACACGCGACGGGCAACCATATAAAGAAATTGCAGACGGTGCAAAATAGATTCTTGCGAAGTGCCACCGGAGCCGGCTGGTACCAACGCAATGTCGACCTTCACAGCGACTGTGAAATGCCCGTACTCTCTGAACACTTCAGAGAAGTATCACGGCGGTTTTTCGATAAAGCCGCGGTTCATCCAAACCCGCTGATGGTTAAAGCAGCGAATTATCGATCCGACAAAAACGCGACCGAACGCAAACGTCGCCCGCGAAATGTGCTAGGCGACACGGACGTCTCAGCACTCCCTGACCACGATACGGTCAGCCACGATCCGAACAACACTGTACACACAGTTAATAGTTTTAACATCACACACACAACGTCGCGCGACCGCCGTAGAGAGCGGCGCGCAGCTATCGTTAATAACACCGCGTACACTAGATACACCCGTGTTCCAGGGCGGTTCTCACCGCCCAGAGTTACCGACACACAAGTCGACAGTCCGAACGGAGGCCCGCAGTCTCCCTCGGACGGTCATTAGATAATAATTTTATGGAGATATTCACAGTAGCGCAAGCACGCTAGCGAACGCAACGGTCCGAATTTAGATGTTTAGTAGGAGTTTATATTTATGTATTTATGTTTGGGTCAAACCAAACCTGGCACGCGGGCCCCGGGCCCGCGAGCACAGCATCCGATGAAGCTGTGAAAGCCAAAAGGCCAACAGCGATTACTTCACCGAAAACAAGTCAATAAAGAAGTCTTCAAAAATAAATAAAGAACTGACTTATCATCTGTTTTCAGATGATGAAGAAAGGTATGTTATGTTTCTTTCATTTACAGTACTTCAAATTCATCTTTATCTCTATATGTGTGATCAAGTGACATTTTTTTTTTTGAAATGTATTGATGTGGAATCTCTTGTGCAGCAACTAAACTAATTTTTAGCTGTCGCTTTTATTAAAAATGAATACAAGAAAGAGATGGAAAGAATTTCGAACCCTTCAAATTATTAATTTTAGGTGATGCATTTAAAAGTAAATTGTGAGCTCTTAAATTTTAGAAAACTTTATTCACGATGAGAAGAAAGCGTTACAATTATTGAAAGCTTATATCTAGACACTTTGGTATGCAGCCCCTTTCATGTTGGTACTCAAATTTCTTAATTTGATGGTCATAATGTGTCCAAATCTTTTCAAAGCTAATATATCTCTGACACTTTAGGTCTCCTCTAAATACCATTTACCTTATTCAGCGAATAATTTTCACTTTAAATGTATTTTTACATTTTACTTTTGTTATTATTGTTTATAATAAAATAACAATGTTAATGGCGATGTCAATCTAAAAATAATTAATTAATTGACAGATATTGTTTACTTGCGACAGCCTTTGCCTCCATGTACTATCGCACCACTGTCTAGACGTTGTCGGCATTTACCAAGATGTTAAAGGCGTCGGCCTACTGTAAGTCTTTTTACTGTGGCCGTGTGGTGTTGTAAACGAATAATGCCATCTCGTTCAGTTTGAGTCGTAAAAACAACGTTATGATACAAAAATCGTCACTAACGAACAACTTAAGACCAGACTGATGAACAACAGTGTTCAAGATGCGAGGTGTCGGATTCGACCATCCGCTTGCCAAATATGGCGATTAAAAAAACGTTCAGCAGTAATTAAAAACTGATGATGACTTCTACATTGTACCGAGGGATCAACTTTGTTTGCATTTTTGACAGTATGTATGTAACACCGAAGTTCGCTCGTCATCATGAAACATCAGTTCTTAAATCCTATAAGATCTGTAGCTTCAGTGTCTTTCACTTAAACACAGTAATGGTTCCACACTGCTGCTTCACGACAGAATAACTAGCATAGCTGTGGTACCTACTTAGACAGATTCCTGCAAAGGAATAATATTGCCAGTAACCTACAATATTGTTATGAATAGCTAGTACGGCTGTGGTATCGTGGCTCAGTGACGAGTGTAATAAATAAACTAATTTTATTTATTCACTTTACAGTTTTTTGTCTCTTCAGCTAATTCGTGGGAATGTATACTTTTAATGATATTAGTAAAACGTCTGGAAACACTGTTCATTTTGTAAAAACAAGCATTTCGGGCAATATATAACTTGGGCCCTCGCGAGTCGCTACGAGAACTATTCTATTAGGATACTAAATTTGACACTTCCGTCTTTGAATATTTATGAAAATATAATGTACGTATGGAAACACATGTATTTATTTAATAAAAAAGTGACTGTATCCTGTAAAACGGGCCGAGGTGACGCGCTAGAGGTTCATGTGTTCAGGTTGGCCAAAACTAGAAAATCTTTTCTTAGTAGGTCCATGAAATTTAATGATAAAAATCCTAAAAGTATGACTCAAAAAACTGACACAGAATTAAATAAACTTGTCAAGAAAACATTATTGGAAAAAGCGTATTATAAAGTAGATCATTACATAGAGGACATAGATGTGTGGAAATAACTCTGCACTTGTAAACCCCCTGGCTACTAAATTTATGATGTAACTTATAAATGACATGTAATATGGCATTGAAAAAAGAAAGACTTCAGACATTCTTGACGGTCCTTCTCTGAGAAGGTCTTATTTTTTGAACCGGTGTAGATTTTGACATTCCTATGAGATTTATACAAGCCTAAACTGAATAAAGAAATTTTGACTTAGACGTAAATTGACACACAGTTTTCATAAAATAATTAAGATATATTACAAAATTTAATGACGTAATAGTAATTTAGCTAATTGTGTTTCGTAATTATAGAAAAAAAATGTATTAATAACTTTAAACATAGTGCTTGTTGAAGGACATCTTAGAGGATAATATTTGCTTGTGAATTCAAAATAAATCTTCAGTTTATATTTTTCTTTCATGCTTAATTAAGCTCATTAGTTAGACTTACGACTTATTTTTAATTTCAAAGAGGATATCTAAAGAAATTTACCTTATTAAGAAACGGTAAATGTACAAAAGACGTGTGACGAAAAACTAATTTTAAATGTATTACGTCGAAGAATAAAGAATTTTCATTTCATTGAAATGTGAAACCTTGAGGCGTGGATCTTTTCTTGAGTGGAACTGGGTTACATATATAAACGTAAAAGGTAACAATACCCAAAAAGTCAGTAGAATCTTATATTGGGTATTGTATTGTAAGATGGTAACAGCTCTTCTCCGAATCCTGAAAGAAAAAATTCTCTCTGTTCCTCTGTCGGTGTGTTACCTTTTTATAGTTTAGCCGATCTTGACGGAATTCGGCACAGAGATAGCTAGCATCCTGGAGAGGGGGATAGGGATAGGACTTTTTATCCCGGAAAATCAAACAGTTCCCACGAGACATTTAAAAAATCTTTATCCACGCGGACGAAGTCGCGCCCATCAGCCAGTTCTACTGTAATAATCTTCATTCCAGATATTAGTTACCGGTTATCGCTGACGGTTAAAGGAGCAGTTCGCTAGAAATTCACTATTTGCCCTTTTACGCCATATCGAAATAAGTAAAAACCATCAGTTTTGTATTTTCAACTATAACAAATTTCTGTGTCAACTAGAATATTTCTGTGTGACACCACACTGCGCCCGTCATCTTGAGACATCACTCCTTAAGTCTCAAATGCCCAGTGATTACGCTAGCTCATAGTGCTCTTCAAACCGAAGCTCAGTAATGCTTGCACACTACTGCTTCACGGCAGAACCTACCTAGACTGATTACTGCATAGGAATCCTACCACCAGTACAACACGTGTTGCATTTAGATTTTGTTGCTGAATTTAAAAATAAAATTTATTAACTGTTTAAAATATAAGAAACAAACACTTTTTTATTTGAAGAAATAATCCATAAACTACTGAGACGTCTCTTTCGTTATTTTAAAGAGAAATTAATGCAAATTGTCATGCATTGCCTAGTCCATAAATCACTGGGGCAAAAGGGCCAATCCTTTGTCTCTCTAATAGACATACTTTACATAAATTTGTCTTTCGATAGAAACCGGGCATGATGAATGCTTTCGATGAGGTATGACTGTATGAAGGTATAAGGACAACAGGTCTGTGAGAAGATGCTGAAGGGGTCGGCGTCGTCTTCCAGTTTTCCCCCAGTACGAAAGTCGAACTTAGCTTTTTGGTATTGTTCAAACATTGGCTCCCGCTGGGTTTCAAAGCCAGGACCCATAGAAGAAAGTGACGAGACGAGGAAAACGTTCACCTGATGGTAAGTGCAACGTCTGCTCATAATAAATGCTATGTCACCGAGATCATTTCATTTAATAAAGGTGTGTTTACAGCATAATTTCTCATAATATTTTGCTATGGGGAAATGCGATTGACGTAAAAATAATTTTAGTTTTGCAAAGGAGTCATAAGAGCTATTTAGAATCTTGGCTCTAGAGCGTCTCTCAGAGATAACTTTATAGAACGTATGAACGTAATATCTTAACCGTGGCCTCTCAATGTATATATGAAAACGTTATTTTTTTATTGTATAAAGTGACGAAACGAACAAAACGTTCACCTGATGGTAACTGCAACGTTTGCCCACAACAAATGCTGTGTCACCCAGAATATTTCTGTTTGACACCGCACTGCGCCCGTCACCCTGAGACATCAGTTCTAAGTCTCAAATGCCCAGTGATTACGCTAGCTTACAGTGCCCTTCAAACCGAAACACAGCAATGCTTGCACTGGCCCTGGGGTGGTATAATAAAATAAAATTATATTCATAATGCAAATACCAGGAACAAGCACAAATTTACAATGCCAGTTACTCGACTTCACAGAGTCAGTAACTTTTTCATGGGGCAAAATATACGTTTTTCAAAACAAAATGCCAGAAAGTGCAAAAGCTTTTCAATCAGAAAGTTCAATTTTTTTATTAAACAAAGACTTTAAGAGGTGTTATTATAACATTAAAGAATACATGGACGATAATAACCCCTTGGAATGAATTTATGATATTTCTACAGGTTTATATTTATGATTTTGTTTTTGTATATTGAATTGTAATTGATTTTTTAGTTGGTTTAGGTAACATTAATCATCATCATCATCATTTCAGCCTTTCACTTGTCCACTACTGAACATAGGCCTCCCCCATAAAATGCCACCAAAGTTTGTTGCTCTCATTTTGGGGGGTTTTGCCATAGTTGCCACTGCTTGGAAGGCGGGTTGGCAACCGCAGTCTATTTATTCAAATATTCCAGGAAGATGCTGCTGCCCATCTCCTGGTTTTCGTTTTCCGTCTGTCGTCCATTACGACACCCACAGGATGAGATGGGGTGGTAGATTTTCTTAAGCCGCTACAAAATCATATCAGACAACGCAAAAATTCTTCTATTGTTACAAAATGTATGTTCAAATTTCTAGACGAATAGATAAAATTATAATTAAGGGATACCTCTTAATAAAATGTTTTTACTGTTCAGACTATTTGAAATACAATTCTATAAAAATTACTTTCATTTATTAATGGTTCTTTTCAGATCCACCAACGATGGCGAGCGAGGACTGTTGCGTCAGCAGATTTTTCTATGAAGAAGAAATCAAAATGAATGCCACAAGTCCGCATAAAATCTTAACATCTACATTAGCAACGAACCTCGATTCCTCCCAAGATCTCAGTCAGACATCAACAGACTCCGAATCAGACATGCTAAGCATGACTCAGTTAACGATAGAGGAGCCGGATCCATTGAACATACAGCCATTTTTTAATATGACATTTCGGGAAATGCCCTCGTCGCCGCATCACGTAATTGAGGAAGAATTTTGCCAAAACCCCTGGGCGATGTTAATAGCAACGATTTTTTTGACAAAAACATCAGGGCAGAACTGCCAGGCGCTACATAAAAAGTTTTTTTGGTGAATATCAGACTCCGTATGACGTCCTAAGTGATAGACCAACTTCCTTAGAAAGATTTTTCGAAAATCTGGGACTTAGAAAACGGGGGTATATGATTTGGAAATTGAGCTACCAGTTCGTTTCATCCAAGTGGCGGAGAGCTAGTGATCTCTGTGGTATAGGAAAGTATGGTGAAGACGCGTACAGAATTTTCTGTTTGGGTCATACAGATGTGGATCCTGGAGACAGATATTTAAAGCTCTATTTGGATTGGCTAAGAGAACATACAGAGTTCTTTAAAGATAATGGTATCGTGGATAGTGAATACGTTGTTGAAGATCCTGTTCGGAAGTATTATAGAATAACGCTTAGAGACCGTGATAATAGCTTTTAAACAACACCAATTTGCAAATTTGTAATCGATGGTAAATCTATATGGACAATTTCTTACACAATAGAAGTCAATTTCAGCGTATGTATAATCCTGCGTACCAAAATGGCGGCAAACGTTTCGCCACCCGTTCCCTTCTCGTTTCCCGTAAGGGCGAAAAGTGGCCTACGGATATGGTGTCTGTCTAACCCTCACCCGGTTTTAACTATTATTTGAAAATCTTTTATAAGCATATTACGTTAATATTATCATATCATGTGATTAAAGTAAGCTGTCTGTGGTATTAAAACTATAATATAAATATAAATTATTACTGCGTAAGTTTAATTAAAAGTACATCCGTTTTTGTACAGCAAGTAATAGATTACTCTTTATGTATAACCTACATACATACTCAAAATTTAATTACCCACATAGTTTTATTGAATATCGTAACATTTATATAGTTAATCTACATATTTATAAATGAAGAGAAAGAATAAGCGAGGAATCTAAAATTTATACGCGGAGGGATCAAAAAGTAGTGAGAACGACATACTCCTTGGTAAGAAAAAAAATAATACTGACAGGCGTAGCTCAGATACATATTTGTAATGTTAATAAAGAAAAAATCTTCGATTTTCTTTTGTTTTTTCTGAATGTAGTCATTTGTTTGCTTCGTGTCGGAATGTGTTCTCGAAAATGGAGAAAAACGAAGTGCAAGCCATTATTAAATACCTCTGTTTAAAAAAGTTAACGACGCAAGAGATTCATTGCGATTCGGAGGCAACATTACGAGAGTCTGCGCCGCCGTATATAATATAATAATATGTGTTACAAATACGCTTATTCTCCATACAAACTATAACTATACCAAATCTCACACTCCGTGCACGAAATATACTGAAAAAGAGATAGAAAGATATCTCTTCACTTATTATTATACAGAGAAGAATTGTGTATAGTGTAATCACCGGATCGCTGTATAAAATCCGTCTAGGTAGTAATTTTTTTTTAATTTCTTTGGACCACCTGGATGACTAACATTACACCATTTTGCGCTTTGCCAGAAATTGTATCCGATGCACAAAAACTTTGTGAAATCAGCTGCCGCCAGCAGTTTTTTAGGATCGATACGGCTTAGAGACCTACTCCTCTCAAAGACTTTAAGAACCTACTTCTCTCGAAGGTCGGCAACGCACCCGGAATCCCTTCCGTATTGCGTATGTTCATGGGCGGCGGTGATCACTTAGCATCAAGTGAGCCGCTTGCCCGTTTGCTCCCTATCCTATAAAAAAGATCCCACCGCACCTTGTTTCAAAGACATTTCAAAATTATTTGATATCATTATTTTTTCTTTTTTGTATTAAAGTGCAATAACCCGCAAACGCACCCAAATCATTGAATTCCAACTCTTGCAGGACTAAAAATTTTTGTTTATTATTTTTAGCTGTATAATATTTAAGCTAAATTTCATATTAAGTAGAAATTTATAATTACTACGTCATGTCTACTACTTAAATTTAATTACTTGTTTTACAAAATATGTTTTATAACACAGATTCAACACTGTTTTAGAAATACAAAGTTGCATTTTTTTGTGTCTTTATTTAGCCTTATTCTCATATCGGCTAGGTTTCCGGCAGAGTAGAATAGCACCTACCTCTTTCCTACCGAGGTGTCGCAAGAGGCGACTTAGGTATTGTACGGCCAGCCTTTGTTCGTGCAGATTAAAGCCATGATATGCAATGCTGTACTGTTACTATATATACTATATATACTATACTGCTCGTGGGAATGCAACGAGAACAAGAGAGTCAGAGTTTATTTTTTTGACTCATACCAAAATGGCGCCCCGTCACTTCTCGTTCGCGCAGACAAAAAGTGGACTACATGTGTAGTCTCTACTTACCCCTTATATTCGAAAAAAGCGTAACTATATGTCTGTATGTATGTTTATTTGGTTAACTCTATCATTAAGTCGATGAAGCTCTTAACAGACCTACTCTTACGTAATTCAATATTCTGCCTAAAAGCAGTTCTTGTAATTAGAAACACATTACAATAAAAAAAATACGTACAAACAAGCCCAGGAGCACTTATTCTAACCTATCCGCGCTTGATGTACGCTCATTCTGTAAGATCCAAGGTAGGCGAAGATTTATTTTCAGAGAACAATCGCAAAAAGCAATAAGTAATTTTTTATTGGATAAAGTGACGATACGAGCAGAACATTCACCTGATGGTAAGTGCAACGACAGCCCATAACAAATACTGTGTCACGTAGAACACCTTTGTGTTCTGGACACCACACTGCGCCCGTCACCCATAGACATCAGTTCTTAAATCTCATATGCCCAGTGATTACACTAGCTCTCAGTGACCTTCAGGCTGAAACACAGTAATTTTGGTTTTGCCACAAACGTCCGCTCGTATTTAAATAAAAAAATTATGATAACGACGGAAAACTAAAAGTCAAAAACAATCATTGTATAAAATAAACAGAAAATGTGCACGATGACTTTACTGGTGGTAGGATTCCAACAAGTGATGCAATATGTCAAGAGAGATTGACATAGTGCAAAATATACACATTTTAGAGTTTTCATGCATGTCACATATCGCAGATTTTTCGTGATAGTACTGGTGGTAGGAATCCTTCTAAGTAGGTACCACCCCAGGGTCAGTTATTCTACCCTGAAGCAGTAGTGTGCAAACATAACTGTGTTTCGGTTTGAAGGGCACTGTCAGCTAGCGTAATGCATATGAGAATTAAGAACTTATGTCTCAGGGTGATTAACACAGTGTGGTGTCCACACAAAAATTTTCTGGTTGACACAGCATTTATGTTTTCAGACTTTTATTCTATTTTTATAGCGGCAACGCCATCTAGCAGTATTCTATAAAATTAACATGATGGTAGGTATATCAGTGTATACCAACTTTGATATTTAAAAATGTTACATTAAAGCAGTATCAAATAATAACAATTTCAGACTAGGGTCCTAAAATAAGAAAGTAAGTATAATTAGGGTATAAAGGTTCTGTCTATTGAATTATAGCCAATTCTCATTCCACAGATAACTATTTATTTTTATCTTTTTGGCGTGTATATCAGGCGCCAACCAATTTATTACACCATCGGTGTAACTAATTGCTGTTTCTTTGTACTGTAAACCGATACGTGTAGTCTTTCAGAAGCTATTTTATTCCGTCATCCGCGGCAGCGTTACACCCGAAGCATGGAGCAGACGCGTGGTTGTCCTGTTCCTTATCGAGGAAGATAAAGTCCTCTTGATTTATGTTCTGTTTTCTGGAGTCATTACGAATCGTCTCGCAAGCAGACTTAATGACTTCCAGCCTCCCGAACAAGCCAATAATAATTTATTTGTCGTAATTATTTTAAACTAAAATATTTCATATAGATATAATATAACCTATTGTTACTTTCTCATCATTAAACGTCATACATGCCGTACTTACCGTACCGTATTAAAATTGTCGCCTTCGCCATCTAGTGAGCAATAGTGAGCAATTAGGATAAAGATTTATCTGAGAATGCTATATTAAAAGCTAAGAATAAAATATACAAGATAAAAAAATATGTTTAAGAAACGAAAAAGTTAATGTTCCCGATATAAATAAGTAAACAACGTTAAAAAAAAATTAGTTCATATCAGATAGGTACAACCAAGTTTATTTAAGCTGGTCTGTTGTAAAACTGATGTAAAGTTAAGAATAATATTCAATTTTCATTATGATCGTTGTATGACTGGAACTGTATTATTATCGTTATTATCAACCGCTAATTTACTGATTAACTAATTACACATTTAAACTTTCATTGCATTTAATGGTATTTTTTTAAAACCCTCAAGCTTATTACAAAAAGTTAAAAGATGATATTGAAATAAAAAATGATATGAAGCAATTCTTATTTGTATTTTATCCCCCCTGTGAACACTACCTTAGCTTAACGTTTTGGTAAAACATTTTTTTTTAATAGTGACTTCGACGCCGCAGATCCTGGGTTCAGCCGGAGTCAACATACATACTACTTCCCAGGGCTAGCATAATGTATTTTCATAAAAATTGTTTAAGAAAAATCACTGAATTTAATCAGTGAGGGCATTTGCGTCATAGTTTTTCAAAAGCTACATTTGGTTGCCTATAATTGATACTCTTAATTAAATTAATACAATTTTGATAGTTGTAACCGATTAAGAATATTGTTGCCTTTTAAATCCTTCTATAATGAACAGCATAAAATTCTTACGTATTGAAATAAAAATGTTTTTATTATTCAGTGGTTAGACGGACTTCCCCGAGAATTTGGGCCAATACGTCTTGCATCAAGTTTTCCTAGAATGGGACAATTATTTCAAAGGGAGAAAAGTTTTAAACAATTAAATGCTAATTTTAATCACATTTGGTGTGTTATATCATGAATAAAACGTTAAAATCTTATTTTATCATTAAAAATACTCTTTAGGATCCAGCATATTTTTAATAAGAAATGATAAACATTTTTAAAAGTTTTAAAAATATTTTATTGATTGAAAACTGTTAGTACTAAATTAATGATAGCGTCAGTTTTTGTTTTCAGTTACATATGGAGTTCCTTAAACTTGTTTATGTATTTAATTTTAAAATAGTTTGAATTAACACGTTGCCGTTTAAAGGTGAAGTCAATCAATGTAGTAAAACTATATCGATAAGGGACACGCGCTGAGCTACGTATCAAAAGATAACTGGTTGTCCAGTTGTTGTGTGCTCTTTGGAGCAAAATTTTTAGGTTTAGGTATGTCAATACAATCTCAAAATTATAGCGCCTATAAGTATGAAAAATGTAAATAATTATTGTTTCCCAATACTTAAATGAAATATATATAATAATAAATTTGAATTCGCACGATGTTATTATTTGTTCTTTGTTATAGAAGTATATTATTACCCAATTTAAAATATTAGTATTTAGTATAATAGTATTAGTATTATTAGTATTTTATTATAGTACTATTAGTGTCACCACTGTGCCAAAAACTTGTGGTCGGTGTCGGAGTTTATTACAGAATACGGAGGCTTATGTCACAGTAGAAAGACAACCAGTAGGCGAACGCTTTTTATCTCTAGTTAAATGCCCACAAACGAGGTTTAGACATTGTCGCGACCGTGCATGGAGTCAAGGTTTGTCACAAATAAAAACTATCTATTTATTTATGTATTTATTTCTGATTAGCATCGCCATTTACATTATTATTAAAAACAATAATGTATTTTAATAATTTAATAATTCTTTTTTTTTACTTTAGTGTAAATAAAGTAAAATTTTCTCGGGAAGCCCATATGAAGAAAGCTTCGAAAGAAGCGCTTTGTGCCATACCCGATCAAAGGCTTTCGCTATGTTCAAACTAACTGCCAGGGCCTCCCCCTTGCTCTCTTGCCTCTGCCCATCGACGAGTGAGGTACACTAGAAGATCACCAGCTGAGCGACCCCGACGGAAGCCGTACTAGCGGTCACTAATCAACTGGTGCTTCTCTAAGTACCTCAGGAGCTGGCAGTTTATAATGGATTCCATTATTTTTGAGAACAAGGAGGTGATGGCGATCGGTCTGTAGTTAGGACGGATCTGAGCGGTCGCCTTTCTTAGGGATCTGGTGCACTGGTAAAGCTGTCTTCCATGCCTTCGGGACGACGCCTAGTGAGTAGGAGTACCGGAAAAGACGCTTTAGAACCGGTGCCAACTCTGGAGCACACATACTCAACACAATAGGAGGGATTCTATCGGGCCCAGTCGACTTTTGGACGTCCAGGGAGAGGTGTGCTTTGCGCATGGAGGTCTAAAATAACCGGATGTCTGGCATATACGAGTAGCACTCACTCAGGATGGTTGGCAGTGAGTTCCCCAAGACGTAAAAAGATAACCTAGAAGATCGGCCTTCACTTTTGCGTCATGGGCGAGCGAGTTGTCCTCCCTGTGCAGATGGTAGTGATGGTTAACAGAAATTCCCATGGACAGCCTTGGCGAGGGACCAGAACGCACAGGAAGACGAAATACTTTCTCGCCAATTCTGCCAATCTGCTCAGACTTTTCCGCAGCAATGACTCTTTTGAAGGACCTGGAGGCAGAGTTGTACTTCTACTTAAAATTGCTAGATTTTGAATCCCGAGACGCCGATGCATTAACCCAGGCCTGGTAACACTGCTGCTTTTGGAGAGTAACACTGCGAAATACCATTCTGCAGGTGCCACCAAACCAAGGCATAGATCTACCACCGATGGGCACCACAGAAGATGGAACGAAGAATTCCATTCCCTGAAGCACCACATCGGCGACAGAATTGGCAACGACGTCGGGACTATCCAGCGAGAAGCAAACCTGCCCCCATGGGTAGGATGCAAAGAAATACCGCGTCCCTTCCCAATCCACCGACCTGTAATGCCACACACGGCGCAAAACGCGACCGCAATGGGATCACTATAGGCACTTTACTCCGGATTAGGCAGTGGTCCGAAGATCCCATAGGGGCATCGACGGAGACCACATAGCCGTCCGGATGAGAGGTCAGCAGAAGATCCAGCAGGGAAGGTGTATGATTCTTCACATCTGGAACCCGCGTTGGCGAAGTAACCAGTTGTGTCAGATCATATGCCAGGGACAAAGTCATAGACAGATCGCCCCGCATGATAAGTGGTTCGAGATCGTAGCCATTCGGCGTGGTGGGCGTTGAAGTTGAACCACGATCTCTGCGGATGGGATCTGCTGTAGCACGGAATCTGCAGCCATTTGGATGTGGTGGTCGATGAATCGGTCAGTTTTGGTATTACCGCTGTGGGACCTATAGAGGCACCCATAGACGCGAGAGTGGTCGTCGCTGTCTATGCGTAGCCAAAGGGTGGACAGGTCCTTCAAGACTGCCGAGGCGTTGAGAACATATATCCTCTCTGACGTATACACAAACCCCAGCCCGTGGCACAAAGGAATGTTCCAGCTTGTACCCCGGGTAGGAAAGATAAGAGGTATCCGCCGGAGAGGATTCAAAAATCTGATATCTTGGTGTCTATATGACCTCCACGAAAATAAGAAGTTTGAGTACCAAAACAATGGGGCTGCCCCATAGTGTCGGACATATATGTTTTGAATTTTAACGCTATATGTTACTCATCGTGAATGCAACAAAGAGATAGCAAAAATTTATTAGCTCAAAATGTACTCAATTTCCAAACATTTTTAGACGTGACCTCGGACGTGCTGGTTAAAAAAACGGACAAGTACAACCATCACGTAAATAATTAATTTAGCAGGAGCGAAACTCTTACCATCTCTTTCATGTATTAATTTTTTATAAAAAATAATTTGTTTAAAATCAGTTTAGTTCCTGAACAAGAGAATCGACTCTAATAACTTTATAAAAAACTTACTTGATCACTAAACACATATATGAACAAAATTTGAATTATTGTAAATAAAATACCACTTGGAAACGGTTGATAACACAATTTTTAATTTTTTTTGGAAGACGATACATAATTTGTTTTAGCATACGTGATGTGTACCATATTCAGTTAATAATAATAATATTTAATATAATAATACTGAATGCACTTAAATAAATGGTTTATGATATCGACTATACGCGTTCTCATACTGCTGAGGCCAGTATGGGTCGCTACCTCACCTCGCACTTACCGCGCTATTGCTCTGTCCAGACGGCTTCGTCGCGTTTCCGTTTATGTTTAGAATAGGACCCGAGAGAGCCGGCTAAGATTAGCAAGTATAGCATTATGTCTTCTTATAACTTAAATAACGTTATCAAGAAAGTTGAAATGAAGTTAAATTATAAAATACAGCCTCACTAGCTATAATATCAAAGCATAATTTGGCCTTAATTTTCTTTCATAGTAAAATCACTGAAAATGGCCATATTAAAACATTAGATCATGGGGTTAAGAGGGCACCGATGAAAATAAGCCCAAACGGTAGTAACGGTAAAGCAGATGTAAGCAATAATACATTAGTAATAACCATAAAAAAAGTTTAATAAGTTCTAGTTTAGTAAACAAAACTACGTGAAGATGAACTAAAACTTAAAAAGTCGTTCTGGCGTTTTAAAGAATGTTGATAGCAAACTGTACAATTTTGGCACTAACTTATTATTCTACAATTTGTTTTGCTCGCATTTTCGAAGTCTTGTCTGGTGGTTTTATAATATTAATTTTAAAAAGCACCTTAAATCCGCCATACATTATTCGCAAGGACGCTCGCCATCTGCAAAAAACACGAAAAATTCAGTCTTCCATAATATACTATCTTATCTATGATGCAGTCATAAGAGTTAACAGGATCCCCAACCAACCAACAGGATAGTGTGCCAGCTACTTTGTAAATGAATGAATCCGTGATAAGCAAGGTCATTGTCGCAGTATTAAGGAGCAAGTGTGGACCCGATGATTAAGAATAGACATTCTTTATTCGTTTTTACATAAATATTATTTTTATGCCGTACAAAGTAATATTAAACGTGTAAGGTCAAATCACAATAATTTAACATTAGATACAACTCAATTTAAATAAATGTGTTAATATTATTAACTTCCTATACAAACACAGCTGTAATTTATATATTTGGCAATAACTAGGAGTGGCAATATAGGGGCTGGACTACCCAGAAAAGCTATAGTCGATGAAGCCGAACCGAATGTAGGCGATAAAATAATTTCTAATCCAAGTGTTGAGCCATATTTCGGCCATCGATTTTGTAAGTATGTTTGTAAGAATTATTTAATTGCATACCCTAGAATTTTGGATTGGTAACCCAACATCCTGGGGTGGGCACCAGACAAGTCTGTAGTGGGCACGGCCCACCTGGCTCCCTCTATATACGGCAATGTCGGCAATAATTGATTTACTATTGTAATGCATTCAAGTTATATTTAAGTTATTCAATATATATATAAAAATCTTTATTTTTAGTTTAATGTAATTAAGCAATGTGATGGCGGTATCAAGTAAAACAAACAAACACACACACACACACACACACACACACACACACATATATATATAAATTTATATATATATAAATATATGTATGTGTTGGCGGCTGTTAAAAGAATACTACCACTCCATCTCATCAAATGGTAAAAGGCGAGTAAGGAATTAAACTGCACTGTGCACCCAACAGCGCATGGTGGCGATGGGCTCACCACCTATCACACCAAGTGCAGTATATTGTTTTGGTGAAACGTGGATTGTGGCAGTCATATGTTTTTGCATGTGAGTGCCCAGTCTCTGACTACTCCTTATGGGATACAGTCGTGATCTTATGTATGTATGTATGTATGTAGGGTACCTTTATTTTACTTATTTTTAAGTTTTATTTATTGCCGCGGCAGGGTAATATGTCTTAGGTTTATGTAGTTTGTTTGATGTTCGAGACTCTAAAGCCAGTAAAGCCAAAGATCTTCAATTAATAATACCGTATATAGTTTTTATTCCACCCACCTATCACCCTCTAACTTTTCTGGGAAGGAGAGTACAATCACACCTGTATATACAGGGTCATTCGTAATGTCCTATACATCCCGGCAGGCTGGGCTGAGAGACGATGAGTATATGCCCCAAAAATATAATGAGCCTCGTAGCGTTATACCTGTAGGAGATATGTCGACTTAACGAATTTGCATAAAACTCACCTGAATAAGTTATGAAAATTTATCAAACACGCTGTATATATATAATTATATTAAGCTTTGCTATATTAAGAATTCGAGAGAAATTCTTTAAAAATTTTCACTGAGATTTCATCATCAGATCCTGACTTGCAAGAAATGTGACCACGTCGTGTAAAAATATACATATAGAAGAACATAGAACCTCCTTCTTTTTAGATGTCGGTTAAAAATGGGGTTTCGTATGAAATAGGCTTAATAAGCCCCAAGAACAAAATATTCTAAAGAAATATGTTACAACAAATGCCGAAGTAAAAATGATATGACGACTTTCCTCCGTAACGGAGGGGAATTTAAGAGATGGAGATTATATGGAAAGAAACATATTTATTAATTTTATAGTACTTAGTTTATAAGCATAATGTAAAATATTAACAAATTGAAACATGTTTTCGGTTTTAATAAAATGAAATGTATTCAAACAGAATACCAATATTTTAAGAAAAAAGTAAAGCGTAACTTTTAATTTTTGTTATCTGTAGTTACGAAATCTATTCAAAGAAACGTATATTAATTTAAAAAACGAAAGTCAATATTTTTCTAGAACTGCTGTAGACGCCATTCATTATATTTCGCCCATTTCATGAGTCTAATATTGAGAACAGCATTTGAATTTAATTAACAAGAAATAATTTTATTTGATAATAAACCGTATTCAATATTATTGGTTATTACTTAAATAACATTTGTAACATTATTTCGTTTTCATGTCGTCAGGTTCTTCGGATATGTTCAATAATTAATTGAGACACATTATTGTAATCTTTTATTTCTCATTTCATTTTACCTGAAAACTAAAGGAATCATGGACTCATTTTGCAATCACGCAGCGGAAAAACAATAATTAAAGATATAACGAAGGAATACGGCTTTAAAGAAATAATAACATGTTCTACTAATATTTTTTTACTTTTTAGCAAGATTAAAAACCTTGTATTAATATATATTATTATTTTACTATTTTTCAACTCCTTTAACGTTATTTGCGATGTTTTAAGTGTTCCCGCACTTATATTTTATAAATAAACCAATAGGCCGCTCACAGCGTCGCCAACTTCAAGTAAGTAGCTGGAGTGATGGCTCGTTGCGATGTTGGCAGCAGTGTCGACTGTTGCAAATGGTGGATTGCGTTACTTTTTCTCGTGCTCCGTGTAAAATATTTACGTAAAATAGTGTTAATTTCGCGGTGCAGTGTTTCTGACTTACAGAAACATGTCGGAAACACTGCCGAACAACAAAAAACAAGTGCCAAGGCAACTGGTGAGTGTTTATTGTTAAATTTTTATGTATTTAGTCCCGGGTGACGCCATGGTGGCTTTATCTGGGATCACGTAAACATGAAATGGTGCATCGCTGCATCGTGTATCGATTTATGAAAGTTACGGGAATGTGATAGAAATTACGTCTGAAGCCATGGCATCAAGACGATGATCGCTTGTGAGGGTCATCGGACTTGATTTTTTTTGCGATCACGCCGCGAGCGAGTTCAAAACGCGGCGGCCGTATGCATTCGCGCATGCGAGGAGGTGTCAAAATCTATAATAGTTCCGGAGATCGCAGCATTGTAATATAGCGACGATGATAAAGAGCGCTCCGCTTAGCGGCGCGCGTCAAAGACGTCGATGTTGAAGCATACCTAGCGGGCATCTGGTAGGGACGAAGGCGTTTCCCTCCCGCGGGCTGGCGGAGGGCAGGCGGCCAGGGGCGTGCGCGCTGCGACCACACGTCGAGCATGACTCTAATCTACTTTATTATTTAACTAATATTCTGCCAAACAATTACTATCCGATTAAAAACCGACCGTCTAAAACATGTCACAATTCTGATGATAATTCGTGTTTTACCGTGCACACGACGACACTCTTTGTTTGTTGCAGGCAGTCGGCCTTATTAAAAGTTTTGTTGTTTCTTTATTTCAAGTTACTTT
Organism: Luehdorfia chinensis; assembly: GCA_019845155.1. Classification (NCBI taxonomy): domain Eukaryota; kingdom Metazoa; phylum Arthropoda; class Insecta; order Lepidoptera; family Papilionidae; genus Luehdorfia; species Luehdorfia chinensis. The sequence goes on along the minus strand of JAHVAK010000025.1, from coordinate 6,022,134 downwards.
ATCTTCTTACTCTATGATATTTCATTGGCCTTGAGGGTGAAAAAAATATGAAATGAAACAAAGTTTCTTGTAGAAAATATCAGAAAACAACATTAAAGAGTGTACTCTGTTTATTTTAATAGGTTAAGCAAATTAACTAATGTCATTTATCAAAAAATGACTTTACTAACTGTTGCCCATAGTAGTACCAAGTTGACATAGTCCATAAAAGTGAAAGGTTTAATGTAGTCTGATTCTGATACTTTTTATCTCTATTAACAATAAGCAGATTTATTTGTTGCCACTATTTAATATTGCTAACAGGTTATTAAATATGAAATGATTTAGACTATGTTTATAATTTATGAATGAAAATTCTTGCAAATTTTTAGTTGTTATTGAATATTTATCTATTTAGATACTAATTTAAAAAACAACATATATTTGTTTTTTTACATTGATTTTAAATTATGGTGGCTTTAGTGCTCTTGCAATTAGTGTATCTAATATGTATTAAACATAGTATTTCTGATCTAAGTTAAGTAATACAATATATTTAATTTATCAGCGAGAACGCAAACAACGTAAGCTGTACTCGGATGAGTGGGCACTTGGCGATGATGAGGCTGAAGGGGGACGTGGGTTTTCCCTTGCTGACAAGCTTGAAAGTGCCAGATTTGAACATACCGGTGCTGTGCTTGAGATGCATGGGACTGAACTTACCGTGTCATACCTGCAGAAGAATGGTTTCACTACTCCGCTGCTGTTCAAAGAAAAAATAGGTTTGGGATTGAGGTAAGAACATATTTTATATCAGAAATTAAAGTTTGGTCTCCACACAGTAAGCATCATTATGCAGTCCCTCGGGCTAACTTATGTGCATGTTTCCCTCAGCCCGTTATAACTGATTTCCAAGTTTATTTCAAGGAATTGTATGATTTGAGTTTTACTGTAGGGTGAAAGTTTTATTATTTATAAACAAAACTTTTATCTCCTGATATTATTACTTGTCATGAATATTGGTAAGAATAAATTTTTCTAATAGATTAATTATGTTGCTAATTAAGAAGATAATGGTATTCGTGTTCTAATTTTACGTGTGTCACCTTTACTTAATATTTTTTAAGTATTAAGTCAGTTAACTTACCTTGTACAAATGCCTATTTAATTGATATGCAAAGTTTTTGTTCACTATTTTGTGTCGAAATTTCTTGTTTCATTCCTCGTACACACGATTATTACGAAACACAATGATATTTGTAACATTTTTTGTTTTTGAACGAAATTATAATCGGTGGTTTGTCACAGAGTAGTGTTTAAGATTTAGGGCGGCATGTTTTCTTGAAAGGCACGTACAAGTTATCAGCACGGCGGGAAAACAATTGTTGATTTTAATTCCAATATTTCGGAATAACAATACCAAGAGCGAATTAATTAGATAAGTACGTACTATATTTGATGACGGAAGTTGATAAACAACAATTTAAGCAGTAGTTTAGCGGTCAGTATACCTTTCTGCCGAGTCGTTTATTCAGCGTTTGAATTTCAGTCAAAGGCAATATTTGTGCAACACACAAATTATAGGCTTTTCGACTAAATTGTGAATGTTCACGTGTTCTGTCACTACATCCGACCCTTCCACCGGACTTATCGCTCGAGTGTTAAATCGACTACGGGAAGGCGACGAATGAGTTGCTTTGTTTGCGTGAATACTTACACCGTAATAATAATTTTGTATCGAGAATGTTGAGGCCTGGGTCGAAAACGATCAGGTGGACTAGCTCCTCATAATAATTAATTGAAACTATTAGATATTGGGATGACGATTAATATTTTGTGTTTTGTTGATGTTACACATCTGTTATACTATATTGTATTGGTTCTTTTACATTTTAAAAACCCTAATGTTGTGGCCAGTTACTTACCTGCTATGTTATCGATATTTTTATCGAAATGCAAATAGTGTTCATCGGGTCGCCCGATTGTAGAATAAGACTTATTATTTTTTTTATTTGCGAATAAATTTATAACTTTGTTCGGAACAGGGATCATTTTATCAAGTGTTTTTAATTACAGAGAATTCAGTATTTTTATTTATTTAAGTAAAGTTCAAAACCAGTTCCATTTGATATTAAGGTGGTCATTTTGACCAAACGTACTCGATCAAGAATTCAGATTCAAGTGAGTTGGTACCCCTTCGAAATATACCTCGTCGCCAGCGATTGGGTCTCTGGTTCTTGTCAAACACCATACGAAAAGCACAAGTGTTATTCGTCGCTACTTTATGATGGTAATTTAGTGCGAGCGTGATCATTTCTGTAAGTTTATTGTTGTAGCCAGTATCATACTACTGCATGACTACTGGATAAAATGTTTTAACTACGAGAAATATTATGTCTTCTATCACAATTTCTGTCCTGTTATTTATTTAATGCTATGCTAGGTATTGAAAGTACAGAGATTATTTAAACAATTTATTCAATTACTTATCACTGACTGCACACATATTTTTTAACTATATTCAATATAGTGTGTAGTTTGTAAAATGGGATATATATCCCAAGCCAAGCTGCCTACCCCGTTTTTTTTTTAAATTAAACATAGCTGATATCTATCGGTAATAGTAATGCATAATATTTTTTAGAATCAAAGCAAGATTTTAGACATACCCTTATAAACACGTGTTGTACTTTTTTCGTTTTTTTAATTTTGAATTCTTAAGTTAATGAAGTTTGAATTATGAAGTCCTCGTCGTCGCGGCAGTGTCCGAATATCCTTGGGTAGAAAAGCGATTGCCATTTTCTTGGTAGGAGTTGCTTTATTGTATTGTAGTAGCCTATGTTATACAAACGAAAAGCTCATTGTATCGCAAATCCGCCTATAGCAACTTTATTTTTTGTTATTATCATTTTTATAATTTTTGTATCTCCGTATACGTGATTTCTTCTTAATGGAAGTTACAAGTCGTCGCCAATTTATTTAATTGTTTATTTTCGTATTTTCAATGTGTACTTTTTGTCTAATAGTTCAATTAATAAAAGCAATGGGTCTTAATTAATACAAGGTTTTTCTTGTATTATATGAAATTAATGTTTTTTTGGACGAAATTTTAAAGTTATTTGTTATAAGGCTTAATAAAATCACATAGATTAAAGCACAAAAGGAGAATTTATCACAAGTTAAAATAACAATGGTTTAACATACCCGTATTATAGGGGATGTTAGAAGGAAGATACTTATAAAGGAAGTATAGAAATTGTCGCTGTAGAAGAAAATACTGTTCGTGTCTCTTAAATAATATAAAAAAAAATCACATCCCAAAAAATTTATTACGACCAAAAATATTTTTTACGCTTCCAGGTTTGTGGATTTTTTAAAAGAAAATATTTTATATTATATTTTTTATTATATTAATATATTTATTAATTCTGTTGCGTAACGCTTTAATGTAACTTAACATAGTTTTTTTTATCTTTAAATACCTACCTCAATCATATCATAAATCTTGATACTGCTTAAATTAAGTTGCGATATTGTGGTTTAGAGGTTCCCAAAATTTTTTTCCCGTTTGGGCTGGCCGCCTAGAATATTTCCGCTTAGAATTTTCCCGAACTTGATTAATTTTAAACGTGTTTTACTGATGACAGTGTTCTTTTTACTTTGAAAACGTTTTGTAGAGTAGACGAAATACAAGTAAAAAGTTTTATTTGGAACGAAGCGAATTAGAAAGTAAGATATTTTAATAAAATTTAACAAATAATGCTTGTAACGGATGGGTGGACACAGATTGACCAGATAGTTCTTGCCATATTTGTCTTCAAATTAGTAATATTTTTTATTTGTAAATGTCTTCGACCAGTGTTTTACAATCATTCACTTTTATTTCACTTACTTTCTTCGTAGGATCGGCAATCGTCAAATAAACCCTTTGATTTGGTATGAAGATGGGAAGCTATTAAAAATCTTTTTGGGATAACTCTGCACTGCACTAGGTTTCCGCTTACGAGCAATTTTCTTATAATATCTGATTGTATAGATTGTTCAATTGATTATCCACTGTGCTATTTTGATAGTCACATTCGATATGGTTTTAAAGTCCGGGTGAAGATTATTCATCGTTATCTAAATGATGAGATGTTTGTCAACGGCGAGTTGAGAATCTGCCTCACAGATTCTAGAAGGATAACCAGATGGACTTTATTTATTTATTCTTTATTGGATTACCTTACAGGAAAGGTCACAAAGGGTTGGCTTACACACCAATAAATGCCTACCAGGCATTTATTGGTGTGATATTATGTGATAGGTTATTGGTTTGATGTTAGGCTAGGAAAAAGAATATAAAAAAAACAACGCGACACGCTACTAGTATCTGTACTAGATACATAATATGTAATGAAATAACATTAACGTAAATTAAATATAAATAATAGGTATTTAAAAATAAATCATACGAGAGTGTGTAAAATATATTTGTTTCTTATATTGACTTTTATTAAGTCCAGACTGTCATCTGTAACTACAAGTTACATACAGTCACGCCCTTTTCCCGTATAAGGGGTAGACAGCGGCTACTCACGTAGCCACGTTTCGCCCTCGCGGGAAACGATACGTGACGGGTGGCGAATCACGTCGGTCGCTATTCTGGTACGAGTCAAAAGATTCTTACTCTCCATTGCGTTCCCACGAGCAGCATTTAAGCATACATTGTTACATTAATTGTAAATCACCACCAACTTTAACATGCCTTATTGATGTTATGAACTTTAGAGCCATAACCTTTGAAAATATAGAAAATCAACAAAATTATAATAAAAGGGAAACCGATTTATCTTTGTAGATGACTACTTAAAATAATTCTATTTTGTTACTATGGGGTCTCAACAAATAACAAATAACTTTTTAAACATAAGCCTCACGACGAGTCGGCGTACTTCTGTCTGAAGGAAATCAATGAAAGTTCTCGTTATTTTCTTACAACTGCGCAAGTTGCCTTAAATTCAATGCGTTGCTATTCATATTTTTTAATGCGTTCATGGCGATTCATTCTGGATTTTAACCATTAAATGTCTAAGGATGACGAAGTGAACTGACTGGCGAAGTGAGCAAACATCCCGTGTATGCGTTTTGTTTTTAATGGCTTATTAAAGCGTGATAGCGCTCATACATCTAGCAATGTTTCAAATCTACTGTTGCTGATATTATTTATGATAAAGGGATCACTAATTGCATGAAATAATCTTTACTAACATTGAATATTCATTCGCCTTCAGTATCTGTTGTCAAAGTTCTCGCAAAGAGCAGTTCTTCATGGATTTCGTGATCCCATAGCTAACGTGTCAACAATAGTGCTTTATTACTGGGTAAAATTGACTCCATTTGAATAGGAAAACGTTCTGTTGCAGATAACTGCACAAGAAGGTTTCACAATCATGATGATCTTGAAACTCTGAAATGAACTTTTGAGTAATAATATGTAGATTTGTGCTGAACATTTTCATATGCTGACAAAAATCGGTTTTCACCCGATAATATAAGATGCTGTATTTGCTGATTAATATTGGAACATGCCCAGGTTTTTTAACTACTAATATCTGCCACGTCGAAAACTCTGTCTCACACACACGCGTGCACATATCTATACACACACACACACACATCAATTCAGAATGTATTTGTAAAATTTTATAAATCGAAAAATCTACTCAAGCCATGACCAGTGTATACGCAATTGTAGCATCAACAAAAATATGTAATAAGAGTTGTAATTACTTTTCTTAGGCATGAAAAAAGTTTTTCTTCGAATGTATTTTCAATCCACTTTTTTCCCAAGCATCAGAAAACAATTTGTCAATTGAACAGTGTGTCTCTATCACATCACATCCATACTTCCTTGCTAATATCAGAAACGCGAATGTAACCTATCTGCCCTTCTGCCTGTTTGTTACCTTTTCACGGGATAACCGCTGAACCGATCTTGACAAAATTTGGTACAGGGATATCTTGCATCCTATAAACGGAAATCCTGGAAAATCAAATAGTTCCTTCGGGATATTTTAAAAATCTATATCTACGCGGTCGAAGTCGCGGGCAGCTGCCGAATCAGAGGAGTCGTTGCAAAGCTTTGGTATAGTACAAATATTTTACTGCGAATACGCGCTTTGAGTAGTGCTTGCTGGTATGTAAACTTTTAAAAGTATTAGTAAGGCACTTGAACGTTGCGTACCAAAATGTTTAGAGGTATTTTAACTTTTCCGCGGTATACACTTAAAAAAGGAACACAATCGGTGTCGGTAATATAAGACAATCACGAAACGAATATTGATGATGTCCTGCATAAGTGGTTTCAACTTCCAACCTCCATTATGTATATCTCGTACATACCCAATATTTTTTCGCTGACACTGTCGTAGATTTACTACCATTTTTGATTAGACTACGTACCATTTTGGTAATCTAAGGAGCAGATTTTAGACGTAAGATGATTTCATATTTATAACTATCCTTATTGTATTAAATTTATTTTTAACTTAATAAGGCATTAAGAATTAATATGGTATTGTTTGTTCTAAAGTACACCACTAAGTAGTAGTAAATATTTATATTTTCTGAAATTTTACCTTATTACAACATATATTCTTGAGGTTGTTTATGTACTTTCTGTATTCAGTGCTATTGGTGGCCAAGTTTCAGTTGTTTCGTTACAAACAGAATTATTTGATTAGGGATCAACTTACCATTAACACTGATTCATATCTCTAAGTTGCATTTGAATTAAAAATACACTTTATAAATTACAAAAGCAATGAATGGAGTAGTGAGTAAATTTTTGTGCCAATTAGTCGAATCATCGTCCTTTTATCCTTTAATCACTCTTGTCTTATTGACTATATTCGTTCGATGTTTGGAACAAATGTTGTAAAAATGCTTCTCGCTTACTACTTGAAAATGACGCAACTGGATCGTTTTGTCAAAATGCAGCAACTTCACACCGATGTCACAGTGCTGCCAACATAAGTTTACGAATTTTTGATCAAGTATTTGTAATAGAAAACCGAGATCTACTAAGATATCCTGCGCATTTTCGAACAGTTAACAAAAGATGTCGCTGTAATCAAAGTCGGCGGTACTGGCAAGATCGTAGTTTATGTAAACTTTTTTATCATATCTGTTCTTTTCGTTAAACAAGCTACAAATGGCTTTTCCGCTCCGATATGATGAATTTAGTGCTAGGAATTTGTTAATCTTTATTTTATAAATAAAGTATAATAAAATTGTCATAAATAAATACATACAGACAGTCACGCCATTTTCAGATGTAAGGGAAGACAAGATCCGTAGCTTTTCGCCCCCACAGGAAACGAGTAGTGAGTGATGGCGGACATCAACGCAATAAAATAATATTTAATTTATTTATTTAATTCCAGAATAATTGTTTTCCTGTGAACTTTATTGTCCATCATGGGAACTATGTCACTGTTTTATGATTTTTGGTTTAATTTTAATTATAAAGCCAGTAGCATATGTATTCTATAGTTACAATACAATCTATAACGTTTATTTGAAAATGCTTCTTATTCAAAGATTCGTAGTAAGACTAAGAGTTAATCAAAAAATTGCTAATAGTTCACCCGTAACATATATGTAACTAAATAATCAAACGAATTATAGTTATAATAACATATAAACTGGAATTAAACAATTTTGACATATTCTCATCGGTTTTATTACCGGGAAAATAACGGAGAGGGAATTGTCGACGTATAGGGTAAAAGTCAGTGCTTTAAAATGCCTGGATAAACGAGACTGCACTCCCTACATTAGATAAAGTCTAACGTGAGGAATCATATACTAGTTATGCCCGCAACTTTTTTCGCGTAAACAAGATCCTTTTGATATGTATTTTCTCATCAAAAACGATGCCCTATATTAGAGCTTCGCCTGTATATATGCACAAACTTCCCGGAAATACCGGCTGTAGAGCGAGCATACATTGTTGATGGTAGTTACGTTTCGACCTGATTTACACTGACAGCTAGGGCATATGGCAGTTAAGAACTGATGTCTTATTGATGATCGCAGTGTGGTGCCACCCAGAAATGTTCTTGATGACACAGCATTTGTTATCACTTTTTCTATAAAATAAATTATTCCATATGAGTAACGAAATCCGCGATACTCTAAGCGAAGCACCCAATTCTGCAACTTCCAACAGAGACGGCATTTTGATGCGTAATTTTGTCGTTACTTCAGTCCCGTAAGGATTCATAATGTACTTTTTGTATTTTCTAAAGTAAACTAGGTTCATTCTGTTGCAATAGTTTACATAGCTGAACCGTAATTAGTTAACTGCCTATAACCGGCATATTTAGAATAGGTTTCCGGGCACGTCAACGTCGAGCGGAATAGCAATTTGTAGTTATGTTTTTATAGGAATTGAATTATTAAATAACCTCGGGCAGCTAAATAATTATTTGTTTCGTCTGTTACTTACTAGTGGTTCGTAATTCAGTAACTTTTTATATTATATTTAATGTATAGATCTGTAACACAGTCCATACTCATCTTATAAATGCGAAAGTAACTCCCTCTGTCTCCCTGTATGTTTGTTACCTTTTCACGGTTACAACCGCTGAACCGATCTTGGTGAAATTTCGCACGAAGATAGATATTTTTATCCCGGAAAATCAAACAGTTTCCACGGGATATTTCAAAAACCTAATGGTAAAAAACTTTAATGTCAATGTGAACTTTACAATGGAGCTTTATCTGAATGCTAAGTATAAATTATGAATCGTTGCCTCGTTTTAACACGTGTCGTGTTCTTGACTTCAGTGGTGTAAATTTCTTAGTGGTTAGTCGTGTTGTAGTGATGCATTGTATCTGGTGGCGGTTAAAGGCATTATCACATGATAATTGTACCTCTAATGCAACGTGTACCTATAACAGATGCTGTCACTCAGAACATTTCTGTGCGCCACCACACTGCGCTCATCACACATCAATCCTTAAGTCTCATATGCTCAGTGATTACACTTGCTATCAGTGCCCTTCAGGCCGAAACAGTAATATTTGCACACCACTGCTTAATGGCAGAATAACTGGCACAACGGTGGTACCTACCTTGAAGAATACCTGCATAGGAACGAAATTAACGAAATTATTCAAATCACGACTTTAAGTAATCTTAAAAACGTACCAAACTGGACGGCGACGTGGTTCGCCACCCGTCGCGTCGTCTAGTTTCCTGCAGGGGCGAAAAGTGAGCTACGGATGTGGTCTTTACCCTTCTGAAGCTGAAGAATGCGCTCATTTTGCCCAACATCACGTCAGCCGTGTCAAAACTACGTGGCACGATAGTTGATTTCATTAATAAAGCTACTTTATGTCGTGGGCATAACATAAAATTTGTGTGGATTAAATCGGAATTTGTGATGTCTGTTTTTATTTTTGTTTTGATCGATCGTGGACGCTTTTTGAAGTGAGTTTTGTATGGAACTGCGTATCTTGATTTTTTTATCATAACTAAAATCAATGCATAACTAAAATGATCGTCATTGAATGTTGAAATTTTGCCAAAAAGAATTCAATTTAAGGCGACATTTTAGTTTGTTATCGGTGGTGAATCATATCTTTGGTTCCTTTTTTTTTGTTGTATAAAGTGACGAAACGAGCAAAATGTTCACCTGATGGTAAGTGCAACGTCCGCCCACAACAAATGGTTTGTCACCCAGAATATTTCTGTGCGACACCACACTGCGCCGGTCACCCTGAGACATCAGTTCTTAAGTCTCAAATGCCCAGTGATTACGCTAGCTCACAGTGCCCTTCAAACTGAAACACAGTAATGCTTGCACACTACTGCTTCACGGCAGAATAATTGGCCCTGGGGTGGTAAAAAAAGCTGGAGATAGTCATTTAATAAAATGAACATATTTAATAATTTGTTTGCTAAACACACTTCCCTTTTCTTCATTAGTAAATTGCACCCGTGAGATGCCGTGGCGAGTACTATAATAAATTATAGAAAATGACTTGCGTAAAAATTTATTTTTAAAATAAATACTATATCTCATGTATCGTGGGTGCGTTTGTTAGACATATTACATCACAAACACCTAAAACCGGTACTATGAAAAAAAAAATTGTCCCATGCGGGAACCGACCTATGGCGCAAAAGACGATTGAGGATTTTAGGCCACTTATATAATACTACCTCCCCCCCTTCCCTTGGTGACACGTCGTGAGGTTTGAGGCTACCCCTCCTCCCACCATCACGTGTATTTTTTGTTACCTGTCTTGCATAATTCAATTAATTATTGGTAAAAAATATTTCACGTCAAATAACCCCCCCTCCCCTGTTCAAACCATACGTGATTAAAGGATGGCCACTTAGGCACTGCGTCAATCGAGCCGACAATAAAGATTCAAGATCAAAATATCTATTTGTTTTAATTTACTGTAAGTGTAAAGATACATCATTAACGGCGGAAAAGATAAATACGGAACACCAGTTACGACGCACGCACACGAACGTAAAAACTTTTTTACTAGCCTGGACTTGTATGTTACGTAACTGGAATTTACTAAGTTACAAACTCTTAATGGACTAGTGCTGAAAAGATTGTTTTATTTACATTTCCAAAGTTATACCGTTGCATTATAACTTTCAATAACCGCAGTGGTTAGTACAACCGCGTGGTTCAATTGACGACCGCCTGGCCTAGTGCAGAGTACCTATCTCCTACGCCACGGGTTCGAATCCGTACCGGAGCCAACATTTGTGTACAAATCGTTGTTTTTCGGTTTTGGTTATGTTGTAAATGCACCCACGATATAAGAATGACCTGAAAAAAAAAATTGACATTAGACGCGTTTTTTATCTATAAAATTGTTTTACGAACTTTAACGGCTTTCATTATGGAATAGTGACGCCCGAGACGATGGTGTGATCATGTCCTACTAGCCGATAGTCGACACCAGCTACCAACTACGCAGAAGATAGTATAGTGCCACAAGTGTACGTGCAAACGCAGGGAGTTCACTCGTTCTATCTAACCTACCCGCCCGATCTCATGCGGTAATATCGGAGGTAGGCTAGGATACAATGTCAAAAACACGAGGACAAACGCAACACAACTGCATCCTAACAAAAATAATTCATGGTTATACACAAAAATGTTTGCTCCGGTTGAGATTCGAACACAGGACACGCGGTGGAACGAATGTAAGGTACTCTGTCGACAAGACCACGCGGTCGACCGTTACGTAATTCGTCGTTTGTAGTTTTATTGTAAGACTAGCTGTGCCCCGCGGTTTCACCCGCGTAAAAAGCCGACCCCGATCGATTATAGGTATACATATATACTTCCCTATTTGAATCGAATTTTGGGGCTTTAATTTTTTTTGCGCGGAATCTTCTTTTTTTATTGTATAAAGTGACGAAACGAGCAAAACGGTTCACCTGATGTAAAGTGCAACGTCTACCCATAACAAATGCTATGTCACCCAGAACATTTCTGTGTGACACTACACTGCGCCCGTCACACTGAGACATCAGTTCTTGAGTCTCATATGCCCAGTGATTACGCTAGCTCACAGTGCCCTTCAAACAGTAATGCTTGCACACTACTGTCTCCACAAGCAGCACTTGTTCACATGAAGTGATATCGCACATCTTTCTTCTTCATTGTAGATAGTAGACGGTAGTTAATAGAATCAGGCGTTACTTTGCGGAAATATATTAATAATATAAATTTAATTTGCTAAGATCCGCATGCAAAATATAAAAGGGTGTATATTACCTGAAGAGCAGAGTTTATGAAATAAAATTTGCAGTGTCAAAGACACATAAATAATCAATCTACTTGCCAAACAATAAAGCGTTAATCATCCTGTAGCTTTTGCTGCCAGTTGAATCCAGGACTTTTTCATGGACATTCAGTAGAACGTCTATAACTTGTAGCTGTATTCAATATCTTTGATATTTTTTTTTGATACTTGCCTATTGGCTAGAGTATTCATTCACAGATCATTACAGATATCAATAAATACATGAGCATAAGAGACAAGAGAACAGCTCGGTAACTTTCTTTGACTGGTCTTAGTTAAGTTTGTTTTGAGTATGAAATAACCAAGGCGTGTAAATGTAAGATTTATTATTTTGTTTTTAAACTTTTAAAAAACATTTTCTTTGCCAAACGAGGTTTACCCATGTTATAAATAGGTTAATAACTGCACGTGACATGCTAAATATACATAATATTTAATAAAAACAACAACAGCAACAATGGATGAACATTTATTAAACTTAATGTTGTATAACGCCACTCTCATATCAACAAGTTGATATATCCGGGTTATATTCGCCATCTTTATAACGGTAGTAAAGATGGCGGATATAACCCGAACGTTGACAAAACGTCACATTTCAATGGAAAATTTTAGCACTAACTATACTCTGGCAGTTGTTGAAGTAACTGACCGAGCCGAGGCCGGCCCCCTTGGTCACTCTCGAGTCATCCATAAATAAAGGTTACGGTCACTCAGCGCTCTGCCACCTTTCAATCCGGCGAAGCTGTGAAAGTCATAAAAAAAAGGTGTCCATGACCGGTTCGCTTATCATGAAGCCACACTTGCTTTTTTGTCTTCTTCTAATAATGAAAATGACTCGGTCCTAGACACCCGGACACGGTGTATGTGATTCAAATGTACGTCATCATCTCCATACTCCATTATGAAAGAAAATACACATAAAAAAATCACAAGTCCATTGCAAACTCGAGACCTTAGAACTCGTGACGTATGTGGCAGCCATTGCCCTCTTAAACCTTCAACCACATATATAAAAGGATGTGGACGACCCGCCGCACGACGCCGCCGCAAGCAGAAGCCTTTGAGCGAGCGTGACGTATTTGACATACTTAAGACTACCGCACAAAGTCGATACTTACAGGAATATTGTAGAGCATACTTGTGAACTTTTTGATGACTATTTATTATGTTGTTCAAAAAAAAAGGGGCAAATAAAAATGATATTTAACTTCCAGTGCCTCGTAATACAGGGCAGTTAATAGTATAATTATTTGATATACATATATTTGTAAAATTCCTATACAATGGGATAACGGGAAAGTGGCACATCAATGATACGTGGAGCCGGACACCATACAAACGAAGAAAATATATAAAAAGCTTATATTAACTTGGTAATGATCAAAACGTATGTGAGCGTATACAAACAAAATGTCATTTAACTTTCATGTAATTTTAAAAGTAAATAACCATATGAAGATCTCTCATGTAGTTTATTAGTTTAAATATGATTTCTAAAATACTACGTCGCTAGTCAAAATAAGATTACTCCGCGTCGAAAAGCGCAGTAAAGGCGTAGATGCACGGGAAATATAGTTAAGTATATTTATACACTGACAGCTAGAACATAAGGTTTAAAGTGGATCGAATCGTAGGGTGCATTTTCAGTTAGCTTTGTAACTAATTAATGACTATTTTATCCTACCACCACTACCACCACTACCACCTTTCCAGCCTATACTAGTCCACTGCTGAATATAGGCCTCCGACATAGATTGCTACAAAAGTTGGTAGCTTTCATTTTGGGGTGATTTTGCCATAGTTGCCACGCTTGGAAGGCGAGTTGGATACTGCTGTTTACTGGTGGTAGGTTTCCTATGCAGGAATCCGTCTAGGTAGGTACCACCCCAGGGCCAGTTATTCTGCCGTGAAGCAGTAGTAACATTACTGTGTTTCGGTTTGAAGGACACTGAGAGCTAGCGTAATCATTGGACATATGAGACTAAAGAACTGATGCCTCAGGGCGACGGTCGCAGTGTGGTGTCACACAGTAAGTTTCTGGGTGAAACAGCATTTGTTATGGGCAGACGTTGCACTTACCATCAGGTGAACGCTTTGCTCGTTCCGTCACTTTTATCAAATAAAAAAAACCGCAGTTTATTTATTTAGATGTTCCAGGAAGATGCTGCTGCACATATCCTGGTTTTTATTTTCCCTCTGTCGACTTTTACGCCAGCAGCAGACAGCCAGAGATAAATTCCACATACACAACACAACCAGACCCGAAAACCAACAATTTTTGTTTACGCACAAATGATGGCTCCGGCTGGGATTCGAACCCAGGACCCGCAGCGTAGAAGTCAGGTACTCTGACCAATAGGCCAAGCGGTCGTCAATATTATTATCACCAGTCTTTTGTTACATAACGGAATACATAACGGATCTCAAAATAATATTCAGCTCCGTTATATATTCGATCCAGTATCGCAGTCTGTTTACACGATCAGTTAAGTAATTCATGTCATACTTTATTCATGTACTGCTGTTTTTTATAGGAGCCTAAGCTTTTGTATGATCAAAAATACAATATAAAATACAGTTTTAAGTGCAATCTTAACGTTTCGTACACACACTTGTGTGACACTTAATGCAAAGTAAAGTGAATCATTTTTTATCACTCATAATATGTGGAATAGAATGTTTATATTAAATAGTAAATGGATATGTAATAGGATTTTGAAAATAACTTTGCGATATAATCTTTAGAAAATAGTTTAGGATCGTTAATGCTTTATCACTTTTTTTTTAATTGAATGCTACAGAATATGTGAAAACGAACAAGATAATCACTTTCTGTATTAATGACGCCTTTTGTTAGTTTTTTCAAAGAAGTTTATGATGCACTTTTTGGGAATTTGTATTAAATATTAAGAAAAATATTGTAGCGGTAACGTCTGTCCCGTTAAGCATACTTATTTTGAAACGAATTATATTTTAATTAACGTTGAAAATTAGATGCGTAGGCGTATCAAGTGCTTCAGTTTATTTTATGTGTTTCAAGTTTCGTTTGAAAATGGACCAAAACGTTTTGTTTTGTATGTTGATTTGCTTTTTTATTGTTATTTAGGCGTCCTCGGTCGTATCCATGATGCACCATATCTCGTTTCGACCACTAACAAGTTTTACGAGTATGCAAATGGATTTCTTTCTATATTTTATATTTCGCGTTGTTCATTCATGAATTTATTACTAATCTCAATAATATTTTTTTTCGGATGTTAGCGAAGCCCGGTTACTATTATAGAAGTTCTTATCATGATTATCTTTTCCTGGGCGATTTTCGACCACACTGACAATTTTCGAAAGCTTATGCCAAAATAGCTATGGCGGTAATAGATTTATTCGTTTTTGAAGAAATTAGTAAGACGAGCATACCATTTACCATTTATATTTTTTTTTATGTTTTGTGTAACGACATTACAAGCAGTGCTAGTAAATCTGCCGTCAAGCAGTAACTATTATAATTTTTCGGTCTGAAGGACAATGTTACCTGGTGTAATTACTGCGCATAAGAGACTTAAGAGCTGATGTCTAAAGGTAGCTAGATCAGTGTGGTTGCACACAGAAATGTTTCGTGTGACACAGCATTTACAATTGACAGACGTAGCTCTTATCATCAGGTGAATGATTTGCTATTCTCGGCACTTTGTTCATTCAAAAAAAATATTTGAACTGTTTACTACGTGACCTTTTTCTCTCCATGGTCTGTCAAACGAGTGCCTATAAATATACATACATACAATTACGCCTTTTTCCCATGTAATGGACAGGCGAAGACCACATCCGTAGCCTATTTTCGCCCGAAGGAACGGAGACGTGACTGGTGGCGAACAACCACTGGCTTGCCGGAGGGAATAAGAAAAGGATTAGGTAGGAAATGGTCTTGGCGTAGGGAATGGGAATTTGTGAAAGGAACTGTTAGGTGTAGGATACTACTCGTACTATCTCTGAAGGAGGAAGAGACTGCAGTAGCTCGGGAGGCCGGAGTCGCTTACCCGCTACTCTACCGTATTTGCCGGACAAGGCAACTTGGTCAAGTATCCCTAGCAAGTAAATATATAATTTTTTTTAAATTAAAATATTTTAAGAACCACTGCAAGACTTCAAGACACAGTTAGCTCTTTCTGCGTAAATCGGACCAAAAATAATAATTAAAAGCTGATGGAACACGGGGTGTGTTAACTATGACATCAGGCCATCTGTCGCCTCAGTCCTCCCGTGATCATGGGTGCTGTAAAGCACTCGAAACGTCGGGATATAAATAGTAAAAATTAAACGCGATAAAATCCGTAAAATTAGTTTCATTTAAATGGGTAGTGTTAACGTAAATATAAGAAATCATTATATAAAACAATTAATGGAAGCTCGGATAAGAATATTATTTTATGGCTAAATTACACATTTCAATAGTTGTCATTAATTTAATACTAGAGGTTTTGAAAAGGCCTCGTAGACCATTTGCTGTTTTTTGTTTTTGGTTTAGTTGGATTGTCCATGTGAAATTTATGATAAAACTGACCCGCGATACAGGAGAAATCCAAGTATGGACCATTTTTTTTAAATTACTTTTCGCGCAATTTTCTGCCCCGCACAAGCACCATATGGAATCTGCTGCCGCCAGCGGTTTTTCCGGACCGATACGACTTAGGGACCTTCAAGAAAAGAGCCTATTCCTTCCTCAAAGGCTGGCAACGCATCTGCTTTTCCTCGGGTATTGTAGATGTTCATGGGCGGCGGTGATCACTTACCATCAGGTGAGCCGCTTGCTCGTTTGCCTCCTCTAACATAAAAAAAAAACGTAGTGGTCGCTCTGTGAATTTTAAAGCATTTCGATGAGACTCTGGGTGTGTTTTTTGCTGTCATTTGTGTCAGTGTGGGGTTTTCCGGAGAGAAGAGCGGCGGAGAATGACAATTTGAGAAAATTGGCGCAGCGCGTCCAGGAAAGAAAGGACAATAAAGTGAGGGAAACGGCGAGGGACTGCAAAAGGAAAATGTGCGACGAGTATAGCCCAGAAAGCGGCCGCAGAGGCCAAAGCCGCTCAAGCAGCTCAAAATGCTGCGGGAGCTCAGGCAGCACACATGGTCAAAACACAACTAGCGGAAAAAGCGTTGCAAGCTGCAAAAGCTGCTGAAGCAGCACTCGCGGGCAAGCAAGCTGTGGTGGAACAATTGCAACAGGAAGTCAAAGAGGCGGAGGCGGTGGTCGCCGAGAACACAGACTGTTGTAAGGGGGAAAGGATTTAATGTTTTGTGTTAATCAATTATTTTTGATAGGGGAGGAGATTTTTATTATTCTGCAGTTTTTTTCTCTTGTTCAGTTTTGGACTTGTCGTCTGACTGTTAGTACAAAGTCAAATATATATATAAAAAAAAACGGAATTCAAAACGGAATTTTTCAGAGAAATTTTTTACAGAATTTTTGATATCTCCTCTTCCTTTATAGTGTATTGTGTTTTTATTGTATTTTTGTGGTTTTATTTATTATTAAGAGATTTGGTTTTTGTGGAGAGAGAGAGAGAGTGTGTATTGTTGTTGTTTTATGATTGGTGGTTTGTTTGTTGATAATTTCTAAATTTTTTGGGTTTTCTGCACTTGTCAGGTGTTATGATGTATATCTGAGATTAAGGGGGTGTGTTGATTGGTAATCTCAGATTATGCATACTCTTTTGATGTCAACTCTGACCTGTTTGGTTTATGTATTATGTTTGAATTGCTTTGGTTTTAGAATGATATTTGAATTAGTTTAATTTTGGAATGTCAATTTGTTTGTTTAGATTGAATTTGTCATATTTTATTAATTCCGTGAAAATCACTAGAAGAAGTAACATGTATTTTCTATAAATTTTATAATGATAAGGTTTCATCAAAAGTAAATTCAAAAATGTTTCAGTTAAAATAAATAGTTTTCTTATCAGTCCACAAGTGTCTTTTTGGTTTTAAAGTGACCCCATTAGCCACATCTACCATTTAAGAGGTTATGGGCCCAGATCCACCGCCGTTTCCATATCCACTTCCGTCGTTCCGTCGTTCACCTCCGCCTAAGCCGCTTCCACAATCTTCAATTTTTTCTTTACAAACTACTTCATTTGTTTCTGTAGTCTCTTTATTTTCAACATCTAATTCAAACATAATAATTCAAACTAATTCAAACATCATTCTAAAACCAAAGCAATTCAATCATATAACATAAACCAAACAGGTCAGAGTTGACATCAAAAGAGTATGCATAATCTGAGATTACCAATCAACAAAAACTGTAGCGACCAGTATTCGCAACACAGTGTAACAACCCCGTACAATTGCAGCGACATTTAAAAGCTTTTGTCGTAGCATACACAGCGAGCTCGCTTAATTCTACGTTGAAAAGCTTAGGAATGTTCAGAGTGTATTTGGAGATAGCTCTACTGCTCTTTCGTTGCGCCATGCCGAGTAGCCTTTGTGTTGAATTATTAAACGTAGTACCTATTTCTGACAAATATTCAATAACTGTACTGCACTATTAAAGTAGGTAATAAAATAAATTTTAAGCTTTATAATTAACTAGCTGAAGCCAGCTTTTTTTAATAAACATAAATCCAGATGGATCCATTTTAAATTTTCGCGGAACACCTATTCAGATTCAACGGAACACTCGTTTTCCGCGAAACATAGTTTGGGAACCCCCTGTATATTCGAGGTAGACTATGTTCAAAAAGTTTTAAATTCACTCGCTATGATCAAAACTAGCGAGGCGAAAGTCTGAGTATGATATAGCAAAATAAATCCTTATTACTTATACGCCTTTATTACTCTACATCTCTTACTAAAAATCGTATCTGTTGTGTTAAGTTACTTATATCTGTTGTCCACTGATATTAACTATGATTATATTTTATTGGTAAAGTAAGATACCAAAGGTTGCCTGGCGAATTCCAATTTATACGTAAACATGGTAAAAGGGGAGCTTACCACCCTCAGGGGGAAGGTGTGGGTTTGATCTGTGCACGTTTCTGAGAAATACACAAATAAAAATTGTTTTCTTTAGAAAAAGTTTGCGATTGTACTGAAAAATATAGGAAACCTATAGTCTGAATAATAAGGTTTTCTGGGTTGATATATTTTAGAGTCGAGTAAAAAAAATATGTGCATATACATACGTATACATGCGGCTACATATTTTTTATATATTGTTTTATATATTCATCGACGTTAAAGTATTTTTCTTTTTGTTTATATACCTAGAACTTAAATAATCCATACTAATATTATTAATGCAAAAGTCAACAGTGCAGAGACTGAGAGAACTCCCTCAGTCCCTCTGTCTGTTTGTTAACTTTTCACGGTTCAACCGCTAAACCGATCTTGACAAAATTTTGCACAGGGATAGCTTGAATTCTGGAGACGGAGATAACATACTTTTTGTCCCGGAAAATCAATAAAGTTCCTACGGGATACTTATCAGCATAATTAAATTTATAACTATGAATATTGCTGCATATGCTTAGAAACTGTTAAGAGAATCTACATTAAATCCAAAACATGGGCGGCAGCATATTCCTACACGTGAATAAGTAAACTGCGGTTGCCAACCCGCCTGCCAAGCGTGGTAGTTATTGATAAATCCCCTAAAATGAGTGCTACAAACTTTTGTTGCAATCTATGGGGAAGGCCTATGTTCAGCAGTGGACTAGTGATAGGCTGAAAAGATGAGATGAGGGCATAGAAACTTAGGTTATACGAGTAGTTAGTCTTTATTTAAATTATTCAACCTATTTTCCAGACTGATTAAAAGATGCATAATTATCTGTTTAAATTATTTGTCTCATTTTGCATCTTAATAATTTAATACTCACGTACATTTCATTTGTAAAGTACCTGTCCCACTGCTGAGCACAGACTTCTTCTCATTTCCGAGAGGGGTTTTAGAGCTAGGAATAATCCGCCACACTGCTCCAATGCGGGTCGGCGGACTTTACATGCCTTCGAAATATTTTTTATTTCAGCACTTGCAATTAACACTTTTAGTGGTGCCGGCACCGGGAATCGAACCCAAGTCACACGCGTACCTTGAAATTTAAAACGAACGTCTAGCCCACCACGGCTCACATTTAATTTGAATAGTCATTAAAATAAGCTTCATAATTTTTTTTTTCATTGCATAAAGTGATGAAACGAGCAAAACGTTCACCTGATGGTAAGTTCAACGTCTGCCCATAACAAATGCTGTGCCACCCAGAAAATTTCTGTGTGACACTACACTGTGCCCATCACCCTGAGACATCAGTTCTTAAGTCTCATATGCCCAGTGATTACGCTAGCTCTCAGTGCCCTTCAAACCGAAACACAGTAAGTTTTCAAATTAATTAGTAAATTACTAATTTTTTACTTTTTTTCTTTTAAACTTTTTTTTTTTTTTTACTTTCAAAGGCGGAGCTTTTTACCTAGACTTTTCATTAATTCGAATAAAATAAAATTCTGAGAGCCTTAGAACATGGGAGAGATTGAAAAGTACTCGGCCTAACCAAGAAAATAAACACATACTAAATCAGTTATATTTTTATTTTTCTACATAATCACCATCAAGTTCAATACACTTTTGCCACCTCCCCTTCCAAGCATTTAGACCGTTAAAAAAAAATGATTCTTCCTTAGAGTAGAAATATGCGTCTACAGCTGCTTTGACCTCGTCGTTTGTCGAAAATCTTTGACCTCCCAAGTGCTTTTTTAGGTTAGGGAACAGAAAGAAGTCTGATGGTGCAAGATCAGGTGAATACGGCGGATGCGGTAACAGTTCAAAGCCACAGTTGTGAATTCCAGCCATTGACTGTACTGACGTGTGAACACGGGCGTTATCTTGATGAAACAGGACTTTTCTTCTGAGCATTCCTCGACGTTTTTCTTTTATTTCCTCTCGTAAACGACGTAGTAAGGTGCAGAAGTAATCAGAGTTTATAGTCTGACCCCTTTCAAGATAATCAATCATAATCACACCTTTCGAGTCCCAGAATACTGAAGCCATCACCTTATTTGCCGACAAAATCGACTTAGCCTTTTTAGGGGGTGGTGAACCAGGTTCTTCTCCACTGTTTTGATTGTTGTTTTGTTTCCGGTGTACAGTAATGAACCCATGTTTCGTCCAGTAGTAACAAAACGATTCAAAAAATCATCTGCATCGGCTTCAAATAACTCCAAACAGTCGCGTGAAATAGTCAATCGCGTCCTTTTTTGTTCAACTGAAAGCAGTCGCGGAACCCACCTCGCAGACACCTTGTGGAAACCCAACTCGTTGACAATGATGTTTTGAGTTCGTTCATAAGAGATGCCTATAATCTCGGCTATCTCTCTAATTTTTAATCTGCGGTCTCCCATTATTAAATCAAGTACTTTTTTAATATTTTCGTCAGTAGTTGACGTCGAAGGCCTTCCAGAGCGGGGTTCATCTTTCACACTCTCTCTACCACGCTTAAATTCTGCTATCCATTTTTTGACGGATGAATATGACAGAGCACAATCGCCTAATGTACTGACCATGTCATCATGGATGGCTTTTGATGATAGCCCCTTCTTATGGAGGTACTTAATGACGGCACGCTGCTCGATTTGCTCCATTCGCGGAAATTATGACCGATTACTTTGTTAATAAATTTATAAAATCACAACTAATTATCGCACACGTTTCGAACTTCACACAATGAACTAGTCTGAACTGAACTAAATAATGTGGGTAGATTTGATTTTTAGAATTGAATGGATCTGTGTTAGGCCGAGTACTTTTCAATTCACCCTCGTAATATAGGCGTCGGTTAACTTGGAGCCCGGCATTCCCTTCTGCATTCATTACACGTGTCATTGCACATCGGATAGGTTTCCTTATAACGTTATCCCTAGTTATAACCTGAGCAGTCAGTTATGGAAATACGAGTAGGACACTAAGTCATTATTGCGTACATGTAACGTAACATATATTTTTTTTGTTATTCTTCTAAAAGGTTCATTCATCATCATCATCATCTATTCAGCACATCACAAGTCCGCTGCTGAACATTCGCCACACATACCCACAAAAATTTGTTGCTCTCACTTTGGAGGGATTTTGCCATAGTAGTCACACTGTGCAAACGGGTTAGCAGTAGTAACCGCAGTTTATTTATAAATTTCCTGCTGCCCATATCTACTAGTTTTCATTTTGCCTCTGTCTCTCGATCTTTACGACATCCACGGGATGAGATGGGGTGGTATTGGTAGACTCTTAGGCCACCACACGGAACAAGGAGTTTCGTTCGCCTGTTTTCTGTCCGTACAGTGAAAGAATTTCGTCGGAATTTCGTCGAAATATATTTCATTCATATGAAAAGGAAAGCGGGCCTCGGTCTTTTTTAATCTTACGTTATGGCGTAACATTGGAAACGTGTTTTTCTGAAGATCTAATGTTCAAGAACTCGTCCTATTTAGTACTTATTAAAAATATAAAAATGATGCGACCTTTATGACCTTTGATATATTTTAATTTTAGCACGCAATTTGCCCCTCCCGCACACCTGAGTTCAACCATAGCACGTTTCACAATTATTTTATAACTTGTGTATTGAGTGTATTGGAATTGTAGAGACGCGTATCCATCCGCAATTAAAAATTCATTTGACAGTAGTAGTAGTATCAATTAGCCATTACCGCACTATTGTTTTACAGTTACATAGACTTTCTGATATTAAAATTTATGTCTGTGATGATTCATTTATATGAGGTCTTTCTTTCTGATTCTATAGGTACCTTGAATGTCTGCGAAAAACACATGATCAGATGTCAAAAACATAACCTAGGCTAACATTTTCCTATAACTGACAGCTAAAATTTTACCGTTATCAGATTTTAGCATCATACATTTGATACAGTTCCACATTAATAATAAAAGAAAATCATAAGAATTTCATATGATGAAAATTATAAAAATAGTTAATTATAAAACACCAACGCATGGGACACGTTGGTGCTAACTATTATTATAATTTAAGTAGGTTTTTTTAAAGACTAGCTTGGTCCCGCGGTTTCAACCGCGTAAAAAAGCCACGATCGATGATATACAGATATACTTATTATTATATTATATTATATAATTTGAATAGGATTTTGGGTTTTTAACTTTTTTGCGTTTAATCCTTTATATTTTTACTGACTCTATTTAAAGACTACCTGTGTCCCGCAGTTCCACCCGCGTAAAAAATCCGACCCCGATCGCTAGTATACAGACATACTTCTCTATTTGAATCGGATTTTGGGGTTTTAATTTTTTTTGCGTTTAATCTTAAATATTTTTCTAAAATCTAAGTAGCATAAGTTACCCGCTATAATATCAGCTATCTGTCAGTGAAAGTCCCGTCAAAATCGGTCCAGACGTTTCGGAGATTAGCCACAACAAACAGACAGACAGACAAAAGTTTTAAATATTGTTTTTTTTTATAATCACCATGTATACTTTCATAGGCATTGAGTAAAAAGCTGATATTTTGTTATTACAAACAGACACTTCAATTTTATTTATAGATAAAGGTGATGTGTCACTTTAGGGGCTATCTACTAGATGTAATAGGGATGACGACTCGGCGATAAAGACTACGACAGAGTTAGTCTATGTTAATAAGTTTTACAAGTTTCCGTTGTTTACTTGTGTACGGTTTACTTCACTGTTTGATCATATATCCTCTCAGTAAACAATAACTTAGCAAAATATATTCAGTAGGCGATAGGCGACAATTGTAAAACACAATGACGAAATTGAAAGTGAGTACAGTAGTAAAGCTCATGTATGTGCTTTCATTTTTATACCTACACTCGGCCGTAGTGCTAGGGTTGACGACTTATTTCAAAAAAATTGCAGATAAGTAACACTAGAAGAAACTTAATACTGGGTACTTGTATCATATCGTATTACCAACATTCATTGTTTGATTACCTTGCCGAGACAACTGGTAGGGTAAAATATGTGAATTCACTCTTTAAAACGGAGTTTAGACATCCACTGAAGGAGCAGTTTTAATAAAGTTTTCTTTCTTTGCTCCATGTCTGCCGATAAATCGTATGCCCGACCGTCCGCCGGTATGAAAGTTAAAACCTCGCCCAGCATGCGTCTCCGTGCGCGGTGTCTGTGTGTCAGTTGCTTTGCGCACATTATATGAAGCTTTACTTCTATACTTTCCCGGTTTTGTGGCTTGACTTAGTTAAATAACCTTATGAAACATTGCGATAAATTGTAGGTTATATAGAAACAACGATCTGTAATCGATGCAAATTTTACTGTCACTAGCTTTAGTAGTATTTATTTACAATCGCGTGGCCTAGTGGTCATGGCGGACGAGTGAGTGTGTGTGCACTTGTTGTACTATAAAATTTCCTGTTCAGTTGATAGCTTCGACAGAATTCGGAAGTGGTCGCCGTGGTCGAAAGTTGACCAAAGGGACATCGGACCACAGTATTTAAATAGAATATGTCCAGACATTGGTACATATATACATTAATTGTACCTATAAGATGTTGTTTGTAAATACTGCGACATCTAGTCAAAAACTCGATGTTGCCATCTGCGCAGGGTATATTATGGTGCCGTAAGTGTTAGCGTAAATACAGAGGTCTTACTTATTTTCCCTATCTTGTATCCAATGTAAAGCTTATGTGTTAATATTGGTGGAAGAGGTCAGTTGCAGTAGCAGTAAAATCACCATAATTTTGTGTTACATAAATATCGGTACGGCTAGAAATCGAACCCAACACCTACCACTCAGCAGGCTTATACTCTGACCGTTAAATTATGCGGTCGTCCCAAAAATACATTCGTACAGACAGGTAAAACACATTTCGGCTCGGTTGGCGCAGAGACTTAGCGTTTGAAATGAAATGTTTTTTCTTTTTTCAGTGAAATAAATATAAATTTCGTTTATTAGTAATTACGAAACGGTGGTAGATTGTAAAAAAAAATGACGAATATCATTTTTTTTTACAATCTACCACTGTTTCGTAATGAGGTTCCTCCGACGGAGAAGAAACAGGCGAAAGAAACTCCGCATGTATTTTTTTGTAATTCTTTTATTTTTATCTTCGTCAAAACATCCATACTCATTTTATAAATGCGAAAGTAGCTCTCTCTCTGTCCCTCAGCTATTTATTACCTACCTTTTAATTTCATAAAAATAATATGAGTTCCGCGCAAAAAAATTATAACTCCAAAATACCATATTAATAGGGAAGTATATATGTATGTATAACATAGATCGGGGTCGGTTTTTTTACGCAGGTGAAATCGCGGGGCTCGGCTAGTTATATATAAATTTACAAATAATCTTCTTAATATAATTCAATCATACATAAGAGCATTGCAAATTTAAGCAGACCAGCCTCCACAAACAGAACAAGTGATGATTTGCATTTTCGCTATAGGTCGCGTGTTCGATTTCCGCACGCGACTAATGTTTTTATCGCCTACAGAGAATTCACAATATTTGTAGTCATTTACGAGCGTAGTTAGTTATAAATTAAAAAAAAAGATTTTTTTTCCGAGGCCATGTCCAGCAGGACTTCAAATGTTGCTAGGACTAAAGTTTTCTCGAAACATATCTTAACGAGAACATGATGGAGATAACTTGCTTAGTGGAGGAGTGCCAAATTCTGGCTTCATCATCAGACCAGCTTCTTGGTACCATATTGTTGCACTGTCACCGAAGCTACATTGGCTATGCCGAATTCTAGCTCCAACGGACTTTGGAAAGAAGGTCAATATTGACTTACAAGATTTAAACCGGGAAGACATACGAAAAAAGCAAAATCTTGTAAAATTGTTGTAAATGTATTGGCAAGAGTATAATGACTATATTGTAAATATCAGTCGATATTGAAATTGATAGCTTATGTAAGTTGTAAAATCGACCAGCGAGCCCGATCAGCGTTCAGAGTTTACTTAGGATAAATGTAAATAAAGAGCTTTCTTTCGCTTATTTAAATCATACTGATAGGTGTCCGGACAATATCACCTACCTTTTTCCTACCGAGGTGCCGTAAGAGGCGACTAAGGTATTGTACTGACAGCCTTTTTTCGTGCAGAATAATACCGTAATAAGCAATGCTGTCACTATACTTCTCGTGGGAACGCAAGGGAGTAAGAGTTTTCTGACTTGTACCAAAATGGAGGCGACGTAGTTCGCCACCCGTCACGTCTCGGTTTCTGCGAGGGCGAAAAGTGGACTACGTGAGTGTCCTCTGCCTACCCCTCATATAGAAAAAGGCTTGACTGTATGTATGTATGTGTTTAAATAAAAGTAAAGATAATTTACAAAACAATATTCAGTAACTTCTAGTCCTCGATATATATCGATGTAGCAATGTAGAAACTTAAATTTATTATAATTATAATCGAAAATCAGCTCGGTCGGCGCGGGTTCGATTCCCGCACTAATATTTGTATGGCCTACCGATATTTGCTCCGCCTCTGGGTGTAAAAGGCACTTACGACACAGGAGAAATGCTAGTGTGGGCCATTGTCATTAAAAAAAGTACAAATAAATAATTGTTTGCTTACAAACAGTGCTGTTATTGTAGGGATCACTTTGCGAATACTCGTAATTTTTTAAAAGTTTGTTTTGCGTAATTCTTGTTTGTATATTAACATACACATGCCTTTCTTGTACACGGCTTAGATAATTTGGTTGAGAAATCGATGCACGTGTCTTATCATCAGGAAGATGTTGTTGATGATGATGATGACGATGTTAAAGTTCAAACGCGCTAACTACTATATTTCGTATTCAAATAGACAGTTTTTAACGTCCGCCTGCAAAGTTCGATGTTGGGTCGCTCGGGTATAGTACCCGTAACTGCGTACATAATCAAAGAGGCAGAGCCCATCAGCAGCTATCGGGGAAGTACCTATCTCACAGAATATCTGCGAGAACTGGCATTATGATACTGCTGCATTTCGTATAAAATGGATATAAAAAAGTAGAGCCCTTTGTTCAGACGTATCACATATAGGATCATTAAGTTATTATTTATTGACATCGGATTCGGTATCTGCTTGTCCGGAAACAAAATAAACAAAAAACTCCGCCAATCTTTTCCACTCTTATCTGTCTTTAGCTAGTCTTGTTTCTTGTCCATGTTCTTCCTGCTATTCATGTCATGTCATCTTTCCATCTTTTAGATTGTCGTTTTCTATTGCGCTTC
This sequence comes from Luehdorfia chinensis, assembly GCA_019845155.1. Taxonomy (NCBI): domain Eukaryota; kingdom Metazoa; phylum Arthropoda; class Insecta; order Lepidoptera; family Papilionidae; genus Luehdorfia; species Luehdorfia chinensis. The sequence goes on along the minus strand of JAHVAK010000025.1, from coordinate 5,995,095 downwards.
CCATTTATTAGGTACCATAGTGATGTCATGTTGTAAGCACGGCGCAAGCGTCGGCCGAATATTCGATTCGCTACACTTCGAACCGAATTGTCAACCGAATATTTGTTCTTGGTTGAACCTGTGTTCGGCGCATCTCTGCTCAAAGGCACCTCTTAAGATTCATATCCAAAAAAAGGGCTCCATAACACACAGTGCGCTGGTACTTTTTATATTAATCATTCCTCCACCTTTTCCGAAAGTAAAGATACATCGACAATCGCGTGGCCTAGAGGGAACTCCTGTTGTAAATTGTTGGTTTTCGGGTCTGGTTGTGTTGTGCTTATGTAATTTTCATGCAGAAAGCACTGCGTTCTTTTTTACAAGCTTGTATTTAATAATAATAATTTATGTGAAGTTCAAATCTTGCAAGCCAAATTTGACCTACTTTCGAATGTCCGGTAAGCTAAATTTTGGTACCTATGTAGCTTCGGTGACAATGCAATATTATGGTACTCTTAAGCTTTAAACTAAGCAAGATAGCTTGGACATATTTTGGCTTGCTGGATTTGTTTTCAAAAGTACTATAGCCTTAGCAACATTTGAAGCCCACTGCTGGAAATAGGTATCGAAAATAAAAGCTTGTAACAAAAATATGATTTTTGTTTAAAACTTATTATTTAATTGATGAGCTATGTATGAGATTCTTTAATAGTCGAAAATGAGTGTTCGAATTTTACTTAGGGTTGTAGTTTTCCATTTTTAAACAGTTGATAACGATATCTTACTTTCAGGGTGCCTACGAGCAACTTTACGGTTAACGATGTGCGCATGTGCGTGGGCTCACGGCGCCTGCTTGACGTGATGGATGTGAACACGCAGAAAAACATTGAGATGACCATGAAGGTAAGTTGCATTTCATGTATCCGTAATTTTATTGCGGCAGCTACACACACCTGTATTTTTTTATAATAATGTAGGCTTTAAACCATTATGGAAGAGTATTATATAAGGTTTAGTCGGCTCGGTTGGCGCACTAGCCCAAGCTCTTGGCTTCTGCGCCGCGGGTCGCGGGTGCGATTCCCGCTCGGGAAATTTGAAGCTAAATGTTTGTATAAACGGCCAGGTGCGGTTTTTTTCTACACATACTTAAAATTCGAAGCTGGCGAGCCAGCTAGTTATTTGTGTAGTATTTTTCAGGAATGTAGGCGATCCTCGCAATTTTTTATTTTGCCATAGAGCACGGTGCAAAATTCTCTTTATCATCAGTCTGATAATGGTCCCCTTCTGGACAAAGGCTCTACTCAGAAGGAAGAATTTGATATAATTACGTCTGGCAGGTGGATTACTGATCCCAGTACCTTGCACTTTAGACGCTGCTTCCCGTAACCGCACTGTGAGAAAAAAAAAATAAAAACTAGAATGTAAAAAAAAACTATTATGTTTAAAGTACGTAAATATAATAGTAAGTAAGCTAGTACGCTCTTACGAGTAAACATAAGGCTAAAGAGGTACATGTCAAGTGTCATTTATTAATATTGTTATTAGATAAAGTGTAAGATTTTTTTAAATAATATCCGACATAATGTTATAAATTTAGGGCGTTGCACTAAAAGCATTTTTATATGATGACGACGCAAATGGAACCACAATACGCAATCGCAGAAGCATTTAAATATTTAATTGGCAATTAATTAATTAAATGAATCAACGATCGTGGCCCTTCGTTTAACAAATGTTTTTTAAAATCAGTTCTCACTTATATGGAATACGGTATCAGCTTCATTGAAGTTACAACTATTTACCCCTCAACGCTACATCAATCAAACCTCGAATGAAACAACTGAAGATAACTATGCTAATCATTATTTGAGAGGCTTATGAAATACAAATTAGGTTGTGCGTGTGTAAAAACAGTTATATACGAGGGGTGATCCAAAAGTAATGATAATCAATAATAAACACAATGAATAAAATAAATAAATAAATTTATTTCTCAACATAGTCTCCTAGCAAGTCTATACATTTAGTCCATCTCTTTTCTAATCCTAAAATTCCCTTAGAAAAAAAATCTTTATCTTGACTCTCAAAAAAGTCCTCAACCGCGGCCATCACGTCGCTATCATCGTCAAATTTCTTGCCTCGGAGGTGTTCCTTGAGTCGTGGAAAGAGATAGAAGTCGCTGGGGGCTAGATCTGGTGAATAGGGGGGGTGTTCCACCAGCTCAAAGCCCGCTTCCTGAATGGCAGCCATGGCAATTGCAGCTTTGTGAACCGGTGCGTTGTCTTGATGGAACAGCACTCCAGCCCGCAGTTTGCCTCGCCTTTTCTCCTTAATAGCCTCCCGCAATCTTCTTATTTGTTCTGCATAGTAGGAGCCTGTAATAGTGGCCCCCTTTTCCAAGTAGTCCACCATGATTATTCCTTCAGCGTCCCAAAAAACAGACGCCATAACCTTCCCTGCTGAGCTTGACACTTTGAATTTCTTCGGCGTCGGTTCATCGGATCGTTTCCATGTCATCGATTGTTGTTTTGTTTCAGGATCAAAATGGTGGATCCAGGTCTCGTCCATGGTCACAAAACGTGACAAAAAATTATCCTTGTCTGCCTGGAACTTTTCGAGATTTGCTCTTGACATGTCGACTCGTTTCTTCTTTTGCTCGTCGTTTAACATTTTCGGTACCCAACGCGCGGAGACCTTTCTCATATGCAATTCGTTCGCAAGGATTCTTTGAATGCTGCCATATGAGATCCCTGTGACCTCAGCTACATGCCTGATAGTCACTCTTCGATCTTCCAATACAACTTCTTCAACTTTTTTCACATTTTCTTCAGTGAGGGACGTCGATGGGCGTCCTTCGCGGTGTTCGTCTTCCGTCGATGTTCTTCCCAACTTAAACTCCTTAGCCCAGCGTGCAACTGTGGAATATGGAGGAGAAGAGTCCCCTAATGTTTCCACCAAGTCGCTGTGTATGTCTTTGGTAGACATTTTTTTCAAGCAGAGGTATTTAATGACAGCTCTGATTTCGTGTTTTTCCATTTTGATGTTCACTCCTTGACAGTCCGTATTCAAATGAATGTAGCTCCCGGGAATCGTGGCCTATTTATATGATTTTTTTTCCCTGAACTAGTGGTTAACTGAGTAAGTGACTGAAATTTTTTTGTATTTTTGTGTGCACTAGAAATAACTGATTATCATTACTTTTGGATCACCCCTCGTATATGTAAAAATAGTATAACTTTGAACTATAAATAAGATCTAACCGACTACTAGAGTTCACCATCCTAAATAACTCTCCTAAATAATAGTTAAATAGCAATAAATACATTTAGCATCCTTGTAGCCATCGTAGCTTAACAGTATGAACAGCCTTATAATGTGTCATTTCAGGACTCATCCAATGACTGTTAAATAAATATATTATTTTATATTAAAACAGTGAATATAGTCGTAACCACACACCCTGTGGTCCTGTGGTCTTAGTCAGTAAGTTTTTTTATTCAAGACAGCGACGAGCATTTTGTTCACCTGATGGTGAGTGCAACATCTGCTCTACCAACCCATCTCATCCCGTGGGTGTGATAAAAGTCGACAGAGGGAAAATTAAAACCAGAAGATGGGCAGCAGCATCTTCCTGAAACATCAGAATAAATAAACTGCGGTCCCCCCCCTCTATATATATAGCAATGTTTGCACTCTATTGCTTGATTGCAGAATAAGTGGCAATGCGGTGGCTCGTACCTAGACGGCTTCCTGCATAACCTTTAAAGAAACTTACCTATTATGCTACCACCTGTTATATAATTTTAAATAGACAAAAGACCCCCGTCTCTTTTGTCTATTTAAAATTCGATGCGTAATGGTGAAAGTCTGACTGTCACACCGTTAACTAGACATTATTTAGAGATCCTAACACGTTATAATTTCGGTGATATAATTGCTGTTAGCCATTTTGGCTTTTACAGCTTCATCGGATACTGTGCTCACGGGCCAGGGGCCGGCGTGCCAGGTTTGGTTTGACCCAAACATAAATACATAAGTAAACTCCTACAAAAACCTCTAACACACTGTTAATGTAGCATAGCAAGTGCAATTAAGTGTTTATTTCGTAAAATGAAATTGTACGAAATAAGCACTAAATTCTATGATTTTGAATGCTACTGAAATAACTACGAAAAATGTATCTGACCTGATTTTGTTAAATCTTCTCTTTATAATAGAAGATATATGTTAGATACAGTTTGTAGGGAATCGTCTTGTAATCTACGAGACTAGATTAAAACGATTTTGTTCGTATCGTGACGGCGTTCCATCGATTACACTGTTGTAACAAAAGGCGAACAACTACGCGGGATGTCCCTACTATATTGCAAAGCTCGTGAAAAGCTCGTAGCGTAACTCTGTGATAAACTCACGAGTTATATAGATACATTAGCATTAGCCTTTTTTATCCTTTTTTAGTCTTTATTCTGTTCTGTTTGAATCTTGGTCCATTTTTGTTAGTTTATCTTAACGTCTCTGTACAAAAATATAAATGTGAAATGTACATGAAATGAATTGAACTTTGATTAAATGAACAAAGGCGTTTCAAAAGTTCAATCGTTTTTTGCAGGAAGAAGTGTTTCTAGTGTAATTAAACGTATTTAGGTAGAGTTGCATACTTTTGTCCGGCCGGAAATTAACGCTCTATTAAAGTCTGTGAAATAAATACACGGTCTTTATTGAATCGATGGCGACGGATGAGTTACTTGATTAAAATACTTTTTACAATCATTTAAAATTATTAATAAGCATTAAAGATATACGTAAATGAATGATGTGTCTAAAGTATTTCTGTTTTTCGTGCTATTTAAAGCATCGTTCTTGACATTGTTTGTGACAAACCGGCTATGTAACCCCCGGCTCTGTCGACGACAAACTGCCGTATGCCGCGTCGCGGTGGGACTTCGTAATACGACGCTGACTTCGCTCATTTGCGCAAACCTGTGCGCTAACAGCTCCGCAAACATTTTCCGCGAGAGGTTGGCACTGCAGGCGAGTTCAGTTGGCGGTCGCCGATTCACCCACGTAGATTGTTACGTTTACGCGGGAAATTTTATATACGCTATCGTAGATTTCTACGGAAAAAGTTATAGATTGTGTTTATATTGGTTTCGGAATCTGTTATTTGTTTTCAAAAGTAGGTTGGTACGATAATATGGAATGTGTTTATCTGTTTTCTAAATGGGTTTTGTTAATAATTAGTATTGATGGTTTTGTAGTAATATAGGTACTTTTGCTGTTATTTTTATTTGATTAATAATTTATGAATAATTATTTGTCAAGGTTAATAATCAATAAGATAAGTAAATTAAAAAATATATATAAAAGTAAAAGACGCATTATATGCATAAGGAGTTTTTTTATCATACTCAGGCTCAATAGAACAATTAAAGGTTAAAATTATTTATTTAAATACTTTCACGGTTACTTATTTTTAACGATTTAGATCATTATTTTTAATAACGGTTAATTACTAAAATAATTTTGTAAAACATTTATGCTCTATAATATTTATAAATGGAGGGAATGTTATCACTCGGAAGCTGATCGTCATAGTATATATTTATTTATTTCTCAAGTTTTTACAATACTTTTTTTATTTGCCTATCCCTGAAATATTGGTATATCAAAAAGTTGGCAACCCTTTACGGCATCGAATTGAAATTTTTCTCCTAATACAGTGAGCATATTTTTATGTACTTATGTTTTTTGCAATTTCTGACATATTCATCGATACTAAGCCTGAATAAATTTTTACGTTTGCAGTCTATTGTTTCTTTCCCAAATCAGATCAGATCCTAATTATTATGAATGAATAGAATACTTCTAGAATAACACTTACATCTTTCTTACCGAGGTGTCGTAAGAGGCGACTGAGGTATTGTCCGGACAGCCTTCATTAGAATAATACCATAATGCAATGCTGTCAGTATACTGCTCGTGGGAATGCAAAAGAAGGGTAACAATTTTTTGACCCGTACCAAAATTGTAGCGTTATGGTTCGCCACCCGTCACGTCTCGTTTCTCGCGGCGGTGAAAAGTGGGCTACGTGAGTAGCCTCTGCCTATTGCGATGTGTTAATATGCATGTTTGTATACTTGTATTTCAATCTCTTTGCACACACAGTTATTGTTATCTTATGTAGATATCGTCTACCCCTACACTCTCTTTTTTAATTATTAAAATTCTGAATCTGGATTTAAATGAAACGAAATTTAAACGCAATTACTATTACTAACCTAAGTAGTACCTTTTTCGTATATGCATTACCTACTGCTGAGCGACATAAAATAATTGGATAATCTGCGCAAATTTCTATTTTATACGGGTTTATTTCAAAAATACTAGTTAGAAACTTATCTTAACAATTAAATATAAATTTAATTGGTATTATTATATGAAGGAGATATGCAAATACAGGCCCCATCCGGGGACATAAATGAAGGTTGCGATGAAAGTGATATAAGTATGGAAGAGATTGTGGAAGCGTGTGAGCGCAAGGATTTCATTGTACCGCTTCACAAAAAACGATCGAAACAATACTGTAAAAACGACCGAGGCATTAGCTTACTCAGCGCCGTCGGAAACTCTATGCAAAGGTTTTGATTAAAAGAGTAATGACTGAAACTGAACAGAAGATATGGGATGTACAAGCGGGATTCAAGAGAGGAATGAGATGCACGGATCAGGCCTTTTTCTTACGTGAGCCGCAGCTTGTTACAAGTGGTAGACGTGGTTTACGAAGCCTGTGTTAACCCCGAATTGGTGTTAGACAGGGATGTGTGGCTTCGCCGGGGCTGTTTAACCTACCCCAGTCACGATCCAGGCTACACTATACACACAGTTAATTGCTTTAATATAACACACACCACGACGCGCGACCGCCGTAGAGAGCGGCGCGCAGCAGTCGACTATCACACCGCGTACACACGATACGGCCCTGTTCCAGGGCGGTTCTCACCGTCCATAGTTACCGACACACAAGTCGACAGTCCGAATGGAGGCCCGCAGCCTCCCTCGGATGGTCATTAGACGACTTAAAATCATTTGAGATATTCGAAATCGCGTAAGCACGCAACGAACGTGACACAGTCCGAATTTCGAGGTTTTTGTAGGAGTTTATTTAAGTATTTATGTTTGGGTAAAATAAACCTGGCACGCGGGCCCCTGGCCCGTGAGCACAGTATCCGATGAAGCTGTAAAAGCCAAAAAGGCTAACAGCAATTACATCACCGAAATTACATATCGACAGAACAAACCTACATATCGACAGTTGCTTTATGATGATATGAGGTTATATTAGCACCATCGAAATGAATGAAAATTAATGTAGATAAGAGGAAAGTAATGGATTTTGAAAAAGAAGAAAGTATGAACGAAGATGATTGATGAAACAGATTTATGAGGCGAATGTGAATGGGTAAGCCGGTAAGGATCGACGAAGGCGAACGTATCACGATCAGGTCAAAGTCGTTTTATGGAAAAGCCACGTCAGACGTACGCGGAATCGACGAACTTGTATGAAAACACTAATTAAAGTAGAAGAAGAGAATTATTTGTCATTCGACGCAAGTGGAAAGATGTGGTCTCTGCTTACCCCAATCGCTAAGAGGCGTGAATATGTGACGTATATCTGTAATAAATATAACCTAATACGACTGAGATATTTCGTGTGTAAAAAATTATATATTTATACATCGCTGTATATTCATTGTTTGTCAATGGTACAATTTAAGTTAAAATAATTTACTTTTAAAAATTTAAACTGTATTTTTATAACCTCATTATGAAAGTAAATAATAAAACATATTAAGGCAAAAGCTAGTTCCTTGCTGAATATCTTTCCTAAATTAAGGAAGTCACGTAAAGCTAAAGTCAAAATTTCTTTATTGAGTTTAAGGCTTGCATAAAGTTCTTATGTATGTCAAAATCTACACTGCTTTAAAAATAAGACCTCATATAAGAACCGGCAAGAAACCCTGGAGTCTTTTACTTTTTTTTTTCAATATCATATAACAAAATGTCATGTATATAACACATTATTTAATTATAATATCACATATTTGTTAGCTAGGGGATTTGCAAGTGCAGAGTAAGAGTTATTTCCATTTACTGGTGGTAGGATTCCTATGCAGGAATCCGTCTAGGTAGGTACCACCCCAGGGTCAGTTATTCTGCCGTGAAGCAGTAGTGTGCAAACATTACTGTGTTTCGGTTTGAAGGGCACTGTGAGCTAGCGTAATCACTGGGCATATGAGACTTAAGAACCTATGTCTCAGGGTGATGGGCACAGTGTGGTGTCACAGATAAATTTTCTGGGTGACACAGCATTTGTTATGGGTAAACGTTGCACTTACCATCAGGTGAGCGTTTTGCTCGTTTCATCACTTTATGCAATAAAAAAAAAACACTGTCCTCTATGTAATTATCTATTTTATAATAAGCTTTTTCTAATAATGTCTTCTTGACAAGTTTGTTGAATTCAATGTCAGTTTTTTGCGTCACACTATTAGGAATTTTGTTATAAAATTTTATGGATCTACTAAAAAAAGACTTTCTAGTTTTGATCAACCCAAAACACAGGAAACACTAGCGCGTCGCCGCGGCCCATATCACCGGATACAGTCACTTTTTAATGAAATAAATGCATGTGTTTCCATACGTACATTATATTATCATAAATATACGAACGAATGGTCAAAATATTAGCGACTCGCAAGGACCTAAGTTAAAGATTGCCCTTGCAAAATCAATATTGTTTACAGACCGGCCGCGACCAGACTTTAGAGGCTGATTTAGTTTGTTTTCACCTGGAACCTAGTGCGAGCATCACGGAGATCTATAGAAACTATAGAAATGCATTTACTGGAAACGATTAAAGTGTACATTAAAATAAATGTGTTATTGTACTATTAAAAAAATATAAAAAAATGCGATATTATCTTGGTAATATACAAATCCCATGTTTGGGTCTGCTCGAGTTTCCGATAAACTTATACTTATTTTTATTAATTCTTGTCTAATACTTAACGTGGAACGTGCTTTGGTTTTCTTTGAGCTTATTTTTTATAAATTAATTTGTAATGTATTTTTAACTAAGATAAAAAAGGATAAAGAAAAAAGAGGATACCTACGGAGTTTCTTTCGCCTGTTTCTTCTCCATCAGAAGAACCTCTTTACGAAACGGTTGTAGATTGTAAAAAAATGACGTTTGACAAACGAAATTTATATTTCTCACGTCGAAAAATAAAGACAACTATTTAATTTCATGTAGATACTAGGCACGTCAATGTAAAATTAAAAACGTGTCGAAAATAATTATTTAATCAAATAACCAACATCAACGCAGTAGTTTCAAACACGCTTTTGTCATGGATCCTATCATACGAAATATATTTGGGAAAACCCCATTTTCTAATAAAAAATAAAGAAGTTATGCCCGAACATACGTAAAAAATACAAAAAAAAATATACTGAAGAATTGAGAACTTATTCTTTTTTTGAGGTCGTTTAATAAACTTAATCACTGAGTAGTTAAAACTTAAAACAGTACCACAGAGTAAGGATTATCTCTTTATATTGTGACAGTAGTTAGCATGATTACGTAAAATAATTATAATATATCGTTACATTGGTTAAAATTAACAAGTTGTGATCTCGCGCATTTAAGGAGTTAGTACTCGTATGTTAACAAAAAAATTGTCTGCAGGACTGGCAACGCTATTACGACGACGCGAATAAGGAACGCCTTCTAAACGTGATTTCTTTGGAGTTCTCGCACACCCGGCTGGAGAATTATGTGCAGGCGCCGAGGATAGTGCGCCTGATCGACTGGGTCGACACCGTGTGGCCACGACACTTGAAGGATCAGCAGGTATGGGGGGATTGTCAAGATTGAAATCTGCGACAGCCCAATTGTTTGTTACATTAGAATCGATTATAAATTCGCAATCTTCGCATGTAAAGTCTTTATTATTGTCTCTATTTTATGAGAATTATCCTTCCAATGTCATTTGTGGCATGGTAATTGCGAACACTTAATACCGAAATTCTTAGAGATTATACAAATTCTGATTATATTGAGTTATAATTGATCCTTACTAAACTTAACTTCTCTGAAGTTCTGTTTGTGGTAATTTCGCTGCAACTGGGATGCTCAACATAGCAAACAGCTGAGCAACGTTCACCTGATGGTATGTGCAACGTCTGCCCATAACAAATTCTGCGTCACCCAGAAAATTTCTGTGTGACCACACTGCGCCCGTAACCTTCAGACATCAGTTCTTGAGTCTCATATGGTCAGTGATTAGTGCTCAGTGCCCTTCTAACCGAAACAAAGTAGTAATGTTTGCATCTACCTAGACGCATTCCTGCATAGGAATCCTACTACCCGTAAAAAGTTATACTATACATATTGTTTTGTTTGTTTATTGATAATAATAAATATAAGCTTGTGTAAAACTTTCAGACTGAATCTACTAACGCTCTGGACGACATGATGTACCCAAAGGTGCAAAAGTATTGCCTCATGTCAGTGAAGGGTTGCTACACAGACTTTCACATTGATTTTGGCGGAACATCGGTGTGGTATCACATTTTGAGGGGTAAGGAAAGTCTTCACTGTTGCTGGTATCCTGTGATATAATTTGAACCTTTGAAGGACATTAATTTTCTGTTTAAATAATAAAATTATAGTTTAAAAAACAAACATGGCGTTCTCACGCGGCAGATGTGAAACCTTCAAAAAACTTAACTTCGCGAGATTGAGACGAGTGCAGAGTATAGGAAAAATTATTTGACATATTTTTATTACATATTACCCAGAGTTTTTCTAAGTTGGCAAGCCGGTAAGGGTCGACGTAGGCGAACGTGTCTCGAACAGATCGAAGTCGTAAGGTAAGGCCACGTCAAAAGTACTCGCAACCGGCGAGCTTGTATGAAAACACGAAATGAAAGTAGAAGAAGCGAAAGGTGTGTGTCAGGATCGTACCAAGTGGAAAAATGTGGTCTCTGCCTACCCCAATGAGAAAGAGGCGTGACGTTTGAAACAAATGCTTTAGTTTGGATTTGATCAATATACAGCGTTAATTACTGTTTTTGATCTCGTTATCGAGGTCATTAGAGCAAACAGCAGTCTACGAAGTAATGAAAGATTTGGACGAATTCGAAAATATAAATGTAATAGGAAACACTATACTGTATTCTATCTCATTCTCTCGCAGGCTAAATCCTATAGATGCTTATGTTTGTCTCTTTTTAGTGTAGCTTTTTCGTTACATCGAGTTTCAAATCACAACGATTCTAAAGAAATTTTCACTTTAAAAAAACAAAATAGCAGTGAACTGATCAGCATCTGGAAGTAGGTAAAAATGTTATTGGAAAATTCCATCACAAAAGCCAAGTCTAATATAAAAGTTAAAAGAGTGTTAAAAAAAATCAAGTCTTATATACAGTCAAAATCTATAACGACATCGAAGGGACCACTCATGTTTAGTCATAATAAGTGATAGTCATAAAAACCGCTGACGTTTTTAATGTACAAATTCACCTACACAAGTCTAACAATAATATTATATTCTTGAATAAAATAAAGCATAGGTTTATTTCTCTTAAAACGTTGTATTAAAGAATATACGACTTACAGTATATTTAAAAAAAAAACAATGTTTATTTGCATATTAATAAAACTTAATGAAAGGCGCTTCAATATTTCTGCAGATTGACATATCTATTGTATTCGTAATTTATTGAAAATAAGTAAGTAAAGTATTTTATTGTAGAAGTAAAATGTGAAACTGGAATTTCAGGTGCAAAAGTGTTCTGGTTGATTCCGCCTACTGAGAAGAATTTGCAGTTGTACGAGAAGTGGGTTCTCTCCGGCAAGCAATCGGACGTGTTCTTCGGCGACACCGTCGAAAAATGTATTCGAGTTCACGTAAGTGATTTCAATTATCAAATCCTCCTATTTTCTTGAAAAACAAAATAACTGTAGTAATTGGACCGTTTTTATCTATTCATTTGTAGTTTGGTGGTATTATACTATTTTTATGGATTTTTTTTTAAATATAACCAACTTAATAAAAAGCATATAATTTCGTTAAACTTAGTTTGGTTGACGACCGAATATTGACTCTCTGATTCTTTACTGACTTATCTGACTCTGATTTCTTATTACGACACGGGTCTTGAGTTAGATCCCAGTTTTCTTGTTAAAGTAATATAAATATAAATCATATTAGATTTCTCTTTTCACTCATTTCTCTCAGTCGATACTTGTAACACGAACGAGATGAGATGGAATAGCAGTTTTCCTAAAGTCATACGACAAATGATGATAATGAAAACTTCACTTTTAATACAAGGTTATTAACATTTACAGTTGCAAGCTGGTCACACATTCTTCATTCCGACCGGTTGGATCCACGCTGTCTACACACCTAGCGATTCATTGGTTTTCGGTGGAAATTTCCTGCATCAGTTCGGAATTGAAAAGCAGCTGAAAATCGCGCAAGTCGAAGACGTTACCAAGGTTCGATACTGTATTAATTATATATTAGTTAACCATAAGGTATATATGCTGTTATTCATATCATCGCATACTATTTATATTCTTTCCATTTATGAATGTTAATAAAATTATCGAGTATTCATAGATATTAGTTTTTTTTCTTTAAACTTGTTACTGTGTTATTCTTATGATCTATTATTTACTTGGTTATTGAATCTTTCGGAGTTTTTTGGCCTATGTCGCCTCCGTACAGAGTGGTAAAAACGTACATTTACACATACATTTCTACACATTACATTTCTGCATAGTAAAGTCTCTATTTAAAATTTCAGGTGCCGCAGAAGTTCCGCTATCCATTTTTCACAGAGATGCTTTGGTACGTGCTGGACCGCTATGTTAACGCTTTATTGGGAAGAACTCATCTCGCTCCTGAAGGGCAGACCACGCCACCGTCGCCTCCCAAAGAGCATGTGCACCTAACACAAAATGAGTTGCATGGGCTCAAGGTACCTATAAAAATACTTGCCATTCTTTCCCAAATAAGTTTAATCGTTTGTGTTAAAAGTTCACTAAAACAGTCATCAAACTTCGTTAGGACTATATCTCTCAACTATTATTTTCGGTGCTTATTTGTTCCGATTAATATTTAATAACTTGAACATCGTAAAGTGCGATATTGAATGTGTCAGTGAGGAAAAGTCGTCTAAGACAAATGAAACGAAAATCCATGTGGCCTTTGATATATGGCTGAATAAGCAAGTAATATGCTCAGTTCTTTTTAATTAATTTTCTAACTAAAACATACATTTTAAGACATATATTTATTTTTCGTCATTAGAGGGAAAAATAATATTCAAAATGGCGAATCATACCGACAAAACACATCTTTAAGAAATCCACCTTTATCCATACTAATATAATATTATAAATGCGAAAGTATAACTCTCTGTACCTTGTGTCTGTTTGATACATTTTCACGAATTTGAAATTTGGTACAGAGACATCTTGCATCCTGGAGACGGGCATACGATAATTTTTATACCGGGAAATCAAATAGTTCCCACGGGATTTTAAAAAAAACCTAACTCCATGCGGACGTAGTCCCGGGCAATAGCTAGTTATATAGATTGATTTTAACTTTCTGCACTCCTTCTCCATATAAACTTAAACTATGCGAATTCTCTCTCACTTCCGTTCGCCCCATATTTCTTAAAAAAGGAATATAAAATTTTCTCTTCACATATTAATATATAGATTTCCCTGTTATTTTCAGGCGATCGTGATGTATCTGCACCAGTTGCCAGCAGCGCGCAAGTCAGTACCAGAGCTACTGTCCGACCCCATCGCCCTCGTGCGTGATGTTCGCACGCTGGTAGAGCAACACAGACACGATAAGCAGCATTTGGCCGTTACTGGAGTACCGGTCCTAAAAGGTTTAATGACTTTTATATCATTCCTGAAAACCAGGAGATGGGCAGCAGCATCTTCCTGGAAGATCTGAATGAATAAACTGCGGTTGCCAACCCGCCTGCCAAGCGTGGCAACTGTGGCAAAATCCCTCCAAAATGAGAGCTACAATCTTTTGTGGCTATGTATGTATGGCCATGTTCAGCAGTGGACTTGATAGGCTGAAGAAACGACGACGAAATCATTTCTGTTTCTGTTTATCTTTACTTCGTGGTAGTGATATTAGAATCTAACATATAATATAATTCATTCATAACACAACATCAAGTTAAAACGTGACTTTAACGATCGCGTGGCCAGAAGTTAGAACACCTGACTACTTCGCTGCGGGTCTTGAGTTCGAATCCCAGCTGTGCAAAAACACAAATTGTTGGTTTTCTGATCTGGCTGTGTTGTCATTGCCCCGTGTTCCTATGTGTTTGCGCATACACTTGTAGCATACTATCTCTTGCGCAGCTTAAAGCTTCCGACGCTATTCGAAATACCCACGTCAGCGACAAGAAGCTGTATCTAAGTTGCGAGAGTACTGTGATTGACAAATCTTTTTAACTTGGGATAGAAGTTATCTATTTAAAATTACAGATTTAATTTTTCGTTCATATTTTAATAATCATAACCGAATGTTTCCAGCGCTTTATAGTACCCATGGCCATGGTCATAGATAATCATCAGTCTTTTCCAAATCGTCCTTCTATTAACATGTAATTATTATTTTTGTTTGATTTAGGTAAAATAAGCTTACTGTGTTTTGAAATCTTGCAACGTAGAGTTGAAAGGTCGGGCTATAAATAGTTTTTACTGGTGGTAAGATTCCTTTGCAGGAAATCCGTCCAAGTTTTATTGGATTTCCTATTAACCTAGACACCTGGTGGTAGTATTTTTTATGCAGGAACCCGTCTAGGTAGGTACCACCCCAGGACCAGTCGTGAAGCAGTAGTGCGCAAACATTACTATGTTTCGGTTCGAATGGCACTGAGAGCTAGCGTAATCAGTGGGCATATGAGACTTAAGCCGTGTGGTGCCCGCTTAAGAGAATCTACCACCCCGTCTCATCCCGTGGGTGTCGTAAAAGTCGACAGAGGGAAAATGAAAATCAGATGGGCAGCAGAATCTTCCTGGAACATCTGAATAAACTAACTGCGGATTGCCAACTCGCCTGCCAAGCGTGGAAAATATGGCAAAATACCTCCAAAATGAGAGCTTCAAACTTTTGTGACTATCTATGGGGGTGGCCAATGTTCAGCAGTGGACGTGTGGTGAGACTTAAGAACTCGACACTCAGAAATGTTCTGGGCCACACAGCATTTGTTATGGGCAGACGTTGCACTTTGCATCAGGTGAACGATTTGCTTGTTTTGTCACTTTGTCCAATAAAAAAAACAGTAGTTAATACCAATGTGTGTTATTGCAGGTCCAGACGACGTGGTGTCTTCGGAGCGGCGTCAGTCGAGCGGGCGCGGGGGCCGCGGCAGCGCACACCGCGGCGGCCCGGCGCGGCCCCGCCCCGAGCACGCCAACAGCGCGCCTCGCCGCCGGCGCACCAGGTTTGTGATCATCCCCTTTTCTACCCATCTCTAGTCCGATGCTGAACAAAAGCCTCCTCCATACACTGCCACGAAACACTCGACACTTGCATTCATAGAATCCCGGAAAACCTTGTAGTCGTAGTCGCTGCGTCGCCAGTACGAGATTGCCCCACAAGAATCCTATGCAGGAATCCGTCTAGGTAGGTACCACCCCAGGGCCAGTTATTCTGCCGTGAAGCAGTAGTGTGCAAACATTACTGAGTTTCGGTCTGAAGGGCACTGTGAGCTAGTGTAATCCCCAGTGATTACGCTATGAGACTTAAGAACTTGTATCTCAGGGTGACGGGCGCAGTGTGGTGCTACACAGAAATGTTCTTAGTAACACAGCATCTGTTATGGGCAGACGTTGCACTTACCATCCGGGGAACGTTTTGCTCGTTTCGTCACTTTATACAATCAAAAAAAATATGTAAATATGAGGCCCATGGCGGTCGTCACTTTATCAAAAAAAAAAGATCACCTCAAAAGAGAACCTCCGGTTTTCGGGTCCACTGCCGATGCACCATTGATTGTATTTACAGCTCAGGAGTAACAGTGTCACTAAGTAAGGGCTCTTGTGACTTAAACTTTTCCATTAACTGTCTAACATTGTTGAAATAAATCACACTACTACGTGTGTCGTGGAGAATTGTTTCAGTAGCCAGTCACAAATTTACGTTGCAAAGCTGTGTTGTGATAATAATTCTCGTCACGTTTGTGGCATCCAAGATCCGGCACAACTTCTATATTCTGCAGCCAGTCTATAGTTAGTAGTGTTTCAAAAATGTACAGAGTGCATTGTAAAAAAGATCCTTATTGTTTAAAAGTTTTTATAATGATGATCTTGTACTGATTGCAGATGCAAGAAGTGCGAAGCGTGTCAACGCACAGACTGCGGCGAGTGCGTGTTCTGTCACGATATGGTCAAATTCGGTGGACTGGGACGCGCTAAACAGACTTGCATTATGCGACAGTGCTTGCAGGTGTGTTATTGTTAATTATTGTCATTTGAGTCAAATGGTGAAAAGCATGAAGATTTTAAATAAAATGTTTGAATTTTATCCATACACATAATATAAATCGGAAAGGGTGTTTGTTGATTTACACTACGATAATTTGATGTTTCAGCCAATGCTGCCGGTGACAGCTTCATGCGCGGTGTGTCACTTGGACGGCTGGATGCAAACGCCCGTCGCGCCACAAGCCAAGGGTAACTCGGGTAATAACTTATTGTACTAAAAAATGCCAGCAACTTTTTATTTATTTATTACTAACCATAAAAAAACAGCGCGGGCAACTTGGTACACGTGGCAGAAGAGAAACTTGTATATATTAAAAATGTGATTAAAATAAAAATTATTATAAATACATGAATTACAAAAATTACTGCGTAGTATATAAATAAATATTAATTAATCGATAAATATTAATTAACAGAAACGTTGCACGAAAACGTTGTACTCAAATTCGACCTCGAAATTTACTCTCATCGCTTCAAAGAAGTTTCACTTCAGTAACATCTATTGTAGTATGTTTAAAATAACATGTGTACTATGGCGTGTAATGTTAGGCGCAAAGATTGAGCTAGCGTAATCGAAATAGCCACACGATTTATTATATACAACTATATCCTTGCCATAAACGCTAAAATTTGATTTACTGTGCGTACTCGTAAGTGCCTGTGTATTCTTTCGCATTTGTATCAATAAAAGACCGTAGATAATATTGCAATAAGCGGTTATTATTCTCCAAATTTAGGGAAATCTTTGATAATTCCTGTTTTCACGTTTTCAGTGAG
The DNA here is from genome assembly GCA_019845155.1 of Luehdorfia chinensis. NCBI lineage: Eukaryota > Metazoa > Arthropoda > Insecta > Lepidoptera > Papilionidae > Luehdorfia > Luehdorfia chinensis. Next base: position 5,977,739 of record JAHVAK010000025.1, on the reverse strand, counting down.
TCATCTGTATCTGTCAATGTCTGTTTGGTGGTTGTTGCCTTGTATTGTTATACTAAGTTTGTAATCCATACTATCCATACTTTATATTATAAAATGCGAAAGAAACTCTCCGTCCCTCTCTGTTTGTTACCTTTTCACGGCTCTATCGATGAAACGATCTTGCCGGAAAAATTAAAGAGTTCCCACGATATTTATAAAAAAACCTTAATCCACGCGGTTGGAGTGGAGGGCTTCAGCTAGTATTTTATTTATATATCGATTGTCAGGTCGCAACGGTCCGTCGTCGCTCCGCGAGTGCTCGGTGTGCTACAGCATTGTACACCCAGGCTGCGTGCCGCCCGGCGGCCAGATCAACGAGGACCTGCCCAACTCCTGGGAGTGCCCCACCTGCACCACCATGGGACTCAACCACGACTACAAGGTTTGTGCAGCTGTAGTTGCATTATGTTACCAGATCGCAAGATGGCCAGCTCAACCAGGACCTGCCCAACTCCTGGAAGTGCCCTACCTGCACCAGCGTGGGGTTCAACCACGACTACAAGGTTCGTGCAGCTGCAGTTGCAATATGTTACCAAATCGCAAAATGGCCCGCCCAACCAGGACCTGCCCAACTCCTGGAAGTGCCCTACCTGCACCAGCGTGGGGCTCAACCACGACTACAAGGTTCGTGCAGCTGTTTTAACACATCGCAACATTATGTTACCACATCGCAAGATGGCCAACTCAAACAGGACCTTCCCAACTCCTGGAAGTGCCCCGCCTACACCACCGTAGGGCTCAACCACGACTACAAGGTTCGTGCACCTGTAGTTGCATTATGTTACCACATCGCAAGATGGCCAGCTCAACCCGGACCTGCCCAACTCCTGGAAGTGCCCCACCTGCACCACCGAGGGGCTCAACCACGACTACAAGGTTCGTGCAGCTGTAGACAGATGTTGTTGTATAGTATAACTTGTATTATTATATTATTATTTTTGTATTATTGTTTTATTATTGTATTATAATATTATAGTATTACGTCGTTGTATTGCATAGTATTGTGACAGGAAGTGCTCATTGTGGTCCGTCGACTTCCTTGATGAAACAAAATGTAGCTACCATCTACTTTCAATCCTAAGGTAAAGTCAACCCTTAGAACTTAAATGGGAGAGCTTCGTTAAGCTGTCCACTATCTGACAACTTATTACACAAGTTTCTAATGTTAATGTTGAATATATTAATACGAGTTTTTTATAGGAGACGAGCAAAACATATAACATCTTTTTTTATTTCATAAAGTGACGTAACGAGAAAAACGCTCACCTGGTGGTAAGTGCAACCTCTGCCCATAACGAATGCTGTGCTAACCAGAACATTTCTGTGTGACACCACACTGCACCCGTCACCATGAGACATGAGTTCTTAAGTCTCATATGCCCAGTGATTACGCTAGCTCTCAGTGCACTTCAGATCACACTAATGTTTTACAGATGAACTGGCACGGTGGTACCCACCTAGACTGATTGCTGCATAAGAAATCCTATCACCAGTCAAAACATTAGACGACTATCTTGACGTTATCAATACGATGACGATGATGATCTTGACGTTCCCTGGCTAGCGTATATGGGACGTGAGTCTTGGGTTCCGGTCCTATTAATCATTATTATGCTATAGGTATGTTGGAGGCGTAAGAGAATATGCCACCCCATCTCATCCTGTGGTTGTCGTAAAAGTCGACGTAGGGAAAACTAAAACCTGGAGATGGGCAGCAGTATCTTCCTGGAACATCTTTACAAAACTGCGGTTGCCAACCAGACTGCCAAGCGTGTCAACTACGGAAAAATCCCCCAAAATGAGAGCTACAAACTTTTGTGGCAATCTACGGGGGCGGCCTATGTTCAGCAGTGGACGATTGATCCGATGGAATGATGATGCTATAAGATGTAACGACGATGGCTCAGTGACGAGATAATAAAATAGCGGACTGTATTATATGGTTTTATAATTTTTAACTGCATAACGGTTGTCGTAAAACTACAGCAGAAAAGTTAATATGCTATGCGTGCTAATGCTCCTTATAAAGTGTAACAGCTGACTGCCCGCCGCGGCGCCGCTCGGATCAGCCGGTATATGCGCCGAGTGTCTGTCCCCCTCTCTTCATGTCCCTCGCCTCGCCTGTGTTGTTGAGTTAGATGACTCATCACTCATCACCATCATCATCACTTCAGCACATCACTAGTCCACTTCTGAACATAGGTCCCCCCATAGATTGCCAAAAAAATTTGTGGCCCCGGATTCTGGGGGGATTTTGCCATAGTTGCCACGCTTGACAGGCAGTTTGTCAACTGCAATTTATTTATTCAGATGCTCCAGGAAGATGCTGCTGCCCATCTCCTGGTTTTATTTTCCCTCTGTCGACTATTACGGCACCCAAGGCATGAGATGGGGTGGTGGTTTCTCTTAGGCCGCCACCACACGGCAAGAGCTCTTTACTCTAATAGTAACAACTTTTGCGTATGTCAATTGAGCTTGTTGTTACCCTTGTGGTTTGTTAAACGTTTAGTTCGTTTTGGTCGAATCGAGACATTTACGAGCATTTTATATATTATTGTGTTTATTTTCACAGCCGCGTCATTTCCGAGCGCGTCAGAAGTCGTCAGATCTTCGCCGAATGAGCGTTGGATCGGATGTGAGCCAGCTCGGGCAACATCATAACAATTCCCAGGTCTGTAATGGAAATACGATTTCAAAATTAAATTTCGTATTTAAATGTAATACAAAATTTACCCTACTTCATAGTTGCACTATAAGATAAAACACGAAGTTTTTTTTATAGAAGAATGTGACGAGAAGAGCAAATCGTTAGATTGATGTAAGTGCAACAACTGCCCATAACAAATGCTGTGTCACCCAAAGCGTTTCTGTGTCACACCATCCTGAGACATCAGTTATTAAGTCTCATATGCGCAGTAACTACTCCAGCTCTCAGTGCCCTTCAGAACGTAACAGTAATGTTTCCACACTACTGCATTGGCATACCTATGTAATATGATACTATGGTTCTGGTCTGATGATACGAGTCTGGAGTTGGCCAAAGGAACTCCTCAACTTAGGGTTAGTTGGATGGTTTAGGTCCGCATTTTAGAGATCGTTGGATTGTTGATACATGCGGCTTCTATTGGGGGTGTTCTGTGGTGACCTGTCTGCGGTGCGTGAGATGTTTGTAGATAAGAAGAATTTGTTACTGTATACTTAGCCATTAACAATGTCTTGACACGTGTTTACTGATACAATACTTTGGGCTACACTCACAAACTTATCTTTTTTTTTGCAGAATAAACTACCACCGCCTCCACCTCCAGTGACCGTCAAATCAGAGGCTGGATCCGACAATGAGAGCAAGAATGATATTTTGCATCTTAAATCTGAAGATGGTTAGTTCAAAATCATACCTTCCAAAGTATTTTTATGTACTATTAATATATTTATAACGTGTTTGGCAGCCGTGGTAGGTCAGGGGTGTCTAGTGTGTACTTGTCGTACGTGGGTACGATCCCCGTTGCCGGCACATATAAAATTATTCTGCAATCTTAACAGCTGATTTACTAAGTGCTCAGCGGTGAAGGAAAAAATCGTGTGGAAACATGCAGTCTGCGGAAGAAAAATATTACGAAGATATGTGAAATCCACCAACCGGTTTTGGAGCAACTGTGGCATTTTCCTCTACCAAAAATGATAGGAAGTCTGTGCTCAGTAGTAAGATGTTAGTGGTTGTGAATTAATTTTTTACTGCTTAGGAGAATTCACTTAATGCAATTGTTATTGTACATAATCCCAGTAATGATTACTGAGTCTCCAAGCTTTAAATAAATGTATGCCAATAAAGAGCATCTATTTCATATTTATGCATATTAAAAACACAATGTAATAAAGGACTGCCAATACCACATGTATGCCGATTACTTATAATTATATCTTTTACTTCAAACCTCATGATACTTCTGAGAGTCTATGTATACTAAATAGAGATTTATAACGTATTGCACTGTGGTCAAAAAATAATTCACACGGTTCAGGAAACACAGATTAAAAGTATATTAGAATCCAACCCCATACTTTTCTTGCAGGGGGAAATCATTGAGCTAGTTGATGAGGCTCGCAACCTTGGTCTTAAAATGGATGGTCTATTGCGTTTTGAGAACTATGTTTTGGATGTTGCATGTGCCTGTTCCTATAGGTTAAAGGTTTTATACAAAATACGGGCTTACCTGAGTCTGAATATGAGAGTAACGCTCTGTGAGTCTTTAATATTGTCCAAATTAAATTACTGCATATCAGTATATGGCCCTTGTCTTTTGGGAAGGTCTATGAAACTGCTTAAACGGGTTCAAAACGCATGTGCCCGTTTCTGTTTTAAATATTGAAAAAAATCCTCCTAATTCATGTTTTATCATATTTTTTACATTAGTTAACATGGCATCTAGGCTTAAATTGCAGTTCGCTAGCCTGTTATCTGGAATTATCAAAAGCAAAACAATTGAAAAGGAAAAAGGAATATTTATATAATAAGCTTTAAATGGTCTTGTGAATATAACGTTCGTAATATTCGTGGTGCGAAGTTTCTATCAGCTGTCCCAGGACACGTTACTGCTGCGTTTCGTAGTAGTTTTCGTTACTTGGCAACAAAGTGCTAGAACGATTTACCGCCACCGCTTCGAGAAATTCGTACAAAGCCTTATTTTATAGTTAGTTTTATAGTAGTCAATTTCAGATTAGTGCATAGACTAATACGCAACAGGTTAATACGCATGATTAGTTACAAACAGACAGACTCTACATTTGTGTATGTTTGTATGTATGTGTGTGTGTACATGTACGTATGTTTGTTTCTTTTTTAAAAATTACTTAGTCGGTTATAATATGTCCGGTAACTGCTCGGTAAACCTGAGGCATCGACAGAATAACAGCGCTGTGGCAACACTGGCCATAGCATTATGCTGAGTCGACTGCCTTTTCGTTTCTACAGCCCCAACGTACGTTTGTAAATGATATACGACGTATCTAATTGTTTACTTATCTTTTGAACTTAATGTATGTTATGTTGTAGTATTCAATAAAGTTTTTTTTTCTTTCAAAAAAATGTCTTAATATTATTTTTTTAAATAAACTGTGATTTGACATAATAAGCTTGTACTTTCTGTAGCAAAATAAGGCTTGCTTTTATAAATACAATAATATGGCATGTTTATTTGTGAACAGAGATAAAGCGTGAGGAAGGTGTCGGCGACGGTGCGACGGAGGAGGGCTGGGAGCCGACCGCTAAGAAGCGTCGCTCCAGCCACGAGGACGAGGCGCCCAAGAAGCAGGCGCTGCGAGCACACCTTGCTTTGCAGCTCACCCACCACACCGCCAAGGTGAGATTATATACATACGTGTACTCACCCCGTTTTCCCTTATAAGCCTTTCCTCTCACGGGAAACGAGACACGACGAGTGGCGAATCACGTCGCCATCATTTTAGTGTGAGTCAAAAATTCTTACTCCCCTATTGCGTTCCCAGGAGCAGAATAGTGCATTTCCATATTTCATATTCTGGTGCTATTCTGCACGAATCAAGGCTGCCCTCATAATAATAAGTCGCTTCTTGCGACACCTCGGTAGGTGCTATTCTACTGTGCCGGTACCTATCGGCTAACATTATATCATCTGTAACAAATAAACACTGTTCCAAAAAAAAATACGGTTTATCGATCTATCTATAAACAATGTAAGGGGTCAGGCATTCACTCGCCTTACTTTTTTTAAAACGCGCAACTACTTATAACTTACATTTGCCTATAAAAAAAACTGTTAAGAACTTCCGAGAAACAAGTCCTTTTGTGTCTAGACGTTGTTTTGTTTTGTCCTATTTTTTTCAAGCAACATAAATGTCGCAGAAATTATTCAAAGTATAGTAGAAATTTTTCTTTGCGTAGATTCTTTCGCGTGTCTTATCTCCGGAAGGGTGGTAGATTGTAAAAAAATGACTTTGTAGCAAAAAAATTAAATGAATACTACTAAATATAATTACTAAGCATATGAGACTTAAGAACTGATGTCTCAGAGTGAGCGCAGTCTTGTATCACACAGACTTCTGACCGACAATATAAGTATACTCTTTCGTTTATAAAAAAAACCCTCTGTCGACGTTACACCTACGCGATGAGATGGTGTTTTTTTTATTTGATAAAGTGACGAAACGAGCGAAACCTGATGGTAAGTGAAACGTCCGCCCATAACAAATGCTGTGTCACTCAGAACATTTCTGTGTGACACCACAATGCGCCCGTCACTCCGAGACACGAGTTCTTAAGTCTCATACGCCCAGTGATTACACTAGCTCTCGGTGCCGTTCAAACCGAAACACATGTTTGCACACCACTGCTTCAAGGAATAACTGTCCCTGGGGCGCGGTACCTACCTGTACGGCGAAGCTGATGAGTGTTCATTTTTCACGCCGCAGGTTCTCAAGAAGCCGCTGTACCCGGTGCGGCCGGCCGGGTACGCGGCGCTGAACAGCGCCGGCTGCCCGTGGCTCGACCGCGAGGCCGTGCTGTGCGTGTTCGCGAAGCTCACGCCGCACGAGCTCGCCACCTGCGCGCTCGTCTGCAAGGCCTGGGCCGAGTACTCCGTGAGTAGCGCCACATCGAAGAAAAAAAAAGATTTTTTTTTAAATTGGTCAGCCCACGATTAACGAAGATATCACTGAAAAAAAAAACTAATACGGCGAACATTGAACCGAACCTTTTTTTTTTAAGTCTATTTAACACTAGATTGACGGACGGGACTGGACGGGGTATATAACGAATACGTAGACAACATCTGGATATAATAAAATGTAGGTGTTTCAGATAAAACTAAACTAACCATAATATCATTAAAAACCAATATATAATCGCTATAGAATAATATTTATTTGTTCAGAATTTAAAGCATAAAATTGACAACACGTAAAATCGACGGGTTTCGTAAATCTAGTGTTAAAGGTGGGCAGAATGCGCCGTAGTCAGCACTCAGTTGTTGTACCCACCGATAATCCCCTTTAGATACCGCATACAAGGCAATTGACGAAAAGTTATTGTCCAAGTGTTAGATCGTATTGTGTACAACTCGAATTTTCGTATTTTATTGCGATATCTTTAATAGATTAAAAAAATTATTTATGTAGCTAAGTGTTTACGTAGTCATATTAATCATTTTTTTATTCAATTACTTTACGTGCCATTAAAGAATGACATTACATTTCATCGGTAAGTAAATCTGTTTTGTATTTTCTAGTCAACCCGAGTTCAGATCACAATGGTTGTTATCGTAAACAAAGCGAAATTTCAGTGCTTGTTCATGACTTTGTTCGAAGTCCCTTTCTGTTAATATATTATGTTATCTTTATTTTACAATAGCACTGTCCGTGCTATCTCTGTTGTAGTTGCATGCACTAGAGTTAGTATTGACATTTAACGTAATTATTTTGAAAATTAATTATGTATGATTTTGAATAGTGGTTGTATGCCTTTAAAAAAATAGTAATCATAATATTCAAAAAATACATACTTTATTTACTCGGAAAATCATTCGTATTAAAATGAATAAAAATGTTTAAAATAACCAGAGGTAAAACATCGATCGATGCTACTCGTCCTAATGAGAATTGGCATCCTACGGAAAACGTCATTTGCCCGAATCATTTTAGCGATGACAATTTCAGTGCCTTGAATAATCGTCGGCGGTTTCTGCATTCGGGATTTTGTGAATTCGGGTCGATACGATAGTTTAAACATGCGGTATCTAAAAAAAAGTAAAGTTTCAGCCTATAAATGTCCCACTGCTGAGCACAGGCCTCCTCTCATTTCTGAAAGGGTTTTGAAGCTAGAAAGAATCCGCCACGCTGCTCCAATGCGGGTTGGCGGACTTATGCGGTATCTATTAGGAGGTAATCTGTGGCCGTACCATATACCTTGCACTTTAGACGTCGTATTCCCGCTCGGTCTAAGTATTTTAAGGTTTGGCGTATTTGGGATGACTGTTCCGCCATCTTTTGGAGGGCCACGAGATTTTCCTGCCATTTCTCATATTAGACTTCTACAACATTCATCGATTAACGGGAATGGTATTAACGTCACAAGTCTAGGTGACATACAATAATTATTTGTGATTCCTAGTATCCAACAAGGTTTGTACCAACTACTTATTTAACACTTTTACTATGTATTTTTTATTAATTTATAGATTTATTTAACAGTTTATGAACACACACACTTTCAAAGTAGTAGAGATAATTTCGTACAAAGTCACTGCTTATTCCATTTTGAAATTTCTTCCATCACGCCTGTTAACGGACAATATGAATGAGAAGCATATTGAGTGTGCAATTTTCAATAAATATTGTACTTAAACATATACATAAAAAAAACATTGAAATATAACAATTTTTCTTTACAGATGGATCCATCTTTGTGGCGCAGCATGTCGTTTGTTCAAGTTCGAGTTTCAGCAGCACAGCTAGCTGGTATCGTACGACGGCAGCCGCTCTCACTCGGCCTCGAGTGGTGTCACTTAGCCAGGAGGCAGCTTGCCTGGTTAGTTGACTATCTCAGTCGCTCATACGCTAGGCAACGTGGATGACGTGCAAGTGGCAGCTAATATAGGCACCGCTTGAAACGATTCCAGGAATAATAGTGTTTGCTCCCGCGACAAACTCATCCCTAAACATCTGAATACAAAAAGATCACAAAACAACTACCGGTGACCCCTTTTCTCTCGGGCTCGGAGCTTTTGTTTTTGCACAAATGTTGGCACCGGCCCGAGATTCGAAACCAGGTCCAGTGGCGTGATAGAAACTAAACACCAGATCGTCAAGAATTGTATATTATCACATTAAAAGGACATGTAGGCTTAAAACATACATACAGTCATGCGTGGTTTCTTGTAGTGACTCATGCAGCTCACTTTTCGCACTTGCGGGGAACGAGATGTGACAGGTGGCGAATTTTTGTACGAGGCGAATTACTCCCCATTGTGTTCCCACGAGCAGTATAGTGACAGCATTGCATATTCTGCACAAATAAAGCAGTTACTATTCGTGCGGTTACCTCTTTGCTACCGAGGTGTCGTAAGAGGCGATTAAGGTACACGAGCCGCCTTTATTCGTGCAAAATAACACCATAGTATGCAATGCCTGTCATACTACTGCTCGTAGGACGTAACGGGGAGTATAAATTTTTTGACTCGTATCAAAATGGCGCGACGTGTGTGATCACTGCCTACCCCTTATATGCGAAAAAGGTCGTGACTGTATGTATGTAGACTCAATGTGATTATGTTTTAGGTTGCTTGCACGGCTGCCCGCGCTCCGTTCGCTGTCGCTGGCCGGGTCGCCGGCGGAGGCGGCGCTCGCGCTGCGCTCGCCCGCCTGCCCGCCGCTGACGTCGCTGGACCTGTCGTTCGCGCGGTGCCTGGACGACGCGAAGCTGCGCGGCGTGCTGGCGCCGCCGGAGGCTTCGCGGCCCGGCGGCGGCGCGCGCACCGGCGCCGAGCCGTCGCGCCTCGCCGCGCTCGCCGTGCTGCGCCTGCCCGGCACCGACATCACCGACGTGGCGATGCGCTACGTCGTACAGGTGATTTTTACTTTATTTATTTATTCATTTACGGAAACAGTCGTAAACTATTTTCCAGTGTCAAGTAACATATTGTCCAAGTATATAATCATTGGATCGACAGTAATATGATAGTTGTCTTTTACTGAAGATCTGCTGGATTGATGGGAGACAAAACGAAGAGTACAATTTTGGTCTTGAATTGAATTTTCCCATCACTGTACACTTTCACGAGCACTTGCTGCATAATAAACTATCCACATTAAACATCAAAACTTAATATAAGTATATATATATATATATACACACACAGAAATTACAAAATTCAATAAAAAAAACTACCGCCACTTTTCGAGTTTGCGCCAAAAGTCCCAGGTGCTTTTTACTTTATTGAACATTTTTGATCGACAGCAAATTGATAGTTGAATTTTACTGAAGATTTGCTGGACTGATGGTGACAAACCGAAAATCACAATTTTGGTTTTGAATTGAGTTTTCCAATCACTGTACACTTTCAGGAGCACTTGTTGCATAATAAACTATCATTATTAAACATTAAAACTCCAAATATACACAGAAATTACAAAATTAAAAAAAAAAAAAACACTATTACTGCCATTTTTCGAGTTGGCGCCAAAAGTCGTACAGGTGCTTCTTTTTCTTCTTCTTATTTGATCCTGGTAATTAGCTACAAAATGAAGCCATTTTTGCCAATGTTGAGTGATATTTTAACGTCTTATAACCTAATATAACCTCAATTCGATGTAAAATGTTAGTTGACTTTTACTGAAGATTTTCTGAACTGATGAATGGTGATGGAGATGAATATTTGCTGGACTGATGGAGACATAACGAAAAGTACAATTTTGGTTTTGAAATGTATTTTCCGGTCACTATACACTTTCACTAGCACTTGCTGCATAATAAACTATCAATGACATCAAAACTCAAAATATAATATATATTATGATAATTTATTACATTGAATTGTTTCAACTTAAGAACGCCTTCAATTATATAATATTACAATACAGAGAAAAATACATATGATAAAAAAAATTGGTACTGAGTAACAAAATACTAAGTAATGAAAAATGGTAAAAAAAACAACTAGAAAATAAAATTCAGTTAAGTAATTAGTCAATCTCGATCATAAACTCCAAAAACTAAAGAAGTTTTCTTAAATTTTCAAGAGCTTAACCCAAATATATCTGTTTCGTAGAAGATTTTATTATATGTATCCAAGATATGATACAGAGGCGCACGATCACCCGCCTTTGTTTTACTTGGCTTGGGAAAGAAAATCGGTTGACGATGGAATTCACCATCACTCGCCGCGAATGACTTGGTATACGGACGAAATTTGATTTATAAGCTCCTTACAATCAAAATGATTATTACATATTCATATATATATATATATATATACACATATACATATACATATACTTTTGATCCTGGCAATTGGCTACCATATCGAGCCGTTTTTGCCAAAGCCGAGAAAAAATTTGATCAATAGTAAAATCATCATCATCGTTTTAGCCTATCACTAGTTCACTACTTAACATATCTCCTACAAATTGCCACAAAAGTTTGTAGCTCTCATTTTGGGGACATTTTGAAAACCGCAGATTCTTTACCGCCACTGCATGGCACTGTTAACTATTTTGTACTTAATCTGATTTGAAAAATAAAAGTGACTTTATGAGATGCTGTGGGTTAATGTTTAACCGGTCCTATTTAAAATTATGATATTGGAGAAGTTTGTACGGGAATGAATAAAAAAAATGTCTGACATCATGTTTTTATGGTTAGTCCTTAGTACTAGTAATATGCGACACAAATTAATTTAAATATAATTTGACTAGCTTACAAGTGCAAATATTTTGCGTATCGTGATCATGAACAGATGGCGCCATCTATCTACCTTCTTTAAAGAATGTAAACAAGTCCAACCGACAACTGTCGTGTAAGTTATTTGAACAGATTGTCAACAGATGGCGCTTTCTACATTCAAGCTTTTTAAATAATTTTTTTAAGGAAAATATTAATTTTAGCCATTTATTTATTTTTCGTCATTACAGGGAAAAATAATCTTCGAAGTGGCGAAAAAAAAATCTAATATTAATTTTGATACAGTATTAAGGGAGACATTGCATACCGACAAAAAAAACACCTTTCAGAATTTTATTCATTTGTTTCAGGCGTTGCCAAAGCTATGCGAATTGGACGCATCATCATGTGCCAGACTGACTGACGCAGGAGCGGCACAATTAGCTCATCACTCGCTACAGCGGCTTTCACTGGCTGGTTGCCGACTGCTCACCGAAGCCGCGCTCGATCACCTAGCGAGATGTCCCAATCTTGTTCGGTGAGCCATAGACGTCATATTTAAAACATCTCACATTTTGTTTCATTCACTGCTTATTTATTGCTGCCGGTAGGATTCCCTTGTAGGAATCCGACTAGGTAGGTACCAACGCAGGGCCAGATATTGTGCCTTCAAGCAGTAGTGTGCAAACATTACTGTTTCGATTTGAAGGCCACTGATAGATAGTTAAGTTATTGGGCATATGAGACTTAAGAACTGATGTCTCAAGGGGACGTGCGCTCTTTGGTGCCACATAGGAATGTTCTGGGTAACACAGCATTTGTTATGGGCAGACATTGCACTTAACATCAGGTCAACGTTTTACTTGGCTCAACACTATGTTCTATAAAAAAATAAAATGTCCATCCCCATAGCTTCAGCATTCTTTAAGACGATAACATCTTACAGTGTAGATGTTATAGGCTCGAAGATGCTACTAACACATTTTGTAAACTAAACGGCTTATTAAAAAGTTTATGTTAAGGTTTATAAAGATAATATTGGCCCGTTTAAGTAATAGAATGCAGAAAAAAATATTTTAACAAAATCTCTGCATTCTGTAGATTGTGTCAAGGTGATGCACTAGAGTTTCCTATGTTAATATAAGAGAAAGTATTGTCTGAGCATATGTTATTCTTAAAAGGTATGTACCAAACTGTCATCTTTTCAATAAAAACTTAGTTAAGAATATATTGTAACAAAAAGCACCTCTGTATGTGTTAATAATAACACTTTTTACAAAGCCTTTTATCTTCGCCCAGGTGAAGTATAAGGAGTTAGGGGAACTTCTAATAATAAATCTCTCCAGATGCAAATCGTAGCAGTAAAAACGGCATTCAAATTCATTCTACGGGCAGAAGAACAGGAGCTTCCTTTTATACTATGTAAGTTATAGTATGTAAATTTTTTCCCAGACTGGATCTCCGACATGTGCCTCTCGTTTCTACGCAAGCCGTGATTAAGTTCGCCGCTAAATCCAAGCATAACTTACACGTGAAGGACGTTAAACTGGTGGAGCTGAGGAAAACTTGATCCGATAGCAGCCCAGAGGAAGAACCAATAGTGTCTGAGTAGGACTCGGTGATATAGCGTAGTGTGACAGTGTGTTGGTGGCATAGGATAGTGGGATCACCTGCTTGAGTTATTTTTATGCATATTCAGTACTACAATAGTTCTAGTCTAGTGAGTTTGCAGTGTTGTAGGTAACTGACTTTGGAATCTATACTCAATTTCTTTTTAAAGTCACTTTAAAAGGTGCGTAGTAGGTATCCCTTGGTGCAGTATATCGATTTTGGGTTCATGTGAGAGGTCTCAAAGAACAATCAGGGTAATAAATACAATAATTTTTAAGACATCTGGCAATTTAGATGTCTTATGAGCATAGCGAGTTGTTCACTATCGCTAGCTAAATTTGTATCTCGAATTGTATTACATATCAAAAAAAAGACATTCTATGCTATCAACATACATATACGAAATGTAGATATTGAAAGAAAGACTTGATAAACCTATCTGGTAATATTGTTGAAGTGATACAATTGAAACAAAAATATATTATTAGATAAAATAGTTCTCTTTGGAGAGCTCAAAACTTTGTTTAGTAAATAAGATATAATTGTACATGGATACAATTCTGCTATGACTATATTAAACCAAATATAGAACCATCTATATGATGGTTCAACTAACATAACAACTGACATGTAAAAATAGTTTAGTTTTGGTTAAGAAATGATTAGACCTTGCGACGAATCAGTAATGGCGACCACCTCTATCGGTATGCAATGTTAATGTGAGATTTATGTTATTTTACAAACCTATAACCACGGTAAAAACCACATGCTGTTTTTAATCTAATAGTAATAAATATTCAAAGATATCTAATTCACTTAAGTTTTATTTCTAAACGAATACCAGTGACTCAGTCAACAGTTTTTTTTAGATTTGCGGAATATAAATGTGTGTTAAAAAGGTTTAATTCCGAAAAAAATTTAAATTCACACATTCATATAAGCCTTAACTTCATCAAATAGTCATTATATGACTATGATTAAGCATAAACATGTGATATATATATCATACAAAATTTGAGTCTAGTTGGATATGTGATAATTGTCATATTGGTGTCTTTATTCAGTCAAATAAGATATTCGGATATGTAAGTTAATACACCTCTATAAATACACATGATATTTTATAGATTCTTCACAAGTACGAGTTAAAAGAATTTTCCGAAACACTTTGGCACACAGATTGTATTTGGGTATACTGGGGGATATATTTGGATGCTTGCTAAAATCTTCTTTGCTTTAGCAATTGTATAAATAAGGAGTGTCTTTTTCATATCTTTGAACGAAATGTCTGTAGTAGATGTTAAAATAAAAACTGCTGTATCACTAGCTTTTTCATTGTGTTCATACTTAAAACTGTTTGTTTTACGTACTATATTTTAATTTCTATAATATTCACTTTTGTGTGTTTGTGGTGTGTTGATAAGTCTGTATTATAAAAACAATTCACAGTAACAATAACGTAACAAATAATGTGTAGTGATTTGTAAGCCTTTTAATAAAAACTTGTTACATTTGTCGTTTATTTGGGCAAGAACGCAATGATTACTACGCAAGTTCTAGTGTGCGCGAGGCTTTATTAACTAAATATTACTGCATATATAAATTATTGACATTTTGTCTACAGATTAAAGGCAGTCACGTTCTTTCGTCACGCCAAAAAGAATTAATTCTGTTCATTTATGTTTTTGGTTTATGTTTAATCAATTTGCAGCAATATGTTTAATCATTTTAATTTTTGTTTATAAAGCACTTTATTTTCTTCTGCACAATCAATGCTATTGAAAGTTATTAATTTTATTGCATGCTGTTGCATAGATATATATTTTATTTGTTATTAATACGTACCAACTTTCTTTCAAGGCGTCGTTGAAGTCTGCAAGGCTTTTACTTTATATTGACTAATAATTCACAGAAATAAAATATGTGACATTAACAAACGCAAGTATTTTTTTTTCATAAATTCATTTAAAATATATAATTATTTATTCATTTCTTTACATTTACTGTGTGTAAGTTCTCCCTATTCAGAAAATATTTGCAAGCGTTTTAAAAATCTCTGTATATGATTTTATAAGTAAATGTGTCCTGTTCCATCTGTCTTATTTTACATAATAACATAAAAAAGATGAATCAATAAATTATTCTAATACTACTAATAAAAGAGTGGAAATTGATTTTTTTTTAAACGGTTAAACAATGAATATTTAAGTAAACGTTAAACGGTCTTTGGTTTTGTTAGCTCTTGAAAAACATTGGAAAGTTATTGAAGTTTCCATTGGAAAAAGATAACTTTACATTGATTTTGGTGAACATACAATTTTTATTGTATCATCAATGTCAGTGTTACCTAAGTCAGAAAGAGATATTCTACTTATTACATGTAAAATGTACTGTACAGTATGTAAAAAATACGATTATTTGAAAAGAAAGTAAAATTTGCTGATTATGAGAGTTGTGCCCCTTTAAGATTTTGTGAAGTGTATGATATAGTGTGGGCAAAAAATATTTTTCACGTACTAAAAATTTAATTGTAATAATTATTTTTAAGGCTATGACAATTTGAATTTAATTGATTTATACTTAATTGTATGTTTGACATTTTTCATTATTATGAGCAGTAAAGCATCAATAATTAATATGCTATAGCATATTAGTATTTTCATAGTAATGCAACAGGTCATAGACAAGATTCAGAAAAACATAAATAGAAAACGTTACGAAGGAACTTAAAATAAAAAAATATATATCACTATTCGCTGATCAGACTTGAATTCTTGCAAAGTTTGGGTTACAAGTACTATCCGACCTGAACTTATTTTATGGCTTTCGTGCGTAATCGATATAAAATTAAAAAAAATATAAATTTTGTATAATAATAAAGATAGATTTTGTCATCAATCATAAAATCATATAAAAATTCAATTTTTTTGTTTAGCACCATTGGCAACACTAAAATGCACATTGCTGATAGTGACGTCCACTTGTTCAGTTAATATGACTATGGTAAGGACCATTTTTATGATACAACTGAAGCGGTGTATCATATATAGCAAAATTTGTCTTATTTACATAACATACAGTTTATATTTTTTCATTACGAATTGAATTTTTTTTTAAATAATGATGAATCGAATCGTCGTTTCGCGCTTTGAAAGAGCAATGTAGCGTTGCTATGTAATACGTCCTTATAGTATTTTATTATTACATAAATTATGTAATACACACCTAGGGAACTAACAGAAGATATAAGAATTAATTTTCTCTATTGTTTTTTGGAAAATAGGTCATGTTTCGGTTTTCATGGTTGATTATTGGACGCCAAACGAAGTATAGTTAAATGTATGTCAAGAGAAAATTGCGTGATTCAGTTTCACATTGTGGCAGATACAAGAATTGCTACAATACGAATGAAGTAGTTTGTAAGGAAACCGACACCGGTAACGGATTGCGAGGTCGGCGGGCCGCCTATAGTGTTAGATTAGACAAATTAATATGCGTATACAGTAAGAATTCAACAATGATTCACACAGGCGTTATTTGAACAATGCTTTTAACAGATACAGGATCAAATTTGGAATTTTATTATTTAACAGTTTTTACAGCGTGGCAATTTCCAAAGGGGAGACTGTAAATTCCCCATTTCCAAATTCAACAGCTGTGAATTAAACGACCATTTATTTAGCACATCTATTTGTTAAATGCTAGTTTTAGTTCTGTTATAGCTATTATAGTATTTTGCTTGGTGGTGGGGCACTCGTACACTTACGCCCACTACTTTTACTTGTCAACGTTTTTGCGCGTTAACTTGTTCTGTCAGGTTGGTACACCAGTCATTTGAGCGGGAAATTACTTTTAATGATGAGTTGCACTTTACTAAGATTAAAAAATAATTGTACCTTGTTGTTACCTTTATAAAATAACTAAAAAGTGCATTATTTTATTCGATCAGCGAATCTGCGTATGCTTTGCTGGTTAATTTTTAATATAAAATTCGAGCAATAATTGATTTATAACTTATTTGATTAGACCACAGACTAGTTTAAATAAATTAAAAAATATATATATTTAAACTGGTCTGTGATAAGTCTAGGAAGAAAGATTTCCTGTCCCCTGCAGTCCCAATATAAGATGAGTAAATTATGTATTCATTTCAAGTGACTTATTTTTGTGGTAACGCTTTATATTGTCAAGTTATTAACTTAAAGTTAGGCATAAAATTGATCTAGGTCTAAGCATTGTGTGCCTCTGTGTATAGTCAGTAACTTTAAAGTCGTTGAAAGATTGAAAATAATAAAATCATTAGTCAAATCACACTTTCCTTATCCGCAAGTTGATTTTTTAGTGAGTAATGATTTTATTAATAAAATTTAATCCTAGTGTAAAATAGAATTTATCTAGTTTTCTAAGATGCCTTATGCGAGTGATTTTTGGAAAGAGACTTTTGTATTGCATGGCTCGCATTTGGCGGCGGTCTTTGCAACGGATGGTGATATTAAGACGGCTGAAAATGATTTAAAAGCGATGTTATGTAAATTTGATGCGATAAGAATCGTGACATTGTATCATTGGTTACCATAAGCACTTATAGTATTTGAAATAAATATTTACATTGAAAATTCCTATAGTTGTATTTATTCCAACTGTTTCCTATAGTTTTTGTAAAGTGTCACATTCATAAAGAGTAAATTTTAATAAATCTCCCGCATATCCTCTTCACTCCAAGGTTTGCTGGAAGAAAACTCTTTTAGAGTTAAGCTTGTCTTTGTACTCGTACATTAACTACTTGTCACTAGATTTAATGTTAATAACATAGTGTACATAAAGAATAAATAAATAAATCATCTACAGGCTATGCTAGAAGTCTACAGTCCTCCGTTCTTAAACCAGGCCTTAAATGTCAGAACCAATTACGGGCAATTACAGCAAATACAATCCCTTTACAGTCTACACTTGGTAGGTGGATAATGAATCGCTGTATCGGATTTTTTGTCTGGCTTATTTGCGATGGTTATACCGAGAACCGGCTAAGTGGCGTTCATTAGCGAGGCCTATGTCTAACTGGACTGCCGCAAGCCGCTGATGATACTGCCATCTGTCGGAGGCTATAAGATTTTTGTAGCATTTCTTTTAGTCTGTTTTTACAATGCAGAAGATTATCGTATACTCCTACACGGGCCGCTACTAAATTTGTAAGACAAGTCATTGTTTTAACTCTGAGATGTTGCTGTTAGTTAGCAAGTAAGCTCAGTGTACACGTGCGTGATGGGCTTGACCGCGAAGCTTGTTAATTTGGCACAAAGCATTAAGGCCTAGGGTAGCCTATCGGTCTATTTATTGCATACATTCCAATGTGCTCAGTAACACTAACGCGGCTGCTCCAAAATTTCTGGTGGTAGGATTGAAGGACACTGAGAGCTAGTGTCTCCGTCACTCAGAAATGTTCTGGGTGACGCAGCATGTGTTATGGGCAGACGTTGCACTAACCATCAGGTGCACGTTTTGCTCGATTCATCACTTTATCCAATAAAAAAAAATGGCATAAAAAATCCGTAAATCTTTCCCGCGGTTTTATCGTTTAATCAATTATGGCAATTCTGGTTATTAATCAATGTCTTCGTGTTCGAAATCCGCCACAGTATCAGTAACATTCGTTACATAGTAGTAATTACTAAAATAACAGGACAGAATGATAGAAGTATTATTTATATAAGCGTCCTCTGTCCCGAATTCATGTTGTGAAAATGTGTAAGGCGTGGTCGTGGCAGTAGTAGTTACTTTTCAAACAAGTTTGTATTAAAATGTACAGATGGCGGGTTTGCTCACTGGCATATAAAATACACTCGGCGTCAAAAAAATCGCACATCCGAAAAAAATAATTTAAATACTATTTTAACACAACAGGCAATGGCTACGTTGTGGTTTGAGGGTATCATTCGAAAGGTAATTTCATTAGCTTTCAGGAATTTTAATTGAATTTTACTTTTATAACTAGACGAAAGAGAAATTAAAGAAAAAGACAGGGTATGTACAAATTTGCAAATTAATAATTTAAAAAAAAACTTAATAAATACAAAAAAAGTTCTTAAAACCTAGTGTTACCCTCCCTTGCCTTGATAACGGCTTCCATGCGATCTTTCATGGACCTTACAAGGATCGCAACAGCCTCTTGGGGTATTTGTTCCCACTCTTCAAGTACCGCATCTTGGAGCTCTTGAAGAGTGGCTGGAGCTGGATCTCGAGCTCGCACGCGCCGTTTTAGGTCATCCCAGAGATGTTCTATTGGGTTAAGGTCTGGACTTCGTGCTGGCCAATGCATAACAGGGATATCGACCTCCTGTAAATAATCTCGTACAATAGCCGCGGTGTGGCAACGAGCATTATCATGCATTAACATGAATCCATCACCGACATAACCAGCATATGGGACCACATGTTCCTCCAGGATTTCAGTAATGTACCGACCAGCATTTAATGACCCTTGCCCACGGCCACCCCGAGTCCGGGAAACGCACACAAGTTCCGTTTTCCCGTCGACGGAAATGCCGCCCCAAAACATACACGAGCCACCCCCGTGTTCGACGGATTCTTCGAAGCAGGGTTGTGTGAACCTCTCCCCCTGTCTTCTGTAGACCCTTCTACGTCTGTCATTGCAGAAGAGACAGACCCTCGTCT
Source organism: Luehdorfia chinensis (assembly GCA_019845155.1). Lineage (NCBI taxonomy): Eukaryota > Metazoa > Arthropoda > Insecta > Lepidoptera > Papilionidae > Luehdorfia > Luehdorfia chinensis. The sequence goes on along the minus strand of JAHVAK010000025.1, from coordinate 5,958,007 downwards.
CATCAGAGAAGAGTACGGTCCGCCACTGTTCTAGAGTCCACTCGCAATGATTGCGAGCAAACTCTAGGCGATCTCTGCGATGCTGTGCAGTAAGTTTTGGACCTTTAGCAGGTCTATGGGCTGTTAAACTCTTTTCGTGTAACCTTCTTCTTATCGTAGAAACACTCACAGATCTTCTCCGAGTTGATCGAAGCTGTTGTTGCAACTCAACAGCATTTGTAAAACGGTTTCGTAAAGATGTCGTAACGATGAAACGGTCATCTCTTTCTGATGTGCACCGTTTTCTTCCAGATCCCGGTTTTCTAACATAACCACCAGTCTGCTGAAAACGTTGGAACTACCCGTCGAACTGAAAAACGGGACAGGTTCAACTGTCGAGCAACGTCACACTGCCGCATCCCCGACTGCAATCACTTGAGCGGCTTCTTCAGAGCTGGTGTCCATCTTTACTTGTTCTTACTTGGGTTACTTATTCACGTGTGTTCACTGCAAAGTCTAAATTACGACTGGCCCATATTTCATCCAGATCGACCCATTTATACCATTTTTAGGTGGTGTAACTAGCGTCTTTACTAACGAGCATTTGACAGTGTTTATTTTTGACGCTCTATAATGATAAATGTTTTAATGATTTCATGATTTTTTTATTAATAATGTAAAGCTATTCAAATACCCATTTCAAACATACCAATATTTATATAAATATAATTCGTTTCTAGCCATTACAGCCATTTTTCGCGCAAACTCAGAGAGGTGCGATTTTTGTGACGCTGAGTGTATAACAAAAAATTTACGTAAAAAGTAATGTAATGCTGTTTGGTTAATGATCTTAAAGCTTAATATATGTAACGCGTTAAATATCCTATCATATACTAGGATCGTGTATTGAGTCTACTGAGACATAGGTTTCATATATTCATATTTTTCATATTTTCGGCTTTCCACACGCAGTTATTGCGAGGCGTCTTATGTAGAATGCACTTTGACTGAATTGCAGCTCACTTTACGTTTTTATGGAAGTAAGTGAAGCACCTTACTCCTTGTCAACCTGAGACATTTTTTTTTATGGAATAAAGTGACAAAATGAAGACGTAAGGGGTTATACAAGCAGACTAAAAGAAATATCAAATAAAAAAATAATCACTTCAAAATTGCCAGAACTAAAATATTGAAAAATATTAGAAATAAAGTAAGGAAATTCAAAATCAAAGCAGAGTCTAATGCCTATTCTAAGTGTATAATATATATAATAAGTAATATTGTATATACTAAGTACTGCATTGTAGTTGCCATGATATTGATTACTTTAATTTTTGATGCGATTAGGGTTGGATAAATTAAATATGATATCAACCGACGCATCGGTATTTACGTAGCTAATAACGAAACAGCCTACTTATATATATGTATACACGCCTTATAATAGGCCTTTTCGAGAGCGTTTGCAAATGTATGAAATTCAATCAATAAAGGATTATCGCCCCATCCTGCGAGGAATTTTTTTGATTATTAATATTTCTAGATTTGGTATTAAGGTATTAGCCATTTATTTGTAATTTTTAGGTATTCATTTTAAATGTCTTTTGAAACTTTATAATTACAAGAATACTTCAGTCCACAATATACGATATTTATATATATGAGAATGCAACGGTGACTGATCTTTTTTTTTGCTTCTATAAAGTGATGAAACGAGCAAAACGTTCACCTGATAGTAAGTGCAACATCTGCCCATAACAAATGCTGTGTCACCCAGAACATTTCTGTGTGACACCTCAATGTGCCCATCACCCTGAGACATCAGTTCTTAAGTCTAATATGCCCTGCGATTACGCTAGCTCACAGTGCCCTTCAAACCGAAACACAGTAATGTTTGCCCACTACTGCTTCACGGCATAATAACTGGCCCTGGAGTGGTACCTACCTAGACGGATTCCTGCATAGGAATCCTACCACCAGTAAAACTAACAAATTAATAAAAAATAAACTAATACGGTAAGTAACTTTAGGAGGATATGGAGACTTGAAATATTTCTTTGAACGGATTCTAATATATTTAACAGGGTAGGATAGATAGATAAATGTTAGACTACATAAGAAAGAAATAAAGAATAAATTGTTTTAGACATCACTACAAAAAATCACACAAAATAATAAAAATATGTGGCCGTCACGGGACGCCCGGCAGATGTGAAACATCGAAATTGATGGTTATTGAAATAATTAATACTTAAACGAAAAGTAGAAAAATATTTTTCGTCTCGCCTCGTTTTATAAATTTACTTATCCATCGTCGTCCATTCGGACTGTCGACTTGTGTGTCGGTAACTCTGGGCGGTGAGAACCGCCCTGGAACACGGGTGAATCGTGTGTACGCGGTGTGATTATTGACTATTGCGCGCCGCTCTCTACGGCGGTCGCGAGTCGTGGTGCGTGTTATATTAAAGCTATTGACTGTGTGGTACAGTGTAGCCTGGATCGTGACTGACGGTATCGTGGTCAGGAACAGCTGAGACGTCCGTGTCGTCTAGCATTGGTCGGTAATTTGCTGCTTTAACCACCAGCGGGTTTGAATGAACCGCGGCTTTTTCGAAAAAGCCGCCATGATAATTCTCTGAAGTGTTCAGAGATTAAGGGCATTTCACAGTCGCTGTGAAGATCTACATTGCGTTGATACCAACCGGCTCCGGTGGCAGTTCGCAAGAATCGATTTTGAACGCTCTGTAACTTCTTTAATTGATTGCCCGTCGCGTGAGCGAAAGCGACGCAAGCATAGTCCATTACGGGTCTTATGCAAGTCTTATAGAGGCGAAGTTTGTATCTTAAGCACATTTTGCTTGAGGAGCAAGTTAATGGGTATAGACGGCTTGAGATAAAAGCCGCTCTATTGCGTATATTTTTAATGTGTTTAGCGAACGACATCACTGCGTCTAAAGTGACCCCGAGGCATTTGACGCTCTTTTCCCAGGGAATCGTCGTCGTCGTCGTCGTTTCAGCCTATCAATAGTCCACTGCTGAACATAGGCCTCCCCATAGATTGCTACAAAAGTTTGTAGCTCTCGTTTTGGGGGGATTTTGCCACAGTTGCCACGCTTGGCAGACGGGTTGGCAACCGCAGTTTATTTATTCAGATCTTCCAGCAAGATGCTGCTGCCCATCTCCTGGTTTTCATTTTCCCTCTGTCGACTTTTACGACACCCACGGGATGAGATGGGGTGGTAGATTCTCTTAGGCCGCTACCACACGGCAGGGAATAGGGCGTCCGAACAGGATGATCGTGCCTAGCTGATTGTTGCCGATTGGGTGACTTCGTCTAGCGGACTTTGGTGTGCCCCTCGAGAAGTATTGTCGGAATAGTACAGAGCCGTGTCATCTGCGAAAAGCGCAAGATTGACTTTCGGGTCTTTAGGAATATCGCTAGTGTATAGCGAGAAAAGGAGTGGGGAGACACCCGCTCGGAGAGGGCGGCTTGAGGAGCGCGTTCCCTCCACCCGGAAGCGAAATAGGCGGTTAGACAAGAAGGCTCGTATGAATGTTCACTAGTCTGTCTGGCACTTTAGTGTGATACAACTTGTAATACAAGCCGTCGTGCCAGACTTTGTCAAATGCCTTTGCGACATCGAAAAATAAGGATCCCTGTGCCTACAGGCTTAGGGCGGTCGTTTAAATTCTCTAAAATGTGCTCCGTTAAGCGGTGCACTTGATGAGTACACGAGTGTTCGGGGCGAAAGCCGAACTGCTCGTCGGGAAGAATATTATTTGTAAGGACATAGTCTTTTAATCGATTGAGTATAATTCGCTCATAAATCTTAGCCATCGAGTTGAGGAGACTTATTGGGCGATAATTAGACGGAATGGTCATTACCCCTAAGGCGCGCCAATAGACGTTTCGCATCAAAAAACAAAACAATGTAAGTTATAAAAAAAGGTAGATCAAATAAGGTCTTTATTTCAGCAAATTGTTGCAGCACTAAAATTTTTGCACAGCTTTTTCAAATAGAGCCTGATGTTGACTTCACGGGCGGAAATACAAGTGTATGTAGCCATTATAAGTAATAATAAATAAGAATTTAATTAGCCCCAAAACCACTTGCAAACTGAAAAGTAGATTGGTTGCATGAAGTCTGTGATCACAAAGTTACAAAAAAATGTCATTCAAATAACAAAAAAAAAGTCCACGGCAAACCCCGTATTAAGAAATTATATAAACTTTATTTCGTTCTGAGTAGTATTTTTACTGCGGCTTGCTAAAGTAATGTGTTATATTGTCTGTGAGATATGTGTGTGGGGGGTTTATAACACAAATACATACATAGTATGTAAACATGTAATATTTCACTGTGTATACGTTTGTATGTATTACACATTTTTTTCTTAACATACTGAATACAGAGATTAAACATAACAGAATTTGCAAATGACATGTTATTTACATTCACAACCACAAAGAAATATCTATTTGAATGTTTTGAAGTTTAATTATTTTTAAATACGAGTACATATCTAAATAATGTAGGTATATATTTCTATTTCAGCACGTCCCCTCATAAGACTCCAGAGGCGTTGAGATTAGTCGAGAATCCAATTACATTTAAGAAATTCCCATTTTTTCCTCACCGCGTGTTCAAAGCTCACAGAAAATTATTTTCCTTCGCCCCTAAGAAATGAAAAATAAACGTATCTTCGGTTGGAGCGTCATCGAGAGCGATGGAAAAGAAATAAGTGTGAGGGAGATGAAGCATATAAAAAAGTATGTAGGAGTGAAAGGTCACGACATCTGAGAGGCTTAGGCGCCCGCCTCGCGGGGAATTGTCGAATGAGTAAAATAGTGAAAAAAAAAAATCAATCTGTTTTGACGCCGAATGGTAAACTTTTGTTGTAACACGAGATATGGTTTTAGTCTTGGAATATATATATATATATATATATATATATATATACGTATTTATCATTACATGCCTTCCGAACTTCCTAACCATAAGTTATATATAACAAAATTACAAAGATAGAATTACTTAGGTAACAACGGTGCTGGTTACGTAATTACTTCAGTTTAGTTTAATATATTGTATTCTACAGGCTGAATGCAGTTAATTTTTTGATAAAATGAATTACAAAATAAAACATATTTCTTGCTACCTCTGTTTATTTATTTTTGTTTGACAAACTATATAGGCCGATCTTCAGCAGTGGACTACACACAGGTAGATGGTGACAATGATGGTTCTTATCATAAACTATTATTAACTACTATTATTAATTAAAAACATTATTAAAAAAAAATATTCGTTTTTCTGTTTATCTATCTTTGGCGTAGATCGAACCTAAAATAATAGTTAAAAGCTGAAGGTACCTCGGAACTATGACATCAGGACATCTTTTACCTCAGTTCTCCCGTCACCATGAGTGACGCTAAAGCGCTTGAAACGTCGGGCTATAAATAGCTTAAAATTAAATGCGATAATATCCGTAAAATATTGTAATATATTTTTTTAATAAATATGAAAAATCATTACTTTGGAATTATTAAAATTTAAAAGCTCTAATGAGCACTCGGTCTTTACCGTAAGCACCTGCTTATACTTTAGTTGTGCGTTCTGGGTTCGAATCCTCGCCTTAGCCAATATTTGTTCAACACATTAACGCTGCTCCAGTTCGGGTTTGCGGACTTTACATATTGCAAAAATGTTTTTTATCTTAAATATCTTTCAGCAGGCTTTCTTACACTATGTCCCCTCACCGTCGAGCTTGTGGAAAAGCAGCACTTAAACTGCATGCAGATATTCCCCGGCACCGGAGATTGTGCCAGGTTACTAGAGTACTTACTATGAAATGTGGCTTGACTTACAGGATTGGTGCATATGGTCGCACGTTTCCAACATCATCATCATCATCATTTCAGCCCATCACTAGTTCACAGCTGAACATAGGCATCCCCCATATATTTTTACTGGTGGTAGGATTTCTATGCAGGAGTCCGTCTATGTAGGTACCACCCCAGGGCCAGTTATTCTACCGTGAAGCAGTCAGTAGTAGTGTGCAAACATTACTGTGTTTCGGTTTGAAGGGCACTGTGAGCTAGCGTAATCACCGGGCATATGAGACTTAAGAACCTATGTCTCAGGGTGATGAGCACAGTGTAGTGTCACACAGAAATTTTCTGGGTGGCACAGCATTTCTTATGGGCAGACCTTGCACTTACCATCAGGTGAACGTTTTGCTTGTTTCATCACTTCAGGCAATAAAAAAAAAATTGCTTCAAAAGTATGTTTGGTTTTGTTTATTTTTCTATAGTTGCCATGTTTGTCAAGAAAGTTAATTTATTCGGATGTTCCAGGAAGATTTTACTGCCCATCGTATGGTTTTAATTTTCCCTTTGTCGACTTTTACTACACCCACAGGATGAGATGGGGTGATAGATTCTCTTAACCTGCCGTTTAAACTTAATTTTTAATATAAAAATTACATACGCGAAGTTTTTAGTTAAAAAACGAACTAAAGAAAATTATAATAAAGCTTCTTTTATTAGCTCTTGAATAGTGTAATAACGCTGAGTTTAAAGAAAAACCGAAATCATTTACCAAATTCGAAAACAATTTTGTGGAGCCCAGTGCTATGAATTCTTACAAAGAACGGACAACACGACGAATTTATTTGTGTAATAATTTTTTTCTGAAAATTAGTGTATAATTCAAAATACTTTCAAAAAATAAATTGAACATTTGGTTAACAGACACTTTTATGATTTCGTATTATTAAACGTATAGAAGTAGATTTTGAATTTATTTTAGCTAAGCAGAATATATGCATGGAACATATTGAGATATATGGAGAATTAACTTAAGAGTTTATCTAATAATTTAATAACGTAGTTGAAAGCTGATTGTTATTTTTAAAAGTAAGTGTATGTTTTACGCCTATAAACTTGCTAAACTTTAGCGAAACGGTTAGTGTAAGTATCCGAGACCGTATAACATTTTTTGCAATAAAAATGAATAATTCGGGCGCCCGGCCTGTTGGACCGCTATCGGCTTTGTTACTTCACAATCATTACTATATGCTTATAAAATACTGTTCTGCTTTCCACGTCTTTTATTATTATTAACGAAAGAAAAACTAATCAGAAACGAAAAATGAATACAATATACCAAACTACAATATCTGTTATAACAAATTAAGTCATAAAGTTACAACTAGTTATCCTAGAAACGAGAATCGCCCGAAAATTGTTATCCAGTTTACCTCCCTCGGTAATAACCGGCGACGGGGATGGAGCCAATCCAAGCAATTTACGCTATGAATTCTTAGATCGACATAAAGCGAGATACAGTAGAGATTGAATAGTATTTTCGTGACTTCGGCGTATATTAGATTTTATAAAGAGCATACATTTATCTAGCTGGTATTAACGAACCCTTAACATATTTATTTAATCATTATAATTATAATTGCTAATAGCCTAATGGTTCTGGGTACGGACTGCGAAATACGATGTCGTAGGTTCGAGTCCGCCATTAAATCTATCATGAACCATCTCCTAGTACAAGCTGTGTATATTAGTAGTAATATTAATATCATTGTTAGTATTCTTTCGAAAATTGGGACGTCATTTTTGCATTCAAAAGTTTTATATTATTGACGAATATATATTTTATTAATTTTACTACAGACTACTCTGATAAATATAACAACCAAGTTTTATTTCAACAAAAAAACCGTTACATAAAAATAAAACCATTTTATTCATGTTTACAGTTGCAATTACGTAATTAAGGGTACATTTTTTTAAACTTTATTAGTATTGATTGAAGAAAAGGTTGAAGAAAGCAACTTCAGTATTTTGCGTGTGAACAAAAATTACTCATAAGAACCTTAATCAATAAACAATAAGCTTTAAAAAGTAAATAAAGGTAAATTTATTTTAATATAGTTTTCTAGTAAAGTATCGACTTTAGCTTTGCAGCGTTGGTAACATAAGCAATGTAACTACATTAGAACATGTTGACAGATGTTAGCGTAATTAATAGCATGAAGGCAATCGACATCCCCAAAAGCAATAGAATATAAATGAGAACAAATATATTTGTTTCACATTATGGCGACGTTTGGGTTTGTGGCAACGGAACCAAGGGGCGGTCGATGTCACTGGAGTGAAAAGTTAGTCAAATAGAAAATGAGCAGATAACAAGTTGTTACATGTTGTAATGGGGTGACGGAAAGAAGAATAATATAAGCAATAACTTTGAAAGTTAAAGTTTATAGCGAATGCTGAAACAGTTTAATGTGATTTGATGTGATCGAATGATGGTGTGATGAATGACTTTCGGTAAGATTCGTATGCAGGAATCCGCCAAGACAGTTTCAGTTTTTTTGCCGTCAAGCTGATCTCAATGATAATAGTAGAGCAAACATAACGTTGTTTTTTTATTGTATAAAGTGACGAAACGAGCAAAACGTTCACCTGATGGTAAGTGCAACGTCCGCCCACAACAAATGCTGTGTCACCCAGAATATTTCTGTGTGACACCACACTGCGCCCGTCACCCAGAGACATCAGTTCTTAAGTCTCAAATGCCCAGTGATTACGCTAGCTCACAGTGCCCTTCAAACCGAAACACAGTAATGCTTGCACACTACTCACGGCAGAATAACTGGCCCTGGGGTGGTACCTACCTAGACGGATTCCTGGATAGGAATTGGCCGGTACATATGAACCTATGCCCACTTCTTCAAATCTTCTGCGAACTGTACGCTCGCTCACTAGCACTCCTCGCACGACTCCAAGTTCAATTAGGGTCTGCACAGCCGTTACCCACGTGTTCCTGCGAGCACGATGTTATAGAAAACGGTCATCCCTCCTCGAAGAGCACTTTTTTCTGCCTTGGCCCCTCCTCCTCACAAGAGAATCCGTCAACCGGTACCGTCGATTACTGCGATGCATCGTTGAAATTGATTGCTGCAGTCTGGCGGCAATACATCTGAAGGTTATGACCATTTTTTTGCATTTCATCTGCCCTAATAATTTTTGGTGGTGTTAAATTGGACACGAAATAAATAACTTTTACTAATAATATTGAGAATTTATCGAATTTATAAAACTTTTAAAATTCTACTCCGACCGAGCTCTAACCACTAACAAATCAGTATCTTTGATCAGTATTACCGGGAGGAAACAGAAAGCAATCGATGAAAAAAATGACTGCCGCCTTATGTTCTATTTTTAAATTAAAGTTCTAAATAAAAAGGTAACATAACTGGCCAGTCTTTTATGAAATGTTATTAAAAATAATGTTCTTTTGTGTTTCGCTTAATGTTACGGTGTGTTTATAAATTATTTTCTACTTCTATAAGGTTTTACGTTTACAAAAATAGTTTTCACTAACATATCTAACCCGAGGGAATCAATTACTAAATCATGTCTAGTATGTAAAAGTCGATTAAAGAAAATGCCAGTAAAGAAGCCTCCGACAGATTGTAGAAAATACTAATAATACTTGTAATAAATAAAAATAGGTATTTTTTTTGATAGTCTGCAAAGCAAAATAGTATAACGTAAATAACGATAGCACACCTTGCTTTAACGCTCTTATTGGCAGAAGTGATGTATATTTTCACCTCTTAACATAATCTAACAAAGTTTTACAAGGCGCATTAACGACGTATATCCTAAAATATAAAACTACCACACGAAAGCTTAACGTGGCCTTTAAGATTTTCCAATGCTAGTTTAGTATGGCTCGCGAGGGTAGATATCGATCGGATTCGAACACGCTGCCCGCCGCACGCGATGCTGCTAACCGCTGATTCTCGCGTCGCCGTTGACAAGTGACGTATGTCTAGCAGCTGCTTGGAGTACATGCAGAAGGAAATGAAGAGAAATTGTTCTAGTTAAATTAAAATTTCATCTCTAACTTGTCTTCTTTGATGAGTTTACGTACAATGAGATGAGATGAACTTTTCTTTGAAAACCTTGTAAAGTTAATAAAATCTTTTACTGTAAGTAAAGAGAAAAAGCAAATACTTGAATTTAAATACCATATCATTATTTATTCAGTCTAAAATAATGTATGTATATCGTCTTCTCTTTATTCGTATTATTAGCACTTATTTCTCTAAAACGATTTCTCATACTAGGATTTCTCCTGTATCGTGAGTGAAATTTCAGATGTATAGCACAACCAGGCTCGAAAGCCAACGATTTGTGATTTTGCAGAAATGCTGGCTTCGGCTGGGATTGGAACTCAGGAGTCGCAGCGGAAAAGGTACTCAGTACTCAGACTACTAGTCCACGTGGTCGCCGTATTTGTAGTTCAACTTTGCTTCACCCAAAAGTCGTCAAGCTCCTTGAATCAATTACATTATCCCGCTTTTGCCACTATGGTGGTGTACGCCCTTCCATCTTACCTTAGACGACTCCCGTGGAGATTAGTCGCTACGTCACGTGCTCCAGGGCTGCCTCGAGTACTCTAGTTCCGCATGCGGTTACGCCTCGTTACGTCACGTATCTATTGCAGCATTTTCATAACCGAGACTTGAACTTTCCTAACGCGTGTTGAGTGAAGGTCGGTCAGCAGTCATATAGTGTACTCAAACGTCTAGATCTACTGGTATATTCCGGACTCATTCAACGCTGCTTAACCTAAGGCACATATCGGTTTTCATCTATTTAAATAAAATTTGTATTGACGATAAGTTATGAGCGTGCTGTGTAGTAGCGGCCAGAGAAACTGCCACCCCATCTCATCTCATGGGTGTCGTAAAAGTCGACAGGGGGAAAATAAAAACCAGAAGATGGGCAGCAGCATCTTCCTGGAACAACTGAATAAATAAACAGCGGCTGCCAACCTGCCTGCCAAGCGTGGCAACTGTGGCAAAATGCCTCCAAAATGAGAGTTAACTTTTGTGATAATATAGGAGGACTAGTGATAGGCTGAAGTGAAGTTATGAGCATCGTTTTCAAGAGTGCCCTTTGTTCGAGGGGATTGAATTCTCATCAACGATTGCGATGTCGTTTGCAGACATGGGCAAATTTGTAAGGCTTCTCAAAGTATATTCATTCAGCAGTAGATACTTCTAAAATACGATAGAAATAGTATTTAAAAATAGGTTGAAGCATTTTTGTTTGTGAGCGTCCGATAAAGCCGAGGCTAGATTGAGTGGCGTGCACGCGAGCGGCGCGTTGCGGGCGCTGCGGCCGCACGTCTGCCGCTCGCACGCATCACCGAGTACTGCTTAAGCTTCCTAGGGAAATGTTCGAGTATTTGCTGTATTAACGTCAGTGACATCTTCAAATTCTTTTTTCGACTAAGGAATGTATTAAATCACCTTTATTATAGATGCTACGTCAATCTGTATATTGAGAGGAGGCCGCTACAAATGCATAGAGAAGGGAGGAATGATAAAGTCATTTAACATGAATGAAGAATGGAGGAATCAGGAAGTATGATTTGAAAATTATATTTAAGGCTTGGTTTTCTCGTGTTACTAGAATTGCATCGTGTTTTTTTTTTATTGCATAAAGTGATGAAACGAGCAAAACGCTCACCTGATGGTAAGTGCAACATCTGCCCATAACAAATGCTGTGTCACCCAGAATTTCTGTGTGACACCACACTGTACCTATCACCCTGAGACATAGGTTCTTAAGTCTCATATGCCCTGTGATTACGCTAGCTCACAGTGCCCTTCAAACCGAAACACAGTAATGTTTGCACACTACTGCTTCACGGCAGAATAACTGGCCCTGGGGTGGTACCTATCTAGACGGATTACTGCATAGGAATCCTACCACCATTAAAAACACAGTGTTAAAACTCCTCAAAGTAATTTCTTACGAATGTTCGTATTGCAGGTCTTGCGTGTGTATAATGTAATCTAATATTTATTTTTAGCATTGGTTTAGATGTCCTTGATTTGATATATGAATAAATTAAGAACTTATAACGTAAATCACTTTTAAAACAATTGAAAATTACATTTACACGTGTTTGCTGTGAAACCGTTGTGTGATCTATCGTGTTACTGTTGGTAATCGTCAGTAAGGAGTGACAGGTTGAAAACTATTTTATTTTAAATTATTTTTTAAATGACTTGGAGATCCGGAGACAATTCGGAAAAAATAATTTGCTTGGTATTTTTGGTAGACTAACTCGATCAGACCGGATATTGGTCCAGTTCAGCTTGCCGTTCTCCGAAGCACATAGTGAGGGAGATACCGAGGAATTACGATTCTCAATATCGCGGTATAGCTTCAGTAGTTGACATATTTACATGTTGACGTTGTAAATAAATACAATATAATATTAATATATTTTGCCTTTGTATATTACAACTGACAGAAAATCCATTCCAAAAATAACTTTGCATACACAGCTTTTCATACAAGTTATTTTTGTAGGAATTGTTTTTCTATATTTTAATTAATTTTGGGAATACGGGGTGTTTCATATTTATACTGCTTTCGTGACAGACAAGTTCGAAAAGATATTTGTAACTGTCGACATAAAAATTCACATTTGTTAGAACTGGAAGTTTGATACAGTAAACAAAAATCGCCCTTCGATTGCATACCCGCTTTCGCCGCATCGAGCGGGACTTAATAAAGTGTGCCAAATAGGAGGTGAGCGGAGTTGTAATCGACGCATGTGTCGCGGAGTCGCGTGATAGATGTAGCGGCGAACCTATAACCAGTGGAGTGTATACGGCCAATGCGACTGCGATGTTTTTTCAAGGCGAAGCAGCTGCTGAATAGAATCCGTTTTATAGTACTGATATACGTTTTGAAAATAGTGTATCTAAAGTAAATTTAATATGTTATGTTAAATTTAATATGTTATATAAATTTGACGAACGCGTGGCCTAGTGGTCAGAGTACCTGACTTCTACGCCGCAGGCCCTGGGTTCGATTCCCAGCCGGAGCCAACATTTGTGCTAAAACACAAATTGTTGGTTTTCGGGTCTGGTTGTGTGGTGATTGTCCCCGTGTTTTTGACACTGCATCGTAGCCTACCTCCGATCTTATCGCATCAGCGTTACATCGGACGCGTGTAGGTTGGGACGAGTGAGTGCCTCTGTGTTTGCGCGTACACTTGTGGCACTATAATATCTCCTGCGCAGGTGATGGCTCTCGACAGTATTCGGAAGTTGTCGCCGTGTTCGAAATCGGCTAGGAGAACATCATATTTAATTAGGCACGTAAATATACTTATTAAAGAACTGTATGGTTTTTTCCTTAAATATTTTTGATCAAATATGTATATGGTAATGTACAAAAAGTAAAGTCTAAAACAGACTATAAATGTCCCACTGCTCAGCATAGGCCTCCTCTCATTTCTGACTGGTTTTTGAAGCCGGGAAGAGTCAGTCACGCTGCTCCTATAGTTGTTGTGTATAGTCGTTGGCTTCACATGTCCTCGAAATATTTTTATTCCTCTGACACGCAGAGTTACTCAGTAAAGTGGCAATTAACAATTTAAGTGGTGCCGGCACCGGGAATCGAACCCACGTCACTCGCGTACTATGAAATTTAAAGAAGCGTCCAGCCCCTGAGACGTTACAAAAACATATGGTTAGCAAATATAGACACCTGCGGAGGATATTCAATAGTGCAGTAAGTACTAGAGAAAATAGAGCCACTCACGGTTTCCTTCTTTCTTGTATCCGACGTAAGGCCTACTCGATAAAATCGACAGGGACGGTCGCAATTCGAAAACCAGCAATTTGTGAAAAAATAATATGGATATTCAATTTTTTTATTTTGTTGCCGCCTTGATCTCTCAATCAGTCCTGCAGTAATAATATTTTTTTTATTAATATCATGTGAGGGAGTGTGAGTTTTCTTAAACAAGTAGTAATCACAAAAATCCATTAAAAATATTCACTGTTAGGCAGCTACACTATTACTGATGGGTGGTACGTAAAACGTAAGATATGTTTATTGCTCTTAAATGTTGCATTCTGGTATCCTCTGTAATGGTTATTGAGATTCTCTCTTTCTGAATGCAAAGGTTTTAAAAAATTTTATGACTATAAGAAAGAAGGACTAAGCAAATTTTGTGATGAGAAGAAAGTTAATACAGTTCAACTTTAGGTTGCACTTCAACAAGCCGTGTGAAGTGTTCTCGAGCGGGTGTTAGTAGCGATGGGCTGGGTATTCCCTGAAGTTATTATGGCCCAGTGAACCGGGTAACGAACTCCCGACCCGCCGGCCCCTGCCGCAGTAAATAATACATTACTCTTATCATAAGCACCAGCGAAACAAACGCTCTTAGCTCATTAATTATATTAAAGTCCTAAAGGTTATGTCAATGGAGTTATATCATTTAATAATCTTTAATCATATAATAAATAGAGACTTTTCCAATACCTCTTAAAAAGGAGTATTGTAGGAGTCGACTACTAAATCATCAACAACATCATCGTAAAATCAGCCTATCATAAACACATAGCTGAATTACGTCCTACTTTTTTGAAATAAAAGTTTATTTTATGGCTTTTTTTCGCGAATTATTTTACTTTTTATAACCCGACCTTTCGAGCGCTTTACAGCACCCACGGCCACGGGAGGACCATGCTTACTTTGTGCGGAATCACCTGCATCTATCGACCTCCCACAATCATCTAATGGGGGATCGTCTGCGTTTGCCGGTACGAGGTTGCCACTCGAGAACCTTTCTTCCCTAACAATTATCGGTTCAGCTTGGTGTTGTGTTAGTGTTAGTGTTGACTGTGTCGGTTACTCTAGTTCTAATGCGGATACCATCGTTACGAGTTATATCTCGCATAGAAACCCTCAGCATAGCCCTTTACATCACTTGCTGATGTGGAATAAGTAAGCACTACGTCTGGGGTCCGTATGTTATACTGGCAACACCAACTGGTTAAAGACTTTTGTTTTGTTTGAAGATGCAGTATCTCGAATGCTTCCCAGGCCTTTCGTTTTGAGCCTATTTAATTATTTCGCCATTTGTAGGAGATATATATATATATAGACGAGGACGCAGATATTATAGAGTGTGTGCTGCAGCCAGGGATCAAGATGAGGTGTGAACACATGAATTCGTAGGATGAAGTCGCCTGGATTGGAATCCCGGCTGGAATCAACATTTTTCCACAAACACACATTGTTGGTAATCGAGTCTGATCGTTTTGTCATTGTCCCCATGTCTCTGACACTGCATCGTAGCATACTCTTCGGTCTTAACGCAAGATCGTTACGTCGGATGAAGGTAGGTTGGGTCAAGTGAGTGTCTCTGTGTTTGCGCGTACAATTGTGGCCTTATTCTTATATCCTCCTAACCTACCTAGCGTCCGATAGAACTCGTAAACGTTACAGATAGGGAGCTACGCTAGGATGCAATGTCAGAAACATGGAGATAAACAAAACACAACCAGACCCGAAACTTAACTGTATACATTTTTGCACAATTGTAGGCTCTGACGGGGCTTCGAAGCCAGGATCCGCGGATCAGATACTCAGACCACGAAGCTGCATAAAAAAACCTTAACACATATATTTTATAACGGTTACTTACGGTTATATTTACGCGAATACTAAACATTTAAATAAAACTATTTTTACGGATTTCATCGCGTTTATTTTAAACTATTTATAACCCGTACGTTTCGGGCGCTTTAAATTTTATAGACCACAAATCCTCGCAAAAGAACACCGATTCCTACCAAGTATGATTCGCGAGGCTATAGAAATTAAAAAAAAAACATCCTAATTACTATAGGGATGATGGTTGGCTACCACCGGCTTGGAATCCTATTATTAATAAAATTAAATTGAAAAGCAAGCATACCACTGCAAGGCTTTAAGACACGGTAAGCTCTTTCTGCGTAGATCGGACTAAAAATAATAGTTCAAAGCCAAAGGTATTCTGGGTTAACTATGACATCAGGACATCTGCCACCTCAGTCCCCCCAAAACCATGGGTGCTGTAAACCGAAAACGAACCGTCGGGTTATAAGTAGTTTAAAATAAACGCGATAAAATCCGTAAAAATAGTTTTATTTAAACATATGTTTTATTTAACTGTGTTTATGTTTAAATACAATTGAAATAATAAAATATAAATAATAACAATTACAGTCGTCTGTCGTCGTGTCTGTCCCTCGGCCCCTAAACTGGTTATGATTAACAGCTCCGAAGGTGCCGCTGGTCCCCAGGCGGGGCGGCTGCGCCTCCTAGTAAATGTCATTAATTTCGCCACATTTCATTACAACAAGCTGTTGTAATATATTGTTAACTAGTTTCATTGTGATGGAAGTCATACACAAAAAAATAGATGTAAGTTCTTCGCGGTCCGTCTGTCTGCCTTTCGAAACGGATGCAAATTAAATTACTGACATGAAATTTTCGAAGATTAGGGTTACACTTGGACTTTGACTTGGTTTTTTGATTTTAGTAGATTCTGCATTAATTATGATGTCTAGTTTACGTTCCAACATCCAATTCACAGTGTTACTTACGTAGATGTTAGAACGTCGTACGTTCGCATCATACTTTAAGTCAAAAAAAATTTTTTTTAATTTTTACCAGGTTTAGGAAAAAGTGATTACAAAAGAAAAACATTGGTTTTTTCGAACACACAGGACCTAGTGTGGGGCCATGAACAGGAGAAAAAAAATGTTTTCATTATTATTTACTGTATTTAGTACTGCCCTCTCAAAAATGAGAGGAGACCTGTGCTCAGCAGGGGGAAATGTCCTGTTGGCTGTTTACTTTACTTTTTATGTGTGTTCTCCTAGCCGATTTCGACCACGGCGACAACTTCCGACTAAATTCGAGAGCCATCAACTGCTCAGGAGATATTATAGTGCCACAAGTGTACGCGCAAACACAGAGGCACTCACTCTTCCCAACCTACCTGAGCCCGATGTAACGCTGATGCGATAAGATCGGAGGTAGGCTAGGATGCAGTAGTCAGAAACACGTGAACAATCACAAAACAACCAGACCCGAAAACCAACAATTTATGTTTTAGCACAAATGTTGGCTCCGGCTGGGATTCTAACCCAGGACCCGCGGCTTAGAAGTCAGGTACTCTGCCACTCTACCACTAGGCCACGCGGTCGTCTTTACTATTTAGTAGTTTGTTCTCAATTTTTGATATACTCCTTTTTTTATTAATTTTAACATTCATAAATACATTTTTTATTTGATAACGTGACGAAACGAGCAAAACGTTCACCTGATGGTAAGTGCAACGTCTGCCCATAACAATGCTGTGACCAGAAAATTTCTGAGTGACACCACAATGCGCCCGTCACCCTGAGACATCATTTCGCCCTCGCAGGGAACGAGACGTGACGGGTGGCGAACTATTTCGCCGCCATTTTGGTACGAGAATAAAAAAAATATTCTTATTCTGCAGGCAAAAGCTTTTACTTTTGTAAGTTTTTTCACAAGTTTTTTTTCAGCTATTGTATAATATTGTATATATAACTATTCTTATTCCATTATATCAATACATGCATTTATTTGTGAACAGTTTGAGTATAATTTTTATTCTTCATTTTATTCCTTTAATTCCTCTAATTTCAACGTGTTTCTTCACCGTCTAGCAAATCGTAAATTAGTACTAAAAATTACAGAACAAGTTTAGTGTTGCCGGCACCGGGGATCGAACTCAGGTCACTCGCGTACATTACAGTACAATACATTAACATTAATACATTGCAGTACCACTTCACTAAATTTAAGTCGAGCGCCCGGCCCGTGTACTGCCAGGGCTCTTGCCTGCTTACCTGGACACTACTACCGCTTACATAGACAGACAAAATCTCTTATTATACGTTTCATCGGTCCTGTTAATAGTCCACAGCTGGACGCAGGCCTCTCCGAAGAAGAATGTATTTGCTGTAATCACCACGCTTGTCGGTGGTGTTGTTGGTGTCGCCGTCCCAGACTCTTTTCTCTTTAGACGCTGCTACCCATTACCGGTCTTTGTAATTTCGGTCACACAAAGATGTATATAATACTTATATATTTTTTTACGGCAGATATTGACCACATGAGCAAATTGTTCACCTGAAGGTAAGTGTAAACTTTTCCCGCCTCTGCAACACTACAATTTACTAGAAAATGTAAGGCGGACCTCAATGGTATGACATTCGTACAGACTAGGCTTTATCGTATTGGGATTTCTAATTTCGAACTAGATTACAACCTTAACACTGCTCTTTTTCAGCACTTTTTAGCTTTCCTTGTATTCTATCTACTAATCTATACGGATTTTGAAAATTTTTGGAAATACTTATTAAAACCATAATTAAATAAATGCCTTATTTTTCATTTTCCTTTATTAACTGATATATGTATACGTCGTTGTTTTTGTTTGTTGCATAGAAAACATTGATGTATTTTCTGCATGAACATCCCCACGGGAGAATCACTGGCACTGCGGTGTTACCTACCTAGACGGATCCTATCCTTCCTATAGATATCCTGCTACCAGTAAATCACATAATAATTAATTATTGATTAAATTATTAATATTTTGTACACATCAACTCCTATGAAATAGTTTTTACAACATAAAAAGGGTAATCAAAATTCGAATAAAACAGTGTTAACAAGGGTCACCACAACGTAATATAACGCGGGGACATCTGTACACATAGATGTTCCGTATCGCAGTAATCGTATGTACATAATGAAATGAGTTCAATATGCGTCTCTGGTCCCCGGAGACTGCGCTGGTGTTCAACACTGCGCCTGTGTGGATAGATCGAAGGATAGGTTTATTTGGATGCGGTATAAAATAGAATTATTTTTATTACATAATATGTATTGTACTACAAATAAATTTTACTACGTTTTTTCTACTACTGTATGGGAAAAGAACTAGCAAGAAATACATCGTAATTAAAAAAAAGCCACAGCTAACATGTACAACAACACAAACGGACTTACAAACTACAATTTGTCTTTATGCAGGAATCCGTCTAGGTAGGTACCACCCCAGTGCCAGTTATTCCGCCGTGAAGCAGTAGT
The DNA here is from genome assembly GCA_019845155.1 of Luehdorfia chinensis. NCBI lineage: Eukaryota > Metazoa > Arthropoda > Insecta > Lepidoptera > Papilionidae > Luehdorfia > Luehdorfia chinensis. The sequence continues at coordinate 5,939,004 of JAHVAK010000025.1, read as the reverse complement.
GTGCAAACATTACTGTGTTTAGGTTTGAAAGGCACTGTGAGCTAGCGTAATCACTGGGACATGTGAGACTTAAGAACTGATGTCTCAGGGTGACGGGTGCATTGTGGTGTCACACTGTTCTGGGTGACATAGCATTTGTTATGGGCAGACGTTGCACTTACCATCAGGTGAACGCTTTGCTCGTTCCGTCACTTTTATTAAATTTAAAAAAAAAAGTAGTCTCCGGCTGGGATTCGAACGCAGGATATTGATTTACACGACGACCTCGTGGCCTAGTGTTCTGAGTACCTGGCTTTTTTTTATGGAAGAATGTGACGACGAACAAATCGTTCACCTGATGGTAAGAGCAACGTCTGGCCATAACAAATGCTGTGTCACAAAGAATATCTTAGCGTGGCGCTACAGTGCGCTCGTCACTGAGACATCAGTTGTCTCATGTCTTAGACGCCCAGTCTCTGACACTGCATTCTAGTTTTAACTCCGATCTGATCGCATGAGCGTTACACCTTTCGCGAGTAGATTAGTACGAGTGAGTGCCTCTATGTTTGCGCTTATGTAAGTTTGTGGCACTATAATATCTCTTGCGCAGTTGATAGCTTCTGACTGTATTCGAAAACTGTCGCAGTGTCCAAAAATTTACAAGAACGTTATTCGATTACTTATCTTTTAAAAATTCTTTGGTTATTCGGCGGATTTTTTGATTTTAAGTAATGTACCGTAATTTTTGCGAAATCAGGTTGTTATCAACTACGTCTCCGGATAAATTACAATGTTAATAAGCCGATAGGTGTCCGGCAGAGTAGAATAGCACCTACTTTTTTCTTACCGAGGTGTCGTAATAGGCGATTAACAATCGGTATAATTTTATTAATAAAATAATATATGCTCAAAGTGCCGCATCTACTTTTTCGTGTCTCCTCAGTCTCAGTCTCAGGAGACAATGTCCCAGCGCGCGATCTAGTCCTGATTTATTTGCCCGACCCTCGCGCACCGAGCTGATAGCCCAAGTGTTTACACGCGCACTGACGCCTCTGTTTACTCTTCATTTATTTTTTACATAAAGTTTTCGAAGCTTGTACGTACTATTTTGCATAACAGGCTACTCCGTGATTATCGACTTCTAGTCTTGCAGATATATAGCAAATATAATAGTGAAAGGTTGTACGTCTATGTCTATGTGTGTCTTTCATTCGACTTGTCATTTTTTACGGCACGTATGCAGACTAAAAGTCGAATTTGATTATGAATTATATACGTTAAATGTGAGCTACGTTATTGCATAAAATACATACATACAAAAGATCACGACTGTATCCCATAAGGGGTAGTCCGAGACTGAGCACTCACTGCAAAAACAGATGACTGCCACAATCCACGTTTCACCAAAACAATATAATGCACTTGGTGTGATAGGTGGTGAGCCCATCGCCATCATGCGCTGTTGGGTGCACAGTGCAATTTAATTCCTGCATAAAATTAGCTGCATAAATACAATAAATAACAGTAAATTTATACAGCGATCTTAATTTGTTACATAGGGTTTGTATAGATTAAAAGACTTACTGAAGAGACGAAAACTGGGTCGGGTCATCTCGACTATAACTAGTTTTAATTAAATTTACCAGTGCTTAGCTCATTAATTTCGTAAGTAAGTAAGTATGTAAATGCATATTACATACTTTATTGCCGCATAAAATAAAATTATTGGTGGAATATATTCTTTACGTTATTGGTGTCAGCCATGTAAAGAAGTTGCGTGAGTTATGTGATTGTACTTAATATTCGTTCTATCTACCTGGCACATAGATAAGACAGGCAAACAGATAGGCTACTTATGTTCAGAACCTAAATATGAATTATGTCAATATGAAGTGAATAACTACAATAACTTCGAAATACACTTTTAAATATAAAATCGTTTTTGGATAATTGAATCAGTTAAAAAAGAATAAAACTCGAGTTTGAAATTTGAAAACAAACTAAAAAAGCGTAACATGCCCGTGGGATATGCAAATAGAAGCGCTAGTATTTCGCATTTATAATTTAAATCCAACCTAACTTACCGAATTTTCTCCCCCAAGCCGCACACAATTGACGTTTCGCCCGCGAACCCCGCTCCTTTGTGCGCGCGACGTGAATACGCGGCCTAATCTTGTTCACGTGTCTGCCACGCGTGCGTCTTGCACACGACAACCAGTGAATAGATGGTTTTATAAATGATTCAAATAAATATCACTAGATAATGCGAATGCAGTTTTACTCCGCCATCTTAAATATCAAATTCCAACTATCAAATTTTGGCGGTTAAACCTATTCAAAATGGTGTCAGTAAAAAAAATCCTGGCTCTTATCTTAACTGATTGGATAATCTGTGCTCAAACGTTATAGTATAACGTATCGGAAACAGAAATATAAGCCCCAATGTCCTGATTAAGTTCTCTTTGGGGCGTAGTTTTTGGGTACAAAATTATAGTGATTTTTTGACATCGGCGTTGTGTTTCCTTTGTGGCGCTACAATTTTTGGTGGAATATGACAAAAACGCCGTTCTGAATTATAATTATTAGCTTTGTTCTGGATATTGGGTGAACGTGGGGTTGTTTCAGAGTAGCAATAACCAATTAAGGACCGATCTGTATATTGAAATTGCTTTTAGGAATTATAGAATAGAAAAGTAAAATAATTTTTTGTTTATTTAGCTCGAAATTAAAGTAATACCTAATATTATTAGATGATAGAAAAAAAATCAGATGATAGGAATAAAATATTATAATTTCCGTTCGATCGATTGCAGTTCGATTGATTTAAGAACTGATATCTCAGGATGACATGCGCAGTGTGGTGCCACACAGAAATGTTCTGGGTGACATAGCATTTGTTACGGGAACACGTTGCACTTACCACCAGGTGAACGTTTTGCTCGTTTCGTCACTTTATCCAATAAAATATTCACCTACACGTAAAAACAATAATGTCAATCCCACAACGGCTATGTTTCTTAACCAGGACTCGAGCGACAGATATTTATCTACTGATAGCCTGCTAGAGTTGTTGGGAAAGAAAGGATCTCGAGTGGCAACCTCGTACCGGCAAATGCAGTGTACGTATGAATATTCCTCTAGTATATGGAGCGACTACAGTAGGTACAGGCGGGAAGTTGATGGATGGAATTTGCTATTTAGACGATGATATTATATATAGATACAAATTATACATATATAATACTAACATGAGTGAGTGATTAATAATTTGAATTACTAACTAAAAAGTTTGTCAGTGGCATATGCGCAAACCGAGCGATGCCTAATTAAAAAAAAGGAAAAAAAATATAATGAAAAAATATAAATAATTGTCTATGATATTTGTTTATTCATATTGAATTGTGACACATTTCGGTCTGAACTAGATAAATACTTATATGACTAAGTTTCAGATCTCCGTGTTCTCAGTATATGCAATTATTTTAAGAATATAATCAAAAGAGAAAGCATAATAAACCAAATGGGAAATCTATTAATACAAGGCGTTTTAATAATATAACACATCATAAAGAAAGGCGAAATAGTGTTATGATGTGGGCTAAAACTGTTGTTGTGTGTTAATAAATAATAGGATTTTTTAAGAAACGTCTTTTTTACTTCGATATACGAACCTTCCAACCTTGATAGAGGCCTTTATCCCGCAGCAGAATATCTCGAGCCCAATCATGATAGGAAAATTATAAGCTACTGGTGGTAGGATATCTATGTAGGAATTCGTCTAGGTAGGTACCACCGCAGCGCCAGTTATTCTACCGTGAAGCATTAGTTTGCATACATTGCTGTGTTTTGGTCTGAAGGGCACTGAGAGCTAGTGTAATTACTGGACATATCATCATCATCATCATTTCAGCCTATCACTAGTCCACTGCTTAACATACGCCTCCTCATAGATTGCCACACAAGTTGGTAGCTCTCATTTTAAGGGGATTTTCCCAGAGTCACCACGCTTGGCAGGCGGTTTGGCAACCGCAGTTTAAATATACAGATGTTCCAGGAAGACGCTGCTGCCCATATCCTGGTTTTTGTTTTACTTCTGCCGCTTTTTACGACACCCACGGGATGATATGGGGTGGTAGATTCTCTTAAGCAGCCACCACACGGCTCATATGAACATATGAGGCATATGAGGCTTAAGAACTGAAACACAGAAATGTACTGGATGATTCAGCATTTGTTATATGGCAGACGTTGCACTAACCATCAGGTGAACGTTTTGCCCGTCTCGTCACTCGACTCTCCTTTAAAATAATAAGACGTAAGTTTAGATTTACAAGAACTTTAAAGTTCGCATAAAAAATTTCTACTTTGTTCCTACTGCTTGTTGTTAAAAAATAACATACTCTTTCCCGTTGACAATGAAAGACATTCGTCGTAATGTTATGCGTTGCATAGCTATGTGCACTTATATATCCATCATGCAAATCAGGTAATCGTGAAACTCAAAAACAGGAACGCTGACTCCGTTATTCAGCTCGTGATGTTTACAAATATTGCACAGAATTAAACGGTTTGACCCTTGCATATAGATGAGGTATTTCCCGCATGGCCGGCTGTAGGCAAGCGATCTGATTACGTATTCATGGGGAGGTTCGTCGCTCGGCCACGTGGACTTGAGAAAATTATTTTGTGCTTGTCGAATTCTAATATGATTATTGTTTTTTTTTTATTTGATAATGTGTCGAGACGTGCAAAACGTTCACCTGATGTTAAGTGCAACGTTTGCCCATAACAGATGCTGTGTTACTTAGAATATTTCTGTGTAGCACCACACTGCGCCCGTCACCCTGAGACATAAGTTCTTAAGTTTCATATGCCCAGTGATTACGCTAGCTCACAGTGCCCTTCAGATCGAAACACAGTAATGTTTGTACACTACTGCTTCACGGCAGAATAACTGGCCCTGGGGTGGTACCTGCCTAGACGGATTCTTGCATAGGAAACAATATATACGAAAAACGTATTAATCACCTGTTAGCGCACGTACCGGTCAAGTATTGCACTTAATATGTATGTTCATCATCCATGGGTAGTACCATGGGTGGTAGATTCTCTTAAGCCGCCACAACACGGCTCATATGAACATATGAGGCTTAAGAACTGATGTCTCAGAGGGACAGGCGCAGTGTACTGCCACGCAGAAATGTACTGGATGATTCAGCATTTATTATGGACAGACGTTGAACTTACCATCAGGTGAACGTTGTGCCCGTCTCGACACTTACACAGAAAATAGGGCTAACGAGCAAACAGTTCACCTGATAGTAAGTTATCATTGCCGCCTATGAACATTCGAAATGCCAGACGAATCGCGGGTACTTTGTCCGGCTTTGAGAAAGGTATAGGCTCTGTCGGATACATCTATCAAACAACGGTTCAAATCGTTGACAACCAGGTTATTTTCGATCGATCCACTGGTTTTGTGAAGAGATATTTTTTATTGGATTAATTCCAGCCGTCAATTTATGCTACCGTATATTACGGCTTAATTCTAAACTCCTTCCACAACCACTTTGCGGAAATCCCGAATCGATACAGCTTAAGGACCTTTAAGAAAAGAGCCTTCTCCTTTATTAAAGGCCGGACACGCATCCGTGTTGTGCACGTACCTGGGAGGCGATGATCACTTACCATCAGATAAACGAATAATCAGTAATATATATATAATCATAATTATAGAATAGCTTGTTAAAAAATGAGTACTGTCATCATTATTCGATATCATGAAGTACGCATGAGCTTTTGGTAGCTCAGTAGCCAGAGCTAACCAATATGTATATTTTACTGTACTGTAGGTATTGTGTTGGGCGTACCCAGGATTTTAATAGCAAATTGTTGAATAATAACTTAAATATTTACTCGTGATGAGATTGATATGGGAGCGTATCAATATTCGTCTATTTGCGATATTCCGTTTGTTTACTTTACCGTTTTGTTAGAGTATTCCCTATACGTATGATACTGTTGAATTAACATACGGATTTATTATCTATTTTCAAATATATTAAATATTTTTTATAAGTTTAGCATTTATTAATTACCTATTATACACCTTTCTCATATACAAATTCAAGTCCAATATGCCGCGTGGTGGAGGCCTAATAGAACTACCACCACATCTCATCTCCTGGGTGTCGTAAAAGTCGACAAAGGAGAAATTCAAACCAGAAGATGAGCAGCAGCATCTTCCTGGAACATCTGAATAAATAAACTGCGATTGCCAACCCACCCGCCAAGCGTGGCAACTACGTCAAAATCCCCCTAACATGAGAGCTACAAACTTTTGTGGCAATCTATGAGAGAGGCCTATGTTCAGCAGTGAACTAGTGGTAGACTGAAATTATAATGATGATGATATGCAATATTCGCTATACTTGGCAGCTGAGTTGGTAAATGGCCTATGATGACTTGCATTGATGGCAGCTGTAACACATCCCATTGCTTATATCCACATGGCCAACAGTGAACACGTCGAAAATAGACCATAACACAGACAAGAGCCCTGGTAGCTCAGGGGCTAGGCGCTCGCTTTAAATTGCATAGTACGCGAGTGACCTGGGTTCGATTCCCGGTGCCGGCACCACTAAATCTAAAACCTTCTAGCATCTGGCCTATTTTTTATAGGAGTAAGTTTCTAGACGGGCACAACATTCACCTGTGTGTAACGCATACGTCTGCTATAAAAAAAAATTGTCACCTAGAACATATCTGTGTTCCACACCGCGCTCGTAACCCTGAGACATTTCTTCTTAAGTCTCATATGCCCAGTAATTACCGGTGGCACCTATCTAGACGGATTCCTACATTGGAATCCTACCACCACATGTAGTGTTACGTAACTTCTGAAAACTTAAAACATGGGACAATAAAAAGTACAAAAGAAAATCAGAAAATATTTATGTATAAACAACAGACTGTCAGACAAATATTTAAGCAAATGATTCCAGTACCTTTTGTTATCTATTTTCTCATAATCGATTCTTACGCCGCTACCAGACTGCATTACTAACATAAAGTTAAATCTTTTAAATGTCTCACTTGGAAGCCCTCCTCTCATTTTCGATGGAGATCGAATCGTTTAAAGATCGTTACGCCTATCCAATACTGGTAGGTGGATTTCATATGTATGCGATTTTTACTCGAAATAGTAGTTTTTTTTTCCAGTATTTTCCGTAACTGCAGCAATTCAGCACTTAAAATTTCACTTAACGATTTAAGAGACGGGTATCGTAAAGTCAACTGAGGAAAATGTTAGGAAAATCATGTTGATATATTTTCCCAACGGACTCTGTTTGATGTGAAACTAAAGAAACTACGAGTATGACCATAGGACTTTGAAACCATTCTCGAAATAAACAAATTTTAGAACTATACGAACAATTTCGCGGACATGGCTTGTCCATTTATAATATAGTTGTCTTTTAAAATATAGGATAATGTTTAGTTCAAAGGAGCATAAATGAAAACCGTTTTCCGAAGAGGGTCTCTTATAAGCGGCCCTTACTTGCATCATGTTAGCATGCACTTGAAGCCCTCTCGAGTGTGAAGGGTGTTATAAAAATTATCGGGCACATGTTGCACAGTATCTGTAGAGCTCTCAACATTATTTAGGCCGGGAGAGAAATTTTATCCCGCTGTGTAAAGTTTGCTGATAAACGCTTTGTGTCCTCTCGTAGTGTCCTGTGGTGCGGTTATTTTAAGTTAGACAAGAGAAAAATTTTATTAAATGTTTTGTTAATAGCTGAAAGTGTGTAGTGAAGAAAGTGGTAGCTCAGGGGCTAGGCGCTCGCTTTAAATTTCATAGTACGCGAGTGACCTGGGTTCGATTCCCGGTGCCGGCACCACTAAAATTGTTAATTGCAATTTTAAGTGCTGATTTACCACGTGCTCGGCGGTGAAGGAAAACATCGTGAGGAAACCTGCATGTCTGAGGAACAAAAAATATTTCGAAGATATGTGAAGTCCGCCAACCCGCATTGGAGCAGCGTGGCGGATTCTTCCTAGCTCCAAAACCCTCTCAGAAATGAGAGGAGGCCTGTGCTCAGTAGTGGGACATTTATAGGCTGAAACTTTACTTTACTTTACTTTTAATAGCTGAAAATATAAGTATTTACATCAAATATTTTTCTAGACGTACTCTTATATCCCGTTACAGTAAGAAGGGTTGATTATACAACAGAAACATCCCATCCTTATTTCGTCTACTAAGCATTTTGAGTGACTATATCTTGGTTGAGCGCCGTCCTGCGCTCAGTTCTATTATCGATTCCCGTATTGGTAACAGGCCTCCGGGTCCTAGTATAATTTACAGTTGTGTTGCCTAAAATAAGTCTTGTGACAGGCGCCTCTTTTCCAACTTGTATAAAATAGAAATAAAACTTTTTATCAAACCGCTCGGGCCCTTACAACTGTGCGTAATTAGTTAAATTTTATTACGTCATAAAAACTGTTGTCCACCTGGCCAAATTCCTACTACGACCTCTACTTCCGAATACTGTATAATGCGAAAGTGGTACAATGGTAAAATTTTGTACTTATCGATACACTTACATGAGTATACTGTGCGCTGTCAGTCGCTGATAGTTTATTGAACTTCGTAAACGACTCGAGTGACTTCCCATCCAGCTTCGCAGGAATACTCATATTCTTTCTGCTTTGTACTGCGTTCTTTTCATCCCATTTACTCCTCGATACTTAAAAAATCGTTTTGAGTATATTTTCCTCTCCCATGATAAATTTATTCGTTCTTTTTTTTATTTCCTTTTTATTTGTTAAAGTGACGAAACGAGCAAAACGTTAACCTGATGGTAAGTGCAACGTCTGCCTATTACAAATCTTGTGTCACCCAGAACATTTCTGTGTGACAGCACACTGCGCCAGTCACCCTGAGTATTTTTGTATTGGTGTACAATAAAGTGTATATTGATTGATTGATCGAATACCATGATAGAACAGAGCAGTTAACTATGGGACAAACTGAAAGTTGATCGAGAAGTATTTCAAACTATTTATATGTTTTTAAGGGTACATAGATGGTAAATAGGTAAACTTTAAATATTTCATTCAATAATGATAATACTAGCTGAGAATATTTTCTAGTTGTGTGACATAAATAAATATATAAAACTAACTAATGCTTGAGCTGTGGTAGCTCAAGGGCTAAGCGCTCGCTTTAAATTTCATAGTACGCGAGTGACCTGGGTTCGATTCCCGGTGCCGGCACCACTAAAATTGTTAATTGCAATTTTAAGTGCTGATTTGTCACGTGCTCGGTGGTGAAGGAAACATCGTGAGGAAACCGGCATGTCTGAAAACAATCCGCATTGGAGCAGCGTGGCGGATTCTTCCTAGCTCCAATACCCTCTCAGAAATGAGAGGAGACCTGTGCTCAGCAGTGGGACTTTTATAGGCTGTAACTTTACTTTTTCTTTTAACTGATGCTCGGCATGCGTTGAAGTGCTTCTTTAATTTTTAAATTTGTTTGAAGTAGGTATATACAAAGCTGACACATTCGCATGTACAAAATAAATAAAAGATAATGATTTATGTTCATTGATTCCGTGAAAGTACCAACAACAACTGTACGTTTCAACTAGCCGAGCCTGAAAGATGAATGATTATCCGAACGACTAGACTACATAGTCACGTCTTTCCCATTGGGGTAAGCAGGGACCACATCTTTCCACTTGCTACGATAACGACACATATCTTTCGCTTCTTCTACTTTTATGAGCGTTTTCATAAAGTTCGGCCGTTGCGGGCTGCGGGTAACAACTGAATATAACGTAATAGTAATTTTGATACAATAACGAATTTGTTTAGATAAGATGATATCGCATCGTTTTGTATGTAAATAAGGGAGAGAATGAATCGAACGATGCGTAGCTACTGTGACCTATTATATAGACCCTTATATGTGTTCTCGATGAAGAATTAAGATATAGTTGCGGTCACCCTTGTCTAAGATTTGGTGCCAGTAATTGGGTATCCGACAGTGATAGTTAGCGAATAAAACTGTTAAGTAATTTATAACGTTGCTCTGCAACTTTATCGTATATTTTGCTATTTTAAGAATCTACCACCCCAACTCATCCTGTGGGTGTCGTAAATTCGACAGAAGTAAAATTAAAACCAAAAGATGGGCAGCATCATTTTCCTGGACCATCTGAATAAATAAACTGCGGTTGCCAACTCGTCTGCCGAGTGTGATAACTATCGCAACATCCCCCCAAAATTTAGCTAGCTCTCATTTTTGGGGGTATTTTGCCATAGTTGCCACGCTTGGCAGGCGGTTTGGCAACCGCAGTTTATTTATTCTGATGTTCCAGGAAGATGCTGCTGCCCATCTTCTGGTTTTAATTTTCCCTCTGTCGACTTTTACGACACCCACGGGATGAGATGGGGTGGTAGATTCTCTTAAGCCGCTACGGCATTTATTTACATTTCATTTACATGCCATAACTTATTATTAATTAACTATAAATAAGTAGTAAATCTTTTAATTGTAGTGCCTTAGCAACATACGTTACCTGTAAGCTTGAAGGATACTCTTGTAACAACTCAGATACTGTATTGTCCAATTTGTATACAATAAACCATTTGAGTCTATATACTCAAAACTTTTAAAATGTTGAGCTGTGGCTGGTAAAAGTGCTGATTACAAAATTTAGAATAAAGAACCTTAACATTGGTTCTAAATATGTAAAGGGCCCTTAACCTTTTTGTTACGTTTGCGACCGCATAGTCATAAGGATGATTAAGGATTACAGTTTGTCCTACTATTACTGTAAAGAGCCCTAATTATTGGCATAAAACAGGGTCCTCCAGAACCCTCCGAGCGGTGTGCATTCTACGCCTTGTTACATTAATGTTTTCAAAGAATACCAAAAAACAGATGCGACTGACATTAGAACAAACAACAAACTAGGATAACCTTTCTAAATAATTCAAATATTATGTCAGCCATTGGAAGAACAAAAACAACAACAAAAAGTGTATATGTGTAGGTAGAATATATATTGTATTACGTAAAGAAATTCTTTGTGTACCATCACATTCTTAACATTTTGCTATAAACTTATGTATTAACCATAATTGTATATAATATGTTTTATCATTATTTTCCATATTCTATGAATGTCACTGATATAATAGTTAGGTACCTACTAGAAGTTATTATAGACAAAATAAGACAAGATGACATAAATTTTTTATACCACGAATTGTCTGTAACATGTTCGGTGACAGTGAGGCTCAGTGGTCAGCGTACTACGAGTACGAGTAGAGCTGGTGGAGATGTAGGTCCTGTGTTCGAATTCCGACCGAAGTGTAGAATGTTATTGCAGAAGTTCTGTGTCTACCCATTACTTCATCTGACTGTTTCTACAATTTTTGATCTGTTGATGATCGTTAAATCAGACACGGGAAAGATGAGTCTCTATGTTTGCACTAAGATTGACGGTTGTATACTGGATCTTAGGCAGATGACGACTTCTAGTAGTTAACCAGATGTCCCCTTTTTTCTCTCTTTAATTAGATATATAAAATATTTTTTTTTAACTTTAAAAAAAAAAACTATCAAAGGTTTGGTTTAAGCATTTCTTGAAATGTAAATGATCACTCTCGGAGACAGCTTATCTTTAAGCATGTAATGGTATCCGTACGACACAGCAAACTAATCTGTAAATGAATAGTGTACAAAACAAATCGGCAACAGGGGAAGGCGTGGCGGCTCCCCGCGGCGCGCGTCTGTCGCAGTGTTGCCAACAACAGAAAAATTATAATTCGAAACTATTGTGGCGCATTGTGCTGGTAACCCCGATGACAGGTCGCCGTTGGACACATGTTTGAGGCATTTTAGGGCAATTCCTTCGCCTAATGGGCGGTGTTTTAATGTTCTATTTGGATTTATGACGGAGGGCTCGCGCCGCCCTCGGTCGTGTTTTAATGTCGTTAACGTGAAAATTACCTATGGCGCATGTTACGAAGTATTGTTAATGTAATAAATATTTTTGGTGTATGGACGTTACTAAAATGTTATCATAATACTTAAGTAAGGATAGTAGTTCAACGCTTAAAGTTATTTACCACGTTTTCAGGTAGATCTTTCTACACGTAAATTACAAGTACAAATTCCTAAATGATGAAATAAAATCACTGCATAGTTCGTTTGACATTATGACTAGTAAATATAAATCTACACAAAATGAGATGAAAGAGTACATACTGGCCATGGGTGAGCTGGTTAGTTTATGTAAATATAATGATGACCGTTTCGAATCTTTAACAAAACTTCAATGTGAGTGCCAGCACTCAATACCAGTTATTTCAGGAACAGAATGTGTTAGAAATGTAACAAATAAAGACTCTTTGACAGCTGAACTCTGTGACAGTCTTATAACAAAAGAGGTTGAAATAAAAGATATACTGGATGTAGTGCAACTTGTATATATAATATTTTTACAGGTGTTAAGCTTTTGGGCTTGTCCATAATCCACAAAATAAGTTTTGATCATTCTGGACAGTAAGTATCGTTATCTTAAATATGCGAAAAACTAATAATAAAAAATTGTTTTAGTTCCAGTAAATAAGTTAAATAATAAATTAATCGCTTGAAGAAGTTTAGAAGTAACGTAGATAAAAAAAACTTCCATTACTTCCTAATAATAATACTGTTTACTTATATGGAGTTTTGTTTAACCTACTGAGCAAGGATAAATATAACTCCATTTTTACTTCCAAAACTTTCTCCTCAAATAGTCGCGGGAGTTTTAATAAATGGGCTACAGTAGGAATTCACAGAAGTAGGCAAAGATTGTATGAACTTTACAATGAAAGGTCACACAACCACAACAAAACCTTTATACCAGTAGAATATGTTAAAAATTAACAATAAAAACAAAATGTATTAAATTCATAACACAAAAAATAGTCTTTGTTTAATAAATAAAAATGAACTCCTCTACATATATAACTAAAATACACCAATCTAGCAATTTCAACATTAGTTAAGATTCTAATTTTTTTTACAGCATAAGCTGCAGAGCTAAGTTTACTTGCTAGCTTAGATACTTGGGGCGCCATTGAAGTTTCGCGTCAAGAGTTATTCCAATAAAAACTTTATTTATCTTACTTTTGAAATAGCATTATTCATCTCGTCATATAATAAAAGTTGAAGTTTTATTTTGAAAATCAGTAGGTTTAAAGTTTGATATACTGTCAGATTTATAGAGAGGTATGATTTTACTATGTTTCATCAAATCAGGAAACACACCAAATTCAACACTATAATAAAAAAATATGGCTAATTGAGGTGCAATTACATCTATAATAGACGCACTTACTTCAACAGACCTACCCTATAGATCTGTGATTCTCTTACAATTAATAGTATTAAAAAATTTATAATATCATTTGAATCTTCCATATGAAATTTAAAATCTGTTATACAAGATCTTACATTTTGTTTGAGTAATATCTCAGCGGCAGCAGAAGAAGAATTTAATGATTTGATTGTCGAAAATGGAATTACAGTAAAAAACTTTCCGAAAGCTGTAGCAACATCTTGATCAGATGTCATACATAAGAGTAGTCTTTAGCCACCTAGTACTAAACGTGACACTGTCTAGGAGGTGGGTGTCATAAACTATATTTGCCCAGACGCGATTTCTGTTCCCGGTCACTTTTATTTTCTAACTTTTGACTAAGGCAACAACTTAGGAGATATTAAAGTGCCACAACTGTGCAACCAAACATACAGTTGCGACGCAAACCATGCGTGCTATGATCGCGATATGAAGGTAGGTTTGAATGTAGAATGTAGTTCGATTATCTGATCGATTTCTAACGGACGGTTCCAGTACTAAATCTAACGATTTTCATTTTCTCTTCCCTTTTTTCTCAGGCTGTTACTGAGGAATTAAAATTATTCAACGACTTGAAAGTTCCGTGAATGTGCACTGGAGCAACGAGGCGGACTTTTTTTCACTCAAATTTTCTCTGCAAAGTGAGAAAAGGCCTGTTCTCTGCATGTGGACGTTTAATGGCTTCTACTTTTTAGACAGATGCACTAAGCGCAAAATCAAGCTGTTGTAAAACATACAGACGGCACTCATTTTAACTTTTCAAAAAAAAAAATCGAATTACAAAGTTTAAAATTCTACATTCGATTACGAAACAAACAGATAAGCAACTCCGACAGCTTTGTGAATGAACCTACCATCAGACACTCGCATCGTAATCAATCATCCGACGGTTATATCTAGTTTAAGTTGCATTTGATTGACGTATAGACAGAGGCATGCAAATGAGAGGGAAAGAGCCTACTTGACTACAGTTTAAAAGATTCGGATAAGTATAATAAGTAAGAATGATTGTAAGGGAATAGCTTAGTCAGGTGTTTGTTATTCAATGGCCTTATATTCAAGCAGTTTAATAATTCAAGTAAAACCATTTAAAATTTTACCATTTAAAAAATAAGTATTTATTGTTTATTTTTCAGGTCAGCTTCAGCTTTTGCAGTTTTCTACTTGGTCAAACGAAATAGAACGCAGCTATTATATAGATAGATTTTTATTATATTTGTTACGATATTAAGATAATTCCATCGACACCACCTTGATGGTTGGCATTCCAGCACCGTGCGTTTTTCGCGCAATTTTTTGCCCCGCACAAGCACTTTATGGAATCTGCTGCCGCCAGCGGTTTTTCCGGACCGATATGAATCAGGGACCTTCAAGAAAAGAGTCTATTCCTTTCTCAAAGGCCGACAACGCATCTGCTATTCCTCTGGTATTGTAGATGTTCATGGGCGGCGGTGATCACCTACCATCAGGTGAGCCGCTTGCTCGTTTGCCCCCTATTCCATAAGAAAAAAAAAAGATATAGTAACGATATAGTGTTACGGTAAATAACATGTTACATATAAATAGAACTACTTTAAATAGATATTTTTTTTAAATATTATGTATCTGTCAATCTTAATTTTTATTTTTTTAAGCTATCGAAATTTCTTCGTCTTCCTTTGTTTTTTATTATATTATTACAGTGTCTTAGTTTAGGTGCTCACGTTGCGATTGTCACCTACCCTACTAATTAGGAAGAGGTGGTTGTGGCTGTGGACTATATTTTTACTCAGTTTCGATCTCCGTTAAATTTGGAACTTAAAAATAACGCGACAGCTATCCTTTCATTAAAATCAATAACGAATTAAGACTACGGAACGCATCACATTCGGAAGATATATTCTGCCTTCATACAGTGGAAATCCTGACACCCATGAGGCGAGATGGGAAGATGGAATCGCCAATGCTACCAAAAGGCAGAGTCCCTGAAGCGAGGGTATAAGTTTGTATAAACTATTTATCAAATTTAAAAACCCATTTAAAGTATTTATGCGCGATAAAGTCGATTCCGCTTTAAAAGTCTCCCTCGCTTGAAGCATCGCGTTACAGCTTATCTCTGAATGTCGGTGGCGTCTACACCCTTCGAGCGTTATCGTGATACTGGCAGATTTTTAACAATCGCACCACCCTCTATCCAATGTGTTATCTGTCCACCAATCAGAAGGGCTGACGTAGAAGTTTGCTTAAATTTAGAACATGTTTAGTTATTTAAAAAAAATTCAATTTCAGTTTGATTGAAATTTGCTAAAAATCGTCATTGTCGGAGTCGTCGTTTCAGCCTATCACAAGTCCTCTGCTGAACATAGGCCTGCTCCATAGATTGCCACAAAAATTTGTAGCTCTCATTTTGGGGCGATTTTGCCATAGTTGCCACGTTTGGCAGGCCGGTTGGCAACCGCAGTTTATTTATTCCGATGTTCCAGGAAGATGCTGCTGCCCATCTCCTGGTTATAATTTTATGGCTGTCCACTTTTACGACACCCAGGGGATGAGATGGGTAATAGATTCTCTTAGGCCAACACACGGCAAAATATAAAATTATTACTACTTCGTCACCAAATTATTTGGAGACAAAGTAATTTCTTACTGACCGATAACGGTGATTTTCTTTAACTATACACAAACAGCCTGCGAGTGTAGTTTTGTGTGTGTGCTTCCTCATCCCGTATCCGACGTATCAACTATGCGATAAGATCGGAGTAAGGGTCGAACAGTTACAATACACCCACATCCCGAAACCAATTATTTGTGTGTTGATTCATTATTGGCAATGGCCGCCGTATCCCAATACAAATTCAGGACTCAAGTGCACAAATACCGAGCCGAGCCAGTGGTAGGTGATATAATGAAAACGAAAAATTGAACGACCGCGTGGCCTTATGCTCGGAGTACCCGACTTCTATGCCGCGGGTCCTAGGTTCGAATTCCAGCCGAAGAGAAACATTTCTGCAAAAACACAAATTGTTAGTCTTAGTTAAATGAATACCTTATGTTCCATTTATATCTATATATACCTGTGAGCTACTGGTATGGGCAAAGTAAACCCTAAAAATACTGTGGGTCTTGTTAGTTGGCTTCGAGACCAAAAAGGTAGCTAAGTAATTACTAATAAACTAATAAAAATACAGTTCTACAGAAACAGCCTACAAATGCCCCACTGCTGAGCACAGGCCTCCCATTTTTTTTAGTTGATAAAGTGACGATACGAGCAAAACGTTCGGAACACTTTTGTCAGTACAAATGTTTCATTTGGAACTCGATAATTTCACCTGTCAGGCGGTCAGTAACAGTAATGATCTTTTTTTTTGGATAAAGAGAGCGAGACGACGAACAAAACGTTCACCTGAAGATAAGTGCAACGTCTGCCCATAACAAATGGTGTGTCACCCAGAACATTCTTGTGTGGCACTACACTGCGCCTGTCAACCTGAGACATTAGTTCTTAAGTTTCTTATGCCCAATGATTGCACTAGCTCTCGGTTCGTATTTGAGTCATAGGTTACTGTAACACGGTTTTCAAAATGAAACATATCACCGGTCTAGAACTTAGCACTTCCAAATGTAATAGTTCCAATCTCATTAAACACCCACTTTTGCCACATCTACGGTCTAATGTTAAACAGACTGGTGACGGGCAACAGTGATCAAAGATCCAGATCTTTGTTACCGTTATCGCCAATAAGCCTGCCAAACTTGGCAATAATTATAAGGGAAAACCTTCCCTTCTTTGGAAAGATCTAAGTCCAGCAGTGGGCAATTAACAGGTTGATGTTGACGATTCTAATAGCTTTCACTGGAGTGGTTATAAAATACTTATTTTGATGTAATGAAAATATCAAAAGGACTTAAAACAGTTTGAAAAAGTTATTTTTTTTTATTGAAGCCCATGCATCTACAGACCAATTCTCTTGCAATAAGCACCCTTGTATTATCATCAAAAAATTAATAGCGGATAGATAGCCACAATAGAATCTCTGCCCATCCATCGTGCCATACGGCGTGCGGGCACAATGCAGTCTTCCGACTGAGCACACCCTGGAGGGCGGTTAGCAAGCGCCAACATTGGCAACAACTGTCGTGATATTGATACGTTTTGTGTAACTGATTACAAGTGTTACAAGCAACTGGTATTTGAATTGGATTAGTGTTGGTCTTGTGTTCAAGATGCCTATAATCTAGTTAGAACATGGCCAAGTTGCTGGATGATTTCGTCACGTTTTTATTAACTCGATGTACTTACATGTACCTATGTTCGGGTTGAATTTCGTAATTTATTTTAGACTAACTTCCCGAGGAGCTAGAGGAAACTTTAAAAATAGCTTAGAACTGGATGACAATTCATTATTAAGTCGCTTTTTTTGTGTTGTTTGTCTGTTGGGTACAAATTTTTCAATTGATTATAAACTAATTTTATACTTTTAGTCCGTTTTTAAAACTGTAAATAAAAGTTTTTTATACGATACTTGTATTCCAACCATATCCCGTGAATGTCATCGCCCGTGAATTCTTCATCTTTCATATTTGTTTAAAATTCGATATTCAAATTATAGTTTAAAGAAAGCTCATTAAGGAATGTTATATTTCTATAGGTTTGTACACTAATTCGTTTTCTGTTATTTCAAACATTCGGATTTAAAAAATTGATTTAGTGAATTTTTGTATTTAACACTAGCAACTTTATTAAACTGAGTCTGAGTTTAGAATTGCCATTAAACAATTTTAGTGATGCCGTCATCGGAGTCTCGAATCACATTTATATTTAAGGTGAACGCCAAACTGACGATGTCTATAAATCTCATTATGTAATATTGCGTAATGTACTGTTACATATTACTGTTACCAAAATGTTATCAAAATTAAAATATCAAAAAAGAGTTTCACGATTTTCTTATGGATCCCATTATCAGAACTTGACCAAAATGATATGGAACCACCCTCACGGTATTTCCTTTCTAATAAAAATGATGTGCCGTCTGGTGGCGGCTTAAGACAATGTACCACACACATCTCATCCCGTGGGTGTCGTAAAAGTCGACGGAGGGAAAAATAAAACCAGAAGTTGGGCAGCAGCATCTTCCTGTAACATCCGAATAAATAAACTGCGGTTGCCAATCCGCCTGCCAAGTCTAGCAAAATCCCCCCAAAATGAAAGCTACAAACTTGTGTGGCAATCTAAGGGCCTCTCCCTTTTCTTCCCTTTTGTCACCAGTAGACTAGTGATAGGCTGAAATGATAATGATGATGAAAATTAAAATCGGTTCATAAACAAAAAAACATGTGCCCGTATATACACTGTAAATTACTATTTTTTGACTTTCGGTCTTGTCTGTTAAGACGTTGATAATTTCAAATGAATTATTGTTTTGGATTTATTTTCGAGCTTCATGAAATACATAACTGAAACACTTCTAGCGGTAGTGAAAAGCGGATATGTCAAATGTCGGAAAAAACCGAAAAATATAAAATTTGTTAGTTTTCGGACATTTATTTGATGTCGGACATAAAAGCGTCCAATCAATTGTCAACAAAAAAACCATTACAAATATAATTTTGGCGTCCAAATTGTATCCATTTAGCCGAGGGTTAAGAAGCCGTACAATGGGGTGTCTTTTTAACTCCCGTTATTGTGATTCGATGGGTCTTTTTACTCGGCCTTGTGAAGGGTTGGTCCTGTGTAGCCCCATTACAATAGGACTTTTTATCATTTTGACAAGTTACATTTTCAAATTTTTATTATGATTTTGTTATTGGAAGTGAATCAAATATTGTTTAAATAAAGGTGGCAATTTTTTAAAAGACATATGAGCTGTCCGTGAGACAATTTTTTCATTATATAATACATCAGCTTTTTCTTCAAAACCACATCTATTCGTGGTGTACTCTGAGGGCCGACAAACGAGACTCTGGCTACCGACTGAGTGGAAACAATCCAAATCTGTCGAACCTTAATTCCACTGACTACTGATGGGAAGTGGCAAAACTAAAGCGAGGATACGGATACTGCCCTCGATAACCTTCTTACCCAGTGTGGTGAATATGGGCAAACTTTCCATAAACGCATGCAAGCTTTTCTGTCACTATTACCAAAGTACTATCAGCAACATGGTCTCAAAGATTAATAAAGAAGAAGATATAAGTCAAATGATATATGTAATATGACTTGAGTCGCTGAAGGACATCGCCGTGTGGTGGCGACTAAGGAGAATCTACCAACCCAACTCATCCCATGGGTGTCGTAAAAGTCGACAGAGGGAAAATTAAAACCAGAAGATGAACAGCAGCATGTTTTTGGAACACCTGAATAAATAAACTGCGGTTGCCAACCAAAAGTTACGTGGCAACTTTGGCAATATCCCCTAATTGGGAGCTACAAACTTTTGTGGCAATCAATGGGAAAGGCATATGTTCAGCAGTGGATTAGTGATAGGTTGAAATGATGATAATATATAAATAAAATAATGGTAAAAGTCTGGCTAGATTAGCAGAGGATAGTTTAAAAAGAATTTTATTATTTTTATTGTTACGTACGTTTTTCATACTATTTACAATCGTCGATAGATATTTGTGTTTGAAGGTTCATTTATGTATTCTTTCGTTTGCTCAAAATTCGCTACAACATGCAACATTCGACTCGCAGCGATATTTACGAGCAGACGCTTACGCGTTCTAAATCTAAAACGTCATTTAATTCCCGAAGATCCCTTGGTGCTGAGTGTTTGTGAAAACACACTGATAGCTGTAAGGATTGGAAGCGGTAAATAGTTATAGGGAGACAGACTGCTTTGCTGTCGTCATGTTTCGTTAATCGCTTTGTACTTGTAATTTTAGTAAAAAAAAAACAGAAGATGAACTTTGTATTAAGCGTTCTGTTTACGTTAAATTATTGTCTCACTAGCCTTATTTAATATATAAGATTTAACAGATATTGATAGTGAGTGCCCTAAATCTGTTTAAGATATCAAATATTAAGAAAAAGTTATTGTTACTACTACTTATGTATTCTTATAAGTTTTCTAATGCCTTGCATAATCATTTGTCAAGCTAAATAAAACATTTATTAACTCTAACTTGATTTTAAACTACAACAAAAGAGTTTGGTATAGATGACGATATATAGTATATTTTTATATATTTACATATATGTGGATATATATATTTCTAATGTAATTACTATAAAGACTTTTAATGTATGTACGCACAAAACTGCGGCGTTTTTAAGCCAAACATCATCCGTACGTTTTATAAAACTAGAGGGTCACAAACCCGAGGGCACCAACTGCTCTGTTGGTCGACACCGGCGACTTTATAAACGTTCGTTTGATGGCGACACAGATGCGGCGCGGATGATGTATGATTAGATTTGCCGAGATTAGGGGCCGCGTTGTCTGCTTGCCTATTGTTTGTCGAAATCGTCGGGATGAATTATGTCGATGGTCTATTTACATTTTTTTACGTAGAGTTGATATGAATAAGAAATGTTGTAAACGTAGTACTTTAAAATATTGGGGAAAGCATAGTAGTACCATTACTTTGTATTTTAAGTAATTTCATTTTAAGTAATGAAAATAATAAACAAATAAATAAATAAACTTTTTCGTACAAAATTACGGTGGCCTTATAATAGGAAAATAACGTTTGCAAGTGTTTTATTGGGCGAGGGACACGAATTTAACCATTTTTATATCTAATTTTGTATAAATTTGACAGAGAATAACCTACAAGAACAAACCGCTTCTTTGAAATAATTTCATCATCATTATCATCATTTAAGCCTATCAGTAGTCCACTGCTGAAGTCTTAATCTCATTTTGGGGGGATTTTGCCATAGTTGCCACGCTTGGAAAGCGTGTTGGTAACGCAGTTTATTTATTCAGAAGTTCCGGAAAGACGCTGCTGCCAATCTCCAGGTTTTTATTTTCCCTCTGTCGACTTTTACGACACCAACGGGATGAGGTGGGGTGGTAGATTCTCTTAAGCCGCTACCTCACGGCATAATTTATCTGTTAGTAAATCTCATAAGTTCATAGAGTAACAGCATATTGAAGCGAGCATACAATAATCTGTATTTTTAACCGACTTAAAGAAAGGAGAGGGTTCTCAATTCGTTCGGGATTAACTTCTTTGTTTATGAACCGGTATTAATGATTCTTTATTTTTTTTAGAAGTTTTCTAGAAAGAGGATATCGTCCTAGTTCTGATAATGATCCATTAGAAACTCATGAAACTCTGCTTGAAGCTGCAGAAGTCGGTTTTTTCATTAAATAATTATATTTTAATGGCAATTAGGGACAAGAGAAGTTAGTCTTCCATCTGATGGTGTGCTACGAATGCCTATAACACATGTGGTTGTCATTCACAACTTTGCACTGGATAGTTCTGTGTAACACATAGCACTACGGTCGTCACAATGAGACATCGGTTCTTAACTGTCATATGTCCGGGAATAACACCAGCTTCAGTAACCTTCCAACCGAAACACAGTGGTGTTTACACACTTTTTTTTACTGTATGTAGTGCTGAACGTTCACCTGATGGTAATTACAACGTCTGCTCATAACAAATGCTGTGTCACCCAGAACATTTCTGTGTGACACAACATTGCGCTCGTTACCCCGAGACATCTGTTCTTATGTGTCATATGCCCAGTGATACTCTACCTCTCGATGTCCTTCAAACCGAAATATAGTAATGTTTGCATACTACATCTTGACGGAAGACTAACTGGCCCTGGGGTTACCACCTCAGCCTAGACAGATTCCTACATAGGAATCCTAACACTAGTATTGGTTGACATAGCGGTGGCACCTCCGGGCTATAGTTATTATGTGTAGTGAAATCTATGCCACCAGATGGAAAGCTAAACATATATCATAAATCTTTAACTTGGGATCTCGCGAGTCGCTACGAGAACTATTCAGGGAGACTAATATATTGACACTTCCGTCGTTGTTTATTTTTGAAAATATTATGTATGTACGGAAAAACACGCATACATACATACATACGATCACGACTGTATCTCATAATGGGTAGTCGGACTGGGCTCTCACTGTAAAAACAGATGACTGCTACAATCCACGTTTCACCAAAACAATATAATGCACTTGGTGTGATAGGTGGTGAGCCCATCGCCACCATGCGCTGTTGGGTGCATAGTGCAGTTTAATTCCTTACTCGCCTTTTACGAGATCCAATGGATGAGATGGAGTGGTAGTATTCTTTTAACGAGCCGCCGCCACTACGGAAAAATATTAATTTATTTACCAAAAAATTGACTGCATCCTGTAGAATGAGTCGAGGTGACACGCTAGAGGTTCCTTTGTTTAGATTTGCTAAAACTAGAAAGTCTTTTCTTAGTAGATGTATAAAGTTGTATAATAAAATTCCTAAAAGTGTAACACAAAAATCGGACTTGGATTTTAAAAAACTTATCAAGAAGACATTATTAGCGTATTATAAAATAGATCATTGTATAGAGGACAAAGATGTGTGGAAATAACTCTTTTTTTTTATTTTTTTTTATTTAATAAAAGTGACGGAACGAGGAAAGCGTTCACCTGACGGTAAGTGCAACGTCTGCCCATAACAAATGCTATGTCACCCAGAACAGTGTGACACCACAATGCGCCCGTCACCCTGAGACTTCAGTTCTTAAGTCTCACATGCCCAGTGATTACGCTAGCTCACAGTGCCCTTCGGACCGAAACACAGTAATGGTTGCATACTACTGCTTCACGGCAGAATAACTGGCCCTGGGATGATACCTACCTAGACGGATTCCTGCAGGAAACCTACCACCAGTAAACTAAACTCATACTCTGCACTCGCAAACCCCTTGGCTACTAAATTTATGATGTAATTTTTTTGTAATCTGTAATCTGTAAATGACATTATGTAATATGGCATTGAAAAAAGAAAGACCCCAGAGTTTCTTACCGGTTCTTCTCTGAGAAGGTCATTTTTTGAACCGGTGTAGATTTTGACGTTCATAAGAGCTTCAAACAAGCCTAAATTGAATAAAGAAATTTTGACTTTGACTTTGACTTTGAAATCCTAAATCGCGCTTTAGAAGATTCTTCTTTCTACCTTACCTTTTGAATTACGAGTACCTTAATAGAAAAAAAGTCGCTAAGGGCGGACTTAATGCCTATAGTCACCCTCTACCAGTCAACTCATGGTGCGGTGAGCCGTGAGATTTGGTTATATTTGCTAGCAATATATATAATAGAAAACAATTTAAATAATAGAAAAGTCTTTGGTAGATGTTGTTGCCAAGGAAAAGGGTAGCTACACGCCACATCGAATATGATCTAATCTGGGGAACACGTCACCTCCAACCAGAAATCTTTAGATGTTGTATAGCGCGATGTTGGACGTATGAGATAATCTTTGAGCCTCTTATTAGGATTTCTCCAGTATCGTAGTTGTGTTTCACATACCTACATATAACATGCACAACACAACCAGACCCGAAAACCAACGAATAGTGTTTTTCACAACTGTTGGTTCCGGCTGGGATTCGAACACAGAACCCGCGGCTTTGAAGTCAGGTACGTTAACCACAATTAATATAATTCAATTGATTAATCAAACCCTTAATATGTCATACCAACTCAGTTTATTAATTCTGATTATTCGGATATTTTTATTTTAACATATTTATTACAAGGAATTCGTTTTTCTTGAAACTGTTGTAATTTATTTAAACATATTTATTTACGATTTACTTTTTTGCTAACGAAAGCGTGGCCTAGTGGTCAGAGTACCTGTCTTCTAAGCCGCGGGTCCTGGGTTCGAATCCCAGCCGGAGCCAACATTTGTGCTAAAACATAAATTGTTTGTTTTCGGGTCTGGTTGTGTTGTGATTGTCCCCGTGTTTCTGACACTGCATCCTAGCCTACCTCCCATCTTATCGCATCAGCGTTACATCGGGCGCGGGTAGGTTGGGACGAGTGAGTGCCTCTGTGTTTGCGCGTACACTTGTGGCACTATAATATCTCCTGCGCAGTTGATGGCTCTCGACAGTAGTCGGCATTTGTCGCCGTGGTCGGAATCGGCTAGGAGAACATCATCATCACTTTTTTGCTGAAATAAAAATCGCTGTGTATATTTCGAAGAACAGCTTCGATAAATTCAATTTCTTAATAAAAATATACTTATGTTGTTTTGCTACTACAATACCGAGAATACGCATACAAAACATAGCAATTGAGTGTTTCGGCGCAATACTAAAAAATCGAACATGACCTGTCTGTGAGCTCTCGTGAGCGATTGAATTTTTCGCGTTCATTACAGATGGCGAGCACACATAGAAATAATGTATGCAGTATTTTACGTGCTTTTTAAAAACAATATTATTAAACCACCATACAACGTTTCGAAAATGTAAGCAGGACAAATTGTAGAGTAATCTTTTGCAATTATTTGGAATTCAAGTTAGTGCCTAAATTTTACAGTTTGCGATCAAAATTCTTTAAGACCCCATCACTCCTTTTTAGGTAGTTTTGTTTAGTAAACTAGAGATTATTTTTGATTTCGGCCACGGAGATTTTATAAACATATCCTTTAGGATTTTAAATGTCTTTTTTCTCTTTTTTCTTTCTCTTTTTTTAATAAAAACTATGCCCCACAGTAGGATTTCTCCTGTGTCGTGGGTGCGTTTTACAGGGATAAATTCCACATGCACAAACACCCAGACCCGGAACAACTATTTGTAGGCCATACAAATATTTGTCCCGTGTGGGAATCGAACCCGCGACCCGCGGCGCAGAAGCCAAGAGCTTAGCCACTGTGCCAACCGAGCCGACAAATGTATATCTTATAAGGTTATTAGAAATATATTATTTCTTACATCTACTTAACTACGTTGGGCGTACTTTGCTCGGTGCCCTCTTAAGGTCATGCAAATATGAATAAATAAATTAATATGGAGACACAGAATTTATCAGCCTTTTTACATTCTACTAAAACATAGGTCTCTTCTCTTGTACAGAAGCATGTATAAAATTATTTATTTCAAAAGTGAATAACGATTCTGTCGTATTGACTTTTAAAATGTAGATACAAGGATTTGCAAAGCATTTCAAAGTTCTACACAAACCTCAGATCTTTCCCCGTTACAGGAGTTTATAAAGCTGTTACTTATATTACTACGTCGCTACATTATTAGTTCGCAGACTCTAGGTGTCTCTGAATTCGCCGTTTGGTAGCGAGGTGTCTATTCCTGTAGACTGAAGAGGTGAAATAAATAATATATAAGCGGTGGTTGTGCACCAGAATTCTCAATCTAAAGGAGGAAAAAAGAAATAAAGTCTGTTCGCTGCTTTATACATACATTTGATAGTGACAAAAATTAAAAAAAAAGGCATAATTAAGTGTAACATTCACTTACACTTAAAAGAGATAATAATAAAAAGGTAAAAAAACAAAGATATTTTATATAATATAAAATTAAAAAAATATATAACACAGAAAACTATGGTAACACTAAATGAAGCCTTTGCTGCAATGTGAAGCAACGAAAGGGTCTGCACAAGTCGCGGGTACCCACAACACTGATTTACAGTTCAGTCATGTAAGATCTTAAGGTGATAGGGCACGGATTCATTTTGTAGCTTTATTGCTAAATCATTCAGTAATTAATCTTATTTTTTTAGGTTACACGATTTTAAAAAAATAAAATTGTTGTGTATTTTACAATTTTCACAAAATGGGTAAGAATGATATGTAGTGACCGTGTGATGGCGGCTTAAGAGAATCTACCACCCCGTCTCATCCCGTGGGTGTCGTAAAAGTCGACCGAGGTAAAACGAAAACCAGGAGATGGGCAGCAGTATCTTCCTACAATATCTGAATAAATAAACTACGGTTGCCAACCCGCCTGCCAAGCGTGGTAAATATGGCAAAATCCCCCCAAAACGAGAGCTACAACTTTTGTGGCAATCTATGTGGGAGGCCTTTGTTCAGCAGTGGACTAGTGATAGGCTGAAACGTATGTAATGTTGATTACAACAATAATGTACGGCAACTGACTTATATAATATAAAAGTAAAAAAGTAAAGTTTCAGCCTATAAATGTCCCACTGCTGAGCACAGGCCTCCTCTCATTTCTGATAGGGTTTTGGAGCTAGTAAGAATCCGCCACGCTGCTCCAATGCGGGTTGGCGGACTTCACATGTCTTCGAAATATTTTTTATTTCTCAGACATGCAGGTTTCCTCACGATGTTTTCCTTCACCGCCGAGCACGTAGTAAATCAGCACTTAAAATTGCAATTAACAATTTTAGTGGTGCCGGCACCGGGAATCGAACACAGGTCACTCGCGTACTATGAAATTTAAAGCGAGCGCCTAGCCCCTGAGCTACCACGGCTCTTTATATAATATATAATATAGAATATCTTTATATAATATAGAATAGAATATTTTTTGTTCAACGTAGATTATTTATATAATACTTATTGAACGCCATTTTCTTAACTAAACTGGTTCGCAAAAAAACCCTCTGTCCTGGGAAGAACCAGCAAGAAACACAGCGGGCATTTTTTTTTCTCTTTTAAGTCATTTTAAAAAAAATGTTCAGTTACAGAATTGTAAAGATGTTGAAATAGCTCGACAGCGATCATCTCATTTTCAGGGGTTATCATCATCCATGTAGGTACTCTTTAATATTATAATAAACCCATTTTATGATGAGACGGGTGGCAGATTTTCTATCACCGCCAACGCATTATTAAGTGCGTAAGGACAATGATATAATATACTTTTATTACGAATTTTGGTTCACTCTCGAACATTTCCCTTACTATGTCTCTTACGCACACATTTCTTGTTTTAAAACAATTGTCTTTCGTTACATAAAATTTATTTTCATTACTCACTATAAAAGCTAAACAAAGAAATAAATCGTCCGTGCTTTATGAATTGTATCATATTGATTTTTGTTAAACGAGTTTTCGTTAAACGCTGCTAGCAACATTGATTGTTAAAATCGTCGCGCAAAGTGACTGGTGGAAAAATGGGCTCGAACGAATTACATTCAACGTCCTGTATTGTAAAAGATCATCAAATCGGATTCGCAATTTGTATCCTCTAATCTAGAATAATACTTTATTTACGATTTATGGAAATTTAATTTTCTTACCGAATATAGTTATTATCGCAGTTGACATTGTGGAACCTAGGCCTCCATCATCATCATCATCATCATATCAGCTTATCACTAGTCCACCGCTGAACCTACGCATCCCCATAGATTGCCACAAAGTTTATGGCTCTCATTTTGGGGGGAAATTGCCATAATTGCCACGCTTGGCAGGCGGTTTGGTATCCGCAGTTTATTTATTCAGATGTTCCAGGAAGATGCTACTGCCCATCTCCTGGATTTGATGTCCCTCTGTCGACTTTTACGACACTCACGGGATGAGATGGGACAGACTCCATAACTGCCGAAGTTGCCATTGACAATGAAGATCTTTGGCGAAACAAAAAAAAAATAGTGTCAAGAGCAATCAAACATGGAAGAGATATAGTGCTACAAGTATATGCGCAATACAGGAACTCACTTGTCCTAACCTATCTGCGCCCTAAGTATGACTCATGTTATAACATCGAATGTTCGCTAGGATGCAGTGTCAGAGACACATCAAAGAAGTTACAGAGCGTTCAGAATCCATTCTTGTGAACTGCCACCGGAGCCGGTTGGTATCAACGCAACATAGATCTTCACAGCGACTGTGAAATGCTCTTAATCTCTGAACACTTCAGAGAATTATCACGGCGATTTTTCGAAAAAGCCGCGGTTCATTCAAACCCCCTTGTGGTTAAAGCAGCAAATTACTGACAAAACAGAAACGCGACCGAACGCAAACGTCGCCTGCGAAACGTGCTAGACGACACGGACGTCTCAGCTCTTCCTGACCACGATACGGTCAGTCACGACCCAGGCCACACTGTACACACGGTCAATAGCTTTAATATAACACGCACCACGACGCACGACCGCCGTAGAGTCTCCTCTAGTCAAACGTCGCCTGCGAAACGTGCTAGACGACACGGACGTCTCAGCTCTTCCTGACCACGATACGGTCAGTCACGACCCAGGCCACACTGTACACACGGTCAATAGCTTTAATATAACACGCACCACGACGCACGACCGCCGTAGAGAGGATGGAGGCCCGCAGCCTCCCTCGGACGGTCATTAGACGACTTAAAACATTTAAGATATTCGAAATCGCGAAAACACGCAGCGAACGCGACATAGGTAGTCCGAATTTTGAGGTTTTTGTAGGAGTTTTTATTTATTTATTTATTTATGTTTGGGTCAAACCAAACCTGGCACGCTGAGAGCAACTGAGAACAGTATCCGATGAAGCTGTAAAAGCCGAGAAGGCTAATAGCAATTACATCACCGAAAATGTATATAGAGGCACTTATGGGGACAAACAACGTTGGCTCCGGCTTTGATTTGAAACCAGGACCCGCAGCGTAGATTTCGGGCTGATGAACAAAGAATCTTTAACCGCCGGGCCACGAGGTCTAAATCTATCTATATATATTATTTCTCATAGGTGTTTTTTTGTTGTATGAAATATCTCTTAATACTATATTTTGATATTTCATAATGATTGAAACGTCATTTTATAGATTGTTTTCTCTTTAATCTCGAAAATAAGTAAATGTCTTGTCGTTTTCGTTGAAAATGCCGATATGTAGTGCCCGGCAGAGTAGAATAGCAGTGGGCTAAACTAGTAGCCTCTGCCTACCCCTTATATAGGAAAAAGGCGTGACTATATTTATGTATGTATGTTAAAAAATTATTAAAAAAGATAGAGAATAATTATTAATGTAAATTAAGAAAGCGCTATCTGTTGACAATCTGGTCATGCATGGCAAATGTCGGTAGGAGTGGTTTACATTCTTTAAAAAGGTATTTCGCACCACACGGTAAGTGCAACGTCTGTCCATAACAAATGTTGTCACCCAGAACAATTCTGAGGGGATATATATATATATATATAGAAGAGGGGGCAAATGAGAAAGCGGCTCACCTGATGTTAAGTGATCGCCGCCGCCCATGAACATCCGCAACACCAGGAGAGTCGCGGGTGCGTTGCCGGCCTTTGAATAAGGAATAGGCTCTTTTCTTGAAGGTCCCTAAGTCATATCGGTCCGGAAAAACCGCTGGTAGCAGCAAATTACACAAAGTGGTCATGCGTGGAAGAAAATTCCTCGAAAAGCGCACAGTGGTGGAATGCCACCCATCGAGGTGATATGGATGGGATTTGGTGCTTTGCCGCGATGTACGACAGAAACATAGTAATGTTTGCACACTACTGCTTCACGGCAGAATAACTGGCCCTGGTGCCTACCTAGACCTAGACGAACTCCTGCATCATACCACCAAAAAAACCTGACCACACCTGTAAAATCATGACTATTTAATAGTTTGAACATACAACACAATTTATTTTCGAACACGCGAAATCGATCTAAGCATCAACGAGCCTCAGGACACGCTAGGCTTCGATATACATGCCAGAGAGTTTATAATGAGTGTTCAATGACGTACCTTAATGTCAACTGATAAATGATTAATCCACACGAATACAAATCTAGTTTTAATCTATATATCCCTACACAATGTCTAAGTAAACACAATGAAGTGATTATGGTCCGATCATATAGTTCATAGTACCGGTTTTGTAGTGGCAGCCACGTGCTGCCACACGCAATTTAGAGTGATTAGCCGCCAGATAGAGCGACGACCAAGTCCAGGAAGTCGATGGATGAACGAGGCTGAACACCGTGTTTGGGCAGTCTATGGAGGAGCTCTATGTATAAAAGCGGAGATGTTTCGGCTAAGCGGCCTTTGGCGCTCTGCTTCCTTTCAATCCGGCAAAGCTAGTGAAAGCCTTCGGGCTAACAGTAAGCATCAGTCCTAAAAAAATCGGAGATCTGATTGGGCTAAAATGTCGATGAAGAGGTTTTACATTTTTTTTGTAGAAGTTTTAAAAATTTCGCATTTTCCTGGAACACTTAACATTACAAATGGGAAATATGGGGAGATTGACCTACTTTTTGTGCTTCCTCATATACGTATATAAGCTCTTTTAATATACCTTTGGTGTCTACTAGAAAAAATAATTAAAAAATATTTTAGTTTGCTAAAGAGTGCCTATACAACAGCGTAGAGAGGACTTCTGTAACCAGTAGTTTAAAATGCACGCGGAACTTTTTTCCCCCGCTGATGATACAATTTGTCACCGCTCGGGCACCGGGGCTTCGAATTAAATGCCGCTTTTGTTAAGTGACACTTGTAAGGGTTCGTACGTACAACACGAATGTTTAATTGCTTGTTTGCATTGACAAATGTTCGCTGCGACTCGCGGACTTGTTAACGTTTTTAAATTGACGATAAATCAAGAATAAATCATAACCATATTGATTTATTTACTAAAATGTCGGTGCGCAAAAATATTTTCGAATTGGAATTTGTTGTCAGCATCGTCGAAGGAAGATAATTTATTATTATTAATAAAAAAATGTCTCTTACACACTTTTACGACTTTCAAACTACGAAAATGGCAATGTAAAATTTTTAAATGACCTCAAGTAAAAAGTTAAACATACGAATGTTATGGGGTCTGTATTGAATAAAGAGATTTATTTGTATTTCATTTAGAAACTGTAATTATATAAAAATGGGCTATTCTTAACCCCTCCTCACTCTTTATATATTCAGATAGATCATCAGAGTTGTGTTAGTAACAAATAAAGCTCGCAACTTTTTCCTCTTGCGAATTAATTTTCTCATAAATCTAGAAACTAAAATTTTAACCACCATTTTCACAAATCAATGGTTTTTGTCGCACTACAGTCACAGTCGTTAACCAACCAAGGGATCGCAGAAAAATCTCGTAGCCTCCAGCTGTTACTGAGGTCGCCAAAACGCCTACCAAGCTTGACGAATGTTGGTTTTCGGGTCTGGTTGAGCATGTGAAATTTATGTCTTCACTCTCAATGCCGGAGAAGTTGTAGTGTGCGGCATTATTTTATTAAAAAAAAGCAATTTTTAATTAAAAAAAATAATAATAAACTTTGTTCAGTAGTGGACTACTTATTACAGGTTGATGATGATGATGACGTCATCAACCTGTAATAAGTAGTCCACTTCAGTATTTAATTTTTTTTACTACAGACTTTGATTATGTAAACGAATATTCTTAAGGTAAAATATTTAAAATATCAACTTTCGAAAATCGTAGACATACATATACATTACTTATTTGTGTCGATCCATATAATGTATATATGTATAAACGTACATATATTACGCAGTATAATCGTACTAACCGCAGTAATGCAGGCTCGCAGCCGCACGGATCAGTACCTCAAAACTAAAAGGATTTACTTAATTCGACGTGACAGGCTTGACGAGAAAATAATATATAAAAAAGAAAAAAAAAACTTGAGTTGACTGCTCCTTATGACATCGTTAAATCCATCCGCTTGATAAAGATCTGTGACACCTTTAATAAAATAAAAAACTGTTAGAGCATCTGGGCTACTGTATTGAAATGCTCTTTTTTTCCAGAACCCCGCGGATTTCGGGAAACTACGCTCAAGACGTGTGCGGTCGATGTTTCTAAGCCGATTCCTATGGTTTTTGTTATTTTGACCATTTTTTTAATGGCGGGGTGAATGACATTGTTATAATTTGTGGTCAGTAGTGGATGTTACGGTTTGATAATATTTGTTAGAGATTTTCATACAAGATTTACATGTCGAAAGAATTATAAGTGTTGGAATAGTAAAAACAAATTACAAAATGTTTTCTTTTTTAACCACTTCGAAAAAGGAGAGGGTTTTCAATTCGGCGATTTTTTTGTGTGTATGTTAAGCGATATCTTAGAAAATTGTAAACCGATTTCTATATTCATTATCTTACTCGAGGTTGGTCTCATAAAAAATTACCAAATTCATGATGAAACTCATAAATTAGCATTTGTATGTTTGGAACTGCTGCGTTAAAGTCGGGTTTTTGATGAAATAATATTTAATACTAAATTTGTACTACTTTTTTAAACATTTTCATCAGTTTTTATACAACCATTTTGTTTGTTCTGTCCTAATTGAATCGGATTTTGGAGTTTAATTGGGCGGAAAATTTTATATTTAATATTTTACTAAAATTAAAGTAGCCTGAGTTACCCGCTATAATATCAGCTATCAGTAATTGAAAGTCCCGACAAAATCGGTCCAGCTTTTTCGGAGATTAGCCGGATCAAACAGACAAACATAATTTTTAAAAATTGTTTCATCTTATAAGTACCGTATACATACATACATACATAAGATCACGACTGTATCCCATAAGGGGTAGTCAGAGACTGGGCACACACTGCAAAAAAAGATGACTGCCACAATCCACGTTTCACCAAAACAATATAATGCACTTGGTGTGATAGGTGGTGAGCCCATCGCCACCATGCGCTGTTGGGTGCACAGTGCAGTTTAATTCCTTACTCGCCTTTTACGAGATTTGCCGTGGTAGCTCAGGGGCTAGGCGCTCGCTTAAAATTTCATAGTACGCGAGTGACCTGGTTTCGATTCCCGATGCCGGCACCACTAAAATTGTTAATTGCAATTTTAAGTGCTGATTTACCACGTGCTCGGCGGTGAAGGAAAATACCGTGAGGAAACCTGCATGTCTGAGAAATAAAAAATATTTCGAAGACGAGTGGCGGATTCTTCCTGGCTCCAAAACCCTCTCAGAAATGAGAGGAGGCCTGCGCTCAGCAGTGGGACATTTATAGGCTGAAACTTAACTTTTTTTACTTCAATTTTATTTATTTGTATAGATTGCACATATAGCTTATATAAAAAGCTCTATTAGATTGTCAGCATAATCTTGCACACTAGACTATAACTATTATCGTTGGATTATAAGAAATAAAATATTGAAAAATGGGTGCATACCATATCACACACGTACATAATCTGTGGCTATTTTATATTTGTTGCTTAAATTACTAACTAATCATTTAAAGTTAGAATATTTTCCATTATTAAAGAGAACAATCAACGTCTTCAGTGGTGTGAAAAGTTTATACAAAACATTCATAGTAATATGATGTTAGTACGTTATTATGGGTATGTTAATATATACTTAAGCGTAATAGAATCAAAGTGCAATTTTCGTCGATACAATTTTGAATGGGTTGTTTCGCCCATCCCATATAGTTGGTAGGTCTATCACGGTAGCGACATTGTATTCAAATCGTCAGAATTTAAATACAAAAACGCGATTATGTGACGAAGGACCCCGTAACATAATCTTTCGTCCGCTTCAGATTGTGATCTATACAACGCACTACACCGAGAAAACGCGGCAGTTCGGTCCTTATGTGTGCAAGAATTATTTTTCTGTGTCTATATTAAACTGTAAAAACCTTACATGTGGTAAAATCTGTACACTGGCCTTTCGCAAGTCGGAAAGCTTCACTCCGTTTGTCATGCGGAATGGCAACCGCTATACCAGACGGCTTCCGTTTTATACGCTGCTCCATGTCACAGATTTGGGTGTTTTACACTACTACACCTGGGTCTGCTATGACTTCATTTGGTTAATGTTGTGGATATGCCTAGCAATTTTATGAAGCGTTTTAACACTAGATTTACGGAACCCGTCAATTTGACGGGTTGACAATTTTATGCTTTAATTTCTGAAGAAATAAATATATTCTACAGCGTTTACATTGGTTTTTGATGATATTATGCAGCGAATATATATCTAGTAGTTTTATCTGAAACACCTAAATTTTTATATCTAGATGTTGTCTACCTATTCGTAATATACCCGTTCCGTCCCGTCCGTCAATGCCCGTAAATCTAGTGTTAAGGACTGGACTAATTATTAAAAAAAAAATTTATTGAGGTCACGAGGTCGAAACTATATTATTATTAGTTTACATTGATTACTTGTAGGTATTTTTAAGAGGCTAACGTAATTCTCATCCGCAGTTATTTTCTCTGTTTTCCTGTACTTAGGCTTCGGCGACACACAAGAAACAAAGTTATACTGCAAAATTAAATTAATCGTGTTTATGTATAAAAGTAAAAAAAAAGTAAAGTTTCAGCCTATAAATGTCCCACTGCTGAGCACAGGCCTCCTCTCATTTCTACGAGGGTTTTGGAGCTAGGAAGAATCCGCCACGCTGCTCCAATGCGGGTTGGCGGACTGCACACTTCTTAGAAATATTTTATTTCTCAGACATGCAGGTTTCCTCACGATGTTTTCCTTAACCGCCGAGCACGTGGTATATCAGCACTTAAAATTGCAATTAATAATTTTAGTGGTGCCGGCACCGGGAATCGAATCCAGGTCACTCGCGTACTATGAAATATAAAGCGAGCGCCTAGTCCCTTACGTCTAATTGAGTCATTTTCTTTTGAATGTGTTTGGACAGTTTCCTGCACTTCAATCCAAGTTCCCGAACAGGTTGTTACGATAAATAGAAAGAAAAACAGTATTATTATAAATAGATTTTTAATGTATGCTAGTGGCGTGCTAGATTATAAGACCAAATTAATATTTTTTATTCATAGGTCAGACCAATGTTTGACTGCAAACTTGCCGTATGGTAAGGACGGAGTGCTAGGTCCAAGACGCCTTTGCCATGACAATCCCCATACCGTCGATCTGGGCAACCGACGGCGGCGAAAAGTTCCTGTGCGGACCAAAAACGATGTTGATGTTGCATACCGCTTTCGAGGAGTCCTACATTCTTCAATAAAAGGAAGGACTTTTTTATTTTGTCCGATGGTGTTGGAAAGCCAAATGCGCACACATCACATACAGGCCCAATGCGCGCACGTTAGCTTCCTGGGTTCCTATGTATAATCATTGGCAGCTTTTTAACATAAAAATTGGTTTAGTAAGAGGTTATGTAGACAGGAATTACAGACAAACCTTCATTTTATATTTATCTCTGTATGTTATAAACGCCAGCGATTTTAAAGCAAGTGCGTGATCAATTTTGTGTAAAGCCTCGGGAATCTTTGTAATCTGATTTTTGGTCGTTGGATCTGGATACTAACGTCACCTGATGTGCCATTGTTCGCGCTTCCGGTCTGTTTCGCTGTCGGTCCGTATCTGATAAAACATTTGTATCAATTACTCACAACAATTGTGTCATTCAAAAAGGATTGAAATAAGAAACCTAAATATAATGAGATTGTAGTAAATATACGCGGGATACGCGCTAGTCCGATTTTTTTTCAAATATTTCTCAGTGACCTCAGAGTGACCTGCGTTCGATCTCCGGTGTTGGCACCACTCAACTATTAATTTGATCACTGGGCATGTGAGACTTAAGAACCAATGTCTCAGCAGTGTGGTACCACACATAAATATTCTGGGTGACATCGCATTTGTTACGGGCATAAGTTGCACTTACCATCAGGTGAACGTTTTGCTCGTCTCGTTACTTTATACAAAAAAAAAAACTTGTTAGTTGCAATCACTAAAGAAACTTCTGGTCTAACGAAACTTCGAGTACGGGAAAATCAAAATAAGTCTGATGCTTAATGTTATAGAATTTGGTTAACGAACGTCCTTTCAAAGTTGTCATAGATGTTGTGGGATGCAAGTAAAGTACTGAATTGTAGGGGATCAACAACCGTGTGGGACAACCTTATTTATACGCCGCGGGTTCTGGATTTGAATCAAAGCCATAGTAGGCTCAATTAAAACACGAATCGTTGTTTTTCGGTCTGGTTTTGCCTGTGAAATTTATGACTGTAAAGCGGATCCACGATTCAGGAGAAATCCTCGGATGAGGCAACAATAAAATACTCTATTTATATATATATAAATATATAGTATTTTGACAGCATAGCATAGCGTATTTTTATTAGTAAACATCCTCAATATTTAAGTAAGTGAGTAATGAAGTAAATTTTCTCACATTTTCTCAAATATTACCTTTGTCTTATACGAGATAACCGACGTTACAGGTGTCATAGAAACACAAAACATAGATTTTAATGAGTACAACATTTTGATATAAAGTTACAAATCATACATTTTAACTATTTACACAGAGAGTTACAAGAATACCTGTACAGTTTGTAGTCTATTCATATATATGTAACAAAAGCTAACAAAGATAGCATTAAACCGTGAGAAATACCATGACTCAAACGCACGATTCGAAGTGAATTGTCTTTTAAATGTACAGAGCAAGGATTTATATAATAAATCCACTAAAGATCAATACATACCAATAAATGTTTCAAGTTGTCAGGTGATCCGATACGCGGCAAAGAACACATATTAAAACAGACAAGTTATATTATATTCTACAAAAATTGAATTTTTCTGCTTTTTCATTTAGGCACCATCTCATCCATTCAAATTATTAGGCCAATAAAAGCAACGGTTAAAAAAAATTCTTCATCATCGTCAACGTCATTTCAGCCTATCACTAGTCCGTTGCTGAACATTGGCCTCACCCATAGATGTATGTCAAAAGTATGTAGCTCTCGTTTTTAAGGGATTATGTCATAGTTGCCACGTTTGGCGGGCGGGTTGGCAACCGCAGTTTATTTATTCAGATGTAACAGGAAGATGCTGCTGCCCATGTTCTCGTCATTTTCCCTCTGTCGACTTTTACGACACCCACGGGATGAGATGGGGTGGTAGATTCTCTTAAGCCGCCACCACACAGTAACTTAGTAGTTTCCAAATTTAATGAACCTTTGGAAGTAATACTGAAAGAAGAAATGAAAGCAATGCTTCTACAGCTCAGGGGTCGGCGCTCGCTTTAAATTAATTTCATAGTACACGAGTGAACTGAGTTCGATCTCCTGTGCCGGCACCGCTCCGATTGTTAGTTGCAATTTTAAGTGCTGTGCATGTAATTTGGCCATTGAAATTCCAAGACATTGTCATTCACCAGGCGGTAACATCTTGAAACCTTCTTATCATATAAAAAATATCAAGGACTTGTGTGAAGTCCGCAAACTCACATTGGAATTTCTCGGCTCTAAAACTGACAAAAATTAGAGGACGCTTGTGTCTCGCGATAGGAAATTTTTACGATTTAGACGTTTTCATGTTAATTTTATATAATCTTTATAATTTTTGTACTAATCTGATAGTTTAAGAATTTTAACTTTTAGTTACTTTGAAAGTTTTTTTACATATCCTGTCAAAATTAAAGCGTCTGAAAGAAATTGGCTAGTTATTTCAGTATTATACACAATACTGAAATAAAATAAAATAAAACAATTATTCTTTATAGCAAATGAATGTCGTGTCTCGTAGTTGATCTTTGGCCAAAGTCTCGTGTGTCATTCGGATTAGGCGCGCGCGCAGGTAGTCTGAATGAATTGTCACTGTCGAGAGATACTGACGTTTTAGCCAGGGCTGTCAAATGTTTGTTAAAATACTAAATTAACTCGTGGATATAATATATTTCAAGCGCGCGATGTCTCGTGCAATTTTTGAATTAAAAAAAGTTTTACCTGCTTGTTATGTCCAGTGTACGTGGCTAAAACTTAAATATCATACTCGTCTTTAAATAAATGGGGATAGGGTACAGATTTTAAAACAAATAACAAATGAAGTTTTCATCGGTTACAAATTGCAGGTCTGAAGTAAATATCTGAAATAGAATTCGAATTATCATGCAATAGAATTTAGCATTTCATTAGTGAATAAATATAAGTTTGTGCTTCGGCTATTTGTTGATATTAACAAAATGTCATGTGCAAAAAAATAACTTCTATTAATGACTACCATGAAATACCATATAATATCTAGACATGCCTTAAATAGGGTAGGTACAATAAATACCAGTGTTCATAAATGAACCTATTGAGCTCTCGCATATTAAAAAGCATGCAAATAATGCAATTAATTCTTTTATTTATGCGATGACCATGTAGGTATGTGACTCATCAGACTGCAAATCTGCCTGCATTGTCATAGTTTCTGTCCTGGGCTCGGGCTGTAGTTAATAATAATAATAATGTTTATTTTCTCCTCACAATTTAGACTAATTAAAATATAACTCATTAGTAAAAATATTTGCACAGTCTTGTCTATGTTGGAGTTGGTCTGAGGTAGGCAAGTGTACCTGAATACAGATCACCAGGTTCTCACCCCACGGACTACGGATAAGGTTCCTTCTTAAACCGATATTGTACCTGTTGTAATCCAATGTTTGTGCAATATCAAAATTATTCATTTTAGGGTCTATGTGTTATACATACATACATAGAGTCACGCCTCTTTCCGAATGGGGTAGGCAGAGACCACATCTTTTCACTTGCAACGATCCTGACACACATCTATGTGTTATTATTATGTTCATGCGTATCTCTGATGTTGTATCCGACAACTTGTCGAATAGCCGTTACATCGGACGAGTCAGAGCCTCTGTTTTTGCATTAATACCTATAGCTTTATTATATGTTCAGATGGTAGTTTTAAAACAGAATATGTCACTGTGGTCCTAACAGACTAGTTTAACATTATAATCATTAAAATTGGTGATAGTTTTGCCATGAAGGATCATAAATGAGTAAAACATAACCATAACTAATGAAGGATAAGCATTTAAATGACGAAAAAATAATTTTGGTATCGCAAACTTGGGGTCAGAAAGGTCACTCGGAGGTGTAGGCACCTGTAAGGCAGGAGCAGCGGGTACCAACTCACCTAGACGGTTTCTCGCATAGGAATCCTACCACCAGTAAGCCTCTGTTAAAGGGTTGGGAGTTTCAGGAAATATTTTAAAACACTTAATCTCCAAATTAAAGTCGGTGAAATAAGGTTCTGTGATAATTGAAGACAGAAAAATGTACTTTGTCTATCAAATCTAAATGCAATTGATCTTTTCTCATCAGATAGATAGATAGATAGATAGATAGATAGATAATTCGTTTATTTTGTCTGTTAGAGTAAAACAACAGACTATAAATGTCCACCTGTTAGCAAGTACAGCCTTCCTCTCGTTTCTGAGAGCCACGCTACGCCAATGCGCAGGCAGGGCAGGTCTTTACATATACTTGAAATACTTTTATTCCTCAAACATGCAGGATTTTTCCTCGATGTTTTCTCCTTCACCGCTGAGCACGTGGTAACTCGGCACTTATAACTGCAGAACAATTTTAGAGGTACCGCGGTTCGAACTAAGGTCACTTGCGTACTATTAAATATAAGGCGAGCAC
This sequence comes from Luehdorfia chinensis, assembly GCA_019845155.1. Lineage (NCBI taxonomy): Eukaryota > Metazoa > Arthropoda > Insecta > Lepidoptera > Papilionidae > Luehdorfia > Luehdorfia chinensis. The sequence continues at coordinate 5,899,323 of JAHVAK010000025.1, read as the reverse complement.
CTGTGCTACCACTATTCCGTTTCGTACTAAAATATGGCAATGAAAATATCATTTCCGTATGATGATTTCACCACCACCGATAAGAATTCAAAAATATTTAGAGGTTCTAAAACCTTCACAAAACATAAGACAAAACTTTCTGATCTTTATTTATCTTGTTTAGTGTTACAGGATTTCATTTATAGAAGAATTGCACTATTCATAATATCTGGTCATTGCTAATTTTTAAAAATAATCCAAAATCCGAGTCCAAATCATTAGTTTATTTTGTATTTTTTTAATGAATTATGAGCATGCCTAAGTGTGTTGTGAATTAAGTAGTTTTCTTGAATACGTAAAGATTTAAACTGAAATATGAATGGAATGATAATTCTTAAAAATATTGTCGTAGCCCTGATGGATGCGTATCATAATCCTCATCAGAGCGGTGTCAGCAACACGGGTAGCCGTGAGAACGCGTCACCGCTAACATCCTTCGAAGGTCGAGCGACGTTAGAGCACATGGCATTAATATTTTAAGTTTATCAAATGTTATTCTGCGGAAAGAAGTCTAAAAGGTAAGATGTGATTATTAAGATTCTAGATTCTAAATCTTAAATATTCCGCTACGCTATGTTCCTCATTTTTACGGACGGAACGGAGGTGTATGCGTTTAAGATGAGAGGTTGTGCAAACGAATGTTCCCATCTATCTCCAAAACTGTTTGACCGATTTAGATACAGTTTTCTGTAAATGGTTTGTGATTCATCGGCGATGGTTTTTAGACAAAGAGATGGAGTTTCTTAGGGTTACAAACCGTAGGTGGGTATCAATACGTAGGTAAATGCACACATATAGCTCATATTTAATATTATTGCTGTGTCTATTTCTACGACAAACAAATAGGTACGCACATGACGACGCGACAAATTAAATCTTTTTGAAACTCTTTTTATTTTATCTTCCGTTACTTACGTCCTTTTAGCCGCAGACTTTTCAAAAAATATTTCATTCTCTTTCGATTGCAACGTTTACTATTTATTCTTATTCGTCTTGGGTTTTTTAAGCTGTTCATATGAAAAACATCGGACTCGGTTCGATCACCAAATATAAAAAGGTGGTAGGATTCAAATGCAGGAGTCCGTCTAGGTAGGTACCACCCCAGGGCCAGTTATTCTACCCTGAAGCAGTAGTGTGCAAACATTACTGTGTTTCGGTTTGAAGGGCACTGTGAGCTAGTTTAATCACTGGGCATATGAGACTTAAGAACCCATGTCTCAGGGTGATGGGCACAGTGTAGTGTCACACAGAAATTTTCTGGGTGACACAGCATTTGTTATGGGCAGACGTTGCACTTACCATCAGGTAAGCGTTTTGCTCGTTTCATCACTTAATGCAATAAAAAAAAAACCGCAAGATCCAAGTACAAATATTGGCTGAATTGGTGTTAGCAGCCACTGCAACAGGCTCTTACGATAGGAGAGGTTGGTTTCAATTTGGGACAAATATTTGTATGGCCTACAATTAGTTGTTCTGGGTGTTTTATGCACATGGATTTCACGTCCGTAAAATGAGGTTACGATGTGGAAGGATTTTTTTGATCTGAGAAATCCAGAAATCTTAAACAGAATTTATTTAAAGCACAAGTCTGTGAGATAACATATACGTTGCTAAAATCCAGGCAGGACGTAGCATTGCACATCTAAAACCTCGCCAGACATGCGTCTGACGTCGGCTGCCAATCAAAAGGGCTTTAACCTAATCCCGGTTAGGATTAAGGAAAAAATAAACCGACGGACCCTCGTGTCCCGCGCAAGCGTTCACGCCTCGCCGCTTGCACGCCCAGGTACAAATACAAGGGGGGGCAAGAAATATTATCGCCACTCGATTTTAGTCTGTATTAGTAATAATGACAAGACTTTCCATTCTTTTCATACGAAGAAAAGTTAAATTTGGATGAAATACAAGCCTTTGTTTCTTATTTTCAACAAATTGTTAAACAATTTTGTTTTTTATGTATAAACGAAAAAGGAAAAAGCTAAATATGAGTTGAGCAAACTTAACTTGGTTTTAGGTTAGGCATTTGACGCTTTAGGTTTTGCATTGTAACTTAATTGTATAAAAAAAATTGTAGATATATTGTTTGTTTTTGCGTTGCACCGAGGTCGGTACCATTCTTAACGTTTTATACCTTTTTTAAGCATACTGACTTTTTTAATATTAGTTTAACGCGATGACCTCTTGGTGATTATCGTACCTGATCGAGAAGTCGGAAACTTTGGTTTGAATCCCTATCGAAGTCAATTTTAAATGTTAAAATAAATAATTTATTAAGATTTGGAATCTTAACCTTCCTAAGATCGCGTTAAACTACAGTGTAGCAGTAGAAAGTATATGATAGGACATTAGTCATAACGCATTTAGTTTCTAGTGACATTTAGATTTTTTGAACCATTAGTAAATAATTAATTATTAAATTTTTATTAATCATTCAATATATTATAAATTATTATTAAATATTTTAAATCCAAGAATGTGTGGGTTGCGAAAATAAGCCGGGCGGAAATCGAACCAAGAACCAAGTCTCAGTAGTTTGGTACTCTGACTATGACTTGGTTCTTTCCCGTCTGTCTCTGAAACCACGCCATCGTCAAGAAGTAATTCGTCTTTAGATAGTTCAATATATGAAGCAGTCACTATATCAGAACTACCAGTCTGCCATCAAAATTGATTCCAGAATCACCTATATGAACGTAGGTTTATATAGGTTTGCAATTTTTGGTTATTTGTATGGTAGACAAATGACATCATTACAGCTCGTCAACACCAGTTATTCTGCCGTGAAGCAGTAGTGTGCCAACATTACTGTGTTTCGGTTTGAAGGGCACTGAGAGCTAGCGTAATCACTGGGCATATGAGACTTAAGAATTGATGTTTTAGGGTGACAGGCGCAGTGTGGTGTCGGACAGAAATGTTCTGGGTGACATAGCATTTGTTATGGGCAGATGTTGTACTTACCATCAGGTGATCGTTTTGCTCGTTTTGTTACTTTATCGAATAAAAAAAACACTGCACGCTGAAATAGACCTTTCCCACAAACTAACTTATGTGATCATACACATATCTTTCTTACAACGCAATTAAAAACTTTAGTGCCAAAAAGGCGTTGAAGAAAATCGGTTTTAATAACAAAAAAAAAAAAAAAAAATTAAAAAATTAAATTTCAAATTATTCGCAATTTAAATATACGCGTACGAGGCCCTCGCCTAGATTTCTTTTTCGATTTCTTATTCGATTTCTTTTTCGATTTTATTTTAGTTATTGTTTATCTTGTGTTATATATCTGTTTGTATAGTGATTCAAGCCGAGTTTTTATCTACTCCTTCCTTCCCCTTGGATCACTTCGAGCCTCCCCATGTTAGACGGATAATATTTTATTCGTTTTCAGGGGTCGGAGTCCAGCGGATCAGCGGGCGGTAGCACCGTTTGTCGTCAGCAGCGACGTTGTTCTTCTTACTTGCGGGCCATCTGCTAAACTGTGATTCTGTCTGAAGGGCACTGAGAGATAGGCATACGATTATGAGACTTAAGTACTGATATCTCAGGGTGACGGGTGCATTGTGGTGTCGCACAGAAATGTACTGGGTGGCACCGCATTTGTTGTGGGCTGACGTTGCACTTACCATTAGGATGAAAGTTTTGTTCGTCGTCACGGTAATCAATAAAAAAAACTGTGGTTGGCAGCGTCAGTATTTGGTAGAGTTACATACCGAGGAAGATTCACTGCTTCCACAAAATACAAACGTAAAGTAATATTATAACGAAGTTATACGTGAGTGCCAGATCAAACAATTACATTTCCTGACAATGTCCCTGTCTTGTCTGAATTATGTATGCGGTATGTGAAGGCAGCGAAATTATAAAATCTCGCGCGTCACGCGTATAATAAAATTAAGATTTTATATAATTATTTTTTGTTTCCACAATGATTCATAAATATTTATTTTATACTTGTATTTTCCTCTTTCAATTAAATTCTTGACAACAACAGTTTTTCCCTGTCTGTTCTTTGGGTACAAAGGGTCGAGTTTTCGGACATGTCAGCAGAATTCCTGTCGTCTGGTAACCCTACGCGAGTTAATGCCAACTGCATTCGGTAGTAATCATCATGGATGATCGTAGATCGAGTACCTTTTCAGTCATATAAAAATAATCGTTCCCAGTACTATAACTACAACCCCAGTGCGTATAATATTTAACTTGTAACCTCTTTTACAAGATTAAAACGGTCTCATTTAAATCACATTATGTCAACTTACCAGTAAAACAATGTTCAATCTAAGAGTGATATTGATATTTTCTGTGACTCTGTTTCAGTGGTTTAAATTAATGTTTCGAAAGAGATGAAAGCTTACTAAATAAATATAATAATTTTGACTTATCAACCAACTTGTCGCCGTGTGGCAGCGGCTTTCGAGAAACTACCACCCATCCCATCCCGTGGGTGTCGTAAAAGTCGACAGAGGGAGAATGAAAATCAGGAGATGGGCAGTAGCATCTTCCTGGACAATCTGAATAAATAAACTGCGGCTGCCAATCCGCCTGCCAAGCGAGGCAACTATGGCAAAATCCCCCCAAAATGAGAGCTACAAACTTTTGTGGCAATCTATGGGGGAGGCCTTCGTTCAGCATTGGACACTAGATAGGCTGAAATGATGATGACGATGAACCTACTTGCACAGCATATTTTTTTGTTAGTGTAGTGCATATCTCTAAATGCACTTGTTAAGCATTACGCAACGAAATTTCACGACATGTGAGATACACCAATCGGAATTAGAGCAGCATAATAATAAAAACAATAAAACTAATAGTTTTTCTAGGTAAAGTTACTTTCAATTTTGTAAAGAAAAGAAAAGGAGGCTTATAGAAATATGCGAAGAAAAGCTCAGTTAAAAGTAAAACTTTTCTAAAGATTTCAAACCCTTCAAAACTGTCACCTGTCAAGTATGAAAGGACCACACAAACTTGCGAATTATTCGCAGATAATCTTATGTGCAAGTTACCTTCCCTTTCCTTGGAAACACCTTTTATTCAATACACGGATAAAATAACAATGAGGCGTTGAAATCCATACCTTTTCTAAGCCACAAGAAAAAAGAAACAATCCGACCAAAGTTGTCCAGACCTAAACTAGAAAAGACGCGTTCAAAAACAGATTATGACAAGCCCTTATTTTGTTTGTAAACATAACTGGGATATTCACAAAAGCGCGCCGTAATGTGACACCTTCCCTGATTGGATGGTTTGTAAGTAGCGTTAGTGATTTTTTTTATTCTTTCAACACTGTGAAGATTGGCTGCAAAATAGGCAAATTGTTGACGTTCCGTGTCCTTTTCGGTACATCTGCGTGAGAGGCAAAAAGTTTTTATTATTACATTATTCTATCGTCTTTTGTAAAATGTGCGGCGTTTGGCGATTTTGCGTTGGGATGTATGGATGAATTAACTGGATTAAATAAACAATATATACGTTCATCTGTCGATTCATATCTTCAGATCTACAGCATTTTGTACAGGATGTCGTAAAAGTCGGGTAATGGAAATACCAGAAAAATCTCGAGACGCCTGATAGAATAACTATCTATAAAATGCCAGATTAAAATGATTGTCTGTCTGACCACCGCGTGACCCAGTGGTCCAAGAATACCAGCCAACATTGTTTTAAAACACATATTGCTGGTTGTTGGATCTGTTTGTGGTGTAAAGTTGTGATGATTTTCGTCTTTATGACACTGTATCTTAACATAGCTCCGATAAGATATCGCACAAGCGCGAATAGGTTAGGACGAGGGTTTTTCCACGTGCACATGTGACGTTGTATTACCTCTTGCATAGTTGATAGCTTCTCATAGCATTCAGAAGTTGGATTTCTATGCAGGAACCCGTCTAGGTAGATACCACTCCCAGGCCAGTTATTCTGCCGTGAAGCAGTAGTGCACAATACTGTGTTTCGGTTTGAAGGGCACTGAGAGCTAGCGTAATCACTTGGCATATGAGACCTAAGAACAGATGTCTCAGAGTGACGGGTCACTTTGCATGAGGAAGACAACATTGATTCGCCCAAAAACTTTTTAATTATTATTAAGAAAAAAATTAAAATTTAAGTTTCGTATGTATGTATAATAACAACTTATGTACAAGTTTATTAATAATCTTGTAATCATCATCATCATCATCATCATCATCATTTCAGCCTACAACTAGTCCACTGCTAAACATAGGCCTCCTCCATAGGTTGCCGCAAAAGTTTGTAGCAGTAATTTTGGGGAGATTTTGCCATAGTTGCCACGCTTGGCAGGTGGGTTGGCAACCGCAGTTTATTTATTTAGATGTGCAAGGAAGATGCTGCTGCCCATGCCCTGGTTTTAATTTTCCCTCTGTCGACTTTTACGACACCCATGGGATGCCATGGGGTGGTAGATTCTCTTAAGCCGCTACCACCTATTGTAATAAATAATAAATATAATGGGGAAGTTTTTACGAAATTAATTATAATTACGTCATGGATTCTGACACGAAAAGGAGATAAAACTACTCGTTACTGAAAGGAAGGTACTTTGTAGGATTCTGAGTCGTTTCAGATAACTACTACCTAGAAGGTCAGGAATTATTTGGAAATAGAAGAACTAGTGGCCGAGCCTAATATTATAGGAGAAGTGAAACCGCACGTTGAAAATAATGATGAACATGCTGTGAAGAGAACATGTCTGTGACTGTTTTCGAGGTCCGGCCGAGAGAACTGGCAAGAAGTTGCGCAGGGTAGGAAACTTTAGTCTACACTAGGTCTTTTAGTGCCGGAGGCTATGACTAGCTTTGCGTCGCTGTGTCCCTTAAGTTACGAGTAAGATAGTTAGTCAAGAAACATATATATAAACATACAAAGATACGTAAGGGAGGCGTAATTTACCGCCTCATCACGTGTCATAGATGAAGTAACAGGCGGCATAAGAAACAAATAAACCTTAAATATCCTGTTTAAGTAACCATAGTTTATTAACAATCACTTTGTGAAATTCGTACTAAGAGTTATTTTAAGATCCGTTATAAACAGTACCTTCTGGATAATACAGTTGAAATGTAAAAATTATATTTATTTTCACGTTTAAAAGTCGTCGTGTAAAAAGTCAACGTGTCAGTTTCAGATTAGTGATAGTAATAGAATCATAGATAATCCATACTAAGGATTTTTTATATTTACGCGCACACTACACATTTAAATGAAACTAATTTTATTGCGTTTATAATCCGCCATTTCGAGTGCTTTACAGCACCCATGGTCACGGGAGGACTGAGGTGACAGATATCCTGATGAGTTAACCCGGAGTACCTTCAGCTTTTTATTTATTATTTTTGGTCCGATCTACGCAGACTAACTGTATCTTGAAGTCTTGCGTGGTTTTTTGATTTAATTTTTTTTAAATTATAGGATCCCGAGCTGGTGGTAATACCCAACCTAAAATAGTCAAATAAAACGCGATAAAATCCGTAAAATTAGGTTCTTTTAATCCATACTGATACTATAAAAGCGAAAATAACTCTCTCTGATCTTCTGTATCTTTGTTTTTCACGCTCCAACCGCTGAACCGATCTTAAAATTTGGCACACAAACACTATATACTTTTTTTTATACTAAAAAAATAAAGGAAAGAAAGTCAATTTGCTAAGATCCGCATGCAAAATTAACTTTCATTCCTTTATTATAATGGATGGAGTAACGCCCTGATTCTATTAACTAAGCTTAAAAAAAGATTTTGCCATAGCTGCCACGCTTGGCAAGTGGTTTGGCAATCGCAGTTAATTTATTCAGATGATCCAGGAATATGCTGCTATCCTTCCTCTGGTTTTAATTATCCCTTTGTCGATTTTTACGACACCCCCGGGATGAGAGGAGGCGGTAGAGAATATAAAGAAAAATAAATGTACATATTTGACGTGTAATATACATAGCAAAAGTCACGCCTTTCATACTATATTACACGACATATATATAAAACAGTGTAACAGACTACAACAGTGTATAAAATTTCGACGATAAGTATAGTGTACTATTAGTTTTAAAAACTACGTATCGCGAGTTATAATTTTTTGGCTTTTATATAAATAAAATCGAATCGGAGTGAAAATTGTTGACGGCGACTAAATTCGTTAGATAAAGTTACTTAGCAAGCGGAATACAGTGCTACCGGCATGCAAAATGTTGTGTCTGGCCACTCCCGGGAACTAATGATCGGCGTGCAGATAGGAGTGCGGGCGCCCTCTCATCCCATAACAGGGCTGACAATCACAAATATTTACAATCATTAACAATAAGTAATCGAAATATAAAAAGGCTCATATTTTCAAATTTATAATGTTTTTATTTAAATAACCAAAGTTAAACTTGATGATAGGTTTTTTGCATAAAGCTTACAAAAAAATTAAGACACACTAAATCTGTTTTCTTAATTAAATAAGTCAAGCATTTTAAAGGCAGCAACTGGATAGAATAACAGTTTACTAACTTAACTATAAAGGCGCACTCATGGTCAATTAGTTCAGGGGGTCTACTGAGAAACTCTGGTTTGTTTCGGTGATCGGTTTCATTTGATCCTATTAACGAATGACGCCAAAATAAAACCGATCACGACGAAGTTTATGCATTAATACACAGTCAGAATTTTTAGGGCCTCAGTAAATAGTAGATATTTCAGTGGAAACGTCCCATCGATTTTATTTTACTGATAAATAAATATATTTGCTAGTAACTTAAAGAATAATTTAAACAAAAAATAGCATGACAACAAATCCTCTGGTGCGTCAGCCACTGCGAAAGTTTTATGTCAATCTCAAATCTCGCAGTTTTCCCTGTAGACAACCCTGGGAATCGTCGTCTAGTTCTGTAATGAAGCAATTTAAATGCATGAGGCAGGGCGCGAGAGACGCTTGGTGGGGAGACGAGCATCGATAATAAATGTCGTAACAGTCAAAACTATCTCATCGTAATTGTAACCAAAATGTTTACGTTTTAGAGTTGACGTTTCGTTGATGTGTCAATAGAGATAAAACGTTGTGAGCTGATAAGCAGATAGTAGGTATGGATGATAGTGGCTGCGCAGGGTAAGTGAGGTATATCTCAGCAGGTACAGGATTATAGGAGGGTACGGAACTACGTAGGCGAAAATGTTTTCCTAACTTATTCGGTATAGTGAGAGTAAAAGTCGAAGTGAAAGTGGTATCACTCCGATGGAAGGTCTAATATTACGGATTAAATGGAGATTGTTTTTGGCTGGTTAATCGAACTTTTCATATAAAGATGTGAATCTCGCAGGGTGTGTTGGCCTGTTGATCCTGTTAAACTGTTGCAGTTAGGACTATCATTTTGAATTAAACTAGAATATATTTGAATAATATATTCTAGTTTAGTACCAACATGACCATCAGGAAATTAGTACAATAGGAAGGTTTGTTACCAACATTTAGTAACATCAAGATAAGATGAAAAATGCAACTTTTTTCATGTCATTGCCTGTGAAAATAAAACATCGGTCTCCTTAACGAAATGCCAATTATTTTTTTGACTTCAAAAGTATAATGTCTAAGTTATTCCCCTATCACATCTTGGGTTGACTTGGAGACGATGCCTATATGCATAAGGTCCACACCTTGCTAACTTTTGTATACAGTTTAGAAATAAGGATTAAATAAACACGTAAATAAATGAAAATACTGATGTCATTCGACAAAGTAAACTTCATTAGGGCATCGAGCGCGTTTACGACTTGTTATGAGTCATGTATTTTCATCTTTATTTTTTTGAAATACTTAAGTTCATGAACAGTGTTTAACCGGGTTTAGAGGTTACCTCAGCTATAAACCGGCATAGTAAAACATTACACACAGGTAAAAGTTCAAAGAATGTATTATGTATGTCTTCTTTTTTGGCGTACTCAGTACCAGACACTTCGCACCTTAGACGCTGCCAGTCATTCGTCAGACTAATTTTCTGACACCCACAGGACGAGCTACGAGTAGTAGATTCTCTAATGGCGCCACAACACAGCGCGCTATTATACTCGTATTAATATGTGTAGATGTACTCAGAAGTATATATTAGTAAGTATTCTATTTCATTATTACTTATTTTATTTAGTTATTTACCCTAGTCTAGTTGCCTAAAACAATGGTGTTGCCTTTCTTATTCTGTTTCTTTCATGGTAACTATGGCACGAGGTAGGTAGTGGCTTCTTTTACATATAGATAAGAGTCACATAGGATCACGACATATCCATAGTTCCATAGTATCCATACAAATACTATAAATTCGCATTTAGAATATTTAGTATAACTCTTTCAGTCCCTCTTGTCTGTTTGTTACCTTTCACGGCTCAACCGCTGAGCCGATCTTCGCGAAATTCGGCACAGAGTTAGCTTGCATCCTGGAGGTGGACGTAGGATACTATTTATCCCGGATAATCAAATAGTTCCCTATATAATAAAAACCTATGTCAACGCGGACGAAGTCGCGGGCATAAGCTAGTAAAGAAATATAAAAGTGTCAAAATTTGACACGCACATTGTACATACTGGTGGTAGGATTTCCATACACTAATGCCTCTAAATAGGTACCGCTGCAGTGCCAGTTATTCTGCCGTCAAGCAATAGCGTACAAACATAACTGCGTTTTGGTCGCAAGGACACATAGATAGTGTTTCTTAGATTTAAGAGAGAACGTTCTCAGGAAAACTGGGCGCTGTTCAAGACCGCGAGAAATAGGTGCAATCAGATGGTACGAGCTGCTAAACGCCGATATTTTCATAACAATATTAATAACCTATCATCTGCCGAAGTGTGGAAATTCCTTAGAACTTTTGGTATTGGCAAGCCGGCCACACTGGATTGTGGTCCTTCTCTCTACTTGATGAGTTAAATCTACATTTCGCTTGTGTCAAAACAATGGACCCTACAATCCGTTCTCATACTATGGCTGCTATTGCGTTCAATGCAATCTCCTAATATTCCGGCATTCAATTTTTTCTCCTGTTAACAGGATGAAATTAAAAAGTTCGTTTGGCAATTAAATCAAGGCTGTGGGTTGCGATGACATCAGCAGACATATGGTGGTCTCTATATTAGATCATCTTCTCCCGGCAATTACTTACATTCTAAATTTTTCCCTAGATTCTGGCCAATATCCCAGTCATTGGAAAAAGGCTTTTGTTAAGCCTCTTCCTAAAGTTCCTGTTCCCATCCTTCCTAATCAGTATCGGCCAATATCAATTCTGCCCTTTCTTTCCAAAATTTTAGAAGCCTGTGTACACAAGCAAATTTCCATGTTTATCTCGAAACATAACTTACTGAGCACTTATCAGTCTGGTTTTCGCACAGGTCATAGCACTGCCACTGCCTTAATCAAAGTTACTGATGACATTAGACGAGGTATGGAGGAAAGAAAGATAACAGTGGTAGTGCTAGTTGACTTTTCTAACGCTTTTAACACAGTCGATCATGACATCCTCCTTTCCATCCTATCCCATCTTAATTTCGCACCTAATGTCTTAGAATGGTTTGCATCTTATCTTCGCGGGCGCCAGCAATCAGTTCATGTGGGACAAAAAAACTCAGCTTGGGTTGATATCATAACTGGCGTACCGCAAGGCGGAATTCTCTCTCCCATAATTTTCTCTGTTTTTATAAACTTAATCACCTCTAATTTCGACTGCTTGTACCATCTGTATGCGGACGATCTACAGCTATATGTGCAGTCTGAAATTGACGATCTTCATAACGGGATCAATCATTTAAACAAGAATCTAAATGCTCTCAAAGATTGGTCATCTCGTTATGGAGTGACTGTCAATCCACTGAAATGCCAAGCTATCCTAGTAGGTAGTTCGAGGATGTTGGATAAGGTTGACTATTCAGGCTTACCTACTTTACGCTATAATGATACTCTTATCCCATTTAGTAAATCTGTGAAAAATCTTGGTCTAATCATCGACAGCACTTTGAACTGGAAAGTTCAGGTTACCGACATTAGTCGGAAAGTCATTGCTACCTTACGTTCACTTTATCGTCTGAAACATTTTCTCCCTATTAGATCTAAGCTCATGCTTGTCCAAACGCTTATATTACCCATTTTTGACTACGCAGATGTGTGTTACCCAGACCTATCCCAAGATCTTCTTAACAAGCTGGAACGCCTGCATAACAACTGTATAAGATTTATTTTTGGTCTGCGAAAGTTTGAACACGTTTCTCAATTCAGGTCTCAGCTTAATTGGCTTACCATTCGACAAAGGCGTAATTCCAGGATGCTGCTTGTTCTTTTTTCTATTTTAAATGATCCATCTTCACCTTTATATCTCAAAGAAAAATTTCAGTATCTCTCTTCTTCACATGATAGGGTACTTCGTTCATCTTCTAATAATAAGATTTGCATTCCTACACATTTCACCGGGTTCTTCAGGAACTCCTTTACTGTTAGGGCTGCACTTCTTTGGAACTCCTTGCCCGATGACATCAGGAAAACTCCCAATAAATACTCCTTTAAGAAGTTGGTTCGTGATTATTTAGTTAAGAATCATGACAACATAACATATTAGTACATAGGTCAATACTTGTAGCATTTATTTTATGTATATGTGTATGTATGATATGTATGTATATATGTATATGTATATGTATGTATGTTTTATGTATAATTATACGTCATATTATATTATATGTGTACAATAAAACTATATGTTTATTACTATTTCATATTTTTAATTAGTATATATGTATAATCCTTATTTTTTTTTTTTGTCTTCTCGTTTGTCTTTATTGCTGCACCACATCAAGCTCTCACCACTCCATGGGTTGACTGGGAGAAAATGCCTACAGGCATTAAGTCCGCCCTTTGTAACCTTTTATTTGTAAAGGAAGCAATAAAGGTTTAAATAAATAAATAAATAAATAGTGTAATTACATCGCATACATACATACATACATAAGATCACGACTGTATCCTATAAGGGGTAGTCAGAGACTGGGTACTCACTGCAAAAGCAGATGACTGCCACAATCCACGTTTCACCAAAACAATGTAATGCACTTGGTGTGATAGGTGGTGAGCCCGTCGCCACCATGCGCAATTGGGTGCACAAATTATAAATGTATTTAAAATTTTCTTTGCAATTGATGTCTTATATATTGGTAACATCGACAATTGATTAAAAGAACGGCTATATTAATTCCACGCAAGTTATTCTGCCGTGAAGCAGTAGTGTGCAAGTATTACTGTGTTTCGGTTTGAAGGGCACTGTGAGCTAGCGTAATCACTGGGCATATGGGTCTTAACAACTAATGTCTCAGGGTGACGGGCGCAGTCTAGTGTCTCACAGAAATGTTCTGGGTGACCTGGCATATGTTATGGGTAGATGCACTTTACATCAGGTGAACGTTTTGCTCGTTTCGTCACTCTATGCAATAAAAAAACTGTATAATTTCGGTTTGAAGGTCACTGATGTGTCAGGTTGACGAGTGTAGTGTGGTGTCACACAGAAATGTTATGGGGGACAAAGCATCTGTTACGCAGCACTATATCCAATAAAAAAATGCAAAATTGTGGAAATTGTTGACAAAAGTAAAATTGCAGTCGACGGGCGAGTAACGAAACTCTTTAGTTTTTACTGAAGCCTGTTTTCTACCAAAAAAGGCGGAACTTGAAAAAAATATTCATCCCAATCAAAGTTTCCCGTATAAGCTAACGAAAAAAACTTGAAGCCACGTCACACTACGTACTCGAATAACTTATTCAATTTCGCTCATGCCAACTGGCTCTGTTATAAGCCTTTGTTAGAGCGGCTTGAGTGTTGTTGGAAAAACCCTTTTGTTTGGGAAAAATCTAGGCATTTGTTTTCACGTTGTATAGTAAATTGAACTTCTGTTGTTTGAAAGGTTTGGATAGGATTGTGTGGTTAAATTTTGATGGCTAAAAGATAGAATATATGTATGTACATTGCTGTGTGGTGGCTTAAGAGAATCTACTACCACATCTTATCCCGTGGGTGTCGTTTACGATACTTTTAAGTCGATAGAGGAAAAATAAAACCCAGAAGATGGGCAGTATCATCTTCCTGGAATATCTGCATAAATAAACTGCGGTTGGTTGGCCACTATTGCAATATCCCCTAAAATGAGAGCTACTAAATTTTTGTAGTAATCTGTGGGGGTGGCATGTGTTCATCAATGGACTAGTAGTAGACTAGTAGGCTTGTTCTTTTTTATCAAAATGGCTTAGAAATTAAAAATATTTTTTGACTTATAACTCGAAATACATATATATATATATAAAGTTTAAAGTTTCAGCCTATAAATGTCCCACTGCTGAGCACAGGCCTCCTCTCATTTCTGAGAGGGTTTTGGAGCTAGGAAGAATCCGCCACGCTGCTCCTATGCGGGTTGGCGGACTTCACTTCACATGTCTTCGAAATATTTTTTTATTTCTCAGACATGCAGGTTTCCTCACGATGTTTTCCTTCACCGCCGAGCACGTGGTAAATCAACACTTAAAATTGCAAATAACAATTTTAGTGGTGCCGGCACCGGGAAGCGAGCGCCTAGCCCCTGAGCTACCACGGCTCTATATATATTAAATCTACCACCGTTTCGTAATGCAGTTCCTCTGACGGAGAAGAAACAGGAAGAAACTTCGTAGATACCCTCTTTTTTATCTTGATGTTACTAAAGTTGTGCTTGCATAGTCTCTGCTCTTGCCTATACTTGACTATGCTGATATTTTCTACCTTGACATTACACAAGTACAGCTTAATGAACTTTAGCGAATTCAAAATTTGTGTGTACGATTCGTATTTGGGCTTCCCAAATATGATCATATAACTGAATTTCGTAAACAACTCAAGTGGCTTCCCATCCGACTTCGCAGGAATACTCATATACTTTCTACTTTGTACTGCGCGCTGTTCAACCAAAAACTCCTCTGTACTTAAAAAATCGTTTTGATTATATTTCCCTCTCTCATGATAAATTTCTTCGCTCTTCTATCAACCTCTCCCTCCTGACCCCTGTGCACTACACTTCTTTCTTTAGTAAATCCTTTACTGTCACAGCTGTGCGCTTGTGAAACTGCTTACCTTTGCACATACGACGTGCTAAGTCCCTTTTTCCCTTCAAAAACCTGGTTAACGCTCATTACTTGGATATTTAACGCATGTTTTCACTTATCCGTTTGTTCTAATTCCTTTACGTTAGTCTATCGCCTTTTATATGAGATGCTATCATCTAGTGTTTTTTTATGAATTTATATGGTTCAGTGTACACCACCCTGTTTTTCTGGTTTGTTTTAATTTTGCTGTATCAGTTCTCTGCGTTAAGGTTGTCTGGAAGAAATCGCTTTCAGTGATAAGACCGCCTTTATTTATTTATTTATTCTTTATGTACACTATGTTATTAACGTTAAATCTAATTATAAGTAATTAATGTACAAAGGCGAGCTTAACTCTAAAAGAGTTTTCTTCCAGCAAGCCTTTGTACCTTAACTTAAATATACTACTTAGTCTTTAGTTTTTAATTGGTTTGCAATAAAGAGTATATTGTTTGATCGATAGATTATTTTTATTTTGCTGGTAAATACTTCTTCTCATCTTCCTCCTTCACATCATCATGGTTTTTCGAATACTCAACCTACCCGTGCCCAATGTAACGCTCGTGCTATAAAATCGGAGGTAGGCTAGGATGCAGTGTCAGAGACACGGGGATAATCACAACACAACCACACATATATTTGTGTTTTTGCACAAATGTTGATCTCTCAACACTCATATGCTCAGTAGTAATAGCTCTCAGTGACCTTCAGACCGAAATACACTAATGTTTGTGGTGGTACCTACCTAGACGGATTCCCGCACAGGAATCCTACAGTCATAAAAAATATAATCTTGATGTCCACCTGGCTGATTTTCGACTATTGCGTCAATTTCCTTATATGGCAGAAATCACAAACTGCGCAGGAGATATTATAGTGTCACTAGTGAACGCACAAACAGACGAGACTTACCTTTCCTGTAACCTGTCCGATGTAACGCTCATGCGACTGGAGGTAGGCGCCAGTGTGTATTGTCAAATACACGGGAACAGTCACGATCAAACCGGAAAATTAACTGTTATTTTGCACACATATTTGTGCTGTCTGGGATTCGAATCCAGAACCTGCTGCGTAGAGGTAATATTTTCTGACCACTTGGTCAGTCAGGTCAGAAGAAATACCAATGTGTTATGTCGCGTGGGTCTTGCCGTACGTTAAAACTAATAAATGATCTTATGAACCATTAATATTTCCAATACCTCCGGTACATCCATTCCGTGTAAGACCTCTCGATCGATGTCGTTTCACTGAGTTCCGGCTGATATAGGGTTGCTACTCGTACTAACTACAATTTCATTTTTTTTATAGTTTCTTCTTAAAGGTTTCTTATTTATTTAGGGTTCGTTTACGGAATATCCAGATTTTCGTTATAGTTGTAAGTGACGAAATGAGCAAAACGTTCACCTGATGGTAAGTGCAACGTCTGCCCATAACAAATACTATGTCACCCAGAACATTTTTGTGTGACAACAAACTGCGCCTATCACCCTGAGACGTCAGTTCTTAAGTCTCATATGCCCAGTGATTACACTAGCTCACAGTGCCCTTCAAACCGAAACATAGTTACTGCTACTGCTTCACGGCAGAATAATTGGCCATGGGGTGGTACCTACCTAGACGGATTCCTGCATAGGAATCCTACCGCCAGTGAACAGTGAAGATATGGAACAACTATCTGTAGATCGATTTTTTTGATCGAACCTGCGATCCCTAACGCAGAAGCCAGCCACTGTGCCAACAGAGACAATTTAATAATATTTTTCTCTGTGCTATATGTGCCTCTATATGTGCTGTAATGGACAACTTTTGTGTTTAGTGTTTTACACACAATAGCACACACTACGTGCTTGTGTGTGTGAAACACTTATAGTAAAGAGGTATTAACAAAGCCCATTCTAATCGCTAATTATTAAAGTAATATCACTAATTTACAATTTAATGCTCGCAACGTTGTTAATATGCATTTTAGAATATATTATTAATCCAGCAAGATTTTACGATGAAACCATTAATAATTAATTCTAAGTATATGCATATTTTATCTGTGCAAATTTATTATCGACAGCTTTAGTAGTTATCAAAATTATTTAAGTTTAAGATACATAATACAGACAATGTGTTTTTTAATTACAATTTTGTTTTAATAAGCTTAAATAGAAATGGTAATATTAACCAGATGTAAAACAATTAAAACGACAGTTTTTTGTATTTATGAGTTTCGTTAGAGGTGACGCTCCTCTACCAGTCTCAGGATGCAAGCTATCTGTGCCGAATTTCGTCCAGATCGGTTCAACGGTTGGGCCGTGAAAAGGTAACAAAGACACAGGAACAGAGAGAGTAACTTTCTTTTGTATAATATTAGTAAGTTTTACCGTAGAATCATTAATATAAAGATAAATATGATCAAGTATGTATCGACATCTACGTCGCCATATGAGAAGCTCAAGAAATATTCCCATACGTCCATAATCGCGCTATGAAAGTTTTCTGACTATGCGAACTATGTATACAACATCTAAATATTACTAGTAGGAGGAGACGCCCTCTCCAGATCAGACCATTCGATCTGGCGGGTAGCCTGACCCTTTCCCTTGGCAATATAATCCGCCAAAATGGTGACCCCGGTATGAACATCGCAACCAGCTACTCGGAATCACAGCAACAACGGCATCGCCATCGCAGTCACAGCACCAGACTACTGTCGGCTACAACTCGAGCTTCCTAGTCTCTCAGCCACTAAGGATCATCAAGGGCGGGGGCCCACTTCTCCTCAGGCTGACTTCTGCGGCATCAACACTTTCTCCATACGTCTTGACGCACTGAATACCTGGACACAGGTTCACCGCAACGCCAGACTGCAGCCGCATTGGAGCAGTGTGAATGGACTCTTCCCGGCTCCAAAATCCTCTCAGAAATAAGAGAAGGCCTGTTCAGCAGTGGGACATTAATGAGCGCTTACTTTACTCTTTAGTGGGTACCACCCCTAGGGTCAGTTACTCTGCCGTGAAGCAGTAGTTTGTAAACATTACTGTGTTTCGGATTGAAGGGCACTGAGAGCTAGTGTAATCACTGGGTATATGAGACTTAAGAACTCATGTCTCAGGGTGACGGGCGCAGTGTGGTGTCACACAGAAATGTTCTGGGTGACACAGCATTTGTTATGGTCAGACGTTGCACTTACCATCAGTTGAACGTTTTGCTCGTTCCGTCACTTTTATCAAATAAAAAATAAAAAATACCTTTTAATAGATATGTGTCTGCTTACTAAGTTCAGAAATTAAACAGAGTTTATGTGAATTAATTGACTCGGTGGTCACAGCCCTGGCCGTACGACGCGATGACAAGGCGCATCGCACGACTGCGCGTGACAGCCCTCAGCTTGGTCCACCTGACCGAGGGGAGGATCCAATGTATTGTTATTGATAGGTAATCGGCGCATCTGGCTGTTTACTTAGTATATAGTGTTTTCATGGATTACTTTTGGTTACTGAACGATTTTTATAAATAGTTAAATGTTACGAATGTGGTTATACAAGCATCGTTAGTTTTTCTTCATAACAATCGTTTTATTTTAAGATAAAGTTTTACCAGAGAAAAGTATAAGCTAGGTCAGTGTCCTTCTCTTTGTGGCGATTTACGATACTTTTAACAATACTTTTATCGTTTATGCGATGTTTTATTGAGTTTTGACGTATTAAGTCTGTTCGTCGCAATACTATTGAATTTAACTCCTTAGATATTAGTAGTTATTTATGTTAGTACTGTACGACTTAGATAAAATAATCATAACTTCAATTATTAGATTTAACAGTTACATAAACTATGTGGTCTAGCTGTTAATGTATATGCTTTAAGAGTCGAGAACCCCAGGCATTTGTTTTTTGAATGATTAATGGTTATTGCTAGCCCGAAGGCATTTACGGCTTCACGCGATTGAAAGGTGGCCGAGCGCTGATGGCGCCCAGCCGAAATCTTTATTTATGGATGACAGCGCAAGGGGTGAGGGGTCCCCCAGAGCTGACTTCGGCTTGGACCGTCATCCTTTGCGCGAGAGTCTAACTGGCACGAGGGTCCCCAGGAGGAGCGGTCCTCGGCCCGTTAAGTTTCTTCATTCGGGAGGACAATTTGGCTGAAGACTTGATCACCACGTTACTTACCACGTAACTTCCAATAAAAAAAATAGTGTTTCTGTTTATTTAAAGCAAGGGGATGGGAATGGGGGAGGGTTCACGAAGTTAATAGCTGGGCTCTGACTTGTCTCGTTAGATTTCGCAGTAGTTATTTAATGCCATATATAATTAAAAAGTTCGTTCCAATGTTGATGGTTTACTTATTTGTTAACAAATCGTTAGTAAACTTTAGCTCCTTTAAACTGAAGCTGCATAAGTTGTAAAACGGCTCAGTTTTAGTTGTAAATGTCAAGATAGAAGCACTTAAAAGATTTTTTATGGCCTGTACGAGTAAAATTTTATAAACTACAGTTTTAATATTTATTAGTAGTTGGCCTCGGTTATGGAAGGCAGACCTTGTAGGACGCGGTAAAAGATTTATGAGTAAACGCTCAGCTGACTCTACATTATGACAAGCTTACGGTAGTTGACAAGGTTTTATACGTAAATCATTTAGACGTATAAAGTTATGTGTAAAAAATAATGACATAAATTTTTTATTATCTTAAAAAATAGTGCTATAAATGTTCAACCATCACGTGAACGAGTAAAAATTCACCTGATGGTGCAACGTCCGCCCACATCAAATGCTGTGCCACCCAGAGCAATCTATGTGGCACTTCATTGCGCCCATCACCCTGAGACAACAACAATATACATTGATATATTCATTTCCTTTAATAGATATTTTGATAAATAATATGCATTCACATAATTTGTACTATTTAAACAAAATCGTTACAGACTTTTCCGAGAAATCAATTATGTAGGAGAGTTGCTTGTTTAATAGGATATTAACTATTTATGGTTTTCAGTGACGCTTCCTGCTGTCATATTAACGAAATTATGTAGTGCCATCTGAGTAACAAATATAATTTAAAGGTTATATTTTAATATAAAGCCTACATACTTAATTTGAGAAAAAAAATATTACTTGTTTGAGAACGATACCTATCAAAAACTTGAAAATTAAAACATCATATATATTCAAAATTTTATTTAAACCACAAACACCATTTCCGAGAATCTATTTTTTATTAAATATGTCCCATGTATGATTTCACCAGGTACGATGTTACATCACAACCAGACCCGAAAACCAACAATTTAAGTTTTTGTACAAATGTGGGCTTCGGCCTGGACCTGCGACGAAGAATTCAGGTACTTTGGTCACTAGGACGTCCATCGTCGGTCCGTCGTCGCGTCCACACTAGGCACATATATACAAGACTTGCTCTCTTAAAGTATAACATTTCTTCTACCCTTATGACACTTACGTGACAAGAAAGCGTGTTGGTTCCTTACGCCGTTAAAACATAGCTGGTGGTAGGATTTCTAAGCAAGAATCCGCAAGGCTAGTTATTCTCCTGACCGATTTTCGAATAATATCGGAAGCTGTCAACTGCGCAGGAGAAATTATAGTGCCACAAGTGTACGCGCAAACATAGAGGCATTCAGTCGTCCCGTTAGATGATCGGAGGTAGGCTAGGATACAGTGTCAAAAATACGGGGACAATCACAACACAACCAGACCCGAAAATAAACAATCTGTGGTTTTACACAAATTTTGGCTACGCAGGATCTGCGGCGTAGAAGTCACTAGGCTAGCGCATGAACAAGAATTGTGCAAACATTACTGTATTTCGGTCTGTAGGGCACTGAGAGCTAATGTAATCACTGGGCATATGAGACTTAAGAACTGATGTCTCAGGGTCACGGGCGTAGTTCGGGGCCACACAGAAATGTTCTAGGTGACACAGCGTTTGTTATGGGCAGACGTTGCACTTACCGCTACGTGAACGTTTTGCACGTCTCGTCATATTCTACTATAAAAAAGTGCGTCAATATCTGTCCAGTGCCGTTGTAGCTCAGGGGTTTGATCAGCCTTAAATAACACGCTTACACCCGACTATCTGAATACTGATTTACCGTGTACGTACTATGCTGAGGCACCGCCTTGTGGTGGAGGCTTAAGATAATACAACCCCATCTCATCCCGTGGGTGTCGTAAAAGTCGACAAAATAAAAACCAGGAGATGGGCAGCAGCATCTTCTGAGGACATCCTGAATAAATAAACTGCGGTGTCCAAACAAGCGTGGAAGCTATGGCAAAATCCACCCAAAATGAGAGGTACAAACTTTTGTGGCGATCTATGGAGAGGTATGTTCAGCAGTAGACTAGTGATTGGCTTAAAATGATGATTATTATGATAACGCTGAGAAAACAAAATGTCGTGATGCATTTGCATTTTTGATAAATAATAAAAACATTTGTAGAATATGTTACGTCTCCTAAGCAGTCTTCAATTAGCGTGGCAGACCATCTTCTGTTCCATTACCCTCGAAAATATGAGTGAATTTAATAGAATGTAATTAATAGGCTTTTCTATAATTATTAAAAAAAATCTAAACTATTTAGTTTTTCTTCCAATTTACCAGTAGTAGGAGCTAACTTAACCTTGAAGCCTTAGCATTATTTAATCTTTTTTGGCATCATTTTAGCTTGTAGCACTGGGCGGCGTAGTCATTACGGCCAGCCTCGCGCTCTGTCACTGAACATAACGACTGGTAATAATATTCCACCCACCAATTCCACCTATTCCAAAGATACGCATCGGTGGCCCGTACAGAATACGCCCACTGCACGATTAGTGTTGGTTAATGAATGGCTTATTATAACGTGACTGTATGTTATAGCTCCGCTATTTTGGTTGCTATACGAGTATTTATGCTACTGTTTCTTTCTAACAGACATAATTGCTTTAATATTTATTTTGAAAGTTGTTCATAATAAAACTGTAACATTTACGTGAGTTATTTCTTTGTAATGGTTTTGAAGTTAAATAAAATATTTTTGGAATTTTTATGGTAGAAAGTGACTAGACGACCTAATTGTTCACCTGATGGTAAGTAGAACGTTTGCCCATAACATTTGGCACCACACTGCGTCGTCCTGATATATCAGTTCTTGTCTCATTTATTCCAGTGATTACATTACCTATCACCCCTTCAGACCGAAACACAATAATATTTGCACACTACTTACTTGACGACAGAATAACTAGCACTGTGATGGTATTCTATAGATAGATTCCTGCATAGGAATCCTACCACCCGAAACTTTTCGTATTATATAATGTCGTAAAAAAGGATAAAGACAATGAACTGAATATCTTTATATATATTTGTCCTACAATTTTAAGTGCCGATGTACCACTTGCTCAGTGGTGAAGGGAAACATCGTGACGAAACCTGAGAATGTCTGAGGAATAAAAATATTTCGACGACATATAAAGACCACCAGACTTGTTCTGGCGCCAAAACTCTGTCAGAAATGAGAGGAGGCCTGTGCTTAGCAGTGCGTCATTTAGAGACTGTTACTTTTTATTATAAAGGTTATGTCCGTGTGGTAGTGCTGCGAGAAAATCTGCCACTCCTCTTTATCCAATAGGTGTTGTGTAATACGAGTAAGGTTAATAGCAGAATAACCATCTCAATTATGCCAGATCGAAGTTATCCGGACCGGTGAAGGGCATCAATTTCTAAGGTGCAGTGTGTACTGCGATTACCAATTCACCTGCCAAGCGTGACGATTACGCCAAATCCGACTTTTACAGGTTGTTGTAGTATACGAAGAAGATTGTTGACTAATCGAACATTCCGGGTTTTTTATACCCATGGGAATGAAATGTGGATAGCAGATACTCTAAAGCCGCCATCACAACCACATACAACAATAGCATTAGAATATTTCATTTATAGAGGCGACTGGCGTTACTTATTTACATCAAGTCGAAATATAATGTGTAATTTTTATTGTTCTTTCTGAACACGAAAAACTAAATTGATAATAATTGACATGGAATAGACCTCAAAATTGTCAGAGAACATAAGTTACATTTACTAATGTTACTTTTATTCTAAAAGTATAATTACTTAATATTCTTATTAATAATTTTTTTATTTGAAAAATTGTGTGTGCTATCGCCGTGTAGTAGCTGCTTAAGAGAACTACGACCTCATCTCATCCCGTGGGAGTCGTAAACGTCGACAGAGGGAAAATTAAAACCAGGAGATAGGCAGCAGCATCTTCCTGGAACATCAGAATGAATATACTGCGGTTGCCAAAATGAGAGCTACATTTTTTTTAAGCAATCTATCGGGAAAGAAAGCCTATGTTCAGCAGTAGACTAGTGATAGGCTGAAATGATGATGATGATGATGATAAAATTTAATTAAAAAAAACTGTTTTGAAAAGTTTGTACGTTATATAAAATATAACATCGTTATTACGGTAAACGTGCATCACATCACTAATACGACAAATGAACTGTTGTGTTTGTATGCACGCGAAGTAGCGGGCTATCGTGTGTAACTACCGCTATATATTTGGATTCTGTAAAATTGGATTCGTAACGATAAACATCCATGAATTGCTTCGTTTGTGAGGTGAAAATTCATGGCAGTGCAAACAAATATATTTTGTTTTTAATATTGGGTAATATAATACGGAAAAAAATTGCCGAGTGGTGGGAGCGTAACAAAATCTGCCTGCCGAAAACACGACGAAGGAAAATGTCTGGGAAATCTCATAGATTCCGACATATGACAAAATAACAACCTCACAAAATTCCACACCGAACCTCATACATACTAGTAAATGTCAATCCGCCTGGTCGCCAAACGATCAAGCGGTACGATTTCAACAAATCGTCCCGTTCTCTTCATCTCGTTCTTATACGAGTAGCATCTCACTCCGCGTCAATCCGCCTGGTCGCCAAACGATCAAGCGGTACGATTTCAACAAATCGTCCCGTTCTCTTCATCTCGTTCTTATAGCATCTCACTCCGCTAGCATGCTCAGGCGTATACTGCCTGAGTATGCACAAAGTGAAATTTTAGTAGCTCTTGGATATCTTTTATAGCATAAAAAAGTTGGTCATACTCGTAATACATTAGAATCGAAAATTAATAAAATGTGTGCTGCAGAAATATTGACTTGGACTGGAATTCGAACAGAAAACTCACGACTTCGACGACTACGAATTTATAAATTCTATTATATTTCTTAGTAGCTCGTTCTAGGTTCTAGGAAAACTTTTTGCATTCACTATTTACATCATTTTTCCCTTAAAAAATATTTCCTCGATTAAAGTGAAATGAATATTTTGTAAATTGTTTTAAACATACTGTCTTGTAACAATGGTTCAAAACATCGTCCGTTACAAAGTGCTTGTATTTCCCATCGTCAGGCTTTATAAAAGAGTGTTGACAGTCATGGGAATCATTGTAAAGATGACCACGGCATGTGTTGTACATTTTTTAATAATATTAGGTGTAATCAAAATGGCGATTGGGAAGGGAATCGTTACAAGTGAGGAACAGTACATAAAGAATCTAGAAGTTTGCAAAAATTTTTCGAGGGAACCATTTTTTGAAACGGAACATGTCCTTGGTAAGCCGTGGCGTATATATTACACTTGGAACATGAAGCTGGGTTCTAAGTGCTTGGATATTGTGTTCAAAAATGTTTCTAAAGGAGTAAGTATTGCATTAAAAGTAATATAACAACTGACACATTTGCTTTCTTTCTAGTAAGCTTAGAAGATTCTATATGATAGATAAAATGGAGCCATATAGTGGCAGTGACAATCTTACCCACCTCAAGTCATAAGTGTCATAAAATAAGTGTCATGGTGAAGTCAGAAAAATCACATTAGCTTTTGTTAGACACTTGCGTGGTTTTTCCTCGATCGATCTACCACCCCATCTCATCTTATAGGTGTTGTAAAAGTCGACAGAGCGAAAATGAAAACCAGGAGATGGGCAGCAGCATCTTCCTGGAACATCTGAATAAATAAACTGCGGTTGCCAACTCGCCTGCCAAGCGCGGCAAATATGGCAAGAGCCCCCAAAATGAGAGCTACAGTCTTTTGTGGCAATCTATTGAGGAGGCCTTTGTTCAGCATTGGACTAGTGATAGGTTGCAATGATGATGATGATGATGTGCTGCAAGCTATAGCGAGACTTCTATTTTCTATTAAATTCAAATAGCAATAGCAAAATAGCAAACTTCAATTGTTTCTCTTTACAAAAACTAAAATGTGTAGATAATCCAACGGATCTGGTCAGACATGAACGAGTATTTGGAGCACCAACCGAACTGGGATGCAGCGACATTGCTCGTGTCTGTAGGCACGTCTCGTCACGAAATGCTTTTGTTTGCTGACCAAGGACCTGCGGGCAGTTTCATTGGGGTACCGAATGTTGTTCGCGATGGTAGTAAGTAAAACAATGATCGATATCTTTCTGGCCGAACAGAGCGACATCTTCTGGCTTATAATATGCAGGATATTATAAGCCTTCTCTTCTTATTTTCAGTCTGTTAATAGTCCACTGCTGGTCTTATACTTCTTCCGAGAAGGGTGGATTTACTGCCACCACGCTTGGCAGGTGGATTGGCAATCCTAGTACCAGACGCCGCGCTCCCCAGATGCCGTTGGCTATGTCTATTTAACTCTTAAACTTACCAAAAAAAGAGGCTGCGAAGATGTCTTGATGGCATGCAGTGGCCATATATTAGTCTTCAATTAACCCATTTAACCTATCTGTTTTATTTATTTATTTAATCTTTATTGATCATAATAAAAGTAAAGGTACAATAGGCGGGCTAGCATTAAGCCTATCCAACTGCATATGCATTCTATACTATCTAACCTTTGGGATAACAGAAAAAGTCAATGGCGGTACAAAAAGATGATCTGCTTAAACCGGCGCTCTCATTCTTTCCCATTTTGTAGAATTGGTGTGAAGGCGAAGAAATGGTAGCTGATAAGTAGTCGGGCAGTTCTGTTATCTAAAATGGCTTAAAATTTGTTTAATACGCAAATATTCATATATTCATTACGGTTGAAATAACTTGGTTCTAGGAACTCCGACGCGTAAAGAATTTCTGTTGTCCAAGGCTAAATTAACTTTGAATTTATCTACATTTGGTAGAGATTATATATTTCAAACAGGATATTACGTCCCGATTTCGGAATTGGAATAAAATGAAAGGAAATGCATTTATTGCCTGATGTAAGAAATTCAATTTCAATGCAATCAAAAATCTTGATGAACCCCCTCTCTCCGGAAAAGAAACAGAAACTTTTCTCCCCAAGTATCCTCTTTCTTAGTATTTTTTTTTAATATTCTTTTATCAATAAAATATTAAAATAAAAATAAAAATAATTAGTGTATGTTAGTATTAAGAAACGACCTGGCAGCGATCATTTCATTTATCTAATATCAATTAGATACTTAATTAATTAGATGAAGCCACAACTTGTATAAATACTTGGTATGCGGGAAGAGCCGTGGTAGCTCAGGGGCTAGGCGCTCGCTTTAAATTCCATAGTACGCGAGTGACCTGCGTTCGATTCCCGGTGGCAACACCACTAAAATTGTTAATTGAAATTTGAAGCGCTGATTTACCACGTGCTCGGCGGTGAAGGAAAATCAAAAATATTTCGAAGACACGTGAAGTCCGCCAACCCGCATTGGAGCAGCGTGGTGGTTCCCGGCTCCAAAACCCTCTCAGAAATAGGAGGAGGGCTGTGCCCAGCTGTAGGACATTTATAGGCTGTAACTTTTAAGCGGGACGAATGTGGATGCAGATTGTTTGAGAAGAACTAAAAAAAATCGATTTAAAGCATAAAACAAAATCGTTCTTTCAGATATAGCTCCGTTGCGAAAAGCGGTACCCCTTATAAAGTTTCACATGAAGTTGATACGGGAAGGGAAGTATCTGGTGGTCATGGATTGCCAAGTGGGTGTTGCTACTTTATCAGCGCGTCAGCGCAACGTTGCACCTTCACGCTCGGAAATAGCCACAGCAGTAGCGGATTTAGAACTGGGTAATGGCTTTCCCGCTTGCACTAAAGAAAAATATAACGACGAACATTTCATAGTATAATAAACAATTTTATAACAATTTCTTGTTTTAATATTTATTGATTACAGTTGCACCAGCGATTTAGTAAGCGTGGATTTTGGAACTAATGTAACTTTCGAAGTATTTCAGATATAATGAGAAAACTTAAGAATCATTGTAAGTAAGAGACAGATCATTTGTTTTTTATAAATAAAATATTGGCAAGGTATTTGAAACTCAGTGTAGCGACATCTACGTCGCCACATGAGAAGCTCATGAAATATTCGCATACGTCCATAATCGCGCTATTAAAGTTTTCTGAGATGCGAACTACATATACAACATCTAAATATTACTAGTTGGACAGAGACGTCCTCCCCAGATCAGACCACTCAATCTGGCGGGTAGCTAACCTTTACATTGGCAATATCATTTGCCAAACTCAGTATTTCGAAAGTTGCTGACAAATGATTCGAACTTTTTTCTATGTCATGATAGTCCGATGGCTGGGTAAATTAAAGCTTTCATAATGTTATATATTTAATATCCAAAAGATAAATTTTAGTAAGAGTTATAAATAACTTTTCACGAATTCAACTATCAATGGTAAATAAAAAAACCTTAACAACAGTTTGCAGCGACAATCACAGAGAAGATTATCAGGTAATATCATTGAATAGTGACGTTTAAAAATGTCGGAATCGGAAATTATTATTCAGACAACTGATCAGAATTTTTTAATCTTAATATTTTGTAAGAATCTTCTTGTTCCTGACAGTTATACGAAATACCTCTTCCTAAGGACGGAGAGAACGAGTAGAGTACTTGTCGTCACTCTTTTTAGTTCGCGATTACTCTGGTTGGAAGCTAAAAATGTTACTGTTGCAGAAATTATCACATTTTTGGCCCGGACACTTTTTGATCCTGAGAGACCAAGAATATTTAGGCAGATTGTCATCCATACTAATATTAAAAATGCGAAAGTAACTCTCTCTGTCCCTCTGTCTGTTTGCTACCTTTTTACGGTTCAACCGCTGAACCTATCTTGACGATATTTGGTATACAGATAGTTTGCATCCTGGAAACGGACATAGGATACTTTTTATCCCAGAAAATCAAATAGCTCCCACAGGATATTTAAAAAACCTATACCGAAGTCGCCAGCATCAGCTAGTTGTCAATATTATAAGATAAGCGCATCCCATTCTCATGCTTATACATACATGCAATCACACACGAAGCCCAATTTTCGCTCTCGCGGGAAACGATACGTGACGGGTGGCGAAACAGGTCGCCGCCATTTTGGTACGACGTCCCATGCTTATAATAACGCTAACACGTAATTGCTATGCTTAGCAGGCAAATTAGTATATATTTTTTATTATGGTACACCAACAGTTCATACATTGAAAATAAATGATAACAAAAAATATATATTTTAAAATCATAAATCTAAAAGTATCTTAAGTCTATTACAGGCATACACATGATGTGTAAAGAAAATTATAAATAATCTAGGATACAATTGTAAGTGCATAGGAAAAATTCTGTCTTAGTTACATAAGTATTGTTTGAAATTTGAGCGTGAAACTTGATGTGATCAAAGTTATTCTGAAGTTTTATAATACCATCAAAATATAGTACTTATACCTGCGACAGAGATCTGGCAGTCTATAATGTTTCTGATGAGCTTGTATCTCAATTCCATCAGATCACGTCGACCAGAAAGCGAGCACATTCTAAAATATTTTAGCCTTATAGGAAGAAATTTTATCACGCTATAAGTTAAATGCCAATTAAATCGTTTTTGTGCTCAAGTCTCAGCCAGTATTTGGCATAGCGCGGTCTCCAGACTACGCTACCATACTCAAAAATGCTGCGAACAAGGCCGTTATAAAGAGTGAATTTTGCGGTGCTATTTCTGAAAAGTTTAGTGTTTCTCATAACAAAACCAAGCATAGTAGGGTTCCTAAGCAGGAATCCGTCTAGATAGGAACCCCGTCAGGGTCTAATCAGCCGTGAGTAGTGTGCAAACATTACTGTGTTTCGGTCTGAAGTGCACGGAGAGTTGGTGTAGTAACTGGGCATGTGAGATTTAAGAACTGACGTCTCAAGGCGACGGGCGCAGTTTGGTGCCATTTAGAAGTGTTCTGGGGACCAACCATCATCTGTTGAATGCAGACTTTTCGACGTTGCACTTATCATCAGGTGAACGTTCTTCTTGTCTCGACGCTTCATCTAATAAAAAATATATGTGGTATGAACGTAAGTTTTTTGTCAAACAATATACCCAGATCCCTAATAATGTTTACTTCTTTTAGCTGAAAGCCATTAATAGTGTAATTATTCGCAGTACCAGACTCTTTGCACTTTAGACTTTACTTTCCATCAGGTTTTGTAAATGTTTGGTCTGGAATTTGTCGAGATGGTATTCGTTGCGTCAGTCATCTGTAGGAAGTCATGTTTCTAACATCTCAATAATTAAAATAACTTTTATAACATCTCACTTATTCGACTAGTAACCCTGTGCGTTAAGCTACATGAAAAAATCGTATCCAGTTAATGTAAAGTAAGAAAAAGCAAATATTTTACGTGTCATCGCGTCGTGAGCCGATAGGTGTCCGGCAGAGTAGAATAGCACCTACCTCTTTCCAGGTATTATCCGGACAGATTTTATTCTTGCTGAATATTACCATAATATGCTGTCACTATACTGTCCGTGGAAACACAAAGGGAAGAAAGAATTTTATGACTCGTACCAGAATGGCGGAAACGTGTTTCGCCACCCGTCACGTCTCCTTTCCAGAGGGGGCGAAAAATAGGCTACGGCTGTGGTCTCTGCCTACCCCTTTTAAGGGAAAACGACGTGACTGTATGTATGTGATGGGGTTGTAAGAGAATTCATCAGTACATTTCGTTTGTTGACGTGGTAAGTGGCGAAGGAATACGTCAAATAAGTATCCGCAGCACCTTCTATTTATTTCTTTCCTTTTTTAAATACCCCACATCACGATTTCTTATATCACCATCATCATCACTTCAGCCTATTACTCAGTCCACTGCTGATCATAGGCCTGCCCCATAGATTACCACAAAAGTTTGTAGCTCCCATTTTGGAGGGATTTGCCATAGTTGCCACTCTTGGCGTGCGGGTTGGTATCCGCAGTTTTTTTATTCAGATGTTCCAGGAAGATGCTGCTGTCCATCTTCTGGTTTTAATTTTTCTTCTGTTTACTTTTACGACACCAACGGGATGAGATGGGGTAGTGGATTCTCTTTAGCCGCTACGATACGGTATATACGGATATCTTGGTTTACATTTCAGATATACAACACGAACAGACTCGAAAACCAACGATTTGTGTTTTTGTACAAATATTGGCTCCGGCTGGGTTTCGAAACGAGGACTCGCAGCGTAGTTAGGTTCGCTATCACTAGGCAACGCGGTCATCCTACAGAGAGACCTTTATTCTGTAGTGGACTCATCATCATCATCATTCCAGCCCATCACTAATTCTCTGGTAAACAGAGGCCTCAAAAGATTGCCACAAAACACGATCCAGGGCCACCTGCATCAATCAACTTCCCATAAAACCGCTGGGTGGTCACACGAGAACCTTTCTTCCTCAACGGTTATCGGTTTTGCATCTATATTGCCTTGTTTTAATTAGCTGAAATAATGTTGACAGTGTAAGTAAAGTACAAAGTAACTTAAAGATTGAGAAAAAACAATTTCGTCGCGGTGTGCAACATAGGCGTTGGATTTTAATAACTTAATCGTTTTCCTTGTTACATGAAGTTTATTCAGTTAATTTGCTCAAATGGGCTCCCATTAGGCGCATAAATACTTAATGCTATTGTTACAGGCGAGAGCTTAAGGGAAAGGTTAACATTTCGCGGGCGGAATATTAATACTTTGATTTAGTCAATTATCTAATATCTAATATCTATCTATTATTCTATCTGCCTATATCAATAAAAATCTATTGGCGCATGTGTGATACAAAGGCCTTTAGTTGAGAACGCCTCGACCGATTTGGTTGTTTTTTTTTGTGGTTTTCGTAATTGTCAGGACAGGATTTTTATGAAAGATTTTTTTTGCAAAATCCACCGGAAAAGTCGCGTTCAGTTTGACAGTTCTGCTGTCACATGTTTTCGCTTAATTTTTTTTTTGTTAAGCGCATTTCTCATTTTATTCATTTGTAAATTTCGCCGACAGATGTCCGACAGAGTGGCCTACCTCTTTCCTACCGCGTTGTCGTAAGAGGCGACAGAATAGCGCCATAGTATGCTGCCACAGAATACTGCTCGTGGGAGCGCAAAAGAGAGTAAGATTTTTTGACTCGTACCAAAAAGCGGTGACGTGGTTTGCAACCCGTTACATCTTGTTTCCCGCGAGGGCGTAGTGTGCTATGTGTGTGGCCTCTGCCTACACCTTATATGGGAAAAGGGTATGTATGTATGTAGTAATTTGTACCAGTGTGGAGCAACCAGAAATCGTTCACCTGATGGTAAGTGCAACGTCTGGCTTTAACAAATGCTGTGTCACCCAGCACATATCTGTGTAGTATGACACTGCGCCCGCCACCCTGAGACATGTCTATGACCTTCAATTACACATGATGATGACTAGTCCTTCGGTGAACGCCTAGTCCATAGATTGCCACAAAACACGATCCAGGGCCTACGCTAGCTTATGTGCAAACCACTGCTCGATGGCGGAATAACTGGCACTGCGATAGTACCCACCTAAGCGGATCCTTAAACAGGAATCGTACAACCAGTAGCTTATAATTTTCCTATCATAATTAGCCTCGAAAAGCAGACTGCTGCAGGATATGGGCCACTATCAAGGTTGGAAGGTTTGCCGTGGTGTCCTAGGCGGTTTTCTGCATAGGAATCCCACCACCAGTAATCTTGTTGAGTAGGTGATGTGTAATTATTACTTTTCTGTCGTTTATTATCCTTACATATAAAATAACCACATTCTGATACCACTTACCTATAGGGTGTTCAAATATTGATAATATCATCGCATGATCTGAAAAAAATGGACGGCGAGAGTTCATTGACTCTCTCCGACAACATTTGACAATAACAAAGAAACTTAACATTTGCTAAATATGATGTTTGCCGTGATCCTTGCCCAGAGAATGATATTTCATCCAATGGTAACATTAATGTTCACTTGCAATAATTTTATAATCATGCAACATCGTTTTAAGTCGTTAGTGATAAACGGAATGCAACCAAGTCGCCTGTACACTTCGAACAAATCTCACAATATGCAAATCGCACTGTACATTGCATCGTTTTCAACGCACAAAACATAAAATAAGTGAACGTTGCGCCTTCGAAAAACGATTAAGCATTTAAAATGGGAATATTTAGTTTGGTTTACAACGACGTTTACTATCTAGACTGTTTTAATGGCTAGGAAGCGGCGTATGGTAAAGAGACTGCCTCCCATTATGAGATTACGTATGTTGCGTTGGCCTGTCCAGACTGGATATAAATTATATAATTTATGGGTTTTTTTTTGTGATCGCGGGCTTTATTATGTTCAAGTTTCCACTACTACGTGTTAACGAATAACAAACACATTTTATTTGGAAAAAAAACTTGTTTTAGAAAAAAAAAATACTTATCATGTTGTTGAATATCATATCCTTTAGTCCATAATCGTCCCAAAGCTTCTGAGAGGATTTTTTTGGAGTCTGGAATAGTCCGCCTTGATGCTTCAGCACGGATTGGCGAACTTTTAACGCGAAAGCGAACCATAGCCAATAAGAATCAGAACAAGGAGATGGACGGTAGCATCTTACTGGAACATCTGAATAAATAAACTGCGGTTGCCAACCCGCCTGCCAAGCGTGGCAACTATGGCAAAACCCCTCCAAAATGTGAGCTTTAAACTTTTGTGGCTTTCTGTGTAGTGGTAGTATGTGTGTGGAAGTAAGACATTTTTTGTAGTTACTGTCGAACATTTGTATAGTAGCATTAGCAGGCGCTTAAAGTATGCATATTTTTTATTAACGACGTAGGAAGATGTGACTATAGTATGATCCTGAAAATGTATGTAGAGTTTTCATCCCATTAGGTCTTCGGGTCTGGTTGCGTTGGCGCCTGTGAAATTTATTAAAACGCAGTCCACTATACAGGAGAAACACTAGCGTGGGGTATCGTATTTAATAAAAACCTTCGTCCGTCACTTTTTAAGATTGTTTGGTCCAGGGTGATGCCCGCCCGGCGAATTTAACCACGGAAACATCTCTTAGTCTTCTTAATACATACGCGGGCTGCGTATTCTCATGTCTCCTCCTAAGATTTCTCCTGTGTCGTGGGTGTGTTTTTCGTATATAAATTCCTCATGCACAAACCACCCAAATCGGTAGGCCATACAAATATTTGTCCCGTGCGCAGAAGTCAAGGGCGTAAGCACTGCGCCAACCGAGCCGTTGCACTTACCACCAGGTGAGCGTTTTACGCTGAAGTGATGAGATCACCTTCTCCAATAAAAAAATTAAAAAACTAGCGTCTTGTGAAAGCAAAGTATATACAGACAGTAAGAAGCGCCCGGCACCTGAGCTATAACGACTTCATAAACAGAAGATTCTGGAACATCTGAAAAAATAAACTGCGGTTGCCAACCCGCCTGCCAAGCGTGGCAACTATGGCAAATCCCCCCCAAAATGAGAGCTACAAACTTTTGTGGCAATCTGTGGGGGAGGCCTGTGTTCAGCAGTGGACTAGTGATAGGCTGAAAAGAAGAAGAAGAAGAAGAAGAAACAGTTGTTCCATATTTGGTTCAAAATGCAGAACATGCTTTTAATTAAAAAAGTGTTGACGGTATTGTACATTTTCTCCTGCCCAATTTTAGACCACAATAACAAGCGTTACTGTGTTTCGGTTTGAAGCACACTGATAGCTAGAGGAGTATTAAAGACTTGGGGGTGATGTGACAGTGTGGGCACCACACAGAAACGTTCTTGGTGACACAGCATTTGTTACTATGTTGTTGTACTACGTTTAAAGTCCACCAATTCGCACTGGAGCAGCGATGCCAAATCTTCCCAGCCCGAAAACCAAAAGAAGTCTGCAGCGGTACATGGTGCTATTTTGCTTTTAAATTATTATGGAATGTAAAATACACACGAGCTAAAATACTCACAGGAAATCATAAAGGAACACAGCCTAGTTTATTATATAGTGAATTAAAAATTAATAAGGAGCAAATTAACACCTGATTTCAACAACAAAGGGGTCTAATCCCCACACCGATATTATCGCTCCGGGCATTATCCACCGTCTGGGCAACAAGGAGCTATCCATCTTCAGCCAACACTGACGTCCGTGGATGATTAATTACGGCATCACGTCGCTTGACCTCAAACCAATGTATATCAAATCGTATTCGTTAGCAAGATGGCAGCACCGTTTGGGCGTACGAGTAATGCGTCTAGATTTCACTTGGCGTCTACTTTTTTAGAAAATTGCATGAACATGAATATCGTTTAATCTATAAAATACTATTAACGCAATAATAATAAATTTGTTGTATTTACGTTAAATTTCAGTATGCCTATCAATCTCTAGTACAGAAAGAATTATTTCTGTTCTTCGAAGAGAAATTATTCTTTGGGTATTTCAGTTTATGTAATTAAAGAAGTGAGGGCAAACGAGCAAGCGGCTCAACTGGTGGTAAGTGATGTCCGACGCCCATGAACATCCGTAACACCAGAGGCATGTATAGCTCAATTTTATTATACATACATTCGTACATACATACGTAGATACACACGTGCATACATAGGTACAAACATACAGTCACGCCTTTTCAAATATAAGGGGTAAGCAGAGATCACATCCGTAGCCCACTTTTCGCCAAGAGACGTGACGGGTGGAGCCATTTTTGGTACGAGTCAAAAAATTTTTTCTCTCCATTACGTTCCCACAAGCAGCACAGGGACAGCATTGCATATTATGGTGTTATTCTGCACGAATACAGGCTGTTCGTACAATATCTTAACTGTCCCTCACACCTCAGTAGGAAAGAGGTGGGTGCTATTTTACTCTACCGGACGTCTTTCGGCTATTTTATAATATGCCTTCCCAAGTAGATTAACTTAGATTTTAATTCAGAAAGTGTGATGGTCATTGAATTGTTATTATACAACAAGCTGAACCGGCAGACGTGGTTCTGTTTTCCGGTGAGATAAGCGATGAGTTTGATTTCTCAATTACTTTAATTATGAAACTAAGTGACGGAGTCGACAGCAGCGCCACCTATCGGGTCCAGATGTAGTAATTTTCTATTTTGGAATTAAGCCAACATATAGTATGGTTATGACTTAATTTGGACCATAAATATAGAATTTGTTAATAACTTGACTACTACGAGGCACACTTATCCCTTTATACCTTACCTTATCACACTTATACCTTTAGATATGAACCACAGTTTCAACTAAATAGATATACTATGTGAATATGACCTCAATCGGTCAAGTCTCCTCTATTCCTATGCAGGAATCCGTCTAGGTAGGTACCACTCATTTGGCTTGTTATTCTGCCGTGAAGCAGTAGTGTGCAAGCATTACTGCGTTTCGGTTTGAAGGGCACTGTGAGCTAGCGTAATCACTGGGCATTTGAGACTTAAGGACTGATGTCTCAGGGTGACGGGCGCAGTGTGATGTCACACAGAAATATTCTGGGTGACATAGTATTTGCTGTGGGCGGACGTTTAAATTTATTTAAATTATAATATTATTTATTTATATCAATAATCGATGGTGCCTGTTAGTCATCGTGAACGTTCTGAAAGACTTGACCTTACTAACTCTTCATCTAATATGGTAATTTTCCGGATGCCAAAAATTCTAACACGCGTTTTTTAAAATGTTTTTGTGTCCGACTGGCTGTTTGTTTGTCCGGACTAATCTCTGAAACGGCTGAATCGATTTTGACGAGAATTTCAGTGGCAGTGTAGTTTAGGCTACTCTTTATTTCGGAAATATTTAGGGTTCCTGCGTAAAATCCAACAATTTTTTGAAATTAGGAAATTAGGCGGATAGAAGTGTTACGCGCGGCTTTCATTTGCATTTTGGTCATTATGATTTTAGTTTATGGCAGTTTAAATATGTCTCTTAATACCTTAATAAGTGGCTTAGAGTATTCATAATTCTTTTTTGTCTTAATCTTATACTGCCATGATAAAGCTAAAAGTTTGGTCGAACTCGCTTTGAAATTTTTTTTTGCATTAGGTAGCTCGTCTAAATATAGAATCTTTCTAAGCTATAATCCTTCATGCTATGGCTTTAAGGAGCCGCATTCCGAACATAACTGAGAAGAGAAGATTTCTGAGTAGCCCTTCTCTCGGAACTGAGATAAGGCCGGCTCAGAAATCTCATTTACTACAGAATTTATCTATGATTATACCTTTTAATATTAGATTGATGACACTTTATTCCTTGTGATGTTTTCTAGAACTAGTTAATTCGGGAAACTTAACTTGTTTATGTATTTTAGCAAATTATTTTAATCCCTAAGAAGTGACTCGATGTCTTCAATCATACGAACTAGACGCCCGTCAGTGGTCGAAATTCGACCTTTTTTTATTTGTACGTTATTGAGGTTTGTGTAATTATTTGTTGTCAACAGTTTAAATACTCTGTGCTACAGTATCAATGTAAGCAAACGTCACACTATTTTGTGATTGACACTGTCAGTATGAACAAAAATATAAAATATAAAAAAATATCCAATGTTTTATTTTATTCAATTCAATTTAATGTATTTGTAACACAAGACACATTATAATATAAATTTTAGATTCCTTGCTTCATACAAACTTTAACTATGGAAACTCTAACACTCTTCCGTGCGCGCTATATGCTTAAAAAGGGATATAAAGATTTCTCTTCACGTATTAATATATAGAAGTCATTAAAATCAATAAAACCACAAGTAATGGTATTAGCTATGCAACACTCTAAGTATTACTCTATATAATACTAAGCGATAGGGAATAGTTTTGACTTGCGGTTCCGTCTGTACTGAAATCGATAAACATAAATTCTGGATAAAAAGTATATCTGATTCTGAATCATGATTTCATATTGTGTATAAGTTTAATTAGATCGATGCAGCTACTTTAGTACTTGCCTCTTCCTATAAGTCTCCCATATCCCCGTATATTACCTACCAAAAACTGTAATAAATACTCCTATTGTACATATGATTACAGTAAATGATTAGTAATTAGTTGATTTATCAGTAATTTTTGTTAATTAACTTGCAGTAAATTATGCAAAATAGATACGTTTAGAAAATTATTAGTAAAACTATACGCTAAATCGTCATTACTTAAAAAGCGCGTTCCTGGGTGGCTATCCTCTGTATATGACTCGCAGCTGGCGATTCCTATTTCCATATATTATGCATTGTGCATGTCAAATAAACGTGAATTGCATATATCAATGTATCCAAGATATCTGTACGGTTTTGTGGAAAATCGATGGATGTAGGTGGCTCAGGATCGCGTTTTGTGCAATCTATGGATGAGGCCTATGTTCAACAGTGGATATATACAGCAGATAGTGATAAGCTGAAATGATGATGATGATGTTCCCTAAAAAAACATTCTTATGAAAATATACGAAGTATAAACTGTAATATATATATAAACTATGTAATAATAAAAGTGAAGACTTTGTTTATTCGAACGCGCTAGTCTCTAGATCTGCCTGATGATGAGTCAGATTTCAACCATTATTTTTGCATTTGTTAGCCCAATTCTCGAGGCTACTTAATACGAGCCTTAGTGCGATTTATTTTTAATTAAACGTTGGGTGAAACCCCGCGGCACAGCTACTTATTAATAAAATACTCATACAAAAATCTCAGACATTAACGTGATCTCGCCTATAGCAGCTCCATTAACATAAATCGAACAAGGTGACAAATGAGATTCTCACAAACAACACGTTAAATAATATGTGCTATGGAAGACACTAATTTAGCTATAACATAGAACAAGGTGCAGAAATAGATGGTTATCTAAACAACGCGTCTGACTAATAACATAACATCTGTAGAAAAACTATGTCACCGATCGCAGAGCATAACTTGTAAGAGCGGCATCACTATTGTCACATTAACGGTGACTACACCTAATTCATTAGCCGTTATACAACCACGATTATCATAAAACTCTAGTAGAAAATAATCTCAGGTCGGGGCCGAAATGAATAAATATGCCACACCGAAATTTAGTACCCAAAGTCGAGAGACCCCGCTGTGTGTAAAGGTCCCGCGCGTCCGACGTGGCGCTACGACCGATCTTTTTTTATATTACACCACAAAAACCAGATTTACATCAAAAAGGCTTTCTGTCTGTTTGTTCCGTTCGCTCGACGGCCAATTTATAATATTATCTTTACCTGATTTATGAAAATAAATAACTATTTAATTATAATGTAGTTCTGTTTCAGGCTTAATGGGCGATATTATGCGGTACTATTTTTTTTATTCCAAATTGACGAAAAATAGAGATGCAAGCGAAACCGGTGGTCGAAATACTAGCGTACATATATTTTTGAACTGTCATCGGGAACTAATTTCGTGAAGTTTTTTGTAGTTTTCCTATTTAATAATTATTTCGTAAAGCGCGGGACCGATGGCTGCGGTAAGATCTTCTATCACGGCAAATGTAACGTGAATGGTTTTCCAATTTGATAGCTTGTTGACTTTACGTAATATCATTGGGCGAAAAGTAATTTAGATAAATTAGTATTTGTAATATAATAAGTGACGACATTCACACGCCGTGTAACATTCTTTATTTTAGAGTAAAAGACAGCTTGGAATTTTATGGGTTTTGGTTAGTTTCGGGTTAACAAAAATCGTATTTTCAGTTTTCTTATTACCTATTTGAGCCATGGTAGCTCTCCATCTGGAGGTTTGCCTTAATTTTTTTACTACACGAGTGACTTGGGTTCGATCCACGATGCTGGCTCTACTTAAATTAAGTTCTGGTATACCATGTGCTCAGCGGTGAAGGAAAACGTCGCGGAGGAAACTGGCATGATTGATTGTCACAAAAGATTGTAGCTCTAATTTTGGGGGGATTTTGCCATAATTGCAACGCTTTGCAGGCGGGTTGGCAACCGCAGTCTATTTATTCAGATGTTCCATCCAGGAAGATGATGCTGCCCATCTCCTATTTTAATTTTTCCTCTGTCAACTTTTACGACACCTACGAGTTGAGATGGGGTGGTAGATACTCTTAAGCTGCCACCACACGGTGGCATTGACGGCAGCATGTGGCATTGTAATTAATGAATTAATAACCCGGTGAGGTATTAAATAAAAATTAAATATCTCTAAATTGAGTATACTTCCATACATTAAGAAAACAGTATGATCGTCTGGATCCACTGACAGTGTTTCTGTTTATAGAATAAATTAATTGTGTAAAAATAAAAAAATTGTTTCGAAAAAAAAAATGTTTTGTCCTTGAATCATTTTATATAGAGATGATATAGAGATGAGTATGTGTATGTATATAAATAGTTTTTTTTCCTTTTGTTAATATTACTTTTTACATTTTGCAATCTGGCAATGCGTGTACTGTTTTGTGATATGCAAATAAACTTTTATCCTAACTTATCTGAAAATAATATACACATATTGAAAAAATATCTTATTATACTGTATATACTTCCATTTAATCACCTGTTTGGATGAGTTGGATGAAAATAAAACTGACACTTTGAAGCCACTGATTAAATTTTGCACCCAAAAGCTAAAGTTAGACAGCCATTATCGACTATTATCGGAACATATGCCACGAGAAAATAATTTTTGCTGTATAACATATGTCGTCTAACAAGTCATCTTGTTGCTTTAGGCGCCAATTCGGAAGTAGGTGTTTTATTGAATTTTGTATTTCTTGTGTATACATATTTTGAGTTTTGATGTTTAATATTGAGTATAGCAAGTGCTCGTTTAAGGGTCCTGAGAAAATTCAAATCAAGAACAAAAATGGACCATTGGTTTTGTCTCCATCAATTCAGCAAATCTTCATTAAACGTGAACTGTATTTTTTCAGTCGACCCGATGGACCCTTTGAAGTCTTGCTGCTTGAAGATTGCTACTTACTTAAAATTATATATATATATTACCTGGCGGTGTGATGGCGGCTTAAGAGAATCTACTTCCCAGTGGGTGCCGTAAAAGTCGCTAGAGGAAAAATTAAAACCGGAAGATAGCAGAAGAAAGCAGAAGCACCTTCTAGGAACATCTGAATAAATAAACTGCGGTCGCCAAGCGTGGTAACTATGGCAAAATCCCTCCAAAATGACAGTTGCAAGCTTTTGTGGCAATCTATGGGGGGAGACCTAGTTTAGCAGTGGATTAGTAGTAGGCTGAAATGATGACCTGGAAATGTTACTTGACACATGTATAAAGTTTACGACTAAATGATCTTGTCGCCTATTAAAGTATTTTGGTGAGAGAAATAGTTTTTATTACAGATCGAAAAGAAAACTAATCTAGAACTGGCCACCACTTATCGCGTGAAAAGGGAATAAAAAATAATACCCCTGCCCAATAGCTGACAATCTAATATTCCGGAAATTACCGCCTTGAGATTGAAATTAGGCTGAGCTAAAAGTCAGTGTTGCAGGTAGCTGGTAACTTATACTGATCGCAGAACTATTCATTACGTCACAGTTTAGAGCAGATTATATGGTGTGGTAATTAACAAAGATTATTACGGTAACTCAGTTATTTTTTTATATTGTCTTTATTTTTAAATATCATATTATATTTATTAGTAATTTTTAAATGGTTTAATAAATAACTTTGTCTGTGCTTGGTGTGTTGTGAATTTGTGGTGCAGTGAATAGAGTTCTTTCTTTCCGTTTTATTCACGTTAACGGATTCACAAGAAATAAAATATTGACTCAATTTTACCAACTTATAGCATCAGCTCGAAAAGAAAAAAATGCAATTACGCAATATTATGGTTTCCAAATTGCAATAGTCACGGGAAAGCTCGGCTAACTACAGACACGCGGCGAACACGCCCCACAAATATTATTTGTATACAATTCTACACACCTACAGACAATCTTATTTATCTATTTTATGCTTATTTCTTCCACTCCCTGTTTATTAAACTATTTGCGACGAATTTGAACTGTACTGCAAGGTAAATAGAGTTTAATTTACATCGATAATTAGTTACGATTGATACGGTATTATTTTTGATAAGCATGGGCAACCATAGGCGTATCTAAATATGTCGCGTGGCAATTGCTATGGGAATCTATAGTTATTATGGCGATTTGAAATATTCCTTGCTGTTAAGTCATTTTTAATTGCATTCGGGTTAGGGCATTCGAGACGTTTAGTAATTTATTTAACAAATGAACTGTAGAGCAAACAAAAAGGCAAATAAATAGAAATTTAGCGTTTTTTTATATAGAAGAGGGGGCTAACAAGCAAACGGCTCACCAGATTTTAGGTGATCATTGCTGCCCATGTACATTTAAGAAAGGAATTACACTTTAACAGAGTGGTTGGCGCAGTGGCTAAGCTTCGCTATGTGTCAGCCTGAGGAGAGGGCTCGCTGTTGATGATTCTCAGAGAAATGTGCCTGGAAATCTCAGAGAAGGTGCCAAGGCGGTAGCTACCCGCCACATCGGATGGTTTGATCTAGGGATGACGTCTCCTCCTCCCAGTAATCTTTACATTTTGTATATATATTTAGCATCTTTGAAAATTTAATAGCGCGATACAGCACGTATGACGTATGAGTAAGTACAAAACGGACAAAAAAAAAACACAAATTTTTGGTTTTCGGGTCTGGCTGTGTTGTGATTGTCCTTGTGTCTCTGATACTACGTCCTATCCTACAATATATTCATAAGCTTCTCATGTAGGGACGTAGAAGTCGCTGCAATGGTCCTTTCGAATGATCACGGGCTGTACACAGATTATATTATAAAATGCAATGCTACCACTATTAATATTTCGGTTAATCACACCATCTAAGCGTAAAAGCTTCTGTTAAGTTGATCCAATGGTGGGCACGAACCTGCGTCGTCATGTTGTGCGCTACCCTAAGTAATTGCCTTAGCGGAAAAACGCTTCTAGATATATATATATGCATATTTATTTGCTTCATTTTTATTTTATTTTCTTTTCATATTTTCTCTATATATTTGGTGGTAGGATTCCTATGCAGGAATCCGTCTAGGTAGGTACCACCCCAGGGCCAGTTATTCTGCCGTAAAGCAGTAGTGTGCAAGCATTTCTCTGTTTCGGTTTGAAGGGCACTGTGAGCTAGTGAAAGTTCTGGGTGGCACAGCATTTGTTATGGGCAGACGTTGCACTTACCGTCAGGTGAACGTTTTGCTCGATTCATCACTTTCTCCAAAAAAATAAAAAAAATTGATTTTATTTTAATTTACTTTTGTCCATTTATTTATTAGAGTTGTCTCTTTGTTCTGTGCCAAAACATGTTTCCTTCCTTCTTACTTTATAGATAGAATTAAAAAAAATTATCATTCTTCGATATTTTTCTCTACATTATACATATAAATTAGTTTAAAAAAAAAACCGTAAAAATGTTAGGCAAAACCTCATTATTTTTGTAGGCACAACAGAGGGTCGGCGTTGTGCCCCGGAGGCGGTAGTCCCTGTTCGGGCTCTGAGCTCAATTTGTTGAAACTCGCGCGGAATGCGCGTGATGTGCACTGCTTGCACATCTGACACGATGTACCGTTGGTTACAAAATAGTTTAGGTTTAAAAGTTTTTTGAGTGAGTTAATAAAAAACTAACATTATTAGTATAGTAGAGTAAAATAAAAATATTTCGCGTGTCTCGTCGTTTAATAAAATTTACTAATCATGATGCCAAATCATATCACAAAGTTATTATTTTAAGGATTGAGAAAAAAGGTTTTAGTCTTCGGTTATTACAATTGAAAACAGTGACATCTAATGATCTCATAATAAACAAGTTAGTCTAGTAGTTCAACTAGTACTTATTTGTTTGTGAATGTAATTTAAAAATCTTAAGTAAATTTAATAACCCTGTCATAATTATACTTAGCCCTTTTACTTCCTCCAAAGTTTAATATCTATAATTATTTATTAATTTAACGTTATAATTTGGGCTGTTTCCGACACCACATACGAGTCGGTCTTACCCCCAAGGTCTTACTCGCCAATAGATGTTTCACATCAAAAACTTCTGTTTTGTATACATGTGTGATTATGAACTAAAACAACGAGGCAGTGTGAGAAGAGGCAGTCCTTGGCGGATAAGTGTGTTCAAATTAAAATAGCTTTGGCTGTATTAATTCATGTTTCTGCTAAAACTAAAATACCGTAATCTGTACATACAATTTCTCCACCGATGACATATGTGTTATTGTTCTGCTAAAGCATTTTACAATCACTCTATATACATATAATTTATGAATTTTTCCTATGCGTTTAATACTTGTTTAATTATTAAAAAGATACAATTGAAAGCTAATAAACCTTTATTGTGTAAATAAATAAGTATACAGTATTAATGTTTAAAGTACTTTCACGCCGACCTGTACAGCCGACCCTAGCAAAAGGGCCAGACCCTAGTTGAAAGGCGCGAATGTCAGTAAAACAGTCGCCCGCCGACCGCAATGAATAGCAAAAATTTACATTTCACGCAACCTACGCAACGGTAGAGACGTTATGGTCGACTAGCGCGTAGAAGTGTTAAGCGGTAGCGATTTTAAAATTGAGATACTTTATTTCATTAGTATTCGTCTTGTAATATGTATATTAAGTATGGTTTTTTTTTTTTGGTTTAAAAAAAACGAAGCTCCACTGTAGGATTTTCTCCTGTATCGTGGGCGTGTTTTACAGACATACATTTCACATGCACAACACAACCAGACCCGAAAAGCAACAATTTCTATTTTTGCACAAATGTTGCCTCCGGCTGGGAATCGAACCCAGGACCGGTGGCGCAGAAGTCAGGTACGCTA
Organism: Luehdorfia chinensis; assembly: GCA_019845155.1. Lineage (NCBI taxonomy): Eukaryota > Metazoa > Arthropoda > Insecta > Lepidoptera > Papilionidae > Luehdorfia > Luehdorfia chinensis. The sequence continues at coordinate 5,855,029 of JAHVAK010000025.1, read as the reverse complement.
ACCACTACGCCACGCGGTCGACAAATTTAGTGATATATTGCATATTTAGTGATATAATGCTGTGTAGATAGTCCGTGTGGTTACGGGGTAAGAAAATCTGTCACGTTATCTCATCCCCTTGGTGACGTAAAAGTCGAATTAGGAAGATAGCTGGAAAATGTTATGGTTTCTTATGGATGGTTATAAGGTTTAGTAAGTAGTTATAGTAAGTAAGTACTATGCTGTTGCGTAATATAAAAGTATAAAGCTGCTGGTTCATTTCATCTTAGTCCTTAGAGGTGAAGATGCAACTTACACCTTAATTCTTCATAGATACACCTTATTTCGTCATTAATGTAGGAGGTAGATATAGTAATCAAAAAATGTCACGTGGATTATGTGCCTTTCGTTTACCTAACTGACATGAAAAGACTTAAGTCATTCATATCATCATGGGCGGAATTAATGCCTAGTACTAGAACTACATAATCTCTGCTAATCAACCCTGGGAGCTCAGAAAAAAGATTGGCAGTTGCATGCTTGGTGAATTTTAAAATTACATTTAAATAAGAAAGAAGGTGGAAATGCAGTTATACTCTCTACTCTCTGAACACACTCTTACAAACTAAATATATGATATGTATACCAACAGTATGTACTAAATTCAGCTTGTCTTTATGTCATCATAACGGGTCTTCTCACGCGCCCGTAAGGGCGCCGAGTTCTGTTCGGGGCATGTGCCCCCCTCAGAGATGTAAATCTTCGCCTCGCGTGACCACGCGAGGGGCCTTGGGTTTGCCTTCATTGGCATGTGATATTCCGGTCGAGCGCGATGATCCCCACTATCAGTACCCTGGTGAGGTGCTGATTCTACACCCACCCTCAACGCGGTTTGGCTAGCCAGTAGGAGCCCCAAAAGAGGGCAACCAGGCCTGCCCAACACCGTGAACACGGTGGATGGTGTCTTTTTGTGAGGGATCATCATCGTTATGTATGTTGAACGTTTTTTTTACGAGGAAGTGGCAAAACCAGCAAAACGTTCACCTGATGGTAAGTGTAACGTCTGCCCATAACAAATGCTGTGTCACATAGAACATATCTGTGTCGCAACACACTGCGCCCGTCACCCTGAGACATCAGTTCTTAAGTCTCATATGTATTGATACTAGTTCTCAGTGCCCTTCAAAATGAAACAGTTATGTTTTCACAGTACTGATCGACATTACAATAACTGACCAGAGGTGGTACCTTTCTAGCAGAATACCTGCATAGAAATCTTATCACCAGTATAAATGTTATTTCAACAGTGTCACTTGTGTAAGGACAATTAGTATTCAAGTAAACACTTTGACATTTTTAGTTATATTTTTCTTATTATGTTTCCTTACCACCTCTACAAATATTTATGTAAAGTAAAGTGAAGTAAAGTAACAGCCTATAAGTGTCCCAGTTTTGGAGCTGAGAATAGTCCGCCACGCTACTCCAATGCGGGTTGGCGGACTACAAATATACTCGAAATATTTCTATTCCTCGGAGATGCAGGTATCCTCACGGTGTTTTCCTTCACCGCTAAGCACGTGGTAAGTCAGCACTTAAAATTGTAGAACAAATTTAGAGGTGCTGACACCGGGAATCGAACCCAGGTTACTCGCGTACTATGAAAGTAAGGGCCAGCACCAGGCTCCTGAGCTACCACAGCTTATGATATTTAGGCGATTACGCTTATTTACTACGTATTTGATTCGTCCATATTTTTCCCAGGTACTCGTATAATTTAACGATTAAGCGTATAACTTAGACTACAACGCTATAACTTTGTGCGATCAGCCGGTACTGCTCAATGATTCCGAGGGGTCTGTTACTAAGCCATTGTTTTGGTTTGTCACACTCGAGACATTTTTATTGCGTAATTGACTAAAATACCTTCCACAAAAAATTTAAGAATAAATTAATGCTACGGATCTAGTGACAAGTTATTTTTCGTATTCGCTATTCCTTTGGTTCACACTAGTATTTCTCAAAAGAAAAAATATATATTGTTCAGAGCATTTTGAAATTTTTATAATTTATTAACGGCATTTATATTCGGTATTTGTCGGCTAAGTTGATAAGCGCAGTGGTTAAGCGATTTGCTTTTGCGCTATGGATCGCCGGTTCGATCACTGCACCAAATTTGTAGGATCATGCTGTTAATAGAAAAATGGTCTAAACATATTTTTTTCTCGCATGTAAATTGCTTTTCAAAACGCTACAGCATAACCTTTAATTTTTTGAGTATTTGTACGTTTAATTTAAAAAATAAAACGAGTGAAAGTAAAAACGAATAACGTGCGTTTCGAAAGTTGAATTGGATTTGTTTTCTTTATGCTTTTGTATACATTAAAGTAAGTGCTTTAAAATGTATTCTAATTACACTTAAAGTTTTCTTTATTCTCCTCTTTAAACATAGTCCAGAGGATTACAAATAAGCGCATTATTTAATACTTAAATTCTGATCAATCTTTTTATGTTGCGTTGAGAGGTGCAGCGCGATTCCCGACACGCGCTGTCCACGTGACGTGTGAGGCTGCAATCGTTCGTGCCCCGCTGCCGCTGCTAAATCGATCTGCGGGGACCATAGATTATAACAAGTAAAGCTTAAGTTTGAAATTTAGAGAGGTTACATAGAAATAATAAAATTTGGGCCAGGGCAAAAAGTCCGTGTAATTTGCAATGGATTATTATTAGACGAGGTATTAAGTTTGTAATGAATAATGGTTATAAAAGGCAGCGCCTTGTAACTGAGACATACTCGAATGCAATACAAAAACAAAGGTATTTATGGTTAAATTTAGGAAGAAAATGATGTTCTTCAGGCCGACTTCGTATTATATGGGTAATTTCTTCGGAAGATACATGAAATTATATTGCTGTCTCAGTGCATTTCGTACTCATTCGATTTTACCTTTCCGGACGATATTGAGCATAGTATATGGTTAAATCTTAAAAACAGTCAGATATTGTGTCAGAGATTTAAATATGAAGAAAGAGAATCATTAACTTGTATATACACGAGCTTTTCTGCGGGAAGGTATGATTTCGTGACCCTGGACTCGAGTGGAGTCGACAACTTGCTATTTAAAAAGACTTTAACATAACCAATGAAAGTTATGGAGTTACATAATTAATACTCTTTCGTAGCGAACTGATTTTTGGACAGTGTTTCAATTCAAGGCTCAATTTGACTTAATATTTTTAAGGGTACGTTGTCAGTTTCAACTTTATTTGTGAATGATAATAGACATAAACTATTTTCCAGTGTCAAGTAACATATCCAAGTATACAATCTTCAAGCAGAAGATTTCAAAATTTTAATCAACAATAAAATGATAGTTGACTTTTACTGAAGATTTGCTGGACTGATGCAGACAAAGCGAAAAGTACAATTTTGGTCTTGAATTGAATTTTCCAATGACTTTACACTTTCAGGAGCATTTGCTTAAACATCGAAAATCTAAATATACACTGAAATTATAAAATTAAATAAAACTATTACTACTACTGCCACTTTTCGAGTTGGCGCCAAAAGTCCTTGGCAAAACTTTATCATGTTATCGATTTAGAGATGAGTGCTATTTGAGAGAGTGCTTTGTACGTAAAAATAAATAACTTGCAAGCATTAAATATTATGAACAAACCTTTTTATTTTCATTTTCAACATTTCATCAATGTTCTTAATAAATAGTATTTTAAATTAAACGTAAGTTTAAATGCTGTTGTACAAATATTCACTAAAACAAAACTAAATACAAAACAAAATTCATTTTAACTTCCAGGGTACAGTCTGTTTTCTCAGAGACACTATTTTTGAAGGCAAGAAATAACAGATTTCCTTCCAATAATCTTTGATGTTAACAAGAATATTACGTATGTATGTCATCATGACAGATTGCATTATGTTAACCAGTCATGGGGGAATTCTAATTTTGATATTAACGCTGATAAGTTGTTTCTTATGTGAGAAACTCAACATTAGCTACTCCATTGACTGAAATATTTGTTTTAGTACTAAGTAAAAAGATTTATGTTTTTCCTTGTACACTACTGGCGGACATCGGACAGGGGACCAAATTTTATTAGCCAACTTGGTCAACTTACTTCCCTCGAGGCTGGTGAGGGTTAGTTCTTTTAATTTCATGGTACGCGAGTAACCTGGGTTCGATCCCCGGTGCCAGAACCTCTAAAATTGTTCTTACAATTTTAAGTGCTGATTTACCACGAGCTCAGCGGTGAAGGAAAGGAGCAGCGTGGCGGGTTTCTCAGCTCCAAAGCCCTCTCAGAAATGAGAGGAGGCCTGTGCTCAGCAGTAGCACATTTATAGGCTGTGTAAAGTTACAGTTTTTTTGTACACTACCAAAGTTGCATTACCTGACTAAAAAAATTAAAAAAATTGCATTGCAGATGTTCCCTACAGTTTTTCACAGAGGTCTTTTTTAGAATCATTGATTATTTTGGCGTAGATGGGTTTTAAGTAACTGATGAATTTAACATACATACAGTCACGCCTTTTTTCTGCATAAGGGACCAGACCAGAACCATAGTACACTTATCGTCGCCGCGGGAAACGAGACTTAACGGGTGGCGAATCGTTAACGTTTAAGAACATTTAAATCGAACGAAAGTGGCACAAAAATATTAATTGCAATTTTTATGTCAATAATGGTGATAAACCATGATGTTGAGAGTCGTGGGGGCTCAGCGGTCGGGCGCTCGCATTAAATTTTGTAATACGCATGTGACCTGAGGTCGATGCAGTGCCGGCACCAAATTATATGGCAATTTTATGTTGCTGATTGCTGATGCTGATTTACCATTACCATACCTACCCGAATATTGAAGCAGCGTGGAGGAATCCTACCTTCTATGGGACAGCCTTTACCTTTTAAGAGTAATTATGCTCTTAGAGACCTTCAGACCGAAACACAGTAATATTTGCATACTTCAGCTTCACCGTAGAATAACTGACCTGGGGTGGTACGTACTTAGACGGATTCCTGCATAGGAATCCTACCACAACTAAGGAAGTTCTTGGGAGAGACCTGTGTACAGTAGTGGACTACTAACATGCTAATGATGAGGATTAAGTAGTCTGCGGAAGATGTACTGACGTACTCATCATCTTGGATGTCCTTAATGAACAAGTAAGGTCGTGCCAGAGAAACAAAATGAAATGCATCGTTGACAATTACAGTACCTAGTAACGCTTCTTCCCCATTGGGGTAGGCAGAGACCACATCTTTTGCTTCTTCTACTTTCACGAGCGTTTTAATACAAGCTCGTCGGTTACGTGTACTTTTGACGTGATCGATTAAAGTAATGCATTAAAGTTTCAATTAATAAATATTTAAATTTGCATTTATTGGACTTTGAAAATGACAAAAAATTATACATGTATTAGAGTATGATAAACTTAAATTAAAAAATCAAAACTTTAAATTGTACCGTCGGATATAATGCGTACTTGTTAAATTAAATGATTTTTATAAGCCGACGGCACGTATCCGTAACGATTCTGATATGGAATGACACGTACTCCATTAATTACGTAATACGTGCGTAATGTAAAATTTTTTTTAATGAGAACAAAAACAAACAGTAGTAATGGGCAGTGTCACTAAAGAATGTATTGGTGGTAGGATTCCGATGCAGGAATCCGTTTTCGTAGGTACCACCGCAAGGCCAGTTATTCTGCCGTGTAACAGTAGTGTGTAAACATTATTATGTTCGGACTGATAGGTAGTGAAAACTCTGTAAATACACTAACTTCAGTGACATTCAAATCGAAACACAGTTTTGTTTGCACACTGCTGCTTGTAGGCGGAATAACAAACACTGCGGTGGTACCTACATACGCCGACAAATGTCCAGGAATCCTACAGGAGTAAAAATCTGGAACTCGTAAATAACAGAAATGAGTTGAGTTTGAAGAAGCTGTAAAAGCAGGAATACGAATTGCACACTGTTTCTTATTATATTTTATATTATGCACGGAGATTACATAGCTCGTGCATACTATAACTCTGGGATAAAGGTTTTCGAGTAGCATTCGATGAATACAGTGTGAACTACTCCCCACTAGATGAGAACTTTTGGCCGTACTTCGTGGCAATCTTAATGGGAAGGTACTTCAGCAGTGTACTTGTGATGATCTATACTGATGGTAAACCGATTTCTTATCTTGACTCCGCTCCATTCAAGCTTAGCTATACTTATACTTCTTAATGGCTCATTTTTTTTAAAAAGATGCCCAACAGTTGGATTTCTCCTGAGTCGTGGGTGCGTTTTACAGACATAAATTCCACATGCACAAAAACCCAGATCCGGAATAACTATCTGTAGGTCATATAGATATTTGTTCCGTGTGGGAATCGAACCCGCGACTCGCGGCGCAGAAGCCAAGAGTAACTAATGTTTAGCCCAGATTTTAAATATTTACAATCCTACCTCTATCGTATGCAGGTCGTCGTTCTATCTAGACTAAGCATCATACCGGTAAACGCAGTGTCATCATTTTGCATTTGACCGGCCCATTGCCACTTCCTTGGGATCTTTGGGAATGTGGACTTGTAGAAATCTAGGGCGGCGACTTATGTTCAGCTACGTGGCCTACTGGTTAGCGTATTGCTGGTTTCGAATCTCAGCCGGACTCAACCATTGTGTAAAAATACAAATCGTTGATTTTCGGGTCTGGTCTTGCTATGTATGTGAAATTTATGCCATGACACATGAGAAAAGTAAAGAAAAAAAAAGAAATTACTGCGGATATTCCTCTGAGTTATTTCTTCGCCACTCACCACTATGTAATACTGGTTTATTATAATCACAATAAGAATTATACCTATTGTTATAATTTAAGTCACAGATACGACTCATGTCAAACTAATAATTAGTTGGACAATTTTTTTATTTTTAGTTTTTGTTTGGTTTATGGTCTCGCGTGTACTAAATAGCTTTGCAGACTTCGCAGCCGAATAAAATTATTATTTGTCGAATACCGTACCAACAGCGCTCGTGTCATCCCATATCATACCCGTCGGCTTGCCGAAACCCTTTTTGTTTTTAATCGAAAGGTTGAAGGTTGAGCAAAACTCATGACCTGCGAATGTCATTTTTTGTGGATTTTGCATAGCTACTTCTATGATCTTATCTTTTAAAAGATTTCTTTTTAAAATTTTGTAAAGGTAAATTGTATCCGATTTTCTAATAGATAATGAACCTCTTTTGTAACTTTGTTACAGATTGTGATAATGATTAAGATTCCTAACAGCTTCTTTCGGTAACTGATGTTTGCAATATGTGTATACCTGTAATAGGTTAAACATTTAGATTTAGTTTTTTTTAGCTATTATTTAATGTATTAACTGTTGGTGTACCATAATAAACAATAAAAAAAATCTTTTGTGTATGTCATTAATATCTTTGTATATATTTTTACTGAGGTTTTTTAACAATATAGCAATATAATTTCACACGAATGTTACTAAAACTAAATTAAATAAAACTTAATTTACGGATATAAATACAAAAATAAATAAACGTAGCGTTATAAAAAGTTAAAATTAGACGCGATAAAATGTTTCATTACATTTAACATATTTACGATCATTAAAATGCTGTAACTAAAATGATCATGAAGTCCTATTTATCGTAGTCTAATACGAAGAACGCTGCTAAATCGCTAAATCGCTCTATATCATTATACTTAATTTCTGAGTGAGTAAAATACCAGGTCGGTTGTCACCAGCGGCAACGACAAGTAAGTTAGAACCACACTGCATTTGTTTTAGTTAGGTGCTTTAGTAACGCTATGTGCATACATTTACAATTTATACTCGTACAGTATTGCAAACGTAAGCTATTATTTCTAATATTTGTATGTGCTTGTGTTTTTCTAAAATTATCTGTTGACATGGACTATATTTGTTCTGATAAGGGTCCTACGTGTTGGAAAATAAAATTAAATATAACAACACATTTGATAATGGATTAACAAAATCTCCCTTGATAAAATTGGCTATGAGAACATTAGAATTAAACCATTTCCAAAGAATATTTGTTATTGCTTAATTATGCATCTTTCTTTGTATTATTTAAAATGATTGATCGGTTCCAGCTGGGTTTTGGACCCAGATTCCGCAGCGTAAAGTCGGGTACTGTAACCACTAGGGTACTCGTCCACGCAGTCGTCGTGAAGCGAAAACGTTGTAACCTTTTTTAAGCATACTGCGCGCACGGAAGAGTGTGAGATGTGACATAGCTTATGTTTGTATGAAGAAGCAAGGAATCTAAAATTTATATTATAATATGTGTTACAAAGACATTAAATTGAATAAAATAAAACTTTAATTATTTATGTTCATACTGACAATGTCAATCACATAATGTTCTGTCGTTTTTTTATGTTCATGCTGCCAATATAAAATAGTATATGGTCAATCTCTGTGCAACCGCAGAGTTGAGATTGTCGCTATAGAATTTAAAAATGTTGCCAATTAATAATTGAGCAAACCTCAGTTAAATTCATAATCAAACATTTTATGAATTACGGTGGAATTTCGACCACAGAGCGACCACTAGTTTATATTATTGCGTAATAAAAAATCAGTAATGCAACATAAATTAACCACAGACATTTCTAGTTTATTATAATAAATATATTTTGAACATGGAAATGTAGGGTCCAGTATACCAAGCTGTAATAGAAAATTGGATAACAAAATAAAAGATGTAACGCCGCGGGCAGTAGCTAGTCCATTAAAGCGAGCAGGTCGAACCCCCCTCGCCGCTGCCGTGTCAAACGCAAGCACATTAGAGCCAGACGATCTGTTCAATCGTATGTGAAATTATTTGGAAGAACACGTGTTTGCTTGTTTTTTATGGTATTAATTCTATTTCACCCTGACCCGTGCTTTATGGTCCATGTTTTTACAAACTATTTTGATTAAAATATTTCTTTTCATCATCATTTCAGTCTATCACTAGTCCACTGCTGAACATAGGCCTCCCCCATAGATTGCCACAAAAGTTGTGTAGTTCTCATTTTGGAGGGATTTTGCAGCAGTTGCCACGCTTCGCAGGCGCGTTGGCCACCGCAGTTTATTTAATCAGATGTTCCAGGAAGACGCCGCTGCTTATCTTCTGGTTTTTATTTTCCCCTCTGACGACTTTTACGTCACCCATGGATGAAATACGCCGTTATGTTTTCATTTGTCTAAAGCCATAGACTTTCATACTCCATTAGATACTACAATAAGTATAAGTGAACTAGCTGTGCCTCGCGGTTTCATCCGCGTAAAATAAGCCGACCACAAAATCTCTACTACGGTACCTCTAATGGTGCAAGCTCTCTGACCTCAGCATTCATACTTCGGCTTTATTTCTCGGTATAAACGGTTCTTTATAGCCTTAAGTTTCTTTAATAAACGGGCTTTCTAATGCAAAATAATTTTCCAAACCTGTTTAGTATTTCCTGAGATTAGCGCGCTCAAACATACAAACTCTCCAATACTAGTAAGATAAGATATAGAATCCCATAACATTCATCTAACGCAACTACAGGTCCAGACAAACTAAGTTTTACGAGTTTTAAGTGTTGATTAGCTTAAGCATCATCTTTGTTAGCGCAATGGCCGTAGTAGCGCATAGTGGCCCGGCGCCTTCAATTTTATATTACGCGGGTGACCTGTTTGATTCCGGGGCCCCTAAAATTGTTCTGAAATTTGAAATGTTGATTTACCAAGTGATCGAAATCCAATCGAAGGAAAATATCGTCAGAAAATCTGCACGAATGAGGAATAAAAATATTTTTACGGCATGCGAAGTTTGCCAATTCGAACAAAAGCGTGGCGGACTCCTCCCTCTAAAATTCACTAAAAAGTAGCCCAGTGCTCGGCAGCGGGACATTTTTAGGCTGTTACTGCCATGATCGCCAGCTTCCAAATATAGCACTGTAGGACATAGGCTATTTCTGTAAGCATTAGTCGAAAGTATCAAATCAGATATAAAAACTTGTTATCCAGATAGATCTATCATATAGCTTCTAGCTTTCTAGATGGACGCACGTCGCTACCTGACACGTAGGTACTTTTGATGCAATCAGCGTGGACTATAATTTAAGATATTGGCCGACTCGTCCGGCGCGGTAGCTCGATTAAAAATTGGATAAAATTGGTTATTGGCCGAAGCAAATTGTTCGCATCGCGTTCTACGTCTAGATGGTGGTTAGCTGTGGGAAAGGTTTTAGATTTCTAGATTATTATGTGTAGAAAAATGTAAAAAAGGGTTCGTCTTTCTAATTTCATTGATAAGATCTGGTATGTGGAAAAGTGAAGATTTTCTGTTAGGTAAAAATGAATATAATGAGATGGGAATGTCTTTGTCTTATTCGAATCGCCTCAACCCCATTTCTAAGTATAGACATTTTTCGAGCTCTGAAAAAATTACTGGATTTATTTTATTACTGTTAACTGTATGTTTACGTTTATGTAACGAAACTAAATGTTTATAATAATAGCTTTGACTTAATATTTTATGTATAAGGATATCTTAATGGAACTGAATATTAATTATAGTTTCACAGTACGCAGGCATCCAGGGTTTGATACCCTGTGCCGGTACCACTAAAATTGTTAATTGCAATTTTAAGTGCTGATTTACCGTGTACTCGGCGGTGAAGAAAAACATCGTGAGGAAATCTGCAATGCCTGCGAAATAAAAATTCTTTCGAGGACATGTGAAGTCCGCTAACACGCATTCTGCGTCCCTTAAAAGTCACAGTAAGCCGTAGTATCTCAAGGGCTGGGTGCTCGCCTTAAATTTCATAGTAAGCGAGTGACCTGAGTTCGATCCCAAGTGCCGGCACATCTAACGTTGTTTTGAAATTTTAAGTGCTGATTGACATGTGCTCAGCGTTAATGGAAAACATCGAGAGTGCATCTCTGAAAAATAAAAATATTTCGAGGACATCTCGCCAACCCGCATTGGAGCAGCGTGGCGTTTTAAGCATTTAATTTTACTTTGAAAGCCATTTTCCAGATATTTTCATTAGTCTTTTACTACATTTACAGGCAGTCGCGGCAATTTATACGATAATTTGGTACAGTCCGTAAAAACACGCCGTTTTCGCGCGTACTTCGTTTTTTTTAATTTGATACTATTATTACGGTTTTATGTAACATTGTGTTTAGGTATATTAGATACGTTAACTGTCTGCAACATTGTGCTATTTTGAAATCAGTAACAAAAACGTAAGAAGAAACTTCTCGAATAGTTTGGCATAATTTCTTCAGACATTGTTGTTAGTCACGGAGAGAGTATTTTTATTTATGAATCTCTCTCTTTATTTATATCTTTTAATTAACAATTAACGAATCCAAAGACAGACTTAAGAGTTATTTAAAGTTGATGGCATAAAACATTACTTCGTTTTTGAAATCGTAACGATTTCTTATGAATTAAAAGGCAACTGAGTCTAACTAAGAACTTCTTTTGTTAAAGAGAAACATCGTCCTTTATCAAATTTTCTGTCTGTGACTGTTTTCGACACGTTGTTGAATATAATTCTTTGTTTATTTTGTTTAGAGACCTTGGTTTAGTTTGTCTTTGGTACATGTCGCCAGTACATCAAGCTTTGACTGATTATGTGATAGAAACTCTAGATATTTGCAACAAAGTTAAATTGACGTTATGATATATATATAGAACACGGCGAAATCAATTAAACAAAAAATAATTATATAATATTGTACCATGTACAAGCCCAGACCCCTTTGTATAATAATATTATACTACGGGGTCTGGGCTTGTACATGGTATATTTTTTTTTATTGTATAAAGTGACGAAACGAGCAAAACGTTCATCTGATGGTAAGTGCAACGTACGCCCACAACAAATACTGTGTCACCCAGAATATTTCTGAATGACACCACACTGCGCCCGTCACCCTGAGACAGTGAGATCAGTTCTTAAGTCTCGAATGCCCAGTGATTACGCTAGCTCACAGTGCACTTCAAACCGAAACATAGTAATGCTTGCACACTACTGCTTCTCGGCAGAATAACTGGCCCTGGGTTTGTACCAACCTAGACGGATTCCTGCTTAGCAATCCTACCACCATTTTAATTTATAAAAATATATAAATTAGAACAAGTATGATAATTGGTATAATCATAAAATAAAGCAATAAAATCACTGTTCCGAACTCTTCGCTCAACTTAGCGTATAACGCGTGTAATTTGGTACTATATCACGTGCGCGATTATCCACACAAGTGTACAGGAGACACTGGATGCGGCGCAAAAACATATAATTATCATTTCATAATTAACAAGTGTGTAATGTTCGCGTGTCTGCTTTTAATATGAAACATCTTGTATGATTTATGGTTTAGAGACACGGGCTCTTGCTGCCAAATTAAAGTTACTTGTCTATAATTATACATAAAGCAATTAAGTAATTGCATGACTTGAATTTTTGATGAGGTATTTGCATGCTGTCATATATGGCATATATGTCTTGTCATATATGGCATATATGTCTTGTCATATATGGCTTAATGCTACAGAACTTAATATGAACACCACTACACCACATGTAATATTTACAGCCAATAAAATATTTGAAATAGTATTCGAATTTGACAATATCTAAGCAAAGTTTTTGAACCACGTGACCACTTATCTACAGATTTGACGAGTTATATTTTTGCATATTTTGAGTCACGTTAGAAATTTAATTTCTATACATTTTGAGAGTGTTCCATAACTTGTGTGATGGCGGAAGCGTTGTGGTGTCATCGCAAGAAAATCCATACATCATTGAACTCCTTCTGTGGGTGTGGAAAGAGTCGGCTAAAAATAAACCACCAACCTTCATCATAAACATTCATCATTATCATTCACTAGATCGAATCCTTCGCTTCCACTGTATCACTTACTCAGTGTCTAATACCGTAACCGGCTCTATTTGTGGCTTTTGCACGGATTTTTATGCGCAAGGTGTTATATTCTTGTGTCTATAATATTATACTGCCCTCCAACTAAAAATGATTGGTTCCGTGTTGTCTTATGATTTTCGTGCTGTAGTTGAAATATTAAAGTTTTTTGAATGGCAGTCGATTATATTTGTTATAGGAAGTTATTCTCTACCAATACTGACTCGTTGACTCGACCAAACGATCCCTGTTACTGACAATTATTTATACAATATCATATTGACGAAGTAAGACCATGCCACCAGTGTTTATAATTTGTAAACAAAATAAATAATCTATATGTGTAGGCTTCATTATGACCTTGATTAAAAAGACCGAATAGAGATAGGAGAATGGATTAGTCTGTTGTCCTTTTTTAGGTAAAATCAGAAATATGCTTAATAATTTCGTTATTATTTAATTCGATACAAATGTTGTTGCCGTTTAACAAATTTACAAGCAATTTTATCTTTTCGATAATAAATATTTTATATCGTAACATTTGATCTATTCTAAAGGATATATGTATGCCAATTTTATTTATTTCGATTACTAGTGGTGGTAAGCAACGAAAGGTGTAAAACTATTAAACCTATGAAAAAAAAAGTAAAGTTTGACCGCAATTTTCGTTGTATCGGGATACATGTTACGCCCACAACGCTTCCTGCGAACAACTTCCGGTTGACGATAATCATTTAAATTGCTCATATTATGTTATTATATGGTAGGTTTACGTTGTATTTGAGGTTAAGTGGATATATTCCCTTTTTCGTCTTCTGGCCGCGGATTCTATTTTCTTAAGGACCGAATATTTATTTGGACTTCAGATAGTGCTCCGATGTCCGTTCAGGTCTGTGTGTCTGTAAAATGCACAGGAGAAATTTTTGATTTATATACAGCATCATTTTCAAGAAAATATTAGTGGTTGGTATTTTTTCCTTTACGTGCTGTATCTAAGAAGAATTAAAATATCTTGACTATCCAGATACATATTATACAGAGAATAACGATTATTAAGTAATAATAATTGAGCCGTGGTAGCTCAGGGGCTAGGCGCTCGCTTTAAATTTCATAGTACGCGAGTGACCTGGGTTCGATTCCCGGTGCCGGCACCACTAAAATTGTTAATTGCAATTTTAAGTGCTGATTTACCACCCGCTCGGCGGTGAAGGAAAACATCGTGAGGAAACCTGCATGTCTGAGGAATAAAAAATATTTCGAAGACATGTGAAGTCCGCCAACCCGCATTGGAGCAGCGTGGCGGATTCTTCCTAGCTCCAAAACCCTCTCAGAAATGAGAGGAGGCCTGTGCTCAGTAGTGGGACATTTATAGGCTGAAACTTTAAGTAATAATAAAAATCTTCTTATCTTCTTTGCTCTCAACTCTCTCAAAGTATGCACTCATAATTTACTATTTTTATTTTATAATAATAATGATACGATGAAGTCTGTAAAAGAAGAATATAAAAATAATGTATTGTACTTAAGAAGACGATTCGAAGTGAAGACTTTCAAGTGTAGGGTGATTGAAATGTGCCAATAGAAGGACTACAAAGACACAACTAAAATCTCATATTTATTTTTTGTTTTCGTCGTCAGTTATTTTTGTCCTTATATATAATTTTGAATATGGTATGCCTATCATACAACCTGCATGGTCAGGCTTGATCGGGTTTTTTTGTTTCAAAACGTCGATTATTCGCTCTGTAATAGCGTTGTTTTTTTTAAACGGTTAATCATATGGTCGTTCTATGAATTGCGGTTATCCATAGACAATTATAAATTAAGTTTTATTACAATTTTGTCTGATGATCTGATTGTTTCTTAAAACTATAGCCGCATCACTTTTTTGATAATGATGATGATGTTCTCCTAGCCGATTTCGACCACGGCGACAACTTCCGACTTCTTTCGAGAGCCATCAACTGCGCAGGAGAAATTTTAGTGCCACAAGTGTACGCACAAACACAGAGGCACTCACTCGTCCCAACGTACACGCGTCCGATGTAACGCTGATGCGATAAGATCGGAGGTAGGCTAGGATGCAGTGTTAGAAACACGGGGACAATCACAACATAACTAGACCCGAAAACCAACAATTTATGTTTTAGCACTAATGTTGGCTCCGGCTGGGATTCGAACCCAGGACCCGCGGCTTAGAAGTCAGGTACTCTGACCACTAGGTAATAAATGACATAACGGGTTTTTAGTAACTTTACTAGTAGTAAATAATTTTTATTAAGATTTTCTCTTCGGTGCTGCGGGTCGCGGTCGCGGGGCACTGATATAAGTACATAAGTATTAAATGTAGACCATACAGCCATACACTTAATATTGGTTCCAGGTGTGGTTTTTTGTCTATGTGCGATATTATGTCTGTATCGGGGAGGTGCTACGACATAGGATAAATTCCTAGTCATCATCATCATTATCATCATTTCAGCCTATCACTAGTCCACTGCTGAACATAGGCCTCCCCCATAGATTGCAAAAAAAGTTCAAGTCATTTTGGGGGATATTTCACGCTTGGCAGGCGGTTTGGCAGTTTCTTTATTCATATGTTCCAGGAAGACGCTGCTGCCCATATTCTGGTTTTAGCTTTCCCTCTGTCGACTTTTTCGAAACCCACGGGATGAGATGGAGTGGTAGTAAATTAAGTAGATACCATATCAAAGTAAGGTATGTCTTCACTGGCCAATAGACATATTTCCATGAAGATGAACGAGCGTTGTCCCTTGTCTATGATAGAATACTTCGTGGCTTATAAACGAGTCTACAGTTCTCTTCACTTACCAAACGAAACTGATTCTGTTACTCTACTTATTGTATTGTGGGTGGGTGTTCCCCGACTCATGAGCAAGAAAGAAGAAAGAAAAAGAATATTGACACAGCACTGATAGACAACAGAAGTAAGTAAAAGATTGTTCTTGGGGTCAATAATAGACACGACTGAAAAACAGTGCTGTGGGGTGCCACATATTATCATTGAGGCGAGATCCTCTTTGACTTCGCACTAAAAATAAATTTTATGCTATTTTTTGTTGTTTCTTAAGGTTGTTTGTTAATGTTGTGTATTAGTGCTGTGTTTCTTTCTTTCTTAATGGCCCATTCAGAGCAAAAGTTTTTCGGCCATAAACTCACTGCCAGTATACTTTTCTACACATGTCGGTTATTTTAACTGCGCTAAATAGAAGATGACATAAAAAATATTGGCGAATAAAAGAAACTAGACGCCGTAAAGCTCCGTACACCACAATATGCTTGTAATACAGCTAACAAACTATACTATACTATGTGGCCACCACGGTGACAACTTACGGATACTGTCGGAAGTTATCAACTGCGCAGGAGATATTATAGTGCTACAATTGTACCCGCAAATTCAAAGGCAATCACTCGTCCTAACCTACCTGCGCTCGATGTAACGATCTCGCGATCGGAAAGATCAGTGGTGGGCTAGCAGGATGCAGCGACTGAGAGTTAGAGGCAATCACGACACAGACAAATTCCAAAACCAATAATTTGTGTTATTGAAAAAATAATGATTCCGGATCGGTTTTGAAGAAACTTTGCACCAGTAGTCAACCAGAACTTTGTACCACTAGGGCACACTGGAGTATTTTTTTTTATTTGATAAAGTAACGAGACGAGCGAAACGTTCACCTGAAGGTAAGTGCAACGTCTGCCCATAACAGATACTGTGTTACTCAGAATATTTCTGTGTAGCACCACACTGCGTCCGTCACCTTGAGACATTAGTTCTTAAGTCTCATATGCCCAGTAATTACGGCTAGCTCTCAGTGCCATTCAGACCGAAACACAGTAATGTTTGCACACTACTGCTTCACGGCAGAATAACTGGCCCTGCGGTGGTATCTATCTAGACGGATTCCTGCATAGGAATCCTACCACAACAAAATCACCACAATATCACACTGGCGTATGATATTAACAAGGAAAAGGGTAGGCTACCTACCAGATCGGATGTTCTTCTGTGTGGAGGACGTCTCCTCCTACTATTAATATTTAGATGTTGTACATATAGTTCGCATCTCAGAAACTTTCATAGCGCGATTATGGAATGTATGAGATATTTCTTGAGCTTCTCATATGGCGACATAGATGTCACTACGCACACGATATTCGCAAACCTATAATATATCTTGAGCAGTATTTTCACAATCTTGTTCGCTTTCATAGGTTTTAGCAATTGACAGTATGGAGTGTGGTAAAAAATATTTTGGAGAGTTAGGGAATAAGCAATAAGGGGTTTACTGTACCCTATTGTTATTTAAGTAACTACTATTCTTGCGGAATATTCTTGGCTGATGTATACATTTTCATTGATGTTTCATTAAACATAAAATTGTAGTTTGTCTGATCGTATAGAGGTTGTTTAGCACAATTCAGGTCCGCTGTGTAAAACAATTGTTGATTCAAGTATTTTTTATATAAAAAAACGGTCCCACAGTGAGATTTTTCCGGTGTCGTGGGTGCGTTATACAGACATAAATTCCACATGCACAAAACACCCAGACCCGGAACAAACTATATGTAGGCCATACAAATATTTGTCCCGTGCGGGAATCGAATCCGCGACCCGCGTCTCAGGAGCCAAGGGCTTTTACGGTTTTTACGTAAGATAACTTAGATAACGTAATAAATCATAAATTTTCAAAACATTATACTTAACTGTAGGAGTAACATTGGAGTCAAATTGAGTGCAATTTTACCTTAAATACAATTTAAACTTCGTTCTGCGAATGCTGACGACATATGCGCGCGACAGAATAACGCAGCGGGAGTCAACGGACAACCCTAACGGAGGGCAGAGGCGACCCGCCGTGCTTAAATTTTGTCAAATAGTTGCGAAATTTAAAGCGCTCTTCAGATCACTTGATGTTTAAATACATGGAACATGTTAACCCTTGTAACGTCTACGTCGATGGATGATTTGATGAGATTTTTTTTTTCAATCGTTAATTATTTTTGCGCACTATATGAAGACGAAAATTTATATTTTACTAGCTGATGCCCGCGACTTCATCCGCCTGAATATGGGTTTCTTAAATATCACGTGGAAACTATTTTATTTTCAAGGATAAACAGTTTCCCCCATAATGCAAACTATATCTGTGCCAAATTTCGTCAATATCGGTTCAGCAGGTGAACCGTGAAAAGGTGAATAAACAGACAGAGGGACAGACAGAGTCACTTTCGCATTTATAATATTAGTATAGATATGCATTATATATTGTATATTGGCTTAAAAGTTTAAAAGGATTTTCAATGTATTGTGGTATAAATTCACTGGTGTGAAAACTGTTACGTTGTTTTTTTATTGACTTCGCATTATATAACTGATGATGATGATGATGAATGGCATCATTATCATCCGATAGCGCAGCACTATTGGTTAACGCACGGGTAACTTTGCGGTTGTGAAAAGTTTTTACCTGAATACTGTACACATAGTGTACATCAACAGCTAATATCTGCGTTGGATGAACCAAGCAAATTGGTCGACCACGCCAACCACAACATTTATTGTACACCGCAGATTATTTCATAGTAGCTAGCACACATCTATAGATCCTCGCTTACGATATACACACAGTTTTTTTTTATTGAATGAAGTGACGTAACGAGCAAATCCTTTACCTGAAATAAGTGCAACTGCTTATAACAAATGCTGCGTCACCGAGAACGTTTCTGTGTGACACCACACTGCGGCCGTCACCCTGAGACATCAGTTCTTAAGTCTTAGATTGCGCTAGCTCTCAGCGCCCTTTAGACCGAACACGGTAATGATTTCATACTACTGTTTCACGGCAGAATAACCGACCCTGGGGTGGTGCTTACTTAGCGGGTTCCAGCATACTGCCACCAGTGTAAGTGCTGAGATATCTTTGACCATTTTTATGTTATTTTCTACTGCTTTATGGTACTGATGTAACAGCCTATAGATACACTGCGGACTGCGGATCACATGCCTCCTTTCATTTTAGGAGGTTGGTAGGTTCTTGGAGCCGGGTATGGTTTTTCAGACACATGTTGCGTGTCGGGCCTTCCGGATCTTTTCCTTCACCCACTCGTGATAAATTGGCATTTAAAATTGCAATTAATAATTTTAGGGCAGCCGACATACATACATACATAAGATCACGACTGTATCCCATAAGGGGTAGTCAGAGACTGTGCACTCACTGCAAAAACAGATGACTGCCACAATCCACGTTTCACCAAAATAATATAATGCACTTGGTGTGATAAGTGGTGAGCCCATCGCCACCATGCGCTGTTGGGTGCACAGTGCAGTTTAATTCCTTTACTCGCCTTTTACGAGATCCAATGGATGTGATGGAGTGGTAGTATTCTTTTAACGAGCCGTCACCGGAGATAAAACCGAGAATACTCGCGTGCAATCGCAGGATAAGGATAACAAACCCAGACGCAGTTTTTTTTATTAAATGATGTGACGAGATTAGCAAACTGTTCTGCTATCTCAAATGTAAAGTGCAATGTCTGCCCCTAAAAATAATGTCTCACTGAGAACATTTCTGTGTGGCCCTTCACTGCGCTCGTCATCCTGAGGCCTCAAGTTTCTAAGTCAGTAATTACACTAGCTGGTTTTGCACAGACCGAAACACAGTTGTTTGCACACTACTGCTTGATAGTAGAATAACTGTCATGTATAGTTTTTTTTTGTATAAAGTGACGAAACGAGCAAAACGTTCACCTGATGGTAAGTGCAACGTCCGGCACAACAAATGCTGTTTCCCCCTGAATTTTTCTGTGTGACACCACACTGCGCACGTCACCCTGAGACATCGGTTATACACATAGTTTTTTTTTATTGAATGAAGTGACGTAACGAGCAAATCCTTTACCTGAAATAAGTGCAACTGCTTATAACAAATGCTGCGTCACCGAGAACGTTTCTGTGTGACATCACACTGCGGCCGTCATCCTGAGACATCAGTTCTTAAGTCTTTCATGGCCAGTGATTGCGCTAGCTCTCAGCGCCCTTTAGACCGAAACAGTAATGCTTGCACACTACTGCTTCACGGCAGAATAACTGGCCCTGGGGTGGTACCTACCTAGACGGATTCCTGCATAGGAATCCTACCACCATCAAAATTTAATGGTAAGTGGTATGTGATCCAGAAGCACATACCATTCCACCTTTATGTAGAGACGAAGATGCAATGTCACTCATCAGGACTTTGATAAAATATTTCGTTGTCAGTACTTGGATCTTCGATTGTCGTCACTCACCATGTATCTAGAACGCAGGGTAGTTGTTCATCGTGATTATCATAATGATCATAAGTAACGATTACTTGTCTCTAATGGAATAGCAATAATGGAGAGGCAAGTCGTTCATCTGATGGTCAGTGTTAGCGCCTATTTTGCATTGGAAAATTCTGTGTACGCTCCTATGAGACATCGGTTCTAAAGGTTTTATGACACTATGTTACACCGAAGCTGGGCACTAAAGCTAGTGTAACACTGAAAACAGTTTATATTTGCAGACTAAGCGGTATTGCGGTAGTACCCACTTAGACGGTATTCATACATTTATATGAAAAATTCATTAACATTGATTATTTCTTTTGGCATTGCGTAACGTAAAGATATTGGATTTACCAGCCTTCTTAGGGAAACCTAAAAGAGTTCTTGTACAGGTATCCTACCACCAGTTAAAGTTACAGTCATGACCTTTTGACAAAAACACCATGGAGTACTTCACGTGGATCTTCTCTACTAAGAAAGGGACTCGCTCCCAAAATATAATTATAACTATGCTATTATATTAAACTTATGCAGTGCTTATTTCATATGCACAGCGAGAAGTCCTTTTTATCACTATATATGATTAAGTTGTATGGTTGTATTCGATCAGACTATATACAATGTGTGAAGTTAGGTTGTTCGAGTTACCGCAGCAGCGGGCGAGGT
Organism: Luehdorfia chinensis; assembly: GCA_019845155.1. Lineage (NCBI taxonomy): Eukaryota > Metazoa > Arthropoda > Insecta > Lepidoptera > Papilionidae > Luehdorfia > Luehdorfia chinensis. The sequence goes on along the minus strand of JAHVAK010000025.1, from coordinate 5,834,078 downwards.
GGGACGGGTGCTCACTCAACCCTGAAATGAGTTCGCGGTGAGGTGTGTGCCGACTGTAAGCGGTTTGCGTCTTTTGCTAACAAAATATTTCAGATTTACATATTTTTGTATTTGGTTTGTTGGAAATAACAACCGTCAGAGTTGCGGAAGACAATAAAAAAAAATTAAGGAGACATTTGGGAAGCAATATTAAAACTAAGGCTGCTAAATAATATATTGCATAAAATAAGGTTTTATTAGTGATAGCAGGACTAAATATTCCGGCTGTAACTGTATTTTTTGCAAGCTTATGTAATATGCAGAAAATATGTACGTTATTTATTTTGATGATTTAAAACTTATAGAATTGTTCTCCAATCACAGTCTAAGTGTGATGTTAACGTGGTAAGAAAATTCATGAATAGTCATAATATAGAGTAGGTTCCCTTGGTAACAAAAGTCAAAAAAGAAAATGTCAAGAAAATCCCGTAGCCTTCGACGGATAAATTCTAATTATTTGAGCAAGGCATATGTCCGTAACTGTTTACGAACTAATGTATGTTATGTATATAAAAGTGTAACTTTTACATAAACACAGTCACGCCTTTTTCCCATATAGAAACAGAGACCATACCTGTAGCCCGCTTTTCACCCCCGCGGGAAACGAGACGTGACGGGTGGGTGGGTACGTCGCCGCCGTTTTGGTACGAGTCAGAAAAGTTCTTACTCCCTATTGCGTTCTCAAAATGATAGCTACAAATTTTTGTGGCATTCTAAGGGGTAGGCCTATGTTCAGCTGTGGACTAGTGATAGGCTGAAATGATTGCATGTCAGTGGCTGTCCGTAAAATACAGTAGTCGCCTCTTATGACTCCTCGATAGGAAAGATGTAGGTGCTATTCTACTCTGCCGGAAACCTATCTTTTGCGAATTTCATTTCGAACACAGAGCCCAATAAAGTGAGTACGCTTCTCGTATGCTTTTAGAACGATAATGGTGATGATCAATCTTTGTATATATTTATTGAAAGGAGATTTTTTAACTTTTTGATTATACCACGTTGCAAAATACGAACCGCGGTCCGGCGGCTGGAAATATGCTATCCCAGCCGAAATCCCAGCCGAAGTCAACATTTGCGCAAAAACACAAATGTTTCGTTTTTTTTTATTGGTTAATGTGACGAAACGACCAAAACGTTCACGTAATGGTAAGTGCAACGTCTGGCTATAACAAATGTTGTGTCACCTATAACATTTCTGTGACACCACACTGCGTCCGTCACCCTGTGACATCAGTTCTTAAGTCTCATATGCCAAGTGAATACGCTAGCTCTCAGTGCGCTTCAGACTGAAACACAGTAATGTTTGCACACTACTGCTTCACGGCAGAATAACTGGCCCTCGGGTGGTACCTACCTAGACGGATTCCTGCATAGGAATCCTACCACCATTTCGGGTCTGGTTATGTTGGGCATGTGAAATTCTAGTGTCTCGTCAATCAAACATCGTATTACAAAGTACAAGAAGTGACATAAAATTCTGAATCTTAAATATATCTGTGATTTAATGGTGTCTTTATTTATTATATTATTCTTTATAACTCGCTGACAGTGTAACCTACTGTAACAGGGCCGATGTGACCGCTCGGGGCTCAAACAGCCCTGTTTAAATTAGGATAGGCTTTGACGAGTCTTTGGAGGGCGTTCTATATACGCGCACATCTTCATAAGGTAAGTAAATAGATTGAGGTTTAAATACGCTTTCAGAAGAAATACAGTATTCAATGAAGCATTTATTTGTTGAAGGATATTTTTAATGAGATATGCTTATCGTGTGTTGGCGGCTTCAAAAAAATTACCATCGCTGTAGATTACCTGTATCATCCAAAATAATGTCATGGATAGACTTAAGGGAAGGGCATGGATAATGTCAGACTGAAATCACACAGACTGGTGACAAGCAGTAGCGAAGACGAAGTGCTTGAACCTAACTTCAATACCGCGGATCCTGGTTTCCAATTGCCAACATTTGTTTGAAACACAAATCATTGGTTTTCGGGTCTGGTTAGATGGTGCACTGTGAAATTTATATCTGCAAATCTCACTCACAATACAGGAGAAATCCTAGTCAGAGGAGAATCCTTTCATAAAAAAAGAAAAGATCGCCTATCTGACTAGCAAGCATTGTGATTACAGGAAATCCTAACGTCTTGGCAGAAGCAGATTGAGTAACAGTTCTTTAGTAACTTCTGCCTACCCCTTATATGGGAAAAAGGCGTGACTATGTGCAGGTACGTAACAGTTATTTAAATGGTAAGTGGTTTCACCGGCGTAAAAAAAGGCGACCACATGACGGCCACGGCGGACATGCGGCGTACGGCATGGTTCCTCGTTGACCTGAGCATTCATAGTTCGGCCCCTCTCGATAATGTTCGGCACTCACCGTGCACCGTTTTTAAGGCTTTATCATAATGTTTTTATCCTAGAATCTTGCTCAGTAAACCAGCTACCTATTGCAAATATTTCTTTTTCAAATCGGTTTAGTATTTCTTGAGATTAGCGCGTACAAACATACAAACGGGCCTGTTTTATTACAGTAGTAAGACTCTAGACTTGTATTTTTGATACTACATAATCCGATAATATCGTTTAAGTGTTACACTGCAATCGGGAAGTTGCGACGAGTAAGTACCTCTGTGTGTAGTAAATCTTCTGGTTGTTAACCGGAAGATTTTGCCATGATCGAATCGTCTCGGAGGGCATTTTAAATGATCACATCATCTTTAGAGATGCGAAGGTAGTTATAATACGTCCATAAAGACGGCTCTGAAAGTATTGTGTGCATCCTTTCCTCCGTAGGTAGGTACGCTGACCGCTGCGCTACGCTTTACAGGTGGTAGGATTCCTATGCAGGAATCCATCTAGGTCCGCACCGCAGATTATCTACCACTGCAGGGCCTGTTATTCTTCCATGAAGCAGTAGTATACAAACGTTACTGTGCTTTGGTCTGATGGTCACTGAGAGCTAGTTTAATTACTGCATATGAGACGGACGCCGGTTTCGGATTCACACAAATAATCTGGGTGATACAGCATTTGTTATGGGCAGACGTTATACTTACTAACATGAAAACTTTTAGCTCGTTTCATAGCTATGTCATGTAAACAAAAACAAAATGTTTGCGTGCAATAATAAATAAAAATAAATTATAGGCATAGCTTATTGCTCGTTCTGTTCCAGATGTGGTCGATTCCGTTCACTAGTGGTCAAGTCATATCGGTCTTACTTTCTAATTCCTAGCTAACAATTTATAAAATTGGAGCGTGCAAAAACTCAGTACCATGGCCACCTGAGTTTAGAACGTCTAGCCACTTGATCGTAATTCGTTAAGTTTAGGTGTAAGTCCTACATTAAGCAACATTGTAGTTTTAATTTGCAATTGTAGTGGAGTTAAATGAATGCGACTTTGACATAAAATGAAGATTTTTTTATGGAAGTAAATTCAGTTCTTTTCATAAACATTAATCATTCTAAAATTTTGTTTTTGCTTATTTCTCACACCAACCTGGGGAACAGTGGCTGAAAACCAGCGCTGCTAGGCTTAAGATATCTTTTAGAAATGTAAGCTGGCATAGACACATCCTCTTCTAATCGTGTTAGTTTTTTAAAATATAATTTTGGAATATTTCATTTTTATATCTCAATAAGTCCATTTCTATTTATTTATTTATCTCAGCTGACAGATTACATATTAATATTATTTTTAAGGGAACCTAGTAAAAAAGGGAGAAAATTTAAAAATAACGAGTTCAGTTTATAAATAACTAATCTTTACATATATATATATATATTCTTCTGAGCGTGTGTATCACTGAACTCCTACTAAACGTCTGGAGTCGATGTTGATGAATTTTTTTTTTGTTTGTGTATGTGTGGTTCCATAGATGGTTTAGATGCAGAATTGGACCCGGTAGGTGGCGCTGCTATAGAGTTCTAGGAAAATGACAAAAGTCACTCAGTATATAGTTTAATCGATAATTCGAATATTGAAAAATTGTTTGCTGAATCTATTAACAGCAGGCAAGCCAACGTTCGGGCAGGACATCTGTCGGGTCCGTTAGTAAGATTATAAATAACGTGAGGACTACAGAATTGAAGTAAATCCAAAAGGATTTTGTTTTTAAAGTTTTTAAGATAAATCCGCTCGAGCAGAGAGACTAGATAGACAGACAGACTTTATACTGTAAATTTTGGCAAGTAAGTCAATATTTAAGAGGGAAAATATTTGTACATTAAAAATTCCAAAATCACCGACAGCCATCTTTATTTTATTTAGTACGTGCGTGGTGATGTTTGAGGTATCCGGTTAAAATATGTGTTCGCAGATATTAAAACAAAGGACGTGTTGTAGTTAACATCTTTGCATTTGTAGTTCAATTCTGACGAAGGCGTGGCCTAGTGGTAAGAGTACCTGAACTTCTAGGCCGCGGGTCCTGGGTTCGAATCCCAGCCGGAGCCAACATTTGTGCTAAAACATAAATTGTTGGTTTTCGGGTCTGGTCGTGTTGTGATTGTCCCCGTGTTTCTCTGACACTGCATCCTAGCATACCTCCGATCTTATCGCATCAGCGTTACATCGGGCGCGGGTAGGTTGTGACGAGTGAGTGCCTCTGTGTTTTCGCGTACACTTGTGGCACTATAATATCTCCTGCGCAGTTGATAGCTCTCGGCAGTAGTCGGCAGTTGTCGCCGTGGTCGAAATCGGCTAGGAGAACATCACATCATGTAGTTCAATATGCGCAATAGATTAGACAAGAAGGGTTCGCTATAGCAAGTTTAGTCCTTTAGTATTAGCATCAGTTAGTTTTTGGTCAACAAGAAATTAGGCACCGCGTAATCATTGTCCGACATCCTCGAGGCGCGTGTACAAAAAATGACTACCACTATAAAGCGGGACTATTTTATCGGTTTTTATCGGTTGCCGATTATTTTAATCGGCCCGGCCCGGGTGTCCGTCTGTCGGTAATAGTCGTAATCGGCCGCTAATCGGTGGACAATTTACCGAAATTGTCGATCCATGTCGGCGGCCGAGTCGATGATAGGTCGATACATTAGTGTTGTGATTGACAATATCGAAAATATTAATATTGTAAATATATGATATATTAATTTTATCGCAATTCGCGTTTTATTTACTTCAGCTATGTGACCAGTATTTTTTTGGACTTTAATACAACCACCACCACATTATTGGGATTAATAATTTTTTTCACGTCACGTCACGTAACAACACGTCCTCAAACTTTAAAAGTACGTATTTTTTTATAAATACTCATTTTACAATGATCTCTACCCTTAATGAAAAGGCAGCAGGGTTTTCCACAGGAGTTTTTTTTGCTTCATGTACTCGTACTGCATACCTAGTACATTGATATTGTAATATAATTTTTACGTCTACATGATACCAATCATCCTCAACATCTGTTTGAAATAGAGTTATCGATTGCATCTCAACCGCATTATTTGTAACGAAATTATATGAAAAAAGTGATGTAAAATTGGCAGCGAACCGCCATCTAACCCCCGTATTGATCACAATAATCGATCGTGTGCCGCGTAATTGCGCGGGATCGGACCGGCAACCATTATGTCATTATGGCCGATCGACCGAGACAATAGAATAAACTTTCAAATAAAAACCAACCCAGTTCCCTTAAAACAAAACATAAATGTTATTGCATTTATGGAGCGAGTTTTAGGAGATAGAGTTATTTTAAACAATGAATTTGGAAATATATTTCTATAACATAAAGTTCAAGTTCGAAAAACATATTTAATAGACTAGATAATGTCGTGAATTCAAAAATTGGCAGACTAACGTCATCCGGGCGCCGGCGCACCTGTGACGTAACGTTCGTAACATAACAGATGACATTTCTTAACAAAAATACAGATTATGAATAATCAATACTAAGAATCTACTACTCCGTTTCATCTATGAGGATGGTTTAGAAAACACACATAAGCATAAGGACAAGGCAAAACGATAAATCATTCTGTCCTAGAAGCATTCCCGGCATGGTAAGCCAAAACGTAAATGCATGTCAATTAAAATATTTAACAAAAGAATAAGACCTCTCAATATAAGACTGATGTCACGAAACACCTACAAAAAAAAATGAACTGTATGGCTGAATGAAATGGAACATAGCATGTTAAATAAGTACAAAAAAAAATATTTTATTTTATTATTGATACATTAAATTAATTAATTAATTTTTTGTACGTTCAATTAGATATAAGTGTCGAATAAATTTATTGTCAAAGTTTTGTGTCATTTTAGGACCTCATTCATACTAAAATAACACAAAACTTTTTTTTAATTGAAGATTTTTAATTGTAGCTAATAACTTTTTTTACATATCACACATTTTTATTCGCACGTTTATAACGGAATACGTGAGACTTAAATTTTTAGATGTAATATATGTTCTGTAACCTTATTCAAGCAAATAAATTATTATGATTATGAGTGTCGTTAAAATCGGTAAAAGAATAACAATATCCAATATACATATATACAATCAAGCTTTTTCCCATATAAGGGGTAGGCAAAGACCACATCCGTAGTCCACTTTTAGCCACTCCTTACACTTCCACACCATCACGAATTCCCATCACCACCTTCATGAATTCCTGTACAGGAATCCGTCTAGGTAGGTACCACCCCAAGGTCAATTATTCTGCCGTGAAGCAGTATTGTGCGATTACTGTTTCGGTCTGAAAGGCACTGAGAGGTAGTGTAATTACTTGGAATTTGAGACTTAAGAACTGATGTTTAAGAGTGACGAGCGCAGTATGGTGTCACAAAGAAATGTTTTGGGTGATCACAGCTTCTGTTAAGCACGTTGCACTTACCATAAGGTGAACATTTTGCTAGTCTCGTCACTTCATCCAATAAAAAAGCCTACGGTGCCAGGCTTCTAGTACTGTGACCGCTATCCGCTTGCCATGCGTGGTGGTAACGTCAAATCCTCTCAACTTGACGGAAGCCTATGTCTATGTGTAATTATATGACATAAATGTGACCATATAAGTGTAAAGATTACACACACCTAAAATAAGCGGACTACATGCTTGCAACGTAGGGCAAGGTACCTCGCTTACCGGAACATTGGCGGTTTGGTTCTCGCTCATGTTCGGTTCACAGCGTGCGGCTCCTTACTAGCATTCGTATTATAGCAAATTTGTATTGATATCTTCTGAACCCTGCAAATTATCGAAATGGAACATACACTAAAATTTAAGTTAAAATGTCTGCTTTTAATCCCTAAATAATTCATTGAAATCCGTTGAGCCGTTTCGGAGCCTATTCGAGACAACCTTTCAGACAGACAGACAAAAATTTAAAAAAATGGTAATTTCTTATTGGGAATCGTTTAAAGTCCCCTCAATTTAAATTTTATTCCATTTTCTTTCACCAACTCTGCCATTTAGTCTTCATTCGTCAGATCTAAAATCAATGAGTCAGGTTGTAATCGCTTGTTCGAAATCGAAATAAATCATTTTGAAATAATAATATCTCTAAGAAAAAAATTTTTTTCGTTTTCTAACGCAATCGTTGTATGCTATTCAGAATTGATTGATCTACAATGTTCCAGCATAGACAAAATAGAATTTTCGACCCGACGAAAAAAAATTAAGTTCCTTATTTCCACTACTCATTATAACAAATAAAATAGCGATCAAAATGCCAACAAAATTGCGGATAACATATCTTTTTTAACTCACTAGTGAATCAAACGAAATTACTTTAAAAAAGGATTAATCATATGTGTTCCGTTCCTAAATTTCGAGTATCTAAAAACTTATATATTCACCTAGGCACAACGTTACCTTTCGATAGTAGTAAAACGTCCAAACTTGAACAATCGAAAGTGAAACCTTCAGCCGAGCACACTCCTAGTGTTCCGCCCCAAACGGCGGCACATCGCGGCACACTGCGCACCAACTGATGCGTAAATTTTTTTTTTGAAAACTACTCAAAGTTTACGCAAATTTAACACTTAGTCTACGTTTCATTAGTTTTACTTGTCGTTGTTTTATATGATAATTCTGTAATCGACGTTATATAACACTGTGAATAAGAAAATAATATTTATTCGGAAATAAATGACATAAATTTGAGAAGATATATTCTAATAATATTGACACTTAGCAGCCTAACGGTGCTGAGTCTCGTATAAGGTTCTTCTTCGTCATCATCGAGCATGTAAAAAGTCCACTGCTGGATATAGTCCTCTCCTAAGTTTGCCCAACAAGGATTTGCCGTTAACCGCCACAACTAGCGGATTGGCGATCGCGGAATTTAGGTCTGGAATAATAGAAATGGTTCAGGGCCGATAACACACCTAAATCTTGATCCTTCAATGAAGATATGTTTAGTAGGAGTTTATCTGGCATCAGTCATCATCATTTCAGCCTATCACTGGTCCACTGCTGAACATAGGCCTCCCCTATAGATTGCTACAAAAGTTTGTAGCTCTCAACTAGGGAGGATTTGCCAGAGTTGCCACGCTTGACAGGCAGGTTGGCAACCGCAGTTTCTTTATTCAGATGTTTCAGAAACATGTTGGTTGTTTAATTTTCCCTCTATCAACTTTTACGATACCCACGGGATGAGATGGGGTGGAAGATTCTTTTAAGGCCTGTGTATGTAACCAACAGACGTGAAACGAAATGAAATGGAATATATTTATTCTCTGACGTGAAAAATACGAACGTTTGTCATATGGCATTTTTTTACAAAGCACCACCGTTTCTTAACGAGGTTCCTCTATACGGAGAAGAAACAGGCGAAAGAAACTCCGCAAGGTATCCTCTTTTTTGTAGTATTTTAAATAATTTTTATTAATGAAAGTATGTTGTAAAATAAATATTACATAAGTTAATTAACAAATAATACAATAAAAATATTACATAAATATTACATAAGTAGTACTTAGATGCAGCGATCACCTCATTCCTAGGGCTTATCATCGTCTATATATAATTTTATATTATAATAATCCTTCCCCTGTAACCTTCCCTTGTACTTCGTATGTATCATAACGGACATTAAAAAAGCCTGCCAAGTGTGTGTCGTACCACGTACAGTGATGGGTTCCGTAGAGAGGCATAGCGTGTTATCAAAAATATCCCATATCTCATAAACTAATTTTTTTTCAGAATTGTTCGCCGCAGACTTATAAAATTACAGGGGAGAGTGGAGGGACACTTTTCACGACTTTATATATTATATTATATAAATTTCTCACTAACTATAGGCTTAAATGAAATAGTTACTTTGAAACTGCTTCATAATTTTTGAAGACGTATCTAACTATACACCGCTGAACATAGGTCCTCCCCCATAGATTGCTACAAACGTTTGTAGTTCTCATCTGAGGGGAATTTGCCATAGTTGCCACGCTTGGCAGGCGGGTTGGCAACCGCAGTTTATTTATTTTGATGTTCCAGAAAGATGCCGCTGCTCATATTCTGGTCTTCATTTTCCCTCTGTCGACTTCTACGACACCTACGGGATGAGATAGGGGTGATAGATTCTCTTAAGCCGCTACCACACGGCACATCTAACTATACCTAACACCTTCATGTTCACTAACTTTTTTTGGATGGTGTTCATAATTTCATTGCACCACTGTATAGTGGTTCACAAAAAATATAGTCTTCGAGTAAAATGTACAGTCATTTAGTAATAGTAAGTCAGCTTGTAGTAAATAAATACAAACGAACTGGACGAAATTTCGTCCAGTTAATTATAAGTTATAATTATAAGTGTTTTGTTTTTACTACAAAATCCTTAAACGTCCCTGATTACAATTTTTAATATTCGAAATAGTGTTCAAAAATTGTATATCATCACGGAGTTGAAATAATATAAATTTTCAATAAAATCTTTATTCGGTCTCGTGATTCCTTTATTTCTTTAATAATTTGATATGACTGTATAACAATTAAGCGCTCTTGACACGCTTGCGAGCCCGTTTTTAGAAAGACAGTTTTTTTTTACTTCTGTTACCTCTTCGGTATGAGGCCTGAGTGACAGAGTGACAGCAGTGATAGAGATTGTCTCTCCTTTTTTTATTGGATCAAGTGACGAAACGAGGACAACGCTCACCTGATATTAAATGCAACGTCTGCCCATAACAAATACTGCCTCATCGAAAACATTTCTTAGCAACACCATGCAGCGCCCGACATCTTACAGTGCCTTTCAAATCGAAACACGGTAATCTAACCTACCTTGACGGATTCGTGCATAGAAATCTTTAAAGTGACAATTGACTAAGAAACAAAAATGTATAATTACACAGAAAATAGTAACTGTGGCCAATTAACGCCACGTGACGAAAAACTTTACTGAGCGACCCATTTTACAATGTACGGCGTTGTTCACGTGAGAGAAGTTGAACTAAATTGTAACAGCTTACCATTCGTTACAATTTAGTTTCACCATCAACACAGTCACATTTCTCACAATATTTGAATCGCGGGGCACACAAAGCAAACCTGCGGCGTTTGCGGTCGGCAACCACATCAGGCCCGTCCGACGCACCGACAAATTTATATATCGCATAAAAATATGCGGTCGTGTCACGAAACGATGCCTTCGCGGGTAAAAAAAAACGACGCTCTCTTACTAACTCAATAATTTTCTTGTGAGTTTTCTCACAAATTACCTTTTTGTATGCACCAATTGGTTTCTTTTCTGGTATACAGTTTTTTGTGGAATCTTATCTCACTGTACGTCAGAGCCAGGTGAGATTTAATTGATTACGACCGGCCGTTACATTTTGGCATTGAACCCAGGATCCTCGATTCAGAAACAGGTACGCTGGCTAAGCGGGTCGTGGGGTTCGAATTCTAGCCAGAGCCACGTTTGTGGCAAACACAAATTGTTGTTTCCCGTGTGGTGGCGGCTTAAGAGTATCTACCACCCTATCTCTACCCGTGGGTGTCGTAAAAGTCGACAGAAAGTAACTGAAAACCAGGAAATGGGCAGCAGCATCTTCCCAGAACATCTGAATAAATAAACTGCTGTTACCAACCCGCCTGCCAAACGTGGCAACTATGGCAAAATCCCCCCAAACCGAGAGCTACTAACCCCATTAACCAATGAATGAGCTTCATACGCCAAAATAAAACCGATCACGAAACCTACCAGAGTTACAAAATAGATCTCCAAGTATTGAGTACAGGTTGCTCGCTTCTTCTTCTTCTTCTTCTTTGATCCTGGCAATCGGCTACCAAATCGAGCCATTTTTGCCAATGTCGAGTAATAATTTAATATTGTAATAAGAACTTCGTTTCCATCGTCAGTCAAATGATAGTTGATTTTTACTGAAGATTTGTTGGACTGATGAATGGTGATGAAGATAAAGATATTGCTGGACTGATTGAGGCAAAACGAGAAGTACAATTTTGGTATTGAATTGAATTTTCCAATTATGTACACTTTCATCAAAATTCAAAACATACACAGAAATTACAAAATTCTATAAAAACCGCCACTTTTGGAGTTGGCGCCAAAAGCAGGTTGCTCGCTACTCTGAAATTTAAAGCCATCGCTTTGTATCAAGTATTCAATACCTTATCTTCCAGACTTTTTCTAAATTGAAAACATTTAATTGGGTTATTTCCATTCCAAATCGGTCCAGCCGTTGTCAAGTGATGCGCTTACCAAATAACAGCGTTTAATTTTTATTATATATAGAAATAGATTATGGGCATAGTAACCATACCATAACATACATACAACATGTAATTTATTTAAATTATACTGGTTTGCCGTAAAAAAAACTTGTTAATCTTTTTAAAAACATACATTTACAATGTAATCATAGATATACATAAAGTCAAACCTTTTTCCCATATAAAGGGTAGGCAGAGGCCACTCACATAGCCCACTTTTCGCCATCGCGGGAAAAAACGTTCCTTTGTGTTTGCCCACGAATTGCGTTCCCACAAGCAGTACAGTGACAGCATTGCATTTAATGGTATTATAATTATGCACAAATTAAGGTTGTCCGTACAATACCTTACTCGTCTCTTACGACACCTCGGTAGGAAAGAGGTAGGTGCTATTCTACTCAGCCGGACACCTATCGGCTAAACCTACCTTAGATATAAAGGTGTAGCATATATATATATATAGGTGGCATCTCCGGGGATATTATCATCCGTTTATTTTTTAAATTTTATAATAACCTTTTTTTAATCCGTGTTGAGTAAAAATATGTTTGTTTCATGGTAAGTTACTATCTGCAATATTGTTCTAAAAACGAAGCTTGCCACAATGTGTTAGGGTAACTCTGTAAAGACGAGTAAATGGCAGACTAAGCTTGGGTTTGAAACTTTATGTATGTTTACTAAAAAAGTAGTTGTTGAGTCAAATGTTGCAATATCCTTTTTTTTAATAGAAGAAAGTGATGAGACGAGCAAAACGTTCATCTTCCGCCCATAACAAATGATGTGTCACCCAGAACATTTTTGTGTGCACCACAATGCGCTCGTCGCCTTAAGACATTTCAGTCTCATCCTCAATTTTTAAATAGAAGTACAAGTCAAAGTCTCACTCATAAAAGTAAAAGTAAAGTAATAGTCTATATATGTCCCACTACTGAGTAAGGTCTCCTCTCATTGCTGAGAGGGTTTTGGGGCCGGAAAGAATCCGCCACGCTGCTCCAAAGAGGGTAGGCGGACTTCACACATGTCTTCGAAATATTTTTATTATTCAAATTAAGCCTTATATGCCTAGTAATAACACTAGCTCTCAGTGACCTTTAAACTGAAAAATAGTAATGTTAGCACACCACGGCTTTACAGCAAATTAACATTCCTAGACGGATTCCTTTATAGAAAACCTACCCTTCTTTTAATTCATCCCTAAAGGATACTTAGTGCCAAGATTATAAATAACTGTAACCCTCTTATGCAAAACAAACATAAATTATACGTCAGTCGCATTTCCTCATAAAAATACCATAAGACATTACGCTAAACAAATAACAAAAATAAAGTCATCTATCAGTTTTACCATTACTCAGATTACTAATCTTAATTAATGAAAAATTATTAATAAATCTAATAGGACCATTCAAAAATGTTTTATGTTCGTTTTCTACTTAACGTTATCGCTAATAGCGTGAATGTCATAAAGTACGGACTGCGAAACGTAGCGTCGCAGGATCGAGCCCGCTATTCGACTGTTGTCGTGAACCATCTCCTAAGCACAAACTCTTAAGCGTAGTTAGAGTGGTTAACAGGAATATTAGTAATGGTGCTAAGCATTGTTAGTATTCGGATAGTCATTTTTGTCTACTTACCTTACCTACTTAATATGTATTGGCGTGGCATATAACTCTAAATCATATTATTTGCTTTAACTTCGGGGTCGTAAATGAGAGTAATCCTGAGTCCAGCATTCGTTTTCGTTTTTTTGCTGGACTCAGGACAACAACAAAAAAACAAATTAGAATTTCACTTGCATTATATAGCGTTTTACAGACATACATTTCACATGCAAAACACAACCAGACCCGAAAAGCAACGATTTGTGTTTCTGCACAAATTTTGGTTCCTGCTGGGTTTCGTACCCAGGGCCCGCAGCGTAGTAAATCACGTACGCCAACCACTATGCCACACCCTCCTCAAAGTACCTTCTTAGGGCAGTTATAGGCACTTTTCTTCTTCACTTTCTGTGCTATTAAAGTGCTTTACACTGCAGCGTGTGGTAGCGGCTTAAGATAATCTACCACCCCATCATATCGCGTGGTGTCGTAAAAATCGGTAGAGAGAAAATGAAAACCAGGAGATGGTCAGCAACATCTTCTTGGAACATCTGAATAAATAAACTGCGGTTGCCAACACGCCTGCCAAGACGGCAACTATCCCCCCAAAATGTGTAAAAGTAATAACAGCCTATAAATGTCCCACTTCTGAGCACAGGCCTCCTCTCATTTCTGAGAGGGTTTTGGAGCTGGGAATAGTCCGCCACGCTGCTCCAATGCGGGTTGGCGGACTTCACATGTCCTTTAAAATATTTCTATTCCTCGGACATGCAGGTTTCCTCACGATGTTTCCCTTCGCCGCTAAACACGTGGTAAATCAGCACTTAAAATTTTAGAACAATTATAGAGGTGCTGGCACCGGGGATCGAACCCAGGTTACTCGCGTACTATAAAATTAAAGGCGAGCACCCGGCCCCTGAGCTACCACAGCTGCGACCGAACGCAAACGTCGACCGCGAAACGTGCTAGACGACACGAACGTCTCAGCTTTTCCTGACCACGATACCGTCAGTCACGATCCAGGCCACACTGTACACACAGTCAATAGCTTTAATATAACACGTACCACGACGCGGGACCGTCGTGGAGAGCGGCGCGCAATAGTCAATAATCACACCGCGTACACACGATTCAACCGTGTTCCAGGGCGGTTCTCACCGCCCAGAGTTACCGACACACAAGTCGACAGTCCGAATGGACGCCCGCAGCCTGCCTCGGACGGTCATTAGACGACTTAAAATATTTAAGATATTCGAAATCGCGAAAGCACGCAGCGAACGCGACACAGTCCGAATTTCGAGGTTTTTGTAGGAGTTTATTTATTTATTTATTTTTGGGTCAAAACAAACCTGGCACGCGGGCCCGTGGCTCGCGAGCACAGTATCCGATGAAACTGTAAAAGCCGAGAAGGCTAACAGCAATTACATCACCGAAAATATATATTAATATACTAACTTTTGTGGCAATCTATAGGGACCTCCCCTATATATATTCTTATATATGTTCTTTTTTTTCATAAAAGTGACGGAACGAGCAAAACGTTCACCTGATGGTAAGTGCAACGTCTGCCCATAACAAATGCTGTGTCACCCAGAACAGTGTGACACCACAATGCTCCTGTCACCCTGGGACATCAGTTCTTAAGTCTCATATGCCCAGTGATTTCGCTAGCTCTCAGTGCCATTCAAAACGAAACACAGTAATGTTTGCACACTACTGCTACACGGCAGAATAACTGGCCCTGGGGTGGTACTTAACTAGACGGATTCCTGCATAGGAATCCTACCACCAGTAAAAGCAGTGGATTAGTGATAAGCAGAGATGATGAAAAAACACTGTGACAACTGCCGACGATCCGCGAACATAACAGTAAGAACTATTATAAAATCATAATACCTACTAACGAGCCCCATCTGACCCACAGAGAAAAGGCCGGTCGATTAATCCCACGTAGAAACTAATCAAAATTATCAGAAAATCGACGAACAAAACCGGAGTCTTGCCGAGTGAGTGGCCGTTAAAAAACAAATGAATGGAGGCGGGGTTCGGGCTCCTTTGGCACATAAATCATGGCCGGACGGGAACCGAACCCGCGATCCCGGGCAAGATTTTAATAAACATGAGAGAGGCTATCTCGAGGTGTATTCATTCATGAATGTTTTTTTTTTTCTTATATTTTAATTACGGATAGGTCGTGTGAAGGGTCCGGTAGGCGCTCGCCGGTTTTTTCTTTAGTTGTAATGATTTCAAACATTGACGGGAGTATTGAAGGAATTGTTAAAAAGTTTTATTCAAACTTACAATAGCCACTACGGACCGTGACACAGCTTCTCAGGTTCGAACCGGTTATTCGACTATACCATGGGACATCTCCTAGTCCAAGCTTTTAAGCTTAGTAGGAGTTAAAAAAAGAATACTAGCAATGCTAGTATTCTTTTTTTAAATATCGCGTTTTCTTAAGATACGTTCTGTTACGCGACATCATACAAACAAACATACACAAAAGAAGTAGGTACCCTTTTTTGTCTGTTCGTCTGTCTGTACAAATAAATTGACTCAAGAACTATTAACTAGGGCAGCAGCATCTTCGTGGAACATCTGAATAAATAAACTGCGGTTGCCAACCCGCCTGCCAAGCGTGGCAACTATGGCAAAATCCCCCTCTAAATGAGAGCTACAAACTTTTGTGGCAATCTATGGAGGAGGCCTACGTTCAGCAGTGGACTAGGCATAGGCTGAAATGATGATGATGATGATGAAGAACTATTAAAGTTATTGACATGAATTTTACACTCTGGGACAAACTTAGATTATGTTTAACCGGACCCGAAGTTACAACAACAACAAACATTTTTTCGATAATATTCCACTGAACGCCATCTATGATATATAGTACATACATACATACAGTCATACAAATATGATGTACGCAGAGACCACACCCGTAGCCCACTTTCGTCCTCACGAGAACCACGTCGTCGTAATTTTGGTATGAGTCCGAAAAATTCTAACTTTCAATTGCATTCCCACCAGCTTTATAGTGCCAGCTTTGCATATTATGGAATTATTCTGCACGAATAAAGGCCGCCGTGTGGTGGTGGCTTAAGAAAATCTACCACCCGATCTCATCCCGTGGGTGTCGTAAAAGTCGACAGAGAGAAAATAATAACAAGGAGATGGGCAGCAGCATCTTCCTGGAACACGTGAATAAATAAACTGCAGTTGCCAACCCGCCGACCAAGCGTGGCAACTATGTCAAAATCCCACCAAAACGAGAGTTACAATTTTTTGTAGCAATCTTTGGGAGAGGCCTATGTTCAGCAGTGGACTAGTGATAGGCTGAAATGATGATGATGATGATGAATAGAGGCTGTAATACCTTAGTCGCCTCTTACGACACTTCGGTAGGAAAGAGGTAGGTGCTATTCTACTCTGCTGGACACCTATTGGTGAATAGTATAGTAATAGAAATCTTTGTGCACGCGAACAAAGTCGCGGGGAAATCCTTCGACTAACCGCCACAATCAGATCAGTCGTCACTCCATCTGATCGAGGGACGTTCTTCAATGTAGTACTCATGAACCTTTCTCCTCTATCGGTTATTGGTTCTACGCTCTATGTGGTCAATAACCCCTTCAGCTTACAGGTCCTTACCTACTCGTATATTGATGACCGTGTTTCTACTATATTAGATTTATACTCCTTAGTATGCTGAACGACTTGGATCTTCCTCACACGACCAGGAGTACATCATATTTACGGAGGACATTACAGGAAATACGCACTGGGTAAAGATTGTTGGTTTTTTATGATTGAGATATTTGACAAGATATGATGAACTTTTCCGAACGCTGCTAAACAGGGCTGCATTCGTTGACTGACCTCTCACTTAGAAATGGATTTATCAAGTTGGAAAGTTTCTCCTAGACATACTCGTAAACTATTTATCTGATAAAGATGCTGGATAAATTAATAATAACAACTTCATTTCAGGTTAAGACCCATACATAAAATACTGAAAACGAACAAATTCTTTAATATACGAGTAACATTATTATACAATTAAGATTAACTTTGAATAATTACTCGATCTACTTAATAGTTGACGGACGCCGCAAAGTTTATTCATCCGTTACATCTATGTACGAGTATGTTCACATAATTGGGTAAAGTATTTATATGTAGAATTTATAGACGATGTACTATTATGTAATGGTATAATGTTATACTAGAATTAATTATCTGTGCTCGTCTCTATTAGTAATAAAAAATATTATAAACAGTTTTTGAACAGAATATATGTATTCAGTGAAGATTCATTTACATAAACCTCATAACATCAGAGAAATTTAGTTTTTTAAGGATTACTGTAAAAATGTTGACTAACTGTTTTCTATTATTAATATTGCTTACATATATTAATGCAGTAATTTATATCACATAATCGTTGATGAACGTCGATTAATGCAATGTTGGGAATTATTATTGGAGACTGCCGTGAAAAAGGTATATATTGGCTCTACGATAAAAAAATCTTTTGACTTTGCTGGCTCTTGCAGCGTCTACACCATTTATATTTTGTATTAAATATTTAAAGTAAGGACAGCCTTTATTCGTGTAGAATAATACTATATGCAATCATCATCATCATCATCATTATTTCAGCCTATCACTAGTTCACTGCCATGTATAATCGTGAAGTGTGCAGCCACCACAATTACTTCCAGACGAGATCCAGTGAATCGTTCTGTGCGGACGTCATTAATGTGATAAAGGATACCACTCCCTCCTTAGCTAACGAGCAATGGCAGGACCCGGCAGTACAGAACGTTTCCGGTTTCCGGGAGGATGTGTGAAAGGAGAAACAGCTCCACTGGAGCTCTACAAAGCATAAAGCAAGCTCTCCTCCCTGCACTGGCTACGTTTCGGTTAACTTTTTTGGTGAAACCGAAGGTTTTGTATGTGCAATACAGGATCAGGTTATTAAGACCAACAAAAAGTATCTTCAATAGTGATCGGAGATACATTCTAAAGGATGGCGTGGTCGACGTCTGTTAAGTTTGCCGCCGTCGCGGCGAGTCACTTTGGCATGTCATCTCCGATTGTTCGGCGCTTTCAAACTCTTCAGTATCTGCACAGACGCAACCTAGTAACCAGTATTATTCATCAGGAGCTCGCTCTGAAGTACCGTCTCTTGAATCTTGGACTTATATACCTGAGGCTGTGCTCGAAAATGAGCGCGCCATGCTCTATTGGGACCGGGCCATCGTCACGGACAGGGCTATCCTTGCGAATAAACGGACATCCTGTTGATGGACCGGGCTCAGTCGCGGATATTGTTGGTCGACATCACTGTTCCTATGACGAGAACCTCGTGAAAGCCGAAACAGATAAGAAGACAAAATATCTATACCTGGCTCACGCGGTGACATTCATGTGGGGTGGTATGCCGACCGAAATTTTTCCAGTGGTGGTATCTGCAAACGGGTTAATCCTAGTCAGTCTCTCGAGTCTCTCTCTCATATATATCCCAACCGGATAAAAAATTCACTATGCCTATACATAATAATAATAATAATATGCAATGCTTTCACTATACTATGCTCGTTGGAACGCAATGGGGAGTAAGATTTTTTACTCCTATCCTGTCGAAAAGTGAGCTACGTGAGTGGCCTCTGCCTACCTCTTGTATGGGAAAGTCGTGACTGTATGTATGTAAAAATACTAATAACAAAACTGGAGAGTTTGTATGTTTAAATGAGCCGAGGAAATACCAATTTGCTCAAGAAAATGATTTCATTAGATAGCCCTTATTGAGTAAGGTTCTGAGTTATACAATTTATGCTACGGCCTTAAAGCGTCTCACGTTGAGAACCGAACAATAAAGAAAAATGTCGAATGGTGAACGCTTAGATCTGAGAGCTACCACATCATTCGGCGCAGTCGTCTTGTCTGCTTATTTTATTCGGGTGAACCCGCAGGACACAGCTAGTTACAGTAACATACACATATCGTAATATACATAACAAGATGTCATCTTCTTCAGCTTGGAAAAAGTTCACTGCAGGACCCCTGGCCTCTCCCAACTTAGGAGAGTTATCGTCATGCTTGGCAGGCGGATAGGCATTAGAAATACTACACGCTGCCCCTACCAATCTGGATAATTTACTGTGTTGAGGTTTGAAGGGCAGTGATAGCTAGTGTAATTGCTGTGAATATGAGAACTGAGTTGGGTTGAGCGCAGTGTGCTGCCGAACAGAAATGGCCTGAGTGACTCAGCATTTGTTATGGACAGACGAGCAGACCATCGCGTAAACGATTTTCAACTCTCGTCACATCTTCCTATATCTGATCCAAGTTGATGCAAGGATTTGTCGTAAACGCCTCGCTACAACAGCAATACCAGAATCCTCGCACCTCGGCCGCTTTAGGCGTCTCTTAGTTATTCTCGTAGCATATTTGAGATGACGCACCAGGTTTCCTCCAGTATAGGCAGTGCGTTTTAAAGACATAAATTTTACATGTACAACACAACCAGACCCGAAAACCGACAATTTGTGTTTTGTATAAATGTTTGCTCCGACTGGGATTCGAAACCGGGACCCGCAGCGGGGCGATTACCAGGCTACGTGGTTACCTGTCGCGGAGGCCAAGAGATTCTCCTACTATCTTCGAAAAAACGTAGCCCATCATAAGGATTTATTTTCTATCGTAAGTATTTGCTAGCCGTGTGGTGGCGGCTTCAGAGAATCTACCACCCCATCTTATCCCGTGGGTGTCATACAAGTCGACAGAGGGATAAAAAAAGAAGATGGGCATCATCTTCCTAGAACACCTGAACATATAAACTGCGCTGTTGCCAACCCGCCTATCAACTAGACAAAAGCCACCCAAATTGAGAGTTACAAACTTTTGTGGCAACCTATTATGGAGGCCTATGTTCAGGAGTGGGCTAGCTGTGGGCTGAAATGATGACGATGATGACGATGAATATTTACAGATATAAATTGCACATACACAAACACTCAAACACGTAATAACTATTTGTTCATTATCGTCAATTCATACGAATATATGTACTATGCGGGAATCAAACTAGCAGCAGTAGTGCGGACGTCAATGCCTTCTCCGCTGCGTCAGCCGAGCCGTTACGTTTGTTTTGGAATTACTATTAGTCGATGATGAGACTGGTTGGTAGATTATTTTATAAAGATAATAGACAAACAATTTTTGTAAATTACGCACTACGAGCATTTATACACTCTGACTCGTATGACTTCACTAAGAACAGGTTTATGTAATAACTAATTTAACTGCAATAATATTTTGTACATTAGCTTATATTACAAAATGGAAGATCGCCGCACAAATTATAGCGAGATATATTATTTCAAAGCGAAATAAATGGACCGTATACTACATAAAACCTGTGTATGGGTACGAAAAAAGAAGAATGTGTATGGAAAGCCGGTGGGCGGCGCGCGCACGGCAGCAGTAATTGTAGGGTAGCATGAGCTTCTTGCCGACTCGCGTCTTCTATGTTCTCAGATTACGGTAACAGTCCGTACTAGGGATGGGAGTTATAGCTATAAATCGCAGACCGCTATAAATATATTTAACACTGCTATCACTGCAAATGACATTATTACAAATTTTATAACCTTTTTAACTGTCAGATAATGTTCTTCAGACATAGTTTTATGGAGAGTTAAATTTCAAAATGATAAGTTAGTTATTGAAGAATATTGAAATAATATAAAAGTAAGCCAGTGGCGACCGTCTGTCCGTATAAATGCGCTATTGTCGAGAAAATTGCCCTAGCTTAAGAGCTACTATAAGCTACTATATGTATGTATGCTATAAGTAGCATACTCGTACATACATATAGTCACGCCTTTTTCTCATATAAGGGATAGACAGAGGCTACACATGTAGCTCACTTTATGCCTGCGTGGCAAACGAGACGTGACGGGTGGCAAACCACGTCGCCGCCATTTTGGTACGAATCAAAAAAAATCTGACTCCTTTGCGTTCCCACGAGCAGTATAGTGATAGCATTCCATATTATGGTGTTAATCTGCACTAATAAAGCCAGCACTTACAGCAGCTCAGCGTTAACGGTATTATTAGTGAATCAAATCAGAAAATTGTTTATTATTAAGTATATCTCTGATTTTTTTTTTAAATTATTAAATGTAATTTACTATGTCTTTAAAAATTATAGAAACAAATTAGTATTTGATGAGATAACTTATGGTATGCATTTTGTTTCGGTTTTCTTCGACGTTATATTTTTATCCTTTCTTCGTATGACGTACTCGCGGATCCCGAAGGCTATCACGGATATAAAATCTCAACCGATAAGTTAAGACAGGTATTAGACATTACGAAACGGAATACGGACGAGCAGCTGAAACCTGTTCCATGAATTCCCGTTCTCCTTCTCGTGATGTTTTGTTTATTTCATTATATTGAATTTTTTTTACTTAAAGAAAGTAAAGTAACATCCACAGGCCATCCCACAAGGCATCTACAGGCCTCCTCAAATATTTGAAAATACCATGGATCTAGGGAGAGTCCGTCGCGCTGCCCTTCACATGTCCTAATTAACAAATATTTACAACGTTAAAATATTAAAAAATATTTTTATTCCTCAGAGATGCAGGTTTGAATCACGTGGTAAATTTAAAACTGCAGAACAACTTTAGTGCTAGCGGGCACCGGGGAATGAAATCAGGTAACTCAGGGTTTAAGGCGAGCGCTCGGCCCCTCAGCTACCAAGGCTTTTATTATTAATGTCTTATTGTTAGCTGCAATGTTGTTGTTGAGTTGATGACCTAATAATAACCCCTAAAAATGGTGTCACGATACTAATGCCATCTTAATGTTTCGTTCTGCATGGAGATTCACTAAAAATTTTATATGTCATTATAGTCATAATCATCATTCCACTGTTGAACATAAGCCTCCCCCATAGATTGCCACAAAAGTTTGAAGCTCTCATCTGGGAGGGATTTCGCTGTAGTTGCCACGCTTAGCAGGTGGATTGGCAACCGCAGTGTATTTATTCAGATGTTCCAGAAAGATGCTAGTGCCCATCTTCTGGTTTTAATTTTCCCTCTGTCGACCTTTACGAACCCCACGGGTTGAGATGGTACTGGTAGGTTCCCTCGAACACACGGCGGGTCATTATAATGAGTTCTCATTAAGTGAAATGTATATTTTTTTTGGGAATAAAATATCTTTAACTAGAATATTGTACCTAGAATAACCTTTACCTTGCTGTAAATTGGCTTTTCTTAAATAAAGTTATTATTATTATAAGATATTGATTCATATAGTTATTTTGCTATCAGTCGGAGGTTGTGTGGGTTTTCTGGCATTTATTTCAAATGGCTCTTGTAAAACCTGCAGTACCTCATTGTATTTATCCCTATACTCAGTTAAAAAAAACGTTGCCCCACTAGAATTTCTTCTGTATCGTGGGTGCGTTTTACAGACATATTTAAAGGAACAACACAACCAGACCCGAAAACAAATAAAGCTAGGTGCTCTGATCATTGGACCACGGGGTCGACAACATGTTTTTCAGGAAGATATTGTTCTAGTCAAAAACCGGAGCCAAAATTTATAGTAAGCCTTTAGTCTTCTTTAGTCCGCCAACCCGTACTGCTTGGCGGACTGCATATATCCACGAAATATTTTTATTCCTCAGACATGTTCTTCACGATGTTTTCCTTTACCGGTGCAGCAGTGGTAAATCAGCACTTGAAATCGCAAAGCAATTTTTGAGGTTTCGGCACTGGTTTCGAACCCAGGTCATTCGCTTGCTATGAAATTTAAGGCGAGCAGTCGGCCCTCGAGCTACCACGACCGACATAGCATTATCTGATACTAGTGTAATGCAATATCCTGTATTAATACGGATAGTTTCTTAGGGGCGTAACGCAACTCCCTAAGATGTAATTACGAGGGGCGGTAGCTTCCTGGGCATCTGATATGCGATAACCGTATGACTTTCCTACACTGATATTTGTATTCATGACGACCGCGTGGCCTAGTGGTCAGAGTACCTGACTTCTAAGCCGCGGGTCCTGGGTTCGAATCCCAGCCAGAGCCAACATTTGTGCTAAAACATAAATTGTTGGTTTTCGGGTCTGGTTGTGTTGTGATTGTCCCTGTGTTTCTGACACTGCATCCTAGCCTACTTCCGATCTTATCGCATCAGCGTTACATGGGGCGTGGGTAGGTTGGGACGAGTGAGTGCCTCTGTGTTTGCCAGGTTCCCCGCGTTACTCGCGTGTCAACCCATCAACCCAGGTTACTCGCGTATTACGAAATAAAAGGCGAGCACCCGGCCCTGAGTAGTAGTACCAATAGATATTAATATTTAATTATACAACGTTTGATGTTCTCCTAGCCGATTTCGACCACGGCGACAACTGCCGACTACTGTCGAGAGCCATCAACTGCGCAGGAGATATTATAGTGCCACAAGTGAACGCGTAAACACAGCGGCACTCACTCGTCCCAACCTACCCGCGCCCGATGTAACGCTGATGCGATAAGATCGGAGGTAGGCTAAGATGCAGTGTCAGAAACACGGGGAAAATCACAACACAACCAGACCCAAAAACCGACAATTTGTGTTTTAGCACAAATGTTGGCTCCAGCTGGGAATCGAACCCAGGACCCGCGGCGTAGAAGTCAGGTACTCTGACCACTAGGCCACGTGGTCGTCAATCAATTCAACGTTTATCAGTATAATAAATCAAATATGACACTGACGAGTCTGATTCTTCACCTAAAAATTATAAAATTTTAGTTTTTTCACACTTTGTTGGCTTGGTTGCACGTATAATTGCCGATAGGTGTTTGGCAGAGTATCTACCTCTATCCTACCGAGGTGTCGTAAGAGGCGACTAAAGTATTGTACGGACAGCCTTTCGTGGATCTGCGTGCAAGTGCGTGGTCGGGAAGCGGGCTACTTGTGTGGTGTCTGCCTACTAATTTCTCCAGACTCGTGAGGGGCAACAAAGTTAAGAGCGCGAAGTATCTAGTACTGTGATTGCTAATCCGCTTGCCAAGCGTTATTTTGCATATGAGACGGCGTGACGGGCGCAGTGTGGTGCTACACAGAAATATTCAGAGTAACACAGCATCTGTTATGGGCAGACGTTGCACTTACCATCAAGTGAACGTTTTGCTCGTCTCGTCACTTTATACAATAAAAAAAAGCGATTACGGGAAATCTTGCCAACTTGAGAAAGACCTTTTATCAGCAGGGACTTTTTAAAGAATGAGAAGAATGAAAGATGAAAAATAATAATAATACTTTATTTTAAAGTTGACAATTTTTCTATAATTTGTATTCTGAACTCATTACAAGTAACAATGATGGGTACTAAATAAATTAGATGCTAAAGAAGTGTTCGATTGTACATTCTCGAAATGGCATCACGTTCTAAATAGCTACTATTTAAAAGGCCGAATCTCTGAGCAACTCACATGGCCTGGTTCGTTTTTTTAATCTATCGCCTTACCTTTCTTTCCCACAAACCCCGCCCCGAAAGAAATGCTTGGTCATCCGAGGCTTTCAATTTTTTATACGGTCTAAAATTTAATCATACTTTAATCTACTGTTTCAATAGGTCGAGAGGTTTTTGTTGTGCTTTTCTATTGGTTCTATTAGCGGGTTTCGTCATGTAACTTCTGTCTTGTTCTGTTCGGGGAACGGCGCTTGTCATTATCTAAGATATCTGTTATGGTCTGTACGCTTGAGTAAATAACAAATGTACTGTTATTTGGCGCACCGAATAAACAAGATTTTTTTTTTTCATTTATACTTGTACGCCACTTGATATTGGTTTCGGTTAATTCTAATTCGTTATTAAATTTTTATCATTCATCGAGAGGTAAATCAAGTTCGGTTGCTTTTCGGAGACGCACGTAATGTGTTTCCGTAAGCGTTTTGTAAAATTTACGAGACATCATTACAGAAATAATACAAGAGAGCGTTCTTTATATTATTATCCCTTTTTTATCTTTCTTTTGAACCACAATGCCCCACCTTAGTCCTCTCTGGTATCACGAGTGCGTTTTCAAATATACATTTCAAATACACAACACAACCAGTACCGAAAAACGAAAATTTGCATTTTTGCACACATACATACGATCACTGGTTGGCGTTTTTTATAGAACGTGACGAGACGAGAAAAACGTTAACATGATGGTAAGTGTAACGTCTGCCCATAACAAATGATGCATCACCCAGAAGATTTCTTTGTGGCACCTCACTACGGCTGTCCATCTTAGATATCAGATCTTAAGTCTCATATGCCCTGCAAATACAGTAATTTACAGTAATACTACTGCTTTAGGGCAGAATATCTGGATTCTTGCATAACGATACTACCACCAGTAAAGTCTGTCATATCGCTTACTTTTAAGATATCCATGAGATGAATTCGGGTGGCAGATTTATCGCCACAAAAAAGTTATGGGATGCCCAACACAGTCATAAAAAGGGAGTGAGATGAGCCCATTAATGGCAACCGTCAATGTCAAAAGAATCAACTAAGAGAAAAGCCCGGAAAAGTGCGACGCGCCCGGTACTAGGATCACCAATCCGCTTGCCAAGCGTGTCGATTGTCATAAATCCTTCTTCTTCATATCGAGAGACATTTTAGTAGTGGTAGGAATGCATAAGAATGCAGGAATCCGTCTATGTTCCTATCTGAAGGGCATTTATAGCTAGTGGGCATGTGAGACTTTGAACTGATATCAGAGGGACGGGCATAGAGTGATGTCATACAGAAATATTCTAGCTGACAATGGATTTTTTATGGCCCGGACATTTCACTTACCACCAGATGAACGCTTGGCACGTCTCGTCACTTTCTCCTACAAAAAAAGGAGCCAGCCCAGGCCAGATGTTCAACAATGTTCGACTATATTAATTCAAACAGTAATCGAACGGGAAAGCCAAAAATAATGACAATTTTAGCCACACAATCTGGACTTATCGTACATTACACATACTTTGTAACAACTTAGTTAGCTTTGTTCTTTTAAATAATTGGTATCTTAAATTTTCTGCACGTTTGCAATTCCGCAACGGTCTTAAAATATTATGAACGTGAGTTGGTCAACAGTTAAATAATTACATATTGACGTTAACTAAGGCTGCGATCGGATTGCCCGCAGCAAGCGAAAGCGGTTTTTATCCGGTAGCGCGGTGCTCTTCGCTTGCGGCGGCTGCAAATTGCTTTGTTTTAAATTTGTTCGCTCCTTATATTAATTTTTACTAATGATGATTTTCTTTCATCTTACACTAACGGTATTTTTTGTAGGTTCTTTGTAAGTAATAATAAATACGGCTAGTAAGTTTACATAGTCATATAGGTATTATTTCGAAAGCATTGAATGTTGACAATATATAATTTTTTTAATCAAAAAGTGACAATACGAGCAAAACGTTCTCCTCATGTTAAGTGCAACATCTGCCCATAACAACTGCTGTGTAACTCAGATCATTTATATGTGGCACCACACTGCACCCGTCACAATGAGACATCAGTTCTTAAGTCTCGTATGTTAAGGCATGTATGAATATATATGTATGTGTGTGTGTGTGTGGGTGTGTTTTATGTATGTTTTTTATTATTATTTTAGTTTCATTTATCGTCTTATTTGTATAATGTTTGTTTTCCAAATAAAATAGAATAAAAATATTAATTTTAAATATTTATTTATGTGCATGTGGTATATGTGTATTACGGTTTTTTTTCTCTTAAGTGTAATCTGTTTATTTCTCAGATTTTTGTACGGCTATTGAGTTTTTCTGCTACCAGAAAGGTTGGTTAGTATAGAACGCATGTAGTATTAAGTCCGCCTAATGTACCTATACTTTTATGGTCAATAAACATTAAATAAATAAATAATTACACTAGCTCTCAGTGGCCTTCAGACCTAAACAGTAATGTTTGCAGACCGCTGCTTGATGGCAAAATAACTGGCCCTGCGGTGCTACCTACCTAGACGGAATCCTACCACCAGTGAAAAAAGTGATAAAAAAAATATATACAGAAGAACATAGATCCTCATTTTGTTTCAAGTCGGTTAACAATAAAATAAATCGTGTCCGTGATTCACTGATTTTAATACTTGTATATGTTTAATTACTTGACATTTAAACTGCACAATTTATTACGACTTCCTAAATTATTTTATTTAAACGAATATTAAATGCAATATTTACCATATACATACAGTCCACACCGAACCACACCCGTTGCCCACTTTTCGCCCCCGCGGGAAACAAGCCGTGACCGGGGGGGGGGGGGGGTGAACCAAGTCGCCGACATTTTGGTAAGCCACACGCAAACCTATCGATCCACAAATGAAAGAAACGAATTATAGCAAATTGTTACTATTAATTGCGTGATACCCAGTCTAAATATAATTCAGATATTAAGAAATAAAAATCTCGCTCTATTAAGGCAGTTATAACATATTTAAGAAACATGCAGAGTTTTTCGATAATAGCAGTGCCTTCAGGCTGGAATAATCGCTACCGCTCGGCACCGGAACCCGCCCCTGCTCGCGGGCAATGCGCACCCACGCCTTAGCATCTGTTTCGTTGAGAAATTTTAACCTTGTTGGAGATTGAGTTTCTGATTTTGGAATGGACGTTAACATGGCACCATTTTTACTGTTCTATCTAGTTCATCTTTATCTGCCTAGGTAGATACCTTTTTATTGGATTGGAAGAATCTAGCAAAACGTTCGCCTGATGGTAAGTGCAACGTCTGCCCATAACAAATGTATGAATGTATATGTTGAATGTGTCACCCAGAACATTTCTGTGGGACGCCACACGGCTTACGTCACCCTGAGAAATCAGTTCTTAAGTCTCATGTGCCCAGTGGTTACGCTAGCTCTGCTTGCACACTGCTTCTTCACGGTAGAATAACTGGCTCCGATGTGGTACCTACCTCGACGGATTCCTGCATAGGTATCCTACCGCATTGTCAGTTTTTCTGCCATCAAGAAGTAGCGTGCAAACATTATAGTGTTTCGGTATGTAAGGCACTGATACTAGCTATCAGTAAGTGCAACGTCCGCCCACAACAAATGCTGTGTCACCCAGAATATTTCTGTGTGACACCACACTGCGCACGTCACAATGAGACATCAGTTCTTAAGTCTCAAATGCCCAGTGATTACGCTAGCTCACAGTGCCCTTCAAACCGAAACACAGTAATGCTTGCACACTACTGCTTCACGGCAGAATAACTGGTCCTGGGGTGGTACCTACCTAGACGGCTTTCAGTTCGGAAAAATCACATGTCGGTTTGGTTGAGCAGTGACTTAGCTGAGAGGCTGCTGCGTTGCGGTTCAACGCGATTCTCGCACGGGACAAATCGTTGTATGGCCTTCACATAGATGATTGAGATCTGAGTGTTTGTGCACGTGCAATTTATTAAACACACCCACGATACAGCAGAATCAGTCAGAAATAACCGACAATTTACGAATATAGTCACTGCAAGACCACTTTACTTACTTTCACAGCATGTCTCGTGGTATTTTATTATGGGGACATGCAGCTAATGTGAATATAATCTTTACTTTGCAGAAAAGAGCAGTTCACGCAATTTATCGTATGAGCTGCAGAGATTCGCTAAAGGACTGTTTATAAAAAAAAAACCTTTACATGCCAGTATATTTATGAAGAAACGTTACGCATGTACGTAAATACAAAACACTATTCCCTAAGAATAGTGTTTGAATAGAAAATAAAGCAAAGTAGGTAATCCAAAATGTAGACTGCATAAAATAAAAAATTCTTTTATGGGTAAAATGCCAGAAGATATAGTGAAATTACCAGAAACTAAATTTAAATTTTTCATTTAAAAATGTTTGTGTCCTGAACATCTTGTAATGATAAGGAAGCATAGAAAATGTCCGTCCAGGAATACATCGAGTAAGGGAATGTAAAATGTTGTTAATTTTTTTTTTAATATGTATTTTATTAGTTCATTGTATGTACTTCGGTTGAATTTTATAAAGAAATAGAAAGTCACATTAACAAAAGTCATCGTTATGGCCCAGAATGAAACAATTTATAAGAGGCTTATTCTTTCATCCCTGCTTTGTAAGGCGTAAACGTGAAACGCCTAAAGCAAAATTCAGCCATATATTATATGGAAGCATTCTACCGCCCACAACACGCGGCTACTATTTGGTCGTTTGCTCCGTTTTTAATTGTGTTTTTCTTTGATTCGATTTACTGATTAATTGTTATAAATTAAAAACATGATTTCTTAAATTTGTTCAATATTTTTTAATCAGATTTTTTATTATTATAATCACATTTACGGCGGCCTTGAGTAGTGTGGCGTATTCCACTTTCCGCCATTGCGCTCGATACCATGAGCATGTTAATGATTATCATTCACCATCATCCACCATAATGATCATCAGCACCTAAAATTGCAGAAGAATTTAAGTTGTGCTAGCACCTGCGATTGAATTCATGTCACTCGCGTACTATTAAATTTATGGCGAGCGGCTCTTAAGACGAAAGAGAGAAAGAGCAAAGGCAAAATATATACATTTACGACTATTTTTTTGTATGTATCGAAATAGTCCTAGCTCCTTTAATAAATTGTAGAAGGGTCAAAAATAATAAAAAATATAAGAATCATCGACTTGAAAAACACCGTCGTACTTCTGTTTACCATTATCAAGAAAGCGCACCGCGATAAAGAGTCAAATTTTGAGGTTTTTAAATCTCATATACACTAGCTTTAGTGCCTTTTTATAAATGTGTTAACGTTGTTAGCCCGGCGGCTTTTACAACTTCGTCGGAAGAGACTCGCGAGCAGAAGGCCCGCAAGTAAGGGTACAACGTCGCTGCTGGCGTTGACTCGGCGCTCTGCGTCTCGACGTCGCTCTGCTGCTCCGCTGTACTCCGACCCCTGTAGACCCGACCCCTGTAGACACTTTAGTGCCATACTAGTAAGCCACGCTATGTACGTGGATTGCCACGAGAGTTTGTCGCTCTCATTTTGGGGGGATTTTGCCACGGTTGCTGCGCTTGGCAAACGAGTTGGCAACCGCAGTTTATTTATTTCGATGTTCCTAGAATATACTGCTGCCCAACTTCTTTAATTGTCCCTCTGTCGACTTTTACGACACCCATGGGATGAGATGGGGTAGTAGATTCTTTTACCCACTTTCCCTCCACACGGTTCACAACAATACCGTCTCAAATTGGGACGAGGCTTGTACTTTGTGTGTGCGTGAACATTTTTAATAATTGTTCTTGACTCTTGTCGCTCATTCGGTAGGTTAGTCAGGGAGAAAGCTAAATTTTATATGCATATAGTATATGTGTTACAAATACATGAAGTAAAATAAAACATTTATTATTTCCGTTCATACTGATAATGTCAATCATATAATAGACTGTCGTTTGATTACGTTCATACTTCCAATGTCAAACACATAATCGTCTGTAGTCAAACAGTCGCACAGAATGTGTTTATGAATTACGATCTAATTTCGACCACAGGGCGACCATTAGTAATAATAATAAATGTTCATGGCCTTTGACCTTTGACAAGACAACTAATGTTAAAGGAAACGGCGAGCTCCATGTTAGAACCGTTATCCCACACAATGATGATTTCTTCGTCACGGTTAATAATCCCGCGTTTTTCATAAAAAAGTCCGCTGGAACTATACTCACATCATGTCCTAAAGGCAGAACCGGATCATTTACATATCTTGTTTACGGCTCGTCTGTCCGTATATGTTAATGACATACGGACAAATATATTCGCTTTGCCGACATCCAACCACGATCCACAGTATTGTTTTGAAAGGAATTCCACTCTATAGTGATCTCTATTCGCTAACTAAATTTAGCTAATACCAGTCCCGGATACAATGGATGCTGTTCTTTTCTTCTTAACATGATATAAATTAGAGGCGAGCTTAGTTTTTATTTTGTTATAATTTCGCGAAGACGCCGCAGGCGGGGCGGGAATATGAATATTAAGATTTTTGCGTTCTTTATTTCTTTGTTTCCATTGAATCTGTTTTAATAAAATACTATTAGTATTTACTTTCTTTCGATTATCACTGGTGTTTTTCAAATTATCAGAATTCATACAAATACTTTAGGCGTATGGTAGCGGCTTAAGAGAATCTGCCACTGACTCTCATCCCGTGGGTGTCATCAAGTCGACAGAGAGAAAATAAAAACCAGGAGATGGGCAGCAGTATCTTCCTGGAACATCTGAATAAATAATCTGCGGTTACCAACCCGCCTGCCAAACGTGGCAACTATGGCGAAATCGCTCCAAAATGAGAGCTACAAACTTTTGTGGCAATCTATAGGGGGGAGGTCTATGTTCAGGAGTGGACTAGTGATAGGCTGAAATGATGATGATGATGAAATACTAATGGTCGGCTCGGTGGGCGCAGTGGCTAAGCAATAGGCTTCCGCTTTCTGGGTCACGGGTTCGGTTCCAGCTCGGGACATATATTTGCATTGTCTGCAAATCATTGTTCATGGTGTGGGTTTTTCTGCATTTATAATTTATGTTTGTTAAACGCACCCACGATAAAAACAAAAACAAAAAAAACTACGAACCGAATTCCGACCCCTGCATTCTGCAAATTACAGAACAGCGTGCCAGTGTACATGGACCCGACTTCTTAATCCTTCTAGAATTCACCATAAGCGTCACAGTTGTGAATTAGCAATCGCAATACCAGACGCTTTGCATGCAAGTCTTAGTCACCGGTCTGCCTTTTTTAGATTTGTCATACGTCATGCCGTCACTCGCAGGCCTCGAGATTTTACTGGCGAGACCCATAATTGACTTTTCGGACACTTATGAAGTAATGCATATAAACACGTCATCCGATATCCGATAAATTAAAATACAAAGGATTTGTTACAAGCAGGGCTGGGCGAAATAAATGCTTTGCTTTATTTAAAACACAAAATACTTTTTCGCATGTAGTGGAAATACGAAATATATTTAAATCGTACATTTGAAATATAAAATACAAAATACAGTGATTTAAACATTTTTTATAAAATAGAATAGCACGCTTAAAACTATTATATTGCCCCCATATCAGAAAATTTTTCAAGCGTAAAATTTGATAAAATTGACAACTTTTTTAATGGAAAATTATACAAAGTAGATGTGCAATTAAACTAAAGCATGCTAAATGTATTTAGAAATACTAATTATAAATTAAATTCTTAGGAAGTTATTGAAATACAATTTGTATTTGTATTTCAAATAACTATTTTATTTACAAGTTATTGAAATACTGCCCAGCCCTGCTTCTAAGTACAATTCATTATCATCATCATTTCTGCCTATCACTAGCCCACTGCTGAACATAGGCCTCCCCATATATGGCTACAAAAGTTTGTAGCTCTCATTTTGGGGGGATT
The DNA here is from genome assembly GCA_019845155.1 of Luehdorfia chinensis. Lineage (NCBI taxonomy): Eukaryota > Metazoa > Arthropoda > Insecta > Lepidoptera > Papilionidae > Luehdorfia > Luehdorfia chinensis. The sequence continues at coordinate 5,801,257 of JAHVAK010000025.1, read as the reverse complement.
TTTCCATGTCAGCCACGCTTGGCAGGCTGTTTGGCAACTGCAGTATATTTATTAAGATGTTCCAGGAAGGTGCTGCTGCCCATCTCCTGGTTTTAATTTTCCATCTGTCGACTTTTACGATACCCACGGGATGAGACGGGGTGGTAGATTCTCTTAAAAATGGAATAAAAATTTAAGCATAAAGGTTCAGTTTTTGCTTATTCTAAAATACATATAATCAATTGACGTATGAAGTACGTAAATGGAAACGGGCGTCGTTTAATGATAAAATATTGTTTAACGGTGTTGATTCTGCTGCGTGACAGCTGCTTGAAATTCATCATAGTCCAACGAACTTAAAATCACTCTAGGCGACAGAAGAACGGGTATTAAAGGAATAGGAAAAAACTATTAATTTATACTTTGTTTCATTAATTTATTTTGGCGCAAACTGTCAATAAACAAATTAGCTCATAATTTTTTCTAATCACGAAGAAACAGGAGTGACCAAATATTACATAGTTATAATACATTTTACGATACCTAGAGCACAGACTATAACTACTCATATTATTTAGTATACTACTTTACACTGCACTATTACGTATTTATGCTAACAAATACAAAAGTTGCGCCGTGTGGTGGCGGCTTAAGAGAATCTGGTGGTAGGATTCCTATGGTCTAGGGCGGTACCACCCCAGGGCCAGTTATTCTGCCATGAAGCAGTAGTGTGCAAACATTACTGTGTTTCGGTTTGAAGGGCACTGAGAGCTAGCGTAATCACTGGGCATATGATACTTAAGAACTTATGTCTCAGAGTGACGGGCGCAGAGTGTTGCTACACAGAGATTCTGAGTAACACAGCATCTGTTATGGGCAAACGTTGCACTTACCATCAGGTGAACGTTTTGCTCGTCTAGACACTATATCAAATAAAAAAAACACGGTTACTACGGTAAATTAATTCCGGTTGCCAACCCGCCTGGCAATCGTGGCAACTAAGACAAAATCAGAGCTACAAACTTTTGTGGTAGTCTATGGGGGGAGGCCAATGTTTAGCAGTGGACTAATTATAGCCTGAAATGATGACGATGATAATGATACTAAAGCAAACAGAACAGAATATAATAGAAAGACGGTGTGATACTGATGGTATCGTGCTAGTATAAAATATACATATATTTTTTTTATAACTATATACATTTTCGGTGATGTAATTGCTGTTAGCCTTCTCGGCTTATACAGCTTCATCGGATACTTTTTTATAACGGATGGTCACTGTTAGTCCGAAGGCTTTCACAACTTCACCGGATTGAATGTTAGCCGAGCGCTGAAGGCGCTTAGCCGAAACCTATTTATGGATGACTGGCGCAAGGGCCCCTGAGAGGGGACCTCGGCTTGGACCGTCACCCTGTGCGCGAGAGTAACTGAAGGGAGGGTGCCCAAGGGGGCCGGCCTTGGCTTTGTCAGCTACTTTAATCGGGAGGGATATATTAAACCGCCGCTAAATACGGCTTACTATAAGAAGGTTCGGTAAGAGGATCAGTACAAAACCTAGTCGTGCCTTTCACACAACTAAGTTGTAAAGATATTTGGGCGATATATTAACTTAGTTACACATGATAACGTTTATATAATATTTGTAATGATAACATATTCATTCAAACGGGGGTAGCTTTTCTTTTAATTTAAACCATGTACTCGTATTTCAGTGTAGTATAAACAATAATAATAAAAATAACAAAATGCAGTAAAAATACAAAGTTAAATGAAACGAGGACTTCATACTAAAATCATATTGTACAGAGACATGTGAACTAGACACTAGCCGTGTGGTAGCGGCTTAAGAGAATCTACCACTGACTCTCATACCGTGGGTGTTGTAAAAGTGAACAGAGGGAAAATTAAAACCAGGAGATGGGCAGCAGCATCTTCCTGAAACATCTGAATAAATAAACTGCCAACCCGCCCGCCAAGCGTGGCAACTATAGCAAAATCTCTTAAATGAGAGCTACAATCTTGTGGCAATCTATGGAGGAGACAACAGGATTAGTGATAGGGTGAAATGACGATGAATGATGATGATGTGAACTTTCGCTAACCGCGTCGTTACTTCTCGTAATGATAAGTAGTTTACCTAAGTACATATGTAATTCTTGTAAAATATTTTTCAACGAAGGTAAGGAAGGATAGTTTTTTAAGTCATCGAAGTTAAGTGCAACATCTGCTCATAACAAATGCTACCCAGAACATTTCTGTGCGGCACCATACTGGCGCTCCTCATCCTGATACATCCGATCTTAAGTCTCATTTGCAAATCATCATAATCAGATCTTTATTTAAAGTAAAATGTAATGTAATGATAACTTAAAATATTTACGAAATTTTGTGACAATTATCGTTGATTACTAGGTATTTTACTGGTGGTAGGACTCCTATGCAGTAATCCGTCTAGGTAGGTACCACCCCAGGGCCAGTTGTTCTGCCGTGAAGCAGTAGTGTGCAAACATTACTGTGTTTCGGTTTGAAGGGCACTGTGAGCTAGCGTAATCACTGGGCATATGAGACTTAAGAACTTATGTCTCTGGGTGATGGGCACAAAGTGGTGTCAGAAATTTTCTGTGTGACACAGGATTTATTTATTTATTTTATTTATTTATTAAAACTTTATTGTACACCTTAATTAAAAGGGTAACAATAGGCGGACTTAATGCCTGTTGGCATTCTCTCCCAGTTAACCCGTGGGCGCGGAGAAATTCGTGAAGGGTGCAAGATAAAAAAAAAATTAAAAATATCTTAAATAACCAGCTGAAGTTAAAAATAAAACTTAAAGCAAATGACAAAAAAATATATTAATAAAGTATAAATAAACATACAAAAACATACAAATACTTAAATAAACATATATATATAAATATATATTCATACAAATAAACATACACCCATATTCATACATACTACTATATACGTTACATATACATAAAACTGCAATGATCAAGGAAGACGTATACAAATTAACTGTTAATAGATGTCTTCTGATAATATGCCCGCACCAACCTCTTAAAAGTATTTTTGTTAAATACTTTTCTAATATCTTCGGGCAGCGTGTTCCAGAGCAGTGTAGCCTGAACAGTAAATGCGTTACCGACGAAACCGGTGGAATGTTGAGGTACACTAATCTTATAATTAGACGAGGAACGAAGAACCCTTTCATGCGTTGAAGAAATATACTGGAATTTATCCTTATGATATGACGGAGTGAATGGATTGTTTAAAATAGTGAAGAGAACAAGGAGAATTCTAGAATTCTCCTTGTTCTCTTCACTCTAGAGTTACGCCTTTGTTGAATAGGAAGCCATTTAAGGCGAGAACGATATTCAGAGATATGGTCATACTTACGAAGGCCGAAAATATACCTGATACAATTGTTTAGAAGGCGCTCTAGCTTATTAAGAAGATATTTGTTCAAGGCTGTGTAACTCACATCTCATCAAATGTTATGGGCAGACGTTGTACTTACCATCAGGTGAACGTTTTGCTCGTTTCATCACTTAATCTAATAAAAAAAACCTTTTTGTATCTGGACTTATTATTCTTTCCTGGTTTGCATGCCATGTAAAAAATCGACTACCTAGGTGAAAAAGACATTTATAATCATATCAACCGTCATTTACATTTTTTCAATTCCCTTATTTGAATGTTTCAGACAATGACAGATTAAGCGGAATGCAAATCGCGAGACCGTGGGCGTGGTCGGACCACTCGTCTGACTCGCAAAAAGATTGTTTTATGAATAACCGATTCTCTACGAATTCCCATAAAGATTGTTTATTTTTACCCCACTACGGGTAACGTTAAAGGACCTAGTGGTCAGAATACCTGACTTCTACGCCGCAGGTCCTGGGTTCGAATCCCAGCAGGAGCCAACATTTGTGCTAAAACACAAATTGTTGGTTTCGGGTCTGGTTGTGTTGTGATTGTCCCCGTGTTACTGACACTGCATCCTCGCCTACCTCCGATTTTATCGCATTAGCGTTACATCGGGTGGGTGCCTCTGTGTTTGCGCGGACACTTGTGGCACTGTAATGTTTCCTGCGCAGTTGATAGCTCTCGACAATATTCGGAAAGTTATCGCCGTGGTCGAAATCGATTTTAGGTTTGTGTATGGTTTATCTGTTTGCTCGTAGCTTTTACATCTCGACGATATAAATGAATTTTCATTTTAACTATAAACTGTGTTCGCGGTTTTGTTCGCGGTTTAGTTCGCGACGGCTTTTGGATTTGTAAGATAGGTTATTAATTTTCTATACTGTTATGCCACTATACCATATATGGCGTTCTGTGAATTATTTAAAAAAAATTATAACTTGAAACAAACTCGATAAAACATCGTCTAAGTTGGACCCAGAGTTATTATCTGTAATCAGACAGACGAATAGGTACTTTTATATATATACAAATAATATATATATAAATAATATGTATATTTATATACATATATATATTGCTATCTATGTATATATGTTTTTTTCTCATGTTGTTTTTGTTTCTTTTTAATATTGGCTGCACCGCCTATCATATATTTATCTCTGCTTAGCCTTATGGTTGACTGGGAGAGAATGCCTTCAGGCATTAAGTCCGCCATATGTACAACTTAAGTGCATAAAAGTTTAAATAAATAAAAATAAATATATATATATATATATATATATATATATATATATATATATATATATATATAAAATACCTTTTCGTCTGTGTAGGTGTACGTATAGAGTAGTCTTTGTTACAAGTGACGGTTTTAGTTTAGATGTGATCTATGGTGAAGAAATACTTGAAACATCTGTGTGTACGAGAATAATATTATTGAAAAGTACGGCGAACTAGGGGTCCATTTCATTGTGGCCTGTGCGCTACATAAGGAGGCCATATAGGCTTAATTTATATTTTCGTATATTCCTAGTTGTATATCTTGAACATACATATCTTACATACCTTTCTTTTTATTTTATGGCAGATATTTTTTTACGTTTACAATTCGGTAACAGTGTATTCGGATCCGTAAGTCAATAATTTATGTTTTATTTAATTCATTGGGATTCGAATATTGAACCCACATTAACCAGACCTTGACTGAGCGAAGCTTGTAGTTTTAATAAGATTATTGCGTCAGAAAAAAGCTCCTGGCAAGAAATAACTGGCTTACGCTATTTTGACTAACGTTTGGCTCCGAACGAACCCAAAAAGAGAATCAGTGGCCGACCAAGTCATTAATGTTTTCCAAAAGTATATTAATCACATCTCGCCACGCCCTCTAGCGGCTAAACACCAAATAATTTCTGCTATAACATTCTCGAAGGGTACGGAGAAAAAAACAATAATTAATTTTACTCTGTGGCATTTCTTGGGGCGGACGTGTTTTAGATCTTTCTTTTTTAATTTAGCTTTTTAGGCAGGTGGAAACTAGGTGAGTTGTAAAATTAAATATTGTAGAAATGATTAAAGTTTACATTTTTAAAAATGTCTCAATTTTTGATATGCTTTTATCAATCGTGGTGAATAAGTTAGAGAATCTAAACCAAATTTTATCCCAAGGGTGTCGTAAAAGTCAGCTCAGGGAAATAAAAATTTCATGGTCGCATGCGATGCTGTCACTATACTGCTCGTAAGAATGCAATGGGGAGTAAGAATTTTTTTCCCGCAGTGGCGAAAACTGGACTACGTGTGTAGTCTCTGCCCACCGTTATGTACAAAAAAGCGTGATTGTATGTATGTATGAGGGCGGAATAAACATCTCAAATATGCCACTTAACTATGCAGTTCGGTGACGGGCAGCAGGGTCTAAGGTGCGAAGTGCCTGGTACTGCGATCGCCAATTCGCCTGCCAAGAGTGGCGATTCATCCAAGTTGTTTGAAGCCATGTCCAGTGAACTTTTAGAAGCTGTTGAAGAAAAAGTCAAAGACAAAATATTTTTATTGAATTTAGGATTTAAATTAAATCATATTTTACGGATTTTAACGTTTAATTTTACTATTTATAACCCGACGTTTCGAGTGCTTTACAGCACCAATGGTCACTGAATCACTGAGCTGACAGATGTCCTGGTGTCATAGTTAAGCAAGTTATTATTTTTGGTCCGATCCACGCAGATAGAGCTACCTGTATCTTGAAGTCTTGCAGTGGTATGTATTTGTTCCTTATTTAATTTTATTAATTATAGGATCCCAAGCTGGTGGTAATACCTAACCATCTTCTCTATTAAAATAAGGATGTTTTTTTTTAATTTCAACTGCCTCGCGAAACATGCTTGGTAGGAATCGGTGTTCTTTGTCGAGGATTTGTGGCTCCCGTGACCATGGGTGCTGGAAAGCACTCGAAGCGATGGGTTATAAATAGTAAAATTAAACGCGATAAAATCAAATTTCGATTGTATGCGAGTGACGTTGGTTCGATTCCCGGTGCCGGCACCACTAAAATTGTTAATTGCAATTTTGAGTGCTGATTTACCACTTGCTCGGCGTTGAAAGAAATCATCGTGTAGAAACCTGCATGTCAGAAATAAAAAATATTTCGAAGACGTGAAGTCCGCCGTTCCAATGCGGATCGCACAGACACCCTGACAAATCTGTTGTTGCTATCAGTGTTCTTTAAACAGAAATATATTATTCTTTGCTCACTACTGCTTGAAAGCAGAATAACTGACACTGCGGATTCATACATAGGTCTTTGAAAATCTGATACATGATCGTGTTACGAGACGATAACATAAGAATTTGCCTTACTTTAAACGAAAAATTTTTAAGTCCATATTTTTGTCCATATTTATACAAAAATGTGTCATAAATGGATCAAGAGAATCTACCACCCCATCTCGTCCCGTGGGTGTCGTAAAAGTCGACAGAGAGTAAATAAAAACCAGGAGATGGGCAGTAGTAACTTCCTGGAACATCTGAATAAGTAAACTGCGGTTGCCAATGCGCCTGCCAAGAGTGGCAACTATGGCAAAGTCCACCCAAAATGAAAGCTACAAACTTTTGTGGCAATCTATGATGAGGCCAATGGTCAGCAGAGGAAAATGATAGCTCTGCTAGCGCAGTGGCTAAGCGATTGCCTCCTATGCTATGGGTCGCGGGCTCATTTTCCGCGTTGGACTATGTATATGACTTACAGATAATCGTCCCTGGTTTGGGTGTTTGTAATTTGTGGAATTTATGTTTTGAAAATTCACCCGCAATACAGAATAATTCCTAGTGTAAGACAACGCTTAATCAAATATAAACTTAACTAACAGGTGCGATGTGATTTCAAATAATTTGAGTAGTTTCTGTACGAGATTTGCCGAAAGAGATCTATCAATAAAGCAAACAGTTTGAATATAATTAACAAACATTTGTAAGGGATAAACTCATTAATTCGGTTGTCATCAACTTTCATACAAGTCACTACCGACAGACGGTGCTTAAAATTAACCTTTATTTCCTACTAAAATCGGCTCTTGCAAATCGCAGCAGTATAGTAATAAGCTTGGAAGATTAGTTTACAAAGACAAAAAAGGACTCTCCCGCTTTAGATTTAAGGACATAAATAAATATGAATTTTTGCGTCTTTACAGTAAAACCTACATTCACCCTAATGATAGTTGAACACGGAAATCGCAACTAAAAGAACCACATACACCGATTAATAAAAGTGCGAAAGTACATTTAAGTATGGGAATCCCTAATTAATAGTTTATTAGGTAGTTATTATAAAAGCAAACTGTAGCTTTGTTGAAACGGTATTCGATATCGGTTTTAAACTATCTACAAAGAAAATAGTTTTTAGCGATTGTACATTGATTTACTTACAAAATTATAGTTTAACATTCCATTCATCGCCGTTTTGTGGGTGTTGCCGTGTTAATATCGTAAGAGAATATATTACTACGCTATCTTTTCCGTGGATGTCATTAAGTCAAGGTAAATACCAAATAAAATCTCATGGCACGAAGAGCCTGGCATTCAGACTGATGAAGATAAAATATGGAAAAATGTCAGTTTGTTTATATGTGGGGAAATCCTGCATTGACCGGAATGGCCAGGGGGCAGCCAGGTTATGTCGGACTTACCGACTAAAACCCAACATTGGTATCCATCAACACTGAAGAGGGGAGGAAAGGGAGGAATCTGAAAGGTTGCAACGTGGCGTCTCCATCGGTGCTATCACGATGACTCAAGACCACTTCGAGTTATTGTCGTCCCCGAGACCGCACTGTTACAGTCAACCGTGGCTATTGCGGCAAGTCCTCCAAATTCGAAAGAGGCTTTTGTTCAACAATTGAATGTTTAAAGGCTGATGATGATTATGATGAATTTAAATTCACTTAAATTCGACTCGCTGTAAATTTTACAGAAATAAATCAGCTTGGGCATACGCTAAGCACGCTGTAGTATCTAATTGTCGAAGAATCGTCTCCTCCGTGGGAGTACCGCGATGTTATAGAATACATACATTCACGCCTTGTTCACATATAAGGGGTAGGCAGAGACCACACAATAGCCAACTTTTCGTCCCCACGGGAAACGATACGTGACGTGGGGCGAACCTCGTCGCCGTCATAGAATACCAGCATAAAATAAGAGCATAGCGCTATAATGGATGGGAAGCTATAATTACTGAAAGGTGAGTTACGACAACCGGAAGTACAAATATAATGAATGATCTTCAAGATTTTCGGTAGCTTACTTTAACACCGTACAAGCTTTGTACATTACAAAGTACCTAAATGTAACCTTTCTTTTCATTCCTATTTAATAATGTAAAAGTATTAGACTTCCAGTCGCGTTGTTATCGACGACTGCGAAGATCACTGGCAGCTGACCAATGGGGCGCGCGCACGCAAATGTCAGCGGACGCACGTGTGTTTTGACACTTACATCGAGCTGATAATACGTATGGATTATTACTTTAACTTTTCAAACACATTTCAAGTGAATATTGACGAGAAACATTTAAGGCACTACCAGACATGAAACACCCTCCAGCAAGAACTCCAGCCCGATTTACGGGAGGGCAACAAGGCCTGCAGCCCCGGGGCCTCCATAAGAGAGGGCCCTCAATAAAAAATTCTATGTTAAAAAAATAATATGCAAAATTAAAATAAAAAATAACTTCATATTTCGTAGTAAACGTTATACTCTAGATGAGTGTAACTTTGGTGTTGTTAATTTTAGTTACTATTTCTAAATATGTTTATTAAATGAATTTGATTTGTCGCGCAAAAAATAATTTTTTGAAATGAAATGAACAGAAAATCATTAAATTTCGTTTGAAAAAAAAAAATTTTTTACAATCTACCACCGTTTCTTAATGCGGTTACTCTGAGGAAAACGAAACAGGCGAAAGATACTTTAACTAATGAAACTGTTATATTATTGATTGTCAGTTTTATTCCTAAATAACTCTTTACTATAACGTTTCCACGTGTTTCTTTCATAATAATAACAAGAATAATTCCCATAATGGGAGCTACAAACTTTTGTGGCAGTCTGTGAGTGAGGCCTATGTTCAGTAGTGGACTTGTGATAGGCTGTAAATGATGATGATTATGGGAATAATTTTCATGAGCTTGCGTCAGTCTACTGCTGGACAACGACTTCTCCCTAAGAGCTCTATTTAAGTCAATGTACAGTTGCACTTTCTTCTTCTACCTTTTTTCTTTTATTAGGATAGTTATTTACCAAAAAAACATAACAGACTTGTCTTATTACATTCATCATCGTCATCATTTCAGCCTATCACCATTCCACTGCTGAACATCAGCCTCTCCCATAGATTGCCACAAAGATTGTAACTCTCATTTTGGGGGATTTTGCCATAGTTGCCACGCTTGGCAGGCGACCGCAGTTTTTTTATTTAGTTCTTCCAGGAAGATGTTGCTGCCCATCTCCTTTTATTACATTGCTTGGAACAGATATCTTGTTAACTTGAGAGGCAGGAAAAGGCCGCCTCGTTGCTTTAGTGCGGGTTAGCGAATGACTTTTGAAATAGACTTTTGTTTGTTCTCATTTAATCATTTTATTTATAACCGAATAACAAAGACCAGAAAATGGAATAAGAAGTTCTACTCTAACAATAAACAAAACGTTGTAATATTCCTTTCGATCAAACATAACACCTAATTTATTTTTACGGCATGTCACCAAATTAACTGAACTACAAAAATTGTAGCTATTATGGTCAAATTATGACCTTATCAGATGCTACAAAATACGAGGTCGAGGGTATTGCGTGCTCTATGTTAGTTAGCAGGTGAAATATGTATGAGTGTTCGACTATACTTTCCCCCAGGACAACAATCGCGCTAATTAATGGACACTCAATTTTGGAATTGTGTTTATTTGTTATTCGGTTTAGGGACGCTCCTTATATATTTTTATAGAGCAAACAGTCTGAACCGATAACAATGTTGACTTAAGTACCAAAAATAGTTTACTATATAATATATTGTCGAAAGTATTTGAAGGCCGTTATAATTTAAAACGTTTAGAAGTATTAAGTGAAAAAAAAGGAATGATATAGCCTGGAAAAATGAGAAATAATAAACTAATAAGTGGTCAGGATTATCAGTCAAGCTAAATTAGAGCAAATTCCTCTAGCGCAGAAACCATGTGACTATATCCTCCTGGCCGAACATCTCAGGAGATATTATAGTGTTAAAATCAAACGCGCAAATACAGAGGCACTCTGTGCACTGTGTGAGCTACGCTTATGCGATAAGATCGACGGTAGACTAGGATGTATAGAATTAGAGAACATAGGCCTCATTACCACAAACGTTTGTAGTTCTAATTTTGGGGGGATTTTGCCATAGCTGCGACGCTTGTCAGGCAGGCTAGCTACCGCAGTTTAATTGTTCAGATGTTCCAGGAAGATGCTGCTGCCCAACTTTTGTTTTTAATTTTTTCCTCTATCGACTTGTACGACACCCACGGGATGAGATGGGGTGGCGAGTGTGGTGACGAGTGTGGTGGCGGCTTAAGAGAAGCTACCAGCTTCTCTTAAGCCGCCACCACACTCGTTTTGCACGTTACTTTTGCTTTCACAAAAATCATGCTTAATCTGTCGATTCTCTAATCTCACGAACTAAAAGATAAAATTCATCTGCTTCTTTAGGCTGTACAAAAGTCCACTGCCGGACTAATAATAGGGCATGGCATAATCGTGATGCTTATTCCGCTATAGATCGGAGGCCATGAGATATTTTAGCATTTACCTTCGTCGACTTTTACGACACCCACGGAATGAAACTATCTGATACCGCAACAACATAGTTAAAGGTAAACTTACAAAACGTTAATTACAAATATAAAGGAATGTGTAGGTTGTTACGTGTCAGCAGCAAACATTATTAAAGCAAAAATACGTACCTAGATGCAGTAGAACTGGCGAGGCGATATCCAATCAATCAGCATTCGACACGGTCATCGACGAGTAGGGTAACCATTACAACGAAATATGAAATCTTCTTTTCCTTTTTTCACGATACTTTACACTAGGATTTCTCTTGAATCGTCGGTGCGTAACCATATTTTTTTAAAACATATTTTTTTTAATGGATAACGAAAGAATACGACTAGCAAAATCACTTGATGATAAGTGCAACGTCTGCCTTTAACAAATGTTGTGTAACCCAGAACATTTCTATGTGACACCACACTGCTCCCGTCACCCTGAGACATCAGTTCTCAAGTCTCAAATGCCCAGTGATTACACAAACTCTCAGTGCCTTTCAAACCCGAAACACAGTACATATTTACAATAGAATAACTGGCCCTGCGGTGGTACCTACCTAGGCGGATTCCTTCACATGAATCCTAGCACCAGTATATTTTATAGGTAAATCGGACATACACAACAACCGGAGCTACTATCTGTAGGCCATATAAATTGTCCCACGCAGGAATCCAACCTACGACCAGCAGTAGAGACGCCAATCGCTTACTCACTGTGCCAATCGAGCCGTGCTTCTTTATTGGTGACATAAAGTACGTTGCGTCTAAAAAGCGAATTGTCTGGTACTACGATCGCAAATCTGACCAAACACCTTTTTACCCGACTGCCCCAGGAGGAGGGTAATGTCTTTCGAGAGTATGTATCGCACGCCCTGTAGTTTAAAAGTTGACAGATTTTAACACATGACGTGTCTTTAGATTCGACTCAATAGTGGGAGTGGTATTGGGAGTAATATTTAAAAATGACGCCTGAAATTGAATGAATTGAATTGGAATTGAGAATAAAACATTTCATATTTATAAGAATATGCGTATCAAATGAAAGCTAGTAAACAGCCAGTTGCAAATATAAATAAAAATAAAAATGTCCCACTGCTGAGCACAGGCCTCCTCTCATTTCTGAGAGGTTATTGGAGCTAGGAAGAATCCGCCACGCTGTTACAATGCGGGTTGGCAGACTGCACATATCTTCGAAATATTTTTTTATTTCTCAGACATGCAGGTTTCCTCACGATGTTTTCCTTCACCACCGAGCACGTGGTAAATCAGCAATTGCAATTAACAATTTTAGTGGTGCCGGCACCGGGAATCGAACCCAGGTCACTCGCGTACTATGAAATTTAAAGCGAGCGCCTCGCCCCTGAGCTACCACGGCTCATATTTATATACTATCACACTATCTATTAAGCAAATAATAAAATAAACTTTATTATACATAAATATAACTTGATTATTATAAGTTATTGCAGTCGGGTTATTTATTTCTCATTAATACCTTATTACTTGCTAATGAACAAGAGTCGTATTAATTATATAAGTAATATTAAATTTATATAGCACAAACATCAATAGTTCATGAATATCAAAACCCATAAAATAAAACCATACTCTACTGTCTACACTGCGTGAGAAAGAGGTCTAAGGAGAAAGGTTTTAATTTACGGGTTATGAAATGGTTGGGCGATTTTTTGCATGTTTCCGCTAGTGGTGTATTACGTGTGATTTTGCAAAACATTATCGGATCGAATTTCGCTATAATTAATTGATCTTGTGTAATAAGGAACGAGAGCCCTAACCCCCCCCCCCCCCCCCCCCCGCAGTAAATTTCATAGTAAGCGAGTAACCTGGCGGCGGAGAAGGAAAACATAGTACGGGAACCTGCATATCTGAGAAATAAAAAATATTTCGAAGACATGTAAAGTCGGAGAACCTGCATTGGAGGGCGGATTCTTCCTTGCTCTCAGAAATGAGACATTTATAGACTGTTAATTTAATGCGCGAGAGCAAAGTCAGCGAACTGTATGTATATGAGAAACCATCATCTTATCAGGTCACCTCGGTGACAACTGACAGCCTCAAGTGGCGACCAAGGCAATACTAAGCTAGGTGATTGGGAGATACCATGTGACAATTCGCCAATCATACCGAATACGGCAATACCCATTCCTGTCCCACAATGCTCTGAAACGATTATAGCTGTAATATATCTTAGTTTCTATATGCTATGCTATGGGGGATATAGCACGGTGACACATATCATACCTATATAAAATACAAGTGCATTATCTCGAAAACTACTAAAGTGATTGAGATGAATTTTACGCAGGTAGTAGAGCTATATGTAACCCTGGAGCCAACTTAAAATTATGTATCATCGTGTTGCTTTCATTTATTCCGAATAAATTTTTTGTTAAAATTTTTCCATTTTGCAATAAATGTGTATGAAAACTCATATTTTCTATAGATATACTCTATAGATAGCCGATAGGTGTCCATCAGAATAGGATAACACCTACCTCTTTCCTACCGAGGTGTCGTAAGAGGCGACTAAGGACAGGCTTTATCCGTGCAGAGCAAAACCATACTATGCAATGCTGTTACTATACTACTCGTGGGACTCCCCATTGCGTTCCCACGAGTAAAAAAAAAGTAAAGTAACAGCCTATAAATGTCCCACTGCTGAGCACAGGCCTCCTCTCATTTCTAAGAGGGTTTTGGAGCTGGGAATAGTCCGCCACGCTGCTCCAATGCGGGTTCTCCGACTTTACATGTCTTCGAAATATATCCCACGAGTAGTATAAAATATTTTTTTAACTCGTACTAAAATGCAGCAGTATTATATATATTCTATATTTCTTATCTGTTTTTTAACTAAATGAATAACGTATTTAACATTTTAAAGTATAAAATATATATAGTATAAGAGTCACATATAGTTACAACCACAAAACAGAAATGAATCTGTTCTGCGGTAACAGCCCCACGTTTCTTCAGTCCGCTCTGGAGGAACGTGGGCTGCCAAAATTAATCAACGGATTTCGGACTGTGTCTAAATGTCGTCGAAATATATTTTTTCAGTGCCTGGCGTAGTAAATCAAGATTTTTAATTTACAATTGACAGTTTCAGTTGAGAAACGAAGTATCATTAAGTTTGAATTAAATTCAGCAATTCCCAGGAGGCTCAAGAAAAAATATTTTAGTTATTTATTTTGTCTTTATTACATAACATCTTAAACAATGGGTAACAATGGGCGGACGTTATGGCGTTCAATGCAGTCAATCCTGGCTGATGGTGAAAAAATACATAGCAGGTGTTGAACTATTGTAAAATAAACTAAATTTTAATTAGGTTAGATACGTAAACATATAAATAATATATCTTGTTTGCTCACAAAATATTGACAAGTTATCAACCCGATTTAAGGAATAACTATTGCAACTCGAATTTAGTTAAGTGAAAGTTTTGCTACTCCCACTCGATCCCTTTCAAATATAACAAACTTTAAGATTATTTAGAAAATCTAATTCAACTTCAAATTCTATCCGGGAAACATCACTAAAAGAAGGTATCATCTAATGACATGTTGTAGTAGTTTTCCATAGTCACTTTATAGACATCGTAAGCAATCAGATTACACAGGGCCTAGAAAATAAAATTCTAGCGTCTGTCAGTAATGACGCATGCTACTTCTTATATATACCTTTAATTCTATGGTGCGGTATAAAATATATTTGGATGTTGATGTTCGCGTTTGTTAAATAATAATAAGTTTAAATTTCATATTTTGTTACAAGCATCTATTTGTGAGGCCTATGTCCAGCAGGCTTCCAATTTTGCTAGGGTTAGATATTGTCAAAACAAATTCAACGAGCCCAAATATGACGAAGCTATCTTGCTTAGTTGAGAAGTTCCTATGACCAACTTCCGGCTCTATCATACCAGACCCATGGCACCATATTATCGCATTGTCACCGAAGCTACGAGTACATAGGTATGCATAAATTTACCTCAATCCGACATCGAAAAGTAGGTCAATTTTGGCTTGCAAGAATTGAACTTCACATACATTACATTTTACAGGTATTTACTTTTCTAGGTATATAATAAATCCCTTTTAAACATCGCAAACACTACTGTTACCATACTGTTACTGTTTCGATTCGGGCACTGATAGCTAGTGTAATTACTGGCATATACAACTTATGGGATGTCTCAGGGTGACGAGCGCAGTGTGGTGCCACACAGAAATATTCTAAGAGCAGACGTTGCACTACGTGAGCGATATGTTCGTTTCGTCACTTTTTTCAAAAAAAAGATTGCTGATCGCCAGACGTCTCGTATTTTAGACCTTTTTATGCTAAATAATTTTCTAAATATTTTCCTGAGTCGACCATTATGTAACCCCTGGAATACTCCTTCTGTAGGCGGCATGTTTAATAATATTTAACATTCATACGTTCTTTTTCCAGGGTATGCGTGCGGGATAAATTTCAATAATGCAATAATAAGTTTGTAAATTATTCGTAATCCATGGGTAACACAAGCGTCGACAGACCGCTCCGAAAGACATAGACCAATGACGACGGTGAGTATCATGCAAGTCATCTGGTACTTGCATCGACTATCCGCCAGGTAATCTTCATCATAACCATTTCAGCCTATTACTAGTCCACTGCTGCACATAGGCGTCCCCCATAGATTCGCAAAAAAGTTTGTTGCTCTTATTTTGGGGAATATTGCCATAGTTGCCACCTGGTACGACACCTACGGGATGTAATGAGGTAGCAGGTTCTCATATGCCGCCACCATTATTGTTAATCCTTCCAGTCGTAATGCTTGGAAAGATAATGTCCAGAAGTTAGCAGCAGATACAGGTCTAAGTGTCAACGAATTAACGTTTTTTATAATTTATCTAGGAATTGTAAATTGTCAATAAGTAAAGATAACCGTTGTTATATAATGTTACATTATCTTTAATTAAATTCATTCTAACTAGATATAATTTTCGCCACACTAACATACACGTACAGATGAAGATGAGATTCAAACACCACATCCAATTATGAGCAAGCCATTGTGGAACCGCACTGTTAATTCGATCGTGTGAAACGCCACGTGTTCTTTGCCCTTCGCCCAATTCCAATTTTCCTTTATGTCCCGGGGTGGATGAGGTGGGGCAGATATCGCCCGTTATGAGACATTCCGCTGGGAATGTTTTTGAGGTAATATTGAATGAATTAGTGGGGTTAAACAAGTTGCTTTCGTATTTTTTTTTTGATGAACAATATTTTAATTTTCTATATGTTGGAGACATTTCATTTACAATAGTATAAACATAGTTGGCAGCTTTTTTATTTTTCGATGAAAGTCTTGGATTCGGAAGGCTCAGCCCTTTAAGCGCGAATAAAGTTCTAAATACCACAGTATTTTTTCTGTCTTTATTGTTTTGTGTTATATTTTTGTAATCGTTAAGGGAAGTTAAGCCGTGGTAGCTCAAGGGCCTGGTGCTCGCTTTTAATTTCATAGTAAGCGAGTAACCTGGGTTCGATCCCCGGTGCCAGCACCTCTAAAATTGTTCTACAATTTTAAGTGCTGATTTACCACGTGCTTAGCGGTGAAGGAAAACATCGTGAGGAAACCTGCATGTCCGAGGAATAGAAATATTTCGAAGATATGTGAAGTCCGCCAACCCGCATTGGAGCAGCGTGGCGGATTCTTCCTAGCTCCTAAACCCTCTCAGAAATGAGAGGAGGCCTGTGCTCAGCAGTGGGACATTTATAGGCTGAAACTTTACTTTTACTTTACTAAGGGAAGTTTACCGCAATTTTTTTTAATTTAATTTAATTTTTAATTAACTCGAGGCCGTTCTGAGCCGCATAACGTGAAGCCGCAAAGACGATTTTCGCAGCAGAATTGACGAGGCAGGATAACCAACATAACGCTAAGAAAAAAGTGGGGAAGAAAGATTCAAAAGAGGAAAACTCTTTTTAGGCAGGAATCCGACTAGGTAGGTACCACTAGCTACGAGTATTATGCCGTGAAACAGTAGTGTGCAAATATAACTGTTTCGGTCTGAAACGCACTGAGAGCTAGTGTAATCACTGGGCAAATAAGACTTAAGAACTGATGTCTCAGGGTGACGGACGCAGTGTGGTGTCACACAGAAATTTTCTGGGCGAAACAGGATTTGTTATGGGCAGACGTTGCACTTACCATCACGTGAACGTTACGCTCGTTTCGTCACTTTATTAAATAAAAAAAGGAAACGCAGTCAAACCTGTGTGGTGGTGGCTTTAGAGAATCTACCACCCCATCTCATCCTGTGGATGTCGTAAAAGTCGACAGAGGGAAAATGAAAACCGAAAAATGAAAAGGAGATGGGCAGCAGCATCTTCCTGGAATATCTCAATAAATAAACTGCGCACATACCTCCAGCACTTCTACAAAATGCAGACACCTTTTTGTTTAAATAAATTCATGTTTATTCGTACGTAATATTTCAAAAATAAACAACGACGGAAGAGTCAAATCAAACCCATCATCAATCATCAAACCCATAACACAACGTTATTAAAAAATATAATTTTTACTGCTTAAATTTTATGGAAGTATTTATTTACTGTGAACGTGAACAGTGGTAGATCAGGGGCCGCGTAATTACACGAAGATCTTTAATGGAAGTAAGCGACAAGACAAGCAAATTGTTCATATGATTGTAAGCGCAACATTTTCTCTCACCCAATACTTTGAATTGTGAGGCTCTCTGTATAGTACCGTCATCCAGAAAGTTAAGTTCATAATTCTCAATAGCCATGTAATGGTAGCGGCCTAAGAGAATCTACCACCCCATCCCATCCCGTGGGTGTCGTAAAAGTCGAAAGAGGGAAATTAAAACCAGGAGATGGGCAGCAGCATCTTTCTGGAACATCTGAATAAATTACACACTTTGAAACTGTTAATTGTAATTTTTACCACGTGCTCGGAGGAAAATCGCCTGGTTCTACTAGTGGTAGGATTCCTGCATAGGAATCCCACTAGGTAGTTACTACCGCAGGGCCAGTAATTCTGCCGTGAAGCAGTAGTGTGCAAACATTACTGTGGTCGGTTGGTCTGGAGGGCGATGAGAACTAGTGTAATAACTGGGTATATGAGTCTTAAGAATCGATGTGTCGACAAGCACAGTGTGGTCCTCACAGAAATGTTCTGGGTGACACAGCATTTGTTATGGGCAGGCGTTGCACTTACCATCAGGTGAACGTTTTGATCGTCTCGTGACTTTCTCCTATAAAAAAACGTCGTGAGTAAAGTTACAAGTCTGGGAAAAAATCATTTCAAAGTACACTGGAACCGTGTGGTAGAAACCTCGCTCCAAATTACTTTGAAGAACAAAATTATGCTTGTACCGAGTAATTGAATAATTATACACCGTTACATTATTTATTTATTTAATTAGCTATAGTCCATTGTTTTGTTTTAGTTATAATCCATATAGTCTATTTTGTTATGTAATTAGCTATAGTCCATTTTTTGTAAGTAAAGTAATATAAAATTTCAGCCTATAAATGTCCCACTGCTGAGCACAGGCCTCCTCTCATTTCTGAGAGGGTTTTGGAGCTAGGAAGAATCTGCCACACTGCTCCAATGCGGGTTGGCAGACTGCACATGGTGCCGGCACCGGGCATCGAACCCAGGACACTCACATACTATGAAATTTAAAGCGAGCGCCTAGCCCCTGAGCTACCACGGCATTTTTTGTACATAAATACAATATTTATGATACCGATGTTTAATGACTCTTGTTTACAATAATCCATGAAATACAGGTTACAAAAGCGCGGCTGATGCAATATAAAACGAGATAATTAGTACTAATTTAGCGTGCGGATTTCACCAAATTTGCTTCATTACTTTCCTTTTTTAATGGGTTTTTAACATGTGACATAATTATACTGCTCTAATTATACTACTCTAAAGCCATTTTCTATATAACAAGGATTAGACAACTGACCGATGAAGCTACAGCTAAATTGGTATATTTTGCATACTTCGACAGTATATTATGACCTATGGCATATAACTATGGGGACTCGCAGGGTATTTAACAATATTTATTTTGAAAAAACAAGCATTTCGGCCAATCTGTAACTTGGGACTTCGCGAGTCGCTACGAGAATTATTCAAGATGACTAATATTTTGATACTTCTGGCTACTAAATTTATGATGTAACGTTTATGTAATTTACAATTATAATTTATAAATATTGTATTTATAAGATCCCAGAATTTCTTGCCGGTTCTTCTCTGAGGTCTGATTTTTCGAACCGGTGTAGATTTTGACGTTCATAAGAACTTTAAACAAGCCTAAATTGAACAGTAATTAGTAATTTTGAGTGAATATTTTTATGTCTATTTCCATGTAATGTTTACTTTGTAATCATTCTAACTTGTATATTATCATGATTTTATTATGCATATGTTGATCAATGTTTGCCTGTGTCAGATAGAAGTTCAAAGGAAAGGGTCAAAAATCTACCTACCAAATCGGATTGTCTGATCTGAGGTGAACGTCTCCTCCAACCTAGGTTAGCGTAGATGAAACTTCACCACTCCGAAATGGGTTCTCGCCTTGCCTTGGCGGGAGGGCCAGTAACCGTGGCATGGTCACCCACGGTGAAGCTAAGAGGAACCCGGTCCGCCTGGCCCGAGACGAACGTTCCGAGTGGGCTGCGTAAGCCCACTCTGGATGCGTACTGGAGGATCGCTGGGGGAGCAGTGCCCTGCCCTCCGCAGCCGAGGTGGAGTGGCGCATCCGCTGATCGTAGACGGCCAGAGCAGGTGGGGTCGCGGATGTGTTCGAGCGTTCCCGTGGCTCTGCCAACATGCGGCGGACGCGGAACACCATGGGGTTTCAGTGGTGCAAGTCTGTCATAACAGGTCCTTCCCCCCCGTGAAGGCGAGTATGCGTTAGGCGTTTCCCCATGTAAAAAAAAGATGTAACTTCAATAGCGCGATGGAGGACGTGTAAGCTATTTCTTAAGCTTCCCATACTTTCGCTACATTCCAAAGTTAATCGGGCTATTTAAAGATCTTTACTGGAAAAAATGTAGAGGACGGGACAAAATTGTTTCCACAGTGAAAATAAATATTAAACTGGCTCCCAATTTGTAAAATTATAAAGCAATCAAACTAAAACTTTTCTGTTATGCTTTTCTTTTTATATATTGTTAACAGTCAATTCGCTAAATCCATACACATAAATAAAATTGAAGTGTCTGTTTGTAATAACAAAGTAGCAGATTTTTACTCAATGATTATGAAAGTATATACGGTATTTATAAGAAAAAAAATTATAATTTTCGTCTGTCTGTCTGTTTGTTTGATCCGACTAATCTCCGAAACAGCTGGACCGATTTTGACCGGACTTTCACTGACAGATAGGTGATATTCCGGGTACTTTAATTAATATAAATAAATAAAAAGTAATTAGGGTTTCGCGCAAAACATTCAAACCCCAAAATTCGATTCAAATAGGGGAGTATTTATGTATATCTTCGATCGGGGTCGGTTTCTTTTACGCGGGCGAAACCGCGGGGACCCACTGGTGTAATTATAAACATATAAAATACATCCCCTTTTTTGGCGCTTCCTAGAGGATTGTGGCCTGGACGTCTTCTGCCTTCAAAAGTCGTGAAGAAGAGTGTATTTCCAAGACTTCATTTTAATTGGAATTATTACTCAAAGGCATGCGAAGTCTGTTGGGGAAGAATCCCCCCACTAGATGGAGCGACGACCTGCACGGTTTTGCGGGAAGTCGATGGATGCAGGTGGCTCAGGACCGTGTTTTGTGGCAATCTATGGGGGAGGCCTATGTTCAACAGTGGACTGTAATAGGCTGAAATGATGATGATGATGATGTGAAGTCTGTAACACGCAAAAGCGGCGTATAGCACACAAAATACGCAAAAGCCGTTATCATCGACCTTATCTACCTATAAACGTCGTAGAACCAGGCTCCAGCTAAATATCGCAAAAATGGATCAGCTGACTGGGTGACTGGGTAAGTACCATGCTCCCTCACACTTTAAGTAAGAGTGTAACGCGACTATTATCGCATGGCTTGTGATTAGAACCATAAACTCTACTAGCTAAAAAAAAATGAAAAGTTTCAGCCTATAAATGTCCCACTGCTGAGCACAAACCTCCTCTCATTTCTGAGAGGGCTTTGGAGCTAAGAAGAAACCGCCACGCTAATCCAATGCGGGTTGGCGAACTTCACATATCTTCGAAATATTTTTAATTTCTCAGACATGCAGGTTTCCTCACGATGTTTTCCTTCACCGCCGAGCACGTGGTAAATCAGCACTTAAAAGAGGTTCCGGCACCGGGGATCGAACCCAGGTCACTCGCGTACTATGAAATTTAAATCGAGCGCCTAGCCCCTGAGCTACCACGGCTCACTAGCTAAGAGGCTTTCTATTATAATCTTACATCCGCAATACCACAGGAGTTCCGGGTTCGTTGCCGGCCTTTGAGAAAGGAGTAGGCTCTATTCTTGAAGGTCCCTTAGTCGTATCGCTCCGGAGAAACCGCTGGCGATAAACTGTTGGTTAATTTTTCCCTGTTACTGAAACGAAAGTATCAGTACAGAAAGTTCGCTACTGTACATAGGTCTTTCCCAAATATGAGAATTACCCTTTATCACCATGCTTAGCACGTGATATGTTGGTCGTTGTAGCAAATGCCTCGCACCATAAGCGCAGCTGCTAGAGTTTTGCGAGTATTTAGGTCCGGCATGTCGATTATTCGATTATCTGTTGGAGGCCGTTAGGTTTCCTTTAGTCATTGCTTACTGATGTGTGTTCCTATTCCGCGGCGACTGCTTCAGCTCCTTGCAAATTAAGGTTCATGTGCCCTTGTGTGGTTATAATGTAGCCGATTTTCTTTTTTGAAGTTGTTGCGCATCGTATCTAAATCGTCTCTTATTAGACGAAATGTGGTGATGATTCTGATGAGTGAATTTCTGACGCCGCCACTACTCTATCGTACTCCACCCTCAGTACTATAATACAGAAAACGATGCCACTTAATATAAATCAGGTTGTGTTATTTCAATAGATGCCAGCATATCCTGAGTGGCATTTTATTAGAACATTTCGTCATGTTGTGATTCTTATTTTAAAATTAATATTTCAAATTTTCGGGTCACGTGGGAGGGTCACTGAAATGCGTCTCATCTATCTATTATTGATAATGTAAATATCATCACACAATCTGCGATTTTTAATCCAGTAAAGGTATTACCAATCCTTGGCAATAGCGAGATCAGCAAAACTAAATTTATCAGTGTTACGAATATTAGGTACGTGCCGCATAGTGTTTTAGCATGTCTGAATGCTTTTACGCTGCATAGCTTTAATATTCATGTATCATTCGTGATTGGAGCTACGAATATGCTACGTTTATTAATGTGAGCTTGCAATGCAATGCTTTACTGTAGTTGTGATGGTAATATAAAATTTCAATAAAATGAAATGAAGTGGGTGAATATTTTCTTTAAAGACAATAGTTTAGGGTTATTTATTTATAGCCTAATGGTTTAGGGTATTGACTGCGAAACATGACGTCGCAGCATCGAGCTCGCCATTCGACTATTGTCGTGAACCATCTCCTAGCACAAGGTTTTACGCTTAGTTGGAGTGGTTAACAGGAATATTAGTAATGTATAGCATTGCTAGTATTCTTTTTTTTCTAAATAATATTACCGAGAGCTAGTGTAATTACTGGATATATGACTTAAAAAGTGAGGTCTGAGGTGACGGGCGCAGTGCGGTGCCACTCAAAAATGTTCTGGGTGACACAGCATTTGTTATGGGCAGACGGTCCACTTACCATCATGCGAACCTTTTGCTCGTCTCTTAACTTTCTCTGAAAAAAAAAAAGAATATAAAACTTAAGCCGAGGCAGCTCTTTTTTCTTTCTTCAATCTCTTAAATATCTTTTCGAGTGACCTAAGTTTATGAGTGACGATGAATAGTAATTAAGTATAAGTAATTTTATTTTTGATTAGCACTATACTTACACACTTAGGCCTTTTCCCCATGAAAGGGGTAGGCAGAGACCACACCCGTAGCGTACTTTTCGCCACCGCTGAATACGATACGTGACGGGAGTCAAAAAATCTTTCTACCCATTGCGTTCTCATGAGCAGTTTAGTGCATATTAGAGTATTATTCTGCACGAATAAAGGCTGTCCATACAATACCTTAGACGCCTCTTACGATACCGCGGTAGGCAATAGCTAGGCGCTAGTCTACTCTGCCTATCGGCATCTATTAGCACTATAGTGCATCGCTCATCTTCATCCGGGAAAAGGATGTCTTCGAGTGGCAAATTCATTAGATACAGCGAAGATCTAACTTTGACCGGTAAATTGATGTTACCGAACTCGCAACACATTATATGCTATAACAAGTACGTTTTCCTATTGCCTGTTGACTTCGGCAGCGATCAATCGACAAGTGTTGATCAAAGCCACGCAGCAGAATTTCTTTTGTCCATTTCTAATGGTCTATGCCTACCCCTTATTTGGGAATAATGCGTGATTGTATGTAAGTATTTGAAGTAATTCGTTTATGATCATGCCTGATTCAACTACCATTCCCCAGTTTCATCTTAAGTACTCTTCATCGTTACCGTCAATCGTCATCATCAGCCTGTAAAAATTCCACTGCAGGATATAAACCTCTCTCAAGGAGGATGGATTTGCCGTAATCACCACGCTAAGCACGCGGATGGGTCGCAGTATCATACACCTCGCACTTTGGACACTGCTGCCCCTCACCGGTCTGTATTTTTGAGATATTATTATGCCATCTATTGGAAGAAAACAGATTTTCCACACATTTTTCTTAATCATATTGGATGGAGTGGCAGATTTTCTTACCTCACTACCAGCAGCAACTGACCGTCATTATCACATATTGTACATAAAGTCCCAGATGGAGTTCGTAACTTTATGCTTGACTCAATTTTAAATATATTATTGTAAAACGAATGGTCGTTTCAGCCTAACACTAGTCCACTGCTGAACATAGCCCTCCCCCATAGATTGTCACAAATTCAGTAGCTCCCATTTTGGGGAGATTTTAACATAGTTGCCACGCTTGGCAGGCGGATTGACAACCGGTTTATTTATTCAGATGTTGCAAGAAAATGCTGCTGCCCATATCCTGGTTTTCATTTTCCCTCTGTCGACTTTTACGACACCCACGAGATGAGATGGGGTGGTAGACTCTCTAAAGCCGCCACCACGCCACACGGGGTGTAAAACGAGTGAGTTCATTATAATCGTTAGGACGTTTTCAATGCCATGTAAGAAAAAGCATGATGTGTTAGGGTTAAATGGAATAATAAACAGAACAAAATTAATCGAATAGATTTTATTCTTACAGACAATTCCATTATATTTTTATTTACTAAATACAGATAGACAACAGTATGTACTTGATATTAACACTTAAATAACGGTACATACGTAAAAATACATCGTTTTGGAAACATTTTCCCCATTGTTTTTCGTTAAGAAAAGTTTCATATGTACAAAATTTATAACAACGAAAATTATGTTACATGCCTATACACTGACAATTCGTTTATGGTGCCATTTTAAAATGATGTTAGGTGACAAGATTTCAAAATGGAGGAATATATTTCGATCCAAACAAAGAAAAAATACAATCATTTATTTTATTCATTTCAATTGAAATCGAAGTAATAAGTTTTATAATTGTCAAAGTAAGGAAATTATGTAAAAAAAATTACGATACGCAACTTTGATTTAATTGAATGTAGAAGTAATCGGTCTGATATTTAAACTCTTTTTTACAAATAGCTACACTATGTAGTTCTATCTAAGTTCACGTCATGTGAATTGTAATGAAAATACAAATTGTGACAGAAAACATAATTGAAAGCATATTTTACATATGACATACTGAAATGCATAAGAAAACTGAGTCTTGTGACTGTATTATAATATATTCTATCACACCACAGATTATGCTGCAATTAGGACGTTAATGACGACAAAAATTCTATTAGTGATAAACGTCGGTTCATGGCGAGTTAGAGGAAAATATATAGCGTTAAGGCAAGCCATATTTATTTCGTAGAAAAACGGCATAATAGTAGAATGAAAAAAAAACAGCATTCTATTTTCAAATATTGTAAAAACGAAATCGTATTATTTAACAACTAGGCCGAGTTACCTATGGTAATAATATAGTTACATCTACATATTTTCAATATATATATCATACATAATTTTCCTCTATTTATTTACAAATTACCTCTCATTCGCGAGAAAACCTTCGTCCAATAGCGTGATGGTCGTAGGTTCAGAAATTCTATTTACAAATAATATAATATGTACATCGACAAGACCTTTTTAAGATTTCTCTTCATATCCATTACATTCATTGCAATTGTAGTCACTAAAAAAGAGCGCTAATTAGAAATTAATAATAAATACACAAAATGCGTTACACATCTATCTTAAAATAGGAACCAAAACAATGTTTATTCTATACCGTTGTAAATAAATTATTTTATACTAACTTATAAGAAAAACTTGATAAAATTCCATTTCTGTACAATATTCACATATACGTTAATCACGAAGTAGTATTTTTAACCATTCAAATCATAAAACGGATAAGAAGTTTAAATAATTGCTATCACTAACACAGATTAAGTAAGAGTCTTATTAATAAATAAGTTACGATAAAAACACGACGGTTAAAACAAAAAAGTAAAACTTCAAAAAAAAAACTCTTTAATATCATATCTGTATTCGGTTTTAAATGCTGTCTATATTTAATGAAGCACAATCAAAATGTTTTAAATAGGAGATCAAACTCCAATTCATGGATAAAAATTGTTTTCAATAAATTTCATAAGAACAAAGGACATATTGGAAATCCGGAATGATTTTAAGTACATGCACTCAAACACCAAAGTTTATTTAAACGTCACCGATCGCTATTTACGTTTATGAAAAAAAAGCGCCACAGAACACTGCGTTCGTAATTCGAAATCTGTTGAAACATCACCGTGTTTCCAAATTTAGATAATAACACTGTTACAAAAGTCCACTTTATAACCCGTTGAGCCGCATCAGTCGTGGTAGTCCCGCGGCTCCGGCTTCAGCTACCAAACGAGACCCTCAGGATGGAGGGGAGGCGGGGCGTCGCCAAAGGTGAACTCCGGCGACGAAGGTCTCGGAAGCACGAGGTGGTCCGGCGGTGGGAACTGCTCGGGGAACTCGCCGCCGGGCAGCGACTCCATACCACCTGCGAAACGACCTGCTCCCGTTAGTAAGCGCCTGGTACATGTGACATCGTCGGTTACTCTTTATTCGATATATTTTTAATACTTTAGAATGAAATGCTGATGATTCACGTACTGTACTGTCAATTTAAAATAATACATTTGCCTTTTGTACTAAAGTTTATTTTGCGTCGGTCAAACATTGTAGCTACAGCTTATAAATATTTTAAATAAGTAGTCTGAGCGTAATATTTAAAAAACCAAAAGTCGTGAATATTGCAATGAGGTTTTTAATTAAAAAAATACGACTATACAATATAAATTCTATATTAACAAGGCTGATTCCTGATTAAATATAAATAAAGTATGCAAAGTAGCTTTAATGTGATTCTGCTTGAGTTTACCAACCTGGCTGGTTAAAAGGCATCGCCGGTGGCGGATGGAAGAATGGCGCATCATGGTGAAACGGCGGGCCATAACCAAACTCGAATTTGCCATCTGCTGTCGCGAAGTAGGGAAACCCCGGCGGACCCTCTTCAAGGCCTCCTGGTGAGAGGTTCATTGGAAAACCTCGCATCTTACGCGAGGAGCCGAAGAATGGACCTCTACCCATTGATGTCAGCTGCTTCAAACGACGCTCTTTCGACCGCTTGTTTTGAAACCAGACCTGCATCCAAAATTTTAAAATAAATACATTATCGCTACTTTGTAATATAAATAGCTGGGACTAAATAAATAATTAGACTCATTCTGTAATCGTAAAATCTTTGTTATGTAAAAATCGTTAAAAGATTCACGCAAATACTTAGATTTTGTTATGGCATATATTTAACATTTGATATTAATGCAGTAAATAAAGCTTCATGAAAAAAACATTTATTTAATCAAAAATCCAACTTCCACGAAGTGTCTCCGAAGTGCATTAGGTTCTTACCAACCGTATCACCATCACCGTAAGGGTATTCGAGAAGTCCATGAAAATACATAAATACAAAACAAGAGTCTTGTCTAGAGCCATCGAGAACGCCCTTTTTTTTAAAGTCTGTCAAAAACATTTTCCTCGTTCATGATGAACGTAACAATTTTGTTTAATCTTTGTAAAAGAGGTTATAAAAAGGAGGTCGTCTATATCAATATAATATTTTGAATATATCTTAACCGCACAGTACAACGGAATGAGAACATCGCGAAAGCAACAAAACATCGAGCGTTGGGAAATCGTATCACTTTGTCGGTCCTTCGCGAAGCAAAGTTTTATAGTTACTTCACCGCGTTAGCGGGTTTTGCGGTCACGAGAGAGTATATTTGCACGTCGTCCACGTCGAATATTGGTTTATATCTCAGTCTTACATTGTAATTATATTCAGACCGCAGCGGCAATGAAACAATAATAAAGTTTCATATTTCAAAAGAACGGTTCCGTTTGGCTTTTCTATTTCGATGTTTAATTCTCCTGGCCGAATTTCGGCCACGGTGGCAATTTTAGATTACTGTCGGAAGCTAGTTGCAAACACAGACTCGTTCTAGCCTAACCTAAACGTGCCTAATGTAACGGTAAAATCGGAGGTAGGATGCAGTGTCAAAGACACGGGTGTTAAAGACCTGCATCCCACCTCCGGTTGCTCCATCTTACAACCAGACCCGAAAAGCAATAGTTTGTGTATTTGCCCGGCGGAGAAGTCAGGTACTACCGCGTAATCTACGCTGCGCAAATTATCTATACAAATAAATAAAATTCGTAATAAAGACTTTTTCTTAATCTCATATTGTTATTTGTAGGATACCTAAACACGCATTTTTAAAATTTTTGTCTGTCTGTCTGTTTGTTTGTCTGGGCTAATCTCCGAAACGGCTGAATCTATTTTGACGGCATTTTCATTGACAGGTAGAGAACTTTTAAGAGATTATTTTGGATTCCTGCGTAAAATCTGAAAAACTTTAGAAGTTAGAGGTTAATCGGATGGACGTGCTACGCGCGGCTTCAAATTGAATTTTGGTCATTATTCTTAAGGTTATGGCATTTTAAATCTTTCTTTTACTATCTTAATAAGTGGTTTAGAAAATCCTTACTTCTTTTTATTACGTCTTTACCTTATACTTGAACCTTATCTATAATAAAGTTTAAGAGTGTGTATGTTTGCACGGGCTATTCTCAAGAAATACTTATTCGATTAGAAAAAGTATTGTTGCTTTAGAAAGCCCGTTTATCAAGGAAAATTATAGGTTAACTTCATGCTACAAATGCTTCAGTGTCGTAATCTGAGAACAGAACGTTACCGAGAAGGGGCGAACTGTGAATGCTCTGGCCATAAAGTATCATGTGGTTCGCTTATTTTGCGGCGGCGATGGAATCTTTTCCTACCATCGACAATCTCATCTCCAAGGTACTACTTCGTCTGAACAAACCCCAAATCAGAACGGTTAGTAGCGTCATAACAGGACATCAATCATTTAACAAACCTCTGTTTACAGTAGTATACAGTGCAGGGCTTGTATGGAGACGGACGAAACGGCGGCCCATGTCCTGGACTGCGCTATGGTCGCGATATACCAGGCCAAGTGACTCGACTCGCCGAGATTGCTTCCCGAGGTCGCCGGAAACATATAGGGTACGTGCGATTCCTGGAGGAGCTTGGTTGGCTCAAGTAGACTATTGTTCCTGTCTATACGTATAATACGCGCATAGACGTGGAGTTACGGTTATATGCTGCAGCACAGATATTTTGGTAATAGGTATATATGTTTTGTTGTAGCTATGTCATTTTTTTGTTTTCTTTTCTATTTATTTCTTGTTTGTATTTTGTGCTGTAGGTTATCGTGAGTAAATATATTACTGACTTACTTACTAATAGAAACTTTTGCGAGGAAAAACTTTTATCGAAATTATAACAAACTACCGATATTTACGGTGCAAGTCCTCATATTCACGTAGAGAGCACAGATAAGAACCATCAGTCACAAAACTCTTAACACCTATTACTTACAAATATGACCGTGAAACATAGAAGCGCCGACACTAATATCTTCTAGGCGATATCTGCATGCTACGCTTCATAACAACCAAGAAACACGCAAATTGGTCTTTAAAGCTAGATTGAAACTATCTGTTACTATCATTTTATCCTATTGTAACCCCGCCTTTTTCCATGGAGGTAGCCTTGCCAATCCAAAGGAATGGGTAATAAAGCATGGATTTCTTTTCTCGGCCAATTTGAAAATGGCACAATTATAAAATCGTATTCAGACAATCGTTAAGAGTTCACGGCATGTTACCACGAGGCGTCGCGTGCGTCCGCGCAACTAATCCGTAAGTTTGTAACGGCTCCGCATTATTCTGTCTCGTGTGGCACTACCATTACGTTAGGTTCGGATATTACAGCGCCAGTGACATGATAAAAAAAATACACAGCCTTGACAGTGAGGTATTTATGCCATTGTCACATTTTACTGTATGAAAAATTAAGCGAAATATTTTTAAAATTCATACAAATTATCTTGTCTATGTATTACCTATAATAATCTTAATGGATACGATTGGAGAAATATTCTGATGCAGAAGAAACACGGAGTAACAATATATATATATTAGACAAGACCTGACGACCAATAATTTGCGTGTTTAACAAATATTGGTGGTGGGATTGCAACCGCCGCAGAAGAACTCGGCTGGCAGATATGACTATTAAAGTTTACATAGAAATAACTAACTTACATTTTTAATATATGCTCTTGATTTAAAGGCACCTACGTAATGTCATTTGTAATATAGGTTTAATACAGACCAATCATGAAAAAACAACTATAGTAACTTTCTTAGTCTTCTTTATCAGATTGCTCCTTGTCTACTGTTGGGTAACTTTATTAATTCTAGGTGTCAGGCAGAGTAGAATAGCACCAACCTCTTTCCTACCGAGGCGTCGTAAGAGGCGACTAAGGTATTGTACGGACATCCTTTATTCGTGCAGAATAATACCATAATATGCAATGCTGTCACTATACTGCACGTGCACAATGAAGAGAAGAATTTCTTGACTCGTACCAAAATGGCGGCGACGTGGTTCGGCATCCTTCACGTATCGTTTACCACGGGGATGAAAAGTGGGCTACGTGTGGCCTCTGCTTACCCCTTACACGAGAAAAAGGCGTGACTATATGTATCTCGATTTGTCACCTTATTCAGCGATTATTTCACTACATTTGTTCAACGACGAGGGCACTAGAATGACAGTTCTATCATTTATTTGAATTAGTGTCTTAATCTGTTAATGATTTATCTCGTTTTTCAGCTTATTTACACGCTAATAAAATTGTAATAATTTGCTTTATCGTTTAATTACCTATTGTGTTTACAGCAGGTAAAACAAACGATTTCTTGCTAGTAGTTTTTTTAATTTGATTTCTCGTTAACTTCTTCGTCAGACTCGCCTTTTTTGGATAAAGTTACGAGACTAGCATTCTGTGCGGCACTACACTGCACCCGTCACTCACAAACATCAGTCCTTAAGCCTCATATGCCCTGTGATTACACTAGCTTTCAGTGCCCTTCAGACCGAAATACAGAAATGTTTGCACTCTACTGCTTTACGGCGTAATAAGCGTTTAAATTTATATATAATTTTGTACGATATAAAATGTCTGTGATTTCATGCAGGTTGTTGGTAACGTCTGTAAAGTCGAACTACTTATACTGGTGGTAGGATTGCTAAGCAGGAATCCGTCTAGTAGTACTAGGTAGGTACCACCGCAGTGCCAGTTATTCTGGCGTCAAGCAGTAGTGTGCAAACATTACTGTGTTTCGGTCTGAAGGATATTGCTATATATCAGCTATATACAGTTTAATTATGTTAGTGTAATGCTGGACATATGAGACTTAAGAACTGATGACTTAGGGTGAAGAGTGCAGTGTCAGCCAATCCAGAACATGTCTGTGTGACACCACACAGAAATGTTTAGAGCATTTGTAATGGTTAGACGATGCAATTAACATCGTCATCATCATCATCATCATCATTTCAGTTTTTCACTAGTCCACTGCTGAACATAGGTATCCCCCATAAATTGGCACAAAAGTTTGTAGCTCTATTTTGGGGAGATTTTGCCATAGTTGCCACGCCAGGCAGTCGGGTTGGCAACCGCAGTTTATTTATTCAGTTCTTCCAGGAAGCTGCTGCTTCCCATCACCTGGTTTTAGTTTCTTTCTGTCGACATGTTACGACACCCAAGAGATGAGATAGGGTGGTAGATTCTCGTAAGCCGCCACCACACGGCGATTTTACATCAGGTGAACGATTATCGGTTCTACGAGCTATGGAATTTATTCTAGTCCAGCACTCATTTACCATTAATGGAATAGGGATGTTGTAACATTATTAAAGATGCTATTAAGCACAAATGTCATATTTGTTTGTAAATAAAAAAATGCCTTATTAAATAGCTATTAATTACCTTATTTGTCAATGTCTTTATTTTAAATATCTAAGGTAATAAGAATATCGATGAATAACGGCACTATAAAAAGATTTCTTACGACAGTCATCAATTGGTCGCATTACTTGTAATGGAGTGCAGTATGTATACCTTTTACATATAGATAATATACACATATTTATAATTTTCGTAGGTAAAATTAATCAGATCAGCATAGCCTTCAACAACTTTACGAATACGTTTTCTGTGCAAACGTGTGCGTGGGTGCGAGTCGGCTGTATCAAAGGGCTCGCGCAGCGGGACTAGGGCTGCGCGGGAGTTATGACGGAACCGGTTTAATTTATTCTTTTCAAATGATTGTTTTTAAGATTTTTTTTATTTTAATATCTGAAACCAACCAGGTTAATATACTTTGAATCATGGTCTAAAAATCTGAGACGTCATTTTAGAGTACACATATAGGAGTAAAATTCTTAGGATAATGGGCTTTTTAGGACATCAGCGTAACTTGCCTCATGTTTTGCGCTATTGTAGACTGACAACCAACCGTCAAATATTACTCCTAGTTATGATTTTGAAATTTTGTTGCGACATCAGTGTCGCCATATGAGAAGCTGAAGAACACACATCTCTACTTACAATACTATTAGAACACGGGATGGGGCGAAAATCAGCACTGTATGGGATTAAGGCCGAACACGGCAACGGCAAACAAGCTGTGCGTTTGTCTGAACCTTCCTGTCCACAATTTTGTTTTTTTTTATCGGTATATTAAA
Source organism: Luehdorfia chinensis (assembly GCA_019845155.1). Taxonomy (NCBI): domain Eukaryota; kingdom Metazoa; phylum Arthropoda; class Insecta; order Lepidoptera; family Papilionidae; genus Luehdorfia; species Luehdorfia chinensis. The sequence goes on along the minus strand of JAHVAK010000025.1, from coordinate 5,768,473 downwards.
GTCAATAAACTTTATTATTATTATTATTAAGAAATAGCTTATACGTCCAACATAGATTTCTAAGATGCAAACTACATATTTTACGCGGGTGAAATAGCTACTATAGATAATGCTATTTTGCTTATTTTTGTATGGAATATATACTTAATACTAATCTTAATTTATTAACAAACAAAAAAAAACAAAATAACTCAATCTAACATAGGGGATACAAAATACATGCTGGGTAAAAATCAGCACAAAGGACATAAAATGTTTTAGTCGAAAAAAACAAACATATGAAATTCTTAACGATTCAAAAGAATTTTATTCATACTTACACAACCCCGAAAAATTAGAAATTGAAAAAGGTTGTGACGACGTGTGGTAGCGGCTGTGCCGTGTGGTAGCGGCTTAAGAGAATCTACCACCCCATCTCATCCCGTGGGTGTCGTAAAAGTTTACAGAGGGAAAATTGAAACCAGAAGATGGACAGCAGCACCTGCCAAGCGTGGCAACTATGGCAAAATTCCCCCCAAAATGAGAGCTACAAACTTTTGTAGCAATCTATGGGGGAGGACTTTGTTCAACAGTGGACTCGTAAAGAAAAGTTTCACCCTATAAATGTCCCACTGCTGAGCACAGGCCTCCTCTCATTTCGGAGAGGGTTTTGAAGTTGGGAAGAATCCGCCACGCTGCTCCAATGCGGATTGGCGGACTGTGGACTAGTGAGAGTGATAGGCTGAAATGATGATGATGATGACGACTAACTATTAGTTTATTAACGATTATATAATGGTTCTGCTGGATTGAAAAAAAGTCGTCGTTGAAATGTTCTTATCTTCTAGGTGGTAAAATTTAGACCTTTCTGACATTATCGCATAGGAATCGTTAATATGACAAAATGCCCTATAAAATTGTAAATGACGCAACAAATACTGTTATATAATTATATTTAATAAATTATTATGTAGTTACGTTTATGCGACATAAAGTTGAATAAAATTGTTGTGTAGATGTAGTGGCTAAGACCGCTTTAAGATTGTCTCATAATTTCGTCATATAAAGGTCTACCGGACATAATTATTACGAAGCCTCAATAAAGCCAATAGTCGGATAACCTCTGTATTACAAGACAACTATGCTAGTTGGATCTTTAGTTTTGTACCTATGTTGGGTATCACAAAAGAGGAAAATTCGAAAATATGTCTATCAGTGGATTGATTATGGGTAATAATTTTTTTTAATTTTCTTTAGTTTTTCTTCACATTAATTATTATAGTTGATAGCGCTGAGTTACGAAAGGTATAGAACTCGATTAACATAGCATTTAATATTATAATTTAGTTATAGTAATTGTATTTAGATATAGTTAAAATATTATTATTATACGCTTTATTATTTTTAATAATGATTTGAATGTTGATGTTGATTTGAATTTGAATTTGATGAAAAAGTCGCAAAAATTTAGTGATTATTATATATCTAAAAGCGCATTAACCAGTGCAATGTGTCATGTTAAGAAGATATAAAGCTGATGCAAGGGCAATTGAGAACTGGAATGCAATGACGTCACGCGACATTAAAAATAATAATAAATAAAACCTGCATGTTACAACACAGCCAGCAGCGCAACACTAACCTTGAGACTATTAGATCAAATCGATACAGTTAAACTAAGTTAAAATGTCTATCTGTGATTTAAGAAAATTTTAATCTAATCAGTTCTTCGAAGTTTGTCGTCTCTAATGGCGCAGTGGCAAAGCGATTGGCTTTTGCGCTTCGATTCCCGTCCGTGACAAATATTTTGTTTGTGCATGTGAAATGTATGTCTACAAAAAGTATCTACGATACCGGAGAAATCCTAATACTGAACATCAGTTACTGTTTAAAAAAAAATCAAGACATTTATTCGGACTAAATTTAACTTTATTAATAACAATATATATTAAAAAGATAAATCTTAAGTCGTAGAAACAGTATACTCTTGTCGTGTAACTAAGATTTATACAATTTGTATCCTATCTATGATTATATTTGTTAAATTTCAATTCTTTTTAATTTCTAAAATTGGCGCTAACGAGGTCGCGGGCCAAAGATAGTTTTATACATCGGCCATTTGTATATCATAAAACGTTCCAAATTGACGTGTTCCGTTACTTTATGTCCAAAATTATTACGTTTATTACTTAATCGCTGCACTCATAGACGATATCATCAAAAAATTGTCCGACAAAAAATGTAAACACAATCTGTAGCTATTAAAATGTTTACGCTGTATGCATACTAAGTTCTTCGACGCAACGGTTGTAGTTTAAAATACATGTTAACCGTATACGTAAACTTCGATTAAGGATGTACTATATCGATATTTTTAAATGTTATCTAATTCAGTGAACTGTACTGTGATTAAAGAATTTGGACATCGCTATTTATGTTATTTTATGATTACATTTTAAGCCTACAGTAAAATTATAAATATTGACAAGTAGCTAGTAAATTTATTATAAGTAAAAAACAACATTTCCATAAATACTGTTTATGTTTTTTAATTAAATTAAAGATGATAATAATGTTGTAAATTATTTTCTAAATCACTTTGAAAACATGATAAGCAAGATTTATTATTGGCTAGTATTTCACATTGTGACTCCAATTTTATGTAAAGTATGTAATGTACACATTTTACATGTGCAAATTTACAGCTAAATTCAATGTCGTTAGTGAGTGGATTATCAATTTACAACGTTATTTGATGTCTACCGTCTAGCTATAAAACATGACTTCATTTTAAAGCCCTGTAACACTAGGAGCTAGATTTTACGTAAATTTTATAGTATAAGAATATAATAAAGTGCGGCTTTGGTTGGTCGTTAAGGGTGACGATGCAGCAAAGCCGCGCAGGAGAGCCTTGCGCCGCGGGGAGCCAGTACGAACAAGCCGCGTGGTGTTAAACACTATAATTCATACATCCACTGCTGTGAAGGTTCATTCTTTTATCGTAATATTGAGCCCATAAAATTCTTAAAATCTTAACACGTAAATGTAATGCGATGGGAACGGGAAAGAGTTTTGATATTGATTTTATTGACCGCATGATATTAAAAGTAAAACCCGCAACTAATGTCACAAAAAATTATCACGAGTAAATGTATGTAACCGTTACTGTGTGCAGTGTTTGCAACACTGAGAAAATCGACAACGAAAAGTAAACACAACACGCGCATTTGAAATTTTTACACATTAATTTTATGTCTAATTAATAGTTAGGTTCTTTACATTCGTGAAAAAATTACTTTGTAATATTTTGTAGTCCCATCTATAGGTATGCGTACATAAATTGATCAATCGGGAAATAATAACGAACTCAATATAGACAATTTCAGCTGTTCGTGAATACTTTGAATATGATTTGCTATCATATTTACATAACTAAACACACATTACATATTTACATTTTAAATTACTAAAAAAGTAGCTGACTCGCCTAAAAAACTCTAGTTTATGTACATTTTACTTTAAAATCGCTCTTCTGAAAAGTACTCATTTTGTAGATATCAGACTTTATTTCTCGACTGTTGAAATGTTAACAGACTTTAATTAACTAATAATTGAAAACCATTGACAAACATAGGTACGGTATATTACTACTTTACGATAGTAGTATGTGAAAAATTTGACGACCGCGTGGCCTAGTGGTCAGAATACCTGACTTCTAAGCCGCGGGTCCTGGGTTCGAATCCCAGCCGGAGCCAACATTTGTACTAAAACATAAATTGTTGGTTTTCGGGTCTGGTTGTGTTGTGATTGTCCCAGTGTTTCTGACACTGCATCCTAGCCTACCTCCGATCTTATCGCATCAGCTTTACATCGGGCGCGGGTAGGTTGGGACGAGTGAGTGCCTCTGTGTTTGCGCGTACACTTGTGGCACTATAATATCTTCTGCGCAGTTGATGGCTCTCGACAGTAGTCGGCAGTTGTCGCCGTGGTCGAAATCGACTAGGAGAACATCATCATGTGAAAAATAAAGCCTTCTAAAGCCTGCATTACTTTCATTGAACTATTACGTACAGTCTGTAATGCATAGCTCTACTACGTATAGAAGTGTTACAGCGTAGAAACTTTATCTGGAAACTTCGAACTTGTTTACTGGTGGTAGGATTCCTATGCAAGAATTAGTCTAGGCAGATACCACTAGTGCCAGTTACAGTGCCGTTCAGCAGTGGAGTGCAAACCACTGTGGCTAGATTTGAAGGGCACAGTATGATTACGGTGCATAAGAGACTTAAAAACCGACGTTAATTTCCTGTTCATTTTATGTATCTTTTTTTAAGTACCAATGAAATGAAATGAAAATGAAAAACAATCAGAAAACCGAAGAACAGTTAAAAATATTTTTATGTCAAGAAATATCTCCGTTCCATCAGTTTTGTAGAATCACCCTACCTCAAAGAAATGATTAATAAGAGTTAGTCGCTGATATTGTTCTGCTCGCCCTCAATATAAATAAACCTGTGTACCTGCGGCCGAGGCGCCCCCTGCCGCTAATGAGTCGACATTACGTTACGGGCAACTATAACCGATAACCGGGATACCGAGATAAATTCGCTGGTTTTATGCTAATTACTGTCCCTGGCGATTTGAAAACCGTTGTAAGAGCGTACAAGTGAAGACTTTTAATGTGATACAGATAAATAAACATTGTTTTTTTTATGTTCTTGTATTTATGGAAACAGCCGTAATCTTTCTGCCAGTATCAAGTTACCAAATATTATTTAATTTTTTAACACCTTTTTTAACTGTAGACTTCAATCAGCCACATATAGTCTATAAATATACTTTCGTAAATATTTTGCGGGGCACCTGCTATTACTCTTTATTTAATCGGTTTTCACTCAAATATTTCCATTCTTTCCTTATTATTATATATTTTATATTTAAGTATGGAAGACATTTTCTTACGCGATCAGGCCATCTATTGTACAATAAGTATGTATATTGTTAACATATAAATGTGTCTTTGTGTTTGAGTAATACTACAGGTTGCATTTATACCTTAAAAAATCTTTATGTATCTAAATTAACGTTCAGGAAAATTAATGTAAAGATCAGTTATGTAAGAAGTATCTGCAAAAATTGTATACAGCGTGTATTTAATTTACGTGTTAACATTGTATATCCCTCGTAAATTAGAATATACATCGGGTAGGTAGAATGCAGTTAAAACTGAATTTATCTCCTTTGAAGGTTACAAACTCAAGTAATCTAGACTTAGTCTCTATGCCTTAGAGCGGAACGCGAGTTGGCTAAGGTGAACTAGTGATTTGGGTTTAGAGAGCTGAGAGCGTCTCCACGGGCGGTCGACTCCCTACGGAGGCCACACAATATAACTAACTATAATACTTAAGTATCGAACAGTTGTGCTGACCGTATTTTTTCGTTTTCATTTTTCGTTCCGCCATTAACAATATAGTCGTGCGCCATATGTGTGCGCGAACGCGATTTTTGGGCACCCTAGCGGTGTCATACGTCCGCAGAATACTAATGAAGGTAATCGTAAATTATTTCTTAAATATTTATCACAGTCGAGTGATTGTAAATGTCCTGGTTTTTTATTGAACTATATGGGATTTTAATACACCATTTTATGTTTACCAATTTATGTCGTGTTCGACAATAAGGTGACAAACATCACCTTATTGTCGTTGTATCATAAAATAAAACACAGTCCTAAAATGCGAAATTTTATAATGATTTAGCTCCTCTTACGAATTTTTATAATTCTCTAATTATGAAAATTCGATTTGGATGAAAATACGCATTTTTCATAAATCACAAACACGTAACTTTAATATTAAGGAAAACAATGTAAGATAAATATTTAAATATTTTGCGATGTAAATACGCAAAAATTAATGATTAATATAGCTTAATATAGTAAAGGTTAATGCTTAATACAGTCCATAAAAATTAACATCACCCTACGAGTCGCAGGTCTGATTCAAGTACTGAATTAATATTCGTATTAACAACAGATTATCGGATTAGGGCGTTAAAAAAAGAAGCTTCAACAGCAATGAGCTGATGTTCTAGGTGTTGAAAATATGGTATTGTCATCGGTTCCAATTACATGTGCAAAACTTGAAATTATTCGGACGTCTGGAAGTGTTTGAAAATTGAATTGAAACATTCCATTACATTCATACAGGTCAAACTAATAAAAATGTGTTAAAAAGGGCACGAGTGATCGAAGTCAGGTCACTTGCGTACTGTGATATTTTAAGAGAAGGCATCACTGAGCTGTCACGACTCTACCTAACAGAGATATAAATAACGTAAAAAAAGAATGACATAAACAGCGAAGTTGAAGATGAGGCCACACTGTGCGCTGCTCATGCGCCATCTACGGCCAATTGGCGTAGCCACAAGTAAGTTATTTCCGCACAAAACTGTACCTAATAATTTTAAGTGCGATTTATCTTAAACTTCATTTGCCTTTTTTACCACTGTATGAAGATTAATTTCAGCAGTAAAAAGAGAAGGTAATGAAATATATTTGTATTGTTATTGTGTCTGGTTCGATATGTTTAAATTATAAACTATTAATTGTATTTGCATTATCACCATCCACAGGCATAGGTGTAGATAGTGATGGAGGGGGCTAGAAACATTCTAACCTCAGGCATGAGTATTTTACCGATTTTTTGGCGAATAATTTACTATTTATAACCTGACGTTTCGTGCGCTTTATACCGCCCATGGTCATGGGAGGACTGAGGTGATAGATTTCTGCATAGATCGGACTAAAAATAATAATTAAAAGCTGAAGGTACCTCGGGTTAACTATGACATCGGGATTCATTTTTTACAGTGGTAACAACTTTCATAAAGCTTTTAGCATTATCTAAGATAGATAAGATAATACATACAATACAATTAACATATATTTTATTAGAATTACAATTTTTTTTTTATTGAATAAAGTGACGAAACGTGCAAAACGTTCACCTGATGGTCTGCCCATAACAAATGCTGTGTCACCCAGAACATTTCTGTGTGACACCACACTGCGCCCGTTACCCAGAGACATCAGTGTCTTAAGTCTCATATGGCCAGTGATTACACAAGCACTCAGTGCCCTTCATACCGAAAAACAGCAATGTTTGCTTACTACTGCTTCAAGGTAGAATAACTGGCTCTGCATAGGAGTCCTACTACAACTACTACTTGATGTTTTTGTTTAATGGTCTTTTGAAATTTATATTTGTTTTTTCCTATATTAAATCAGACTTTCTGCGCTTTAATTACACTGTGTTATTTTAATAATAATCCATCAAAAACCACATACAACAAATTACTACAGGAGAGAAGTCGCCACGTGCCATTAAAAACTAAAGCAGTATGCGCTCTGTGTTCATGCTGCTAAATTTACCGTGCAGCCGTGTGTATTCGATTTGTAACTTGTCTTATTTTGGTTAATTGGATGTACGCCGAGACGACGTAGGTCGCGACATTTATGATAGAGTGTTATTTTAACTTTATTTTGCTTTATTGTTGCTCATCATAAAAAGTGTCACGTTTTTTTTATCTCACTATTTGGTCACTAGTTTTAAGCACAGTCACAAACATTTACCAAAATCGCAACTAATTTAATTCCTAATTTGGTGGTAGGATTCCTTCTCAAGAATCTGTCTGGGTAGGCACCACCGCAGTGCCAGTTATTCTGCCGTACCTGCAGCAGTAGTATGCAAACATTAATGTGTTTGGTTTGAAAGGCACTGAAAGCTAAATTACTCTAGCTGGACCTATGAGACTTAAGACTTGAGGTCTCACGGTGCTTTGTTATAGGCATACGTTTCATTTGCCGTTAGGTGGACGATATGAATTTAAATAATTGAAAGAAATTATATGTGTTGGTATAAAAGTAAATACGTTATTAATCTATTATACCTACTTATACATAACTGACTATTTAAAGTCCGGAAACAGGTATACCTTCCAAAAACTATCCAAAAGTACGTGTCAAAATAAAAATAATGACCCATTGGCGATAATAACCCCTTTTTCTAACGTATTTGTTTTTAAATTAAGGATAACGTGACAATACGAATGCGACCGATTGTTCCGCCAATCAGCGCAGGGTATCCATAAATCGAACTGATAACAGTCTGCTCGACGATTGCGTACGTCCAAACCATTGGACACGCTTTTCAAAATGGCGGCTCCTTATCTGAACTCATTTAGCATTGAAGTTTTATTTACTTTTTAACGGCCTTAGATAACTTATCTGAAGTTTTTACATACTATAGACACTAGGTAAGTGTTTTATACATACGTTGCATTTAAAGGCAACTTGACAAGTGCAAACTGTTTCGTTTTACAGTTATTTTTACTATATTACAATAAGTTATATTGCCAGTAATTTTGAGTAAAATCCATTTTAAATGGTAAAGTAAAAAATAAGTATAATTTTAAAATTTTATAGTATATTGATTCAATGGATATAAGCGTAACAGGAGTTCTGACTATTTAACATAAATTAAAGTGCTAGCTTTGAGATATTATGTGACATGAAACAGAATTTTTAAAGCCTTTCTATTGATTGATGAACAGTACGTACTTTAACTACGCTATGGTTTTTACTGTTATTCCAGAGATGCGAACACGGATATAATTGTAGGAAGTGACTGTGGAGGTCAAGATGATCACCGGGCGGAATTGCAGACGACCTCGCCGATAGAGCTCTGTCAACCGTGACCGGACAAAACGACATCCAAGTGAATATTGCCACTTTAGAGATGAAAGTTGGTAGAATTTAACATAAATTGGTTACTAAGTTCGGGCTTCCTTCCATTATGGCGATATATCATATTTAAGCGTTAATATTAGGCATGAAAAATAAATCATATCACACCGAAATGTTCTAGCTGACGCTACATCTGTTAGGGCAGACGTTGACATTCGTTTTGTCCGTCTTGTCATTTTCATTGATACGAGTAAGAAAGGCATTTTAATTTGCTTTTTACTGGTGGTAGAATTCCTATGCACGAATCCGTCTAGGTAGGTACCACCCCAGGGCTAGTTATTCTGCCGTGAAGCAATAGTGTGCAAACATTACTGTGTTTCGGTTTGAAGGGCACTGTGAGCTAGCGTAATCACTGGGCATATGAGACTTAAGAACCTATGTCTCAGGGTGATGGACACAGTGTGGTTGTGGCACAGCAACTGTTATAGGCAGACGTTACAGTTACCAACGGGTGAACGTTTTGCTCGTTTCATCAATTTATCCGATAAAAAAATAAAAAAAAGCTGCAATTTAACATGAATTGGTTACTAAGTTCGGGCTTCCTTCCATTATGGCGATATATCGTATTTAAGAGTTAATATTAGGCATGAAAAATAACTCATATTACACAGAAATGTTCTGACTGACACTACATTTGGTAGCGGCTTAAGAGAATCTACCACACCATCTCATCCCGTGGGTGTCGTAAAAGTCGACAGAGGGAAAATTAAAACCAGAAGATGGGCAGCAGCATCTTCCTTGAGCATCTGAATAAATAAACTGCGGTTGCCAACCCGTCTGCCAAGCGTGGCAACTATGGCAAAATTCCCCTCAAAATGAGAGCTACACACTTTTGTAGTAATCTATGGGGGAGGCCTATGTTCAGCAGTGGACTAGAGATAGGTTAAAATGATGATGATGGTGAGACGTTGACATCAGTTTTGTCCGTCTTGTAATTTTTTTTGATAAGAAAAGCATGCAAATTTGCGAAGCTACAATTTATGTTGATTAAAATAATGAGAGCTTGTTATTGAGCATATCGTGTACACAAATAACATAAAGGTAGTACAACTACCAGTAAAGCCTTAAATTTCATAGTCATCATCATAATTTCAGCCCATCACAAGTCCTTTGCTGAACATATGCCTCTCACATATCTATGTGGACTATGTTGAGGCAAGATTGCCACAACACAGTCCTGAGACACTATCCATCGACTTTCCGCGGAACCGCGCAGGTCGTCGCACCAACTCGTCAGGGAACGCTCTCAACTGTGTTTGCCGGTACGATGTACGAGATTGCCACTCGAGATCGTTTCTTTCCAACGGTTATCGGTTCTACGAAACATGGCTACTTCAGCTTACTGATCTTCAGAGTTATGATAGTTACTCTAGCTCTGCTGAGGATATCGTCTTTGGGGAAGATTACTACTACTACTACTAATAGTACTCCAAAAAAGATAATATTTCTTTCCAATGCTTTGGGAAACAGCTTATACTACTCCTAAAATATCTAAAGGAAATATCTCAACGATAAAATTATTACTCCTTATTAATTCGCTCAAAACAATTCGTAACTATTATCTGTACTACAGTTACAAAGCTAAGAGCACCCTTAACCGCAAATGGCTCGCGTTCCAAGCATAACTCTATTTTCCGGTAAAAAAATCAAGAAAACCGACAATCAAATGCCGCATTAATATCTATATTGTCACGTCTCTATAATCGTTAACCGTGACAGCCGCTGGTTACGTGCCTATGCAGGCGAGAAATGCCCCAAGAAACTGAAATCGGTCGTTGAACTAAAAGAAACAATAAACAACATTCAGAATTACTCCCTAAAACTAAATAACCAAGATCTATCATTACTTGATTCATTTCCTTACTTAATCTTAATTGGAGGAAAGGTGGGTTTTTCAAAATGCAACCGATTTTAATGTTTAATAGCGCAATTCTACATACATACAAACATAGAGTCACGCCTCTTTCCCATTGGGGTAGACAGAGACCACAATATTTTTTACGATCTTGACACTACGAGATGAGGAGGTTGATTCTCTTACGCCGCCCCACACGCAATTATAGTAACATATATTTGGACATTTTAAACTATCCTTGTTATTTGTTGGTTTTTATATTATATTTTACTCATCAATAACTTACACATTTTAAGAATTACATGACGAAGATAACTGTACATATAACAATATTGAAAAATAACTGTTTGAAATTGTCTGTGATTTTTTTACTAAAACTGATGATCAAATCAATTAATGAATCAAACTTACTGTTAAATAAAAACACTGTGAAATGCAAATAAATGTTAATAAAATAAATAAAACTTAAGATTTCGCTTTAAAGATATTTTATTTCTCATAAAGACATTTGTCAATTACTTGAGATTATGAAATGTATGTAAAACAATATTACATTCATTAAGTTGGTAATTAGATTAAAATATTATTACCAACTTAATAAAATTGTTCTGTGTTTTGAATACTTACATATATAATTCATAAAACACATATAGATATTAGTTTTAAAAAATACAAAACTTAGCTAATTTAAATTAATGACTGAGTGCGTAATCTATATTTTTATTTATAACTTTAACGCAGATCGTCTTTGACAGTGCGTTTTATGCTTCATTTTATATTAGCATTACTTCATTTTATATTTATATTAGTCTCAACAACGGTGTTTTCTCAGACCCTCAACAATAGTTCTTGAAGAAAAGAGTTTACAAATAGTCTTAAAAAAAAGCTGAAAAGGCTGGTAATGCATTACCAACACTGGATGAAAAAATTCTATAGCTCAGCTAAAAAAAATTGAATCGCATGTGATATTAACGGCAATAAAGTCTAAGATGATAAGCACGTCAGTCTTTAAGATGTCTATAATTGAATCTAAAAGTGACAGCGGTTATATCAGGGAAGGGAAGCGGAACGAAGCAAAACTTTACGTAGAAAATAAAATTAATAAAAAACGTTTACGTAGAAAAATGTTTTCTTACAAACAGAAATTATCAACTGAATTCAGTATGATACTTTCCCGTAGCCGATTTAATACCTTTGCCAATAAATCTAAGAAATGTATGCAATTTAAGAGATACTTGACAATCATAGGCTGTTCATATATTGACTTCGAATCTCTCATCTAACCAAGTAGCGTTATTCAGTAAGACATGCACCATTAGATTATTTATAGCGTACAAAATATTATTTATCAAATATGATGAAAGGCCGTGTTATAAAATTATTGCGAGCTTTATTAATTTTAATTACACTTTATAGAAGCTTGTACATATTAATACAAATAGATCATATAACATCAGTGTAATTGCCAAGACGATAATGAATCTGCGGTAGTGGAGTGGAAGCTACTCTAGGAATGTGCATGATAATAAATCAACGCTACGTCAGCGGCCGCTATGATGGATGGCGGATGGCGCAAGGTGCACGTAAAAATGAAAATACGCCATCTAAAACATATTGATTGACTTTTCGTATCACAAAGATATACGTGAGAAAAATACCGCGATGTTCTTATACGTCGTATTAATATTCATCAGTATCATCGTCTTGGAAACGACTAGGTTTTATACATCTCTAACATATTATTTCCTATTATATTTGTATTTTCGAATTTGTCTAAATCTTCGATTTCTTCGTATATTTTGCTCTCATTAGCTCGACAATAAGATCGAAACCAGTGATTGACTCTGTATTTCAAATATATGTTGACTATATATATTAACTAATTTATAAACTTGGTAACTATATAAAAATGTATAAACCCTCCAATTATTCTTATTCAGATACTCTGCATTTTATCTATTCTCTCGAAGTTTAATTGCTCATGTTTTTTTAACCGACTTCAAAACAGGGACGAGGTTCTCAATTCGACAAAATATTTTTCTGTGTATGGTCATCGATTAAAAATGGGGTACCGTAAGGTTCATCCTATCCTGGTGGATAAATTTGGTCAAGTTCTGATGATGGGATTCGTGAGAAAATCTTGAAACTCTTAAATTCGCATTTGCACGTTTGGTCCTGCTGCGTGGAAGTCGGTTTTTTGATACGAATGATTTGATATACGTATATGATTATATGATATACGTATATTTTAATAATTTCTTTTTGGGGTCTCTAGCAGCTGTAACTATTTAATTAAAAATGTATCTTACTCGCGAAACAAAAATAGATAAATAACTGAAAAAAAAATTCATGATACAACCTAAAATTTAAGCGTTACTCACGATTTGCGTATTATTATTCTTTTATCGGGTAACGTGACGAGACGAGCAAAACGTTCACCTAGTGGTAAGTGCAACGTCTGTCCATAACAAATGCTGTGTCACCCAGAATAGAAGATTCCTGTGTGGTACGCCCGTCACCTTGAGGCATCAGTTCTTAAGTCTCATATGTCCAGTGATTACACTTGCTCAGTTCCCTTCAGACCGAAACACAACATTATATTTATGAAATTAAAATATTTATGTGCTACGAGTATATCATTATAACAAGGGTTATTCACAGTGCGTTTAATTCCTATACAAATATCAATCCGCGCTGCCACATCTTAGCCGTATAACACATTTTTTTTATAAAATAAGCATATTCTAATTCTCTTTGTAATAAAACAGTGAAAGAATTCTTAGAATTTATCTAGTAGTTACTTACATAACACTTACATATAGACAAACTCACACTTATACGTTATTACTCGCTGAGCCCCGCGGTTTCACTCGCGTAAAAGCAGACCCCGATCAATAATATATATATTCGCTTCCCCATTTGAATCTGATTTTAGGGTTTAAATTTTTTTGCGCGGTTATATAATCAGTTTTCTAAAATTAAAGTATCCTAAGTTACACGCTGTAATATCAGCTATCTGTCATTGAAAATCCTTTAAAAATCATTTGAGCCGTTTCGGAGATTAGCCGGAACAAACAGACAGACAGACAGACAAAAATTTTGCAAATTGTTTTTTTCTAATAAGTACCATATACAAATAGACACTTCAATTTTATTTATTTGTATAGATTCTTCATGCAAACATTTGGAGATATTGCATTTCAAAGGCTCCTGTTTAAACAAAAAACATACACTATAAATTGAAATTTATTTCTATATTTCTTTGAATCAAAAAAGGCAATAAGATCTCGCTCACTGGGTGACGAGTCCCCCAAATTGGTCAGCATAATCCGCTCCCGGATTAACTCGCTAATCTGGACTAGACCACAATGAGGCTTCTCATCCAGTGGAAAATAGGTCGGTGACCTGTTTACAATAACGATTATTATATATGGATATCGCAGTTTTCATATTTATTCATAGCCATTATTTATAGAGATGCAAATTTAATAACGAAATTTACAGCAAATCCTAAGGAGACGGACACACTACAAAAATTTGCGCTGCCTGGTATTTACCTAACATGTTAATTGCCAATTTCTTATAAAAAACCTCTCATATATTGGTTAAGTTTTGGAGTGATTATTTCTTTGGAGTATCAGCTCGAAATCTTATTAACAAGCGATAATATATTTTTTAATATAAGCATCATAGGCATCTGTAATGAATAAAATAAAAATCCATTAACCAATTGAAAATAACGCAAAGTCCATGATTTCGCCCATACTTATGAAAATTCCATAATTTGTCTTATCACTTCTACAAAAATAAGAGAGAAACACATCAAATAATTGCAGCGCGCAAAAACACAACTCCGTAATGGAACGACAGATGAAATTTATAACACAATGGTCAGGTTGACCGATGGCGAGCCTAGGGCGATCAGAACATTAAGGCCTACGCGATATTAATGTAGCACATTCTCACCCGGGGCAATAAAATAAATGATGTCATTTTTTGTCCGGGAGACCTTTTGTCCCTACGCGCCGCCTCGACAAAGTTACGTCGCTTTTGTACACGCCGCAGACTCAACGGGACGCCCGCTAGACAAAAGATTTTAGGCGCCGCTCTACAAAACTTCTTTCGTATTTTTTTATAATTTCAGCAAACGCGTATGGTTATTGTATGACAAGGCTTTTTATCATAATTAATAATTTATTGCTTTCGTCAAGGCTCTTTGTTCGGCCGCACCTGCTGCACATTTCGGCAAGGTGCTTCTGTCCAATTGTCGATAAATCATATTATATTCTATTATTTTGTACGAGTTAGTCAAAATTATTTGCACGAATAGCATTTTTGCTCTTGTAATACGCTTTACAATTTTTATGAAGACGACCAATATTAACGCAAACTCAGTCTGCATTCATTATGCATATTCATGCACATTTCGCTTTTGGTTATTGGATCGTATTTCTGAATTATATTCTAATGTATATAAATATTATATTATAATCTATTATAATGTTATCATAAATAAAAATTAAGGTCGTCTTCTATGTTTTCGCGATTCTTTCATCTGACTGAGTTAGAACCTCATACGGTTGTTAGCACTCTCGCGAAATAATTGAACAAAAAATATTCCCTTTTATTTATTTTGTAAATGTCTGTGTGTCTGTTATGAATGATTTATTTTCGCCTTCTTTTCTCAAGGTTAAATTTCAAATTCTCTCATTACGTCATGGGGTTGTTCCTTTATTTGATTTCCAATAAGATTTACTTTTCCAGGCATTTCATCGGGTTCTTTACAACTTGCTATTGCATTAGATAGTTGTTTATAAAACAGTTGGTAAAAAATTACAAAGTGTAGCTTTTTGGTTAGTACAAGAAGCGTTTGGAATGGCTCATAGTGCTGCCGGGTTTGAATAGTTACAGGGACAAGGAACGCAATTCCTGGCAACAAAGCATTTCATCATCGTTTGTAAGGACAACGTCGCAACTATGTACATCTATAATCTATTCATTTCCGCTTGAGTCAAAGTATAAACAGAGAAAACAATGTTTCTCAAACTTTTTTTTTTATTATTTAATGTAGAGATTAACATTTTCTAAAGTCTCATTTTCTGTTGGATGCATCAGAGTATTTCATTGATCGTTTTTTCTTCGGCGAAAAAAAATAACGTTTCAGGTCCACTCATGTTTTTCACCACGAAAACGTCAAAATCAGTAAAACGAAACAATGAACTGATAATTGAAAACGTAACACAACAAGATACTTAATAAAAATAACAAAGAAATAACAAAAATGAAACAAAATTATCTGGAAACAGCACTCTCATATCAACAAGTTGATCGTCACATTCTAATGAAAAATTTTCGCGCTAAATGTTCTCTTCAATGTGGTAGTATTTAAATGCGTTTCAACTTTGAGAATCACCTTTTTAATGGTTTGCTTACCTTTTGTCTCACGACTCCCTGGTTAAATTATATAGATTGTTCATTAAGGATGGATGTCGATGTGGTCACCACAGGTAACTTTAGCTGGACTGTATTCGTTTCTCACTCTTATAAAAAATATTTCCCTCATTTCGTTCTCTATTAAGACGCTGGCGAGTACCTACCAACAGTGCTATTTCCAGGCTCTGATATATTCGCTTCCACACGTCTTACAGGAATCGAATTCCAGATGTCTTACGACATTTTTAATATTAGTTAACTTAAAATAAACTAAAGTTGATTGTTATTTAATTACGTAACCATAAGATTTTACAATCAAATGACGGAAATTTTTCCAGACCAGTAATTTTTTTCTTTTTTTTAGCGGTAAGTAGTCTTACATTCCACGGATTCACCAATTCGAAGCGGATTTTATTAATTAACGCCAATTTAAAAATATTACAATTTGATAAAATAAGTACCGCACGAGTCGGTTTGTTGCCAAATCGAGCATTACATCGCAGCCGCAAGACGGTGAGATGTTTTGCGCAGCGTTTATTCGAAGCGCGTGTACTATAAACGTCACCCGCAAATCCCGCGTCGCGCCATTCCTCCGCGTACTTTACGAGATTCGCGCCGAAATGCAGCTGTAAAACAACTATTTTATTGTTCACCTCGTGGATATCCCGCACCGTTGTTTCAATAATAACGATTAAAATTACTAATTTATTGTAATAACATCGACTTTTTTAGATGAAATGCGGACTCGATGGTTTTGGTTTTCGGTCAAACTGTCGACGATAATCGTTATCGAAAACATTGAATACATTTCACGTACGATGACACTGATGTCGAGACTGTTCGGTGTAAATACAAAATATTATATTTTTAACCTTTAGTATCTGTTTGCAGGCAGGATTCCAGTGAATGGTTTAAAAATTGAAAGAAAATGTAAAATTATAAAATCTTTTTTTTTTGTAGTTTTTAATTTTAATAATGACAAACGAGTAATGCAGGTGGGTTGCCGACCCTGTGTACTAAGATGGAATGCCTCGTTTTCAGTATTTGGGTCTAATATTCTTTGACTCAGTATACGAAACAGCAGCGTTACGCAATTATTTAACTTTTTAGTAGTGTAGTATTTCTCCGGTTGAACAAACCAAGCTTGACTGTAGCACGTACAATTGAATTTTGTATTTAAACTCAAAAACGGTATATTGATATTTATTTACTGCTGATAATAAATTTAAAAAAAAAATCCGAAATAAAGATATATTATTACTATTATTAATAATACATGTTGGATGTTGCAATATAGCTAACTTAATGCCGAGTTACTTTAAATTTGTAATACTGCAATATACATTGCAAATGTCTGGTCATTAAAAATAAACAAAATATTACAATTTTTTTTATAAATCTTATTAATAATTATTAGATTTAGTCAACTTTGCATATAAACATATATTTACTAAAACTTAGTACATTAGCATTAAAATAAATATATAAAACACTGCATCTATAAGCATCAATCATTACGAATTTTACAAAGTATTTTTTAATTTTCCAGTAAATAAGAAAACAACAACAGTTTCCTTAACGAGTTTCAGGCACCAACAATGCACGAAAGGATACTTTTTTTTTAAATTTAAAGTATAAGTATATATAACTAGTGTAAGTAGGTACTCTAAAATTAAGTGTTTGAAATTTAGAAGAATAAACTAGTCTGAAGAATAACGCATAACTGGCAATACTGGCTGTAAAGCTGCGGCCGCCCAACGCCGCGTCGTAACTCGGACAAGTTATAGTATTTGGGGCAACTCAAAGTTGCCGACGGATATTAAAACATGAGATATGGTCGTGCGACCGCCGATGTACGGCTCATTCAACGCTCATCTCGGCATTGACGTTGCCTTGGATGCTTAATTGACCTGGCCTGTGTGGAGTCCAAAGAAATGGTAGTACGATTATTAATGTTCACTTACGCTTATGTGTGTGTATCGGTTTGGACGTATTTGTGTGATGGTGTGCATGTTATTTTACTTACACAAATTTATGATTTAAAATGTTATTCTTATATATATACCCCGCAGTTTCACCCGCGTAAAAAAGTCGAGCCCGGTCGATGACATACATATATCCTATTTTAATCGGATTTTGGGGGTGGAATTATTTGCGCGGCTATAATATTCAGCTATATGTCAGTGAAAGTCCAGTTAAAATAGGTCTAGCCGTTTCGGAGATCAGCCGGAACAAACCGACAGCCAGACAGAAAAACAGACAAAAATTTTTAAATTGTTTTTTTCTTATAAGTACCGTAAATACTACTTTCATAAGCATTGAGTAAAAAGTATATAAGTATATTGTTATGACAAATAGACACTTTAATTTTATTAATTTGTATAGATAGGTATTCGTTTTGTTTTCTATCATGAATTAAAAAAATAAGATGAAATTAAAACATGGTTCCGATCATTTCATCTAATTAATAGAAATATTAATAATAAAGAAATATAAATAATTTCATATTATTCGAGATATAATTCCAGGATTGATAATTCATAACCAATATTATCCTACACTTAGATTACATCAACGACACTACCATCTGATACTGTTGACAGTGGGGACGATGCCGTGAATAGATGGAGATAGAGGTCACATTTAATATTTCTTAATCTTATGAGTATTCGATTTTATATCAATGAAGCAATGCCTATCAAAATATTTTTAATTGACACATAAACATTGACAATACATGACCATAGACAATAACTCGCGCCTATTAATCACCGCAGATTATATTGCATTAAGATCATTAATCAGGACGCGTCACCTCAGCGACCGGTGGTGACATAATAACATGTCCGCGACTACGCAGACAAACAGTTTTTATCATGCCGCTATAAATCATGCATCGAGGCTTCCGTGTGGGAATAACTTTCTCGAAATTATAACTGATCGTCGATATCGAGCCATGTTATTTCTGTGATGATATTATTTAAAAAAATAATGTAATTCTAAAATCGAAATTAAATAATATTAACGGTATTACAAATTTTTGGAGTCTATCGAATGAAACCTAGTGGTAGGAGTACCTGAATTCTAGGCCACTGGTCCTAGGTTTGAGTCCTAGTCGAAGTCAACATTTCAGTAAAATACACGATTTGTTTATTTTCGGGTCTGGTTATGTTGTGCTTGTGCAATGTATGTGTGTTTGTTAAACGCACTCACGATACAAGAGGAATTTTGGGGTGAGACATAGTTTTATTTCACAAAAGGAAGAAAAAAACACTTTCAATAATGAAGAAAAAACGTAAAATTGATAATTTCTTTATAGAAGTAGTTGCGAATGAGCACTGGATAAACAAATCGCCTTTATATTTTAGAAACAGATTAAAAAAAAGAATTAACTGAGTCAAATTAGAATAAAAATGGTATCAATGTCAGAATTTTAAATTCAAATTGAAAGCTTGTTGAACTAAATAGTTATATAAATTTAATTCGTAGTTACTTCTTCAGCACAAATAACAATGACAGCGTATTGTTTTAACTATTAATTATAAATGATTAACGAGCATGTTTTCAATTATAAATGCTAATCGTAGTTATGTTCTTGGAGATTATTCTTTATTTAATATTCATTTTACATATGTGTAAATGTATTCAAACGATACACGTAAAGTATGTCTATATGTATGTATAAGTAAGTATGTATATATGTATGTAAGTATGATATATGTACTCGTAAAGTATAATAAGTACGTACGATCATTGCGATTATATTTTTGGAAATGAAAACCTCTTCGAGGTTAAATAATTCAAAAAAATACATTACTTACAGAGGCGGTATTCTTTATGATCTAGATGATGAAATGGTAAAAATCATCAATAATTACTTGGTGTATAATACTATGTTCATTGGTATTATTTTTGTATATATTGAGTTGAGTGCTTATATTTAAAGTATGCGAAAATCAAGACATGAAAGCTCAATGAATAACAGAAGTCACCCAGAAAATATCTGTGTGGCACCGCACTGTGCCCGTCACCCTCAGATGTCAGTTCTTAAGTTTCATATGCCCAGTAATTCCACTAGATCTCTTCCCTTCAGACTGAAACACAGTAATTTTTACGCACTACTGACTACTTGACGGATTCCTGTATAGAAAACCTACCAGCAGTAAGCGATAACTAATCACACATTTTTATATTCCAGGTTATTATTTGTCTGACCAGGCGGTGAAGAGGTCTTGGACTTTTTTCGCATTAAATTTAAAAAAATATTATATTATGGGATATAGGCCATGTTCAGCAGTGGATTAGTTGTGGGCTGAAATGATGATGATGATGGTGAACTTATGATTTAAAAAAGGTTGCAGACACATATACTCTTCCCCTGATGGTGAGTGGCCAGTGCCCACCATTGCAAAAGAAAACATCTAATTTGTCTGCGAAATCGCTGTTTACCTATGACATTCGGGAACAGTAATTAGAACAAGGAATGGTGGAGAAATGGGTTTGGGATAGGGAAAAAGAGGAGGGATGACTGGACCACTGTCTCCTGGTTCTCACTAGTGAAATATGAAAAGCACTAATGTCAAACCAAGCCAGTTTTAAATCGTAAAATAGTCTCTGGTCGAACAGTCTTACAGAGTATTTAAAATGTTGCCAACAAATAATTACTCAAACATGAATAACGTACAAACTTATTAAATATGAATTGCGGTCGAATTGACCATCAAATCAAAACTTGACCAAATTTATATGGGACCGCCCTTACGGTACCCTTTTCTAATGAAAAATTAATTATTAAAATCGGTTCATAAACAAAGAAGTTATGCCCGAACATACATTAAAAAATTTATGCGGGCGAATTGAGAACCTCCTCATTTTTGGCAGTAGGTTTAAAAAGATACTTCATTTTCAATTAATACATTAAAACGTTCATTGCAACCTATTGACAGCACTCGTGTGACAGACACTGCACCAGATGTCAAAATAAAATATGAGCCAATAAGGGCGTCGAGCGTCGGCGACACGGCCGTCACGGCGTAGAAATTACGATATATGAACTTATTAAAATATCTACGTCTTTTTTCTCGTTTCGTGCTCGAGTGACATCGCCTGACGCTCGGCTACGTTCGGAATTGTTTATTTCTGTTCAGCTACCTTCCTGCTTAGTTGACACTTTTTTTAAAATAGAACCTAATTTGGCGTGCATCATTTTGAACACCATTACTGATAATTAGAACATAAATATTTAGAGTGGACTATTTGTTGTATTCTAAAATTTAAGTGATTTTTTGTGTAAAAAGTTACGTATCTTCTCTTGCAACCACCAAATAGCGGAGATTGCACTGCCTTGTTCAAATTGGAAGTGTAAGCAGACAGTCTTAATCATTCTAAGGTTTTCGGGATTGGCAATATAAATTTGTCTGGACTTTTTTTTAAATTACAGGTGGTGTTAACCTGCCAGTTTTTGAAACGAAGAAAAAACCTTATATTAAGCTTATATTAAGCTTTTAATAACATATTCTATTTGAAAATTTGGTATATTGTTTTAATGTTTAAAGTCTTTAAAATGATCTGTAGTAGATCGATTTACACCATACGGCACTTTAAACACCAATAGCCGGCTCCTTCAAACGCAGTTGCATTCACACGAACCGGTGCTAACTAGTTAAATCCGTAGTGTTCCGAACAAAAAGTCAGTTAACAGTTATTCAACACCACATGTGGTGGCACAAACATTTGACACGCGCTATCTGGCGGGACTTGACGTATGGCGACAAAAAAGTTTGTTTATGAACCCACTTAACATATTCGACATTGTTGGTAAAGAGGCATAATGTTACACAATACTTTCGTCAAATATTTGCCTTCTTGCATCCGCCCATATATTGTTATGGCGTGATTCGACTTAACCACAACAATAATATTCGACCCTTGTGTATGATTTATAGGAGATGAGAAATTTGATGGTACTGACAAACTTTTATAGTAAGTTAATCATTTACGTATTAGTTGATCTGATAGAACTTAGAAGTAAGTATTACTGGAAAACTTTTAGTAATATTACAGGAAAACAATTAGTACAGTTTATAGTTACGAACTTATCTCCTATGTAGTTACGGCCTAAGATCCACGCCAAGACTGAGGGGCGACCGGGATCGAACCCTGGTCCCCCGATCCTAAGAAATTTAATTTAAGACGACACTAGACCCCTGGGCTCTTTGACATGAATGAAAGACGTAAAGTTCGTGCAATACTCGCAAATAAACTAGGTTTATTTGCAAGTATTCTACGAACGTTGTTAGAACGTTAAAAAATTAAATATAATATTTTACATTTATACGATTACTAAGTACTATCTTGTTAATTACCCTTGTTATCAACCTTAAATTAAAGACAATTAATTTAAATAGTAGCACTGAGTTAGAACAGCGATGATTAACAAATGTCTATATAGAACTACAAATAGGCCGCTATGCGGAGGTAAAAACGTTTTGTTTCTCTCCGAAAGCCGACGAAGCAAAAAGTGAAACAAAGAGGAAGCAAGGCAAAAAGCGTGACGGACGGACGGATCCAGCAGACATCTGTTACGGGCGGTGTGGAGAATTGCGCGGATTCATGTGTTAGATATTTTTAAGAAATTGATCACCTACCGTATTTATGTTTAATTTCTATACTCTCTACATAAGAGTTTTTTTTATTAAGTAAGAAAAAACAATTTTAACGATCAAAATAAAGCAAGGCTTTTTGTAGTGCTGTAGTTATTTTTTAAGTATAATCAATAAAGTAGCGCAAGTTTAGAGTTCTTTAAACATATAAAGTATTATCTGTACTCTACTCCGTACTCATCACGATATCTGCGAAACTACAAGACCTATTGACTTGAAATTTGGCATACATATTACTTTCAAGACATAATAAACGGATTTTACGAACATTTGCTCTAATATGGGTAAACAGCTGGTGCTATTTTGCTCTATACAGACTAACATAAAAATAACTTCCGTGCGAAGCCGAGGCTGGCCAGTCTGTAATATAAAAATATTAATATAATATTTGTTACCACGCACAACAACGAATTACATAAAAATTTGCTTTTACGGATCGTCACATATGGAGCTAAGAAAATAGGCAACACGGCCATAGTTTTTTTTTTAAATTGAAATTGTAATACATTTAACTATGGCGGACTTTAAGTGTCTCTGTTTTTGTGTAATATTTTTTTTTAGATATTATTCATGCCTTTAGGTCCTGCAAAAGAAGAAGGGAAGATCCTCGAAAATTAGTAGGTAATCAATTACAACTGTTTGTTTTTTTATTGCATATATCGTTTGGTAAGTTTAGTATTTATTTAAAAGTGTTTTTTAAACTTGATATCGGTTTGGATTTCAATACCTTGACAGACTCAACAATTACGCAAAGATATTTCAGTAGGATATTTCTTTGTCCGTACTTTTTTTTTTATTGGAAAAAGTGACGAGACGAGGAAACGTTCACGTTCACGTTTGCCCATAACAAATGCTGCGCCACTCAGTACTGACTAAATAGCTAGTCTAAATAAAAAAAAGCAACTGCATATACAATTGGTGTTTATTATTCATAAAGTTTCAAACCGATACATTTGTATTAACAACTTGTTAATAATCAATAAGCGAAAATGGAAATTGTTACTTTTTTATGAAAGGTGACAGACAACAACTCTGTCTCCAAGTTGCAATACGCGCGTTAATTAGAATATTTGTCATGTCGACAGCATTCCCGGACGAATATGCGCGGTATTCAATTTGCGAACGATTGGGACGCCATGATGGAGTATTGACCATTTGTTATGGTTACCGCGGGAACGTTATATCGTGTGATGAATTGAAGTTTTGTTCAAAACGATTTCATGGTGAAATTGTAAGTGGGTTGTATAGTCGAATTTCTTGAATCTCATAATTTTCAACGTTTCGATCGAAGTAGATTTGGTCAATGTGATTTTAGTTTAAGCTAAATGGAAGTCTTCAGTTCGATAATACCAAATCCGACTTTTGGCAATATCCTTTGATATTTGATGTAGTGTAAAGTGAAACGTCTTTTTGTTAACTTCCCATGTTTTTATAGAGCTAAAAATAAATTGCTTGTCCTTTGCTGATATGATAAATAAATGTAATGTGTTGCCATCACCTTTTAATTATTATTATACTCGTAGGTAGCTCGGATCACTTATGATATCAGGACGGCTAACGCCTCAGTCCTTTTCGTGGTCATGGGTGTAAAGCGGTCTAAACATTGGGATATAAATAGTTAAAATAAACGCGACGCAATCCGTAAAATATAATTGAATTAAATGTATAATGTTCACGCAAAAATAAAAAGTCATTATGTAAATTATATTTTCATTTTAATAATATCAAAACTCTAAATTTCCGTCCATACGAAACACACTTTACAAAATTGTGAAAATTACTTACTAGCAAATTCAAAATTTAGCTTTGCTTCACTTTTTTACAGCGAGACCTATTCACGGCCCGGGCGATCGGTTTCGGATTATCTATGAAATATAAATAATTTCGGGACCACCTGCTTTTCAACGGATCACTAGCGATGGTACGTTCACGGGTTTTATAAATATCTTAATGTAATTTTATATATTACTCGTAAAACCCGAATTATCAACATACCTAAATGTGAAATTATTGCATATCATTTATTATATTCATATTCATTTATATACAAACTATATATCCATAATATATACACATACCGGTTCAAAGAGGTCTACAACACATTCTTTTTATCAAATTATTAACGCTTTATAGAAACTAGTGGTCGCTCTGTGGTCGGAAATCGACCGTAATTCATAAAAAATTTAAGCTTGAACGTTATTATGGTTAGAGTTATTATTTGTTGGATAAATTTTAAAATTATATGGCGACAATATACTCTGTGCGACTGTTTGACCACAGACAGATATATGTGTTTGCCATTGGCAGTATGGACGTATATAATGAGTGTTTTATCTTATCTAATTCAATGTATTTGTAAAACATATTATATATATTTTCTAGCTTTCTCGATTCTTCT
This sequence comes from Luehdorfia chinensis, assembly GCA_019845155.1. Taxonomy (NCBI): domain Eukaryota; kingdom Metazoa; phylum Arthropoda; class Insecta; order Lepidoptera; family Papilionidae; genus Luehdorfia; species Luehdorfia chinensis. The sequence goes on along the minus strand of JAHVAK010000025.1, from coordinate 5,743,340 downwards.
TGATGCAAACTTTAACTATGCCAAATTTCACACTCCTTGCGCGCAATATGATTAAAAAAGGGTTTATATTCTCGTATCAATATATAGATATAAATTTCCAAATAGAAGCGATCTACGACTGATTAACTGTCGGTCTAATTGTGGGTTGCGGTTTCAATAGCCGGACGGGACAGACATTGGTATGGCCTGTAGATAGTTCGGAGTATTGGTGCTTGTTCATCTGGAATTTACGAGTATGTTAACGCACCCACGGTGCAGGACAAATCCTTGTGTATCGTATTTTAATGTACTTGTTACTAGTGAACTTTATATCCGTGGATGTAGGTACATAGGAAATAAAAAATATTCCGAAATAAATATGTATTAAGTTTTTAATGATAAAAGTAAATTAAATAAATAATTATGCGAAAATGGATAACGCCGCGTACGCAGACCGAGAGAGAGAACAGGAGCTCCACGGGTGGCAATAGGAATCTTTTCATTTTTTAAATTATTGAGCCTAACACGGCATAGGTGCCTTCAAAATATGCCTATATTGAAAATATCTATAAAATGCAGATATCATTATTTAAAAAAAACGCTCCAGACTATAATTTCTCTTGTATCGCGGGTGAGTTTTACAGACATAAATTTCAAATGCACAATATAACAAGAATCGAAAACCAACGATTTGTATTTTTTCACAAACCTTGGGATTCGAACCCAGGACCCGCAACATAAGGGTCAGGTATGCTAACCACTACTCCGACAAAACTAGATACAAACAAATAGAAAATTAAAAAAGAAAACATATATACTACAAACTTTTCGTAATACGAGTAGTTAATGTAGGTTAAGATACTCGTATGACTATAAATTAATAGTAATTGAAACAGCAAAAAATCATTTCAAATAAAAAGATGCCTCTGATATTGGGATTCCTTTGCAGGAACCTGCTAGGTAGGTACCACCCCATAGCCAGTTATTCTGCCGTGAAGTAGTAGTGTTCAAACATTACTGTGTTTCGGTTTGAAGGGCACCGGAAGCTAGCGTAATCACTGGGCATGTGAGACTTAAGAACTGATGTCGCAGGGTGACGGGCGCAGTGTGGTGTCACACAGATGTTCTGGGTGACGCAGCATTTGTTATGAGCAAACGTTTCACTTACCATCAGGTGAACGTTTTGCCCGTCTCGTAACATTTTCGAATAAAAAATAATCTTGCGTATGTTTTACAAAAAGTAAATTTCTGTCTGAGGTATAAAAATATTTCGAGGAAATGTGAAGTCCGCCAACCCGCATTGGAGCAGCGTGGCGGACTATTCCCAGCTCGAAAGCCTCTAAAAAAATGAGAGGATTTTAACTCAGAAGTACGCCATTTATAAGTCGTTACTTTTTTAGTTTTCGAGATTGTTGTTCCGAATTTTTTTACGAGATCATTTTCGAGATTGTTTTCCTTTAGTCAACTTTTTTCTTTTAGTCAACTTTCTATACCCACAGGATGAGATTGGATACCAGCTCATTCTCTAAGGACAGTAATACAGCTTTCATCTAATCCAGCTATAATTATTATCAACTCGTTGATGTTAGTGAAGGCTAATAAAGCATTGATATATAGCTTAATGACAAACAGATTAGTTCAGCTTAACAATCCGTGAAGTTATATCTGATGAGTATTTGCTTTACTATTTTCCTCCTGACTACGTAAACAAAACTTTTTTGTTATAACTAGCCAATTGATTATCTGCGCCGCACAACTACCGTATCTTAAATTATTTTTTGATAGGTAGTTACTTTGGTATAAATAACTATCGTAAACAATTATTACTCTAGAAAGAAACGGTGTGGTAGCGGTTTAAGAGAATCTACCACCCCATTCCATCCCGGGGGTGTAATAAATTTAGTAAAATATTTCTCTTTCTTTTTAGGTAGTTTTAAATTTAGCCACCTTCTACAATATGAAATAATTCTCAATAATTTAGGTAAGGTAGAAAACTTAGTCCAAATCAATTCTTCTTGAATATTTAATACAGCGGTTAAAGATCCTCTTTCCTCTTCCTGTGTTTTATTCAATGTCAGTAGAGCTCGAGTTTATGTGTTGTTTTGTTTTTTTGTGTTCTTGTTGTTGTTTTGTTTTATGTGTTGTTTCGAGTTTATGTGCTGCTGCTGCTGTTGCCAACCCGCCTGCCAAGCGTGGCAACTATAGCAAAATCCCTCCAATATGAGAGCTACAAACTTTTGTGGCTATCTAATGGGGGAGGCCTATGTTCAGCAGTGGACTTGTGATAGGCTGAAACGACGACGACGACGACGAAAGAAAACTTTTCTAAATTCTTTAAGTTCCCAGAGTTTGGTTCAGTAGGCGTAGTGGATAGAGCTTCACCACTTCGGTTCGCGGGTAACGTAGTAATTATTTTTAATATGTGAATTTTTTGTATGAACTGTGGGAGAAATTCTAGTGTGGAATACTCTTATTTGTAATCGATGCAATCAATATCACCTGTAAAATATTAGTTTTTACGTGTGAAAAGTTTTTAAAACACCAAAATATGAAGCACAGACAGAACTAATTTGTTTTTATCAGTAATTGTTTTTTAGTTGTTAAAAATCGTTGCCGTACTTCCTAGTATACATTTCGTATCGCGAGTGCGTTTTACAGACATAAATTTCACGTGCACAAACACTGACCCTGGGACAACTGTAGGCGACATGTTTTTCGCGTGCGGGAACGGAACCTATGTTCCATAGATTCTAATCGCTTAGCCACTGCGTTATTCGTGTGTATAACGATGTATAATATTGAAGACATTTTGAGATATATGTGTAATGCTTCAGTATTTTATACAGAGTAGGTAGAGGTCGAGTTTGTTTTTGTTTGGAGTTTTAGCTGTAAATTTGAATCTTCAAAGTTTCAGTTCAAACTCCAGTCGTTCCAAATAAATGGTATATAGTAGACTGTTTTAGAACCCGAAATGCTATAAAAGGTTCCAAGACCCGTTACTTCTGTCATGTCTGTCATGTCTATGAGCAACATAAGCAAAAGGAAGATTTGATTTTCTTCCTTTTTGCTCAGCATTTGCTGTCTAAGGGCCAAGAAGAAGATTACTGGATATTATCTAGATAAAGATAAGATCAAATTACAATTTTTTTTTATCACTGACCTGTATCACCCTCATCGGAAGACCAGTCTCTTTCGCCAATTGTTCCCGTATGTGTCTCGTTGGTTTTGGTGTCTGTGAGAAAGCCGACTTTAGTATTTCTAGCTGCTTCGCCTTTATAGTGGTCCTAGGGCCCCGTCTTTTGGAGCCGCCGTTTCCATCGTCCGGTGACTTGTTCTCGGCCTGTGAGTCTCTCGTCTCGGGGTCTCCATCCAGCGAGCCCTGCGAGAGGAACAGGTACAACTGAATGCGACAATGTGGTCAGGTGGCTTGCTCTGTGATTTGCGATGGTAATACACATTTCGAGTGCGATGGTTTAATAACAGACCGTAACAGTTGATTTAATGAACCAGATGTAAAATCAATAATTATTTGAAGTGAAAATTATCACTTAATAATAGTATAGTTATTAATAAGATTCTCAATAGCTTGAATAATTTGAAGAAATCATAGAATTCATTTCTAATTTTATTTTCTCTTAAAGCTCCAAATCTTAAGATGTATGATTTCTATATATTAGTTTGTAATAATCTATATTTCAATTTCATTACCAGAACATTATTCTTTCCACATGTTATGCACTAAATCTAATGTGAATTAGAAGTAGAAGGGAAAGAAGGGCGAAAGGCAAAGAAAATTTTCAAAAAATCATTCAAACTCACCTGGTCCTCAGAGTCCTCGTGCGGCTTAGTGTCGCCATTGTGGGACAGTTCTGAATGCAATGCAGGGTGCGGTGCGTGCGCTGGACTGCTGGAGTTGTTGGCAGCCCTCGCCTCGTCCTCTTCCTCCTCGTCTGATCCTGAGCCCAGTAACGAATCCGCTGTGGAAAAAAAGTTGGATTAAAACCCATAGAACATAAAGCGCCGTTTGGTAGCGTAGCAAAAATAATTCATTAGTCAACTGCGTACTAAGAGTCAAAGTATGCACAGGCTAGTTACTGTCTTAAATGTGATGTCAAAATGGTGATGGTCATGGATTGAAAATAAAAAGTAATAAACTGCAAAAATTAAAAAAAATCCTAGCATCTCTTTTTAAAATAAAAAGGAAGATATAAGATATTTTAGACATAAACAGGTATTGAAAAATATGTTTTTATAATACATCATCATATCCTGGTACATCTTTACCATCTCTACGTTCTAAAATTGACTTATCAAAAAGCAATCGCTCGACCCTTCACGCGCTTAACACAATAAAAATACAATTTTAGAAAGCGGCTCCCCCAAAAGAATTGGAAGAGGAAGAATTAGCCGCAAAAACAATTACTTATGGGTGACATGGGGAAAAGTGAATAGCCTCTACCAATTATTTTCGATAAAAAATCGAGTTCAAAAAAGATACTGACTATATCGAAAACCGTTTACATCGAGAGCCGTGGTAGCTCAGGGGCCAGGCGCTGGCATTAAATCTCATAGTACGCAAGTGACCTGGGTTCGATTCCCGGTGCCGGTACCACTAAAATTGCTAATTGCAGTGTTGAGTGCTGATTAACCACGTGCTCGGCGGTGATAAAAAACATTGTGAGGAAACCTACATTTCTGAGAAATTTAAATTATTTCAAAGATATATTTAAAAGATAAGACGCCAACCCTCATTGGAGTAGCGTGGCGGATTTTTCCTTGCTCCAAAACCCTCTAGAAAATGAGAGGAGGCCTGTACTCAGCAGTGGGACATTAATAGGCTTTTCCTCTACTTTACTTTTTTATATCGAAAACTTATTATAAATATTTAAAACTTATTTTTTAATATTTTTATATGACAGCATGGTCTAACAATCTTAGCCTAAAACTGACTTTTGTAACTTTTATATCAAATATGATTTTAAAATTAAAAAAACGAAACATGAAAAGCTAAAAACTTATAAAACTAAATTGCTTGTAAATGTACGGCAGATAAACGTAGAAAAACCAGGAGAAAAAACTAAATACAACAAAATTAGTAACAATAAAATTTTAAGAAAAATTAACGAATGTCCTTTTGTGGTTTGAATGTAAATATTGTTAGAATTTATATAAAAATCGAGTCACTAGCATACAAGAGAGTGTAGTAGGGGTAAACAACTGTTTCAACATTACCGAGTAAATACTAGGGCCGGTGTTATGAAATATTTGCTTCAAGAAACCGAAGAAGATGACAAGAGGAGACATCAGATTATAATTTTGTGTTTTTCCAGAAATTTATTTGTCAAAGTAATTTGAAAGTTTCGAAATTTCGCTTAAAACACCTTGAAACCTCTTCAGCTTTCCGTAAAATACCCTTATAAGACATCATTCCTAGCATGTGTAGTATATAAGCTGATAAAGCGATGTACCTATTGCCCATTTATTATATTGTATATTTAAGATTCAACAATGATGGGTATATGATGTAAAAACTGTTAATAACGCAATTTTCTGAAGTAGAAAGTTTTTCTACAGTGTTTTTATCATATTATGTTTTTTTCTGCTTTGCCTTATGGTTGACTGGGGGAATTCCTTTAGTCATTAAGTCCGACATATCTACCACTAGTGCATAAATATTAAAAAATAAACAACTACTTTTATTTAAACGTGTAATATGTCAATAAAGCCAAAAAAAAAATAATTTTAACAAAATATACCAACATTGGAATAAAATTCAGATCATTACAGACCACAAAAATACGATTCCATTACAAGTGAAGAACAAGCAAATAGACATCAGTTTGTAGTGAGCGTACAAAACCAAGTAGACGAGATGACCGGGTGTTCGCTTGAGGCAACATCGGGGCGTGTTTGCGAAAATATAACATCTGTCAAGGGGTGAGATCAAGCTCTCAGTTGATGCAGTGTGATCGCTCCACGCATAATATGAAATAGATAATGTGGAATTAAATCTTATTGTAAAGAATGTCGTTAAAAAAGGTTTGAGTGATTATAAGTGGAATGATTACATTTATATAAGTTGATAGAGTTAATAATTTTCGTTATCATTATTAATTTAACAATATATATCTATACAACAATAATAATGGTAGAAATCGTCGGTAGGCATCGGATACAGCATCGATATATACATTTTTACATGACTCTACTTTCACATGGTTACTAGTGATGAGGACTATATAGTAAATGAGGATAAGGTACCTAATGTTTCACGTGAGGCCCACATGTGGAAAACCATTCCAGAGGACCTCGAATGAAGAAGAGATCATGAGAAGAGGTAAAGTATCAACTGTCGTGATTCTATCACAATCACCTCACCCATTCACTCATTTTGATCACACACCATTCAAATCCCTATTCATAGTGATAGCACTATAAGTATTCAGCTCTTTCGAACCAAATGCAGCAAAACGAACTTTTTGACTATGCAGGAATCCGTCTAGGTAGGTACCACCCCAGGGCCATTATTCTACCGTGAAGCAGTGGTGTGCAAACATTACTGTGTTTCGGTTTGAAGGGCACTGAGAGCTAGCGTCACTGGGCATATGAGACTTAAGAACTGATGTCACAGGGTGACGGGCGCATTGTGGTGTCACACTGTTCTGGGTGACACAGCATTTGTTATGGGCACACGTTGCACTTACCATCAGGTGAACGTTTTGCTCGTTCCGTCACTTTTATGAAATAAATTTATGAAATAAAAAATTAGCACGTAGGTAATTAGAATGTCATCATTATCATCAACTTCGAACTACAGGACACAGGTCTTTCTCAATTTGGGATGGTTTGCATTAATCGCAACGCCTGGCAAGTGAATTGGCGATAACAGTATCACTCATCAGGCACCTTAGATGCTGCTATCGGTCACAGATTTAAATAATTTAGGTCCACCATATTCGAACCGTGATAGGTCTGAGTACGGGCGCTCGCCTCAATATTGTAGCACGCGAGTGATCGGAATTCCATCCCCGGTGCCGGAACCTCTGTAATTATTCTGTAATTTTTAGCGCCCATTTACTCAGCGGTGAAGAAAAACATCGTGAGGAAACCTGCATGACTGGGGAAAAGATGTATTTTGACGACATGTGAAGCCCGCCAATTTAAATTGCTTTACAAAAGTTGCAAAGTTTAGATTTATATTTTATTCTTTTTCTGTTTTTTAATCACTGTAACGCTGTAACGCATGTTGCGTCATGATTAATAATCTTTCTTTCCTTCTTAGAACCTACTACCTCAGGTTCTGTTCTCTTACTTCGCCACCGCACGTCAAGTAGTTCATCTGATACGATATACGTTAATTTAACTTTCACAAAAGTAAAGTAACGTTTGCCTCAACCTATTTAGAGAAAACTTGACTTATATTAATCCTATAACTTTTTCCGCCCTCCCTGACTTGCGCTTCCGCGAAAGACTGCAAGTCATTTGAAGGGAAACAAGTAAATTCATAACAACTCCGTAACGGCTGCTCCAAAAACCTTGGAATGTTGACTTTTAAGCTCATTTATATCAAAACAGTATTCGAGATAATTTAGCACCTTGGCGTTACTAACTCTTTAATTTATACGAGATAGATGATCACTACAAGTTCAATAATTGTTTTTTCTATTACTTAAGAGAATTCTTAATTTTGATCATAACCAGTTCTAATTTCAAATATTCGAAAAAGTTTACAGTAAGCAGTAGTTAATATGATTATATAGCGAAATGCTTACAATATTACAGTTGTAACTTCATGTGAACGATCAACGATATTATGATCAGCCTGCAAGATATCCAATGTCGGAGATAAACTTATCCCGAGTAGAGTGAATTTGCATAATCGCCACGCTTGTTAAGAGGATTGGCGATCGAAGTACCAAAGAACGCAACTTACCCGCTGCTGCCGACAGGTGACGACCGGTCTGTGTTTTTCGGTCTGGCATTTAACATAATTATTTTCTGACACATTTTCTAGACATTTCCCTCAGCCCACTTTTACGACGCCCACGAGAATAACAAGGGGTGGAAAATTTTCTTACGTTAACAAATTTACTTACTAAGAAACATGTAAAAATTATAAATATAAGAATTTATGTGTTACAAGACCGAATAATCCATTAAAAATAGTAAAACAATGTATTCATTAAAAATACCAGTTCACCGTAATATATTATTTATTTGAAATTAAAATAAAATACCTGCATGCCTTTGACGTTGTACTCGTATTATAAAAAAACAAATTGAATATATTTTCATATACGTATACATAGCGTAAATGGTTCACCAATTTCCTATGGCTCGCCCAATATGCATTCTCTTGGAACTTTAATGCATTCAGGTAGAACTTTACATTTATTTTTTAATACACAAACTCATAAGTATAGAATGTAATGACATGAACGTATTGGGGCGCAGTAGTGTCAGCAACCCGCGGCGTTATCAAACGGGACATCGTGCCCTATTCCTATCCGCAGCCTCGACAAACACTCGAGAGTAAAACGTCCGGGCATCGAGAGCACTCCCATCGCCCTCTGTTTTACAAGTTGTGTACACACACCACTTCTTGAGCTGGTACTTTAGCCGTTTGTTTTAGGGCTTGGGAAAACAGCCGAGCGCTGGGCGAAAGTGATACCAATTATCTTACCTATATTATTGGTTATGAATTTTGAACCTTCTCTATTGTGGTTTGGGTTGAAAATGAATTTTGAAGTTTTGAAGAATAAGTTTTTATTCTGTTAACAGTTTGTAACAACATCGCAACTTTCTTTTTCATTTCATCTAAGAAGCGGAGATAGTTTTTAGCAAGTTTGCGAGTAATGCGACTGATGTGAATATTTGCTTTGAAGGCTTTAAAATCTATCTAAATCTATCAACTGAGCAGGGGATATTATAGTGCTACATGTATACGCAAACCCAGAACCACTCCTGGGTCTGATGTAACGCACATACGATAAGATCGGATGTAGGCTACGATGCAATATCAGAGACACGGGGGCAATATAACACATTTCAAAGACTTTATTAAACAAGTCATTTTTTTTTTAAGAAATGAACTTTTTACCGTCTAGGTAGGTATCAATATGAACCTATCAAGACGGATTCCTGCATAAGAATAACTACTAAAAAAATACTTTATAAATAGGAATACTTACGGCAATGAAATATTTTTAAGTTTACCTACTCATTCCTTTTAAGATCTAGGCATTTTGTCGTACCCGTACAAAAATATAAAAATAATTTCTATACGTTGGTACTATGAACATATAAAGTATCCGATGAAGCTGTAAAAGCCGAGAAGGCTAACAGCAATTACATTACCGAAAACATATGAACATATATTGTTTTGAATAAACCATTTTATTTTCCAAAAATGCTCTCAAGTCAAAGCAGAGGCGCGGCAGGATGCTTATAATGTGTTTCAGAAATATAATTTGTCATGTAAGTTATATTTCCGTGTGAGCCGTGGTAGCTCAGGGGCTAGGCGCTCGCTTTAAATTTCATAGTACGCGAGTGACCTGGGTTCGATTCCCGATGCCGAAACCACTAAAACTGTTAATTGCAATTTTAAGTGCCGATTTACCACGTGCTCGGCGGTGAAGGAAATGTCTGAGAAATAAAAAAATATTTAGAAGACATGTGCAGTCCGACAACCCGAATAGGACCAGCGTGGCGGATTCTTCCTAGCTCCAAAACCCTCTCAAACATGAGAGGAGGCCTGTGCTCAGCAGTGGGACATTTATAGGCTGAAACTTTACTTTACTTTAACTTTTTATATTTTCGTAATGTTAATGAAGATAGAGTGAATATATGTCAATCATAATAATATGATAACTTTAATGTACCTATACCTATATTAAACAGAAAAAAAAATATAAAAGTAAAAATAAATACTGAATAAAAAATAAACAGTACTTATCGAAAAATTACATGGTACGATTGTGAACTCTACCGTCGAGCTACTCGTATAGAGAATATCATAAACATCGTAAAATGTCCCCAGCATCATGTAAGATTTGTGTTGGGATTCTTTAACTATGTTTGTTACGGAGAATATGACATTCGAGAATAAGTTATGTTATTAGAAGGTCGCCAGTTAGGCCAGGGATACTTGTCCTAGTTGCCTTGTCCGGCAAATTCGGTAGAGTACCGGGTGAGCGACCCGGCCTCTCGAGGTACAGCTGTCTCCTCTAGCTCCTTCCGAGATAGTAGTATCCTACACCTTATAGTTCCCTTTCCAACTTCTCATTCCTTACCCTATGTCTCTTTCCGACCTAACCTTTTTACATTCTTCTCCAAGCCAGTGGTTGTCTCTCCGATGGCTAGCTACTCGTGGGAACGCAATGGAGAGCAAGAATTTCAACTCGTAACAAACTGGCGGCGACGTGGTTCACCCCTCACATGTCGTTTTCTGCGGGGGCAAAAAGTGGACTACGGAGGTGGTCTCTGCCTACCCCTTATATGGGAAAAAGCGTGGTTGTTTGTATAAGAACATCGCAATGTCTAAATATTTATGGTTATTCTGGTAACTATCAAAGACTTTTAGGAATTCCAATGGAAAGAAAATGGAGTGATACAATATCTTATGCCGCAACCACACTTGAATATTCGCCATTCTAACAACTAGGTCAATGTAATTTTTGATGCGATTCAGCTTTATCTGGTAGCCGATAAAATAGTCATAAAAAGCGTCTACCGGAACCGACATCATGTTTTCAGAAAATCGAAAGCGTCCGCATAAACAATGTCCCCTTGAACCGTCAACTAGACTCACGCCCCCTCCTGAAATCAATTTAAAACCGCCCCCCAAATAAACGACTTCCTTTGTCCCACTCCTCGGCACTAATCGAATTTTGGCGGCAAAACGGCCTTTTATTGTTGTTGAATTTTGAACGTAAAACACGTATATCTTTGATATTTGTAAATGATTTTCGCGGCTTCCCTTCATTCGAATTTCTAATTAGTTATTTAATATTCTGAATCAAATGTTCATATCGACAATGTTGCATTTTTGTAATAAAAGTGACAATACAACATAATGAAGCTAAAAAGCGAGTTCCAAATTTTTATGTGGGGTGGTGGCGCTGTAGGATGGCGGCTTAAGAGAATCTACCACTCATCCCGTGGGTGTCGTAAAAATCGACAGAGGGAAAATGAAAAGCAAAAGGTGGGCAGCAGCATCTTTCTGGAACTGATGGACTGAATCTGAATAAATAAAATACGGTTGCCAACCCAACTATGGCAAACTCCCCTCAAAATGACAGCTACGAACTTTTGTGGACGAACTCTATGGGGGAGGCCTATGTTCAACAGTAGACGAGTGATAGGCTGAAATGATGATGATGATTGAATTTATTATAATTTTTTCAACCTGATGGCTATAATCTACACATAAATAAAGAATGTAAGTTAAAAAATTCTATAAATAAAGATATCATTAAGAACTGATTTGTGCAAATTTTACTCTTTAAACGGCAAAAATCTTGTAATAGTTGTTCATACGCTAAACAGGTAAATATAATAATAACTGCATATATTTTTCGGCGCCAAAATATATATTTGTAACTTAGTAAAAACGGAGGCAGAAAGAGTGGAACATATTTTTTAAATTCTACCTTTTTCAGTACAGACTTTAAGACTGTTCCCGCTGTCATTCTTCATCAGAGTCAATAAGTTATTAAATATGGCGAGAAGCATAATAGTGAGAACTGCTTTGTTGAAGATATGTCATGGGAATCCCTATCTTAAATGTTAATCAACAATTAACAATTCAATCAACCTAATTCATAAATAATTCTTGGCTAAAAAAATTATAGATCACTATCGCTGGATCTATAACAGCCTATTAGTGCGGCTAAAGCAATAAAAATCACAGATTATTGTGTATTACAGGCACATTAAAGTTTGTTATAGCGTGTTTATAGGGCCGACCGTTAATTCGACCACCATCTTAAATGTAAAATAAGAAACCGCGAGATAAGGATCTAAGAACATAAAAGATATGGGAACTCTTTGTCGGAGTCGGTAGCCGACGTGAATGTACACACGCCCATGATGCTCACAAACGCCTTGCACACACACATGTTCGGTGATGCGGCACACATGAAAGGGCGAGGTACGCACACGTGGAGCGGTGGGATGTGATTGGCGGTTTGTGCGGCGACGTCCACGCCCTCTTTTATCGACGTTGCGCCGGGAGCGTGCGTGCGAAACGCTCGTATGTAGGTCTACTTATAACTATAGGTATAAGGTCGAGACCGTTTTTAAAATGTCATTTCCATCGGTCCGTCTGTGGGAAATCCGCGCCTTTGTAGCCGTTTTTCAAGGGTACTTTTTTGTATCGAAGCGGAGTCGGTCCGAAATTCAATTTGCATGGAATTTGTCGCATGCCGCGGTTTAAATTCTAATACAGCATTTTAGACACTTAACCTAGCTTAAAATTATCCTTTGAAAAAAGAATCATTCGGTTACAGTAATTTACGCGCTATATACAAATTGCTGCTTTTATTACATTATAAAAGTTTTTTTAAAAAGGTGGTCTTAAAATCACAGTAGAAAACATTTCTTTATTATTTATGTATAAAGATAAATTAGTATATAAACTTATTATTTATTATTAACTTTACTTTAAAAAAAAACCAAGCCACACAATAGGATTTCTCTTGTATCGTGGATGCGTTTCACACACATACATTTCACATGCACAACACAACCAGACCCGAAAACCTACAATTTATGTTTTTTGCACAAATGTTGGTTTCGGCTGGGATTCGAACCCAGGATTTGCGGCGTAGAAGCCAGGTACTCTAACCACTAGGCCAAGCGGTGAAATTAGTAAATTTTCTTAAATTTCATCGTCATCACTTCTGCCACAAAGCAGTTCTGAGCCAGCTGTACCATCGGCTTCCCGCAAAACCATGCAGGTCGTCGCTCCATCTAGTGGGCCGTCGCTATATATAGAACGGGAACCTGTCTTCCGGCTATCGAGTATGGCCGGCCCATTGCCACTTCAGCTTGCAGATCCTCAGAACTTATATTGGTGTATTTTACTGGTGGTAGGATCCTGTGTCCTATTCTGCCGTGGAACAGCTATGTGCAAACACTACTGTATTTCGGTATGAAGGGTACCGAGAGCTAGTGTAATTACTGGGCATATGAGACTAAAGAACTGATGTCTCAGCTATACGGGCGTAGTGTGGTGTCACACAGAGATATACTGAGTGAACATAGCATCTGTTAAAAACTTTTGTTATGTTTAAAAAATATATGACATTGTGCAAAATATACGTTTTAAGTTTACTCTAAAGAATATGTGTTTTATCGCATTCTTTTATATCATTATATCATATATATACATATTGTTTTTGAAAATCATGCCCACGCTAGGAACTCTCCTGTGTCGTAGATGCGTTTACAGAACATAAATTGCAAATACACAAACAAACAGACCCGGAACAACTATCTGTAGGTCATAATAATATATACCGTGCGGGGATCGAACCCTGAACGCCTAGCCCAGAAGCCAATCGCTTAGCCACTGCTCTAACGGAGTCGTCAAGTTACTGTTCATGACAAAGACACCAAAACACCGAATATTATTTTCATCAAAGCACAGTATATGTCCATTGCCATAGTCTAATTAAACCCTCGTACAGGAAATTGATTTCTCTAAAGACACGAATAATATTATAGTTATTTAATAACTTACTTTAAATCGAGAATTTTGATAAAATGGAGGTATACACTATGTAATAGGTAATAAAATATTCAGCAATTATTTACACAGTCCCGTTTTTGAGAAGGCAAGTTTCAAGCTAACTTATAAATTTAACAATGTATTGATTTTCGAGAGGTGCCCCAATTTTGCTTCTTCCGTATAATTATCCCGAGTTACTGACATATTGTCGACAACGCTACGGAGACACAAAGGCAGTCAAAAGCGTGACTTCCCCAGGTAGCAGTAGGAGGGAAGTCGGAGCACAATCGAGCGGTTACAGACGCCATGAGTTGAATTTTCTACGCGTTTTGATTCGCAGAGTTCTGGCGCGGACAGGCAACGAATGACTAACGTTTTTTTTTGTTATATGCCTGAACTTTTTCGGATTAAAACCTTTACTTTTTAGGCTGCATCGAAAATTTGATTAAAGATTTCTTAACGTTTTTTGTAAATTTCATTAATCATTAAGGTTTGTTGCATTAGATTCTTAAGTAATCCAAAAGACTTACACATTATTAAATGTTTGTGTGAAATTTAGGATGTCAGAACTCGCTACCGTGACATGACTTAAATTAAACCATAGATTAAACAAAAAAGAGAAAAAAATTCTAGGAAAGCCGTGGTCTAAAACAAGAATTGGTGCTTCGCCTATTTAATGTGTTTTCTAGATAACATTTTCAATCTTTCCCCATGTCGTAGTCGATTGTGCATTGCATCTTGTCTAACCACTCAGAGGTTGATTAGTTTTTAAGTTCAGAAATCTATTTGTAGTACGTATGTACATTGAAACTAAAAATTAAGTTAAAAACTAGGAAAGTGCACAACTGTCAAGTTTATAATCATACAACGTACATATAGTGTGATCTTAATTCTTTTCTCATTAAAAACAAAATACAAATTTACATCCATCATACTTGCGTATTTAAAAAGTGAATACATTTTACAAAAAAAAGTAAGATGTACAAGTAAAAAACTTGCCATCATCACTAGTAATCAACGTAATCAATGACGATATTGTTATATTCATAAAAAAACTCGGCGTATCACATTACTTATTCAATAACCATAGAAATGATATATTACGGGTCACGACAAACGACCCGGCATCGCGAAGCTCCTTAATTCCGTGATGCTTCGAATAAACAAAGAAAAGGCAATAAATAACGGTTACAACACTCGAAAGAGCAATATGTCAGCGTCTGCTGCCGCCATTAGCAGCGCCATATTTGATCTAGCACAATGGTATGCGCGTACGCAGGTCGACGCGCAGCATTTGGACAAATTAGTGGTCAATCCATCAGATAACTGTGAAGAATCGGCGTTAAATTATTTTTTTATACGCCGCGGCGAATTCTATGACCTCGTAACGAGGTTGTTTTGTATATTCTACGAACAACCCTACTGTGACCGATTGGTTAGCAGTTACATTGAAGAACATTATTTTCAGTAATCGTAGCTTATATGCGTAACATTTTACGATTCGTTACAAATTTTACGATAAAGGCTACTGAAATCCGCGATCACTATGTATTATGCAACAAATTCGCTTTATTGTGTTTCTAAGGATTTCTTTAAAAACTATGTTAACTTCCACAAATTATGTGGATATAATAACATGACATTTTTCAAAGTTTTATTACAAGATATGGTATGTATATAATATACTACTAAAGAATAATGAAGTTTTACTTCAGTTGTATTGCGAAATAAATTAATAATTATGCATCATATCTATTTCTGTGGCAGAATAGGTCTCATTTGTCTCCATTATCTATTTAAAAAAAAAGGTATTGAAAAACTTCATAAAAATTTGTTGGTTTATTTTAAACACTAGTCCCTAATTTTCAACAAAAAATAATGTTTACTTCGATAATTCAAAGAATGATATAAATTTCAATACATTAAGAATACTACTGCTCGTTAAAAGAATGCTACCACTCTATCTCATCCAATGGATCTCGTAAAAGGCGAGTAAGGAATTAAACTGCACTGTGCGCCCAACAGCGCATGGTGGCGATGGGCTCACCACCTATCACACCTAGTGAATTATGTCGTTTTGGTGAAAAGTGGATCGTGGCAGTCATCTGTTTTTGCAGTGAGTGCCCAGTCTCTCTCTGACTACCCCTTATGGGATACAGTCGTGATCTTATGTATGAATGTATGTAAGAAATATTCAAGTCAGATAGACAAGACAGTTTTGTTATATATTTTGAAAACGATACAGTAAAATAGATCTCTAATAATAGTGCTATTCAAAAAACAATAAAGTCAATGTTAAACTTATACACTGATAGTTAACATACAGAATATTTTTCTGCTATACAAAAAGGGAAACAACATGCTATAAACATCTGAGTGAAACAACTTTCGTTCGTTGTAAACTTTAATGAAGATTTTTCATTGCTACATCAGTAAGCACGCATTTCCCGACAAATATGGTTTTTAATAAAATATTTCCAATAACATGACAGTATCTGTTGCCTAAGTGTCCATTAAGCTAGCCTCCATTACTATCAATCTTAGTGAGGGTTGCTATTCGGTAGAGATTCTAACGGAATTTCCCGGTATTTCAGTAAAAAAATTCAGTCTTGCAATAAAAGAACAAGACATTGGTTATTAATACGAATATAATATTGGTGAAAAACACATTAAAAAAATAACATTAAACTTGCACGAATTTCACAGCTAGTTTTTTTTTAGGTTTATGTGTTTGTTAAAAGTCTGGTTATAGTATTCGTAGACCAAACCCTGCATGAAATCATTTTAATCAATTTTTTTTATTCTGTTTCGTTGTATTTGCAAGTATTATCAATTCATTCAGCGTTATTTTAGTTATTGTCGCTTCTAAAATTTTAGTCACTTCCAAAATTATTACGCCCTATAAATTGTGCTGCTTCTAAATCCGCTCCTGGTTAGAGTCGGTATGGATGGTGACGTGATATTTTAGTGTTTCCTTTTTTAAAAAGTTAACATTGATAGGGAAATAATTCAGTAGTAGCAGACAGAGGAAATTGTGTTCAAATACAATATTTTTTATTTCTTTTTGTCTGGTATATTATATTAAACTGTTTATTATTTTTTTATTTATCCCAGTTCTCAAATTCGACGTAGTCATACTACTATAAGTACGTGCGGGTAGACGGTGCTTGAGGTCTCATTAGATATACTTGGGACTAGAAGAATACTTACTGGTTGAAACCGGTTTAGGGTCGTTGGAAAATTAGATGCCACGAGCGAGAATGGACGCTCATTCTGCTAACATATCCTAAGGAGCGCTAGTATTTCTGCATGTTGGTAATTTTGTTTGTTGATGTCCTATAATTACTTTGAGTAATTATTATATGGCGATAACTTTTGAACTAAAAGTCTTGAAGACGAGAACAGTCGGTCGAGCCATCCGGTGTCAATGTTCACAAACGTGACAACTACATATTTTTTTTATTTTTCAAAAAAGCCTCACGTTGATTTCCTTCACCGCCGAACACGTGAAAAATGGGCACTTAAATTATAATTAACAGTTTTAATGGTTCCATGAACATTAAGGCGAGCGCCTTCCCTCCGTGCTACCTTTTTCAAAACGGAAGCAGGTCTGTGCTCAGCAGCGGGATTTTTATACCACTAATGTATTAATTTATTATTTATAAATTAGAATTCATAATTTCTGTTTTTTTTATTGGATAAAGTGACGAAACGAGCAAAACGTTCACCTGATGGTAAGTGTAACGTCTGCCCATAACAGTTGCTGTGTCACCCAGAAAATTTCTGTGTGACACCACACTGTGTCCATCGCCCTGAAACATAAGTTCTTAAGTCTCATATGCCAGGTGATTACGCTAGCTCACAGTGCCCTTCAAACCAAAACACAGTAATGTTTGCACACTACTGCTTCACGGCAGAATATAAGTATATCATTACAAAACTATAGAGGTTTATTCCTGGTCTTTGTTAAGAGAATAAAAAAGAAATTAATAAAGATAAATTTTTCCTAGTATTGAAGTACAAATTGGAATGTGTGGATTGATTGTTAGATTGAATATTTTAATCAGAAATAAGGCTGAAAGTATGGAGTACATAATGCAACGTATTGAGAGGGAGCTACGTGACCGTTGATCGTGACCCTCCGTGATTGCGCCTGCGCTGTGCGTGCAGTGGCACTTATTTATATCTGTTGTGTGAGTTTTTATATCACTGTTACACACATACGCGTAACCTTGTATTCTTTGGTTAACAAAACTACATTAGACTCTATGCAGTATTTTTATGGAAGGCATTGACGAGACTTGAAAATCGTTCGATTGATGGTAAGATCATTGTCTGCTCATAACAAATGCTGTGTCATCCAAAAGAATCTGTGTTCTGTGTAGCGCCGCTAGCGAAACATAAGAACTGAAGTCTCAAGTTTCTTATGACCAGTAATTACACTAGCTATGAGTGCCTTTCGAGCCGTAACACAGTAATGCTTGCACACTACTTACTCTACGGTTTCACGACAGAATAACTAGTACTGTAGTGGTGCCTAGGCGGACTGTTTGCATAGGAATCCTAACACTGTGCTTAATATCGCCGTATGGTGCTGTTGTGTGGAAGTATTTATCACCTCTTCTTGTCACATAGGTGTCGTGGGAGTCGAAAATAACACGTTTCGTATGGTAACGTGACGAGACGAGGGTATTCCATCATAGTCAGGGGTGACAACACATCATGTTTTACTGGTTTAACTACTATAACCCTATGTTCTACCTGTTTAACTAAGCTCTCATTACTTAATTTACAAACAACAGCTTGGAGAACCGAGAGTGGCTGAAAAACAGCGCTGCTTATTTTTTATGACACAGTATTTTTTATAGGTAGACGTTGCACTTACTATCAGGTGAACGATTAAATCGTCTCTTCTTCTTCTACCATAAACAAAACTATTTATTATCTTATCACCATAAACAATAAGAATGCCGATGATCAATTAATTGATTTCCATGCCTATGTTCTAGTAGATCTGCACACCAAGACAAAAAACTTGCTTATTAATGATAGATTAAGTAATTGTACTGAACCCACGAGTGCTGACTGAGTAACTTTTTTTAACCAGTTTTGCTGACCGGCTTCCCTTTACGTTACTGTGGCAGTAGTGGTAGTGGCGTAAGCGAATCCACCACCTCATATCGTCGTATTTCGTAAACGTGCACAAAGGAAATGCCAGTAAAACACGTGGTGTCCAGATAGCGAAATAACCATCTTATATACGAAAAGTACCTAGAACAGTTCGAACGTCACCGAGTACGATGTGGGGCATATGGTACTCGTACATTGATCGCCATTCCACTTAGCATGCGTGGCAATTATAGGAACTTGGAAGAGGAGTAGCAGTAGACTGTTTATAGGCTGATGATGATGACAAGGATGATGATATACATTGACGTAAGGGCGGATTACTAAAAAAATCAAATATGTCTTTACAAGTGAACATAAAGAACAATTCACGTAAATGAAAACAAAAAGTTGTTCACTCGCGAATGAGCGTAATCTCAAAATAAATAAAAACATGGCCGAACAAGTTGTCACATAATGACATACTTGACACTAATGATAGATGGGTAGGGTTGCCAGGTGGGATCGTTTAACTGATTTTTACAATTATATAATACCAGCAGAAGCCCGCGACTTCGTCCGCTTGTATATAGGTTTTTTTTAAATAACCCGTAAGAACTGTTTGATTTTCTGGGATGAAAAGTATCCTATGTCCGTCTCCAGGATGCAAGCTATCTCTGTGCCAAAATTCCGTCAATATCGGTTCAGCGGTTGAACCTTGAGAAGGTAAAAAAAAGACAGAGGGACAGAGAGAGTTAGTTTCTCATGTATAATATTACTAAAGTACAGATGGATTAATATTTAAAAACTGTATATCGGACCTCTATAATAAAGCTAGAGAGTTTGTATGTTTGAACGTGCTAATATCTGGAAATACTAATTCAATTTCAAATAATATTTTTGCATTAGATAGCCCGTTTATTAAGAAAAGTTTAAAAGTAAAAAAACTTTATACTACGGCCTTTTGCTTCCGCACGCTGAGAACCGAATTTATTACCAAGAAGGGATGCTCAGGTCGGCGAGGTACCGTGCCGTTCGGCGCTGTCATGTGGTCGGCTTTTTTTACGCGGGTGAAACCGCTTGACACAGCTAGTAAGGTAGATAAAAATTCTTTTTCAGTCCGTTCAAAGTCCACTTCTGGTCATTGGCCTCTCCTAAGTTGGTAGGCCGTAATCGCCAAATTTTGCAGGCTGACTAGCAATCGCAGGATAATCCATTTGACTCATTATACGCTGCTGCCTATCACCGGTCCGGATAATTAAGGCATGACATTTTCATGACTTAGTCGACCACGGGATGAAGTGGGGTGGCAGATTCGCCGTCATTACCACACGGCAGAAAAAGATTGAGAGTAAATAATTTGCATTTCGATAGAGCGAAAAGTCGCGTGCACTTAATAGTAGACCATAATATCTTCTTTTGTGAAACGAGGTAACAACCGAAATTGCTAAATCGTCAGTTTTATGAAGTAAGTAATAATTAATCAAAATAAAATTAAACAAAACCGTGCCGCAAAAAAAAAATTAATATTAAAGAAATTTAAAATTAGACATTTCTTCTTCTGTGTGGAATATAAAAAAATAAACACTTGTAACTCGACATAATGTATGGTAATGATTAACATATGAGATAACATATAGGGTAATATTTAATAGAATATCTTTCCGACATGGCAACCTTATATGGGCATGACAAATCGTACAATGAGACAAGAAACCGACGCACGCGCATCAGCACGCACCGTGCCTAAGTGAACGGCTCCAGTGTCTTTTGATTTAATAGCAAAATAACACGTCAAATAATTTTGATTGCAGGTAACAAAATACTTAACATGTTAAATTATTTAACGTGATTATAGAACGTGTACCCTATAGGTTAACATCCCTTATAAAAATAAATATGAAATAATGAAAAATGGATAAAATCGACCGATAAAATTAAATTCATGCCACCGTGGTGAAAGGATAGATCGGCTGGACAGTGAAACCGATATTAGACGTACCACCGGGTGTGTCAGGCGTTTTCGGAATTTAATGGTTTGATTCAGTAATGTCATTCTGTGACGTTTCTGAAGGGTTCCCAGCGATGATTACTTTTTTTATTATTTGATAAAGTGACGGAACGAGCAAAACGTTCACTGATGGTAAGTGCAACGTCTGCCCATAACAAATGCTGTGTCACCCAGAACAGTGACACCACAATGCGCCCAATGTCACCCTGAGACATCAGTTCTTAAGTCTCATATGCCCAGTGATTACGCTAGCTCTCAGTGCCCTTCAAACCGAAACACGGTAATGTTTGCACACTACTGCTTCACGGCAGAATAACTGGCCCTGGGGTGGTACCTACCTAGACGGATTCCTGCATAGGAATCCTACCACCAGTAAACATCAAGGATTGTATTCTACTTTTGATTGCATACGAGTATGTTGGATTGGAGTTTCATTTTCCGTAACATAATTTTAAAATAAAACCTCACATTTGAAAACATCCATTGAACCTATACATGTGTAATACATAAATGGTAGCTTCTACCGAACGGTAGAGAGTATACACAAAACCTGAATGCGCTATAATTAAAAGGGCCGAGCCAAACACGATCAATCTCAGTTCCATCTCCCCACTTAAAGTCAAAATAATAGATGGCCAACTCTAATGTCACTTTTTTCCCAACGGCCGACGTACACGACTGAATTGACAGGTCATCAGCGACGGCGCAGGCGCAGTGACGACGCTCTTTCTTTTCACCCGAGATGTCTGGAATAAAAGAACATTAGTGCATAGACTTCCACACGGATCTAATCCTTAGACAGTAGCCACTAGAGGCGTTTATACCGTGAAATGCACACGCGTGTAAGCCTTTTGTTGTAGAGTGGAAGTGCCTCCTGTTCGGTTCTTTTTTCGAAAGATAATCTTCGGCGGCCGAGGCGTGAAGGCCGAGTGCCACACAACATGGCGTCGACAGGTTTCTTCCCGCTTTTTTACCTCTTTGTTTCTTTCCATTATTGTCTATAGATGTTTCGTTCCCGTCGTTCGATTTTTGAATAACTTTTCTTTTTTGTTTTATTTCGCATTAATACAGACACGGCGTTTGTGTTGTTTCCATTTATTTACATACACTGCCACGTTAAGATCTATGGGAAGATGATGGGTCATTTTAGATTTAGAGTTAATTTCTTCTCGGAACATATTAAATATAAATGAAGCCCATCAAAGAATCACATCATGCTGTCAAATGGCCATGTTTAGCCGTTCGCAGAAAACAATGATTTAGTGACCATAAAATTTTGAAAACAATAAAGCGAAGGAGGTCCGAATCGGAAGCCGGTGAACAATTGATGCATTTCAAAGCGTATTTCGATCAGAAATGGAAAATATTTCAACCATAACTTTGAAAGAAAACCCTTTTAATACGCAGTGAAGACTATTTAATGTACGTGACTCGGATTAAAAAAAAACCTTGCGATAACTTATAATATACTGACAATAAAACAACATTTTTAGGACCTAACGCGAATAAAGAAAATACTGATTCTTTTTCATACTCTGAATCCTTGCCATAAATGTTTTTTTCACCTTTTCCAACGACAACAGAAGCGTATACGTAGTCTAAATTTGAGACTTATATTATTTTGCATTAATTCTCATTCGTAATTTTTCAAAAAATCCTTAAAAATATCAATCTCACCATTAACATATTGACATAATTGTCACAAGGGTATATTATTTTAGCTGTATTGTTTACAAAAATTTGTTCACGGTTGCACATTAAAAATCATCTTTTAATAAAAGAAACATCTGTAAATGTCCCACAGCTAAGCAGATTCTAAAGCCTGGAATAGTTCGTCAAGTTTCTCCAGTTTAGCGTTACATGCCGTCGAAATTTTCTTTACTAATTAGACTCCCGAGTTGATTACCACACGATGTTCTCCTTCGTCGCCGAGTGCGTAGTAAATCAATATTTAAAATTTCAATTGACAATGTCAGTTATACCGACATCGGGAATTGAACCAAGTTCACTCGCGTACCATGAAAATAAAGGCGAGCCAATGAGCTAATGAGGGAAAATGAAAACCAGGAGATGGGCAGCAGCATCTTGCTGGAACATCTGAATAAATAAACTGCGGTTGCCAACCCGTCTGCCAAGCGTGGCAACTATGGCAAAATCCCCCCAAAACGAGAGCTACAAACTTTTGTGGCAATCTATGGGGGAGGTCTATGTTCAGCAGTGGACTATTGATAGGCTGAAACGACGACGACGACGACGACGACAATGAGCTACGTGTGGATTATGCTATTTTGTTTTGCAGTTAAATAAAACGTTAGTCTTTTTGTTACAGATTGTTTCAGCTCATTTTGTTTTGTTTTTAAAAATCTATTACAAAGCGTAATTTATCTTTGTGTAGCGGTTGTGTAAGAAAATCAATCTTCCAAATCAACTTCGTCCCGCGTATGTGTTGAAGAAGTCGTGTAAGGGAACGAAACATCAATAGACGAGCACAATTATCTTCAAGAACACGAAACATCTCGCTGCTATTACCACCACACTTGGTGTGCTCCGCGGAGAAATATTGACGGGGTCAGTGATAATGATGATGATAGAAACAAGAACGTGTAGTAAAAGAACATCACACTAGTGTACTGGCACCTTCTTGATATCACCTTGAACCGAGAAATACAATGCCAGTTTTAAAATGGACGGTTCACCAGAAACTTTCTTTTAATACTCGTACGTATATTCTTGGGACCAGATAAAAGCAACTGTCAACAATGTAATCTTAACCTTTTAATCATGCTATTCAGTCTATTTTCAAATGTATACTGGAATTACATGTGATGTTTACATAATGTGTGAGCCAATTAAGTTTGAATAAAATGGTTACAGTAACTTCAATCTTATTGAAAGGATTTAAGGCGGTTTTCACTTTAACGGATCGTCTGTGAGGAAGCTGAGTGTAATGAGGCGTCTCGGCTTCGATTCCCGATTCAGGCTATTAAAGTGTTAAGGTTAACTTGCATAATGCCACGGTCGGTTTGTTAGCATATGTTTTGTATGAATGGGGCATTTTGAGTGAACAAGCGTTGGATTGAGTATCGGGTGTCATTTAGGCTTGTGCGGTTAAGTTATGGCAGTTCTCAGAAATTTTGATACTTAGGCTGTTTAATGGCGTTAAGCCATTGACCTTACGGAAGACGTTTGCGATTACTATGGCATTTAAGTCCTAACTGATTTAGTGATAGTGCTTGCTGTCTGGTAAAGGTTCATCTGACGTAATAAATCTTAATTTATCATTGTGTCTTTTGATCCAAGCAGGATTATCTAAGCTACATCCTCTTAGAATCGCGTATTCCCAAAAACAGTTAAACAAAATTGAAATTTAGTATATAAGAAGTGATATCTTGTTAAACACATTACTTGCTCCATGCTAAAGTATACGACGAGCAATGTTTTCCCAAATTAGTCTACTCGTAAAGTGGTCTATTGCTTAATACTGCTCACATGAATATAATATTAAACCCTAAAAGCTGCAGTTTAAAGCGTTTCTTAACTTAAAACAAAATATATCCGATTAATTATCCCACAAATCAGATTCTAAATGTCCCTGCTTGTAATTTTGAAGTCAGAGACAATTTTTTCCTATACAATTTTTTTTTAAACTCAAATGTTAATTGACAATTATAATCAGCAGTGGGACATTCATAGGTTGGCTTTCCTTTTTTTCTGAGCTCCGAAGAATTATAAGCCTACTAGCTGATGCCGGTGACTTCGTCCGCGTGGATAAAGATTTTTTTAAATATCCCCTGGGAACTGTTTGATTTACCGGGACAAAAAGTATCCTATGTCCGTCTCCGGGATGCAAGCTAACTTTGTGCCAAATTTCGTTAAGATCGGTTCAGCGGTTGTACCCTGAAAAGGTAACAAACAGACAGAGGGACAGAGACAGTTTTTTACGTATACTGTTACATAGTGATTTCTTACATTTATTCTAATAGATTGAATGAGACAAAAACGTCTTCATTATTCCCAAACAGTAAGTTTTTCTCACTATTGATTGACAACAATATTTTATAATTTTGGATTTTATTTTATTTTATACCCTTGATTTTTTTTTTTGCTTTCCTAACTTCACTAGCGGCAGCTACCATGGTCACTAAGGGACTGAGATGTTCGACGTCATAATTAATGCATTTGTGTTGTAATGCGCACGAAACACGAAAGTAAAATACAATAAACGCCAAAAAACCAAAAAATATTTATGTCATTCAATGAGAAAACATTAACGATTTTTCGAGAATAATGAAGACATATCCAGTTATTCTGCCGTGAAGCAGTTCTGTGCAAACATTATTGTGTTTAGGTTTGAAGGGCACTGAGAGCTAGCGTAATCACTGGGCATATGAGACTTTAAGAACTTTACTCTCAGGGTGTCACACGGAAGTGTTATGGATGACACAGCATTTGATTTGGGCAGCATTGCATTTACCATCGGCTGAACGTTTCGCTCGTTTCGTGACTTTATCCGATAAAAGAAATGAAGTGTTTCAACTCGCAGAAGAGCATCGTAATAGACTAATTCCCACACTGACACTGACCACCTGTGTTCTGCAGTCAAATGTGAAAAGGTGTTATTTTATTTGAATTTCATTAACATTAGCATTACTGCATCATTTTCGTATTATCAAACGGCAGTTGTGACCCAGTTACGATTAGCTATTTGAATTCAAACAGCGGGCTCATTACACGAACAATAATGAATGTGGGACCAATAAATAACCGGGCGTTGGCCCCCGCCGCTGGACGTAGGGGGTCCAATTAAAGGGAACTCTCCCGTAGTGTTGTTCCTTTGCGCACACCGGTCTAATAATGCGGTCTGTCGAAGGATTAATAGGATTTTTTATTTAGCATTTTCCAAAAAAAAAGTGTAGCCCTTGATTGTTACGGTTACGAATATGAAGCGAAAATTAGATTTGATTAAAAGCTATTCTTTTCGAAAGAGTTTTTTGTGCAAATACATGGTATAAAAGGTGCTCGACTCACACAACTATTTATTTTAGGATACAATTAGATAGAACAAATATAAAAACAGGACAGGTACAATACCAGAACCGAAGGCAAATTATTTGTGTTTCATAAACCCTGGACCCAAGGCTTAACAGGCAAGTACACAAAAGTCGTTTGGATATTACGTCACCTAATAATATTAATAACTTACTGCTAAAGCCATGTACATAATATAAAAAGGTTACAATAAAATTTAAATGGTACATAGTTCAGAAATTAACTTTTTAATTAGGTGGTATAAATATTTCTACGCAAGTTCATCTAGGTATGTACCACCGCACTGCTAGTTATTCTGCCTGCTGTTTCTGTCTGAAGGGCACTGATAGCTAACGTAATTACTGGGTATATGGAATTTAAGAACTGATGTCTCGGGATGACGGGCGCAGTCTTGAGCCACACATAAATGTTATGGCAGACGCAGCATTTGTTATGGGCAGACGTTGCACTTACCATCAGGTGAATGTTTTGTTCGTGTCGAAAGTTTATCCTATAAAAAAAGCCACAAATGATCCTGACTCAAAGTAAACTCCAATTATCACGAGAGGATCCTCTGATAGATTTACAGACAATGATGTGATATAGGCGAATTGCCAACTATACATTTTATTCAATAGTCACAGTATAATCAGTAAATACATACATATATAAGATCACGACTGTATCCCATAAGGGGTAGTCAGAGACTGGGCACTCACTGTAAAAACAGATGACTGCCACAATCCAGGTTTCACCAAAACAATATAATGCACTTGGTGTGATAGGTGGTGAGCCCATCGCCACCATGCGCGGTTGGGTGCACAGTGCAGTTTAATTCCTTGCTCGCCTTTTACGAGATCCATTGAATGAGATGGAGTCGTAGTATTCTTTTAACGAGCCGCCACCACACGGCGGCATTAATTAGTAAATACCTTTGCAATACTCGTAATAGATACAACTACAAAATCTGTGAAATAAATTTTAGTAATGTGTGAAATAAAAATTTCTTAAAGGATAAAATACACGCATCCATTAGATATTGTTGAAGTTACAACTTTTTAAAATACGAGGCGTAAGTTTTAGTGTTATCTTTGAGCCTATGGAAACAGCCTCGGAACCCTTCGCGTCCTCAGGGAGAGCAGAGCTTGAAAGAGTAGATAAGACAATATTATTTCCTTTCCGTGTCACCTCACACCCCGTTTTATATATAAAACCGTTATAAATATTCTCGAGTATTTTCTTTTTTTATTTTATTAATATTTCAGAGCAACAAAATTTTTAAATTAAGTTAATTATGAACTAATATTTACATAGAGATTTCTTTAAAAAGTACTGGCGGTTACAATATTAAACAAGTAAAGAAATGAGGAGGTATGTATAATACATAATATATGAAAAAATTAAATCGTTCTAAAGTAAATGTTGTAAAAAAATTTAAAGAAAATACATATATCCTCAAAAGTGGACTTAAGTTAGGAAAAAACGAACAAAATCAAGTCAGTTTCTTTGTGCTTTTGTATGTCTGAATTAAGTTATTACTTATTATCTTAACATTTGAGGTCGAGCTTGGAGGATGTGGAGAGCACGCACACCTTCTTATTGTAGGATAAGAAAACTTCCCTTTTCACTTTTTTAAGCGAATCATCAGCACTTGTAATTCTTATTAAATAGGTATGTTAACAGCTCTATCGAGGTCCCATGCCTCTTTTTTTATTTTTCCGGCATGCAGATGTTCCCACGATGTTTTCCTGTGCCGCCCAGCAGTTAGTAAATCAGCAAAAATGCAACTATCAATTTTAGTAGTGTTGGTCAAGTCTATCACATACGAGTACCATGACATTTAAGGGCGAGCGCTCGGCACCTGAATTATTATGGATACATCCATGCTAATATTATAAATGGAAAAGTAAAGCTCTCTGTCTGTTGGTTAACTTTCCCAGCGCAACCGTTGAACCGATCTTGACGAAATTCGGCACAGAGATAGCTTGCATCCTGGAGACGGACATAGGATACTATTTATTCCTAAAACCTGAATCCACGCAGACGCAGTCGCGGGTTTCAGCTAGTTATCTATAAAATATCAGATTGAGTAGTTCCAATTATCACTACCTAAAGCAGATTGTGATGTTAAGTAAGTAGTAAATACCTGCATCATAACAGTTTAATGAACTAAAAACTAAGCTCACATTGAACTGGTTATATCGCCGCCAATGGTCTGCAAACACTGGCCACCCGTCAATTTCACGCCATTTACCCACGCACAATGCCCGCGCGACAAAGAATAATATTAATTTGAAAATGGCAAGAATTCGCAATTCAAATTTTCGAAATTCTTATTTATCGAAAAACCATATTTTTTTCAAACAGATCAGGTGATGAAATTACGGTCATGTTATTGACAGTATATAAGTATTGTGACTTACTAAACGAACCGAGACAAGTGGCAAATAAGGCATAATGTCTTAAAGCTACGTACATCATATATTCCGGTTCAACTTTGATGCCGTGGAAGACGAAATAAAATATTATTTTATTGTAAGTTTCTTGTTAACCGGACCGCTTGTTTTACGCATATAGTTGTAAAAGGAATAATTAAAAACGAGTCGTACCTATTATATTAGAAATTTGTTAATTTAACAGCAGTGAAACGCAAAAGCTCGTACTAGAAAAAGATAGAAAGAAATAATTTATGATACTTTTATATATTATAACATATAGCAATTGTATACACCCTTTAATACTCCGAAAAGAACCCTAGCGTTCGGACAACTAATAATTACTGATAAACTTCTCCAAAAGTCAAAATGACCAAATTACGCTAAAAGCCGAATTTAACCATCGATACGTCGCCGACAATTACAGCTAATAAATAATAATTTTAATAATAAGCGTGTACAAAAAAGTTTGAAATTCACCAATTTAGACAGAGCACAGACAGGTTTATTGTGCGCGACTTAAGGATAAAAGTTAGCTTAGCGGGAAGAGGGGAGGTCAAAACGAATGGTTATATTTTAAAATGCAGCTCACGTCCCGTAATGGCGAGCGGTAACAATCGCCGCACTAGCGATTATAACGATTATAGTCGATAACTTGTATCGAC
Source organism: Luehdorfia chinensis (assembly GCA_019845155.1). Lineage (NCBI taxonomy): Eukaryota > Metazoa > Arthropoda > Insecta > Lepidoptera > Papilionidae > Luehdorfia > Luehdorfia chinensis. Next base: position 5,714,384 of record JAHVAK010000025.1, on the reverse strand, counting down.
ACCGGCTATTTGGTTAGTCGGTCGATTATCGATAATTTACCTTCGGGGTACGCTCCTGACCGATTAGTTTTTTTTTTGATGCGTGATCGGTGAACTCGGTTTGCACCCGATACTTCCGTAATGAACAGGTATGATTTTCACTTTTAGTCTGCAGCCTTTCTTTTAAACTAATAGAATATTGAACATTGAAATTATTCACTGCTGATTACTACAATCAGCAAGTACGGAAGAGGTAACAGCCTTTAGCAAGGCATCTCACTTCTACAACTGTTTATTGATACATGTCGATGAAGGTACAACACCAATCATTAGGGACGTGTTACAGTAAACATTGTTATACACAATCGTCATCCTTATCATCATCAGCGGCAGTCCACTACATATAGACCTCGATCAAGAACGCAACTTAAGCCCGTCCTTCGGTTTTACGTGCATTTGCTGCCACCCGTCTTACGCGGATCTTCGCTCCGTCCATCCAAAAGGCGATCGCTATGTAATACTGATTAGAAATACAGTAAATCATCTTATCATCATGTAATTTTTCAATTTCTCGATCGTAATACACAATTTTAATATCGAATAAAACTGACGAAGTGCAAAACTATTCTTTTTTAAAAATAACCGCTCACCTTTTAATTATCATCGGGAACACCAATGAAGGTACCAACGAAACACCGAAACGGCTCATCTCACCACATTTTACTGCCTATAATTCTATTCTACGGGTCCGTATAAAATAGAAACTCTGGACTCGAGAGCTTTCAAAAACGCTACATTAAAACATCATAAAACTTCAAACATAAACGTTTACTGCGGCCATTTTACGAGCACGCTACCTATCGATCGTTTTAACGATAAATAAAAATTAATGGTCAGATATAGGACGGTACGGCAGTGGCTGCCTTACGAAAAGAAGCAATGAGCGTTAGAGAGAATGTCAGCGCAGAATCTGAGCAGAAAAGAAAGCGCCGAAACTGGTTTAAAAGTTTTTTTATTACTTATATATAGAATAAACTGTTAGATATATAGTGAAGTTTAGTAGCATACCATTTATGATAAACAGTAAGCATATAGAAAATAGGCAGGTCAAAGGCTGGGTGCCCTAATTTTTTTATGTTATTAACATCTGATGGTAAGGGCCTGCCTTAACAATTGCGATTTGCATGGCAGCGAAACCTAAGAACTGATGTTTCAAGTTTCATATGCCCAATAATTACACTAGCTATCAGTACCCTACAAACGGTAAGACAGTAAAGCTTGCACACTACTGCTTGGCGGCTAAATAATTGGCACTGTGGTATTACCTAGTTGAACGAGCAACCTAAATCGATCCTTGATTTCAACACTAAAAATTTAAAAACGTAGTAAACCTGCCAGTCAGTGATCACCGCCGCCCACGAATATTAACAATAAGATAGGAACACCGGGTGCGTTGGATTGTGTCTTGAAGATCGCTAAGTCGTATAGGTCCGGAAAAACCACTGGCGGTAGCAGATTCCACAAAACAGTCGTGCGAGAATTAAGAGAAAGATAATTTATTATTGTATATTTTTTTTATATCAGAGAAAATAATAACTTCGTGAACATGTTTAAATTCATGCAGTAGCGTGGCAAACACTAATCGTCAATATCAACTTCTAAAAATTAAAGCCTAAGTCTTACAAAGGCGCCACATTGATATTACAGAAGTGCTACGGCGCTATACGTTTTTCATCTCTATAAAAAAAATATTAATAATATTTTACGATACATAAACATTTAACATAAGCATGATAAAAGAAAAACGGCCCATAGAAATTATTAATAATTAGTTTGGCAGTTTAATGTTTTTACTGATGGTAGGATTCATATGCAGCAATCAGTCTAGATGGCCACCCCAGGCCAGTTATTCTGCCGTGAAGCAGTAGTGTGCAAACATTACCGTGTTTCGGACCGAACGGCACTGAGAGCTAGTGTAATCACTGGGTACGTGACTTAAGAACTGATGTTTCCGGGAGACAGCAAAGAGCATTTATTATGTTCGGACGTTGCACTTACCATCAGGCGAACGCTTTGATCGTCTCGTCACTTTATCCAATCCAATATCCCAAATTAAAAACTGAATATATTTTAAACTTCGATATTACTTATTTTTTTTAAGTTATAAACGAATGTCTAAGAGTTACCATTACAGATAAAGATAATATTTGGAAGACAAGAATTAATATTCAAGGGAATTCAAAACAGGGAGTCCCTGCCAGTCTTATTAACTCGATCGGTCCGTCGGATGCAGGATCGCGAATAATGGCCTCCTAACACCCCCAGCTACCGAGGGGTGGGGTATCGCAGCGAAATGGGATTCTATCGGTCTCTTCCATTCCACGCCGTCCGTGCTTTCTCTACGTGACTATACATAGCTATATAGTTCTATTATTCTATATCATACTTGTTACTGCGGGATAGAGTTCAAATTCGATTACGTCCATCCTTGCTGTGGTCGCAAGGTTTTGTTTACGTCTGTAATTCAATGTTTTATGTTTTTTATGTTCGCTCGACATTCATGTTTGTCGCAGTTCGTGAATATTTGAACCGAAAATTTAGTTTGTTCTGACGCGAACAGTTTAGTTTGGCATATCTTTGTGAACAAAGTATCCATCACGCTAAATACTAAATACTTCCTCGATTGTATTTTCTTTTTCCTGACGTTCATAGAACCTATGAAAAAAAATTACAAATTTTAATCAAAAATCTCTGAGATTTGACGGTTTGTGCTACAAAAATAGGTACCATAAAAAGTTTTAGGGTTTTTCTAATTATCTTTTGTATGTAGCTATGTTTATGGCCTTGAATTGTCAACTTGTTCAGTAAAATATTTAATAAAAAGTAAAATTGAAGCATATTAGGTTATTTACGAATAATTTAAATACGAGTATAACTTCTTTACCGTCCTCATTAGGGTTGCTGCTGGACGACTCTACTGCTGGGTACTGCCAAGTATTTTTAGCGTGCCGTTTTTCGAAATACTTCCTCCATTATCTATCGGAAGTTATAACAGTCAGGCATTTAGGCCCTTAGCCGACTCTTACTATCCCTCTTGGGACAATACGTGTTGTTAGATTTTCTTACACTGCCACCACATGACGTCACAACTTACTAACACAAAATATTAAGAAGAAAATAAAATACATTATCTAAATTCAACACGTAACTGTTTCTCTGTGCTCTGCCTCTCCCCGTTAATCCCAATAGCAGCGAGCGCGCCAAAGCGTGCTCATTTCAAACAAAAACATATCATAGCTCCCGGTATAGGTTGTTAGATAAACAGCCAGAAGCATGCACTGCGGCTGTATGTTCAAAGGGTATTAGCCCATAGGGTAAAAATAAAAACGATAGCAGGAATGGTATTAATATTGAGTTAATATCATATTTTCTATATGATTTCGGTAACGAGTACTGCTGAAAATAAAATGGAACTAAATTGGCATAAACAATAAGTTTACTTTCCCTTTTTTTATTACGTTAAAAAATACAACAAAATGAGAAAACTAACAAGTTGGGTAATGACACGAGCAAAACGTTCACCTGATGGTAAGTGCAACGTCTGCCCATAACAAATGCTGTGTCACCCAGGAAACTTCTGTGTGACACCACACTGTGCCCATCACCTTGAGACATGAGTCTTAAGTCTCATATGCCCAGTGATTACGCTAGCTGTCAGTGCTATTCGGTCGGTTCGGTGTTTGCACACTACTGCTTCACAGCAGAGTTCTGGGGTGGTACCTACCTAGACGGATTAATAAACTTTGATATTCTTCTGTTTGTTTTTGAAAAAAAAAAATTACGATCCGTAATACAGAAGAGATAAAAATATATTATGTAAAATATTATATTACACGAAGACGCGTGGTATTGCGAAGTTCAAAAATAACAAATAGCGTCATACATCTATCGCAACCCTACGCAGCGCGTGCGTCTGATTGATACGCGTTATCATGCGACACACTCTTGGGGCCCGCTCCTGCCTGCGTCGCTTCGATAAGCTTATAGCTACCCTATACATTAAGAACGACATTAGGTATAGGTTAGCTATAAGCATAACTATATAAAATTATCATAGACACATTACATACCTTTACGAATCAAAATACATTTTTTTAACATGTCAGAAAGATTAATATTATATTATAATTCAAAATTATATTATAATTCAATAAAATATTAATAAGGTTCTAATATCAGTGCAAATAGGTATTAAAATATTGTATATTTGCAATTATAAGACTTGCAACAAAATTGGAAATTAATGATATAACTTTTGTAATCTGTTTGCAAAACGTCATTACAGGACACAGATAAAAATGAACCTTAAACCATTATGTGCCAAAAGGTTACATGACACGGTAAAAACTAGGCATAACGGAATTAACTGTATCAATAACCGCTTAAGCTTCTTATCCCCTGTGCGGGGTTGCAGTTCCCGGCCTAATCTCCTCGTCCATGGGGTTTAAAGCAGCCAGTGGAAGTGATTTCTTGTTGCTGTATCATATATCTTTATCATTTAGAGGGGATGCATTGGACGTACTAGATATTATCATGCTTCCCTTCCTAAACACGTAGCAGTAAGATTTTGGTAAAAAGAGAAAATAAGAAGCTATTTATTGGACGATTATCGTATTTTACGGATTCTGAATGTAAAACCTTTAAATGTTATTTTTTAGATTTATCTATGAAACACGATTTTATCAAAATAATACCTGATCGTCATTCTTAATACTTCATTTTTCTATAGAAACATACTAAAATATAATAAATCTTAAGAGAAACTTAATAAATTTATAATTATACCTACTATTTTTTCTTTTTAATCTACTATTATTATACCTACTATTTTTTTTGATTTCTTTTGTGTTTTTGGTGCGTTAATGTGTAGATACATAAAACTTCAGACCCGTAACAACTATCTGTTCGATTCTCGCACGCGAAACATTTTTCGAGAATCGAACCTGCGATATTAGCTCAAAAGTCAATCAATTAACCTGAGCCAACAAACATATTACATTTAAGTAAAATATACTTCGAGACACGTAAAACCATCGAGGAAAAAAGTACAAAATGATGGCGCCGTTTTCAAAATGTACAAAAGTTCTAATAATAAATATTGACATCAAATGTAAACTTTTAACGGTCGAGCGGGAAAAACAAAATAGACGTTACGAAGTTTCTATATGTAGAATTAAAGCGCATGCAAATGAAGAACTGGTGTCAGATATTCGGTCTATAAATATGTTTTATTAATATCCATCATAAATATTAACATGGATCGATACATATGTTAAAACGTACCCGTCAATCTCGAAAACATCTTGATTATTGAATACGTAAACTTATTTGAAAACACGTTTTACTGGTGGTAGGAATCCGTCTAAATACCATCGCAGAGCCAGTTATTCTGCCATGAAGCAGTAGTGTGCCAATATGAAGGTGTTTCGGTCTGAAGGGCTCCCGAAAAAACCTTGATTATTGAATACGTAAACTTATTGGAAAATACGTTTTTACTGGTGCTAGGATTCTTATACAGGAATCCGTCTAAGTACCAGCGCAGAGCCATTTATTCTGCCGTGAAGCAGTAGTGTGCCATCTTTAAGGTGTTTCGGTCTGAAGGGCACTGAAATCTAGTGTAGTTACTGAGCTTTTGAGATTTAAGAACTGATGTCTCAGGGTGACGGGCGCAGTGTGGTGCCAAACAAAAATGTTCTGGATGACACAGCATTTGTTACGGACAGACATTGCACTTACCATTAGGTAAACGTTTTGTTCGCCTCGTCACTTTCTTCAATAAAATAATAATAAAAAAACAAAGTTGCATTCCGTGTGGTAAGTGAAGCGACGAGGGTTTTGCATAATAGTCAGAGGTTGCAACAAATCTTCACTAAATTACCGGATTCTCACATAACAACCCGGAGAACCGGCAGTCGCTGAAACTGAACAGCGCTGCTTGGGATCAAAAAATCTTTTAATAGTTTAAGCTGAGCCTTTTCCTTTTGTCAGATTTGGTATATCTTTAACTGGTGGTAGGATTCCTATGCAGGAATCCGTCTAGGTAGGTACCACACCAGGGCTAGTTATTCTGCTGTGAAGCAGTAGTGTGCAAACATTACTGTGTTACGGTTTGAAGGGCACTGTGAGCTAGCGTAATCACTGGGCATATGAGACTTAAGAACTGATGTCTCAGGGTGACGGGCGCATTGTGGTGTCACACTGTTCTGGGTGACACAGCATTTGTTATGGGCAGCCGTTACACTTACCACCAGGTGAACGTTTTGCTCGTCCCGTCACCATTATTAAATTAAAAAAATATTTCTTCTTTTAATCATGTATTGTTTTTTTCTAATGTTTGCTCTTTTTAATGAATAATTTCTATAATACTACAATTTTTTAAGGGTAACCAACGCATTTTCTTTCTTTAGATTTTCGTTCGAGGATGAATGTGGTTATCTACTTACGATCAGGTGAACTGTAAGATTTTATGACGCTTAATAAATTAAACAGTCCTTCGAACAGATAGCTCGATAAAGAATTTAGAACTTTGAAAGCGATATTTCGTAGTACAGTTGGGCTGCGTTCGCATCCCAGATGAAGCCGAAATCTGTGTCGTTTAGGATTATAATTGTGAACAGCTCCCGAGTCTCGGACTCTCGGAACCTTCTTCCTATAGTACTGTATAATCTTTACATCGGATGCGAGGATTAGTGAATGCCTTGTCTGCTGTGTGAACGCCGATGCTAATGACACTATAATATACTCTGCACAGTTAATAAAGTCCTCAACAAAACCCTTAAGTTGTCACGAATATCATTTTATCTACGGCATGGCATTTAAAAAGTCTACTGTAGTTCTCCGCGCGTCATTAAAACTTGCGTGTTATTCCGCAAGCGATATTTGCCGTATTATTCCAGTCTAACAATATCTAAACACAATTACGCTGAACAAACACACGGGTGGCGCCGCGGGCGTTCACATGTTGTGGGCACGCAGGAGTAAACAACGCAACCCTACAACGTTACGAGATTTATTTTCATTAAATATATTTTTGTACAGTCTGTCATTACTTACTTGCATATCAAAATTTTATGTAGATATTTATACACATAGTAGGTTTTTCTCTTTATTTGATAAAGTGTCGAGACGAGCAAAACGTTCACCTGATGGTAAGTGCAACGTTTGCCCATAACAGATACTGTGTTACTCAGAATATTTCTGTGTAGCACCACACTGCGCCCGTGACCCTGAGACGTAACTTCTTAAGTCTCATATGCCCATTGATTACCCTAGCTCTCAGTGCCCTTAAGACCGAAACACAGTAATGTTGCACACTACTGCTTCACGGCAGAATAACTGGCCCTGGGGTGGTACCTACCTAGACGGATCCAGTGGGTATTGGAGAATCTATTGCTAGTTAATCATCACAGTCCACTATATGATGGTAATTTTCCGCAAAACCTACGTCCATTCTCGATAAAGACGGCATGTGGTTAACAGAAATAAAGTCACCGACATAGCCTCTTGAGTTCGCAGACTGAAATGGTTTAGTAACGTCTGTCGCAGAAGTGACAACTGCTGGAGTAGACGAGTCCTACTGTTAAGACCATGTTTATGCCGACGTAGTGAGGGGCGACCCTTCGCGGCGTCCCTTCGCTAGATTGATCGAGGATCTGGGCAAGGCAGCTGGCAGAAATTGGATACGCGAAGCAGAAGTTCGGTCTAAGTGGTGCTTATGTCCAGCAGTGGACTGCCGCAGGTTTATAGAGACGATGATGATGTGGTTGCCAGTAATTTTGAATCCGTTTCTCGACACTCACCGTACACGCGAGGGTTTTTTTATTGGAGAAAGGTACGAGACGAGCAAAACGTTCACATGATGGTAAGTGAAACGTTCGCCCAAAGCAATGCTGTGTCACCACGAATATTTATGTGTTGCACCACACTGCGCCCGTCCCCATGACACGTTCTTAAGTCGCAAATGCCCAGTGGTTACGCTAGCTCTCAGTGCCCTTCAAACCGAAACACATTAACGTTTGCACACTACTTCACGGTAGAATAATCCTACCCCGCACAGGATTCCTACAACAAGTAAAATGATCTTTACCCGATGGAGCGGACACACTTACGTGTTTCTAGTTTTAGCATTTTCCTATTACGCATCTAGTTATAGTTGTCACTTGCATTCAATAGGTGAACGACCAACCATGGCCTAATAATAGAATGATAATAATTTTGCTAAAGAAAGACTTATTTTCTTAAATATAAAATATATTGTCGACATTCCTTTGTTAATTAATTTGTGGTTGAATTTTCATTCATCATTCATCATCATTTCTAGTCTACTGCTGAACATAGGTTTCCCTCATAGATTGCCACATAAGTAAGTAGCTCTAATTTTAGGAGATTTTGCCATAGATTATTTATTGAGATGTTCCAGGAAGATGCTGCTGCCCATCTCCTGGTTTTCATTTTCCCTCCGTCGACTTTTACGAGTTTTTTATAATACTACAATTTTTAAGGGTAACAAACGCATTTTTTTCTTTACATTTTCGTTCGAGAATGGATGTTGTTGTCTACTTATTACCATCAGGTTAACTGTATGCTTTTATGACGCTTAAAAAATTAAACACCGGGATGGGATGGGGTGGTAGATTCTCTTAAGCCGCCACCACACGGCGATTTAAGTAAGATAATTTTCATTTTTTTTTATTGGATAAAGTGATTAAATGAGCGAAAGGTTCACCTGATAGAAAGTGCCACGTCATAACAAATGCTGTGTCAACCAGAAAATGTCTGTGCCCATCACCCTGAGACATAAGTTCTTAAGTCTCATATGCCCAGCGATTACGCTAGCTCACAGTGCCCTTCAAACCTGTAGGGGTGGTACCTACCTAGACTAGGTATCCTGCATAGTTCATTAGTCACTTTTATTGGTTTCCTGTCGAGTCTATTAAATAAGAAATGAACAACAAACATAATCTAAAGATCAAGCAATTAGAAGTGTACTATTAAAAAAATAATACTGAAAATCGAGTTGATCCTCAAAACATTTGTATTACAAAAATGTATTCAAATTTCCACTTAGTTCACGACTGTTGCTCCAAACCGTCAGTTTTTTGTGGCTCACGTCAAGGCATTGCCTTCGACAATACGATACACAAAAAAGTAAAAAAAGATGTCTACGACACTACCGCGTGGAGACGTGGCTAATGTGTAATTCAGTTGGCTTTTTTCCTCAGTCGTTTTGTTTCTTTTTTCACTCTTCGATTCGGTTACGGTTCGTATTGATCGAAAAATCCGATTTCAAAATGGGCGCTCCGAGAATTTTATTGTTACTGCGATACGTTCTTAAACAATAAAAAACTCTTTTTAATCTGTAACTGCAATTCTCACATGTCACGTTCGAATATTGAAGGGGACGTGGTCGTGTTTTAGAAAAGTAATTATTCGAAAACGATTTGGTCCGAGTTGAGGTGAGGACAATAAAAGACCTCATTTATTTTTTAATATAGCAACTTTACCTTTTATAGCGGACGTGATAGCGTATGTTGTTTGATTGGACTTACGTAAATAATAGCGCGAACAAGAGCATTGCAATTTTAAAGCAATCTAGTTGCTGACAGATCCTATTTTGCGACACAGACCTACGATGTCGGCATATGACATTACAAAAACGAAATCTTTTTTTTTCTTTTTATTTCATGTTAAACGTTTTCTTATACATTTGGTAGATGAGTTTGTAATCAACAAACAAGGATTTAAAAAATAAACATCTGTGTAAAAATCTGACACAGTTTTAAAACACTTCCTTTTTATACAATAAAAATAAGGGTCAAAATTACTACAAATCTTTAAACAACGCCTTTCTTTTTGTATCAGATCGATAATAAAAATAAGCATAAGTATAATAAAAAAATTAAAAATGTACTTACAATGCTGCGTCGGCGCTTTTCCAGCCAGATAGTCCTCTTTGCAGATGAACTTGTTATCGTCTAGCACGTAAAGTTCCTCGCCAGTGGAGAGTTGTTTTCGACAAACAAGACACGTGAAGCAGTTTAGGTGAAACACCTTCTCTCTGGCCTTCCGAACTAGATCCGATGGGGAGATGCCGTGCCCGCAGCCGCTGCATTTCGTACCGTAACGCCTGCGAATTTGAGGTGACATTACTTTTTTGACAAATATAATAAATTCTCTCTTTTTTATTAACTTACTTCAAAAAAGGAGAAGGTTCTCAATTAGTCTTTTTTTTGTGTGTTCGGGCAAATCATTGTTTATGAACCGATTTTAATGATTCTTTTTTTATTAGAAAGGAGACATCGTAAGGGGTTCATATAATTTTGGTCAAGTTCTGACGATGGGATCCATGAGAGAATCATGAATCTCTGTTCGGAGCTGCTGCATTGACGTCGGTTTTTTGATTAAATAATTATATAGGAGCAAGTAACGAGGCGAATAAATCTCTCGGTTTCTTTTTATTTGATGAAGTGTCGAGACGAGCAATACGTTCACCTGATGGTAAGTGGAACGTTTGCCCATAACAGTTGCTGTGTTACTCAAAATATTTCTGTGTAGCACCACACTCGACCGTCACCCTGAGTAAAAGTTCTTAAGTCTCTTATTAAACTAATTTTCATTTTGAAAGTTATAAGAAAGTTAGTTAAAATCTTTATTATTTTGCATATATTTAAATAATCCGAAGCTCTTTTTTGCCTCCGCTGTATCTGGTAAATTTAGAAGCTGCAGCTCTACATTCGAAAGTTTCATCGTTAAACACCTGGCCCAATGCACGCTGATCGACAGTTATTGTTAAAGAAATCGTATTTAAAACTACTTCGTCTTCCTATCATAAAACTTAATCCCATCTAATTATCGGCGGTGGTTCTACTTTTCAATTTTTATTTTTCACTTTCACCTTATCACTGAAAGCGTGTTTTTAAAAATTTAGTGCTGTCAAGGGGCTTTCGATTTTATCGATAATAAGCTTAGTGTGCTGGTGTTGCATTGTAACTATTAACACCGATTTGTCTGGTTAAACATTTTATTTCATTTCTAAAAAAAATCATAAATATATATTTAGAGTTTGGTGACGGCTTAAGAGAATCTACCACCCCATCTCATCCCGTGGGTGTCGTAAAAGTCGACAGAGGGAAAATTAAAACCAGGAGATGGGCAGCAGCATCTTGCGGGAACATCTAAATACTGCAGTTGCTAACCCGCCTGCCAAACGTAGCAACTATGGCAAAATCCCCCGAAACTAGAGAGCTACAAAGTTTTGTAGCAATCGATGAGGGAAGCCTATGCTCAGCAATGGAATATGAAAGGCTGAAATGATGATGATGATGATGTAGAGTAAGCGATAACGATTAATATATATACTTAATAGAAGGTATATAACAACACGTTAGCATATCCAAAGTTTAATTCAAATGTCTGATAAAACCTCTCTGTAAGGTTCACTCGTTCAACTGCGGCTGTTATGATCGAATCACGGAAGTCGGCCATAAATCATTAATAGCAAATAATCCTCATAATTTATTTCAATTATTATGTTGATGATTCAAGAAGTGAACATCGTAAACAGTTTCCACGGATAAACGTAACACGGATGCGAGAGTTCTAAAAAATAATCAAAATCGTGTTAGAACCGCTGTTCTCTTTCATTTAGTTGATTGAATCCGACTTTACAGCTAGCTTTGTAAAATAAACGAGTCGCCGCTGACAAAGTTAAAATATTAATCATAAATATAATTTAGATATCACTTCCAAAACGTGTTATCGACAACCCATCAGAATATCGACGGATTGGAGTACGAGGCGTCGAAGTCATTAGGGTCAATAATGGCCACACAATGAATCGGTGAGTTATAGCAATAAATATATGCAAACGTTCGAAAATTAAAATGTTCTGAAAAAGGTTGTTATAATATTAGAGACGTTGTAAAGTTTGAAATATCGATATTAAAAATAATTATAGAACGCTGGACTAAAAAGTTTTAAATTAGCTGGTAGTTGCTGGGCTATCAAAATAGTAAAATATAATAAACGATAGAATGTATGCGACAGACCATCTTAGTCAATCTTATTGAAACAATAAATACAATTTTGTCAAACTACATTTTCTGGCAAACTCCTAATTATTTTCCATTAGAACTCTCATATATGATCGATTATCGATAAACCTTGAAACATTACACTAAATATATATAGTGAGATATTATAAATGATGCCAGAATTAAACCGGTAGGCATCGAAATTAAAATAATCGTAAACTCGCTACGTCCCTAGTGATTATCCATTTGGTAATGTAGTAGCGAGCCTAACGAACGCAACTCTAATAACTGTTTTCGTCGGTTATTGAATATAGAATGACGCGAACGCCGGCAACGGTATATTCGTGAGTGATGTACTTAATCCTTCATTTTTAGGTCAATATCATCGTCGATATTCCGCTTGTTATTACCGATTGGAACATTGGATTATTATGTCAACCTAACATGCTATAATATATCTGTTGACACGCAACTGAACCATATTTTTGTCAGTTATCACTCGATTATATTTTTATGCCACAGTTAGCAAGCGATTAATGTTACAAAATACTTTGATCTTGACAAGAAAGACTATGATTTCAGTGTTATTATTTCGTTATTGAACTCCGTTCTTGCCATAATAACTGTTTCTATAAAAATTAAAAGATAACAAACAAACCAACTTAGTGTTCAGTAAAACTAAAAATCTATTCTGTAAAGATGCACATGAATGCTATATTTTAAGCTCTCATATCTAATTTGCTGCAATGATGAAAACTGCATTGTACAATAATTTAGTTTTAGCAAAGATATGCACAGTAATTTCAGGTGGTCGATACTGTAGAATAAAAGTAAGCTACATGATGTTTCTTATAACTGGTGGTAGGATTCCTATGCAGAAATCCGCCTAGGAACACCGCAGTACCAATTATTCTGTTGTCAAGCAGTGCAAATATGCAAATACCACTATATTTCGGTTGGAAAGACAAAGACACCTATGCAGGAATCCGTCTAGGTAGGTACCACCCCAGGGCCAATTATTCTGCCGTGTAGATGTAGTGTGCAAACATTACTGTGTTTCGGTTTGAAGGGCACTGTGAGCTACCGTAATCACTGGGCATATGAGACTTAAGAATTTATGTCTCAGGGTGATGGACACAGTGTGTCACCCAGAAAGTGTGATAAGTGCAACGTCAGCCCATAACAAATGCTGTGTCACCCAGAAAATTTTTGTTTTCAGTTTCAGACGTTGCACTTACCATAGGGTTGCACCTACTACAGGGTTTATCAGACTTAGGAACCGATGTCTCATGGTGACGTGGCGCAGCACAGAACTCTCAGTGCAAACGTATTGGTAACACCGCAATTGTCATAAGCAGGGGTAATGATATCAGGAACGCACACAGCAAAAACTCTTTCGAAATAATTCTTCGTCAACATTATTTGAATACAAATTAAATCGTTAATTTCACCCCTTATTTTCTTATTATATTTATTATGCGTATGTAAAAAAGTAAAGTTTCAGCCTATAAATGTCCCACTACTGAGCACAGGCCTCCTCTCATTTCTGAGAGGGTTTTGGAGCTAGGAAGAATCCGCCACGCTGCTCCAATGCGGGTTGGCGGACTTCACATGTCTTCGAAATATTTATGAATGTATGTATATAGTATGTCAATTCTGTAAATATGTGTATTGGTAATTTATATGTTTACATAATTAGTATATAAATGTATGTATATTTTCATCCCATTTTATTAAATTATTTTCTTTTTACAAACATTGCACCTGCCAACATATTTTTCGTCTCTCATGTTGGCTGGCAGAGAATTCCGTATTCCTTAGATTAAGATGTTACAATTTAAGAATAAATAAATAAATACAATCAGATGATTTTCTGGTGGTAGAATTCCTATGCGGGAATCCGTCTAGGTAGGTACCACCCCAGGGCCAGTTATTCTGCCGTGAAGCAGTAGTGTGCAAACATACTGTGTTTCGGTTTGAAGGGCACTGTGAGTTATCGTAATCACTGGGCATATGAGACTTAAGAACTGATGTCTCAGGGTGGTGGGCACAGTGAGGTGTCACACAGAAATGTTCTGGGTGACACTGCATTTGTTATGGGCAGACGTTGCACTTACCATCAGGTTTTGCTCGTTTCATCACTTAATACAATAAAAAAAATATTGAACAACCTGCTCGTCTCGTCACTACAACGTCGTCACAAAAACAGTAGCAGTTTCATATGGGGTGTGGAAAATTGGTGACCCAATCAGGGATTCCATCGTAGTCGTCAAGTGGTGACAACGTTCCTATATCTTATTGAGAACAATGCGATCTCTTAATACCAGATTGATATGTGTTCGTCCAGCACTGTTATTGCTTACTGAGTGACATTTAATGGTTACTTAAACAACTCCTTTATTATTGATTTAGTATAGCAAATTAATACAGAAGAGTTGCTTCAGTTATCTATAAACGTCTAAGTGTGGCAGCTTTATAATTATTGTTATTGTATAGATTAAGTTTTCGCTTATTCGCCTTCTTGGTTTTTTACAGCGTCATCGGACGTTATAGCTTCATAGTACTATTATAACTATATATATATAACTTGTAATCCACCCTGACACGTTTTATTAATTATTTCACTTAGGGCGGATTTCACCGTTGAAACCAAACGCGATCAGTTCAAGAAAAACGAAGTTTAAGCGTTTAACTGAGTTCAATGCTACAGTTTGCATTTCATCAACATCAAATGAACGCAGTCAATGCTAAACGCGGTTCAAATTCTGAACGCCCAATTTTTGACGTCAGCTCTTTAAACGCACTTAGAGAGCTGCATTGTCAATTGCACAACTATAAAAAACACAAAATTTATTTTTAATTTGTATTATTTATTGTTTGCATTCTTATGTAACCTATGCATAAAAACAGGCTGTTTGATGTCGCAAAATACGAAATAAATCGTCTTTTTGTTTTAGATTGTGACGATATTTCATGTAAACTTAGGTTTTTCTAAACGCGATCAAAATGGAGTCGGTGAAATCGGTTAGACGAAAACCGAGATCAAATGTTACATTTGAACTCAGTTAAGCAAAACGCGGTTTTATTAAACTTGGTTTCCAAAGCAATCGGTGAAATCGGGTCTTAGTAGTCGTGATTGTTATTAATTTTTTTATTTTTTTTTTCATAATTTCACCCTATCTTAGTCCACTGTTGAACATAGGCCTCCCCCATATATTGCCACAAAACTCGGTCCTGAGCCACCTGCAACCATCGACTTGCTGCAAAATCGTGCAGGTCGTCGCTCCATCTAGCGGGGAGTAGCCCTACACTGCGTTTGTCGGTACGCGGTTGCCACTACAGAACCTTCCTTCCCTAACGGTTATCGGGCTATATAGCCGGTCCATTGCCACTTCAGCTTGCTAATCCTTAGGGCAATGTCGGTTACTTTAGTTCTGCTGCGGATATCATCGTTACGGATTTTATCACGCAGAAAAACTCCGAGCATTGCCTTTTCCATAGCTCGCTGACTTTGAGCTTCCTCATGAGACCCGCACCACCTGAAGGACCACATCTCTGTTCCTTATGTCATCACTGACAACACGCACTGGTTGTTAACTTTGCTCTGATATTTTGTGGGGTATTTTGCCATAGTTGCCACGCCTGGCAGGCGGGTTGGCATCCGCAGTTTGTTGATTTTGATTTATTCCAGGAAGACGCAGCTGCCCATCTCCTGGTTTTAAATTTCCCACTGTCAACTTTTACGATACCCACGGCACGGGACGTGGTGGTAGATTCTCTTATGCCGCTACCACACGGCAAACGAAAAAACGAGCAAAACGTTCACCTGATGGTAAATAGTCTGCCCACACAAACGCTGTGGTCACCGAGAAGATTTCTGTGTGACACCACACTGCGCCTGTCACCCTGAGACATCAGTTCTTAAGTCTCACACGCCCAGCCTTTCAAACCGAAACACAAGAATGTTTGCACACTACTGCTTCACGGCAGAATAACTAGCCCTAGGGTGGTACCTCCTAGACGGATTCCTGCACAGGAATCCTACCACCAGTAATAATAATGTCTTCCCGATCGATTTATATGACGGTGTCAGTGATGATTTTTAGGTAATTAAAAGTGTTTGACTCGAGTGATGTATTTGTACAAGAATCTCAGTCCGCGGGTGTCGTAAAAATTGACGAAGGAAAATACCCAAAAACTCTCATGAAATCCCACACAGCGGAATAACCCTCTTCAATCTTAGAAGCCACACATACACCTTCTCCACGCAAGTTAACCGACCATATCCTTCATTGGACTTATTGCAGCTGATGGTGAAATGTAAGCGCAAACAAAAAGGCCACTCGTGTTACTTCACCTTCTGATGTAACGCTTACGTTATAATACGGAAGAGGAAGAGAAGATCATTTCTGAGGTTTTGGAACTGGGAAGAGTCCGCCACGGTACTCCAACGCGGGTTGGTGGACTCCTCAAGTCGTACAAGTATTTTATTCCTCAGACATGCAGGTTTCCTCACGATGTTTTCCTTAACCGTTGAGAATGTGACAAATAAGCACTTAAAGATGCAGAACAATTTGAGTGGTGCTGGAGATCGAACTCAGGTCACTCGCGTATTATGAAATTTATGAGCACCCGGCCCCTCCATCACGACTCATAAGACGAAAGGGAAGAAGAACAAGCCCAAAATATACACAATTAAAAACTATTGTTTTTTTGTGTGTATCGAATATGTCCTAACTCCTTTAATACACGGTAGTAGATGTGAGAAAAATAATAAAAGATATAAGGATCAACTACTTTAGAAATAGCGTCGTACTGTGGTTTACCAATATCAGCAAAGCGCACCGCGGATACGAGTCAAACTTGTTTTTTTATTATTTTATCATCATAGTGAATTATTAGCAGGTCCATTTACATAAACGACGGAGACCATATGAATTAAACATGAGTTCAACTGTGCCGTATATGTCGGCAGCTAGGCGCGACGTTTTGTATGTTATACAAATTAAGAAATATAACTTCACAGATTTAACAAATAGTTTCTACTGATTTCTACTTAGAACTGCATGAATCACAGTGATGTCTTTTGCTTAACAATGAAAGCCACCTTTTTCTTTTTTAGCTTGTGATGTGAGATCGAAGGAAGGATCGCATGTAGTCTCAGAAACAATAGATAAACCACTACATATCCAGGTCCAAAAAAACAATAACTTGTGTAATTCACAAATATTTATTTTGGCGTGGCTTCAAACCCGGGACCAGCAAATCATCAGAGAGGTACGCTGGTATCTTAACCACGCAATAGTTTAAACTATTAAGCAACGTACACGCTTAATATTGCTGTTTTGTAAGTTTTAATTTATTAGGAACTCTGCGTAGTCCGTGAATTATTAAAAGCATAAAAATATTACCGAATAGAGAACAACTTTTATTGCGAAACAATTTTAGAATCTAAGTAAAAGAAACTGCGAAGAAAAGTAAAAAGTTTATCGTAATACCATTGAAGGCTAGCAAAAGTTGCTTTTTTCATCTGACTGTTCTGTGCCAAGAACTTTAACGGGTCACCTAAAGCTTCACTTGTTAAGAATTTTGATGACATAATCTTGCACCGATAACTGTTTTTTTATAGAACTATAATTATTATATCAGTTACAACTATGATTAAGCTTTTAACTTTAATAAATTACTTTTTCAAAATTAATTATTTTTCAAAATTTTTCTTCATTAGTTTAGAGTTTTTAGAGTCTTTAGTTGTGTACATTTGTTGATTTTTTTTAGTTTTACCGCCATCTGTTAAGGGTTTTATTTTGATTTTTCCGCTTGCATTTAATATATCTCAAAAAAAATGTTTTGATTGCTACAAAAGAAAATAATATAATTTTGAATTTGGATGTTACATTCGGTTACGCGAAGTAAGGACTCAGAACCGTATTTCCTAAGATTTATTGAACATACACGAGTCAGTAACAAAAAGGGCAACAAAGTTTTTTTAACACAATTATTAGTGTTTGAAAACGGTTGTAAAGTTTAAAAAAAGGTTTTAAATTCAAACAATCACGTCCGGGAGGACCGGAAATGACATCACTACTGTTAAGAAACCCCAAATGTCAATGAGTCAATTTATCAAATAACCTTACGAAATTGGTCAACACATGTCCGATTTATAGTGGTTCTGTATTGAACACCAGAAACCTCTTTATTTAAAGATATATTATGAATGCATTCATCGAAACTTTTGAATCCTACAGGTATGAAAAATGTTTTGCGAAGAGGACGACTTTAAAAACTTCAGTAATTGTCCGGATAGAGAGATCTTCTGTAAAGTTGCCATATTTCATCTCCAAGTCTATTTCCTATCTAATCCTTTTCTCTTCCTCTCCGCATAGCCAGTGGTTGCCGTGCCGATGGTTGCGTGGCAAGCCTAATCGTTAGCGTGCAGATCTGCTGTGGGAACGGGCGACCCCATACTAAGGGTAGCCTTACCCAAACAGGCGAGGCTATGTTTGGGTGGACAACGTCTTTCCTAGCTTCACGGGGAATCGCAATGGGGAGCAAGAAATTCAACTCGTACCACCCCCGTCTACTCGTTCCCGAGGTGGCGAAATGTGGTCTACGGAAAATTTAACTTATAATAATACGAGAATTTGAATGGAGTAAATCATTAAAATTATAATTATAAACCTAAACATATATAATATAATTAAACGATTTACTAATTATTTAAAAATATGCGGAACTCTAAAGAAGAAAAGAAATTAAACCATCGAGACAACGGAAGTCATAAGTGAACCGTTTTCCGCTGTTACCTGACCTGCGACAAAATGACTCTTTTTGTGTTGTTTAAAGGCGTCATATAATTTAACAATCTAACATCGTAGTTTTTTCTTAAACTTTAGTGAAGCTAAGTGACAATTACGGCTAGTATTTTGAATGGGTGGCCGAACGTAAGGAATTTGTAAATCAATTTATATTTACTAGTGGCCGCCAAAATGGTCGTAATTCGACCGTAATTCATTAACCTATTTTTTATTCGATTAATTGTATTTGTAACAAATCTTTATACGAGTATATATAATTCTTCTGCGCGTGTGTATGTCACTGAACTTCTCCTGAAGGTCTGATGTTGATGATTTTTTTTGTGTGTGTTTGTGTGGTTCCCCGTATGGTGTAGATTCAGAATTGGACCCGGTAGGTGGCGCTGCGATAGAGTTCTATGAAAATGACAAAAGTCACTAATTATATAGTTTATCGATAATTAGAATATCGAAAAATCGTTAGCTGAATCTGTTAACAGCATGCAAGCCAACGTTCAGGCAGGACAACGTCTGTCGGATCCGCTAGTATTATATATAAACTTTAGCTTTGTGCAATCCTTCTCCTTATAAACTTTAACTATGCCAAATTTCACACTACTCTGTGAACTGAATATGCTTAAAAATGATTACAGTTTTCTCTTCACGTGCTAATATATCGATGTAATTTTATTTGTACATTCTATTTTTATTCATGTGGTCTGAGAACTTTTTAATTATATAACTTTTGTAATTAATATAATTAGTATAATGTTATAAATTATTATAATATTATTATAAATAAGTATAATTTAATAATATTACAAATTTCGTGAAATTATTTGGTAAAGTAAAATAAAAGCAAATAGTCAAGAAGGATCTGCCATCATTTACCATCCATCATAAGTAACATAATAAATAAAATTAAAAAAAAAAACAAATTATCGATATGAGAATCCACAACTACAAGCATTGACTGTCATTATCAGAAGTTTAACATAAATAATGATTATAGCAACACTTAAATAACGTGGTTAAAAAATGAATAATTTGTCCATTAATGACAGGTGTCCTGACATGGATCATAATGAAGCGATCAACGTTACAAAATCACCAAGCCGATAACTGTATACGGCGACTTTAAAAACCTATTGAAGCTTGTGAGCCATTAATTAAGGCATCAGTTACATAAGTTGTTCAAAATACAAATCTTCAAGCCCGTTCTCGGTTACGAAAATACCAAGTTATTAAAATTTAGACAATTAGCATTTTATATGCACATATAACAAATTGGCCGTGTGGTGGCGGCTCGTTAAAAGAATACTACTACTCCAACTCATCCAATGGATCTCGTAAAAGGCGAGTAAGGAATTAAACTGCACTGTGTACCCAACAGCGCATGGTGGCGATGGGCTCACCACCTATCACACCAAGTGCATTATATTGTTTTGGTGAAACGTGGATTGTGTCAGTCATCTGTTTTTGCAGTGAGTGCCGAGTCTCTGACTACCCCTTATGGGATACAGTCGTGATCTTATGTATGTATGTATGTATGTATAACACATTTTGGAAAAGGCACAACTTTAGAACAGTAAATTTATATATCTGTACTAGTAAATAATAAAGTTCAACCGTTATTGAGATTTGAGTAATTATTTGTTGACAACATTTTAAAATTCTATGCGACGATCTCTAATCTGTGCGATTGTTTGGCTACAGACTATTATGTGTTTGACATTGACAGAATGAACGTAAATAATGAATGTTTTATTTGATTCAATTTAATATTTTTGGAACACATTTCATATATACATTTCAGATTTCCCGATTCTTCTCCACACAAACTGTAACTGTGCAAAAATTTCACACTCCTTTTTTTTTTCTCTTGCCGTAATAGTATATCGATGTGGTAATGAAAGATAGCAGATAAAGATGCCGCTATCTGTAACAGTAGCAAGGTACAAATAGTATGGTTGCATCTTTATTGATCTTTAAACGATTCTCACGTCACGCAATGAGCTACTGTTAAGGATTGTGTATGCTGTGACAACCCTATGGCCACAAAATAAATCCAGGTGATTCAAACTACTTACTTTAGTTAAACCCTACTCGTTGAAAAAATAATTGTACTGAACATAAGTATAATCGTTTGCCTACGTTATTGAAAAAAAACATTACATAGGCCTGCTGTTCGCTCTACAAAACTCCATCTTGCCTCTACATGGTACAATTCCTAAATCATTTGTAAATTAGTCGTATGATCCTGCGTTTATAATATTATCTTCTTACATTTGCTGTATTGTAAATACACTACATTAAAAAAAATCTAAACGTCTATACAGTATTGCGCAAAATTAACAATAGCTCAAATAAAAAATTATCTTCCCGTATTAAAGCGTAGTCAAGAGTATCGATGTGTTCTTTTAATAAGGCGGAGACCGAGTTAATAAAAATATGTCTATGGTAAATATTACAAAAATATCATAAAGAGTTAAAAACCAACTTATATGAATTGCCACCACAAGCTTTTATTGATAAGTATTTCTTATACTGAGGGAAACTTAAAACCAGAATATGGGTAGCAGCATCTTCTTGGAACATCTGAATAAATAAACTGCAGTTGCCAACCCGCCTGCCAGCGTGGCAACTATGGCAAAATCCCCCCAAAAAATATTAGTTTCAACCTTTTGCAGCAATCTATGAGGGAGGCCTGTGTTCAGCATGGACCAGTGATAGGCTAAAGTGATGATGATGATGATGATTTCATATGGTTGATCAACACTCTTATAAAAAGAAAGAAGCTACTGCGGAATAGCTTATTATCCTCGCCTGCCAGGACATAGTTTTCTAATCTGCATTAATTAATTGAATTTGAAAATTGTTGTGTTATTTGAAACTTTTTGAAAAACGAAAACTAACCTGAAGAAATCATTCCTGCAGAACAGCTTGTTGTCCCTTGAGTAACACTTGTCGGCGAGAGGCGCGCGGCAGTCCGCGCAACGCACGCACGCTGCGTGCCACGCGCGCTCCAACACGTGTAACAGGAACTTGTCCAGTATCGGCTTCTCGCAGCCGGCGCACGCCATCGCGCCGCCTGCTTCGCCACGTCCTGCAGAATTTTTTATTGTTAATTTTCGCTGAGTTTTTATCAACGGCTTGAAGAGTTTTTCACCAATTCTGCAAAGGCCAACTCGGTTGGGGCCGTGGCTGAACGATTGCCCTGCCGTCACTGCAAAATCCACCACGTGTCGCTTGATAGTCAGTTTTTTTTAATGGAAGAGGGCAAACGAGCAAGCGGCTTACCTGATGGTAAGTGATCACCGCTGCTCATGAACATCTACAATACCAGAGGAATAGCAGATGCGTTGCCGATGGTGGATTTTGTCTATATGATATTTGTCACAAAATGGGTTCGTTTTTAGTATTCATTTCACAATGACAGACTAGTCGTAAGTCCCATTAGCGCTTTATACTTCAACCAACAACAACATGAATTTACATATTTTTTACTTTGTAAGTTCTCAGTACCTATCTACAAAAAAAACTACGTACACATGTCATGTAGTTAGTCCTTTTTTTAATCATAATTTTGATGATAATTACTAATCTGTGCCTGTTTAAGTCTTTAGACATTGTAAATTGTATTCTTTGTATACATTAAGGTGGCTCCAGAACGATATAATTATTCGACAAAACCGGAAACTAAAAACATCGCGCCGGTTTTAAGGTGCACACACCGGATGTATGACGTGTGAAACAGGTGCCATTTTTATACATGATTACCATTTATACTGTTTAAAACAAAGTAATTACTTGCTTCTGAAGAAATTAGTTTTGATGTCTTTATAAATTTCAAACATTCTTAACTAAGATTTAAAGCGAAATAACAACCAGTTTACACCTGTAAAGAATAAGGTAATAAATTATTTTCGCTTCGCTTTTGTGCGGGGAAAAGAGTGTTTCAAATTGTTTTCGTACTTTTCGCTCTCAGGAATTGAGAAACAGACATAAGTTTTCAACAGTATTAAAACACGACACTTCCCAGTCACCACAATTCAAATAACAAGTCAAATCCTAACAAACAAGTAATGTGCGAGAACGTATTAACTCAAATAATTACACTCTTTGACTATAATTTTAAACAATTTAACCTTTAAGATCAAGTTCCGAGAAACTACGTAAATTACATTTGTAGCAATGTGCCAACTTCTTAAGAGATCATAAAACCTAAGTCGGGTATTGCATCCTGTACTCCGTCTCTTTCATTAAAGTTCGAACGAGAGAGATGGAGTTAATACTCGGAAAAGAAGAGTGGAAAACCTTTGCACTAATCTAGGTTGGGTAGGTGCTAGGCAAGTTCGTATACCAATGTATATACGTACCAATACAATACATCGTTTCATCATAAAGTCGGTAGGTTGCAGCTAGAAACATAATGGGATTGGGTTTTTACGATCGATAAAGGTTACGTTGGATAAAATTTTATTAGCATATGTTAGTACTCAGTACTTTACATATTGAACTAGGAAATAGTGTATGTTGGTTGTTCATAACGATATATTTACAATACCAATGCAACCAACTGTTTAGTGTCGAATTTTACATTCTTATTCACATCAGTTGTTCAAACCGTTTTTAAATAAAACCTAAAACAAATACTTTTTAATCTTTAACTATTTTGTTTATACACAAACTGACATAAAATAGCAAATAACGATCTTCGGAGCAATAACATCTTTTTTTGAAAAGAACAACGGATACGATACAAAAAACGATGCCTCACTCGATTTCTCCTGTATCGTGAGAGCGTTGTAAATTTCACAATACAACCAGACCTGAATACCAACAATTCGTGTTTTTTTTTTGGCTTCGGCTGGGATTCAAACCGAGGACCCGAGATGAATGATGACCTCGATATTCGATATATTAAGCGAATATACTATCGTAAGAACTATTTACAATAACAGACTTTTCTATTTTTATCTACATATTGAAATATTAATACGCGAAGAGAAAACTTTGTACCCCTTTTTTCAGCATACTCCGTGCACGGTGGAGTGCGAGATTTAGAATAGTTAAAGTTTGTATGGAGAAGAAGCGAGGAAGCTAAATTTTTTATATAATACTAGCGAACCCGACGGACGTTGTCCTGCCCAAACGTTGGCTTGCTTGCTGTTAACAGATTCAGCAAACGATATTGCGATATTCGAATTGTCGATAAACTATATACTGTGCGACCTTTGTCATTCTCCTATAACTCTATCGCGGCGCCACCTACCGGGTCCAATTCTGAATCTAAACCATCCAGGGAACCATACAAACACACACAAAAAAAAATCATCAACATCGTTCCAGACGTTTAGGACGAGTTTAGTGACATACACACGCACAGAAGAATTATATGTATAAAGACTAGCTGATACCCGCGACTTCGTCCACGTGGACATAGGTTTTTTAAATATCCCGTGGGGACTATTTGATTTTCCGGGATAAAAAGTATTCTATGTTCGTCTCCAGGATGCAAGCTGTCTCTGTGCTAAATTTCATCAGGATCGGTTCAGCGGATGAACCGTGAAATGGTAACAAACAGACGCGCGGTCGACCATAAATACCTACATACGCCAATTAAGAATCAATATGAAGTTTCATCGACATACGTTTGGGGCTGCAGACTCCTTCCCTCACCATACGAAACTCGTTCAATGATTTCTTACTTTCACGCGAATATTATAAAAAAGTATAGTCATATAGTCACGTCTTTTTCACATATAAGGGGTAGGCTGAGGCCACTCACGTAGCCCACTTTTCTCAGGAAAGAGGTAGGTGCTATTCTACTCTGCAGGACACCTATCGGCTAAAAGTAAATTAACAGCCAATAAATGTCCCACTGATGAGAACAGGCCTCCTCTCATTTCTGAGGATTTTGGATCTAGAAGGAGTTCGCCACGCTACTCTAGTGAGGGCTGGCGGACTTCACATGCCGTCGAATTATTACTCAGACATGCAGAAAACTTCAAGATGTTTTGTTTCGCCGCTAAATATGTGGTAAATCAGCACTTTTTTTATTTTATAAAGGGACGAAACAAGCAAACCGTTCACCTGATGGTAAATGCAACGTCCGCCCACAATAAATGCTGTG
Organism: Luehdorfia chinensis; assembly: GCA_019845155.1. Lineage (NCBI taxonomy): Eukaryota > Metazoa > Arthropoda > Insecta > Lepidoptera > Papilionidae > Luehdorfia > Luehdorfia chinensis. The sequence goes on along the minus strand of JAHVAK010000025.1, from coordinate 5,689,383 downwards.
TCACCCATAATATTTCTGTGTGACACCACACTGCGCCCGTCACCCTGAGACATCAGTTCTTAAGTTTCAAATACCCAGTGATTACGCTAGCTCACAGTACTCTTTAAACCGAAACACAGTAATGCTTGCACACTACCTATTCACGGCAGAATAACTGGCCCTGGGGTGGTACCTACCTAGACGGATTAGAGGTGCCGGCACCGCGGATCGAGCTTAGGTCATTAATTTTTTAGACCCCATGTTTCGATGGCTTTGCAGTACCCATTGACCATGTTTAGGATCGGTCCCATCATTATATCAGATGTGATAGATCATAAGTCCTTGCAAAAGGACACCGATTCCTCGCAAAGATGACCACGAATAATATTTGGAAGGCTTTTTAAATAAAATAAAAGCATCCTAATTTCAGAAGAGAAGATGACCGTGTACCACCACCAGCTTGGGGATCCTATAATAATCCAAATGAAACGCAAAACGAACCAAAAGACTGCAAGACACTGTAAGCTCGTTTTGCGTAGATTGGGCCAAAATCACCGTACCCCATTATCTAGGACATCCAGATATCCAACATCTCAGTTCCCCGTGACCATGAGTAGTCGGATATTTTATAGTAAAACTTAGTATTCTTTATATTTAAGTATTAACTTGTAAGAGAAATAAATACTCGTACTTTTAATAAAGACTTCAAAGCTTATTTCTATTGCACATACCTTTTTCAAATGTCAAGAATATTCATTATTAATAGGAAAAGGGGGGAAACAACGTTTTCTTAAACATCCAGGTACCGAAATTGGTAACCTTGTTTAGGGAACAAAGACCGCCGAAAAAAGTCAACAATCTTTACAATTTTATATATGTTTATCTAGTACGGCTGTAATATGTATAAAGAATTCAGTTCAGCTTCTATCGCGGGAGGACGTTAGTCCACTAGTGAACTAGCACTGACACTAGCATGAAGTTGCAACAAAACGCTGTTGCATTTCACACCTCTCGCACCTCGCATACAACGAACTAAATATTTCGTACATAATCCTCAGTGAGACAAAATGCATTTTAACCTTAATAATCGCCGTCCCTGAAGACTACAATTTTAAACCACTAATGTTATCCATTCGGCGGAGAGAAGGGTCTTTGAAGGAACTTGCTGTCGCTGGTCCGACGACTTTAGATATGTGATGGGTATCAGCTGGACGCCGACAGGAGTTGTTAGTAAAAGGCGTAAGCCTAGCATTGGATTGGTAAAGGCTGACGATGGTGATGATGACTACGGTGGGCGTTTCGCATCGGAACGACTGGTGCAAAGGTGGCGGCGTTAGAAAATCTGCTACCCAATCTCATTCCGTAGGTTACGTAAAAGAGGTCTCTGGGAAATGGCAAAAAATGTCATGGCTTTCGACAAATGGTGGAATAACTCAAACATGTCAGACTTAAATTATCCAGATAGGTGACCGGCAGCAGCGTCTGAGGTGAGAGATGTTGAAAGCGAAATTCAAAAGTTTTTCTCAAATTTTGCTCATAATCGTTAAAGGATTAGATGTTTTATATTCTGGCTAAACACTTCGTTACCGACGAATTTAACGGTGTGATGTCAATAGGATTCCTTTTCAGAAGACGTTTTTTTCGAACGTAACTTTTGACATTTATTGGTTAAATTTATGAAGGTCGCTCCGGCTGTTTAATATTCCAAATTCGAACGGGGACGTCCGATTGGTCGCGCGCCATTTCAGTCGGTGCGTTCAGAAACATAGGTCTTCGATTTAACACCGCAGTTATGGATAAATCAACATGCTTTTTTTATACGTGACAGTGCCAATGTAATAATTGTCTTTGGCAAGGAGTTTATGACATTTATTTGAACTATAACCACAATTATGGTGGCAGCGTAAGAAAGTGTGTCATCCCCCAAGTATGACACATCAACTGCATAAAAGCTGGTCTAAAGATACAATCTAAACTTAAGGCTGCTTAGCCCCGTTGAGTAAGAGCTGACTGAAGGTACAGCACATGAAATGCTAAAAGAGGTTCCAAAATAAAGCTTGGTTAAAGCGACATTAGGGCTTAACCAGCTTCCTTGCACAGCTTATTTTCTCCAATTCAATGTCTATCTTGTCTGGTCTCGCAAACATCGTTAAATTAGATTAAGGGAAATGCCAGATAAATGTCATGGCTTCATATTGATGCCGGTATCATTTCGGCCTATCAATAGTCCACTGCTGAACATAGGCCTCCCCCATAGATTGCCACAAGCTTGTAGCTCTAATTTTTGGGGAGTTTTGCCGTAGTTGCCGCGCTTGGCAGGCGGGTTGGCAACCGCAGTTTATTTATTCAGATGTTACAGGAAGATGCTGCTGCCCATTTCCTGGTTTTCATTTTCCCTCTGCCGACTTTTACGACACCCACGGGATGAGATGGGGTGGTAGATTCTCTTAAGCCGCTACCACACGGCGCTTTCGTTTGATGGCGGTATAACCTGAATTATGCCATCTCAAAATTGTCTCGCCTAGTGACGTGTGCTATCTACCAAGACACAGGTTTACCACCAGTGAAACTAACCACTGTCTGTCGTAAGGTCTCTATAAATTGACAATGCCTGATCGATCGACCCTGTTTTTATATGGAAGAATGTGACGCGACGATGAAATCGTTCCCCTTATGGTAAGTGCACGGTCTGCTCATAGCAAATGCTGTGTCAACCCTATTTTCTGTGTGGCAGCCCACTTCGCTCGTTACTCTGAGACATCAGTTTTTAAACCCCATATGCTCAGTAATTACACTAGCTATCATTAACGTTCAGAACGAACCACAGTAATGTTTGCACACAACTGCTTGACGACAGAATAACTGGCACTGCGTTGGTGCCTACTACCTGTTACGTCTTATCATCGGTAAATGGTGTATACCGCCCAGTTACAGTGATGTTGAGTAAATGGTGTCGGTTCTCGTGTCGATATAAGTTTGTTTGCGCGCGCTATTTTGGGAGGACGGGTGCTCTTCAAAAACTACGTAATATAATCCATTTTTTTTCAGACTACGGGACCTTACTAAATTAACCTTATTTCGGTATTTTTACCGTAATGAGTTTCTTCAAAATAACGTCTAATTCTGTTTACTATTCTATTTAAGATTATTATTGATGGCTCTTGCCAGACATCACGAATTCTTTTTTTTTAGAAATTTTCTTTATTTGGTTTCTCATATCTACGAACGATGTTTTATTTGCATAAGCACTACCAAAATAACCGTTGACAGACATATATATAATTTAACTTATTAAAACGTAATTTCAAAACCCACAGCCCCAAAACCAAACAAAGCATTTTAAGTAGCGCTCAAGGTCATGAAATACTTGTATTATGTGCAAATTCCGTTCCGTTTTCATTCTGTAAAACTTTAGTGTATAATATACTTAGTTCTTGTTTTTATCCATATACCTACAATGGGAAGTAAAAAACACACAAAGCAAAAAAAATAAAAAAAATATTGGATAAAGTGACGTAACGAGCAAAACGTTCACCTGATGGTATGTGCAACGTCTGCCCATAACAAATGCTGTGTCACCCAGAACATTTCTGTGTGAAGCCACACTGCGCCTGTCACATCAAACATCAGTTCTTAAGTCTCATATGCACAGTGATTACGGTAGCTCACAGTGCCCTTCAAACCGAAACACATTAATGTTTGCACACTACTGCTTTACAGCAAAATAACTGGCCCTGGTGTGGTATCCTACCTAGACGGGTTCCTCTGTAGAAATCCTATCACCAGTAAAAAATTTGATCACAGCTGTTTGATTCTTATTCATCATCATCAGCTTAATAGTCCACCACTTTCCATAGGCCATGAATAAATGATTTGCCGTAATCATTACGTTTAGCAGACGAAAGAATCTTATCTTACTGTTGTAATAAAGATGGACGCTTTGTATGTTTGAACGCGGTAACCTCAGGAAATACTAATCCGATATTTTTTTTGCATTATATAGCTTATGCATTGAGGAAGATTCTAGGCTATACAATATCATGCTACAGATTACGAGAACCAAAGATTACAGAGAAGCATCGAACTGTGAATGCTAACGTCAGCGAGGTACCATAACGTGAGGTGCAGTCATGTGGTCGGCTTATTTTACGCGGGTGAAACCGCTGAGCACAGCTAGTATGTTTATAAGACCTTAAAATATATATCGACTTAGTTGATCTTAGGTACAGTTTCGTAGTGACCACAAAACAGAATATGTTTCAAAGAATATATTTGAATACATTATTATCAAAAATACACAATTTATTTTGGAATGAACATAATTGTTCGAAAAATATGTTTAATAATATTATACAAACTTTTGCTCCTTTCTTAAGCAATCGCAGTTTTGCTACATTATAATACCTAAGTATAGTATATTTTATTGTCATAAAAGGATGAATCCGTTTTTCTAATAAAAATATATAACAATTATGGAATTTACAATATTATTTTATATTATATATAGTTATTATATTTATGTGATTATTAATGCAATTTGTTCATTTATAATTTTATTATTTGTTTTTTTTTTATTTGACAAAATGACGAGCGCGCAAAACGTTCATCCGGTGGTAAGTGCAACATCTGCCATAACAAATGCTGTCATCCAGAACATTTCTGTGTGACACCACACTGCGCCCGTCTCTCTAAGACAACCGGTCTTAAGTCTCAAATGCCCAGTGATTACACTAGCTGGCACTGACAGCTAGTGTAATCACTACAAACCGAAACACAGTAATGTTTGCAGACTACCTGCTTCACGGCAGAGTAACTAGCCCCGGGGTGATACCTAGACGGATTTCTGCTTAGGAATCCTACCACCAGTGTACTCCTACCACCAGTGCAATCCTACTACTAGTATGTAATTTTTTTATATGTTTTTCATTGACTTTAACCTAAATATGATTTGCAGTGCCCTATAACAGGGTTTCATGATGTGAAAATGATTAGCATTAAGTAAATCTTTTACTCATGAATGCAATAAAGAATTAGTATTTCAATTTAAAAAATTATCGATAATTGTTAAATTTCCTATAATTTTATTTAAAAATAAAAGTATTTCTGTAAACGATTAACAAATATAGTGGAGACTGCACACCAATACCAGTACGTCTGTGTTTTGTGCCATATAAAGTAGTTCTTTCTTTCTTTCATGCATATAAGAAATGAAAGAGTGGCTTGAGATAATTTATCACCTAATCTCAGACATATGCCAAACCTGAATTACATAGGTGATGGCACTAACGTCTTCTGTACAAGACGTTTGGTACTGCGATCACCAATCCATATTTTCGCTATACTCGCTTGGGAGGGGCAAATTATCCAGCAGCATATTGCTTAGTAAATTACTGAAATTACAATAATGAATTACACTTTTCACTAGTAGTTAATGCTCCTAATTGCAATACTTATTCGATTGATTGCGACATACAGTCCCGAAACTGGAAAGCACCCTATATAACTCTACATGTAAAACGTAAGAGGGATTATGGCCGTGAATATAACGATGAATGTAATGTAATTCTAAAATCCGAAAGTACATTACGTACATTAAAGTATGAATCATTATAATGTACATACTACTAGTGGTAGGATTCCCATGGACGAACCCGCATGGGTTGGTACCACCGCAATGCTAGTTATTCTGCCTTCAATCACCGGTATGCATACATTCGTTTCAATGGCATTAAAACTAGTGTAATTACTGAGCATATGCCACTTAAGAACCGATGCTTCAATGTGACGTGCGAAACGCGGTGCCGCAAAGAATTTTCCAACGAAAATTTATGGGTGAAACTGCAACTGTCATGGGCAGGCATGGCATCCTAGCATCAGGCGATCAGGTGATCGTCTGCTCGTTTTGTCACTTTCTTCTATAAAAAAAAAGTTTCAGCCTATAAATGTCCCACTACTGAGCACAGGCCTCCACTCATTTCTGAGAGGGTTTTGGAGCTAGGAAGAATCCGCCAGGCTGCTCCAATGCGGGTTGGCGGACTTCACATGTCTTCGAAATATTGTCTAAGAAATAAGAAAAAAGAAATATTTCTTCTATAAAAAAAGAAATAATTCGAAAAGTCAAAACTTGATAGGTACCGAACACCATTATGACTGTGCCTTTTATTTTTATTTAACTACACTATCAGTAGTACCTACAACTACGAAGTTTTTATAGCTAACTAAACTATTTTTTATCGCGATACAACTTCGTATCAAAAAAAAAATAAACCGTAATATTTTGACTGAACTCAAAGTTCTTAGAATCTATCGATTATACGAACAAACTTCGCAAACTGTGACAGATTGTAAAACAACAAAGTAACCGGCGCCTGTCCATAAAAAACACTGTAATGACTTTCCCATACGCATATTTAAATGACATGAGGTTATTAAATTACATTTTAACGTGTCGAGTGATATCTGTTTGTCTTCCAATTAACTGGAAACCGCTGAAACAATTTCCACGCACGTTGAGGATCCGGGCCCGCTAATAAGCAATACATCGAGCTAGTTGTTATCTTGCCCACAGAGAACAGGTGCCTTCCAACATTGTATTTCATAATAACTTTTTTGCAACAAATCATTCTACCACATATCTTAGAATTTTTACGGCATTGATCACATTATATCACGAAATTGACGGGATGTGTATATTCTTCGCCAAATTAGTTAAGAGATTACGTAACTAAACTAAAGGTTTATGATAAATAAATTTACACAAGAGTAGGTATAGTAGAAAAATGTGATACAATTTCCCAAACTACCGAAAACAAGTCAAGTCTAATGCTTAGCCAGTGTATAGAAAAGTAAACTTTTTTACATTATTTTTAATTCCATGTATATAAGAAAATGTAACAAATTTAATCGCTTTAGATAGCTTTTGCGGAGCAATACTTAATGATAGTCTCTAGATACATTTTCAAATATATTTTTTCCTAGATAAGATTTTTTAAGTGAGAAAACTCATGAAAAATGTTTTATTATGAATTGGTTTATAATTCCAGTGACAGATACCTATGTATATTGGCGAAAAAATCAGACAGACACCGACCGACGGACGCAACCTTAACGTAACAGATATATAAAAATCTTCCTCACAGAATGTTCTATGATATATATACTTACACACATATATATATGCGACGGCTGAGCTATAGCGCCGCCTACCTCTTGGTTAGGCGGTACAGGGTTCCTTGTGTAGATAGCGCAGAATAAAAATTTCAAATGCACCTAGTGCAACTTTAACCTTACCACGCTGAACCACCAATTAACTAGGTAAACCGACAGTTTCGTTTCGAAGAAGTGACAAGTTCGGTGTCTCGAATTCAACCGCCCCCTGCACTATCCGAACTCTTAAATAAGTCTCTTTGTACGTGCCTTATTACAATTACAAGTGACGTCACCGTGTTTACCACCTCCTCAGTACCTACTACAATAATCAAATCAGCAACTTATTATTTAACGATGTAGTTTTCCCCGACATATATATATATATATATATATTTATATATATATATATATATACATATATTTATATATGTATATATATATACATATATTTATATATGTATATTTAAAAACTTTCAACATGGAAAATCTAAAAGACGACGACTTTTTTTTTTTTTTATTGTATAAAGTGACGAAACGAGCAAAACGTTCACCTGATGGTAAGTGCAACGTCCGCCCATAAACAAATGCTGTATCACCCAGAATATTTCTGTGTGACACCACACTGCGCCCGTCACCCTGAGACATGAGTTCTTAAGTCTCAAATGCCCAGTGATTACGCTAGCTCACAGTGCCCTTCAAACCGAAACACAGTAATGCTTGCACACTACTGCTTCACGGCAGAATAACTGGCCCTGGGGTGGTACCTACCTAGACGGATTCCTGCATAGGAATCCTACCACCAGTATCTGATATGAACTTCGATATTGTGGTATGGACACAATTCTATCAACGACAAACCTTATTTCACAATGAACTTGTCAACATGTAAATTCAATGTACACGTTAAGTGTCAGAAAAATTACTTGTTTTTTATCTTAACTTAAGAATGCTGTGTAAAAATTATGTAGTTAACTAAAAAAAGTTGGCACGAGTTCACAAAGAAAAGAAATGAGTGGTGTAGGTATAACGACGCTTTGTTTACTACAATCATCGCTAATACTTTACAAAAATAAATACTTTAAAAAAGGTTTACCGAGTTAGGGTTTAAAAAAAGATTTTTAATCCGCTTGGGCTTACTTAGTATCTTTATAAGAAGATAACACCGTTTTTAGCTGTAACAGTAAAGAAATGGTACTGGCCGTCTTGTTTGACAAAAGATCACGTTTTCGATTTTTGTTTTTTTTTTTCTAATGGCCAAGGGCTTTTACGCTTTAACAGTGTTTTGTTTCTTTTTAAACAAAAGTGCTTGTCTTTAAAAATAGGCATGGAAAAAATTGTTTGGGTTCCAAAGTTATTAATCCTATATTTAATCCCTAATGAGTGTTTTTTTTTTCGTTATGAGAATTTAAAGTGTTATTCATTCAGTCAAAATTACGTTAAAAATCACATAATTGTAGAAAATTTAAAATTAATGTCGCAATATCCCACCGCAGAGACAGTAAGAAATTAATTTATTTTTATACCTCTCGTGTAAGTTAAATACTCCTTATACTCTTACTGGTGGTAGGATTCCTATGCAGGAATCCGTCTAGGTAGGTACCTCCCCAGGGCCAGTTATTCTGCCGTGAAGCAGTAGTGTGCAAACATTAGTGTTTCGTTCTGAAGGGCACTGTTAGCTTAGTGTAATCACTGGGAATACGAAATTTAAGAACTTATATCTCGGGGTGACGGGCGCAATGTCGTGCCATGCAGAAATTATCAAAGTGACATAGTATTTGTTATGGGCACACGTTTCACTTACCATCAGAATAAAATATAATACCTAAAATATATACACTAATGCATTATATAGCAATTTATATGTATATTGCATTTTCAATGGCAATGCAATTTCAATTTTTAGTTCTAGAACATAATGTATAGGCTAGTTTGTAGTATATTCAAAAATTTTGGTTTGTGGTATAAGGCCGTAACTACATTATTTTTTTTTTCTACTCGCCAATAAAGAATCCGTAACGACGATTTGCAGAACGATTTGGAGTAACCGAATAGCCCTAAAGATCAGCGCTGAAGGAAATCGCTAAAGTGGCAATGGGACGGTCGTACAACTTATAGAAATCTGGTCATATAACTTATATAGAAACCGTTGGGGAAGAAAGGTTCTAGAGTGGCAACCTCTTACCGGTAAACGCAGCGTTTGTGCACGGTTTTGCGGGAAGTCTATGGATGCAGTTGACTCAGGACCGATAATTAAGCTTAATTGATTTTTTTTATATTCCCAGAAATATGGATAGAAAAGAAAAAAGCAGCTTTCTATCTGTGATGTCTTTCTAATAAAGACATCACAGATAGAAAGCTGCTTTTTTTCTTTTCTAGGTATTATTTCTAGGTATAAACCTAATAATAATAATTAGTCATCATCATCATCATCATTTCAGCCTATCACTAGTTCACTGCTGAACATAGGCCTCCCCCATAGATTACTACTCGTACAAAAGTGTGTAGCTCTCATTTTGAGAGGAATTCTGCCATAGTTGCCACGCTTGGCAGGCGGGTTGGCAACCGCAGTTTATTTATTCAGATGTTCCAGGAAGATGCTGCGGCCCATCTTCTGGTTTTAATTTTCCCTCTGTCGACTTTTACGACACCCACGGGATGAGATGGAGTGGTAGATTCTCTTAAGCCGCTACCACAAGGTGTTTTAAATATATTGACCGTTCTTTGTGGCATTATATTGGGGAGGCCTATGTCGAATTGTGATAAGCTGTGATGAGTCCATGACTTTGTCAGCGTTGAATACTCATATGTATGTAATCCATGTAACTGAAAGAGAATTTAGGATATTATCATCAGGCAAATACTAAATTGATACTATAGAGACTGTCCATAATGTATGCTAATTTGATGTAAAAAGTACGATAGTGAAAGACTATTTATTTCGGTATAGCTGTAACATTAATATGCATTCTTGAGAATTGCGGTTAAGACCTTGATTTTTGTCAATAATAAATTATTTACATTCGATTTATTTTTATGAATTTTCTATATAAACCGTAGTTATAAATGAGCGCAATATATAAGGTATGATCATATATATTTTTTTAGAAACACGATATTTGTAGTATTTTAACTCTTAATAACATAAATGTGGATTCTACTATTAGATTAATTGAAAATAACGTTGTTATAGCCATATCCATATTACAAATATAATAAGACACACAGTCAAAATGAAGAGGTCATTGTAGAGGATGATTAGCGACCCGGATTTCTCTAAATCGTTAGTATTCTTTATAATTATTATATTTACCGATATATATAAATTTTAATTATTGTGATTTCACATTACTATAATTCAAGAGAGATCAGCAAATTGTGACGAAAATTAACAACAATAAATGTAAAAAAAGATAACGAATCAATGGAGAGTTTTAACTTTCATAATATAATATAAGGGCTTTAACATGTTTTGCGAATAGGCCTAGCGCCATCTGTTAGGCCTAACCAAATTGTATAACGGCCCTTATTTTTTGACGTAAGTTATGTTATCATCACCTCTACTGTAAACAGTAAATATATAAGACAATCTAACCTTACTTTATTATTACGAATGTAATGTAAGGTGTAGGTCATTAAAAATGTCTTTATTTTTCATTAAATATTTGAACGATGTAATAATAAGTAATACGGAAGTTGATCACTACACAACACCAGACACCACACACACAAATACAAATACACATAGCTTATTTTCAGTAAACATTCTGCACCATCAGTATTCTTGTAAAGGCAAACTAATGGCAATAACTAAATATAATTACATATAAATGTAAATAAAAACAAAAAAAAAAACAAACGAAACAACCTCCATACGTCGGCATCGCAATTCACATTCACAGTTCCGTCCAAAACGTCGGAGGAATAAATTTTTAGTTTCCTGAAAACCGACACTGACTTTTACCAATGTGGTGTTGGTGGAAGGGGGCATGGGCCCCCCGTCCTGAGGCAAGGAAACCCGCCACTTCGGCACCTCTACACGGCACTACACTTGACACACCGCGACTTTCGCGCGGAGTCACCGTCTGACACTCCGACACGCGCGCTATCCGAACGCGTACTGAACAAAAAGCTATAGCTTTTTTCGTGTGGCACACACTGAACAAGGACAAGTTTATAGGTAGCCTACAAGTTGAAGCGAGAGGGAGGTAGTAGCGATCGGAGCAGGCGTGGTTGTTGCGAGCGGCCACTAGCGATCAAGGGGTGGCGCCAGCAATGTATACTTTCCTAGCTTTTTTTGTGCGTAGCGCGCGGTAGTGGGATTTCATTTTGTGGGACACGTGCGGCGTTCGCAGTAAATTTAAATTGCCTCGCCGGTAGATCGGGTAGCCGAACGTAATTATAGAGCCTGGATTTTTCGGTTGCGTCTCTAGTCTCGGCTCATTCCGTTCCAGCGCGATGTTTTGACTGGGGGCGTGTTGGTCGTGTTTGTGCGGACCGACCGCCTTCTCGTGCGTGGTTTCGACTCCTTTATTTGGGCGAAATGACTGCGGCGCGCTTTTTCAATAACTGCTTTTTAGAAATATTTGATCCCTATAAATCTGAAAAACTTGTTTCATTTTTAAAAATACACGACAATTGTAGTACGTAAAATTTTCTATCTATCATTAGAGAATTTGATAATAAGATATAATATATCTTATTATAAAAGTCTATTATTTAAGTACAATAAAGGTCAACCACGTCTAATTTTAGGACTAAATGCCCAAAAAAATGGGAGTGAATGCTGTCCATCCTCTGATTAATTAGTATTTACTCGCCGAGATATGGTGATTCTCTGTCGCCACCATCGCTCTACAACATTAAACAAAAACTATGCCCCAAACTGGAATTTCTCCTTTATCCATGAGTGCGTTTTATAGACATCAATTTCACATGCACAACCGAATCAGGCCCAAAAACCAACAATTTGTGTCGTTGTACAAATATTGGCTTCGGCTGGGATTTGAACCCAGAACCGCGGCGAAGAAGCATCCAGTCCACCTAGATAAGTAACAAAAGAATTGTCAGCTTACTTATTAATACCTACATGTTAATAATGTTAATTAGTTTGATAATGTCCGTGTTGGTAAATCTGTATAAACGAAAATCAATTGCCGCATGTATGAAAGGTCATCACTTGAGAACGGCTCGACCGATTTGACTGATTTGAAGACAAGGTTTCTATGAAAGAATTTTTCACCGGTTAAGTTGGAAATTAAGATAGTATTATATTTTTGTATTAAAATCTCCATGAAAAAGTTACGTTCAGTTTGACAGTTTCATGAGTTTCAGTTCTTCTCATTTTATTCATAATTAAACTGCACCAGTATGAGGCCGGGGCGGGTCGCTAGCAATAAATAATGTTGACATGATGGCTTATATCCTGACTTTTTATTAGAAGTCTGCATCTGTGAACATGTCCAGGACCGTCCCAAACATTAAATAAAATGTGATAGACCACAAGTCCCCGCAAAACGATTCGCATAGTCCAATAGCGATCAATATTTTAACAAACATCCTAATTTCAACAGAAAAGATGACTAAGTACTACCACCGACTACTTCAACACGCTGTAAGCCGGTTTGCGTAGATCGGACCGGATCAAAACAAATAATTAATATTTTGACTGTTTAAAACTACCGTCTATTTAAAGTCACAGTCCTTGTTCGTCCGAAGTTTTTTTTTTTATAATGTTTTCTTTTATTTACGCGAATATTACACATTTAAATAAAACTACTTTTTTACGGATTTTATCGCGTTTAATTTTTGAACTATTTTTACCCGACGTTTCGGACGCTTTACAGCACCCATGGTCACGGGGGGACTGAGGTGACAGTTGTCCCGATGTCATAGTTAACCCGGAGTACCTTCAGCTTTTAATTATTATTTGTAGTCCGATCTACGCAGAAAGAGCTTACTGTGTCTTGAAGCCTTGCAGTGGTATGCTTGGTTTTTGATTTAATTTTATTAATAATAGGATCCCAAGCCGGTGGTAATACCCAACCATCTTCCCTATTGAAATTAGGATGTTTTTTAATTTCAATAGCCTCGCGAATCATCCTTGGTAGGAATCGGTGTTCTTTTGCAAGGATTTGTGGTCTATCAAATCTGATGTAATGGTTGGGATGATCCAGAACATGGTCACAGACTGCAGACTTCCTAGAGCGTCGATGCTTCACATCAGCTATGTGTTCTTTAACGCGGGTTTTAATGGATCTTTTAGTTTGCCCTATGTAAGAGAGACCACATTCACAATCCAGCTTGTATACTCCTGCATCTTGTAGAGGGATATTACACTTGACAGATGGTAAAAACTGACTTATCTTCTTCGGCGGCTTGAAAAATGTTCTTATAGAAGCTCGCTTCAAGATATAGCCAATCTTGTCCGTGACTCCTCTGACATATGGAAGAACAGCAGGTACACGCTCGACTGTGGCCGGCTTCACTCGGTCACTGCGACGAAGGCGCGGAACCCGAAGCTTGTTGTCTTGCAAAACTTGCTTGACATGCTGAAGCTCGGCGGCCAGGTGTTTACTGTCACAGATCCCTTGTGCTCTCTGAAACAAAGATTTACCCACGGTAGCTAACTGTGAAGGATGGTGGTGAGATTCACCATTTAAATACCTATTTGTATGGGTCTTTTTTCTATACACAGTGTGACACAAGGTGTTATTAGGATTCCGAATTACTAACACATCCAGAAAAGCTAAAGAGTTATTTGCCTCTAACTCCATTGTAAATTGAATTTTAGAGTTTAGGGAGTTAAGGTGGTCTAGAAATGCAGTTACTTTATGCGATGGTAAAATTGTGAAAGTATCATCTACATACCGCTTGTAGAATCTTGGATTTACAGGAGAAGTACGGAGGGCTTTCTCCTCAAAGTCTTCCATGAAAATGTCGGCGACAATGGGAGATACTGGAGAGCCCATCGCCACACCATCTACTTGCTTGTAGTACTGTTCCTTCCACAATAGATAGCCAGATGTAAGGCAATGTCTAAGTAGTTCTGCATATTCTGCTGGCATGTTGTTCTCCGCTAGCTTCCTAGATACAATTGAGATGCAGTCTTCTACAGGTAGGCATGTGAATAGCGACTGGACATCAAAACTGACCATAGTTTCATTGTCAGTAAGATGTAGGTCTTTAATCTCACTGACAAAATGGTATGAATCCTTTGTGTGTGCTCTTGTGTGTCCTCTGAGCGGTGAGAGTATTTTCGCTACATGCTGAGCCTATCTATAAGTTGGTGAATCGATCTGGCTCACTATTGGACGTAATGGAGCATTTGGTTTGTGTATTTTAGGTAACCCATACAACTTCGGTGGTTTGGCACATGATGGTATTACCGAATTTACGTCCAGATTCAATTTTTCGGAGTATTTCTTTGCTAGCTCGCTAGTTGTTTTCAGCGTGTTCGCGGTTGGGTCTGATTTAACCTTTTTATAAATATTTTCTTCCGACAAAAGTTGTTCAATTTTAAAATTATAATCTGACGTATCCATTACTACCGTAGCGTTTCCTTTATCCGCGCGGAGGATCGTGAGTTCCGGTCTGTTCCGTAAGTTGTTCAACGCTTTAAATTCGTCTTTGGGAAGATTTAGTTTGGGCACTGAACTTCGACGTAACATAGACGAAATGTCTTGACGCATGGCCTCCAAATCTTCCTTACCGATATTATTTTTATACAGACAATCTTCGACACTACAGATAATTTCTTCGTACGGGATTTTTCGCGGTGTTATTGCGAAATTCATTCCTTTCGATAATACGTTTAATGTTGGTTCATCCAGTGTTTGTTTTGACAGATTATAGACCGCGCGTAGTCTATGATCTTTGTCTGTTGTCAACGGTAACTTTCCGTTCATACGTTGAGATTTGTATTTGACATTTAATTTGTTCGTTAATTTTTGGTATTTATCTATATGTTTATTTTTGCATTCATTATATTTAGCTGTTTCGCGCTTATTTAAAGTTTCAATGCAATTGTTAAAATCAAATGTCGTTAATATAGATTTTAATTCACTGGATGAATTGTCTATGGCCGTATTTATGGTGTGTAGATCGGTACGTTTTTGCTGAATTACCGTCCTTAGCAACTTTTTACTTGCCTGGCTTAGGATCTTCGCGCTTCCTCGAATGTCCTTTTTAGCTGATATTTTGACACACGTAGGAATGAGATCATGGTCTCTGCATCTCTTCAAGAAATTCAAAGATGTTATGAATCTTGCGCGCTTGGTCTTGAGATCTTCTAACCGGCGTATTTTATTTGCGATTTCCAGTCCGTACTGGTTCACATAATGTTTTCTTTTATTTACGCGAATATTACACATTTAAATAAAACTACTTTTTTACGGATTTTATCGCGTTTAATTTTTGAACTATTTTTACCCGACGTTTCGGACGCTTTACAGCACCCATGGTCACGGGGGGACTGAGGTGACAGTTGTCCCGATGTCATAGTTAACCCGGAGTACCTTCAGCTTTTAATTATTATTTGTAGTCCGATCTACGCAGAAAGAGCTTACTGTGTCTTGAAGCCTTGCAGTGGTATGCTTGGTTTTTGATTTAATTTTATTAATAATAGGATCCCAAGCCGGTGGTAATACCCAACCATCTTCCCTATTGAAATTAGGATGTTTTTTAATTTCAATAGCCTCGCGAATCATCCTTGGTAGGAATCGGTGTTCTTTTGCAAGGATTTGTGGTCTATCAAATCTGATGTAATGGTTGGGATGATCCAGAACATGGTCACAGACTGCAGACTTCCTAGAGCGTCGATGCTTCACATCAGCTATGTGTTCTTTAACGCGGGTTTTAATGGATCTTTTAGTTTGCCCTATGTAAGAGAGACCACATTCACAATCCAGCTTGTATACTCCTGCATCTTGTAGAGGGATGTTACACTTGACAGATGGTAAAAACTGACTTATCTTCTTCGGCGGCTTGAAAAATGTTCTTATAGAAGCTCGCTTCAAGATATAGCCAATCTTGTCCGTGACTCCTCTGACATATGGAAGAACAGCAGGTACACGCTCGACTGTGGCCGGCTTCACTCGGTCACTGCGACGAAGGCGCGGAACCCGAAGCTTGTTGTCTTGCAAAACTTGCTTGACATGCTGAAGCTCGGCGGCCAGGTGTTTACTGTCACAGATCCCTTGTGCTCTCTGAAACAAAGATTTACCCACGGTAGCTAACTGCCACTTAACTGCTCACTAGAGAATACGTAAATTCGGTAATACCATCATGTGCCAAACCACCGAAGTTGTATGGGTTACCTAAAATACACAAACCAAATGCTCCATTACGTCCAATAGTGAGCCAGATCGATTCACCAACTTATAGATTGGCTCAGCATGTAGCGAAAATACTCTCACCGCTCAGAGGACACACAAGAGCACACACAAAGGATTTATACCATTTTGTCAGTGAGATTAAAGACCTACATCTTACTGACAATGAAACTATGGTCAGTTTTGATGTCCAGTCGCTATTCACATGCCTACCTGTAGAAGACTGCATCTCAATTGTATCTAGGAAGCTAGCGGAGAACAACATGCCAGCAGAATATGCAGAACTACTTAGACATTGCCTTACATCTGGCTATCTATTGTGGAAGGAACAGTACTACAAGCAAGTAGATGGTGTGGCGATGGGCTCTCCAGTATCTCCCATTGTCGCCGACATTTTCATGGAAGACTTTGAGGAGAAAGCCCTCCGTACTTCTCCTGTAAATCCAAGATTCTACAAGCGGTATGTAGATGATACTTTCACAATTTTACCATCGCATAAAGTAACTGCATTTCTAGACCACCTTAACTCCCTAAACTCTAAAATTCAATTTACAATGGAGTTAGAGGCAAATAACTCTTTAGCTTTTCTGGATGTGTTAGTAATTCGGAATCCTAATAACACCTTGTGTCACACTGTGTATAGAAAAAAGACCCATACAAATAGGTATTTAAATGGTGAATCTCACCACCATCCTTCACAGTTAGCTACCGTGGGTAAATCTTTGTTTCAGAGAGCACAAGGGATCTGTGACAGTAAACACCTGGCCGCCGAGCTTCAGCATGTCAAGCAAGTTTTGCAAGACAACAAGCTTCGGGTTCCGCGCCTTCGTCGCAGTGACCGAGTGAAGCCGGCCACAGTCGAGCGTGTACCTGCTGTTCTTCCATATGTCAGAGGAGTCACGGACAAGATTGGCTATATCTTGAAGCGAGCTTCTATAAGAACATTTTTCAAGCCGCCGAAGAAGATAAGTCAGTTTTTACCATCTGTCAAGTGTAATATCCCTCTACAAGATGCAGGAGTATACAAGCTGGATTGTGAATGTGGTCTCTCTTACATAGGGCAAACTAAAAGATCCATTAAAACCCGCGTTAAAGAACACATAGCTGATGTGAAGCATCGACGCTCTAGGAAGTCTGCAGTCTGTGACCATGTTCTGGATCATCCCAACCATTACATCAGATTTGATAGACCACAAATCCTTGCAAAAGAACACCGATTCCTACCAAGGATGATTCGCGAGGCTATTGAAATTAAAAAACATCCTAATTTCAATAGGGAAGATGGTTGGGTATTACCACCGGCTTGGGATCCTATTATTAATAAAATTAAATCAAAAACCAAGCATACCACTGCAAGGCTTCAAGACACAGTAAGCTCTTTCTGCGTAGATCGGACTACAAATAATAATTAAAAGCTGAAGGTACTCCGGGTTAACTATGACATCGGGACAACTGTCACCTCAGTCCCCCCGTGACCATGGGTGCTGTAAAGCGTCCGAAACGTCGGGTAAAAATAGTTCAAAAATTAAACGCGATAAAATCCGTAAAAAAGTAGTTTTTTTTTTTTGATAAACTGTTTATATGGAGGGCGCAAAGTTGATCAATGAATTTCAAAATATAGGGTCTAAATTTCATTTGCAGCAATCTTTGGGGAGGCCTATGATCAGCAGTGGACTAGTGATAGGCTGAAATGATGATGATGATGAGGGTTTAAAATTCAAACATTTACTGCATATAATATGCAATGCCGTGTGGTGGCGGCTCGTTAAAAGAATACTACCACTCCATCTCATCCAATGGATCTCGTAAAAGGCGAGTAAGGAATAAAACTGCACTGTGCACCCAACAGCGCATGGTGGCGATGTGCTCACCACCTATCACACCAAGTGCATTATATTGTTTTGGTGAAACGTGGATTGTGGCAGTCATCTGCTTTTGCAGTGAGTGCCCAGTCTCTGACTACCCCTAATGGGATACAGTCGTGATATTATGTATGTATGTAATATGCAATGTCACTGCTAAATGTAAAATGCATTATATGTAGGTAATGCACAGCAGGTCAAAAGGGCGTCGTGTTGTTAGTCTATTTTGGATACTTCACAATATTATGTCCTACTACCTATGGCGTATTACTTTGGGGATCCGCAGCTGGACTGGAAACAATGTTCATTTTGCAAAAATAGCATTTCAGCTTAGGCCTACGCGAGTCCCTACGAAACCTATTCAAGGAGACGTATATTTTAAATAACTTGTCAAGACATTATTAGAAAATGCGTATTATAAAATAGATCATTACATAGAGGACATAGATGTGTGGAAATAACTCTTGCTCTGCACTTGCAAATCCCCTGGCTACCAAATATGTGATATTGTAAATAAATAATTTATTTTATACATGACGTTATGTAATATATGATATTGAATAAAAGAAAGACCGCAGAGTTTCTTGATGGATCTTCTTTAAGAAGGTCTTATTTTTTGAATCGGTGTATATTTTGACATAAGACGTCGATATTTTGATTTGAATCGATCTTTCTGATCGCATTGGATCGTAAATCATTAAATCGATACACAATCTGGATCGCATGGATTTGAACCGATCTAGCAAAGATCGTATCGTAATTAAAAATAAATTAAAGAATATGAAATTGAAATCCCAATCCCAATCCAAAATAACACCATCAAAACGTGATGGTTCCATTAATTCCTTTTTCATTCGTTTTGGCGTGGATGTTAACGGCAGGGTGGATGGTACTAAGTCTAACGGCTGCGAATCATTATAAAATGATTCGGCGTTCAAGTTATTATCAACATCAATGTTTATACGTCACCTCCTAGCAGTGGTATTTGCTTATACTGGTCGAAGGAGCTCGTCAATAGTTTAAAAAAGAGACAAGTATTTAGATTATTACTAATAAGATGATGTTTATAAACTTAAATGATATTAGATGAATTAAATTAAATTAAATTAAATATAACTTTATTGTACACCATAAAAAATATACATAAAGGGAAAAAAAAAAATTAATGAAATGTACAATGAAAATACAATGGATGAAGTAGGTAAAATGATTATATGTTTAAGAGCACATTAGTACATAATGTATATTATGCATTAATGTACTGATCAACGGGTTGCATCACTATTAGTTTGAAGGAGGAGAATATCACTTACGATTTCAACTATTGCTGTACTGGAATTTTCGCCAGTTTTATTTAAACTTTTGTTTACATCATTATATGTCTAATTGTGGTGTCGGTTCAGATGGTTTGTTAAGTTTATTGTATTTCCTTTGATTTTTTCCAATCGATGACATACTTTACATTTTCCAACCGTGTCACTTTCAATAAAAAATGTCCTAACATTTGATTTTAAAATGTATTAAAAACACGTCACGTCTCTCGCTCTCATGATGTAATGTGCGTAATAGAAGATCAAACTAAGAAACAACTCAGCGATAAATAATAATAGAATTATCACCTACCTTTATATTTTATTTTAATAGTCTCCATTGAGCATAGCCGCAAAATTGTTTACAGTACACTTCATCTAATAGGAAATAAAACAAATCTCAATGTACACTTTGACCCAAACATGTTTATGTTTTGTATATCGTATTACTAGAACTCTACAATAACAATCATTCGATTTATTTTATCTGATCTCCTCGGTATGCGATTAGATATGGTCGAAGATCGCATCGAAGTGAATCGATTCAAAAATCGTAGATGGCATTGCTAAAGATCGATTTTCTAAAAGATCGATTCAGATCGGGCATCCCTACTCAGGAGTCATACCGCCACTTTCATCTAAAAAAAACGATGACCCACACTAGTATTTCCTCCGTATCGTGGTATTAATTACATTAAATAAAAAGAACCAGTTTACTAAGTGCTAACTTAAATGCATACGTACATACAGTCACGCCTTTTTCCCATAAAAGGGGTAGACCACATCCGTAACCCACATTTCGACCCCGCAGGAAACGAGACGTGACAAGTGGCGAAATGACATTAATAGGAAATAGAAATTAATTCAAGAGTTCCCGCAACCCTAAGATAATTTAAAAGCATAATTACTTATATACATGAGGTGAAATATTTGTCAAAACATTAGGTTATTTTTTAATTCGAAGCTCATTGTCGAAAAACATAATAAACAGATTATTGGACACAAAACTTTCACTAGTTGCTGTTGATGTTCTCCTAGCCGATTTCGACCACGGCGATAACTTCCGACTACTGTCGAGAGCCATCAACTGCGCAGGAGATATTACAGTGCCACAAGTGTACGCGCAAACACAGAGGCACTCACCCGTCCCAACTTACCCGCGCCCGATGTAACGCTGATACGATAAGATCGGAGGTAGGCTAGGATGCAGTGTCAGAAACATGGGATACAGTCCGAATGGAGGCCCGCAGCCTCTCTCTGACGGTCATTAGACGACTTAAAATCATTTAAGATATTCGAAATCGCGCAAGCACGCAGCGAACGCGACACAGTCCGAATTTCGATGTTTTTGTAGGAGTTTATTTAAGTATATATGTTTGGGTCAAACCAAACCTGGCACGCGGGCCCCTGGCTCGTGAGCACAGTATCCGATGAAGCTGTAAAAGCCAAAAAGGCTAACAGCAATTACATCACCGAAATAAAAAGAAACATGGGGACAATCACAACACAACCACACCCGAAAACCTACAAATGTTTTAGCACAAATGTTGGCTCCGGCTGGGATTCGAACCCAGGACCCGCGGCTTAGAAGTCAGGTACTCTGCCCACTGAGCCACACGGTCCGATATATATTTGGTAATCGTAGTACCAAACGCCGCATATCGGATCCGCTTTGCCAACTTTTGGCATTTCTCTTAGTCGACTATTTTCACACCCACGGGACGAGGTGCAGTAGATTTTCTTACGCTGTTACCGGATGGTGAAAATTTGCATTTAAACGAAAGTTCTATTCATACAATTATTTAGTTTATTTTCTCTCTAAAACTCTACGATTGCCTAAAGATGTTTAATACTAGAGCAACAAGTGTTACTAACACACACTAATTCTTTTGAACTGTGGAATCGAATCTCGAGAATGGTGTATTACTATTAATATGTACTATTAATTTGGTAACTTATTTAAAAAAATGTATTTCGTATAATTGATGTAATCAGGCGTTACATTGCGGACATCCATTAAAATGAGAAAAGGAAGTCATTTGCTTGTATCCGCATGCAAAACATAAAATGGTGTATATTACTACTATTTGAAGAGAACCACCCGCCCTCCCACAACAGGGTGCACACCACACAAGCAAACTACTACCAACATAGGGAACCGATACCAGATACACTTCTGGTTAATGATACTCGTATTTTACTACAACAAATTAATTTGTATAGGTCTTTCTTGATCATTGCAGTTTTATGTATATGTAACGTATATAGTAGTATGTATGAATATGTGTGTATGTTTATTTGTGTATGTATATATGTGTGTATATATATATATATATATATATGTGTTTATTTAAGAATTTGTATGTTTTTGTATGTCAATGTATACTATATTATTTTTTTTTTTTATCGTACACCCTTCTCGAATTACTCCACGGGTTGACTGGGAGAGAATTCCAATAGGCATTAAGTCCGCCCATTGTTACCCTTTTGAATTAAGTTGTACAATGTAGTTTTAATAAATAAATAAAAATACACACTACCACTAGGCAATGAATACCACCGAAGACGAGAACACAACACCTCATTTTCACCTCAAAACGAGGCACTAACTAAAGACTCTACAACAGATAGCCGCCGTTACGTATGATTCAGCTAATGTGCCATTGAATATGTTTTTCACTTGTATTAATTACAAATGTCTTCACGAGGTTATTTTTGTTTTATTTTCTTTTAAATAATTTTATAACTATAAAACAATTTTCCATAGGGTAACTAAAGAAAATACAGTTAACAGAAAAAAAAACGGTTTATGAGTGAGTTAGTATGGCGTATTAATTTAGTTATGTGCATTTGAAAGCCTTTTGAATTTGTGCACGTAGTAATGTTTACTGTTATAGTAGAGCCGTGGTAGCTCAGGGGCTAGGCGCTCGCTTTAAATTTCATAGCACGCGAGTAACCTGGGTTCCTGATGCCGGCACCGCTAAAATTGTTAATTGCAATTTTAAGTGCTGATTTACCACGTGCTCGGCGTTGAAGGAAAACATCGTAAGGAAACCTGCATGTCTGAGAAATAAAAAAAAATATTTCGAAGACGTGCGGTCCGCCAACACGCATTGGAGCAGCGTGGCGGATTCTTCCTAGCTCCAAAAACTCTCTCAGAAATGAGAGGAGGCCTGTACTCGGCAGTAGGACATTTAAAGGCTGAAACTTTACTTTTTTTCTTTCAAACTTTTCATTTATAGCGTTCAAGTCACGAAGCTGTCTTTATGATTTCGAACGATGCGAAAGCAACAAAAAACCTATGCTGATAATATTCAAATGTTACGTATGCAATAGAAATACTGTATGACTATTTACTGCCCACTGCCAGCACCGCCGCAGTTCCAGTATGCCGCCGTCAAGCAGTAATGCGCAACCAATGTGTATCGATTTGAAGGACACTGAAGATAGTGCAATTACAGGGCATATAAGACTAGACGAAGAAGAACCAATGTATCATGTTGACGAGCGCAGAGCGGTTCTACCAGAACATTCCTGTACAAAGTGTGTGTAACACAGCAAATCTTATAGGCAAGCGTGGTACTTTCCATCAGGTGAACAACTTGTTCTTTAGTTCGATAAAAACATACAAGGACTGCATAAGTGTATTCCTCCTTCAGAATTCCACTATCGAACGACTACCTTTATTCGGCTGACGTGCTCTGGCCTGGTTTCATCATCGACATCAATTTTTGAATTTTTATTTTATAGAATAATAAAAAAGCAAACGGCTCATCTGATGGTAAGTGATCACCGCCGCATGAACATCCGCAATACCAGAGGAATTCCGGGGCGTTGTCGTTCTTTGAGAAAGGAGTAAAATCTTTTCTCGCTGGTCCCTAAGTCGTATCGTTGTGGAAAAACTACTGTCATCATCAGATTCCACAAAATGGTTGTGGCAGAATTTTTTTCTGTCAAAGCGCGCAGTGGTGGTACGCCAGTCATCCAGGTGGCGGTGATGAAAGTTTGTTCTGAGTGGCAATGTGTGTTACTGTGTTTCGGTTTGAAGGGCACTGTGAGCTAGCGTAATCACTGGGCATATGAGACTTAAGAACTTATGTGTCAGGGTGATGGGCACAGTGTGGTGTCACACAGAAATTTTCTGGGTGACACAGCATTTGTTATGGGCAGACGTTGCACTTACCATCAGATGAACGTTTTGCTCGTTTCATCACTTTATCCAATAAAAAAATATATAAGAACTTTCACTTCTGTCACGTGTAGGTACCTACTGAGTGGCAGACGCTCTTTTTTTGTCAATAAAAAAAAAAAAAAACAAAGTTGCCGCATACGCACCACTTACCTACGTTAACCACCTTTAATGCCGCCCCGGCTCGGACAGAATGCACTAAAAATGGGACACCAACAATGTGTCTACGTATATAGCGTCTTACACAGGGGCTACGGATACATCCACGTGGCATAGTGCTCAGAGTATCGACCATTACTACGGGTTCTGGGTGCGAATCCCAGCCGGAGAATCCCAGCCATACATTTTTACAAAAACACAAATTTTAAGTTCTTTGTTGTATTGTGATTGATCCTCGGGTCTCTAATACTAGGCTACGATATTCCTTGCCTCAGAGGCGCCGACTCCGTAGGTAAACGGGGGTCAGAATGCTTGAGTGTTGAGCACCCTTGACCTTAGACTGAAAAAACTGATCAAATCGGCTATGAGCTATGCCTCTACTGCCTGCCCGGTCGCACGGTAAGGGCGGATTTCACCGTTGAAACTAAACGCGATCAGTTCAAGCTGAACGAAGTTTAAGCGTTTAACTGAGTTCAATGCTACTGTTTGCATTTCACCAACATCAACTGAACGCGATAAACGCGGTTCAAATTCTGAACGCCCAATTTTCGATGTTCAGCTCTTTAAACGCGTATAGAGAGCTGTCATTGTCAATTGCACAACTATGTAAACACAATAAATATTTTTAATACATTTTGTTTATTGTTTGCATACCTATGTGTCTTATGCATAAAAACAGGCTGTTTGATGTCGCAAAATAAGAAATACATCGAATTTTTGTTTTAGATTGAGAAGATATTTCACGTAAACTTCGTTTTTCTGAAGGCGATCAAAATGGAGCCGGTGAAATCGGTTAGACGAAAACCGAGTTCAAATGATACATTTGAACTAAGTTCAGTAAAACGTGGTTTTATTAAACTTGGTTTCCAAATCAATCGGTGCAATCGCGTCTAAGACGTCTAGCTAGGTCGCGTTTGTTTGATACTCTTGCGATCGTATGTAGTTGCGTTTCCCGTCCGATCCCACCGCATATCGGCCTATAAGCCTCCTCAAGGCCTTAGGCAAGATATACGAACGCCTACTTCTCGCCCGCTTAAGAGACTTCATGCAGTCTCGAGGGATCCCCATCCACGAGCAGTTTGGATTCCGTGCCAAACACTCATGTACCCAGCAGGTGCACCGCATAACGGAGCACATTCAATCCCGCTTCATACGCGGGCTTCATACCGGAGCGCTCTTCTTCGACGTGGCGAAAGCGTTCGACAAGGTCTGGCACAACGGGCTCATATACAAGTTATATGGACTCGGTGTGCCAGATCGCCTCGTACTCATCATACGAGATTTCTTACGCAGTCGAACCTTCCGCTACCGCGTCGAGGGGGTGCGATCCGAATCACATCCCATCCTAGCCGGCGTACCACAAGGCTCAGTCCTAGGTCCCGTGCTCTACACCCTTTTCACGAACGACATACCGCACACCAGCGGCGTCGAACTCGCCCTCTTCGCAGATGATACCTGCCTATATGTGTCTGGACGTAATCCAGACACTATCTCTAAACGCCTCCAATCCGCAACCCGAACCCTCGGGAACTGGTTTCGGAAATGGAGGATCGAGGTCAACCCAATCAAAAGTGCAGCCATGTACTTCTCGCGGCGCATAACGCAGCATCTCCCCACAATAGAGTTATTCGATCGTCCAATCCCCTGGGAAAAGACAGTCAAATACTTAGGCGTCCTATTAGACTCGAGACTCAGCTTCGGTCCACATATTAACCGAGTAAGGAACCGAGCGGCGTTCGTACTCGGTCGATTACATCCGTTACTAAATAAAAATAGCAAAATGTCCCTACGTAATAAAATTACACTTTACAAAGCCTGTATTCGGCCAATTATGACATACGCAAGCCCCGTATTTGCGCATGCCTCCCCGCGTCAAATTCACCGACTTCAGGTAATACAAAATCGATTCATGCGTAAAGCCACGGGAGCACCGTGGTTCGTGCGTAATGCTAACCTTCATATCGATTTAGGGCTTCCTACCATAGCCCAATATCTAAAGTTGGCCTCTCGCCGATACTTCGACTCTGCCGCCACGCACCCCAACCCACTGGTTGTCAGTGCCGCCACTTACAACCCCCTCGCGATACACCAAAACTCGACCCGCGGAAAAAGGAGACCGAGGCACGTCCTCGAGGACCCTGACGACGCGACCACTATTGCCCAAGCGCTCTACTCAACACTACACAAACACCCATTATCACCATCATACCGCCCCCGCCGTCGGCGTGGGCGTATCAGACAAAGTTATTCGCGATACCGCCGCATCTCAGGCCGGTTTTCCCCTAGCAGTAGTGTCATAAACAGAAGCGTCGCTGGAGTTTCTTGCGCCATTTCTTCTCCAGCGGAAACGCATTCCGAATTGGTGGTAAACTTATCTAATAATAATCATGGTATTAATAATTATAGTAGTAGTAATATTGCCCTCCCGATTGCAGTAACTGACCGAGCCGAGACCGGCCCCCTTGGGCACCCTCGAGTCTGTTACTCTCGCGAACAGGATGACGGTCCAAGCCGAGGTCCCCTCTCGGGGGCCCTTGCGCCAGTCATCCATAAATAAAGGTTTCGGCTAAGCGCCCTCAGCGCTATGCCACCTTTCAATCCGGCGAAGCTGTAAAAGCCTTCGGGCTAACAGTGACCATCAGTCAAAAAAAAAAAAAAAAAAAAAAAAAAAAAAGTAGTTGCGTTTTGTTGTTGTTGCGAGTGTAGGTAGTAAGACTACACAAAATTGGAGTGAAAATGGCTACAAAATTACATTACTCCGATTTTTTGGTGAAAAATGATTTTACAGTGTAAAATAATTTTAGTACAAACCCTCAAGTAATGCACTTTTGACACTGAATGGAGTACCTACTTTTTTACACCGTCTAGTCTCGTCTATACAATTAAATAAAATTTAAGTGTCTGTTTGTAATAAAAAATAACTGCGTTTCACTCAATGCTTATGAAAGTATATACGGTACTTATAATAATTATTTTTTTATTTTTTTGTTTGTCTGTCTATTTGTTCCGGACAATCTCCGAAACGGCTGGACCGATTTTGACGGGTCTTGACCGACAGATAGCTGATATTATAGCGGGTAACTTAGTCTACTTACTTTAATTTATGAAAAATAAATAGGTTTCGCGCAAAAAAATTAAAACCCCAAAATTTAATTCATTTAAAGAAGGAATATATGTATATCATCGATTGGGGTCGGCATTTTTTCGCGAGTGAAACCGCGGGACATAACTAGTTATGAAATATTTGATTGATTGCGCCGTACCGCACGGCATCTCGCTGACCAGAGAATGGACAGTGTGGCACTTCTCGGTAATGTTCGGTTCTCCGCGTGCCGCTTTTAAAAAAAATAATGTTGAGATTATGTAGAATATTTATTCGTCAGTGTGCATTTCCCTTCTCGCATTGCTACAGTTATTTTATACGAGTCCTGAAATGAGAATGAGCTCCTTCGGGGTTTTCTAAAACCCGGCGCTCCTGCCTAGCCTACCTTTGATCTTATCTGTAGCTTTATATATCCTCTGCGCAGTTGATAGCTTCTGACACTATTCGGTAGATTTCCCGAAATGCTCCTGGAGAACATCGTTATCACAATTAATTAGTGATAATAATTACCCTTCTTCGTATTATTTACCTATACTTAGTTGTTTTTTTTTAATGTAGTTGTAAAGGACATAAGGACCGTAACGATGATATCCGCAAAACAGTGTACAAATATAACACTGTTAAGGCAAAGCAATGATACTTAAACCTTCCTCTATATAACTTAAACTTATATCAAGACTTAAACATTTAAATAAAGTGAAATAAATCAAAACTTTATTTCTGTTTCATTATAATGGCTGCTGACAGGACACCTATATTTGGTAGCAATTTTATTAAACTACTGAAAAGCATGTGCCTCCAAAGGTTTCAGAATGCTGTTGAAAGATGTCGCTGTAATAAAAACCTACAATTTTTTTTTACTACTACTTTAAATTTTGTAAAATTTTCACATAAAAAGTAACCCCTATTATTAATTATCTTTTTTAAAACCATTAATACATTATGTATAATGTAATAATTTCGATACTTACATTTAAATATTTAAAACAGTATCAGAGGCTTAAAGTAGTGTAATACTATAAATCACCGAAAGATGGCTGTCTTGACAAAACCAATTTTTTTTTATATAGTTTAATTTTAACTAATATCTTTCGCCGTGTAATTAGTGCTTATTTTTTAAGTACTAAGCGTGACAGACACAAGAATTGTGTAAAGATCAGGACTTATGGTATTTTGATACTTTTCGAGGCTAAGGTGCTTACTTCGAAAATATCGTGTTAGTGACTATAATCTAGTTTAACAGATGTGAGTCAGATGGTCAAGTCAAACTGTAATGAAACTTTTAATGTTTGGACAAAGTAACGTCTGGCTTACGTTATCAACAATGCTCACTACACTCTTTTTTATGACTGATGGTCACTGTTAGTTTGGCTTTCACGCCTTCGCCGGATTGAAAGGTGGCAGGGCGCTGGGGGCGCTTAGCCGAAACCTTTATTTATGGCTGACTGGCGCAAGGGCCCCCGAGAAGGGACCTCGTCTTGGACCGTCATCCTGTTCGCAAGAGAACTCGTTCGAGGGTGCCCAAGGGCGCCGGCCTCGGCTCGGTCAGTTACTTCAATCGGGATGGCAATATTACTACTACTACTATTAAGAATATCAGGATTATTATTCAACAAGTTTACCACCAATTCGGAATGCGTTTCCGCTGGAGAAGAAATGGCGGAAGAAACTCCAGCGACTTACTACAATCAGTTACGACGGACTTTTAAACAACGCAATAACGCTAGTCAATATAACAAATCATATTATCAAGTTACTTATTACTGGTGGTAGGAGTCCCATGCAGGAATCCGTCTATGTAGGTACCACCCCAGGGCCAGTTATTCTGCCGTGAAGCAGTAGTGTGCAAGGATAACTATATTTCGGCTTGAAGGGCACTGTGAGCTAGCGTAATCACTGGGCATTTGACAGTTAAGAACTGATGTCTCAGAGTGTCGGGCGCAATGTGGTGTCACACAGAAATATTCTGGGTGACACAGCAATTTTTGTGGGCGGACGTTGCACTTACCACCAGGTTAACGTTTTGCTCGTTTTGTCACTTTATACAATAAAAAAAAAAGATTATTCTATGTAGTGTTCCCAATGGCTTGTAACACTAGTCTTGTAGAAGTCGTAAAATTGCCGTCAAGCAGTAGTGTGATAGCATTACTGTGTATCATTTTGTAGGGCACTGTAGCTAGTTAAATTGACTCGCGACCCGTGCACTCACCGACTCGGTTATGCGCGTGGTGTGTTCGCGGAAAATCATATTTACCCGTGCACCCACCAACTACATCAAGGTTGGCAATCAATTTTAAAAATATCTTTACATAGAAAGCAAAAATATGATTACTATCAAGCGTTTATTAAAAACTTATCTGTATCTCGTATAATATACAGGTATACTTCTTTGCAAAAGCGGGCACCTTTTACTATAAAGCTTCTCTATAGATTTTATCAATCGATCTTTATGTTTTTTTTGTCAGTTCATTTATAATTTGGGGTAAATATTTTTGATGTTAGTATTTCATGAAATATGAAAGGCAGGTAACGTCCTATTTTATTTATTATAGTTAAATGATTCAAGCGGTCTATGAGACAACCATGATGATTGATGCAGTGGGTTCAGGGATAGACGTGACTTACCAATGCACTCTTCTTAAATTGATATTTATATATAGAAAAGGATTTGATATGAAATATGTGTTAATGAGTATAATCTAGTCTTGTAGAAGTTGTTAAATGCGGAATAAACTGGAGTCACAGATACCGACATAATCTCTTGGCAGACATAAATATTAATGCCGTTGACATGGTGAGCAACGTCGAAAATGCAAGAAGTGAGAGTGCGTTTTGCAACCCTAACAAATGAAAATAGCACGCCGTGAAAAAAATAAAACTAAATGCAATTTATAAAACCTTTATTCAGCACACAAATACAAAAATAGTCTTATTTTTTAATTACGTTACTTCATCTTGGAATTACCTATATATTTGGAAAGATCAAAGTGAATGTTAAAGTAGACGGTCGGAAGACCTTCCATGTCAATTCTATGTTACCTTATTTCCGTTTGTATGTGGTAAAGCTATGCAGTTAGTTATTCGCTATAGCCCATAGGCTGGCCCACCCCGGTCGATGGACACATCAACATAACGATTTTCGTCGATCTATGGAACTGACAACCCAATCCACTAACAAAACTAACTGTTTCTAACCGTTGTAAAATAAATCACGGGAAAAAAGGCCGAACACCATATACTACAAAGCTAATTGCATAAAAAATAAAACCGATATATGGTTCAATACATTTTAAATGTGGTACCTAAAAAAAAAAAAATTTTAAGACAAACAAATTACAAATAAGAAAATAACTTACCTAATTACCCTTCAAATGACTTTATTGGTCTAGGAATTGTTTTATCTACTCCTCTTTAAAATTTGTATTATTATTGAATAAAGTAAAAGAATCAGATACAATTAGAAAATAGGCTGTAACCATTCTGGTACAATAGAATCATTCCATTTCAAACTTTAAAAAATCGGATTCTACCGCATTTAAAAGCTTCCGACTCCTTATCACTAATAAGGGGATCAATAGGTTCCGTACTAGTTTGAATTTAAAAAAAACATTCGAACTTTTTTATTATTATTAAAGTGAAACTTCTTTGGGCGCCATGGTAATATTTCAAGATTGAATTTGAGTGCAACGTTTTCCTCTAACGTTTCTGTTATTCTTAATTAATATTTATTGATTAATAAAAAAAATGTTTATATGTTTTACAGGGAGTAATGTTTTTATTAATCCATGTTTATTTAGTTTTATTTCAATCAAATTTCTAATATAAACACACTTCTGTCACGTGTACTGAGTTACACGCGCTCTTTTTTATATATTCTATTTATTTTGTATCACTTTATCACAGTAAGTAAATTGACTTTGTAAGATTATTTATGGATGGATCTACGACTTACAGGTTTTACCTATCATTTCATTTAGTTTTATTAAAAATAAGTCGTAACACAAATTTTACTAAAGTATATTTATGTAAATAGTGCCTATACACATTTTTACTATTAAAATTAGACTAAATATTTCGTTTCTTTCATTGCTTTCCACCGGTAGCTGTGCTTGCCGATCCAGATATTGAACTCTGGGTGCATGTGATGGAAACTAATTTGTGTTTCCAAATTTATTTCCACCAATACAACGATAGTATACTTCGAATGCGTACGGTGTGTGCGCCAATCACGGACTTTTAGACGAGTAACGGACCAATCACACTGTGGATTGTCTTTCACGCCCTCGCACATAACCTAACCTAAAAATCTACAACCGCGTAAGTGATGATCAGTGTTGAAGACTGCGTTATCTGTACTAGTAATTAATGAATAAATTATGGAGTCTATGTTGCCAGGCAACTATTCCTTAACTTTTTAAGGCATGTGTAATATTAAGAGTTCTATTATTAGTTTATACACTACTTGGTAGTTAGTAAGTTCTAGTCTAAGGCACGGTTTATTATATGCAGGAGTACGCCTTGGTGGGTATCACCGCTCTGTCTATTACTCTGCCCTCAAGCAGTAGTGCGTTAGCATTACTGTGTATCATTGTAGCTAGTTAAATTGGCATATCGCCTCAGGTTGACGAGCAGTATATTGCTTAACAGTTTTTTAGTCTGCAAATCAAAGTTGTAGGTGACACTGCAGACATCGTCGTCATCAAGAGAACAACTCGCTTACTTATTGGCAGAAGATAATATATCACTTTTATAAAGATTTCCATAGATTACATTTTTTTTCTTAAAATTATATATTTTTGTGGTTAAAGACTTACAATATATAGTTTATACTAATAATACTTTTTATTACAAGACATATTTTCCGTCATACAAGAAATCCTTGAGTGCCACACTGGGTTTTATCTTGTATCGTAGTGCGTTTTACAGAAATTAATTGCACATGTCAAAACACACATATCCATAAATAAACTGTAGAGTAGTAGACTCTATTGTTTATTGATAAGATAAAAAAAATCATTACTAATAAATAGAGAATATAAACAGTTTTGTATTTGGCTAATAAGCAATGATTGTCGCGGGATTGCTTATTTTTCCAAATTTCAAATCACACACACACACACAAAGCAACTCGCAACTGGGATCGAATGACTCGGGGCCATCCCGAAGAGCCTAATTGGTCCTGGTTCAGATACCAACTAAGACCAAGCTTGAATAGTACCCTTCCTTTGCATACGAGCGATCTCCACCCGCAGTTTCTTTTCGTGGTCGATAGCGGCGCGCATTTCTGCTTCCTTCTCCGCAGCTGTTTCTAGATGTTCCTTTTGCAGTCTTAAACTATTCAGCTGTGACTGCAGTGCTGTTATCGTGGAGTATTCAGTGTTCTTTAACTGGAAATGAATTTTATCAGTGAGTAATAAGCAAGCATATATATAAGCCGTGGTAAAAATAAAATAAAGATGTAGGCAGAGAGAGACCCGTACGCCACTTCGCCTAGGCAGGTAACGAGGCTTGACGGGTGGCGAACCATGTCGACGCCAATTGGGTACGAGTCATAATATTCTTACTGTCCATTTCGTCTCCACAAGCAGTGCAGTGACAGCATTGCATATTGGTATTATTCTGCACGAATAAAGGCTGCCCGTACAATACCTTAGTCTTACTCTTACGGCACCTCGGTTGGGAAGAAGTAGGTGCTATTCTACTCTGTCGGACACCTTTCGGCTGCTAGTAATTCTAGGCTTTGTATTATTAGATAAGACGGTGACATAATTTTAGTTACTTATAACTAAAATTATGTCACTTTGTATATGCTTGTTTTGTAATATTAATGTTTGCTCATCTTAGTCATTTTATAATGGGAACTGTTTTTGGCTAATATTAGTATGAGTAATTGTTACTCCATTTCTAACTATGGTTTTATTTCCCTTAATAAATAAAACATACTTAATAGCCTACGTAGTAGCACGCGTATCGTTCGTAAATACTTTTCCTCTAAGGCACCTAGTATGAGATCATAGCTACAAAAATGGATGCCAATGTCTATTTTTTTCTGGAAGAAAGTGACGGCACGAGCAATTTGTTCACCCGATGAACATCCGATGTGCAACGTCTATTTATAACAATTGCTGTGTCACCTAGAACAATTCTGTGACACCACACTGCACTCGCCACCCTAACACACCAGTTCGATGTCCCATATGCCCAGTAATTACATTACACTCGTTATCAGTGTCTTTTAAACCGAAAGACCAAAACTATAACTGGCACTCTGTTCTTTATGTCCACCACTGGGCCGGCTGTCAGAGTACCTAATTTCTATACCGCGCTGTAGTCATTACTCATTAATTTAACATACTTACATAAATACATTCACGCCTCTTTCCCATTGGGGTAGGCAGAGACCACATCTTTCCACTTGCTACGATCCTGACACACATCTTTAGCTTCTTCTACTTTCATTAGCGTTTTCACACACGCTCGTCGGTTGCGGGTACTTTTAACGTGACATTTCCTCAAAAGTTCATCGATCTGATTGTGATACGTATGCCTAGGTCGACCCTTACCGGCTTTCCCATTCACACTTGCCTCATATATTTGTTTAGTCAATCTCCTTTCATTCATCCGCTCTACGTGTCCAAACCATCTATGCATCGCTTTCTCTATCTTTGTCACCACATCTTCAACCACACCGCAACGTTCCCTTATCACGCTGTTTCTCACTTTGTCAATCAGAGTTACTCCAGCTATACTTCATTAATTTAAACGTTGCGAAAAATACGGGCTTCAAATGGAATTTTAAATCAAATATCACAATAGACAAGTTCACTGACCTCACAGGCGACCTTTACAAGTATATAAAAATCTTACTGACCTGTGTCTCACGCTCTCTAGTACGAACTTCATGATGGAAGTCCTCCATTTGCTGGAGAATCTTTTCCCTCTCCAACACATTAGCCCTCTGCTGCTGCCTCCCCGCTTCTATCTTCTCCTCCACTTGTCTGCTTAGAGTTGATATTACTTCATTCATTAATACAGATCGAGCTTCGCGCTCTTTCGCCCAGAGCTGGAATAATGAAATAATAGATAAGTTCCATAAACTTAAAATACCGCAAAGAGCACTAAATTTTGTTGCAAAATTTATAAGTTAGCTGAAATTTGTCGGCCGGTACTTCACACAATACATTTGGAAGCTATAAACTGCGCAGGAGATATATGTTATAATTTATTTAACTTCGTATATAATTAATGTATGTAGGCGGACTTAATGCCCAAGGCATTCTCTACCAGTTAACTAGTCACAACCTATGGGCGATGCCTAAACAAAATGAAGTAGGTAAATGAAGTTAGTATATACAGTATACTAAATTTAGATCACGACTGTATCCCATAAAGGGTAGATTTAGAAAAATTATTACATAAACTATAAATAAAATATAGATATAGTACCATGTTTAATATATAAATATAAAACGAATAATATTCAAAACATACGTAGATAAATAAATACAAAATATGTTAGAAAGAGCTCACGAACTTTAATTCTTTGATGTTCGAGTGGGAGGGTTCCAGAGAAGAACAGATTGTGCAGGGAAGGAAAAAGGGTCGAGGGAAGAGCTATGAGTGGGACACTGAAGAAGTAGGTTATTGGATGAACAAAGCTTTCTGTCACGATTGGAGCAAAGATAATGAAAGTGAGGCAAAGATAATGAAAGTGAGTCAAGTAGAAAGGGGGAGTAGGATTATTCAGAACAGAGTACAGGGTAGAGAGTGCACTCAAACTGCGGAGCTGACAAATGGGTAGCCACTTTTATTGGGCCCGATAAGTAAACACATGGTGATACTTTCGAACAATTATAGTTTCACTCGTGTGGTGGCGGCTTAAGAGAATCTACTACGGAATCTCATCCCGTGGGTGTCGTAAAAGTCGACAGAGGGAACATAAAAACCAAGAGACGGGCAGCAGCATCTTCCTGGAACATCTGAATAAATAAGCTGCGGTTGCCAACTCGCCTGCCAAGCGTGGCAGCTTTGGCGAAATCCCCCGTTCCAGGAAGCTGCTGCTGCCCATCTTCTGGTTTAAATTTAACCTTTGTCGACTTTTACGACGCCCACGGAATGAGATGGGGTGGTAGATTGTGGTTAGAGTACTTGATTACTATGCCGCGGGTACTGGGTGCGAATCCCAGCCGGAGCCATTATTTGTGTGAAAACACTATTGGTTTTCGGATCTGGTTGTATTGTGTTAGTTTCCATGTTTCTGATACTGCATCCTAGCCTACCTCCGACTTATTTTTTATAAGATAAAGTGACAAAACGAGCAAAGAAGTGCTATGTCACACAGAACATTTTTGTGTGGCATCGCACTGTGCTCGTCATCCTGAGACATCAGTTCCTTAAGTATCATATGTCCAGTAATTACACTAGCTCTCAGTGCCCTTCAAACCGAAACACAGAATTGTTTGCTCACTACTGTTTCATGGGAGAATAACTGGCCGTGCGGCGCGCGGCAAAATTTATTTATGTTACCCTACTACGGCGTCATACTAACAGATTTACTACGCAACAGATTTCCTTGAGCTTGAGCTTCATGTTGTCCTAGTACTTGCGAGTTCTTTCGATGGCAGCTCAATAGAAATACGACTATTAAATTTATGACTTCATTGCCTCGATAGCTGTATAACAGGGTAGTCCTATGAGTTTTAAGCAAATTCTTTAAGACATATCACGCTACGAGGCTCATTATATTTTTTGAGGCATATACATATCGTCCCTAAGCCCAGCCTGCCGGGATGTATAGGACATTACGAATTACCCTGTATAAAATGTTTACCTTGTCCTGTTTCTCGTTAATCTGTCGCGCTTCACCGTCATACATTGCCTCAATGTTCTTCTGTCTCTGTCGCTCCCTCTCTCTGCACTCCTCTAACTCAATGAGTGCCGCGTCGAGAATACGCCTGTAACTTGCGCATTTGTTTTGCTCTGACTCAAAATCCTGAAATAATCAAATTTATTATCAATTAGTCTGTAGTTCTCGCCAATACTTATTGATTATTTTAAAAAACGATGTTCCACTAACCACTTGAGTGCGATAGGGCAAGAAATATATACCTGTCGCCAGCCGGATGAGAAAGCATGTACCTTCTAGATGTTTCGCTTGCGCGAAATGCAAAATGTTTATTGTTTTCTATTTTTTAATTTACTTACGGCATAAGAGCTACTTTTCCCTGGATATTTTTTAGTTTTACGCAAAATGTGTGTTCTAGGAAAGTTTGTTGATGTATTTGTATTGTTTTATTAAGGTTACTCGTACTTTGCCTTTGGCCAAAAAGGTTTGTAATCTCTGACATGTCAAAAAATGATAGCTGTCAGAATTGTAAGGAATTAAAAATCAGAGTTTAGGTGCACTGTTTTACGCATTTCTAACGGCTTGGATCCGAACTTGAGACCTATTAATTCATCGCAGTACAAAATAATACATTTACCTTATTTTTATTATATTTACCATTATCACAGCTTTAAGCATCCTCTCTAGCGTATTTAAATCCAACTCTATCTCTTTCATAACTGCTGCTACTTTTCTCTTTAAATTATACTTGTGTAACCCCATGTTCACAATGTTTGTGTCCCGCTCTGACATCAGCCGCGCGTGTTCTCTTTGTCTTTCACTCGATATGAACCGTAGTTCGTCTAATATTAACTTCTCTCTCTCCTCCTGCTTCCTAAGTTTCTTGACAACAGTCTCTTTCTCGCTTAGCTCCGATATCTGTCCTTCTAGGCTATCGCGAAGCTCCTGAAAAAAAATTATCCATCATCATCATCATCATCAAATCAGCGTATCACTAGTCCACTGCTGAACATAACCCTCCCCAAAAGGAGAGCTACATACTTTTGTGGCAATTTATTGATAGATTTTGCTATAGTTGCCACGCTTGACAGGCAGTTTGGCAATCGCAGTTTATTTTTTCAGATGTTTTAGGAAGTTGCTGCTGCCTATCTCATGTTTTTCATTTGTCAAAGTCGACAAAGGGACTTTTACGACATCGACATCTCGACATCTCGACATCATTATCGACATCTCGGGATGAGATGGAGTGGTAGATTTTCTTAAGCCGCCACCACACGGCGGAATGTTTATTAATAAAATATAAAAAATCAAGGTTTTATTAATACCCCTTAAGTAATAGCCTAGAATTGTCACACACCTGGGAAAACAATAGAAAATTATAAAACTACTAGCGGACCCGACAAACATTGTCCTGCCCGAACGTTCGCTGGCCTGCTGTTAACAGATTCAGCAAACGATTTTTCAATATTCGAATTATCGATAAACTATATATCGATTGACTTTTGTCATTTTCCTAGAACTCTAACGCAGCGCTACCTACCGGGTCCATTTCTGAATCTAAACCATACGGGGAACCACACAAACACACAAAAAAAATTCACCAACATTGGTCCACTCGTTTAGGAGGAGGTCAGTGACATACACACGCACAGAAGAATTATATATATATAAAGATTTTATACGCGATTATTTTAGAAATTATAGAAAAGGAGAAAAATGGATAGGCAAAGGCAGCAAATAAAGCGAACCTGACAAGATAAAAAAGAAAGTAAATGCTTTGTCATATGGAGTTGAAAAACTGGTCAAGCGAAGAAATTTCTGATTTACTTTCCAGACAAAAACGCCGAACTCTAAAATCAATATTATACATAAATACGCGGTACATAACATAAAAACTCCTCGTGACGCAATGGGTCAAGATTCTTTTGACTCG
Source organism: Luehdorfia chinensis (assembly GCA_019845155.1). Classification (NCBI taxonomy): domain Eukaryota; kingdom Metazoa; phylum Arthropoda; class Insecta; order Lepidoptera; family Papilionidae; genus Luehdorfia; species Luehdorfia chinensis. The sequence goes on along the minus strand of JAHVAK010000025.1, from coordinate 5,651,525 downwards.
TACTAACACGACTTGTTTCGTCACCCGTCACAAGTCGTTTCCCACGGGAGCGAAATGTGGTCTTTGCCTACATATATGGGAAAAGGCGTGACTGTATATGTAAATATGTAACATAGTAAACAAAAAGATTACCCATTTAAATGAAAAGGTACCTTCAGCTTTTAATTATTATTTATGAAGGTACCCCAGGTTAACTATAACATCAGGACATCTGTCAACTCAGTCCTCCCGTGACCATGGGTGCTGTAAAGCACTCGAAACGTCGGGTTATAAATAGTAATAAATTAAACGCGATAAAATCCGTAAACTTAGTTTCATTTAAATGTGTAGTGTTCGCGTAAATATAAGAAATCAAAAAGATTACCTTCATTTGTTGCTCTTTCTCTCTCAATCTCTCTTCTTCTATCTGTATCTGCCTACGTAAGGCTTCGTCTCTTTCCTGTAAGCACTTTCGTGTTTCCTCTTCTTCTTTTTTCTTCTGCAACTCTTTCTCAACTATTTGTTCCATCCTGAAAAATAAAAAATGTGTAACAAAGCACCTGGCTTTCACAATCTTATGGATAGACAAACGCATGATACAGCTTTAACTATTCTTTAATTTAATACAGATTAAAAAGAGTTTACAAATTACGCGGCCTTGTTATTATTATTATACATGTTTGTTTAATATAGTAAGTGTAACAGACGGACATAAAGCCCACCTGAAAGTGATTGCTGTTGCCCTATATCTGCCAATCAAGAAAGCGTACAAAATTATGATTTGTTTAGTTTACCCCCGAGGACAGTCAATTACATGAGGACCATCGCACTGTAGTGGTATATACTAAGCCCATGCGAGCCCGGAATCTTTATCGAATTCTCCAAAAAAAATCGGATACTAGTTCTGAGACCTTTTCAGATGACTGAAATATTTTAACACCACTGCGAGCCTACAACAATGTATTTCAAGCAGAGTAAGTAAGGGCCTTATCAACTAATAACCACATTTTCTAGGAATCTATTTTCTGGAAGGAAACATATTTATAGAAAACAAGTTGTTGAAAACGTTATTAGTAGCTGCGCATTAACAGATGGCTTGTAGCTCATGGCTGTATCTAGATAATCCGACCGAGTTGATATCCGTATACTGTATGTACTAAAATCAGTAAGTATATAAACATACACGCACACGCACTCACGCGCACACACACTCACAAAAATAGTATATTTTATTACCATAGGAAATAAACATCGTATAAACACTTTATTAAAAAATAAAAACGCATCGTTGTCTTCTTTAAAACATGTAAAACTTTATTACTGAATTTCAAACTAAAATGTTATTTTATACAGATGTTATTACGAGTATATTATAATGGTGGTTACGTCGCTCCTATACCTGAAATTTGTATAGACACTAGGAAACCCTGTTAAGATTGTACTATAAGATACAAATGTTATTGAAAATACTGTTGGATTTCTAATAAAACAAATAAATTATTGAAACATCAGCATTTTTATGCGCAAACGTTGCACTTACCATCAGGTGAACGTTTTGCTCGTATCGATACTTTATCAAATAAAAAAAATAAGCTGCAATACGCTGTTTTAAAATATGAAAACCTATGTGTTTTCGTTATTTTTTTTAAATGCCGGCGAGGACAGGCCTCTTCTCGTTTTGAGAGGTTTTTGGAGCTGAGAATACGCATTTCCAATGCGGGTTGGCGACATGTCCGCGAAATTTTTTTGACAGGTTTTCTCACGATGTTATCCTTCACCGTGTTACATCAGCACTTATAAATGCAATACAATTTTAGAGGTGCCGGCACCGGAGATCGAACTAAACTCACTCGCGTCCTATAAAATTCAAGGCCCCTCTTTCTAGTACGCGAGTGACTTGGGCCTTGACTTACGACGCCGTTTTTACTAACGGTACGATAATATTGCCCGTTAAGGACCAAATTAAAGTAACTATAAATTCATCGAAATCAGCTTTTTTATGCTTGTATAAAATGAAATATTATTGTTTACAGCCCTTCCTTTCCAAAATTTTAGAAGCCTGTGTTCACAAGCAAATATCCATGTTTATTTCGAAACATAACCTACTGAGTACATATCAGTCAGGGTTTCGTCCCGGTCACAGCACTGCTACTGCTTTAATTAACTGATGACATTAGACAGGGTATGGAAGATAGAAAAATTACAGTGGTAGTGCTAGTTGATTTTTCAAACGCTTTTAACACAGTTGATCACGATATTCTCCTTTCCATCCTGTCTCATCTTAATTTCACACCTGCTGTCTTAGAATGGTTTTCATCTTATCTTCGCGGGCGTCAGCAATCTGTTCACGTGGGACAAAAATCCTCAGCCTGGGCTGATGTTAAAACTGGCGTGCCACAAGGGCATACATACTATCTCCTATTATCTTCTCTGTTTTTATAAACTTGATCACCTCCATAATTGATTGCCCGTACCATCTGTATGCTGATGACCTACAGCTGTATGTACAATGTGATATTGTTGATCTTCATAACGGCATTAATAACTTAAATAAGAATTTAAACGCCCTTAAAGATTGGTCATCTCGTTATGGAGTGACTGTCAATCCTTTAAAATGCCAAGCTATGCTAGTGGGTAGTCCGAAGATGTTGGCTAAGGTTAATTTTGCAGACTTACCTTCTATACAATATAATAATATTCTTATTCCATTTAGTAAGTCTGTAAAAGATCTTTGTCTTATCATTGACGACACCCTTTCTTGGAAAGTTCAAGTTACTGAAATCAGCCGGAAAGTCACTGCCTCCTTACGTTCTTTGTATCGTTTAAAACATTTTCTTCCCATTAAATCTAAGCTCATGCTTGCCCATACGCTAATACTACCCATTACTGATTATGCAGGTGTGTGTTATCCAGACCTATCCCAAGAGCTTAATTGGCTTACTGTTCGACAAAGGCGCAAATCCAGAAGTTTGCTTGTTCTTTTTTCCATCTTAAATGATCCATTTTCGCCGTCTTATCTCAAAGATAAATTTTAGTATCTCTTCTCATCACATGATAGGGTTCTTCGTTCTTCCTCCAATAATAAGATTTGTAATTCCTACACATTTCACCGGGTTCTATAGGAACTCCTTCACTGTTCAGGCTGCGCTTCTCTGGAACTCCTTGCCCGATGACATCAGGATAGCTTCTAATAAATACTCGTTCAAAAAATTGGTTCGTGATTATTTATTAAAGAATCATTACATGTTAAATTGTTAGTTGTCTGTCCTCGATTTAATTTTGCATTGGTTTGTGTGTGTGTTTATATGTATACGTATATATCTGTTTGTGTATATGTTTATATATATATATCTGTATTTATGTGTATGTTTCTATTTACATATATGTAAATGTTATAAGATATTTATATATATAATTATTATTATATTATTTTATCTTATATTTTTCGTCTTTTATTGTTACACCTTAATCAAAATCTCACCACTCCATGGGTTGACTGGGAGAGAATGACTAACGGCATTAAGTCCGCCCTTTGTATCCTTTCTTTGTAAGGGAACAATAAAGATTGATATATAAATAAATAAATAAAAGGCGACGATGACATTTTATAATACATAAGTATAATAAAATAATCCTTTTCTCACTGGTTAATTATTCGAATTTTACAAAAACCTGGACCTGGATCTTAACCGCCAATATATGACCGTATGTGGTGGTGGCGCTGCCAACCCATTAATTCCTTCTTAAAGTCGGCTGGTGATTTCGCCAAATCCTCTAAATTTTAGGTGCGCCTACCTCCAGCAGTGGACTATTACTAAGGCTGGTAAAGAAGAAGAGTAGGGTAAGAATCATACCAAGCGGACTTAAGTTTTCCATTCGCTACATAAGAATTTGCTGCACGTAATTCCGGCTGCCTTAATCTCCAAGCGTGATGGAGACGTAGCTCTGCTTCTTGTCTTCTAAGCTGCTCTTCCTTCTCTATTATACCCTGGTTGACATCACGCAGAGTTGAAGTTGGCACATTATTGAGATATGAACTAAAAATAAAAAAATGTATATCTACACATTGTACAGATTTAAAAAGTGCAAATCTAACTATTCGTTCACCAGGTGATAAGTGCCGCGCATTACAGTTGCAGTATCAAACAGAACTTTGCATTGGAACATTTTGTGTGGCACCATAGCGGCATTGCGCTCGTCACCATGAGACGTTACCCAAGCTGCAATGACCTTTTCACATCATTGCTTGTTTGCAGAATAACAAGCATTGCGGCGGTACCTATCTAGGCAGATAGGTTTAAAAATTTAAGACTTAACATATCATTGACAAAAAAATGCAAATGAATATTCTTGCATACCAACCTACTTCAGATGAATACACATCTGACAAAAAGTAAAAGCAAAAGGGCAACTTATGCTTACTTAATAACTTATTATATTAAACAATTTCTTTCTTTTAAGTCACCGGATTTTTTTTAATCCGACCTTTCGAGCCCTTTAAATCACCCATGGTCGCGGGAAGACACAGGTGACCGATATCCTGATGTCATTGTTAAACCAGGGTACCTTCATCTTTTAATTATTAATTTTCCGATCTCCGCAGAATGAGTGTCTTGCAGTAATGGGGGTGATTTTTGATTTATTTTATTAATATAGGATGCCGAGCAGGTGTCAGTACCCAACCATTTTCTCTGTTGAAATAAGGGTGTTTTTTTTTAAATTTTAATAGCCAAGCGAATGAATTATCCTTTGTAGGAATCAGTGTTCTTTTGTAAGGTTTTGTGGTCTATTAAATCTGATGTAATGGTTGGGATGATCCAGAACATGGTCACAGTTCTACTACTCATTTACTACTTTATAATATGCATAGAAATAAAACATACTAAAACCGTCACAGCACTCTGACCAATTATTTTCTAATTTTGTATTAGGATAAATGGCACATATCAAGGTGCCCGTTAAAACTGCACTCTCTGTTCGCTTCCGTAAAATGTTTTATCAGAAGGGCATGTCGATCGACCTCTGTACAAAACAAGGATACATCGAAGTCGGTGATGTTGTGATTCTAGCTGAGTCGAAAATCCGACTCTCTCCAAAATGTCACTGCAATCAACCCGACCCTGAACCACCCCACATAAGAACAATCTGCGTTATATTGTAGAATTATAATATAGGTTGTAAACGTTACATTCTAAACCTTTTCCAGAAGAGGTTCTGAAGAATTTCGAAAATATGGATCAAATTCGAGGAAGTATAGGAAAAGAACTGGTGCAATAAAAAAAGTTATAACATTGTATTAATTTTATTACGAAACAATCAAATAATGAAAATAACAAAATTGAAATTAAATTATGAAGTAGTTGATAAACCAGAATTTTATCCAGCGTCACTGCAATATAAAGAGTTCTGTATGCTCGAACTCGGTTAATATGCAATACGACAGAATTTCTAAACAAAGCGAGTCCATTTCTGATAGATAAATTGTCGCGTATTGTACACCGTCGGAATAAAAAACATTTATTTTTATTTCATGAGCATTATCAGACTACTAGATTCGCTTTTTTAGAAGAAGTTCTGGCATTCTTAGCCTCTTTACTTTAGATAGAGTTTAATAGTACTGTCTTATCAATATTCATTTTCATTCAATGTAAATGTAGGATCCCAACAGTTTAAACTGATAAAATAATATTAGATAGTTTTTGTATCCTTTTAATGCAACTTCTATTGCTTCGCGACTGCCACCAGACTATGTGTGTATATGTGTTCTCTTAGCCGATTTCGACCACGGCGACAACTTCCGTCTACTGTCGAGAGCCATCAACTGCGCAGGAGAATATTATAGTGCCACAAGTGTACGCGCAAACACAGAGGCACTCAGTCGTCCCAACCTACCCGCGCCCGATGTAACGCTGATGCGATATGATCGGAGGTAGGCTAGAATGCAGTGTCAGAAACACGGGGACAATCACAACACAACCAGACCCGAAAACCAACAATTTATGTTTTAGCACAAATGTTGGCTCCGGCTGGGATTCGAACCCAGGACCCGCGGCTTAGAAGTCAGGTACTCTGACCACAAGGCCACGCGGTCGTCGCGGCCACCAGACTAAGGTCTATGTGAAGAAAGACACATGAAGTGTCGAGTAAGTATGAAATCTAAGATCGAGTTTATATGCCCGTGCACAATCCAGCGATGCAACCTAACTGTGTAAGATTACCAATGGTTTTCATCTTAAAAGCCTTCCTTTCAACGTCCAACGTCCTCTACTTCACTATGAGCAACGACATGTCGCTTATATTGACGTTAACGCCAGTTATAATAACGGATGCACACTTCGATTATATGTATATGTCTTTAGCTTACAAACGTTCCACCCTGCCACCATGCCGTTTGTTGCATGACAATATCTCGAACACGTTTTATTCATCAACCAAAGGCAGGTTCAAAATCTACTCCATATTACTTTGTTACGTATCCTCCGTTAGGAAGCCCGCGAGGACTTAAACATGGTTATCTTCAAACTTTAAGGTACATGGGTACCTGTGTGAATCTGCTGCCCGGAGTGCTGCTGTCTGAAGAGGCCCGATCTCCACTACTACTCTTTCGATTTAGTTTGACTCGTGATGTTCAAAAAGTACCTAAAACGAAACAAATAATCGAATCCATTATATATACAGTCACGCACATTGGGGTAGGCAAAGGCCACATCTTTCCAATTGCTACAAACCTGACACATATCTTTAGCTTCTACGTTCATTACCGTTTTCATGCAAGACCGTTGGTTGTGGGTACTTTTGACGTGGCCTTTCCCTAAAATTGTCTCTGATGATAATTATTATAGTGCTACGTAGACATGAAAAGATTGGTGTTGCTGTTTGATCAAGGGTCAATTACATAATATGAAGGCTCAAAGTAATTAATTGATTTTAAGCGCGCGACACACAGACGTATAAACAATAAAATCCGTACTGCATCCGAAAGCTGGATGCGTTTATGACCACAAATATTACATTTTTCACTTCTGGGCGCGCTATTATTAATTTAACCAAAGTTAATATTTTGTGTTCAACAGAAAATCGAATGCATATGCTCTAAAACGCTGATAAAAATCCGGTATTTTTCTACGGTTATACACTTCAAGAGTTCAAACGTATTCCTGGTAGAATGCTCTACAGACAAAACCGTAATTAAAACTCCAATTTCAGCAATAAACGAAATATAACCTGACAAAAAAAAAAAACTATATACCTCTATAAAGTTAACAAGGCTGTCTAAGAAAATTACGCATTTATGTAAACCGTTATCAATTATTTCGATCGTATTCTCACCTAATTTAGGCGGACGAAATGCTTTGAAAACTGTTCAGGGGGTCTTTTTAGGTAAACCGATAGTCATGAAGTATTACTTAAGACCAAATATGAAGAATTGTTTCACATGTTAGTTGTTTAAACTATTTTTTACACTTAAATTTTATTATTTTCTCGCACGATGAGTATATATTATAGCAAACTGATCTCAACAGCCATTTCTCACTATTTGTAGATGAAAACCAAAGATAATTACTTACCCATATTTGACACTTGCAATGGATTCACCATTATTTTCTTGACGTTTTTGTGGACACTTTTAATACTTTTGCTTTTTCCAAATGCTTTAACGAACTTCATTCATTTAATTTAATGAATGTATGCTTTAAAAGTACCTAGTTAAAAAGATGTATAAGAGAGAATTTTACTACAAAGGCTTATGAATCAGTATTAAACCAACCATTAGCCACCAACGATACGGCTTTTGTATTGACTTTAACCAGGTATTTTATAGAAAGAGACTGTATAATTTGGGAGCACTATGGAGAGCTTAATAAATGCTTAATCTGTACTTTAAACTACCTCTCAGGACAGCTTAAAGAATCATTAAAAAATATTCATCAGCTCTTGCACAGTTTGTTTGTGATGCATAGCATGGTAAGTAAAAATAAATAGACGGCTAGACAAGTTGTTATCTACAGTCATTAACTACAACAGAAGTCTCCAAATGTATGGCATTTACACAATCCACCGACGAGTACAGAGAGATCGTAAAAGTCACTCCCAAGCGTGTTGAGTCTCCGTTAACGACTGTTGATTGCAACTTATCTACCCCAGAAGACGTAACGAGAACCATAACATAAAAATAGAAAGCAATAATTTACCCGTTTTTAAAGAATTTTGGCTGTGCGGCCAAGTTTTTTAGTTCCTGTTGGTATTGCATATTTTCCTGGAATAACATTAGTTCTAATTTCTTACGCCGTTCTTCTAATTGTCTGTAACAAAAATATACAATTTAGTATATTCATCTGTATTTCATATAGGCCAAAATACTACAGTAGAATTCGCCTTTTGATAAGAAAAATAACCATTAGGACTCTCAGTGGCTTAACGATACCAGTGCTAAACCAATCGATGCTAATTAACCCGGTCATATGTTTTTACTGCAGTGCCCTAAGTAAAATTGAGGTATACGCGTGGTTGGATTTGTCAATCGTGCTTGCGTGGCTTCGTTCTCCTTCGTAGTGAAAAACATTTATGGATATAAATGTTTTCCACGGACTAGTGACATACTTTCCCTAGTGCCTGGTGAGGTCTGGAGATATGTTCCATCACCTCACAACCCGGCAGACGCCCCGTCACTAAGAATGTTGCTATTAACCTTTTTAGAAACTAGTATGGGGTTTCACGGTTCTAAATGGTTCTGCGAAGTTCCTTCGACGTGGCCAATTTGGTGGGGAAAAACGTTATTTTTCGACCTCCGTAACTGTCGTTTTAGTTACATAAAAGTCACGATGAAAAATAACCGTAACTTTGTCACGTTGGCCACAAGTCACAACCTACGTTTAGTTCTTCCGTAGTTCCTAATTATGAGGATATTTTTGGCGATCCCGGTTACTTTCAGGGATGTTTAGAATACCAACTTATATAATATATATCAAAATATTTAAATTTTTTCAATCATTGTTTTCATTACTGCGTAATTGTAATGGTTCAAAATATAATATATTTTTACATACATACATACAGTCACGCCTCTTTCCCATAGGGGTAGGCAGAGACCACATCTTTCCACTTGCTACGATCCTGACACACATCTTTAGCTTCTTCTACTTTCATTACCGTTTTCACACACGCTCGTCGGTCGCGGGTACTTTTAACGTGACCTTTCCTCAAAAGTTCACCGATCTGATTGTGATACGTACGCCTAGGTCGACCCTTACCGGCTTTTCCATTCACACTTGCCTCATAAATCTGTTTCGTCAATCTCCTTTAATTCATCCTCTCTACGTGTCCAAACCATCTAAGCATGCCTTTCTCTATCTTTTTCACTACATCCACCGCACCAACCACACCGCAACGTTCCCTTATCACGCTGTTTCTCACTTTGTCAATCAGAGTTACTCCAGCTATACTTCTCAAACTTCTCATTTCCACAGCGTTACCTACTTTCATGCTTAATATATTTTTATGATACATATATTCCGTTAAACATGAAACGATTCGCAATTAAAATAAAATGAAAGACATTTAAATAAATTATTGCGAAAATAAAGAAGCGAGCTACGTACATTATTAAAGTAGAACTACTTTGGGCGCTACGACAGAAAATTTCATGGTCAAATTTGAGTCTATCGATTTCGTGCAACCAGTGAGTTGAGTCCATGGATCAATTAATAATTGTTTATAAACTAAGCAGTAATTTTACATTAATAAATATTTATTTATTCATATATAAATAAATTTCTAAAATATATTAGTTTCACTTCTGTCGCGTCTACAGTTTATTTTTTTATATATTACATAAAATTTGAATTAGTTAAACCAACCACAAGTACATACGAATTACAAATTACAATACTAAATAACATATACTATAATTTTATTGTTAACTACTTTCGTTACTTTACGCTTGATTCCTGTTATTTAATATAAAAGTATTTGACATTCGCTCTTTCTGATATTTCGGCATATTCCGTGAATGATGATAGTTTTAATTACTTTCAATGATGATCGCTAGCAATCGGCTTCTCATTGAACCAACAAGCCTCAAACAAATATCCGTAGCCCGTATCTCAAGTCTCTCTGCAATGACTTTCAAGGGCATCTCTCGTACTATCATTGCGATTACTCCATCGTTATCCATAGGTCTCCAAAGATTTTCAATATGGTACAAATTAGGCAGTTGTTTTTGGAATATAATTACTTGGCATATGAGAATTAAGAACTGATGTCTAATGGTGACGAGCGCAGTGTGATGCCACACAGAAATGTTCTGAGTGACACAGCATTTGTTATAGGCAGACGTTGCACTGACCATCACGTGGACGATTTGCTCGTCTCGTTCCTTTTTTCCACAAAAACTACGGCTTTACCCACCACCAGTCAAAACATGTTAGTATGTCTTAGCCCTTTAAACATGGAAACAGTAACGCTGGCACACTACTGCTTGGCTTCAGAATAACTGGCACCGTTACCCACCTACACTTGCATAGAAGTCCTACCACAAGTAATCTAAAAAAGATTAACACAAATAACTTTTACGTATCACATGCTTCAATAAATTTGAACACTGTAAGGTCGCCAGATATATATTGCCTGTAATAGGGAAAAATGGCTATTGCCCGTTGTTTTATTAATGCACAAACATTAAAACATAAAAAATATTACATTTATAATATATTTTTTATTTTATAATATATTTTTTGTATATAATTGTCAAAAATAATAATAATCTTTTTACTAGAGTATGCGTCGAATACTCTTTTACTAACCAACTCAGCACTCGACATATTCGGCTATTTTTTTGATACACGTAATTGGCCAAATAAATTGTTATAATTGACGAGTATTCGGCTGAAATAATATAGATAATGTAAAATAAAAATATATACTGGCTGGGATTCGAACCATGTATAACTCACTCATTTCCTTTTTGTACAATTTTTACTTTTTAATCTCTAATTTTTATAGACGATATTTTAATTTTCGAACGTCTCCTCCATCCATTACATTAGTAAAACACTAAACTACTTACGCCGCTCTTATTTTCTTTTTATTGAGTATCTCAGCTTCTTTCTTTGCTCGTTCGTAGTAACCCTCAGTAGTCCACTGCTCGTGATGGCGCGACATGTTAGTGTGAGACTCGAAGTAATTTGCTACCCTTCTCAATTCCTCGGCGCGGCGGAGCTCGTTGTCCCGCCTTTGAGCCGCTAGCGCTTGTAACTGCCATTGTGGTCTGGGACGAGACATGACCTGACAAGACATAACCAAAGTAGTAACTGGAAGACTCAAAAATGACCAAGACGGCCGTGCTCCTGGCGACGTAAAATATTTCATCACTTCATTTTCTACTGAAGATATGTTATCGAGAAAGTCGGGAATAACTTGAAAACATAACATACCTTACCAACATAACATACCATCTTGTGCAAACTATTAGAGTGCGGGAGCCTAACAGCTTAGCTAACTAATCAAAAATTTATTTTGATCATGCGAGATGGTTTCATCTGGCTACCAATCCATACAGAACCTACCCCAAGTAAATAGATTTTCAGGCGTGGTCTGACAGTAGTAATTTCACGTTTAAATAAGCTTCTAAGTAAAATTATTTTACCTATATCATCAAGGTGGTGTGGCGGCTTTTAAGAATCTACCACCTCATCTCCTCCCGTGGGTCTCGTAAAAGTCGACAGAGGGAAAATAAAAACCAGGAGATGGGCAGCAGCATCTTCCTGGAATATCTGAATAAACAAACTGCGGTTGCCAACCCGCCTGCCACTCGTGGCAACTGTGGCAATATGCCCCAAAAAAAATGAGAACTACACACTTTTGTGGCAATCTATGGGGGAGAACTAGTCAGCAGTAGACTAATAATATGCTGGAATGATGATGATTCATCATTCCAGCATATTAAGGTAAATTTCACATATTTATCAGTGAAATATAAAATCATATCCCTAAAAATTATTGATTTTTTTGTGTAGAATTTCTGAATACGAGCGAACTCGCATTTAAAAAAAGTAAACTCAGAAGTTGACTTAGGTAAATCATTTTAGTGTAAATTTTGTCATTCATGAGAACTTTACAAGTATAAAATGAATACTTATACATTTTGACTTTCACTTTGAACCGATTTCAGGTTTTATCAATTTCGATTTATTCAATGGTTACTGCCAGCAGACTCATGACAAAGTTGAACGGTAGAACTTCCCATTAGATTGATGATTAGATTGAGATTCGTCAACAGATGACAGTCAATTTATGGGTAGTAATTTTATATTTATTACAACAATTTATGGTTAATAATATATTTATTGTCTTCAGCAATGAACTTGTTGCACCAATTGCTGAATAGCAACCAAAGCACTTTTTTTTTTTGACCAATTTCAATTTTTTTAAAACATCATTAGGACAACACTACCTGTTTACAAGAAGCTTTATACAATATTTCATGACTGCTAATTATGTCTCCGTGTACAAGTCGACAGAGGGAAAATTTAAACCAAAAGATGGGTAGCAGCATCTTTCTGGAACATCTGAATTAATAACTGCGATTGCCAACCCAATTGCCGAGAGTGCAAACTATGACAAAATCCCCCCGAAATGAGTGCTAAAAATTTTGTGGCAATCTATATGGGAGGCCCATGTTCAACAGTGGACTAGTGATAGGCTGAAATTATGATAACATACAAAGAAAATATTGCATGCATTATTCAAATAGCAAGTAAGTATTACATACAATAACAAACTGAACATACTGCTTTCATTGATTTTTATTTTAAACAGATTTTATAAATTTACATTAATAAAAAAAAGCTGAGCAGGACTGAGTCGTATCACTTTATTGGTCACGGGTCCGGTGTGCATAAAAATCAAAACTTTAGTGGTTAACAGATTCAGTAGCAAACTGCAAATCTAGCTAAAATGACATACAACAGGTTGTTTAATATTACTGATGGAGTCCGCAGATTTGTAACATTATTTAAGACATACCAGATAGTTAACTGTTTTGTCCTTAAACTGTATTTTTTATTGGATAAAGTAACGAGACATGCAAAATGTTTACCTGATGGTAAGTGCAACATCTGTCTGTAACAGAAGCTGTGTCACCAATAATTTTTCTATGTGGTACCACACTGCACCCATCACTCTGAGGCATCAGTTCTTAAATCTCACATGCCCAGTGATTACACTAGCTCTCAGTGCCCTTCAGACTGAAACACATTAATATTTGCACGCTACTGCTTTATGGCAGAATAACTGGCCTAGCAGTGGTACCTACCTAGATGGATAGTTTTTAAAAATAAATTTATTGTTTTTTAACAAATTGATTTTTATTGATCATTCTTGTATAATAATTAGCTACTTTTTGAGCATAATTCCATGTGATGTTTTTTCTGTTTTAAACATGCTTTATTAGCTTCACCTGTATATATGTTTATAACAATGTTATAAAATATTACATTTGAATTTTCACCGACTTCCAGATGTCTGAAAAATTTGTAATTTTGCACATATATTATGGACCAATGACGATACAATAATTTCATGACTAATAATCACAATGACTAGGAATTTTCACCATTATCGTCAGCTCATTGCTGTTCAAGTGTTTATTTACTTTTTAAACTATCTTATGATTATTAGTAGACATGGAACAAAATCTATTTATTACATAAATCATTTGGTACAATGATATTATAGAATTTCGCTATTTCTTTCTTAAATCTAGTTTTACCATTGTATAGAAGGTCTTTTATACTGAATTTATTAATAAGAGTTTCTAAAAACTAAAAAAAATAAAAGTTACCTTTCAGACAAGCAAAGGAAAAGACAACAAACGTTTATTATTGGACCAAATCTAGCAGATGTGTGACATATGCTTCTTCATGAACTGCTTAACTTAATTTATTACTTGATTTTCATCAATTTTTGATTGTCTTCATTATTATAAAAAAGGTTGATATTAGAACAAACATTAAATCAACCTTTTCTAACTCACACTCTAGCTGGTGGAAGGAATCCTATGCAGGAATCCATCTAGGTAAGTACCACCCCAGGGCCAGTTATTATGCCTTGAAGCAGCAGCATATAAGACTTAAGAGCTGATGTCTCAGGGTGACGGCACAGTGTGTTGCCACACAGAAAAATTCTGGGTGACACCAATTCCGTTGTGGGCAGACATAGCACTTACCATCAGGGGAATGTTTTGCTTGTTTATTCACTTTATCCAATAAAACAAGAAAAAATATGTATAAACTGTATGAGTAGTAGTGCATTCCAATTTTTATCAAAATTTGGATGGCCAGTACTAAAAAAATGAAGTTCAAGATGTCTGTAAAAATTTTGAAATTTTGAAAATTGTCACAAACAAAATTCAAGTTTCACCATGTCATAATCTCTTACCATAAAGGTATGGTGATTTACTATGTTCAGTAGTGCAATTTATAATATCTTTAAAAGCAAAATCAAATATGAGAATAGATATGTACAGGTACAGATTAATTTGAATCATTATTGTGCTTTCCCCTTAATAATTTTCATTTTAAATTGTCTATTATGAAATTTATCACGAAAAATAAAGGAAAAGATTTAAGCATATATAACAAATGTTTATTAAATGAGTATAGACACAACACAAACACAAGCTGAACACAAAATAAATGATAAGTAATTCAAGCTGTTATTAAATAAGTGAAGTATGAATGCTGTGGCCCAATATTCCAAAACTTAATAATACAAGTATTTGAGCCTACCTTCTGCGTTTGTCACGATGAAGATATTAACCAAATTCTATAAAATGACTCACTTTGTGAGATCAATAACTGTCAGCGTATTCGCTTCACTGCACAAACAAAATATTTACACGATTTTGAACACCAAATTACTGGGAATGATTCGACCTCAGCTCGCAATGACTGGATCGTTTAATTCACTTCACGTGGGCGCTAAACGTCGCGCAACTGGGCCATATGAGGTCAGTCGGATAATTAAACTTCGTACATTTTACTTCCTGTCATGTAACATTCAAGATTGTTTCTTTTCACGAGATTGGTACAATTAATTACTTTTAAATAGTTTTGAGACACAACTGCAAAAACAAAACTAAGTCAAGTCATTGTGACATTTACTCACATGACAGTTGCTAAGCATGCTAAGCAGCCGTTGTCATAATGAGCTTTTAAAAGTTGTGTCATGGTGTCGCTTAATTTACATATTAGTTATTATTATATTATATTAATACTTTATTATAATATACTAAAAAAAAACAATGAAAAAGTCTGTATACTTTGGGAATACATGTTTTATATAATACCGTATATCACATATAAAATAATTTTGAAATGGATAACAGTTGAGTTTTTCTCGCAGACGTAAATATATCTTAAAAAAAGATTGTTTTCTTCAAAATTTTCTCTAGAAATAATATTTGTAGCTATTACTCTACAGAAAGCACACCTTTTTGAGGTTCTTCATTCAGCGTTCAACCAACTGCTTGGTACTGGTTTTTAGCCGATTTAAGAGATCAATGAGAGATGTTTCAAGGATTACTGCTTATACCTATATCTGCTATAGAATGGTCAGGAAATGAAATCGATCGAGTGTCTGGCGAGAAGTAAAACATTCCTAGCCATAGTTTCAATATATACATTCATGTTGACTGTACACGACACGTGGCGGTGATCTCATGTGCCTGATCCAAAATAATAGTTATATGATCGGTGTGGGCTTCCACAAGTATACTTATACCCAGCCACGATATTTTACCCAGCGAGATTTTGGTCGCCTCACAGTTTAGTATTATTCATAAAATACGTTTTTCATTTTATCCGAAGCCGTAGTCTGGCTGAGATAAGACTTCCACGTAAATGCTTCCTAACCTACCTCCGATAATACGTTACATCGGGGCGGGTAGCTTGGTATGAGTGAGTGCCTCTGTGTTTGCGCAAGTACTTGTAGCACTATAATATCTCATGCGCAGTTGATAACATCCGACAATATTCGGAAGTTGTTACCGTGGTCGAAAATAACCTGATTTTAAAATAGATCCAAAATTACTCAGAACAGAGGCGAACAACAACATCTAAATTCAGAAGCATTTGGTACTTCGATCGCTAATTCAGCGGCCAAATGTGATTATTACGGCAAATTCTTCTAAATTGTGAGGAACCTACGTCAAACAGATGACTACTTAAAGGCAAAATGATTAATAATAACATATAAGACAGAGCGCCTACAAAATTTAAAGTAAAACCGTCGATACAATATTGCTATTAAAAACACACAGGATTGACAAGAAACATAGTAATAAAAATGTTTTTTTTTAATAACTTTCAAGTTTTGAGAAATAATTATATATAAGCAATAAAGATTATTTTAACTCTTTTAGCTTAAAAATTTACATTATTTTTTGCATATACCAGCAATACAAAATTAAAAAGTATTTAAATTTACTGTAAATATTTTTAAATTATTATATTTAATCCATAATCATTTTTTCTGAATACTAACATTGATAATATGATAAATGCATTGCACCTTTTTATTTTAATCCATATTTCGATTTTGTTAACGGAATTCCGAAATTATACTAATATCCAAATTTGGTGCTATTATAATGCTATTATAATTATCATTTTTGACATACTAAAGATACTTAATAAAAGGAAAAATTATTAAATATAATATTCGTTATACTCATTGTTCGTTTTTGTATTAAAATGTAAAATAATTTGTTTACCAATTTGTTTCAATTGAAATGTACCAAGCTTATTTTCTAACAACTTTTATTGTTGGTGATTTACTCTGTACATCAGTTTATGCTTTACAAGGTTCATAAATTATAATTTAGTATTATTTAATACTTAAGCAAGGCACGCATATCTAATATAGTTGAAAGCTCTTGTTTTCATTGAAGCGTCTGCAAGCTTACGGCCTTCAAGGTGATAGCGGGTCACATTCCGGCCTGCTGAGTGAATAGGCAATGTCTTTCTATTCACTCTAATAACAATGGCGGAGTTTGAGCAGTTGCCAGATGAAGTAAAATGGTTTAGAGTTGGTAATATTTTCACTATTCTTTAATTTATTTACGATTTATATTTACATATATATATATACATATATATAGACATATTAGATATATGATTCACAGTAGGCAGCTTTAAGCAAAGTATTATATAATTTTATGACGATTTGTGCATTTTCAAATTTGTTCTTCATAACAAAGGTTTTTTTTTAACTTTATCAGTGTAATTTTTCAGTAACGTTTAAGTTGATTAGTGGTAAATTGTAATATAATAAACAGTATTTTTCAATGTTAATAAAATCTAAACTATCTTAATACTACTAACATAAATTCATTTGAAATTTGTTAGAATTCTAGTACTTTTGACACTTTTTCCATAGTATTGTATGCAACGAAATATTTTTGTAGCATTTGGTAATAATTTGAAGGCTTTTGTGGACTTCATTTTATACGATAACTGGCAGCACCGGGGACCGGCAGTCAGTCGGTTTAGGGCTGCGGTTGCGCATGCATACCACGCGCAAAAGTTAAATTTAACATAACCAAATATCTCCCGACTTTATTATTAATGTATTGTTAACTTTACTGGTCCTGTTAAACGGTGTCAATAATTAGTGTTTTAAAGGCATTTCACGGTATAAAATGCACGAGATGTCACAATTTACCCTAGTGTCTATGTAAAGTGGTTACGAAAGATATTTTTTGTTTGCCGGAGTGTAATAAGCGTGTTCGAAACCAAGAAATGGGTTTATAATTGGCCTAAATCAAAGGCCGTGATGGTAAGTCATACCATGGAAGTTATTACACACGCCTAAATGTCAATGTGTGCGTGTTGTGGTGATGGATCAGTGTGCGTGTGTTTGAGAAGAGAAATACTTTCTGTACGAGTGAATTCCACTCAATGTATTTAAGTGGCTGATTAACGTTTTCATGGTTTGTTAGAATATTTTTTTTATATAAAGATTGAACGATGTTAAATTAATTTAAGCATACTAAATAGTGCTCCGAGTCCATATAGAGGCAATGGACTAGAAAGTTGTTTGAAGCGTTAAAAACGAGTTATCGCCGATTTATCATTGTACATCTGTATAGTGTAATATTTAACGATGTAATATCGCTTGAGTTCATATCACACGTACAAAAAAAAATTGTTTTATTTTCTGTTTATATATTTTGACTATACACGGCAAGTTGCAAATATTTTGGTATTATAAGTAAAATTTAAAATCCTTTAAACTGGCTGCGATCGTACATAAGAGATTAAAACTTAATTTAAAATCCAAAATATGATATCATATTTACATCGTCTTTAATTAGTTAAAAATTATTGTAACAGTGCCCTAAGTAATTGGTTATCGAGTTAGCAAAATCATTCATCTATCCATTACTGATTTTCAAGGAATACTAATAAAAAAAATTACAAATTTTGATTTCGGTCGACTTCATCCACGCCTAAAACATATATCTTAAAATATAATTATGTAAAGATGTGTTGCGATTACATAGAATATCAGGCGTAAACTTTATTTTCTATGAAATACTTTATGTACTATGTTATATCGTATTATAAAAGTTTGCTTGTGTCTTGAAACTTATAACAGTACCTTCTACTTTTGATTTAATAGTATTAGGTAAAAGAAAGTATTATAATTTCACACTTCAATACTGAGCATTTAACTGACAAATAAAAATATAAAGTCTGCCAATCTTAGTGTCGGGTGGAAAAGACATCAACGCGCCCAAGAGATATTCGTGATATATGATTTTTTTTTTAAATTTATAACAATTGTAACTGCGTTATAGTTTTTTAAGATTACATGAATATAAATTATATTATAAAGACATTTAGTTCTATTATAAATTAATAAATAATTATTAGATAGATAGAGATACTTTTTATTCGCTGTAAAATTGTAAACGAAACAGATAAAAATGTAATAAAGTATTACAAAGTATTACAGTTGAAAATTTAGATAGTGATTGGTGCTACCATCGCGAGAGGGTCCTTAGTATAATGCTGTGGTGGACCACTGCGCTGATAATTCTGCTGAAGCTTTAAACCGCGCCTACAATGATTTAAAACCTTCACATTTATATAAATTTTAAATATCCCGTAAAAATGTATCAATTAAAAAAATGAGGTTTTCTAATCGACATTTTTTCGTCTTATACGGCGTAGATGTGGTCTACGCCTACCCCAATGGGAAAGAGGCGTGACATTATGTATGTATACGATGAAGTTATTTCTAAACCAATTTCGAAGTTTCTTTTTTCATTCGAATGAATATAGTTACAGCTTAGTCCTATATAAATTTGATTTGAAGATTTGATAATGCACTTCGGGGATACTTCGCAAAAGTCATTTTTTTATCAAATAATTATTATTTATGTCAGCTTTTTCACCACACTTTTCCTACGCCTGCATATTTTGATAGTTTTACGATGTTATTAAATTGGAATCTATATTGAATTAGAGTTTAAACCCTTGCGGTAGAACCAAGCAATCAAAAAGGGTAACCCACATTCGAATTCTTTCGATGTTTTTGGATTAGAAACACAACAAATTCAAAATTTCATTCATGAGTAAAAAGATGTAATGCCAATGATGTATTGTCACATCATGAAACCCTGTATAGGGCACTGCAAATCATATTTTATTTGCTCAAACATATAACTAATAAATTTACGAAATAATTAAAATTATTTAATAAAAAAACATATATTGCGAGTACGGTAACATCAATAATCACACGTATATAAACAAAACATAACACTCATCACTCCATAATTTTTATTTATTTTTATTAGGAAAATGGATTTATCTATTTATATAATAATACCTTAAATTATTGATTAGCAAAACTGCGATTACTATTTGGTATATTATTTAGTACACTTGTCATCGAAAGACTCGAATAGAAAAGTATATAGAAAAAAGAGTATCGATGCATTTATCTATTAAATACTGTTTTAATTTGTTAATACATAAATGTCTTAAGCTTTTTTTCGTTTAATATTTATAAGGGATTCTGATATATATCCTATTTGCACAAAGCAACATTCTTAGTTAGTGATGTTCAGAAAAAAATTGGTACGTGTATAAAATAACGCTTTTTTCCACTCATTCCTTCCAAGGTCACTTTATATGTACGTGCCGATGTTCGGGTTAACATCAGCAGGTGTAATCCAAAAGCACATTGTCAAATATAGTACTGTTAAGGCTAGAACCGCTATGAAATAATTTTTACATTTAGGTTAACCTTTACATACATACAAACAGTCAGGCCTTTTTACATATAAAGGGTAGGCAGAGGCGCGAACAACGTCACCGAGATTTTGGTAAGAGTCAAAAGAATTCTTGCCTGTGCAATTTATTTATTGTGCGTATTGTGAGTGCTTATACTACACTCATCTCTGCTACTTCCCCTTTCCTATCGACAGAGCAAACTGTAAGATTCGATGGTTTTGTTGTAAAAATGCACCGGATTCATATAAAGCAAATTTCCATCGTCTTTTTTGATGCGCACAGCATTAGAACTCTTTGGCGGCGTTAGTTATCCTTGACCAATAGTGCTTTTCAATGCAAGAGTTTATAGAATTCTCTTAGGCTAACCATAACCTAGATGATATGTCGTCGCAGCACTGCTTGTACACTGTTCATCTGAAAGTAATTGTACGTATTTCGATTCATGTGTTTTCTGTATAAGATACTCCATCTCACTAAATAAATTCTCATTTACTCGCACTATCTACTCATCGGCATCCCATTTTTCAATCCGTTGTATTTTTTTGGTAGAATCTTTCTGGTGAAACATAGAAGATTATCAATAAGAAAGATAAGTTTTTTTGTGATACGAAAAACTGACGAGACGAGCAAACCGTTCACCTCATGGTAAGTGCAACGTCTGCCCATAACAAATGCTGTGTCGCTCAGAACTTATCTGTATGGCACCACACTGCGGACATCACCCTGAGAAATCAGTTCTTAAGTGAACAGTAATTACATATACTAGTTATCAGTGCTCTTCAGACCAAAACACAGTGATTTTGCACACTACTGGTTCACGGTAGAATAACTAGCCCTGCGGTGGTGTAGGTACCACCACAGAGTTAGTTACTAGACGGATTCTTGCATAGCAATTCTACCACCAGTAAACATTATTCTAAGTTTCTACAAACTAACAACATTGCATACAATTATTTAAACTCGTACTAACATTCATACTTGTCTCTCAACTGTTCTCGATCACAACGAGTCTAAGCGGTCCTTTTTCTAGTTAGTAAACTGTCGAGAATTAAAGGGATATTTCATATCACTTGCTCATTATTATGCTAAGTAATCTCATCTGTTTGTAACAAGTAGCCGTGGAATTTATTTTTGTTTGTAGCATCGGGCGGAGTAGCCCCATCATACGACGCTTTCGGCCGCGGCCGGACAACACGTCTTATGCGCACGCGAATGAGATAGATAGGTTTATACTCTAGGGATACAATTTATAAGCTAAATGGATTTTTTTTTGCTTTGGTAAGGAGTAGTACATAATCTTTAGTAGAATATATATCTATTTCATTTAATTTTTTCAGTGCGTGTAGAGTTTTCTGGCTCCTTTCGCAAACATTACTGTCAAAGTCAAAGTCAAATTTTTTTTATTCAATTTAGGCTTGTATAAAGCTCTTATGAACGTCAAAATCTACACCGGTTCAAAAAATGACCTTCTCAGAGAAGAACCGGTAAGAAACTCTGGGGTCTTTCTATTTTCAATGCCATATTACATAATGTCATTTACAGATTACAGATTACAAAAAAATTACAATTGTGTTCCGGTTTGAAGGGCACTGAGAGCTAGAGTGAGCACTGGGTATATGAGACTTAAGAACTGATGTCTTAGAATGACGACATGTTCAGACACATGGATGTGGTGTCACAAATAAATGTTCTGCGTGACTCTAAATTTGTTACGGATAGATTTTGCGCGTACCATCAGGTGAATGTTTTGCTCGTTTCATCACTGTATGTAATAAAAATAATTATTATTATTTGGAATAATTGCCATGTCCGATTTTAATCTGTCGGACGCATCTACATTTATTTGACAATTCACGTAATCGACTTTTACGACACCAGCGATATAATGGGATTCATGTTTTTTGTCGTCACCACACGACGAATTGAATCTAGGTGTCAGTTTTTTTGCGACGTAAAATAAAAACCGTGTGGTGGCGTCGTAAGAGACAAGCCTAGTGATTAACGCCAACCTTTCTAACTTAATAGAGGCCTACATCCTACTGTATTCAGAAGGATAATTTTTACTGGTGCTAGGATTCCTTTGCAGGAATCCGCCTAGATAGGTACCACCGCAGGACCAGTTATTACTACTTTGTTTTGGTGGGAAGGGCACTGGTAACCGGTGCAATTACCGTTATTTGAGACTTGAGAACTGGCGGCACAGAGGGACGGGCGCAATGTGGTGCCGCACAGAAATGTTCTGGGTGACACGGCATTTGTAATGGCCAGGTAAATGGCAGGTAAATGTTTAGATCGTCCCGTCACTTTCTTCGCGACGATAAAAAAAGTAACAACTTCAACTAGCAGGAAAATCGGAATTTATGAGTCCAATAAGGAGTTCTTATAACGCTAATTAGACTAACAACATTATTTAATGGCTTCCGTGATCTAACACTAATATAAATGGCCGGCGGCATAAAATATACGAAGCTGAAGCACGAAATCGCTCAAGAATAAATGCTAATAAAGCTGTCACCTATCCAATAGTCGACTGCGTGTAACGTTGCAAATGACCAAAGAGAATATAACCACAACTTTCTGACGCTATAATAAGTGCAAAATCAGTTTATTTTTATTTTTCTTTCACTTTACACATAATTATATTGTATTTCCATCGAATAGCAGTCTTTCATCTCTTTATAACATAAATTTCTGTTATACCAAATAATAAAATAATGTTACGCACCTGTAACATATAAATTAAGGCACCATTACGTAAAATATGAATAATAAAACGCAATCACAATGGGTATACGTAACTTCGAACTGCATTTGATTACTCTGCTCACGTCAGTTCACGTGCGCGTAATGATACGGAGACGGCGTGCGGTTAGAATTTGAATTTGAACCACCTGGCTACTGTTTAAGAGAATAGCTTAAGGCGAGAACGAGTTTACATTTCGTATTAATCGACTACCGAATTAAACTTAACTCTAAACGATAAGCCACGCTATTTGAGAATGTACTGGGTATTTAATGACTTCTTGTATTTAAGCGAATATTATACATTTAATAAAACTAAATTTCATATTTTTAATAGTCTTGCGAATCGTCTTTGGCAGGAATTGTGGTCCTTTTGTAAGAATTTGTGTTTTATCAAATCTAATGTCCATTACATTAGATTGGGACGATCCTGCAAATGGTCACGCATAAATTGCAGTCTATGATCTAATAAAACACTCGATTTTCAATAGAGATGGTCTGGGTTCTGCTACCGGGTTGGGATCCTATAATTAATGAAATTAAATCCAAAGCCAAGAATGTCACTGCAAGGTTTTAAGACACTGTAAGCTCATTATGAGTAGATCGGACTAAAACTAATAATTAAAAGCTGATTAGATTAGGTAGTCAGGATTATCTATGACATCAGAACGTCTAACAAGTAACCTTGCGCCCGTGGGTGCTGCAAAGCGTTCGAAACGTAGGGACAATAGTTAAACGCGAAGAAAGACAATTTAGTTTTATTCAACTTACTTGATATTTGTTTTCTTTTCGTAAGTTGCAAAATCGCTAGTGGTAATACGTGATACATTATTATCTTTGCCCATAAACATATGACGCAACAGGGGTGTCGAAGTTATGTTTACTATGAACATTATATTGTGCTCTCAAATTATAATAGCACGTTTATTTTGTATTAAGAACAGGTTGAATATACTAAGCCTTAGAGTAAAAGTTACTAATAGTATTTTCATAAATTTTGTTGATTTTATAAGTATTTATATCACGCAAAATACGTCCTAAACGTGTGTTGCCGAAACCGGCCTGTTGCTATCTACAATCTACGTATTTATATAAATATATCCTGACAAAACGAAAATACCGGAGAAATACCCTAATAATATAAAATTATCGTATGCTATATGCATACGATAATTTTAAATGTGTAAAACGAAAAGGGAAATCAAATCTGAAATTAGTAGCAAAATAATAAATAATTGTATGTATTATAATGGAACAGAATCTACAAACAAATGAAACAAAAAACAATAAAACCATTTTTCGCTTAAATACCCAGTAAAAGTGCATTACTTAGAACTCTGTTTTAATGCTTTACCTTTTACTTCTCCGATTTTACCATCTGGGTTATATCAACGAATGCTTTCATCTTGTGTTTTATATTAATTCATACACACTACCTTCTGCTCCCTCTCTATATTTTGATAACATCAGTGTTGGTTGTCTGGAAAAAACCGCTTTCAGACCTAGTTATCTTCAGACACCGACCAGATAAGACCGCCTGTTGTATTTATTACCACAATTTTATTATTCTTGATTATTTCCGTATATGATATAAAATAAAGAATACATTGATTTAGTGTTTGATTGGTAAAACTGGAAACTACATAAATTGTACTTAACTATATGTACCTTCTGAAAATTTAAAAAATCCTTAAATATACACGTATATAACATGACAGTACATAGTAAGAGATGAGAATTATTACAAACGCATAACCATCATCTTCTACTGTTTGCAACACAATGGAACAGCTATCCAGAAAATAGTACACAGGAGTACAAATAAATATTATTGTTTAGTATGATTGTGAACAGTACAGTAACTTGTAATACATATATGTATAGTTTCAAACAAATACTGGCGCGAGACAGATTTATATATACGGTTGGTGTTACGAATTTTCAAAATTGTGCAACTAATTTTTAATAGCCAAAGATACAAAAAGCCAAAGATATAAAAATCTGCAACGGATTTTTGTTTCTCTTTCTTTAATCACTGTTTTTTTTTTAGCTCTGTAAACAAATGTAATACTATAAACTTTAGATTCTGTTTATGACTTCAACTTGGTTGCCATAGTAAAAGAGCATAATATACCTACTATGTTATTCATGCCCTATCCCATAGATGGCGTTGTCCTAAGTCATCAACAAGTTCATATTTATGAAGTCAACGATTTGCATGATATCTCTTTTCACTCTTTTTACTGGTGGTAGGATTCCTATGCAGGAATTCGTCTAGGTAGGTACCACCCCAGGGCCAGTTATTCTGCCGTGAAGCAGTAGTGTGCAAACATTACTGTGTTTCGGTCTGAAGGGCACTGAGAGCTAGCGTAATCACTGGGCATATGAGACTCAAGAACTTATGTCTCAGGGTGACGGGCGCAGTGTGGTGCTACACAGAAATATTCTGAGTAACAGATGCTGATCTGTTATGGGCAAACGTTGCACTTACCATCAGGTGAACGTTTTGCTCGTCTCGATACTTTATCAAATAAAAACATAAAAAAAAGTAAGTCAATGGTGCCAGAGTTCGTTTTTTTAAGCTTTGGCTGGAGATTGAATCCGAGACACTCGACTCTGTATCCAAATATTGACCCACGTGGCCATCCAAATACCTCATCCTAACTGAAGACAACATTTGCGATTTTTTTAATGGAAGTAAGTGATGTGACGAACAAATCGTTCATCGGATGGTAAGTGCAATGTCTGCGCACAAAAGAACATTTCCATGTGCCACCACAATGCGCTCGTCAGTTTAAGACATCAGTTCTTAAGTCCAATATGCCAAGTAATTACACTAGCTGTCAGTGATCTTCGAACCGAACCACAGTTATGTTTGTAGACTACTGCTTTATGAGAGAAAAACTGGCCCTGCGGTGGTACCCACCTAGACGGATTCGTGCATAGGAATTGTAATACCTGTACATTGAATTATATTTAAAATAACTGACTTTTTACGTCGCCTCGAAAACCCTTTCGGAAATAAGAGGAGGTCTGTGCTCAGCAGTGGGACATTTATAGGTTGTTGCTTTGCTTTCAAAGCTTACATCAGAAGCTAGCGAAGAAACGTTGGCGCATAAGTCAAGTTTTGCTTCATTTCGCTATTCAAAGAAAAAGACAGCCGACATCCCTGCTACCAGATATTTTGTGTACTATTGTAGTCTAACGTCTTTTAGGGTTGGTGTACGGCTGTGCAACTTGAACGGCTCGTAAACATATTTGCAGTGCTAAAGCGAGCAATACGGGCTATTTACGATAGGATTGCCGCGAGATACCGCGTCAGTTAGTTACAGAAATAAATATCATATTAAACCGTCTATATTGCAAGCAAATAAATAAATACTTCAATTTATAATCAGCAAATCATTTCCTCTTTTCATCGCCCGTGCAATAGTAATTTGAATGGTTCTAAGATAAGAGGTACTAAAAGGTATTAAAACCCGTTTGTATGAGACGCGTATATATAATATAATTTATATTTGTTTGAACTTATTTTCTTATTTCATTGAACTTTTACGTAAATTTAAACCCAAATCAACAGATAACCGCGAAACATTGTAACACAGAGTAGCGCAACGAAAAGAACAACTGCTCGTATTCATTTCCATCGATTGAAATTCCTGAACATTTTTATCGCATATAAAATGCGCGTAATTTCTTAGATGATAAAACTATGCTGGATGTGGATGGTCCTCCTAGCCCATTTTCGACTACTCGACAACTTCCGAAAATTGTAGGAAGCTGTCAACTGCGTAAGAGATATTGTAGTGTCACAAGTGTACGCGTGAACACAGACCACTCGTACAAAGTTTCCCGAGCCCTAACTTATCCGCGAGCAATGTAATGCTCTGGCGATAGTGTAGTCCAAGGATTCCAAATTACGACTATGTTCCGCGGAACACAAGTGTTTTATTGAATCTGATGAGGTGTTCTGCGACAATATGAAAGGTAAATACTTGTACACATATATATAAAATATAAACGCCACCACAATCACGCATGTGAGCTGTATTTTATACTGGCCATGTGGAGACGAGTTCAACCTTAATTTTTATTATATTTCTTATGATATCATCATAATCCTAAATTCTACCCATCACAAGTCCTCTGCTTGCGCTTTAAACCATAAATTCAGCTATATAGCATAAAGGCTTATGTTCTTGCGATAGATGTAATCATTTTGCCTTCAGTATAACAAAACTCAAGTTGTCTTACCTTAGTTACGATCTGGATACAATCTTTAAATTTAAGGCAGGTGGGTTGGCAACTGCAGTTTATTTCATCCGATGTTCCAGGAAGATGCTGCTTGCCATCTCCTGGTTTCCATTTTCCCTATGTCGACTTTTACGACATTCACGGGATGAGATGGGGTGGTAGATTCTCTTAAGCCGCCACCACACGGCAAGGATGTATGTTTGGCTCTTTTTAGGTCGCTTTTTCGTTTCATAGAGTTTCAAATGACAACGATTATAAAGAGGTATAAAAAACTTCAGGAAAACTTCGGTCTTTGAAGCTAACAAAA
Organism: Luehdorfia chinensis; assembly: GCA_019845155.1. Classification (NCBI taxonomy): domain Eukaryota; kingdom Metazoa; phylum Arthropoda; class Insecta; order Lepidoptera; family Papilionidae; genus Luehdorfia; species Luehdorfia chinensis. The sequence goes on along the minus strand of JAHVAK010000025.1, from coordinate 5,623,940 downwards.
AAAAAAGTATTGAAAGCTACTTCAAACTTTCTGTTCTGCTCCGATCGGAATTTTCAATGCACGTACTACTCACTTTAATCATGATTACCATAATTTCAGCCTATCTTAGTCCACTGTTGAACATAGGCCTCCCCCATAGATTGCCACAAAGCACGGTCTTGAGCCACTGGATGCAGATCCATCGACTTCCCGCAAAATCGTGCAGGTCGTCGCTCCATCTAGATTTGCCAGTGATGACATACGGAACCGAGACGTGGTCCTACTCATTTTAATGAAAGTTAATTCATAATTTCTTGCTTTGGGTGTCCCAGTGTTCCGTCAAATAAGTGGAAATCAGTTCTTATATAAAATCGAAGACCTTATTTCTTTAAATCTTCATCAGTCTTTGGAAGTCGCCAGAGCCTCGTTTGTTAGCGAATAGAATAAAACACGTGCAAATGATGCTGACATTTGGATAAAAAGTATATGTTGTGGTATGATGAAAATTCATGGGATATCAACATTCACTGGATGAGACCCCTCCCCACCCAACTGTGTTTGCTACTACGATCACTAACCCAGAAGTCAAGCGTAGCGATTACGACTATTTTTATAATAGAGAGTCTGTCCATCGGTAATATATTCGGAAGCTGCTGAAGATTTAGCAGGTGGTTTTCACTGCTGGTAGGATTTCTATGCAGTAATCTGTCTAGATAGGTACCACCGCAGTGCCAGTTATTCTGCCATGGAAAGAGTATGATATAGTGCAGTTTCGATCTGTAGGGCAGAACTGCTGTCTCAACGGAACGGACGAAGTGTGGTACCACACAGATATAATCACAGCAGGTGACAGCATTTGTTACGGGCGGGCGTTGTACTTTCCACCAGGTGAACGTTTTGCTTGTCGCGTCTCTTTCTCGTATATATGAATATAGTAAGATTATTCCTTGAGCTTCTAAACAAAAATATAATTTTTACATCTGTGAATTCTTTATCGTACCTTGTTATTTTGCAATGTACGAGTAGTTTCTATTTAAATGACATAAGTATCTTGGTTATGACAGAGCTCGGAGTCAGTTAAGTACGTGAGCAAAGCTAAAAGAAGGTTTATTATGTTTACTCAACGTTTCTCAAACATTTCCGTTCGTATATCTTAATACTGTATTGTATCTGTGTGCATTTACACTAGGTATTACATATGTTCGTATTCACATACGCGTAATCCGATAAAGGATAGGCACGGAAGTAAGAAATTGATTTGTTAGGAGTTAGAGCTTCGGTATCAAAGGCAAAAACGTTCACTTCATAATCTTATGTCATCTGTGTATAGCACTTGAATTTTTAAAAATATTATTTTTAGTACAGAACTAACACGTGTTTTGCGCTGAAGAAGAAAAGTGTTTGCATGCCCAATAATTGTATCATTTAAAGGCGTATAAAGTCCGCTAAAAATATAAAAAATAACAGCCTGTAAAATGTCCCCCTGCTGGGCACCGGCCACCTACGATTTTTTGAGAGGGATTTGGAGCTTCGAAGAGACGCGACGCTGTTCCAATGCAGGTGGACGGACTTCACACGTCCTCTGAATGTTTCTATTCCTCAGGCATATAGGCTTCCTCACGATGTTTTCCTTCACCGCTGAGCACTTGGTATATCAGCTCTTAAAATTGCAGAACAATTTTAGGGGTGCCGGCAAGATCACATGCGTTTTATAAAATTGAGAGCGAAAGCCTGGCCCCTGAGCTACCATCGCTTATAACACAGTTTTAATGGAGATTAAGTTTACGTCATGCAGCGGAACGATTAAAAATCTTACCTACAGCAGCATCAATATTTTGTATTTTTGCATAAATGTAGGCTTCAAATGACTTTCTAACCATGAACCCGCGGGCTTAAAGTTAGGTACTCTTACCACTAAGTCATGAGGTAACTTACAAATATATACATGCAATCACGACTTTTCCTTAGCCTTTTGCCTTGTAGATAGAGACCACACCCGTAGCCTACTTTTCGCCCCCGCGGGAAATGATTCGTGACGGGTGGCGAAACACGTCGCCGTCATTTTGGTACAAGTCAAAAAATTCATACTCCCCATTACGTTCCCATGAGCAGTATGGTGACAGCATTGCATATTCTGGTATTATTATATATTATAAAGTTGCAATGTCTTGTAAAAAATAGTAGTCGCGTTAAATTCGAATTGTCTCTTGAAACTGCGAACAGGGAACGTCGGACACATGTCAGCGGTCGTAAACACCGCGCCAGCTACTTCCGTGAACATTCCAAGAGGCATAAATAGCGACGGCAATAATCATAATTCTTGCGCGTCATAATTGAAAATCCCGACAAACGCAGCACGCGTGTCCATTGTACACGCGGAGTAGCTTCGTTAATAGTATTATACTTACAAGTTCCTCAAATACTTTGCCGTGTTCCATATTTTACCGGTGGTAGGATTACTATGCAGGAATCTGTCTGGGTAGATACCACTCCAGGGTCATTTATTCTGCTGTGAAGCTGTAGTGTGTAAACATTACTTTATTTCGGTTTGAAGGGCTCTGACATACATGCATACAGTCACATAGCCCACTTTTCGCCCTCGCGGGAAACGAGTCGTAACGGGTGGCGAACCACCTCGTCGCCATTTTAGTACGAAGGGCACTTAGAGCTAGCGTAAGCCCTGGGAATATGAGACTTAAGAACCGATGTCTTAGGGGGACGGGAACGGTGTTGTGCCACTCGGCAATGTTTTGGGTGACACAGCATCTGTTATAAGCAGACGTTGCACTTACCATCAGGTGAACGTTTTTCTCGTGTCGTCATTTATTCCTTAAAAAAAAAGATAATTTAAATTAGTGAGATATTAATACATACATTTATAGAGATCATAAAGAGCTAATACCATTCTTTTTGGAACTGATGATCCTCCTGATGTAAGTTCGAAAAAAAATCTTACTCCCCATTACATTCCGCCCCATTAACTTCCGAATATTGTTGGAAGCTATCACCTGCGCAGGACATATAGTGCCACGAGTGTACGCACAAACACAGAGACATTCACTAGTCCTAACCTTTGAACCCGTACCGGATGTAACGCTCTTGCGATAAGATCGAAGGTATGTTATGCAGTGTCAGAGAGACAGTCACAAAACAACAGAACAATAAAAAATGAAGATCTTGCACAAAAGTTCGTTTTGTCTCAACCCAGGTCCCTCAGCGTCAGTCTTGAACGTTAAACACTAGGCTACTAGAACATTTGGTTAATGTCAAAAATTATTAGTTAAGCACAATTTGGAGGATGATATTGCAAAGGGAAAGGGTAGCTACCCGCCAGAAAGAATGGTCTGATTCCGATCCCAGATTCCGGATTATCATAAATGGATTATAATCCTGGATAACCATGGCTGAAAGACTAGGAAGCACGCGTTGTGCCGACAGTAGTCTGGTGCCGTTGACTGCCATGGCTGCCGGTGACGTTGTTGCTGTGGTTCGGAAAAGCTATCTGCGTTGTTCATACAGGGGTGGTCACCATTTTTGGCGGGTGATATTGCTAATCTAAATATTACTACTAGGATGACGTCTCCTCCTAGTAGTAATATTTAGATGGTGTGTATGTAGTTTGTATCTCAGAAACTTTCTTAGCGCCATTATGGACTAAACAAATAGCTACCAAATTTAAATTACCTTTTTTCGGTATACTGCTATGATAATAACTTAATAACCTCTAAATTTAATAATAAGAAACTCACTGCCCATCGGGTTACGTAGGTGTCGTAAATGGCAACTAAGGGAATGAATAAAATTATCCTTTGCCAGCAGTATCCTTTTGTACAAATCATTGTACAATGATTGCTAACTCGTTTGCTAATGGTCGAATACTCAGACGCTTTTTAAATAAAATACTGACTAAAGTTTCTTTACTTAGCTTTTAAATTTATAGTAAATACTGAAACGCTTTTTAGATCGTGATAATATGTACTTAACTAAAGAAATCTCAAAGATATAATCTAATTATAAGTATTACATTTTATGATTCCTTACGTCCGAATGAAAAACGCAACCGTGATCTTACCCACCAAAAGTGACCACCATATTTAAAATTAACTTATTGACGTTACACGTCCGTCTGTCCCAGCCAATTTCTTCTGAATATACTTGTTATAGACATATATATGTCTGTGACCCAAACACGGACGTAACGGCTTATTGTGAGTGTCTCAAATATGTATCTTTTAAATTTTAAAATAAATAGTTTTAAAGTTATTACAAAGAATCATTAAAATCGGTCCATAAACAAAGAAATTATGCCCGAAGAACACACATAAAAAATATATATAATATACAAATTGAAAACCTCTCTTTTGAAGTTGGTTGGTTGGTTGGTTGGTTGGTTAAACATTATTTTGTTTTATTTATTAAAATGTTGCGTGAATATTTTTGATTGTTAGCAAATTATAAACAGCATTTTCGATTTCTTCTTAGAACGACCCGCGTCACTTCTGATACATTAATTATTACAGCGATGCAGGTGACAAGCCTCCAGCAACAGCTACCAAATTAAATGGCATTCGGTATCAGTATTATTACAGTGTCATTAAACAATGCAGTATCCCTGCCCCTGCTCGTCGGGTTTATTAGAGATAAATGTCCCCAATTTACAGTTACATAGCTACGTTCGTGTCATGTTCGCAAGAAACATTGTGCTGGTTCATAATAGCTCCTAGATGGAATACCATCCCATCATTACTTATACGGACAAAAATAATTTAATTCCTTCAGGCATTTTTAATCGGCATTTTAAAATTTAATATCGAACTCAACACCGTACGAATATGTGTGTAGGTGTTCTGTTCTTAACGACACTTATTGCTACTTGTATATACACTCGGCGTCAAAAAATCGCACATCCGAAAAAAATAATTTAAATACTATTTTAACACAATGGGGCCAATGGCAATGTTGTGGTTTGAGGGTATCATTCGAAAGGTAATTTCATTAGCTTTCAGGAATTTTAATTGAATTTTACTTTTATAACGAGACGAAAGAGAAATTAAAGAAAAAGACAGGGTATGTACAAATTTGCAAATTAATAATTTAAAAAAAACTTAATAAATACAAAAAAAGTTCTTAAAACCTAGTGTTACCCCCCCTTGCCTTGATAACGGCTTCCATGCAATCTTTCATGGACCTTACAAGGATCGCAACAGCCTCTTGGGGTATTTGCCCTCTTCTTCTTCGTGCTGGCCAATGCATAACAGGGATATCGACCTCCTGTAAATAATCCCGTACAATAGCCGCGGTGTGGCAACGAGCATTATCATGCATTAACATGAATCCATCACCGACATAACCAGCATACGGGACCACATGTTCCTCCAGGATTTCAGTAATGTACCGACCAGCATTTAATGACCCTTGCCCACGGCCACTCCGAGTCCGGGAAACGCACACAAGTTCCGTTTTCCCGTCGACAGAAATGCCGCCCCAAAACATACACGAGCCACCCACGTATTCGACGGATTCTTCGAAGCAGGGTTGTGTGAATCTCCCCTGTCTTCTGTACTCTTTTCGTGTAACCTTCTTCTTATCGTAGAAACACTCACAGATGTTCTCCGAGTTGATCGAAGCTGTTGTTGCAACTCAACAGCATTTGTAAAACGGTTTCGTAAAGATGTCGTAACGATGAAACGGTCATCTATTTCTGATGTGCACCGTTTTCTTCCAGATCCCGGTTTTCTAACATAACCACCAGTCAGCTGAAAACGTTCGAACTGAAAAACGGGACAGGTTCAACTGTCGAGCAACGTCACACTGCCGCATCCCCGACTGCAATAGGGCAATCACTTGAGCGGCTTCTTCAGAGCTGGTGTCCATCTTTACTTGTTCTTACTTGGGTTACTTGTTCACGTGTGTTCACTGCAAAGTCTAAATTACGACTGGCCCATATTTCATACAGATCGACCCTTTTATACCCTTTTTAGGTGGTGTAACTAGCGTCCTTACTAACGAGCATTTGACAGTGTTTATTTTTGACGCTCTATAATGATAAATGTTTTAATGATTTCATGATTTTTTTATTAATAATGTAAAGCTATTCAAATACCCATTTCAAACATACCAATATTTATATAAATATAATTCGCTTCTAGCCATTACAGCCATTTTTCGCGCAAACTCAGGGAGGTGCGATTTTTGTGACGCTGAGTGTAGTTTGTGAAACAGAAGTACCTATTAAACTTGTTATTAACTATAAATTACCGCCACAAAGAAACAATAAAACGAATGTATTATATATTAGCAACAAAATAAGAAGACAAGATTAACATAGTATTTTAATGACTAGAGCACCATAAACCTAAATTACTTCAATGCTGATTTTATAACGCGAAGTGTTCCCATACAGTAATAATATTTACAGCTGTTGCATTAAACCATCTAAATAGAATGGTGAACATTAAAATATTGCAGTTTATGTATTTGTGCGTAAAAGCGCGGACATAACTTTCCTTTAAAGAGACTGATGATACTTACATAACCATTTGCGAGTGTAAAATACGGTCCCTTTATTGTAGCTGTGCACACATAGTACTGAGAACATGCAATCGACTTCCATTCGAGGAACCGTTGGGAAGTCAGGTGGAAAATGAGTTGTGTTACGATTTATCTAGGCGGTAGAACCTGTGCCGGTTTTGCTAGGTCTCTTGGAGGGGTGAATGATCGTATGGAGTGATTTATAACCAGCGAATGTGTTACATATCCGTAAACATTACATGAAATTTTAATTAAGCATACTCTGTACTGTACTTTTTGATATTCAACAATAGACAATTATAATTCGATATCGTCATACTAATCCATACTAATATTACAAATGCGTAAGTAACTCTCTCTGTCCCTCTGTCTGTTTGTTACCTTATCACGACACAAATAATTAATTTAACACAAAAAATATTAAAAAAGAGACATTCGCAAATTGATTCGAAGATCCTCATCACAAGCACAACATCTTGACGTGACCCTACAAACGGACGTTCATATTTTAATTTGCATGTCTTAAATTAATTAATTTATAAGCTTTCGTTTGTCTTCGTTTTGTTTTCGGAACAATAATTAATAAACAACATTGGATTTTGAATTATTTACTTTCAGGATAAGATTTAGTAAATAAAATTATGCATATTTCTTTACACGTGCAAAGTGGATATTTATGATTGCTTTTTTAATGATTGGAAGCGCTCTGTGTTTTTTTTAATCTAATATCGGTTACCTATTTTGTGAATATCAGCAAAGCTTTTAAAATAATCATAATTTTAGTAACCCAGGTACCAAGTTTTGTTAATTTGTTATAATGAAAGTTTCCAATAGTTTTTTTATATTCAAAAATTATAATATTTAATTACGCGCGTACTGCCTACACTAATATTATAAATTCGAAAGTTACTCTCTCTGTTTCTTTTCTGTTTGCTATCTTTTCACTGTTCAACCAATGAACCGATCACGACGAAATTTGGCACGGAGATAACTTGCATCCTGGAGACGGACATAGAATACTTTGTTTTTCCGGAAACACAAAGAGTTTTCACGGCATTTTTGAAATTTTAAAAACTTTATTCCACGCGGACGTAGTTGCCGGTTTCAGCTAGTATTATTTGTTTTTTGTATTCTCAAATAAAACAAAAGTACTTTATTGAAATATATCTTAACCGTTATTTCCTGTGTAATTAATAAAAGCGAAGACTGGTGACAAACGACAACACATTAACTTTATGTTGTCTTTAACACACACACCTTAATGTTTACGAAATAATCAAGAAATACATTATCAACCCACGAAGATATACGATCACATTGCCATAATCCTTAACAAGTATTCTATTCTCGTCGTTTACTATACGAAATACAGTCAACGTATAATTATATTCTTAATTAAAAAAAAAACGATGTCTTACATTAAGATAGGAGACATCTTGCAGACGTCGATGCATTTTTTTTTCTCTTTCCTCTTTAAAAAAATTACGTTAAAAGGCCTGAGCTCAGCAGTTCGTCATATAAAGGCCGTACTTAACATTTCTTCTAAGTAAAATTGTAAAAGTCATCATCACCATAAAACAAATCTTCCTGACTGTTACTATTCATTCGATAGGGACGTTAAACACCCTTCATTTAGAAAAAAATCACACTGGAGCTACTCGTACACTTTTTGTTCTTCTCAACCCAATTCTATACAAAATAATCTTAAATTATGAATAAAATGTGAACTGTTATCTATAATCATTAAGTTCCACAATATACATGCCGCATCTACTTATCAGTAACCAGAAGCACCCCACTTTCCACAAATTGCACATTTTAGTAATTCTCGGTCATAATTATAAATTTAATCTCGACACGGTGAATCGCGATACTAATGCTTATTTTAAAACACCATTAGCGGATTTAAAAAAACAAGGTAATAAAAAAATATGCTATCAACGATTACTTCGTCTAAATGCTTTGCCGCCAGATGGTATCGTATACAATAATGTAAGCAATATCGGTTCTAATTTTGGTAAGGAATTAGCCTTTAGATAAATTGGCCAAAGTGACTCAGTGGTCGGCGTACCTGCCTGCTGAGATATGGGTCTGAGTTTCGAATTCCAGTCAAGTTAAGGTTTTTGGATCAGTATATATTGTAACAGTCGCGTGTCTGTTTGAAAAACTTCTTTCGATTTTAAATCACAAGCTAAACATCAAAAACGGGAAGGCAAACATGATCGAGTGTCTTTGTCTGTACCTTACAGGAATATAACGTAAGCCGCAGAGAGGAGACATTAACTGGTTACTTACTGATGATCTCACCGCCATAGATATTGGCTAGGAAAGTATCTCACAATCGTTAATATCAAATCATATAAAATAGCAAATCATGAGCAACATTTTAGTTTTTTACTAAACGAGCTAAACGTTTATATGGTAAGTGCAATGTCTGCCCATAACGAATGCTGTGTCACCCAGAATACTTCTGTGTAATACCACACTGCGCTTGTCACCCTGAGATCCTTTTCTCATATGCCCAGTAATTACACTAGCTCTCAGCGCCCTTCATACCGAAACACAGTAATGTTTGCACACTACTGCTTCACGGCAGAATAACTGGACATGCGTTGGTACCTACCTAGACGGATTCCTGCTTAGGGATCCTCCCATCGGTAAACAGAAGGCCTAGGCAGTTTCATTGGACTAAATGTAATAGTGTGCATAAATTCGTGGACAGACGTTGCACTTACCCTTTTGGTAAACGTTTTGCTCGTCTCGTCACTTTCTTCTATATATAAAAAATATGACAGTATAAGAGGCTAGGTAACCATGCTGCAGATTACCGGAGCTCAGACATATACTCGTAGAATATTATATGCATGCCTTTAGTAATTTAATTTTAAAATTATTCTCCGGCGTGCAAGTTCCGTCACGATGTTTACGGTCACCGCAGAACACGTGATCACATCTGTACAAAAGACGGGATACGAACCCGCAGTATTATTCTTTTTCTAAAAGATATCTAAGGACATAATCTATTAAACGTATGAATACGTTCTCTACTGAGCTTTATTATATAGATATATATAAACTACTATATAGATAGAAAAGATACTTTTAAGTTCTATAAGCACATATATTGTTCATTTTCCATAATAAAACTCAATAATGCAGGAAATAATAATAAAATATTATATTATATAAATTATACCTATACACCTTTTTATATTTATCACACACATTGTTTTTTATGTAAACCCTTCTTATTAACACACCTATATTAGCTTCATTTGTATGTATGTATGTTGAATTTAATGGAATCTTTTCAACTATTTTCACCTAGTTCCAGACGTCCGAATAATTTGAAAATTTGTCCACGTATTATGGACCGATGACAAAACTTGGTATTCTGAGCAAGGTCATCAGCTCATTGTCGTTCGTGTTTTTTTGTTTTTAAGCTATAGTATGAGTATTACTCAAGTACAACAAAGTAATACAGATTATTGATGGCTGTAACTGCGCGTCTCTGTGGTTTTGGCAGAATTATCAACGCTGCAGGTGTCCTGCAGCATTACGCCGAGTCAAAACCATTTAACTGATTCGATACACTCCCAATTACGTATTTTTTCTTTCTGTTGTCTCGTGTAACCTACCTTTTTAGTATGTGAATCAGCGAATGAATAACTTTCATTTCTATTCTGTAATATTTGTAGGTGGGAATGTATCGGTATAATCATAAAGTATGCAGGCTCCTTTATGTAAATTAAACGTAGTTGTTGGTTTGTTTAATACGGCCGGAAACTGCAAGTAATACAAAGGCACACTTGAATACGTGCATTCACACACATTTGTAATTACTCACGTTCATTCTCTAGATTTTAATGTTATCTGTTGCAGCAGCGGTCATTTTAAACATAAGAATTTCCTGTGTTATCCACGGCGCACGCAAAAACAGCCGCTACAGCTCTTTTTATCTAGCGATCAGACACGAGAGTAAATAAGTGTTATGAACGTGCTATTATGCACGACATTTTAAGATATTTTTTAATATAATCTATATAAATATTTTTATACTATATATAATGCGTTAATTTGATTCATTTTAACTGGGTATTCTCTCTTTTATAAATAGGATATCCCTTATAATATTATAAGTGCATAAGTAACTCTCTCTGTCCCTCTGTCTGTTTGGGACCTTTTCACGGCTCAATCGTTGAACCGATCTTGACGAAATTCGGAACAGAGATAGATTGCGTCCTGGAGATGGACATGGGATACTTTTTATTCTGGAAAATCAACACACGGTATTTCTAAAAACCTAAATCCGCACGGATGTACTCGCGGACTTCATTTGGTAATATAAAATTGAGTTGTTTTGTTTTTGCTACGCTAGTAATAGATTACGCCTGTAATTTAAATACTTTGCGAAATTCACCATATATATATATATCTATATTTAGACATATATTTTACACAAATAGAATTATTTTTATCCACAGTCAACAAGTAAATTATTACAAGACTTTAATTCAGTCTTGTAATCATTTTTTTTTGTTTCGACTTGTTTCGTAATAGGTTTTTACGAGGCGTGAGTTTCTTGAGAGAATTAATGTTTACCACCTGCGTATAACTCGCGCAATATTTCTTAGGTTTCCACTTCAATTTATTAATTGAAAAATATCCTTTTCCAGGGACGATTAAGAAGAACGTAGAAGAAAAGAGATGTCGCAGCGTGATTTTTCCGAGGTCAGTAAAGATGCGTATTTGTGTATATTATTCAATCAACTATGGATAGTGCCAGATGTTAGATCATTTCATTTTAAAATTTAAATTTCATGTATCAAGGTGGGAATAGTACCGATTTTATGTTTCGAGGTTCGTACCCTATTCGTCAGCTTAGTTCTATGCCTCTACATAAGAGCTGCTATGACACCCAGGACTATGAACCGCGAAGTTCTATTCGGCACTACACTGTGCTCGTCACCCTGAGACATCGGGTATTAAAACTGGTGGTAGGATTCCTAAGCAGGAATACGTCTAGGTAGGCCGTGAAGCAGTAGTGTACAAGCATTACTGTTTCGGTTTGACGGACACGTAGAGCTAGTGTAATCACTGGGTACATAAAACTGGCGCAAACGCGAATTTGAATGCCAATTCCAATATCATTAAGTTCGTCTCATCCCAGCAAGATTCCCCGGCTCATTCCGCAGAAGTTGCAGTTACCTGACGGGACGCCACTTTTTCCAATAAAAAAAATCTCGTAGGCTTAGTAATTTCACTGGGTGCAGTGTCCTTCAAACTGACACACTGTAATGATTGAACGCTACTGCGAACACCACTGTGTCATAATGGAAACTTCTGGACGACACCGCATCTGCTATGGGCAGGCGTGGCACTTAGAAACAGGTGAATGACTTACTTATCACGTCACTTACCTTCATGAAAGAAATAAGTATATTATTTGTAAAATTTCTGAAAGAAACAGGAATTATTTTCCTGTTATTACATCTGTTAATTTACAGTTACGTATATAGCGAAATAACAGGCAAAGCGGTAAACAGTAATTTTAAATAATATCTGCTAAAACGTTTATTCACCGCTACGCAGATTTATTGAAGTGTTGTTTTCATAATTGAGCATGGTTTGGTTGTAAAAGTGATTGTTAATTTGATCGCTGCTATAAAGTAAAAAGAAATGTAATTACGAAGGAACTTATACTGATGTAATGTAATGTAATGTAATAAACTTTATAAAACAAAACATTGGTCTGTAGTCTAGAAACTAAAACTAAGAATATAATTTGTATTATTTCATATTATTAGTGTTTCAAAGAATAATGACTTCCTTTACGTATGTGAAAGTAGTCAATAAAGCACACAAACGCGAATTCCTGCTAATTCCAATACAATAAAGTCCGTCTCGTCCCAGGGGTATCGCAAGATTCCCCGTCACATTCCGCGGGTAGTACATACATACATACATACATACATAAGATCACGACTGTATCCCATAAGGGGTAGTCAGAGACTGGGCGCTCACTGCAAAAGCAGATGACTGCCACAATCCACGTTTCACCAAAACAATATAATGCACTTGGTGTGATAGGTGGTGAGCCCATCGCCACCATGCGCTGTTGGGTGCACAGTGCAGTTTAATTCCTTACTCGCCTTTTACGAGATCCATTGGATGAGATGGAGTGGTAGTATTTTTTTAACGAGCCGCCACCACACGACACCGCGGGTAGTAATAGTTGATTTAGGGGAAATGCTGTGGTCGAATCACTTATGAGACTTAAGAACCGATGTCTCAAGGCGACGAGCGCAGTGTGGGGTCACACAGAAATGTTCTGAGTAACACAGTATTTGTTCTTGGCAGTTGTTGCACTTACGACAAGGTGAACGATAGACTCGTCTCGTCATTTCCGCCATAAAAAAACTTTCTTTTTGTCCCCAAAGTTGATTAATCCCCCATAGATGGCGGATTAACCATCACAAATATGCCAGGCCTAAATTATCCAGACCGGCGACGGGCAGCAGCGTCTATGAGGCCAGGGAGTCTATTAGAAAATCGAAATACGAAGTTTCGACTGTCGGATCACATCTTTCCTAACACGATATCCCCCTACACTAAATATTCATTCTATTGGTTACTTATGGATCCGAAAGAAGGCCGAAGTAATTTGGTAGTAGCGTTTATGTTTGACGTCCGTCGTTGCTTCGAATCGATCCGATACTGCGTACTATGAATTTTGTAACTCCAGGTTTTTTGTACTACGAACGCGCCTAACCGTCTGCTGTGCGTAACGATTGTGCCGAATTAGGAGAAGCCTGTCTTGCATTAGAACATCCCTAGTGCCCACCTCAAATTCTAGGGCAAATTTACTAGGGCACTTCTTGACACTAAAACACTTTCAAAAAAGTAAGAAAATAATCTCGCCATTCCACCCATGGAGGCAACGTTTAAAAAAATTATCTTCACCAACGTGAACTTACGAATGCTTGTTAAATAAAACTTCATTTGTAAAGATTTTAACGTATTCAATTCAACGTACGCATTGATGTTTAGTTTATACAAATGGAAACTTTATAGATAAAACTTAATAGATTTCGTAACAATTTAGTCACAGCGACTCTATTGTGTAGATAGTACGTGTGAACATCTAACCTTTGTTTCGTTCTATGACTTGCCACCTCACCATGTGTGGTCCAAGTACGAAACTGAGATGAGAGTCACAAAGCCGACCGGATAACATTTTAAAAGCCTAGACAGATAGTGTATCATATAAAAAAAATCCTTTATAACCTTTAAACAAAATTTTACAACACCATCATTGTCATTTCAGCCTATCACTAGTCCACTGCTGAACATAAGCATCCTCCATAGATTGCCACAAGTGTGTAGCTCTCAGTTTGGGCGTATTTGCCATAGTTGCCACGCTTGGCAGGCGTGTAGGCCGCAGTTGATTTATTCAGATGTTCCAAGAAGATGTTGCTGCCCACCTTCTGGTTTTTGTGATTTTTCCCTATGTCGACTTTTACGACACCCACGGGATAAGATGGGGTGGTAGATTTTCTTAAGCAATCACACGGCTTCGCCACCACACGGCTACAACGAAATACTTTAATTGCAACAAAATAAAGGAATGTAAAGCGAAAAGTATTAAAGCATAAATCCATTACCAAATAATATAGGTTGTATATAATTTAAAACTGTTTTTTTTTATGTCATGGGAATCTATACGTAGCTGCTCTATCGTACCCCTTTTAAAAAATAATAAGCTAATTTGAAAGCGGAGACACTAAATGAATAACAATCTTATTCATTACAAATACGTAATCTACGTTTTTCTCACGCATACGTATACACAGACACACACAGGCACGCGCATACTCTATACAGTAATAACGTACCTGCGTATATTTTTAGAAATATCAAATGTATTGAGAATGTTACAGTAAGAAACATTTAAACCCATAGTTAATAGCAAAAAATATTATTAGTTAAAGGCGTACGGAGTTCGCTAATCCGTCGTGGAAGCAGTAAGGGCTGACTCCGCTCAATACTTCTAACATATTTAGATGATGCAAAATTGGCTCAATTTATATTATATATATTATTTTAGACGTAATTATGTTTTAGGACTCGGAAAGGTATTATGAAAATTGGATAGTTGTCCGACTTTTAAGCGCTAATAGACGAATGATTTAGGTTACGGGTAGAGCCGCCTCCTAACACACAGATTTAAGCTTAGTTACAGTGGTTAACAGGAATATTAGTAGTGTTAATAGCATTGCGAGTATTCATTCAAAAATAATAAAATATTCATTGCCTTGTTCTCTTTCTTCTTTGTTTAATTGCTGCTCTTAAAATAATTCTGCAAATATCAATTCAGTCAGATTTATCGTCGTTATAAAACGATGATGGTGATAATGTAACTAGCAGATTTCGACCTAATTCACCATTACGAACCAGAAATAATTAACAGTGGAGTAGAAATATTGAAAAGCTTAATAAACAAATGAATAAACAAATATAGTAACGAAATTATCAGAGTAATCAAAAACTACTCTCTTGTATCTTGTATCTTTCCTTATATGACATAACCCAAACGCGATATCATTATAGGAAAGTTCGGATCTAGTGTCACAGACACTGAAATAATCATAATATATTCAAATTTCTATGCAGGAATCCGTCTAGGTAGGTACCACCCCAGGGCCAGTTATACTGCCGTGAAGCAGTAGTGTGCAAAAATTACTGTGTTTCGGTTTGACGGGCACTGAGAGCTAGCGTAATCACTGGGACTCATACTGATCTCACACATATGTGACTTAATAACTCATGTCTCAGGGTGACGGGCGCAGTGTGGTGTCACATGGAAATGTTCTGGGTGACACAGCATTTGCTATGGGCAGGCGTTACACTAACCATCTGGAGAACGATTTGCTCGTTTCGTCACTTTATAAAAAAAAAAACGAAAACCAATAATGTATATCGCATAATCGGCTTCTGATGGGATTCGAACCACGGACCTATAACTTAATAAATAAAACCACTACTTGGTGTTCCATGTCACCTACAAATAGACCACGTTTAAATCAAGTTTTGATTAATTTAATCTTACCTGGTTTATTTCTATGAATTCACTTGCATGTTCAAACGTCTAATTACCATAAAGCGACACCTGCCGAATGTGGGAACGGAAACTGTCATGGTTAAGATAATTTGGATAGCTTTGGGAGTGACTAGCGATAAGATAATCATTACACTGTGGGATAGCAACGTAAGAGACTCAACAACCCCATCTCGTCTCGTGGGCGTCGTAAAAGTTGATCAAGGGAAATTCATCAAACCTCGTAGTGTCAGTTAGTAACAGCACTAGTCTCAGGACCGAGCACAGGCGTCCTCTAATTTTTGATAGTGATTTAAAGCAAGAAGAGTCCGCCATGCTGCTCCAGTGTCAGCTGGCGGACTTCAAATGCCTCCGAAATATTTTATCGTCTCAGACTTGCCATTTTATTTCTACTGAATAAATGAACTCCTAGTCTGTTCTCAAATATCAGCTTCTTTATCTCTTTCAGTTCTTGATTTACAATTTTTCGTGATTCTGTGACTCACGATGTAATTAGGAAAACTGTTTTAGCAATCAAATCCAAGACTGTGTTTTTTTTTATTGTATAAAGTGACGATACGAGCAAAAAGTTCACCTGATGGTAAGTGCAACGTCCGCCCACGACAAATGCTGTGTAACCCAGAATATTTCTGTGTGACACCACACTGCGCCCGTCACCCTGTGACATCATTTCTTAAGTCTCAAATGCCTAGTGATTACGCTAGCTTCCAGTGCCCTTCAAACCGAAACAGAGTAATGCTTGCGTAACACTTCAAACACACTACTGCTTCACGGCAGAATAACTGGCCCTGGGGTGGTACCTAACTAGACGGATTCCTGCATAGGAATCGACGAAATGACGAGGTTAGCAAGGCAGTGGTGTCTATGATTCTTGAGTGCCAACTATTAGTCATATCTGGTCAGCACACGACTGAGTGGATATAAGTTTTTGTGAGCCATTTCAAGCTTGTAATCCCTCGCTGCCATGCCATTTTCATCCAATTTCTGTTCTACGTTTTTTGTCAAATTTATAGAGGTCTGTGTTCATGAGCAAATCTCTATATTTATAAGTAAACATAACTTGGTAGCGGCTTGAGATGATCTACCACCCCATCTCATCCCATGGGTGTCGTAAAAGTCGACAGAGGGAAAATTGAAATCAGAAGATGGGCAGCAGCATCTTCCTGGAACATCAGAATAAATAAACTGCGGTTGCCAACTCGCCTGCCAAGCGTGGCCACTACGGCAAAATTCCCCACAAAATCAGAGCTACAAACTTTTGTAGTAATCTATGGGGGAGGCCTATGTTCAGCAGTGGCCTAGGGATAAGCTGAAATGATGATGATGATGATGATGAAACATAACTTACTCTCAGGTCACAGTACCATCACTGCGCTGATTGAAGTCACCGCCGACATTAGAAAAGGTATCGATTAGCAGAAGTTAACTGTGGTGGTACTTGTGGACTTCTCAAATGCTTTTAACACAGTCGACGAAGACATACTTATCTCCTTCCTTACGTTTCTTAGATTTTCAACCCCAGCTTTGGAGTGGGTTTCCTCTTACCTTCGATGCTGCAAGCAGTCAGTCAGATTAGGACCGTTTTCTACTTGGGCTGTTATTGAAAATAGTGTACCAAATTTTGGGTATACTTTCCCCCATAAGATTTTATTGTTTATAACAATATCACATCAACTTTTAATTGCAAGAACTATCTCTATGCTGACGATCTTAAGCTTTATGTGCCATCTAGTTTTAATTATATTCACAGAAGCCTAAAAATATCAATGACAATATTGAAACCAATTATTGAATTGAAACCATCAGAGATTGGTCGCACATTTTTATAGAGTATCCGTTAACCCATCGAAATCTAAAGTTATGGTTGTAGGCAGTCAGATGAAGCTAGAGCCTTGATCCTGTATTTTATAATGGAACTATAATTCCTTACCCTAGCTCTGGAGAATATATTATATTTAGCCACCTGATGAACTCAGCCGTTGTGTTGTTGCCTCCTTGTGTTTCTTTTATTGTCTACATTTTTTTTACTATTTACGAATAAGCTTTTGCTTGATGATTCCCTAACTTTACGCAATATTGATTATGCAGATGTGGGTTACCCAGACCTATCACAAAATCTTCTACGAGTATATAAGTTGGAGCGCCTTCTCAACATTGGTATAATATCTGTTTTCGGTTTGTATTATTCGTCAAAAAAGCAGCTCCAGAATCTTATTAGCACTTTATTTTATTCTATGAGTTCCAAATTCTCCCAACTAATTTTAAGAATAACTTTCACTTTCCACATTCTACTCATGACCGAGTTCCTCGTTCTTTAAACCAAACATAATTCACCACATCCCCGCCTCCCGCCCCCCGACCTCCAGACAAGGGGAATACGATAAATCCTTCGAAACGTAGAATATCCTATCCTATGTCCAGCGGTCACAGCAGTGTTCTATTTAGAGGCTGATGAAATGAGGTTTTTAGTAATTTGTCTTCAGCTTATTTACGAAATATGTTTTTTTTAATATAATGAATTCTTATATTTAAGCGAATACTACAAACCCTAAAATTAAACGCGATAAAATCCGTAAAAATCAGTTTAATTTAAATTTTTAAATATACAACTAGAGATGATTGCTTATTAGGCAGACAGTTTTTTCTTCATATACGTTATAGTGCTTACTTTACAAATAGATAATAATATGCCTGTAATTATATTCAATTTTATGTTCCACGTAAGGTTTTTATGCGACGTACAATTACTGGTTGACCGGTGCTAAGTCATCATTTCTTTATATTAAAATGCATTCTTTTTATAACCCAGAATGGCAAGGGCTTACTTAGACATCGCACATGAAAAGTCGTTACTCATTTAATTGTATACCGGCAATCATCTTTAATTATCTTTTTTGCCGAGTCACCGGGTCCCTATAACCTTATATAACAATACACTATTTGTACTAAAAACTATTTACTTATACATTTATACTTTTAAAAGATTACTATAATAACATTTATTGTGTACTCAGATTAATTTAATTCACCATAAAAGAATCAATTACACTGCACAAAATTAAAGAAAAAGGTTTTTATTAATCTTTAGAAGTTTAAGGCAATATGTTTACTTATGCCTTTGTATAAGAACGACAGCAGCGTGTATAATCTGTGCATACGCCGCGTCGAACAGCCTGGCGGCTGCGCCATGACTCGACAAGACTTAAAGGCTGATACAAATTCATGTAATTCGAAATTCAAATGACGTTAAAAGTGGATATTGAATGCATTCAAGGGATATATTGATGGTGAGAAAAGTAAAAACACAATGCATTGCAATTGCATTTCTATTTTAGTTTTATAAATAAAATGTTTTTAGGGAGGTACGCAGATTTCAATTACGTTCATATATGAAATGTATAGTATATTAGATATAAATCCGGCATACATTAATGTCCTCAGTTGAAAAAGTAGTGACAGAGAGCCAATAACTTTAGAATATCATTGTAGACTTTTTCAAATTTTAAACCGAAAAGGAATGTTGATAGATTGTTGCACGCAGGCTCTGCATATAGTATCCATAGAAAAAACGAATACCGTCATACGAAGGAATGCTTGTATGAGTTAAATACTGTAAGAAATTTACAAAACAATGCGATCTAACCTTTTTTTTTCTAATGAAGCCCTGTGTACTCAAACGTGCACGTACGATGCATGCAATTAATTACACTTACTCTTCTTTTTCATAGCAACCCACGCTTTATGTTTATTTAAAAATATTTTTTTGACAATCACTATATCAAATTTACTTTCTACTTTTCGTTTCACGTTGCTACAAGAGCGCGTTTATTTTTAGTTTCTAAACCATCATTTTGTTTTTATAGGAGAAAGTGACGAGACGAGACGTGCAAAGTCTGCCAATAACCTACCGGAGAAGTCAGTTCTTAAGTCTCATATAGCCCAGTAATTGCTCTCGGTGTCCCTTCACACCGAAACACAGTTATGTTTGCACACTACTGCTTCACGGCCCAATAACTGCCCCTGCAGTAGTAACCTACCTAGACAGTTTCCTGTATAAGAATCCTAAAACCAGTAAACCTTAGACTCTGTCCATCACCGGTCTAGATAATTTAGGTGTATCATATTTGAGATCTTCAAGCTCGGCTGGCAACGATGGCTCGAAGAACCGATAACTGTTGGGAAGTAAGGTTCTGGGGTGTCGATGGATGCAGGTGGCCCAGGACCATGTTTTGTAGCAGTCTATGGCGGAGGCCCATGTTCAGCAGTGGACTTGTGATGGAGAGATTTGATGATGATTATGATATTTGAGATGGTTATTCCGGCACTTTTCGGAGGTCAAGTGATTTTTCTGGCCTAAGTCGACTTTTACGACATCCATGGGTTGATAAAGGGGTAATAAGATAATATTCCCATGCCGCCACCACACGGAAGCAGGACATTTATATTTCTTATGGACATAATTAAAATCGGTCACCTGATGGTAAGTGCAACGTTCGTCCATTAACAGTTGCTGTGTACCCAGCATACATGTACATTCACCACCGTGCCCTTTCAGATCTAAACACAGTAATGTTTGCACACTACTGCTTACGGCAGAATAACTGACACAGCGGTGTCCCCACCCTCACACACACCCTCCTAAACGAATTTCCGCTTCTCGAGGAATTCTACCAAAAGTAAAAATGATACATACATACTACATAAGATCACGACTGTATCCCATAATAGTAATACCGGGTAGTCAGAGACTGGGCACTCACTGCAAGAACAGATGACTGCCACTATCCACGTTTCACCAAAACAATATAATGGACTTTAGGTGGTGAGCCCATCGCCACCATGCGCTGTTGGGTGCACAGTGCAATTTAATTCCTTACTCGCCTTTTACGAGATCCATTGGATGAGATGGAGTGGTAGTATTCTTTTAACGAGCCGCCACCACCCGGAATGATATCTAGCACTTTATTATAATTTCTTATAGTCTAGATAAATATTAATAAATGATTATTAGAAACTAAGCTCAAATTTTATAAAACCACTGCATAACGTTAATATCATAGAATTTGTGACTAATTATGGATCTTAAAATGAAAACAAAAAATTTCACTATAATGGTTACTTTTCGTACTATTCATGCTCCGTTTGTAGGTAAATTAGTTTAAATAAACTTTTTTGTGCATTGACTAAAGCCATTATTATCTGAGTTGAAGTTGTACTCACAATAAGAAGTAAACTAAAATATACTTAGGCCTTAAAGTTAGCTAACAAAACTTCCATGTGGCAATCGAACTCGCGACACGTATTACCCAAGGCAATCGCTTAGCCACTGCGTCGAGTGAACCAATATTGATTATGAAACAAATACTTTATTTAAAAAATGCTCCATAAACTTATTATGAAAGCGTGCAAAAACATACTTTGACTTTATTTATTTATTCTTTCTTGAACCGCCTTGTGGTGGCGACTTAAGAGAATCTACCACCCCGTCTCTTCCAGTGGGCGTCGTAAAAGTCGTCAGAGAAAAATTAAAACCAGAAGATGAACAGCAGCATCTCCTGGATCATCTGAATAAATAAACTGCGGTTGCCAACCCGCCTGCCCAATGTGGCAACTATGGCTAAATCGCCCCCAAAATAAGAGCTACGCGATGAAAGTTTCTAAGGCGTTTCTTAGACGACTTTCAAGATTTACAACGACCTTGAATCTTCACCCATGTGTTTATTAGAATAATTAAAATAGAAAAAAATAAGATCTTAGAGACAGTACAGCGCTTGTCAACCAAGACTTGGCTTGTTGACTAAGTAGCCATACTTGTTTATATTTACGTCAGTAAGTTGAAACCTTTATTAAATCACATAAAACAGTATCTAAAATTGATAAAAAACTTGAGTACCAACTAAAAAATAATTTCTGTTAGCTTGATGGTTGTCATGGTTACGATGGCACGAATGATACTAAGCAAAATGGCGCAACAGTCTAAGTTGCTGTCAAAGACTAAAACTACTGTAGATATTCTAAGTGTCTAACTTAGCGTACTCAGATTTCTTTTCACCCTAACATTAACATGGAAGAAATAACAAAGACATATGCCTTTTTCATACTTTCGCCAACATAAAGGCAATTAGCAGCAAAAAACCGTGTAGAAATTCATTGCAACATAAATTATTTATTTAAATTATCCATTGAGGCAGACGGTATATCTACCGCGTGTAATAAAAGCGTCTGCAACTCGCATTAACTGTGATTAGTTGCGCCACCGACTATGAGATGTGCATAATCTGTGGTATGTATTTGAATAAAGTGTACTTTTATCAATACAATAATGCAAATTCTTACTAGTGCACTTGAGAGCCGTAGTAGCTTACGAACAGGGTTTTCTATTTCATAGTATGCGTGTGATCTGGATCCAATCTCCGGTGTTGTCACCACTACAATTTTTAATTGCATTTGAGTAATGCGCACTGGAGTTTTCTGGCCGGCGGATGCAAGCAGATCTGCACCCAGCATTGAGATATTTATAGACATTCATAATTTATGTAGGATAAGCGGCATACGCTACATAACATTATATTGGTACTGGTACTAGTGGTAAGATTCCTATGTAGGAATTCGTCTAGGCCCACCGCAGAGCCAGTTATTCTACCGGGAGGCAGCAGTGTGCAAACATTAACGGTTTGAAGGGCACTGAGAGCTATCGTAATCACTGGTCATATGAAACTTAAGAACTGAAGCCTCAGGGTGACGAGTGCAGTGTGGTGTCAGACAGAAATGTTCTGGGTGCCACAGATTTTGTCATGGGCAGACATTGCACTTACCATAGTGTGAACGTTTTCCAATTAAAAATTCGTAGGGTTTGTATACTCGCCTAAATACTTTTTTGAGCTAGCAAGTTGCTGATCAACCAGTTCAAAGAAAAATAATATTTTATCATAGAGTCCTAGCCAGTAGGTGTTGGGACTTGAAGAACTAAAAAAACAATCAAATTTTGGTTTTCGGTTCGTAGATGCGTGTTTAATGTTTTCATATCTTTAGCCATGCATCGAAGCTTTCCTCCGATCATCCGATCATTGTAGTATATATATTTTTTTTTCATTGAAGAGGGGGCAACGAGCAAGCGCCTCACCTGATGTTAAGTGATCGCCGCCGCCCATGATCATCCGCAACACCAAGAGAGTCGCGGATGCGTTGCCGGCGTTAAAGAATAGGCTCTTTTCTTGAAGGTCCCTAAGTCATTTCGGTCCGGAAAAACCGCGGGTGGTAGCAAAGACACGTATAGTATATTTTGCAGAAGACACTTTAATTGTTATCACGAGATGTTGCCGCCTTCAAATTAAAATGTAGAGATTTTTTACTCAATGAGTAGGTATAGTATAGTTTTTTTAATGGTATACATTATTATTAGAATGAAGAAACATACTAGCGGTTAATTTGAAACATTTCTGTTTTCTTTTGCCTATGCTATTATTGTTGATTTGCCACATGGTGGCGACATAATAAAGCCTTCTCATCCTGTGGGTGTTTTAAATGCCTGGAAAACTTTATGGCTTCCGAGCGGTGGACCATCTCGACAAATGCCAGACTGAAAAACCTCAGTCTGGTGACGAGCAGCGGTGTTCAAGGTGCGAGGATTCTGGTACTGAGATCACCAATCTGCCCATCAAGCGTGCTAATTACGGAAAATCCTTCCTATTTGGGAGAGGAGTTTACTGGTGGTATCCGTCTAGGTATGTACCTCTTCTATGCAAGTTATTCTACTGTCACGCAATAGTGTGCAAACATTACTGTGTGTTGGTCTGTAGAGCACTGTTAGCTAGTGTAATTACTGTGCATATATTATGACTTGACAAATTATGTCTCAGAGTGAGAAGCGCAGTGTGGTGCCAAACGGAAATATTCTGGGTGACGGGCAGACGTTGCACTAACTATCAGGTGTCTCGTCACTTTCTTCCATTAAAAGTGAACTATTGGCAGACCGATGATGAATATTGTTGATAATTTTATTAAATAAGCTCTTTCTTTTAGTTGGTTAAGGTCTTTCATTATATATGTTATTACGCTCCGACTTTACACGTGTAAGTGTAAAACCGTGTCTTCTAATATGTAACCGGTTTTATTACACTCGCGGGGTTCGAAAGCTATTATAAATCAGGTTTCGTTAAGACGATAAGATAAATAGAAATATAAGTTAACGAACACTAACTTATGCGCAGTTCAAACGTCAACGGATTTCTTCTGATTATTTTTTTATACCGATTGACAACCATAGGTACTTTTCTGATGTATTTAAACTGCGCGTGATTTCTTATGACAATGGAAGACATGTCGTTTGCATTAGTGCAAATTTTGTTTGGTTTTTTAACTGGTAGCAATCATAATGATACATCACAAAAACCACCTGTAAAATGCCGCCTCTGGGTATTGGGCCACCCCTTATTTTGAGAGGGTTTTAAATTCGAGAATAGTCCGCCACGTTGCTCCAGTCCGGTTTGCCGTATTGACTATACATGTCCTCGAACTATTTGTTATTCTTTAGACATGGTTGTTTTCCCACGGTTTTTTCTTCATAATTGAGCACGTGGTAAATAAAGACTTACAATTGCAATTAACAATTTTGGATGGCATCGGTCATAGAACCCAGGTTAATCGCGTACTATGAAATTTAAGGCGCTTTTAGTTACCACGTCTCTTGTTTAATACACAAATAAAATAAAAAAGTAATGAATGAAGAACTTTATAATTTCAAAAACATTTTATAATATTAAAGGGATATTAATTATTAGAACAGTGGTTACAGTATCATAAATGTCCTATGCGACAGATTGCGGTGGCATCAAGAGAGTAAAATTTATTTATAAAAATCTACTTGATCATGGTACCCTGCTTCTCGCAGATGGAATGAGGCAACCCAACAATTAAGCGCGACTGTGGTGCAGCATGCAGCTTTCTGCTATGGATTACTAACGAAACATTCAATTAACCGAGTTCCGTTTCCTACGAGCGGATGCGATGCAAATAATTTCATCTAAAACGTGCTCTTGGTATCATTCAATCAATACAAAAAAGTACAGCTTAACATTAAGGCCCCGTTCCCACAGCATCCAGTTTTACTGGATCGGAGTCGAATTTTTGTTATAATAAAAAGGATTTATGCGTGTTACTATTCAGTTTCCTAGCAGGATCCCCCGCAAGAAACAAAATGTCACCGTAATAATAGGTATACGTGTGTAAATAAGCAAATGAACTATTGCTGCTGTTATAAAGCTTCAATTAAATATATTTAATGGATTAAAAATACAAATTGACATACAAATTTAACATTTACATCTAAGAAACCTTCACTTAGCGGCAGTCTATCGTAGAGGCAATATTGATAATTCCTCGTTTTGAGGTGCCTTACCACATGTCGTGTTCTCGACGTCAACGGTGTGGTGGACTTAGTGGTAGTGTTGTAGATTTTTTTAATGGATAAAGTGACAAGACAAGCAAAACGTTCACGTAAGTGTAACGTCTGCCCATGACAAATACTGTGTCATCCAGAAGAGGATGTTGTAGTGGTGGCGGTATTAGTTTTACTTGTTCACGGTATTAAGGGCGATGAACTTCAACAACTGGGTAATGTATTACCATTTCAAATTTTGTATGCAGATCTTAGCAAATTAACTTTCTTTCCTTCATTATAGTGGATTTCCACAAAGTAACGACTGATTCTTTGTTAAAAGATTCTTATTTACATTTTATAGTTATATAATATGTAAATAGATGATGTAGTTATGTATTCACAGCCTAAAGGAATTCATTACTTCATGATCTAAAGAAGCATCTAACAAAATAAACAAACTTTTGTGCAAACTTTTATACTCCCATTGCCAAACATGTCGGACACTAATCTACTAAACAATGCCTCAAAATCTCTGTGATTTCAAAATAAACGCTAAAATTTAAGTAAAAACTAGTATTTACACGAGCCCGATCATGACCGTTTTAATAATTTTAGTTTGTCTGTCTGAAAGTTTCTCTCGAACATGCTCCGAAACGGCTCAACGGATTTTAATGAAAGTTTTAGGGATTAAAACAAGAATTTTAACTAAAATTTCAGTGCTTGTTCCATTTCGGTATCTTGCAGGGTTCAGAAGATATGAATAT
The DNA here is from genome assembly GCA_019845155.1 of Luehdorfia chinensis. Lineage (NCBI taxonomy): Eukaryota > Metazoa > Arthropoda > Insecta > Lepidoptera > Papilionidae > Luehdorfia > Luehdorfia chinensis. The sequence continues at coordinate 5,598,169 of JAHVAK010000025.1, read as the reverse complement.
AAATTTATTATAATACTTAATGCTATGACCTTAAGGAGCCGCATGCTGTAAACCGAACATCACCGAGAAGGGCCATACTATAGTAGTAATAAGCGAGGTATCATGCTGTACGTCGCAATCATGTGATCGGCTTCTTTTACGCAAATGAAACCGCGGAGCACAGCTAGTTTTATAATAATATAAAACTTTCCGGCTGCAAAACCCTCTCAGAAAGCCTGTGCTCAGCTATGGGCCATTTTTAGGGCAGTTAATCTAATATACAACTTAGTTGAAATCGAAATTAACGAAACTGATAAGAAATATAGTATTGAAAAAATATTTTATGATGCTTGTAATGCCATAATAATATTAAATATTATAACGGTGTTATTCGCCTCTTACGAACCCCCAGTAGGAAAGAGGTAAGTCCTATTCTGCCGGACAACTTTCGGCTGACCTATTAAAAGTGTAATATTCTATTCCTCGATTTTATTGCTTATCAAAAGTAACAGCCTATAAATGTTCTACTGTTGAACGCCGGCCTCCTCTCATTTTTGAAAGTGCTTTAGAGACGGATAAAGTCCGCCACGCTGCAACAATTGGAGTTGACGGACTTCACATCTCCTCGAAAATATTTTTATTCCTCAGATGTGCAGTTTCCTTACGTTTTCCTTCACCGCCGAACACGTGGTAATTCAGCACTTAAAATTGCATTACAATTTAAGGGGGGCCGGTACCGGGGATCGAACGCAGGTCACTTGAGTATTATTATTAATCGACAAGCGATTAATAATTATCGCTTAATTATAGCATAACAAAGCTACGAGTGCGATTTCCATTATTTAGAAGAAGATGCTTCTCCTTGAAACAATTTAGCTCCGTTTTAGTAGACAATTGTTGTCCACGTTTCTTGAATTGTTGATGCGACAATACGTCACACTTTAACCCTGACGAGGTGTCCGTAGTGAACATGTAACTTGCATAAGATATCAAAATTATCTACTGTTATCTTTCCATTTAAAAAAGGAGTGAACTGCCTCTTTAAATAACTGATTTCATAATAAAAATAACTGATTTAATAGTAGAAAGTGACGAGAAGAGAAAATCGTTCACCATCAGGTAAGGCTACCTACGTCTGCCCATAACAAATGCTGTGCCACCCAGAACAATTTTTGTATGCACCGCATTGCGCTCGTCACTCTGAAACATCAGTTTTAAGTCTCATATGCCTTACGTTAGCTCTCAGTGGCCTTCAGACTGAAACACAGTAATGTTTGCACATTACTGCTACACGGAAGTATAACAAAATAAACAAACTTTAGGCCCTGCGGTTGTACCTTCCTAGAAGGATTCCTGTACAGAAATCCTACAACCGTGATTCATTTACACACAATTTCATTCATGGTCTGTGTACTAATAATTTGAAAAACGGGTCACTCAGTGGTCAGTGTACCTGGCGGGCCACGGGTTCTGGGTTCAAATTCTACTCCAAGTCGATACTTGCAACATATATATAAGTTATTGGTGCCTGGGTCTGGAAGGATTTTATTTGTCCCATGTCTCTGTGTCTCACCCTTCCTTCGATCTTATCGCATAATTGTTATATAGGAATCGAGAAGTTACCGAGGAGTAAGTGCTCCTATGTTTACGCTATTACTACGGCAACATAATTTACCCTAAGCAAATGACAGCTTCTGTTTGTTAATCAGAAAATGGCGTCGTGGTCGAGATCTGCCAGGACATTAACAACGTTTAATCGATATATTTTCTTTTGTTTTTAGATTAACGAATCATTGAATATTTCAAATTACATATTATTGTCGCGCCCAATTCATTTTATTACCAGTTTTATCTAATCATTAATTAGTAATTAATACATTATACAAAGTGTAGAAAATTTATAATTATTAGAAATGTATCCGGAACGTAAAATAATATTTACTTTTCGCCTCCGCGGGAAACGCTATTTTGGTAGGAGTCAAAAATTCTCTCACCTCATTGCGTTTCCACGAGCAGTATAGTGACAGCATTGCATATTATGGTGTAATTCTGCACCAATAAAGGCTGTCCGTACAATAACATAATCGCCTCTTACGAAGCCTCTGTAGGAAAGAGATAGATGCTATTCTACTACGTCGGACACCTATCGGCTAATATACTCGTTACATACTCGTATTTTAGCAATAGTCTATCTATATTTTCGGTGATGTGATCGCTGTTAGCCTTTTGGCTTTTACAGCTTCATCGGATGCTGTGCTCGCGGGCCCGGGGCCCGCGTGCCAGGTTTGGTTTGACCCAAAACATATATACATAAATATTAACTCCTACTAAACATCTAAGTTCGGACCGTTGCGTTCGCTAGCGTGCTTGCGCTACAGTGAATATCTCCATAAATTTATTATATGAAGTCATCTAATGACCGTCCGAGGGAGACTGCGGGCCTCCGTTCGGACTGTCGACTTGTGTGTCGGAAACTCTGGGCGGTGAGAACCGCCCTGGAACACGGGTGTATCTGGTGTACGCGGTGTTATGAACGATAGCTGCGCGCCGCTCTCTACGGCGGTCGCGCGACGTTGTGCGTGTGATGTTGAAACTATTAACTGTGTGTACAGTGTTGTTCGGATCGTGGCTGACCGTATCGTGGTCCGCAATAGTCTGTAAGTCTTTCTTAATAAAAGGTGCATTTTTAATACATACAGATCATAAATTTTTATTAATCGACGAGTAGAAAGTGACTTAAAATATTTTTTTCAATTAACACGTCGTTTCCGTCTATAAAAATAGACAATATTGCGAGAGTCGTGGGAAAAAATATTTACAGAACTTTGTCGGGCGACTAACATAATTATCAAATACATACCATCAGCTTATATTTGGTCATATGAGATTTAAATCTTAATCGCCTTTGATTTACGACGTTGCTTTATGACGTTACAGTATCTCAGTTTACATTTTTATAGTAAACAAATTAATGTTTACCGTATTCGAAGTATCAAGTAAGCAGCATTTACATCGAGCAAACTTTTACAAACTGACAATATAAATATTAACCTCCCGCCGTTTATAACTAATTAAGGATCATTTTGATACAAAAAAAAGTTATTATTTATTAATTAGGCACGATTAAATACACATACATAAAATATTAGTTTCGTGAATCGTAAAATGTTTAACACGAGAAAGTTTTAATTCATTTTGAGCTTATATTTTACATTGCGTTTTTTTTTCCTTTCGAAAGAATGCAGTTTTAATAAAGCTTTCACAGATGATTTTTATGACTTGACATTTAATAAAAAAACTTAAACGAGTTGCAAATTCAGATACTGACAGTTCTGTTAACAGATATTCTTCAAAGAATACAACAGTCTTATTGCCTGCAGGTTTTTAATATACTCGCATGAAGAACGTTAAACAAATTTCTTCTTCTTCTTTTCAGCCTATCATTCTCCACTGCTGAACACAGGGACTCCCCCATAGATTGCCACAAAAGTTTGTAGGTCTCATTTTGGGGGGATTATGCCATAGTTGCCACGCTTGGTACACGGGTTGGCAACCGCAGTTTATTTATGCAGATGTTCCAGGAAGATTCTGCTGCCCATCTCCTGGTTTTTATTTTCCCTCTATCGACTTTTACGACACCCACGGGATGAGATGGCGTTAAAAACAATGTTTTTTATTGACGATCTTTGAGCTTATTAATTGTTAGCTCCGCATTGTGTGACTCCAGAAGTTCTTGAATGTCATCACTATCTACTTCTAAATTTAATTGTCTGACACCGTCGATACCTTATTTAATACCATGACCAATATGATAAACCTCTGGTACTGATTCTACCTATGTTTTACTGTTGAAAAAAAATAGTTTTTCCAGACAGTTTTTTGTGAAATATCATTCCAAGATTGTCCAATGATTCTCACATTCTCTTTAGTCTTTAACAAATAGCTCGTTGTTTTCTCACATATTTTAACGGAGGGCGCAACTGGTCGTCTCGCTTTAAATAAGCTTTAAATATTTTTATGGCTCTCTGGGCCATCATTGAAGTTGGACCACCACGGTTGAAGCAAGATGTATTTGGTGGCAAAAATAAAAAATTTCACGTGAGTCGAAATTAGTTAAGAGTAGCAGGAGGATGATCTGGTGCATTTTCGATTAATAACAACATTTTAAATAGATTTTATCGTAATTAGAAAAGTGCGTTTTTTTGTGTACAGTGACGAAACGAGCAAAACGTTCACCTAACGGTAAGTGCAACGTCCGCCCACAACAAATGCTGTGTCATCCAGAATATTTCTGTGTGACACCACACTGCGCCCGTCACCCTGAGACATCAGTTCTTATGTCTCATATGCCCAGTGATTACGCTAGCTCACAGTGCCCTTCAAACCGAAACACAGTAATGCTTCCACACTGCTGCTTCACGACAGAATAACTGGCCCTGGGGTGGTACCTACCTAGACGGATTACTGCATAGGAATCCTACCACCAGTTGTTGTCGTAATTGGATAAGGTTACCATTTTATTTACATAAAATGAAAAAGATATCTTTTATGGATTTTGTCTTTATGACTATATTGTATTGCCTTACCCTGTCATAGCGTAACCACCATAGCATTAAGGATCAGTAAGCTGAAGTGTCCATGAGCAGGCCACATAGTAGCTTGCAAAACTGGTAACCGCTGGAATAAATGTAGTAATGTGGCAGCCTCTTATTGGTAAGCTCTGTTTAGAACACCCCCTCCAAAAATTGAAGATAACTTGACAGGGATACCTGTGTTCGGTAAAGAACTTAATGATTTCTTATATTTACGCGAACACTACACATTTAAATGAAACTAATTTTACGGATTTTATCGCGTTTTATTTTATTATTTATAACCCGACGTTTCGAGTGCTTTACAGCACCCATGGTCACGGGCGGACTGAGGTGACAGATGTCCCGATGTCATAGTTAACCCGGAGTACCTTCAGCTTTTAATTATTATTCCTTGTCCGATCTACGCAGAAAGAGCTTACTGTATCTTGAAGTCTTGCAGTGGTATGCTTGGTTTTTGATTTAATTTTATTAATTATAGGATCCCAAGCTGGTGGTAATACCCAACCATCTTCTCTATTAAAATTAGGATGTTTTTTAATTTCAATAGCCTCGCGAATCATCCTTGGTAGGAATCGGTGTTCTTTTGCGAGGATTTGTGGTTTATCAAATCTGATGTAATGGTTGGGATGATCCAGAACATGGTCACAGACTGCAGACTTCCTAGAGCGACGATGCTTCACGTCAGCTATATGTTCTTTTACGCGGGTTTTAACTGTAAAGAACTTGTTATATATGGGGATCTACACTCAATTCCATAAAAGCCCAAATATTTTATTGTGTTCTCAAATGTAACGTTCCTTAATATTTGTGAATAAAATTGATTTTAAAATACTATAATGGATTAATATGATGGTTAATATTGAAGTAATAATATGCCTTAATTAACCTTAATAAGTGAAACTTATGTAGTAAGTGAAATATTGCCTACAGTGCGCACAATGCAATATTTACCATGGTCCGCAATACGAGTAAAAATGCAGTAATAGCAGGAACTTCGGGCTGCGGTCTTCAATATATCTGCGGTGGCTGCGGTATCCGCATCGAGAGTGACGCGCCGACAAAGGACCGGGTTCGATTCCCCGATCATTTCACGCCGAGTAATTTACGCAATAAAGTAGTCTGGTAAAAACAAAATGGGTATGAAGCATTAAAATACAGCTTGACCACGGCGGAACATTTAAATACCAATAAATATTAATGATACTAAAGGTATTAACTTCGAAAAAACTTGCAAGCGTTAAAATATACAATGTTTCAAAAATAATACTTGGGCTGTTGGTTTTTAATACATTTTTTACTTTATTTTTAATTATAGTTTTTTTTTGTTTAGACCCGAATAATAAAATGTTGTAAATTTTATGTCTCATAGTTAATATGTGTTTGTGTTTGCCTATATATCAAAAGCACTTAGAGGATTCAGGTTTTCGGTATGAATCATGGTTACACAAAGAATAGGTCGTCGAACACGTCGACGAGCACCGGAACAAACTTGTGTCTGAAGTCGAGATTTTGTTAGACAAAATCTCGGACTGGGGCCGACTAAATTTAGTCGAGTTCAACCCTAACAAGACACAAGTTTGCGCGTTTACCGCAAAAAAGAAACCCTTCGTCGTATCACCTCATTTCGAGAGCACTCCCCTTGTTGCCTCAGCCAGTATCGGAATCCTTGGCGTCGACATATCGAGCAACGTTCAATTCGCGTCACTTGGAAGGGAAGGCCAAATTGGCCTCCAAGAAGCTTGGCGTGCTCAGTAGAGCGCGACAGTACTTCATGCCGGCCCACCGCTTGCAACTTTATAAGGCCCAGGTTCGGCCGCACATGGAGTACTGTTCTCATCTCTGGGCGGGGGCACCCCAGTGTCAGCTCCTTCCATTTGACCGCATTCAACGAAGAGCGGCTCGAATTGTCGACGACCATGTCCTATCTGATCGGCTTGATCCTCTGGCTTTGCGAAGAGATGTTGCATCTCTTTGCATTTTTTACAGGATCTACCATGGGGAATGTTCCGAGGAATTGTTCGGATTAATTCCAGCCGCTGAATTTCACCATCGCACCTTACGGCATAACCTCAAATTCCATCGTCACCACCTTGATGGTTGGCATTCCACCACAGTGTATTTTCGCGGAATTTTCTGCCACGCACTTGCACTTTATGGAATGTTCTGCCGTCAGCGGTTTTTCCGGACCGATACGACTTAGGGACCTTCAAGAAAAGAGCCTATTCCTCTCTCAAAGGCCGGCAACGCATCTGCTATTCCTCTGGTATTGTAGGTGTTCATGGGCGGCGGTGATCACTTACCATCACGTGAGCCACCTGCTCGTTTGCCTCCTATTCTATAAAAAAAAAAAAAAAGATTAATATATAGTTTTACAGATCGATACTAAGTCTTTAAGATAAAAAGATTTCAGCCATTGATACTTAATAGCTCCGTTGGCCCACTGCGCCAAGCGATTGGGATACCCTAAGCCCATCTAACACGGGAGAAATCTTAACATGGGGCTTTGTTTTTTTTATGACGGTTTAAACTAAATACAAGTTAAATACAATATTTTATTTATTCATTAATCTTTATTGTTCCCTTACAAAGAAAGGATACAAAGGGCGGACTTATATAAATATCTTATAAAATGTACATATATATACAAACATATATATATATATATATATATATATGTATATATATATATATACATAAACATATACAAATACAGATATATACGCATATATATAAACTCTTATACTCGGGGACAGACAACTAACAATTTAACATGTAACTCTTTAATAAATAATCATGAACCAATTTTTTGAAGGAGTATTTATTAGAAGCTTTCCTGATGTCATCGGGCAAGAAGTTCCAAAGAAGCACAGCCTGAACAGTGAAGGAGTAAAAGTAAAGGAATATGCGCACACTTATGACTCCGTGTCCGTATCTGCTAATGTCGGAGTTTATCTTTGTGTGTGCCGCGATTGTTATTATGTACTTTATGCCCGGTTGATTGCGGCCGCCCTATTCGAAAACCGATCGCAATAATGTAATTTTCGAGGTTTAAAAATTTTATTTGCTCTTTCATACAACGCTCAATCCAAGCGTAACCGATTAGCCAAGAGCTCTCTAGAACCACGTGTTCGACATTTGAAATCTACTAAAGAATTTTAAAGTATAGTGGCTACATTAAACTGGTCAGCTATAAAACACAAGTTGCCTGCCACGCCTTCCTCGGCTCTCTGAGAGGGCTTATAATAAAAAAAGTACTCTTAATCCGCGATAATGTTCGGCATAATAACAAGCTGAATATAATTAAATCGAAGAAGAAACAAATTTGCTACAATATCATACTTGAATTAGTTTTAAATGCTTTTGACCCTAACATTATTGTTTTGTTGCTCGTATAAAAGTGCAGTCTGCACAATAGTTTATCGTGACATTATTTATAAAATTTGTACGTATGTTAAATCTTAGATAATCATATTTATATACAGATTATTGTAATATTCAGAAAATTAAATTGTACATTCGGATATTTTTTTAATTAAGGAACAACTTTACAACACTTTACTTTTACTACTAAAATCCATCATATTTATGTTCTATTTTTTTTTGTGTTCATGTCAACAGTTGTAAACTTTCTGCCCGTGTCAAAGTATAGGTATATCATTTACAGGATTACGTAGCAATTCCGATCGCTTAGAGGTTTCTAAGAATGCCGGCAGTGCAATGACTGATACTTTTACTCAATGTTGGTTCTAATGATAGTGACAAAAAAAGCTCTGGTCTTGAATTGAATTTTTAAATCTGCACTTTTTGCATCATAAACTATCAATCATAAACGTTAAAACTCTTAATATAGCCAGAAATGACAAATTTGAATGAAAACGCAATCGTCAGTTTTCGAGTTCGCTCCAAAAGTCTTTTTCAAACATTCCCACCCAAAAATTGCATTAAATTGAGAAGTAATATTTTATTTCATTGTCAGATAGTTAAAATTGTTTTAAACGCCGCCTCTAGGCTATTATTTTAACAGCAAAAACAACATGGCGGACGGTGATTACGCGCGAAACCGATTGTCACGAGCGCATTCCAATCGTACCTTACGCGTGGCGAAACAAAAACTATAAAATGAAAGCAATTTTCCTGCGACAACACATTAATACAGAAGTCTACTTGACATCAGTTTTATATCAGTGGTTTTATCAGTTGTATGGAAATATATTTTACCTTAAAATAGAATACAATGGAGAGCTACAAACGGCGCGTACTTATCGAATGGCTAATGATCAAGGCCATTACGTACTTTTTATTATGTTTTTTAATACAACATCCAAAGAAACTTATAAGCCAATTTAATAAGGAATCGAAAAGAAACTTATCTTATGAATAAGATCACTTGAAGGTGTCAAATGTCAGTTCTGAACAATGTATAAACCAGACCATAAAGAAAGGTTACTCATGAGATGGCAACTGTCAAAAAAATCCAGAAATCCACAATAATCATGTGTTATTTTGTAAGAATTACCCTATCAAATACAGTTCTCAGTTAAATTCAACGTACCCTTTTAAGAGCAGTCTGTATTCTTATTTCGGTAGAATAATTTAAATGAGTACGAAGTCGTGATGGGGCCAGGGCCGCTGGGCAAAGCGGACAGATGCGCGGAAGTTGAAAACATGAAGATTTTTAATGTGTAATTGCCTGTCGCCTTAAGCTTTAAAATATTTGTTGAAAATGTTGCTTGTCTCTTTATTTCATAACAAACAACGAAATTATTTCATGCGCTCATTTATGTAGTAATATCCTTTACAAATTACCTCAAACCGTAACCATACTCAAGATCGATTCCCATAAAATTTATATTCACGTGTATCAGAACACCTTTCAACAAAACCATCAAAAATTACAGAAATCCGGTCTCAAATATTATGTGATTTGTCTCGGAACCCACAGACGATAATTGTTTTATACTCGGCAGGTAAGAATCTCGTAATTATCCCGAGGTGCACACAATGAGAAAATAGACGGAGAAAAAAATAGACAAAAGAATGACCGACGACTCCGTGTTTTTCGTTTTTTTTCCATTAGACCGTACCTGAGAGGGTCCAAACCCAATTTGAATGTTTTCGTTGTCTGTTTGCGTTTCTGTTGATGCTGAATATTCCATTTGTTTTCACTTGCACGGCTAACGTTTTAATTAATGTTCATAAAAATAATCTATAACATTATGCCTAATAAAGTATAATTCATTTACGATCAAGCGATTAGCTCTTTCTAGTATATTCGCTAATTTAGTGTGTACAGAAAGTAACTCTGGCATTGAACATAAATCAGTTGCAGTAGTTAGTGAAGACATAAACCGTGTACTGCTTAATCATACACACAACCGTCATAAATGACGTTGTGATTTACTGATTATTTCATATAGGTAGTAATTTAACGCAGGTACTTCATAAATATCCTCAGCTAACTTATTTACTAATTATTTACGTTATATCATTCATTACGTTATAAAAATTTCTTAAAAATTTGGGAAGAGATTTAAATTATAACTATAAATTCTGAAGCCTCAAAACGTTAATAAAATTATTTATCAAAACCATTCAGTCATTGTTTCTCCATTGGGACAACTTAATTAATTAAGAAGAATAATCTTAATAATACTTGTATTGGATTTTTGCTTTTAATATTGTAGGATTTCTTTATATGAAACTAAAGACGTGTTCAGATTGTAAGTCGTGGTATTTCACGATTTCTTTTCCGAACTTCATCAGCGTATCCTCCGTATTATGTAGCACTATCTTTATCGATCTTTATTAACGGGTAACTGTTCATAAAAACATATTATAGATATTCCTAAAAGATAACCATATCCACACAAAGTTGAATTAACAACGAAGTATCCGTGCTAGGACCCGGTATTTAATGAAAGCTGTTGCGCAGTCCAAACCTTCGACAAGCAACGTTTTGAGATGAAAGGCAGATCGTTCAAAGGAAAAATAATTACCCTCTCCGTCGGTCTCCGCGGTTATCAGGCGCCTCTTTAAACGAAATTTTAATAAAGCGAATAAGGGGCCATTATGTCCATCATTTTTCGACATGGCCGAAACAATCGACCGCCAAACCGCCATTACGGATGAATCTGCTCGATGGGCCGCAGTTTCCACGGTGTTATGCTTATAATGAAGTTTTGCAAACTTCTCAATCAGATCCACTTTGTATTTATAACATACGTTTTAATTAACATTAAAGATATGTTTAAAATAAAATAATATCACAGATTGGTGGCGTTTTGTCGTGTTCTGATATGTGTAGTAAAGCTATTTTATGGAATGAGTATTGGCACTTTTTCTTGTCTTAATACCAAACCAAAACCAACCTTAACACCAAAACTTAATTTTAAACAGTATAATAATAAACATCTTTTAGGCTATAGTAGGTAGAAATATTTTTCATACGATTATTCAGTCTTAATTATGAAGCGTTCTTATACAAATAAACGTAAAGTACTTTAAAAGAATACATTACTTTGCCAGTTTTGAATTTTAGTTTATAATGCTAACTATGAGGTAAAATACTCAAATACTTTTATAAGACAAATACAAAAACTATTTTATATATCTAACTTTCTATTACTTCAAACCACTACAATTCCACTGGTAAACTTAGGCTTTCACTATAAACTACTACAAAACACGGTCCTGAGGCACCTACATCTATTGACTTCCTACAAAAACCGTGCAGATATTAGCTTAATCTAGTTGGGGATTCGTAGGGCTACTACGAACTCTCTATGCTGGATGAAAATTCATTTCATGATCTAAATTAAAAAAAAGAGACCTACTAGGATTTCGTCGGTGTGTTTTACGGACATACATTACAGCACCTAGACCCGAGTTCCGCGAGGGAATCGAACCCCGCGACCGATCGCGTAGAAGCCAATCGGTTAGTCACTGCGCCTTCCGAGACGAAATGTCTGGTAACTGCATCTAGCAAATTTGATTCTTAAACATAATTGTTCCGTTTATTAGGTCCTTGCATATGAAATTGGCGTTTTGTATGGGAGGAACATAAAGTCTTTTTTTTTTGTAAAATATATTTAATTAATCAAAGTATGTACCATTTATCTATCACTTTTGCCATCTCATAGGTAGTTCATTGATCTCTTTACTAAAGAGTGCTGGTTACTGTAAGTGGTACTGGGTGCCAAAATCAATAAACTCTCTGAAGGTGGTTTGGACTGCCACATCGGAAATGAATTTTTTTCTCGTAAGAAGTTGCCCAAATTCCGGAAAAATGGTAATCTGATGGAGCATGGTCCGGGGAGTACGGTGGATGACATCAATCGCAGACATTCCAAATGAAGCTCCTCTAGTTTAGCGGCCGTCTGCTATGCAGTGTGTGGTCTAGCGTTGTCCTGAATCAGCAGTGGCCTTGAGCGATTGACCAGCCTCGTTTGTTTAGCAGCTAGTTCTTCCATCATGATTTGCAGTTGCTGACAATAGATATCTGCCGTAATCGTTTGACCAGACTTAATAAAGCTGTAGTGAACGACACCGGCACTAGTCCACCAAACACTCACAAGTAACTTTTCTGAGTAAATTTTTGCTTGGGGCAGGATTTGGCTGGTTCTCAAAATATTATAATATTGCCAAGATTAACAAAAATAATGATAATGGAACAACTAAATTTAAGGGTAGAGATACCGTAAGATAAAGTTTTCAAATCCATAAGTTGAGTTTTAAATCAAGACGCAATTGCAAGCGAGACTTTTGAATGAATGTACGGGTGAACAATTTGATTGAATGAGATTGTCTTGTGCACTTGTGAGAAACCAGAGTGTACAAGCGATAATTTGTTTGTCCGTCAGACGTCCAGCCAAGTGCGACAAGTTCAATCAAACGCATTCTTGTCGCTGCAACATCGGTGCGTTTACGCTCCAAAACTTAAATAGTAATTGCGAGCAATCAAGAATACTGAAACGTTGTTGTTCATAAAGTACAATTCACACCATAAGGATATATTTACTGGTGGTAGGATTCCTCTGCAGGAATCCGGCTAGGAAGGTACCACCACCCCAGGGCCAGTTATTCTGCCGTGAAGCAGTAGTGTGCAAGCATTAGTGTATTTCGGTTTGAAGGGCAGTGTGAGCTAGTGTAATCACTGGGATATGAGACTTAAGAACTGATGTCTCAGAGTGACGGGGGCAGTGTGGTGTCACGCCAAAATGTTCTGGGTGACACAGCTTTTCTTGTAGGCGGACGTTGCAGGTACCATCGGGTGAATATTTTGCTCTTTTGGTCACTTTAATAAAAAAAAGGAAAATATTATGTTTTCATCCATTATTGCACACAAATGAGACTGCGATGCACAATTACCTACTGATTCCCAACCACGGCGACAACTTCCAAATGCAGCCAGAAGCTATCAACTGCGCAGGAGATATTATAGGGCCACAAGTTACGCTCCAGCGCAGAAGAACTTACTAGTCTTAACCTACCCGCGTCCGACGTAACGACCGGATGTGCAGTGTCGGAGACAATTACAACACGACCAGACCCAAAAATTAACCATTTGTACACAAATGTTGACTCCAGCTGGGACTCGAGCCGTCGTCCTGCAGCGTAGAAGTTATATATGATATAAAAGGCCACGCGATCGAAACGGACGTTACTAAGGTATCATTATAATAATTTGGATCAATCACCCAGATTCCGTTTTTTATTGGATAAAGTGACGAGACGAACAAAACGTTGACCTGATGGTAAGTGTAAGTCTGCCCATAACAAATGCCGTCCCACCTAGAACATTTTTGTCTGGACAACACTGGATCAGTGCTCAACTCAACTGAACTCACACTAGATCTCAGTGCCCTTCAGACCGAAACACAGTAATATTTGCAAACTACTTCTTCACTACCGCCCATTCTAGATGAGTTCCTGCATAGAAATACTACCACCAGTAGAAGTTTCGATGTAAGCTTTCCTTAAAACGTCTTCGATATGATCGTGATACGTTTGCCAAAGTTGACCCTTACTGGCTTGCCCATTCTCACTCGCCTCATAAATCTGTTTCGTCAATCTTCATCCTATCTACGTGTCGAAACCATCTAAGTATTCCTTTCTCTATCTTTACCGTATTTATACATTACCAGGATGCTTGTTAAAATGTGTTGTGTTTCGCGGCAATAGTTAAAGGGGCAGACCCGAAACTTTTTTATTATATTGGTAAGTTACGAGACGAGCGAAACGTTCACCTGATGGTAAGTTTGCCCATTACAATTGCAGTGCAATACCCAGAACATGTCTGTGTGGCACCACATACGCCCGTCCTCCTGAGACATCAGTTCTTCAACCATTCATATGCCCAAAAAATTACACTAGATCTCAGTGCCATTCAGACCGAAACATAGTAATGTTTCCGTACTACTGCTCCACGGCAAAATAACTGTCCCTGCGGTGGGTACCTATCTAGACGGGTTTCTGCTTAAGTATCCAATCCAGTGAATAAACTACATCATTTAATTTCACGGACCGAAACTTAAACCTAAATAAAAATAACTGATTAAAGTATTCCTCACTGGGTTTTTTTTAAAGAATTAAGCTAATTTTTAATCAAAGAATTAAAATATTTTCCTTTCAAAAAAATGTGACAAGTTGAAGGCAAAAATGTTGTGTTTATCGCTTCTTTTATAATCTTGCAATATAAGAACAACTATAAAACTATCGTGATTTCATGCAATACATTACGTTGCGACCGACAGACGACATCTGTGATAGGATAATGCGACGCGACGATGTATAACGCTCAAGAAATACAGTCATGCGACTAGATGTTAAATAGTATAGTGAGGGAATGCGGTTCGTGAGAAAAAAATACTCTCGCTTCCGATGCGCTCCGCTAGATAGCGCAGGTGGTAACACCTCACGCCGCTTCAAATTTAGAATAGGTCCTTTATTTTTAGGGTTCTATGCATAAATGGACGAACAAACTCCTTATCTCACTGGTTAGTGTTTCCCATTATTTTAGTTTCCAGTGAGTAAAGTTTAATTTATTTATTTACTTTTCTTATTGAAAAACTGACTTTTTGAAATTATAAAATTATAAACTAAGCATTCGTCTTCTGTGACTATAGGTCTTTTAAATTCTACATTTAAAGCAGTTTTAATTAAATCGTTTAATATAATAATACTTTAATAAGTCAGGTACTAATCAGTCAGGTATAAAGTAACATAAAATTTTGATTTTGCACAAATGTTGGTTCTGGCTGGGATTCAAACCCAGGAACCGCGGCGTAGAAGTCAGGACTCTGAATCTAAGCCACGCGCTTGTCGTTCTAACAAAAGGTTTTTCGAGTGACATCCTCATACCTGTAAATGCAGCGTTATATGGACACAGTTGTCTTAGAAAAATGTTTTCTGCAGATTTTGAGAGGTAGGGCTACGTTCATAGGATTGCGAAAGCTAATGCCGATTCATACGATTTTAATGATATCGATGATATTAACTGATTAAAACTGTCATCAAAATGGGGAATCACTAGAAATGTAGCACAAAAAATATAGAACCCGTGGCACACGAACAGAAGTCATTCTGGACCGGTTTTTAAGGGCTTTGGAATTCAGTAGCACGTTGACATTGTCTTTTTATTACCTACTTATTATGAGCCGCGTTCTGGAGCCCTTTATGCCTTTGTTATGGGGACACACGACATTTTGATTTGTAAATATTTATGAAAGGTTTTGTTATACAGTTTCTTGGAAAACGGCTATGGAATCAAAGGGTATTTTGTGTTTTAATGAAAACAAATAATTTAAGCAACGTGTTTAGAGATCTACGATTCTTAAGAGCTTCGTACAAAACTTTAAAAGATTTAAAATCAAAGTTTTTAAACAATTTTTTTTGGACCCTGACTACATAATAACTAATGATTTTAGTAGAGTTATTTAAGCAGATCTGGTAGTATTAAGTAACTTATACTTTACACTTTACAATTTAATCATATTCTGTTATGACGCCTATTTATTTGCACGAGAAGAGTATTGACAGTATTATTTTTAACTTAGCTGCTCACATTTAGGACTTCGTCGTCGCTCTACAATAATGGGATTGTTGTGAAACATAAGCTTATCTTCAACATATTTAAGAATCGTTTTAACGGCAAAATTTTAGACACCAGACACTACCTACGCCGACCAAGCCAAATTCCATCCTCACATGGAAATTTGAACACATATAAATTTTGAATTTAAAATCAACTTAACCTTTTAAAGCACTATGTATCATGCTGTATTTATGTTTCGTACGTATGGTATGTATTCATTTCATTTCATAGAAATCTATTATAACTTCTAGTAATATTATTAAAATGATTTCGAAATGATTTTCATATACATTCTATGGAACCCGATTTACTTCTTTTAATTTCGATAATTGGAGTAGGCTGCACCACACGCTGTTCCAAGAGCATTGCAACGGTAAATTTCTCATTAAATGTTATCCCATAATTTATACAACAATGCGTTCGCAAATGAACTGTCAAAGCTGAAAATTTAAAATGTTTTCCTTTTAAAGTTATTGCTTATTATTTTAAATATAAATGTCCTATATTTTTGTCAGTACGCGCCCCACCATCAACATTTATTTACGACCAAAGTTTCTACAGTGAAATCGGCAATGAATGCATTAAACATTAAATCAACACGATCGTAAATGTCCGATCCAATTAAAATCAAACCTTTTATTGCTCATCGGTTTTATAGCTTATTTCAATATGTTGTATCGAAAAATGTTGTGGGTTTTTAGATACATGGTTACGTAATATCCATTATGTTTATTTTTAAAGGTCGCGTGGCTCATCCCTCAAAAAACCTTATCCCTCTTTGCTTTCGTGTTGTTGAAGTTGAATTCCTTCCAATTTTTTAAATCCTGGTATTAGCGCTACGTCCTAACATTTCGTCGATAGTCAATCGTTTTGATTAATTAGTTGTGGCAGTATCCACTTTCTTAACTTTCGCTGTTCATTTTTCGAAGTAAACGGGTTAGGTCGGGACGTCGAAAATGGGCCTTGAAGATATCGTATTTTGTAAATTAAAAACGTATGAAGTTTTAATAATTTTTAAACGAATAAAAATATTTTTCATCGATTATTAAGACGTGAGTGAGTGACGTATAGTATAAGAATCATTCCACCTACGTGAGGGGCGCGGTTCGTGCAGTGGTTGAGCTTTTGTCTAATGCGCTACGGGTCGGTGGTTAACACGGCACGATACGAATAATAATAATATCGAATTCCTTGCGAAAAGAGTAAATTCACCGGTTATGAGGCATAATATCACAGATCTCAAGGTAGCTTCTGATCAACGTTTCTCATTGTGCACGAATGTGTTTTTGGACCGCAAACATGACTTTATTGGTGGTAGGATTCTTACGCAGGAATCCGTCTAGGTAGGTACCACCCCTGGGCCAGTTATTCTACCGTGAAGCAGTAGTGTGCAAACATAACTGTGAAACTAATTTTACGGATTTTATCGCGTTTAATTTTTTTTTTTTTTACTATTTATAACCCGACGTTTCGAGTGCTTTACAGCACCCATGGTCACGGGAGGACTGAGGTGACAGATGTCCTGATGTCATAGTTAACCTGGGGTACCTTCAGCTTTTAATTATTATTTTTGGTCCGATCTACGCAGAAAGAGCTAACTGTGTCTTAAAGTCTTGCAGTGGTATGCTTGGTTTTTGATTTAATTTTATTTATTATTGGATCCCAAGCTGGTGGTAATACCCAACCATCTTCTCTATTGAAATTCGGATGTTTTTTGATTTCAATAGCCTCGCGAATCATCCTTGGTAGGAATCGGTGTTCTTTTGCAAGGATCTGTGGTTAATCAAATCTGATGTAATGGTTGGGATGATCCAGAACATGGTCACAGACTGCAGACTTCCTAGAACGACGATGCTTCACGTCAGCTATGTGTTCTTTTACGCGGGTTTTTATCGATCTTTTTGTTTGGCCTGTGTAAGAGAGACCACATTCACAATCCAGCTTGTATACCCCTGCGTCTTGTAGAGGGATGTTACACTTGACAGATGGTAAAAACTGAGTTATCTTCTTCGGCGGCTTGAAGAATGTTTTTATGGAAGCCCGCTTCAAGATATAGCCAATATTGTCCGTGACTCCTCTGACATAAGGTAGAATAGCAGGTACACGCTCGACTGTGGCCTGTTTCACTCGGTCACTGCGACGTAGGCGCGGAACCCGAAGCTTGTTGTCGTGCAAAACTTGCTTGACATGCTGAAGCTCGGCGGCCAGGTGTTTCCTGTCAGATTCCTCGTGCTCTCTGAAACAAGGATTTACCCACGGTAGCTAACTGTGATGGATGGTGGTGAGATTCACCGTTTCAATATCTGTTAGTATGGGTCTTTTTCCTATACACAGTGTGACTCAAGGTGTTATTAGGATTCCGAATTACTAAAACATCTAGAAAAGCTAAAGAGTTATTTGCCTCTAACTCCATTGTAAATTGAATTTTAGAGTTTAGGGAGTTAAGGTGGTCTAGAAATGCAGTTACTTTATCTGATGATAAAATTGTGAAAGTATCATCTACATACCGCTTGTAGAATCTTGGATTTACAGGAGAAGTACGGAGGGCTTTCTCCTCAAAGTCTTCCATGAAAATGTCGGCGACAATGGGAGATACTGGAGAGCCCATCGCCACACCATCTACTTGCTTGTAGTACTGTTCCTTCCACAATAGATAGCCAGATGTAAGGCTATGTCTTAGTAGTTCTGCATATTCCGCTGGCATCTTGTTTTCAGCTAGCTAGCTGGATACAATTGAGATGCAGGAAGCTTCCTAGATACAATTGAGATGCAGTCGTCTACTGGTAGGCATGTGAATAGAGACTGGACATCAAAACTGACCATAGTTTCATTGTCAGTCAGGGTCTCGGGTCTTTAATCTCACTAACAAAATGGTATGAATCCTTTGTGTGTGCTCTAGTGTGTCCTCTGAGTGGTGAGAGTACTTTAGCCACATGCTGAGCGAATCTGTAGGTTGGTGAATCGATCTGGCTCACTATTGGACGTAGTGGAGCATTTGGTTTGTGTATCTTTGGTAAGCCATACAACTTCGGTGATTTGGCACAAGATGGTATTATCGAACTAACGTCCAGATTCAATTTTTCGGAGTGTTTCTTAATAAGATCGCTAGTCGTTTTAAGCGTATTAGTAGTTGGGTCTGATTTGACCTTTTTATAGAGAGCCCTCCGTACTTCTCCAGTAAATCCAAGATTCTACAAGCGGTATGTAGATGATACTTTCACAATTTTACCATCAGATAAAGTAACTGCATTTCAAGACCACCTTAACACCCTAAACTCTAAAATTCAATTTACAATGGAGTTAGAGGCAAATAACTCTTTAGCTTTTCTAGATGTTTTAGTAATTCGGAATCCTAATAACACAGGAGTCACGGACAAGATTGGCTATATCTTGAAGCGGGCTTCCATAAAAACATTCTTCAAGCCGCCGAAGAAGATAACTCAGTTTTTACCATCTGTCAAGTGTAACATCCCTCTACAAGACGCAGGGGTATACAAGCTGGATTGTGAATGTGGTCTCTCTTACACAGGCCAAACAAAAAGATCGATAAAAACCCGCGTAAAAGAACACATAGCTGACGTGAAGCATCGTCGTTCTAGGAAGTCTGCAGTCTGTGACCATGTTCTGGATCATCTCAACCATTACATCAGATTTGATTAACCACAGATCTTTGCAAAAGAACACCGATTCCTACCAAGGATGATTCGCGAGGCTATTGAAATCAAAAAACATCCGAATTTCAATAGAGAAGATGGTTGGGTATTACCACCAGCTTGGGATCCAATAATAAATAAAATTAAATCAAAAACCAAGCATACCACTGCAAGACTTCAAGACACAGTTAGCTCTTTCTGCGTAGATCGGACCAAAAATAATAATTAAAAGCTGATGGTACCCCAGGTTAACTATGACATCAGGACATCTGTCACCTCAGTCCTCCCGTGACCATGGGTGCTGTAAAGCACTCGAAACGTCGGGTTATAAACAGTAAAAAAAAAATTAAACGCGATAAAATCCGTAAAATTAGTTACATTTAAATGAGTAGTGTTCGCGTAAATATAAGAAATCAACATTACTGTGTTTCGGTTTGAAGGGCACCGTGAGCTAGCATAATCACTGGGCATATGAGACCTAAGAACTTATGTTTCAGGGTGATGGGCACAGTGTGGTGTCACACAGAAATTTTCTAGGTCACACAGAAATTTTCTGGGTGACGCAGCATTTGTTATGGGCAGACGTTGCACCAACCCTCAGGTGAACATTTTGCTCGTTTCATAACTTTATCCATTAAAAATCAAATTGGTAAAGTATGCTATCTTCACCTTAGATAAAAAGCTTTGATAAATGTCGATGGTGGTAGGTTACTTCAGAGCAGTCTAGAGCTTTGTCTGAGAAAAACGACAACATAATTCGATTCCGAACCACCCAAAATTTTACCTAATATTAAAACAAAAAAATATTGTATTATTTATAAAATTAACGCTTATTATTAATTCTTTACGGGTAGACGGGAAAAGCTTATACTATATTTCTTGAATTTATTTCAGAAGACTATGTTTAAAATCCCATCCAAAGCCGAATATTCAATAATAATCTAAACAAGAATATAGTTTAGGGAAGAGGAATATAGTTAGAATAAAGAAAGAATTAAGATAATAAACGTACATACAGATTACAAACACGACAGAGCCGTTTGATAATTATCTATGTTCTTTTTTTTAAAGTAAACAAAAAAGGCAGCACTAAATCCCCGCTGATTGTAAGTGATTAAGACTGGCAGTCCCCGAAGACTATGTCAGAAATATTCTTTGCCAGTGATTTTTTGTTTTATTGTAGAAACTGACGATAGGAGCCAAATATTCATCTGATGGCAAGTGCAACGTCTGCCCATAACAAACGCTGTGTCATCCAGAATATTTCTGTGTGCACCACACAGCGCTCGGAAACTTAAGGCATCAGTTCTTAAGTCTCATATGCCCAGTAATTACACTAACACTCAGTGCCCTAATGTAACTACTAACTAAAGTGCACTAATGTTTGCACAATACTACTTCACTGCAGAATAACTGGCGCTGCGGTGGTACTAGATGGATTCCTGCATAGGAATCTTACCACCAGTAAAAGATATCCGAGTATCATTCGTTAAGGGTTATGATGTTTCTTTTCTGTGGTATTCTGTGAGCGCATGACTTATTTGCGTGCTGCAGTGATATTCCAGGCTCTTTCATATTACCAGCGTCCAGTCATTACCACCCATCTACTGGTGGTAAGATTCCTACGCAAGAATCCGTCTAGGTAGGTACCACCCCAGGGCCAGGTTATTCTGCCGTGAAGCAGTGGTGTACAAACATTACTGTGTTTCGGTTTGAAGGGCACTATGAGCTAGCGTAATCACTGGGCATATGAGACTTAAGAACTTATGTCTCAGGGTATTGGGCACAGTGTGGTGTCACACAGAAATTTTCTGGATGACAAAGCATTTGTTATGGGCAGACGTTAGGTGAACATGTGTGGTGGTGACGTTAGGTGACATCAGGTGAACGTTTTGCTCGTTTCATCACTTTAACCAATAAAAAAAAATCAACCATGATTTAGTCATCTTGATCCCATTGCCTTCTTCCGTCAAATATAAAACATTAATACTGTTTTGCAGGTAGAGCCAACCGGCTCCGCGTCTCTGGGAGCAGCTTCCAGAGCTCTATTCGTGGAAAAAGTGCGAGCATCCAATGCAGCATGCCAAGCTGGTGACTTCTCCACAGCTGTCGCCTTGTACACCGACGCATTAACCTTAGATCCAGCTAATCATATTTTATATAGCAACAGGTATGTATATTTCGTTAAGAAATTATACCGTTCAGATTTATGGCAGTAGATCTGTCAACGTCGTAATTGACTCCTTACCCGTTTAATACATTGCATGCCCATATAGATTTATGGAATATACAGACAAACGCTATTTAATTTTTTTTAATCATTATATTTTTCTATTATAAAACTGTCGTGTGTGTATATAATCGACTGTAAAAAGTTCCTCAAAAACCCCGTTTGATCAACTCCTTAATTTTGATCGTTAATCTGTCTGTAGAGTTGATAACAATTTTATGAATAGACTCGACAGTAGGCGAATAAGTCTGTAATTTCAGTTTTAAGTTTACAGTTTTTATTAGATATAGTGAAACGATTTCTGAACAGGTCCACGACTTTGACAATGTTATTTCCTGGAAATCTAGACTAAAAAAATTTGTAAGCGGCTCGCCTGCTGTGGACGTTTCGTTCGTCACGCCATCAAGATTTCTTACTGTACTAAGTACTTATTTTTTTTTCCGATGATAATATCTAGTCTTAACTACATATTATCATCGGTTCTTGCGCATTATTCATCATAATACCTTAAGAATTATCTTTTAGGTATTTATAATAAAAATAATATTTATATAAATATTTTATTTCATAGTAATTTTTTTTGTTTATATATTTATATCCCAACCTGATGAAAAAAACTACAGAAACACCCCATCATAATAAATTTATTACAGACCATTGATTCATACTTGAGTTAGTGAGGGTTTAAAGACTATATTTGTAATTTATTTATTTCTTCCCACAATATACTAATAACTATGAACATTTTATAAAAGTATTAGACATTCGAATACTGTGAGAGACTGGTGCCTAAACTAGGCTTTGCGCCTGTATTTCAGGACACCAGGTCTCCGCCCCTAGGTAGTCATTACAATACTTTATATCTTAATATATTTTGTTTTAACTCTAGCTTAAGATTATATAAGTTTGTGTTAGTATAATTTAATTGTGTGTGCGTATGTGTGTGTGTGTATGTGTGCGCGTGTGTGTGTAATTGTATGCTGTTGTAAAGGACAAGTACTCGTATGTATGTAAGGTGTGGTGTCGCAGTAGGAGTGTCAGAAGTATGACATGTACAAAGTTTTGTATTGTATTTTAATTAAACATATAGTTTTAAATAAGTTGTTATTTGTTATGGTATTATTTATTTAGTTATGTCAGTAATATTAATACAATATAAATTGTAAAAATAAAAATAAAATAATATATATATATATATATATACACATACATATATACATCAGCATTGTTATATTAAATTGGTGAGTAGTTTTTCAGTATCGTCATAGTTTAATTCTTGGAGCCAAATACTTATTTTTCTTTTACAATTGGTTTTGGTTAGATTAAATATGTGCAGAGTCTTATTAACCTTATTGTATAAGAAACCTCCGAGGTAGCAAAAGAAACATTTTGAAAATACAGTTGATAGGTGCTTGTGATGGTAATTTACCGGGTTGTATCGCCTTTTACCACAAGAAAGTGATGGATGGTAGGTTAGTACAGCGTGTTGTTTTAGTAAAACGTTTTGTATAAATAACTGACGCACAGTTAGGATGTTCAATTCTTTGTAAAGACGCTCTGTAGGATAGCGATACGGTAATGAAAAAGATACCTGCAAGATGGCTCTGTGAGTTCTCTCTAGTTGAAGCATTGCCGTCTTAGTGGCACCGCCCCAAGAGGTGATACCATAGGTCAACAGAGATTGGGCCAGAGCGAAGTAGACTGACTTTTTTAGTTTCCTATCCGCTACGTTCCTCAGAGTTTTAAATACATATATAAGTTTGCGTAACCTGCTATTAAGAGTATCGATGTGTTCGTGAAACCGTAGTGTGTCATCGATTATTATTCCCAAGTATTTTGCGCTTTCTGTTTGTCTGAGTTGAATGCTGGTACCTGTGTTATGAGATGAGCGAGCTTTGATAGTGTAAGGAAATGTAGGAGAGGCTAGTGCATTATTTTTTATCGAAATTCAATGTAAGACGTTTTCTCTGCGTTTAGTGTCAGTACATTGTTTTGTAGCCAATCTGAGACAAGATTGAAACCCGATTGAGCGCAAGCATAGACTTCTTGCCATGTGCTAGCGCTAAATAAGAGAGCAGTGTCATCTGCAAAGGTTATAATCTTGCCCTTAGGAAGAGTGAGCATAATGTCCAACAACACACAACATAGTATTACTAGCAACTGCCAGTAGTAATTGGTGGCTGCGTAAGAGAATCCACCGCCCCATCTCATCCCTTGGGTGCCGTAAAAGTCGACAGTTCGAAAATGAAAACCAGTAGATGGGCAGCAGCATCCTCCTGGAACATCTGAATAAATAATCTGCGGTTGCCAACCCGCCAGCCGAGCGTGGAAATTATGGCAGAATCCCCCAAAATCTTAAAGAGGTACATCCTCTTCTGGAAATCTATGGGGGAGGCCTATGTTCAGCAGTAGACTAGTGATAGGCTGAAATGATGATAATGATGATGCCACGAGATCTGGGTTCGATTCCCAGCAGTACATTTGTACACCTCCGACCTTAATGCATAAGCGTTAATCAGATGCAGTTACTTTACCACCACCACGTGTGAGTGCCTGTTTGTGCTTACGCTTGTGGTATATCTCCTGCGCAGTTGATAGCTTCCGACAGTATTCGGAAACCGTCGCTGTGGTCAAAAGTCGGCCAAGAGTTTACAACTGTACTAGAGTACAAATAACAGTAGTTTAATTAATTTAAATCTGAAATATACATTTTAAAAAGTATGCATATACGGATGTATGCTTAGATCGGTACATTCGTTCCTGCTATGACGCCTTGCGTTGAAATGCATATCATATTGCTATATTTATAAAACACCTCCAACACTTCCCATCGCATGTAGCACTTACCACATATGTTTCTCGGTTTCTAAGCTAACTTATTTATAACCAGGTATGTCAACTCCGTAACTTGACATACTTCGTTATCCTCCAATAAGTATGACATCCTAAATATGCTAATCTAAATAGCACTTGAGAATATTCTTAACAAGTAACGTTAATGTAGATGACAACGGTTGGCTACGATCTCGAAACCAATCCGATAAGGAAGTTAAGGTGTGGGAGTTTTATCAGAATTCCCAGTACCTTCGAGAGGTGAAGGGCTGATCTCGTTTGCTAAATTTCTTGCCCCTGGAGGTAACAAGATAAATTTGAAAAGGAGCGTTTGATCTGATGGTATAGATATGGTTACATTAAATTCGGTCCCCATATCGGAGTCCACAGAAACATGCCACACCGTCCGCAAACTTGGCACGATCTCTGCGTGCAGCTGAGGCACTTCGGTTTGGTTGAAATGTTCGTGCGCCTCTTATGCATTTGTGGCACATTTGTCGGGGCTAATAACCATCACGCGCTGAGTTGCCTTCAATGGTCAAGAAGGTTCCCTCAAGATCACGATATGAATGACATTATTCGCAGAGTGGTAGCAAGCAGGCTAGTGTTCCTAGTATCCTGGCCATACCACCGGCCATACTACAGGCTTACCACTGGAGTAGCCGGTCCAGTAGCTGAATTGGTCAATTCTAAAAAAAAACATATTGGACATATTTATTTACCGCCATCGTTCCGTATTCAGTGAAATCGTAGAATAGGCCAAGTTTTTATTAAAGGTTGGATCTGAAGCAGTAGTGCTTTCATTAGTTATCCAACGCGGCAAAACCGCCAGTTTATACAGAAAATTTTGTACCGAGTCACCTGGAGCAAATTAATCTAGTTTTTTTTTATTTGATGTAAATGTAATACTGTTAGTAATAAAATCGATATTGAGATGAATTTTATTTAATATTAAACAACAGTTTATTTGTTGCAGCACTTTGCAGTAAAAAGCTAACATAATTGAATTAATATAAAATTCTGCGATGGTATGATCAAAATATTATTTGATTAAGAAATGGTAATATATTTTCCCATTTGTCTCAGGTCTGCAGCTCGATTAAAACAAGGGCAATTCGCAGCGGCTCTCCAAGATGCAACTCGAGCGCGAGAACTTTGTCCAAACTGGCCTAAAGCGTACTACAGACAAGGTAAACTATATTCCTTATCTTTCCGATGCGAAAAGATAGCGTAAGATAATTACTCTTTCATTTCTCGTGGGTATGATAACGTCTACCGAGGTGTCGTAAGGGCGACTAAGGTGTTGTACGGACAGTCGTTATTCGTGCACTAGCTCTGCCCCGCGGTTTCATCTGCGTAAAAAAGACAGAGGGAAAATGAGAACCAGGAGATGGTGGCTGCAGCATCTTCCTGGAACGTCTGAAAGAAATAAACTGCGGATGCCAACCCGCCTGCGACAAGGCAGCGTGGCAACTAGGGCAGAATCCCCCCAAACTGATAGCTACAAATGTTTGTAGCAATCTATGGGAAGGCCTATGTTCAGCTGTGGACTAGTGATAGACTGACATGATGATGATAATGAGATGTTTTATTAACATTCAAAGTTAGTGTTGCGCGCGATCATTGTACCATAACGAATTTTCTGTTTTTCTATTGCAATCGTCAAGTCCTTTCACTTTTCTTCTTATTGCGTGCATGAAACATATTATTTTGCTTTTACCATCACTGCTTCTAGATAACAACCGCAATTCTTATGGGCAGGCATTAAATCTGCCATCTGCGAATGACTTGCTTGTCTCGTTACTACGAATATAAATATAAAAATGTTATATTTACGTTACAATTACTTTTCAATTGTTATTTGTTACGTAAACAGGTGTGGCTCTACAATGCCTGGGTCGACACGGCGAGGCTCTGGCGGCTTTCAGCTCGGGACTGGGAGTGGAACCCACGTCCCGCCAACTCCTCGCCGCTTTGGTGGAAGCCTCTCTCAAGTCACCACTGCGGGTCACCCTCGAACCCACTTTCAGACAACTGGAGGCTATGAAGTTGGACCAGTCGCCGTTTGTCCTAATATCGGTAAGATAAGCTAATTCCTTTTGAAATTTAAGACAGTGATTGTTACTTCGTGTCTTAAATCTGAAGCATTGTCAAGAATCAGCTGATATCTAAACATATTTCATGGTTTATCTTCCTCCTACTCCTCCTTTCAGCCACAAGTCCACTGCTAAACATAGGCCTCCCCCATAGAATCTGGAGAGAATTTGCCATAGTTGCCACGCTTGGCCGGCGGTTTGACAACCGAATTTCTTTTGTTTGCTGTTCTAGGAAGTACCTGCACCATCTCATTGGTTTACATTTTTCGACTTTTGTTTTGTCGAGTTTTACGACATTAGATGGGGTGGAAATTCACTTACGCTGCTACCACACGGCCGTACATACACAATACTCCGGACGTGGGCCCCGATATCGAAATAATGCCTGCCATTTTTGTTTCGACGAAAGCATTAGGATTTATCTTAACATTGAACAAAATAAATGTCGAAACAAACTCTAAGTCGATTCTGAAGACATCCATAAGTTTTTTGTAATATTGGATGTCCTCGGAACTAACTTTAGATCAATAGTATTTATTATCAATAGGTTTGACTCGCATTACTGTTGCTGGTGTGCACTTACCTTTGCGTGCATCTTGAAATCCGAATTACTCTTTGAGATATGTGAGAGTGTATATAAATTGGCAATAATTATCCACTTAGTATCATCTTTAAATCGTGCAAAAGACGCCAATTCCGATGTTATTAATGAAACCTTTTAAGAGTGGTAAAATCATTAAAAGATAAAGCTTAATGTGAATCAATGAAAAGGAATAAGACATATAACACATATTCTATAAATTTCACAGTAAGCGAGTAGCTTGAATTCGGCACCGGCATCAAAATAATTATTAATTGCAATGTTGAGTACTGATTATCACGTACTCAGCGATGTAAGAAAATATTGTGTGGGAACCGAAGCATGTCTGGAAATTAAAAAAAAAATAATGGCACGATAAATACTCCTGAACGTGCTGAGAAGTAGCGTGGGGGAATCTTTCCGGCTCTGTGTGATCTGCAATGAGACGTTATAAAGTACTAGTACTTTTAATACACAGTCTTTTTGTTCTGAAAAACAGTTTTTGATTAACAAGCACAGACAATGAGATGTTTATTTGAGTATGATTTTTTAAACTGGCACCTGAATATATTATGTAAAAAAGAACAGGTTACTCCATCGTAAGTTGTGAAAAAAAAAACACTAGGTACTTATTTAAATTGGTAGGATAAATACCCACTAAATTGGTTGAAAATAATGTGGATCGTGAGTCAGACGTCGAACTGTCGAATTTAAACATATTTAAACCGCCGACAGCGTCCCGGTTGAAAGCCATCTGATATCCAATACCCCGGACGTGGTGCCCGATATCGAGATAATGCACGCCGTTTTTGTTTTTACGGAAGCATGAGGATTGTCACGCACACTGTTTTACTTATATAATCCTTTTTCTGTCAACAGCCCGCAGAAATGTAATATTGACAAAAAATGCATAGAAAAGGTGAAACTTTTTAAAGGATTTCAAAGAAGCCGGTGGTTCTGAATTTGACTGTAGTGTCTTTTTTTTGGGTTATTCTTTATATCTCCACTATTATACATACCGATTTGGTAACCCATATAATTTTTGATGAAGATCTCATTAGACCATGCATCATTATGCGCACTTTGAAAATACTGCCCTAAAATATATTGTTTTTCAATTTGTTAAACTATCTTTATCTCTGCCGAAATTTACTCTTGTAGGTATTGTTTCCTAATAAATGTTTCGGTTTTCTGTGTCCAGAACAAAAAACGAACCAATACTATTAAGAGTGAATCATAAATGATTATGGAATATCTCTGTATGCAAGACCCAACTAGCGTTTTTAAGGACCGCATGCACAGGCCGAGCAAAATTAGCATACATACCGCCGCCATGCTGTCCGATCCGCTGTCTGGGCATTTTTGGCGGCACTAACTGTTCGGACAATGGGACTGAGTGATCAAAGAGCCATAAATACACGGTCGACCCCTCGCATTTACATACAATCTGCTCGACAGTTGATCGGCAGTGTAGACATGAATGGTCAAATAGCGTCGAGGACACAAAAAAGAAAAGTAACAACCTTTAACTGTCCCACGGCTGAGTGTAACCTTCCTCTCATTTTTGAAAAGACTTTGGAGCCGAGAAGAGTTAGTCACGCTGCTCCAATGCGGATTTGCAGTCTTCATATATCGTCGAAATTTTTGTTTATTTCTCAGATTGGCAGGTTGACGATCCCGTAATAATTCAACACTAAAAATTGCAACTAACTGTTTTTCCAATCGTAAAGAAAGTAACTCGTTTACTCATAAGAAAAAAAGAAAATCGTCTACAAGTAAATTATCTAAATTAAACCCTTACCCCATTGTTATTTACCCATTTTTGATTTCCTTTTTTGGAATTTTTGGAATATTACAGTGCAAAAGTGATATTACTGGCAACTGTTCTATTGGCTACTTAAGAGAAGACCAGGCTGCGTATAAAAAGCGAAGGTTTAATTATTTTTTTGCCGACATGATAACCTTTTTTATGTAGCATATTATAAAGCAGTCGTTGTAGATTATCTACCAACATAATATATTAATAATTATAGTCTTTCTCATCGTCAGTTTTTTAAATACTTGTTTTTGCAACACTCTGGTATTCTTTTATTTATTTAATACCGTGGACAACGCTTTGCAGTTCGTGATAACTTGTTGTCGCGAATTATTAGGAATGTAATTTAACAGACATGAAATAACTTTAACGTTGCTTTTAAAAATTAGGTAAGTATAGTTATATTAGTAGTATAGTAAGTCATAACATTCGTGATTGAGAATTACATAATAACCACAGCGCAAATAATTTACATGTCACCCTACACTCAGGCAATATGAACAGACAGTGGAACGACTGGGTATCCAAAGACGAAGATTGTCACTTGTTTTTAATACTTAATGCTTTCTCCTTGCCTTTACGCACAGAAATGCAACAAATAGAAGATTTTATGTTTACTAACTTTTCTACAATTCTATGGTAATAATTATTTAGTAACAATAAATTTTACCAACCAATT
This sequence comes from Luehdorfia chinensis, assembly GCA_019845155.1. Classification (NCBI taxonomy): domain Eukaryota; kingdom Metazoa; phylum Arthropoda; class Insecta; order Lepidoptera; family Papilionidae; genus Luehdorfia; species Luehdorfia chinensis. The sequence continues at coordinate 5,568,617 of JAHVAK010000025.1, read as the reverse complement.
TACACATTTTTGATAAGATACCCTTACCTATGTATGAGTACATACTGCGTGTCTGAATTTGAATTTATTTGCGCAATTTGTGTAAAATTCCCATGTTGTAATTTCGCATACTGAATATGAAATTAATGTCTTATTAATTTTTTCGCTTATTGGAGTAATGGACTTCTATCATTTAGATAAAATATAATGAAACAGAAATCTTATTATTTAAAGTAAGATTGATATTCAGTTTTCGTTTAGTCTGTATGTTCGTTTATTAATCATCTTTTTGCAATCCTCTACTTGTTATTTTTTTATTAATCACTAGCGTTACCCCGCGGTTTCACGCGCGTAAAATAAACCGACCACATGATTGCGCCGTACGGCATAGTACCTCGCAGACCTCAGCATTCACAGTTTTTTTTGTTTAATTTTTTATTTCATAAAAGTGACGGAACGAGCAAAACGTTCACCTGATGGTAAGTGTAACGTCTGCCCATAACAAATGCTGTGTGACCCAGAAAATTACTGTGTGACACCACACTGCACCCGTCACCCTGAGACATCAGTTCTTAAGTCTCATAGATTCAGTGATTACGCTAGCTCTCAGTGCCCTTCAAACCGAAACACAGTAATGTTTGCACACTACTGCTTCACCGCAGATTTATTAACATCTGCATAGTAATTTCTACAGTTTTTCAGATTTTACGCAGGCACTCTAAATATTTTCCAAATAAAAAGTAGCTTCTAAATTACTCTATCGAAAGTCCTCTACCTGGCAATGAAAATCTCGTTAAAATCGATTCAGACGTTTCGGAGATAGCCCGGGCATTTTTTTTATCATATAAGATTAAGAAAAAGTATTTATAGCGAAATCACAGACATTTCTTCTTTGTTTGATCCTGGCAATTAGCTAACAATCGGGACATTTATTTGCCAATGCCGATTACTAATTTATTAAAAATAAAAACTTCGTTTCGATTGACAGCAAAATTATAGTTGACTTTTACTTCCGGACTGATGGAGATACGTAACGAAAAGTACAAGTTCGGTCATGAATTGAATTTTCTAATCACTGTACACTTTCACATGCACTAGCTGCATAATAAACTATATATTAAAGATCAAAACTCAAAATATTCTCAGATATAACAAAATTCAATAAAAATACTACCGACACTTCTCGAGTTGGCGGCAAAAGTCGATAGACACTTCAATTTTATTTTATTGCGTAGATGGCAACAGTCGTAAGCTTTTTGCCAGTGTTGTCAAAGTAGCAAAGTAGATTAGTTCAATCTCCAAATTAGTATCAAAACGTCAAGTTTGTAAGAACATCGCCATTAAAATAATAGTACACTATCACTGAAGAATTATTGTTTGACTGATGGGAACAATCAACAGGTCTTGAATTAAATTTTCGAATCACTTTACACTTTCACTAGCACTTGCTGCATAATACACTATTAATAGAAAACATAAAAACTACATAGAATACCCAATATCAATAAAAATACAACCATCACTTTCTGAGTTGGCGACAAAAATCATAATATGTTTTAATAAAATTCCACGTTCTGAGTAAAACAGGCTAAAAAGGCAGCAAACACCTTTTTTTTTTCAATTTTATTTACGAGTATCAATTTACGCTACAATAATATACTGGCAACTGAGCCATACTTTATTATAAAAATTTACATCGAGTAATTGTCTTGTAATGGCGAAGTTTTTTTTCATTCAGAATTGTACAATTTATTTACACATAAACAATGATTAACGATTAGAAAAGAAATCTTCGTACACAGTTACTGCCCATATTGCATTTTGATATGTCATTCAGCAGGCCTCTTACTGGACATGTTAAAAGAGAAGCAATTTCTGTGTGAATTTCACTTTTTTTTCTTACTCGACTACGGAATAGCCAAAGGAAGGGTTATGTTTTTAGAATTCTTCGTATGTTTGTCGTAGTCATGCGTTATCAACTATAATTATTATTGTTTGTCCTTCAATGACGCTTGGTTAGACGGATTCTAATAAAATTTGTCAAAGAAGTTGATTATGTCGCGAAATAGGTCATAGGCTAGCAATATTAAACATTAAAAATCAATCATTATTAAATTTTTATTTACGCACTTTAAAGGGGGCGGAATGGTTTTATAATTATTTTTATATACATAAAATCTAAATATAAATACTGACTATAATTCCACATATTTTTGAAGTAACACACATCATGCCGTTTTCATAACTTCGCGAACTTTTTTTATGATTAGTTATCACTTTTTATGTTTAACAACAGACAGAATCTCATTGTGGGTGTTCCTTAAACATCACAAGTAGTATTGTCTCATACTGACAAATATACAAGTATCGAAATCCTAAATGTTTACGTCTTTGATGAAAGCCATCAAAGAAAATGGGTTCTTAAAAATTCGTTGCTTTTTTTTTTGCAGTGGCGAATGATACTCAAATTCGCATCTTCGTACATTATTACAGCGATGTGACCAACGCACGGAGCAAATGACAAGTTACTCGTATGTTTGAGTCCAAAATAATCTGAGGTCGGTGTGAAGGCGCGGCGTCTCAAAGAAGCCCATTCTGTATTGATACTTTGTGCACTTTGGACTTAATGGATCAAGTAATAACTACTAACTATAAAGTGGGCGTAACAGCAATTTACAAATAGTAGTGGCATTAAAAGATTTTTACGTAGTTGTGTAATTAATGTTTATCTACCTTTATCTATTAATTTACTGTTATTTACATTAAACTACATTAAAAATAATTACCATAGATAATAGAAGATAGAATGATAAGTTAAATAAGATAATATCTATAATCTCAGTTAAATGTAAAATGTTAAATTATCATTTTAGTAAAGGACTAAATAAATCATTAATTGTTGAACATTGTGTGTCCAAAAGAACCAAGGCAAAACTTTTTAGCATAGATTTAATAAAACTACTTTTACCGCGTTTAATTTTTAAACTATTTATAACCCGACGTTTCGAGGACTTTACAGCAACCATGGTTACGGGGGGACTGAGGTAACAGTGTCCCGATGTCATAGTTAATACGGGGTACCTTCCGCTTTTAATAATTATTATTGGTCCGATATACGCAAAATGAGCTTACACTGTCTTGAAGTCTTGCTGTGGTATGTTTGGTTTTCGATTTAATTTTGTTAATTATAGGATCCTAAGCCGGTAATACCCAACCATCTTCTCTATTGAAATTAGGATGTTTTTTAATTTCAATAGCCTCGCAATCATCCTTGGTAGGAATCGGTGTTCTTTTGCAAGGATTTGTGGTCTATCTAATCTGATGTAATGGTTGGGATGATCTATAACATGGTCACATACAGCAAACTTTTTAGAGCGTCGATGCATCACGTCAGCTATGTGTTCTTTTACACAGGTTTTTATAGATCACTTGTTTGATATATGTAAGAGAGACCACATTCACAATCTAGTTTGTATATTCCAGCATATGGTAGAAGGACATTACAATTGACTGATGGTAAAAATTGACTTCATCTTCTTCGGCGGCTTGAAAAATGTTCTTATAAAAGCCCGCTTTAAGACATAGCCAATCTTGTCCGTGACTACTCCGACATACGGTAGAAGAGCAGGTACACGCTCTACTGTGGCCGGTTTCACTCGGTTCCTGTGACGTAGGCGCGGGACCTGAAGCTTGTTGTCGTGCAAAACTTGCTTGACATGCTGCAGCTCGGTAGCCAGGTGTTTCTCATGTGGCTAGTGACAGTTCTGGTCGAAGTGATTGACATGGTGATCTAGCTCATTGCCTACTTCAGTTCTAAAAACAAGCGTAGTTTATGTATATATGGATGGGTATTTTAATTAGCAAACTCGTAGCCAGTGTTATCGCTTATATTTTATGGTAATTGCAATCGAATTTACTTTTTAAGTTACCAATAAGCTAGCGTAAATCGTATTAACTTGGAAACGGGTGACAATAACTTGAAGCAAGGTAACGGACTGTAAGCAAAAGTAGGTACTAAATTTACTCTAAATGGTTACATCCCTTCTAGAAAAATGATTCGTTCAAGACTTAATTAAGTTCAATGCATTCGCATCCGTAAACAATCTAAGTGAAGCATTCACGCAATGATAAAACGGCTAACTAATATATACACTCAAATAACCGTATCTATTAATAAGTAATCTTTTCCATACCATGTCATATCTTATGTCGAAGTCACAAAAGGTTTACCCTATGTCATATTCAGGACACTTACCAGTGGAACTGCAGCTTTAGTTTAAGTCTTTTCGGTCATTAGAATTCCAATGAGAAGCTCGTTTGCAAAATGTTCTTATCTCAGTAGGTTTTAATTGCGTGAAATACATTTTGTTGGTGGTTATAAATAACAAACCTGACAAATTACTGTTTATTAAATTTGCAAATTGTAAAACCTGTTTTAATAAGATTATGTTAAAACTAATTTCGAACTGCGGTGATTGTGCAATATGTGGGCAATATTTAAACACAACAACATTAAACCAAATTAAAAACATACTTAAGTTAGCCTTATCATTAAGTGTTTCATTATTGATTAACTATTGACTACAAGGCCCTAAAAGTGAAGTAAATAAATAGGTATATAGTTTTACGAATTATTTAGTGATTCGATTTCTTGTAAGTTTCTAAAATGTTGTCGGTAAAATGATAGTTTCCTTTTACTGCATATTTGTTGAACTGATAGAAACAATGGAAGAAATTATAAAAATTAATATATTAAAAACAATATTTATTTTCACACTTAAGAAATTCAGATTTCCAAGTCGTATACGTATAATAAAGTCTTTGATTAGCGAATTTCGACACTTATACGAAGGAACACTGTCTGGCATTTTGTTGTAAAAATACTTTGCCCAATAAATTAGTAATTGATATTTTTTATTGTATTAAGTGATGAAACGAGCAAAACGTTCACCTGATGGTAAGAGCAACGTCTGCCCATAACAAATGCTGTGTCGACCAGAACATTTCTGTGGGACACCTCACTGTGCCCATCTCCCTGAGACATCAGTTCTTAAGTCTCATATGCCCTGTGATTACGCTAGCTCACAGTGCCCTTCAAACCAACAATGTTGATGAAACACAGTAATGTTTGCATACTACTGCTTCACGTCAGAATAACTAGTCTGTGTGGTACCTACCTAGACGGATTCCTGCATAAGAATCGTACCACCACTAAAAAAATTTAGTGATAAAAGTTGAGCAAATTTATTTAAATTGTCGGCGCAGTGTAGTTCCACATAGAAATATTCTGAGTGACACAGCATTTGTTATGGGCAGACGTTGCACTTACCACCGGGTGAACGTTTTGCAACCTTATCCAATTAAAAAAACCTCTCAATTGCTTTCAAGCTATGTACTCTATGTTTCCCTTTGCAACTTTGACCACCGCGTGGTCTAGTAGTTAGTGTACCTGACTTCTACTCCGCGGGTCCTAGGTTCGAATCCCTACCGGACAAATTCCAAACCAAACAACAACACAAATTGTTGGTTTTCGGGTCTGGTTGTGTTGTGCATGTGAAGTATATGTCTGTAAAACGCACCCACGATACAGGAGAAACCCTACTGTGGGGCACCGTTTTTTGTATAAAAAGAGCTTTGGAAACAAAAATAAAAAATAGATAATAACGTCTAAATATAATTGCATACTTATATAATTTTGTTTGAATGTATATAATAATATAGTTTAAATCATTAAATTATTTTTTTTTGATTGTTCTAGAAGGAATATTCGATATATACATACGATTTACTAACTTGATGTGTTAGCGTTAATGATGAAGTGAAGACAACGCTATTTAAAAAAGGGTTTATTTGCAGGTCGTAGGGCAAGAACTGCTGGCTGCCGGGCAATACCAGGCCGCTGTTACAGTTTTGGAAGCGGCTTTAAGGATCGGATCATGCTCTCTAAAATTGAGGTAAAATATATTAAATACTATACAACACTTAAAGACGTATTCATCATCTTCATCAACATTTCATCTAATCACCAATCTACTGCTGAACATAGAGCCTTGTCAGTTATTCTAGTTCTGCTGGCCTAAACAAGGAGTAAAGGTGTAGTTATAAATAGCAAAACATATTACCTATTCGTTAGAGATTATAAATTGCTATATAATATAATAGATTATAATTTTTTTATTGGATATAATGATGAAACGAGCAAAACGTTCACCTGATGGTAAGTGCAACGTCTGCCCATAACAAATGCTGTGTCACCCAGAAAATTTCTGTGTGACGCCACACTGTGCCTATCACCCTGAGACATAAAGTCTCATATGCCCAGTGATTACACTAGCCCACGGCAGTATAACTAGCACTGGGGTGGTACCTACCTGCATAGGAATTCTACCACCAGTAAATGTTTCTGTTGTTCTTTTGTGTTTTAAAAACGTTAGTGTTTAGAAATTATATGCCGTATTTTACTATAATTAAAGCATCTTTCACGATTAAACGAAATCCTATAATATACACGTTAGTTCGCTTTTGAATAATTATTTTAACGCATTAAATAAGCCACTGCATTAAAGTTATACAAGTTTTCATTTTTAATTTTTTAGTCATTTAAAAAACTGAGGCAATTATACTGATTAGTCTCGTTTGTACTTATTTGCCGCGTATCAATTTCATCTGATTCAAATTATAATTTTGCAACCCTCATTATGGTGAAACGTCACATATTTCTCGAGAACCGAATGCCGCGTCTTTATTTCCCGACTTCGCGTATTATAAATCAAAACGTCGAAATTCCGCCAAAGATAACCGTACCCTTAAGTACAAATAAATTATACCACTGTCAACTCGTTACATACGATCGGTGATTAAAAATAATAACGCTACGCCATTAATGAAGGTGAATATATGCTGCGAAGCCGTTTGTCTTCCTCTTATTAATGCTTTAGAACAGGGGTTCCAAATTCAAACGCTGCTAAGGACTAATCAAATTGAAAAAACTTTTTTTAATATAAGCGATTAAGGAATCTGGACTGGAACTGAAAAGTTTTTTTTCCCGGTGACATCATTCTGTTAAAATACTCAGAAAAAGGTAAAACAAAATAGTAAAGGCTGGATGACGCAGACCAATGAAATTGTTGTTTGCTTGTTTAATAAAATTTCTATATAAAACTATTTTACACAACATTAATTTTTAGTTTATTTAATTGCACTGTGTGTAAGTATTTTTTAGAATTTCACCTATCTACTTAAACACTAGATTTACGGGCATTGACGGACGTGACGGAACGGGACGGGTATATTACGAATAGGTAGACAGCATCTAGAAATAATAATACCTGCAGTCCTTACCATATGTCAGAGGAGTCACGGACAAGATTGGCTATATCTTGAAGCGGGCTTCCATAAGAACATTTTTCAAGCCGTCGAAGAAGATTAGTCAGTTTTTACCATCTGTCAAGTGTAACATCCCTCTACAAGATGCAGGAGTATACAAGCTGGATTGTGAATGTGGTCTCTCTTACATAGGGCAAACAAAAAGATCAGTAAAAACCCGTGTAAAAGAACATAGCTGATGTGAAGCATCGTCGCTCCAGGAAGTCTGCAGTCTGTGACCATGTTCTGGATCATCCCAACGATTACATCAGATTTGATAAACCACAAATCCTACCAAGGATGATTCGCGAGGCATAAAAAACATCTTAATTTTAATAGAGAAGATGGTTGGGTATTACCACCAGCTTGGGATCCTATAATTAATAAAATTAAATCAAAAACCTAGCATACCACTGCAAGACTTCAAGATACAGTTAGCTCTTTCTGCGTAGATCGGACGATAAAAAATAAATAAAAGCTGAAGGTACTCCGGGTTAACTATGACATCAGGACATCACTCGGAAACAATAAAGCACTCGAAACGTCGGGTTATAAATAGTCTATAATTATACGGTTATAATAGTCTAATTAAACGCGATAAAATCCGTAAAATTAGTTTCATTTAAATGAGTAGTGTTCGCGTAAATATAAGAAATCATTAAATTGTCGGGTTTCATAGATCTAGTGTTAAGAGAATATATATTGAAAAATTTAAAAAAACATATGCTCAAGTTGTTTAACAAACTGTTTTTGCAAATTTATAGTAATAACATACTAATAAAATCGGCAAAGAAAGTTGCACTTCATGGCGAAGCGAATCACATTTAAAATACATAGGAAGGTTTACTGGTGGTAGGATTCCTATGCAGGAATCCGTCTAGGTAGGTACCACCCCAGGGCCAGTTATTCTGCCGTGAAGCAGTAGTGTGCAAGCATTACTGTGTTTCGGTTTGAAGGGCACTGTGAGCTAACGTAATCACTGGGCATTTGAGACTTAAGAACTGATGTCTCAGGGTGACGGGCGCACTGTGGTGTCACACAGAAATATTCTGGGTGACAGCATTTGTTGTGGGCGGACGTTGCACTTACCATCAGATGAACATTTTGCTCGTTTCGTCACTTTATACAATAAAAAAAGGTACCACCGCAGTGCGTTGTTCTACTGTACACAGTAACGTGCAAACATTACTGTATGTTCGGTTTAAAGGACACTGAGAACTAGTGTAATGACACATGAGGCGTATGTACTGATGTCTCAGGGTAGTACTGAGAGCTGAGCAGAGAGACAGATGAACGCAGTTAAGTACCTCACAGATATCTTCTGGGTAACACAGCATTTGTTATGGGCAGACGTTACACTTACGTGAATGATTTGTTCGTCTCGTCAGTTAATAAAAAGAATTAAAAAACTTCGACCCAAAACATATCCTGGTGCCGAAGGATACAAGTAGATAAAAAGGAATAAGGTAGTAGGTAGGTAGGTAGACAAGAAGGTAAGAAGTAGACGAAAATTGGCACGGGCTGTTTTTTCGCAACCCTGGTTCGAGGTTTACACTCGATTCGGTGTGTGAATAAAAGTATAAAGTATGAAATACTGAAACCCGCACTGTATATATATATAAATCAATGTAATTAAGACATCCATTACGCGTAACATTATGGCAAGCGTATAATCTTTATGCATTTAAGTTTATGTTCGGTTTTAACCTCGGATAATACTACATTACATTGTAATGCATCGGGCAACGTTTGTATTTTCGTCCAACAATATTCACACAGTTAAATTCAAATTAGGAATGTAGATAACTGACTACAATGATTACTTCATGTATGTATATTTCCGACCATTACATAAAAAGACTTGGCCGTATTTATTAATTATTATTAGTTTCTCTCCGCATTTTACACCAATGCAAGATAGTAAAAAGTGAAAGTCAATTTATATTATTATTATTAATTTATCCATTTTGCACAAATTGTAACATATAGCGAACTTAATGCCTAAAGGTATGCTCTCCCATTCGACCATAAGATTTATAGCGATAATCATATAGCAGATAGTAAAGCAAAAAATAAGAAAATAACTATGACAGTTTTATTCATCGTCATCATTTCAGCCTATCACTAGTTCACTGCTGAACATAGGTCTCCCACTTGGATTGCGACAAAAGTTTGTAGATCTCATTTTGGGAGGATTTTGGCCATAGTTGCCAAGCTTTGGCAGGCGGGTTGGCATCCCGCAGTTTATTTATTCAGATGTCCCATGAAGCTGCCGATCTTCTGGTTTTCATTTTCCCTCTGTCGACTTTTACGATACCGACGGGATTAGATAGGGTGGTAGATTCTCTTAAGCCGCTACCACACGGAAAGTTATATTAACATACATAAACAAACATACTTCTACTTATTCTTCTTTGTTTAATGGCTGCTTTTAAAAGAATTCTGTCAATATCAAGTCAGTCATGGGAGTGACAACAAAACAAACATACTTAAAATAAATCATTTCAACTTCTGATATTATTCTTTAGTATAAATCATCTTATTTTTTCCCTCACTAACACAGGTCTCCGACAGAATAGAATAGCACCCATCACGTCCCGTTTCCCGCGGGAGCGAACCCCTTTACCCTTTATATGCGAAAAAAGGCTCGTATGTATGTACGCACTAATATCGACTTGCAAACAAAATACCGCACACATTTTTTTTGAGTGCGATCACAGTGGCATCTTGTACCACTACAAGTTCACCTGTACACCCAGTATATAATATATAATTAACCAACGTGTGAGCGTTAAATCAAAAGCATTCATACAATAACCTTCTTTGTACGATGAAATGTGTCGATTAGGTTTAATTAAGGAATATCTTCATTCCGTGGGATAATTTAGCTTCATTTTACGGGTGACCCTTATGCAGGAATCCGCCTAGGTAGGTGCCACCGCAGGGTCAGTAATTCTGCCGTGAAGCAGTAGTGTGCAAATATTCTGTTGTTCTGAAGAGCATTGGGAGCTAGCGTAATGTATGGAGCGAGTGGGACAGAATGCTGCATAAATCCACTTCAGTTTATTTTGCTAAAACTTCTGAAAATATTTAAATAATTATCTCACGCCTTCGCGCCTTATAACCTTTTAGCTTGACACTTTATGCATCAATGAAACTAAATAATCTAAGAACTTCAACAAGTATGCTGAGCTCATAACATCGGCAAAGGCTCTTGGAATTTAACTACTATTCATTAACAAACATAATGTTATCTAAATGTTACAAGTCTTTCCCATTGATCGCTAACGCAAAGAGATATTATATACTCTTTGCGCTAAACTTCCCAAGGTTGAAGTTATGGGGTCATTAACGGGGCTCCTAATAGCGCCATAAACAGACTCCCGGATAAAGGGTTAAATATTTGGTTAGCTGGCGAAATAGTGTTGTTTATTTATGCCTACTTAAAACGTTATTTTGACATTTTACGATGTTTTCTTTAAAAATGGATTATGTTATTAGATATATTTACAATGGTTCATACAATATACATTTAGTTATTTTTAATAATACAAATCCATCAATAGTTATGCCAAGAACAATTGCTCAATGGTTTAACAGTTTTCTATTATTTAAAAGGTAAATAATTTCGCACGGTTTTCCTCCGCTTATAGGTGTTATAAATGTAAATAAAAATACTGAATGTCGTGTATTATGTAGAATTATTATAGTTATCTACAAGTTAATAAGTGAAGAGAAATCTTTGTACCTTATTTTAAGCATATTGCGCAAACGGAGGAGTGTGAGATTTGTTATAGTTAAAGTACGTACGAAGAAGAAGCCAGGAATCTAAAAGATTGAATAAAACTTAACATTCATTATGTATGTTCACACTGACAGTCAATCACATACCAGTCGGTTTAAATTCATACCAGTGTCAAACACGGTAGAGATAGTCGCCATTTTTTGGAAATTATTAGAATTATTCAAATTCTAAATATAAACCCGAAAAAAACATAATATTTACGTTTGAAGTACTTAAATTTTATGTTATTACATGAACGTACGTACTTAAATACATACATATACATATCAATATTCGTTTAAGTACGCCTCCACTTGGCGCATTATATAACAGCTCGCCTGGTCCCGAAATTCTCAGCGCAACAACGTATACGTACCCGCCCGGAATCAATCCCGAACCGCGCGTCGAAACCCACACCTCGGCCAGATCTTATCACACTTTGATGGATTGAATCCGTATCGATACAGCCCTATTCCGTATCTCGCTTCGAGAAAACATTTTAAGGGACATTTATTTTTTCGATTCTTATCGATATAAGATAATTGTTGACTGATGATAAGCAATAAAAGAAGTAACATAGAGCAAGAATAAGCGCGTTTGGGAGTGAAATCGAGAAGCTAGGCTAGGAATATTATTATCAATCGCTCGGTACGAGACGGTCTATTGAAACGATAAAATCTTTAACGCGTACAAAATATCCATCAGATAACTGTAAACTGCAGACGGAATGTATAAGTGCGCTATAGATTTTCGATTGCTTGCTTTATTAACGTAATTCAAACGCGAAATAGAGATATCTGCATTGTTATTACTGTGTAAAATTATAAAAGCCTGTATGAGAATATATTTAACATCTACTTTACTTAGGTTAGTATGCAAAATGTAAATGGTATGCAATTTGTAAGTGTTGTGGTAAGTTTGGGTACTGAAAGTTGTTAGCATATGCACGTCTAAGTGAAAAATGCAGCACTACAAAGAAGGCAAAGCAAATATTGCATTCTTATGTGAGTTTTAAAAACTTACTGTGTGAACATCTGAATGTTCTCAATATAATGAAAATCACACACAGTTAGTAGCACAGTTAAAACGTATATCAAAACAAAAAAGAAAATCAGCTTTAGACGTCCAATGATTTAACTTCGTCGGCTTTTCTAGAAGGTAGCATGCGCAATGTCATTGACTAGTGATACTACTTACCAAGACTTATCAGCGCGATTTGGCTTCGGTAAATTAGGATTGGCTTTCCGGCATTAGGCAATCGCCAGAGCCTCGTTTTTCAACATGTGCAGATGAGATCGACATTTGGAGAAAAGGCTGATATATTTTTTTTTTTTTTTAAACGAAGCCCCACACTAGGATTTTCTCCTGTATCGTGGGTGCGTTTTACAAACATTCATTTCACATGCACAACACAACCAGACCCGAAAAGCAACAATTTGTGTTTTTGCACAAATGTTACCTCCGGCTGGGAATCGAACCCAGGACCGGTGGCGCAGAAGTCAGGTACGCTAACCACTCTGCCACGCGGTCGACAATATTACCCATTTCAACCCATTGACATTTCAAATACTGTATCCATTTTTAATATTCGCTCAATTTACACAATCTGACATTGAAAGAATGTTCTCAGACTGTCATACTATAAAATTACCGAAACTAATGATATGAAATTTGCATAGATTTTTGTTAATATAATGTTATTTTTATTCACTGAATGAGATATATGTAGAGAATTTATATGAATATATCCTTTAAAAAGATTTTGAAGTATGTCTGTGACGCCAACAAGGAGGTGTCGAGTATTATGTCAAATTACACTACACGAAGTGATTCATTATCTCTGGGGCAAATTAAAATATTTATCACCGCTTTTTAATCGCAACAGCTATTTACGTACGCGCCGCGAAAACCGGGCGCATGAAGGGCCGCGGGCGGTCCCTTTGTGACCAGAGTTTTTGTTGACGGAGTCAAAATTTGTTCATTGTTCGCCTTAATACGAGCGTGTTGACGTGACATCGTTCAAAAACGGATAAAGGTACTTTGAAAATATATGACGAAGAAAAATTTTGTTCTTTAGATTTAATATGGAGAAATATGAGAATCGTTTCTTGTAAACATTTAACTGTGTTTAACTGTGTTTTACGCCTTTGATTTATGAAAGTAATATTGTTACCATGTTATCCATTACAAATATTAAAAGATTTACGTAGTGTTTTTGTACTGTTTGTAGTGTATACCCGCATACAGATGTATGCGGGTATCGAACCCGCAACCTCTTGCGCAGAAGTTTGTCGGTTTGCCCCTGCGCCAACTGAGTCTTCGCTGAACCGTTATAATATATTTAAATGTCATTCGAATACTATTGTTTTAAAGATAATGACATTCGTATACGGAAAGCATTTCAAAACTTAAATAAAAACCTTATTCTAACCTTTCTCACAGGGGATCCGTCTTCAGCGCACTATCATCAGCTCACTGGGCGCTGAGTCAATTGGACGCAGCCATTAACTATATGCAGCAGGACTTAGCGGTTGCGAAGTCGCTTGGCGATACAGCGGGAGAGTGTCGAGCACATGGCAACCTCGGCGCTGCCTACTTTAGTCAAGGGTCTTACAAAGACGCCTTGACAGCACATCGGTACCAGCTCGTGTTGGCTATGAAATGCAAGGTAAACTTTTAACTCCAATAAATCTCTTACAGGCGCCTCTATTAGATATACTATATTAGATAAAGATATACAAAATGAAATACTGTAATTATCCCAGCATGTTAGACTTTCTTGTAAGCTCGGACTTGAGAACATTCGTTATTTCATTTATATATATATATCAATCGTTAATCATATAGAAATCAATCGTTATGTAAATATTTCACTATGTAAAGACGGCTCTCTTTAGTTTTACGGGGACAAAGTCAAAACAAATGCTTAGATTATTAGTCTACTGGATTTAAGTTTGTGTTTAATTTTTTTAACATTATGTAATTTTATGTATACAGGGTTTTCGTTCACTCCTCAGAAAATGTAGGGTGTGATAGGTAGGTGAAATAGAACCCCGTGGCATGTTTATTTTACTTATTTTTAAGTTTTATTTTTTGTCGCAGCAGGGTAATATGTCTTAGGTTTATGTAGTTTGTTGGATGTACGGGACTCTAGTAAAGCTAAAAATAGTCAATTAATAATACCGTGTATAGTTTTTATTCCACCCACTGTATACAGAAGCGGATTTAAGTTAGATGGCGTCCTAGATTCAATGCAATAAAGCGCCCTGGGCCCATTGTTATAACATTTTTAGTGAAAGCATACTCAATATTTCTAACAAGATAACTACGATGCGATCTTTACATATTGCCTGGCTTATGGTAAAAAAAGATAAAAGATAAGAGATATACAAAAAGATAAAAATATTTTTATATAGGAGATATAAAAATCTTTTATTTTTGTCTCATCGTTTTTATGTTAATTAAAAGGCATGCGTAAGATCCTGTTATGATTAATGATGGCATGATACTGGTGATAGTGGTGGTATTATTTCCATTCAGAAATCCGTCTAGGTAGGTACCACGCCAGGTCCAGTTATATGCCGTGAAGCAGTAGTGTACAAACATTACTGTGCTTCAGTCTGACGGACACTGAGAGCCAGTGTAAATACTGGGCATATGAGACTACAATTTTAAGAGCTTATTTATCAGGTGATCGGTGGTTTTTTATCGGAGATCGGGGCATTTCCGATTTCGAAGACATGTTAAGGCCGCCAACGCTATTCCCGCTCCAAAACCCTCTCAAAAATGAGAGGAGGCATGTGCTCAGCAGTGGGACATTTATAGGCTGTAACTGTTGGCAATGTTATATATATAATGCTTTATACCAACTATTTATAAAAAAATTCGTTCTCGATTGTAAATATTAGAATTGTATAAACTTAGATTCGGTCGAAATTCATATACGTAATATAAAATGTCTATTGCTTTTAGGAATTCATTCAAAAAGATTGACTTTTAGTATTAATTCCTACAAGCATGAGTATATCAAAGCTCAGGAAATTTCATGAGACTGATTGGCCCGCACCGAGAATGTAGACTGCATCCTAGACTCGACTAATCGTGTAACCGATTTAAATATATATATATGGCGTGATATTCTAAAATAAACACTATGAATTTCTCTGCGACTTAATGTTATAGGTCTCCCCCATAGATTACCACAAAAACACTCATGTTAGGGGGAATTTGCCACGCTTGGCAGGTGGGTTAGCAACCGCGGTTTATTTATTCAGATGTTCCAGAAAGTTGCTGCTGCCCATCTTTTGGTTTCCATTTTCCTTCTATCGACTTTTACGACACCCACAAGATGAGATGTTTATTGCATTGCATATTTAACAAAAAAACATCCTTTTGTCCATAGCTTACCCTTTCTTACTTTTTTGTAAACTTTTATTTAACATGCTTTTACGTATGTCTTTCCGGTTCAAATCTTGTAAGTTTATTTTCACCTACTTTCCGATATTCGCTTGAGCAAAAATTTTGCATACTTAAAGTGGCTTTGGTGACATTGGAACACAATGGTGCCATGGAGCTGGTCCGATGATGGAACCGGAAGTTGACTACAGGAACTCCTCAACTAAGGAAGATAACTTTTTTTATTGGTTATAGTGTCGAAACGAGCAATACATTGACCTGCTGGTAAGTGCAACGTCTGCCCATAACAAATGCTGTGTCACCTAGAACATTTCTGTGCGACACCACATTGCGCTCGTCACCCTGAGACATCAGTTCTTCAGTCTCATATGTCCGTGATCCGAGAGTGTAGTAAAGTGATTGCACTAGCTCTTAGTGCTCCTCAAACCGAACCACAGTAATGTTTGCACACTACCGGTACCTAGACGGATTCCTGCGTAGAAATCCTACCACCAGTATAGAATTTAAACGACTTGTGTGGTCCACGATGTTATTTTATGGCAGTGCAAGCTTATAAAAACAATTACTATTTACACTTTACACTGATTGAAACCAGTCCAACGATAATAACTTTTCCCTTTATCTTATAATCCGTTCAAACTGGAAAGCGCGGCTGTAAAGAAATCGCAATTAGTTTTATCATAAGTTTTTACATACGCAGCAATTCGAAATTGTTTAAGCGTCCAAAGATACGGCTAATTGCTTGCTATCTACGATTTATAGTTCAAGTTGTAAGTAGGAACACGATTTTATATAAAATAAAATACGGAAATCTGAGCTGAGAATGCATTATTATTCTACTATCTATCTTACTGTTAATATCCTTCGGGCCGATTTTCGGAAGGTGGTGGAACACGGTGGCAATTTTCGGAAGTTACATATAATTTCGGTGATGTAATTGCTGTTAGGCTTTTTGGCTTTTACAGCTTCATCGGATACTTTTCGGAAGTTATCAACTACGAAGAAGACATTACAGTGCCAAAAGTGTACACGCACACACAGGCACTCAGTAAAATCTGAGGTAGGCTAACATGCAGTGTTAGAGACACGGGAACAACCACATCACAACCATAGCTGAAAACCAAAATTAATTTTTGCACAAATGTTGCCTCCGGATGGGATTTCAACCGAGGACCCGCGGTGCAGTAGTCAAGTACTACTAGGCCACGCGTAAATACCGGTCAATAGTTGAACATTCAAGTTTACTGAAAATCTGCTAGGTTAAGTTCAAGCTCAACTTCAGAAAACCACAGCTACTTACACACACGCACACATACATAAAGACACACTTAACACCACACACACGTGCACGCACGCACTCACGCACTTTCATTCACAATAGTATAGGCAAATGACATTAGATCATATCATATACTCGTATTATACACGTAAGTAGATGCCATATTACTTTAAGTATGGGGGACTATGTAACAATCTTTTTATTCATAAGTTTTATTTTAATGTACCTTTGTTATTATACTAAATTGTGCGGAGAAAATAAACATTACTATTACTAATACTCCATAGCTGGACATGAACCTCTACCTAGAAGTAAGGATTTTCCGTTATCACCACGCTTGGCATTCAGATTGGTGATAACAGTACTAGACGCGTCGCACCTTAGACGCAGCTGCAGAGATGGCCATTCCGCCACCTATCGAAAGCCCTGAGATTTAATTGAAGAGAAAGGGACTAGACGAACAAAACCTTCACTTTATGGTTTTATGTGTGGCACCACACTGCGCTCGTCCCCTTGAGACAGTTCTTAAGTCTTATATACCCAGTAATTACACGATAGGTGTCCGGCAGAATAGAATAGCAACTACCTATTTCCCACCGAGGTGTCGTATGAGGCGACTTTAGTTATTGTATCGACAGCTTTTACATGTGCAGAAAAACTCTACGAGTATATATTCAATATATTCAATATATTCAATGCTGTCACTATACTGATCGTAGGAACGAGCAATAAGAAGTAATTGGAAGTAAGAATTTTTAAAAGCGGGCTACGTGAGTGGCTTCTGCCTACCCCTTACCTATATGAGAAAAAGGCGTGACTGTATGTCTGTATGTAATTACACTAGCTAACAGTGCCCTTCAGACCGGAGCGAAGTAATGTTTGCACACTACTGCTTTACTGCAGAATACAGCAGAATTTGTCGGGTCGGTTGGCGCAGTGGCGAAGACCTTGGCTTGTGCGCCGTTGGACGCGCGTTCGATTCCCGCACGGGACAAATATTTGTATGGCCTACATATAGTTGTTCCGGGTCTGGTTGTTTCTGCATGTGGAATTTATGTCTCTAAAACGCACCCACGACACAGGAGAAATCCAACTGTGGGGCTTCAGTATTGTATTTTTTTTTAGAAGAATTCTGTAGACCTGTTGATTTTTAATCTTTTATTAAATACGACCATTATTCACCGTGTCACACCCTGCAGTTGTTAATAATAAATATGTATGTAATAAACAGAAAACAATTGTATATGTACAAACTTATGACAAATAAAAATTTGAACAAATCACGTAAAATACTATCAGCTGTGAGTTGCGGGTTCAATTCTCGCATAGGACTAATATTTATATTTTTCTACAGATAGTTACTCCGGGTCGGGAGTTAGCATGAGTACGTCTGAAACTTTCATACGATATAGGAGAAATCCCAATATATACGATAAAAAGTATTAAATACATCCTTTTTTAAAGCTAATTAAGGCAATCAATATAATTTGTATCAACGATCATCATATTTTTACACTTTATGTTCTGTTACTTTTTATTGTATGTATCGTGTTAAACACAAGCCAATTCTCGAAAAACAGCCGGATCAATTTTTATTAATATTATATGTTTATTCAACATTTTATTGATATAGGGAGCTTCTGTCTCGTTATCGGTTGTGAGTCTCTCAACAAAACTGCATATTACTGCATATTTCTCCATTTATTGTCTTCTTCAGTCACGTTATCTCAATGCAATGTGAAAAGAATTTTGCTAAATTTGCCATTATCTTACAACAATTCTCAACTTATTTTATGACTTGCCTATACCTATCTATATTTATCTTTAAAGTGTAATCAACATTTCCAAACACTGCAAATATTATAAAGGATTATTTTTATCTACATTCCACCATATTTTAATGAATACAATTACCCAAACTCATCCCTTCCCGCGCGAAATGTTAGAATATATAAAATATAACTATAATTATAGTTGGAAATAAGGTTATCAACCGAATGTAACGCTAACGTTTTAAACCTGTACTATTAAAAATGGCACATCTAACAACGTGCGATGAAGCAAAACGGTAGTTTTCAGTGTGCTTGTGCAAATTAAATCGCCACTACCATTTATTTATTACTATTTCTTTGATATTGTTTATAGCGATGATCAGAGAGACATTTAGATGGCTGTTATTTTATTTTTGTATTTAATAAAATTTTATTGTAGAACCTGTACGCGAATACATTTTACACACAACTAAATTTACGGATTTTATCGCGTTGACTTTTTCTTTTTTTACCCGAAGTTTCTAGAGCTTTGCAGCACTCTTCGTCTTATAGTTAATCCGAACTACTTAAAGCTTTTTATCCATTTTCTATAAAATCCGTAAATTTAGTTCTGATCAAATAACATTACTGTTTTACAAATTATTTACATTTCTTACGCGACCGGATTGATGACGTAGTCTTCAATTGGGTCGCAATGATCGTCGTATGGGCTATGACCTGGGATATGTTCTGATTTTCTCTGCGTGAAGAAAACGATAATATTAATTGTAAAAGAAAATTAAGCTGGTAAATCACAATATCAGATTTTAAGTATTTTTATTTACGGTTACTAGTAATATATATATACAACACACTATACAACACACTATATACAACACAACATAAAGGAAATTCCGATAAACTTTAGGCGATCACCATACTAAAAACTTATTTATAATAACTCTTTTTAATTAATATAACTATTTAATTAATATAATATTTTTTCTTACCTAACTTGTTCCTAACTAGTCTCCCTGTTTCCCTGTCTCCCTATTTTTTTGACGACCACCTTTTGATGGTCTAGTGGTCAGAGTACCTGACTTCTACGCCGCGGGTCCTGGGTTCGAATCCCAGCCGGAGCCAACATTTGTGCTAAAACACAAATTGTTTTAGCACAATTTTCGATAAATTCAAAAAATTCGTCGATTTTGGAAAAAATTACTTTTTGTGTTACAACGGTTTGAAATAGCTGTCCGATATCTGGAATATACATATACAGAGATGACTAAAAGCTGTTATAAATGTAACAGTTTAAGATGAATAATTATAAAGAATTTCGCATTATGCTTAGCTTCAGATTTAATACACCAATACGTATGGGATCAAGAATTCATAAATTGGCATGGTCGACCGCATGACAAGCATATCGCCTACGCTCAATTCCAAGCTATATTTGTTTGCATTAGTTATGCTCGATATGCGTTTACTTTGTGGACATAAATTAAAGTCTTATGAATAAAAAAAATTGTTACTTTAAAAACATTAGATGCGTTTCTGAATTGATTCTGTTTTTATCATCATCATCATCATTTCAGCCTATTACTAGTCCACTGCTGAACATTGGCCTCCCCCATAGATTGCCACAAGAGTTTGTAGCTCTCATTTCGGGGGAATTTTGCCATATTTGCCACGCTTGGCAGATTTAGCAGGCATTTATTTATTCAGATTTTCCAGAAGAATGCTGGCTTTTATTTTCCCTCTATCGACTTTAACGACACCCACGAGATTAGATGGGGTGGTAGATTCTCTTAAGCCGCCACCACACGGCACTGTTTTTATTGATGCCAGAAATTTATTAAAAATATGCATGCAATTTCTTTGCGTAATTGTCAAATGATTACAAGGCCTATATATGAATGATGGGTATAAAATACACTGTCTAACATATGCCTATTCAATAAGAATATCTATACACTCATACAGATCACAAGTACATTTGGACGTAGTTACGCAAAACGGAACCAACCCACAATACATCAAAAAAAATACTTAAAAATATACTATCAGTAAATTTTTAGGATCAGGAGATAAGGGTCCAGTGAGCGGAGGGAAAAATAATTCTTTGTTCCCGGATCTTTAAAGTAGACCTGTAGATTCTGTTATGACTGATAACTCCATTTAATAAATTTTGTGGGTTGGTTCTAGTTTGCATAACTACGTCCATTTGTCGATGTTTTATTTGTGTGGATAGATTGTATTGCTTTGAA
Source organism: Luehdorfia chinensis (assembly GCA_019845155.1). Taxonomy (NCBI): domain Eukaryota; kingdom Metazoa; phylum Arthropoda; class Insecta; order Lepidoptera; family Papilionidae; genus Luehdorfia; species Luehdorfia chinensis. The sequence continues at coordinate 5,547,776 of JAHVAK010000025.1, read as the reverse complement.
TATTTGTATATAGCGATTCGGTTGCCGCATTTGTTAAGGGAGTGGTTGCGCTACGGGTCGAAAGTAATATTTGTTTGACCTATGGATAGTTGTTTGGGGTTTACGTGTTTGTATGTACATATACACCTCTGTGTATGTACATACACATACACCTCTGTCCCATTGGAAGAGGCTGAGACCACATCTTTTCACTCGCTACGATCCTGACACACATCATTCGCTTCTTCTACTTTCGTACAAGTTCGTACAAGTTCGCATATGGATTTTTAGGCAAACACACCAACGATGCAGGGGCAATCCTAATGCGGGAAAACGTTTTAAAAAAGTTAACGTAATCACCTTATTTTAGGTGTGGTTATACATTTTACCCTAAACAAATAATCATTTGTAATATTTACTTCAGGAACTAAATTATGGCGTTTAATTTAACTATTTATTAAACATGGTTACGGCTGCTTGCAAAGCGATCGTAAGGTCGGGCAATACATTTTAGACTTTAAAAGAGAAGTTCTGGTACATACGAGTCTAATTATATATATATATATATATTCAAAATTTCATAATCAAAATTTTGATATATAGAGCCCTATTAAATCTATGTATGCAAGCTGCTGTCATTTACTAGTAAAAGTTTTATATTATGGGGAAGGCCTATGTTCAACAGTGTACTAAAATAGGCTGAAATGATGACGATAATTATGTAAATCATGTCTTTTATCTCCAAATATCAAACCGGTAGCCGAAACCTACTTCATGGTTACGTCTACTACTTTTATTTACATGTATTGATGGAGAACGGGGAAAGGCATTAAGTCCATTTGAATAAATACTGAACCATTAATAGAATTTATTGATTAATTAAACGGGTAATTACAATTACGTATCGTACTAAACAAGGCAATCACTCGTTAATGAAAATGTCTCGTAAGGTTTTTATTTAAAAAAAAAATTACGTTTTCATGAGAGCCGTGGTGGCTCACGGGATCGGGCCCTTGCATTACATTTCATACATCTCGAGAAATCTCTGGTGCCTGCTATTTGAAGCGCTAATTTACCACTTGCTCGGCAATGTAGGAAAACATCGTTTCATATAAGAAAGTGACGAGAGGAGCGAATCGTTCGTCTGATGTTAAACGCAACGTCTGCCAGCAGAACATCACCAGTCAGGCACCACACTGCGCTCGTCACCCTGAGACATCATTTCTTAAGTATCATATGCCCAGTAATTACACTAGATATCAGTGCCCTTCAACTCGAAACACAGTAATTTTTGCACACTATTGCTTGACGGCAAAATAACACTGCAATACCTACTTGGATAGACTCCTGCATAAGAATCCTGCCACCAGGAAAACACCGTGATGAAAACTGCATGTGTGAATAATAAAAATAATTCGAACGCATTTGTTGCAAAAGAAAACCCCAGATGATGGCTTTGCTCAGGAGTGGGATATATTTACTGTCACTTTTTACATAGATAATTGTAATTTTTCCCATGTTTATGTTATTTATCCGTATACATATTATAAATCTGAAAGTGTCTTTGTTGATAGTTCCTGAGGCATAGCAATGTACCTACGCTTTGTTAAAGTGTACTGGTATCCCGCGCGGGCGAAGCCGCGACATCATTTAGTTTATTTTTTAAGTAATGAAACTGAAATGATGACCTTCAATTAAAAACGTTTCTTTTTGAACAAACTAATATTTTAAGAACATTATCCCTTCACGAATTTTGATATCTCTTAAAACGTGCTGGGAACCTTCGTAGCAAGGCGTGTATTATTTAAGTTGTAAACGTTGGGCACGGAATTTTTATTTGTCGGTAACGTCTGACGGACTGGAAAGATTAAAACAATTAAACAATTGCCTCGATTGGTACGGTGGCGGAATGATTGTGTTTTGCGCTTTTGGTCGCCGGTTCGTTCCTCGCGCGAAACCAATATTTGTATAGCGTACAATATAGGCCTCTTCTTATTTTTAATATGAATGTTTGGAGCTGCTGCGTGGAAATTGGATTTTGATTAAATAGTAATTGAGAAGTTTATAAGGCGGGAGGTTTTTTTTTTGTATGTGTGTATCGTTGTTAGCCCGGCGGCTTTCACAACTTCGTCGGAAGAGACTCGCGAGCAGAAGGCCCGCGAGTACGGGTACAACGTCCCTGCTGGCGTTGACTCGGCGCTCTGCGTCTCGAGACGTCGCTCTGCTGCTCCGCTGTACTCCGACCCCTGTAGGCGAATAAGGATAGGCGGGAGGATTCCTCCACATTGCTTAAGTTCGGGTCGGACCGGCGGATCATACCTACTGAGGTTGCTCACGTGCTACATTTGAAATAAAGACAGCAGTATTTATCCACTTATTTATATAATAAAATAAATAAATAAAACACAACACAGCAATGACGAATATCATAACAGTGAAGTACTTACACGAGCAGTGCAAGGACCTGTCACTGATGCACCTTATAAAGTTAAAATCACTTTCTTTTTTAACTCTCATATCATGGAAATACGTGTTTCACAAAAACAAGTCGTATTACGTGTGCTAAGAACTAGAAATAGTTAAGTACCAACATTACAGTGATCACTGAAGGAAGCCGACACACCCGCACACGTAGCTATGTTAATCTGCAGTAACTGCTGCAACATTTGCCGCATGTATTGCATTTATATCAAACTGGACTTACCGCATGCTGTGCAGAATCGCTCATCGATTACCGTCTTGTTTTATCGTGATTCTGTCTCAAACATTATCGCATTTCTATTACAAAACTGTAGTAACTAAAAAAAAACAACAAATGTGATATATTTTTTTACATATTAAACGTGAAAAAATTAAACGTTATTATTGGAGATAGTGACAAAACGAGCAAAACGTTCACGTGATGGTAAATCTGCCCATAACAAATGCTGTGTCACCCAGAACAATTCTGTCGACACCACACTGCGCCCGACACTCTGAGACATCAGTTCTTAAGTCTCATGTGCCCAGTGATTACACTAGTTCTCAGTGCCCTTCAAACTGAAACTGAAATTTTTGCACACTTCTGCTTTCCGGCAGAATAACTGGCCCTGGAGTGGTACCTACGAGTACCTAGACGTATTATATAGGAATCCTACAACCAGTAACGTGTATTATATACGCGTCAGCAAAACAGTTTTCAAGAAATTTAAATAAGCAGCCAATAGACATACTTTTTAACTGAGTTAGAAACATTAAACAGATAGATGAATATTAGTTTTGCATCGATTCTGCTGATATTATAACTTTTTGTTGTACAACGGTTTTGTAACAGCAGTGCGATATGTTAACGATATAGTATATCTAAATTGTAATTTTGGACTATACTGACTAGTTCATATATTTTTTTAATAAATTGATTTATTTTTATTTTTGAACAACCACCGTTTCGTAATGAGGTTGCTCTGTCGGAAAAGAAATAGGCAACAAACTCTGCAGTTATCCTATTTTTCGTAGCATAGTTAAAAAACACTATAAACAAATTAAATAAGAATAGTCATATAGACAACCGATGGATCATCCATGACAAAATTTTGGACTGACAGATTTATTAATAAATATACTAATGTATTGCAAACTCAGCAGACAAGTTTTCTCGATTTTTTTTCGAAATCTCGGCTCGAAATTATACCATTCATTTGAACGACTTGTCTTCTCGTCACTTACTACCCTTAAAAATAAAGCGTGTGCAAGTCAGTACACGTGACAGTAATAAATATCTTATAGTTATATCTCAAATTCGTGAAATAAACTAACATAAATAAACGTAAATAGCAGTATATGTACAGCTAGTTACATATAAAGTAGCTTTTTTAAATATCCGTCCCTCTCCATGATGCAATCTATTTATGTGCGAAATTTCGTCAAGATCAGTTCAGCAGTTGAACCGTGAAAAGGTAACAGACAGAGGGACAGATAGAGTTACTTTCGCATTTATAATATTAGTATGGATTTTTAATTAGTCAATAAATATTAATCTACATAAATAGAAATTAAATGCTGTTCATTGGTAAGCACATCACTTGAGAACGACTGGACCGATTTTGCAATTTTTTTATATGTTTTTAAAAGCCCGAATAAGCTTTTAAGGGAAAGAAAACTTGAAACAGTTGCCTGGAAAATTGGAAAATTCGGGAAAAACTAAAAGAGCTTCTTTTCTATGCGATTTTTGTATGAACTTAAGACCATAACTAATGATTATGCGTAATTCTTTTGCCTTACGCTGAAGCCGAAGCTGAAGTCGATCGCTGAGAACGGAACATTGACGAGAAAGGCCGAACGTACGACGCTGTCTTGAAATTGGCTTATTTCACGCGGACGAAATCGAGGGACGCAGCTGCTTAATAATAAAAGGAGCCCAGCAACGTATACCATAGTTCTCTCGTTGTATCTCTCTGGCCAAGTACCTGTTTTCCGTCCTTTTGCGTCAGAAAAGTTCCATTTTGAAACATTCCATTACGTACATTACGATTCTGTAAGCGCTGCACTCAATTTTGACCTCGGAGCTTAACTCGCATCGCGCCCAAAGAAGTTTCACTTCAACTTGTCGCTGTTTTCAAATGTGAATCAACTTAATAGCTACGGCAAAATAGAGACATGTGAGAGGCTAATCGCGCAAATGCTTAGCACTTAAAGCGCAACTGGCATCCGGGAGCAATTACTAAAGAACGCTAGATTACTGCTGGACGAGCAATCTTTAAAGATATAATTTTAGTTGCAGACTTTTATTACTCCACTTGATTCCTCTAATAAAGTAAAGTAACAGCCTCTAAATGTCCCACCAATGAGTTCACCACGCTGCTCCAATGCAGGTTGGCGAACTTCACATTTCCTCGAATTATTTTTATTCCTCAGACATGAAGGTTTCCTCACGATGTTTTCTTTCATCGCTGAGCACGTGGTAAATCAGCACTTGAAATCTTAGAACAATTTTAGGTGTGCTGGCACTGGGGATCGAACTCAGGTCATTTGAGTACTGTGAAATTTAAGGCAAGGCCACGGCCCCTATGCTACCAATGCTCGAATATAAATCGGCACTAAAGGTTTTTAATGATGAGCAGGTTTGCTTAATGAAAGCTGCAGAATGTGAACGTAACAAGATATTTAACATCATATCGAAAAACTTCGAAAGTGATTTTTCAAAAGTAATTTTGCTTTATGGGTGGTAACTGATCACGAATGAAATGTGCTATATGTAAAGGCAATGCCCGTTTACCACAATCCGAGGAACATATAAACATATATTTTTTTATTTTCTATATTTCAAGAATTTTATATAATTTACTGTAAATAAATGAATGAAAAATAATTAATTATCATCATCATTTTTATGCCAGATTTTAAAGTTTACAAAAATTGATGTAGTTTATAAGCTAAAATACGTTATGGTACTTGGTTTTCAATGGGGGTTTAATGATTGTAACTTTGCCTTCAATTACATTTATAAATTATTCCGGAATTTCAAAGTAACCTAACAATAAATTATGGTAGTGGACATAAACAAACAGCTCAATAGGCTACATGTACAGTGCGATCACGTACTACGAAGGAAATGTCAAAAAAAAAGAACTTAAATCGTCGGTAGTCATAATGCGAGCACCGCACTCAGCCCTTGAACAATCCGACCAACAAATAGTCGTAAAAAGTATTTACTTTACCTGTTCCGCGCGAACGATTCGCAACAAAAACGCGGTGGCCGATTTTAAATAACCGCGAAATGGTGGCGGTGGAATTTGCTGGTAATGTGAGAACGCGACTTAGTAATCGCTTCAATTCACGTAATGGAAGTCTAGCTCTAGTAATGGGAGATTTGCAATTATTTTTTTATTTTATATTTTAACAAATCAGGCTTTACTTTTATTAACATCGATATATTTTCTTTCGTTTTTTACAAAACAATATAATAAATATAATATTTAAGTACACACACACACTTATATAAGTAGCACAAGATATATACTTTCAGAACATTTTTTTCCTTCTAGTCTCGAAATTGTTTACTTCAAAACACAATAATAGATTTAAAGTATTTTTCTTAATATTATACTAAAGCAAAAGTTCGTAATTGCATCATTGTAAATATGTACAGTATAGATTTATTATCGCCCAATATAATTACGTTCATTAAGGGACGTGCAGTCAGTAAATTATTGGTGTAATATATTCAAAGGTAAATCGATACATCAAAGTAAATTAAAGCAACACTACAGCACCACTACATTGACCGCAAATTTTCACTCCGTGATACTCTAGCGATTATTATTAAAGTTCCCGCTAAACATCAATATTTGTAAAATCTTATACTAATATTATAAGTAACGGTAGTGACAATCTGTGAGACTTGTAAATATGTAACAAAAAGAATGGTCAGGAGTCGTAATAGTGATGTAGGAAGATAAATCCGAATACTTTCAGGTTTTTTTATTAAATTTCGTTAACTATATGATCCCAAGCCGGTGGTAGTACCCAAACATGTTCACCATTGAAATTAGAATGTTTATTTTAATTTCAATAGCCTCGCGAATCATCCTTGGGATTGGTGTTCTTTTGCGTTTTGTAGTTTTGTATTTGTAGTCTATTGGGGATTAACTATGACATCAGGACGTCTAACACCTCAGTCGTCCTGTGACCATGGGTATGCGCTCGAAACGCCGGGTTATAAATAGTTAAATAAAACGCGATAAAATCAGTAAATCTAGTTTTATTAAATATAAAGCCCACAAGCTCACGGCTACGTCCGCGTGGATTTAAGTTTTTCAAAGATACCGTGATAACTTTTTAGAAATAAAAATTATCCTGTGTCCATCTCCAGGATGCAAGCTATCTCTGTGTCAAATTTCTTCAATATCCGTTCAACAGTTTAGCCGTGAAAAGGTAACAAACAGACAGAGGGATAGAGAGAGTTACTTTCGCATTTATAATATTAGTATGGATTTACGTAAATTTTCTTAAATTAAATATCATTATAAATGATAGTAATTTGAATGAAAGTGATTTAGAATGCGATTTTAGACCACGGAAAATACTGTTGTGAGTTATCAACTGCGCAGGATTACGGCGCATGTTGTCATGTGGTCAACTTATTTTACGCGGGTGAAACTGTGAGTTAAAACTAGTAAGGCTAGATAAACAAATGGAGTCTCTCAGGCACAGCTGTCGCTTCCTCCTCCCCCTTGCTACAAAGCCACAACACAAGGACATTTACAAACTAGGATAAAGAACCTTCAAATAAAATAGTTGTAGATTCTTCTTTGACAGACATGTCAGCTTAAACAACCCGAATTATCCGAATGCAATTTCTTTTATATTCAAATAACAAAAAAACTAATTTATAATTTATAACTTTGAATACTACCAGTTATACAGTTTTTTCATCAATTGAATTATTGCACATATTCTAGAAAAATTAAATCTACTTTATTTTATATAATATGTCATTTTTTACGATAGTTTCTACGGAAACTTTCCAACATTAACCCAAATTATTTTAATTTAATCTTATCATAAAAATGTATGTAAATAATAACCGTACATTTTTAATACGTTATCAAGAATGCATATTTTAATCGTAATTACCCATTTTGAGGGTCTCTCTTTCAGTCTAATGAATATTATTTACTGGTTTCAACAACAGTCTGTGTTACTAAGCAAATAATTATATTTATCTATGATAATTATATTAGATTTATGAGGCGATTGTGAAAGGGCAATCCGGTAAGCGAACGACGTAAGCAAAATTTTATGTCACGTCAAAACTAACCGCAACCGACGAGCTTGAATGAAAACGTTCATGAAGGTAGAAGAAGCGAAGGATATGTGTCAGGATCATAGCAAGTGGAAAGATTAGTCTCTGCCTACCTCAGCGGGAGGCGTGACTGTATGTAAACATCGGCCCACAAACACTCAAAACAAAGTTAGAGGGATTTGCCGATATCGCCTCAATTGACGCACGAATTGGCGAGCACAGTACCAAACAAGCACTTAGACTTATATTGATGCTGTAGCGTCTGTCTGTCTGGCTTTTTTAGTCTAAATAATATATGAGATGGCTTGTCCCACCATCTGCCGGACCAACCAGACCTGAAAACCAACATTTTGTGTTTCGCACAAATGTTGGCTCCGTTATTAACTCGCTTTCTTGTATGTCTGTCTGTTTGTTTTTGTTGATTGATTATAAACTGACTTTTTACTTTATATCCGTTTTAAAATCTTGGCATATAAAAGTTTTTATACGCTACTTGTTATACACATTTAATGCGTTATTCTAATTTTTATTTATTTTTTATTTATTAACCTTAACATACAGACAGATGTATATAGGCGGAATTAATGCCTGAGGCATTCTCTACTAGTCAACCTGAAGGGTGGTGCAGAGATTGGAATAGGTAGGTGCAGTTACAAGAAATAGAACAAGAGAGAAATATATACATACATATATAAATTCTAACACATACATATATTTATAAATATATACATAAATACATACACATACTTATACATATATAACATAAAAACATAGTACATAAATACATATAAATAAATAATAAAAAGTGTGGATAAACTATAACTGAGATGATTCTGCCAACTTATTATGAAGTAGTTCCCGAACTTTAAATTTGAACGACCAACGATTCTTAGCTGTTCTGATTTCGAGAGGAAGTGAGTTCCAGAGAAGGACGGATTGAACAGGAAAGGATGAATAGACGAGGGAGGAGCTATGAGAGGGACACTGAAGCAGTAAGTTATTTGAAGAGCGAAGGTTTTTATCATGCGTAGGGCAAAGATACTGAAAGTGGGGAGTCAAGTAGGAAGGGGCAGTAGGAGACGTAAGGATAGAATAAAGGGTAGTGAGTGCACGCAGACTTCGGCGCGGGCGAATGGGTAGCCACTTTAATCGAGAACGATAAGCAGACACATGATCATACTCTACAATATGTACCTATACTTTTGTAAATTGTACTACTCGTACGAATTGATTAAAAGTCTGAACATTAATACGTGAAGATATATAATTTCGGTAATGTAATTACTGTTAGCCTTTTTGGCTTTTACAGCTTCATCGGATACTGTGCTCACGGGCCAGGGGCCGGCGTGCCAGGTTTGGTTTGACCCAAACATAAATACATAAATAAACTTCTACAAAAACCTCGAAATTCGGACTGTCGCGTTCGATGCGTGCTTGCGCGATTTAGAATATCTCAAAATGATTTTAAGTCGTCTAATGACCGTCCGAGGGAGGCTGCGGGCCTCCATTCGGACTGTCGACTTGTATACGCGAAGAGAAAACTTTGTACCCCATTTAAAGGATAGTTCCCGCACGGAGGAGTGTGAGTTTTGTTCAGTTAAAGTTTGTATGGAGAAGAAGTGCAGAAAGTTAAAATTTATAAAAAATATGTGTTATAAATACAATAAAATAAATAAAAAAAGTTAACATAATACTGTCGACTTTCGACCATTGAACGACCTCCACTCGTCTCAATTATTATTAATAAAGTTTTTGAAAGACAACCATTGTAATTGCAATTTATATAATATTATATTATTAATAATTATTAGATTAAGCTACTTACTACTACTTGAGCCGTGGTAGCTCAGGGGCTAGGCGCTCGCTTTAAATTTCATAGTACGTGAGTGACCTGGGTTCGATTCCCGGTGCCGGCACCACTAAAATTGATTGCAATTTTAAGTGCTGACTTACCACGTGCTCGGCGGTGAAGCAAAACATCGTGAGGAAACCTGCATGTCTGAGAAATTAAAAATATTTCGGAGACATGTGAAGTCAACCAACGCCAGTCGCCAACCCGCATTGGAGCAGCGTGGCGTATTCTTCCTAGCTCCAAAACCCTCTCAGAAATGAGAGGAAGCCTGTGCTCAGTAGTGGGACATTTATAGGCTGAAACTTTTTACTTTAGATTAAGCTATTATAAGCTACTGAGGGAGGGCGGGTGGTGCACTTCAAAAAACTAGGTAATATACACCATTTTTATATTTTGCATGCGGATCTTAGCAAAGTAACTTACTTTTCTTCATTACTTTATTCTTGCTATAGCTGTTATAAATTATTTAGCGTTATATCTTTCATCCGATGGTTACAATATTAAATTAAATTTGTTTGAAGCCACAAACAGTTGTAGAATTTCGCGTTTGATGCCACTGTGTAATGTCTGTAATTGAAACAGCTATGCCGGCCATCGCAATGTAGTCTAGATACAGAACGCGGATAATTTGATAGTAACGCGTGAAATGAGAATCTACCACTCCATCTCATCTCGTGGGTGTCGTAAAAGGCGACAGAGGGAAAATAAAAACCAGGAGATAGACAGCAGCATATTCCTGGAACATCTCAATAAAAAAACTGCGGTTGCCAACCCCCCTGCCAAGCGTGGCAACTATGGCAAAATCCCCTTAAATGAAAACTACAAACTTTAGCGGCAATCTATGAGGGAGGCCTAGTGGACTTGTGATAGGCTGAAATGATGATGATGATGATGATGACGTGAGGCTAGGTTACTTAGCTTCGTTAGTGCCGTGTGTACTTGTTAATTTCATACACGTGTCGCTTATCGGAAACGAGCAAGATTAAATAAGAGTTAAAGTTAAAACTAATGCTTCGGGCCATTTTTGAATTAGTTGTATACGTTGTAATATATTTAACAGTATATTAATTAGTAGTAAAAAACCTATTTGTTATTGGACTTTTTTATTTGCAATTAAATCTGTGAGAGGATATGTCCGATAACTCAGGAGAAAGTTTTTAATTAATTCAACTACGAAACCAGTAGCTACATCATAAACATTTATTTTTACTTGTTAATTTATTGCCTGTTTAGGCGATTTACAACATGTTAGGCAGGAAATCTTAAAAAAAAATGGTACTCCTGCTTCGGTCCCGTGTACATTCTTGCAATTATACGATGTATCGCAAAAAAAATGCATATTCATGGATTGCGAATTCCAAGTGGTCATGAAACGGAGAATATTTGAACCACCCGGTCGATAGCTATTAATACACCGGTCTCTAGACGTTACGCGGACTTTACGCTAGTTTATTTATTTATTTATGTTTGGGTCAAACCAAACCTGGCACGCGGACCCCTGGCCCGCGAGCACAGTATCCGATGAAGCTGTAAAAGCCGAGAAGGCTAACAGCAATTACATCACCGAAAATGTATGTATGGACTTTACGCGCTGAATCCCCTAGCTACTCGTGGCAACGCAATGGGGTTCAAGAATTTCAACTCGTACCAAAATGGCGGCGACGTGGTCCGGCACCCGTCACTCCGTGTCTTGTTTCCAGTGGGGGCGATAAGTGGGCTATGGATGTGTTCTCTGCCTACCTCCATGGGAAAGAGGCGTGACTGTATGTATGTATATACACACTGACTATTAACTCTTTTGGTGCAGTGGGTAAGCGATTTTAATATTAGAGAAATTATCATCATTTTAGTCTATCACTAATCTAATGTTGAACATAAGCCTTTCACATAGATTTCCACAAAACACCTTCCCGTATTTGTATGTGAGTGTATGTACATAAATTTCAACATTGGAGCTTTCCTCTCTGGCCTATAGTTAAACAAGTAAACTGAAGTTTATAGGAAAATTGTAATGAAAGTCCTAGGTTCGATGGGGCCGAGTCGAGGTGCGTATAAAATCCGCTACAGTATCTCATCCCGTGGAGTCTTAAATGTTACCTAAAGGAATTGTTATGGGTTTCAACAGGTGACGAAATAATACAAACATATAATTTTATTTACTGATGACTACAGTTTCTCGAACAAAATATTTTTATATTTTTATTTTAGGAAAGCTACAGACAAATAACTTTATAAATAGTAAAATGGCATATTGGTTAATTAACAGCCTACTCATATACATTATGATACTTTGCTGATATGTAAATAAAAGTTAATAAACACATATAGACAAAAGAATGTAAAGAAAATTAATGATTTCAAGTTAAACTTACATAATCATTTCAAAAAGTCATTACACAAACATGTTTTTACAGACTGTTATTACTAAATTAAGTAATAATACATACAATATGTGATGCAGAACCTCACGCGTTCAAGTCGAACGCGCACTTCACTGCAAAAGATTAGGCCGTTTTAGAGATGAATAGATGTATTCTCAAAAGAAGACACGGTTTCACCTTCACTGTATATTGTTAAATCTATAGACACTACATCGTATTAGTTTTTTTAACCTGTTTTTATTCTGCAAAAGTTGAAGAACGTTTTTCAACATTTTTATCCCTTTAAGTATTTTTCAATTGTAAATCGACAGTAACAATATCATAAAATTAAGTAAATAAGTATGTACTAATGTAGTGTCATCTATACCAATTATCTTATCTATCGATTCCCTTACTGTCATTAGCTATAAAGCTATTTGTTACGATGTTCTATGTTTTGTGGAGAGAGAAACATTCCGACTGAATACAGTCGCATTAAGCGGTTAGAAAACGTACCGAGGAGATTGACGGAGTATGTAAATCACCATGTTATCGTATCATGTTGCACATACTTAATTAGCTAGATTGTTGCGAGCCGGCCGACTGAACTTTTAGTGCAGCCCCTTTTAAGTGGCATTTAGTTTACGATAATATCGACAATACTTTGTCAGTAATTGGAAATCAACTGGGCTGTTTATATGCGGGAGGAAAATTGTTCATACCTATCACAACACAACTGAAATAGTTGATGTAAATAAAAGAATCAGAAAAAGGTGTTACTTTACGGAAATCCGAAATTTAATTTGCTTAGATCCGCATGCAAAATTTAAAATGGTGTTTTACTTAGTTTTTGAAGAGCACCACCCGCCTCCATCCGCCCGTGCAGAAGCAAACTAATACCGCCACCAGATACCTTTCACTACTACCACTAGGCAATACACACCACAGAAGTCGAGAACACGACGCGTGTTTCACCTTAAAACGAGGCATTATTGAGTGCCATTGACTCTACGACAGTCATCCGCCGAGTCGGCTAATAGTTAATGATTTTATTTCTAAAATAATTACCAATTCGTTTAAATTGTCGTTTTTACATTAGTGCGAAAATGGATTGTGAATAACGGTCGATTGCTTCTATCGAAAAGTACATTTTAAAGAACGCAAATAAATTAAGATCTAAGAGAATAACAAATAGTTATGTTACCATTTTTAAATTATCAGACTTTCATTTTTTACTGGGTTACTAACTAACTTTTATGGCAGACGTTGCTTCTACCACCCTTACTTCCATAAAAAAAACATTTGACCCAAGGATATCAAGTTTTGCTTCTAAAATTATATTAATAAAGACGATAATTTACATATACTCTTCAATCTTTATTATCAGCAGATGAGCTGTATGCACATTTATCTGCCTCAATTACGTAACAAACTCTTTGTGAAGTATATTCTACTTTGTTTTGGATAGCCGACATCAAGAAATCTAATATCATGGAATTTAAGTGACATCGATATGTGTAGGCACCTTTCTAACACATCGTTCAGACAAAGACCCAACTGGCGGTCTGTCGTCGGACATTTTTTGTCCTTCACTTCCTCAGTGAAAAGGATGCGCCGCATTCTAATCATCTTTTGTTTGTTTTTATTCTTTATTTGTTTTTAATGTGCATAGCCCAGAGTAATGGAAGAAAATGAAGAATTATAGAGGTAGGCTATCTTAAAAAAACGTATAAAACTTATTTTTTAACAAACTTTCCTTAAAACATTTCTGATATATTTTTGCTTACTAGGCAAAATCTTGTGACCCCAAATCTACATTATATATTCTTACCGAACAAAGCCGCAGGCTTAGCTTGTTCTCAATTAATTATCGAATGAATACGTCATTTCTGTCTTCTATATTGTCATTAATTAGTATGATCAATAGTTTTCCTTTTCAAATTAATCAGATTTTTGGAGGTATTCTTATGCTGTTATAATTTACAATGTAAAGTCACAGACAATATCTGAGTTTAAAAAAAAAGTAGAAGAAAATTCTACTTTTTTTTTAATCTTTATTTAAGAAAAAAGGCTTTTTATATTTAATCTCTTTCAATTCGTTACGTTAAAGTATATCACTGTTATCACTTAAACTCTATTTGGAACAGCATAAAAGTGATAAGTCGACAAATAAATTTTAAACCCATTCAGTTCGTATGAACACAAATCTCGATATTATCTCTTAAACCAATAAAAATAGGCTTTTCGACGAGTGTATGGCATAAATGTCCTTCGACGATTTACGATATCGCCGGGGGAGCGTTCCCGAGAATAGTCTATAAAATGTTATGTACCAGTTAAGTGGTCAAAGGGAACAGGAAACATTTTAAGGCATTTCCACTAGCAGTTGTTAAAATATTTAAGGACGTTTTATTACACCTTTGCTTCACAGAACCTAGCTCATTTGGTCAATTTCCCATAGAGTTATTCCAAGGTTTTTACAAGTACCGGGGAATATAAATTGGCCTGCTTGGATATTTTTAATTATTAAGTTGTTGAGCTTTGTTAAAGCTACAAACATCAACTGCATCGCTAATTACCTGGTGATTCTGGGGTTAGATAATAGCTAGTAATTAGTATAATACCTAAGTTATGATGTAACAACGACGTATTTATTTTTCATATACCTGTCCAAGTTTTTTTAAACGTAGGATACCGTGTGGTAGCGGCTTAAGAGAATCTACCACCCCATCTCATCCCGTGGGTGTCGTAAAAGTCGACAGAGGGAATATGAAAACCAGGAGATGGGCAGCAGCATCTTGCTGGAACATCTGAATAAATAAACTGCGGTTGCCAACCCGTCTGCCAAGCGAGGCAACTATGGCAAAATCCCCCCAAAACGAGAGCTACAAACTTTTGTGGCAATCTATGGGGGAGGCCTATGTTCAGCAGTGGACTATTGATAGGCTGAAACGACGACGACGACGACGAGGATCTCGTGTACTATATTACTACTGAGTGCAGACTAAAATTTTATTCTTTATTATGACTTTAGTTTTCCAAAATAGTGGCATTTTAACAAACTGATATAATGATCTGCGTAGCATATATTCCAGTGCCGTAAACAAAGATGCTTTTATTTGATTAGACATTAGAGGAAGGAACGCTCATGAAGTATCAGAGAGAAACAATTATCGCACCTACAAAAGTCTATGTCGATACAGCGCGATTAGAACCAAAGACCTATGACTCACTGGATAACCACGCGCTTGTAAATCTCTCATGGGATATGTAGGGTTCCAGAAGCGAAGTACAATGTAATTAATTTTTTTTTGATGCACAAAATAAAGATCTTAAAATAAATTGGTCTACGTAATATATGTACAATAAATGTAAAAGTAAGTAAACAGTAAATAACAGCCTATAAATATCCCACTGCTGAGTACAGGTCTCCTCTCATTTCTGAGAGGGTTTTGGAGCTTCTCGATGTTTTTTCAGGTAAATCAGCACTTAAAATTGCAATTAACTATTTTAGTGGTGCCGGCACCGGTAATCGAACCCAGATCACTCGCGTACTATGAAATTTAAAGCGAGCGCCTAGCCCATGAGTAGCCAATTAATGTGCATTTAATAAAAAAAATATGGAAACATTAAAAACATCGCTACGCCCACAGCAAATAAACAGCGCTGTCGTCTCACAATCAAATCTTAAAACTTCTTGAAAGAGATGGAATCATAGAATCTCTAACACCGCCCCTTTACGACGAATACTTTAAACGATTTCATATGCTTTGGGAAAGTTGCATAATCGCTATTTCCCCTTTATATAATCTAAAAAGTAACAACCTATAAAAGTCACACTGCTCTCAAGCGCCGGTTAGCAGACTTCATCCGTCGTCGAGATATCTTATATTTCTGCGACATAGTCGTTTCCCTTTCTCCACTGAATACGTGGTAAATCAACATTCAAATTGCCTACAATGTTATAGCGTTCTTATAGTAGTTTGTGTCAATATGCGTCGATCAGTCCGAACTTATATAACGCTAATGACTACAGCTGTGAAAGTGATATTTTCACAGATATTTTGACCATGCTCCCAATTAAGTCAGAAAGAAGGATACATGTTTAGGATTTCCACGAATTTCCATCGCGTACAAAGATGCACACCGAAGTTATTCATAAAAAGTATGAACCATTTTTTTTATTATTCTGTGATATGGTGGTAAAATGCTGCGACTGCGTGGCCTAGTGTCAGAGTACCAACTTCGGGCGGAGGCAATATTTGTGCTAAAACACATATTGTTGGTTTTCGGGTATGGCTGTGTTGTGATTGTCCCCGTGTTTCTGACACTGCAACCTAGCCTACCTCCGATCTTATCGCATCAGATTAACATCGGGCGCGGGTATGTTGGGATTAGTAAGTGCCTCTGTGCTTGCGCGTACACTTGTGGCACTATACTATCTGTTGCGCATTTGATGGCTCTCGACAATATTCGGTAGTTGTCGCTGTGATCGAAATCGGCCAGGAGAACACCATAAAAATGCAGAGATTTGTCTAGGTACGAGTAGGTAGTAGGTACCACCGTAGTTCAAAGTGCGGACTTAATGCCTTCAGGCATTTTCTCCCAGTCTGGGTCAGAGATTTTGATGAGCTGTAGCAGTAAAGACAAGCAGAGAAAGAAAGAAAGAAAGAGAAAAAAACCTATGTAACTCATAAATAAGTATAATATAAATATAGTTACACACATATATATATATATATATATAATATACGACTTTCTAGTCTCATCACTTACTTCCATAAAAAAAACTGCTGCTTAGGCCTATTCAGATCCATTTATCTTTATAAGCTTCGCTCAAGTTAGTAAATTATATTAAATGGCGAAAATTGTTTTTTTTTGCTTCTAGAAGAAAATTAGAATGGTTATAAAACCGCTACTTAAGCGATGTAGTTTAGTTACTATATAACACACTTTATTACCAAAGACGAGTTCGTTGTTACCAACATACACTTTGGTGCTTACTTGTTAAGTATCTTTTTCCGCAATCATCTTTATATTAATCGCTGGCATACAACTTTATATAATTTTATATAAGGAAGTTCAGATTATTAATGTTGTTACAACTGTTTTTTTTCTTTTTTTTATTGTATAAAGTGACGAAACGAGCAAAACGTTCACCTGATGGTAAGTGCAACGTCTGCCCACAACAAATGCTGTGTCACCCAGAACATTTCTGCGTGACACCACACTGCCGTTACCCTGAGACATCAGTTCTTAAGTCTCAAATGCCCAGTGATTACGCTAGCTCTCAGTGCCCTTTAAACCGAAACACAGTAATGCTTGCACACTACTGCTTCACGGCAGAAGAACTGGCCCTGGGTTGGTAGTTGGTGGTTGGTAGCATAGGAACTTTTTCATAAAATAACAATATAAATTGAACTTGTAGAACGGCATTACACAATCCAATAAATTTGAATGTGACCTGAGAACAAGCACAGAAAAAAAATATAAATAATTATTTACTTGTCTAAAAAAAGGACCGCCCTCTTTGAAATGGAAGCCTGTACTCTGCAGTAGGATATTTATAAGCTGTAACTTTACTTTTACTTAAAAAAAGGAAAACTGCGTTAGTAATAAAGTATACAATAAAACCAGTAACGAGGCTCAGGAACGTATTTTGTGACAAGTTATGTGGGAATTATATCCAGAAACGGATTTTGTATCCAGTAACTGGGCTGGGCTATATCTCCTTTTAAACAAAAATCACACCCATTTTATTTTTTTAATTTGATATGATGACAAACCAGCAAGACATTCACCTGATGGTAAGTGCAACGTCTGCCCATAAAAAATGTGTCACCCAGAAAATTTCCGTGTGACACCACACTGCGCCCGTCACCCTGAGACATCAGTTCTTAAGTCTCATATGCCCAGCGGTTACGACGCTAGCTCTCAGTACCCTTCAGACCGAAAGACAGTAATGTTTGCACACTACTGCTTTAGGGCAGAATAACTGGCTCTGGGGTGGTACCTACCTAGACAGATTCGTGCCTAGGAATCCTCCTACCAGTAAAAATAAGATGTTATATTATTAATATTTTTATAATATACTAATTTAATATTTTCTTTACAGGATACACAAGCCGCCGCCGCCGCCCTTACTTCCTTAGGCCACGTGTACACTGCCATTGGAGACTACCCCAACGCGCTTGCAAGCCATAAGCAATGTGTTCAACTGGTCAAACAGATGGGGGACCGTCTTCAGGAGGCAAGGGAGATAGGAAACGTGGGTGCTGTCTACCTGGCAATGGGCGAGTTCGATTCCGCGGTGGACTGTCACACGCAGCACTTGAGATTGGCGAGGAGACTTGGCGATCAGGTACTCCATCTGCTTTAGCTATATTTTTCATATTTTAATTTAAAACATAATGCACATCATTAGGATTTCTCCTGTATCGTGAGTGCGTTTTACAGACATAAAATTCACATGCACATAACAACCAGACCCGTAGATCAACAATGTGTTTTTGCACACATGTTTGCCCTGACAGATATATCGAACCCAGGACTCCCCGGTAGTCTGATCACAAGGCCACGCGGTCGTCGCAGATCGTAAGTATTGAGTACTTAATGATTATGACTTTTTATTTCACTAATGGTTGCGAAAGAACACTCGATCCATTTGATGGAAAGACGTCGTTGGCTGGCCGCCTATAGACCACCGTCCTTTTTTTTGTTATAAAAACCAGAAAGATATTTAGAAGAAGATATTTCATACACGACATGGGACAACTCACAGTGCTATCGAATCGCGATCACTACATTGCTTTTTCCTAAAACCAGAGAAACATCTTTAAAACTGTCAAAATGTCACTAGTTTTCTCACAGACCGGAGCATCAAGGTCTTAGTTGAAGGTGCATGCTCGGAATCTAAGTCTGTGAACGCTGGTGTCCCACAAGGCTGTGTGCTATCGCCAACCCTGTTTCTTCCATATCAATGATATGTTACAGATTAGTAACATTCATTGCTATGCAGATGACAGTACTGGTGATGCCTTATACACAGGCCGTACCAATATTTCTCGGGAACACGTCGACGAGCACCGGAACAAACTTGTGTCTGAAGTCGAGATTTTGTTAGACAAAATCTCGGACTGGGGCCGACTAAATTTAGTCGAGTTCAACCCTAACAAGACACAAGTTTGCGCGTTTACCGCAAAAAAGAAACCCTTCGTCGTATCACCTCATTTCGAGAGCACTCCCCTTGTTGCCTCAGCCAGTATCGGAATCCTTGGCGTCGACATATCGAGCAACGTTCAATTTCGCGGTCACTTGGAAGGGAAGGCCAAATTGGCCTCCAAGAAGCTTGGCGTGCTCAGTAGAGCGCGACAGTACTTCATGCCGGCCCACCGCTTGCAACTTTATAAGGCGCAGGTTCGGCCGCACATGGAGTACTGTTCTCATCTCTGGGCGGGGGCACCCCAGTGTCAGCTCCTTCCATTTGACCGCATTCAGCGAAGAGCGGCTCGAATTGTCGACGACCATGTCCTATCTGATCGGCTTGATCCCCTGGCTTTGCGAAGAGATGTTGCATCTCTTTGCATTTTTTACAAGATCTACCATGGGGAGTGTTCCGAGGAATTGTTCGGATTAATTCCAGCCGCTGAATTTCACCATCGCACCTTACGGCATAACCTCAAATTCCATCGTCACCACCTTGATGGTTGGCATTCCACCACAGTGCGTTTTTCGCGGAATTTTCTGCCACGCACTTGCACTTTATGGAATGTTCTGCCGTCAGCGGTTTTTCCGGACCGATACGACTTAGGGACCTTCAAGAAAAGAGCCTATTCCTTTCTCAAAGGCCGGCAACGCATCTGCTATTCCTCTGGTATTGTAGGTGTTCATGGGCGGCGGTGATCACTTACCATCACGTGAGCCACCTGCTCGTTTGCCTCCTATTCTATAAAAAAAAAAAAAAACTCTATATTTAAACTGTAATAAAAAATTAAATTAAATTGTTATTTATTAACTGTTTTTAAAACATCATACAATTAAGAACAAATTACATAAACATTGTACCTAAATGATATATTATAGCTTCTACGTAAAACCTTATTAACCAGTTACATTGAATCTGAACGGATCCAGCGAGGTAGCGTTTGAAATACTTAAGAATACAAGCCAACTTTATAGTCTCGCTGTTGTCAGTGAGGTCTTGTCTAATCTCCTAAAGCATGGGATTTAATTGTAACTGCTAATCGATTTGGCCAATCTCAACACATTATGCAAATGGATGCCAATTAGAGAAACGCGAATATGTCTATTTCTAGGAATCCATGCCATTGCTGTAACAATATATCCCTTTGTCGAGTTTAATATTTGAATATATATTTGATAAAAAGCAATTGTGTTACGATATAGAAAAGGATATATGAATTTACATACATACATACATAAGATCACGACGGTATCCCATAGGAGGTAGTCAGAGACTGGGCGCTCACTGCAAAAACAGATGACTGCCACAATCCACGTTTCACCATAACAATATAATGCACTTGGTGTGATAGGTGGTGAGGCCACCGCCACCATGCGCTGTTGGGTGCACAGTGCAGTTTAATTCCTTACTCGCCTTTTACGAGATACATTGGATGAGATGGAGAGGTAGTATTCTTTTAACGAGCCGCCACCACACGGAATGATATCCAGCACTTTATTATAATTTCTTATGTCTAGATAAATATTAATAAGATGATTATTAGAATTTAAAAATAATTATTCTTAATGATAGCGGATGCCCGCGACTTCGACCACGTGGATATAATATATATGAGGATATGATATAAGGTTTCTTAAATATCCCGTGGGAGCTGTTTGATTTTCTGGAACAAAAAGTATTCTATGTCCGTCTCCAAGTTGCAAGCTATCTCTGTGTCAAATTTCGTCAAGATCGGTTCAGCGGTTAAACCGTGAAAAGGTAACAAACAGACAGAGGTACAGAGAGAGTTACTTTCGCATTTATAATATTATTATGGATAATCGAAAAAAGTTATATTGTAATATCTAATAACGGGCAACGAAACACTCCGTTTTAGATATTAGGGCTGGCAATGCATCTACATACATCTTAATTCATCATCGGAAATGAATGTAGGTGTCTCTGTGTACCCCAGTGACTGTTTGGGTCAGATGGGTAATAATTAACATTTTTTATCCTGTCGCTGCAATGTGTGTTTCCAGGTGGAAGAAGCAAGAGCCTATTCAAATCTTGGGTCATCCTACCACTACAGGCGAAACTTCTCTCAAGCAATCGCCTATCATGAAAACGTTCTAAGAATCGCACAAAACCTCGGTGACAGAGCTATTGAAGCAAGAGCTTACGCAGGCTTAGGACATGCAGCTAGGTATTAATAATCAATGTCAACATTATTATAACCATGAATACGTAAGCATGAATATTACAAACAAGTCAATTTTTTAACAATTAATGTGTGGTTTGTTGTTTTCGTTGATTGAAATAAGACCCACTTAGGCCTCTCCGCGCCGCCCCAAAATTATTTTTTAATTTTATCAGATCAGTCAAAAATACAGAGAATAATTTTTCAAGTTCAGATTTTTATCAAGTGTATATACGTATATACAAATAGTAAAAGTAGAAAATTACATACATAAATTTTTATGTATTTATTCTTATGGTACTTATTAGAATATTCAATCGTTGTAAATTGTAACCACTTAGACAAGGTGTGCAACAAAAAAAATCATTCAGACTCTATTTACAGATGTGCTGGTGATTACGCGCAAGCTAAGAAATGGCATGAAAGGCAATTGGACGTCGCATTGACAGCAAGGGATAAGGTAACTTTAAAAGTAAAATGATGTCCTACAAAACTACAACTCCTGTAATTAACGCCGAATTTCCACAATGACAATACCTGTGTCCATTTGGCGCCAACACGAAATGGGGCTGTTGTTTTTTCTTTTTAATATTTAAAGTCGCCATTTCTGTGTGTTTTTCGAATTTTGATGCTTAACATTAATAGCGTATTATGCAGCAAGTAGACGTACTCGTTTTGTCTCCATGCGACAACTGCAATAAATCGTCGTAAAGCGAACCTTATCTATGAATTGAACTACGAGTATGATTTTACTCTGAAATCTGTCACCAATTTTTAAAACATATATTACGACTGTGGATAGAAAACACGCTAGGAACATGAACACAGAAATGTTTGTAACAATAAATATTTATACAAAAGCAAAGGAGGTTTATTTGAACCCGAAAAATAATAATTTGTAAAAAATTGGCGACGAACTTTTCAAAACATGACCTAAGCATTCATCAGGCAGGTACAATAAACGCGTGTCTTATCGACACCTATCTTCTACTTGCTATATATTTTAGCGGATAGGTGTCCGGCAGATTAGAACAGCACCCACCTTTTTCCTACCGAGGTGTCGTAAGAGGTGACTAAGGTACGGTAAGGTACGGACAGCCTTTATTGGTGCAAAATAACACCTTTATATGCAATGCTGTCACTATACTGCTCGAGGGAACGCAATGACTAATAAGAATTATTTGACTCGCACCAAAATGGCAGCGACGAGGTTCACCACTCGTCACGTCTCGTTTCCCGCGAGGTCACAAAGTGGCCTCTGCCTACCTTACCTGAGAACAGGGTTACTTGAGAAGAGGGTGTGACTGTATGTATGTATTTTTTATTTATTTCCCCATTTCTTGGCCAGCACGGTTTGTGCGTCAGCCATATATCCAAGTATACAATCTTCGAATCCTCGTTAAAATTTCGAATTCGATCAACAGTAAAATGATAGTTAACTTTTACTGAAGATTTGCTGGACTGATGGCGACAAAACGAAAAGCACAATATTGGTCTTGAATTGAATTTTCCAATGACTGTACACTTTCAGAAGCACTTGCTGCATAATAAACTATCAATATTAAACATCAAAACTCCAAATATACACAGAAATTACAAAATTAAATAAAAACACTACCGCCACTTTTCGAGTTGCCGCCAAAAGTCCGTATGTATGTATATATTTTTCAATTATGAATACTAATATGTCTAAAACATATTGCAGGTGGGCGAGGGCAGAGCTTGCTCCAATTTGGGCATCGTTTATCAACTGCTCGGCGAGCACGATGCGGCATTAAAGCTGCACCAGGCCCATTTGTCAATTGCGAGACAACTTCAGGTTCGGTTAATTTATTATTTTCCGCGTAGCAAGCCGTGTTGTAACTTGTAATTCTGCTAACATAAAATTATAATAATATAAAAAAGCATTGGAGCAGCGTGGCGGATTCTTCCTAGCTCCAAAACCCTCTCAGAAATGAGAAGGAGGCCTGTGCTCAGCAGTGGGACATTTATAGGCTAAAACTTTACTTTTTTTTTATTACCGGGTATTAACCTAGGTCATTCGGATATTATGTATTAAAAAGCGCGTCACGCTTAACACAACTTATGAAACTAAACAATAAATTTTAATTGAGAGCCATGGTAGCTCTGGGGCTAGACGCTCGCTTTTAATTTCATAGTACGCGAGTGACCTGGGTTCGATTCCCGGTGCCGGCACCACTGAAATTGTTAATTGCATTTTTAAGTGCTCGTGCACGTGCTCAGCGGTGAAGGAAAACATCGAGAGGAAACCTGCATGTCTGAGAAATAAAAAATATTTCGTAGACATTTCCAGTCCGCCAACCCGCATTGGGGCAGCGTGGCGGATTCTTAATAGCTCCAAACCCCTCTCAGAAATGAGAGGAGGCCTGTGCTCAGCAGTGGGACATTTATAGGCTGAAATTTTACTACTTGTAAATTTTAATTTATAGGACAAGGCGGGGATGGGCCGAGCGTACGGCAACATTGGCAATGCGTACTCAGCGGCCGGTTTCTACGAGCAAGCTATAAAATACCATAAACAAGAGCTGACAATATCAAAAGAAGTTCACGACAGGAGCTCCGAAGCGTCGACTCATGGCAACCTGGCGGTAGCGTACCAAGCTCTTGGAGCTCACGATATGGCGCTGTTTCACTATCGAGCTCATTTAGGTACGTCGTTTCCATATCATGTAGTCATAATTCATATTGTTTACAGCTTATTGTTTGCGGCTTACAGAAGAGTGAACTGGCAGAATTGGTCACGTAACGAAAAAGCGTTATGCCCCCTCCAGGCGACCTTTCCCTCTCTTTGTCTCTAACTCTGTCTCTTTATATTACAAGTGCGTGCGAGTATCGAGATTCGAGCAGCGAGCATTGTGCGCGTTCAAATGTATAACCTCAATTCTAAAGACGTGTAAATATTATTGATATGTCGGAGTCAGAAATGGCTGAGCGATAGCGCCGCTTACCTCTTGATTAGGCGGTACAGGGTTCCTTGTGTAGATAGCGCAGAATAACAATTTCAAATGCACCTTGTGTAATAATTTCACCTTACTACGCTTAACCACCAATTAACTAGGTAAACCGACAGTTTCGTTTCGAAGGAGTGACAAGGTCGGTGTCTCGAATTCAACTGCCTCCTGCACTATCCGAACTCTTAAATAAGACTCTTTGCACGTGCCGCTAAAGTGACGTCACGGAGCTTACCACCGCCTCAGTACTACAATAATCAAATTAGCAACTTATTATTTAACGATATCGTTTTCCCCAACATATATAAATAACTAGCTCATGCCCGCGACTTCATCCGCGTGGAAAAAGGGATTTTTAAATATCCCATAAAAACTATTTGTTTTTCCGGGTGGCAAATTTTGTCAAGTTAGGTTTAGCGGTTGAGCCGTTGAAAAGGTAACAAACAGACAGAGAGATAGCTAGAGTTACTATCGCCTTTATAATATTAGTATGGATATATTATTAACTATTTTATATTTAATTTTTAATGAATGACTATTTTTCCTAAAATATTAAAAGAAATTTTTGATTTAAATTCTTACTTTACATTTGAAAAATGGTAAAAATTAAATTAAAAAACCCTCGGACGAAAACGCTGCACTAAAATTTGCCCTAGAAATTTTACTCCAATAGCACCTAAAAAAGTTTCACTTCAAAAATGTACTTATTGAGTAAATCGTTGATTGCAGGCATAGCTCGAGAGCTGAAAGACGCTGCTGGTGAAGCTTGTGCCCTCCTAAACCTCGGCAACTGCTTGTCCTCTCGAGGGGAATTCGCACAGGCGGTTCCGTACTATGAGCAGCATCTCATGCTGTCGCAAGAACTAGGCGATGTCACCGCTGAGGCGAAAGCCTGCCATTTTTTGGGTTACGCGCATTATTGTTTAGGAAATTATAGAGAGGCAGTCAGGTAATATTATAACTTTTATTTATCACAACCGCTTACAAGTAAGAGCTATTACGAAGCAATTGACTATTTGTAACTTTATTTTCTCATATTATTGTTTGGATTACATCCATTGATTCAAAGTGGTCTTAATTGGTGTAAATTATGATCACATGGAGCCGAGGGGTGGCGGCTTAAGAGAATCTACCACACCATCTCATCCCGTCGATGTAAAAGTCGACAGAGGGAAAATGAAAACCAGGAGATGCGTCGCAGCATCTTCCTGTAACATTAGAATAATAAACTCCGGTTGACAACCCGCCTGCCAAGCATGGCGACTATGGCTAAAACCCCTCAAAATGATAGCTACAAACTTATGTGGTAATCTGTGGGGGAGGCCTTTGTTCAGCGGTGGACATACTGAAATGATGATTATGATGATCACGTGGATCTAACTATTTTCCATCTTTAAATAAGTAACTAGACTTCAATGTTACAAACATTCTGTCTCTTATAAATTCTTCAAACCATCTACTGCGGAACCAAGTCTCCTTACACTGTTCAGTACTTTAATTAATTTATAGCTTAGTTGAATATTTGTTGGATTGATAGACAAAACGAAGAGCACGGTCGCAGCCTAAACTGTCTTTTTCCTAAAACTGTACACTTTCACTAGAACTCGCTGCCTTATATACTATAAATATTTAACATCAAAACTAAAAATACACACACCGGCACAATGAGCGGAACACAAAAAAAAACATTATTTTTCATAATAACATGAATGTCTGTTACGTTACCTTTTTATTTAGAACTTTAATTTAAAAATGGAACATAAGGCGACCGACATTTTTTTCATCGTTTTGTTTCTGTTTCCAAGTAATACTGATTTGTTACTGGTTCTAGCTCGGTCTGAGGAGAAATTTAAAAGTTATATAAATTCGATAAATTCTCAATTTTATTAGTCAAAGTTATTTTATTTCGTGGCACCTTAGTTGAAATCAACTAAAAATGTTCGATTTAATACAACCAAAGATTATTAAGGCAGATGAAATGCGAAGAAATGGTTATACCTACAGATCTATTGCCGCCATACTGCAGCAGTCAATTTCAACTATTCGTCGCAGTATTCGACGGTACCCGTTGACTGATTCTCTTGTGAGAAGGAGGGACTGTAAGGCAGAAAAAAGTGCACTTCGAAGAGGGATGAGCGTTAATACAACTTCGAGCTCGTAGGAACACGTGGGTAACGGCTGTGCTGGCCCGAATTGACCTTGAAGTCGTGCGAGGAGTGCGAGTGAGCGAGCGTACAGTTCGCAAATGATTTGAAGAAGTGGGCATAGGTTCGTATGTACCGGCCGAAGCTCCAAAACTTGAGAGACGCCGTGGTTTACATCGGTGAAACTTTGCAGACGAACTTTGTAGAGTGCTCTTAAACCAGATCGACGGAAGGCAGAAAATATGGAGACGCAAAAGAGAACATTGAGACTCAGACTATACTCAGTTATGGTGAGGGGAGGGATAACTTTTAGAGCTCGTACGGAGTTAGTGATGGTCGATGGAGGGAATACTACTGCTGATAGATACATCGGGGATATTTTAGAAGAACAACCCTATAATCATGACGGCTAAATAATCGATCAGTCCAAGCATATCTAAACCATGTGGGTATAACAGTGATGGAGTGGTCAGCAAGATCCCCGCGAATGAATCCTATAGAGCATGTTTGGGACTTGTTAATGAATATTGTTAAATCCAGAATCCAAACTACCTGAGAGAACTGCAAAACGCTTTACTTGAAGAGTGGCAGAGCTTATCCCAAGATACAATAGATAACATAATTCGCAGCATGCCCAGAAGGATGGAAAGTTAGAGCACGAGAGGGAAACGCACGTTTATTATATAAGTCTTTCTTTATTTAATGTTAAAATCTTAGTAATTTTTAATTTACAACATTGTTTGTGTTCCCGCAAATAGAGAAAAAAGTGTTTTTTTTTATTTGATTTTTTTAATAAAATTTCATTAAAAATTTCTTAAAGTCGATGTTAAAAGATGTTTATCAGTTTGTTACTTCATGTCTGATTATTATTTTGTTTTAATATACGCGTTATTTTTTTATACTCTGCCTTTTTAACGTTCCGCTAATAATACAGAAATATATAATACCACGTGCTCGGCGGTGAAGGAAAACATCGTGAGGAAACCTGCATGTCTGAGGAATAAAATATATTTCGAAGACATGTGAAGTCCGCCAACCCGCATTAGAGCAGCGTGGCGGATTCTTCCTAGCTCCAAAAAAACCCTCTCAGAAATGAGAGGAGGCCTGTGCTCAGTAGTGTGACATTTATAGGCTGAAACTTTACTTTTTTATAATACTAATAACAAAAATAATACAGAAATAACAAAATTAAATAAAAAATGCAATTATTGAGTTTACACTACAATACCCCGACTAGCAAAGTACCGGACTTCTACGGCGCGGGTCTTGGGTTCAAATCCCAGCCGGAGCCAACATTTGTGCAAAAACACAACAATATGATTTTCGGCTCTGGTTGTGTTTGGCATGTGAAATTTATGTCTGTAAAATGAACCCACGACAGCATCGTTTTTCTAAAATAAACCGTAATGACTTTAAAAGTTTAATAGTCACGTGATAATATCGGAAAAAAAATTGAAAATGTATCTGAAACTTAATATAACATAATTTAATTCCAGATACTACGACCAAGATCTTTCGCTAGCCAAAGATCTGCAAGACAAAATGAACATGGGCAGGGCGTACTGCAACCTCGGCCTTGCACATTTGGCTCTCGGTAACTTGGAGACGGCACTGGAATGCCAAAAATACTTCTTAGCCATAGCGCACATGACCCAGCATCTGCAAGGAAAGTTTAGGGCTTTAGGCAATATTGGGGATGTGTTGATCAAGATGGATGATGTGGAGGAAGCAGTGAAAATGTATCAGCGGCAGCTCAGGTTTGCTAGAGAGGTAGGAATTTTTACTTGCTATATAAAAAAAAAAATACGTTTATTATATTTTCTATAAGAAATAGAAACGAATTCATAGATTTACTCCTGACAATTGGTCCTTCTTCATCGACCTTTAAAAAGTCGACAGTACAAAGTCGACTTTTATGACATTAACGGAATAAAAGGTGACAGTCTCTAACTCCTCTACCAGGGGTTCCCAAACTATGTTCCACGAGACACAATCGTTCCGTTGAATCTGAATAAGTGTTCCGCGACAATTTGGAAAGTAAATAAACAGGTACATATTTATGGTACATATAAATCCGGTTCCGCAAATATCTCAAAGTGCTCGAGAGCAGAAAAAGTTTGGGACCCCCTGACCTACGCCACATTACGTTACGTCAAGGTGGTGCTTTATGCCAGTTATGTTTGTTCATGTCTTATTTCACTTCTGAATGAAGTTACAGTTTTTTTAATTAACAATTGCATTTCTAGGCTCGTGACCGTTCGCTGGAAGCAGCCGCTTGTGGGGCTCTAGGGTTAGCTCGCCGTCTACAGAGAAGACTTGACGCCGCCTTAGGACATCATACACAGGTATACATTGTCTACGTTAGCCTAACTTGCGTTCATCATTCAGTCACGCATTTTTCCCATAAAAGGGGTAGGAAAGAGGTGGGTACTATTGTACTCTGCCGGACACCCTACATAATTATTCTAAATAATTTATATTACGATCGTGCTAAAATTTTTGTTGAGAGTATCCGGTGTGTCGTGGGTCGTGGATTCGGATTCCAACTGAAGCGTATATTTGTGCAAGAAACTAATTATTGATCTTCTTCTCTGGATCTGGATGTACCGTGATTGTCCCCGGGTCTCTTACACATTATTGGCATCCATCTGATTGTATCGCACTAGCGTTACGGAAATAGTTAAGTGGACATGGGAAGGTAAGGACGTAAGTTTTTAATAATACTTACTAGATGTCCATCAGTGATCGAAATTCGACCGTAATCCATATATTTCTTTTAAATTTTGAAAGTTATTGAGGTTTGAGTAATTATTTGATGGATAACATTTTAAATTTCTATGGCGACAATATCTACCGAGTTTGACATTGGCATTATAAACGTAAACAGAGAACAGACTATTATGTTTGACATTGTCAATATGAACGTAAGTATTCAATGTTTTATTTTAATCAATTTAATGTATTTGTAACACATCTCCATACAAACTTTAACTTTCTCAAATCTCATACAACTCCGTGCCGTCTTAGAAAAGGGAACAAAGTTTTCTCTTCACGTATTAATATATACATGTAATACTATAATATATGCTGCGCACAATTTTCGATAAATATCTGAAATAGTTGCCGCGATCACAATAGACTGGCATCATACAAATAGATTTGTAAAGTAAAAAAGCAAAAGAACAGCCTATAAATGTCGCACTGCTAAGCACACACCTTCTCTTATTTTTATTGAAGAGTCCGCCATCCTGCTCCAATAGGCGAACTTCATATCGGCGAAATATTTTTATTCCTTAGATTATTTCGCCGATGACGATGAAAGCCAAAATTACTTCACTTAATTATCAAGCGGGGCAAAAATAATTAATATATTAAAAGAATCTTACAAGTATTTTTTTGGTGTTTATTATAAATATGGCAGATTTTTACTGGTGGTAGGATTCCTATGCAGGAATCCGTCTAGGTAGGCCCACCCCAGGGCCAGTTATTCTGCCGTGAAGCGGTAGTGTTCAAACATTACTGTTTCGGTTTGAAGGGCACTGTGAGCTAGCGTAATCACTGGGCATATGAGACTTAAGAACTTATGTCTCAGGGTGATGGACACAGTGTGGTCTCACACAGAAATTTTCTGGGTGACACAGCATTTGTTATAAGCAGACGTTGCACTTAACATTAGGTTAACGTTTTGCTATTTCATCACTTTATCTGATGAAAAAAAATCATTGGTGCAAGAAGCTAGTATTTATGTTTTTTCCATTTTGATTCACGCAGGAGCTGACACTCCGTCAGGAAGCAGGAGACGCGGCTGGTGAAGCGCGGGCCCACTCGCACCTCGGGGCGGTGCACATGGCGCTGGGACACTACTCACACGCTGCGCGCTGTTACAGAGTACGTATTGCAATTGAACTAAGAACAAATGCTTTTTTAATTTTTACTTTAATAAGTTGCGAGTGCTTCTTGTAAAAAAACTGTGGATGCATTTTTAAATACTGGTGCATTTGAGTTCCTCGTCCTTACCAGTGTTACTATGTTTTGCATCTGCATTAACTCTCAAAGTATTGAAGACCCCAAGTAGATCCATACTCTATCTACAGCATAGCTCCATTAGTTGTGGCCCAGACTTGAATCCGCCCGTCAAATTCACCCACTCGTCCTAGTCTATTCGCGCCCGATAACGCTCATACGATGACATCGGAAGTGGGCTAGGATGCAGTGTCAGAGTCAAAGGGACCACCACAACACGAACAAACCATGTTTGTGCACAAATGTTGACTCCGACAATGAGTCGAACCCATGGCCCGTAGCGTAGAAATCTGGTACTCTAACCACTGGGCCACGCGAACGTCGTTGTTCATTTGTCACCCTTTTCTAGTAATTTGAGCACATATAAGAATAGTTAAATTAGTTATATAGAACTACATATACTTATATAATATTTCGAATATTTAATTAACTGTCTTATTTTGACTTCTTGACCACATTAAAACCAATACATCTTTTCTTTAAGGAACAACTAGAAAGAGCTCAAGAGCTTCAGGATTGTGCATTAGAAGCGCAAGCTTATGGCAACCTTGGAATTGCGAAACTGAACATGGGACATTACGAAGATGCTATTGGATATTTAGAACAGGTTAGTGAAACTACAATGAGTAAAAACTAAAAGGCTTAGAAAGTTAAAGAGCTTAGTGCAACGTCTGCACATAACAAATGCTGTGTCCCCCAGAACATTTCTGTGTGACACCACACTGCGTCCGTTACCCTGAGACATCAGTTCTTTAGTATCAAATGCTCAGTGATTACACTACCTCACAGTAACCTTCAAACCCAAACATAGTAATGTTTGCACACTACTGCTTCACGGCAGAATAATAAGTCCTGCAGTGGTACCTACCTAGACGGATTCCTACATAGTAATCTTACCACCAGTAAAAAGGTTCTTCCATCCACCATTATCAAGCTTACACAATTAAATTAATATTAAAAGTGAACAAATCATAATTTTTGTCATCATCAGTTTTGCTTTGACCATTGAAAATTAAATTTCAAAAGGTGTATATTTATACTAGTGATAAAGATAACTTCTCAAAAACTGCTTCAATAGCTGGGTAATGTAATTTCAGTAATGAACAAAGTATTATTGTGAGTATCTATCAATATAATAATTTTTACTCTTTTAACGCCATTTTACACTACATATATACTAAATATATATTAACAACAGAATAAAGTTAGTGGGCTCATACTCAATACTTCAACTAAATTATTCATACTCAATATTTCAATAAAATTCGCATTTTTGCGCGGCGTTTCTAAGAAATCTCATTATCAAGTTTTTTACAAAGAAATCATAATGAAGGAAAGAAATTTAATTTGATAAGATCCTCATGCAAAATTTCTACGGATTCTCTGACTGTCGTAGAGCCAATATCACTTGATAATGCCTCCTTTTAAGGTGAAACACGTGTGGCGTTGTCGACTTCAGTGGTGTATATTGCCCAGTGGTAGTGTTGTATCTGGTGGCGGGTTCACAAGCAAACTAACACCGCCGTATCTTAGCTAATTAACTTTCTTTCCTTCATTTCATTTAATTTAATGAAAATTTAATAAAAACTGAAATAAAAAAATCCTTTATTTAATGGATTCCTGCAAAGTCACGTCTGATTCTTTAAAAAAAAAAACAGGAGATGAGCAGGAGCATCTTCCTAGAACACACAAATAAACTGCGGTTGCCAACCTGCCAAGCGTGGCAACTATGGCAAAGTCCCCTCCAAAGATAGAGTTACTAACTTTTGTGGCAATCTTAGAATGAGGCCTATGTTCAGCCGTGGACTAGTGAAAGGATGAAATGATGATGATGATGAATTTCAGCAACTAGCGATACTGGAGCGCGTGAACACTCCAACGTGTCAGCTGGACAAGGCGCGCGCGCTGGGCTCACTGGGCGACTGCTACGACGCGCTCGGCGACCCCGACGAGGCCATCAAGTGCCACGAGCAGCACTTGGCCGCCGCGCTCAAGCTGGACAACACCAGGGAACAGGAGCGAGCATATCGCGGACTGGGACTAAGCCATAAGTATGCGCGCTTCCCTACTAAAGCTATCTACTTCGGAAATGCAACAGGCCGACAGGTGTCCGACAGAGTAGAATAGCACCTACCTCTTTCCTACCGAGGTGACGCAGTAGGCGACTAAGGTATTGTACAGAGACTGTCTTACTTCTCTTTATGTAAATAAACTCAACCGTGGCATTTGCCTGTCTTAGCACCCACATATTGCTACACCACTGCCTAGAATTCGACACCTCGCAACCGAGCGCTTAGATGCCGGTCGCCGTTCTAAAAAAATTTTAAACTTTTTAATGATGCCTCACACTGCGACTCCTAAATTTCGCAAGCACATCCAGGCCCGAAAAATCAACTATTTGTGTTTTTTGCATAAATGTTGGAATTCACACCCAGAACCCACGGCGTGGTACTAGGCCACGCGGTCATCTATTTCTTAGGCCAAATTTTTTGGCATTTCATGTAATCGACTTTGACAACATCATCGAGACACAAAATAACGCTTTCTCTTATTTTGAGCTTGGGATGAAATGGGCTAATAGATTTTCTTACGTCGCCCCTTTAGTTTAGCTGATTAAAACATCTACTACCGTTACATTGTGACTTTTGAATCTTAATTTTCTATGCTGTATATTGCACAGATTAAAAACAACCACATGGCCTAGAGGTCAGATATCTGACTACTACTCTCTAATAATGTGACGAAACGAGCAAAACGTTCACCTGATAGTAAGTGCAACGTCTACCCATAACAAATGCTGTGTCATCCAGAACATTTCTGTGTGACAACACGCTGCGCTCGTCACCCATAGACATCAGACATCAGTTCAAGTCTCATATGCCCAGTGATTACGCTAGCTCTCAGTGCCCTTTGAACCGAATCACAGTAATGTTTGCACACTACTTCTTCACGGCAGAATAACTGGCAACGGGGGTGGTGCCTACCTAGTCGGATTAATGCATAGAAATTATCATATAACATTTGATAACTCAATTGGCTTATGACACTTTAAAGATTTGGCTCCCTTACAGATCAGTCGGTAATCTCCAACAAGCCTTGGTGTGTCTTGAGAAACGTCTAGTGGTGTCCCATGAGCTGGGCTTACCGGAAGCAAAAGCACAAGCGTATGGAGAACTGGGCGCGCTTCACATCGCACTAAACAATTTGGAGCAAGCCGTATCATGTTTGGAACATCAGAAAAATATCGCTAAGTAAGTTCTATCCTATACTTCTATCCTTGCCGTGTGGTGGCGGCTTTGCCGTGTGGTGGCGGCTCGTTAAAAGAATCCTACCACTCCATCTCATCCAATGGATCTCGTAAAAGGCGAGTAAGGAGTTAAACTGCACTGTGCACCCAACAGCGCATGGTGGCGATGGGCTCACCACCCATCACACCAAGTGCATTATATTGTTTTGGTGAAACGAGGATTGTGGCTGTCATCTGTTTTTGCAGTGAGTGCCCAGCTCTGACTACCCCTTATGGGATACAGTAGTGATCTTATGTATGTATGTATGTAAGTTCTATCCTAACTTATGTGGCTCTTAAAAATAATCATATTATAACTTCATTCTGAAAACAAATTTTGAAATCTTGTATAAAATTTTAAAATGTATGTTTTCTTTAAGTAAACTGTATAGGTGTCAAGCAGAGTAGAATAGCACCTACCTCTTAGCTACAGAGGTGTCGTAAGAAGAGACTAAGGTATTGTACGGACAGACTTTATACGTGCAGAATAACACGATATTATGCTATACTCAACGCAATGGAGAGTAACATTTTTTTAACTCGTAATAAAATAGTGGCAACTTGATTCGCCAACCGTCACGACTCGCTTCTCTCGACGTCGAAAAGTGGGCTACGTGTGTGGCCTCTGCCTACCCCTAATATGGGAAAAATAGCTAACATTTATGCCAGAACACAAATTGTTTGTTTTCGTGTCTGGCTGCATTGTGGCTGTCCCAGAGTCTCTGACATTACATACTGGCCTACATCTGATGTTATCGTACAAGTGAGTGCCTTTGCGTGTACTATTGTGGCACTAGCCGTGGTAGCTCAGAGGCGAGGCGCTCGCTTTAAGTTTCATAGTACACGAGTGTCCTG
The DNA here is from genome assembly GCA_019845155.1 of Luehdorfia chinensis. NCBI lineage: Eukaryota > Metazoa > Arthropoda > Insecta > Lepidoptera > Papilionidae > Luehdorfia > Luehdorfia chinensis. The sequence continues at coordinate 5,513,139 of JAHVAK010000025.1, read as the reverse complement.
GGTTCGATTCCCGGTGTCGGCCTCACTAAAATTGTTAATTGCAACCTGCAGGTCTAAGAAAAAAAAAATTTCAAGTACATGTAAAGTCCGCCAACACGCACTCAAGGAGCGTGGCAGACTCTTTCTGGCTCCGAAGCCCTATCACAAAGCTTTCATGTCTGTTAATATGTGTAGGGAGTTGAACAACCAAATAATGGAAGCGGAAGCGTGGCACTCGTTGGGCGTCGCGCAGCAGGCGCTAGGGGAGCACGCGGCTGCCGTGCGCCACCACCGCGCCGAGTTGGAGCTCGCGCACCGCCTCGGACTCACGCAGTTACAGGTAAGAGTGAGCAAGATGGGAGATCCCGCCTAGAAGAGATCCGTTTAGATGGGTACCCCTCCAGGGCCAGTTATTCCGCCGTTAAGCAGTAGTGTGCAGTGCTCAGAAATTTTATGTTAAAAATAGCATCCTTATTAAATATTCGTGAGAAACTGTTTTGATCTTCACAATTTTTTTTTATCAAAGTCATCAAACCGTGGCATCGACTATAAATGTCCAAATGCTGCGCATTTTTGTAAAGGTTTTGGAGTTTGGAAGAGTCCGTCTCGCGTAGGTTGGCAGACTTCACGTGCCCTCGAAACATTATTTTCGTACATGGACATACTGGTTTGGCTGAAGGAAACCACCTCATCTCATCAAGTGGGTGCCGTGAAAGTCGATAGAGGGAAAATGAAAACCAGCAGATGGGCAACAGCATCTTTCTGGAACATCGGAATAAACTGAGGTTGCCTGCCAAGCGTGGCAACTGTTACAAAATCCCCCCAAAATGAGCGCTACAAACTCTTGTGACAATCTATTGGGGAGGTGTATGTTCAGCAGCGTGGCTATGATACGATGAAATGATGATGATGATGCTGGTTTCCTGACGAAAGTTACGATTAACAATTTTAGTGCTGCCGGCACCGGCGGATTGCAACCAAGAAATTTACAATGAACCGGCCACTGATACTTATACGATAATCTGGTTCTTTTTTGTATGTATGGTACGCTATAAAACCGGCGGCTTTGGTAGCTTCGTCGAAAGAGACTCATGAGCAGAGGGCGACTAAGGAATTCAACGTCGCTGCTAACGATAGACGGTGCTGCTGCCCACTGCTCCGCTATACTCTGACCCTTGAAAACGAATAAAATAGTCGTAAATCTGTTTTAAGAAGCTTGGTCAATTAGCCGATAGGTGTCCGGCAGAGTAGAATAGCAGCACCTACCTCTTTCCCACTGAGATGTCGTAAGAGGCGTACGGACAGCCTTTATTCGTGCAGAATAACACCACGCTATGCAATGATATCACTATACTGCTCGTGGGAACGCAAAGGGAAGTAAAAATTTTTTGACTCATACCAGAATGGCGGCTTGTTCCGCGCGAGGGCGAAAAGGGAGCTACGTAAGTGGTCTCTGCCTATGTCTTACGAATAAATGTAGTGACTGTATGTATGGTCAATTACGCTTTGCAGGCGCGCGCTTGCGGCGGGCTCGGCACTGCGCATGCGTCGATGGGCGCACACGCGGAGGCGGCGCGCTGGCACGAGTCCCGGCTGAGGCATGCTACTGCCGCTGGTGAGAACTTCTTCTTTTCTAGATTCTACTCTAAAGGCTAAACGTTCATCTGATGGTAAGTGCAACGTCCGCCCATAGCAAAGCTGTGTCACCCAGAACATATCTGTGTGACGCCGCACTGCGCCCGTCCCTCTGAAATATCAGTTTTCAAGTCTCATATGCCCAGATTACGCTAGCTCTCCCGCTACTTTCAAACCTAAACATAGTAATGTTTGCACACTACTGCTTCATGTCACAGTAACTGGCCCTGGGGTGGTACCTGCCTAGACGGATTTCTGCATAGAAATATTACCACTAATATTACACTAGAAGCTTCTGTATCACTTATTTTGAACCTGGCTATCAAAACGAGCCATTATCGCCAATGTCGAGTTATAATTTAATCATAGCAAAGACTTCATTTTGATCGTCAGTAAAACGATAGTTGACTTTTATAGTTCAAAGAATCAGGCGTTACTTTGCGGAAATGCATTATAATGAAGGAAATAAAGTTAATTTGCTAAGATCCGCATGAAAAATATAAAATGGTGTATATTACCTAGTCTTGAAGAGCGTCGCCCGTCCTCCCACAGCAGCAAACTAACACCGCCACCTGGAACCGTCACTAGATACCCTCCATCCACTACAATACTATCACTAGGCAATATACACCAATGAATATACTTCAGAATTTAAGTGAAACACGTGACGCGTTCTTATTTTCGTAATATAGACCATTTTATATTTTGCATGCGGATCTTAGCAAATTAACTTTCTTTCCTTCACTCGACTTTTACTGAAGATTTGCCGGACTGATGGGGACAAAACGAAAAGTACAATTTTGGTCTTGAATTGAATTTTCCAATCACTGTACGCTTTCACGAGCAGTTGCTGCATAATAAATTTTCAATATTAAACATCAAAACTCAAAGTATACATAGAAATTACAAAATTCAGTAATATGCAGGTATTCGTCTAGGTAGGTTATTCTGCCGCCCCAGAGCCATGCCCAGTTATTCTGCCGTGAAGCGGTAGTGTGTAAACATTACTGTGTTTCGGTTTGAAGGGCACTGTGAGCTAGCGTAATCACTAGGCATATGAGACTTAAGAACTTATGTCTCAGGGTGACGGGCGCAGTGTGGTGCTACACAGAAATATTCTAAGTAACACAGCATCTGTTATGGGCAAACGTTGCACTTAACATCAGGTGAACGTTTTGCTCGTTTCATCACTTTAATCCAATAAAAAAAAACACACCAGTTTTCGAATTGGCGCTCATTCATTCAAGCAATTTCTCACTAGTTCTGGAGTCACGGGTGAAGTTAGCAGAAAATAAAAATAATAATGCTTTACATAAGAATTATTAGTCCGCCAACCCGCATTGGAGCAGCGTGGAGGATTCTTCCTAGCTCTTAAACCCTCTCAGAAATGAGAGGAGGCCTGTGCTCAGCATTGGGACATTTATAGGCTGAAACTTTACTTTTTTTTTACTTTTACATAAGAATTTGAACATTTAAAAAAAACGATGCCGCACAGTAGAATTTCTTCTGGATCGATTTCACATGGACAACACAATCAGACCCGAAAACCAACAATTTGTGTTTTTGCACAAATATTGGCTCCGGCTGGTATTCGAACCCGGACGCGCGGCGTGGAAGTCAGGTACTCTGACCATTAAACCACGCGGTTGTCATGTCTTTAAGCATTATTGTATCAAATCTCCATGTTCCATATTTAGGATTGCGAAATTTTTATATCCTTAATAAGAATTACATACAATTCACTTACTTATGGAAAACAAATTATATCTTATTATGTTATATAACAGTTTGCAAAGCGTAGAAAATATGAAAGTCCAAAAGAAAAGTTACAAATTATCTATGGTGGGGTATTTCGTATGTATCAGTTTTTTTGAATATTCGTAAATAAAACAGGAGACACCAGAGGGCGAGCCAACGCATTAGCTGACTTAGGAAGATCTCACTTGGCTATGGGAGCTTGCGGCAGTGCCGTGTCCTACCTCAGGCAGGCGCTGGCGGCTACGGAGGGATTGTCTGACGCTGATGAGGAGGTAAAGTATTATTTACCAAAGGTTACTCTATATTGTTTAATTATTTATAAAGCCAAAAAAATATAGTCTATAGGTATCCAGCAGAGTAGAATAGTACCTACCTCTTTCCTACCGAGACGTCGTAAGAGGCTAAGGTATTGCACGGACAGCCTTATTTCGTGCAGAATAATACCATAATGTGCAATGCTATGACTATACTGCTCGTGGGAACACAACGGATAGTCAGACTTTTTTTGACATGTATCGAGATGGCGGCGATGTTGTCAGTCACCAGTCAAGTCTTGTTTCTTGCGAGGGCGAAAACTAGGTTACGTGAAAGGCCTCTGTCTACCTCATAAATGGGTAAAAGGTGTAACTATATGTGTCATCGTCATTTTAGCCTGTCACTAGTCTACTGCTGAACATAGACCTCGCCCATAGATTGCCACACAAGGTTTGAAGCTCATTTTGGGAGGATTTTGCCACAGATGCCACGCTTGGCAGGCGGGTTGGCAACCGCAATTTATTTATTCAGATGTTCCAGGAAGACGCTGCTGGCCATCTTCTGATTTTAACTTTCTCTTTCGTCGACTTTTACGATACCCACGGGATGAAATAGGGTTGTATATTCTTTTAAGCCGCTACCAAATGGCGATATGTATGTATATATAGAAAAAGTATTCTTGCAATGCTATTAATATTATTATTATTATTACTCTGTTAATCACTAGCACAAAGCTTTAAAGCTAAGAGATAGGTTCACGACAATAATCGAATGGCGGGCAATCATGCGAGGTCATGTTTCCCAATTCATTATTCATTAATCTATTGACATTTAAATTTAAATGCCAATGGCGTTTTAAAATTATTAACGTAATATAAATAATTATCATGTGTTCATGTAATCAGTTTCATTTGATTAAAATAAATGATATGTGTTGAATTTTATTTAAAACTAGCGACCCGCCCCGCCTTGGCACGGGTGCAGTTTACTTATCAATGTTTTATTTATGAAAAAAGTGAGCTTAGCAAAATAAAGTACTGAAAACATGTGACAGCAAAACTGTCAAACTGAACGTCACTTTTTAATGAGATTTTAACACAAAAATACCATCTAAATTTCCGGTGGATTTTTCAAACACCTTTTTTCTTACAAACCTTGTCCTGGCAATTCCGAATACAAAAAAGCCGTTCTCTAGTGATGATCTTTCATACATTCGTTATTTGATTTTTGTTTATATAAAAGAACATTAACATGAAAAATAAATAATTAGTAAGGATCGTTTTTGAAACGGAACGCGTGGAAACGGATCAAGGATTTGGTTTTTTTTTATAGGCAAAAGTCCGCCATCGCCTCGGCTTCGCTCTCTGGGCATCGGGAGAACTGGAAGAGGCAAAGGAACAGTTGAAAGCGGCTCTCGCCGTGCTCGAGGCGGGCAACGATAAACATCGAGACAGGAGAATCGCGGCGCTCTATACCTCCACGCAGCACGCTTTGCAACGAGTACTTGTTGGTTCGTATATTTTTATATTTTTAGTGGCGCTGTTTACTCACCATAACCCCATAATATGCAATGCGCCACGTTTCCCGCAGATGCAAAAAGTTGTGTACTCAAGTTTTAGTTTTATATTTACAGTTTTAATGTATAAGATTACCAGAGATTCAATGATATTTATTTTATATATTTGCAAATGATTTTGATCTTAAAAAAATATTTTTTTTGGCCCCGGATATGATAATATTTTTAAGAGAAATAAGAAATAAAGTAACAGCATATTACCGTCCTATTACTGAGTTTACAATGCCGTGTTTTGGCGATTTTAGGGAATCTACCACCCCATCTCATGTCGTGGGTGTCGTAAAAGTCGACAGAGGGAAAATGAAAACCAAAAGATGGGCAGCAGCATCTGCCTGGAGCATCTGAATTAATAATTACGGTTGCCAAGCGTGACAACTACGGCAATCCCCCGGAAAATGAGGGCTGCAAATTTTCGTGGCACTCTGTGTCGGAGGCCTTATGTTCAAGTATTGCACTAGTGATTGGCTGAATTTATGATGATGATGATGACTGAGCTTACAGTTTTTTTTGTATATTTTGTGTCGAATCTACAACGCTCCCTTACGGTTGCAGACTAAATGTGTCTTATATATTTTTCTATTGCTAACGTGGCGGTTTCCCCACGATCGTTTGACACTGTGAATCAAGTTGATAGCTCGTAGTGCTATGACGTTGAAGTCAAGTAGACTGTATGTTAAAAAAAAATTTCAATACTGACTCATTATTACATTACACACTACACAATTATGTGTTTTGTGTCATTAAAAAGGTGCACTTTGCTGCTTTTTATCAATCTTTTTATCATCACAAATCCCTCTTTGTTCAGAACTGGGTCGTCATCCCGAAGCCTTGGTGGTAGCGGAGCGCGGTCGATGCCGCTCCCTTGACATTACGACGGATAAGCAACCTGGCACTTTGAACCAGGCCAATCTGGAACTTCATACTGCACAGAGGTAACAAATTGGGAATGTTTTGTCCGTATATTCTATTTACAATTTGGATTTCAGTTTTAATCATTTAGTACTATGGGAATCTGTGTAACGAAAAAAATCATACACGAAAGTGATGTATTATAAATTACTGTAAGTGAATTTTATTATAAATTACTTTTCTCAAACTTTATAACATTTTCAAAATTAAAAAAAAGTTTTTAAAGGGAAAGAGAAATGTCTATAGAAATTTATAAATTCTAGTTAACTGCTCAAACTTCACTTAGTACGTTGAACCGGGTGATGGACAGTAATCCAATAACTAGTTTCAACATTCGTCGTTAACAAGCAAGTTATGCCGAATGGTGGCGGCTGAAGAGAATCTACCACTCTATCTCTTCACGTGAGTGCCGTAAAAGTCGACCGAATAAACCCGCTTGCCAAACATGGCGAACTGTGGCAAAATGCCTCTCCCCCCCGCCAAGTGGGAGCTACGAACTTTTGTGGCACCTCTGCGATAGAGGCCTACGTTCAACAGTGGACTAGTGATAGGCTGAAATAATGATGATGAAGCATGTCAAGTTTACATCAGATTTTCTGCTACACGCGACTTTATTCGCGATTTTATCGCAGCAAATGTTACGGGCAGCGATTTTTCTGGACGACTTACCACGATGTCCCATTCAAGAAAGGGGACTCAATTCTCAAAGTCCGGCAACGCACCCGCGTTTCTTCTGGTAATGCGGATGTTCATGGGCGGCGGTAATCACTTACCATCAAATGAAACCACTTGCTAAACGACCAATAGGCCCTTCTGTAAAAAAGCTGCATTACTATTTCTATACTGTTTCTTGAGAATAAATATAATATGATGAAATAATTAACCGTTGACGTTACGATAGTCACCAATTTTACTAATTACATTACAGAAATCTCACCGAAGACGCAATTAATAAAGAAAGGACTGAGTTGTGGAGTCCGTCTACCGTGGAGCAAATTCTAGAAGTTGTTAACAAACAGAAAGCGCCCGTGTTGTACTACAGCCTGGCCGCTGGGAAATTGTACGCTTGGCTGCTGCAGCCGCATAAGGGTAAGTAAACTATAATATTTTTTATTGTCTATAGTGACGAAACTAAGCAAAACGTTCACCTGATGGTAAGTGCAACGTCTGGCCATAAGAAATGCTGCGTCACCCAGAACATCACCAGACATCAGTTCTTAAGTCTCAAATGCTCAGTGAAACACAGTAACGTTTGCACACTACTGCAGAATAACTGGACCTGGAGTAGTACCTACCTTAGGAACTATACCGCCAGTAAACTGATAATTACATACATAAGATCACGACTGTATCCCATAAGTTGTCAGAGACTGGGCACTCACTGCAAAAACAGATGACTGCCACAATTCACGATTCACCAAAACAATAGAATGCACTTGGTGTGATAGGTGGTGAGCCCATCGCCACCATGCGCTGTTGGGTGCACAGTGCAGTTTAACTCCTTACTCGCCTTTTACGAGATCCATTGGATGAGATGGAGTGGTAGTATTCTTTTAACGAGCCGCCACCACACGGCTGACAAACGGCAAACTGATAATTGTAACAGCTAATTATAATTAAAATTCATATGTGGTGCTTAACATTTTTTTTTGCTTTCAGGTATTTTAAGGTTCCATCAAGTATCTCTCCTAGATCAGAATGAGGAAAGTGATAACAGTCTGCCAGATATTAGCCCGGACGACTTGCAACCGTGTGCAGGTAGGTTTTTCATTAAAAAATATATTTTAACAGAACTTCATCATCATCATTTCAGCCTATCACTCACTGCTGAACATATGCCTCCCACATAAATTGCCACAAAAGTTTGTAGCTATCATTTCGGGGGGATTTAGGCATAGTTGCCACGCTTGGCAGGCGGGTCGGCAACCGCAGTTTATTTATAAAGATGTTTCAGGAAGATGCTGCTGCCCATCTCCTGGATTTTATTTTCTCTCTGTCGACTTTGCGAAACCCAAAGGATCACTAAATCTTGGGCAACGTTCTCTTGTTTTTATTGTGCGGATAAATTGTATTTAAAAAAATAACTAAGTGATATTACTAATTGGCCGTTTGGTAGCGGCTTAAGAGAATCTACCAGCCCATTTCATCCCGTGCGAGTCGTAGAAGTCGACGGAGGGAAAATTAAAACCAGAAGATGGGCAGCGGCATCTTCTTGGAACATCTGAATCAATAAACTGCGGTTGCCAACCCGCCTACCAGCATGCCAACTATGGCAAATTCCCTTCAAAATGAACGCTACAACCTTAGTGGCAATCTATTGGAGAGGCCTATGTTCAGCAGTGGACTAGTGTTAGGCTGAAATAATGATGATGATGATTACCTATAAATATATTTAGACATTCCATTGGACGTATAATTGTGTCCTATAATTGTTACGAAAAAAATATTTTCCACAGGTTCATTAGGCAAGCTGGAACGATACATTAGTGAGTGGTCAGTATGGTTAAAAACTGCAGAGCGGAGGAACGAAGAGGACCATTGGGAGCCCGATGAAAGACCCAATGCTGGACTTGCTAGGATGGTAAGGGTGTATAGCACATACCATTTTTTAAGATCATTATTTATAATAGCTGTTTTTTCAATCGCTAATTGCCAGTCCTAAATGAGGGAATGTTCCGGCTGAAAGTCGAACCCAGAACACATAACATAACATGCAGACACGTCTTTTTCCCATACAGTAGGTAGGCAGAGGCCACTCACGTAGCCCACTTTTGGCCCTCGCGAGAAACGTGATGTGACAGTCAAAAAATTATTACTCTTCCATTGCGTTCCTACGAGCGGTATTCGTGACAGCATTGTATATTACGGTGTTGTTCGGACACGAATAAAGGCTGTCCGTACAATGCCTTAGTCGCCTCTTACGACACCTCGATAAGAAAGAGGTAGGTGCTGTTCTACTCTGTCGGACAGCTATCGGATCCACAACCCGCGGCTCAGTAATCAGCTACTCTGAAATATAGGCCCCGCGGTCGTCCCAAGAAAATAAACATACAATTAGACTAGCCCAAGACTATTGCTGAATCATACTGTAAGAAACCACTACATCATTAAATCTGTTTTGCATAATGAAATCCGGATGCTCAGGTACATCCAATGATTATGTCTCCTACCATTAATTTTTAAATTTCGTATACGGAGGAGAATCTATGAAACTTTGATAGCAGATGAAGAATGTATGATTTTATGTTACGTTTAGCTTCTCACGTGGTCTAGCCACACTCTTCAAACTGGTTGAAAAGACGAAATTAAACGTATTCTAAGCAAGAAAAGTAAAGTCAAATTACTTGTCTCTTGCGCCATGTGGTGACAGCTTGAGAAAATCTACCACCCACATCTCCTCCCGTGGGTAACGTGAAAGTTGACAAAGCAGTTTTAGAGGTTCCGGCACTGGGGATCTAATTCAGTTCACTTGCGTACGGCCATGGTACTTATATACGAATGGAAAACTGTTAATTCTTAATCAAAATAAACTTTTATTTGCAGGTGGCACGCAACCACCTTCTGAACTCGTCGAATTATTCACTCAGTTCACTGTTCAGCGTGGGCTCAGTCGGTGGTTCAGTCGCTGGATCTGTAGCAAGTTTACAGGGATCTACAAGGTATACAAACATTTGTGTGGCTGTGTATGTATGTGTAAGGAATTAAACTGGACTGTGCACCCAACAGCGCATGGTGGCGATGGGCTCACCACCTATTACACCAAGTGCATTATATTGTTTTGGTGAAACGTGGATTGTGGCAGTCATCTGTTTTTGCAGTGAGTACCCAATCTCTGACTACCCCTTATGGGATACAGTTGTGACCTTATGTATGTATGTATGTATGTATGTATGTATTTATGTATGTGTGCATTATTTGTCATTTTCATACATGCGTACAATCACAGGAAGAATACTTGTTATGTTAATGTATTGAAATGGTACATAGTTACGAGACATATAATTTGTATATACAATTGAATCCGGTAAACATTTCGCCCTCGGACCTCATTTAAATATATGATATAATGTGAATAGTATATCAAAGGTGTTACGTGGTGAATAAGTTTTGCAAACGAAATTATTAATACCACGGAGCATGTTTTTTGTTTATTCATTTGAATAGAGTTCGTCCCATTGACAACGAAGCTTTTAATACCTTAAACAGAATGAATGCAAGTGATTCACTTCGAATTTGAAGCAAAGCCAAAAAAGACACTTGCCTTGTTTTTCACTAACGTTATTTAGTGGTTGTTTAAGTTCCTTCTGATTTATTGACTTTCAGACGATTTCTATCACACCAATGATTAACTGAAATCTTTCGCCAAAATACCAATTTTATTAGAACATGTTTTTTAGAAAAAAAGTTGTGCCTATAATTTCAGAAATTTAAAGGAGTATGAATATAAAACTTATAACACTTACCAGGTCAAGTGTACACGGTCCCCGTAAGAAGCAACCGGCGTGGCAAGGCCCGCCCTGTCTTAACATGCTCTATCAGATGCTCATCGCACCCTTTGAAGATCTTCTACCAGCGTCCTGCAATAATAATCATGGTTAGCATATCTTTATTTTATTATTAGAACTACTGGAAACTTTCAACAATTAGCCATTGGTGGGATCGTATTCGCAACATTGTCATTTGTATTTTTTTATTGATTTTAGTATACTTTTTTTTTAATTTGTTTGATGTAGATACAAGTATATACCAACTTATAAACAAAGCGAACACATTAACATGTACAAAATAATTACAAATGTTTATGTATTTAGCCCAAGTGAGATGAACAATTGTCCGATACGACTCGCGCGCTGTCCGTTATAAAATGGTTGTACTAATTTAGGAACCTTTGCGGTCGTACGCACAACAACTCACCATAGTTTCATCGTATGACATATGGCACAAACAAACAAACATTCATTTATATGTATATTTATAGGTGTCCGCATATAATATACAATGCTCTCACTATACTGCTCGTAGAATAGCAATGGGGGAGTAAAAAATTTTACAGACGTGATTCCGCCACCCTTCACGTCTCATTTCCTGCGGGGAAGAAGAGTGGGACGAATGTGGTCTCTGCCTACCCTTTACGTGGGAAAAAGGCGTGACCGTATGTATGTATTTACATAAAGTACAATAAGTGACATGTACGCAGCGTCGCATGGTCGCCGCGGCTGCGGCGGGCGGCGTGAGCTGGTGGTGGGCGTGGAGGGCGCGCTGTACGCGTGCCCGTGGGGCGCGCTGCGCGCCGGCGCCGACGCGGAGCCGCTGTGCGAGCGCTACGCGCTGCTGGCCGCGCCCGCGCTGCGCCCGCTGCGACACCCGCGACACGCACGGACGCGCCCCGAACGCGACCACGGTAAGAGTCCTGGGTTCGAGTCACAACTTTCGTAAAACACTAACTTTCGAGCCTAACTGTTATGAGTGTCCCGTGTCTAACACTGCATCCTAGTAAAAAAACCATCTCATCATCGTCATAGTCATTTCAGCCTATCACTAGGCCACTGCTAAACATAGGCCATAGATTGCCACAAAAGTTTTTAGCTTCTATTTTTGGGGGGATTTTGCCATATTTGCCGTGCTGCCGTATGGTGGCGACTCAAGAGAATCTACCACCCCATCTCATCCCGTGGGTGTCAACAGACGTAATAATAAAAGTCATCTGCTTTATATGAAACTCTTTCATCTCTAAGGATTGGAGATGGTTCGATGATGGTTGGTTAGACAGGTATTATTTCATGCGGCCGCAAATTGTAAGAGACACAGTTAAGAAGATGCGTAACGCAACAAGGTGAATTCACCACAATACGACGCCCTACACTGTCTGCTTGATTGTCTTAAGTTTGACTACCAATAGATACCGACATTTAATGAAACTTACAAAAAATTGTTTTCAATGTCTCTTCAAATCTCCAATAAGTGGATTAAACGACCAACCTGTAGCTGGATGTGTCTACTAAAAATGTTATATGTAAGAACCTTCATACATATAGCATATTTCATCTCGGATTACGGATAAATATAATGTTGAAACTCGCAGAAGTTTTACTACCTGACGCTGAAATAAAAGTAAAAACGGTTGAGTATATGTGTGTTTTCACGAAAACGGACCACACTGTAACTATATCTTGCGCTGCGAAACTTAACATGAATATCACCCGTTAGCTAATCATACAAATCCACTGCCACTTCACCTTAACTGTGATTGAACAGCTTCTACATCAGCGAACGCCGCAGAAGTGGGCATGCGATGCCTAGTGGTGGGCGGCCCACGAGTAGGCGCCTCGCGTTGGGCCGGCGCGCACGCGCAGCTCAAGGAAGCCGAACTAGTCGCTGACATGTTGCGCGTCACCCCGCTCACAGATTATCAGGTACATTATAGTATATATATATATATATATATATATATATATATTATAGTTAATAAGATAACTAAAACATGGACATAAACATAAAATAATTGCCTACTATACAAATGTCTTACTGCAAGATATAGGTGCCCTGTTAATTTCAAAAGCACTGTTAGCAGCGAGCGAATTCTAGTCTTCTTCAGTAGTACCCTTTCAAAAACATTATTATGATAGTCAACTTTATTAGAATAGAATAGAATATTTTTATTCAATACAGATCATTACATAATAACATAATCATTACATAATTAAATAATTTTTCATCTAAGTACTTTTTAAAAGTAATATACTCGTACAATTACAGCGGTATTATAAAGATGTAGAAATAGCGTGGCAGTTATCACCTATGCAGTTATGACATTAATATAAATAAGGAATAAACAGAAAAGGGCTGAGAATCAACCCTGCGGGACACCCAGTTCACCCACAGTATCTATACTGCTGACCCGGAAGAACTAGTACCATTGATAACTATTTTCTGCGTTCTATTGTTCAAATATGAAGAGAGAAGTTTAAGTGCAGAATTTCTTTCACCGTAATGATGTAGTTTACTGATGAGTGTTTCATGATGAACGCAATCAAAGTCTTTGAAAGGTCACAGAAAACACCCAGGGCATCTTGCAAATTCTCCCAGGCGTCGAAAATATTCTTAATTAGTTCTATACTAGCATCGGTTGTAAAACGACCCCTTTGTTAGACCAAATTTGTTATTGTGAATCAATTTATGTAAATTAAAATGTTAACATTAGATTAATAATAATTTTTGCAAATATTTTACTTAGCGTTGGTAGTACAGAAATAGGTCTAAAGTTAATGGGGTCCAGTATACTACCAGTTTTAAATAAAGGTATGATTTTTCTGTGTTACATCAAATCAGGAAACACTAAATTCAATACTAGAATTAATAATCATGGCTAAAAGAGATTTCAGCAACATCATGATCAGACGTTATAAGCTTGTTGTTAATATTTAATTTATAGTCACCGTTGCGGTTCTTGACTTTCCCAGTTTCACTGTTAATAATACTCCAAGTCATTTTTATTTTATCACGTGCATTCTTTATTTTATAACTTAAGTGTTTACTTTATGTACACATCTACTAATTCATGTCAACCAACACTTAGGCGTCAAAAGAAGCAGTCCTCGCGCAGCTGTCACAAGCTGAATGCGTACACTTCGCCACCCACGTTTGCTGGAAAACTCCCGGCATCGTCCTAAGTCCAGGAGAAGTGGTAAGTATCTATAAAATAGAACCTGTGTTAAAACTGCAATATACAGTTTTATTAAAAAATTTGAATTGTACTGTTACTTAGATTTTGCTTGATATTATGATCAGATTAAAAGTACACTCCGCATTACATTTATTTTATATTTACAGGTTGATTCTCAGGCGAAACGTTTGTTGAATACAAGCGTAGGCAGTGGTGCCGCAGATACCTCGACCGAAAATGAAGAAGAAAGTATGTACTTAAACACATTCTTTCCTTACAAAGTTTTTCTTCTTTATCATCACCACAGTCCGATGACTGTCGATGACTTGCCGATGCACGCAGGCCGCTGCTGAAATTAAATATATTCGGGGCGTTTCTTACGCCGTCACCACACGACAAACACATATACAATAATGACACGTAATTTGTCTTCATACTCAGCTATAAATCGCAGTATTTTTAAAAACTCTACCGACGATCACGTAGCTCAATGGTTAGCGTACTGCTTGCGTAGTCGTAACACCTGGATTTTACTCGGATTTTTTTTCGAATCACATTGCTTTACACCGAAAATGAGAATGTGAAGAGTAGACTAGATGTCGCCGTGGTGAAGTACGACCAGGAGAATTACGTCCTGATTCTTTAAAAACTGCTGGATATTCATACATATACGAGTATGTTTGGATATCGTGCATAACATTAAAAACTTGTTGCAGACTCTGAACTTGCGCCTAGTAACGAGGAACTACCACCCTGCTTCAGAGTTTATGCTGACAGCATCAGAAATCATGAACATGAAAATAACAGCCCGATTGGTTAGTAAATATTTTTTTATAAAATTAAAAATTAACAGCTGTGAAGTGGTGTGAACATAAACAACTCATTAGAATAAATGGCTTGCTCTCTCCAATGTCACGACGTAGGCTTTTTGTAGTTGTCCATGATAATTTTAGAATTAACATAACTGTGGTTGAGCCATGAATGGGCTGGCTCGGTCGGGGAAGTACCACGGCCACACAGAATACCGACATGCAGTAGAAGTAAATGTATTTCTGCGTTTCGCCTGTTGAGTGATAGTAACCGGAAGCCCGTCACCCCCCTTCCCGCAAAGAGCATTGGGGTTTCCAACAAAGGCTGCCCCGCGTATTGTGAGGGGAGTAAAACCCATGCCACGCTCGCCGTGGATTTCTGTCATATAAGAAGACTTCACTCCAATCTTAGCGCCGTCCGCTACCACCTAGAAACGGTTAAGCCCCGACCGACCGACCGACCTAACCGAGACATAGATATCCATTTCGGCGGATACCCCTTATCTCTCCTACCCGGGGTATAAACTGGAACACTCCATTTTGCCACGGACCGGGGTTAGTGTATACGTTAGACAGGATATTTGTTCTCGACGTCTCGGAATTTGCCATATTTGCCACAGTTGCCGTCGTATTGGCAACTGCAGTTTATTTATTCAGATGTTCCAGGAAGATGCTGCTGACCATCTCCTGGTTTTCATTTTCCCCCTGTCGACTTTTACGACACCCATGGGATGAAATCATCGGTTGAGCGAAGAAGGAATGTGTGTTCTGGCGTTGGCATCGGTCTTAGCTCGTGTTTTCTGGTAATTCTACTCTCTAGGCGTCATCCCAAAACTCCTTTTAAATAACATAATATATTAAATGCAGGTTGTAATATCGTGCGCACCTTCAAGCGCGGTACTAGGCGACACATCGGAGGGCGAAGCGACGGCGGTGTCGGCGGCGGGCGGCGGCGTGTCGAGGCTGTGCCGCGCGCTGCTGGCGGCCGGCGCGCACGCCGTGCTGCTCGCGCTGTGGCCCGCGCCGCAGGACACTGCCACCAAGATACTGTACCGCGCGCTCTACTCCGCGCTGCTGCAGGGCAGCCGCGTCGCCAAGTGAGTCCAACGTTTGTCTACGCTCGCTGAATTTTTTTTATAGAAGAAAGTAATTAAGGAATCCGTCTAGGTAGGTACCACCCCAGGGCCAGTTATTCTGCCGTGAAGCAGTAGTGTGCGAACATTACTGTGTTTCGGTTTGAAGGGCACTGTGAGCTAGCGTAATTACTGGGCATATGAGACTTAAGAACTGATGTCTCAGGGCGACGGGCGCAGTGTGGTGTCACACAGTAATCTTCTGGGTGACACAGCATGTGTTATGAGCAGACGTTACACTTACCATCAGGTGAACGTTTTGCTCGTTCCGTCACTTTTATGAAATAAAAAAAAAAAAGTTATTAGACGAGCAAAGTTGAACCTGATAGTAAGTGCAATGTTTGCCCATAACAAATATGATGTCACCAAGAACATTTCTCAGCTCAGGGGCCGGACGCTCGTCTTATTGTTTATTTATTTAGATTTTCCAGGAAGATGTTGCTGCGTATCTCCTGGTTTTCATTTTAATCCTGTCGACTTTTACGACATCTGATGAGATGGGGTGATACATTCTGTTAAGCCGCCACCACTCGCTCCAATAGCGTCTCCGGAATGACAGAAGGCCTTTGCTCAGCAGTGGAATATTTATAGGCTGTTACTTTACTTTTTTCGACTACAAAAATTTACAACTGAAACTGTAACATCGTGACATTAACCAGGGCCCTGGGCGACGCGATGCAGACGGTGCGGCACACGAAGCACTTCGCGCACCCGGCGCACTGGGCGGGGCTGGTGCTGCTGGGCGCCAACGTGCGCCTCAGCAACAAGGTCGCGCTCATGGGGCAGGCGCTCTGCGAGCTGCTCGCCGCGCCCGATAAGTGCCGGTAATTTGTCCCGAGCATGCATGTATTTGTGTGTATTTCACTTAGTGCAACGTTGGTTAATACGCCGAAAGGTGCCCAGCAGAGTGTGACAAATGGGAAAACCGCATCCAATTTCGTGTAGTAGTTTTTGTGTGATGCGCGTACAATCATACAGACAGACAGACAAACGAAAATTCTAAAGATAATTGTTTTGGCTTCTATTTCTCTTGTATAGATCCCTTCATATAAAGTTTTCTCTAATATCTTCTAAATACAGATATCGGCCATTTGCATTTTTATTGCATGTAGAATAACACCTTCTATGCTCTTTCCTACCGAGGCGTCGTAAGAGGCGACTAAGGTATTGCACGGACAGCCGTTGTTCGTACGCGTGTGTGATCTCTGCCTACCCCTTTAATTTTAATACTTCTGTCACTAGCCAGAATATATTAAAAAAAACGATTCACCACTCTAGGATATTACCTCTATCGTAAGTGGGTTTTACAAACAAATTTAACATGAACAACCCAACGAGAAAGCCTATATTTTTATATATAAAAAGGAATTGTGTTTTTGCACAAATAATAACTCCGGCAGGAATTTGAACTCAGAATCTGCGGTGTAAAGTTCAGAGGCTTTGCCCTCTAGACTACTCGTCGTCTAGACTCTGGTCGTGGGCATAACTTGTCATGAAATTAATTAAACGCATTATTGTTAGGTAATAAAGTCTAGTAAGAGCAAAAAGACCCCACAGTCAGCTACACAAAAAGGTCCTCAAAAAACGGGCGCAAAATGCGTTCATTATTTTTGGCACAGATTTTTGTATGGAACTGTATATCTTGGGTTTTAGTATATCAATACTATCTCTACACTTATTCTTATCTAATTAAAAATATTCCACCATTATGTAACTACTTTTATTGTTTAGGGACGCACTTCGAGTCTGCCTGCACTTGGTAGAGAAATCTCTACAGAGAATAGTGAGAGGGCAGAAAAACGCAATGTACACAACACAGAAGAGCATTGAGAATAAGGCAGGAACTACCACCGGTTGGAGGGAGCTTCTGATGAGCGTTGGTTTCAGGTATACTATAGCAACATTGTCCATTACTAATTTTCCGGTCACGGTGTCCTATTACATTTTCCTCTCTAACTTAGAGCCACGCGGTCGCTAAAATAACTTTCACTAACTTTTAAATGTTTCTTTCAGATTCGAACCAGCAGCTAATGGCATACCATCGAGTGTGTTCTTCCCTCAAAGCGATCCAGAAGAAAGATTAACTCAGTGCTCAGCCAGTCTACAAGCTCTACTAGGTAAATTATCTCCATAACTTAAAATATATACATAAAGAAAATTATCAATATTTATTGTTTCATTAATTTCTGCATAATAATAAGTATTAAAATCATTGTATTAATTTTTAGGACTAACTCCAACGACACTTCAAGCGCTTTCGAAACTCATAACTAACGGAGACGTGGCAGATGAAATTATCGGTGTGATCCGCTCGGTCATATCACAGTTCTCTATCAAAAATTCCGAGACCGACACTATTGAAGTAGCCGTTAACGTCAGGTTAGTTATAAACGATGTTTGATATTAGATTGATGATTTAAAAAGTAAAGCCAATGAGTCCCACTGCTCCAATGCGGGTTGGCGGACTATCTACGAAATATTTTCATTCCTCGGACAAGCAGGTTTCCTCACGATGTGTTTTAGCACTGAACATGTGATAAATCAGTATTTAAAACAGAAGAACAATTTTAGAGAAATATTTAAACTGCCATGAATAGAGCAATTCCCTATTTTCTACAGTTTTTTTTAAATTTTACGCAGGAACCCTAAATATTTATGAAATAAAAAGTAGCTTAGATTACGCTATGAGAGTCCTCTGTTTTCCAAGTACCCGTCAAAATCCATTTAGCCGTTTCAGAGATAAGGCCGGAAAAACAAACAGATAGACAACAATTTTAAAATCGCTTATTTGATTTTTGGTATCCTCATATAACCATATGATATTAAGATTTATTTTTATTGCGAAATGACAAAAATACACTTCAAATTTAATTATTTTGTATAGATTAGATCGGATTCGGGAAGGCGATCATATCGACCTGATCTTAATCACAATGAAGATTACCTTTGAGGAGTAAATTAGAACATAAAAAAGAAATCAAACTGTACCGTGTGGCATATCAAATGTAAGGGCTTTTTGTAACAGTCTCAAATGTTTTCTTTATAATTTTAAAATAAATAGTTTTAAAGTTGTTTAAGAAAATAGATGAAAATTCACTCTCCCTCTTCTCCGTAACTACTGCACCTAAATTTTTGAAAAAATACAGAAATTAGTTATATTAAAATTCTTTACTTACAGATTACTGGAAAAACTAGAAACCTGTGGTTTTAAAATAACAATAAATTTCGCAATATTTTAACGTACATACTTACATTTGTAATAATTTACGTAACCCTCCCCACGTGGGTTAAACTTGTCAGTTTTTTATTTATTTATTTCTCTTTAAAATTTGCAACTTGCAATAGTTTTTAAAGTAAATATAGTATTTATAAATCTATGTGTACAGGCTCTGGCGGGTAAACGGTTGTCATGAACTGCTGGCGTCATTAGGCTTCGATCTGGCGGAAGTGGGACAAGATGAAGTCACCCTGCGCACTGGAAAGGCAGCCAATAGACGACATATACAGTTCGTGTTGCAAACTTTACTCGCTCTCTTTGGTAAGGGTACATCAAACAACATATTCCGTGCTATTTATTACTAATTAATTATACCTCATTTCATGGATATTGTTTTTCACCAGACACCCAGGAGGCTCCCCGGAGTCTTAGCTTAGAATCCAGTTCAAGTGTCGAATCTCTTGCGTCTATCGACGACGGTGACTTGGAGCCTCATTCTGATGGAGAGCCTCCTCCACGACAACATCGACGTAAGTAATTTTCAGCAACGTAGATAGACAGATTAGGCATAGACAAAACATAAAGTAAACATTTAAACGTAAGTAATTTTCAGCAACGTAGATAGACAGATTAGGCATAGACAAAACATAAAGTAACCATTTAATGGAGTACAATAGACTATCTTGTCGCTAATGGCAATTTCCTAAACACAACAATATTAGATCAGTATATTACTCTGTAGTTAAAAATCCGTATTGAACCGATATGTGACCAGCAGAGCACAGGCACCTACTTCTTTGTCTACCTACCGAGGTGTCGTAAGAGGCGACTAAGATATTGTACGGACAGCTTTATTCGTGTACTTATGTATTTAAATATAAATTAATTTTGATTGTTATGGTTGCGCCTATACGCAACTCTTAACATACAAGGTCTTCTACTAATCGAGTCGAGTGTACTAATCGAGTGTTAAATTATAGACAACATAAGGTTGTACATATGATATTTTGTTATTCCTAAATATCCTAGTATTCTTCTCTGAAACTACCAAAAAAACTGTAATAGTTCTAACAGACAATCTATTTAAAGATGATGTCGTGAAACAATATTTTCTTTAATTTATCTTAACACCTGACTACACCCCACTAACCCTGAATAATTTTGATTTAGAATAACGTCATTTCCGCCAGCCCTTATTTGCCATCAGACGACTAGACGTACGAATAAATTCCACCCGTATGTTCCTACAAAGCATTTTGCATCATCGTTCCTTGTGCGTATAACTATGCCATTTATTGCCGGTGTCTTTCCTGATGATTACGATGTTGACGACTTCAAATCATACTTGAATAGACAACTTATAGTATATTGTGGTCCATCTCTCTCTCTCTCTCTTCTCTCTTGGACCCCTATCACCACTTAACATCAGGTGGAATCAGACGTTGGCTTATATGCCCAAAAAAGACCCGGCAATGAATATTTGCAGCATTTGTAATCTTAATTGTGGTTAGTCTGAAATATTTTTTTTTTCTTATTACAGAAGAAAATGTGTCATCAGTTCCACCTCCTCCATTACCGTTGGGATCTTGTGGTGGTGCTTTTACTATGTACGTGAGAGGCTCTACATCTAATACTGAAGTTGGTCGTGGTGAACCTGACGGAAGAACTGCTCCCCCACCGGCACCGCCACCGCCTCGATACCGAGGTGAAAGTGACGCAGCCTTCACACCATCACCTCCCGCTGCTCCACCGTCAACATCAACTGCACCACCAAGAGATGTGTCGCTAGCATTAGCCCACCAAACTAAGATCAGAACACTTTATACAAGAAGGCCGCCTTCAACTGACGATTCAGACTGGGAGAGCTCCGGCCACGACACAGTCTTGAGAAGACGCCCTGAACACGCCCATACTCGATATTTAGACGCCTTCTATGATCTAGCATCGGCACAGCCTAGAAGAACTGAAGAAGAGAAGGCTGATCAATCCTTGAACCAACCATCGACCTCAAAGAGAGTCGCTCGGCCAAAAATGGGTACGAGTAGCCGAGACTCCATGGCACAAGTTCGACACATGAGCGGAGAATTAACTCCCACAATTTCTGAAGTTTATCATGAGAGAAATATTGGCTTAGGTCTTGCTCCACCATTAGCTGAACTTTTGTTAGCAGAAGAATCAAAAACTGAAATGAGAGCAGCCAGTTCCAGTGAAAATTTGCTATTGCAGAATTTAGAAAAACTTGGTCTTCTAGGCGACTCAAGCGAGAATGAAGAAAGGTGGTGCAGTAATAATACTTCGAGACCGTGGCTATCCGCTCCTCCCTTGGAAACTGATGTTCAAGGATCAGATCTAACTACTGCGGAAATAATTGAACGACAAGCAAAATTCAAGAAGGATGTAGAACCGAAACGGAAGGATGAAAATGCTTACGAATTGAAACCTAAAGAAGAAGCTCCAGGACCAAGTGGTAAAGAGAAAAGGTCTGTGTCCCCATTCTCTGAGCTTTCACGCAGAGATGAAGGAGATGGGAGAAGCATAGCCGATTCACACTCATCTTATAAAGCACTAGTGCTGAATCCCCGAACACCGTATCTGCCTGAAGAGGGGGAAGGTGGGATAAAGGCAGCTACTGAAGGAGGAAAGACTCACCCAAGGCCACGCAGGCCCCCAGTCCCTCGGACAAGACCTGCGTACACTACACTTGACTTTCCACCGAATAAATGATTAACATTCAATCGCTTATCTATCAGAATTATAGGTTACTTTTGATTTACCTTTGACTTTTTTGTGGTAATTGTTTTACAAGGCTATGAATAATAAGTTGTATAAATAATTTATTTAATTATAAGGCTTTTATGTAAAAGGTTTTTATAGTTCGGTGATACGGCTTTATTTATATGTTTAATGACATGTATAAAGTAATTATAACTATGTTTTAAATTAATAAATTATGAATTGTCTATTACAATAATTTGATACGAATTCCTCTACAATAAGGATAAACGCTTCTAGATTTATAATACTCTACTTTGTAAGTATGCATTGAGATTTAATTATTTATTATTACTGTTTCATAAAGATTTAATATGTTTAGGTCTTTAGCAATAACATTGTTTGAACTATACTGAGATTTACTCTTGCCATAGTGTGTATTAAAGACTTTTTACCTGTAAAGTATCTTAATAAATGCGATACAACTTCTTGCGTTTTTTATTATTTTTGCTTATAGGGAATCGTACACCATACCGCAAAAGATATTAAAAAATTTAGTACTATTTATTTGCAAAATATGACCTGATCCTTATACCACTAACTATAATTTCCTTGCTTTCCCCTTTCATTGAAATTTGAAATGCATTTTAAAGACGTTAGTCATTTCGATAATATTGAACTACTTTGTAGTAAGATTTGCTGGAAGGTTTGCTAGAAGAAAACTCTTTTAGAGTTAAGGTTTTTGTAGGAGTTTATTTATTTATTTATGTTTGGGTCAAACCAAACCTGGCACGCGGGCCCCTGGCCCGTGAGAACAGGATCCGATGAAGCTGTAAAAGCCAAAAAAGGCTAACAGCAATTACATCACCGAAATTATATATCTAGAGTTAAGCTCGCCTTTGTACATTAACTACTTAGCATTAGATTTAATGTTAATAACTAAGTGTACATAAAGAATAAATAAATTAAAAAAAAAATCCTATAACAGGTGAAGAAAGGGGCGAAAGAAACTGTGTAGGAATCCATTTCGTAACTTTTTTCAAAATCAAATAAACCTAAAATACTAATATGAATACCATATACTATACGTCAAATTATAATACCTCTATAAACAATACTGTCTATAAACAAATCCTTACAACATGAAAACTTTATCAGCCTAGAAAAATGATATAGGTAGTTGTTCCTGTCTCTAAAAAAGATAAGAAATCGAACTTGAAATCAATTTGTTTGCTGCTTGTTTCTATGAAGCTGTTAATTACTAATTTAACGTTACAGTCAAATAAAATATCGAACGCCTGTTAATCAACATGGTTTTGTAGTTTTTGCTGATGTTATATGCCTAAACTATGACCTTGCCAAGAGTGGCAAAGCTTCAAAAGTAAAGGCAAAGTAGGCAAAGTTTCACAAGGCAAAGTGATTCATCAAAAGTTATCTGATTGCTCGCAACTAAAAAAGTAGTTGGTAATGGATGTTCATGATACTTTATGCTATGGTGTATCACAAGGTTTCAATTTAGGTTCGATAATTTTTATAATTATTATAAATTATATATTTTGTATACGATGTGTGGTAGCGGCCTAAGAGAATCTACCACCCCATACAATCCCGTGGGTGTCGTTAGAGTCAAAAAAATATAAAATGTGTGTTTGAGTCCTGCAAATTACCATTTCAACTTAAGAAAAAAAAATCTTTATAGCGAAATTACAACAGATACTACTATATTATTTATTTGTATATTGATAGATTATACAAAACACAGCGTAAGTATACGAGGATGATAATGATGATTGTGTTCTCCTGGCCGATTTCATATAACAATCTAAAATGGCAAGTTAGTAAGATAATATTGATGTCCTCCGTGCCGATTTTCGACCACGGCAACAACTACCGAACACTGTGGGAAGTTATCAACTGCACAGTAGATATAACAGTACAACAGGTGTACTCGCAAATACTGAGCACTCGCTCGCCCCAACCTACCCGTGCCCGATGTAACGCTCCTGCGATAAGAACGGAGGTAAGCTAGGATGCAGTGTCAAGGACAGAAGGAAAGTCACAACACAAACAGACCCGAAAACCAACAATTAGAGTTTTAGCACAAATGTTGGTTCTGGCTGGGATTCGAACCTAGGACCCTCGTTGTAGAAGTCAGGTAATCTGTCCACTAGGCAACGCAGTCAATTATACTTTTACTTTAAGTGTGTTATCTAAAATCATTGTTATATTCGTTGGAAGATCATTTTGTTTAAGACTAAATATGTCACAACAGAACGATTTGTTACCCATGCAGAGTTTTTAATATTGTATAGGTGAAGTTTTCACTATTATCCTTCTTGGCTTTTACAGCTTTATCGGACAACTTAGCTGGTTTGGTAGGACTTACTACCAAACATAAATACAAAAATAAAAGTAATATTATGATCATAATCAGTATTTTTAAATGGAGCTTACATAGATAACCTGAAATGCTTGCAATTTAAATATTATTTGTACATTGCATCATCATTATTGTAGAATTGGATCACAGTACTGGTGACCTCGCGCCTTAGATACTGTTGTCCATGACCGATTCTATATTAGAGATTAAACTATTTTATCATTACAAAGGTGAGATTATTCAGACACTTCTCTTAGTCAAAACGAACCCAAGGAACCAGCCAGGAATAGAATGATAGAGGAATTTCTCTTACTCTGGCATCACAAGACTTTGTTAACATTTTGTGATATTCAATAAATATTGGATTTACGATGTCATCTCGTTACCGTGATTAGAAAAGTGAAAAGATATCACGTATCGCATGTCTTTGTAAGTTTTAGCTATACATTAACTGAAAAAAACATTAAAATTACATTAACATTAAAATTAATCCATACGTTTAAAAAAATTGCACCATAGCCTGTCAATTTTGACAGATTTAATACAAATATAAATAATGTAATTTGCTAATTAGATTCGTACGAGTGAAAAAACTTGTCAGACCTCGCAATTTTTTAAATACTATCAAGTATTCTCTTCTTAGTCTTTATTCTCTTAGACATAAATATAATGTTTAACGACTGCTTTAAAGAGAATTTCCTTTCTATTAACCGACCAATGACAAGTTGTAGGTACGTCACGAGCCGGTTTCAGAGATTAATTCAAAACACTGGAAGTAGGTAAATGATACGTAAGTTCTTGGCCAAAAGTCATTTAATCATTTAAAACGCATATATACGTACCCGCAATCCTCAACGAAGTGTACACAGTCCTTAAGAGTAAATTTGAGTAACTTATGTACCACTCACATATTTGATTTATGAGTTAGTAACGAGTGTGAGTAGCGAGAATGAGTAGTCTCGTCCCGTGGGTGTCGTAAAAGTCGACACCTACCGGATGAGAAAAATTAAAACAAGAAGATGGGCAGCAGCATCCTCCTTAAACATCTGAATAAATAGATAGTCGTTCCTAACAGGATGGTAAGTGCAACGTCTGCCCATAACAGTACATAGTGGCACCATACTACACCCGTCACACTGAGAAATCAGTGAATAAACTAGCTCTCAATGCCTTTCAGACCGAAACACAGTAATGTTTACACACTACTGCTTAACGGCTGAATAACTGGCCTGGTATGGTACTAACCACAAAACGCGATCTTGAGCATCCATCGACTACCTGCAAAATCGGTCGAGAACGTCGCTTAATTTGGCGGGCGTCGCCCTACACAGACAGCGTTTGTCTTCTTTTTGCTGTACCTTTCTTCCCCATCGGTTATTGGGTTCATATTGGAATATGTTGATGGTGGAACATAACATACATAATGTTTTCCATAACGCCGTTGACATATAAAAAAGGATAAACAACAAATGTTCAGACAATATTTAACATGCCAATACAGCATGACATAAAAAATCGCAAAAATGTGGCCGTGACTATGCGGAATCGTAGAAAACAAAATCGTAAAAATCGACGCTATGCAGAACAAAGACAGTGGCGTTGAACTTTTAAGATTACGCCCACTGGATACACTTGAATATCTTGTTGAATATTTAGGTTTGCAGTTTCGCCGGAATTACAGTCTCTATCTCTTTGCTATTATTTCTGAAATAACGACGAAATGTTGTGATTAACTTTAAATATTCTGAAATGACTTTCCCCGAGAATGAGTCATATTTTTAGTTTTTAATTAAATGTCGAAATAATACAATTTTTGTCTACGAGATTCGATGTTTTGAAGTTTATTTTATTATTATTTTAATTCTTTCGTCCGAGCCGTACATTCCTATAATGGGGAGTAGCTTTAGACTTCTTTGAAACTTAAGAAAATTATTGATACTGCGGAAATGTAACTGAAGGTACAACAGACGTTACTTAGTTTCAAACTAAATAAAATAAGCCTGGCGAAGTTAAAAGCCGCCGTGTGGTGGCGGCTTAAGAGAATCTGCCACCCCATCTCGTCCTGTGGATGTCGTAAAAGTCGACAGAGGGAAAATAAAAGCCTGGAAATTGGCAGCAGCAACTTCCTGGAATATCTGAATAAATAAACTCCGGTTGCCAACCCGCCTGCCAAGTGTGGCAACTATGGCAATCTGTGGGGGAGGCCTAGTTCAGTAGTGGACTAGTGAGAGGATGAAATGATGATGATGATAATGATGGCAAAGTTAAGACAAATCGGCAAGTGGTCTTCGAGCCAAACAAGTCTGTAAGCCTCTGATCTAGACAAACGCATAGCATAAACCGAATAAGTGTAGGTTTTAAATAATCCCTATTTAAATAATACTTATCAGAAGTATCTATACAAATAAATAAAATGGAATTGTCTGTTTGTAAAAACAAAGTAACAGCTTTTTATTCATGCTTATGAAAGATGATTGACTTATTATATACGGTACTTATAAGAAAAAAATATATTTTAAAATTTTTGTCTTTCTGTCGAGTCTGTCTGTCTATTTCTTTGTTCTGGCTAATCTCCGTAACTGCTGGATCGATTTTGATGGGACTTTCACTGAAAGATAGCTGATATTATAGCGGGTAATTTAGGCTATTTTAATTTTAGGAAAATAATTAGGGTTCCGCGCAAAAAAATTAAAACCTTAGGTGTTCCGATTCAAAAAGGGAAGTATATATGTATATCATCGATCGGGGTCGCCTATTTTACGCAGGTGAAACCGCGGGACACAGCTAGTTATTAATAGGAAAACGTCTGCATTTCGGATTGAACACCTGTATAAAAAAGACGGAAACTCTGCATTGGAAACAAATAACTAAGTATTGATCTAAATATGATCATCTGTTTGTAAAACGATGCCCTACCATGGGATTTCTTCTGTGACCTGAGTGCGTATTAGAAAAAAAGAAAGAAAGAACAAACGAAAAATGATACTTGGCATCCTCCATCCCAGGACCCTGAAGGCAAGTAATCAAAGTTCCGTTAAAGCTGTCAAGCGTTTCCGGCGTCCCACAGGTTGCTCAAATATGGGGTAATTTCTTACGCCTATATCTTTTACACTGCCACTAAACGGCGTTGATATTTTATTATTAAAAATTAAACTTAACATACGTAATTAGTATAGTACGTAATATCAGGGGCTAGGCGCTCGCTTTAAATTTCATAGTACGCGAGTGACCTGGGGTCGATTCCCGGTGCCGGCACCACTAAAATTGTTAATTGCAATTTTAAGTGCTGACTTACCACGTGCTCGGCAGTGAAGGAAAACATCGTGAGGAAACCTGCATGTCTGAGAAATTAGAAATATTTCGAAGACATGTGAAGTCCGCCAACCCGCATTGGAGCAGCGTGGCGGATTCTTCCTAGCCCCAAAGCCCTCTCAGAAATGAGAGGAGGCCTGTGCTCAGTAGTGGGACATTTATAGGCTGAAACTTTACTTTTTAAGCCACATTTTATTCCCATTATTTATTTCATACAAAATGTTACCAAATGTAGTAAGTAGTTCAGTGGTACTTAACGAACTTGGTAACTTAACGAACTCTACTTAATAGAACTGGTATACTTAACGAACTCTAGCGCATTAGGTATAAAACGATCATACGGTAATGAGCGGAACGGAAAAAAACAGAGGATAAACATAAAAGTAAAGTGATTTAGACGTAGCTCACAAATTGTTTAGAAAATAATTACGATAACCTTGAAATGTTGATGATTGTACCATTTTTATAATTTTCCGTTCCATTCCTTTAATTCTACTACTATTATATATTTTTTTTTGTTATTGGATAAAGTGATGAAACGAGCAAAACGTTCACCTGATGAAAAGTGTAACACCCCACTGCGCCCATCACTTTGAGTCATCAGTTCTTAAGTCTCATATCATCTTATTTCATATGCCCAGTGATAACGCTAGCTGTCAGTGCCCTTCAACCCGAAACACAGTAATCCTTGTACACTACTGCTGCACGGCAGAATTCTTCAGACGCCCTGGGGTGGTACCTACCGAGACGGACTCCCGCATAGGAACGCTACCACCAGTGAAATGCCAGAAGATGGTTTAATAGTATTTATATAAACTGGTCTTTGTATTTGTATAAAATGTTATATAGATACTATCAGATAGTATCTATAAAACATTTTATTCTAAAGAAAAATTAAATTAAATGATATGATTCTTCGACATTTAGTTTTATTCAAATGTCATTTTTTTGTGTTTTATTATCAATTTCCTGTGACCATAACTGTACAATGTGAACATACGAGTACTAATATATATTATTAACACATAATATAACGAGACGAGGTAGTCGTTCACCTGATAAGACCAACGCCATCCCATTTAACAGTTATAATAAAATTTAGTAGATTTTTGTACTGAAAAATCCTACGTGTTTGGATGGTTGATTGAATAGGATTTTCCATCGGCAAGAATTTAGGAACCATCAGACTTTTCTCAACTTTGAGAGTGTTTTGGTAACCTTCTCTCCCCATGCCTTTGTTACCTATAGTCGCAGCGAAGAATGAGTTCCGCGTACACAAATAAATACTAAACATACTTTTACAAGCTTTCCATGTAACCTTTCGAACAAAAATTAAACTGCACACCACCAATAGGACTTCACGATGTATAATTAGAATCCAGACTTGGGTGCTAATCCGGCCTTGATTCACGAAATCTGCCTCAAAAACTTTAACATCTTTGAAGGAGAACCAAAGAAAAGGCTGAAGAAAATGCAACATAAATTTGACCATATTCAAAAGCTGGAGCAGGGAGATAAACTTCGATTTCGTTAGATATCTGAACTTGGGACTGTTAATTTTTGGTTTTTGAACCTATTATGAAAATTGTCGTCTTCTATTAGAATGGAAGCTTCGCTTGGCTGGCAAAAATAAGGCCTCAAATAAGCAGACTCCATCTCCTACCATATGAACAACGGTCTGCTCCTCAATTATCAAAATTTCCACAACCATTATAAATAAAAAATATCAAATGACAAAATCCCTGTTTTCAAAACAAAACCTCAAAATTACTCAAATGCTAAATCAAAACTAATCAATAAATCTGAAAAGCTATATTCGAGGCTTTGCCTGTTAATAAAGTGCGATGGAGCGGCCTATCGTCATCATCGCTTCGATCAACTTCTAGACAAAGTAAACGCCAACAAAGTTGTGCACTTTCTTCATCTTATAAAACACTACTCTAATTAATCAGTACAAAGGAATAAAGGTCGTGATATACAGAACTTATATAATATGCTTGTTCCCTAAAACCTTGCTTGCTGCTACAGTCGCTAGTTCGGCGATAAAAAATATTTTTTTCTCAACTTCTTAGACAAAACTCGTTGTTTCGGTTTCTTCAAAGACTAAGCGGGATGACAAGGTTGCGGTATAAACCAAACATCGTTGGAGGACCCCATACCCTTGAGATGAGAGTTACCCTCATAACGTGCTCTGCGGTAAAGCCGTGCTGATCTTGTTTTTGTTGTCGATCTCTAATACTTAATAATCGCATAACGTCTACAGTTACAGTCTGTCAAAGTCACGCGCACGGAAGGCTTTATTTATTGGGCCAGATTGCTTGTCATTATTCGACGTGTGCCTAAACCGTGCGACGTGCATTAAATAAGACTAGACTAAGCTGTATACTTGTACGACGTAAACACGCACTGACAAGCGAGACTTCGGTCGAAGTTTTTGCTTCTCCACTATCAAGAGCCACTTTTGCTGTCAACTACGGTCCTTTTCCCAACTTCAAGGCCCTCTTCAAAGGGGAGCGAGTAGAAAAAAAATTTAAGATTTACCTTTCTACCTGATATATAATGGAACAAAGAGTGGATCCATATAGATTACCTATAACTTACACCTCTTCGTGTCTCTCAAGCACTAGTAATAACATTATTAAGAATGCCAAGAATGTTTATTACCATAATTCACTCTTAATTCCATTTTTAGGGTTCCACATAAAAATGTTCATATGGACATATGAATATGTTTGTATAATAAGCCTACTTGCAAACCGTTGTATTACGTTAGCCGCTTGACAACTATGAGAATTATGGGAGCTTGGGAACTATGGGAATTATCCCTCATACTTTAATTTGTGAGTACATCCATACTAATATTTTAAATACGAAAGTAGCTCTCTCTGTCGCTCTGTTTGTTTGTAACCTCTTCGCGGCCCAACCGTTGAACCAAAACTTGACATGCGACACCGAGATAGCTTTTTATTTCGAAAAATCAGTTTCCACGGTATTTTTATAACCCTAAATCCACGCGACGTAGTCGCTGGCTTCAGCTTGTTAACTATAAAGAAGGAACGCTTCTAACGTTCTTAAAATATGTAAGTCTTGTAATTTGAAAAAAATATACTGTTATTATTTTCAACTAAATATCCATATTGTCTCCGTATAATCGCCACCTCAGAAAATTCGTCATCATATGCCGTGCCGTGGGTGTCTTAAAAGCCGACTTGGGGAAATGCTATGAGAAAACATTACTGTTTCGGTTTGAAGGGCTGGACTGTGAGCAAGTTTCTTTTTATGACTGATTGTCATTGCTAACCCGTAGGCTTTCACAGCTTCGCCGGATTGAAAGGTAGCCGAGCGTTGAGGGCGCATAGCCGAGACCTTTATACTCGTAATGGGTAACTAGCGCAAGGATCCCCAATAGGGGATCTCGACTTGGATGTTACCTTGTGCGCGTAAGTAAGCAGATTCGAAGGCGCCCGAGGGGGCGAGCCACGGCTCGATCAGTTACTTCGATAGGTAGGAGGTGAGCTAGTGTAATCACTAAGCTGTTTTAGGGTGATGGGCGCAGTGTCACACAGAAATATTCTGGATGACACCGTATTTGTTATGGGTAGACGTTGGATTTACAACCACGTGAAGGTCTTGCTCGTTTCATCACTTTATCCAGTAAAAAAAGAAACCTTCGACCTGCAACAAAAACTGGAATAACTGTGCTAATGGAAGATCTTTGCACTGCTTTGTCCTTCTTAAAGTCTGATAATATTGTCAACAGCCAATTTCCGCTAATTAGTTTCCCGTATTACAATTTCTTTTAATAATACACTCCTATTGTTTTTGCTGTCGCACACTAGGATTTATCCTATATCGTAGGTTCGTTTACAGACATAAATTAGGCATGCACAAACACACAGAACAACATTCACAACAGCAACATTTAGTGGGAATTTAAGAATTTTTTAATAACATCCAATGTAGTAGCGCACAAACTAGAACACAAACTTAATTATCTGAGTTAAAGATGCATCGTTTACACATCACTTCTTGTATATAAACGATGATATAAAGAAACATTTAAAACGTGTTTATTATAATTTATCACTCCTACGGGACCGTGAAGACGCATTTTCCACTCACGATGTCTTTTTTGTGAGAGTATAAAAATTCTCACATATTTTTATTAAACGCCCTTGAAAAGGAAACAACAGAATACGAGTATAATGGAACACTGAAATAAAAATAATCAAGGTTAACATTCTATATTAATACACGTATAAAACAAAACGGTATTTATTACTTTAAAGTAATAGTAATTTATGTTATTACATTCCCTTATCTTACTACTATAATAAAGCTGAAAAGTTTGTATGTTTGGACGCACTAATCTCAGGAAATACTTTTTATTATTAAGGTATTACAAAGGCGACACGCTAGCTAGATGTCCTGTGTTTAGGTTAACCAAAACTAGAAAATCTTTTCTTAGTAGATCTATAAAATTTTATACCATAATTCTAAGATTGCGACTGAAAAAACTGACATAGAATTCAACAAACTTGTCAGTAAGACATCATTAATTAAAAGCGTGTTATAAAATAGATCATTACATAGAGAATAGAGATGTGTGGAAACAACGCTTACTCTGCACTTGAAAACCCTTGGCTACTAAATTTATGATGTAATTTTCATGTAATTTAAAAATAATATTGTGTAATAAGACATTGAAAAAAAGAAAGACTTCCAGAGTTTCTTGCCGTTTCTTCTGTGAGAAGCTCTTATTTTTAGAACCGGTGTAAATTTTGAATTCATAAGAGCTTTATACAAGTGTAAACTGAAAAAAGAAATTTTGACTTTGACTTTGAAAGGTTATTAAGGTTTTAGGTTATATAACTTTTCGTTACGGTCTTAAAGAACCGAACTTTACCGAGATGGGCCGAACTATGAATGCTCAGGTCAGTGAGGTACAATGCCGTACGGCGCAACCATGTGGTCCGCTTATTTTATGCGGGTTAAAGCGCGGGCACGGCTAGTCTTAAAATTACTAAACACGTTTGGTCGTAGAGTATTAAATTATGTATTTATAATTATTTATTTATAGTCTGCATTTCTTTCGATTATCATTTTGATCAAGTACCACAAATCGTGATCGGACCAGCGATTAATACAGCTTCTAAATCAGATTACGGGCCTTAATACCAATAAATATTTCTAATTATCATTTCATTGTTTGTGAATCGAATACGGCTCTTACTAAGCTTTGGATTAAATCAAATTGTAATCCGTTTCATGCTTTAAAATCATCATTTATTGAATACTAGCTGATGCCCGCGACTTCATCCACATGGAATATAGTTTTTTTTTAATATCCTGTGGGAACTATTTGATTTTCCGGAATATAAAGTATCCTATATCCGTCTCCAGGATGCAAGCTATGTCTGTGCGTAAATTTCGTCAAGTTCGGTTCAGCGGTTGAGCCGTGATAAGGTAACAAACACACAGAGAGACAGGGATATTAGTATGGATAATAATTGCGACATTAGGTAATGCGTGATGGACTGAATGATATATTTGCGGTTTTATTATTGCGTGGATTATTGAACTTATGAATCTATAGAGATGAATATGACAAATATCGTTGACGACCACGTGGCCTGGTGGTCAGAGTACGAGTATCCGACTTGTAAGTCGTGAAGCTTGTGATCAAATTACACCGGAGTCGAAATTTGTGCAAAACACAAACTGTTGGTTTTCAGGTTGGGTTGCGTTGTGAATGTACATAGCTTAAACGTTACACTGCGCGCGGATAAGTCAAGACGTGTGAGTGCCTCTGTAGTTTTGTCCTGCTCAGTTGATAGCTTCGTATAAAGTCAAAATGTTGTATATTGCCTAATTCTTGAAGAACACCGCCCGTCCTCCCACAGTAGCGTGCACAAGAAAACTAACACCGCCACCGGGAACCGTGCCCTGCTCCACTACAACGGTCGTAATGGTGAAGTAGTGGAGTAGAGTTATTATGATGGATTTCTGCAAAGCAACGCCTGATTCCTTAAGCTTCGTATTGTATTCGAAAGTTGTGGCCGTGATCAAAAATAGACCAGAGAACATCATGTAGTTAGCAATAAGGGTTAATTGTTAGCAAGAGTTAGCAATAATAATTTCTTTACGTTTTCATTTTATCTGTTTCTTTAAATATTGAGACTGCTGTTTTCCCAGACTTGGAGACTTCAAAATGTTTTCTTATGTTTTCTATATGTTATGTATAAATCTTATGTATATTATATGGGATTAAGGTATTTTTTTGAAATCCTTCAAACATCGCCCTACGATGCAGAAGTATCGTTTTACATACATAAATTTCACATTAACAAATACCCAGACACATACAAAGGACGATAAATATTTGTTCCGTGTGTAATCTAATCGCTTAAGCCCTACTCCAACCGAGTTTCTATGACTAAATATGTGTGGCAACTATGTTTTCAATCATTCAAATATTATGAAATAATTATGTAAAGGCAATGTAATTCTTTGGTTTCGGCTGGAGCTAAGCAATTGGCATTTGCACTAATGGTAGGGTTCCTGCATAGTAGAAATATTTGTATGGCCTAAAAGTATTACTTTCAGGTCTGGGTGTTTGTGCATAAGCTGTCTGTCTGTAAAATGCACTAGTGAGTGACACAGACAGGATTTTAGGTGTATAGTGATACAACAGAAACTCAGTGTCTCATTCCTTTTTTTTTCATGGAATAAAGTGACAGGACGTGCTAATCGTTCACTTGATGGTAAGTGCAATATCTGCCCATAACGAATGCTGTGCCACACAGAAATGTTCTGTGTGGCACAGCATTCGTTATGCGGCCCCTGAGACATCAGTTATTTAGTCACATATGCCCAGTAAATACAATAGCTCTCAGTGCCCTTCGTACCGTGCCCTACCTTGAAACAGTAATTTTCGCACACTATTGCTTCACGACAGTATACTGCGGTTGTATCAATACTATCTTATTTTATCAGTTATTTATTATATAATACAATTGATTCAGTATTTTGGCCGTAAGTGCTCGAAAATGGTTTGTATAAATAGTAGACAGTGTGGGTAAGACCGTTGTTAGAAAACTTGGCTTCATTTATAATTTTTATTTTAAATCTTCATAGTCCACACGTTACGAAATGATTAAACGCTAACTTGCAGGTTGCACTTACCATTAGGGTAACGACTTGCTCGTCTCGTCACTTTTTATTCCATAAAGAAAGAGGTAATAGCAATGGTCATGAAATATAATCTAGATGTACTTTCAAGAAGGCCAAGAAAGTCTCGTATTCAACATAAAATTATACGAAAAATATTTATATACCATGTCATGGCGACGTAGAAAGATCTGTCAATCCTGACATCCCGCGGGTGCCGTAATAATCTACTAAGGAATATGCCTGGAAGATCACATGGATTCCAACAAGAGGCAGAATAACCGTGACGAAACTTCATCATCATCATCATTACAGCCTATCACTACTGAACACAGGCTCCCCCACAGATCGACACAAAAGTTTATAGGTCTCTTTTTGGGGGGATAATGCTATAGTTTCCACGCTTGGCAGGCGGATTGGCAGCCGCAATTTATTTATCCACATGTTCCAGGACTTTGCGGCCCATCACTTGGTTTTAATTTTCCATCCACGGGATGAGATGGGGTGGTAGATTCTCTTAAGCCGCCACCACACGGCTACCATCACTAAAAATACATACATACATACATAAGATTACGACTGTATCCCATAAGGGGTAGTCAGAGACTGGGCAGTCACTGCAAAAACAGATGACTGCCACAATCCACGTTTCACCAAAACAATATAATGCACTTGGTGTGCTAGGTGGTGAGCCCATCGCCACCATGCGCTGTTGGGCGCACAGTGCAGTTTAATTCCGTACTCGCCTTTTACCAGATCCATTGGATGAGATGGAGTGGTAGTATTCTTTTAACGAGCCGCCACCACACGGCCAAAAAATATCAAACCGAAAATACACGGATCCGTGACTGATAACAGTGTCTTATATGCGTCTCGTCTCGTACTGAGATCAACACTCTGCCTGCCAAGCGTGGTCATTAACGCAAATCCATCTTTCTTGAGAGAGGTTCATGTCCAGCAGTGGACCTTTAATAGGCTGATGATAAGAAATTCAAAAAATGGTCCAGCACATGTTGATAATATAAATTTATCATAAACGATATTCTTTTTGTGAATTTAATATTATTTAAATGGAGTTTTAGATGTAAACTAAAACTCTAATTTATTTTAAATCACCGAATTCACGATACTATACTTCACATAGAAAGCATAGACATGTATTTAAAGTGAAGGAAAATTATAATTTGTGACTCAATATACGATTTAAGTAATAAAAAAATATAATATATGTGCGATGTTTTATTAGGATTTAATTTTTTTTTGTTCTTTATCAAATTTGTTTGTCTTATAAACTTAAAGCACGGCAACCCCAGAAGTTAAAAGTGTAAGATCACGATTTCTGGTTTTACCTTAAAATTGCTATGAAAATTAATGCTAAATGCTAATAAATAATAATTATAATTAATTCTTATGAAAATAATAATACAGTAGCACTAAGGATTTCAACTATTGCTTGTCCAATATTAACGCATATAGAGCTTGGCCGCTCGTCGCTAGAAAGTCATAAATCATTCAGACGTCACCTTGCATTGAACAAAAGTGGCCATCAACAAGATATTATCGTATACTTAAATTTTAAGAGGTTTCAAGCCTGTTGCCTGCATTATGTTATCTATACATTTCAATCTGTAAAATTATAACCTTAGTATCATTTTATTAGTTCAATAAGAAAGCAAAAATTGTGGCTGAAGATATTTTTTGAAAGATTAAGGTATTGTTACGGACATCATCATCATCATCATCGTTTCAGCCTATCACTAGTCCACTGCTGAACATAGGCCTCCCCAAAAGTTTGTGGCTCTCATTTTGGGGGGATTTTGCCACGCTTGGCAGACGGGTTGGCAACCGCAGTTTATTTATTCAGATCTTCCAGAAAGATACTGCTATCTTTCTCCTGGTTTTCTCCGACGCCGCTACCACACGGCTTTATGGACGTAGTGTTAGGTCTTTACATATGAAATTGGCGTTTTGTCGTACTGGCTACTTTGATCTGAAATATATCCTCTTTGGTTAAAAATTCCAAATTCATATTTATTTTTTTTAGCTGGCCATTTAGCTGGTATATTTGAGTTTCGAAAACAGTAATTCGTTTTTTTTATCATTAGTTCTTTCTTTGGCGTCGTTCGTCTCGCACAATGGAAAACTTGAAATATCACTTTATTTACGAGTAAGAGTTATACCATGGACCCGTGCTGCAGAAACAGCTCGAAGGATTAACGATGTGTATAGCGCTGGTGTCGCAAAAGAAATCACGCTTCGTTTTCGGTTCCAACGTTTTCGTTCGGGAAATTTCGACCTTCAAAACAAGCCCCGTGGACGGCCGGAGACCAAAGCGGATAATGAAGAATTAAAGGCTATTGTGGAAGCGGATCCATCGCAAACCACTTCAGAGTTAGCTGCTGGCTTCGCTGTGAGTGATAAAACTTTTAATCCACTTTAATCCACACCAAAAAGCTTAAACGTAAGCTCATGAATTGAGTGAAGCAGGCAGCAAACAAGCAAACACGCATCATTTGCTGCGTTACTTTGCTCAACCGGCACAATACTGAAGGGATTTTAAATCGGGTCATTGTCTGTGATGAACAGTGGATCCTGTACGATAATCGAAAGCGCTCGTCGCAATGGCTGAACCTTAGATAATCAGCCAAATCCTGCCCCAAGCGAAAATTTACTCAGAAAAAAATAATTGTGAGTGTTTGGTGGACTAGTATCGATTTCGTTCACTATAGGTTTCTAAGGTCAAACGATTACGGCAGATATCTATAGCCAGCAACAGCAAACCATGATGAAAGAACTAACTGCTAAACAACCGGGGCTGGTCAGTCACTCTTGGCCACTGCTGCTTCAGGACAACGACAAAGAAAACGACGACGAAAAAAACTTTAAAGACACTGCACAACCGACAGCCGCTAAACTAGAAGAGCTGCAATAGGAATGTCTGCGAAATCCACCGTACTCCTCGGACCTCGCTCACACAGATTACCATTCTTTCCGGAATTGGGATAACTTCTTACAAGGCCAAAATTCAGCTCCGATGTGGAAGTCCAAACAGCCTTCAGAGAGTTTATTGATTCTCGCCCCCATTGTAAAGGGATCAATGAACTCCCTATGATATGGCAAAAGTGCATAGATAACAGTGGTACATACTTTGATTAATTATATATATTTTCCAAAAAAAAAAATTATTCCTCTCATACAAAACTCCAATTTTATATGTAAGACCTAACATAAGGACTATTATTATCGTGGCTGAAATCCCGTCTAGGGTGATACCACCACAGTGCCAGTTGTTCTGCACTAATGGCATTGGCGGCCTCCTTATAGGCCGAGTAGGTCCGGGCCCAGGGCGGCTAAATTTACGGGACGGCAAAACTTAGTGAGATTTTTTTATTGTTATTTATTGTTACTTACAAATAAAAATGGTAAGCATCAGTATCTTAAGACACTGATTTAATTAATTTTATCATTTACAGAATTTCGTTATTTTTCTACTTTAATTCTTATATGACACTCATTTTTTCGTGCTTTGCAGGGAGTAGAAGGGAGGCAATGTTTCGTAGGCTTAGTGCAGCCGGGGTATCAAGTCCGCCCCGTACGAGTACGGGAACGAGTAGTGTGAAACATTACTGTATTTGGATTTAATAGGCACTGTTAGCTACTATAATTATAGATCATACTCGTATTAGACTAAAGAACTGATGACTCAGTGCGAGGCCGCACAGAATTTTACAATTGAAGTTGTCTTAGCGACACTGCCGTTGTTATAGACGGACGTTTATTTATTTAGAAAGGCACGCCAACAAAGAAGATACAAAAAAATGTGTTAACTGTAGAACTGACAGACATAATTAAGACAAAGCAATGCATCGACCCCAATAGCAGACTAGCACAGCATCCGCAATTACATTGTAGTCAAAAATATATGAAAGAAAAACTAATTACATTTCAAATATTTAAAAAAAGGAAAATAAAACGGTTTCTTACATTTTATATAATCTCTAACAGATTTTTTGAAAGAGACTAACGAACCACAGAATAGATCATTTCCTTCAAGATGAATTTGGTTGAATTTGTTACCCATGCAGCAAATGGGAGTGCGACAAACATTGTTGACGAACGTGACGAATGTGCTTAACTATGTTATGAATATATTATTAGCAAGTCAACAATATGTTATTAAGATACTCTTAAAAAAAATCTAGATTTATCTAGAATTTTGTCAAGGGTAACCACACAGTTGTTTAAAATTTTGAAAAGAAAAGCTGTATTAATAAATGATATACTACTATTCTAAATCAATTCCAAATTCAGTAACTCCAGTTGGAGGTGATAGTGGTTTTCACTATCTATAGGTATGGGTCACTTATGTTATCACTATTGGTATGGGCCACAAAACGCCGTGGTACACTTTCAATATGATCTATATGTACTTTATAAACTGGATTCCAGATGATGCCATTGTATTCCAGGTGATTTCTGACAAGTCAATTAAATACAACTATTTTGGGAGATATTCTTTTGAAATCTTTTAAAGTTCCCCAGACGAAATCCAGCATCCGTCGTTTCAGCCTATCAATAGTCCACTGCTGAACATAGGCCTCCCTCATAGATTGCCACAAAAGTTTGTAGCTCTCGTTTTGGGGGGATTTTGCCATAGTTGCCATAGTTGCCACGCTTGGCAGACGGGTTGGCAACCGCAGTTTATTTAATCGAATGTGTCCAGCAAGATGCTGCTGCCCATCTCCTGGTTTTCATTTTCCCTCTGTCGACTTTTACGACACCCACGGGATGAGATGGGGTGGTAGATTCTCTTAGGCCGCTACCACACGGCCTACGGCCTACGGCTACTACACACCTATGTACTACTTTAATATGCGCAGTAAAAGTAGTTCAGACTCACGACGTTGCGCTTACCATGAGTGATTTGCTCGTTTCATAATACTCGTATTCTTCCCCTAAATAGAATCACTAAACTGGTCTACAGTTACATTCAGATGCAGACTATAAAAATACCATAATGCCAAACCAAATAAAGCAAGTAACGTGGATTTTATTAAAAAAAAAGTTTCGTAACACCTAATATCTGGCCTGATGTAAAAAAGTTTTAGTTTGAATGACTGGACATTATTTATACACGATTTTAACGATCACTGTAACCTTAATTATAACATAATTAATCTCTTTAGATCGCTTGATAAATTCAAAATAGACGTTTTTACCACGTAGGCAACATCTGATAAAAGTAACGAAGATTTCTAGTTACATTAAACTATTACGAAAAAGACCAACTTGCGCTTTTAAATAATTTCACATGTGTGATAATTTATATGGCATGAAATATTTTTAAACGACAAGAACGCGGAAGTGGTTTTTTGTAACAAACATAAAAGAAGCTTAATGGTTATAATTAATCGGAACACATGCAAAATTGAACTATACACCCGTATCATATATTATAGGACATTAGAAGTTTTTGTGTATGATATTTAATATTTGTTAAAAGGTAATGTTTTTGTTTACCTTTTAGACTAGTTAACATTCTTTGTAACAAATTTTGTAATTTGTCGTATTAGGATGACCGAGGGTCTAGCGGTCAGAGTACCTGACTTCTACGCCGCAGGTACTGGGTTCTAATACCAGCCGGAACCAACGTTTGTGCTAAAACACAAATTGTTGGTTTTCGGTTCTGGTTGTGTTGTGACTGTCCCCGT
The DNA here is from genome assembly GCA_019845155.1 of Luehdorfia chinensis. NCBI lineage: Eukaryota > Metazoa > Arthropoda > Insecta > Lepidoptera > Papilionidae > Luehdorfia > Luehdorfia chinensis. Next base: position 5,472,920 of record JAHVAK010000025.1, on the reverse strand, counting down.
GTTTCTGACACTGCCTCCTAGCCTGCCTCTGATCTTATCGCATTAGCGTTACATCGGGCAGGTAGGTTGGGTCGAGTGAGTGCCTCTGTGTTTGCGTGGACACGTGTGGCATTATAATATCTCCTGCGCAGTTGATAGCTCTTGACAATATTCAGAAGTTGTCGCCGTGGTCGAAATCGGCCAGAAGGACGTCATATCCTTAGGACTCGAAATTTCCTACAACAAAAAATAACTGATTTTATTATAATATGTCAAATTAAAATTATAAATAATCTAGACTCTAAAATATGAATTGCTATATTCATATTCGTTGTGTAACAGAGCACACGCTCTAGTTTCCATTCGGTGTCTAAGCAAGTCCAAAATTCGTCGAAAAGTTTGGCGGCGCGACGCAATTTGGGCACGATATTGCCTATACGCGCATTGTATTCAAATTGCAACATGAATTTCCTTGTTCTGTAACATATACGTAGGTGAGGGTCAGGGTTTTCATTTCAATACAGACATTAACTGCGATTTTACTCGTTAAAAAAATGTCCCATACAGCGATTAAAATGTCTAATAAATTACATGTTAAATTATTATTTTCGTTTATAAGCCTGTAAAAGGTCTTCTGCCGAATGCAAATAAGCCTTTCCCATGATGAGAACATTGGCTAAAATCGCACTTGTCTAGCGGATCGGCAGACGCAGTATCTTCATTACTTCGGAACCGATGAACACGATGAAACAAGATGAAACTATAGAGTTGGTTGAGTTGACTATCTGAGTAAAATTTATGTTATAGCTTTTGTAGTAAGTCTCAAAAAAACCTGTATGTGACAGACAGACAAACAGTCAAAAAAGGTTGATGACGATAGTTATGATGATAAAATAGTAAACCGTACATTGTTTTAAAACATTTATACAGACGGACTGATTTTACATTGCTCGAATTTGTTTTATGTAAATGTTATCTGGCGCTTGCCTCTACGCTGTAATACTATTTTTAGGTATTACTATATTGCGTAACAATTTGTCCTCACTTCATATTATACGGATATGAAGGATCAAAATGTACCTACCTACTCGTATTAAATATAAATTGAATGTTTCAAATTAAACAGAACTATGATCAATTCTCAGAGGTATACAATAATACCTATAGTTGTAAAAGAATACCGTCGCGTACAGTTTTTACTTCGATTAGGAAATTATAACGTAAAGAAATGGCCAAAGTAGTTACAGTACCTGACAACAACTCCGCGAGTCCTGGATTCGAATACCAGCCGGAGCGAACACAAATTGTTTGTTTTCGGGTTTGGTCGTGTTGTGATTGTCCCCTTGTATCTGACATTGCATCCCAGCTTACCAGCGATATTATGAGCGTTACATTGGGCGCGGGTAAGTTGGGAGATAGTGCGCCTCACAATTGATAGCTTCCACCAATATTCGGATGTTGCAACCATGGTCTTGTGATGGCGGAGCACGTGTGGTGGCAGCGTAAAACAATCTGCCGCCCTATCTAATTTTTTTTTATTGCATAAAGTGACGATACGAGCAAAACGTTCACCTGATGGTAAGTGCAACGTCTGCCCATACAAATGCTGTGTCACCTAGAATATTTCTGTGTGGCATTACACTGCGTCCGTCTCCCTGAGACATCAGTTCTTAAGTCACAGTGATCACACTAGCTCCCAGTGCCCTTCAGACCGAAACACAATAATTTCTACATTACTGCTGTACGGTAGAAAACTGTGGCGGTTTTTACTTTAAGTTAATTCTGATACGTCATGCAATTTTTCGCATACTGCAGAGACTAGCGTGGCGGTAATCTTCCATATGGTATCAAATCCGCCCCTGAATAATTCACATAGTGGTGAAGATGTTTAATAAGAATTAATTCCTAGTCAATATTTGAGCAACACTGGCTTGGATATATGATGGTTGCTCCCGTATATCGGAATTGCAGACTGTATACTTTTCCGTATGCATACGGCGAGGGGTAAATAAAGGTGAGCGAGTGATGTTCTTGTTCTCTTAGCCGATTTCGACCACGGCGTCAACTTCCGACTACTGTCGAGAGCTATCAACTGCGCAAGAGATATTGTAGTGCTACACGTGTCCACGCAAACACAGAGGCACTCACTCGTCCCAACCTACACGCGCCTGATGTAACGCTGATGCGATAAGATCGGAGGTAGGCTAGGATGCAGTGTCAAAAACACGGGGACAAACACAACACAACCAGACCCCAAAACCAACAATTTATGTTTTAGCACAAATGTTGGCTCCGGCTGGGATTCGAACCCAGGACCCGCGGCTTAGAAGTACTCTGACCACTAGGCCACGCGGTCGTCATGCACTATTGCATGCAGACACTGTCATATATCCCGTGCAGAAGTCAATTAACTTGTCATCTACGCTAGGAAATCAAACAGGAGGCAATCTTCCTCATATGTATAACTTTTTTATATAATATATATCATCGGGTCTAAGGGCTTTATATTTTTTTTAATGTTAACTTTTCATGTATCATAGCATTGACTTATTATTGTCGTATATTAATTTTTAATATATAGAAGGTACATTTAGCCATGATGTAAAGTGTATCGCAATTTTAAAACGCATTAATTATTTCTATGGACATGCGGAGCAATGTCGTGTGCAATTTTTTTGAATTAGGTAAGATGTAGGTATTGAACGCCAAGGTGCCATACCCTTTAACGCAAACATAAAAAAAAACTGTACAATGTCAACGAGTATGTTTAACTTGTTGTTGATTTTCAATGCTTATCCATTCAGTTCTCGATTTAAATAAAGATTATTATAAGTTACTGCTACAATTTTACAACAGCATTCCTCTGGTTCGAAAATAAGAATATCCTTTGTGTTCTGATAACGGACATAATTTTTACAATTTTATATTTTGACTAGCTGTGCACCGCGGTTTCACCCGCCGTTTAATTTAAAAGAAATCGCTCTAATTTTAAGTGCTTTGTATTTTTTTTAGGTATTTTTCTTTCATTAAATTCATTAATTCATTATTTTTATAAGCCTTTCTTTCTTACTATTATGCATATGTCAACTTCTTTTTTAAACAAAAAAATATCATAAACAAGAGTAAAAGTAAAAATGTCTAGACTGTGAAATAAAATTTAAATTTTATAACATGTAACAATAAAATATTTATATAATGGATGCACTTGGATCTCTCGCTTAATGAGATTCACGTTTAAATAGAAAAATAAATTTAACTAAACTAAATTTATCCTCAATTATGGACGTTTCACATCCCAAAAGTTTTTTTTTATTTGATAAAGGTGACGGAACGGGCAAAACGTTCACCGGATGGTAAGTGCAACATCTGCCTATAACAAATGCTGTGCCACCCAGAACAGTGTGACACCACAATGCGCCCGTCACCCTGAGACATCAGTGATTACGCTAGCTCACAGTGCCCTTCAAACCGAAACACAGTAATACTTGCACACTACTGCTTCACGGCAGAATAACTGGCACTGGGGTGGTACCTACCTAGACGGATTCCTGCATATGAATCCTACCACCAGTGAAATATTTGTGATATATCAAAAGCACACCTATTCAAAGTATGAATTTACAGGCAAAAACGAATCATCGTTTGAAAATATGTGTATAAATAAAAGAGCCGTGATCACTCAAGGGCTAGGCGCTCGCCTTAAAATTCATAGTGCGCGAGTGGCCTAAGTTTGATGTCCGGTGCCGGCACCGCAATATTATTAATTGCAATCTTAGGGAATTATTTATTATCACTTGCTCAGCGTTGGAAGAAATCATCTTAAGGCAACAAAAGTGAAGTGTTTTCCCGACGCCAAAAGTCTCTCAAAAAAATAAGATCAAACTTGTGCTTAGCAATGGGATAGAGAAAAAAAATTTTTTTATGCTTTATTACACCCTAATTTCAATAAAGTAGATGGTTGGATACTACCACCGGTTTGGGATCCTATAATAAACAAATTTTAATAATAAAATAAGCATACCACCGCATTTAAAAAAAGTACTTGAAGACACTGTAAACTCATTTTGCGTAGATCGAACCAATAATAATAATTATTATAAAGCTGAAGATACCCTGGAGATAAAAATTAAACGCTATAAAATCCGTAAAATTAGTTTCATTAAATATCAGATCATTGTTTAAATAGCGCTTAAGGCGATTGCATTGCATCAGCAATGCTCTTCCTGATACGTGTTTAAATATATGAAGTTTCTTATTTCCTCAATACTCTGTCTTGTCATCCTTCATTAAACTGATCTATTTTTTCTTTTTTCTTGCCTGGGTCACCACCGTTTAATCTCCATGAATGGTTTGTGAAGATATTTTATTTTTATAGATCTGCTTACAATACTAAAAAATTCTCATTGTGGAAAAACTTGCAAATACAATATATAATAAAAAAGGTGAAGTCCATACACAATTTGCACAAAAGTTGGCTCCGGTTGGGATTCAAACCTGGGACCCGCGGCTCAGAAGTCAGGTTCTCTGACCACTACATCACGGGTCACACCTACATTCCTCCTCAATGAAGGATTAAGAATAAAGTGTTGTTACTTAGATGTTATGCTTCCTTACGAATAATTGGGTGTGAAGTTGTCAGCTCGTTGGGCGTAGTGACTAAGCGATTGAGTTCTTTCTGCGCCATCGGTAGCGGTTCGATTCCCATTTTGACCACGTCAACAATTACGAATACTGTTGTAAGTTGGCTTGGCATTAGTTTAACAAATCGAGTCAAACAAATAAATATAGAGAATTATGGAAGATAACGTCGGCGAAATTCTGTCGTCTAGCTATTTTTGTCGAGAATTGTCAATATTGTGTTTGGCGGGATACTAAACTTTTTTTGAGTAACTAGGCAAAAATAGGAATGTTTGCCTCTTTTTAATTCGGACAATATAGTTCATTTTTTTTATGTTAGAGGAGGCAAACGAGCAAGCGGCTCACCTGATGGTAAGTGATCACCGCCGCCCATGAACGTCTACAATACCAGAGAAATAGCAGATGCGTTGCCGGCCTTTGAGGAAGGAATAGGCTCTTTTCTTGAAGGTCCCTAAGTCGTATCGGTCCGGAAAAACCGCTGGCGGCAGCAGATTCCATAAGGTGGTTGTGCGGGGCAACCATCAAGGTGGTGACGATGGAATTTCTCGCTGTGCCGCAATGTGCGATGGTGAAAATCAGCGGCTGCAATTAATCCGAAATTCTTCGGAACACTCCCCATGGTAGATCTTATAAAAAATGCAAAGGGATGCAACATCTCTTCGCAAAGCCAGTGGATCAAGCCGATCAGATAGAATATGGTCGTCGACGATTCGAGCCGCTCTCCGTTGAATGCGGTCAAATGAAAGTAGCTGACACTAGGGCGCCCCCGCCCAGAGATGAGAACAGTACTCCATGTGCGGCCGAACCTGCGCCTTATAAAGTTGCAAGCGTTGGGCCGGCATGAAGTACTAAAGGCTACGAAGCTTTATTATAGTCTTATTCTCTGCAAGCAGATAGCAAACGATCTTCTTGTCTTCAAAGCAGTATTTACTATTGATAAACTATTTAATGTTACTATTTATATTAAGTATTGCTTTTATAGCTGGTTAAAGAGATTTTCCATCATTTCATTTGTGTATTTTCATTAGTTCTATTCGATATATTCGAAAGCTCTGTGTCGTCGGAGAGGATACTAAGGTAGGTAAGGTAAGGTAAGGTAGTGTACGGACAGCCTTTATTTGTGCAGAATAATTCCATAAAATGCAATACTGTCACTAAACAGCTCGTGGGAACGAAATGGGGAGTAAGGATTTTTTTACTAGTACCAAAATGCCGGCGACGTGGTTTGCCATGCATCAGGTCTCCTTTCCCGCGAGGGCGAAAATTGGACTACGTGAGTGACCTCTGCCTACCCCTTATATGGGAAAAAGACGTGACTGTATGTATGTAGAAGAAATACGTAAACTTGGACTTGATCCTAATAACTTATAGACAGACAAGAACCATAAGATTGATGACTCTTAAAGCACGCGAAAAAGAAACTATTTTACTTAACAAAAGGTTCAGAATTATTATACTTTTTAAAAGCCGATTTTGAAACAGTAAGATAATTCGACTGAAAACATTTTTAAAACGAAACTGCTATGACAATAAAATTAAAATTATCTCTCCCGTTATATCTACGCTGTTTTATTATTATGATTTTTAATTATACTTTCACAATGTTACACATTTAAGTTTTATGTAACCAGTTAATTGAATCAGACGTTACTTGACGTTCGTTAGGTACTGCTTATTTATTAGGTACTACTTATTAGTAAAACTAATAAAAAAAATTGAAATAATGACCTTCGATACATAAACCGAACTATGATCAAAACACAAAATTTTATAGTCCTTTATTCAGTTGTGAGATTATTCTTAAATTGGTGTTCCTGAGTTCGAATCTTAGTCGTTATGTCTAGAATAGAATTAGTCGTTTTTGAAATCGATAATTACCATATCTTTCTAGCCGACGACCGTGTGGCTTAGTGGTCCGTACCTGTGATCTACAACGCGGGTCCTGGTTTCGAATCCGAACCAAAGTCAATATTTGTGCAAAAACACAAATCTTTGGGTCCCTGTTTGGTCTGGTTAAATTTTTGTCTGTTACCGTTCTGACGATGCAGGTGATATACGAATGTGAAGCATCTTTTTTCTTCATCTTTCTCTAAGAAAAAAAAAATACATCACGATGACAATTTTCTTTAATATTAAGAAGCGTTATTTGCACAGGATATATTATAGTGCTTTTATTACTATAGTGTTATAGTTAGTAGTATATGCGCAAATACAGACACTCCCATTCACCTTCGATAAGCGTTTCGAGGCAGTGTCAGTCTCGGGATAGACAAAATATATCAAAATACAATACATGTATTGGATCGGCTGATTCAGTCTCTTTTTTTTATTATTGCATAAAGTGATGAAACGAGCAAAACGTTCACCTGATGGTAAGTGCAACGTCCGCCCACAACAAATGCCGTGTCACCCAGAAAACCTCTGTGTGACACCACACTGTGCCCATCACCCTGAGACAGGTTCTTAAGTCTCATATCCCCAGTGATTACGCTAGCTCACAGTGCCCTTCAAACCGAAACACAGTAATGTTTGCACACTACTGCTTCACGGCAGAATAACTGGCCCTAGGGTGGTACCTACCTAGACGGATTCCTGCATAGGAATCCTACCACCAGTAGTCTCTCTTTAACTGTAGTCAATTCTATACATAATAGCCAACGTAAAACCTTATCACATCTAAAATAAGAAATAGTGGGTCAAATTTTTACAAAATAATCGTAAGTAGCCAAACATATTTTGATTTACACTCCAAATTATTATCTGATTTCTGAACTTATTTTATCGTGGCCTTAAAAACAAGCGGCTACTTAAACAATAGACAGGCTTTTACGTATTTTCTTTCAATTACTTTATAAAAAAAAAAGTTTCATAATTACTTGACAACCAAAACCAACTAACCACGGTTTTGGTTCCCAAGTGGCAACATCGTATCACCAAACGCAATGTAAAGGGACTCCTCGGAAAGGGGGGACCACATAGTGACGTCGTCTTACGGGAAGTCGCATTCCTATGCAGGAATCCGTCTTGGTAGGTACCACCCCAGGGCCAGTTTTTCTGCTGTGAGAATATTACTGCGTTTCGGTTTGGACTTGGTCCACTGAGAGCTAACGTAATCACTGGGCATTTCAGACTTTATGAAGAACTGATGTCTCAGAATGACGGGTGCCGTGTGGTATCACACGAATGTTCTGGGTGATACAGCATTTGTTGCTGAGCAGACGTTGTACTGATGGGGTGATAGATTAAGATCTATCTGCTGGACATATGCCCAAGAAGGGAGGAATTCCGTAATTTGTTGACGAGTCGTACCAGACCCCTTGAACCTTAAACGCTCCTGACAGTTGTTAGTCTGCTTATTTGCAGTCTAGCAATATTTGAGATGTTAATTGAACCATCTGCCAGTCACTCTGCCACCATGCAAACGCTATTGTGTTTCAGTTGGGAGGTCTCTGAATATGATTTCAGGGCATATAATACTTAAGAATCGATGTCTCATAGTGAACGACTAGCTTGTCTCGTCACAATTTTTTTTCAGATTTCATTTTCGTCACTCAATAAAATGTAATAATAAAACATTTTTACTCGTAACTTCACACTATATGTAATGTAACTACATCATAAACGCATTCAAAATTTGCGTTTCGTTTTATACATATATTAAACACATGAATCACTCAGAATCTGAATTTCCTCTTGAATTATATCGCAGGCTCACCAGCCATTGTCAATTATGTAAATTCATATATTTAGTCAGACAGCATGATGTCAACAACTCGACAAAGCAATGCACGAATTCACTCTGACTGTACAATGAAGCACGTTTTTTAGTGTTATTTTTTTCATAGTATTTATTAAATCATTTACTAACATCAAATTCGCTATTTTTTTATTATTATTGGATTAATTGACGAGGCGAGCAAAACGTTCACCTGATGTTAGTTGCAACGTCTGCTATAACAAATGCTGTGTCACCTAGAACATTTCACCCTGAGACATCAGAGTTGCCCAGTGATTACACTAGGTCTCCCTGCCTTTCAGTCTGAAGCACACTAGTGTTTGCACACTACTGCTTCACGCCAGAATAACTGGTCCTGGGACGGTAAGCTCCCTAGACGGATTTCTGCATATGAATCCTACTCCTAAATTATAAGCCTATAAAGCAACGTGGCCCTTAGTTAAGGGTTACCGAGAGTGTAGAATCGTTAATAGACCTATTGACAGGTGCCCAAAGAATCAAAGTAAGAAATTATGTATTCAAATATTCTTTCGATACTTTGAAGTTATATTTTATTAAAAAGTAGCCTGTAAATGGCCTACCGTTAAGTAACAGCCTTTTCTTATTTCTGTAACGGTTTTGGAAGCGGAATAAGTCCGGCGCGCTGCTCCAATGCGAACTGACTGAATACAAATGTCGCCAAAATATGTTAATTTCTCAGTCATGCCGGTTCACTATGTTTGTCTTTTCTGCCGAGAATTACTCGCGGGCCTTCTGCTCGTGAGTCTCTTCCGACGAAGCTGTAAAAGCCACCGGGATTTACACGATTCGAAAATTTGCACCATCGACACCGACGGCAAAAGAAGAGAGAGAGTTATTTTTTCATATCATCATCATCAGAAACATTTTAGCCTGTCACTAGTCCACTGTTCACATAGGTCTCCCCCATAGATTGGCAGGCGGGTTGACAACCGCAGTTTATTCATTTAGATGTTCCAGGAACACGCTACTGCCAATCTCCTGATTTTAATTTTCCGTCTGTCGACTTTTAGAACACCCACGGGATGAAATGGGGTGGTATTCCCTTAAGCCGCCATATGAAAGTACATATATTTTTATTATTACAGCGTGGTCTCTCAGTGCTAAGGGCACATCAATTTAATATTTCAAAAATAAAAAAAAAATATTAAATTTACTGCATTTTAAATGCAATTCAGCATAATAAGAAACAATGTTTGTGTTTCAGTGATAAATTGTCTTTGTAATTGTTACTTTACAACGTCAGTTAAGGTGAAATATGGCTACCATTAAGGACGTGGAACATTTATTTAGTCTTGATTGTTAACGCCTTTAACTAAGTATTACAATGAACGGTTGGCGACTGTGTGACTCAGTGGTCAACGTTGTTGAGCCATGGATCCTGGTTGAGCCGTGGTTAATGATTAACGAGTAGCGACTGCGTAATGGACGTTGGCGAGGAGGACAACGATCAACAATGCACAGACTTGCGGCATTTTCTGTCATGGCTTAAAATTTAAAATATACGGCCGACCGTTAAAAAAATACTTTAAATGAGGTTTTTAAATAGGGATTATTTATTTCAATACGAACTTTAAATATGAATTTTATTTGTAAATATGATGATGATGGATATTTTAATACATTTTTATTAGGAGCTTTCTTGACATCGTCAAGAAGGCCATTATAAGATAAGTGAAGAATACTAAGATTTGCCGATAGGCATCCGGCAGAGTAGAATAGCACCTACCTATTTTCTACCGTGGTGTCGTAAGAGGCAGCTAAGGTATTGTACGGACAGTATTTTTTCGTGCATAATATGCAATGGGAGTAAGACTAAGAATTTCTTGACTCGTACCAAGATGACGAAGATGTTGTTCGTCACCCATCACGTCTCGTTTCCCGTAGGGCGAACTGTCTGCCTACCTCTTATGGGAAAAAGGCGTGACTGTATATATGTATGTATGTAAAGAATCCCATATTGTCAGTTCATGGCATAACCATGAAATATGAATCTAAATTTTGGTTACAAAAAAGATAAGATGTGAATTTTGCTCGCTTACAGAAAGTACTAAAAAAAATCCAGGAGCAATAGAACTGAAATGAAAACTCGCTCCTGAGCTACCACGTATATTTTACACTTTTTTTCACTAAAATAAATAAAATACTTATTATTATTTTATAGATATTTAAAATTACTAGAGCTACACTGAACCCGTCGGTGGTCGAAATTCGAACGTAATTCATAAATTTTTTAAGTTTGTTCGTTATCAATGTTTGAGTAATTATTTGTTTCCAACATTTTAAATACGACTGTTTGACCATTTTAATGTGTTTGGCATTGGCAGTATAAATGTGAACAAATGATTAATAATTAATAAAGAAAATAAATTAATTAATTAATTAATTAATTAATTGACATTGTCAGTATGAACCTAAATATTCAACGTAATATTTTAATTAATTTAATGTATTTGTAACACATTTTATAATATAAATTTTAGATTCCCCGCTTCTTCTCCATACAAACTTGCGCTCCGTGCGGGCAATATGCTTAAAAAGGGGTACAAAGATTTCTCTTCACATATTTATATATAGATATGCCTAGTACACACACATCCTCGGCGTGAATAGCAGCATATAAGCTTGCATTCATTCATTCATTATTTTTAGATTACATGAGAACCAAAGTCACTGCCACTTTAAAACGAAGCCTTTCAGCGTTCAGACTTAAGTGGCATTAGGCCGGTCACATCTGTCGCAGAAGTAACAAATGCTGGAGTAGGCGAATCCTAAAGTGGAGACCGTGACAAACGTAGTGTGAGGTACACTCGCAACTTAGCAACAATCGGGCGCAGGAAGCCAAGGATCGGGTTAAGTGCCAAAATATCGGGGTTATTGGGACTGCTGCAGACTGATGCTAATGATGATAATATCGTGAGGGCCAGCTGTGGGAATTTTAGACTTTTTCTTGTGCCTAAGGCGTTGAGATTGTAACACATCTCTGCATTCGCACTATAGTCGGTTGGGACCTTACACCGTTGGAGCATTGACCGTCAAATACTTAAGCAATACGTAATTTTAGGAGTAATTTTTATTGATAACCTTGCCTCAATGTAAAAGAACTGTTATTATTTTACTATGCACTTACCGACCATCATTTACTAGTTAACACAGAGTAATGTGCCCACAGAGACACAGATACATTATTTACATTCATATCCTCTTTTAAAGGCATAATAATTTTTTTTTTTTAAAAACTATTTCCCTCATTACGATTTTCTCCAACATCGTGCGTGCGTTTTACAGACATAAATTTCACATGTACAACACAATCAGCCCCGAAAAGCAACTATTTGTGTTTTTGCACAAATGTTAGCTCCGGCTGGTAATCAAACCCAGGACCAGTGGCGTAGAAGTCAGGAACGCTACGCCAAGCGGTCAAAATTAGTTAAATTATATTTCTTATAATTATCTATGGAAAAAGCAACGCCCGTTGTTCTTCTACGAAGCAATACCCGAATCAATAAGCTTAGTTAGACATCAGTAAGCCGATATGACTGTGTGCCACAGTCAAAGAAAGAGATATTCGTTGGGAAAGAAAGTTCTCGAGTGTCAACCTCATACCGGCACTTCCCGGCTCACAAATCCAGGTGGCTTTCCTCGCATTTTTGAGATGGTTTTGCTCAGCTGTGGTTAAATTATAAGCAGTATCTTTAACATTTTTTACTGCTTAAAACCTTAGTTCCCAAAGTGATCCAGAGGGACCCCCAGGGGTCCACGGGAGACTCGACGGGGGTCTACGTTGGCATGACAAAAAAATTGCTTAGTATGTTATAGCTTTGGGAATATGGTAGAAATGTAGGTGCAGAGGGTCCACCGTAACCAGCTAAAATTTTAAAGTGGTCTATGGGAAAAAAGTCTGGTTTTAAATGTGCATACCATAAAATGCCGCTTCCCACCCCCGGTATTGCCAGCGACGAGGCAAGATAGAAGTAATAGATTTTCTTACACTGCTAACACGACCTTTGTTTTTTGCTTAAGCAGTACTATGTAGGTACAAATAACACATCGTGAAAAATAAAGGTAAATTTGTTTAAATTTTCTGTGTTTTACATTTACACACAGTTTTTTTAAATAACTTTTATATTGTTTGTATAAACAGGACTATCAAAGAGCGCGTACGCGTGCTCGAAGTCACTGCAAGCAAAATTTTAAAATTATTATTTTTTAATTACGAACAACATTAAAAAAAAGGCAGGCACTGCGCAGGAGATATTATAGTGCCACAAGTGTAAGCGCAAACACAGAGGTACTCACTCGTCCCAACCTACCCGCGCCCGATGTAACGCTGATGCGATAAGATCGGAGGTAGGCTAGGATGCAGTGTCAGAAATAGGGGACAATCACAACACAACCAGACCCGAAAACCAACAATTATTGTTTTAGCACAAATGTTGGATCCGCCTGGGATTCGAATCCAGGACCCGCGACGTAGAAGTCAGGTAATCTGACCACTAGGCCACGCAATAATGTATGATCAATATAAAAAAGTAAAGTAACAGCATATAAATGTCCCACTGCTGAGCACAGGCCTCCTCTCATTTCTGAGAGGGTTTTGGAGCGGGGAATAGTCCGCCACGCTGCTCCAATGCGGGTTGGCGGACTTCACATGTCCTCGAAATATTTCTATTCATCGGATATGCAGGTTTCCTCACGATGTTTTCCTTCACCGCTTAGCACGTAGTAAATCAGCACTTAAAATTGTAAAACAATTTTAGAGTGCTGGCACCGGGGATCGAACCCAGGCTACTCGCGTTCTATGAAAATAAAGACGAGCACCCGCCCACTGAGCTACCACGGCTCTCAATATTATCAATATTATTTATAGATATTGCGAGAATATGATGATATCTTAAAATAATAAATGAACCGTACCATTGAAAGTTCACTTTGTTTAGGGGGTGTGGGCGTGGACATCTGCGTGTGCACGTGCGTTTGCTTTCTATTCGGATTTAAATTAAAACTACATTCAATATTAACTAATAACAATCAAAAGAAACATACTATAACCTCGAGCATGTAATGAATAAATCAATTTTATTTATCTTGCTAGAATAACATGTTACCCTAAAAATAATCGACCATACTATTAAAATTTACATTACGGTCTCTACGATAGCAAGATTTAATTTTATTTATCTATAATTAGTCCGGTAATTGCTTTTTTTGATATATGATATTGATACTGCATTGATTTATAGAAATATATTTGTCGCTGTCGGCAATATCATAGGTTTATAGTTATATAATCCCGTTATATACTTAGAATAAAAGCGTAGAATAAACAACATGTATTCTTTTAGCGTTCATTTTCTTCAACTTTTTCATATTAAGAACTGTTCAGTTTGACCAAAGTTAAGATATTAAAAGGAAGAAAACAGGTTCATGAGTAATATTTATCTTTGATAATATTTAATTCAGTCCAAAACTATCAAATTTGTAAATTTAAAGAATATTTTCAGGAAACGGGACATCGCATCAAGGATCCATTGTAAAAAGCCCTCCTCTCATTATTTGATAGAGTATTTGAACTGGGACTTTCCGTCATACTGTTCTAGACCGTTATAATAGACTTTATCATTTTTTTTTTATTTCTGGAACACTGATGCATTTTTTTTTGAGGACCTTAGTGCGTTTTCATCTCCTACGACCATGATGAATACCATTCTGATACTAATATTACAGAATGATAGTGCGATTCTACTCATATCTAATTATTATTATGTAAATAGTAGTATTACTATTGCTAGTACGTCTATCTGAGTTGTAAATTCTTCTAAATTATTTAATAAGATGGTAAGGTAACAAACTTATTAAATGATTAAACTGATTAACCCTGTAATATCTCCAGCAAGGTTGATAGCTCCCGACAGTATCTGGAAGTTGTTTCCCGTGATCGAAAAAAGGACATCATCACCATTACTGTAGTTTCCGATTGCGTATACCGTACGAAAAGCATCAGCGTTAAACTGATAGCCACTAGCTACGCCGATTGCTAATTATATAAACTCCTAAACGATTTTTACAATAAAAAATCACATAAGCGCTTATGTAAGGTTTGCATGTTTCCATCCAATTGTTAACGAATTTAGGACCGCGAATACACGCTCTCATTCATATCGATGGTGTAGCTGCTGTATTCATAACAAGTAATAATCAATTATCTATAATCGGTTTTTGTCTAATAACCGGAAGTTCAGCAACCTTGGCAAACAATTAAGAACGGAAAATTTTTAGCAACTCATATCATTCTGTTGTGAGATGTCCTTCTCACCGATTTTGACCACCACGATAACTTCCGATTACTATCAGAATTTATCAAGTGCGCAAGATATCTGCTCACCTTTCCGTGATGTAACGCTTTGAAGAAAATATTCGATTATAAATTGGCATCGGCTAGGATTCGAGCCGACGACTTAACAGACAGATACGCTGAAGACTAAGCTAGGAGGTAGTTATCTCAGTTACGCTCGCTACCTTACTGGTCTATTTCCTTAGTGATGACATAAAATTAACAAGATTTATATATCTATGCAGGAGTCCGTCTAGGTAGGTACCACCGCAAGTCATTACTGATCAGACTAAACTGATGTCTGAACTGGTGACGGGCGCATGTGGTGCCACAGCGAAGTTTTCTGGATTATTCAGCAATTGCTGGGCAAACGTTGCTCTTACTATCAGGTAAACGTTTTACTCAACTCATATAAAAAAAATACAATTCAACAAAACCCGAAAAATACTTTTACTGGTGGTAGGATTCCTATGCAGGAATCCGTCTAGGTAGGTACCACCCCAGGGCCAGTTATTCTACCGTGAAGCAGTAGTGTGCAAGCATTACTGTGTTTCGGTTTGAAGGGCACTGTGAGCTAGCGTAATCACTGGGCATTTGAGACTTAAGAACTGATGTCTCAGGGTGACGGGAGCAGTGTGGTGTCACACAGAAATATTCTGGGTGACACAGCATTTGTTGTGGGCGGACGTTGCACTTACCATCAGGTGAACGTTTTGCTCGTATCGTCACTTTATACAATAAAAAAAAAACTTTTCATCGCATGGACATACTCAGAAGTAATTAAAAAGTTAAGGTGCTGTTATATAGAGACCCACTAGCTGATCAAGGGCCAAAAAAAGAGTTTGATTTGTTACATGGGGAAAAGCCTAAAAATACCCATTCCCGCGGGGCAAGGATGGATTAAATCGCCCGACCGGCAGATTTGGTCAGTGGCTCCGCCGCTGACCATACTACGGCCAAGAAAAAAAGGGAAAGCGGCGCAACTTAATACCGTCACTCCTCTTCTTTTTTTCACCAGAACCGTGTCAACGGTGCGGCCCCGCCAAAGTCGCGGAGGTGAGAGATTGGCGCATCGCAATAAAAACATTCCTCTTCCTCCGCGACTGCGGAGAGGACGGTGAGCAGTGCTGGCAACCTGCTCCCTCCAGCACTCTTTCAATTTACATCCAAAGTAGGTTTGCGAAGCCCACTCAGTGTGACTTCTCTGGGCCAGCCCTATGCAACAGGCCGACCATGTGGCCTGAGGCATGACCCTTTAAGTCTACCGTTGACCAAGCCACAGTTAGTAAGCCCCTACGCCACTATTAAGGGAGAACCCATTAACGGGGATATCGCATCGGAGCCTAGTATAACTCATAGATCACGTCAAAAAGTATCACTTTATAAATATGACTATAGTGTGTATATTAGGTTATATATGTTAAGGAGTATATCATCATCATCATCAGCCTGCGGCAGTTTACTGCTGGATATAGGCCTCTCCCAATAGGCGCCATTTAGCCCGATCTTCGGCTTCACGTATCCAGTTGGTGCCAAACGCCATGCGCAATACGTCGCAAGGAGTATATAATAAAACCGCAGTATATTTATTCAGATGTTCCAGGAAGTTTGCTTCTGCCCATCTTCTGGTTTTAATTCACCCTTTGTCGACTTAAGAAACATATAATTATATTTAATTATTGTTTTACTACAACTACAAGAGCCTGATTGCTTATTACTCACGCACTCGTTCGTAAGAAGCATTAAAGTGGATACCGGTAATAGATAATAGTATAAACCATTACTAAACAACATTCCTTAAAAGTACTTGCAAATGTCACTGTTTGTCTATTTTTTATTTGTCAAACGACAAGCTCATAAATCAATGTAACCAAACCAACACAGGTTATTTAAGAAATTTAGCTAATGTATGCATATGCCCGCAATGTGACATAAAGTTTTCATTGCTTATTTTTAATGTTTTTAAATATTGAAATCAGGGCGCGACTAGATATCAGTATCTCAAAATTTTTAAAATCGTAATTACGTACTATATATAACCTATTGCATTAATTTTTCCCGCAAGTTTCACTTTTCTATTGTACTCAATATATACATTTTTCTGATCGGCTTAATCGGCACTTTGTGGAATCTGCTACAAGGAAAGAGCCTACTTCTTTCTCAATTTCGGGCAAAGCACCTGCAACTCCTCAGGTATTGCGAATGTTCATGGCGGTGATCACTTATCAGTACTAATCCGATTCAAAAATTATTTTTGCATTAGATAGTCCCCGTTCATAGTCACAAATTTTGGGCTAAAAAACTTCATGCTCCAGTCTTAAGAAGCCAAACGCTGAGAACCGAACATTACCAAGAAGGGCCGAACTGTGATCACCATGAGCAACAATGTACATAAGTTTCACTTCAGTCACATGTACCGGGGTGCACGTGCTCTTTTTTTCTCTTTTTTGTAACTAACCGTGCCAAGGCCGGTCCCCTTGGGCACCGGAGACCGAGGCACGTCCTCGAGGACCCTGACGACGCGACCACTAGGGCCCAAGCGCTCTACTCAGCACTACACAAACATACAACATCACCATCATACCGCCCCCGCCGTCGGCGAGGGCATATCAGACAAAGTTATTCGCGATACCGCCGCATCTCAGGCCGGTTCTCTCCTAGCAGTAGTATCATAAACAGAAGCGTCGCTGGAGTTTCTTGCGCCATTTCTTCTCCAGCGGAAACCATTCCGAATTGGTGGTAAACTTATCTAATAATAATCATGATATTAGTAATAATAGTAGTAGTAATATTGCCCTCCCGATTGCAGTAACTGACCGAGCCGAGGCCGGCCCCCTTGGGCACCCTCGAGTCAGTTACTCTCGCGCACTGAATGACGGTCCTAGCCGAGGTCCCCTCTCGGTGGCCCTTGGGCCAGTCATCCATAAATAAAGGTTTCGGCTAAGCGCCCTGAGCTCAATCCGGCGAAGCTGAGTGACCATCACTCCAAAAAAAAACCACAAGAGTTCAATAAGTTCTTTAATCACCTTAACAAATTGGCATAATATCCTGTTCTATATCACGCAAACACATTCTTCAATAATTCTTACTTCTGTTATCATTTACGTGATCAAAAGTAATAAATGATAAAGGCTATTATAATAATTATCTTTCAAAGGTCAAAATTGATTATAAATTTTAATGATACATAATTCATATGGCACGATTTTTTAAGAAGAGGGTGGGGATGGCGCTTTTGGATGGACTGCCTCTCCCATCCAAAAGCGCCATTAGATGTTTCACATAATACATTTTTTTTGAATAGCATGCCTTGCATGGTTGCCGGGTTTTAAACCGGCGTAACATACGTTAACGGAAATATTTTTTCATGAATTGAGAGAAAAGCCATAAAATGTAAATTTCCTCTAATTAAAGGCATTATATTTCTCAAAAGTCCTCATTTAATATTGTTTTTATTAGTTCCATAGAAGACAACGTTTCGTTATGATTAAAGGCCGGTTCGATCCCATGTACAAGCAAGCGAATTTTTAAAATAAATTACCTAATTTCAACATTTAGAACGCTGATTCAAAAACATGCATTTCTAATTTTTGTTGGAATAATTTTACACTTCAATATAAATATTTCTGGATCTCTTTATTTCCCGTCAGTTTTTATGTGCATTTCTTTTAATTTCAGGTCGATTCGTGACATTTGCAGTAAATAACATTTAAATCTACCATACGAAATTCAAAATCTTTTGTACAACAAATAATATTTTAATGTTTTCTTTTATTTACGTGAATATAACACATATAAATAAAACTATTTTTACGGATTTTATCGGGTTTAATTTATAACTATTTTTAACCCGACGTTTCGGCTTGGGATCCGTTATTACCACCGGCTTGGGATCCTATTATTAATAAAATTAAATCAAAAACCAAGCATACTACTGTAAGGCTTCAAGACACAGTAAGCTCTATCTGCGCAGATCGGACTAAAGATAATAATTAAAAGCTGAAGGTACTCCGGGTTAACTATGACATCGGGACAACTGTCACCTCAGTCCCCCCGTGACCATGGGTGCTGTAAAGCGCCCGAAACGTCGGGTTAAAAATAGTTATAAATTAAACGCGATAAAATCCGTAAAAATAGTTTTATTTAAATAAATAATATTTTGTTTGAGTAATGTCTCAGCGGCAGCAGGCGACGAATTTATATTATATGGAATTTCAGTAAAAAACTTTTTAAAAGATGTAGCAACATATTGATCAGAAGTTATAAGGTTATTTTTAATATTTAATTTGTAATCAGAGTTGCGATCCTTGACTTTCCCCGTTTCACTGTTAATAAATAATACTCCAAGTATTTTTATTTTATGTGACGCTTTCTTTATTTTATTGATCATCATCATCATTTCAGCCTATCACTAACTAGTCCACTGGTGAACATAGGCCTCCCCTATAGATTGCATAGGTTTGTAGCTCTCATTTTTGGGGATTTTTGCCAAAGCACCAGGTATCGTAATTTGATTTTTTTTACGGTTCTATGCTTCTGATACTCGAGCTCATTTAAAAAAAATTATGTTCTCATTTTTTTACTATTTTATATATGCTTCTTCCATTTGCCACTAGATATTCATCCAACCACGCTCTGCCACT
This sequence comes from Luehdorfia chinensis, assembly GCA_019845155.1. Classification (NCBI taxonomy): domain Eukaryota; kingdom Metazoa; phylum Arthropoda; class Insecta; order Lepidoptera; family Papilionidae; genus Luehdorfia; species Luehdorfia chinensis. The sequence goes on along the minus strand of JAHVAK010000025.1, from coordinate 5,453,572 downwards.
TGTTGTAGCGGACTAGCGGCTATAGCAATTAATTAAAACGTAAATAATACTTGAAAACATTGTGTTTACTTGTATATGAGAAAAAATATAATACATAATGACACCGCACTTCAAAAATAAAAGAACATAATACAAATTCAAATGCAGTGCATCATAGACAAGTATACGTGGACAGCATCACGACCTTCCAACACATTTACCATACCATACAACGACCATTCAAACACTATGTACACTTACCAACAGGTGAACCTTTGCTCGTCTCGTCTCTTTCTCATATAACGTTGCTCTACACTAGGGTTTTTCCTGTATTATTGGTGCATTTTAGAAACATGAACTACAACTATTAGTACGCCATTCTATTATTTGTTCCTTGCTACAATAGATTTATTACATATTTTGTTTTAAATAGATTTTTTGGTTTTAAGTAAAAGTTTCAGTATACCTAGTATGCATATTTAGCATACCAAGTTTGAGATAAAATTATAGTAATAAAATTTTAACCCACTATTGAATATAATGATTTTTTTTTATTTACGCGAATACTACACATTTAAATAAAACTAATTTTTACGGATTTTGTCGTGACAGTCCTCCCGTGACCATGGGGGCTGTAAAGCACTCGAAACGTCGGGTTAGAAATGGTTCAAAATTAAACGCGATAAAATCCGTAAAAATTAGTTTTATTTAAACCACTATTTAATGAAAATAAAAACTATTTTTTTTAATATATTTGAACAAACCCACAATCATATTCTTAGTGCATAATATGATTTACAGTAACCTATAAAGCACACGTCTATCACAAAGCGGGTCAGATCCAACGCGCCCAGTGACACGGTGCTTTTCACACTTGACTCTTTATAGAAGGCGATTGACATTCCACAGCTCTACGTTCAGCCAAGTTCAAGTTACACGCACAGTCGCCTGCTTTCGACATCAACGCGTTCGGACATGAGGTAGCGATTGAGACTTTATGTATTAAGTGTCCTGGAAAATTAACTAGACGTGTAAATGGCATTATACTATGCATAATCTATGTCATGATATTAAGGTTAACACATAATGACTTTGTAAACAAACCCGACTTTAAAGAAACGCAAGTGAGCTTGTTATCTATGATTGAGCCGATGAAGTTTTTATAGTTTTTTTTTTTTGGAACCTGACAATGAATCATTTGACTTTTTCAATGTCTTGTCTTATGTTTTCAATTTAGATGATTTGAATATACCGTGTGGTGGCGGCTTAGCGGGATCTATCACCCCATCACATCCCGTGGCTGTCGTAAAAGTCGACAGAGTGAAAGCTAAAACCAGGAGATGGGCAGCAGCGTCTTCCTGGAACATCTGAATAAATAAACTGCGCTCGCCAACCCGCGTGCCAAGCGTGGCAACTATGGCAACATCCCCCCAAAATGAGAGGTAATAAGTTTTGTGACTATCTATGGGGGAGACTTATGTTCAGTGATGGAATAGTAATGAGCTGAAATGATGATGATGATGAATATACTACGTGCCTAGTGGGTCTCATTTTAGTCAACTGGTAGTTAGTTGTTGTAGTACTTGTAGAATTGTAGGTGGGTACCACCCCATGGCCAGTTATTCTGCCGTGAAGCAGTAGTGTGTAGACATTACTATGTTTCGGTCTGAAGGGCACTGAGAGCTAGTGTAATCACTGGGCATATGAGACTTAAGAACTGATGTCTCAAGGTGACGGGCGCAGTGTGGTGCCACTCGTTGATCTGGGTGACACAGCATTTGTTATGGGCAGACGTTGCACTTACCATCAAGTGAACGTTTTGCTCGTCTCGTCACTTTATCCAATAAAAAAAATGATTTTATCACCAAATATCTACAAATCCGAAAAAATTTACAAACAACAAAACTTTGAAAAATATTTTGCGTTTGTAATAGTTATTTACCAAAACATACTTTCTATTTCATTAAGTACGTACTCAATGTCAAGTTTTTACTCTTTTGTTTTTAAAATTACAACAGCCGACACAAAATCTAATAAAATTGAAGTTAGAAATTACGCCACTATGTACAGTAATCCATATGTAAATTCTAAATACCGTTCATTTAAGGCTATACTTGTTCGTAAACCGGACATTTACAAATCCAAATAAAATCTAGTGCAACTCAACACGGCTCGCTAACAACTCCGTGTCACTACACACAGCAACACCTGACCCGGCGCCCTTGCAGCTGGACACGGAATATACTCATTTGTGGAGGCAATACGTTCAGTACAGTCGAGACTTTCTCGAAGTACGTATGGAGCTCGACAAGCAGACTTCCCGTATGTTACACACCCGGTGACAGCTGACCTGGCGACCTTGTGGCAGTGTGGGTACGGGTGGCAGCAATATTTTATTCCGCATGCAATAATAATGCTATTATGTAAGGACTGAAAATACACATTCTTACAGTGAACACTCCTTTTTATGGCTCTCTCTAGGTACCACCGCAGTGTCAGTTTTTCTGCCGTGAAGCAGTAGAATAAAAACGCCACTGTTTCTTTCTGAAAGTCGTTGACAGCTAGTTTAATTGATGATGTTCTCCTGGTCGATTTATTGGATTAAGTGACGAGACGAGCAAAACGGTCATATGATGGTAATTGCAACGTCTGCCCATAACTGATGCTGTGACACCCTGAGACATCAGAATTTCGACCACGACGTCAATTACCGAACACTGTGGGAAGTTATCAACTGCGCAGAAGATATCACAGTGCCACAAGTATACGCGTAAACACATTGGCACTCGTCCCTACCTACCCGCGCCCGATGTAACGCTCATGCGATAAGATTGGAGGTAGGCTAGGATGCAGTGTCAGAGACACAAGGACAGTTACAACACAACCAGAGAACAATTGGTGTTTTTGCTCAAATGTTGGCTCCGGTTGGGATTCGGACCCTGGATCCGCGGCGTAGCGCACTGTGGTACAACTGTGAAATGTTCTACTTTTGATATGGGCAGACGTTGCACTTACCATCAAGTGAACGTTTTACTTGTCTCGTCACTGTATTTATTCACACAATATTAATTTTCCAAACAAAATCAGAAAATTTTAGATATAAAAAAGTCAAATCTCGTTACTATATGACTTGCCAAACTTCACAGGTCCTCGAAATATATTTATTTCTCAGGCACGCAGGTTCTCCTCACGATGTTTTCCTGCACCGCTGAGCACGTGGTAAATTAGCATTTAAAACTGCAGAACAATTTCAAATTGCTGGCACCGGAGATTGAACCCAGGTCCCTCGCGAACTTTGAAATATAAGGCGAGCCCCTGGCCTCTGGGCCAAAACGTAATGATAGTTTCACGTTTTTACAGATAGATACACAACAAGTATAAGGTCTAATTACACGCTTAGTTTATAATCAGCGAAACCGAATACTGCGTAATGTGGTGACTAACAGATTGATGAAACTGACTGAAGACTGTTCAGGCGTAAATCGTCTGACATTCATGACTGACATATTTAGCAGACGCTCGCATGAGTTGCCGTGTGGTGGCGGCTCGATAAAAGAATACTACCACTCCATCTCATCCAATGGATCTCGTAAAAGGCGAGTAGGGAATTAAACTGCACTGTGCACCCAACAGCGCATGATGGCGATGGGCTCACCACCTATCACACCAAGTGCATTATATTGTTTTGTTGAAACGTGGATTGGTGGTGCCACAGCAGTCAACTGTTTTTGCAGTTAGTGCCCAGTCTCTGACTACCCCTTGTGGGATACAGTCGTGATCTTATGTATATATGTATGTAACATGAGTTGCACTGCGGTTAAAAAAATTATCATCATCGATTAGCTTGCAGTGTAAAGAGATAGCCTTATTACAAAATGAAGATATATCCGCTTATGTCCACACGATTACGTTTTACCCTCTAATAGTATTCCGAAATATTACGATTCAGTTACGGTAAGTTAACCACTCGCTATTTTATCAAAAATACCATACAGCTCTTATAAAATCTGCATGCTGCTTAATTAATTACTTCACAAAATAACTTCGCGCCACAGTGATTTCCAAGTTCAGTGGTTACAATTCAAAAGTAATTCGAGCTGTTCCGAACTGATTTTGCCGCCCCGACGCTTATATTATGTTACTACTACTTATTGTTGTCACAACTTCGTATTAAATTGGCACTGTGGGTAGTGTAACTACTGGTCATATTAGACTTAAGAACTGATGTCTCAGAGTGACGATAGTAGTGTCGTGCCACACAGAACTGTTTTGGGTGACACAGCATTTGTTATAGGCAGACTTTGCAGTTACGAGTAACATCAAGTAAACGTTTTGGTCGCCATCTCGTACAAAATAAGATATATTTATTTAGCCTTTATTGTTGACACCTTAAACTAAGATCTACAATGTGCGTAGCGAAGCGATGGAGGGGTCACGGTCGCGTTCCGAACGGAGAACCCGTGACTCCTCTTAAGCGCTGATGGAGACCACCGTGGGGTTTTAGTCGGTAAGAGTCCGACATAACCCGGCTGCACACACCCCCCCCCCCCCTCCCCTGGCTGGTCTGGTATCCGAGCAGGGTTTCCCCACGTACACATAAAAATAAGTCTACAATGGGCGACTAAATGCAGATGAGCTGCAGCGTCTTCCTGGAACATCTGAATAATTAAACTGCGGTTGCCAACCCGCCTGCCAAGCGTTGCAACTATGGCATAATCCCTCCTAAATATGAGTTACAAACTTTTGAAACTGAGATGATGATGATGACCATGACGTCTAAATGATTATATCTTCTTAGCCGATTTTCAACCACGGTGACAACTTTCTAACACTTTTGGAAGCTATCAACTGCGCATCAATCACTCGTCCAACTATCCTCGAGTACACACTACACTACACAGAAATAGTAACTATTATATATAATATTGATATTATATTATATATTATAGTGGAAGCTTACAAATTCACTACACTAATTACTTCTTAAAACATTGTAGTGTAGAGTCGCAAGCAGACGTCCTCGCTTCGAATCCCAGTTGAAGCCAACATTTGTGGATAAACACCTATTGTTGGTTTTCAGGTCTGGCTGTGTAGGTGTGACATGGAAATTAGACATGATCTTTGTCTCGTCTATATTTATTTTAAGATCTACCACTCTCCCACACTACTGAGGTCACTAAACTAAGTGATTTATCCACTTTAGATAGATAAATAAAAATTCTATGTAACAAAAAGGTATAAATAATATAGGTCCAATTTATATACATAGTTATATTGGGAAGCATGAGCTATGCACGTGAATAATGCACACAAGGTCGCATTTCAAACTTATGAATTGCAAAAGCGTCTGGCACGTACTCGACAATTACAGTATTTTAATATACACTGCTCAATATCATTAGTAATTCTATAGAGAATTAAATGTTTAGCAGAAATGTATAGCAAAAATTTGCTTAGTAACAAAAATTCATGGTAAGTAAGGAAGGTTAGTAACCGAAGCGGTTTTGTTAACTTTGTGTAGAAATGTTTTTATGTTTGGGTGCAGTGTAAGAGAAACAGGAAACTACACAACAATCTCTATCATTAACTTTGCTTTCAAGTAATGTATCAATTCTTTCATAATTTTTAATTAACATCGAAAACACTATTTTTAGGATCACAGGATATTGAGGTAGAGGCTAGATGAAACTAAAATAGATGTACTCGTAAATAAGCTTAGATAATTCGGAAATATAAAGTAGAATGCATATTTTATTTTATATTTCCGAATTATTTAGTACTTCTACTAGTAGTACTAGTAATTTAGTAGATCAAAATAATGTACTAAATTACTATTCAGTACATTATTTTGATCAATATATAAAGAAAAAAATTATTTTCATTGATAAAGATGACGTAAGAAAATTCGTCACTTCATCTGGCTTCCTGGATGTCGTACAAGTCTTCTAGAGGAATGCCAAGAAAATCTATTGTTGCAACGAACTCAAATATATCAGACCATAAAATACCTAGGTCGCTGACAAACGGCACCATCAACCCTGCTAATACTACAATCGGTAATTGCAGAATTAGCAAGCAGTAAGAGCTTGGCAACCTATGCAGATGCCTACCAAATCAAGTATGGCAAATCGTATCTTCGATCTTACTTAAGAAAGGCGTATCCAGTAGTCTGAATAGACTTTTAACAGTCTGGATGTTGTTGTGATTGTTCCGAGTCTCAATTTGTGTATTTAACCCTTTTTATAGGAGAAAGTGACGTGATGAGCAAAACGTTCACCTGATAGTAAGTGCAACGTCTGCCCATAACAAATGCTGTGTCATCCAGAACATTTATGTGTGGCACACTGCGCTCGTGACCCTGAGTTAGTTCTTAAGTCTTATATGCCTAATAATTACACTAACTTTCAGTGCCCTTCAGACCAAATCACAGTAATGTTTGCACACTACTGCTTCACGGCAGAATGACTGGCACTGCGTTAGTGTACCTTGACAGATTCCTGGATAAAAAAATCCTCTAGGCAACCTACCATTCATTAGCTTTTGATTTATTATGTGCATAGTGTATGATATGATGCTACACAGAAATTACCGATACAAAATTTAGGCTATACCTTGGTTATAGCGTGAAAATAGCAATATAAGTCAGTTTATATTTATCAAAGAATTGCGTTAGTCATTTATAGTTTACTTGTAATTTGTTCACGTCGTGTTCTCACAAATAATTAAATATCGGCCTCCATTCGCACATTTGAGGTATGAAAGATATTTAGGGTTCCACTTCAATGCAATATTTGTACTAAGGTCCGTAGGATAAATATTTATATTATTAAGAAAAATATAGTTTTTTTATTGCATAAAGTGATGCAACGAGCATAACGTTCACCTGATGGTAAGTGCAACGTCTGCCCAAAACACATGCTGTGCCTCCCAGAAAATTTCTGTGTGACCCTACACTATGCCCATCACTCTGAGACATATGTTCTTAAGTCTCATATGCCCAGTGATTACGCTAGCTCACAGTGCCCTTCAAACCGAAACATGTTTGCACACTACTGCTTCACGGTAAAATAACTGGCCCTGGGGTGGTACCTACCTAGACGGACTCCTGCATAGGAATCCTACCACCAGTAAAATCACCATAGTTAAATCGTTCCATTTATATTAATTCTAATATATTCATAAGAAGAAAATATACAAATAAATAATTAAATAAAACCTTACTTCGAATTCTAAATTCTAAGACTTTAATTATTATTTTTATTACCATAGCGATTTTCGAAACCTAATGAAATGATGAAATGTAAAATAATAATTTTCTTTAATGATGAAAAATGGCGGCGACATGGTTCGCCACCCGTCACGCCTCGTTTCCAGCGGTGGCGAAAAGTGAACTGCGAGTGTGGTATCTGCCTATCCCTTGATTTTGTCGTTGAGCTAATGAGAGCAAAATCTATGAAGAAATCGAAGATTTCGACGAATTCGAAAATGTTATATAATAGGAATCGCTTTATACTGCATTCTATCTCATTCTCTCGCAGGCTAAATCTTATAGATGTATATATTTGTCTCTTTTTAGTGTCACTTTTTCGTTTTATAGAATTTTAAATCACAACGAATCTAAAGAAGTTTTCACTTCAAAAAGGAGTTACGTATGTTTTGAGGAGGCCGCTTTTAGAAATGTAGTTAGTGACGGATTCTATAATTATACACTCGTTAAATTGCATCGTACATGGTCATATGTTATGCGTTGGTTACATCTAATCCGAGTTATCTATTGCGAAGATAATGTTCATTTGTAGACATTAGTTGGTTGCAATGTTCCTTCCTCATCCTTTCAGCCAATCACTAGTCCACTGCTGAACATAGTCCTCCTCCATAGATTGCCATAAAAGTTTATAGCTCTTGTTTCGGGGTAATTTGCCATAGTTGCCATGCTTGGCAGGCGGGTTGGCAACCGCAGTTTATTTATTCAGATGTTTCAGGAAGTTCCGTGTTGTAGCAGCTTAAGAGAATCTACCACCCTATCTTATCCCGTGGGTGTCGTAAAAGTTGACAGAGGGAAAATTAAAACCGGAAGATGGACAGCAGCATCTTCCTGGTTGAAATGATAATAATCCTAAAATGATAAGAAGTAACCCGTTTAAAAGTCTACGGAAGCGAACAGAGTGTGCGGTTTTGACGAGACCAGCCTTACATTCACCTGATGCTAAGTGCAACGTCTGCTCATAACAAATGCTGTCACTCAGAACACTTCCGTGTGGCACCACTGATTAGACGAGCTTTCAGTGCCCTTCAGATTGAAACACACGTCTGCTTCACGGCAAAATAAATGGCCTGGGGTCGCACCTACTTAGATTGATTTCTGCATAGGAACTCTACAAACAGTAAATGTCTTATCTTTCTTAGGTTCTATTTGTCCAAATGAAAAATTAGAAAGAACTTGGCCAGAGTGTTGAGCAGGTGTTAGTATAGTTTACGTTTTAGCGTATAATAAAAAAGAAAATATGTAGTATAAATTAGTTTCAAAAGTTTCCGGATCTTGTTAAATATAAGTCATTGTTAAGCTTAAGAGAATATACCACCCCATCTCATCCCGTGGGTGTCGTAAAAGTCGACAGAGGGAAACGAAAACCAGAAGATGGGCAGCAGTATCTTTCTGGAATATCTGAATAAATAAACTGCGGTTCCCAACCCGAATGCAAAGCATGGCAACTATGGCAAAATCCCTCCAAAATAAGAGCTACAAACGTGTGGCTATCTATAGGGGAGGCCTATGTTCAGCAGGGGACTTGTGATAGGCTGAAAGGACGTTAAGTACGTGGCTTGTTAAGTTGCCGTTTTGCTTTTGCTTCTCCTTTTTTTAAGAGATTCGTTGTGCTTCTTTAATAGCTTAATATACTAGAAACATATCATCATCATCATCATCATTTCAGCCTATCTTAGTCCACTGTTGAACATAGGCCTCCCCCATAGATTGCCACAAAGCACGGTCCTGAGCCACCTGCATCCATCGACTTCCCGCAAAATCGCGCAGGTCGTCGCTCCATCTAGTGGGGGGGGCGCCCTACACTGCGTTTGCCGGTACGAGGTTGCCACTCGAGAACCTTTCTTCCCCATCGGTTATCGGTTCTACGGGCTATATGGCCGGCCCATTGCCACTTCAGCTTGCTAATCCTTAGGGCTATGTCGGTTACTTTAGTTATGCTGCGGATATCATCGTTACGAATTTTATCACGCAGAGAAACTCCGAGCATAGCTCTTTCCATAGCTCGCTGAGCGACTCTGAGCTTCCTCAAGCGGCCCGCAGTGAAGGACCACGTCTCGGTTCCGTATGTCATCACTGGCAACACGCACTGGTTGTACACTTTGCTTTTGAGACATTGAGGTATACTCGACGAGAAGATGTGACGTAGTTTCCCGAACGCTGCCCAGCCGAGTTGGATCCGTCGATTGACCTCTTGGTCGAAGTTGGACCTACCTAGTCGGACAATCTGTCCTAGGTATACATATTCGTCAACAACTTCGAGCATAGTGTTCCCAACAACAACCGGTATAGGTGTGACATGGACGTTAGACATGATCTTCGTCTTGTCCATGTTCATCTTAAGACCTACCCGTTGGGAGACACTATTGAGGTCATTGAGCATAGTGCCAAGCTCCTCCAGCGATTCTGCCATTATGACTATGTCGTCGGCAAATCGAAGGTGAGTGATGTATTCGCCATTGATGTTAATGCCGTATCCTTTCCAGTTCAGTAGCTTGAAGACATCTTCCAATGCAGCGGTGAAGAGTTTCGGGGATATAACATCACCCTGTCTTACACCTTTCTGCAATTGGATCGGTTTCGTACTCTGGTTCTGTACTCGGATAGCCATCGTAGCCTTATTGTACAAACACTGCAGCACTTCGATATACCGACAGTCAATTCGGCACCGCTGAAGTGACTGTAGCACCGCCCAAGTTTCGACGGAATCAAAGGCTTTTTCATAGTCCACATACGCCAGACATAGCGGGAGATTGTACTCTTCGGTCTTTTGTACAATCTGGCGAAGGGTATGTATGTGGTCTATGGTACTAAAGCCTTTTCGGAATCCGGCTTGTTCGGGAGGCTGGAAGTCGTCAAGTCTGCTTGCGAGACGATTCGTAATGACTCTCGAAAACAGCACATAGACGCGGTTCAGAAGCGATATCGGTCTATAGTTCTTCAAGAGGGCGTTATTACCCTTCTTGAAGAACAGGACAACCACGCTTCTGCTCCACGCTTCCGGCGTAGCGCCGCCGTGGATGACGGAATTAAAGAGCCTCTGAAGGACTAAAAGTACCGGTTTTCCACCCGCTTTCAGAAGCTCCGCCGTAATTCCGTCTTCACCGGGCGCTTTGCCATTCTTGAGCTGTTTGTGAGCCATACTAATCTCGCTCAGACTCATCCGGGATATCGTCGGAATAGTGTCGGACGAGTTTGGCTCTTGGGTCGTAATTCACACTTGTATGTGGCTCCAACGACGATGTGTACAGCTGCCCATAGAATCTCTCGATCTCACTCATAATCTCTGGTCCAGCGGAAATGATGCTACCGCTCTCGGTCCTCAACTTTGTCAGTTGGCTCTTCCCGGCAGACAGATCCCTGGCAAAGACCTTGGAGCCTTGGTTTCGCTCTATCGCTTCTTCAATACGACGTGTATTGAAGTTGCGTAGGTCTCGCCGCATACATTGGGAGATCTGTCTGTTAAGTTGCCGATATGCTGACGCGTCAGTTGAGGACTGTAGCTTCATTTCACGCCTGGCCTCCATGAGACTGAGAGTGTGATCGGAGAGCTTCTGGATCTTCTTTTTGCGGCGGGTCTTGCAAAACTTTGCCCCCACCGCCTGGACAGTTTCCACGAGCCTCTCGTTTAAATCGTCCACTGTAACGCAATCATCTAGGCACTGAAAGCGATTATGTAATTCGAGCTGGTAGCTCTCGAGATTTTGGATAATGACACGTGATGGACGGAGTGTAGACTTCACCAGACGAGACCTCTCCAGCTTTACGTTCAAGTTCAATGTGCCTCTTACCATTCGGTGATCACTGCCGGTTTTCACTCTAGCGATCACAGAGACATCATTGAACAGCTGTCGTTTGGTCGTCATGATGAGGTCGATCTCATTTTTAGTGGAACCGTCCGGGCTCATCCAGGTCCACTTTCTGTGGGGCCGCTTTTGGAAAAAGGAGTTCATCATAAAGAGTCCCTCCTTCTCCATAAAGTCGGCCAGCTGTTGGCCCCTTTGGTTCCGGTGCCCTATTCCAAATTGCCCCACTACCAGCTCATCGTCTTTCTTCATGCCCAGCTTTGCGTTAAAATCTCCCATCAACACCGTGTAGTGAGTTTTGGAGGAATGTATGGCTTTTGAGATATCCTCATACATTACCTCCACCCCATCATCAGGGTGTGCCGAGGTAGGTGCGTATACCTGTATGACCTTCAGCGAATACCGTTAGGTTATTCTGAGTATACATAGTACGAGAGTTATTCTGAGTATAGTAGTGATATATAGTAAGGTACGCAACCCTAGTCGACACACTCCCGATCTTGACAACGTTGTTAATGAGAGACTTGTGGACGATAAACCCGACACCTCCTTGGGACAGATGGTCGCCCTCCCGGTGGTAGAACAAGTTACCGGATTTGAGGATCGTGTCCTCCCCCTGTCTTCGGACTTCAGATAACCCTATAACATCCCATCGTAACTTGTTCACCTCTTCTTCCAACTCCAGGATCCACTCGTCGGTCCTCAGCGTGCGTGCGTTGTATGTTGCCAGGTCCAGTCGTCGTGGGTGGTAGCAAGATCTCCTCCTCCGGAGATTCTTCGCACCTCCTGCCCCGCCGTTACCATGACTGCTACCGTAGCCAGGTAGCACCACCACCACTACGTGGTAATCAGTAAAAGGCCGGACTTGAGTTTTAGTTAAATTCAGACGTTGTCCCTGTGTTACGTTTTACAAAAAGCTTTTTTCCTGTTGTAATAAAATGAAAGCCTAGAAATTAAACTTTTTGAATAAACGATAGGGACAATTGTTCTAATTTATTAAAAACATATTTTAGGAAAACGTGATCATCCTCTGTCGGTCTTCAGATTTTCTGGCATAACCATTTCTATTCTAAGATTCGATATAAAGTATTCATAATTCCTCCTAGCATTTAAGTCACGCGAATGAAATAGAATCCAAAATTGTTCGTATAGATTCGCGGACTTTTTGGGATACTATTTCATTCGCTAGCGGCTTAGATTCCGCGATAACGAACCACAAGCCGCGACTGACACTCGCACTTGACCGACTTTGCAAATAGTTGGCCAAGTGTTTGGCTTTAATTCACTTCTATCCGTTAAAACTGAACAATGAAGTATTAATTAAAATAGACGTGCAATTATACTTTCTAAAAATAATTTGTCTATTTACATATTTTTCAGTTTTTGTTAAAGTTTTTGTTCAATATAAGTCAGAATTAAGAAAATTTAATTGCCTAAGAATTATCGTAAATTCTTTTTAAAACTCCATAAAACCTTCATTTAAGTATGACGCATATACATATTTTTATACAAATTGTAATGTTTCTGATCACTATGAATCACGTAGTGCATTTCCAGATTATCAAAGCCGTAGGGTGCATTTTTAATAGTAAAGTAGCAGTCTGTGAATGTCACATTAACACATCCCACCTTTCATTTTTGAAAGCGCTTTGAATATGTAAGAGTCCGCCGCGCTGCTCCAGTGCGGATATGCGTATTCATATGTCTTCGAAATATTTTATATTTCCGAGATCTCACGAAATTGCACACTTTATAATTTTTGTGGTGCCGTAACAATTAGAGACCGAACCTTGGTCAACCGTGTACTTTAAAGGCTGGGATTACAAGGGACGTACAACCCTTGAGCTGCCACCGAGTTTATTTTTAACAATAATAAGTTATTGTGCCCAGTTATTTCCATTAAGGGGATTACATTGCTCAAATCCTTAAAACGCCCTTGGGTTAAAGAAGTTTGTAGATGAATCTTTTTAAGCGTTTGCCATATAAACAATATGTTATACTTAAGGTCATCACAAATAAATGTATCACAATAAATTGTATTAGCTAAAATTAAAAAAAATCATAATTTTTGAAAACTAAATGGACCCTTTTAAATAACGGCCTCTTTCGTTCTCATTAGTTGGTCAAGAAGTTTTTACAAAAAAGTGTAATGACGTATTGTTTTTTTTTCTCATTTATTTTAATATTTTTAAATATAAAGCAGAGAGTTTTAGAGAATAACCCCTTAAAGCCCGCGATGCATAAACAGAACGCTGAATGAATCAGTGTCTCGACGACTCTTGTGACGATTTGCAAATCGAATGCAAAAGTTAACTACTATGAATGATTTTTGAATTCAATCATATTGTAAATAATATGAATATTATATAAAATATTATCCATACACAAAATTTTGCAGATTTCAGCAAAAGGAGCTTGCTTTCTGGAGACCAATATAGGATATTTTTATCCCGGAAAATCAAATAGTTTGCATGGGATATAGAAAAACCTATATCCACGCGGACGAAGTCGCGGCAGCAACTAGTATAAAATAAAAATAGAAATAAATTTTATACATTTATATAAAGTAGTTTATAGTTTAGTTTTGTTTTTTGAACTTGTCATAAAGTGAGGCTTACTCCTGAAAATAAAATAAATGCTACTTTATGCAAAAATTTAAGGTCGTCCTAACTATTTCCATTACCGAAAACCGCTAAGCACTTACCTGGTCATCATCAGACCTTCAGAATGTATCATGTAATAGCACCCGTGCTCAATCAGATAAATGTTTAAATCTAGGTCTTCCCAACTATTTCCGTTATTGAGAACCGGTAAGCACTTACTCTGTCATCATCAGACCTTCAGTATGTATCGTGTGCACCCGTGCTAAAATAAATAACTTATGCAAGGTGCATTAATTAATTTCAAAATAAATAGGTATTACACTGTGGCTTACTGGTGGTAGGATTCCTATGCAGGAATCCGTCTAGATAGGTTCCACCTCAGGGCCAGTTATTCTGCCGTGAAGCAGTACCTGTGCAAACATTACTGTGTTTCGGTTTGAAGGGCACTGTGAGCTAGCGTAATCACTGGGCATATGGGACTTAAGAACCTATATCTCAGGGTGATGGGCACGGTGTGGTGTCACACAGAAATTTTCTGGGCGACACAGCATTTGTTATGGGCAGGCATTGCACTCACCATCAGCTGAACGTTTTGCTCGTTTCATCAGTTGATGCAATAAAAAAAAGAGTACAAAACTCCTAGAGGAACAAAATGTACTAAGTCTTTCAGAAGGCGAATAAAATAAGCAAAGACGGTGATAACACTGCGACACGTATTCGTATTCTTGCCTAATCTTCAGCTCAATTTATTATACTATGGTCATCGTCGTAGATAGCGGCAAAGTAACAAACACTAGCACAGAGACCAAATCTTCAAGGTCATCGGGCAATGTAATGCCCTTAACGATAAAATCATTAATCAAGAGACGATCGCCTCGTTTCCCGTTCACTGCAAAGCGATAAGAGAGTATTAATAAAATACAGATACTGAAATAAATTATGTCGATCCGAAATCGCAATGTAATTGTCGCGAATTAATTCCGATGACAATGTTGGAATATCAAAAAAGGTGACCATTGTCGTAATCGCAGCGGGGTGGCACATGATAATGAAGGAGTTTATTGCTTGTTAAATTATTATAGCTTGAAGAGAGTCGCCCCCGCCTTGAAAGTATAGACAACGACATGCCTTTGTATTTTATACTCCTCAATATACCTTTCGTGCAGTAATTTGTATTCCGATTAAAAAGGTTCATTTAATTATTTATGCTACGTAAATTTATTGTACATTCAACAGGATTCTTATGAGACTATGAGACGGGATCTTAGAAAACCATTTGAAAATATGTTAATAAACGAATCAGATTATCAATTTTGCTTGCCTTCCGGATAACATCATCATCATCATCATTTCAGACTATCACTAGTCCACTGTTAAACATAGGCCTCCTCCAGAGATTGTCACAAAATTTTGTAGCTCTGAATTTGGGGAGATTTTGCCATAGTTGCCTCGCTTGGCGGGCAGTTTATTTATTTAGATGTTTCAAGAAGATGCTGCTGTCCATCCTGGTTTTTATTTTCCCTCTGTCGACTTTTACGACACACACGTTATGAAATGGGGTGGTAGATTCTCTTAAGCCGCCATCACATGTAGTGGTAGATTGTCTTACGCTGCCACCCCACGTCTTTATAAATCAATACTGATTAAGCTTTAACAAGGAACTTGGATCTTTTTTGAAGTAGCTATGACAAATCATGTTTCGTATTGCAAGTCGCTCCATAAGATAAGCATAAGCCACCGTGGCGCGGGTCCCACTGCACGTACTCGTAACTCGTAGGTTGACGTAAGACGTGACTCCACTCACTACACTCACAACTCCACAGACCTATTATTTACATTCTACACGAAGCTGTGGAATAGCACAGACAAAATAAAATCCAAAATTACAATCGAGCACCTGTTTATTCATCCATTAAGTCATTTTTTAAATATAATAATTAGACTAAATTATTATTATTCGAAAATATCCATTAATTTTTTTTAATTATATCTGAAAGTTATACTTTCTTTTGTATATGTGTTCAGCTTCGACTTTGATGGAATTAGTTGGTTTTTAAGAACATCATCCAATGTGTCTTTTTGAAGTCCCAACAGTGTGGTTCCAATAATAGCTTGCTTGAACTTAAATTAGTTACAGCGTATAATTATCCCACTGTTAGCACGAGCCTCTTCTCCGTCAAAGAAGGCTATGGAGCTCGGGAGCGTAACGACGCTACTCAAGCGGGGACTCGCGGAGATATCAGATTCTGTAAATGTTTATATAATTATTTGTTAAATTTATGGGAATACTGACTGTATAAAACTGAATTTAAGAATTTTATGACGTTTAATTTTACTATTTATTACCTAACTTGACCGCCTTGCAGAAGTATAAAAGCTAGATTGTCTTGAATCATTAAGAGCAAAAGAGGTGGATTAACTATGACATCAGTTTAAACGCCCTATAGAGTTCCAGTCCAATAGACAAAATTGAGAGGGAATCGAATATAAGGTTTTCCGTTGCCATCACCCATCTTGACCGACACAACCAAATTCAAAATTCGATTTAGCACCACAATCTCACTAAAGTATTGCCGTGCGAAGAAATTATGCCTAATTTATCTATCAGTAGAACTCGGGGAAAAAAATGTTTTGGTTAAAAACTCTGAAGTTCGTAACGGCTTTTATTAAATTAGCTATTCAAATCTGGCTTCATCCGTTACGAAATCAACTTTCGAGTCTACTTTTTCAAGACTTATGTAAGCTTGTAATTCGGTATTGGACCGCAATTAAACTTGTATCGCTTTCCTTGAGTATTATTAACATCGGACCTTCAAACTGCAGCATAGTGGGACAGCTATGACCTAGAATGCTTTAAATTACTAGTAAATTACACGTAAGGACAATTAGTAATAGCACACTTTTGACACCAACGTACATAGAGATGAATTTCGCGATATGTTAACGATTTAAAGCGATGACTATAGATACGAAAAATAAATAGTAACTATTATTTATAATATAAATATTATATAATATATTATAGTGGAAACTTACAAATTCACTACACTAATTTCTTATTAAGACATTGTAGTGTAGAGTCGCCAGCAGACGTCGGTCTAAGAACTTTTATTGCCCACCTGATCTGATGATGAACGCGTGGCCTAGTGGTTAGAGTACCTGACTACCGCGCGAAGGGTCCGAATTCCAGCCGGAGCCAACATTCGAGCAAAAACATATGGGCGCATGGCGTTACATCGTGTACGGGTAGATTGGGACGATTGAGTGTCCCTGTGTTTGACGACGCGCAGACAGCTTGTAGCACTATAACCGTGGCCGGCCAGGAGGACATCGATCGCCCACCTAATAATAGAGGATACGGACCGAAGAACTTATTCTTCACCTTACGTAAAGAAATAGCTAAGCCAAAGTCGTGGTTTCTCGATTTGTGTCCGAGCCGAAGCAAACGTTCTACACTTGTGCTGTTTATTCGCCACCTTGTTAGTTGACCATTGCTGGAAATGAGCCTATACCAAGAAGGGAGGCTTTGCCATTATTACCACGCTTGGCAGGCGGATTAGCAATCCCAGTAACATACCCCTTTCACCATAGACGCTGTAGCCCGTGTTTTTACTTTAGTTTTATTTTTTTTATTTTAGCCTATTTATGTTAGATGTTTTTTTTAGGTCCAGCAAATTCACGTTAAGTGCAATGTGGCAAACATTGCACTTATCGTGAATGTAATGAATAACAATTGCGAAGTAACCCAAGAACAACAATTGCAATGTTCCACTCGTCACCCCGAGATATCCGTTCTTAAGTCTCCTATCCCCTGCAATTACAATAGTTTACGGAACTCTACCAACCGATACACTGTGATATTTCGCACTCCAGCTTCACGGTAGAATAACTGGCACTGCGGTGGTATCTACCTGGACCTGGACGATCGGCGTGACTTAGTAGTCAGAGTACCTGACTACGGCGTCGTAGGTTCAGGGTTCGAATTCCGACCGGTACCTACTGCGTGAGCGTTGAGTGTCTTATCGCTCATACGATAAGATGCTCAACGCTTATACGTTACGTCGAGCGCGGTTAGGTTAGCCTGCGACGAGTGAGTGTCTTGCCGTTTGCGCGTATACTTGTGGCAATATAATATCTGCTGTACAGTTGATAGCTTATCGCTGTGGTTGAAAATCAGCCACGTGGACGTGCCTACCTAGACGGATTACTGCATAGGAGTCGCACCACCAATGGTCGTTAATAGAAAAAAGGTTCACTGTGGAACATAGGTCCTGAGGTTACTGCATCCATCGACTTCCCGCAATTCCTTGCAGGTCGTTGCCTTATCTCATGGGGGGTCGCCCTACACTGTTTGCCGGTACGAAGTTGACACTCCAGAACCTTTATTCACATCACGTCACGAAAAACGGTCACCGTGGTTGAAATCGATAAATAATAACATTGTTTCAACATCGGTATGTGGAGTTGAATCTTCACATTTTCTAGACCTTTCATAATTGCAATTGTAGTTACCAATATATAGTTACATAAGTGTTTATAAATCTTAGTAAATGTAATAACTTCATAAATTTTGTTTATTTATTGTCCATAAATGTGTCGCTGGAATTAATTGAAAGTAAATCACGAGCTAACTCTGTATTACATATTTAAACAAACTTCATGTTTTACACATTAAAAGATACATTAGCTAATCATATATGGTCATTTTGCCGAGAAAGTCGCAGATGAAATATATAACTCGAGAGTACATTACCGACGAAACTCTGCGTTGGCGTTGTAATGCCATCTTTATAAGGTAATCCATAATTTTACACTGTAAAAAGAGTGTATATGTGCGAGACAGACACGTCAGCATGACAAAGTGCAGAAAATATATTGCTTTATACTTCGTATAACGCCGTGTGGTGACCGCTGCCACACCCATCAATCAACATATTGACAACTAGCCAATATTTTCTTTTTTTTTTTTAATCCAAAAAAATACACTGGGAATTTAATAAACATCATTTAAATAAACCAATTGCTCAAATCTTGATATTGAATAAACAATTTCTTAAAAAAAGCAAAAATTGTTGGGTAAGTAAAATGAAAGTCAAGTGATTAAATGTATTTAAATTGTTTATTAATCTTTATACTTAAACGTATCTTTGGTACAGAACAATAGAAATATGCTAACATACAAAGGTCAAGTAAAATAAGGTCATTAGAAGAATCTTATAAAAAAGTTGTTACTCGCAATTTAGTCGTTAAAAATGTTAAAAATTAAAATCAAGTCACATTTTAATATTTAAATTACAAAATATCATCATAATAATCAATCATCATAATATCATCATAAACATATCATATTTACAATTAAAACTATCTAATTAAATTAAAATTGCTTTAAGAATATTTAAAATAGAAATTCATTTATTACATAGTTATTTAAATGTTATAACAATAATATTAGTAAAATAACTTCCGTTATTAGTGTAACTTAAATAACTTTGTAATTCGTATCCTACTGTATTTTAGTGTCGGTATGATTCCTATACAGGAGTCCGTTTAGATAGGTACCATCGCAGTGCCAGTTATTTTACTGTGAAGCAGCAGTGTACAAGCATTACTGTATTTCGGTTTGAAGAGCAGCTGGCAGCTTGTGTAATTACTGGGCATGTGAGATTTCAGAACTGATGTCTCAGGGTATGGTGCCACACAGAAATGTTTTAGGTGGCACAGCATTTGTAAAGGACAAACGTTGCACTTACCACCAGAGTACCGATTTGCTCGTCTCGTCACTTTGTCCAATGAAGAAATCTTAAATTTTACCTGCCTGCCAAAATCTCTATGCATGGCAAGAGTTGCCTTCCTGCCCACTTCGATCACGGATATTTCTTCCTGTTGACAAGTTGGAGTGGTCATATGCATTGTTTTACACACGTTAAGGCTTTAGCTAATATTCACCTTCCCGTATGTCCCTAGCCCTGTGATTTAAAAGTAATACCTCAATTAGAAGTATCAACGACCTGAAGACAATCACTATAACTCTAAAAGATACTGAGACACATCAGTTCAAGTTCCAGCCAACTCCATCCAGCCAGATCGAGGACACAAATAAACTATAGGATAACACAAATAGTTGCTTTTCGGGTCTGGTTGTGTTTTGATTTTCCCCGTCCCCATCTTATCGCATGGGGGGCGTAAAATCGGAGAAAGTGTCCCTGTCTTTACGCGTGCTCTTTTGCACTATAATATCTCCTGCGCAGTTGATAGCTTCCTATAGTATTCGATTTTTGTAACCGTGGTTGAAAATCAGCTAGGAGGACATCACAAGGTGTGTTCTCCTTAGATTTTTACTTTTATACTCTTTAATTTTATTTTAAAAGGTTGCAATTATCTAATTGAATTTAATATGACTTATTTAACCGTCTGTTATCCTCTTTCTAAATCATGCATTGTTTAAATAACTTACAAGAGGATTAACATTCCGCCAATTCTTATTCATGTTTATATTATTTACATTTTTTGCAATCGTAGTTTTCCTTCGACCCTCTTTTATAAAGTCTTTTATATAAATATAAAATATCTATAGTATATCTATAAACTCTTTTATATAAATATAAAAAGTTGCAACTTTTTTCGTTTAATTTTTCTTCTTAAGTTTGTAAGCGCTATGCTCTGGTCGGTGGAGGTGGTTGAGGAATTTCAAACCACGGCCTTTTATCTCTTTACATAACACATTTTTTATCCTTTTTCTCTTTTTTCTATCTTCCAGAAACGCCTTTTGCGTTTCTTTTCCTCTTTTGCTCTTCTTTTGTTTTCCTTTTTAATGGCACGACAGTTGCACAATGCATTAACAGTTGAACGAAATTAAAAATTGTTATTCCGCTTAACATACATTTTGTTACATTTACGGTTTTTAATCTAGACATAAGAAAAACAGTTAAACTATGAATAAACTTATCGCTTATAGTAAAACGTCAAGTACGGTATTATACGTTTAACTATAAAGAAAAAAGTGTAGATGAATGACAATTTTTTTAGTCTGTTCTGATAAATTAAAAAACTATATTTATAGAAAATAATGCTATTTGTGTAGAAAGCTATCATAAAAAGGTATTCTTGTGCCTTATAGTTAACAACATCGATTTGTGTTTACATTAAGAACATGTGTTTACACGTGTAGAAAATCAATTAAAGATTATATACGCACGTAAATAGAGAAACTGATTTGTTACTCAATTATTGATATCTGTTACTGTCATGGGAACACAACACAGCCCTGACCTTAATTCTAAATAATTATCTATTACATGACAATACAAATCATCTTTATTTAATCAAAAAAAGTATTCGCTAAAAATCCTGAGTATTAATTAATAACAAAATATATACTATATATAACTTCATAACATATTAGGGTTCAATTTATTAAGGTTAGACATTAACCCAAATGAAATTATATTTGTACAGTATCTAAGTAGCCGAAATTACAATTAATCACTTAAAGTGTTCACCTACTCTTTTATTTTAACATATAAATATGAATTTCAAATCCTCTTACACAATAACGTTGCACTATGCTTATCAGAAGGACGATTTCGTCATGAGAATTTATTATTATCATTACAGATCCTTTCTTGTACAGTTAATGGCGTAAACGTGGATGAATGGTGGAATAACCATCTTAGGTGACGAGTACTAAAGTGGGAGGACTAAACCAGAGGGCCTGCTACGAAAATCGAAATACGAAGTTTCGGATCGATTCGAAGCAACGACGGACGTCAAACATAATCCCTACTACCAAATTACTTCGAATCCATATGCAACCAATAGAATGAATGTTTAGGTAAGGGCGATATCATGGTAGGAAACGTGCGATACGACAGCCAAAACTTCAAATTTCGTAGTAGACCTCCTGGTTCTGCGATCACCAATATTACCTTACCAAGCGTAGCGACCACAGAACATAGCAGCGACTATGTAAAATCTATCGTACTGGAAAACAGAGTACGTCCAGTCACTAGTTCTTTTCGGACTATAATGAAAATGGCCATTATAGAAAATAAATGTATTCGCAACAACCCTTATATACATAGTTATTGTTTAAATTTAGTACATAAAATGTATAATGGTTATACTGAATTAAATTGCGTTAAATTCCTAGAGTGAGAAACATACGCTAGTTAGTTCACTTGCACTTTCAACTTATTTTGATGCGTACTATGAGTACAAATTACGTGAATGTAAAGTGGTTTAGATATAAACGATGAAAGATAAAAAAATACTAACTTTTATTTGTAAATATTTAAGTCAAATAACGTTCTAGGTTAAGTCATATAAGCGATACAAAAACTATCATATGTTTCATCATCATCATCACTTCAGCCTACTACTAGTCCACTATAGAACATAGGTCTCCCCCCATAGATTGCTACAAAATATATCATGTGTTTATAAAACAAAATTTATAGCTCCTTCATTTTCATTCATATGTTTTTTAAGATATTTGTATATGAATATACCTAAATATTTTAATTTTTTTCAGTGAATATTCTATATTCAGTATCAGTTTATGTTATTCATATAACAGATAAACTTAAAACTTTTAAAATACATAACATACACATACTACGATTTTTACGAATATAAAAGTAATATTAGAATTTTAGTGGAAACTCCAATTAAACAAAAAGCATAACAACAAATTACACCGTCCTGCCACAACAATACCGTTAAAAGAATTCCAAAGTAACTAAATTAAAAAATTAATCAAGCAAGCTTACACTAACCGTCAAATCACACACAGAAATGATCCAAAAAAAACACTGAGTGCCATTGAAATGTACTACGATATTCGCTATTATCAGTGGCATGCCCCAGTACTTTCACGTGCAAAAGTCAACTCCAAGCGCGCACCCCCTCTGCGCAGGCGCCGAGTATAAAACCGAGCTCCCGCCCTCATTCAGCACAGACGCAAGTTGCACTTCAACATAGCGATTCCTGGAAGACACTAGTCTTCCATCAGCGCTATTAAATAAAACAAATAGATTTTTCTAATAACACATTTTCTTTCACCTTTGTGCTTAACTTCTTCACAAAAATGAAATCGATGGTAAGTACTTTTTTCTCATAAAACTATTTCTCCTTTATATCTGTCCTGTTTTTAAAGTTAATATAAAAATGTATAGAATCGTTTATCCATAAAATTGGAAATTTAAATGTAATCAAATTCTAAAACAAAATAACATCACAAGTTCTAAAACTTTAGCATGGGATCGATTATCGATAAAATTACGCTCAATTTATACAGTTCGAAAGTCCTCCACTTGTGTCTATATTAAAGCTCAAATGTAATGATTAATGACATGTCAGGAGACGTATTGGGCTATGATAACTTAATTTATAATTGGTTCTGACGGAGCGAGTCACTCAGTCGCACTATGCCTGGCCTACATTCATGCCAGCGCTGGGCATTTCTACTGGACACTTAGACAAGTCTAACTTTCTGACCAACGACCCTGCGGTGTCCAATAACACCTGCACAATTTCATTCTAAGCAAACGTATCGTATAATTATTTAAATAGTACAAAACCGAATCGGTCTTTCAAAAATACTAAGGCAATCATCTTTTTATAGAAAAACCTACGAAACTTCTCTATTTTGTCTTTTTAAATCATTTCAGTTATCCAAAATGTTTACGTTACATCATTTATTTTAAAAAAATCTTTCACTTTTGGCGTACTTATTGTAAGACTTCATTCCCATAATCGAAAATTAGCTTAAAATGTTTAGTTTGCTTTGTAAACATACTTAATATTTAATACGTTTTTAATCGTCTTTCGAAATAAGCGAATTAGCATTCTTACTTCAAATCCTATAATTTTCTACGACTAAACTTTAAGTACAGGTAATTAAAAAATTAACTTTAATAGGCGTAACATGAATAACTAGGCCTATGATGAAAATTAAGAATTTATCGGTTGGCCGCGCAACGCGTGCCGTGCACACGACTTCCAGGTCATTGTCATTATGTTTATAAAATTCGCGCTCCATTTTAATTTCTTTATATTTTTCTGTTCTCTATTTTCGTAGCAATTCGCACCATAACAAAGGAACACAAGGGAACAATCTTTAGTATTGTTGAAATATGCAAAAAAAGCTCGATAAAGTTTATTCGAAATTTATGTAAAAAATATCAACACGATTATAGACTACATAAACACTCAATTAAATAACTTTATGTACATTGCACCTTTTTTTAGACAAGCTATGTACCTATGCAGAATTAAACTACATAAAAAGTAGATTGTCATAGCAAGGTTAAGAGTATAAAATGAATAAGTACACAAATCAAACTCGGTTTACGTTTCCCCCGAGAGTCAATGTCGCTGAAAGTTGTCTGGCATAAAGTATAATTAGAGCATTACTGCTTACTTATGCGTATCATGTCAATAGCCTACTATTATTTGCCTACTGTTTTATTTATTTTTTTACTACAGCTTGCCTAAATTGGAAGTAAGCAGAATTATATAAATATTTAATTTTTGTATTATTCATACAAATAAAAATATCACAATTTCAAACTTAAAATATCATAACAATATGCGTATTTAAAATTATTTGTATGGGTATTATTTTTATTACAGGAGTCTTAATTATTTTCTTACGCATAAAACTTTTTTGTTTTCCTCGAATTTAGAGAAAAACTTGTTAAATGATACACATTAATAACCTTAAGTAGTACTATCCGTCGTATACCTCTCGCATTCGGAATCTTTTATTTATACCGAAATTATTTATCTCTGAAAATAATTTTACACGAAGCGGTTGCAATAAGACCTTCCTTACCCGGCCTGCCAAATCGAGACAATACACCGATTTTCGATCATAACAACAAGAACTGTCCGTTCTAATAAGGAATTATTAATAGGACTTTAATCGGATAGTTTACGTTCGCGTTGATGTTAACACCTGAAATGTCAGTGCCGCGGTGACAAGAGACCGGTAAGACGTACACTGCAAGCGCAACACCTACGTAAACACTCCAAATATAGTGAGGCGAGCGCAGACTGCTATCACCCATTATACCGTCCCGCATCAGAGTGCTCTATTTACGCACTGGAGCTGATCTTGCCTTTTTATTTATTTTTTTATTTGATAAAAGTGACGGAACTAGCAGAACGTTCAACTGATGGTAAGTGCAACGTCCGCCCATAACAAATGCTGTGTCACCCAGAATATTTTTGTGTGACACCAAACTGCGCCCGTCACCCTGAGACATCAGTTCTTAAGTCTCAAATGCCCAGTGATTACGCTAGCTCACAGTGACCTTCAAACCGAAACACAGTAATGCTTGCACACTACTGCTTCACGGCAAAATACAGAATACCTACCTAGACGGATTCCTGCATAGGAATCCTACCACCAGTAAAATCAATCTTTTTAATCAATTTTGCCCCTCAGTTCGCCGTGTGACATTAAATTGTGTCACTATCAGTCACATCCGGCATAATATTGACTCCACTATCGATTATACAAATCTCTTTCTTTCGCAATGAAATTCGACTCTCATTCTCGATTTATATTTTATGTTTCATTCATATACTAGTGTCATCGTATTTTCATTAAGAGCTTCTGCGTATCCCAGTATGAGCAAGCGAAGCTAACAATGGCACACCTATCTGATTAGACCTCTAGTGTCGCTCGCCTCGCCACTCACTAAGGGTTTTTGTCTGCATTCCATAGCATGCCGATTTAGAAGGGCATACCCACGCACCGCCCCGCACCACTTAATCAATACTTGAATAATATGTAATTAAAAACAGCTACCACAATTGCTTGTAATAAAAAAAATCGTCCAAAACGATCTAATAATATTTTTCCATAAAGAATTTGATAGAAAGTAAAACACATTTTAGCCGTATGCACATTAAAAATATATTTTGATCATGACATCATTAACAAATACTACGAAAATATTTAAAAACAATGATGCCGAATAATCCGTAAGTAGGCATTCTGTAAATAAAGCAATAATAAATTCCAACATTTTCACAGTTCAATTGCCAACCAAGAACGATGCAAAAAATATTTGTAGTCATAACGTTTTATTTGTTATGAAGTACAAAAATAATTAAAGAAAAAGTATATTATCAACGACTGGTAACAACGGATTAAAAAAAATAGAAAAGTAAATGTCGTATTGACGATCGAGCGAGGGTAACCAGTCGATGAATGTGACAGTGGGCAGGTCCGGAAGGCTGGCTTCCTGCTTCATGACCTTCAATTGGCCTTCGAACCTTACAGCCATTCACTTATTGTTTTAATTACTTACCTTTATTCCTAATGTTTTTTAATGCTTTATTTAAACTGTAGTAAAAAAATTAAACAATTGGTTAATTCCAGAGTGAGATGCATTAATTTCGCCATGCGAAGCTTTAACGGCGTAAATCAAGGACGAAAACCGTTTTCTCAGCATTGTAACCGCATACTAGATTTTATCAAAAGTTTTGTAACATCTCGTGCAAGCAATGACTTCATTTTTAACCAACGATAATAACAAAATTACAACGAACGCGCTTTTTTTTCACCTAATTCATAAAACAATGAGCTATATTTAGGATTTATTAGCTTTTATATTCTATTATTAAAATTAATGCGAACTGGACCAATTTTCAACATAGGACGGTTAAAACAAAAGTACTCGTAATTAACAAATAAGTTGTTATTCCTTTTTTATGTGCTCTCCATTGAAAATCTATTTAGCACATAGAGATTAAAATGGAATTTTTAATCTCGTACGTAATAAGTGTACGGAATATATTGATATTAAATTGAAATATAATATCAATATATTCCGTACACTTCAAGACTTTTGAAAGTGATTTATGCTTAGTGAAATCTTTAAGGACGTAAATGCGACGTAAATACGGTGAAGAATTAAACACTCCGACACTTATCTTATATTACCGGCTTGATAAGTAAATCAATACATTTCAAAGCATAAAATACTGGTTTTACTTAGTATCGAATATACAACTTGATTACACCGACTAAATTGACCCGGGGCTAAGCGATCGCGCTCGTTCAACCAGACCGCAAGCCCTGACATTATTACGTGATTCTAAACTAAAGCTCGCCGCAAATTCCACAATTATTCACTCATATTAGAGAATATTCTTTAATCTCATTGTAATCTTTCATTCAAACACGCTTCGCACTGGTACAAAAACACAAGCAAACAAAGCGTATACATTTATCCTAAGATATGAATTAAAAAGATATGATTACTGAAAATGTTTCTTACTTGGCGCAGTCGCGAAGCGATCGGCTTCTGTGGTATGAGTCACAGGTTTCCTTCCCGCAGGGTACATATATGTGTGTGGTCGTTGTGCCGGGTCAGAGTTTATGTGCGTATGTAACTTATTTCTACAAAACTCGCCCACGATACAGGAGAACTCATTGCGCAGGGCATCATTTTTTAAAATACAAAAAAACTACACCATTATTGTACTAAACAGTAAAGATAATGTAATTATTTAATTATTTTGGCGCGAACTGGGTAGTGCCAAATTATTCCACTCGTGTTAAATTAATTTGTTTTTAAAACATTCGTGTCTATAATTAATCATATATATCCATTTTTTAATCACAGACCGATACATTAAATCTTAATTTATTATAGTTTCTTACACATTATAATAGACACATGTTATAAAATTGGACATTAGCGAACACGCTTGTCATTTTGATTGATAGATTTATAAAGTTTGTCTTAATAAACATCATTTAACGCCTGTATTTCGTTCAAAAGAGACGAGAGTTTGTTGTCAATAATGATTATGATTAAACATCAAAAAGCTGGTATACTGTTACAGCGTTATTGGTAAATCTAAATATATAGAACACATATGTTAAACCGAAATAACCTTACGCCCACAATAAATATTAGAAAGTATTATTGCTGATTATAAAAATACTATCTCCTTACATGCAGAATACTTGTACAAATTATTAGCATGTTATTTAACAACTTGCCGACTATCACTGCTATTATTTTAATGTTAAACGCAAAGATATCCAAGCCCTAGCTGTAATAAAAGGACTCGAAGTAGATGTTACTACGACAGCAATAACTTTAAATAACAACTAGTTAATGAAGGATATGGTTAATTTAAATGCAATGTCGTTATTAAGGAACACGAGGTCATACGGTGAAGTAAATGAACCAAACTATTATATTTATTTCAACCAATTATATCAGCCAAAGTCATATTTTTGCAAAAACACAAATTGATGGTTTTTGAGTCTAGCTGTGTTGTGATTGTTCCCGTGTTTCTAACACTGCATCCTATGGCCTAACTCCAATCAAAGCAACGGTCATTCAAAAAGTCGAATGAACGTTACTTCCGATGCGGTTAGGTCAGAACGAAAGAAAAAAAGAAGCCTCTGTGTTTGTGCGCGTATACACTATATCATAATATCAGCGCAGTTGATAGCTTTCGACAATATTGGGAAGTTGTCACCGTGTTCAAAAATCGGACAGGCGGACATGACCATCATCATATTTTAATTAACATAAATTTTCTATTTTGTACGCAGATCGTAATAGCTTGCTTGGCGTTGGCGTCGGGAGCTCACGCTGCTTCCGGATGGGCTGGTCCCCCCGCCAACATTGCCCTGTCACAGGACGGTCGCAACATCCTGGACACACCTGAGGTAGCACAGGCACGTGCTGCCCACATTGCCGCTTTACAGCAAGCTTCTCAGAACAACCCCAACCCCCAAGACGACGGCTCCTACGATCCCAGATGGGATAACGAAGAGTACTGGCAAAACAATGGACAACGCAGCTGGAACGGTGCCCCTGCCGCTGCTTCTTGGAATGGTGCCCAATCTCACCAATGGAACGCCGCACCCGCCGCTCCCGCGTGGAATGCTGCTGGTGCCGCACCTGCACCTGTCGCTGAGACTCCCGAAGTAGCACAAGCCCGTGCCGCACATCTTGCTGCTCTTGCTGCCGTTAAGCCCGCTTCTCAACAGTGGAACGCTCCCGCCAGCCAGCAATGGAACGCCCCCGCTCAACAGCAGTGGAACGCCCCAGCTCCCCAATGGAATGGTGCTCCCTCATGGCAGGGTCCCGCCGCCGAAATCAGGCTAGCAAACAATGGCAACGGCATCTTAGAAACCCCAGAGGTAGCAGCTGCGCGTGCTGCCCACCTTGCAGCCCACGCGCAGGTCGCCCACGCTGCCCCCGCGCACGGTAACCAGCAGCGCTGGTGAAATCCTTTTCTTCTTCCTCTTTCCGGGCTCATTGGACGCAACTCTAGCCCGTCGCTCACGACGCGATGGTAGCGAGTCGGTGACGCACTAGAATTACGTCGAGGTGCCCCCTTCTTCCTTCTTCGATCTCCTCTTCGTTTAGGAACCTTTCAAAGTGCAAGTGCGTCAGCCTATACTTTCCCTTTGGCTTTTTGTTACTTTTATAAATTTCTATCGAACAGACAATTTTGTACATAATAATAATTGTATGTATGCATTATAAACGAATTTATATTAAACGGTTAATTATAGTTTTGACTTTTATTAAATAACCCAATAACCTAAAAAATTAAGGTTCATCAACTGACATAAAAATGGGGAAATCACACTAATTAATGCTGGAGGATACGTAATACACCTCGCGTTCAAAATGTCAACTGTGCTTACTTTTTTACAATGCTTACAAACAGTGGATTGTAAAAGTTCAATTATCGACTGGACAATTTGCAGCAATATAATTTTTAACGAGTACATTTTGTAGCTTTACTTTTTCAATATATTTCTTTATGTAATACGTACAAAATAATAATTCATTTGTAAGCTAAATGAATCATCAATATGATAGATTTAGTTTAGTTATTCAGCGGCGTTTGCAAACATTACTGTTTTTCCGTCTAAAGAGCACTGAGAGCTTATAGTAAGTGTATATATGTCGATGTCACATATATGTCGACTTAGTGTAGGATTCTTGAGCAGGAATCTGTCTAGGCAGGAAACACCGCATGACCAGTTATTATGCCGTGAAGCAGTAGTATGCAAACATTACGTTTCGGTCTGAAAGGCACTGATAGTCAGTATAATTACTGAGCATATGAGACTTAAGAACTGTGGTTGGGCGCGGTGTGGTGCCACACAGAAATGCACTTACCATCAGGTCAAAGTTTTGCTCATCTCTTCACTTTCCCCTATAAAAAAAAAATTGTTGCTCAAACAAACAAGTATGTGGCTATGGCTATGGCTGTAACCATTAAAACCAAAATCCACACATTCACATAGTTTCACCCTATTTTAAAATTCAGGAAATAAAGTATTGTTATACCAATCATTTTCGTAATCGCGTACACAATGGACATTTATCAGGCGAAGTTACAAAATAAAATTCGACAAACACGTAAAACCATGACGAGAAGCTATATAAATTTCTCGTTTATTGAGTATACGGTAG
The DNA here is from genome assembly GCA_019845155.1 of Luehdorfia chinensis. Classification (NCBI taxonomy): domain Eukaryota; kingdom Metazoa; phylum Arthropoda; class Insecta; order Lepidoptera; family Papilionidae; genus Luehdorfia; species Luehdorfia chinensis. Next base: position 5,423,448 of record JAHVAK010000025.1, on the reverse strand, counting down.
TCAAATTAATTACATATAACACAACACATCAAAAACGTGACATGATATGGCAGTCGTGATGAAAACATTTGATAACTATATAATAACACATACATCGAAGATAAATTGTCGTTCGTTAACGCTCTATAAACTGTCCGAGCTACGACAGACGTCAAGCTACGTTAATCCGAGCTAACAATAATTTGACTTTTACATTACATACAAATTTACATACAATATTACATACAAATTTTGCGTGTGTTACAAAAAATATAATTTAAACGAGAAATAAATTATAAATTTCATGCGATTTTGTTAATGCACAAGGAAAATAAAAAAAATAAAATTAATTTTTAAATTATATGTTCGCGATTTAAATTTACTCAAAAGTCCCTAGTAAATGTCACCTAGTTGTTTATTATAGACCAACTCTAGCATGTAATTACTAATAGTAGTAGTTGACGAATTACCACGATCTACAGGAAAATGTATAATTTTGTAGTCAAACAGTCGAGGCGGCGCCGGCTCGATCTTTCATTAGATTAGGACAATCAAGCGATCGGTAGTTAAACATTGACCATGCGGAATTAGCTCATGGAAGTCCAATTTGTAAAACTTCTATAACTGTGGCAATCGTATAGACTTTAGTTCAAAGAAAGGCCATTTTTTATAAATGAATATAAACAAACTTGAACATCGAGCCAGTTTCTTATAAAATTATGTACTCGGCAAAGGATATACGACCTCGAAAGGCTACCTCGCAAGCTGCTTTTAGAAAGGTAAATAATTTAATCAAAACAAATTTATATTATATTATTTTCTTATATTTCAGCCTAGTTATTTAATTTTTTTTTTAACAGAACTAATATTGGAGGATTTGTAATGCATTACAAATCCTCTGCTAAACATAGGTCTCTCTCATAGATTTATTACACAGAGCTCTCCAATAAGAGATACTAAAATAAGGATCAATCGACTTGTGAATAGTTCTTCCTTCATCTATCGTGGGATACGTCTTTCATTGCGTTTACGAGGTTGCCACTGAAGAATCTTTCTTAATCTTAGCTTTTATTTAAGCCCAGTGTAACTTTAGCTTTCATATCTTAAACAGTAAGTCGGTTAGCTTGTTATGCTGATTCTGTCTAGCAATAAAGCAACGAATACAGTAATTTCGATAGCTTGCTAAGCGACTTTAAGTTTCCTTTATATAGCCTGCAGTGAAGAACGTCTTGGCCCCTTTGGTCCTAGTATGTCATCACTGACAATCAAAATACGACAATAAGCAAATCACTGACAATAAGCGTTATGGCTAATATTTACTAAATAAAATTGCCATAAGGGCCGCTGTTGCCAGTAAATTGCTGCCTTAGCGTTATTTGATTTTGAATATCTAATTGCACATATAGTATATCGTCAGCATACAGATAATACGAGCAGTCAATATTAGAGGTGATTAAATTTACAAAAACAGAGCAAATTATAGGAAAGAGAATATCGCCTTGCGGGACGCCAACACCGACATCAGCCTAAGCAAACTATTTTTTGGCTTGTGTGAACTGTTTGCTGGTGGTCACGAAGATAAGATGCAAACCACTCAAACTTGTAAACTAAGACTCTAATATTATTTCTAAGAATCATTTTAAGATTCTAAGAAGGTTATGTTACCATTTGCAGAGACTATTTAAAAAATATATTTTTTTAAACTATTTGTTCAACTTTTAATTTGATTATTATTGAGAGAAAATTGGAAAGGTATATACTAGATAGAATACTGGTACAATACGACACAGAAAACAACAATAAACCAAAATTCTCGAACATATGTTCCGAAAAGAAAGTGTCAAATTACGAGTTGCAGACGTGGATTAAAATACTTATCGTCGGGGATACTGCAAAACCGCGAATATACCACAAGTAAAAGACGCGTATCTACAATAGACCTAGTTTTACAGGGGAAGGTTATAACTTTATAAGTTTTTTATTTCAATGGCTATTGGGCTCATCTTTACACCGGGAGTATTAATTTATGTGTTCCAAGTATTGGTAATAATAGATATCTTTTAAAGTGATTACTCGTATTTTAGTCGCTACGACAATTACGCGGATCTGATTTGACCACAAACTTATTAAGATGGATATAATATATTAATTTCCGCGGTATTGAAATCAATCAAGTAATAATGTTTCAAAATAATATTTAATAACTATACAAAACATGACTTAAAAAATCTGCTCATAAGCTTTATCTCTTACATGATTAATTAAAAAAAATGATTAAATAAAGAAAAAACAAAATCAAAAAACAACTTTTTTTCTGGAATGTCTATGGAATACAAACATTGATGACAAGATAATATCAACAGCAGTTTAATTAACTCTTACGTTATATTATACAGCCTGTATCAGCCTTCTCAATTACCTTAATAAGAATAGTATCACACATTTTAAACTTAAAAATTTAATAACCAAAATAAGAGCTTCCTAGCTAACTAAAATAAACTATGTCTGAGTATTTTAAATAATAAAGGGATAATATCACTCGTATACATTTAAATTTAAAAAAAATCAAATGAGCCCTTTCAGATACCCAAAAAATAAATATTGTAATTAAACATTTAGTTATAGTTTCATATAAGTAAATTAATTATCCTTATAAGGTGAACTGTCATAGAACTCATGGCAATCCATGGGTATAACACTTTTTAATTGTTGTAAATGTTCATATTTTGATTTTGAGATTGGCAATCTATCATTAAAGAGCTGTGATGGAATAACTGGCTTAATCCTTTTTAGCCTTTGTGGTAATAGTTGAAATTCGTCACTGTAGTTAAGCTTTTATTCAATTGTGCCATTGGGATTATACTTCATTACTCTTATATCAACCACGCACTTTGCACCAGTTCCTCTTCCAGGGCGGATTGAATCGTAAATAAAATTACTTTTAATAGTATAGTCTTTAAAAAAAGTGTGGTCTATCGTAACTACCTCATATGGAGATGGATTCAGTCTAGCTTCTTTGGTAACCGAAGAGTATTGACTGGGTAAAAATATTTCACGGTGTTTCTTTCAATCGAGTGAACTGAATCGACCTCCATTTGAGTATGTCCCTTTTCTAAAAAAATTTGTGTGATGACAATGTTTTTTTCCATCGCCAATCGCAGAAGAGCGTTTGAAACCACAACATTTCTATTTTGTGGTGTACATCCATCAGTAAAAATTACGACATTTTTAGGGTTTTCTTCTATCATTTTCTTCAAATAATCGACAAAAAATGAAGCATACTTTGATGCTTTTAAATCTGTTGTAGTGTCATCAAACCAATAACACTTTACGTTGTTAGTGCCTAGATTGTACACTGTAAAATGATGAACCATCAATTTTGTTTTAAAATACAATGCGCTGTCAAAAATGGAAACAATTTCACAGCTTGTAAATCGGCAGTTATTACGTGAATTGTTCCATTTTTCGCAGCTCCTTTGTCCATAGGCTTTTCCTGTCTAGCTAAATTTTTTCGTGATACATGTTGTTGATATTCTTCCTCTGTAATATTGCCTACTTTGAATGAACAACATAGATCACATGCGTCTTTTCTTGGTTAAAATAAAGCCATATTTTAATCTTTCAAGACATCTTCAAAAAGTTTTGTGGAGACCACTTTTTGCCCATTTTTTGTTACCTCTTTAACATAGATACGATAGAGTTCACGTTTTGACTGTATTATCGGTTCTAGATATAATTTTGTGCTTTCTTCTCTGCAGTAATGAGAAGACAATTTGTGCAGGGCTCTTAAAAATGTTTGTACTAACACTTTCAACGTAGGCAACGCAGCATTTTCTGTCCGGTTTATAGTTGTTTTTTTTATTTAGTTTTTCGCCTAGCCAATATCTTACTGTCCACTCTTTAATTCCTATGTTCCTAAGAACGTCTTTAAACATACTCTCATTTTTTGATTATTACATTTTAAATAATAGACTTTTGTAATACCTCGTCTTGTATCAGCCCTTTCAGTGGTATTCCTTTTAGTCGGATTTGTATCTACAAAGATGAAACAAACATTTTCTTCACTATCCAGCTCATCTCCCAAAATTCATTAAAAATATTCAATCGTACACTATCTGTGAACTTTTCGCAGTTAATTACACTACTCCTTAAGCATTTACTTGAATTCTTAGCCTCTCCAAGTTTTCGCGCAGTTTTGATAGAGTCTTGTGAAAATTTTTCATCGCAAGTCTTTCTAAAAACTATGTATTCTTGTCCTAGCATTCTCAACTTCGTATTCCTAAACCTTTTTGAAGACATTAGATCTGATTTTCGTTTCCTTGCTGTAGACTCGATTACAACTTCAGGTTCCAAATCTCTTTCAGGAAACACGTCAAAAAAGGAATTATTGCTGTCCGTCAATGTTGAAGTAATTGATGCAACATTTGTTATTTCAGAGAGCGGAACGTAATTTGGGTCAGCAACAGAGTCATCTGATAAAAAGTCAAGTGCATTATTGATATCAGTACGAACATCTTCCTCGGAAATAGAAGATACCAAATTGTTAGTTGAAGTCATAGTAGGGTCAGAAACATTGTCTAGATCACCAATTTCCAAAGTACTTAAACTGGTTGTGTCACAGTTAGCTAAAGTTATAGTTTCTTCAGTAAGCTCTTCCTGATTTTCCGGTTTAGCAAAATTGGTATTAAGTGAATTTTCAGGGAGATCTTTGGTATTTTCATGAGCCGCTGATTGCTTAACCAAAATTATTGTTCACATTATAATATTCTGTTATTTTTTGGGAAAAAGTCTAGTCATTAGAAACGTTAGGATGAAATATAGACTTAAAATAATTTAAATCAATATTCAATACCTATATTCAATTCAGAAAATACTTAATCAACATTGCATTAATACTTACTTGATATTTTACTGATTGTTTTTTAAATAAACACTGAATTTAACAACAAAAATAAACCACTAATACGCTCCCGATGTCATCTGACCACATACGCGGTATTGACACTTGCCGACAGTAGATACGCAGTATTGTTATTTGGCGATTATTTGCTTTCTATTGGCCGAAAAAATCGCGTCAAACAGGTGACTGGAAATCAGAATCTTGCGTGCACTGCCCGCGAAAACTTAAATTGGCTACATTTGTCAGACACGCGGAATTATCCAATGCTAGTTACGCGGATTTGCACTATCCCCGACGTTATGTCTTTTAGATTCTTTTTATTTGACTTCGTGCTCATAACTCTTGTGCGTCCAGATTACCATTTACCTGAGCCGCGATGTTCGTAATTTTGATAGTTATCTTTTTCTATAAATTTCTAAAATGATTTCGTACATTTTTGAATATTCCAAAAAAAAAAACAATTGATTGCGGGCATCCGGCTAGCGAAACTGCTAAGGCCATCGAAACTGCACTACTCATATATCATAAAAATACTCCATAAAAAGGGTTTTCTTTTGAAACGAAATGAAATGAAATACATAAAAATATTAAGGCACTTTGTAGGCAATCTCGACTTCCACGAAATGTATTTATATTTAAAAGAACGAGTGTACGATATGAACAAGAGGCTCATGGAAACTGTCCATGTGATGCGGGAAAAATTAAGGTAGACCTTAACAAGATCCAGAAGCTCTCCAAAAATAATTTCATAGCTCGATTATGCCACACAGTCACTACCGCTGGACCGGAGATTTTAGTGAGATCGAGAGATTTTATAAAGCGTGAGTAACAACCCAAGATCAAACCTCGTCCACCAACACTACTACGAAGATGTCCCGGAAGTCAGTTTGAGCGAGATTAGTATGGCTCCCGAATAACTTAAAAACGGGTGAAGATGGAATTACAGCGAAGCTTCTGGAAGCACTTGGAAAACTGGTAATTGTAGTCCTTCAGAAGTTGTTTAATTATGTCAGTCGTGGCGGCACTTTTCCGAAAGCGTTGTGGTCTGTTCTTCAAGAGGGGCGCTAATGCTCAGTAGCGGTATTAAAATATCGCTTCTGAGCTCCATCTACGTGCTGTTCTCGAGCGTCATTATAAACACGTCTCGCAAACACACTTGACAACTTGAAGCCTTCCGAACGAGCCGGTTAATAAAGCACATATGCACCCTTCGCCAGATTGTACAGAAATCCGAGAAGTACAATCTACCGCTACGTCTGGCTTAAGTGGACTTTAAGAAAGCCTTTGATTCCGTCGTAGAGAATTTGGCGATCCCACAGCCAGTTCGACGGATACCAAAGTGCAGCAGTATTTGTACAGTAAAAGTACGATGGCTATCCGAGTACAGAACTATAATACGAAACCGATTCAATTTCAGAAAATTAAAAGAAAAGGCGATTTTATATTCCCGAAACTGCATTAGAAGATTGAAAACATCTCTACTGCTACAGCTACTGGAAACGATACGGTTTTAACGTCAGTTGCGAATTCATTTCTCACCTTCGATTTGCCAACGACATAGTCATTATAGCAGAATCGCTGGAGGACCTTAGCACTATGATCAATGACTTCAGTAGTTTCTCCCAACGAGTAGGTCTTAAGATGACCATGGACAAGACGAAGATGATGTCTGACTTCCATGTCACACCTATACTCGCTGTTTTTGGAAACACTACGCTTGAATTTGTCAACATGTATTCCAGGACAAACTGTCCAACTAGGTAAGCCCAACTTAGACCAAGATCGAGAAATCAAACTCGGCGGGGCAGATTTCGGAAAACTGCGTCACATCTTTTCGTCGATTATAAAATAAATGTCTTAAAACAGTGAACGTTGCCCGTAATGACATACGGAAACCAGAAATGGTCCTTCACTGCAGGCCACATAAGAAAGCTCAAAATAGTTCACATTTCGAGCTATAGAAAGGCTATGCTCGGTGTTTCTCTGTTAAATAGAATCCAAAACGATGATATCGTCCAATAACGAATCGTAACCATTGGGCAGGAAGGGTTCTCGAGTGACACCCTCGTACCGGAAAATGCTGTGTAGGGCGACTAGTCATTAGATGGGAGAGACGACCAGGACCGCGTTTTGTGGCAATCTATGTAGTAGAGAGTAGGCCTGTATTTAGTAGTGGACTTAGTTGGATAGGCTGTAATTATGAAAGTAATGGGACAAACAAATCATTCACCTGATTGTAAGTGCAACGCCTGCCCTTACAGTATCGCCCAGTACTTTGAGCTACTAAGTCCTGTGACACTGAGGTACTTTTCCTTAAACGTACATTAGCGAGGATTTTGCCTTAATAAGCTACACTAGATAAAGTGTCTGCCACCTTAAGAATTCGAAGTTAAGGCGTTTCTAATACCGTTAGATAGTCTGAAAACATCGACACAAAGCCATGTTTAACTTATTTTTTCATTTAAGGGCAATTACTGGATAAACCAAACTCGCGTAGAACTCTCGCCTTGGTATGAATGGGACACGAAAATTATAAACAATATCCAGGTAAGCGCTTATTATTTACTTATTTATTTAAGTTTCATTATTTTTACCCTAAAAATTCTGAAAGGGATAAAACAATGACCGTCCGCCTATTGGCATTCTCTACCAGTCAACTCAAGGCGTAGTATTAATAATGTGCTGCATCTACTTTAACTTTTCCGATCACCTTTGAAATGGTATGATTAATTTTTTGACGTTTAAATTATACATTTTCCAGATCTTTTAGTTTGCGATTCCTTTACAGTTTAACAAAAAATATTGACACCGTAGTTCATACTCGTACTACATTAGCTGAGAGATCTCAATGTTGAGATATCAGGTATCAGTGGCGAACATGGCAAACTCTCCTCGACTTCAAAATTCTAACAAACATTAGTTTTTGACGGTTCCCAGCAGAAAACATTTTTAAGCTAATATTTTACTTTTGTCAAATATTATGTTAAAAAAAACAATCAAAATGTTGTGATAAATGCTTTTCTGTGGAGTTCTAATGCAAGAATCTAGGCAGGTACAATCCCAGTGCCAGTTATTCTCCCGTCAAGCACTAGTAAACAAACCTTCCTGTGTTTCGGTCTAAAGAGGCATTGATAGCTAGTGTAATTACTGTATAGGAAGTTAAGAACTCAGGGTGACTAGCGCAAGGTGGTGACGCACTGAAATGTTCTAGGTGACAAAACATTTGTTATGGGCAGACGTTGCACTTATCATCAGGTGAACGACATGCTAGCTTCGTCACTTTCTTCCATAAAAAAATGCTGAAGTGAAAGATTTTAGACAAAACAAGAACATGACTAACACTTCTGTTAATTCAGGTTTATTGATTTTTATTTTTATTATTTTTTTACTGTACGTAAATTTCACCGTTTTCAAGTCAAAGTTTTCCGTCACGTGTACTGATGGTAGGATGCCTATGCAGGAATCCGTCGAGGTAGGTACCACCCCAGGGCCAGTTATTCTGCCGTGAAGCAGTAGTGTGCAAACATTACTGTGTTTCGGTTTAAAGGGCACTGAAAGCTAGCGTAATCACTGGGCATATGAGACTTAAAAACTGATGTCTCAGAGTGACGGGCGCAGTGTGGTGTCACACAGTAATTTTCTGGGTGACACAGCATTTGTTATGTGCAGACGTTACACTTACCATCAGGTGAACGTTTTGCTCGTTCCGTCACTCTTATGAAATAAAAAACAAAAAAAAACGTGTACTGAGTTTTACACACGCTCTTTTATTTCCACAAACTTTTTTAAGTTTTAAGTTGAAATATAAATATTAGAAGTAATAAAAAAGTATTTCAAAAGTATTTTTGTATTGATTTTGTATTGATCGCATTAATCAGCCTACCATGATTATCTTGTACCAAATCAATATACAGAAAACGGAGCAGTATACTTGTATATGCGTGTATTACGCCGTGTGGCGTACGGCGGGGCGAGGGATGCCTACCACCTTGAGGGCAACCATCTGTCACGTGTTAATCGTCCACAAGTCTCTCATTAACGACGTTGACAAGATGGGGAGTGTGTCGACTAGGGTTGCGTACCTTATACTCAGAATAACCAAACAGGTATTCGCTGAAGGTCATACAGGGATACGCACCTACCTCGGCACATCTTGATGATGAGGTGGAGGTAATGTATGAGGACATATCAAGAGCCTTACATTTCTCCAAAATTCATTACACGGTTCTGATGGGAGACTTTAACGCAAGACTACGCATGAAGAAAGACTATGGGCTGGTAGTGGGGGAATTTGGAATAGGGCAACGGAACCAAAGGGGCCAACAGCTGGCCGACTTTATGGAGAAGGAGGGACTCTTTATGATGATTTCATTCTTTCAAAAGCAGCCCCACAGAAAGTGGACCTGGATGAACCCGGATTGTTCCACCAAAAATGAGATCAACTTCATCATTACAACCGAACGGCAGCTGTTCTGATGTCTCTGTGATCGCAAGAGTGAAAACCGGCAGTGATCTCCGAATGGTAAGAGGCACATTGAACAGAACGTAAAGGTGGAGAGGTCGCGCCTGGTGAAGTCCACGTTCCGTCCATCTCGTCCCCTAATCCAGAACCCCGAAAGCTTCCAGCTCACATTGCATAATCGCTTTCAGTGCCTATATGATTGCGTTACTCTGGACGACAAGACGAGTCTCGTAGAAACTATCCAGACTAGCTAGACTATAGCAAAGAGATCCAGAAACTCTCCGACCACACTCTCTATCTCATGAAGGCTAGGCGTGAAATGAGGCTGCAGTCGTCAACTAATGCGTCAGCATATCGGCAACTAAACAGACAGATCTCCAAATATATGCGGCGAAACCTACGCAACTTCAATGCAGCTCGTATTGAGAAAACGATAGATAGGAACCAAGGCCCCAAGGTCTTTGCCAGGGATCTGTCTGCCGGAATGAGCCAACTGACTGTTGCGGACCGATGGCGGTGGCGTCATTTCCGCTCGACCAGACATTTTGAGTGAGATCGAGAGATTTTATGGACAGTCTACACACCGTCGTTGGAGCGACACACTAGTGTTAGTGACGACTCAAGAGCAAATCTCGTCTGACAATATTCCGATGATATCCCGGATATCAGTCTGAGCGAGATTAGTATGACTCTAAAACAGCTTAAGAATGGCAAAGAGCCGGGTGAGGATGGAACCACAGTGGAGCTTCTGAAAGCGGGTGGAACACCGTTACTAGCAGTCCTTCAGAAGCTCTTTAATTCCGTCATCCGGGGCGGACCGGCAGGCGACTTGCTCCATGATGAGGTCATATAGTGTCTCCCAACGGGAAGGTCTTAAGTTGAACATGGACAAGACGAAGATCATGTCTAACGTCAACGTCACACCTATATCGGTTGTTGTTCGGAGGGAACACTACGATAGAAGTTATCGACGAATATGTGACCCAAGACAGATTGTCCGAGTAGGTAGGCCCAGCTACGACCAAGAGGTCAATCGACGAATCCAAATCGGCTGGGCAGCGTTCGGGAAACTGCGTCACATCTTCGCGTCAAGAACATCCCAATGCTTCAAAAACAAAGTATAGAACTAGTGCGTGTTGCCAGTAATTACATACGGAACCGAGACGTGGTCCTTCACAGCAGGCTGCATGAGGAAACTCAGTGTCGCTCAGTGAGCTATGGAAAGAGCTATACTCGGAGTTTGTCTGCAAGATAAAATCCGTAACGATGTTAACCCTTACCAGAACTAGAGTAACCGACATAGACCTAAGGATTAGCATGCTGAATAGTCAATTGGCCGGCCGTATAGCTCGCAGAACCGATAACCGTTGAGGAAGAAAGGTTCTCGAGTGGCAACTTCGTACCGGCAAACGCAGTGTAGGGCGACCCCCACTAGATGGAGCGACGACCTGCACGGTTTTGCGGGAAGTTGATAGATGCAAGTGGCACAGGATCGTGTTTTGTTGCAATCTATGGGGAGACCTATGTGGACTATAATAAACAAAAGTAAACTATCATCACTGTCGATATTATGACAAACTTTCAATCAAGCAATCAAAATAGCTAACTCCGAAAAGTAACCTGGGTACCACTTTTTGACTGAAGGTTTTGTAGTCAATATGTCTATACAAAAAGAATATAAGCACTACGTTTTAGCCATATAATCAAATGTAGGTTTACACAAATATGTTTTTTAAATGTTTCATAGGAGAAGCCGGCTCTAGTTTTAACAGGTTATGAATCGTTTAACAAAGACCTGAGAGAGTACTTACAGACGTCAACATTACATGGTCTTCGCTATATCGGGGACAGAAAAATCACGTGGTTCGAAAGGTTTGTGAAACTTATTTCTGTAAAAGACAAACAAATCAATACAGTCTTAATTTTTTTTTCCTTCAGTATAATAGATTTACAATAATTCGCATTGAAATGTCATTGTCATTATCATTTCCGTAGTAACTTTTACTTGTTTCCTGCTTTTGAATCCAAATGGCTTAGTCCTAGGGCTAGTAATTTAATAAAAGAAATTGACGAGAAGTGCAAAACGTTCACTTTTAATAACTAATTTTTATTAAACAAAGAATATAAAAAAGATTACTATAAAATTAAAAAATACGTGGATAATTACTCCCGGGAATGAGATGACCGGTGCCAAGCTATTTCTACATATTTATAAGAAACTTCTATAATTGTATATTACTTATATTGTTATTAAAATGAATTAAAAAAATTGCTTTTCCTCTTGTCTTCCCAGTTAAGAGGCATTTTTTGCGAACCGGTGTTGTTTATAAAATTATGTTCAATGAGTATTATTTAAATAGTCTATATTGAATAAAAACAATTCTATTATATTCTATTCCATTTAATTTTGGAATATTTATCAAACATGGACAAAATTTAAGAGGCAGTTCTATGTGTTATCTTCTACAGATTTTTCTGGCTAGCGGCATTTTGTTCCTCCTTGATATGTGCCGCATTCTTCATTCTAAACGTATACAACAAATGGCGTTTGTCACCAATGATTGTAAGCATCAACCCTGAGAACATGCATCTACAAGATCTTCCCTTTCCAGCTCTAACAATTTGTAATGTGAACCAAGCGAAGAAATCTGTTGCCGAACGATACATTAAATCTGAGTAAGTATTAATGTAAGCCATGTGGTGTCTACATAAGAGAATCTGCCACATCCAGTTCCAGTAAATATCAAGTAAGGGAAATGCCGCGAACCTCATGGCCTACGTATTTTTTGTTGTTTAAAAAAACGATGTCGTGAATACCTTTTACAGACATAAATTTCATATGCACAACTCAACCTAACCCAAATTAATTTTAGCACAAATGTTGGCTCCGGCTGGGATTCGAACCCAGGACCCACGGCGTAAAGTCAGGTACTCTGGACTGGCCATATGGACGTCGATTGTTAAAGGAATGGCCATATTGATTACGTGAACTTTTTTCATGGGGAAATTACTCATGCATGACCGGGGGCCGCGGGACCAGTTATGTCGGACTTGGACTGTTAAAGTATTTAAGTATTTATTTATTTATTTAGAATACCAGTAGTAATTCTATATAAATAAATCAACACGGCCCCCTCTGGGTGCGCAAAGGGTGGGGTTCCGAATCTGCCACGCAGAGGCCATGTGGCCAGGAAAACGAGCATTTGATCCTCTTAGCTTCACCGTGGGTGACCTACTGCTGGTAGGATTCCTATGCAGGAGTTCGTCTAGATAGGTACCACCCCAGGGCCAGTTATTCTACCGTGAAGCAGTAGTGTGCAAACATTACTGTGTTTCGCTTTGAAGGGCACTGTGAGCTAGCGTAATCACTGGGCATATGAGACTTAAGAACCTATGTCTCAGGCTGATGGGCACAGTGTTTTTGTCAATTTTCTGTCAATTTTCTGGGTGGCACAGCATTTATTATGGGTAGATGTTGCACTTACCATCAGGTGAACGTTTTGCTCGTTTCATCACTTTATGCAATAAAAAAAAGACCAGGGCACTGTTACTATCATGCTATTATTTTTCAACACATGTTTTTAATTTTTGAAACTAAATAAACGTACCGTGTAGCACTCCGCAAACTAATCTTCCTCTGAAAGTGCCAAAGTTTTCCATAAACTAGGAGAATGTAAAGTGGATACCACTACGTTCGTGCGGAAACATTCGGCACCATAGGATATCGCCTTTGCCAAAATCGTCGTTATACCATTTATTTTGGAAAAAAAAAACAGATTAAATTATAAACCAATATTTTCAGGAATTCCTTGGATAAAAAATTGTTGGACAGTTTATGTTCGACGCAAGACGATGCAGATATTTTCGAAAACGAAATTGCAGAAAGCGCTGATTGGGACTACACTCGCTCCTTTCTAATCAATGTCAGTTCCCAGTTTTATAGAAATTACTTATATCATTATAAAAATTAGAGAAAAAGTCGTAAGATAACATAAAAATTACTTAACGTTCATTATCATCATTATTATTTCAGATTATCACTAGTTCACTGCTGAACATAGGCTTCCCCATATACTCGTAGTACCACAAAAATTGTAGCTCTCATTTTGATTGGATTTTGCCATAGTTGGCAAGCTTGGCAGGCGGGTTGGCAACCGCAGTTTATTTATTCAGATGTTCCAAGAAGATGCTGCTGCCTATATCCTGGTTTTCATTTTCCCCCTGTCGACTTATACGACAACCAAGGGATGAGATGGGGTGGTAGGTTCTCTTAAGCCGCCACCACACGGCACACTTAACTTTAAACTTACTCAATACAATCTTAAATGTTTAAGCTTTTTCTCGTCATTAATCATTAATTTCTATATATTATATAAGATAATTTTGGCACTGATTCTACATCTCATCACCACTCTAAAACGATCCCCTAACACGTCCTACCCTCTTTTCCTTTCCAGCCATGGCCATTTCAACTTTTTGTGTTGTGGATGTCCCCGAAAAAATAGCAATAACTTAAAAGTATCGGGCTTCACAGATCTGGCTAATGGTCTTATTCGATTTAATACAATATTCTTAATCGTTAGACACCACAATAAAAATAACGTAAAACTTGAAATAAGTTAAAACTACATCGAAATGAAAAAAAAATTGTATCAACAAATATTAGAACTTAAAGTTATTGTTACATTTTGCAAAATCAAGCCCGTTAAGAACATAATAATTAATAATAAATATTAAATAGACAGATTTTGAAATAAGCTACAAAACAGCATCAGTTATGGCTGTAATTTAGTTACTCTTGGAGATATTTATGTTTAAAGATAACGTAAGCGCGAGCGCATAAATGCTTTTGTTATTCGAATTTAAGTTCCTACCGCATGCCATGTGCAATAAAAATGGGTTTTGGTTAGTGAGTGACTGAGATAGTAATTTAGGGTCGGACCCCCCTGCTTTACAAGTCATTCATTTAAGATCGCTTTGTGATCGCTATACATTTTTGTTTGTGCTTTGAGTTAAAACTAAGTTAAGTTAAAAGAAAGCCACACCATTATTAATCTCGCCACATTGCTGACATACATTTTGTGTATGGATTTTGCAATGGGAGTGCCAATGCTGCTGTAGCAGAATATACTCCGAAGATACCCCGATCGGCATACACCGAGTAGACAAACGTTAGTTAACGTGCATGTTATGGTTATGATTAACAGAAAATCTGCATGCAGTGGCCCCAGTACTTTTCAGCATAAATTGTCTGTAATTGTATGGGCAGCCATCATAGACCACCGTTTGATTGGGCCTATTTAATTGCCCCACACATTAAAAGGCCCAAGGTGGTGTTCCTCCGAATACAATCCGTGGATGCTCTATCTGAGCTACCATTGAATTATCGACGAGCAGCTAGATCAGCACCGGCGCCATTTGCTCGACCCGTTAAAGAATATAGCCGTGTGGTGGCGGCTCCATCTCATCCATTGGGTCTCGTAAAAGGCGAGTAAGGAATTAAACTGCACTGTGCACCCAACAGCGCATGGTGGCGATGGGGCTGACCTATCACACCAAGTGCATTATATTGTTTTGGTGAAACGTGGATTGTGGCAGTCATCTTTTTTTGCAGTGAGTGCCCAGTCTCTGACTAGGGGTAGTATGGGATACAGTCGTGATCTTGTGTATGTATGTATGTTAAAGAATACTTAGATGCCCAGCATTCGCCTTGGATCGGATGACGTAGCAATTTCATAGCATGGCCACCTCGTTCTCCTGTTCCTAACACCTGTAAATACTAGAGAAAGTCAAAATACTAGAGAAGAGTTTTTGCAAAGAATAATGTCTGTTGCAGATGAAATAAGGTTAGATCTAAATATGATCCAAGGATTCCTCCAAATAAGTAGCAATAACACCTACAACTTGCTTACAAAGCGGGGGCGGTTATTTTGAGCACATAATTTAAGTGTTTTAGATATTTTAGTGCATATATGACATTTATTTATTAACAAATAAAACGTAAACAACAACGTTTAGCAATCTCTCGGACAGTAACTAAATTACAGCCATTTTGACGCCGTTTTGTGGCTTTACTTCAAAATCTGTTGATTTAATACTAAGAAATTTTTGGGAAAAATCACCGGAAAAGTCAGAAATTTGGAAGGTATTTTTGTATTAAAATCTCCATATAAACGTTCAGTTTCGAGAGCATTCTCATTTTCTTCATTAGTAAAATGCACCCGTGCGAAGCCAGGGAGAGGTCGCTAGTTAAAAATATTTAAGAGAAAAAATTAATTCCACGTCCATATTTCATTATTACAAAATCTTAAGATTATTTTAAATTATATTCAATGTAAGTTATTTAAATAATACTTGATTAACGTATTTTTTTTAACTAAACTGGTTTGGAAAAAAATGCTTCTGTCCTGGGAAGCGCCAGCAACAAACGCAGTGGGCAGTTCTTTGTTTGTTTTTTTTTGACGTTGATATTTAACATAAGATATTACAAGTCACATTTTCCAGGTAACACAGCCGTGCAACGAAATGTTAGCGATGTGCTTATGGAACTCGAGAAGCATGAGTTGCCAGGATTTATTCAACGCGCAACTCACTGACGAGGGGCTTTGTTGTACCTTCAATGTCGTACACCGCGATAACATGTTTCGAAATCCGTTAGTAACAGCATTAACATAAACTAACAATAACATAAATCTGCACAGAATTCAAAACAAGATTTATTACGACTCACTCAATCGACTTTTCGAATTCGCTAGACTAGAAATTATTGTAGTCAGTCAGCTATTTGACCGCGCCGCTTACTCAGCTGCCGTCTGTAGCAGTAGAGTCAATATCACTCCATAATGCATCGTTAGTTGAGGTGAAACACGCGTCGTGTTTTCCACTTCAGTGGTATGTATTGAGTAGTGGTAATGTTATAGTGGTGGAGGGCATCTAGAGGCGGTATTAGTTTGCTTGAGTGCGCTATTTAGGAAGGGCGGGCGGTGCTCTTCAAAAAGTATGCGGATCTTAGCAAATTAACTAAACTTCACATATAATAATTGACATAACCTGGACACCA
Source organism: Luehdorfia chinensis (assembly GCA_019845155.1). NCBI lineage: Eukaryota > Metazoa > Arthropoda > Insecta > Lepidoptera > Papilionidae > Luehdorfia > Luehdorfia chinensis. The sequence continues at coordinate 5,407,047 of JAHVAK010000025.1, read as the reverse complement.
TTTATTTATTAATTACAGCCCACCACAATACCACTGCTGAACATTGGTCTGCCCCACAGAGGGATACCGCCATAGTTGTTACAATTGACACGGGTTGGCAACCGCAATTCATTTAAATGTTCCATCTCCTGGTATTCATTTTTCCCTTCAACGACTTATCCGACACCTACGGGTCGTGATGGGGTGGCATCGCCTCTACATCATAAGTATGTAGTAAGATAGCGACGTATGTAGTAAGAACACAGTAATCACCCTAGCTGACAGTGTTGTTTGCATACTAGGAGAGCCTAGAAGGCTTACTGCAATTTATTTCAGTAGTGTAGTTTAATAAGTAATCATAATATAAAATACTATCTTTATGATTTCCAGAAAAGACTTAAACGACATGAATTTGACATTCCCGTCGCCATCCGTAGACTGGACTCCTGAAGGTGGTTATCCTTCAGACGCTCCACCTGATGGGTTTCCTTGGAAACCTAAAGGTGGGTAGACGGATACGAAGAAATTACAATATTATACAAACAGTGGCCGTGTCTGGGCGAATAAAATTCTAAGTAAGCTTTTGTCTGTGACATCTAGCAACTTAAACTATTTCGCCATTTTGCTTAGTATAATTCGTGCTATCGTAACCAATGACAACCAATGGCCTTCAAACTGACCATACATGATTTAGCCTTAAAATATTTTGCTATTTCTTACATAATTTTCTTTATGATTTATCTATGGGAGATCAAAATAACACTAAAATTATTTTTACGTAATTTTTTGAACAATTTAAGGTGTTGTTATCGTAATTTAGAAATAAAACTTTCAACGTACTGACGTAAACATAAACAAATATGGCTATTTAGTCAGCAAGCCAGTTTTAGTTGACAAGCGCTGTACTCAGTCACTTAGACCTTAACTTTTTTTGCTTTTAGTCTAACTTAGAATTTTGTTCGCCCAGACACGCCCAATGATTTATTACATAGGGTGGGCCAAACATTTTTGCAAAATGTAACACTGAGTTTATCGAAAACCATTAAAGGGAGGGGCGTGCGGGTGGCAAATTATGCGTCGCTTTATACAATTTTAGTCATGATAGAAAGCTTTACGGATCAACAGTGTGCTGATTGTGTTAAACAATTTTGTAAAAGCAACGATTTCTGCGTTACTGTACGACGCCTGTTCAGAATTGAATATGGATTACGCCGTGTGAGTGTCCAAATGTTAATTTTATTAAAGCTGGGATCAAGAAGTTCGAGCAAACTGGTTCCACGAATATTAAACAAACAAGGCGGCCACGTTCAAGAAGGAGCGAAAAGAACATACGGGAGGTTAAAATTTCCGTAACGATTTCTGGTTTCGTCACTTATCCAAAAATGTTTTTTTGGATAAGTGACTGAAACCAGCAATGCGTTCACCTGATAGTAAGTGCAACGTCTGCTCATAAAAGTCTCATATGCCTAGTGATTACACTAGCTCCCAGTGCCCTTCAGACTGAAACACAGTAATGTTTGCACACTAGTGCTTCACGGCAGAATAAATATAAATAAAAAATATTCATTTCGTATTATCTACAGATAGTAGTTGTACCGGGTATGCGAATGTGCAATTTTGTATCTGTTGAACGCACCAACGATACGAGAGAAATTTTACTTACTTAATGAAATATTTAAAAAAAAATCAATTATAAAAAAAATATGCTTTCATGTGTTTCCATTTTACATGCTCACCAGGTGTAGGTACTAACCACGGCTTGACTTTGATCTTGGACGCAAACATTGCTGAATATTATTGCGCTTCGACGAAAAGCATGGGTTTCAAGGTTATGTATAACATTTTCGTTATTGCTGCAGATGTAGTTTTTATTTAACAGCTTCTGCGAATAGACTGCAATAATTGTTTTTTTTATATAATTATTTATATGTTTGTGCGGTAAATTGAACTTTATTTTAAGAATATAACACTTTTAAATGCAAAAGAGAGTAAGTGATTACCCTGATGTCATTAGCAATCTTTTTTTATTGTAGATAGTGACGAGACGATCGAATCGTTCATCTAATGGTAAGTGCAACGTCTGCCCATAACTAATACTGTGTCACCCAGAACATTTCTGTGTAGCGCCACACTGCTCTCGTCACAGTGTGAAATTGTTCTTTAGTCCCATATAATCCCAGTATTTACACTAGATAACAGTGTTCTTCAGACCGAAACACAGTAATATTTGCACACTGACGGCAGAATGACTGGTACAGGTCCCACCTAGACGGATTCTTGCAAAATGATCATTCCACCACCAAATTGTATCATAACCGATGAAGTTTTATTATATTTTACTAAATTGTTTTACTCAAAAACCAAATTGGCTTAGCAAAACTACCTCTTATTAAACTTAGCAAAAAATCACTTATTTTTTTCTTGCGAATAAAATATTTTAGATCCTCCTTCACAATCCGACAGAGACGCCTAACATAGCGAAGATTGGCGAAGATATATGGTCCCGGTGTTGAAGCGAGAGTAGCGATACAACCGAGGATCTTTGACGCACAGTCCTCGCTTAAAAACATCGATGTACAAAAGAGGCTATGCCTTTTCTCCAGCGAAAAAGAATTGGTATTCTACAGGTATATTGAATAAATTGATTTTTTATGTGTAAGTTGGCTCTCGGTAAGGGTAAAACTTGAGTTACTAATATCACGTAAGTTATGTAAATGTTACTCGTATAAGCGTTTGTGCGTGTGTAGCTCACATATGATTTTCTCTACAACTCAAATATTAACCGAAATCCAGATTAAAAGTCACCGCCTTAAAATGTCCCACAGCTCCGCACAAACCTCCTCTTATTTAAAAGAAATAAAGTAACAGGTTATAAATATCTCACCTGCTTTTCTCCCATTCTGCCACGCTGCTCCAATGAGGGTGGGCGGACTTCACATATCCTTGAAAAACTTTTTATTCCTTACACATAGATTTCTTCAAAGAGTTTTCCATCACTGCTGAACATATATACGAGTACATATAGTCACGCTTCGACCCGCTCAGGTAGTCCGGTCGTCCCGTGGCCGTGTGGTGGCGGCTCGTTAAAAGAATACTACCACTCCATCTCATCCAGTGGATCTCGTAAAAGGCGAGTAAGGAATTAAACTGCACTGTGCATCCAACAGCGCATGGAGGCGATGGGCTCACCACCTATCACATCAAGTGCATTATATTGTTTTGGTGAAACGTGGATTGTGGCAGTCATCTGTTTTTGCAGTGAGTGCCCAGTCTCTGACTACCCCTTATGGGATACAGTCGTGATCTTATGTATGTATGTATGTATGTATGTATGTTAACGAAGCTAGCGCAAAGCTAGCCCCGTTCGCCCGCGGTAATCCTTCTGGGAAACGCAGTATGGAAGTGGTCTACATAAGTTGGCCTCGGGTCAACCCTAGTCAACAACAACAACAACGAAGACTTACTCGAATGGACTAAGTCCCCGCGTAGTTTTAATTACTTTAAGCACACACCCAAAAGTGTGCAAAATAAGATCCGCACTTGGACGCACTAGGGAAACACATCTTAGGCATTCATCCTCCCTGTCTATACTCGGCAGGGAGGGAAGTTAGGTCACACACCCCGGCAACCCACCGGCGACCACTTCCCCCCAAAGGAAAACTAAATATATCCGAAATGTCAACAATGGACGAGAGAAAAACGACGGACGCGGTAGTGGAAGTGGTCACCAAGCTCTACGCAGAACATCAAGAGGCAATAATTGCAATGATGTCTAATTAAGATACATTTTTCGCAGTCTGCGAGACTTTCCGAAGCAGGCTCCCCTCTAGGGCTGTCATCAGCATTCTCTTACGAATCAGGATCTTCATCCTGGGACTCCGAAATGGAGTGCAAATCTCGTTCCTTGCTTTGCTTCAAAGGAACCCCGCGCCGACCCACAGTAAACCACTGCTGCCTCGCAGCAAGCTACCGTCCACCCACGAGAAGTCTCTGCTGCCTCAAGGAAATCTCGGCAAAGTCCCGGCTGCTTCACACCAAGCCCCTGCTGCCTCACAGCAAGCCCTCGCTTCACAGCATCCCGCTGCCTCTTCGAAAAAACGTCCGCTGCCTATCTTCATACAGGCGAAAGATTAATGGACGCAAGTCTCATCGGCCTTATCCAACAATATCCCGTACAACGCGACCTCTACTACAGGCGGCATCAAGCTGCAGCTTTGAGACGTCAGAAGCCCACCGCAAGGTATCAAGCTTCCGCCACCTCAGACTGTCCTAGACCAAAGGACAAAACTTTGTTAGCAGACTTTGGCCCGCCCTCCTGTGTTCTCTTTAATACAGAAGGTCAGGCTAGGCGCTAGGCGCTCGCTTTAAATTTCATAGTACGCGAGTGACCTGGGTTCGATTCCCGGTGCCGGTTACCACGTGCTCGGCGGTGAAAGAAAACATCGTGAGGAAACCTGCATGTCTGAGAAATATAAAATATTTCGAAGACATGTGCAGTCCACCAACCCGCATTGGAGCAGCGTGGCGGATTCTTCCTAGCTCCAAAACCCCTTTTCAGAAATGAGAGGAGGCCTTTGCTCAGCAGTGGGACATTTATAGGCTGAAACTACTTTTTTTACACGGCTAACTACCTCGGTTGCCCCAAGGCGCCGAAATCCAAAAAACCCGCGGTCAGACAAGACCCGCTCCCAGAACTGTCTTCCAGACAATCCCTTCCCTTTCTCTTCGCCCTCCGTATGGAAAAAACTCCCGAGACTCGTGTCCTCTCTCAGAAACTCTCTGAACCTCGTGTTAGAAACTCTGCCCCGTCGAACATTCCAAGAACCACCCCCGCGACTTAGGTCTAGTCTGTCGCTTCGCCGTCGTCTTCAACTGCGACGATGTTTCCGCCCTAGCAAAGGAACTCGCCGCAGCTTTGCGGTACCAGCACGTAGTCTCGGGCTATAGTAAATTTCCAAGCCTAATGGTCCTGCCGAATTTTCTCACACTATAACACACACACACATATACACTATCAAATTTAGCATACAAATATATCAATCGCCCCAGCCTGATGGTTTTATTATGATGAGAAGCATCGCTGGAGTTTCTTGCGCCATTTCTTCTCCAGCTTCTACGCATTTCGAATTGGTGATAAATTAGATGTTAAAAAAACATCCCCCCATAGAAGTAACTGATCGAGCCGTTGGTTTGGCCCTCTCGGGCGACCTCGAGTCAGACTACTTACGCGCACAGGGTAACAGTCCAAGCCGAGGTTCCCTCTCGGGGGTCCTTGCGCTAGTTACCCATTATAAAGGTTTCGGCTAATTGCCCTCAGCGCTCTTCCACCTTTCAATCCGGCGAAGCAGTGAAAGCTTTCGGGCTTACAGTGACCATCAGTCATAAAAAAAAAAAACAAAAAAAAAACTACCTTTTTTGTTATCGGTGGTAAAATAGGGACTTAAAATTACAGAACAATTTTAGAGACTAGAGGTGGCTTATATTCTGAAAAATTATAATGAAAAGTGAGTGGTCCTTTGTTTACTCAAACGCTTACTATAATATATCCTATGCAGTTGGCATTTTCTGATTGATAGATGTCGCCAGGGCCGAAATTGACTAGAACATTTTTTTATTATTATTTATAAAAAGTTACGCTTGATTCTATGAAGTGAAAAATTTTACAGAACTTACACGTTACGGAACTGTGAAATGGAATGTGAAGCGAGATCGATGTTGGATAAATGCAAATGTGTACTTTATTATATGCCAAGTAAGTACATTTCTGTGAACTAGTAAATTCGACTGAACAACTGTGTTTTTGAGCATAAAGGTACTACTAAGTAGCACGTTGAAAAGCAAGCATGCTCATGGCGTCACATATACTTTGATTATAGTATAATAAATAGCATGCATGTTCGTAAAAATAGCGAATGACTTTTTATCATAATTTTGAATGTGTAGACCACTTTGAGACTTTAGACCCTTTAGAATAAAATTAGACCTCCAGGTCTATTTCTATTTGTTATGCTCTAAAAAAATGAGGTGCATGAAACTAAAAGGGATCTAAAATATCAATACATATTTCATAATAATAAAAACAAATATTTCAACGATATGCGCAGTTCGCCAACGCAGTTTCAATTAACTGTCAACGTTAGAGCAGCGTAAATCCCCCAAAATGAGAGCTACAAACTTGTGTGGCAATATAAAGGTGAGGTCTATGTTCAGCAGTGGACTTGTGATAGGCTGAAACGTTAGAGCAGCGTGGTGGACACCTGAGAACTAACTGCCCATTCTTACTCCCCCTTGCGTTCTCACGAGAAATATAGTGACAGCATTGCATATTATGCTGTTATTCTACACAAAAAAAAGCCTATCTGTACAATGTCTTAATCGCCTCTTACGACCTCAGGTAGGAAAGAGATAGGTGCTATTCTATTCTGCCGGACACCTATCGGCTGTTTTTAAATGCAACAAATTGTCCATCCTCTATAACCTATTTTTTCAGAAAACAAAACAACTCGTGTATGTGGCAAAGCAGACGCTAAATGCTACTCAACAATCAAATTAAACGCACAGTCAGGTACGTAATACTCACTTTTAATTTTAATTCCTACAGCCTGTGCCCAGCGGTGGGACATTTATAAATATTCACATTTAATAATAAATGAATCCTTTGACATTGACAAGGCAATAACATCCGATACTCAGCATTAAAGCAAATAATATCTCCATCATACAGCATTAAATACTTAATGGAAAACTTAACAGTCTTAGTAGATTAGTGATCAGTGGGACAATTGTAGGCTGTTACTTTAAATAATTAATATTGTATTTAAGAAACCCTCTTACAACTTAGAATATAATTATAATATTTACGTTAACCATACCCAACTCCCAAGGCTTACTTACTTAGCGCCATGTTTTCTTTCACCACCGCGGTCTTTCACATGTATGACCTAAGATTTATAAAAGGATCTGCAAAATTTTCACTCGCAGGTTGGTACACCTTCTCTTAATAGTTGCAGCGTACTAACAACGGTTAACAAAACTTTAGTAATGTTTATATTCATCATGGGTCTAGTCCCTGACGGACATCGAACAGGGGACCAAATTCTATTAGCCAGCTTGACCGACTGGCTTCCCTCGAGGCTGCTGACCCCATGTGATAGGCTGATATGATGATTCATCATCATATCACTAGTCCACTGCTAAACATAGGCTCCCCCATAGATTGCCACAAAAGTTTGAAGGTCTCATTTTTTGGGAATGTGCCATAGTTGCCACGCTTGGTAGGCGGGTTTGCAACCGCAGTTTATTTGTTCAGATATTCCAAGAAGATAGTGCTGCCCATCTCTTGGTTTTAATTTTGCCTCAGTCAACTTTATATAGTTTTGCTACTATTATAAATTATAAAAATACAAAAAATAAAGTATTATGTACAAAAGATATAATTTTAGTATGGAAGAAAGTGACGAGAGGAGATTATCGTCTGGTGGTACAACGTCTGCTCATAATAAATGCTGTGTCACCCAGAACATTTCAGGGTGGCATTACACTGCGCTCGTCACCCTGTAAAATCAGTTTTTAAGTCCCATATATTACAGTGTTAGCAGTGACATTCAGACCGAAACACAATAACGTTTGTACACTGCCGCTTGAGGGCAGGATAACTGACACTACGGTGGTACCTGCCTAGAGAGATTCATGTCTGTGCATTTACTTAAACATGCCGTAAACCAGTCGTTCAGGTGAGCAGTAATGTTGACGTGAATATGTGACTTACCGGTGAACATAACAGTGGACGCGGGAAAGACTGCCATGGCGAAGAATATGAGTATTGAGTATTCACGGACAGTAGTAATTGAATTTTTTATTAACATCTATTTTCCCACTGCTAGACAAAGGGTCCTTCCATTTGTTTATATCCTGGCTAATATGCATCCATTTCTTATTAAAAGTGTCGAGGTCGTCTTGCCACCTCTTTCTAAGTCGTAATCGGCGCCTTTTCCCTTCTTTGGGAAACATACGACTCACGCGACCTGCAAAATCCCGCTTCACAGTTTGGCAGTTATTTTTCCCAAATCAGCAATTCCTGTAATTGAAAGTAGAATGGTGTTTCTAATTCTGTCTGTCCTTTTATATCTTAAATTACTACGTTCCTTTGCCCTCTGGCAAATCTTGAGCTTGGACTTCCGAAACATTGCACACCACATTTGCACACCAAAGATTACGACAGACAGGATACACACATTTCAATGAGTTTCGCTCAAACATAACGGGAAAGTCAACCTTCATGTGCTGCTTCAAGGACCAATAGCTTTTTCAGGATTTTCTTGATGCGGCAACCGATTTCCTTATATTGCCGGTTTTCGGTGGATACTAACTGGCCCAAGTAGATAAATTCATCGAAATAGTGTAATTAATGTATTTCTTGCCCATCTACCTGGACTCTATGTTGCCTGTCGTTGGTCATTATGTTTGTCTTCTTTCTTCTTTTTTTTTCTTTTTAAAAAAACGATGCCCCACAGTAGGATTTCTCCTGTGTCGTGGGTACGTTTTACACACATAAATTCCACATGCTCAAACCACCCAGACCCGGAACAACTATCTGTAGGCCATACAAATATTTGTCCCGTGCGGGAATCGAACACGCGACCAGCGACGCAGAAGCCAAGAGCTTTGCCACTGTGCCAACCGAGCCGACTACTACCGGTCTTCGACCAGTTCATTCCGTCTCTCGCGCCTGCGGATCCCGACCACCTGCAGCAGGTGGCCGCGGAAATCGAACGCAGGGCTGCCATACCACCAGTGGGCGAACCACTGACTCCAGTGACTCTCGACGAAGTCACGAAGATTGTTAAAAATCTTAAAAACCGATCCGCGCCCGGCCTCGATGGCATAAACAACAGGGTGATCAAATGTCTAACTACGCCGCTATTGTGTCTGTTAGGCAGTATTTTCAACGCGCTCCTCTCCAGCTGCTTCTTCTCGGACGACTGGAAGGAAGCCGACGCTATAGGCATTCCGAAGCCTAATAAGCCTAGGAACATTCCGTCTAATTATCGCCCAATAAGTCTCCTCAACTCGATGGCTAAGATTTATGAGCGAATTATACTCAGTCGATTAAAAGACTATGTCCTTACAAATAATATTCTTCCAGACGAGCAGTTCGGCTTTACGCCCCGAACACTCGTGTACTCATCAAGTGCACCGCTTAACATCACATCTTAGAGAATTTAAACGACCGCCCTAAGCCTGTAGGCACAGGGGCCTTATTTTTCGATGTCGCAAAGGCATTTGACAAAGTCTGGCACGACGGCTTGTATTACAAGTTGTATCACACTAAAGTGCCAGACAGACTCGTGAACATCATACGAGCCTTCTTGTCTAACCGCCTATTTCGCTTCCGGGTAGAGGGAACGCGCTCCTCAAGCCGCCCTCTCCGAGCGGGGGTCCCTCAGGGCTCCTGCCTCTCCCCACTCCTTTTCTCGCTTTACACTAGCGATATTCCTAAAGACCCGAAAGTCAATCTTGCGCTTTTCGCAGACGACACGGCCTTGTACTATTCCGACAAGCACAAGGGCCGCATAACGATTCAACTCCAAGCCGCAGCCGATCGCCTAGGCGAATGGTTCCGGAAATGGAGAATAGAGGTAAACCCCGAGAAAAGTGTAGCGATATACTTCTCGAGGGGCACACCAAAGCCCGCTAGACGATGTCACCCAATCGGCAACAATCAGCTAGGCACGATCACCCTGTTCGGACGCCCTATTCCCTGGGAAAAGAGCGTCAAATACCTCGGGGTCACTTTAGACGCAGCGATGTCGTTCGCTGCACACATTAAAAACATACGCAATAGAGCGGCTTTTATCTCAAGCCGTCTATACCCATTAACTTGCTCCTCAAGCCAAAATGTGCTTAAGACACAAACTTCGCCTCTATAAGACTTGCATAAGACCCGTAATGGACTATGCTTGCGTCGCTTTCGCTCACGCGACGGGCAATCAATTAAAGAAGTTACAGAGCGTTCAAAATCGATTCTTGCGAACTGCCACCGGAGCCGGTTGGTATCAACGCAATGTAGATCTTCACAGCGACTGTGAAATGCCTTTAATCTCTGAACACTTCAGAGAATTATCACGGCGGTTTTTCGAAAAAGCCGCGGTTCATTCAAACCCGCTGGTGGTTAAAGCAGCAAATTACCGACCAAACAGAAACGCGACCGAACGCAAACGTCGCCCGCGAAACGTGCTAGACGACACGGACGTCTCAGCTCTTCCTGACCACGATACTGTCAGTCACGATCCAGGCCACACTGTACACACAGTCAATAGCTTTAATATAACACGCACCACGACGCGCGACCGCCGTAGAAAGCGGCGCGCAATAGTCAATAATCACATCGCGTACACACGATTCACCCGTGTTCCAGGGCGGTTCTCACCGCCCAGAGTTACCGACACACAAGTCGACAGTCCGAATGGACGCGCGCAGCCTCCTTCGGACGGTCAGTAGACGACTTAAAATGTTTAAGATTTTCGAAATCGCGAAAGCACGCAGCGAACGCGACACAGTCCGAACTTCGAGGTTTTTGTAGGAGTTTTTATTTATTTATTTATTTATGTTTGGGTCAAACCAAACCTGGCACGCGGGCCCCTGGCACGCGGGCCCCTGGCACGCGGGCCCCTGGCACGCGGGCCCCTGGCACGCGGGCCCCTGGCACGCGGGCCCCTGGCCCGCGAGCCCCTGGCCCGCGCGCACAGTATCCGATGAAGCTGTAAAAGCCGAGAAGGCTAACAGCAATTACATCACCGAAAATATATGACCAGTTCATTTCGAATTCATCCTTAAGAGTTGCCGTGCTCAATTCTTGGAGCGTAATCTGAAGTAAGAGAAAACAAAAGAATGTCGTAAGTTAAGAAAGGCGGATAAGTAAGGTGGTAGCGGTCTAAGAGAATCTACCACCCCATCCCGTGGGTATCGTAAAAGTCGATAGAGGGAAATTAAAACCGGGAGATGAGCAGCAGCATCTTCCTGAAACTTCTGAATAAATAAACTGCAGTTGCAAACCAGCCCGCCAACCGTGGCAACTATGGCAAAATCCCTCCAATATGAGAGCTACAAATTTTTGTGGCTATCTAATGGGGGAGGCCTATGTTCAGCAGTGGACTTGTGATAGGCTGAAACGACGACGACGACGACGACGACGACGAAGTAAGGATATATTTGAGCTTCTCAGTGGCGACATAGACGTCGCTACACATAACCAACAGATATTTAGTAGTAACTTTAGACAGATTTACACCCATTGTATCAAGTATAAAACCGTTTTTAATATATATAATAATTTTGCGTTTAATATATATATAATAATAGGAAATAAATACAAATAGATAATGATCCGGTTGCTGCATTTTTTTTTCCAGGCATTTCGTCGGAATAGATGCTGCAGTAGCAAAGTGATTGGCCTATCTATACCTACCTTATACGCTACGGGTCGGGCTTCGCGATTCACGCAGGAAACAACTATGTATATGACCCAAGGATAGTTGTTCCTGGTGTGGGTGTTTTTGCGTGTATAATTAATATTTTTTAAACACACGCACGATAAAACATGAAACTATGTGAACATACATACATAAGATCACGACTGTATCCCATAAGGGGTAGTCAGAGACTGGGCACTCACTGCAAAAACATATGACTGCCACAATCTACGTTTCATCAAAACAATATAATACACTTGGTGTGATAGGTGGTGAGCCCATCGCCACCATGCACTGTTGGGTACACAGTGCAGTTTAATTCCTTACTCGCCTTTTACGAGATCCATTGGATGAGATGGAGTGGTAGTATTCTTTTAACGAGCCACCACCACACGGCTAAACCATGTGCAGGGCGTAGAAAAACTATAACATCAAAAATACGCCAATTACGTGCATTCGGTGTAGAGGTCCAGTTTTTCCTAGGTTGATTTTCATCATACACCAACTCTAAAATGTTATATATTCAAAAATAGATCGACAAGCAGCATGTGACGAGTGCCTACCAGCTTGCAATGAGATTTCCTTCTTCGAGCGGTTGAGCACGGCACCCCTCAATAAGGCGCTCATCGGACAATATTCAACTATCCTTCGCAACAGAACACCCGATTATTTCACGTAAATATATTTATTTATTTCAATTTCTATTTAGTTTTCAATTTTAAATTATTCGATATGAAGAGTACGCTTACATTCCAGCCTTAAGTCAATATTATTAAGTGGTAACGTTAACTGTACTATGCAATATATACAATCCTTTAGGAGTTCGTACTATACGTCAGTAATTTAACTAAAAGCCTGTACGTCTACTGAGAAAATCAGAAATATTGAAAACCGTACTGCGCGTAATAAAGCCGACCCCGATATCCATATATATGTATAAATCGAATTTTGGGATTTTATTTCTTTGCGCGGAACCGTAATAATTTAAAAAAAAATAAAGTAGTCTAAGTTACCCGCTACATTATCAGCTATCTGTCAATAAGTCCGCTCAAAATCGGTCTAGCAGTTTCGGAGATTAGCCTGAACAAACAGACAGACAGACAAAAAATTGTTTTTTCTTAGATACTTTCATAAGCATCGAGTAATAGCTGTTATTGCTGTTATTTTGTTATTACAAACAGACTTCAATTTTATTTATTTGTATAGAAGATGCAGTAGTGTTCCTTACCTCGATAAATTGTACATACTCGTATAAAGTCTACTTTGAGACTTTCAGCGTCCCCTCGAAAATTTGTGGCTTTGTTTCTTATTGAATTAGGTAATACTACTTCTGTGTACATTTAGTTTTGAGGTTTAACATTGATAGTGTATTATTTAGTTAGCTTGCTAATTCTTAGGGCTATGTCGGTTACTCTAGTTCTGCTGCGAATATCCTCGTTAAGTATTCTAATAAATCTAAGTCCGTCCTTATGTTAATCCGGAGTACCTTCAGCTTTTAATTATTATCTTTATAATTCAATTTACCTTACGAAGTTTGGATTCTCGCACAGAACATCCTAGTGCGACGTCTCATTTTTAAGTGTTTTTTTTTTTTGAAAAAGGAAGACCTGGATGCTGGATGGAGCTCAGAACTCCATTTAACTGATTCTTCTTTTCGTGTCTCAATATACTATCTGAAAAATGGGTTCCAGCCTCTCATAGTTCGGAAGGTAACTTTGTTTACCCACAAATTAATAGCAGGAGAATTTATTAAAGCATACGATGGCCGCAAATCAGTTCAATATAAATAGCAGAATCAATATAAATAGTTAGCTGTTTACAGAAATATCGTTTTTCTAATTAAAATGTTAAACTTACACTTTTAATTCCAGAGAAAATATGTTATTAGTTCACTTCTATTTCGAAGACAACACGTTCTTAAGATTTACGAAAGGAGAGATATTTGGCCTCACAGAATTCCTTTGTAAGTAGTTTATCTTTGTATAAGTGTTACAGTTTTTCTTTTAATATCAAGCCGCTTTTAGCTTGTTTAGTGGTGATCACAGCTTATACATCTTCGTCGGCAGAGACTTGCGAGAAGGTTTGCTGGTAGGACAGTAAAAATACTACAAAACTGTCATAGAAAATAAGAACGTCATGTGAATGATCAAGTTACCTTGATCATGCCTGTCACCTTGACACTTAAATACTTAAGTCTCATATGCCCAGTGATTAGGAAGTTGCGCTCATAGAAATCCACAATGATGGCTTTGAAATCCTCAACCACCCGCCATATTCTCCAGACTTAACTCCCAGTGAAATCCATTTATTTCCAAAATTAGAGGAGCGTATCCGTGGAACAAAATTTGATAACGATGATGCGGTTATGGCTGCCGTACAGTTTTTTGAGTCGCAGACAAATTATTTTTTTCGAAGGGAATAAGGAAGCTAGAAAAGCGGTATCTTAAATGTATAGAGTTGGAAGGAAAGAAACTATGTAGAAAAATAAATTATTTTTTCCATTTAATTTTTTGTATTTTATACTATTTCTAAGAACTTTTTGATTCCCCCTCGTATATTCTAATATTTTAAAAAGAATCAATTTTTAATTAGTTAAACCCGATAGCAGCAAAATAAAGTTTAAGTAACTGAAATCTTTAGCAAAAGTTAAACAGAAAGCTTTTTATGTGTAAGTTTCCCTCCCTCTTCTTCTTCTACCCTCAAACTTCTCTAGCCACTAGTCTTTATGAAGATTATTGTATATTAAATAGAAACAGGTATTTCTTTTCAGAAATCCATAATAATTAAGGAAAAAAGTTAACTTGCTAAGAAAGCTAAACATGCAAAATTAGTTAGTTTTTGGAGAGCACCAACCGTCTTCTCATAATGGCGTGCACTAGTAAACAATTACCGCCATCGGATACCGTCTGTCTTAAACAAAGTTGTATGTTATTGGTTATAGTCCGTAGAGACCACAAATCGTCTACTGGACAAAAGAAAGGAAGAGCGAATCAAAACCTGTGTCCGTTTTGAATGCTGCTGATCCCAACAATAACATTAATTTGTAAATTTCGTGTACGCTAATTTGGCCTCCCGTTCTTGTCATTACTATAAATGTCGCTTACTATAAAATTTAAGTGGAGTGGAGCGACCCTGGGGCTACTATTTTTACAGAATACTAGCAATACCATTAATATTACTAATATTCCTCTTCACCGCTCCAGCTAAGCCTAAAAGTCTGAGGATAGGTTATGGCAATAGCGGAACGGCGGTCTCGAACTTACGTCATGTTTCGTAGTCCGTAGCCTAAAATCCTTAGGTCAATAAACATTTTAATTGTGTAATTGTTCTCATTGAGTAATTATACAATCCGTAATCTTCTTTTTTATAGTGCATGAATCCCGTGAAAACGAATCCATAATCCAAAGGTTAAGAAAAATTATTGTCTCCAAAAATAATTAATAATTAAAAGTATATTTGTTAGGTTTAAGTAATAACAAGTAACACCCTTCCACAGCTAATACTGGAGGTCTACTGGGACTCTGCATGGGCTTCAGTATAATGAGCGTTGTAGAGCTCCTCTACTTTCTGACCCTACGCGCATTCTGTAAGGCAAGGCGAAGCAAACCTACGCATCCTTTCTTGAAATAGACAATGAAAGTGCAATAAATGTTATTTTTTTTTTATAAACTAATAAAAAAGCAGCCTTTTTTACGTCTCAAGATAGGACAAAGATCTCTACATTTAGAGGGTGTAGTCCGTAACAGTATTACACAGCAGTTTTCCAGGCTTCAAGTGCTTCTGTATAAGCCGACATAAATATTTCTATATATATAATGATGTTTTTCTTAACCGGCGAGCGCGTGGTAAATCAGCTTAAAAAAACTTGAATTCAGAAGCTCTGCAAGAAACAAGCTACTGTTAGTATGAAGATGTCAATAATCACTATACTAACGGATGTACGGAACGTGATGTACGTTCATAAAATACAACAAACACAAAAAAAAACAGTAAATACTATTGAGGTAAACAAATTGCGTAGCAAAAGTCATACTAACGCGCCAATAAAAGCGTAACTACTTTTTAATCGCGACGACGCGCTACGTAGGATTCAAATTGGCACCAGTAAACATTTTGAAGTAAACCTATATTTATCTCCTTTACTATAGTTCGTATAGTAAAAGAAATAAATATACTAAAATATGGAGATAATAAACATATTTGTAAAACGCAATCCAGATAAAAAAGAAAATCTAGTGGGGGAGTTTCGAAAAAATCTGTTATGAAATCAAAAGACGGAGCATTCAATACTTATACAATATATTGAAAAAATAACATCTACCATATTCTACATGTATTAATATCAAATTTCAGTCTATTAAAATGCAGTAAGTGTATCGCGATACAACATTACAGTTCGATCGCATAATGTATGTTCACGCGAATATACAGAAATCCATCTAGCGTATCTACCTAGATTGGATTCTGCATAAGAACCAGTAAATAAATATTATTAGTATTATTGAAATGAAATTAATTCTTCGATTAATAAATCGAACTACGGGACAAAAGTAGCATTTAATGGATATTACCACATTTTCGGTTATGTATGTGCTGTTAACCTTCTCGGCTTTTACAGCTTCATCAGCGATAATACTGGGGCGATTATTAGGCGATATTTGTTAATTCTTCTTCAATTCAAATATTATCATGCAAGTTTAGCTGTGAGTGGGTGAGCGAAGGTTCATTCAAGTATCGCTCTTCTCCTGCCCACTTCTTTCCTTACCCCTGCGTGCATCTTATTTCTGTTACAGCGCGAAGTTTACGCGCATAAGATAATTAAATCGTATTATAGAAAATACCAGAACATTTTGATTGATAATATTACGGAACGTTTATTGAAATAGACGTTTAAAAACGTTGCGTTGTAAACAAAAGTTTAAGATTTAATATTACGGTATGACGGAACGTAAATAAATGACGGCAAGAAAAGATGAATCATCAATAGTATGGTGTTATGAGTCCCCGCCGCAGTGCCAATTATTATGGCGTCAATTAGTTTATACACACCTCACATGCAAGAATTATACTTTACGACAGAATGTTCATAAAACAGATTTTGCCGTATAAATAAATCAATCAGTAAAATATAAACATGACAAGGGTGTTTATCTGTGTTGCTGCATATTAATGTTTGTATCACATTTTATAAATACCACTTTTACATATAAGAAACATCGAAGCCTTAGAAAGGTCATGTGTTTTCAATGGAAAAAGCATATATTTATTCACCCGGGGGATGCTTTCTTAAAATTGTTAAGAATTGACTGTGTTGGCGAATTTTCTCGCCTTTCAAAAACACAGTATTAGTAGCACTTAATAAAAATCCCACGTCGTAATGTTAACGTACAAAAGGTACTGTGTACTTTTGAGAATATTAACAGTTTTTAGGAAAACGAACATTGCAACTGAAAGTTTACAATAGTTAATTTAAAAGTTCACGACACCAATCACAATATCACGTAGTTCTCATTCACGATTGCTGCCGCGGAGGTCCCTGTTGAGAGGCCGCAGGGGGCGCGGGGGGCGCTGGAGCATCCGGTGGCTGGAGTGTACGTGTTCTTCGCCTCGTATAGTGTTGCCATAGCAAAATCGCTTGATCGTCCATAAATTTGCAAACCTAAAATATAACCGTAAATTCAATATTGTGCAATAAAGTTAAATATGCTACATGATAATTGTAAATAGTCCTTTGGCATATAAGTTGTATGTAACACACCTGGGCTGAAACACATTCTCTCCTAAAGGCTTCATGTTGTAGCAGTTCCAGGAAGTGAAGACACATAGGGTATTTGAGATATCGTGCATATTCAGGTTCGCGCCAATATTGAAGGTAGCGCAAGTAATTAACAAATGTTTGCTCTTTAAGGTAACCTCTTTGTGCTAAAACTGAAGAAACAACCAATAATCACAAAATATTTCACTAAATGCAAGTATTTATTTCATAAAGCAAAAAAAAACACTGCATATTGTAGACTATATTTAAGGTATCGCAAGTAATTAACAAATGTTTGCTCTTTAAGGTAACCTCTTTGTGCTAAAACTGGAGAAAGAACCAATAATCACAAAACATTTCATTAAATGCAAGTATTTATGTCATAAAGCCAAAAAAACACTGCATATTGTAGACTATATTGAAGGTATCGCAAGTAATTAACAAATGTTTGCTCTAAGGTAACCTCTTTGTGCTTAAACTGAAGAAAGAACCAATAATCACAAAATATTTCATTAAATGCAAGAATTTATGTCATAAAGCAAAAAAAAACACTGCATATGACTATATTTTGACTAGGTGACCTGTGTGAATATTTCGCACGGTATTGTGATCTTAAACAGATGGCGCCTCCTACATTCTTTAAGAAATACAATAATTTGAAGCTATTTGTTGATTTTTCATTATTAACAGGGCACAAAATCTTCAAAATTATGTCCTAATCGTTCATTTTGATGAAGTATTAAGGAAAATATGACAAAGAACACCTGTGAGAAATAATATATATGATAATCTATATAGTAATACTAGCGGACCCGACAGACGTTGTCCTGCCTGAACTTTGGCTTGCCTGCTGTTAACAGATTCAGCAAACGATTTTTCTTAATAGATAAACTATATACTTAGAGACTTTTGTCATTTTCCTAGGACTCTATCACAGCGCCACCTACCGGGTCCAATTCTGAATCTAAACTATCCAGGGAACCATACAAACACACAAAAAAATTCATCAACATGGGTCCAGACATTTAGGAGGAGTTCAGTGACACACATGCACAGAAGAATTATATATATAAAGATGTGAAGAGTACCCCTTTTCAAACATATTATGCACACAGAGGAGTGTGAGATTTGATATACATAAAGTTTATATGGAGGAGCAATGCAGAAAGCTAAAATTTATATATATTGTCAAATGCATTACAAATATATTAAATTCCTATAAGGTAAGAAAGAAAAGAAGAATTTCGACCATTGGGTAATCGCTAGTTCTTCTTAATATATTTGCAAATTATGGATTAATTATGAAAAATCTGCTATATATGTAGATAATATTTAAGCAGCATCTATACTTATGTGGAGGACAGTTGAGTTTTCAGTGTACCTGACTTCTACTCTGTGGGTCCTAGGTTAAAATCCCACCTGGAGCCAACAACACCAAGAACACAAGTTAATTTTTTGTGCTGGGTGAGTTTGTCATGTAAAACACACCCACAATACAGGAGAAAACCTAGTGTCACTTATTATAAAAAACTATGTTACATACTTAATAAGATTCTAGAACATCAACATCGCACAAAACCACAAATGATTAAATACATATTGTCAATCAATAAACAATATATATCTGATGCCCCACTGTTGATGTCTGTGTTCCAGTATCAGGAACATATTTGGAATGTTTTAAATTACCTTTAATTATATAAACAATTTAAAGCAGCAGCATAGGCAATGCAAATTACTACTGGAATTGACAATTAACCTGTCAAGCATGGCAATTTTGGCAAATCTTATCAAACTTGGGAATCATATTTTTGATTCTTAAGTACCACCCCAGGGCCAGTTATTCTGCTGTGAAGCTATAGTCTGCAAGCATTACTGTGTTGTGGGCGGACATTGCACTTACCATCAGGTGAACGGTTTGCTTGTTTCGTCACTTTATACAATAAAAAAAACCAGACCTGAAAACCAACTATTTGTTTTTACACAAATGTTGGTTCTGGCTGGATTTCAAACCCCGAACCTATGGTGTAGAAGTCAGGTACTCTAAAAATTAGGTCAAGCAATTGTAATGTCCAGCCGTGGACTGTATAGATGATGATGATCAGGGTCCTTTCTACTGAGCTTTTACAAATGAAGAATGATTTTAAGACAGAGGATATTCATAGAATCACCACTACCTAAAAGTTATTGCAATGCAAATACAAATAATTTTAAAAGAATAACTATAATTTATAGCCGTGGTAGCTCAGGGGCCTGGTGCTCGCCTTTAATTTCATAGTAAGCAAGTAACCTGGGTTCGATCCCCAGTGCCAGCACCTCTAATATTGTTCTACAATTTTAAGTGCTGATTTACCATGTGCTTAGCGGTGAAGGAAAACATCGTGAGGAAACCTGCATGTCCGAGGAATAGAAATATTTCGAGGACATGTGAAGTCTGCCAACCCGCATTGGAGTAGCGTGGCAGATTCTTCCTAGCTCCAAAACCCTCTCAGAAATGAGAGGAGGCCTGTGCTCAGTAGTGGGACATTTATAGGCTGAAACTTTACTTACTTTTTTTTAACTATAATTTTAAAATAACGACAGTACTTTATTAATTGATGAATGCAGGAAACACAAAATTTTCTCTAAACCCCAACATGCAAAACAGCAGTCAACTAGAAAAACATACGTATTGTTTTCTGTTACATACCATTCTAAGTATATTAAGAGTAAAACTAATTTTATTTCTTGAAACACATGCTCATGTAGCAATTATTTTGAAGTAATCTGATAAATAATATTAATAAACAATAAAATCTAAAACTTACAATGTATGTAATTGGGATTTGCTAAACACTGTACGAATTCAAGTTCCACTTGAAACCTTATTCTACTTTGTTCTTCAGTCTCAGCCATAACTGCAATATTACAAAAATTCAGTAACTTGCTAAGACAGAACCATTAAGCGTCATACCGTAATACTACCTTTTCCAGCCATCATCTTGAATAATTATTTCTATAAAATTCAACAGTAACAAATATATATAGTTATAGTTATAGTTAATAAATAAAATACATAATTAGCAAACACTGTAATTTAACAATTGACATTTCAAACTGGGACTTTGATAAAATATCGATATCGAAATATATATTTTTTTCTTTAGAAATATCGATATTTGTGAAGAAATTTTTCAAATGAAATACAGTTATTTCGATATTAAAATCTAGATATCGACGGTCGATATTTTTTAAAAAAAGTTTTTCTTATTGGTATTTACCTTAACATTTAAACTGTATCATTGTAAGTTATTTAGTCACATACATATCATTTATTGTTTCATGTGGTTTTAAAAGATGTAATTTACACGACATGAACCCTGTTAGGGCAATGCAATTTTTAAATAAAATTAGTATGTCTCAATTAAATAAAAGAGACATTATTATATAAATTATCTCATATGAAAAACTAATGTACTAAATGATAAAAAAAATATAATGATAATAATAATAGAAACAAACAGACAGAGAATTGTAATAAAAATGAGACAGTACTAAAATATGGAAAACGTATCTACTAGATAATCATAGTTACTAAATAATATTGAAAATTGCACAAAATAATAACAACAACGATTTTAATTAATACAAAAATGCAGACAGACACAAACTGAATTACTAAAAAATTTTTTTTCGGTGATTTGGAGATATTATATTAAATTAAAATTTTATAATATAATAATAATATAATGGTTAGTGGAGGGTATCTGGTGGCGGTGATTTGCTTGTGCACACAGAGTACTTTTTAATATATGAAATAGAGGCTTATTTCGACAGATAGAAGCAACAACGAACAACGCCATCTGAATTTGTTTTACGGGACTAATATAAGACAATACCTAACTCTAAGGTATTTTAAACATACATTGACTTGTTAAACTTAAGATTTGTAATATTTAGGAGTAAAAAAGTATGAACTATTGATTGGTAGCGATTGCTGTTTTCCTTCACTTTATGTACGTGTAAATTTTAAATATTGATAGCATCATTCCGAAAACCTTTGAAAATACTAAGACTTAAGTAAATTCCTTGAGGCGGCCGGAAAAGTATTAATTAAAACAAGAACAATTAAAAAGTCAAAGAATTTTGTTAAGTGTTGCCAGAATTTCTAATTCATATCTTACCACTAAAATAAATAACCTTAGTAAAGGACTAAATAAATTGAATAAAAAAGAACAACACTGTAGATTTCTGAATATATTGTAGCATATTTTAGTTTTCAACTATACACTACCTGAGTTTATTTCATTTATTCAAAGGAATTTCTGATCACAAAATCTTACCAAAAAGTACAAGCGTAATTAAACGACGTGAAAAAATTATGCAACCCTTTTTAGGAGACACTCAATTTGCTGTTAAGTTCACTATAATCTATACCTACCTCTTTTAATGTTATTTTCTCTATAGTGGTGGCATCTAATACCGTTATATGTAACTAACAAATTATAATATTGCTAAATCAAAGAGATCTGTACTTTAAATACGTCTGATTGTATTTTCTGTTCATCTTAAATTAGTACAGTGGCAGTTCTCTAATACCATTTATTTTGTATGAAGATTGAATAGCCTGCTTGAGCACGCTACTGAGGGAGGGCGAGCGGTGCTCTTCAAAAACTAGGTAATATACACCATTACATATTTTGCATGCGGATCTTAGCAAATTAACTTAGTTTCCATCATTATAATGGATTTCCGCAAAGTAACGCCTGATTATATTAACTATATAACTAATTTGTCAGAAATGACCTAGACAGTTTGAGTTCATTTATCTGAATGTGAATTAACATATTACTTAAAAAGTTTATTTGTCTAGCTGAAATCCCCTACTTAATAGACCATTTTGGTAGCAATAACTCATTTTTGTCAAATTATGTGGAATGAGTCCGTTCTGTTAAACTAATTCCAATCGTAATCTGGAAACTACTACATTCTACCATGATAATTTTACTTCATCACTTTACTTCAGCATATTCAGTCAAGTTGGCAGATGACGCGCATCTACTGAATCATATAGTTGTATAATAATATCAAAGGAATACTTAATATAATTTTCAAGTTCCGCTACTTTCATAGTACATGTTTTGCACGGCGCGCATGCGCCTTATCCATTAAGACGCACCTGCGCAGTAAGAAATTGTACAACGCGCCTGCTTGTGGAAAATACAACGTATATTACTGGGCGCACAACAATGTCACACCTATACCGGTTGTTATTGGGAACACTGCGATCGAAGATGTTGACGAATATGTGGAAGGTCCAACTTAGACTAATCGACGGATCCAACTCGGCTAGGCAGCGTTCGGGACACCGCATCACATCTTCTCGTTGAGTATACATCAATGCCTCAAAACAAAAGTATACAACCAATTCGTGTTGCCAGTGATGACATACGGAACCGAGACGAGGTCCTTCACTGCACGCCGCATGAGAAAGCACAGTGTCGCGCAGCGAGTTATGGAAAGGGCTATGGTCGGTTTGTCTGCGAAGTAAAATCCGTAACGATGTTATCCGCAGCAGAACTAGAATAACTGACATAACCCTAAGGATTAGCAAGCTGAAGTGGCAATGGGCCGGCCATGTAGCTCGTAGAACCGATAACCATTGGGGAAGAAAGGTTCTCGAGTGGCAACCTCGTACCGGCAAACGCAGTGTAGGGCGACCCCCCACTAGATGGAGCGACGACCTGATCCTGGCAATTAGCTACCTAATCAAGCCATTTTTGCCAATGTCGCGTAATAATTTAATTGTAACAAAGACTTCGTTTCGATCGTCGTAAAGTGGTGGCAGACGTTTGGCGCCAACTCAAAAAGTAGCAGTAATATTTTTATTGTATTTTGTATATTTTGAGTTTTGATCTTTAATATTAATAATTTATTTTGCAGCATGTGCTTGTGAAAGTGTACAGTATTTGGAAAATTCAATTCAAGACCAAAATTTTACTTTTTGTTTTGTCTTCATAAGCCCAGAAAATTTTCAGTAAGAGTCAATTATCATTTTACTGTCGATCAAAAAGAAGATCTTGTTATAATTAAATTATTCAATGACGTTGGCTCGATTTGGTAGCTGATTGCCAGGCCAGCCAGGATCATAAAGAAGAAGAAGAAGAAAAGAAGTGAAGCTCAAACAAAAAACAAACAAAACAAGCAAGTCAAGACATTTTTTGATTGTGTTTTGTGGCTATATATTAAAATTGTATTTAGAATATTTTAGTAGAATATGCCCTTAATTTTAGTAGAATCTAAGAAAATAAAGTGGTAACGCTGTAAAACAGTGTGGTCATACTATCGTTGGTTTTATTTGGACTCACAGGTTGGACTTCCTTAATATACTCTCTTATCTATGGGTTGGACTCTATGACTCTGACGACTCTGACAGTGACAATATAAAAAGGGAGGTTCTCTAATTACTCATACATATATTTTACTGGTAGTGGCCTTGATCCTACTAAATAAAACGGGAAAACAAAGGAATCAAAAATACATTTTGATCTGAACTGTGTCATTAGTAAAATCCTATAAGTGCGTAATTATTTTCTTATGTGAAGTGGAATACATGACGTTAAAAATGTCGGATCACAGGTATATTAGTAATCCAAGTAATTTGTTTGAAGATGATGATGTCGACAACGACACATTTGTTCAAAGTTATAGATCAAGAATACCTCAACCTCAACAGAATCCTGCTAGTACAGCTTATGGAGGCCACATTGCCGAACTTGAGAAACAGAGACAAGCTATGTTACACAGACAAAAGGAAATAGAACAACGAACTCTAGACTCCTCTATAAGAAGTGTTGGCCTTCTACGCGATTCGGAACAGATTGGCATCGCTACTGCAGAAGAACTTGTAAGACAACGAGAACAACTTCAAAACACAAACAGAAGATTGGATGAAATTAATACAAACCTTCATTACAGCCAAAAACATATAAATGGCATTAAATCTGTTTTCTATGGATTAAAAAATTATATCTCTGGTAAATCAGATCAGACACCTCCAAAAAGCCAATCCTCGCCAGACAGTCGCAGTTCAAGAGCTGGACCAAGTAGCAAATTAGAAGATACTTTAGACAATACACCCCAAATGAATTCAGAAGAGCGCTTCAATAGCCATCCATCCACAAGAATACGGGGATTGAATCAAGAGCAGATGAGTGCACCAATATCAGATAGCCAGCGCATTAATGAAATGCTGGATGCTAACTTAGATGAGATGGTTCAACACATAACTCGACTAAAAGGACTTGGGAGTGCACTTGGCGAAGAAATTGATGTGCAGAATAAGCTAATAGATACTATACAGGATAAAGTAGAGGACGCTGATATAAAAATTGGCAAACAGAATAAACAAATGAATAAAATTTTAGGAAAATAATGGAGTGTAGTGCTTAGTTAATTGATAAACATTATATAATATATAAACATGCTATCGTATAATCATTTCTAATGGTACAGTTATATAAGTATACAGCAAAGTAACGCTTTGAGTATCTATGTGCATATTATCAGATACTTAATGATATATATATATAATATATAATGATCATTTATATAATTAATACACTATATATTTTACTAAAAATTCATAGTTTTTTGTTAGATTATCAGTATAAAGCAATAAATAGCACCTAATGGGTAATTTTACTTTCACTAATTAGTCTTTGTTGGTATGTGGATATTTATCAGTAAATTAATTAAAAACTATTTTTCACATTTATCAAATGTGCCACAGTTTCCTCTATTGTTTCTATTCTATTTTAATAAAACTGTAACATCTATAATGTGAGTTTTAATGTTGTTTATATTTTAATTCTAATTTTAGTATAAGCTTATAACTGATGTCTGTCCGCCTTTGCATTCTGCATCCATAACATGTGGTCTGCTCAACCTCAAGGAAGACTGGTAGAGAATGCCTCTAGGCAGTAAGTCTGTCGTTCTGTACTAATAAAGTTTAAATTCATAAATAATATGCTAACATTGTATTTATCATGATTAATATTTGAAAGAATATGGTGAACAATGCTTGGCTGCATTTTATTAACTTATTATGATGGGGTAATTCTATACTTTTCTCGTCTGGTTGGGATAAAAATGTAAATATAATTATAAAAGATAAAATAAAATAAGTAACATATATACTAAACTTAAAACCATACAATAAAATATATAAATAAAACTCCATACATACATAAGATCACGACTGTATCCCATAAGGGGTAGTCAGAGACTGGGCACTCACTGCAAAAACAGGCGACTGCCACAATCCATGTTTCACCAAAACAATATAATTCACTTGGTGTGATAGGTGGTGAGCCCATCGCCACCCTGCGCTGTTGGGTGTGTAGTGCAACTCCTTACTCGCCTTTTACGAGATCCATTGGATGAGATGGAGTGGTAGTATTCTTTTAACGAGCCGGAACCAACCAGATGGAAACCCTCGGCAGGAGAGACCAACGGCCGTGGGTTAGGGAGAAAGCTAAAGAAACCGTTGAATGGTATCAAGGAGAACCACCTTCTGCATTTGAGCATGGTGCAGCCCTCCACTGAGTCCTAGTCATCTCACCACCAGTCAACAACCACCGGAATAATTTCGGTCGACACACCACCCCACATGTCGGTAACTTCGGGAACCGAGATACTGTTTTCTTTTTTTTTAATGTATCAAGTGATGAAACGAGCAAAACGTTCACCTGATGGTAAGTGCAACGTCTGCCCATATTAAATTCTGTGTCACTCAGAACATTTCTGTGTGACACTACACTGCGCCCATCACCCTGAGACATCAGTTCTTAAGTCATACCCAGTGATTACACTAGCTCACAGTGCCCTTCAGACCGAAAGAGTAATGTTTGCACACTACTGCTTCACGGCAGAATAACTGGCCCTGGGGTGGTACCCACCTAGACGGATTCCTGCATAGGAATCCAACCACTAGTAGAACTTCTTATAGGTCTCTATCATTAGCTTACTAAGGTCAATGATCGCAATTCCGTCTGCGGGGCAATACCGTATATACATGCATTTGTGACAATTCTAAAATGAATTGCGATGTTACTGACTCATTCTTAAGTATCAACTATCTACGGAAATTGAAATTACAATAAGTACAACATAAAAAAACAGTCTGAAACATACAATAAAGTAATACGCTGGAAAGTCTAAAGTTCAGTTTTGTTTCGAACCCGAAATGTCAAGTTGGGTTGAGAGTGGTGCCATCTCTCCATAGGTTCCTCTTAGCCTGAAGACTTTTACAGCTTTACCGGGTTGAAAGGCAGAGCACTAAGGGCGCTTAGCCAAAACGTTTATTTATGGATGACTTTTTTTTATTGGATAGTGATGAAACGAGCAAAACGTTCACCTGATGGTAAGTACAACGTCTGCCCATAGCAAATGCTGTGTCACCCAGAAAATTTCAGTGTGACACCACACTGTGTTCATCACACTAAGACATAAGTTCTTAAGTCTCTTATGCGCAGTGATTACGCTAGCTCACAGTGCCCTTCAAACCGAAACACAGTAATATACGGCAGAATAACCGGTGTGCGAAAGTAACTGACTCGAGACTGTGCCCAAGGGGCCGACCTCGGCTCGGTAGATACTTTAATCAGGAGGGCAATTATTCTACTACTATTGTCAGAATTAACTACATTTACCACCAATTCGGAATGCGTTTTCGCTGGAGTATAAATGGCGCAGCAGAAATGCGGCGGTATCGCGAATGCGTTTGTCTAATACGGCCTCGCCGACGGACCTTATCTATTACATTTATACAACAAATAAATAAAATCGGAGTGTGTCCCTGTGATTTCACAATAAAGATATTTTCTTAATCATCATCATCATAATTTCAACCTATCACTAGTCCACTGCTGAACATAGGCCTCACCCATATATTACCACAAAAGTTTGTAGCTCTCATTTAGGGGGGATTTTGCCACAGTTGCCACGCTTGGCAGACGGATTGGCAACCGCAGTTTATCTATTCAGATGTTCCAGGAAGATGCTGCTGCCCAACTACTGGTTTTTGTATTCCCTCTGTCGACTTTTACGACACCCACGGGATGAGATGGAGTGGTAGATTCTCTTAAACTGCTACCACACGTCAATTATGGTAATTTGCAGGACACCCAAACTCAAACACAGGTTCTTAAAATTTTTGTCTGTCAGTCTATTTGTTTGTCCAGGCTAATTTTTGGGCATTGGCAGGAACTTTTTAGAAAGCAATCGAAGCTAGTTTTTATTTCGGAAATATTTAGCGTTATTGTTTAGTACTGACAGCACTGTACTAATAGTAGTAGTTAGCATCATTACAATATTTTTAAAACTTTTTAAAAATGATCGTCATACCAGATTATAAAAACATGCTGGATGATAAAATGTATTTTTTAACGTTTTATTCATGATCTAACAGAACATATATGATTAAAGTTTAATAATTAAAATAATTACTCCTTTTGAAATAATTGTCCCATTCTAGGAAAACTTGGTTCAAGACGGATGGGCCCCAAATTCTCGGGGAACTCCGTCTAACGACTGAATTTGCCACTTTAACGCAAGGATGTTATGTTGTTGATTATAAAGAAAAAAATCGATTATAACCATCAAATTTGCATTAATTTAATTAAGAGTACCATTTATAGTGAACCAAATCTAACTATTATAAAACTATGCCCTCATTGGCATTACATACTTGCTGTTAAACATACAAAGGTTATAACACGCTGATTAGCTTAACTTTACTAGTAAGTATGTATGTATTATTATATATACATAACTAACAATGTAATGTCTCAATTCAATTTTCACCCACTTCCAGATGTTCTAATTATTTGATATAGCACACGTATTAACCGGCGATAACACAATAATTTGTTGACTTTTACCTATATTCTCATTAGCATCATGAGGTCAGTGTTGAACAAACGTGTTTTTTTTCGTTTCAAACTAAAATATGATTATTAATGTTATTAGTAATGAACTTATTTAACATTTTTAGATGAGCCAAACCAGCAACTATAAAGGAATTATTCATATAATTTTTATAATAAGTCGTCAGCGAACTAAAAGGAATCTGAGTTCAGATTCCTTGTTTGCTGACGACTTTAAAAAATTTGAAACCTATTCGCAATCCACAACATCGGCAGCAACTACAAGAGGGCCTAGATCGCTTAGTGCGTTAAAAACAGAATGACCTTAATACAAATAAATGTACCGCACCCGTACCGCCTCGAGGGAGATCTTATAAAGAGGGTCGAGATATTAGGGTAATTTTTGACAGCAAATTGCTTTTCAATTTACATGTTGATAATATGTTCCGGGCATTGACTGGGTTCAAAATGCTTCTTTGATTTGTTTTAAGAAATATGAAGTGTTGGCTGTAAAATATATATGTAATTGGTGTAAAATAACAATACACTGGTTCGAAGTTGATAACGATATGCGCTGGTTCGAAGTCAGCTTCAGTACTGTAGCTCAGTGTGGAATCCGCACGATGCCGTTTATGTTAAAAGTGTTGAGAGGTTACAGAAACGTTTCTTGGGGCATCTTTCGTATGACCGTGGTGTTATAAAGAAATTTTCTAATTATAACACTCGCTTCAAGCACTTTAAACTTCTTTCCCTTTTATTCCGTAGGCAACTGACAGACAATCTTACACTATACCAGATTGTCAATAACGTTATTGACTGCCCATATTTACTCTCCCGGCTGCAATATTCAGCACCGAACAAATCAATCCGAACGTCGCATTTTGTCCCCTTTTGCACAAAAATGTCTCGAAATAATATTGGATTACACGCACCTCTTATTTTAATGGTTAGGAAATATAACGAGAAATATAAAAGAATGGATGTGGATTTTTGCATTGCCCAACAGGGTTCATCAACATCTTAACTTAACCACATGAAGCAATAAATGATATGACTAGGACTATATTTTGCACGAAGATTTCGGACTTCAAAACTCAAATTCAAACTGTAATGGACAAGGCCTTGCTGTCGCAATCATAGTTTTTTTTCTTTAATTGTTTATATTTATTTTTGCTACCTAATACATAAATTAATTTTTAAAACTTTTTTTTAAAATTAATGCAATATTTTTTTCTCATGTTAGTTTAAAAATAGTAATTATAGAAATTGTTTCACCAATAAGCTGAAACTGACTGTATCACCTGACTTTCCGTCGTTGCCTTTGTAAGGTGGCACAAGCCTTTTTTTATTAGTATTAAGTGTTTATGCGTTTTTGTCATGTGTTAACCTTGTTGGCAATTCTTAAATAAATAAATAAAACTCCAGAAGTATTGCAGATGACCTTAATCTGTGTAATGTGTAAATGTTGTGTAAATACAGAAAATTCATTGAAATAAGTTATCCAAATTATTTTGTTTAATTAAGCCTAGAACAGAGTAGTGGAAATTTCTCCATGGTCATTACTGCGTTCAAGGCTCTGTTATCTACGCAGTCTAGTGTTTTTTTGCTTCTCTTTAAATTTAAATAGTATCGGCGAAAACGCATAATTAAACAGTTCCTTGACAGTTTCCGCTTCCAATAATTCGTTAAACTTTGAACGCACTATGTAGAGATTAGGCCTGTGCTCAGCAGTAGGACATTTATAGGCTGTTACATTTATTATTTATTGTTCACACTAATGGTGTGAAAGTAAAGGTTTAAAAACAAAAGGCAGATTTAATACTTATGATTTATGTTCTTATCTGCCAGTCAACCCTGATTTTTTTGACGGAAGCAGAACGTCCACCTGATGGTAAGTGCAACGTCTGCCAATAACAAATGCCGTGTCACTCAAAATATTTATGTGTGACACCACACTGCGGTCTTCACATCAGTTCCTAAGTCTCATCTGCCTAGTATTTTTTTTTAATTACACTAGCTCAGTACTTAGCTTCAGACTAAAACAGTAATGTTTGCACACTACTGCTTCACGGCAGAACAACTGTCCCTGCGGTGGTACCTACCTAGACGGATTACTGCTTAAGAATCTTTAACCACCAGTAAATGAAATGGTGAAAATACATGGTAGTAAATATCTACGGAACTAAGAAAATACCCAACTCTTGTTAATTTATAAATAAAATTAATAGATAAATGTAAATGTAAATAAATAAATACTAAAATAATTAAAATATAAATACATGGTACACAAACTATACAAAAACAAAACAAAATGTTATAAAGTGAAAGGAAGATAGTGAAATTCGTTGGAAGACAAATGAGGTGAAAGAATGTATGTATACATGACGAAAACATAGTAGAAAGTATATCGCCTCGCGATGCACCGGTTTCGATGTCAACCCAAACAGAGAACTTTGAACATAAAACATATTAATTGCTTGCTACCGAGACTGGATGAAAACCATTACAAGCAAAAGCGTCGACAGCCAATGGGCCAGGGAGGGACGATAGATGAAGTTTTCTCGGCCGATTTTTGAACACGTCGATAACTACCGAATACTGTTGAACGCCATCAATTGTTCAGAATATCTAATATATTCTTTAATATATTAGATATTCTGAACAATTGATGGCTATATATATAAATGATTATAATTTTTTTTATGACTTATGGTCACTGTTCTGAACCCAGAAGGCTTTCAGAGCCTCGCCGAATTAAAAGGTGGCCGCGCGCTGAGGGCGTTTAGCCGAGAGCTTGATAATGGGTAACTAGCGCAAGGGCCCCCGAGAAGTGACCTCGGCTTAAACTGTTACTCTGTGTTTTTAAACATCTAATTTACCACCAATTCGAAGAAGCTGGAGAAGAAATAACGCATGAAACTCCAGCGACGCTTCTAATCATAATTATAGATAGGGAAAACCAGCCTGAGGGGCGGTATCGCGAATGATTCATTTGTATGCTAAAATGATTTGTGTATGCGTGTGTTTGTTGCAGTATGAGAGAATTAGGTAAGGCCATTAGGCTTTGTAATTAACTATAGCCGAGACTGCATGCCTTAGCAAGGGCGGAAACTTCGTCGCCGTTGAAGACCGCGGCGAAGCGACAGACTAGACTTATGTCGGTCTCGTCGACGGCCGAGTTTAAAATGGACGCAGGGGTCGGTAATTTTTTCCAAACGGAGGGCGGAGAGATTGTCTGGAAGACAGTTCTGGGAGCGGGTGCTGACCTGTGATTGTTTTTTTGGATTTCTGCGCCTTGGAGCAGCCGTGGTGCCCAAAGGCCGTGTGGACTTCTGTGTTACAGAGAACTCAGGAGGGCGGGCCGAAATCTGCTAACAAACTTTTGTACTTTTGTCTAGGACAGCCTGAGGTGAAATTCCATATATTACAGTGCCACAAATTTACGCGCAATCACAGGGACACTTATCGTCTCTACCTACCGTGCCCGATGTAACGCTCATGCAATAAGATCGGAGGTATGCCAGGATGCGGTGGCAGACACAAGGACAAACACAACACAATCAGACTCAAAAGCCAACACTTTGTGTTTTGGCACAAATTTTGGCTCCTGCTGGGATTCGAACCCAGGTTCCTCAGTGTGGTAGTCAGATACTATAACCACAGGGCCACGTGATCGTCGTTTTTTTTAGGGAGAAACAATTTATAGTTTCATTCGTTTACTGGAAGAAAAAGAATATCTTAAATACTTTTTATGACAATATTATAATTTTTATTCACTATAGATTATTACATAATACTTATTAAAGGTCATTTTCCTCTGTTCTGGAAAGACCCGCTATGAAACCCAGCGAACAAATTTTTATGCCATTTTAAAAATAATGTACAATCACAGTATTATAAAGATGTAGAAATAGCTGGGTAGCGATCACCTCATTCCCAGGAGTTAACTTCATCCTTTGGATTCCTTAATATTTTATAAACATACAAACAGTCTCTTTCAAATTTGAGTAAACTGAGACCACATCTTTCCACTTGCTACGAACCTGACACACATTTTTCGCTTCTTCTACTTTCATTAGCGTTTTCATACAAGCTCGTCGGTTGCGGGTACTTTTAACGTGACCTTTCCTCTAAAAGTCTCCATTCTTATCGTGATACGTACCATCTAAAAATCCCTTTCTCTATTTTTGTCACTACATCTTCAACCACGCCGCAACGTTCCCTTATCACGCTGTTCTTCACTTTGTCGGTCAAAGTTACTCCAACATACTTCTCAAACTCGCTTCTTTCCACAGCATTGATATCACTTTCACGCTTCTTCTGCCAGACCCATTCACTACCATAAATACATACATACATAAGATCACGACTGTATCCTATAAGGAGTAGTCAGAGACTGGGCACTCACTGCAAAAACAGATGACAACACAATCCACGTTTCACCAAAACAATAATAAATACACCTTTTTATAGTCTTTTTTTTTACTTACATACAAAACATTTTCATATACATATTGAGAGGCCATGGTTAAGTTATTAATTTATTTAAATTTATCGTTAAGAGACGCTTTAGTCAAAATTATAAACAGCTCTTTCGGCCCTCTTTTGCAAAACAAAAATCACTATTTTACACTACTTATTACTACTTCACTAATAATTATTTTACAGCTTAAGCTACTCGTACAGAGCTAAGTTGACTTGCTAGTTTAGATATTTGATGTTTCGCGTCAAGTTATTCCAAAAAAAACAGCGGTATCAACAAGGCTTAACTTGTTCTTCATTTACATCCAATAGCTTAAAATTTGCTGTTATGGATTTAATACATTTAGTTTTGTCATATTGTTTAAAAGCAATTTGTTAACTCTAAAGCTATCTACTCTTTTCTTTTTGTTTCTGCGGACCTCCAATCTATTTATTCATTTGTGTTGGCCAGGGATCGTATCTGGTTTAGAAAGCCCTAGTCTAGAAGACAGACGGCATTTCTCTGCATTGGTGTGTTTCAGATCGAATGGCGCGGGAACAAGCGTTTTCAAATTTTTGTCTGTCTGTTTGTTTGTTGGGCTAATCTCCGCACAGCTGAATCGATTAAGACGACACTTTCATTAGCAGGTAGAGGACTTTTCAGAGAGTAATCTAAGGTATATTTTATTCGGATCGGAAATATTTAGGGTTCCTGCTAAAAAATATATATTTAAAAGCTTTACAAATTAGGGGCTATGCTATGGATGGACGTGTTAAGCGCGGCACCTGTTGATTTTATTGGTTTGTAATATATCGTGACCAGTTGATGATTTTAAATAGTATACTTACTTTTAAAGACAGGGAGTACTTCACCTACTTGCCTTGTCCGGCAAATACAATAAAGTACTGGGTAAGTGACTCCGGCCTCCTGAGCTACTGCTGTCTCTTAATGCATCTTCAGAAATAGTAGTATCCTACACCTTATAGTTACTTTCCAACTTCTGCGTTCCCTTTTCCATTTCCTACCTAATCATTTTCCCTTCCTCTCTGCCAAGCTAGTTGGTTGGTGTGCCGATAGCATGCATTGCTAGTGACTAGCCTAATAGTTAGCTGCCGATCTGCTCTGGGACCGGGAGATCCCAGAATAAGGCTAACCTTACCTATGCATGCGGGGCTCTATTTGGGGAGGGGAGGGAAATGCCAGAAACATCTAAGAGTGTTCGATAGATAGCAGGACATCTCTATTATGAGATCTAAATAACTATTAACTGATAAAAACTTAGCAAATCTTTCCAACTAAGGTGATGCCATGTAGTGCTGGGTGCATATGAGAGGCTGATAATGAAATATATTATGAGATACGGATATCAAAATTGTTAATTTGGATATGCATAGGCATATCGCCTAGTTGAGTTTCTTAAATCTTATACTGTAGTTTTTACTTATACCAACTTAATATTCACTCAAACTATGCAACTATTATTAACCATGATTAGCATAACCGATTATAAAATTAACATATTTCCTTTTCACATTCCATTGTTAAATTTGACCTAATGTAGCATTGCAACATGTCCAGCAGTCCAGTACTTTAACAAAATATGGAATAAGGGACTTGTGATGGATGGAGCATGGACATTACCTGATGAAACTTCTAAAGAAATCATTGGCAAGATGTTGATTAGTTATTACTATAGACTTAGAATATAAGGTTGTAAAGTCTATGGTTATTAAAATGTAGTCAATCTCTAATTCTTCTTCCATTTAATTAAACATAAAACTCATAGTAAATTAAATGCTTACATTATTGCTTACTAGTTTTAAATAACTCATGTTGTTTAATACAAAATATACAAAATGAATTCTTACAAAAATAAGTTATTAAATGAAAACAGATTAGTGACAAAAGATTTTTTAGCCACTTTGTTTTTCCACAGACTATTACAATAAACAATCAAGTAATTATTGATATATATATGTTACTTAAAAATGATTACATAACATTTTGTTTTAGGCTTGTCATTTCTAAAGCAAGAATTGTTAATGAGGGATCACCTATACCTATTTTCATTCATTGAAAATGTCCACAACAGTTTCTAAAATAATATTGTTGTTATCATTATGTAGTCTCATGTGTTTCTGCAAAACTCTTTTGTTAACCAGCTTTTTACCACAGATATCACAGCAAACTTGCTTATTTGTATGAGATTCCTTATGTATTTTTAAACCGGATGGTGTAGCAAATCCTTTATAACATAATTCACACTTGTGGGGTCTTTCAGATGAATGAGTGTGAGCAATATGTATAGATAAGGAATGTTTAGTTGAAAAACTTCTGGTGCAATCTTTAAATTTGCACTTAAATGGCCTTGGTCGCTCCTGGCCTAAATGTATTAAGCTATGTGCTCGCAAGTACGATGCTCTAGTGTAAGTCTTATGACAATTCGGACAAGGATATTGTTTTTCTCCATTATGAGTTTTAATGTGCATCATTAAAGTAGATTTTGCTGTGAAAGTTTTGTCACATGTAACACAAACGAATAATTTCCGGTTGCTTGAATGAGCTACACGAAAATGTTCCTTTAAAGACTGTCGTGATTTATAAGTCTTATTGCAAAAGCCACATTTAAATTGTGGTACCTCTTTGTGAGACAATAAGTGTTGTCTTAATCCATTTGCCATATGAAAACTTTTTCCACATTTATTACATAAAAATCTACGAATATCTCTGTGTTTGGCCATGTGATATTGTAATCCATAAATTCTTGTAAATGATTTAGTACACAAGGTACATGAGTATTTCTTTTCACCTTCTTTACGTGGTGGATGTTCAGTAGATGTTATTTCAGTGACTGAAGGTAAAGGTGTCAGTTCTTTATTCACAGGAACATTAGGCTCAAAGTCTAGAATTGTGTGATTACTGAAAAGTGGTGTATCATATTCATGATCCTGATAAACAACATTAATATCAATAGAGTCTATGTCTGACCGTTGCAAGTTCGTAGCGTTAGACTGAATGTTAAATATTTGCGACAATGTTATGTTAGCTTTTAAACAGTTTAATTTAAAGTTGTATGAAAGCAAAGCAGTGTTAACACACGATGAACACATTCCTTGAGGCCAATTATCGTCATCATTGTTCTGAAATAAACAAAAAATACGTTTATTAAGAACAACCTTAGATTTCAAACGTTAAGAAATACGTACTTACCTCTAAGCAATTTAAAAAAATCAATATATCAATAAGTTTGATTTTATTCATTTCATGTTCAATTAAATCTTGTACGCTCATGAACATTGTAGAATCCGATTCCGCAAGACATGTTCGGCATATATTCTTGGTTAAAGGTAATATTAAACTTGCTAGCTCCATTTTTATTTATAAAAATTGCACACTGTTTTCGAACATTTACAATCAATAAAAAAATACTGAATAACAGATATGCGATTTTTGTGTTCCTTTTCAATAATTTTTCATGACATATTTAATAATCTAAATACCTATGCCAAAGTATATAAGTATGAAATATGTGAGTTAGAGTCAATAAAGCGTGTCTTCGATTAGAAAGCACTCTGATCTCTGTAGCAGGACTCAAAGAGTATATAAGTAGTAGGACTGTTGATAAAATATCGATATATCCAAATGTAGATATTTGTTAATGATATTTTTTCAAATGATATATCGATAGTTCGATATTAAAACTCAGATAACGACTTTTTTTATTGCCTAAAGTGATCAAACGAGCAAAACGTTCACCTGATGGTAAGTGCAACGTCTGCCCATAACAAATGCTGTGCCACCCAGAAAATTTCTGTGTGACTCTACACTGTGCCCATCACACTGAGACATAGGTTCTTAAGTCTCATATGCCCTGTGATTACGCTAGCTCACAGTGCCCTTCAAACCGAAACACAGTAATGTTTGCACACTACTGCTTCACGGTAGAATAACTGGCCCTGGGGTGTTACCTACCTAGACCTCCAGTACCGGACCTACGGTAGGTATGGTTTACGGTTTTTTCGTAAAACATATAAACTGTATTATTGTTAGTTCTCTAATGTAATACATATTACTGTAAATTATTGTTTCCCGCGGCGGCGAAAAGAGGGCTACGGGTGTGGTTTCTGCCTACCATTTATATGGGAAAATGGCGTGACCGAATGGATGTATGTATGTATTTATACTATGTTGTTTTTTTGCCAATCCTTTATTCATCACGTATTCTTAAAAAAAGAGTAATTTCTTTATGTATGATAGACTGTGTGTGTTTATAACTATTACCGAAGTTGAGACGAAAAGGTAATGTTATTGCTATTGTTGCGAAAAGCACATGTGTATTCCGATCAATTCAATAAAGTAGTTATTTTTTTTTAATAAATCGTCGTCATTCTGCCAAAACCAGTTAAATGCACAAAGATGCAATTTGAGATAAATCAATTTTTCCGTTGCATTATTTATCCTTCTGTAGAAATCAAGACTAGTTGATTCGATTATCTTTAATGAAATGGATAAAAATAAAAAATATCTCCGAGAGGAGTGCGAGAGTTGATAATTGCCAGCAAAAAGTGATTAAATCACTTTTTGCTGGCAATTATCAAAAATAGTTATTTGATAAATTTCAACCTTTACTCAGTTTTGCCTGACGAAAAAATTAAGGATTTTTCATTTATTCTTTTCATACTCAAACTTTAACTTTTATATACATTTTTTGGACATGTTAATATCCGAAACTGTTAAACGGATCTGTATGAAATTCGGTAAGTAGTTAGATAAGGCAAAGGATTAACGCATAGGCTACTTTGCACTACACTGCTTAACATTGCTATTGAGCTTTATTAAAAGATCAATGTAAATAATTACTTAGTGGTCGAGTTTAGCGTACTCACTCAGTAGAATGATTACTGCTACAGTTATTTATACTACCATTTTAAGATAAGAAAGGAAAAACTATTGTGAGCTAAACATACTTTTTATTAAAAAAATTAACATCAAATT
Organism: Luehdorfia chinensis; assembly: GCA_019845155.1. Lineage (NCBI taxonomy): Eukaryota > Metazoa > Arthropoda > Insecta > Lepidoptera > Papilionidae > Luehdorfia > Luehdorfia chinensis. Next base: position 5,369,478 of record JAHVAK010000025.1, on the reverse strand, counting down.
TAATTATGGAAATTATAAAAATATAAACAATTTACTAGACAATAAAATAGACATCGGCGTTCTAGGAAGTCTGCAGTCTGTGACCATGTTCTGGATCATCCCAACCATTACATCAGATTTGATAAACCACAGATGCTTGCAAAATAACACCGATTCCTACCAAGGATGATTCGCGAGGCTATTGAAATCAAAAAACATCCTAATTTCTCGAGAGAGTGTGGTGGCGGCTCGATAAAAGAATACTACCACTCCATCTCATCCAATGGATCTCGTAAAAGGCGAGTAAGGAATTAAACTGCACTGTGCACCCAACAGCGCATGATGGCGATGGGCTCACCACCTATCGCACCAAGTGCATTATATTGTTTTGGTGAAACAGTGGATTGTGGCAGTCATCTGTTTTTGCAGTGAGTGCCCAGTCTCTGACTACCCCTTATGGGATACAGTCGTGATATTATGTATGTATGTATGTTCAATAGAGAAGATGGTTGGGTATTACCACCAGCTTGGGATCCAACAATAAATAAAATTAAATCAAAAACCAAGCATACCACTGCAAGACTTCAAGACACAGTTAGCTCTTTCTGCGTAGATCGGACCAAAAATAATAATTAAAAGCTGAATTTACTCCAGGCTAAACGACATCAGGACATCTGTCACCTCAGTCCTCCCGTGACCATGGGTAAATAAAGCACTCGAAACGTCGGGTTGTAAATAGTAAAAAATTAAACGCGATAAAATCCGTAAAATTAGTTTCATTTATACTTCTTAAAAAAAATAACGTAAGTTTAATTATAGAAATTAGTATAAAAATATAACAATTTAGTCTTCATTACAATCAGTCTCATCTGGAACATTTAATCGCTTTTGTTTGGAGAGACTTTATATTATAGAACCTGTAGTAACTTTAGCCAAAAATAATTAAATGCTACATGCATTTCCTTCTTTTTTTTTCACAAAATCATTATTTCATCTTGCATGTTAAGGGCGCGGGCCAAAATGAGTTAAAGTTAATAATTTAATTTTTAGTATGCAAGCATTTACTAAATAGCCTAAATACGAAACAGATTTTTGTCGCATTGGGATAGGATTTTAACTATTCGTTCCCATAATTTATCTATAATCACATCACAGATAGTCAAATAGTCCAAGTAACAGGTTATCCATTAGGCGTTGAAATTTATTCGGCGCACATTTAAATCAAACCGGTAAACGATTAAAACAAAATGATGTGTGACAATGATACATAACCTCTTTCAAGGGTCATCTAATAAATATTATAAATAAGCATTACCTGGGTCAATTTTTGCACAACCCGTCTAGAAAAGATGAAAAACAAGATGTCTTTAATCTTCGGTGTTAACAGTTTTTTGAAAATCGTAACATAGATAAACTTGGCCTTAAATTTTTTTGAGGACGGGTACAACCAGCGTACCTCTGATTCTAAACGTTTTTCCATTTCTCTCAACAACTTCATGAAGGTCGTTATACGCCGGTTGCAGCAGTGCATAAAGCATCTTCTCTGAGGAAAACATGCGAGCAAGATGAAAGTACTTTGTAAATAAAGATTTTATTTTTGGTGTGATGGGATTTTGGAACTGGGAATTCAGCCAGGAAGTTTAGATCTTCAAAAGAACTTACTTCGCGACGACCCCGACATCTTATTTCGGTTAAGACTTGCAATTCTGGTGACGAGCCACAATTTCTTAAGTCGATACGCAAGTTTGGCCGAACGAGATCAATAATATAGGCGGCACATTTTTATAAACGGAGTTATATCGCTTTTCGTTGGTTGTTTAAGCTTGCAGAGCTTGTATAAAGGCACTTTTAGCACGAAACCCCCGAGAAAACAAGAAATATAATATATATACACTTGTAAATATGTATTTATAATTGACAGCTACACTACACTTCAATCGGAAATCAGGTGTTGTTTATAGTCGGCCATGTTATCATTTTTTGGAAGTTTATAGTACGATTGATCCTAGTATAACTAAAGAAGTCATTCTAAGAAACTTCTAGGGCATTTTAGCGCCTATATGCATTTATGAATAATGTTTTGGGACAAACTCATAAAACGACGTTATAGGTCTCTTAAAACTTTTTATGAATAAGACAGACTTAGAGATTTTGCTTTAAACAATTTTTCTGCGTTTTTGTTGTTAATAATAATTTTTTTTTTAAGTGGATTATATAATTAAAATCAAAGTAAACATTTCTTCTTTCTATTAACAACCCTGACATTCTTTCTCTTGTCTCCCCTTAGCCGCATTTTCTCACAAACGGTACATTGTTTTGAATTGCGGTTGGTGTTGTTATGAAGTTATGATCGGGGATTAAAATCAAACCTTTAACAAATATACCAGATCAAATACAACCCCTCTCCCCCTCAAAATCGAGCCAAACGATTCTAAATTTTTACATAAATTCACTCCATAAAATATACTAAACTAAGGACTTTTAGCGTCAACTCGAAAAGTGGCGGTAGTGCTTTTATTAATATTTTTTAAATTTCTGTGTATATTTTGAGTTTTGATGTATAATATTGATAGTTTATAATGCAGTGATCGTGGGTATATATCAGTATCGTGGAAGTTCAAAGTGATTAGAAAATCAAATCAAGTCCAAAATTGTACTTTTTTGGTTTTAAGTCAACTATCATTTTAATGTCGATCGAAATTTTGAAGTGTATATTGTTACTGGAAAATAGTTTAAAGCTTATTCCATATTAAATAAATAATAATAATAATACTAAACTAAGCGACTCTGTGGTATAATACCACAGAGTCACAGAGTAATTTTTACTCTTTCTTTTCTTTGACGTGTGGATTGCTTCGTGGGCATGTACGATTGTCCAAATTATATATATTACTAAAAGTTTCATGAATTTAATCGTGGATTTATGTACTAAATTACGTCGAAACGTAGTGTTGTTTATTTAAGGTGTAAGTAGTTCCCGTATTTTATATTTGTTTGTTAAATATTCTAACCTGAAAACTTATGTTCGGTGAATGTTGAATGAGCATTTTTACTAATTTAAAGAGTAGTTACTAATTTAAAATATAAAAATATTTTTAGTGATGGTTACTTATGTATTGGTTTACAGTTAAAGTAAAAAGACAATAATGAGTCGTTTTTTCGCGACGGGGACGGATTCTGAATCCGAAAGCTCAAGCGAAGAGGAGCAAGTAGTCCGTGCGCCAGCACCCGTATATACTGTAAGTTTTCATGTTTTAATTTAAATTATATAATTCACTTTTTAAGATAAGTAAGCAAAGGTAAATTGAAGTGCTATTTCACCTTGAGATTTGTGTAGTGATTTGGTAAATTTCAACCCTATTACTTTTCTGTAAATTTCTTATTATTTCATCATGTGTCTTTCTCAGTAGTGTTTTCTATACAACGGGCTTTAATCTATTTTATTTATAGCATTAGTCAACTTTGATACAATTGGCAGCCGTGTATAAATATTTTTAAAACATCTAGTCCTAAAATACACAAAAGAATATCTTTAAAATGAATTCTTGTTTATATATAAAAAATATGGTTAAAAACTAAGAGTTAGTTAAAGTTTATAGTTTGCTGTTTTATGACATTATTTTGTGTAATTATTATGCAGCGTTTATTCAAAGCTAAAATTAGAGATAGGGTAATAGTGTCATTTGATATTTTTAATAAAGAAATCATCATTTAAACTAATATTACCATTACACAACATCAACAGCTTCTGACAGCTATTCCAACAGTATACAAATGTTTTTACAATGGTCAAGCATCGGTCTGTAGGACATCAAAGTAAGACCAAAAACCAATAATTGTTAAAATGTAGGTATAGTTCAGGCTCAGACTAAGTTAAAACCCAGGGCCCAAGATTCTGTAGGTAAGCATGCTGACCAATGTATGTTCATATAGTGTATCCTACATATACTTTGTAAAGCTATGTGTTACAGAAACATGTAAAACTGTGCTATATACCCCTTAACGTAAATTCCTCAAATTTAAATAATAAAGTCGGTTATCAAATTGAGACATAGGTTTAAATAAATTATAATATTTATTAATATTATAATTATTTTGAATATTTTATACTAATCTCACCTCAGGGAGCAATCTTTTGCAAGAGCAATAGAGTTCTCTTATTCTAAGAAAATGTCTCTTAAATTGCAACATTGTGATTTGATACCCTTTTCTTGCCTTTGCACAAAATATGTTCAATTACATTTAGATCTGGGCTGCAAGTTATCCAGTCTTAGGACAGGTCTTCCACCAAATGCGATAGAACCACCAAAAATTTTGCTTTTCTCACGCTATGCTTTTAATGTACTTACAGTTGAATGCAGAGGGTGTTGTATGTATTGTTTTTAATCAGAACACACTCTTATTTAAATAAAACGTTTTTTACTGATTTTATCGCGTTTAATTTAGAACTATTTTTACCCGACATTTCGGGCGCTTTACAGCACCCATGGTCACGGGGGGACTGAGGTGACAGTTGTCCCGATGTCATAGTTAACCCGGAGTACCTTCAGCTTTTAATTATTATTTTTAGTCCAATCTATTTAGAAAGAGCTTACTGTGTCTTGAAGCCTTGCAGTGGTATGCTTGGTTTTTAATTTAATTTTATTAATAATAGGATCCCAAGCCGGTGGTAATACCCAACCATCTTCCCTACTGAAATTAGGATGTTTTTTAATTTCAATAGCCTCGCAAATAATCCTTGGTAGGAATCGGTGTTCTTTTGCAAGGATTTGTGGTCTATCAAATCTGATGTAATGGTTGGGATGATCCAGAACATGGTCACAGACGGCAGACTTCCTAGAGCATTGATGCTTCACATCAGCTATATTTTCTTTAATGCGGGTTTTAATGGATCTTTTAGTTTGCCCTATGTAAGAGAGACCACATTCACAATCCAGCTTGTATACAAGCCTGCATCCTGCATCTTGTAGAGGGATGTTACACTTGACAGATGGTAAAAACTGACTTATCTTCTTCGGCGGCTTGAAAAACGTCCTTATAGAAGCTCGCTTCAAGATATAGCCAATCTTGTCCGTGACTCCTCTGACATATGGAAGAACAGCAGGTACACGCTCGACTGTGGCCGGCTTCACTCGGTCACTGCAACGAAGGCGGGGAACCCGAAGCTTGTTGTCTTGCAAAACTTGCTTGACATGCTGTAGCTCGGCGGCCAGGTGTTTACTGTCACATATCCCTTGTGCTCTCTGAAACAAAGATTTACCCACGGTAGCTAACTGTGAAGGATGGTGATGAGATTCACCATTTAAATACCTATTAGTATGGGTCTTTTTTCTATACACAGTGTGACACAAGGTGTTATTAGGATTCCGAATTACTAACACATCCAGAAAAGCTCGCGGTGTTATTGCGAAAGATCCCGTACGAAGAAATTATCTGTAGTGTCGAAGATTGTCTGTATAAAAATAATATCGGTAAGGAAGATTTGGAGGCCATGCGTCAAGACATTTCGTCTATGTTACGTCGAAGTTCAGTGCCTAAACTAAATCTTCCCAAAGACGAATTTAAAGCGTTGAACAACTTACGGAACAGACCGGAACTCACGATCCTCCGCGCGGATACAGGTAATGCTACGGTAGTAATGGATACGTCAGATTACAATTTTAAAATTCAACAACTTTTGTCGGATGAAAATATTTATAAAAAGGTTAATCAGACCCAACCGCGAACACGCTGAAAACAACTAGCTATCTAATAAAGAAACACTCAAGGAAAAAAATTGAATCTGGACGTAAATTCGGTAATACCATCATGTGCCAAACCACCAAAGTTGTATGTGTTACCTAAAATACACAAACCAAATGCTCCTCTACGTCCAATAGTGAGCCAGATCGATTCACCAACTTATAGATTGGCTCAGCATGTAGCGAAAATACTCTCACCGCTCAGAGGCACACAAGAGCACACACAAAGGATTCATACCATTTTGTCAGTACCTACATCTTACTGACAATGAAACTATGGTCAGTTTTGATGTCCAGTCGCTATTCACATGCCTACCTGTAGAAGACTGCATCTCAATTGTATCCAGGAAGCTAGCGGAGAACAACGTGCCAGCAGAATATGCAGAACTACTTAGACATTGCCTTACATCTGGCTATCTATTGTGGAAGGAACAGTACTACAAGCAAGTAGATGGTGTGGCGATGGGCTCTCCAGTATCTCCCATTGTCGTCGACATTTTCATGGAAGACTTTGAGAAGAAAACCCTCCGTACTTCTCCTGTAAATCCAAGATTCTACAAGCGGTATGTAGATGATACTTTCACAATTTTACCATCGCATAAAGTAACTGCATTTCTAGACCACCTTAACTCTAAAATTCAATTTACAATGGAGTTAGAGGCAAATAACTCTTTAGCTTTTCTGGATGTGTTAGTAATTCGGAATCCTAATAACACCTTGTGTCACACTGTGTATAGAAAAAAGACCCATACTAATAGGTATTTAAATGGTGAATCTCACCACCATCCTTCACAGTTAGCTACCGTGGGTAAATCTTTGTTTCAGAGAGCACAAGGGATATGTGACAGTAAACACCTGGCCGCCCCATTAAAACCCGCGTTAAAGAACATATAGCTGATGTGAAGCATCGACGCTCTAGGAAGTCTGCAGTCTGTGACCATGTTCTGGATCATCCCAACCATTACACCAAGGATGATTCGCGAGGCTATTGAAATTAAAAAACATCCTAATTTCAATAGGGAAGATGGTTGGGTATTACCACCGGCTTGGGATCCTATTATTAATAAAATTAAATCAAAAACCAAGCATACCACTGCAAGGCTTCAAGACACAGTAAGCTCTTTCTGCGTAGATCGGACTAAAAATAATAATTAAAAGCTGAAGGTACTCCGGGTTAACTATGACATCGGGACAACTGTCACCTCAGTCCCCCCGTGACCATGGGTGCTGAAAAGCGCCCGAAACGTCGGGTTAAAATAGTTCTAAATTAAACGCGATAAAATCCGTAAAAATAGTTTTATTTAAATGTGTAATATTCGCGTAAATAAAAGAAAACATTATCAGAACCCACTCTGTTTATTTTTGTTTCTGTCTTAAGTATGCTGAAGGGATTCAATTTCTTTTATCTCGTTTTTTTGCTAAATTAACAATATTTCAATCATGTCAACGACATGTCTTTTTCTGTTTTTTGTTTTATTTGATACAGTGACGAAACGAGCAAAACGTTCACCTGATGGTAAGTGCAACATCTGCCCATAACAGATGCTGTGTTACTCAGCATACTTCTGTGTAGCACCACACTACACCCATCACCTTGAGACATAAGTTCTTAAATCTCAAATGACCAGTGATTACGCTCGCTCCCAGTGTCATTCAGACCTAAACACAGTGATGTTTGCGCCCTACTGCTTCACGCCAGAATAACTGGCCTTGGGGTGGTACCTACCTAGACAGATTCCTCCCACCAGTAGGTATTTAGGTACGCGAGGAATATTTGAAGTTGTTTGATATGTGTTAAAATGCTTCACAGCATGGAAAACCATCGTTTTTGAGTATTGCAGATAATCAGCTATCCTCTTATATGCTCAGTTCTTCATGCGATTTTTAATCATGATGTCCCTTGTAGATTGGTCACAAGTTATATTGCCCCATTGTTTCTTTTTTTTTTTGAAACGTTTTATACTTTTACAGTATTAAACGGCGCCAAAATTATACGAAAAGTAACCTACTCACACACTGATCTCTATTTAAATATGAATAAAAAAAATAACTATTCGGCATTTTAAATTATGTGACCAGCCAGTAAGTAGTACTACTGGTTCAGATGTTAGGTTTATTTAATCTGTAAAATTGATCTGCATATTGTTTAATTAATCATTTATGTTGTACAAATGAATGTACTGCAATTATAGAAAAGTTTTCCGATACCAAGAGAAATAAAAAATAATACATGCAATAAATTATCTTGTTTTGTTTGAAAACAATTTTATCTTTAAATAAGCTTCTTAATTATATGATCACCACTGTATGATTTTGTATAATGATTTAAGCCTTCATCTGCTAAAATAATCTGGACCCGATAAACAAATTCGAAACTTAAACAATTGATCAATTTATTTTTATGCAGTTCAGTGACGATGAAGAAGAAACGAAGCGCGTAGTGCGCTCTATGAAAGAAAAGCGTTATGAGGAATTGGAGGGTATTATCCATTCCTTGCGCAACCATCGCAAGATCAAGGACTTTTCATCGGCTTTAGCTTCTTTTGAGGAACTCCAGAAAGCATATACTCGAGCTGCCCCAGTTGTCCTAAAAGAAGAGAATGGAATCGCCCCTCGCTTCTTTATTAGAGCTTTGGTGGAATTAGATGATTGGGTAGCAGGCGCCTGGTCCGATCGTGATAGCAGGAAGGCGTTATCAAAGGGCAACAGTAAAGCTCTAACTTCACTGAGGCAGAAACTAAGAAAGTATGAGAAAGAGTTTGATGCAGAGATAACAAAATTCCGCGAAAATCCTGATTTACCAGATGATGACGAAGAGCGCAAAGGTAAATTACAATATTTTTTTATAAAATGACAGCCTCAGGCAGCCACAGCCTTTTCGATCCAAAACCTCAAATATGAGTTCATTTATGTAACATTATATAAGAGGGTTTACAAACGAAAAAGAGTTTGCGCTGCTGCTCGAATGCAGGTAGGCAAAATTCGCATGTTGTCGAAGTACTTTTTTAGTTTCTCATTCGTGGTTTCCTCACGGTGTTTACATTGCGGAGGTGAGCACGTGAAAAATCGTAACTCGGGAGTTTGGGTCGCTTACTCGGTACTCTACCGTAATTACCGGACAAGGCAACTAGGCATGGCCTTGACGAATATTACACGTTTTTTTTTTTTTTTATAAAATATAAATTTACTAAAGGATGGGTCTAATTTTAATATTTATTTCTGGCGCTTCACAGCACCCGTGTTCACGGGGAGACTGAGGTGATAGATGTCCTAATGTCATAGTTAATCATTTAGTTTTATTAATTCATCAAATAAAATTATCATGCAAAAATTAGTTAATTTTAATGATGGTTATATAATTATATTTATTTTGAACGTTAGATACGTCGTCATCCGACGATTCTGACGATGAAGACAAGGTGAAAGAGAAAGTGCGAGTGCGTCGCTCACCGGAACCACCGCGTCGTCCGGCGCCGCAAGATGATGAGTCCTCTGACTCTATGGACTGGGGCTCGAGCTCCTCGGACTCCAGCTCTAGTTCCGACGATGAAGCACGTGGTGCAACCACAATAAGAGAACGGTTCCTTAAGAGAACTACGGAGCGAGATGACGACGAAGAAAGAGATAGACGTCGTGCGAGAAGAGAAAGACGTGAAAGGGGAGCTGGTAAGATCAGCAAGAGGGACCCGACTGATGACGGTGGCGAATGGGAGACCGTGAGGAAGGGCGCCGCTACATCTGATAAGCCTAAGATGTTTGCAAAGGTATGTATATTGTTTAACGGTTTCAATTTAATTGTCTATACTTTACTGCGCATTTATAAGCAAGGTTATTCAAAACATAAAAATAATTTTCAGTCATTTAAATATAAAGTCAAAGTCAAAATTTCTTTATTCACTTTAGGCTTGTATAAAGCTCTTATGAATGTCAAAATCTACACCGGTCCAAAAAATTAGACCTGAGAGAAGAACCGGCAAGAAACTGAAGTCTTTCTTTTTTTCAATGCCATGTTACATGTCATTTATAATTTACATAAAAATTACATCATAAATTTATATTTTCATAAATATACAAAGACGGCAGTGTCAAAATATTAGTATCCTTGAATAGTTCTCGTAGAGACACGCGAGGACCCAAGTTATATACTCGTATTATATAAATTTAGATTATATTGATTCATTGCATGGCGTTAGGAGGACGAGTTTTTGAATATGTATGTGTAAATATTATGTATGTTATTAAAATAAAGATTTAATTCACAGGATAGCGATATTGACGCTGCATTGGTAGTTAAGAAACTGGGAGAGATTAGTGCTGCCCGTGGTCGTAAGCGTACCGACCGTCGCGCTCAGCTGGAGCTGTTGCATGAATTGCGCACCGTTGCTCAACAACATAACCTGGGAGATGCCCTCCAGCTTAAATTACGCGCTGCTACGGTCGCTGCTCTCTTTGACTACAATCCTAAGGTGTCCGATGCCATGAAACCTGAGTACTGGTCTAAGCTCGTTGAGAATGTCGATCATATGGTTACACTCCTTCTGGCCCACGAGGATATGGTCCTCAGTGAGACGATCACAGAGGATAATGAAGAACTCGTCACGGCACCTTATCGCGTACGTGGTTGTGTGTTGACAGCATTGGAACGACTAGACGACGAGTTCACTAAATTGCTGAAAGAGTGTGATCCTCATTCTAATGAGTATGTGGAGAGGCTAAAGGACGAGGTTCGCGTGTCCACACTTATAGATCGCGTATGTCAAGTGGTCGAACGTGATGGGTCACCGCAGGAAATTTGCCGCGTCTATCTCCGCAAAATCGACCATTTGTACTATAAATTCGACCCTCGCGCGGTGCGAAAAGACTTGCCCCCGGGAGAGGAAACAACAATCAAGAAAATGGAACGCTTCTGCAAATACATTTATGGGCATGACGAGACCGATCGTCTGAGAACACGCGCCATCTTGTCCCATATATATCACCACGCTCTGCACGACAACTGGTTCCAAGCTCGCGATCTTCTGCTCATGTCTCACCTTCAAGAGACCGTCCAGCATTCCGATCCGAGTACGCAGATTTTGTATAATCGAACTATGGCTAATCTGGGTCTTTGCGCTTTCCGTCGCGGCAACGTAAAGGAAGCGCATGGATGTTTAGCAGAGTTGATGATGACTGGAAAACCAAAAGAGTTGCTCGCTCAAGGCTTACTGCCGCAGCGCCAGCACGAGCGTTCCAAAGAGCAAGAGAAGATTGAAAAGCAAAGGCAGATGCCCTTCCATATGCATATTAATCTCGAGCTGCTCGAATGTGTGTATCTGGTCTCCGCCATGCTGATCGAGATTCCGTACATGGCAGCTCACGAATTTGACGCACGCCGTCGTATGATTAGTAAGACGTTCTATCAGAACTTGCGTGCCAGCGAGCGACAATCTTTGGTGGGACCTCCGGAATCTATGAGAGAGCATGCTGTAGCTGCAGCGAGGGCGATGCGTCGCGGTGACTGGCGCGCGTGTCTTAACTTCATTGTAAACGAGAAAATGAATGCTAAGGTAATAGTTTTAAATAATTTTCATTATGAATTGGAAGCTGCGGGAGGCCGTTGAAGGGAGCCGTGGTAGATCAGTGGCTAGGCGCCGCTCGCTTTACTGCTCGAGTGAGTCGACTCCCGGTGTCGGCACCACTGAAATTGTTAATTATTATTTTAAATGCTGATTTACCATGTGCTCGGCGGTGAAGGAAAACATCGTAAGGGGACCTGCGTGTTTGAGAAATAACAAGATATTTGGAGTTATGTTAAAAGTTTCAGCCTATAAATGTCCCACTACTGAGCACAGGCCTCCTCTCATTTCTGAGAGGGGTTTTGAGCTAGGAAGAATCCGCCACGCTGCTCCAATGCGGGTTGGCGGACTTCACATGTCTTCGAAATATTTTTTATTCCCCAGACATGCAGGTTTCCTCACGATGTTTTCCTTCACCGCCGAGCACGTGGTAAATCAGCACTTAAAATTGCAATTAACAATTTTAGTGGTGCCGGCACCGGGAATAGAACCCAGGTCACTCGCGTACTATTAAATTTAAAGCGAGCGCCTAGTAATGTTAATATATTATATGTTAATTATGTAGTTATGTTATAAATTACAATGTAGCCAAGCAACCTACGTTTTCGAACCCTAGATTTAATCACTACTAATATTATTGGTTGCTATAACTACAATAATTAAATGCTTATTGATCACGTGATAGAGGGTGAAGATGAACATAATTTTCGAAGTGTGGAATCTGCATGTGAGAATAATAAAAAAATCGAGGACTTGTCAAAAATACCTACATTAAAGCAACTTTCAATCTGATTATGTGAGAGAAGTCCTTCCTGAAAAAGTATGGAAAGAAACTTTAAAAAATATATCGTATTTATATGCACATTTGCAACCATCTCTGTGTTAATTTTCTATTTATTTGCCAAATAACACTGTTAATTTGAGTAACACCATACTTGAGCTAATCGAGTGCGAGTAACTTACAATAATATAACAATCGTGTAACTAATCAATACAGGTTTGGGACCTGATGGTTGGTGCAGACAACGTCCGCGCGATGCTGGGTCGTCTCATTCGGGAGGAATCACTTCGAACTTACTTGTTCACTTACGCGCACGTATACGCTTCGCTGTCGCTGCGCTCATTGGCGGATATGTTCGAACTGCCACGACAACGTGTACACTCGTTGGTGTCGAAGATGATCATAAATGAGGAATTACTGGCGTCGCTTGATGACCCCAGCGAGTGCGCTATTTTGCACCGTTCAGAGCCTACCAGGATGCAAGCGCTTGCGTTGCAACTTGCTGACAAGGTGATTCATTTCGTTTTGTATATTTATCGAATTGATAGGGGTACAAAGAAACATATCTTTCACATCCTAAAAACATTTTTAACCAGTACAGTTAGCACCCGCTTATAAGTGGCATGATCATTATCCATATTGATGAATTTAATTTGTGATAAAAAACAGTAAAATGTTATGATGAAGTCGCTCAGACTTATTGTTATAGGCCACAGATCGTATTCCGTCACGTCTCGTTTCCCGCAAGGACGAAAAGTGGGCGACGTGGGTGGCCTCTGCCTACCCTTCTTATATGGGAAAAAGGCGTGTCTGTGTACGTAACTGTTAGTCTATGGTTACAAACAGTTGGAAGTCATTCTAAATCATTAAAGCTCTATGCCGGCTTTAGAATGTATGTTGGTATAGATTGTGTACCAACATACATTCTAAAGCCGGCAGTTCTGTGCAGAGTTCTGTTTAAATACAATCCCTACAAGTTTGGCATGTTGTATGATTAACTTCTGCGCTACGGGTTGGAGGCACGGTTACTGCATGTGATAAATATGTATGTGTATGTACCCACCTAGGAATCCAGAAAAATTCTATCGCAGGGTATTTTCCTAACTTTTTGTTTCATAATCATAATTGTCGGGCCATTAGTTATTAAATAATGTCGACTTAAATAACATTATAACTTATTACAATACGTTTACAGGTCGGCAATTTGGTTGACTCTAACGAGCGTATCTTCGAGAAGCAAGGGTCATTCTTCCAGCGGGGAGGGGCGGGGCGCGGAGAGGGACGTCAGCGGGAACGTCCGCGGGACGGCTGGAACCGTCGGCAACGTAATCGCCGTCGCGACGACGAACGCGGACATGACGACTAAACCCTACATGACCAACATTAAACATTCATTCTACCACAAACTTGGCATACATCACTCACGTTGCGACGGTTGCAACAATATTGCTGCCCATACACAGCGTTCTTTATAATTTGAAAAAACAAGAAACACCAAATTGTTATACAAGGTTATCCCCTGTTATGTGTTGTTTTATAGCTGATGTCGTTGCAACCGTCGCAATGAAGAAAGTCTGTTCAAGGGTTGGTTGTTTCCTTTTATAAGTATGCTTAAATTTTATAACGGATTTGTTTAACTTCAATATAAAGTATATTTTCCGCACTGAAAACTGAACTACTATGTTGGTTGAGTAACATTTTTTGAAATTATATAAATTAAAAAAGTTAAATATTGTCATCACCGACTTGGGATATCGTTTTCAAATTTTTTGTAGTCCTGTAATTACCGAAAATAAAATTGTCACAAAAAAAAATATTTTCTTAGAACCTTTTAACATCTCTGCAAAGTAAAATATGCCTAAATGGAACATAACGAGCTTTGTGTCACTGATATAATTATTTAAACGATATTTAAGTATTAGTCTGCTTTTTGGTCATTCTTACAATTTTCTCATAAAACTTAAATGTTTGATTATATTTAATTTGTGTAAACCGTACTTTAAGTATCTGGAAAGATAATTTGGAATTATCTGATTTCTGATTTTTGAATTATCTGATTTTTGTTCGTATCTGATTTTATATTTGGCGAGGTCCATGCGGGATGTCGGACGTATTAAGAAAATTGGATATGTAGCCTTTAATGGTTACTGCCTGATCTGTCCCAAATAAGCAGCCAGAAAATAGCTGTGCTACCTGCTAACTTCATAATAAAAACGTGGTAGCAAACTTTATCAATGCTTTTAGAAAATCAGTATTCATACTTATCTCCTGTTGGTTTATCAGATTACTAAGACTAGTCTCTATCGACGTTAGTAGAATCGCATTTCTTATCAAAGTCGACCGAGCTTTGGATTGTAGTCCTCGACTTCGCTTTTGACGTGGGGACAACCACTTTCTTTCTGTGTTGCGTATTTTACTTCACACTTTGAAACCCATCACGATGTACGATCCTGAACATAGACCATGTTTGTCTGTTGTAAAAATGATTAATTTGTGTTTTCAACAAAATTTTAAGTCCGTGATTATTCGACGAATGTTCTTAAACAACAATACCTAGGTAAGATGTCGTTAGCGCAGTAACAAGTGACAACGCAACTTATGACTGTAGTAGCCTCATCCATCACCCAGTAACAATTTTGTTAATGGGTGATGAATGATGGGTTCTCCACGAACGGCGAGGACATCCACAATCAGGGGGCCAAGAGCCCCGATGTTGTCCCTTCGTTGGGAATGTGGGTTAACGTAAGATTACCGCAAAGGGGACTTTTTTGTCGAAAGCACACTATTAAAGAAGCCATTTTCATTTTTTTTTATTAGATAAAGTCTTATCTAGCAAAACGTTCACCTAATGAGAAGTGCAACGTCTACCCATAACAAATACTGTGTCACCCAGAAAAATTCTGTGTGACACCATAATGCGCCCGTCACGGTGATTACGCTAGCTCTCAGTGCCCTTCAAACCGAAACAGTAATGTTTCCACATTACTGCTTCACGGCAGAATAACTGGCTCTGGGGTGCTACCAACCTAGACGGTAGACCTAGACTAAGCACCATAGTGCCAGCGCTGGGATGACGTGGTCGATAAACATGACATTCGTTTTACTCAAATTCATTTTCAGACCATCATGTTAGGATTTTTAGGCTGTTTAGCATAATATTAAAATGTTGCACCTTAATTATTATTAAAGATTATTATTTAAGAAAATAAATTCTAATCTATTTTATTGGATACCACATAGTATTAAGTCAACCGCAGCATGAGGAAGCTCAGAGAGCTATGGAAGGAGTTCTGCTGGGAGTTTTATCGCGAGATAAAATCCGTAAGAATGATATCCGCAGTACAACTAGACTAGACTAGACTAGTAACCGACCTAACCCTAAGGATTAGCAAGCTGAAGTGGCAATGGGCCGGCTATATAGCTCGTCGAACCGATAACCGTTGGGGAAGAAAGGTTTTCGAGTGGCAACCTCGTACTCGTGTAGGGCGACTCTCCACTAGATGTAGCGACGACCTGCACGGTTTTACGGTAAGTGATGGGTTTCAAAGTAGCTCTTTTTAATGTAGATGAAAATGTTAAATTACAACCTATAAATACCCAACTTCTAGCACAGGCTTTCTCTCATTTCTGAGAGGGTTGGAGCCGAAAAAAGTCCGACACGCTACTCCAATGCGGGTTGGCGGACCTTACATCACGTCTTCGAAATATTTTTATTTCTCAGACATGCAGGTTTCCTCACGATGTTTTCCGTCACCGCTGAGCACGTGGTAAATCAGAACTTAAAATAACAATTTCAGTGGTGCCGGCACCTGGTATCGAGCTTAGGTAACTTGCGTGCTATTAAATTTAAGCTGAGGATATTAATAACCATACATATTTGAAATACTAATTACAAAATACCTCAGCGTCAGTTATTTAAAATAGCAATTACAAATGGTATGGTACCTTGATGACGGTTGTATAGCTGGTACTGTATCCTCGGTTTTTGATGATTTCAAAATAATTATAGATAAATTTAACGTAATAGGACTTGAAATTAATCATATAAAATGCGAATTGTATATTTCTCAGCATATCATACCAGATCATTCTGCAGAAATAATTCATAAATTCAGTACAGTAACACCAAACATTTCCATAATGCCAAAAACAAATTTAAAACTCTTAGGCGCTCCCTATTTTCGAGGATGCAGTACCTTCTATAGTAAATTCAAAATTAGAAACTTTTCATAAATTTTCTGATCGCCTTTTGGAACTGAAACCACACATGGCTATCTACTTTCTTCTCCTTTGCTTATTTACACCAAAATTTATGTACTTACTTCGGTGTTGTCCTGCGTGGAAATTCCCTTTGGTTACCGGTCATATAGATTCTAAATTGAAACGAATTGTATCTGAAATTCTAAATTTAAAGTTTGAAGACACCACTAGGAGACAGGCCTGCCTTCCTGTTAAATTAGGCGGGTTGGGAATTCGTACTACCTCAAGCGTGGCTCTACCGGCTTTCTTAGCTTCTACTCACAGTACGATTACTCTCATCAGCAGTATTTTAAACTTAAAACAAGCTGATGTTCAAGTGACGGACTTGGGTGAGGCTTTGTATGTTTTGAGGGGCTATGTTTCCGATGGAAAATATCCCAACTGACAAAACAAAACAAAAAATTTGGGACATGCCTGGACAAAAACTGACGTTTGCTTGTCTCCTTGACCAAGTAATGGACAATACAGAGAGAGCGAGACTATTAGCAGTCACCAGCGAACATTCAAGTCAATGGTTGTACGCGCTTCCCTCACATAATCTTGGTACAATTTTAGATCCCGCAACGCTGAGAATTTCCGTTAGTCTACGGCTTGGTGCCAAAGTATGTGAACCCCATTTGTGTTCATGTGGGAAGTTTGTGAATCAGTTGGGTCGACATGGCTTATCCTGCTCCAGAAGTGCTGGTCGCTTAATATCGCCACGGTACAGTTAATGATTTGGTACGTAGAGCTCTTGCCACGGTTTCTGTAGCGGCAACATTAGAACCATGTGGTCTATATAGAGATGATGGCAAGAGACCTGACGGTGCTACGCTTGTGCCGTGGACTCTGGTGTGGGATGTAACTTGCGTAGACACGCTGGCTTCATCTTATATACATGAAACTTGTTCTAAATTTGGGGCCGCAGCCGATCGTGCTCAGTTTCTCAAGCGTCGTAAATACTCTTCTATAACTAAAGATTATGAATTAGCTTTCGAGACGTTAAGGTCATGGTCGGCTGACATGAATCGGTTTATGAAGGATATGACGAATCGACTTATTCTCTCTTCGGGTGATCAGAGGGCTGGCAGCTATTTCGCGCAGAGAATCAGTTTAGCGATTCAGCGAGGTAATGCTGCCAGTGTTCTAGGTACAATGCCCCAAATTGGAATTTTGGATGACATATTCTTTTTGTGAATATGTATATAAATATTTTAGGGTTAATTTTTAATGATAAGTTATTGTTATCACAAATTACATTTTTAAGATATTATTAATCTATTAATTGAAATACAAACACCAAATAGATATTTGTACTTCAAATACTGAGCAGCCTCGATCAAAGTCAAGCACGCATATACGTATAATAATAATTCTTCATCAGGAGCTCGCTCTGAAGTACGGTCTCGTGGATCGGAAGTCGACCAAACCAGGCTCTTTTGGGATCGGACCATAATCATGGACTATTCTTGCGAATAAGCATAAATTATGCTGATGGACCGGGCACTGTCGAAAGCATTTTTGATCGACATTACCATTCCATATGGATGAGAACATCGTGAAAGCGAAACAGATAAGAATACTAAGTATCTGGACCTCACGAGGTGGCCGATAGGGGGGTAGCATGCCGACCGAAATTATTGTGGTGGTCGTGTATGCAAATGAGTTAATCTCGGTCAGTCTCTCTAGACATCTGAGGCGATTGGGACTGTGACGGGCCGCTCCGTGCTCAAATGCAGAACCGATTGATACCGTCCGCATCATCCGCCGGTTTCTTTCCATTTCTCACTAATCCTCGTCCGTTTGGCCGAGGGCTTTCGTCTGGTTGGGGTTTTATTTATATTTTATTGTATGGTATTCCGTTTAGTATATGTATTATTGTATTTTATTTATTTTTCTTAATTAAAAAATTACTATCTACGTTTAAAGAAACAATTGCTGTACTTTCTTCTTATTATTTTTTGATCCTGGCAATCGGCTATCAAATGGAGCCATTTTTCCCAATGTCGAGTAATAATTTAATTATAATAAGGACTTCATTTCGATCGACAGTAAAATGATAGTTGACTTTTACTAAAGATTTGCTGGACTAATGGAGACAAAACGAAAGGTACAATTTTGGTCTTGAATTGAATTTTCCAATTACTGTACCCTTTTACGGGCACTTGCTACATAATAAACTATCAATATTTAACATCAAAACTCAAAATATACACAGACATTACAAAATTCAATTAAAACCTGCAACTTTTCGAGTTGGTGCCAAAAGTTTTTTGGCAGTACTTGATATGATATTATGTGTTGTTGATATTATAAGAACGGCCAGAGGTAAAAATACCATCTCGCAATTGGACACAATTAGAAACCAGGATGGAAGTATTTTATAAGGAGAGGAATGCATCCTAGAGAGATGGAAGGAATATTTTTAGTTATGTAAGCATGGAAGAGATCGTGGAAGCGTCGAATAGTATGAAATTGGACAAGGCTGCAGGGTATGACAGAATTACAGTAGAGATGCGGAAAGCTAGACAGGGCGTGGTAGCTAGGCAGCTGTACCGCCTTTTTAACCTTTGCTGGAGGAACGGCAACGTACCAGGAGACTGGTGCAAGGCCGTCATCGTACCACTTTACAAAGAAAAAGGGTCGCAGCAACACTGCAAAAACTCTCGAGGCATTAGCTTGCTCAGCATAGTTAGCAAACTGTATGCAAAGGTGTTGATTAAGAGAGTGATGAATGATACTGAAGAGAAGATATGGAATGTACAATCGAGATTCGGGAGAGGAATGCGATGCATGAATCAGGTCTTTTCCTTACGAAGCATAGCCGAAATATTCTTGGCTCAAAGTCAAAAGGTCTATTGCGCATTTGTAGACTTGGCAAAGGCTTATGGCAGTGTGTGTTGAAGAATGAACTGTAGTCGACATTGTCTGTATATGGGGTGAACGGCAGCTTGATACAAGCACTGAAATCACTGTATAAGGATTCCAGTGCTTGTGTCAGGGTAAACGGGGCTTACACAGTCTGGTTTAACATCGAATAGGGTTAGACAGGTATGTGTGGCTTCACCGTGGCTGTTTAACCGATTCATAGACAATTGCTTGACAGATCTTATAGAGAGTGCGTTTGGATTAAGAACGAATGATCTGACCGTCAAATGCCTCCCATACGCCGATGATCAGGTTATATTAGTACCATCGGAGTAGGAGTTACAGGCGATGGTTAATATTATGCATGATGCTCTACAAAACAAAGGAATGAAAATTAATGTGGATAAGACGAAAGTAATGGTTTTTGAAAGAGAAGAAAGCATGTAAAAGTATGTAGGATTGCAGAGTTCTGATTGAAGGAGAAAGAGTTGTATATATGGGTTCAAAATTTTCGAGAGACGGAAAGTACGACTGTGATATTGAACGAAGAGCGTTAGCAGGAAATAAATTATATGGGGCCCTGCATAACTTTATGTGCAGCCAGAAAGTATCTAAAAAGGCACTACTGGCTGTACATAGAGGAGTACTGGACCCTACACTTATGTACGGTAGTGAATGTTGGGTCTGGCAGAATGAACGCTGTTGAAATGAAAAGTTTGAGAAGTATAGCTGGAGTGACTTTGATGGACAAACTGAGAAATAGCGTGATAAAGGAACGTTGCGGTGTGGTAGAAGATGTAGTGACAAAGATAGAGAAAGGGATGCTTAGATGGTTTGGACACGTAGAGAGGCTGGATGAAAGAAGATTGACGAAACAGATTTATGAGGCGAGTGTGAATGGGCAAGCCAGTAAGGGTCGACGTAGGCGAACGTATTACGATCAGATCGAAATCGTTTTAAGAAAAGGCCACGTCAAAACTAATGTAAGTAGAGGAAGCTAAAGATATGTGTCAGGATCGTAGCAAGTGGAAAGATGGGGTCTCTGCCTACCCCTATGGGAACGAGGCGTGACTCTATGTATGTATGATATTATTTTGTTTATATACATGACCTTGTGTTATGCGACAATCAATTTGAATACTTATGGGTGCGACGCGCACTTGACTATTGGTTTTATCGATAATATTTTGAAATGTGTCTGTCAGTGATGTCACTGACAGCCATCAACGCGTGCTGCTGGTTTAATGTAATAGCTGTGTATTTGACTACCACCTTATTTCATCCCGTGGGTGATAAAAATGTCGACAGAGGAAAAATAGAAACAAGGAGATGGACAGCAGCATCTTCCTGGAACATCTGAATAAATAAACTACGATTGCTAACCCGCTTGTCAAGTGTTGCAACTAATTATTTATTTAAACTCATCAATAAAGTAATTAATAGGTATAGTGCTTGGAATAGAGTATAATCTGTAGAGATTCTCTTTGTTTATGAGAGTTGCCATAATTACAGATTAAGTATAAAGATTTGAATATTATTTCTAATTTCTGTAAAATTTATCCAAATTATTTTATGAATAGTCCGTGCGAAGCGCAATTTACATTTTTTAAAGTTCGCGAAGAAAAAAATGTACAGAAATTTGATTTTTTAATTAAATATTAATAACAGGCCTGTCATTGTGTAAACCATTTCTATTATATTTTATTTATCATTTATTAGCTTAATAATTTTAACATATTTATAAATTCGAGAATGACAAAAGCGTTTGGTTGTAGTAATAATTTTTAGTCATTGGCAATGATCATTGCCATACATTAATATTTACTTGCTTATTGAATCTGCGGTTCTACGGCGGCGGTGGACCAGATGAGATGGTGATATTGCACTGACATTTTACTGAGTCATATTTTCTGAAATTATGTTGTTAGTTCTAACTGCAGCTACTGTCGATAATTAGTAATTTCTTAAAATACAGCCTACATAACTATATTTTAGTTTCATATCTCAGCAATGGCTGCTACGAGGAGACTTCAAAAGGTAAGATTCATAGTGTCGAAAGTAACATCATGATCTATATTATAGTAACATAAGATCAGTACAATCGCCAATTACATTGATATGTATTTTGTTATTTATAATTATTCTCTCAGGTATGATAAGTATTTGTAAATTATAAATGTTTTTATGTACGCATTTAATCTACTGAAATTCATAATTATGTTTCAGGAACTAAACGACATCAGACAATCTGGACTGAAATCTTTCAGAGACATTCAAGTCGATGAATCTAATATTTTAACATGGCAGGGTCTGATTGTTCCAGTAAGTAAAAGTTTTCTTAATTAAATAAATTACTTATTCTCTACCCAGAGACAAAATACTAATTGGAAATATTTATTTACTTCCAGGACAATCCACCTTACAATAAGGGTGCATTTCGTATTGAGATTAATTTTCCAGCGGAATATCCATTTAAGCCACCTAAAATTAGTTTCAAGACAAAAATTTATCATCCTAACATTGATGAGAAAGGCCAGGTGTGTCTACCTATAATAAGTGCTGAAAATTGGAAACCTGCTACCAAAACCGATCAAGGTAAATCAACAAATATATTATGAACAACATTGATAATTTCTGCTATTCCATTTACTAACTTTTAACATAATTCTTTTTAAAATTACTCACTTGATCAAATATTGTTAATTTTTTCTTCCTGTTCAAATATAATGTAAGAACTGCTAAAGCAATATTTATGAAATTTGTATAGATTATAGACAGCACCAAAACTCATTTATTAAAGTTTTACTTTTTATTACTATTACATCTTATAAGCTATGGTGGCCATATGTTCACCTTGAATTTCATAGTATGTTAGTGATTTATTTTTACTCCCTAGTACCAGCACCCTTCAATTAATTCAAGCTCAGGTGTGAAAGATTACATTACACAGAAATGTGTATGCATGAGGAATAAATACATTCCAATAATGTGAATTCTTACCTGCAATTGAACAGCATAGTGGACTCCTCCATGCTTCGAAACCCTCTAAAAATAGAGGAGGTCTATGCTTAACATATTTAATTAACAATGTGAAATTTGTCAGTAAATTGCACCCATGATATAGCCTAACATTTATTGAAAAAAATGGTTTCATTATTTTATATATCTCTTACTTTGGCTTCATCTATATAAAGCCCTTCTTTTAGAGTACAAAACTATAATATAATAATTATATACCAATATATCATGAATTCAATTATTTACAGTAATTCAAGCTCTAGTGGCCCTTGTGAATGATCCAGAGCCAGAACATCCTTTACGGGCTGAGCTTGCAGAGGAATTTTTAAAAGACCGGAAAAAGTTTACAAAAAATGCAGAGGAATTTACTAAGAAACATAGTGAAAAACGGCCTTCCGATTAAAACTGCATAGTTGGAATTTTTTGACTTTATAACAGTGGCATTTTTAGTAATGTGACTACAGGAATTGTAATTGAATAAACTTTAATTAAATGTGCATTTATATTACTAAATGTTAGTAGCATCATTTCTTCATAAACAGTTTCTCTAGTCACAGGTAAATAAAATACTTCACTGCTGTAAATTCAATTTTTTTATAGCAACTAGGTTTCTCTTCAATCACACTGCTTGCAAGACCTTGCACCTTTACTGTCAGTAATTTAAAGAGATGCAACTTTATATTGGCTAAATATAAAAGCTTAAAACCCTAGCTTAGTGTTTCTATTATGTGGTCATTTAAGATTTTATATTATAATGAGAGTTAAGATTTCCTTAGGTTGTCTTTTTTTATTTATATTAGGATAGCAGACATAGTAAACAGTAAACACCATGTTATTTCAATAAACCAAATTCACATGTATTAAAACAATATTGAAGGTTTTTCACTAAAGCTAAGGTATAATTTGTATCATGGGAAAGGCTAGATTTTATGTCACATACTGCTAAGAATTGATGTAAATAGTTCAAATACATAAATGTAGTTGAAAATATACCCATGGAATTACATGGTGTAAGCAAATAGATTACATAGTGCAGCCTCCTTTGCTAACTATATTTAATATTGATGACATTGCTTAAATCTTATAATATATTGTCCAATTTTGATTGTTATATTATTTTGAAGTTAATATAATATCACAAATTTATTCTGAATTATCTCTTGCAGTTTTAATTTTTTTAACATCTAAAATATCAATTGCAGCAGTAAGAATTGCAATAGTTAAAAAAGTTTTTGACTATTGCATTGACAAATAAAATATTTATTGGGAGATTTCCCATATATGTTATCAGTAAAATCTGTGTTGGAACAATTCAATGAGAGAACCGTCAATACATTTTTTTCCACTTTTTTAATGTCTTTTATTTAAGATTGACAAAAGGCACATTTCACACCATTAATATGTAAATTTTTTGACTTCATAACAGTTTTTTTGTCTCATATCCACTACTTTTTTGTTATATTATAAACCTGCTGTGCCCCGCGGTTTCACCCCCATAAAAAAGCCAACCCCAATCGAATGATATACATATATATTTCCCTATTTAATTCGGATTTTGGGGTTTTCATTTTTTTGAAAAGAACTATAATATTTTTTTTTTAAATTAAAGTAGCTTAGGTTACTCGCTACAATATCAGCTATCTGCCAGTAAAAGTTCCGTCAAAATCGATCCAGCCATTTCGAGGGTAGCAGGAACAGACTGACAGACAAAAACTTTAACAATTGGTTTGGTCAAAGTAAAAAGCTGTTATATTACAAACAGACACTTCAAGTTTATTTATTTGTATAGATGTATCATTATAATGAATTTACTAATCTGTACAATCAATCATGAAAGTCGTAAACATCATCAAGTTTATTAGTTTTACTTTTCAGTAGTGCAACTTGTCCTTGTAGTTCTTCTGAGTGTCTTTCTTTGTTCATATGCTCACTTAGTTCTTGTGAATTTTGTATTGAATCACATTTATTTGTTCCTTCATCAAGCTTTAATTTTCCTGTTTCCTATTTCATATTTTTTTCTTTTAAGTGGTGGTAAATGATTATGTATATATTTTAAATTATCTGCAATTAGTATAAAGTATTTTATTTAGAGTATTATAACAGTTATGCATATAACTTAAGACTCACGTTTTATTTTTGCTACACATTCACTGAGATACTGTTCAGTATTCAAGTCTTTTGTAAAACTTAATTGCATAGGCAGTAAGAAATCTGGTCCATATTTTGGCCAATGATCATGTTCAGGAATATTTTCATCTAATTCTACTCCAATCACTACTGCTGTGAGTCTAGCCCAAAGTCTAGCAGCATTTGAGTGCTTATAACCACCTAAAATTTAAAATTTCATTTTAACATGTTTTGAAAAATTATTTAAACAATTTGGTCACATTCATAGCAAAGAAGCAATTAAAAAATCCACTCATCAATTTGATATATGTAACAATTCTTTCATTTTACATACCACCTCCTAAAAGAATAGTTGGTTTTTTTACATCTAACACTTTACGTACACACATTATATAGCCATGTTCTGTTAGGCATGCTCCACCATTGGGATCATTAACCAATGCATCAGCACCACACTGCATAACTATAGCATCTGGCATAAATTTGGAGAAGACTAATGGAAAGATCCTGAAAACAAAAAAATTACCTTATATATGTCAATTTAATTTTGTCAACTACCATTGAGAAAATATGTTCAATGAACACAACTCATGTTCAATGTTGTTTTTATATTAATAAGTTATTTTTAGTAGATGATAAAATTTAACACCAATAAAATAGAAAAGATTAGTCTTTTTAGCTTAGGCTAAAACCAGTGACTATGATAGTTTAGAATGTAGAATTCTATATCTCTGTTTTGTCAGATCTACTGGTGGTAGGTTTCTGATAGATGGAATCCATCTAGGTCCTAGTTAGATACCACTACAGTAACAGTTATTCTTCATTAAGCAGTATTCTTCAAATATTACTGTTTCAGTCTGAAGGACACTGACAGCTAGTGTAATTACTGGGCCTACGGGACTAAGAACTGATTTCTTTGAGATATAAGCGCAGTGAAGTGGCATACAGAAATGTTTTGTGTGACAGCAATAGATATGGGCAGAAGTTGAAATCACCATCAGGTTAACAATATGCTTTTTCTTCAATAAAAATGATCCTGCAACACATACTTGGTTTTTCCAGTCTGGATATATTGTGATTGTACCAAGGTACTACACTCACCACTGCACCAAAACTTTTCTTCATATTCTATGGGCTTCATAATGTATACAGGAAAGCGAAGGTCTTGCTCTTGAATGGTCTCACATTATGTTTATTAATGATACTATATCTCGCGCAGGCTATGTGAAAATGTGTATAGTTATAATAACTTACTTTCCAAAAGCAAATTCGAGAGTTCTATCAGAGTAAAATGCATGAAGTGGGAAATTACACGTGTAACCTTTGCCTGTGAGACTCCCAATATCATCAATACCTCCTGACCCTGGATAGAAACCAGGTTCATACTTATGAAAAGATAGAGTGAACACTGATTTGCTCAAATTAAAAGCATCTTGAACACCATTACCTGTAAGGAAAATTGGAAAATGAGTTTAATGTTTTGTTAAGTTTTTTAACAAAATTGCACATAATAAGAGCATGAAAATTTATTTTAAATGAAATATAAAATTAAATAGAACAAATATACTCATAATTTCTATTAACAGGTTTTGCTATGCACAGAAAATATTTCATAAAAATACAATAACTTTAAAAAAATAATTCACCGTGATGTACATCCAAATCTATGTACAATATTTTTTTAATTTCATCCTTAACTTTTCAATAGCTACTACTATGTCATTAACATAACAAAATCCGTCAGCTCGAAACCTGAAATAAAGCATCACACATGTAAAAATACTTTAGTCCTAGAAAGAAAAATGGATAACAACTTCCCATGTACTAGCTTAATTTCCCATGTACCCAAGGGCCAGTTATTCTGCTGTGAAGCACTAGTGTGCAAACATTACTGTGTTTCGGTTGAAGGGCACTTGACATGTAATCACTGGGCTATGAGACTTAAGAACTGATGTCTCAGGGTGATGAGCGCACTGTTACACAGAAATGTTTTAGGTAACACAGCATTTGCTATGGGCAGACATTGCACTTATCATCAGGTGAACCTTATGTTTGTTTCATTTCTTTATCCAAAAAAAAAAATGTAAATTATTTCTTTCATTTTACTTGCTTTTAATATTTTATATATGTATTTTACTTCTATTTTCTAAATATCTTGTGTACACATCTCCCTTCTTTTTTCTATTACTAAATCAATACCCTTTACTGAAGGTTTGCCTGGAAGAGTTCACTGTTCAGAGATCTAGCCTCCTATTGTAAAAATATAGTTAGTGTTTAAATGTATCTTTTTTTTAATGTGAGAAATAAAGATTCATCATCATTTCAGCCCATCACTAGTCTACTGTTGAACATAGGCCTCCCCCTTAGATTGCCACAAAACATGATCCTGACGCCTCCTGCATCCATCAACTTCTGCGAAAACTGTACAGGTTGTTGATCCATTTTGACTTAGTTGAAGTCATCAAACAATAGGGTGATCCATACACTGTGTTTGCTGGTACTGAGGTTGCCATCCATTACCAGCTATAGCTGGCCCATTGCAACTTCAGTTATGAGTATAAATAAATTAAAAAAAAAAGATATAAAGCTACATTTGAGGTATTTTTATAAGATGAACTTTGGATGTAATCAAATAAATGTTATGATCATCCAACTAGTGTCTCTGCAGAATGGAAAAGACGAGATTGGGAAGAAATAATTGCATATTGTTTATATTTTACTTTCATTTTGGGGACTCATATGTCAAAAAAAATTAAATTTAAATTAAAAAAACTTCAAATAAAAAGTAAAAAACACAAAATGATTTAGTACCTTTGAGCATGATGCCATCCTCCACACCAATTAATAGCTACATTAGAGATACCAAGTAGGAGACATTTAGCTGCAGTGATAGAACCTCCTGCTATGACTGATACTAATTCATACATATTGAAAATTGGTGGACAATCATATCCTGCAAATTATTGCATAATTAAAAATAACCTATATAACAATTGAATAAATACTATTTTAATTAAAATACAGCAAACTTTTAATAAGACATCAATACTTTCAAAGGATAAATATAATATTTACCAATCCCATACTCTTCATCCTGGATGTTTGTTTCATAGTCTTCGCTAATATCGACTAAGGTCTTTAAATGATTAAGATATAATTCTGAATGGAATTCTTTTAAGTCTTGATAACTTGCTGGTGAAGGCCGTATAACTTTTAGGTGTTTGTTAAGACCATAAGCTGTTAAAAGGTCGTGCACCATTGTAGCCTAGAAATTATAGTAGGCGTTAAATAATAAATAATTAAGTTTTTACTATAGAAAATATAACTTACCCTATTAAGAACAGCTGGTAGACGATCACACTGATTTATTAAACATTCATTCCAAATATAGCATGGTTTTTTAATACTCATTATTTTGTGAATAGTAAAGCAAGAAAGCCCTTAAAGTCATTAACGCCGAAATCTGTGAAATTTGATTGCATATATTAAAAAGGACTCTGTAAATGAGAACAGGTAGAGTTTATATTTTTTTTTACAATATCAAACAGGATTTTAGTTTTGGCGCTAACTTATGCACAGAGACCATACAATAAAACTGAGTTTTTAGACCTATTGGTAATAGCTGTAAACTTTTTGTCAGTGTCAAAGCTTGGTAAACTATTTCGCGGTTAAAAAGATAAGATGGTTAATAGACGGAAACAAGGATTTATATCTACTAAAACAGAAATATTAAATTAATTTAAATAATAATAGTGTCGTGGCCGTGTAAGAGAAAGTATCACCCCATCTCGTCCCGTCGATGTCGCTAAAGTCGATAGAGGGAAATAAAAAATAGTAGATGGGCAGCAGCATTTTTCTGGAACATCGAAATGCGGTTGCTGGAGCAGAGATTTTGAGTGAGATCCAGAGAAATCACTGGTGGTAGGATTCCTATGCAGGAATCGGTTATGGGCGGACGTTGCACTTATCACCAGGTGAACGTTTTGCTCGTTTCATCACTTTATCCAATAAAAAAAACCCGTACACATCGTAGTTAGGCCACACACCAGTGTAAGTAACGACCCAAGAACAAAACTCGTCCGACATCATTCTGATGATATTCCGAACATAAGTCTGAGCGAGATTAGTATAGCTCTCAAACAGCTTGAATGGCAAAGCTCCGGATGATGAAGAATTCAGCGAACCTTCTAAAGGAGGTGGAAAACCAGCACTTGCTCCTTCAGAGACTATTTAAATCCTTCATCCGGGGCGATACTATGCCGAAAGCACGGAGTGGTTGTCATGTTCTTCAAGGAAGGTCCTTGTTACAATCACTTCAGCGGTGTCGAATTGACCGTCGGTATATCGATGTGTTGCAGAGCTTGAATGCTACTGAGGACTATCCTGGTACAGAACCAGAGTACAAAACCGATCCAAATGCAGAAAGGTAAGATAAGGCGATGTAATATCCCCGAAACTCGTCACCGCTGCATTGGAAGATGTCTTCAAGCTACTGGACTGGAAAGGATGCGGTATTTACATCAATGGCAAATACACCACTCAACTTCGATTTGCCAACGACATAGTAACAATGGCAGAATCGCTAGATGACCTTAGCGTTATAGTCAATGACCTCAATAGTGTCTCCCAACAGGTAGGTCTTTAGATGAACATGGACAAGACGAAGATCATGTCTATCGTCTATGTCACACCTATACCGGTTTCTGTTGGGAACACTACGATCGAAGTTGTCGACGGATATGTATACCTAGGGCAGATTGTCTTACTACGTAAGTCCAACTTCGACCAAGAGGTCGACGGATCCAACTCGGCCGAGAAGCGTTCGGCGTCCCATCTTCTCGTCGTCCTTCACTGCAGGCCGCATGAGAGAATGCCAGAAATGGCTATGCTCAGAGTTTCTCTGCGAGATAAAATCCGTAACGATGTTGAAGGAAAGATTCTCGGTGGCAACCTGCACGGTTTTCTGGGAAGTCGATAGATGCAGGTGGCTCAGGACCGTGTTTTGGCAATCTATGGAGGTGGTCTATGTTCATCAGTGGACTATTATAGGCTGAAATGATGATGAGCCAGAGCAAATTATGTTATACAGCTGATCGAGGCAATGAACTCATAAATTTTATTGGGCGTTTTTCCATTGAGCTGCCATCGAAAGATCTCGCAAGTACTGGGATAACATGAAGCTTAAGGAAATCTGTTGCGAAGTAAATGTGTTAGTATGACGTCGTAGTAGGGTAACATAAATTAAAAGGAGAAAAAAACGTTATTTGAATTTGTCTGGTTCGGGGTCATCGACTTTCTGAGTGAGGCTCGCGTAAAATTTACAAAACAAATAATTTTAAAGTTTTATATGGACATTTTTAGTTTTCAATTTTGTCATTAAAGCTTCACCGTTGTGTTTATCACATCAAAGTGGCATAGGTAGGTGCCGGGATGTACCAATTATGAATAACGTTGTATAAGGCTGTCCGTACAATGAAATTAGTCGCCTCTCGACACCTCGATATGAAAGAAGTAGGTGCTATTCTATTCTGTGGGACACCTATCAGCTTTGTTCCACATTCGGATTATCATTGGATCCGCAGTAATAGAAAATGGAACCTAAACTATTTATTAGTGAATCTAATTTAAACGCTGCTTAATATTAGGAGCATTCTGAATTCACCAGAGAGCATATTTTACATAAAGGAGTACCGCCTTCTGCATTTGAGCACGAAGCTAGTTTTCTTATTATAATTATTATTACATATTCGGATAGGAAGCTAGGACGTATTAAGAAAAAACTGTTAGGTGCCAGCCTTGGGTTAAATGGAATAGAATATGGATAGACTATCAAATTGTCAAAGCGTTAAAAGGAACATATAAAGCAAAGATAAAAGAGAATCTAATCTATGACAAATGCAGCAACCGAAAAGCGTCCATTTTCTAAGATCTAAGAACGAATAGCTTGACGTTTTAGAAAGCAATTTTGGAGATATAACCAATTTTTAGAACTTTTAGTAACTGCTTCACAAATGTTGAAAAAACTAACGTAAATGTAAAATGTTAACGTCGTGCCATCATTATTATTGATTACATATTATTGAATAATAATAATACATCTGATAGACAAGGTCTATTACAAAACATTGGTAACGCGATTCTAGTTAGTAATCTTTTTGTTTGTGGCGCGTTAAGTAATTATTCGATGGTGTTCTATTATTATGTGTCAGTGATTATCAAGTTCAAGTGGAAATGGTTCGAGGTTAGTATAATTTACATAAACATTGACGATTGCCATGAATTTATCATAATTTTCGAACAACTTTGCAGTTCATACCCTCTGTACAAGTCCAAAAGTAAATCACATGCAATTTATTCTTTACTTTACTATTTTATTTCATATTATAATTTTGTTTCTTTGTTTTGAAACGGGTATTAATTTATGTCACTGCGGTTATGGCGGCAAACAACATTGTAATCAATATTTTACATTAATACAGATTATGTTTAAGTTTAAGTCTGTTTCAAAAAATGTATGTAATTTTTTTTAACTCATATACCTATTTGTGTCATTGAACTAAATCAAATGCCCACAATTTTCTGAAAACGTATTTTTTGCTAATCATCCTTTTCAGTATAAAATCAAAATCATTTAATTGTGCAAGATATTTCTGAAGTGCTTATTGTTGAAAAAAATATTCAATTTATTTGATACTTTTTTGACTTTGTCTGCGTGGATATAGGTTTTTTAATATCCTGTGGGAACTATTTGATTTTCCTGGATAAAAGTATCCTATGTCCGACTTCAAGATTCAAGCTATCTCTGTGCCAAATTTCGTCAAGATCGGTTCAGCGGTTAAACCGTTATCCATATAAGGGGTAGGCAGAGACCACACACACAGCCCACTTTTGGCCCCTGCAGGAAACCAGATGTGTCAGGTGGTGAAGCTTTTCACTGCCATTTTGGTACAAGTCAAAATTCTTACTCCCTATTGCATTCCCACAAGCAGTATAGTGACAGCATTGCATATTATGACATTATTCTATTCTGCATGAATAAAGGCTGTCTGTACAATATCTTAGTCACCTCTTCCAACACCTCGGTAGGAACGAGGTAAATGCTATTCTTCTCTGCCGGCAATTATGTTTCATTACATTACTAAAGCCTTATTTCCTTGATATTACCCACTAGATATTTGCAAAACAGTGCATATAGTAGTAATGTAATATCACAGTTCGGTTTTAGTTATATCACTTCGTAACATCACATCTCATCTAAAACATCACTCAATTTACGTTCATTTGTATCAAAGAATTATACTTGTTTAATGCAATGAAATGTAAGAATATCCACAAAATGATGTTTATGTGATAGATATTTATTTTATTATATTACATGTTAACATTTCTAAAAAGTTAATGTTCATTCATACTTAGGCAGGTGAGCAAGTTTAAGTTTTATGCAAAACTAAATGAAACAGAATTAAACAAATAAACCACCAAATTTGTCTTAGAGGACCATTTCGAGAAAAACAATAAAATATCCATAAAAAAGTAGCCCTGAAGCCTGTTTGATTGATTAATATAGAAACCAAAAAAGTATTGCATTATTCATGTGCAAAATATGACACTGGCTCATTCGCTGATTGCGTAGGTATTAAGTATATTTATTATTAGAATGAACACCCATACCACCTATTTGCAATGATTGCACTTATAATGTTTTTTTTCTTACAATCCCACTTAAATTCAGCATGGTCTTAACACAGGCGGTACTGATGATAAAATAAGTTTCCTTTCTTTTGTTGCTGTTAAGTTTTCAAATGACTGTGCATAAATGTGTTTTGCAAGATGAATTTTATTTCTCATTTTTCCCCAGCTTAGACCAATAGTCTAATACCTGAAATGGCAACATTCCATAAAATCAAATGTCCTACACAAATAGCTGTTTGTTTTATAGTAAATTTATATAAAAAATATGTAAATGTTATTATGTATATGTATAATAACTATAAAATCATTTTATATTTTAGTCATACATGTCATAAATATTTTATTTATTATCATAGATTGCAACATCCACATTAAAATCTTGGGTTCACTGGGAGAAAATGCCTAAAGTCATTAAGTCCACCCTTTACATCATTTCTTTGTAAAAAAAAGCAATAAACATTTACAAAATAAAAGATTACATTAACTGGTGTGTATCCATACTAATATTATAGATGTGAAAGTAACTCTCTGTCCCTCTGTTTGTTACCTTTTCAATGCTCAATTTTTGAACCAATCTTTTGGTATTATAAGCTACAATTTTTATAAGAGCTTTTTCTTTTATGATCTCTTTTATCTCTATTTCAACATTTCAGCCAGCAGTTTAATGACTCAGACCCAAGAGGGTGTTAAGACTCCACACCGCATTGAACTATGTGAGGAGAAGTTGGTCAGACCAGCACGCAACTACAGGAAGCGCAGGTATTGTTTTGCGTTATTGACAAAAAAAAAGAAAATAATTCAGTAATTTAGGAATATTATAACAATAAGTCAGGCATTTGACAATAAATGATAAGAATTCTAAACTCTTTAATAACTATTAACACAAAATACTCGATAAAATTGTGTGTATATTAACTTCAACTGCAGTGGAACATAAAATAAAAACTGAAACTTAATGAAGTCTAATAAATTAATTTCTAGAGTAAAAATCAATTAATTTATAATCATGTATATAAGTAAATCAATTTCTATTTTGTGTTTCTAGAATTATAGCTGGGTCTCCTGTAAAGACTGAAAATGTGGAGTTGTTGGCTGAGGCACCATTAAAAAAGATTCAAGTGAAATCAAAACCATTAAAGAGTAGTAACAGGAGCATTAACAACATGACCAATGGTAATATGGTGCGGTCTCGTGCCTCCAGAGCAACTGCTAAAACTAATGAAAGTCATAAACTAACTGAATACTTCAAAGAAGAACTGAAAGACTCTCAAGCGGAGTCACCACCTTCAATATTAACCTGCAAAACAGACAAGACTGTCAAAGTAGAAGCTAAAGTTGTCAATGAACACACAAATCACAAACTAACAGAGTATTTTCCAGTCAGGCGTAGTGTAAGAAAGACATCAAAATGCGTTATGGCAGAGAAAATGCGCGACTTGGAAAAGGCTGTAAGGGAACAGAGAGAAGATGGGCTCCAGGTATATTTTCTTTTCTCAAATCAAGACCCAGTATTGTTTATTTTTTCAAATTCTAATCCAGTGTTAATGTTGTACTAAATTTATTCAAATCAGAACCAACTTAATAAGAATGTATATGATTTTCTGCCTGGTCACTCGGTGGTTGACTGTCATAATTTCAATATCACTTTAATAATGCCTCGTTTTTGGGTGAAATACGTGTCGTGTTCTCGACTTCAGTGGTGTGTATTGCTTAGTGGTAGTTTTGTAGTGGTGGAGGGTATGTGCTGGCGGCTCCCAGTGGCGGTATTGTTTTTCTTGTGCACGCTGTTGAGGTAGGGCGGGCAGGTGCTCTTCAAAACTAAGTAATACACACTATTTTACATTTTGCATGCGGATCTTAGAAATTTACTTTCTCTCCTTTACTATAATGGATTTCCGCACAGTAATGCCTGATTCTATTAACTATATGATTTTCTTATCTAAAATGTACCCTCCCCTACATCCTTCAATAGTAATTTTAGCTTCTGTTGTTTACCTGTTGCAAAGTACAATTAAGTCGCCATACACAATAATGAAGAATCTCATCATCAATGTTGAAGAATGTAGTGGAGGGTACATAACATTATACATGTGGACCATACAATTATTTTAAACCAAGCAAAAACCAACCACAGTTACCAGGGTTACCAAATTTATTATTCAATTTGCTAATAAATATTGTTTAGACATTCCAGTTTACAACCAAGTTTTACTTCACACCGTTAATCTATGTAAATTTGTAGTTAATAATTTAAAAAGTAATTCATACTATGATATAACTTTAAGACAATCGCCCAGCCCTTGAGCTACAAAAGCTCTCCATTTTGTTTATGTGTACATTACAAATTGATATAACAATATTACAAATCAATATAAATTGGTGACCATTACCATTATTTTATAATCAGGTAGCATACTTTGAGGACAAGGGCCGCGGTGTAATAGCGACCCGTCCGTTTGGCCGCGGGCAATTTGTCGTGGAGTACGCGGGTGAATTGGTGGGCGTTGCAGAGGCTCGCGAACGGGAGCAACGCTACGCCCTTGACCCCGATGCTGGCTGCTATATGTACTACTTCAGGCATGGCGATCAGCAGTATTGGTAAGTTGCATGCATTTACGCTACCTATAACAACATTTACTACAACCCAGAACATTTTTGTGTGTAGTCCTCACTGCTCTTGTCACCCAGAGACGTAAGTTCATATGCCATGTAATAACTAGCAGACCCTTCAAATCGAAACAGTAATGTTTGCACACTTATTCTCAATGGTAGAATAACTGGCACTGCTTATTCTCAATGGTAGAATAACTGGCACTGCTTATTAGGTGCAGAACCAGACTACTATTTTAAGAACCGATTTTTGGTTTTAATAGCTACTTGGAACTGGGTACCCCCCCCCCCCCCTTCTTTAAGTCTTCTGAGTATTTTTTTGACTCGATTTTTCGTGTTAGATTTAAGAGATAAAAGGTTAAAAAAAGAATAAGCAATATTATTTTCAAAAAGAGTCCTTTCAAGCTGAAACTTTGAGAGAACTTGAGTCATTGGCATCATTTGATGTAGAGTACATAACAACAGAAGTGCTTAGAATCTCCTATTCAGTCTTTTTTATATGATACATTGCGGTAGACTTTCATTTATGGCTCGGATTCATGGTCGTGTCGATTTTGTGGCACTGCATATCTTAAGTATGCTCTTAAAGAACTAATATTTAATGACATATTTCTTTGCTGAATTGCCATTTGAGTATATTCGAAATCTGCAGTAGTCTTAGGAATCCTACCACCACCAGTTTATACAGACATTTGTGAATCAGAAGTAATTATCTTTTGTAAGTTTCCACCTTGGAATCTTTTACTGGTGGTAAGATCAGGAATCCATCTAGGTAGGTACCACCCCAGGGCCAGTTATTTTGCCGTGAAGCAGTAGTGTGTAAATGTAACTGTGTTTCAGTTTGAAAGGCACTGAGAGCTAGCATAGTCACTGGGCATATGAGACTTAAGAACGAATGTCACAGGGTGACGGGCGCATTGTAGTGTCACATAGAAATTTTCTGGGTTACACAGCATTTGTTATGGGCAGACATTGCACTTACCATCAGGGAATCGTTTTGCTCTTTTAGTCATCTTATCCAAAAAAAAAACCTTAGAACCTCATGCATTTAACATGAATTTTTACGGATACATTTTATGTAAACTGTCACGAAACTATGGGTTATGTGACTAGTATCATTGTAGTATACTGTAGTAGAATCCATTACACAAAAAATAACTAATAATACCAGACCTGTAATCGGGAACACGCGTATTTTATTTGTATGTATGTAAAGATGTATTTAGTTCTTCAGTCACTCATCCGTAAGAGAGCTACTTGTCCATAAGTTATGGATTTAATAATAATAATTTCATTTAATTCGGACTTTGCATCCATATTCGAGTTAGTAACAATGACAATACTTAATCTAATGTTAGTAAAAAATAAATAAAAATAAAATATGCCGGAACATTATTATTTCGCGGCACGGGATGACGGCGACACATGCATTGGTCCAGTGCTTAAAAATAGGGGCATCTACTCTTTCCGCCACCGTGCGCACAATTTTGTTGGGGCTGGCACGCACCCGCTTCCACAGGGATGCTACTCGTTTGTGCATTATCGTGTAAAAATCATCCACACGCTCTTCCGCGAACATCCCTGAGGCGCTGCAGTTTCGTGGCAGTCCCATCAGTGCCCTATACTCATTATTATATTGGACGCGCAGGACGCTGTAAGCCTTCTTAGAATATTCGATCCACAGGCTGCTAGTGTAAAATGACTGGCAATAAGCTCTAAACAAGCTCACCTTAACACTTTTAGTACACTTTTCAAACCTGTGTATCAGCATATTACTTCTTACTGCCAGCGCCCTACGCTCCCTCTCTACGTCCATGTCATTAAATTCCGACACTATCTTGAGCGGAGTGCCTATATTGTGACCGGCGGAATTGAAGAATAGCTTTTAACACCTGCTTTAAAAACAAGTACCTTGCTGTTATCAGCTTTATACCTGAGACCATGACCATCTGCATATCTTTCACATATGCTCAGTAATTTTCGAAGTGCGCTGATTGAGGGACTCAGCAACACCATATCATCAGCGTAACTAATATTATTGACAAAAGTACCGTCTAAAGAACATTCCACCAGGGCACAGCTGACCTCGCACTCCAGCCTATATGGATCGGACAGTGAGCCCGCCCACCTAACCATATTGCTCTGGTGTCGATACCAATATTTAAATAACTCAATAACTTGAGCAGGCAGTGTCGTCTCCTTGTACAGTTTTTCCCACAGCTTATTATAAGACACCAAATCAAAGGCCTTCGACAGATCTAGAAAACACGCATAACTAGGAGTCTTCCTGTCTGTGTAGTACCGAACGGTATGCTTAAGACATAGCACTGCTGTCTCTGTGGACAGTCCAGATCTAAAGCCAAACTGAGCATCATGAAGACTTGGGTGTTTTACTAACTGTTTATCAAGCATACCGTCCAGCACCTTAGCTAAGATAGTAGCCAACGATATGGGTCTATAATTACGAATACCTGAAGCATCTCCTGTACGGTTTTTTATTATAGGTCGTCATCATCTCCTCAGGCAAGTAAGAGTGATAGACACAAAAGACACACACATACACACCTGCATGCTGCAAGTGCTCAATGTTAATCGAGTCATGCCCAGGCGATTTCCCGCCCGTCATACTCCTCACAACTTCCTCTACTTCTCAGCAGTGAACCTTACAGATGAGTTTAAGGTAGACCCTCTAAGAGGTACCGAGTTCTCCAGCGATGCCAGTGGTGACTTTTGATAAAACTATTTATGAAGAGCTCAGCAATTTTTGTGGGCTCGCTAATACCTTCAACACTCACTGGTAGGCCCTACCTAGGATTCAGCTACTGGTCTGTTTCCAAAATTTACCACAATGTTTGCTGGAATGGTAAGATACTGTAATATCTAATCTTATTTGTTCGGCATTGTTTTGACTCAATTTTAATTTCTTCTTAAAGACACTTCTAGTATTTAACATTGTATTTACAAATGTGGCCTTTTTTAGGCCTTCCATGCAAAACCCAGTTCTGAAACCCAAGTCGAGCCTCCACGTGAGCTTGTTTCAGATGTTTATTCCACCCAGTAACATGTTTCTTTCTATTTAATTACCTATTACTACAACATAACCTAGAAGCGTCACTTAAGATTTTCACAATATTTGCATATATTTTATCAATTATTAACCTATGTTCTAAATTATTACAACATTTATCACTGCACTCTCTAAATTCAGCAGGAAAATCTATCTCTTAATTTAATATTACAAAGTTTTTTTATATAATAATATCTGCGATTTAAGATGTTGACTTTATGATTGTATTGTAGTATCGACGCGACCGCGGAGAGCGGGCGGCTCGGGCGGCTGGTGAACCACTCGCGCAACGGCAACCTGCTGACGAAGGCGCTGTGGGTGGACGGGCCGCGGCTGGTGCTGCTGGCCGCGCACGACATCGCGCCCGGCGACGAGCTCACCTACGACTACGGGGACCGCTCGCGGGAGTCGCTGCGACACCACCCCTGGCTCGCACTCTGACCTGGGTGAGTCGGAGATGTTGTGCAGAAAAAGTCCATTTGTATAGCAATATCTCTGTTAGAACCTTGAAGGGACACTTCTCGCCGTCGTCAGTATTGCTTGCACAGGATATCAAGGAGTCGGTAACAAGTTGTTAGGTAACAAGTCGAAAGAGAGTGCAAGTAACGCTTCAATACAAGTAACTTTTACTATACAGTCAAATAAGAATTTGCAAAAAAAAACTAGAACTTCATACAAAATTAACTCAACCAAAATATATGGAGCCTGCTGATTTTTTTGTTTTCAGTATTTGTTATATTGTCAAAAATTAAATGTATAGGTTGCATGTGTATGTTCCCGCTTGTTATACTATTGATCAAACTCCTAGTGAATGAAATAGAAGTACCTTTTTGTCTGATTATCTGTATGAACATGACATGACATGAATTTTACACAGATTATTAGATCGTGTTTGTCATCCTGTTTGAAGTTATTTAACATTTGTTCATAATATTCGACCCTTTTGAAAATTTGACTACTGAAAACTTTAGCATTGCCCACCCATCTAAATATATTGGAAAATACTATGATCAATTGAATCAGACATACATTTTCCACACAAAATTGCCTTTGAATAAGATTTAATAAAGCATAAATAATAATAATATGCTTATACTTAATTACTAGGTTAGGCTTAATTATTATTAGGTTTTTTTTTATTAACCTCCAAAAATCTACGCGTACAAAGTCGCGGGTGCAGCTACTATCTATTTTTGAAACTCTTTTTTCACTATCATTCTAATATTTTAGACCTTTATTAACCTAATTATGTCTTACAGGTGTCATTCCGGAAATCTCAATTGGACTTCTAAGCATAATTTATTAAATTAAAATTAGTTTTAATGAAATCTATTATCAATGATTTGTGTGTGTTTGTATTGGTATTGTATTTAGTGAGACAAGTGGCCTAACATTAGATTTCGTACCAAATCAGAGTCGACGCATGAAAAAACTGCCTCACGGCACTCATACTGATGACTTTTTCAATGTTAAAAAGAGAAACTAAGAAAATAGATATTATATAGTAGGACAGGACATACTCCTAAAATATTAGTTGTATACAAAAATGTTTTTGCGACGGTATCTTTTTAATACATTTTAGTATTCGAGTATCAGTATTGCAATCATGATAATTTCGAAATGTACCCGTTTTAAACTTTGTAAAGCATAATTGTTGTATGGAGTGAAATAATGGCAAATAATAAAGATGGTATGTGCTGCTAAATTATACCAATGTGCCCAACGATGACGAAGTTTGATTCAATTGTTGACGACTTTACCAACTATGAAGCGGTTGGCGGATGTTCAGGTAGGGAGAAGTAGACAAAATAGCTGAAAAAATAGTTTATGACAAATTTGAGGCCTACTTGTAAATTACTTTACAACTGCCTGCAAAAGTTTGTTTCATAAACTCGAATTTGCACGCCTGTCTGATTTAATTGCGGAGTCACTCGCAGTTTCGGAAGCCTTTGAATCCAACTACATATGATTAAAAAAAACGAATATGTTTGTTATGTAGCATAAACTTCTAAATATAAAATTTTCATTTTGTTCTCTCGACAACAAGCAATATTACTTAATTTAAGCAGTCCACAAAATATATACATTTGAACATTGTAATAACATAATATATATAGACATTAAGAATAACGATGTGTCTCACAATAAACAAATGAATTACTTTGGATGTAATTGTATGCGCACAAAGTATGAATTTATGTTTTTTGACATGTAAGGCTAGACAAGTCGCAGTCTACAGTTGTTATCGACAACAGATATGTCTCTAAATGTATGCTATTTACATAAGCCTTTGACACATATAGGGCTGTTGCTAATGTCATTCTCCATACATTTTAAGATTTCTCTATTGTTTTTAACTACTGTAAACCGCAACGTCTCAAGGCCCTCAGGACCTAAACAAAAAATATTGACTATGTATTACAGATAGAGGATCCATTTCATATCTATATCTCTTCTATATTATTATACAAATAAAAACTTTGAATGACTTTTGATAGAACTTAAAGTTGCTTTTTAACAAAAGTAAACTAACAAAAGACCCTGATTCACAGTTGGAGTTTTAAATTTAATTTATTATCTCTGGCCAAAAACATGTGGCTTAACTTATTTAATTTCATTAAGTAATATATTTAAATTATTTAAGTAATTGTAATTAGAACACAAACTCGAATAGTTAATGTTTGTCAATAGTTTTATACATAATAGTTAGTAAAATAAATTTGAAGGTTGTACGAGTTGCTTACAGGCGTTATGTCATATTGTTTAACTTATATATTGGTTGAAAGTAAAAAAGGTTTAGAAAAACTATATTATAACTTCCCCACCGAAAAGAGATCAAATTCGGATATAGTTGAATAACATTTTGGTCAAGGAATGAATTCGTTAATTTATTTTAGGAAGTGTATTATTTCTTCCCATCTCATTGTGATTGTGAAATATCAATTTAGTTCGAAAAATGTAAATAAAACCTGAAATTTTTTACATTTTCTAAATTTAGACAAACAAAAATGAGGCGATAGCAGATCTTGCATTTTCCTTTACTTAATTATATCTTAGTTCTCTTGCGGGACTTGTATTGCTATTAATAAGCGTATGTGTGATAGAGCCTGCTTCCCAAAATATGTATGTCTAATGAAGAAATTGTATAATGCAGTGTCAAACGTGTTTGAGTGTTCTTAATATAAAATGCTACTCTTTTTTTTCTCTATATACAATCGATAATGCAAACTGACGTACATTTAGTAAATATGTATGAATATTTATTAGCTGATGCAATAGAAGTAATCTAGACAAATAAAGTTGAAGACATGTGTAAATATGGACTTAACAATATAGATGTAATAAAACTATTGTCCTCAATTTTGATCTATTTTATATGCATCCAACTGTGCAGGCCTACCCCACAAGTGATGTCATGTGATGTTCTATTGGTCGATTTATGACAACGGCGATAAATTCCGAATACTATCGGAAGCTATCAACTGCACAGGTGAGTGCAGTGTGCACGCGCAAACACATTCACTTACTCGTCCTAACCTGCTCGCGAATGCGATAAAATCGGAGGTAGGCTTGGAACCAGTGCTAGAGACACGGGAGAAGTCACAACGCAACCAGCCTCTAAAATTGAAAATTTAAGTTTTTGCGCAAAAGTTGGCACTGGAACATTCGAACTAAGGACCCGCCGCGTAGTAGTTTGGTATTCTTCCCACTAGGCCACGCGGTCGAGTCCTCGTAAGTGAAGTCTAATCAGACGGGCTACACGGATGTAAACCATTATGAACTTAATTATTTATCAAATGTACTAGAAAAGTATCAAATTTGCCAGCTGTGGTTAGTTGGAATATAGGTAATGTTGTTTTAAGAAATATTTGTACTATAATTTTTTGCGCAGTTAGAAATGCGAGTGTCCCTTAAAATGAAGTATATATTGTAAATGGTTTAATATCCTTAAGAATGCTCGTAGAATATTATAGAAAAGTTTTTAAAGTTGATACGTTTTTATATGTATGTTACAAAATATTTTTAGTCTAAGCAGCTTGTGGGATAGCAGTGATCACCAAATACATAAAGAATTATTAGATTGTAAACTATGTTGTAAACAATAAGACAAATTATGCTTGTCCATTTTTAAAGTAATATAATTATAAAGTTAAAGCTATAAAGCTAAGGATCTTAAGTTAGCCATCTGAATTATATAAATATTTTTACCCATTTCAACCCTAGGGTGCCGTAAATCTCGACAGAGGGAAAATAATCCTGGAAAATCTGAATAAATAAACTACGACTCCCCCCCCCCCCCCCCCAATGAGAACTACAAACTTGTGGCAATCTATGGGGGAGGCCTGTGTTCAGCTGTGGACTAGTGCTAGGCTGAATGATGAATCTATTTTTAAAGTAAAGTATAAATTTTAATGACTGATCAATCCTCCTGTATCTTTCGGAAGGTTTTACGAATGTGCTTACGTTTCTTAGATTTGTATTTAAGCAAATAATGTTGCTGGATCTAAAATATACTTTTTTGTTCTAGTATAATCTTTTTAGCAGTTAATTGGTTATAGTATTGTATGTAGGCCAACGGAATTAAGCTATCGAATGATTTACGAACACATAAACAAGCGGAACAAATCCGCTTGTTTATTCCCCATAATTATAATATGTAGATACAAATGTATTTACCTTTATTTAAAATAATGAGGGTTGTAGAAAATTTTGTAAT
Organism: Luehdorfia chinensis; assembly: GCA_019845155.1. Taxonomy (NCBI): domain Eukaryota; kingdom Metazoa; phylum Arthropoda; class Insecta; order Lepidoptera; family Papilionidae; genus Luehdorfia; species Luehdorfia chinensis. The sequence continues at coordinate 5,327,084 of JAHVAK010000025.1, read as the reverse complement.
TTTATGATCTAGCAACATTGATATATTTTAGTTTTAGTATTGCTTTAGTAGTTCCTACTTCCATTAATAATAAATCCTAACGACTTCTATGAGTTCTGACTGTATTAAAATATAACTAAAAAAGGCTTATTTTTCATTAAAATATGCTAAAATGTTAAACCTAGAACATAACCAACTTACGTCTGTAACATGAACTTCCTTTATATGTTAGGTTAATAAATTTAGTAGAGTAATATAAGGTATTGTATGTTTTGCATTTTGTTAAACAAAATTAACTAAAATAGAAAGATATTATATACTGAAACAATTCACGTTTTTATCTCTTCTAAATGTTTGATAGTATCTGCACTCGTTTTAGTCCTAAATGTTTGAAAATAAATTAGTTATTCAAATGTCCATTTGCCACCAGATATTGTCGCGATATTACACATATCCCGATTTTATAACCCTATGTTTTTACAGTCTAAATATAATTTCTCATTAAAGAAGTTTCTTTGTGTACTTTTTTTACACAATGGCGGTATAACAATTATTGGTTTTATAATTTTGCTTGGCGTACAGCATCATTAGCACACCTTTAGTGAAACAAATAAGTATTGATGACAAAAAAATAGTGCCTTAAATGCTTAGAGTTGCTTATCCCTATCAATAGGACTGCAGTTTATGAATTGTGGCGTCTCTGTTTATGGCATGACTACCTTAAATGTGTTGACTAGTTTGTGGCGATGGATATATTGTTTTACATACTGCCAGAAATGTTCCATACCGTTGGGTTGTTCATCATTTTACAGAAATTTATATGTTACTATAACGGTTTATAATAATGCATATTCAAATATTGAGACATAAAAGCTGTTAATTTACATTAAGCTTAAATATACGACGTAAGCGAAATGCTTCAAAAATTATAATGACTGTATGTTTTTTGTATTTCTTCAACAGGTTCTAAAGAAATATTCTATTTTTGTAATTAAACCAATGTTAAGTTTTTTAATCGGAATTTTGTCATGAAATAGTATGTAGTACAATCACAGTCTGAATAAAATAAGAAAAACGTTGCATCGTTTTTTTCCACAATGGTTACAGTATAGCTAGAAGGCTATCTTTCGAAGTAGTACTGAGACTTAATATTTTTTTTTTTTTGAAAAAAAACAGGGCCACCATACACTGCCCTATAATAATTAAATAGTAGTGATTCAGAATGGAGTGAATAAACATTTTAAATATTTTATTTCGTGTTTTGTTTTCTTTGAACCTCTCCTAGGAGTAAAGTAGTAAGATGCTGTTCATTTGCTTTTGTCTGTTAATGTCTCTACGAGCTTAAACCATAATTACATTATTTGAATCCATCTTACCTAACTTCCCGTTGGTAATATCTGTGTTTGCATTATAGAATTATCTAAAATTAAATAACTGAATAAAACTTCAACAGGTGTTCGACTACAGTACCGTCATCTTATGTATCTTTGAACACTTCGAGTAAAATCGATACTTGTACTGTTGAGAGTGCGCTGATCAGGCGCCTATCTCAAATACCGATACACCAATACATTGCTGGATATCAATAACACTCCCAAGAAGTTAGGATATTCTATAACCACTACACTTGGCAGCTGGATGGACGACAGCAGACTCTTTCATCCTCGACTATTCCTCGGCATTTTTAAATTGGTTTAGTCTGCCACCTATTAGATGCAATGATATTTACAGTTATTTCCGTAAGTCGACAGTCACGGAAACAGACAGTGGCAGTTTTATGTCCGATGCCCTATTGTTAGTACATTTTATAACGTGTTAGAGAAAATGGGATACCATATAAGCAGGTACCTTTCAAATATTTTATCCACCAAATAGTTTTTTATTACAAAGTTTATGAGATTGAATAAGTATTCAGTAGTATTTTCTTTAACATGTAAAAAGTCCACCGTTGGGCATATGGCTCTCCCAAGTTGAGATATTGGGACAATACTGTCTGTATTTTATAAATAACTACGATACGAGCCTTGACTAGCAAATTAGTCAAAAAGTATAGTGTCTGTGTAATTCTTCGTCGCGCAGTCCTCCAGTGCAGATTCGCCAAAATGTCTTTCGTATTGTTTCCCAGGCAAGCAGATTATCTCAAAATGTTTTTCCTTCGCCGACGAGCAGTGAAAAATAATAACTCAATTTCGGATTGGTTCGTGATTGTCGGATATTTTACTCAGTAGTTATTCGCATACATAGGAATTTATGAAGAGTGCCCAGGCTCTGAGCTACTAACTACTTTTGCATAAATTCTGCAGAGGCTATAGCCTCTCTAGCCTATAACGTCTCTACTGTTAAATAAACCGAATTTACTTATAAAACTAACAGAGTATAGTAGTGTTGTGGTCTCGTCGCTATTATTTAATATTAAATTAATAAAAATACTGTATATTCTTCACTCGTTTATTTTTAGTAATGTAATAGTAATATAATAGACACTATTATACACTAAGCATAGCATATTTTATCAGTCTAATATTTTCACAATATGATTTGCAATCGATGAAAAAGAACTGTTGGTTTTCAAGCAACAGCAACATTGTGATGCATCTTGAGGTAATAAAGCTGTGCCTGTGACTCAAGTTCTTGGAGTGATCGAACTACCGGCGCCATCTGGGATACGTGATCCTGAAATCATTGAAATCATTTTTAAACCTTGAAATCATTTTTCAACCTTGAAATCATTTTTAAACCTTGAAATCATTTTTAAACCTTGAAATCATTTTTAAACCTTGAAATCAATGTAACTATTCAAATTAGTGATTTTATCGGACAATGGCAGTATGGAAGGTTTATTAATTTATGTAGCTTTGATTAATTTTGATATTCTAGGTTTCAGCTATAACAATAACAAGAAAAATTATAAATAAAGGCAGTCTTAGAACTTGTATATTATTTGATTGCATGAAATGCATGTACCTGGTAGCCAGAGCCAACTTTCTTCCTCTTTTCACCATACACTACTTTGCCATCAAACTCGTTGCAAGGTACCTTCATATCTGGTTCGATTTGCTGGATTGTAATATTCAAATGGTCTTCAATATCGGCTAAATACTGCAAAGAACACAAGAATTTTAGAAATTGCACGCTTATGCAATAATGTGACAGTACACCCGGAACCCGGTATTTGTAGGCCACACAAATATTTGTCTTGTGCAGGAATCGAAACCGCGGCCCGTAGGTTAGAAGCTAATCGTTTAGCAACTGCTCCGGGTAGAGGGAGCGCGCTCCTCAAGCCGCCCTCTCCGAGCGGGTGTCCCTCAGGGCTACTGCCTCTCCCCACTCCTTTTCTCGCTATACACTAGCGATATTCCTAAAGACCCGAAAGTCAATCTTGCGCTTTTCGCAGATGACACGGCCCTGTACTATTCCGACAAGCACAAGGGCCGCATAACGATTCAACTCCAAACCGCAGCCGATCGCCTAGGCGAATGGTTCTGGAAATGGAGAATAGAGGTAAACCCCGAGAAAAATGTAGCGATATACTTCTCGAGGGGCACGCCAAAGCCCGCTAGACGAATTCACACAACTGGTCGGTCACCCTGTTCGGACGCCCTATTCCCTGGGAAAAGAGCGTCAAATACCTCGGGGTCACTTTAGACGCAGCGATGACTTTCGCTACACACATTAAAAACATACGCAATAGAGCGGCTTTTATCTCAAGCAGTCTATGCCCATTAACTTGCTCTTCAAGCAAAATGTGCTTAAGACACAAACTTCGCCTCTATAAGACTTGCATAAGACCCGTAACGGCCTATGCTTGCGTCGCTTTCGCTCACGCGATGGGCAATCAATTAAAGAAGTTACAGAGCGTTCAGAATCAATTCTTGCGAACTGCCACCGGAGCCGGTTGGTATCAACGCAGCGTAGATCTTCACAGTGAAATGCCCTTAATCTCTGAACACTACAAAGAATTATCACGGTGGTTTTTCGAAAAAGCCCCGGTTCATTCAAACCCTCTGGTGGTTAAAGCAGCAAATTACCGACCAAACAGAAACGCGACCGAACGCAAACATCGCCCGCGAAAGGTGCTAGACGACACGTACGTCACAGCTCTTCCTGACGATACGGTCAGTCACGACCCAGGCCACACTGTACAGTCAATAGCTTTAATATAACACGCTCCACGACGCGCGACCGCCGTAGAGAGCGTTGTCTATATGAAAAACAAACTGACTTTCAAGTAGTAGATTTAGTATTTATTTTTGACATGAATTTATACAATTAATAAAGAAGTAAATTAGCATACCTGCGGCTCATTGTACCACATGCAGCAGCCCTTAGGTTTGTCGTCGATTAGGTTGGTGTTCCAGCAGTTACGACCTCTAGAAGAGCACCATTCCCCATGGTACCATACCTTCGCAAGCAAACAGGAAATATTGTTTAAACATATTAACAACTCCTGTTGTATTACACTGGAATTGTATGTTAACATATTTTATTTTAGTAATACACAGCTTAATATAGTTAATAGAATCAGGCGTTACTTTGCGGGAATCCATTATAATAAAGGAAAGAAAGTCAATTTGCTAAGAACCGCATGCAAAACGCAAAATATGTATTAAATGTGTAAAATGTAAATTGTGTGTATTACCTAATTTTTGAAGAGCACCGCCCGCCCTCCCTTAACAGCGTGCCTAAGCAAACCAATACCGCCACCAGATACCCTCCACCATTACAACACTACCACTAGGTAATGTATGGTAACTAGAGTCGAGAACACGACACGTGTTTCACCTCAAAACGAGGCATTATCAAGTAACATTGACTACAACACTCTACGACAGTCAGTAGAGTGTTGTAGATTAGTAAGGCTATATGGTGGCGGCCCCAGGTAGCGGTATTGGTTTGCTTGTACACGCTGTTGAGGGAGGGTGGGCGGTGCTCTTCCTACCTGCCTTTTACCCATAAAAGCAGTAGGCAGAGACCACATCCGTAGCACGTGGAAACGAGACTTACCTCGTCCAGACAATTACAAACACAAAAAAATCCAAATCGATCGAGCCGTCCTCATGCGGCAATTGATTTTTATTTATATATAATATAGAGACAGATAATAATAGATAATAAATAGTTAGACAGAAGATTTACATAAACTAAGCTATACTATATAAGAACCAAAAAAATCAGAAGCATGTTCAGATCTAAGAAGTTTAGCAATTTTTTTTATTTCAGTGTATATTTCGAGCTCACAATTCAGTAAAACTGGACTATCATTTTATATCATAATTATCTGCTTATAAACTTCGAAGTATTTCATTGCTACTTATTCATAAAAAATATTTGTATTTATACAAAAATATACTAAGATATTGGCAGACGACTGTAGACTGTTGCTATAAGTAATTATTATTTTAAGAGATTACCTTTTCAGGGACTGTGGCGACGAGACTGATAGCGAGACCCATGCGCTCAGCGCGACCTACACGGCCAATGCGATGCACGTAGTTGGACTTCTCATCTGGCAGAGTCACGTTGATCACTGCAAGCAATTTTAACATAATGTTACATGCCATTGGCAACGCCACATACAATAATCTACAAACGTCGGCTCGGTTGGCGCAGTGGCTAAGCCCTTGGCTTCTGCGCCGCGGGTCGCGGGTTCGATTCCCGCACGGGACAGATATTTGTATGGCCTACATATAGTTGTTCCGGGTCTGGGTGTTTGTGCATGTGGAATTTATGTCTGTAAAACGCACCCACGACAGGGAGAGGAGAGGAGAAATCCTACTGTGGGGCTTAGTTTTTTTAACTAAAAAAAAAAAAAAAAAATTATTGATTATGAGTAAAATACATAAATGAGAGTATAATAATAATACATACATACAGTCACGTCTCTTTCCCATAGGGGTAGGCAGAGACCACATCTTTCCACTTGCTACGATCCTGACACACATCTTTAGCTTTTTCTACTTTCATTAGCGTTTTCACACACGCTCGTCGGTTGCGGGTACTTTTAACGTGACCTTTCCTCAAAAGTTCACCGATCTGATTGTGATACGTACACCTAGGTCGACCCTTACCGGCTTTTCCATTCACACTTCCCTCATAAATCAGTTTCGTCAACTCCTTTCATTCATCCTCTCTACGTGTCTAAACCATCTAAGCATGCCTTTCTCTATCTTTGTTACTACATCTTCAACCACACCGCAACGTTCCCTTATCACGCTGTTTGTCAATCAGAGTTACTCCAGCTATACTTCCCAAACTTCTCATTTCCACAGCGTTAATCTTACTTTCATGCTTCTTCTGCCAGACCCAGCATACACTACCATAAGTACATAAGTGTAGGGACCAGAACCCCCCCATGTACAGCCAGTCGTGCCTTTTTAGATACGTTCCGGGTACACATAAAGTTATGCAGAGCCCCATTCACTTGATTTCCTGCCAATACTCTTCTCTCAATATCACACTCATACTTTCCGTCTCTCGTAAACTAAGAACCCAGATACACAAACTCTTTCACTTGTTCCACTCTTTCTCCTTCATTCAGAACTTTGCAATCCGACATACTTTCTTCTCTTTCAAAAACCATTACTTTCATCTTATCTACATTCATTTTCATTCCTTTGCTTTGTAGAGCAGCATGCATAATATTAACCATCGCCTGCATTTGACGGTCAAATCATTTATTCTTAATCCAAACACACTCTCTTTCAAATCTTTTAAGCAATTGTCTATGAATAGGTTAAACAGCCACGGCGACCACACATCCCTGTCTAACACCTTTTTCGATGTTAAACCAGTCTGTGTAAGCCCCGTTTATATTTTTATAATAATAATAATTAAGGTAAATAAGAATAATGAGTATGAATTATGATACTGTATCAACAATTATTAATAAGTAACTTGAGTTGTTGTATTGACTAATGTGATTGCGGTGTATAAAAGTCCGTCTTGATTAAGTGAAGTAAGCATTGTTGATAATGTAAACCCGAACGTTACTCTGCCGTGTTACAAAGTGTTTCAAAGTTGTCATTAGTTTTACTTGACCATCTGACTCATATCTGTAATATTCCGTAACAATAATGATTATGCGCACGCAAATGTCAGTTGACTGTTATGATTTTTTTTTTATTTATGGAAGAAAGTGAGGTGACTAAATAACTAGCAGAATCTTTAAATATACTTTCTCTAAGATGTCTTTTTTTTCGGTATGAAACATCTACCTTGATACTATATCAAAATTAATGTTTGATACGCCATTTCGAAGGTTATATTTCCTATTTATTTTCTTAAAATAATTAATTTTAAGTGGATTATTTAATAGATTTTAATGTATCTGAAATGTTAGCGCAAACGCCGACATTAATTATTCTAGTTAAAGTATTTTGACTGTCTCCTACCGACTTTAAAGTTCAGATATTGTATGTTCGCAAAATAGACTTGGACTATAACTAGGGCGTCCTCTCAAATCTAACGATTGACTAGTCTAAAAAGCACCTTATCTTCGGCCTTTAATTATAATATATATAGCACGCCAAGATGAGGCTTGACTCGTAACAATACCCCATTGAATACAAAAAATCCTAATGCACATTAAGACAAGCGTCAGGAATTATTACATATATACATACATACATACAGTCATGCCTTTTTCCCATAAGGGGTAGGCAGAGACCACACTTATAGCCCAAGTTTCGTTTCCGCGCGAATACGAGACGTGACGGGTGGCGCAACCACGGCGGCGCCATTTTAGTACGAGTCCAATTTTTACTCCCCATTGCGTTCCCTCGAGCATTATAGTGACAGCATTGCGTTTAATGGTATAATTCTGCAAGAAAAAAGGCTGTCCGTACAATGCCTTAGTGCTATTCTACTCTGCGGGACCACATCGTATTTGTAAAACTAATATTACAAGGAAAGAGATTTGATTTATTGTATGTTTGTTTGATTGTAATGAATAAATGCAAAAACTACTGAACGGATTTTGAAAATTCTTTCACTTTACAACTACATTATCTGCAACTAACATGAGTTGTATTTAATTTTTAAAAAAAATCACAAAAAAAGTCCGCGAGGCTATATGTCTAACTAATAAAGTTAAGTAACAATAACCGCTTTTTGTTCAAATTAGTCAATCACAATAAAGGTAGAATCGAAAGATGATGACATTAGTATCATGATATTAATCCGTATCCTACTAAATATAGTTTCATAGTAAAGGTTGATTATGTACATATAAGTTCCTCTTTAAATTATTCGAATCGGACCTATCGTTTAGAAGTTACGACGGGTATAAAAATGCTCAAAGTACGAAAAACGCTATTCGCCCGCGCTGAGCGCGAATAGACTAAGACCTACTAATTACCTACCTTCTCATATTATTTTTTGTAAACTAGAAGCAATTTAATAGTGGTTTTTAATTTAAATTATATATGTTTTTTTTTAATTTAAAACTTAAACGCTCTATAAAAAAGGCAGCGGCCGGTGTCTCTTGAACGCCGGCTTCATGCGACTTGGGCATCATCAAGGTGCGCGGCTACCGCTGCGTGGCTACCTTTGCGCAGCGATCGAGAGCGGTCGTTTTAATTTGCTACCACGACATTAAATATTGTTTACAAGGAAGCTCCGAGCCACTGAACTTTCACGGTTTATGTTCCTATAAATAAAACATTATTTTGGTGAAGTAACGTAATCTTACCTGACCAGCTGCAGAGCCGACGGTGAGAATAATCGCTACAAAAAATGTTAGTGTAAGGAATTGTTGTTCTATTTGTCCCAATAAAGTACTAATTTATCTTTGTAATATCTATCTACCTGTGCGAAGCCGGGGCGGATCGCTAGTTTTATATATATACATTTTAGCTGTCTTCACTCCTTCTCCACAGAAACTTTAATTATGCCAAATCTCACACTTATCCGTGCGCAAAATATTATTAAAAAAGGTGAACAAAGTTTTCGTTTCACGTATTAATATATATTTCGGGGAAAACGATATCGTTAAATAATAAGTTGCCCATTTGATTACACGGTGACGTCACTTGTTATTGTAACACTTCCGACAAAGTTGTAAACGCCGCCGGGCTAAGAACATTACACACAAACAAAAAAAAAGGGGGCAGTTGAATTCGAGACACCGACCTTGTCACTCCTTCGAAACGAAACTGTCGGTTTACCTAGTTAATTGGTGGTTAAACGTAGTAAGGTGAAATTATAACACAAGGTGCATTTGAAATTGTTATTCTGCGCTATCTACACAAGGAACCCTGTACCGCCTAATCAAGAGGTAGGCGGCGCTATCGCTCAGCCATCGCTGACGACATATACATAAGTTTGGCACTTACTAAATGGCAGGCCTGAGATGTCAATGCCCCTCGCCGCAACGTCGGTGCAGATGAGGAACTTGACCTGGGCCTGCTTGAACTTCTCCAAGTTGGCCTTCCGCTCTGCGGGCTTGCGGTCCCCGTGCAGGCAGACGCACGAGAACTCGTTGCCGAACGTCCGCACGTAGCGTTCTAGATTGTCGCAGTCGAGTTTCGTGCGGCAGAAGATTATTGCCCTGTATAGAGAAGGGTAGTTTTAAAAATATTAATACCATATCGCCGCATTACTTTCTCAACCAGAACATTTTGGGTAAAATGCAAAAAGTGTGGTATTTTTATTTTACTACACTGACGAAATAGCAAAACGTTCACCTGATGTTTTTTTTTGTATAAAGTGACGAAACGTGCAAAACGTTCACCTGATGTTTTTTTTTTGTATAATAGTGCGAAGCGTGCAAACGTTCACCTGATGTTTTTTTTTTGTATAAAGTGACGAAACTGCAAAACGTCCCTGATGTTTTTTGTTTTGTATAAAGTGACGAAGCGTGCAAAACGTTCACCTGATGTTTTTTTTTTGTATAAAGTGACGAAACGTGCAAAACGTTCACCTGATGTTTTTTTTTGTATAAAGTGACGAAGCGTGCAAAACGTTCACCTGATGTTTTTTTTGGATAAAGTGACGAAACGTGCAAAACGTTCACCTGATGTTTTTTTTTGTATAAAGTGACGAATCGTGCAAAACGTTCACCTGATGTTTTTTTTTGTATAAAGTGACGAAACGTGCAAAACGTTCACCTGATGTTGTTTTTTTGTATAAAGTGACGAAACGTGCAAAACGTTCACCTGATGTTTTTTTTTGTATAAAGTGACGAAACGTGCAAAACGTTCACCTGATGTTTTTTTTTTGTATAAAGTGACGAAACGTGCAAAACGTTCACCTGATGTTTTTTTTGTATAATGTGACGAAACATGCAAAACGTTCACCTGATGGTAAGTGCAACGTCCGCCCACAACAAATGCTCTGTCTCCCAGAACAGTTTCTGTGTGACACCACACTGCGCCCGTCACCCTGAGACATGAGTTCATATGCCCAGTGATTACGCTAGCTCTCAGTGCCCTTCAGACCGAAACACGGTAATGTTTGCACACTACTGCTTCACGGCGGAATACCTGGCCCTGGGGCGGTACCTACCTAGACAGATTCCTGCATAAGAATCCTACCACCAGTAAAATCATTTTTTCAATTTTTTTTTACAATATTTTAAGTATACCTATACATTAACTGGATATCGCATGTTGTACATTAACCACATAAGTAAACCATAATCTATATATATTTCAGATACGGGTTTGCTGTATAGAAAATTAAGAATAATTTATAATCTTAACTTTAAAGTTAGTAGAAATAAAATTGGTAATAATATTACTCCAAAAGTCATAATTTGTATGAAATAGGCCTTATATAAAACGAAATGGGATGGAACACATACATTTTTTAACATAAAACTAGCTAACTGGTGTATCTAAAAACGAACCTGTTTCGCCTAGGGCTGCAATTAACTAGTTAGTGATTTATGTTAGTAATTAATTTGTTATGAAAAGCATCACGTGAAAAGGGAACTGTAATGCCGATTACCCGTTTCCTGTAACCCTCTCACCTGTCCATTTTATGTTCCCTGATAGCACGGACACAATACTCCGCCTTCAGTATCTTGACAGCTTCAGACAAAGTCTCGGGTGTGGTATTGCCTCCCCGTACGTTGTCCTTCGTGTGAACACCGTCGGTTTGCACATGCCTGCGAATAATTAGAAAAAAATAAAGTAAAGTGGTTCAGGGCCCTGTTTTGTGGCAATCTATCGGGGAGGCCTATGTTCAACAGTGGACTAAAATAGGCTGAAATTAATGAATTAATGAAAAAGTGAACTATTTTGATTTTGTGATTGGAAAAATACATTCCATGCATTAGATGTCTAAAAGATCTAGACAATGAAAACTTATTGTGTATCACATTTTGAGAAACATATATAGGTAAATTTTGGGTGGAGCGAACAAAAAAACTTCTATACTTATATGGAAGGTTTTTGTTGAAGTATGTGTGAAAGTGTGTCTTCGATAAGAAAAATATAAAAAAAGTATGTTCAACATACTTGCGCAAATTTTCCCAAGAGCGGTCTTTCTGCGGATCTACATTTACTACTACATGGTGCACAGTCTCTGGTACAGCATCTTCGCCCTTCAGGTCTACCCATGTAGGGAAATGCATCAGTTTCTCCTGTAAAAGAATTTAAAGTGACAACTTTACTCGACTTCACATGTAGGGTTTTCAGCATGTTAAATACGAGCATACAGTGACTAGTTTTTGTTCTATTTAGGGCAGGCATTTCGCTCTTTTGATTTAGCAAAGAAGTCAACCCAGTGTAAATAAAATCGATTATCTTTAATGAGAAAGTGGTTGCATTCCACTTAAAATCCTTACCTCATTGTATAGTGAGTCAATATCTATGTCCATTAATTTTTTTTTGTAGTCTAAAAATACCCTATTAAACCGGCAAACTACGTAACTAGTGAAGGGCGTAACGATACGGGACGACAAAGCAGGATAGCGGGCGGCGAGCAATCGCGTCTTCGAGCGCGATTTATATACTTTATAATAATTAATTTTATTTAAGACTGGAAGCGGAGAAATTTTTGCAGGTCGGGAGCTCGGGACATTGAATATTATTCCCGAAGTCTCCAGGGAGTTTTGAGAGCCCTAGTCACATGGGATTATGCCAACAATGTAGTCACACTCCGATGTAAGACTTATAAGATGAAAAGGAACATTATTTACAGTCTTGTAAGATAACTCAATTGCAGAATTACAGTTTTCCATAGTTGTGGAGACGTTGACAATGCCAAGTATTGCTGAGAAACTACCCCACCTTACCGTGTGGTGGCGGCTTATGAGAATCTACCACCCCATCTCATTCCGTGGGTGTCGTAAATGTCGACAGAGGGAAAATAATAACCAGGACATGGGCAGCAGCATCTTTCTAGAACATCGGTATAAATAAACCCGCCCGTCAAGCGTGGCAACTATGGCAAAATCCTCCCAAAATGAGAGCTACAAACTTGTAGGCAATCTATGGGGGAGGCCTATCTCTGCAGTGGACTAGTGATAGGCTGAAATGATGATGATGACTGACAAACTATATATTAGAGACTTCAGACTATTGCAAAACAAGCAAGGGTAATATATAATTTGATAAAAATACGAGACGAGCAAAACATTCACCTGATGGTAAGTGCAACGTCTGCCCATAACAGATGTTGTGTTACTCAGAATATTTCTGTGTAGCATCACACTGCGCCCGTCACCTTGAGAAATTAGTTCTTAAGTCTCATATGCCCAGTGATTACGCTAGCTCACAGTGCCCTTCAGACCGAAACACAGTAATGTTTGCACACTACTGCTTCACGGCAGAATAACAAACTTTGGTCTGGTCCTTAGCTAATTGTGGTTCATTAACAAGTTTTAGATAATGCTATTTCCAAATTACATACAGCCATTTTCTTAACTTCGAATGCGTGTAAAGTGGCTGAGCACACCACCATCTGAAGACGACGCCCGTCTGTGGTTATCTTTGGTATCTGCCGATGGAGACGATCAATCAGCTCTCCATAACCTGCTTTCAATAGGCCGTCCGCTTCATCGAGTACAAAGAAGCGGCAGTGCGTGAGAGCCAAGTATCCTGTTTAAGAAAAACTAATTTAAAAACAATTTCAGGGTACTTACACTTCAGTAATGTATTAGCATACATTAGCGTAGTGATCAGTCTCTTATGGCGCGGGTCCTCGGTTCGAAGCCCAGACATAGCCAACATTAAGTGAAAAAACACAAATTGTTGGTTTTCAGATCTGGTTGTGTTGTGATTGTCCATGTGTCTCTGACACTGCATCCAAGTTTACCTCAGATCTTGTCGCATTAGCGTTACATTAGGCGCGGCTAGATTAGGATTTGTTTTATTTATTTACCTCTTTGTTTATTCATACACTTGCACACTATAATATCTCCTGCGCAATTGATAGCTTCCTATATTCGGATTTAGTGGCCGTGGTTAAAAATCGACATAATCAATATATATATGGATAAACAAGAGGGGAGAGCGGGATATCTTTTATCACAGAAATGTGTACCTATAATAAACATTTTGAGTAGAGGGTTATCATATTCTCTGGCGAAGAAAAGCATTTGTGAAGAAACATACATAAGAGGTATGTAGTTCAACCTTCCTGTTCAGTATATACATTTTCAGTGATGTAATTGCTGTTAGCCTTCTCGGCTTTTACAGCTTCATCGGATACTGTGCTCACGTGCCAGGGGCCCGCGTGCCAGGTTTGGTTTGACCCAAACATAAATAAATAAATAAACTCCTACAATAACCTCGAAATTCGGACTGTGTCGCGTTCGCTGCGTGCTTTCGCGATTTCGAATATCTTAAATATTTTAAGTCGCCTAATGACCGTCCGAGGGAGGCTGCGGGCGTCCATTCGGACTGTCGACTTGTGTGTCGGTAACTCTGGGCGGTGAGAACCGCCCTGGAACACGGGTGAATCGTGTGTACGCGGTGTGATTATTGACTATTGCGCGCCGCTCTCTACGGCGGTCGCGCGTCGTGGAGCGTGTTATATTAAAGCTATTGACTGTACAGTGTGGCCTGGGTCGTGACTGACCGTATCGTGGTCAGGAAGAGCTGAGACGTCCGTGTCGTCTATCACGTTTCGCGGGCGACGTTTGCGTTCGGTCGCGTTTCTGTTTGGTCGGTAATTTGCTGCTTTAACCACCAGCGGGTTTGAATGAACCGCGGATTTTTCGAAAAACCGCCGCGATAATTCTCTGTCCTGTTCAGGAGTGCCTATGCTTGAGCCCTCTCCATAAGAAGCGAGAGTAATAGCAATAACTACTAAACCAGAGAGCAAAAACGTGACTAGAGGTTCAATAAAAAAATATCTTCTTTTTCAGTGCTTCAAGAAACTTACCTCCTTGTATGAGATCCTCAAGTCTTCCGGGTGTGCCAACAACAATATCTATTCCTGCATTGAGCTGGTTTATTTGATCCTTCACATTGATACCACCAACAACCAGCAATTCTCTTATTTTCGGATTTTCAAGATACTTTTTCAGCTTTGTTATTTGATTACATGTTTGTTCAGCTAATTCACGTGATGGCTAGAAATGAGTTATTATATCTTAAAAAATTTAGTCTTCACTGGCGCCATGTTGCATTATTTTCGAAAAAAATTAAATTTATAATAATTCCATTATATATTAGTTGTCTTGAATGATTCAAAATGTCTCTTGGTTAAATCATTCATAAATAATTCATACAACAGATATTATTGTATAAATGCTGCTACATAAATTATTACTATAAAATAAATTGTCATTTAATTACATTAATAATTAATAAGTAAGCACGAAACACCACTAGATAGTGTATTTTAATGGAACTCCGAGTTTAAAAAAAAAATAAGTGCAGCTCTGTTTACCTCAATAATGATTGCTTGCGGCGCATTGTTGACTGGCTTGCATTCAGCTGCTGCTCCAGCTGAGACTACATTGTGCTTTACATTCTCCTTTGGAGCTTGGCAGGCTGCAATATAGTCTTTTGGAGGTGGATACTAAAACAAAAACTCTAATACTTATACTTATATACTATACTTATTAAAAATCTAATACCTGATGATGAGGTATTTTATAATAAGTATTTCACATAGTTATATCTTCAAAATATATTTTCACATAAATACATTTAGTAGTACATCTACATTGTATAATTTTCCATAGAATTTTTTTTCAATTTTGTTATATTTTTACTTGTCAAGTTTTCTGATTACGTAAAGCAATGTAATAACAATAATACTTTCAAGCATGCAACATAAAGTTGTTCTAAGATTAGGACACTGATGAGGTTTTATTGCAATGAAAGGCTCTTAATGTATTTTGTAATTAGTATTTTAAATAACAATAGTTAAAATGCTGTATTTTGTATTTTAAATACATGCAAAACAGTACTTTGTATTCTTTTAAAGCAAAAACTGAAAACAAAACATTCACCTGATGATGTGCCCATAACAAATGCTATGTCACTCAGAACATTTCTGTGTAGCATCATACTGTGCCCGTCACCCTGCTACTCATTAGTTATTAAGTCTCTTATGCCCAGTGATAACACTAGCTCTCAGGTCCCTTCAGACAGAAACACAGTAATGTTTGTACATTACTGAATCACAGCAGAATAATGGGGCTGGGGTGGACCTATATAGATGGATTCCAATCTTAGCAAAACATGTATTTTGCTCAGGCAATAATTGTACAAGCTAAATGACCTCATTAGTAAGCTCAGCTCCTATATTTACAAAACATGACATTTACCTAATGATCCATTAAATTATGTGGAAATGGTATTAATGTTCATAGATTGACTTGAGTATTTGTCTCATACACAAGACAATGATCTATACTCATTGTAACAGAAAATGTATGCTCACTATTGACAAATTGGTCCTACTTCAACCAAGAATCAAACTGGAAACATCCAGTTTAAAGTCAAGTCTATAAATCTATAAAGTCTATAAAGAATTTTGATATAGAGGTTTTGCCAGAGCCATATATATATATATATATATATATATATATATATATATATATATATATATATATATATATATATGTGTGTGTGTGTGTGTTATATTTGTATATGTGTAGGCATATTTAATGAGTAATATACAATCCTTTTATTTGTAAACGCATTCGCTGTTTACTCATTGGCCTAAGGTTGACTGGCAGAGAATGCTTTTACCATTAAGGCCACCTTTTGTTCTTTTACTTATAATAAGGTTCAATGAGGAAGAAATAAATAAATGGTCCTTCAAGTCTTAGTCCCTCTCCTGCAGGTCTTATGAGTTAAGGTTGCTCTGAAAGCTGAAGTGGCTATGGGGTAAGGCATATGAAAATGAAAATCAAGTTTCTGGTGGCATCATAGGGTATATTGACTCCACCACTGGAAGGAATTTACTGTGCAATTTTGCAGAACTTGAGGGATACTAGTTGCTTAGGATCATGGCAAACTATGCAATTATATTTTTATATCAAACTATGCATTTGTTAGGAAACATGACTTTATTAAGCAAATGATGATGATGGTGCAATACTTAGTTATGATGCTACATAGTACATACTCTAAAATAGGTCATGGGTAGCAATATTTAAAGCTTCTCATACAGCTTCAGCCATCTACCTGTGATGGGTGCAAATTATGAAATATACTCCAAACTTGTCTTAGGCTTGATTATGCCCAGTTGTGGACTGCAGCTTATGTTAATGATTATGATGTATTTATGTATATAAATTATGTTACCTTAAATGGTAAAGTACCGAAGTTAAAGCTCATCTCCGCGTTCTTTAAGACCACAGCAGGAAAATAGCAGTCTGATTTGCGTGACTGATTTAATTTAAATGCAACACCTAGGTCTTCACCATTTTTTGTGAAACTAATCTCTCCACTGTTTAAACTTAGCATACAGCCTAAAACAAACAATAAAAAGTATTAGAAATATCAAATAATTATTAAAATATTAATCAGAGAATCAGATAATGGAATAACTATCTGTGTTATGCCAGCTCTATAATATCCAGAGTAGCATCAAGCAGCAGTGTCTGAGGTGTGAAGTATTTGGTTCTGCTATGACCAATCTGCTAGCCTCACAGCAAATCTTCCTAGGGCAAATTTGGAAGAGCCTGTTCGGCTACCAACTTTTTATAATAATAATGTGTAATATTTTTTTTTATTTCCGCCAGCTATGATTAATTTAAATCATGTTCAATGTTTTTTTATGTCATGTTAATTGACAACCACATGGCCTAGTGGTCAAAGTACTTGTCATCTAGCCAATATTTGTGCAAAAACATAAAGTGATGGTTTTTAGGTCTGGTTGTGTTGTATATGTGAAATGTATGTCTGTAAAACACACTCATGATAATAGCAGGAGATATTGTAGTGTGAGGCATCATTTAAAAAAAAATGTTAAAAAATTATGAGATACAGTAAAATATGTACAACATGCTTTGTAAGCTGTAAAGGAGACAATTCTTAGTTTAATCTTATAATATATGTCAGTATAAAAACATACCTATGACATCATTTTTCCCATAAGCACTTCCATAGTCATCAAATTGCTTGGCATTTGACTTTTTGCCAGTTCCACCAAACCCAAACCCTAGACTATCAGTTCCAAGGTCTAATCTTGCCTTTGTAACAAAAATAAAAAAATAATCATGTCAATATCACAGTACAGCAACTAGAGGATAATGTATCAATTGCATTGTATAAAGCTTTAAAATTGTTCCTTCAAAAGGTCATCATTTTATAATGAATCCTAGACATTTTACTAACATAAGTTTACAAAACTTTGTTTTGTTTTTACCAATTTTGTTTTGAATAAATGTCGAACAAAAATTTAATCATAATAGTGTGATAAAAGTATAATATGATGCAATACCCATTAAACATGATACCACTACTTTTGACCTATTTGCAGAACAATACATTAAGCACATAAAAATCTTTTCAAAAAGATTTTTTTCCAATATGAAGTAGTAATTCATCACAAAATACCATTTTTTTTTATTGTATAAAGTGATGAAACGAGCAAAACGTTTACGTGATGGTAAGTGCAACGTCCACCCACAGCAAATGCTGTGTCATCCAGAATATTTCTGTGTGACACCACACTGCGCCCATCACCCTGAGACATCAGTTCTGTCCCAAATGCCCAGTGATTACGCTAGATCACAGTGCCATTCAAACCGAAACACAGTAATGCTTGCACACTACTGCTTCACGGCAGAATAACTGGCTGTTCTTAGATTGCACTATAAATAAAAACTTATGTAAATACAAATTAAATTTATTATGTAAATAATATCGACTATTCCTACATTTTTAACTTAGCTTGGCCAATTTTGGAATCTTCCCGCCTGGGACATATTGGCTTCATAGTAAGATTTTTAAAAGATTTTGTTCATATATGGGAGTAACATGAAAAGTACTAGATTGATTCTACAAATCTTTCACTGTATGCTATATTCTTGGCTAGATTGTAGATTGCTGATTTCCACAACCCCACATCTAGTAGCATATTTTGTGTAGGCAAAACATGAATTACATAGCTAATTCTAAACTATTATCTTTAAAGAATTGAGTTCAAGTTGCTAATAGTTTTCTAAACTCACAGCTTGTGTTGACCATCCAACACGACAAAGTCCTTCGTCTGTAACAGTAGCTTCATAGTAATAAGCGCCCTTCGTGTGTACACCTTTAGTGGATCTACAGCCGTGCCAGTCTTTCTGGTCACGGGATTGACATCGTAAGCCATCAGGTGTAACCGCTAATGCATCTGTCCGATCGAAAAATGACATTGCCCACTCCGAAGACGTTTCTCGAATTACTTTGCTCGTCTTCCCTTCTTGGATATCCTTAAGAGTTTCCCAAACTATTTGCAAGATCGGCAAACAGAAAGCGCCAGTCTTGCCGCTGCCGGTCTCAGCGGCCATAAGAACATCTCCGCCGCCCAAGATCAATGGTATAGCCTCGGCTTGTACATCTGTAGGAAGCGTCCAATCCATCTCATCGATTGCCTTGCCCAATTCAGGAAGTACACCGAATTCTTCAAAAGCAGTCATTTTGCAATTGAGGACAAAAACGATTGAACGAAATCAAAATCACGCGTTTAAACAGCGGTAGAATTATCTAAACTTCAACAAGCGGGAGGTTATGATCAAGTTATGATGGCATTTTTGACGTTTGTACCATAGATGCCCATAGACTAAAGTAAGTAATACACATGTCAGTTCAAAAACATAGTGTTTAAATTCTCTGTGGTCCGTCAGCCGCGCTCATGGATGAAGCGTTAGATCTCGATCCGATTTAATCGAAGATAAGAAGAAGAATTTTCATATTATTCTAAATTTTTGATTTAACGAGCAAAACGTTCACCTGATGGTGAGCTCGTTTTGTCTAAAAAAAACCACATTAATGGTACCAACTCCGTAGGCTTTCAAGTAAAAATGTCTTCCGCGAGTCTTTCCGCATTGTTACTAAAAACACATTCGATAATAGACTCTAGGTGATTGGAACAGTGTTCACATTCGCACCGAATTCGTAAGGGCTACCGATCAAAAATGTAACCGCTACCGTGTAGGTAGCCCTTTCACCTATAGCTCTGGTAATTGGTTAGCTTATTGAATGGGTAATTAAGATAAATAGGTTTTTTTTAGACCACTTGTATCCCATTACTGAGAAGGGAATCCATCAAAAGAACAGCTTGCTTCTCTAAACCATAATATTTTCGTTTACAAAGCAGAGTTTTGATTCAGTACAGTGCAATCTCCCAAAGAGGCGCGCTGTCTGACGCACGTCATCACGTTGTCACGCAAGTGTGGACCTAATTTCATTCTTCTAATAATTGCATTATGCATTCACGTTCGAGTCACTTTGCGTTAGATCACCAACTCATTAACCTTACCATTTTACCAAGTTAATATTTAACATTTTTTTACATTTTACTAATTATAAATTATTAACAATATATGTTAAGCAAACATTTCCGTGTTCACTACCATTTCAACCATTTTAATTGGATTTACACTCGACATGTTGATAAACCAATATTTTTGTTTATCGATTGATGATAATCGATTCCGTAAAGAAAATAAAAAAAATTAAATACACTAAAAAGTAACCTACATTAATTCTTTTGTAGGTTATTTAATGGTTTTACTTTAGTATTATACTAATCTTAAACTCTTTTGTATTACACTATGTAAATTAAAATGGACCTAGATATACTTAGTTCTGAGCTAAAGTCCCCTTCGAAATTTTCGTCAACAGGGAAATTTTTAGTATATGCCAGCGGTGGATTAGCAGTTGGTCTTACTGTGATATGTATACCATTCGTTTCACCAGCCCTCAGAAAAGTATGTTTACCGTATGTTCCAGCTACTACGCAACAGTTGGAAGGCGTTAATAAAGCCTTAATTGGTCGAAGTGGTCGCTTACTGGATGTAGGCTCTGGTGATGGTAGAATAGTATTTACAGCTGCAAAATTAGGTTTTAAAGCTGATGGAGTAGAACTTAATTCTGTGCTTGTTTGTTACTCAAGATTATCTGCTGTAATTAATCATCAGTATCGTAATACAAAGTTTTTTAGATGTAACCTATGGTCATTTAATCTGGAACCTTATAATAATATTGTAATTTTTGGCGTAGAACAAATGATGAAGGAGTTTGAATGTAAGTTATTGAAAGAAGCAAAATTAGGTACTGTTGTAGTAGCCTGTAGATTTCCTTTGCCCAATATGATACCAATCGAGACAATAGGACATGGTGTAGACACAGTATGGAAGTATGTAATTAAAAAATAAGAATAAAATATATGTAATTGTTTTTATTTAATAATATACCAAACAATAACAGCAATAGTGTTATAGAAACCAATAAAATTTTTTCAAAATCGTCCACTTCTTTTTCTTCCTGTATATTTTGTGTCAGGTTTTGTTTCCTTTCCTTGTTTACGCCGCCTTTCTTTTTTTTCTAAGAGCCAAGCCCTAGTATTTTTGAGAGGTTTTCCTCTAGCCCCCCTTGATGCCTCACGCCTTGCATATTTTACTTGAAGGCTGTTGTCTTCTTCATCAACACCTATAAAATGATAACTTATGTATTACGAATATTTGTAAAGTAATTTAAACATTTAAAGAACCAATTACGTATTTCCATAAAGAAATAAAAAAAAAATTTGTAGTACTTATGGATGGAAAAGGATAACATTATGTTATATTCTAACTTCCACATGGACGAAGTTGCAGGCACAGTTAGTTAGGAATATAGTATATAATTCCAACATTAAAATATATAGTAACATGTAAAAATGTTAAAATATAAGACAGAAAATACCTAAGGCTTTTGGTAATGGTGCAGATCCTCCAGTCATAAGAACCAAAAAGAATTTCTTTGCTTTTGCCGAATTGGGATAATCTATAACAACACCTCCATAAAAACCTGCTTTCATGGCTTGTGATGTTAGAAGGTCTAACTGGTTTTCATTTTCAGGGTAAAACTGAAAGACTGCTCTTGCTGATCGTGACTGAAAAAAATATTATTTATCTTGTTTGGTGTTAACATCTTAAGTGTTAAGCAGAGTACATAATTATGGTGACTTAGGAAAGACTGCCTCGCGTCTAACTGGATGGTTCAATGGTTATGGATATAGGTATGTGCCTTGGCTAGCAGGGGTCACTTTCATCCTTGTGGAAACCACTGGCAACATAAGCTGAACTTCGTCAAGGAACTCCGTTCGCTCAAATAACCTGTGTTCTTGCCTATACACAAAATATGCACACAGGCATGGTGTTGTAAAATTTACAATACAACTCAAAATCAAATCCAAATCTTTTATGATTTTTTTTTTATAGGATAGTGATGAAACAAGCAAAACATTCACCTGATGGTAAATGCAACATATGCCCATAACAAATGCTGTCACCCAGAAAATTTCTGTGTGACACCACACTGCCCATCACCCTGAGACATAAGTTCTTTAGTCTCATATGCCCAGTGATTACACTAGCTCACAGTGCCCTTCAAACTGAAACACAGTAATGTTTGCTGGTGGTAGGATTCCTATGCAGGAGTCCGTCTAGGTAGGTACTACCCCAGGGCCAGTTATTCTGCCGTGAAGCAGTAGTGTGCAAACATTACTGTGTTTCGGTTTGAAGGGCACTGTGAGCTAGCGTATTCACTGGGTATGACTTAAGAACTGATGTCTCAGGGTGATGGGCGCAGTGTAGTGTCACACAGAAATGTTCTGAGTGGCACAGCATTTGTTATGGGCAGACGTTGCACTTAACATCAGGTGAATGTTTTGCTCGTTTCATCACTTTATGCAATAAAAAAAAAAAAAACTACTGCTTCACAACAGAATAACTGGCCCTGGGGTGGTACCTACCTAGACGGATAATCATTGCATGGCTAAGCCCTATTAATTTAACCATAGCATTTATCACAAATGCAATGATTTCCTTTTGTTGCACAGGCACATTATAAGCCTGATACATTAATATATACACAATTTAGGACTATCCTTAATACAAGATTATAAAACTGACTGGTGAGGCGAGGTTACCTAGCTGACTCATTAAGGCCTATTCTCCGAAACGTGAGGGTTTCCTGCTATACTACCACCAAACTTGATACCGAAAAAATGTAAATAAAGATTTGGAATCCTTTTAATCACTTTTAAAACGGTCTTGAAAGAAACACTTTGTTAGTGTTTTATATTGCAACTATTTTTGCAGCTTATTAAATTGTATTTTTATAGTAAACATACATTAGGCAAAAGTTAAAAGCTCTTTTCTCTGCTAAGAAACAGTAGTGTGTAAACATTACTGTATTTTGGTCTGAAGGGCACTAAGAAATAGTGTAAACACTGGGCATACAAGACTTAGAACTGATGTCTTGGGGTGATGGTTGCACTGTGGTGCTACACAGAAATGTTCTGGGTGACATAGCATTAGTTTGAAGCACCTGATTGTTTTGCTCATCTTGTCACTTTCTCATATAATAAAAAAACTTAAAACCTCTTGAAGCTATTTTCATGAAATTGACACTGCTCAGTAAATGCTAAATCAATTTTAACTTGTTTCCTTGAAATATCATAAATGGTTTGAGATTAACAGGAATTCTATAGTTCAAAAACAGTTGCAGGATCAGCTTGTTATAAATCAAATAATAGAACTACACATTCATACCAAAGACGCAAACAATGAGCTAAAGAATTTATACAGTCTCTTAACAGGCTGATGTGACTTCTTGTCTGCATTGAAGAGCCATTGTAAAGCTGACACAGACACAGCACCATCAAAACATCCTGGTTTGAATGGAACTCCTTCTCCCATATCGGCTAGTACTAAATCACCTTCAGTTTCACGTTCCAAAGCAACATCTGAAATGTCTTTTAATTAATATCATTGGAATCGCTAGTCGAACTTCAATTTTAGGATGTGTTATAACCTATAATTATTATTACAATATTTCTTAAATTAATTATGTGTTTAACAAAAAATTTAATAACAATTAAGAATCAAGAACTTATACATATAATGCTGGTAATATATACACAAGGATTATGACTATGGCAATTTATATGGCAATTGCTTTAATTTATTTTGGTTATTAAAATTAATATTTAATTATACATATTATGTGTAAACTAAAACTTTCCAATCAATAAATCATTATATAAACATACCAAGCATAGCAGAAGATATGTCGAGTCCAATCCATAGGTGGCCATTTTCCTCAAGTACTGTTCCTGATAAGCCTGAACCACATCCTATGTCCAAAAGCAGGCATGGAGTATCATCAGGCAAAACCAATAATTCAATGCATCGCTCTGTCATTTGTGCCTGGATATCAATAATGCGGGAGCTGTTTTACGAAATTTATCATATTAATGTATCTCTATCACTACCGACTACATCATCAAGGAAGGACTTACTTTTGTGTATATTTTCTCGCTTCATCTTCATTATAAAACTGTAAATTTCAAAATGTGTAAAAAAAAATTTTTTTTTTAAAGTAAATTTGAGAGGAAAACCATACTAGTTCTGGCGGGGCTTGATGTTCTGGTCTTTTCGACATTTCCTTAATTTTTATTTAAGGCAGGTATATTATTATCTTGTTAATACCTACTGCTTCACTTCAAAACAAAAATATGGCCTGGAAATTTAAACATAACCTTGTTACTTCAAAAGTCTGATGAAAGGCTATCATCAAAGATGAAAGAGTATTTAGGTGTTACTACCATTACCACAGATTACGAAAGATAATGTAACCAAAACAGTAAACACTATGTTTTACCATAGACAGAATACATAGCGCGAGAAAGGGAAGAAAATTCCTGGCGTCATATAAGTCATCATTATTTATGTGTATGCCAATATTTAAAATAATTTTTAAGGCAGGCGAAATTTTTTTTGTAGTTTTTATTATAAATTGCGCACTTGCGGCTAACGGTGACATGAAAATAGAACACAAAAATTAAGTGAAATGTATAAAATAATAAAAATTACCACTTATGAAAACCACAGTCAGGGCGAAGGGTCAAATTAGATAAAAACAATGATCTGATGCAGAAGTAAATTATATACGGTACGTAATATGATTTCAAATCCTTTGACATTTCTATTAAAAGATAAGTAACAAGTGGTAAGAAAACATTTTATTTGAACTGTTAAAATTAAAAGCCTTATCACGCTTATCAGAAGGTTTAAATTAGCATAAGTCATTAAGCCACTTCTATTAATCTCAAGTACCTATTGCGCACTCGGTTGGATTCGGATATAATCAACATCGGTCGGAGTACCGTACCTTACCTTAATAATACCGCTGTCGATATCCAATATATATTTTTTTTTTTTTTTTTTTAAATGTGAAGTGTATTGTTAGCCGGGAGGCTTTTACAATTTCGTCTGAAGCGACTCGCGTGCAGGTAGGCACACGAGTGTGATCCAATATATAGTTAATGTGCCGTCCATTATATAGATATCCGTTTTTGTACCGATATATGGTCACTGTATCTATGTCCGTTTTGTATCAGCCCATAGTGTTTAGTGTTTACCAGTGGGTAGACACCTCGTTATAAAAATCAGTATACGTGATCTTTCAAGGTAATTCAATCTTTACTAATTTCGTCATACGGTTTATTTTTGTTTGAATAGACAAACGAATATAGCCATCCAAATAAAAATTTGGGCCATGGTAATCCAATCTTGTTTGAACTTTGAAGTTTTCTTACGTAGTGTTATTTATTTATTTATTATTTATTAATGGAAACAGTCATAAACTATTTTCCAGGGTCAAGTAACATATCCAAGTATACAATCTTCAAGCAGCAAACTTTGAAATTTCGATCGACAGTAAAATGATGGTTGACTTTTACTGAAGATTTGCTGGACTGATAGAGACAAAACGAAAAGCTTAATTTTGGTATGAATTGAATTTTTCAATCACTACACTTTCAGGAGCACTTGCTGCATAATAAACTATCAATATTAAACATCAAAACTCCAAATATACACAGAAATTAAAAAATTGAATAAAACTACTGCCACTTTTCAACTTGGCGCCAAAAGCCAAGTGTTTATATTGTACTCTTTGAACGTATTTGTTCATCGCTAAAAATAGATTACCGGCCATTCCATAACGTAGTGTTTTTATACTCTTTGCCACTTGTTTGCCACTTCTCTAACATAATATTATGTATTGTAACTTATTTAATGAAATCGGAAGCAGCCTTTTTAATTATTTGACCTCTAATTGAACACCAATAAAGGATACGTGCGTACTATACAGTAAGTTTTGGTTTTTTATGTATCGTTGAATTTTTTATACTTAATCTTATTATCAAATTCTATGTGATCTAATAACTAAACATTTTTTCAATCATTCCATAAAACTACTGTGAAACTCCATCATTTCATCGTCATATCGTTTAATGAAGCCGCAGTTAAGGAAATAGTAAATGACGTCATTGCTTATTAATATTATGTAAAAATGAGTTTTGAGATCATGAAATCATTTTGAAAAAAACATACAATATATTACGCCCGTTTTGTAGTTACTTAAATCTTTGCACTATAGGCAAAATATAATAATATCAATCCAACTGGTGCCTAAGATGACCTAGACAGTATCAAAAATTAAATAACTCAACTAATGTACCTTATAATTCGTTGTTGATTAACAAATTGATCTATGTCATTAACAAATGACATAACCTATCATAAAAAACTAAATTAATTTAATGTATTAACTGTTGGTGTACCTACCTGTATAATAAAAAAATATCTCACACTTCAAAAAGCCGCCATATTAAACACATGTAGGATAGTTATAAAATTTTTACAGTTAGATGAAGCTGGAAATAATTAAGTCACCCAAAACTAAGCCCACACTTGGCTTCGGCCCGTGTCGTCTTTAACACCAGTATATATACTGAGACAGATTTTCGTATAAAAGATTTTTGTATAAAAACAAAATAATAATAATAACTAAATGAATTGAAGAATTTTTTGTTGTTAGCAGCACAACAGTTTATGAACACAACAAGACAAAAATTTGTCTTAATCTTATTATGTACTACATTCTATTGGAGACACCTTAACACGATTATATGTAACAAGAGTTGAAGTGCATGCACTCAATAAACAGTATATCACATCTGCTCATACTGATTGTTGTCCATGGGAACACAAACCCTCATTCACCTCCCACATGCACCTCATGTCATTGAGTTGCCTGACATATTTTGTTTGAAATAGCTTCTCTAGTACATGGTACATTATCGATCAGCCCCTATTAGACTTATTGTCTGCAATCCATAATAAATGCAATAAAATTATGTAAATAATATTAAATATATACCATTTTAGAGACTAGTAATTATCAGTTCTAATAAACAACAAAAGTATGGTGGTTTTGTTAAACATCAATTCTATATCAAAAGTTAATGATTTTGCAGCATTATATCCTTTTCAATTTTATCTTCTTTCATTGTGTGCAAGTGTTGCAACAAAAACTTCTTGCTGCTGTCTTAACACCTTACAGGGTGATGAATATCTTTAACATCCAAGGGATTGCACTCTTTTCTCAATGCAGTCCATCACCATATTGAGATGGAAAAGCCACACAAATTTTTCCTGAACCAAAAAAATTAAAGTCAGCAACAGCCTATAAATTTCCCACTTCTGAGCACAGGTCTCTTCTCATTTTTGTGAGGGTTTTGGAATGGGGCATAGTCCGCCATGCTGCTCCAATGCGGGTTGGTGGACTTCACATGTCCTCGAAATATGTCTATTCCTCGGATATGCAGGTTTCCTCACGATGTTTTCCTTCACCGCTGAGGACTGTGGAAAATCAGCACTTAAAATTTTAGAACAATTTTAGTGGTAGCTGGCAGCAGGGATTGAACCCAGGTTACTCGCATATTCTGAAATTAAAGGCGAGAACCAGGCCCCTGAGAGACACAAATTGGATGCCTGTTAAATGACTACTCTTGGTTTTCGCTTGACCACAACTTTCACTCTCTTACTGGAGTCTGTGTGTGTATGTCTGCATTGACATTTGCTGCCAGTGCCTCTGTCACCTTGAAGACCCCACTTAGCACTACACTGGTACTGATAGATCCTTTATGCCTGTGTTTACCAATTGTACAGTGGTGACCAGGAGATGACTTTGTTATTTGAACATCACCTTTTCCTGACCACAAAACATCGTGATGTCAGCATCAAGAAGAGAGCCTTTAACCGAATTGGCTAGCCTTATAAAAAGGTGATGCAGAAGACTTGATTTGACCTCATTAGGCATATAGGCATGAAGATCTGCCCAATCATCTGATAGTAGAGCTTTTTGGTTTCTTGCCAGAGCGGCCTAGACAAGCGTGCGCCAAAAGAGGAGGCAGATCTGTTCACTTCTGGACTTCTTAGACTTCCATAGGCCCCTGTGGTATTTCAATGTCAAGAGTCCACATTACACACAGTGAACAAAGCCAGTGGACCTGATGGTATACCAGCAATAATGCTTAAAACTTGCACCCGAGTTGTCTCCACACGTCTGTATCACCTCTACTTGAAGACTGGAATAGTGCCTAAACCCTGGAAGCTGGCTGATCCTGTCAATCGTCAAACTATTTAATTAAAATTATGGAGGGTATATCCAATTTGCACAGCATGGCATACCATAACGATCTCATTACTGACCGACAGTACGGTGTACGCCACATATCTATGGGGTGAGTCCTTCGAGAATAACGGTGAAGCACTCACTATCTCGTTCGATGTCTCGAAGGCCTTTGACAGGGTCTGGCATGCTAGCCTTATCAGCAAGCTTCCTTCATGTAGTATATCCCCTGGCCTCATTGTCTGGATTACGGGCAGTTGCTCGTCAAAAGCTATGGCGATTAATACTGGAGTTCCTCAAGGGACCATTCTCTCTGCAACTGTCTTTCTGCTGCTGATTAATGACCTTCTCGTGCCCGGTACCTTGGGTATGCTGATAACAGCGCAGTTGTTCAGAGATATCTGGCGAGTGCTCGGGCCAGTCTGGATCAAGTACAGTCTGATCGGGAGTCCATGATGGAGCGTATGAATCTCACATAG
Source organism: Luehdorfia chinensis (assembly GCA_019845155.1). Taxonomy (NCBI): domain Eukaryota; kingdom Metazoa; phylum Arthropoda; class Insecta; order Lepidoptera; family Papilionidae; genus Luehdorfia; species Luehdorfia chinensis. Next base: position 5,298,538 of record JAHVAK010000025.1, on the reverse strand, counting down.
CAGGCAGTCTCTAACTGGGGCAATACCAATCTTGTGAGATTTAATTCCACCAAAACGCAAACGTATCTGTTCTTCGTCAAAATTAAAGAAAGAAAAAACTTTATTCAATACTACAACACAACATACATTAGAAGTAAAAAAGATAAGTAAACGATTAGATACGCCGTATTTCATTTACAAACGTACGTTGGGTTGTAGCAACGAAAAGGCTGTCGACTCAGCATAATGCTATGGCGGTATTGCCACAGCGCTATTATCAACAGCGTTATTTTGTCGATGCCTCAGGTTTGTGTTTTTTTGTTTGTGCTCTAGGAGACTGTTTCCTTGGTTTATCTTTTACAGAATGTATCTCTGGAATACACCGATCACCTGCAGTTATTATGAGTCGAAATCACGTCGAACCTTTACTTTGGGCGGTTAACTAAGTCTAAGGCGAAAGCTGCTACAAGGAAACTGCGAGTTCTCGCAAAAGTGCAGTGGTACTTTACTCCGGGGCAGCTTCTAATCCTGTATAAAGCTCAGATCCGGTCGGCTGTGGTGTACTGCTGTCACATATGGGCTGGCGACCCTGATTTGGCTACTACCAATCTACCGAGCCTTGAATACAGGTAGGGTAGCCAGTCTCTCGATGTTCTACAGGTTACATTTTGGAGAGAGTGCTCAGGAATTACACGAGTTAATTACCATTTTCCATCATCACACAAGACAACAAGACGCACGTCAGGTTTCCTTCTTTTTGCTGTGAGATTACCATCCAAACTGCATCACTACTTACCATTAACACTTTCCACTAGCAAATAAATTAAAATAAATATATTTATAAAGCAATATTAGCTTTTATTAACTTCAAAGGAATTGAAGTCTTGGTTCTCTAAAGAAACTACGACATGAATTGCTAGTTTTCTGTTAGCATCATTGGGTTTTGTTCATTATTGCATATGAAGACATGACAATCGAGTGGCCTATTAATACTGGCCTACGCTGCAAGTCCTGGGTTTAAATACCAGTCGAAATCAACATTTGTACAAAGACCAAATGGTTTTTTTCTGTTCTTTCTGTAATGTAATTTTCCCAGTGTCCAGTAAAAACTACGCATTGTCCAAATAACGAACTCTCTACACTACGCGTGGTTCTACGTGCAATTGGTCGGTTTTATTTAATCGTTATAACAGATGTTTTGTCAAAATTTTCTATTACAACACAGTATAAAAAAGAAACCGTTCTACTTGTTTTCAATTAAATCTTTTCGTGTCTGTGATTTATAAGGAGGGGTATATTTAAAGAATGCGCGCACGACGCCAGAAATAATTTTAGTAAATGACAATGTATGTTTTGTGGCTTGAAATGGTCGAACAGTCGGGCATATTCTCTGTCGCTACACTCTGTATTGATAAATGCTAAAATATTCAGCGAGAAGGTCGTAAGTCTATAATATTACAGTGTTAGAAAAATATAGCGCTCCCCATGCTTTATGGGGGAGGACTATGTGCAACAATGGGCAAGTGATAGGCTGAAATGATGATGGCATACAACATAAATATTTATAGGCACACCGCCGTGTGGTGGCGGCTTAAGAGAATCTGCCACCCCATCTCATCCCGTGGGTGTCGTAAAAGTCGAGAGAGTGAAAATAAAAACCAGGAGATGGGAAGCAGCATTTTCTTGAAACAGCTGAATAAATAAACTGCGGTTGCTAACCCCGAAAGAGCCTAAAAGATCCTATTCCTTTCTCAATGGTCGGCAACGCGTCCACTATTCCTCTAGTATTGTAGATGTTGTTGGGCGGCGGTGATCACTTACCATGAGGTGAGCCGTTTGCTCGTTTTTTATCTATAAAATACTCGCTCCTCACCCACCCGATTCTGGTGTAATGCTCTTGCGATAAGATCGGAGGTATTCGAGGATCCGATAAGAAAAGCATCAGCTTTAGGCTGGTATTTTATGTCCGTAGTATGTCGTCGGCGAAGCGTGGCAATTATGGCTAAATCATCCCAAAGTGAGAGCTACAAACTATTGTGGCAATCTGTGGGGAAGGCCTATGTTCAGTAGTGGACTAGTGATAGGCTGAAATGATGACGATAATGACGCAGTCCTGCGCGCTCCATTTCGCGCAATTGATTTCTGATGGAAAACATCGTGAGGAATCCTGCATGTCTGAGAAATAAAAAAATATTTCGAAGACATCTGCAGTCCGCCAACCCGCATTGGAGCAGCGTGGTGAATTCTTCCTAGCTCCAAATCCCTCTCAGAAATGAGAGGAGGACTGTCCTCAGCAGTGGGACATTTGTTGGCTGAAATTTTACTTTTTTTAACATTATATTTACAGTATACCACAATGGCACCATTAGAACTTCAAGGAAGTACACTTGGGGAGAAACATAAATGTTATAATGAAGTATTGAAAGAGGTTTTTCGAGAAAAAATCATTGGAAACTTTATCAAATATCGACTACGACGAATCTGATTTAGACAACATTTTTAAAATTGATATAGCAAGTCTGAACCAAAATGTTGTATACATACTAGAAGTTTTAAAATGTGAAGACATGTTATACGTTTCCAAAGCAATTAAACAATCTCTCTGGTTGATAACTGATGAAAAATATGCACACATTGTTAATCCTGAATATTTACATTCCCAACTATTTCCCCAAATGACTTCTAAAGCTATAAATAAATTCACTCTTTATATAAGATTAAATCTGAAAAACGAAAATCGAGTTGAATCATTCTTTAACTACTACAAAAATGATGACATACAAGTTGCACTTAAATGGCTTCCTAATTGTTCTTTACAATTTATACTAAATGCTGTTAAAACATATGCCGATAAAATAACAGTTCATATCTTAAAACGTCTTTGCGAGAAATCAATTACAGTTCTTGAAGTTTATATTAAAGAACGAAAACAATGTTATAAACGAAATGAAGTAAATGCTACAACCTTCCTGATAAATAAACATTTTGACAAGTATTTAGATTTATTAGAAAACCTCAAAGATTATGACTTTCCTGACCTGGGGGCAAAAACTACAAAAATTATAATGAAGAGAGCCCCGCATAGGATTTTGAGCAACTTTGAAAAATATGCAGAAAATATACATCTGCCAACATTTGTAAAATATTTGAAGCCAGAAAATGTAAAAAACTTTTTATTAAAACACCACAACAATGTGAAATTGCAGAATTGGTTTTGTCAATACAACTTGAGGCCTTTTATTTTGGTTATGCCACAAGAACACAGATTAGAATTTGTAAAAATGTTATTAATAAATAAAAACCGTGATGATATCAGCGAGGAATGCGAAAATGAAACTCCAGATTACTCTTTATGTTGTACCGGGGCTGGTAACCCATTCAGTTCTTCAAATAGTTACATTTGGTATAAATATGTACCATTTGAATCAGCATTCTTAGATTTAAAGAAATTAATCCGAGCGGAATCTTCACCAAGTGAACGTATTTCAATGCTAGAAGTGTTGTTGTACTCTGCAGGACGTAACATGCAGCATATTCAGACATTGTTACAATATTTTCGTAACAAACATATCAATGAACCTTTCAAATTTAAAATAAAGTTTATTAATGCAATGCTTAAACAAATACGGGGATTTCGTTTAGTTGAGTCAAATTGGCAAAATTTGAATGAACTTTTCTGTAGTATGGATGTTTATAGCGAATCTAAAAATAATGTACAATTTTGTGTTACGGTAGCTATTGTGCATAAAATTATTTATAATGAGACTATTCCAGAGATTTTGGAAAACAAATTTTCTTTTGATACCTTAAAAGAATATCAAGAAAAGACAGACAAAAAAGAAAGTGAACAAATTTTTAAATATTTATATAATTACACCACTCAGAAAATTAAGATACAAAATATAGCAAGTGAGACCGGAATTTATAAAAGGAGTCAACTTAGTCGAAAATCTTTTAAGATTATTGTCGGATTGGAAAAAAGATCTTCTTGATTTTCCACTTGTGCTTACTACAATCCAAGAACTAATTAGAATAAAGAAAATCAATTCCTGGAACGTAAATTTATCGCGTCTGTATAATACAAAAAAGTCATGGAAAAAACATTTGTTTGCCATATCTCTGGACTTGTGCCCGTCACAGGAAGCATGCCTGAATGCTCTAAAACACGATCCGAAATTAATTTTGACTTCAAAAAATGTATTGGAATCCCTTTATTGTGACGATAAAATAATTTTGAAACAATATCTTAACAAAATACGCACGTACTGGTTTTCATCATTAGCCAGAGAAAGCATTTCCTTTTTTCTTGATCAAATTAATCGTAGAAGTGACAACAAAGCACTGATTCGAAATCTTTTTGTTCTAATGCCACAAAAAGAATGCCTTGATGTAGTAAAGCGATACGTTCCTAAAGAAGAGAAAATTAACTGGAATGAAGATGACAAAGTATTATTAGATCTTCAGAAGAACATTGCGAAATTCATACATATCGTTAGACCACAAGTTTCCCTTGAAGTTGTATTATGGTACGCAAAAGGTGATTATTTACAATTTACTATTCCTTCTTTAATAGCTTTACTTTACAATTTGAACTGTATTAGCATCAAAAAACATATAAAAGTTTTGATAGAAGCTCCCGTCTCTTTACAAAAACATGGCATTCGCACAGCAATTAATCATCCAAAAAGTGAAGAAGTAATACAAATGTTTGAAAGCGCATGGAAAAGTACAAAAAATAGATCCATTCGTACAGACCTCTTTAGGAGTACCTTTAAGCTATTATGTAAAGAGAAAAAAGTTTCCACAATTGAAACAATATGGACGTTATTGTGTGCCTTTATCGATACATTAACAGATGAAGAGAATAAAGCTATATATTATACATTAGCTAAAGTGGATCAAGTGCCTCTCTGTATTAGAGTAGCGTTTTGGAAGAAAAGTTTTCAATTTTTAAAAACGTTGCCGCCTAAATGTAATTGTGATAGCTTAATTCAGAGAGTTATTTCAAGCGCACGCGAGTTTATGGATATTATAGATGTCGATTTCATTGCAGAAATATTGTTAGAAAATTTCAGACTAAACCTTACGACAGGAAGATTTGATTATGGAGTTTTGATTTCTTCATGTTTATTCTCAGTTAAAAATTCTGAATCACAATTAAAAAGATACAAGAAGATTTTCTTACCAATTATGGAATTGTGTGTTGAGTCTTGGAATAAAAAGCATAAAAATGAATATGTAGTAAGAAGTACATATTGCGAATTGCTTAAAAAGTTATGCCAAGATTTCCAAAACGTTGTTATAGAAAAAGAAAATGTAATTCCGTCTATAATTTTTCAAGAAATTCTTCAGTACTTAGAGCATAATCTACCCGTAGAAGAGAACTACACATTATTAAGAACATGGACATTAGTCTCCACTTTAATAAATATTCTAAATGAAAATATATTAATAAAGACAGATAATGAAATAAAAGAATGTAATATGTCCGATACACACAGTGAAACTTTAGACAACTATTTCAATACCTTAATCTCACGAGCGATTCCTAAATTTGGAGAAGAGTTACTGCAATATGTGAAAAAAGATATGAAATTATTTTATCCCTCAATTTATTTACGTTTCGGAGAATCATTAAAATTGATGTTGGGTTTCTTTTATTTTGATGATTCATCTGAGTTACAAATATTAAAATCACTTTTAAATACCGATATCATTGAAAGCTATTTGCTTGTTTTGAATTTAATACCAAAACATATACCAGATGAACAAGAAGCTCAAAAATCCGAAATAATAAATTTAATACGTTCGCATCCTTCACCGGAAATAAAAGTTCATTACAACTGCTACAATGAGAAGTCGTATTTAAACAACCTGTAATTCAGATTATTTTATGCACTAGAAACTACAAATTACTAGATTATCAAAACTTAAGATGTTGGGAATCGTATTTAGATACTATTACTGCATTTTACATTTTATAGTTTTTTTTATTTAAAAAGGTGCTACAAATATACACGCTATAATGGAATATGTTTTTTTATATTAGATCATACATAAACTAAGTTGTTAATTAGAATGTTTTTGTGTAATAAATGCTTATGACGATGTGTGGACACTGCCATTTTTGAAGGCATACATAGAATTTATGAGAGATTTTTGAAGTAACTAAAATGCTCCAGAAATTTTATCGATTCAAACTGTTAATGGAAATATTAAAAATTGCTACTTCGATCTGTTATTTCGGTCATGTGGTATTTTTTCATGATATATCATTTAGGCATAAAATAATAATACCACATGATTGTATTGATAGAAATCAAGATTGAATTTGTTTCTGCCTTACTATTTTATCTTTAATTATTTTTTACGTGGACATCACCTAGCGCTTTAATGTTGTATGTGATTCAGATGTAATTTATAATATAATAATTACTAATTTGATATCAAGTTAATGTTTCGAAATTCTAATAAATAATTTACATAAAAGAAAATATTTTAATTGAAACCTTAAATAGAGTAATACGAATATCTCAACATAAAATTCATAATAATACTTTTCTTTACAAGAGAGCTACTATTTCAATGGATGATTATATTAAAAATATCCTGTCGCTCTTACAAATGCGCTGTAAACAGTTCCAAAGAAGACTTGAAGGTACCTAGTAAATTTCATTAATAGAAGTTACAGAAGTCTCAGTCTATAATCTGACCCTCCTGGAAATACACTCATATGTAAGGCTTATACAAGTAATCATCGATATTGTTGAAAACAATAACACTAACCTGAAGGAATGACACTTTACTAGTACTTTTTTTTGTTATGCATTGGAATTATTATTAGAAGAGAAGTCGAATGAAAATATACATAATTGTCACGTAAATATCATATGCAAGTCCATTACCCTTCACATTATGCACCACAAATGTTTGTCGTTGATCTTTATAGTCGTTTTTACAGCACCACAATTATTGCTAAAATGTTTTAGAAGATTTTTTAAGCTTGAAAACACTTGACCGAGGATTTCAGTGTCGTTGAATATGTGAAACAAAACGGGCTTTAATTTTCTTATGCCAGAATTTAATAAACAGCAGAAATGATGTTCTCCTAGCCGATTTCGACCACGGCGACAACTTCCGAATAATGACTAGAGCCATCAACTGCGCAGGAAGATATTATAGTGCCACAAGTGTACGCGCAAACACAGAGGCACTCACTCGTCTCAACCTACCCGTGCCCGATGTAACACTGATGCAATAAGATTCGGAGGTAGGCTAGGATGCAGTGTCAGAAACACGGGGACAATCACAACACAACCAGACCCGAAAACCAACAATTTATGTTTTAGCAGCAAATGTTGGCTCCGGCTGGGAATCGAACCCAGGACCCGCGGCGTAGAAGTCAGGTACTCTGACCACTAGGCCACGCAGGTCGTCAGCAGAAATAAACCTCAACTGAGTACAGAAGAAGCTACTATCTCTAGGTGGGTGGTCGAAACTGTGCACGGTAACATTACATAAAAATAGTAAACTTACATCATACTGTTGACAATGAAATGTTGACTAAGTAAGGCTGCTGTGCAAAATCTTCGATTTTCTAAATAACAATTATGGTGGAAAATTAACCAACGTTCTAGTGTAAGTTTGTATTTATGAAAAGTAGGATGGACGTTGAAAATATTTTGCAGTAAAGGAGCTTCAAGTCAGAGCTGGAATCGATACTACTTAAGCTTTAACGTTTGACGGCCATTTTAACTATTTGATTTCAACAAGAAGATCAACTCAGTATCCTATACCCGAGCTTTTATTACGTTACACAGACTCTGTCTTGTTTATCCGAGTTATTGGACTATCAAAACAAGTGTTTCGAAACACTATTTAAATCAACATCTAACATAACTAAAGCAAAAGTAAAATCAAGGCGTATCGGTAGCACAGTATATCGTAATTACATTGACTACATTTCTGTCTGCACTGATTACACTAGTGTTCAGTGTTATTGCTGCGACTGTCCTTAAGACCATTGTACAGTGAGATGCTGTTCACATGTAGCAGCTGTAATTTATTATATGGACAGAATTTTGGGTCCTTCGAAAGAAATAAAATATTACAACTATTAATAGTTACAATACTGGTGATGAATAAGAGTTTTTTATAATTTTATTTTAATACCAAAAAGTTAATAAAAATATCTGTTTTTTTCTTTTATTTTTACAGTCAATCTAGTTTATAAAATTTGTATATTTATCCTATGTCAAGTTTTTATCTATATGATGAAAAAAACATGTTTTTTTTTCGGAGTGTTGCGTTCATATCACGTACTACGACATATATTATTTCAGTGATTGTAGGTCGTGTAGAACACTGAAAAACACCAAAAAAAAATGTTATGCTCGTTTATGTTTTTACTTTACTCAATTATTTTACGAGATATGTCTCTTTAAATGGTAGTCGTCCCTTCGCCCGTTTTTGTTTCATATCTCAAGGATAAAAGCGAAAAACCTATGTAAATAGCGTTCATACATCAAGTCAATATTAAAACACAAGTTTCTTATATATAGTTAATATAGGGTGCCACTAAATAGGGTGCCGACCGGTTATTACTCGTGGCTTATTAGAGGCCTGGAGCTCAATTTTTGAATCGTTCAATCAAACTTCGTGATGTTATTTTTATCAGTAACTAGCGTAGCCTCGCGGTTTCACCTGCGTAAAATAAGCCGACCACATGACTTCGCCGTAGCTGTACCGCCGTACCTCAGTAACATGAGCATTTACAGTTCGGTCCTCGCCGGTAACTTTAAAAATCGATGAGTAATCGCGTTTGGAACTGCACAAATTTTTGAACTTACACTTACTTATACAAGTTCACACTAACTGCACTCTATAATTTGGTATTATTAAAATGCGTTCCAACGTTGAGAAACACATATACACTCGGCGTCAAAAAAATCGAACATCCGAAAAAAAATAATTTAAATATTTATTTTAACACAACAGGCCAATGGCAATGTTGTGGTTTGAGGGTATCATTCGAAAGGTAATTTCATTAGCTTTCAGGAATATTATATATATATTAATTTAATTAAATTTTACTTTTATAACGAGACGAAAGAGAAATTAAAGAAAAAGACAGGGTATGTACAAATTTGCAAATTAATAATTAAAAAAAAACTTAATTAAATACAAAAAAAGTTCTTAAAACCTAGTGTTACCCCCCCTTGCCTTGATAACGGCTTCCATGCGATCTTTCATGGACCTTACAAGGATCGCAACAGCCTCTTGGGGTATTTGTTCCCACTCTTCAAGTACCGCATCTTGGAGCTCTTGAAGAGTGGCTGGAGCTGGATCTCGAGCTCGCACGCGCCGTTTTAGGTCATCCTAGAGATGTTCTATTGGGTTAAGGTCTGGACTTCGTGCTGGCCAAAGCATAACAGGGATATCGACCTCCTGTAAATAATCCCGTACAATAGCCGCGGTGTGGCAACGAGCATTATCATGCATTAACATGAATCCATCACCGACATAACCAGCATACGGGACCACATGTTCCTCCAGGATTTCAGTAATGTACCGACCAGCATTTAATGACCCTTGCCCACGGCCACCCCGAGTCCGGGAAACGCACACAAGTTCCGTTTTCCCGTCGACGGAAATGCCGCCCCAAAACATACAACAGCCACCCCCGTATTCGACGGATTCTTCGAAGCAGGGTTGTGTGAACCTCTCCCCCTGTCTTCTGTAGACTCTTCTACGTCTGTCATTGCAGAAGAGACAGACCTTCGTCTCATCAGAGAAGAGTACGGTCCGCCACTGTTCTAGAGTCCACTCGCAATGATTGCGAGCAAACTCTAGGCGATCTCTGCGATGCTGTGCAGTAAGTTTTGGACCTTTAGCAGGTCTATGGGCTGTTAAACTCTTTTCGTGTAACCTTCTTCTTATCGTAGAAACACTCACAGATGTTCTCCGAGTTGATCGAAGCTGTTGTTGCAACTCAACAGCATTTGTAAAACGGTTTCGTAAAGATGTCGTAACGATGAAACGGTCATCTCTTTCTGATGTGCACCGTTTTCTTCCAGATCCCGGTTTTCTAACATAACCACCAGTCTGCTGAAAACGTTGGAACACCCGTCGAACTGAAAAACGGGACAGGTTCAACTGTCGAGCAACGTCACACTGCCGCATCCCCGACTGCAATAGGGCAATCACTTGAGCGGCTTCTTCAGAGCTGGTGTCCATCTTTACTTGTTCACGTGTGTTCACTGCAAAGTCTAAATTACGACTGGCCCATATTTCATCCAGATCGACCCTTTTATACCCTTTTTAGGTGGTGTAACTAGCGTCCTTACTAACGAGCATTTGACAGTGTTTATTTTTGACGCTCTATAATGATAAATGTTTTAATGATTTCATGATTTATTTATTAATAATGTAAAGCTATTCAAATACCCATTTCAAACATACCAATATTTATATAAATATAATTCGTTTCTAGCCATTACAGTCATTTTTCGCGCAAACTCAGAGAGGTGCGATTTTTGTGACGCTGAGTGTATTTATGGTTTTTACTTATTTTACAAGGCACCCTGAAGAGACTACAGAGTTGGATATTTTTTCTATTATTAAAAAAAATCTAAGCATTGATTTTTCTCTATTACAGTATCTCAAAATGGCGCCGGTTCAACTAGATGGTAATGACCTTGGAGAGAAACATAAACACTTTAATCAATTGGTAAAAGAAGTAATTGCAGAGAAAAAAACGTTATACACTAATGAACTTGACTTCTGATGACTCTGATATATACAATTTAATTAATATCGACGTTGCTAATGAGAACAGGGATGTTGACTACAGTCGTTAAAATTTTAACGTGTGGTGATATGTTGTACGTTACTCGAGCTTTAAAGAAATGCGATTGGCTAATTGTTGATGATCAGTACGCGCATTTAATCAATCCTGAGTATCTAGATGCAACGCTTTATCCCCGAATGCAAACTAAAGCAATTAAAAAACTCAAACAACTAATACGATTAAAATTAAAAAATGAAACGCGTGTCGAACAGTTTTATAACTTTGAACAAAAACCTTCAGAAGCATTGAAGTGGCTGCCAAACTGTTCATTGAAATTTATTGAAAATAATTTTAATAAACATGTTCAAAAAATGAATATTTCCTTGCTGAAACGTCTCTGCGAGAAGTCACTAATAGTTTCTCGAATTATATTCAAAAAGTGACAATTATTCGAAAAAAGAAGCTTTTCAAGAAACGTTATTTTTGCTACATGTTGATATCAATAAATTTTTAGATATTTTAGAATCAGAATCAAAATATTATTACCCTCGATTTGGTAAAAGGGCCACAAAGATTTTAATGACACGATGTCCTCAAAGAATTATCGATAAATTCGGAGATTACTGTCTTTGTATTGATACACCTACTTTTGTCAAATATTTAAAGAAAGAGGACATAAAACAATTTCTTCTAACAGAAGCAATAAATACGGAAAAAAAACGAAATCAGTTTAACTTTTACTTTAATAACTTAAAAAATTGGAAAGTATTCATAAACGCAATTCCTATTACAGAAAGATTTGAATTCGTTAAGCAGGTTTTTATAGATGAAATTCTAATAGATGAGAACGCCTATACCGAAGAAGAAAAAGCGATAAATATGTTGCGAATTTGGCAAATCTCCTACTCCTATTTATCATTGGTACCAGTTCGCACCATTCGATCTTGCTTTTTCCAACATCAAAAGTATGATAGGACCTGAAACCACTGATCGTGATAAAAATTTAATGTTTCAGTCATTATTGTCTTCTGTTGAAGGTAACTTAGAACATATAAAGCTTGTACTACAATACTTTCGCGACAAACAAATTAATTCCACGTTAGACACAAAAAGACAATTTTTAAACAATTTAATATCAAAATTCAGCACAAGTATTTTTGATAATGATAGCTGGAATATTTTGGAGGATATAATTAAGACCATGGACATATACAATTCAGTAACCAATGATTCAATAACAGAAGCCATATTTCTTTACAAAATCCTACACAACGAAAATATACCCGATAGAATGAAAAAGCTATTTGAATATAATTCTTTAAAAACTTACCAAAGTAGTTTGGATACCAAGGAAAAACAAAAAGTTTTCGATTATTTATTTAATTTAATTTGGAACAAATTGCAAAACACTGAAATAACTAGTGTTACCGAATTTCAACAATGTGTTGATTTATTAGAGAAGACATTGACATTACTAAAGGACTGGGAGAAGACCATTCTTGAGTATCCATTGGTTCTTGAAAAGATTAGACATCTAGTAAAAATAAAGCAGGAAAGGTCTTGGACAGTTAATATGTCTGCATTGTACAATTTACATAAACCGTGGAGAAGATATATGTTTGATGAATCTATCGTTTTGTTTCCTACAGAAGAAGCTTGTATTAATTCTTTAAAGCACGGTCCAAATTTATTAGAGCTTTATAAGCATGAGATCGAGACGATGTTCTTGAATGATGCTATTACTCTTAGACGCTTGCTAAATAAAGTTAGAATTTACTGGTCAAATACGTTGAACAGAAACTGGAGAATAGTATATTTAAATGCACTTGATCAGACTGAAGGGCACAACGCATTAACCAGAGGTTTGTGTATTTTACTTCCAAGATCCCAACTTATTCATATTTTGAAAAAGTACGCTCCGATTAATTCTAAAATAGATTGGAGTAAAATACAAGAACTGGAGTTAAGTCTTCAGAGGTGCTTTGCTAAGAATATGCATTTTGCCCGACCACAACCTTCTTTTGAAACAATTTTATTGTACGCTAAAGGTGATTATCTGCAGTACGCTCTACCATCCCTTCTTGCAATTTATTATAATTTAAGCTGCATGCAAAGTCAAGAATCTGTACCAAAGTTACTGGACGCTCCTGTTTCATTGCAGAAACATGGAATACGTCTTGTCTTCACTAAGCTTTCTCCTGATAAATTAAAAGAAACTTTCAGTGTACTATGGAAAACAAATAAAAATTCCACTATTCGTACTGAAATTTTCAAAATAACTTTCAATTTATTATGCAACGAAAAGAATGATTTAAAAATTAAAGGTAATTGGATATTATTGGAGATGTTTATAGATAACCTAACGTTTCGAGAAAACAAAGAAATATACAAGTTATTATATAAAATTGAAGACATACCTCAAAGCGTACAAGCACCTTACTTAATGAAATCTTACAAATTTTTGAAAACTTTGATTACGAACAATAAGAACGAATACCTTGGGTATGAATGGGATGTAAGGAAACTTGCTCGATACTCGAGGAAAATTATGGAATCTGTTCCGCCACAGTTTGTCGCGGATATTATATTGGAGTTTACGATTAATGACTTTTTTGAGACAAATGTAGACAGATTCGATATGACTCAGCTTATATCATCATACCTACTTTGCGCTAAAGACGAAGAAACTCAAACTAAAAAATATGAAGAAGTTCTATCTCCGATTCTACGTCGCTCATTTGAATTGTGGAATAATATAAAAAACGAAGAATACTACGTGAAACTCAACTTTGAACAGTTAATCTCTAATTTAATTTATGACTTGAAACATTTTGCTGTGGAAAAGAATATGATTGTTCCTGTTAAAATGTTTTCTATGATATTAATAGAAATGGAGCGGTCATTAATATTATCTGAAAACTACATTTTATTGAGGACGTGGAAATTGACGACGGAATTAGTGACATTGCTTGATAAGAATCAACCTATTGATTGGGAACAAACCTCTTTTAAAATAGCTCAAGAGTTCGGAAGATTCTGCCTAGAGTGTTTAAAAGAAGATTCGGAATCATGCTTTTCCTGCATTCATGTTCTTTTCACTAGGGCTTTGGGTGTATTTAAGAGCATTTTTTCTGAGAATGTACAGCATGAGATTTATAATTGTTTAGTCGAAAACGAAGATCTTGTCTACGGATATTTAGCTGCGTTAAAGCTATTGAAGCTGCTTTATAGTGATGAAATAGCAGAAAAAGTAAAGGAGTTTCGTGAAAAAATTCGTAAACACCCTTCAGTGGAAGTAAAAATGCATTACTATGACGTGTTCCAAGAAGAACGAGCGTCTTTATTTACCGTTTGTTAAAGTGAGTTAGCATTGGCTCACGTGATGGTAAGTGATCACCGCCGCCCATGAACACCTACAATACCAGAGGAATAGCAGATGCGTTGCCGGCCTTTGTAAATTTGTTATTTATAATATTGTCATGACAGTAAAAGCAAAGAAAATATCGTTTTATATTAACTTTTTAATCACACCTATCTTTCGCTCTAACTTTTCTCTACCTATTAAAAGTCTAATGTTCCAAGTGTAGCAGTCTAACAGTCTATGTCAAGTATAATAGAGAGTTTATAACTAAATGTATGTATATTGTTAGGCAAATAAAGAGATCTGTTCTTTTAAATGCGTTCTTCTCTTTTTACTGAAAGATTTGCAACCGACAAAATAAAATTAATGAAAATGAATGACCTACAATAATCCTTATTTTGCACAAACATTCCAATAAGTCCCTGCCTGTTATGACTGACATTCACATAGATGTTTAAAAGGTGCCCAAAAAAAAACTGGTTTTAATTAAGTTTAGTTTTTATTTGTATTTGTTGTACTGTACCTAGTGAAAAAGCGCATTAACAATTCGAAATAAATGATATATCAGAAGCATACTGGAGTCGTATAATTAGGTATATTGTACAAAGCCGTGCACACTACTCTAGTCGTAGGGCGCTCTGATGCCTGACGTGTCACGGTTCGATATTTTCGGAGGTTTGTATTGTTAGCCAGCTTAGCATTTACAGCTTATCGGATAATTGAGTCCGCGAGCCAGGTACGTAGGGCGGACTGCTCGAGCGCCGATCGCATCATTGCCCCCATCACCGGTCTGACGTGCGTCAACACGACACTAGTGTCAACGGTGCCTGACGCAGTCATTTTACAGCGTGGCTTACACAAGACGTTTAATTCACAAGACACTCAAATTCATCGTTGATCCCCCGTATGGGTATAGGAAAGAAAGTTAATTTGCTAAGATCTGCATGCAAAATGTAAAATGGTGTGTATTACCTAGTTTTGAAGAGCACCGCCCGCCCTCCCACAACAGCGTGCACAAGAATACCAATACCGCCACCGGGAGCCGCCACCAGATACCCTCCACGACTACAACAATACCACTAGGCAATACACACCACTGAAGTCGAGAACACGACACGTGTTTCACCTCAAAACGAGGCATTATCAAGTGATATTGACTCTACGACTGTCAACCGCCGAGTGAATACTCGGCGGTTGACGCACGCTGTTGTTTGCTCTTCAAATCTAGGTAATACACACCATTTTACATTTTGCATGCGGATCTTAGCAAATTAACTTTCTTTCCTTTACTACTGGATACTGGATACTGGATTTCCGCAAAGTAACGCCTGATTCTATAAACCCCCGTATGGGGTCTTTTCTTTTGTCTTTTTTGCAGAAATTGAACTAACAAAAGAAATGACTTCTTCAAAATCACTGTGTAAATCAGAATTAAACATTTTGTTTATCCGGTCGATCCGAGAGTCACGACTAATTATTCAAAATAGCGTCCAGAGGTCAACACGACACGACACAAGTCTAGTGTGAATTGCGCTTAAATAAAATACTCAACGCGGATTATGTCAAAAATTTTTTTATTGAAACATATGTCATTAAAAAAAACTATACATTAAGAAGTAATAGGTATACAAGTTCTATTAAGTGCTTCTCCTGCAAATTCCAGTATAGTAAACCTTCACCATTAACTATTCCTTTGGTAAAGGAACATATGGGAAACCTATTTTATTTTTTTCTATAATTTTTGGGAGCAAAGATTAATTACTATAAATGATGATACCTGTTTTTTATTTTAATTCAGATGTGTCTTGTCTGTTTTGATGCTGGACTTGAAACAAAAAATATAATTCGGCTATACCTAAACAATATTTTATATACTAAATAAAACCATAATGTAACTTGTTTTTTGATTTAATTATAATAGTAAATGGCTCGTGGGCGTGGCGCGTCTTCCACAAGTATGCGGCGTGGCGCGCACTTTTGACTACTCGGATTTTAGTCGTGGCTGTGTTTTAACCTCGGTTCGCAACATTACTTCACTAAATTGGACACACACTTGTAACATCATGTCCTTTTGTGTCATTTTAGAGTGTAAATACGATAGTTGAGCCACAAATTTGTCGTACAATGAGTTTCGTATCATCTTTAAGTAAATATATAAAAATGAATGAAACAGCAATTACGAAATGACAATATTTTATAAGATAAACATGTTATAGTAGTTTCCACTTAAAACGAAAGAAATTTTTGCTGCCAGTTTTGCGTAGAGAACATTGAAAATATTTTCAAACTATTCTGTTAGAGAAGGAACATCAAAAAAAAATATCGATAAAGGGTATAATATATAATTATCTACATATATATTTTAATAAATAAATTTTAATTGTATGATATATGTATAAACATAAAATAAATATAAAAAATATATATATAAAAAGTATTTTCACATATAGTAGAGGTAAACCAGTATCTCATGGCAAATTGGGAAATAAAATTTTGTGGTGTGCAATACTGGGAAAATTGGATTAAACCATCTTGATACTGTTGTTCATATGAACATGAAGTATATTAGTTATGTGGATGAAAAATGTTGTTATTACATCGGGAGGGTTCTTACATACAAAAATGTGTCATGAAAAATAAATCTATCGTAAATTAATTTATGTACTAATTTATTATACATAATTAATTATACAAATAAGATATCACCTCATTCAGAACTAGAAAAAGATTCCAAGAACTCTACTTGCATTTCTTGTTCTTCATCAGATGATGAAGATAAAGAGGTATTTATTATAAATCGCTCTTCCAGCATTTCAATTATTCTATCTTGCTTGATGAAATTGTTTTCAATCTCCTTTACATGTTTACAACATAATTGCCAATCCTCTGCAACAATTTCTGAGAAAGCTTGTTCTGTTAATACTTTTATGTCACTTGCAGGCCTATTTACATTTTTATCAGTAAATTTTTGCTTCATTATACCCCAAATCATTTTTATGGGTTTCAATGTGCAATGATAAGGGAAGTCTTAAAACTTCGTGACCGTGCGATTTTAATACTTCATATATCTCATATAAGGGAGCAGACATGTTTTGTTTTACTACTTCAAGTAGTTGACATTTACGCCAAAGATCATCATAATGTAAATCATTTGCACGGAGCCATTCTTTTATATCAGCGATACGATTGGCTTGTGTAGGCGGTTTGTTCATACGTACAGAATGATAACTAGCATGATCCATAACAATTAGTAAAGGTTTTGTCTGATTCGGAATTCTATATCACCCATTTTGAAAAATTGTCCTTATTCATATAGTGGTGGTAGTCAGCACATACACTTTTTTTGTTGACCTGTACACCAGACAACAATTAAGTACAAAGCCATTTTCTCCACCAGCGTTTACAATGATCCACCTCGCTCGAAGTGAAATACTTTTAGATGGACCTGCAATATCTTTGTTTTGCCAGCATAAGTATTCGATGAAGAAGTATCAGATGAAGCTGTAAAAGCCAAAAAGGCTAACAGAAATTACATCACCGAAATTATATATTTTCCAGCATTTGTTCACAGAATATGAACCGCGAATGTAAGTCTCATCTAAATCAATTACATCCAATTTATTATGCTCTTCAGCTTCGCGGTTTTCCTTCATACGCTTTAAAAACTTGTATCTTTGTAGTTTTATGTTATCTCTTACCATCAAAATTGTCCTTTTTGATTGGCATTTGACATATTCAAAACCAATTTCCTTAAGTATAAGTCTGTAAAAAATAATAACATTTATGATGTTACTCAAACGATAGCTTAATCATTCATCATCATCATCATCAGTCCATATACGTCCTACTGCAGGGCACAGGCCTCTTCTTTACGAGTGAGAGTGAGAGGGATTATTAGTTAATATTTTTCTTGCCTCAGAGATTCTCTACCTCCTATGAAATCAATATCTTGTTGAAGAATTTGTAACAGTTTCTTTAATGTTGGAATTTCCTTTCGAACTGTATAGAATTCCTTTACTTTATTCCTAATCAACTGTAAATCGAAACTATCCAAGTTGATATTCTTCTTCCCCCCTCTCCTCTTTTTACCTCTTTTTACGAAGAAAATACACCATAATTCGATGTGCCCTCAGTTACAATTCGCCGTATAGTAGTATTGGAAACCCCTATAAAGAAGTCACAATTAAGAATAAAATATAAAATTAACTAAAAGTATCAAAACAACTCAGTCCAGATTAACGGTCAACTCTACCACGCGCCTTAAAATCAAAGATTAACTTTGATTTACACCTTCTCCTTCTTTTATTTTACGATAAACGTTGAAACTTTTTCGACATTTTCACAAAAACAACGAATTTCAAGAGATTATATTTTTGACAAAATCTCTCAGCAGCGGTTGACAGATCTCGTACTTTGACAGATGACATTTGACATTCATGACATTGTGTTATCTAATTGTTTTTATCTTTTTTTTATGCCATGAGATACTGGTGTACATAAATGTCTAAACTTGTAATAAAATATCTTTGGCTGTACTATTTGTATCTGGCTGGTTGTGACGACATTAAATGGGTTACATTTCAAAAAAATAAACAAATTAGTAAAATATTTTTTCCACCAATATTTAATTAGTTTTTCTTTCTGTCAAAGTGGGTGAATCTATATAATGAGTGAATTTCTTAGATAAATGATAGGTCTCGCTGCGTTCGACTAGATACCGCGCTTTCTAAAAGCAAAAGCTCCGTAAATGCGACTATTATATATTGTAGTGTGTGTAACAGAATTTGCAATGATGCTAGTGTGCGTGAAGGATTGTGCTGCCAGCTGCTAAAGTGTTACCCGATTTAATGAGAAAAATATGTTATTATGTGGTCTATTAGTTCAGTTACTGGTTATAAATGTAGCTCAGAAAATACTTAAAAATTAACAATTAGTAAAAACGAATGTATCAATATACACTTCCCATCGAAAAAAAATCGAAACACCACAGAGGCTTGGTTTTGAATAACTATTATATTATTGTTTCATAAAACAAAAAAAAAACAAAATAAATCCAGTTAATTGTGGATATTATAAGATGATAACGTGTTTTGTGATTTTTTATTTACATGTATATATTTACAAATTATTAAAAATAATAATGACTGCATTACCTATATAATAACTACTTAGTTTAGATAAGCAAAATAGATTATATAATAAAATGCAATGTCAATAAATTTACATAATAAAAATCTCAAGCACGGGGAACTTGATTCTTGTATACGGGGCAAAATAATTAAGAGTGTTAAGCAACGCAAAGCGCAAAAAGTTTAAAACCAATTTATAACTAGTGGTTCTAGATTGGTTTTAAAAATAACACTTGTAAAAGTGTTGTTATCGTAAAAATTTGAGCTGCCGTATGTCAGAGTCAAGTCACAGTCTGGTTTGCCGTATTCTAAGGGAAGAAATACTAAATTGCCGTAGTGAATTATTTATTTTAAAAACGTCTTTTCCTCATTTGTTTCTTCTCCATAAAGATTTCTTATAGTCTCTATCACTTCAGATTCATGTTTATCTAGTGCGTACTTGTCCTTAATTTTCATTTTGTCGCACAAGTCGCGCGACACTTTAAACTTCGTACAGTTTCCTTGATTTCGAATCAGTTGCTATGTAGAGTCTGATTTAAAGTCTGCGTTACTGTGTGGAAGACATAGAACAACTAAGGCAAAATTCGCTAGAGTTTTGCAGTCTGTTGTATCATTAACGTTTTCCCAAAATTCGTGAGTTTTCCAGGTGCCGATGTCTAAAGTCGGAAATTTGTTGACATCTGGTATAAAAGTCTCCCCTCGTCATCAATTTTTTGGAGGTCATTTTCGGTTTTGACAATTCGCGGTAGTTTCAGGGCTAGTGGCAACATTGACGAAAAATTCTGTCTACTAATGTGGCGCACAGTCTTTATAATTTATTCAGAACGTGCGGAGGGCAAGCGCAAGCTTGGTGGGCAAATACTCCGGTATAAAGATGTGCTAAAGCGACATATGAAAAAATGTAACATAGAGCCGTTGGAATGGGAGAAGATGGCCAGTAATAGATCGGAATGGAGACGTCAAATGAATGATAAAATCCAAGAGTACTTTTTACGGATTTAATCGCGTTTAATTTAAAACTATTTCTAACCCGACGTTTCGGGCGCTTTTTTTTTTATTTCATAAAAGTGACGGAACGAGCAAAACGTTCACTTGATGGTAAGTGCAACGTGTGCCCATAACAAATGCTGTGTCACCCAGAACAGTGTGACACCACAATGCGCTCGTCACCCTGAGACATCAGTTCTTAAGTCTCATATGCCCAGTGATTACGCTAGCTCTCAGTGCCCTTCAAACCGAAACACAGTAATGTTTGCACACCACTGCTTCACGGCAGAATAATGGCCCTGGGGACCCTACCTAGACGGATTCCTGCATAGGAATCCTACCACCAGTAAACTTACAGCACCCATGGTCACGGGGGGACTGAGGTGACAGTTGTCCTGATGTCATAGTTAACCCGGAGTACCTTCAGCTTTTAATTATTATTTTTAGTCCGATCTACGCAGAAAGAGCTTTACATGTGTCTTGAAGCCTTGCAGTGGTATGCTTGGTTTTTGATTTAATTTTATTAATAATAGGATCCCAAGCCGGTGGTAGTACCCAACCATCTTCCCTATTGAAATTAGGATGTTTTTTAATTTCAATAGCCTCGCGAATCATCCTTGGTAGGAATCGGTGTTCTTTTGCAAGGATTTGTGGTCTTATCAAATCTGATGTAATGGTGGATGCATCTTGTAGAGGGATGTTACACTTGACAGATGGTAAATACTGACTTATCTTCTTCGGCGGCTTGAAAAATGTTCTTATAGAAGCTCGCTTCAAGATATAGCCAATCTTGTCCGTGACTCCCCTGACATATGGAAGAACAGCAGGTACACGCTCAAGTGCGGCTCTCATTCACGTGATAACTTTCGAAGCTCTTGATTGCTTCGTTTGATCTCTGCGACGCCTAATCGCTTTCCGCTGCATTGCCTAAGGAGCGTCCGGTGCTTGCCACTTACCGCTTAGTGCATGAAGTCTCGGCGAGGAAGGCACCGCAGATATGCAACAGGTTTGGCGGAACCGGCGGGACAGCTGGGCAAAGTGGAAGACCTAGGGCGACAGTAGAGGGCATATAGCTGCCGGCGGCCAGACAACATCTGAACTCTTCTCTGGTCGTAATGGGTTTCCGTTCCAGATTCAGAAGAGGGAAGACGAGTGAGTGCACCTGCGTATGTGCACCCTAATATATCCTGCGCAATTGTCTGCTTCTGATTATGGACTCCTGATATGAAAGTCCTGTGGCGATGGGTTGAGGTAGAGAGGTCGGGATTGATGTAGCTCGACTTTGTCGGATACCTGCACACAGGCGGCTCTGGAGATGTAGTACATCGTAGTCGCTTCCGCTCTACACAATGGGGAGACAGAGTGGATTCGGCAGCACCCGGAGTGGCAAAACAGCCCTATTTAGGGAGGCACTGCTTTCCCTGCTCAGCCAGGGACGGGGCTAGAAGAGGTGCCGAAAAATTGGCTGGATCATCCAACCATTACATCAGATTTGATAAGACCACAAATCCTTGCAAAAGAACACCGATTCCTACCAAGGATGATTCGCGAGGCTATTGAAATTAAAAAACATCCTAATTTCAATAGGGAAGATGGTTGGGTACTACCACCGGCTTGGGATCCTATTATTAATAAAATTAAATCAAAAACCAAGCATACCACTGCAAGGCTTCAAGACACAGTAAGCTCTTTCTGCGTAGATCGGACTAAAAATAATAATTAAAAGCTGAAGGTACTCCGGGTTAACTATGACATCAGGACAACTGTCACCTCAGTCCCCCCGTGACCATGGGTGCTGTAAGTTTACTGGTGGTAGGATTCCTATGCAGGAATCCGTCTAGGTAGGTCCCCAGGGCCATTATTCTGCCGTGAAGCAGTGGTGTGCAAACATTACTGTGTTTCGGTTTGAAGGGCACTGAGAGCTAGCGTAATCACTGGGCATATGAGACTTAAGAACTGATGTCTCAGGGTGACGAGCGCATTGTGGTGTCACACTGTTCTGGGTGACACAGCATTTGTTATGGGCACACGTTGCACTTACCATCAAGTGAACGTTTTGCTCGTTCCGTCACTTTTATGAAATAAAAAAAAAAGCGCCCGAAACGTCGGGTTAGAAATAGTTTTAAATTAAACGCGATAAAATCCGTAAAAAGTACTCTTGGATTTTATCATTCACTTGACGTCCCGTCCCTGGCTGAGTCAGGGAAAGCAGTGCCTCCCTAAATAGGGCTGTTTTGCCACTCCGGGTGCTGCCGAATGACTTTTATACCAGATGTCAACAAATTTCCGACTTTAGACATCGGCACCTGGAAAACTCACGAATTTTGGGAAAACGTTAATGATACAACAGACTGCAAAACTCTAGCGAATTTTGCCTTAGTTGTTCTATGTCTTCCACACAGTAACGCAGACTTTAAATCAGACTCTACATAGCAACTGATTCTAAATCAAGGAAACTGTACGAAGTTTAAAGTGTCGCGCGACTTGTGCGACAAAATGAAAATTAAGGACAAGTACGCACTAGATAAACATGAATCTGAAGTGATAGAGACTATAAGAAATCTTTATGGAGAAGAAACAAATGAGGAAAAGACGTTTTTAAAATAAATAATTCACTACGGCAATTTAGTATTTCTTCCCTTAGAATACGGCAAACGAGACTGTGACTTGACTCTGACATACGGCAGCTCAAATTTTTACGATAACAACACTTTTACAAGTGTTATTTTTAATTAAAACCAATCTAGAACCACTAGTTATAAATTGGTTTTAAACTCTTTGCGCTTTTCGTTGCTTAACACTCCCAATTATTTTTTCTGTTCTGTGTTTTATACGATAAATAAATATTAAACACATTTATTCGTTATTATTATATTCATGACGTAAAACTGTACTTATATAAAATGCCGAAGATTTTGAGTATGAAAAAGGTAATATTTAAAACGGAGTGATGTTTTGCATATATATTTTTAAACGTATTTTTAAGTGTTTTTTTTATTTATTCCAGTCTAAAGCCGGTACAAAAAGTCAGAATGTTATAACGCATTTCTTTAAAAATTCTGATTTTACTGGTGTTCAAAAATCTATTACTCCACATAAAAAGAAAGATCCTGAGACAACTCCAGAATCGATTTCTGTTAAGCGTAAAGCAATTTCACCACTACAAGCCGATTCATTTCAAGAACAAGAGCAGTATTTAAATATTACCCACAAGAAATCAAGTCCCTCTAAACACTTAACCAAAAAGCATAAAGCTATAAATATAGATGGTGTTTGTAAACACAATATTTTAAATGATGGACATATTACGGTATTAGATTATCAGACAGAAGTTAACATGGAATTATCATCTGAAAAACTTCAAGTAAAAAAAAAAAATACTAGATCACCCCTGTCCTGTATTGATAAAGATGCTTTGACTATTTGTGTGAGTAGTAGAAGTAGCCCCTCGATAAGTAACAACAGAACTAGTATTAATGAAAACGAGAATTATGTCAATATATTATCTAAATCGGAATCTCCTAAAAAAGTTGCAGAATATAATATTACCTGCATACCTAAAGAACATATCATATTAGCACCTGAGATATATTGTAAAGGTAAAAATTTCTTGATGTTCATTAAAATATATTTTTATTTTAAAATTGTCAAATTTTTAAGTTATTTGGTTGTGTATAATGTTAAAAATGTAACTTAAAAACTCTTAATTTTTTTATGGACATTTGTTATAGTATCAGGTTATAATAATACTCAAAGAGACGAACTAAACATTAATAAATCATGTGAAAACTCTCCATCAAAATCGGGTTTGTCAACAACAGTATTAGAGTTTCAAGGAAATGAAGTAAATGATATATTTGATGATGAGTGGGAACTAGAAAACCTACAGGAGGTAAACATTTATATGGCTGGTTTATTGTTGTTAGAAGTACATTAAGTCTATATTAAAAGTTAACTTAAATAAAAGATTTCTTTACCCTGTTATTAGTCCACTGCTAAACATAGGCCTTTCCCAAGAAGTTACAAATAGGCAAATTAGTGTTCACTGCTCCCTGTTACTAGTCTATGCATTTTCGGTCTGGTATTTTTCAAGATGTTTTTTTCCTATCACCTTATTTATAATCACCTGAATATATCTCTGTTATATAAAGGCTTTGTGTGAAAGGCTATAGATTTTACATAGGTTGCACCTATACATGTAAAGATTGGAGTCAGAAATGGAGTAGTGAAACAGAAAAGCTCAACGCTTGTAACTCTGGCTACCTATTAAATGTAAACAGTAATTTTATAAAGACTAACCATGTGATTGTGGCAGCTTTTAAAAGTTGTTTCACTGATCCTATTTTAACTACTAAATCTCATGTCATGTCAATGTCAATGGTTATTATATGACAAGGTGAATAATGTATTTAAAAAATAGTATATTGTTTTAACATCACTAATTTGCATTAAACATAATGTTTTTAATTCTAAAACTAATCCTGAAGGCAATTGTTCTTGTAAATGGGGAAAAGTTGAGTCTTGTGGCTCTGTCATAAAATACTGCCTTTCTTGGAAAAACTCTTGACACAAAGCTTCAACAGCGCTAGCGCTTTAGATTAGTTTGAGTTATTTCCACAGCAATACATTGTTTGGTGTTTTACTATGGGGAAATGTAACCAATATAGAAACAATTTTTGTATTGCAAAAGAGGGCTATCAGAGCTATTTATAACAGGTTCTAGAGTGTCTCTTAGAAATACATTTAAATAAATAAATATCTTAACATTGGTCTACATTGTATATCTATGAAAATGCTATGCACACACACAAGGCTATAATTAGATTTAGTATAAAAAGTGATGTGCATAATATAAATATGAGGGAAAAACATAAGTAACTCATTCATGGGACAAAGTATATGTTTATACAACAAAATCCCACAAGTTCTTTCTACCCAAAAAATTAAAAATCATTGCTTCCAAAACTTTATAAACAAAGATCTCACATTTAGATTTTTCAGTCAGGATGGATGTATGAGCTGCAGTGTCACTGTACATCAGGTGTATGTACTGCTTTTTGTAATCCTTAAAGTACATATATTTTTTTATAGAAAACATTTTAAAAGCATAAGATTCAAAAATTCCTGTATGTTAATAAATAATGCATTTTTTTCTAGGAAATCCAAGAAAATCTTGATTTAAGTACAATGCAGCGGTGTGAAATAATATCTGTGGGGTTCCATCCTTCAAAACTAGAATTAGGATTAAAATGTGATAATTTAAGCGGCACTTGTTTTGTAGAAGGAATTTGGTAAGTTTGTTATAATAAGATTTCATATTGATAATTTTTAAGTTATGGCCCTCCCTAAAATATACTAGGTATTACTTTGTTTCCCGAGCTATAGCTGTCTTCTTCTGCTTCTTCCTAGATAGTAGTATTCTACACCTTATAGTTCCTTTTCCAACTTCCGCATACCAGTGCCGATGGCTGCGTCGCTAGGGGCAAGCCTTGTTGTTAGCTTGCCAATCTGTCCTGTGACCGGGCTCTGTTTGAGTGGATAGCATCTTTCCTAGCTGCTTGTGGAAACACAACGGGAAGCAAAACTGTTAACTCGTGTCAAAATTGCGAAGTTCGCCGGCCGTCACGTCTTGTGACAAGACGTTACGTGGGAGCGAAAAGTGGGCTGCGGAAAGTCAGATAGGATGAAAGTGTTGTAAGAGGAGAGGTATGCGTTCTCAAGAAATAGAAAGAATATTTCGAAAGGTTATTTGAGAAAGAGGATATGCAAGTACAGGCCCCATCTGGAGACATGAATGAAGGTTACAATGAAAGTGACATCAGTATAGAAGAGATTGTGCATGTGTTGAATAGTATGAAATTGAGCAAAGCTGCAATGTATAATAGAATTACGGACGAGATGCTGTACCGCTTTTTTAACCTTTGCTGGAGGAGAGGCAACGTACCAGGAGACTGGTGTAAGGCCGTCGTCGTACCGCTTTGTACAAAAGTAAAGGGTCGTAGCAAGACTGCAAATACGACCTATGCATGCTTATCTCCATTGGCAAACTGTTTGCAAGGATGTTGATTAAGAGAATGATGAATGAAACTGAAGAGAAGATATGGGATGTACAAGCGGGATTTAGGAGAGGAACTTTGATGGACAAAGTGAGGAACAGCGTGATAAAGGAAAGTTGCGATGTGGATGAAGATGTAGTGACAAAGATAGAAAAAGGGATGCTTATATAGCTAGAACACGTAGGGAGGATGAATGAAAGATGATTGACTAAACAGATTTATTAAGCGAATGTGAATGGACAGGACGGTAAGGGTCGACCTCGGCGTTCGTATCATGATCAGTGGGCCTATTGTTTGTACAAAGTGAAAAATTTCGTATTCAAATTATATTTAAATTACGTATCGCGTATTATGTATCCAAAGTGAAAAATTCACTTTGGATACATAATAGCCCCGCACATCGGAGATGTGGTCTCTGTCTATCCCAATGGGAAAGAGGCACGACTGTATGTATGTAACGTAATTTATTGTTGATTAAAATTGCACATTTGATGTTTTATTATCCATAAAAGCCTGTAATCAAAAATAAGCAATTTTGGTAAATATATGTAGTTGATATATGAATATTTGATAGTTAAATTAAAAATGGTACTTATTTAATTAATTTTTGAAGAGTCCACTACAGTAGCATCCAATGAAAACTAATACCACTCCTATTCAATCCGCACCAAATTCTTAGAACACGACATGTGTTTCGTCTCAGAATGAAGCATTATCAAGTGAATTCAAGAAAGCAAGTCTATTGTGTTTCTACCGATAGTTCCACCACTATCGGTAGGCGTTTATTCATTTAATTAACACAACGAAGCCCTCGCTAAGGGATACGGGCGACTTTGGTGGTACTTTTCACTATTTTATTACGTATTATTACGTTTATTCTTACATATAATGTTAGAATATTAATAATTATATTATTACATACAGTTGGTTATAAGTAGAATCTTTCATTATTATAGGATGATATTTAAGTTATTAGAAAATATAATGTTTTACAAAATTTTATTTGAAGTATTTACATTATTTTTTTACAATGATGAGAGAATATATGATAATTCATTTTGTTTTTTTTTATACAAATTTGTTAGCTGTTCAAATAACCAATGAAATTTCTAGTACACTAAATAGTACAATTTAAATTACACATACATATAAATTAACAAAATATTAACGAAGATAAATAGGATATAAATTAAATGTCGTTGTGATTTCTGTTCTCTGTTCCATTTATTTAATAGAAGAATAGCGAAGGATTTCCTCGCAGCAGAGTGCACCTCCGGAGCGGAAGGCTCGTTTACCGTTTTTATGTTTAGTGATGTATGGAAGTGTGATGTGGTTATTGTGTGGAAGGCCTCTCCGAATGGTCTCTCCGTTCGGAGGACTGGAGGAGACTACTCGTAGAGGCAACCCAGTTCCTTTCTTTTTGTTTGGTTTATTGTGTCTTTGTGATATATTACTGTTGTTTATCCAAAGTCTATGCGAGAAGTTCTGTCATTATTTTAACTATCGAGCAATTACTAGATGTCGCTGAATGTTCTGTGTTGGTGTGGATGTTGAGTTTTTGATTTCTTTGTATGCAGTTATAGCAGTGTTGTTTTGGGATCTTTTTTAGTTGGACAGACGTTATAAGAATGTGTTTCAGTGCAGCAGGAGCAGTGAGAGCAGGGCGTAGTGGTCCCTGTAAATTTCGTTTTTACGTGACCGAATTGTAGACATGAAGAGAATTGGAGCAGAGGACAGAAATCACATACATGTATACGTTGATGGTCGACTCTATCTGCTCGCATCATTTCGCCAGATGCCAGATGGAAGAAGTAACTACAAGTGCGGCATTAAATAACTTATCACTTTTCCTATTGTTTCTTATACATTTAAGGATCATGTCACTTTCACTTTTCACTCGATGTTGGCGTTCTGATTTATTAGAATAGTTGTAAGTTCTTCTTTTGGTGGTGTCTTTAGTTATTCCTTTCAGCATTACCATGGGTTTTAATTTATTGACTTTTTCCGCTTTGTGGTCATGGGACTCTTGGAGGCGTTTCAGGGTTTCATCTCTTTGGTTTGTGTTTTCAAATTCTACTCTAAGTCTATTGCCATAAATCAGTTGAACTCTGGTTGGGGCATATTTTGCAGTTTTGAAACTAATGTTGTTTCGCCATGTTTCCGTCATTTCTTCTTTGCTTTTTGCGCCTTCTCCTTTTTTCGTTACTGCTATGGCTGAAGCTGTGGTTTTTCTTTGTTCTTTCGCTGGCATGGCTGCTTTGCTTGCATATGTTATAGAAGGAGATTTAGTGATTTCTTTTCTCAGGTCTTTGAGTTCTTCTTGAATACATTCGCGTATTGTTTGTTTGATGTCAGTTGGATTTTCAATGGTTTTTATTTCCATTTTTGAGGCTATGCGTATAATGTTATTAGCCTTGTTGATGATGTTCATTTTGTTGTCTGATGTTCATTTTGTTGTCTGATGTTCATTTTGTTGTCTGATGTAACTCTTTTTCGCTTCAATATCGCTCGCCACTTGTTTGAGAGTGTGAGATTTTTTCTTGAGCATTTTGGGCTTCTTCAAGTGGTGGGTTTGACGGAAGACATTTTCTCGAGATATTCGCTTTTCCTTTATAAGTAGAGTGTCTTATCCATGGAGACCTCCTCACCCAAAGCGGAGAGTTTTCGAGTGTAAGAACCTCCGATCGGAGAGGTCTCCGGAGATTCGGAAGAATATTCCAGGAAGGTGATGTGCATTGGTGTCCGAAGTGGAGAGTCTCCGAGTGAAATAACCTCCAAGAGGAGAGATCCCTAAACAGAGAGGAGACCGAGTTGGAAGAGCTTCCAAACGAAGAAATTTTCGGAGTGTTTTCCGATCCGGAGATACCTCTCCGAGTGGAGAAGGCACTCGAGGAGGAGGGACTTCAAAGTATTCCGTTCTTCCGTCTGCACGGATAGGCGGCTGGACGAAGACTTTCCAAGAAAGCAAGTCAACTTTGCAAGGATACTATAAACAACTTTTTTTTTGACTTTTTCAGGTTGGACACAAATTTACAAGAGGGTGAAATTGTAAGCATACTCGCTACACGTAATTCTTCTGGTCAGTTTCATGTAAATAACTCTTCAGGCCTAGTAGTCCTAAGACCTGATTATTTGCTTTCATCAACGAGCGTTGTAGCGGGAGTGTTTTGTAAGAGAAAGGCTGTGTTACAAGAGCGCTGGCGAGGAATAGACTCGGCTAATATAGCGGTACGAAAAGTTTAATATTAGTATATCATTATCGTTTCTGTTTGTAGTGCTCCATTGCTGAACACAGGTCCCTCTTATAGATTTTCTCAGAGTGGGGGTAATTACCATACTTTCCATCTTACATTAAGCTCATGTGTATACATACATATATGTCACTGCGACAGTGCACAGAAGGCAAGGGTTGTCACAAGAAAACAACATCTATTCATTTATTTCTGATTAACATCGCCATTAACATTATTATTATAAACAATAATTTATAATAATAAAAGAAAATAAATTTGAAATGAAAATTATTCGCCGAATCATTCAATAAGGTAAATGATATTTAGTAGAGCCCCATAGTGTCAGAGATATAAGCTTTCAAAAATCTGATGACGTGATCATAGAGACACAAAGAAAATAATAAGTTTGAGTGACTACATTATGGAGCTGCGACCTATGGTGTCGGAGATGCATGTACCTTTAAAATAGTTGGTCACGTGATCACCTAATAACCACGAAAATAAGAAGTTTGAGTACCAACATAAATGCGGTGCCGCTGCACCTCACAGTGTCGGAGATAAAAACTTTCAAAAAATTTAATGCTCTGTTACTCACCGTGAATACAAGAAATAGATAAGAAAAAATTAAGAGCAGACAATTTAGCCAGAAGACGTGACCTAGGAACGTACTGATTAAAAATACCAAAAAAACGCATCAGTCAAATTAATAATAAATTAACAGGATCGGAATTCTTACCATCTTTTTATTGTAAAAAAAACTAAAGTAAAGTTTCAGCCTATAAATGTCCCACAGCTGAGCACAGGCCTCCTCTCATTTGTATTGTATTCATTTTTAATAAAAGAAAATAATAGCTTAACAAGAGTTTGGACCCTAATAACGTTCAAACATTTTTATGTTTAAGAGAGACTTAATTTTAATTACTGTAATTAAAAAAACGTGACATACCTTTCTTTATTATATGGAAATGAATGATAACTCAGTTCTTTATTTATTTTTGAAGACGAAACAATTCGTAACTGCACACGTGGTGTGTACCATTTTCAGTTAATAATAATATATATTTTTTTATCGGATAACACTTTATTGAAACGAGCAAAACGTTCACCTGGTGGTAAGTGCAACGTCGGCCCATAACAAATGCTGTGTCACCCAGAAAATATCTCCGTGACACCACACTGTGTCCATCACCCTGAGACATAAGTTCTTAAGTCTCATATGCCCATTGATTACGCTAGCTCACAGTGCCCTTCAAACCGAAACACAGTAATGTTTGCACACTACTGTTTCACGCAGAATATCTGACCCAGGGGACCTTTGGACATTGAATGTTAATTTTAAGTTAAAATAAAAAATAAAAGCTATTTCTACTGAAATAAGACTCACAGTTCTATGTATTATAATGATAGTCGTAAGGTTTCGTACCTTTTTATGCTAAGCAATACTCGTTCACAATTCGAGCAATCAAGACCTAATAAAGATTTTAATCGCTTACAATAGGAAACAACGCCACCTGTGCGAAAGCCGCTGGAATAAACTTATAGAAGAGCCACTAGAGCTCGTTAAAATAAACAATCATATCGCTTGCTCGAATTAAACATTGTTGGTTGTTATTAACTTAAAGTTATAACTTTATCTCGGTAATAATTAATGAAGTTAAAAACATATATTGTGTTAAATTAAACGTATAAGCCATTAAAGATCAACTCTAGTATGGGTCACTAGCTCGCCCAGCACTTTCCGTACAATTGATCTGTCTATATGGCTTCGTCGAACCTCTGTATGTAATCTTTCCTCTGTGACCATAGTAAAGGTAAATGTAGGCAGCCGAATCGCCGCTCATAACTGTTGCTGGTTCTTTAGTCTGACACAACTAAAGCATAAATAACTTGAATTTTTCAGATGACAATCGGTATTCTTATACATGAGTTGGTACAAAAAGCACTTACACAGCGCATAATGACCCCCGAACAGTTACGTATAGAAACAGATAAAATTATTAAGGAATCAACACAGATGTTGTTTGATGGCGGTCTTTGTGAAGATGAAGTACGCTCCAATATGCAAATGTACATAACACCCCTCAGCGAATTTATGTGTACATACATGGCAGATAACTGTCCCAATGACAGGGTAAAAAAATATTGAACACTGTTATTTATTATTAACATCTGTTAATATCCGTAATCCGTAAGACCATTTTGCCTTTATTCTGGTATTTTTTCAGCTAAAACAAAACAAGAAATGGGATGGACATATTGATCGAGTTTTGGATATAGAAGAAAATCTCTGCTGCCCTAAATTGGGTCTGAAGGGGAAAATAGATGCTACTTTAGAAGTCACTATTCACGAACGCCAAGGTAATGTACATACAATCGTTTTATTCAACGTACCGTCATACACCATTCATTCATATAGGTGGATCTGATGCCTAAGCCATTCTCTAAAAGCTTACCTAAGGGGTGACGCAGACACAGAATGAAGTAGGTGTAGAAAGTTTTAGTGATTTTTTTATTTATGAGTAATAGAAATCAGGTTTACCAACTTGAGGTCTATTCGTAATAGAAGAGGGTTGTCAGATAGCCGCGGTCACTTATGATATATAAATGGGCATAAAGCAAATACCCTCTTTTATAAAAATATACATATTATTATTTACCTATATTGCAATTTCCTATGTATGTAAATGTTGCTCAAAGTGACTTAAGCTGTGTTACTTTATGGTAAACAGTGATGATATTTATGGTACTTTTCATATTTTTTGGATGAACTGGAAATTACAAAACTATTTTTTTTCTTCTGTGTCATATTTTATTGTAATATATCAAATTTTTGTTTTCACAAATTTAGGTAAGCAACGTGAAATAGCGCCATTGGAGTTGAAGAGTGGTAAGGCTTCAGTATCTGCGGAACACCGCGGGCAGCTTGTACTATATGGCATGATGCTGAGTCTGCAAAGGGGTGAAAACCCTGCTACGGCATTACAGCGTGGATTGCTTCTTTATTTGAAGTAGGTGTATATGATTTCCTTCCCATCTTTCGACCATGGCGGCGATATCCCAATACAACGGAAGCTATCAACTACTCAGGCAGTGTTATAGTGCCACAAGTGTATGGGCAAACACAGACTCACTCATTCGTTTTAATCTACCATCACCCGATGTAACGCTCATACGATTACATCGGAGGTAGGCTAGGGTGCTTTAACACAAACACAACGCCAACCGAGCCGGAAAATATAGTTATTGGTCAAAAAATTGCTAGGATAAAAAACCTTTTTTGGCATTGTTTACATTAATCTCTTGTTAACGTGAACAGAGTATAATTTAACTGGAAAGTTTTTTGACTGTAATATTAAACTTGCGAATGTTGGACTGAATTGTAAGGCGGATGTTTTGTGCAATTGTTTATTAATCCTAGAGCCTGAAAGTAGTATTATATATTGGAGATGCACCTTAGTTTGTGTGTTTATATACATGTTTGTGTAAATACATATGTTTATAATATACACATTGCCATATCAGAATGCAATTAAAAACCAGTGTGAGGTATCCATCTGCTGTTTTTATTATGACTGTGTTATGATATTTAATTTGTTGTGGTTCAGTATTTCTATATTGTGTTGTGTCTATATGTTTTGAATAAATATCTCTTTCTTTCTTTTATTACTGCAGGATTGCTTATGTTTATCTTGTCATGTAAAATATTTTAAACGTGTTGAACGTGTCTTGCATATTTTCACAAACATTTTTGTTTCCTTATAAATTTGCAATCTAGAGAAAAAAGACTTTACGAAGCTAACTTGCGCGCCATTCTAGGGCCCATTATTGGGAGCTATTGGGTGTAATTTTCCCGAAAGTTAATTATTGGAAAAATTGTACCACCAGGGAACGCATTGAACTCCGCGAAGTGAGCTGCGGCTACCCGGAGCGCCGTGACCTCATAATGCTACGGAACCAACTTGTGCAGCATTTGGCTAGTAGACCAACGGCCAACCAAATGGGTTTGTTAATAAATTATCAATTTCTCGGAACATTATTGTAAGATAATAAATAATCTTCACACCGTTTTTGTGCTTTTAGTTACTTTACGTATTCACCTTTCCACGTTTTTCTATAAAAAAGTACTTAAATTTGCAGCCATCCACAAGATGTTTTAGTAGAGTATTTAACGGAACCGGCTTCGAGCTTAGATTGCACACGTATTATGAATTAACCAAATATGATGTTATAAAATCTGTCTGTCTTTTGGTTCCGATGAATATTTTAAAATATATGACATCCGAATCGAAGAATAATATCATTATGAAAGAGAATGTACATTCTCTCGTATTTTTTTTTGACGACACTTGTGACACTAAAATATCTTTAAAATTCGGAATTTTCGACATAATCTTAAATTTTGGTCTCGAACAAAATTTTTGGAACCATTCTATTTGTTTGCAGATGATGTTGTTGATATTGAGGAAACGGAACAAAGTCTACCTGACCCAGTGCACCATGAGGCAGCGTGTAAAAAATGTCCATATCTCACCATTTGTTCTTTACATCTTTGGTAAGTTGATATTAGTTGTTTAACGAAGTAGCAGGTACGATATTCGTATTCCTTATAGATTTATTCTTTTTTTAAAATTGATAAAAAACTAATGATAGTGATAAGACGAGCTTATCCTTCACCTGATGATAAGTGCAAAGTCTGCCCATAACAAATGCTGTGTCACCCAGAACATTTTTCTGTGACACCGCACTGCCCTCGTCATCCTGAGACATAAGTTCTTAAGTCTCATATGATGATTATGTGCCAATTTTCGTCCTGGCCAATTTTCGAACACGACGACGATTTTTGAAAACTACTGATTACTGTCAAAAGTTATCAACTGCGCAGGAGATATTATAGTGCCACAAGGGTGCGAGTAATGCGTGAACATGTTTTATGTCAAACCACCACACAGTTGTATTGTTTTGTGTTGTTTTGTTATTGTTCATATAGCGATGTTTGTATAACTAAGCAGCATATTATTTTGATTAATATGTTTGGGTAAATTAATTTTCAATAAATAAATTTTCTTTCTTTCGTTCTAAACACCCCTGTGTTTAGAACGAAAGAAAGAAAATTTATTTATTGCACACACTGGTCCTAACCTACCTGTGCCCGATATAACGTTCATGTGATAAGATCGCAGGTAGGCCTGATGCAGTGGCAAAGACTCAAGGAAAATCACAACACAACCAGACCTGAAAACCAACAATTTGTATTTTCGCACAACTGTTGGCTCCGGCTAGGATTCAAACCCTGGGCCCGCAGCGTAGTAGTCAGGTATTCTAACCACTAGCTATCAATGGCCTTCAGATCGAAACATAGCAATATTTACACTATTACTTAACCGCAGAATAACTGGCACTGCGGTTGTACCTACCTAGACATCCTACCTCCAGTATACTTTCTATGTTTGTTATTATAATCGTTTCAAATATTATTAGTGTTAAGAACTGTTTAAGATAAGATATTATATTCATCTATTCTGTAATTTATGATATTTATGTAGTTCCGGCCAACAACAACCACGGCAACATTATTTATTTATGTTTTGTATTAAGAAAGAGACCAGCAGTTCGTTCACAGATGGTAATTGCCACGCCTGTTATTGAAATTCTAAGTTATGTAATTGCCATTTAAGTTTTTAGTTATATTTTTCTTAAATACTTCTTTAAAGTAAGGGACATAAAATTAAATTTCTATTGTTCCAGGCACACCAGTGGTCCAAAAGTGTCGCAGTCCCACCCTCTTACCAAACTAAAGCACGATGCGCTCGGCCACTTGTCCATAGAGCATATCAACTACTTCCTGCATTGGACGAGGCTGTTGAAGCTGGAAGAAAAAGTTCAGTTGACCACATCTCCTTTGCATGCCTTGTGGACCGATAGTATAACGAAACGGTGAGAAAAAGGTTTTTTTTAAGTCGGATATAAGTGAAGTAACAAACAGCCTTTAAATATCCCACTGCCGAGCCTCGGCCTCGAGCCAGGCCGGGCAGAGTACGCCACGCTGCTCCAATGCTGGTTGGCGAACTTCACATCATGCTCTCGAATAATGTTTATTCCTCAGACATGCGGTTTCCACACGATGTTTTCCTTCACTGCTGAGCACGTGGCAAATCGGCACTTAAAATTGCAGAAAGATTTTAGAGGTGCCGGCACTGGGGATTGAACTCAGGTCACTCACGTACTATTTAGTTTCAGGCGAGCGCCCGGCCACGGCTCTGTGAAAAGTTGACAAGGTTTTTTTTATACGTGGTTAAGCAACGCTGCCGATACTGCGTTCTGTGGCCGGTCGTCCACTTCCCTTTAATATGGTTGAGGAGGGCGATGGCTGCCACGCGGCATACTAGTGTCAACAGGTGTTGCTTTTTAAGGTTGATCAGCTTGAGTTTGCAAAATACACTTGTAAATGTTCGAATCTCACACTTTTACTGGTGGAAGGATTCCTATGGGGGAATTAGGTAGGTACCACCGAGGGCCAGTGAATTCTGCCGTGAAGTAGTAGTGTGCAAACATTATTGTGTTACTGTCTGAGAGACACTAAGAGCTAGTGCAATCTTTGGTCATATGAGACTTAAAATGTCTCAGTGTGACGGGCGCAGTGTGTTGCCACACAAAATAGTTCCGAGTGACACAGCATTTATTACATACATACATAAGATCACGACTGTATCCCATAAGGGGTACTCAGAGACTGGGCACTCACTGCAAAAACAGATGACTGCCACGATCCACGTTCCACCAAAACAATATAATGCACATGGTGAGATAGGTGGTAAGCCCATCGCCACCATGCGCTGTTGGGTGCACAGTGCAGTTTAATTCCTTACTCGTAATGCATACATACAGCATTTATTATGGTTATGTATATAAATAAAATATATCACGATAGTCAGGCCCGCTAGCGATTTTAGTATCAGATATCTTGCATGGTGATAGGAATTCTATGCAGGAATCCGTCTAGGTAGGTACTACCGCAATACCAGTTAATCTGTCGTGAAGCAGTAGTGGGTAAACATTACTGTTTCGGTCTGAAGGGCACTGAGAGCTAGTGTAATTACTGGGCATACGAGACTTAAAAACTGATGTCTCAGCGGGACGTACTGAGCATACGAGACTTACAAACTGATGTCTCATCGGGACATACTGAACATACGATACTTAAAAACTGATGTCCCAGCGGGACGTACTGAGCATACGAGATTTAAAAACTGATGTCTTAGCGGGACGGGCGCAGTGTTACTATTACAGAAGATGGGTAGGTTGACAAAAAATATACAACCATAGTC
Source organism: Luehdorfia chinensis (assembly GCA_019845155.1). Taxonomy (NCBI): domain Eukaryota; kingdom Metazoa; phylum Arthropoda; class Insecta; order Lepidoptera; family Papilionidae; genus Luehdorfia; species Luehdorfia chinensis. The sequence goes on along the minus strand of JAHVAK010000025.1, from coordinate 5,261,679 downwards.
ACAATCACTTTTAATTACGAGAGACTAATATTTAAGCACAATGGATACACAGCTTGAGCTGCGTAACGTTCTGCCTAAGATCTTTTGCAAAACTCTTTGTGAACATGCGTTTTTATAGATAAAATTAGAGTAGTAGAGGGACTGACTCCTCTTTACATTGTTGTACGGGTTAGCCAATACAATGATAGTACTAGCCATTGGGCTTTAAAGTTTATTCAATAGTGTCTGATACAGTAATTAGTAAATTCATTAATACTATTATATTATATATTATTATTATTTTGTAAACAAGATTATTTAGCATGCGGTTTGTTTTATAATAAATAAGGACAACAGAGGGACTGACTCCTCTTTACATTTGGCAGAGGTTAGACAATACAATGCTTGTATTAACCATTGTGATTTTAAGTTTTATTATTTAATAATGAATAAATATAGCATTTAATACAGTGATTATTTATAATAAAATATACAAGATTATTTAGCTTGTGGTACTTGTAACAGTTACACATAAATGTTCAGGGTAAAACAGGATTTGTAATTAACAGACGTTGCACTTACCAACAGGTGAACGTTTCGCTCGTCTCGTCCCCTATCCCGATAAAAAAGTCGCGGGTATAGCCAATATCTGTGCAAAGAAAAATCGTTGGTTTTTTGGTCTGGTTGTGTTGTGCATGTGAAATGCAAGTCTGTAAAATGCACCCACGATTCAGAAGAAATCCTAGTAGCCTAGTTAACCAGGGGCATAGTTTTATAAAAAAAAATTGTAGACATCAAAAATGTTTATTTAATTTATTTCAGGGTTAAACGCGGTACTTGTGCGGCGCATCTTAAATTGCAATCCGTCCAATCGTCCGGCGATAGATATTTGCATGTTTTTCAAAGGGAACATAATACTACAGGTGAGTCTCGAACGAGAGTGATGTTAATTTTTCATCATCATCAAAGTTCATCACAAGACCACTGCTGATCATATACGTCGCTCATAGATTGATATAAAATACGATCCAGAGCCATCAACTATCGCTTACCTACTTAACTTATTACTTATTGTATATTTAGGCGTTAAAAATGTCATAAAAACACACATTCACACAAGAGCACATGATGCCCGTTCAAGCGCGTTTGACTGCTCGACCGGCAGCATTTCAGATATCGCTTCGCTTCTTCCGCATAAGTACACTCCCTCCTGACAGTAATCTTGAATCCCCTACGAGCGATCGAAATTCGAATAAGGGGTGGGGCAATGTCTTATGAAGCGATCAAGGAAACTACTGGTGGTAGGATTCCTAAGCAGGTTCCACCCCGAGGCCAGTTATCCTTCCGTGAAGCAGTATGCGAACATTACTGTATTTCGGTTTGACGGGCACTGAGAGCTAGGTGTAATCACTGATGTCTCAGGGTGATGTCTCAGGGTCGCAGTGTGGTGCCACACAGAAACGTTCTGGGTGACACAGCATCTGTTATGGGCAGACGTTGCACTTCCCATCAGGTGAACGTTTTGCTCGTTTCATGACTTTAACCAATAAAAAAAACAAATTAGAGAAGGAATAACTTAGACTAATAAAATCTCTCTGACTCGCTTACGTGTTAGTGATGTGTCTGAAAAACACACCCAGAAATCTTAATATAAAACGTTTTCAAGAAAAAAGAAAGTGTCATCAAGCATCAGCTAAGGTCTGCCAATCTAGTTAATTAATTCTTAAAAAAAGTGGAAGCGACCTGGAGCTCCTTATTCATTTTTATGAGCGATTTCTACGCGGATTTTTCCCGGTTAATGAAAAAGGTGATCTGTTTTCTTATTAATGTTACTATTATGTTTTACATATATTACAGAAAAGTCTTGTGTTAAGGGCAGCAAAACGAGTGGACCTCAAGAAGGCGATTTTTCGATAGTCAGTATAGAAAAGCGTCCTTGGTTAGCCGCCGGAGTCGTTGTTCTGGCGACTGATACTGAAATCAACATATTGCTCGAAAGGTAAATTAGATAGTTATACAGTCAGCATTCTTGCACCTGGGCCTAGCATAACAACATGTTGATCACTAACTTAAGACTTGTGTGAATAACATCCTGTTATGGCTAAGAACTTTACACCAAACTCTTAGTCTGCTAAGATAACTTTGTTTTGCAGCATCGCGTGCGGGCGACGCTGATTCCTTTCTCTCATATTATGATTAGTCACGAGTCTGGCTTCGGATTACCGTTAAGCCTGAATGTAACAGAGCCTCATGCACAAACAAGTTATAGTTAGTAAGCATTTTTGTAATTATAAATAGCCGCATTAAATATTGTTTATTAAGTCTTAATTAAACAGTTGTAGAGACAGGTTGTCTTTTTTAAAAACCTTCAGCGGCGCTCCCGAAACTTAACTAGATATAGGTTTATTTATTATTAATTTATTTTTTAATTTATTTTCCTATTGTTCACTAACACCGCACATTTATGTGAATGACATATTTTTGAGATTTTTTTTCAAAATTTCAAGTTGCTTCCGATAATTTGTGGGTTAGGGAGTGGTTTATAGGACCATATATATAGTTATTCTCAAAAAGCATTGAGAGTATTAACCGCAATCGCCATACTGGGATGCTGCTTCATAATACCTTTTTTCTTTTTTTACCACTTTTTTATTTACTTTCGTGTATTTCTGTTCGGGTCAAACTTAGTAATTGATTATAAACTAACTTCCCGAAGATCTTAGAGACGAAACTTTAAACATTGCTTAGATCTGGATGGTCATTTTGTTCTGTTGGTGATTTTGTAATCGATAAAAGTTTATAATTTTAGTCCGTTTTAAAAACGTGATAAATAAAAAGTTTTTTATGCGATACTTGTTTAAAACAATGACTCAAACTAGAATTTCTCCTTTCCTTCTCTTGAGAAGTTTTAAAGACCTAAGTTGCGCATGCACAACAATACTACATCTGAAAATCAACGTTTTGTGCTAAAACAGAAAACGTTGGACGATTGAAACCGGCTGGGGCTCGAAACCAGGACATGCATCGTATTGGTCGGGTACTTTCAATCTTCTACTAGGTCACGCGGCTGTTGTCTATTTTGGTATAGTATTTGAGATATTATTTTGATATACTCCTGGCACTTTCGATTGGACCCCCATGGGGTGATAGGCGATGGATTTTCTTACGCCGTTGTAAAGTGACGAGAGGAGCAAATCGTTCATCTCATGGTAATAGCAATTTCTGCCCATAACAATTCCTGTGTCACTCACAACATTTCTGCGTGATACCACATTGCGCGTCACCCTGAGACATCAAATCTCAAGTCGCATACGCTCCGTAATGAAACTGAAATCAATGATACAGCAACTGAAACAAGAAAAAAATTCGTTCGTTTTTCAGAGACTTAAGTAGTCGCCAGAGTAAAGACACAGCATTTCATATAGACACGTACGAGTCCTACGCAACTATAGTTCAGAACCTCACCAATTTAGGAGTCCTTATAGAAGACAGCGACCGAGCACAGAGACTACGAAGGTAATATTTGAATGTCACCTCTGTACTATACTTCTATTATACATGAAAAATATTTATAATTACATTTATTAATCTTTGTATTTTTTTATCTGTGCACAAATTCCATGTAAACCTTACTCGTTTTTAAGTTATGTGCGTTGTGAAGTAGGTGAGTAGCACAGACACTTTTTGATTAATTGTATTTACGGTGTGGTAGGAGATGTAGTTAGGATAGAGAAAGATAGAGAAAAGTATGCTTAGATGGTTTGGACACGTAGAGAGGATGGATGAAAGAAGATTGACGAAACAGATTTATGAGGCGTGTGTGAATGCAATCCGGCAATCCGGTAAGGGTAGATGAGGGCGAACGTATCATGATCAAATCGAAGACGCTTTAAAGAAAGGCCACGTCAAAAGTACCAGTACCCGACCAACGTGTATGAAAACGCTAATGAAAGTAGAAGAAGCGACAGACGTGTCAGGATCGTGACAAGTGGAAAGATGTGGTCTCTGCCTACCCCAATGGGAAAGAGGCGAGATACATATACCTAAAGTATGGAGATCGCTGACTATGTGCTTAGAACAGTTGGTATGTAAGCCGGCAGGAATGCGCAGCAGTTCAAGCCACGCCCCGGGTGTATAAAATATCATGTACTAAATGACATAAACTCCATTATGTCACAATAATAAGCTGTAGTAACATATTTTGTAATTTTAATTTTAAATATATTTTATAAGTAAATTGTTTTTTTTTTGAACGGCTAACGTAAGTACCGTGACTGTATTGAAATTTGATTTTCAGATTAATAATAGACAAGCAAACGCCTAAATTCGCCATAAAGCTGCCCCGTGAAGTGGGCCGCATTGGTGCCAAGCTAATGCGGACGTTAAACATAGAGCAGCAGAGGGCAGTTTTGAAGGCGCTCGCGGCTGAGGACTACGCTTTATTGCAAGGACTACCGGGCACCGGTAATATGATTATCTCTCTCTCTCTCTTTAATCACGCTTGGCAGGCGGATTGAAAATCGCAGTACCAAACGCCTCTCACCTTGATGCCCCTGCCCGTCATCGGTTCTATGTATTTTTTTTAGAGGGTCATTCCGCCACCTGTCAGGATATATAAGATTTTCTAGGCATTTCTATCATCTCTAAACATAGTGTAGGGCATCGTTTTATTAAAAGGAAAAAAAAATGTGAAATCTGTAACCTGCAGTGGTTTTACCACGTTTTTATTAACCCGCTTTCGTTTAAGTATGTCTGTTTGGGTACAAATTTAGTAATTAATTTTAATCTAACTACTCGAGGAGCTATACATAGATTGGAACTTTCAGCATAGCTTAATGTAGATGTCAATTCATTATTAGCTCGCATTCTTGTCTGTCTGTTTGTTTGTCTTTTGGGTAGAAATTTCGCAATTGATTATAAATTTTTATATATTTTTTTTACGATTCATATTATTTTTATATGATGCTTAACTTATATCCTTGTGTCTTTAAATAATATCCTTTTCAAAAACTAACTTAACTACCTTTTTTGATTTACTGGACTAAGAAGTATATGTTATCGCTGATTATAATTACACTAAGCAACCTACTGCTGAACATAAGCCTCCAAGCTAGAGTCAGAGGGTTTTGCCGTCACCGCCATGCTTAACGGGAGGACAGCACGCTGTGATTTAACACATTTTTGTTGCACCTCTGGTTTTAAACATACAACTCGTTTTCAGGTAAAACACAGACCATAAGCGTCCTCATACAAATGCTAGTGGCTTTAAAACTACGTGTTCTCGTCACAGCACACACACACTCCGCTGTCGACACGGTATTGGGCAGGTATTAATCATTTAATGATTAAATATTAATTTTGTTACTATTTTAATATTTCCTTACTAGTGATAGGATTGCTATGCAGGAATCCGTCTAGTCGTAGCCGTCCTGGTTTTGGTTTGAAGGGCACAGAGCTAGCGTAATCATATGAAACTTAAGAACTGATGTCTCCGGGTAACGGGCGCAGTGTGGTGTCACACAGAAATGTTCTGGGTGACACAGCATTTGTTATGAGCAGATGATGCACGTACTATTAGGTGAACGTTTTGCTCGTTTCGTCACTTTATCAAGTAAAAAGGGGGTACGATTTGATCGCCTCGTCACTTTCTACAATTAAATAAAGGAATTGTCCCAGGCATTGCTTCTTTCCTACTTTCCTAAAACAGATTTTCACTGACATAATTGTCTATTGATCCCGATCTGTCAGGCCAAATGAGTCGGACAGAATCTCTACGGGCTCTGTCATCATTATGCTCTCAAACATACTCGTAGAGGCATGACGTGAGGTTGACTTCCGAATAAACCCAAGTTGATTGATGATTTTGGTGTCTTTTCTGATTGTGTAATTAACTTGTAAGGTTCTTCTTGTTTTTTTTTCTGAATATTTGACATTATATTCGTGAAAAAATTTCATTTTTCTCATGCAGCAGAGATCTAAGGCAATTGCCTACTTTGCCTTTAGGTTAATCCAGCTCTGGGCATATGCTTACACTTTTCTAGAAATGGAAATTAAAAGTTTTTTTTAAATGAAGTTGATGTTTACAGGCTACCAGAGTCAATACCAATGATGCGTCTGGGCTCGTCGGCTCGCGTGGCGCCCGGCTTGCTGCATCGGTGCGAAGAAAACTTGACGGCCTCCTGCGAAACCCCTGAACAACTTTCACAGCTTTACGTCTCTATGGTAACGTAATTAGATTGAAACTTGCTTCTCTGAAACACAGTTTATGAGGGTATATTTATTTTTAATTCATAATCGTATGCCGCGTGGTGGCGGCTTAAGAGAATCTACCATCGCATCTGGTCCCGTGAGTGTCGCAAAAGTCGACAGAGGGAAAATGAAAACCAGGAGATAGGCAGCAGTATCTTCTGAATAAAAAAACTGCGGTTGCCAACACGCCTCCTAAGCTTGGCAACTAAAGTAAAATCGCTCTCATAACGAGAGCTACTAACTTCCGTGTTTCGTGGCAATTTATGGAGGCCATCTCTCTAAAATCGTCATGCAATATTTAAAGGTGCTTGCTCGCCTTTAATTTCATAGTACGCGAGTAACCTGGGTTCAATCCCCGGTGCCAGCACCTCTAAATTGGTTCTACAATTTTAAGTGCTTAGTTACCACAGGCTTAGCGGTGAAGGAAAACATCGCGAGGAAACCTGCATCTGCGAGGAATAGAAATATTTCGAGGACATTGGAGCAGCGTGGCGGACTATTTCCAGCTCCAAAACACTCTCAGAAATGAGAGGAGGCCTGTGCTCAGTAGTGGGGCATTTATAGGCTGTTACTTCACTTTTTTTTTGACAGATGTATTTTACCAAGGGAAAGGGTAGGGTAGCCAGATTGGGTGGTATGATCTAGGGAGGATGTCTCTTCCAACCAGTAATCTTTAGATGTTGTATATATAGTCCGCATCTCAGAACTTTAATAGCGCGGTTATGGACGTATGAGATATTTCTTGAGCTTCTCATGTGGCGACGAAGATGTCGCTACAAATTAATTAAATGACTAGGTTAGCCCGGTAGTAAAGCAATTGAGCTTCTGCTCTACGGGACCGTGGGATATATTCCGCAAGAAACAATTAGTGTGACGTAGCGATAGTTGCTCCGATTTTGGGTGTTTAAGCTTGTACGATTTGTTTGTAAAACGCACCTACGATACGGCAATAATTATAATGTTAAGGAAGCTAGTATCCACAGCGTCCTTGGCAGGCTGTGGATGGATGAATGCCAATGATGGTGTCAGTTCCTTCTATTGTTTCTTACGTCACCCACGGGAAGTTGCATAGCAGCTTTTATTTTTCTTGCAAAAGTATTAAGAAGCTTGCTATTTTCTGACTTGTAATAAAACATTTGAATTAATTAAGAACTTTCAATTAAGTACATAATATTTTAATTTAATTATTTTTTAGGAGGTTGTGGGCGTGACGTGTTTAGGAGCCGCCCACGCGATGTTGGCTCGGACGTCGTTCGACGTGTGCATTGTAGATGAAGCGACACAGGTGACCTTAACTTATTATTATATATTATAACGTCTGTTTGTCCGTGTATAGTGGTCTTACTTAATTTTTTTTTTCAAATTTGAAATTATAACTACAATTATAAATTAAAACTAAATGTAAAGAATTTATAAATTAGAATAGAGGTAGTGAAAAACTTAGGTATTGTTTTTGATAATTACTTAATATTCGTGAGTCATTTAATGAACGTTGTCAGTAATTCCTTTTATCGGCTAAAAGTTCTATACAAGATCCGAAATCTCATATCAGTTACAGTCCTTATTAATCTGCGTGGGTTCTTAATCTTGTCAAAATTAGATCATGGTGACATTGTAAATGGACGGTGGTTTTTTCGGTTACAACGGGTTTAATCGCTTATTATCGGTTTCACTTTGAGGTGCACACACTCTTTCATGTCTCACCCTATTTGATCAATGCATCAATGCTTAACATGAAGTCGCGCAGACAATTATATCTGGCTTGTCTTCTGTCTGTTCGTTGTGTTAAAATTTAAGAAACCGGAATAACTGTATTCTGAAATGAAGTTATCTTCGTTTTACAAAAAGTACAATACAAGAAATTCACGGAAATGTCAGTCGTATTTTAAACACAAGACTGTAGCTCTTACATGTAGTTTTCGACATCAAGCAAAGAATTGTTGGAAGGACAACTCCGTTACGTAAAATAATTACAAAAGTTAGTTCCAAAAAATACTTTAAATGTTCATTATTAGAAAAACATTGATCTAACACTTTCGTTCGTCGTGGACTACAGTTAAAATATTTTACTCCTCGATCATTTAAGTAAAGTATACAATTATTCAATATCCTTTCTTTACTTTATTAACACAATTTTTTAAAATTATAATCTAGCTGTGCCCCGCGGTTTCACCCGCGTAAAAAAGCCGACTCCGATTGTTGATATACATATTTACTTTCCTATTTGAATCAGATTTTTGGGTGTTATTTTTTTTGAAATATCCTAACTTCTTGCCTTTAATAACCTGGGTTCGATCCCCGGTGCCAGCACCTCTAATATTGTTCTACAATTTTAAGTGCTGATTTACCACGTGCTTAGCGGTGAAGGAAAACATCGTGAGGAAACCATGCATGTCCGAGGAATAGAAATATTTCGAGGACATGTGAAGTCCGTCAACCCGCATTGGAGCAGCTTGGCGGATTCTTCCTAGCTCTGCCGTCTCAGAAATGAGAAGAGGCCTGTGCTCAGCAATGGGACATTTATAGGCTGAAACTTTAGTTTTTTTTACTATTCTTTTTTTTTTTGATTTAATTATTTTTCTAAAATTTACGTAGCCTAAGTTACCCGTTATAATATCATCTATCTGTTAGTGAAAGTCCCGTGAAAATAGGTCCAGCCGTTTCGGAGATTAGCTGGAACAAACAGACAGACAGCAGACGAAATTAAAAAAAAAATTAGTACCGTATACACTTTCATAAGGATTGAGTAGAAAGCTGTTACTTTGTTATTAAAAACAGACACTTCAATTTTACTTTTTTGTATAGATTAAAGAATTATGTAGTTACTGACACGCCCCCAATAATTCTACTTTTGGCGGTAGTTGAAAACCAGTGTTATGTTCCTAAAGTGGATATCAATGCACCTGAGCTACGGCTATGATCGTATCATTGCTGTGCACACATCTGTACGCTATTTTGTGCAACAATAATTAATATTTTATTAAAGGTAATTATTGTCAAAATAATGTAATGTGTGTATTGTAATTTTACAAATAAACGGTTTATCTATCTATATATCAAATATTAATACGTCAGACTGTAATTTACATTGCATAGAACATTTTGAAATTAACGTAAAAAAATATTTTTGGAGAAAAGTTTGGTCTCATTTAAAAGTCGGTTTATCCGTTTTTTCGATTTCGATGAAATCGGTTTTGAACCTGTATCATTTCTGAAAACGCCTGATCTTACCGAACTATTTACATTTTTCATATAAGTAGTAAAAGGTGAAGCGTATTATATAATAAATATAGATATAGATTCACATGTCAAAAGTAAAACGAACGAACTGTACGATGTTCATATTGTTGAATGTATAGAGTTCTGTTATGTATATTATAATTTAAGCATGACATTTTTGATTTGTAGGTGTTGCAATGCACCGTGCTACGTCCGTTGTTTGCTGCGAAGCGGTTCGTCCTCGTCGGTGATCCGGAGCAGCTACCGCCTGTAGTTAGAAGAAATGTTGCTCGGTATTAATATCAATTTTTTTTATTAATATTTTTTGAAGCTCTGGTTCGTTCCATTACTCTGCATCTTTTCATTAAACATTTCAGTACGTTTCGCCGTCTCGGCCTCTGTTTATTTTATTATCTATCGACTTTAACGGCATTATTTAAGAACATAACATAAACCTTGCACGCAAATTAACGAAACATACGCGTAGGCATAAATAAATCGCAAGATCTTATAAATAAAACATGTATAAGTGAGTACTTGTCATTTACGTCGGATTTACTGGCAGTAGGATTCCTATACAGGAATTATAGTACAGATAGGTACAACCACAGTGGCAGATATTATGCCGTCAAGTCATTGATATACAAAAACACAATATACACAGTTCCATAGAAAAACGTAAAACCACAATTCCGATTTTAAATGAAATCAACTATCGTTTCACGCCTTATTTAAATTTGTTGCTAATATTACGCATTATATCAATGCGTCAAGCAGAAGTGTGCAAACAGTGCTTCAGTTTGAAGGGCGCTGAGAGCTAGTACAATTACTGTACAGCCACACATAAATGTTTTTTGTCATACAGAATTTGTTGGTGAATGATATGTTCGTTTATTCTCGTTCTTTTATTAAAAAAGGACAGTGTCTTAAATTAAGATGGGTCCAAAATGTAAGGAAAATTACAATATGTTATGTTAATAATTTCAAGTTTCGTAAAATCTCTAAAAACTAATACTTCTAAGTTTTTTATAATAGATCTAAGAAACTGACTTAACTTCACTTAGGATCTAGTAGTTACATTTGTGTTTGGGCGCATATTGACTTTATCATAATCGGCGGCAGTTCTTTGCTGGACATAGGTCCTGCCCGATCATAGGCTTCACGCTCCGTGTTGTTTACCAGCCGCCTGGCTCCACCCAGTCGTTCTATCTGGCTAGTGCTCCCTACCGTGTCCTAGAATGCGATCATATATTTAGTTGTATATATTCAATGTAAAACGAGCCGTATTTGTAACTAAGTTCATATTTCAGGAAATTAGGAATGGAAGAAAGCTTATTTCACAGACTGATGAGCGAAGAAGCGACTTCCACACTTAGACTGCAGTACCGCATGAACCAGGCGTTGGCCGATTTAGCCAATCGCATTGCCTACAATGACCGCTTAAAGTGCGCGAACCAGACAGTTGCAGAGGCTTATATAAAAATTGACATGCAGGTATCCATTTGAAATATTCAATCCATACTAATATTTATAAAAGCGAAAGTAGCTCTCACTGTCTCTCTTGTCTGTTTGTTACCTTTTCACGGTTCAACAGCTGAACCTATTTAGACGAAATTTGGAACAGAGATAACTTGCATCTTATAGACATACGGTACTTATTATCCCGGAAAATCAAACGGGAACTCTTAACCTGGATATTTAAAAAAACCTGCCCGCGCGGACGAAGTCGTGGGCATCAGCTAGTTGTAAAATAAATTCAACTGAAATTCATGCATCTACATTCATCTTACTTAGAGACGTGGTAGCTCACGAGCTGAGCGCTTGCAAGAGCTGAGTTACCTTGTGATCAGTGGTAAAGGCAAACGTCGTGAGGAGACCTGCATGTCTGAGGAATAAAAATGAGTAATGAATAAGACATGTGAAGTCCGCAAATCCGCATTGGAGCGGCGTGTACTCTTTCCGGCCCCAAAATCCTCTCAGAAATGGGAGGGGGCTTGTGCTCAGCAGTGGGACATTTTATAGGCTGTTAGTTTACTTTTATACATTCATCTAACTCAACTTTTCAAACTCGGTCTTCACGCGTTTATCAAAGTACTTTTTAGTACTGTTTTTAGACTACATGTAGTGTAAGTTGCTGTATTGTATGGTAATTTCCTCCTGACCGATTTTCAACCACAGCGACAACTTCCGAATATTATCGGAAGTGGTCGTTTAGTGCCACAAGTTTGCGAGTAATGACACAGAGGCGGACGATCGACACAGTTAAGGCTACCGCCTGACCTCTGAAATACCACGGTCTTATATTGCAAATTATAATTTCAATATTTTGTTGCAGAAAATAACACATTTAGCCTCTTTGGACGCGCCATGGTTATTAACCGCCTGTAGCCCTGAACCTAAGTACGCGGCCGTATTTATTAACCTCGAGAAGCTTTGCACGGATAACGATAGCGACAATCAGAATCAAACTCTTTCAAATTGGGATGAGGCTTGCTTAGTTTTAGCACTTGTTGAGGCGTTAAAAGAGGTTAGTGTTCGAGAAAAGTACTAATTAGCTTATTGTGACACCTACGCCGCGGGCTGTAGGTTCGAATCCTAGCGAGAGCTAACATTGTTGCATAAACGCAAGTTGCGGGTTTTAGGGCAGATGTTGCACTTAACATCAGGATAAACGATTTACTCTCATGTCTCATGGCTTTGGTTTATAAAACATCTATGCTGTCCGCCAGGAGTTCACCGATAAGCAGAGGTTTTCCTCATTGATTGTAATAAGGCAAGTGTCAATGGATGAATGTGACTAACTGTTCAGAGCCACTTTCATCCATTGACTCTTGGACACTTCGTGATGTTATCACTTTATATACTCTCAAACAATGCTTGACCAAAAGAAATATCTCTTTTAGTGGTGTAATTTTTATACAGGTGTCGTCAGGGTAATAATTAGTCTATCATCATCATAATTTCAGCCTTTCACCAGTCCACTGCTGAGTATAGACTGCCACAAAAGTTAGTAGCTCTTGATTTGGGGGGATTCTGCCATAGTTGCCACGCTTGGCAGGCAGGTTGGTAACCGCAGTTTCAGATGTTTCAGAAAGATAAACTTGCCCATCTCCTGGTTCTTATTGTCCCTTTAAAGACTTTTATGACACTCACGGGATGAGATGGGTCGGTAGATTCTCTTAAGGCGCCACCACATGGCCTAATTGGTCTATACAGGGTCATTCGTAATGTCCTATACATTCCGTCAGGCGGGGCTTAGGGACGATGTGTATATGCCCCAAAAATATAATGAGCCTCGTAGCGTGATACCTGTAGGAGATATGTCGACTCAAAGAATTTGCTTAAAACTCACCCCCTGTTATACAGCTGATCGAGGCAATGAACTCATAAATTTTATTGGGCATTTTTCCATTGAGCTGCCATCGAAAGCACTCGCAAGTACTATGATAACATGAAACTTAAGGAAATGTTGCGAAGTAAATGTGTTAGTATGACGCCGTGGTAGGGTAACATAAATTAAATGGAGAAGAAAACTTATTTTGAATTTGTCTAATTCCGGGGTCAACGACTTTCTGAGTTAGGGTTGCGTAAAGTTTTACAAAACAAATAATTTTAAGTTTTGTATGGTACATTTTTAGTATTCAATTTTGTCATTAAAGCTTCACCGTTGTGTTTATAAGATCAAAGTAGCATGGTTAGGTGCCGGGATGGTATACCAATTATGAATAACGTTGTATTGTTGATCTTTTTTTTACTTTTGGGAAAAGGTCCTCTCTTTTGTAGCGTTTTATTTTTTTAGTTTGGATAAAAGTCACAACAGACATTAATTAGACTAATAATGAACCAATACAAATTGTAGTACACAATATGATATACAAAAAGTTACTACATGTGAGTGTGAATGTCTCTCTCACTCTCACACCCTCTCTTTCTCCCTGTATATTACTAACTGTGTATATGTGCGCTACTCACTCAGATAATTTTGAATAATAAAAACATGTTAAAAAAGAATGCGATTATGTTATTCTTGCAAAAAGGGAGGTGTAAGTGCATCGGACATTGGAGTTATAGCACCGTACCGAGACCAAGTGTCGCTACTGCGTCGCTTACTGGCACACCTACAAGCGGAGGCTAGCACAGTGGATCAGTTTCAAGGAAGGGATAAATCTATTATTATTTATTCTTGCACCAAGAAAGATGATGGCCAGAGGAATAAAAAAGTTAAGGTGAGTAATTTTTCATTTATTTTTCATGAAAGAAGACTGGGCAACGAAGCGAGCGCTTATGAATATCTGCCAGCCTTTGAGAAAGGAGAAGGTTTTTTCTTGTAGGCACCTAAGTACCGGAGAAACCGCTGGCGGCAGCAGATTCCATAAATTGGTCGGGCGTGGCAGATTTCCGTGGAAAACGCACTGTGGTGCAATGCCAACCATCAAAATACCATCATCATCAGATGGAATTTTGAGTTTGAGTTTTGAGAGCAACATGCGTTTTTACTATATGGAGAAGTTTACCTGTTAGTCATGTAATTTAAGTTCCTTATAGGAGAACCTGGTCTAAATTATACAACATACAGGTATTATTAAGAATTATTTTTATATATTTCATTGATGATACAGCATTTGTTATGGGTAGACGTTACACTTACTACTTCTGGTCATGATACATAACAATTCCTAGTGTGGGCACGTTTTTCATAAAAGGTGACTTGCAATTCACAATTTTAGTGGCGGCACCGGGGATCAAACTTAAGTCACGTAAAGTGCTCGACTCTGTGCTAGCACGGCACGAGCTAACTGTAATTAAAGATTTACTCGTCAATATTTTTAATAGTTTTTATGTTATGATACTGGTATTTACTGGTGGTAGGATTCCTATGCAGGAATCCGTCTAGGTAGGTACCACCCCAGGACCAGTTATTCTGCCGTGAAGCAGTAATGTATAGACATTGCTGTGTTTCGGTCTGAAGGGCACTGTGAGCTAGAGTAATCACTGGGCATATGAGACTTAAGAACTGATGTCTCAAGGTGTCGGGCGCAGTGTGGTGCCACTCGTTGTTCTGGGTGACACAGCATTTGTTATGGGCAGACGTTGCACTTACCATCAGGTGAACGTTTTGCTCGTCTCGTCACTAAATCCAATAAAAAAAAATGATTTCTTATATTTACGCGAACACTACACATTTAAATGAAACTAATTTTACGGATTTTATCGCGTTTAATTTTTTACTATTTAAAACCCGACGTTTCGAGTGCTTTACAGCGCCCATGGTCACGGGAGGACTGAGGTGACAGATGTCCTGATGTCATAGTTAACCCGGGGTACCTTCAGCTTTTAATTATTATTTTTGGTCCGATCTACACAGAAAGAGCTAATTGTGTCTTGAAGTCTTGAAGTGGTATGCTTGGTTTTTGATTTAATTTTATTTATGATTGGATCCCAAGCTGGTGGTAATACCCAACCATCTTCTCTATTGAAATTAGGACGTTTTTTGATTTCAATAGCCGCGCGAATCATCCTTGGTAGGAATCGGTGTTCTTTTGCAAGGATCTGTGGTTTATCAAATCTGAGTTAATGGTTGGGATGATCCAGAACATGGTCAAAGACTTCCTAGAACGTCGATGCTTCACGTCAGCTATGTGTTCTTTTACGCGGGTTTTTATCGATTTTTTGTTAACTTGTGTTACTTTCGTTTGGGACTGTCCAAAACAGACAGACAAAAAAGAGATATGATATTTTTTATTTCGATCGATATTACGTTATTTTATATTTATTAAGTATCTGCTTACAGGAGGAAGAAATACTGAACGACCAGCGTCGATTAGCCGTAAGCGTCACGCGAGCCAAGCATAAGCTTATTGTTATAGGTAATTCGACTGCTCTTCGCCGCTATGAAACTCTTCAACGATTGATAGACGCTTGCCAGCAGATTTCAGTTGGAGAAAACGTAATAAACGAGCTACTAAAGAAATACAAAACTTAGATAACAATAGATAATGTTACATATTCACGTTTTCGTATGCTTCATATATTAATACTAGGATTTATTTATTTCAATAATTAAGTACACTGTGTGATATTTCATAAAATTAAGTAATTTGAATTAAGGTTTTTTTTATTTTACACGTAAGCACAAAAACGATCTGTAGTTATCATGTTTTGTATTGAATACTTTTTAAAAATTAAGTGATTGATATTGCATTTATTACAAAATATATATGCACGTGTTTTATTTGTAGGGCAATAAAATTTAAATCCCCTTTTATTTAATACAAGTCCAAGACTAGAATTCTTATCCCAGAGCTACTAGAATTCGTAACTATGGGTCAAAAAATAAGTTACTCCCCATCATCATCATCATTTCAGCCTTTCATAAGTTAGATATATATGTCCCCCATAGATTGCCACAAACGTTTATAGCTTTAATTTTGGAGTGATTTTGCCATAGTTGCCACGCTTGGCAGGCGGGTTGACAACCGCAGTTTATTTATTAAGATGTTTCAGGAAGATGCGACTGCCTATCTCATCTTTTTTTTCCTATGGGATGAGAAGGGGTGGTAGAGGTGCTATCTTAAGTCGCAACCACACGGATTTTACTCCCCATAGTAACATCTAAAATAAGTGATGATGCCCTCCTGACCGAACACAACCGAATACAGGGGCACCCACTCGTCCTAACATTGGGTATATAACCAACCCGATGTAAAGCTCATGCGACAAGATCGTGGGTAGACTAATCCTAGCCTACCCCCGATCTTATCGACACTATATCCATAGTGTCAGATAAATTGGAACAATTTTTTATTTACCCGAAAACTAATAATTGTGTATTTGCACAAATGTTGGTTCTGGCTGGGATTCGGACCCATGACTCCGCGATGTAGAACTTAGGTACTGTAACCGCTAAGCCGTTCCATTGGTTGTATATACATGTAACGACGCGTATGAAATCAGGCGATGTAAGAACATCTATCGACCATTCTCACACCATTGATGTACTTTTAAAGTCAATTACGGGAAATTACAGAATACAAATTTTTGTGTAAACAAAACTCAAGTGAACTAGCGGATAGTTCTGGTGGTCCTAAAGATTTGCCCATGTCCTTTAGCTAGAGATGACAACTCTGATTCGCCTTGATGGCTATGCGGTCGCTCGTAAGCGTGTGGATGACATCCACCGAAAGATAAGACTGCTTCCTTTGGATAACTTTATAAAAAATGTAGCTGTCACAAAAAGCCGCGCCTTTTCTCCTTGATAGTATCGCAATGTATTCATGGTGTTATTGTAGGTCTCTCCGTTTATGGTAGTCTTATGTTGCATGAACTCTAACAGTAAAAGTCATTTCTCGTCCTAAAACACAGTGGCCATGGCCTTCCCTGCAGATTGGCACCGGTTCTTCCCCTGCACGGATTTCATTTTGAACTCGGGATCTCTACTCTATGGTAATCCCACATTTCGTCCCCGTTCACAATCATTGAAAAAATTTGCCGAATCCTCACGAATCAGGTTTAAGTTCTGTTGGGAACAATCGAGTCGGGCATCCTTTCGAAGTGGTTTCAAAAACCGCAGGACCCATCTTGCGCAGACTTTAGACATTTGCAAACAACAATTATATTCCAAACGGTGCCCAGATCTCCATTTCTTCACTTATGCGAGAAACGGTCACGCGCCTCTGTTAAAATATTTTTTTTTATTTTCCACATTGCTGGATCAGTTTCCTTCACGAGCCGCCCCGTCGTCTTCTATGGACTAATTTCCCCATCTAAACTACTTTCTCTAACAGACTCCCTAAGTATACGAGTATATTGTGGTTTATATTTTCGGATTCGTCCAAATCTTCTATTTCTTCATAGATTTTGCTCTCATTAGCTCGACAACAAGAATCAAATCCAAACCAAAGCATTTATTTCATACTTTAGTTACTATAAGCCACACATCTCAATATTGTAATTGAAAACTTGGAGTCTGTTTAGTATGTAATGTAATTAATATATAGAATAAAATGTTAAATAATTTTTAGACTTGGTAACAATATTATAATAAATAAATCGTACAATTTTCGTACTCCTGCATTCGTTTCATTTTCTCGATTTTAAGTTTTCTGAAGGTCTACTTCTGCGTTTTTTTCTACCGCGTGTGAACTGCACACATGTTTTTTTATATGTTGTGACTTATTTCTGATTTGCGCATGTAGACGCATGTTGATTAGGTAGAGATTCTTTGCATGCTGGAAAGAATTCGTATTCTTTATGTCCATCACTACCATTGCTACTTTGACATTGACAGATGTTACTTTTAAATCTTTGATGTCAACGGTCAGCTGTTAATGACAGAGGGCTGTTCTCCCTAAATTTAGGGAAGAACATTTTGTTATGTAATTTTAGGGGCATTACGAATATATCCAACGATATGAGAAATAGAGTTGAGAAAGAAATTTTGCTGTATTAGATGACGATCTTAATTTTAACATATTTTAGCTGTACGTTACAGTTTCAGTTGTAAATTATTATAATATACTAGCTGATGCCCCCGACTTCGTCCCCTCACGTCGAACTTTTTGATTTTCCGTGACAAAAAGTATCCTATGTCCGTCTCCAGGATGCAAGCTATCTCTGTGCTAAATTTCGACAAGATCAATTCAGCGTTTGAGCCGTGAAAAACAAACAGACAGAGGGACAGATAGAGTTACTTATATTAGGCATTTATAATATTATATAAGTATGGATATTAGAATATATTAGTTAAGTTACTACAAAACTACTATAAATAACTGGCTATTCTAAAGGGATTTGACTTTTAGCTCTCTTTGACTTAGGGCTCATAACTTAGGGGTAAACATCTTTGGGAGCTGGCAACTCTGAACATATCACACTTCATTTCTTACGTATCACTAATCACTACCCAAGAGTATATAAACACTACGATCACTACCTAAAGTATCAAACCAAGTTTATCTTAAAAGTGATATTTATATCTCCCGTATATTTATTGTTGTTCAAGTCCGATGCATGTGTAGCAGTGTTGTATAACTGTACTCTATAATTATAGTGGTACTCTTTCGTTCATACTGTAGATGTTTGAAATAAAATTACAAATACTTAATATAATTAGTTAAAGTTAACCAACTATTGAAGTGTTTCATTATTGAAATTTTCATCAAAACAATTATTAACTAAAATAAAATGTCTGTAATGGCATTTTCCGTTATTACCGTTAGTGACTCTTGTTACAAAGATCCATCTGGAGATACATCAGGCCCAGCTCTTGTCCAGTTAATTAGAGGGACATTCCCTCTATCATCCATTCATACTGTTATCATTCCTGATGAAAAAACAGTTATTGAAGAAAAACTGAAAGAGTACTGTAAGATGAGTGTTGATTTAATTATTACTACTGGAGGAACAGGCTTGAGTAAAAGAGATATAACACCGGAAGCAACAAGAGCAGTAATAGAACGAGACATACCAGCAATACCTGTTGCACTAACTGTTGAGAGTCTTAAAAAAACTCCAATGGCAATGGTATCCCGTTCTGTAGCTGGAATAAGGGATAAAACACTAATCATTAATTTCCCAGGAAGTAAAAAAGCAGTTTTAGAATGTTTTGAAGTAGTTCAGCCAATATTGCATCATGCATTAGCAATTATAAAAAATGAAATTCCTGAAATTAAATCCATGCATGACTCTATGCAATCTGGCCATGTCTGTCCACATAAAACAATGAGTAGCAATGTAGACATATTAAAGGTGGCTTTAAGACCTAGAGAATCTCCATTTCCCTTATTAGAGATGTCTAAAGCATTTAAAATCATAGATTCTGTGATGGAACAGTGGAAGGGAACCTTTGACGAGGTTAAAATTGAAGATAGTATGGGCTGTGTTATTGGTGAATCTTTATATGCTAAAGAACCGATGCCACCTTTTACAGCATCTATTAAGGATGGTAAGTAGTGGTACATTATAGTCATAATAATTACATATAACAGTTCATCATTTCCAGTCATAATTCCTATACTATGCTAGTCAATCTGCAAATGGTTTAGTTCTATCATCTATATCTCTGTTAACTTATTTGAAATAGGATAAATAAGGGTTAGATAGGACACATGCTTCAATGTAAAACAAACAAATGGAGTAAACAAGTGACCATATGGTACCCAAGAGATGGAACCAGTGTTTGCCTGTTTAGGGACGTCCAAATACAAGATGGGAAGATGATATCAGCATAATCTTGAGACCTTTCTGGACTAGAGTTACAGATGACAGAGCACAATGAAGAGTTGCAGGAGGCCTAGGCCAAACGGCAGACCAAACTGCGGGACACCTTTTAACTGTCTATTGCCCTAATCCAGAGGTCCCTAAACTTTTGTGGAAGCCCGAATCTCCTGCTTACCTTATATTGAATTTCACAAATTCATCAACATCAACTGTATAGATTGAAGGATGTAACAAGTCAGTGTGAGCACAAGTCCTCCTGCGCTGTCTTTGCGAAGCTCTGAGATAACAATAAATAATAATTTCGACTGCATGTGTGTCGGTAACATGACCACATGCACATACCAGTATCTGGTATGTGCAGTTTTTACAAGTTCAAAGTGTATAGGGATCACAAAGCGAATAGATAAAAACGTCCCCTTGCAGGTTGTCATCGACCCCTAGGGGTCGATATAGACTACTTTGGGTATCAATGCCCTAAACAAATCAAACCTTGTACCCGAATTTCGTAAATAAACGGCTAAGGGCGTGTGACATAGATACATACATCCTTTTCTTAATGAATATAAAAAAATTAAGAGACAAATATTTAATCATCCCATAACATATTAATATCTGTATAACCTCCAGGTGTAGTGATCTCGGGTTGGGTGTTTCTGCTTGTGAAATCACCCACAACACATGAGAATTTAGATAGAGAAGAGAGAAGGGGTATTGTATTTTAAAGAAAAAATTGGGTTTGGTGAAAATATTTCCTTTACATTTTCTTTTTGGTTGTTACAAAAACTTCATTGATTACATGAGGGTATGTGATTTGCAATTAGATTTTGATGATAATATAAATATCACATTTGCAGTAAGGGGCAGTTCACCGACATAGGTGCACATTACTTATCAAAGCAAATATTTGTTATTGGTCAATTTTTCTTAAAAATATTTTTTTATAATGACATTTTGACATTGATATAACAAAAATGTATGTCTGATAGTTTATTGCATTTAAGAATTTTATGAAGTTAGTGGATTATATCTGCATGGAGAAATGAGAGATTTCTCCACTCAGATATAATTTTTTTTTTAATAAAAAGTAAATGAAATGTATGAACAAAATCCCCTTAGATATGAATATAGCATGGAAAAGGCTGAAGGAAATGGTTTAACTACTGATTCACATGAAGCCTAAATAACCCAATAAACTTAAGAATTTTGGTAGTTACTATAAATAGTTAAGTTTTTTGGGTTATTCGCCAAACAGTCACTAAGTGGTTAGATTGTAACCATACCCCCTTACTTATAAATGTTGTATAGTTATACAATGATTAGTCATCTTCTTTTGAGTGTCAAATTACTGATGGCAGAAGGAGAGAAATTTGTGTGTATCTATTCACCTGCTATACAAAGTTTACTAGTAAGACCGGTTAGAATTTTAAAATGTTGCCAACAAATAATTACTCAAACCTAAATTACGTACAAACTTAAAAAAAATGAATTACAGTCGAATTTCTACCACTGATTCGGCAACTAGTAGTATATTAAAGTGCCTATTATAAAGTCGAAGTGTGCAAAGAAAGCATTTGTCCCTTTGTTACTGGGACGAATAGCCTTATGATCGATTTTTTGGGGTTAATAAGGTATCTCATAGACAAATATTCTTATAGTCACCACATTACATCTTAAGATTATGAAACATTTAGGG
This sequence comes from Luehdorfia chinensis, assembly GCA_019845155.1. Lineage (NCBI taxonomy): Eukaryota > Metazoa > Arthropoda > Insecta > Lepidoptera > Papilionidae > Luehdorfia > Luehdorfia chinensis. The sequence goes on along the minus strand of JAHVAK010000025.1, from coordinate 5,240,321 downwards.
CTAACACACAAAATGCTTTTACTAAAGATGAAGTTTTATATGGAATGTAAATATTTCGTGCATGCACTTCTTACGTTCCAGTAAGCTATTATTAATCATTTGTGTTCAGCACACCGTAAATAGAAAGTAGCATTTATAGGTGTATGTATAAGTGAGAGATTTTCGCATGATCTGTTGGTCTGTGAAGATATTGGAAAAAGGTGAAAGTCATGTGCAACAACCATGTCATATACCAGCTTTCTATTTCAATAACTGTTACTGATGAAACCAAGACTATGCCTACTTCGAGTACAGGAATGGTGTAATCAGATACAAACAACTTCAAGTAAAAATCCGATATTAGGATTCAGTAAGGCTTGACAGCATTTGGGAAGCTTTAGTCACATTTTGTCATCATTCATACAGCAAAGCCTGAAGAAATCGCTTATCTATTGCTAATACAATAAAAGAAAATCTATGGTGCCGAATCATGGACACGTTTTTTTCATATTCAGTTTTACAATAATAAATAATTTTTCATACATACATAGAGTCACGCCTCATTCCCATTGGGGTAGGCAGAGACCACAAACCTGACCATACTCAAAACCACCAAAATTTTGTCTAGTTGTGAGGTCGTATTTTTACTTCTGTTTGATCTTATAGACCACCATAAAAACTTGAGTGTTTAGAAAGTCTTTAGATAACCTTCTATCATATTCATCTCTATCAATCTCTTTCTTTATTCCCACAACCTCTTTTGCCACACCTTTTCACCTGTTATCTTCATTCCTTGCCTTGCTTACATCCTTGTTTGTTGCTTTTTGCATTCTTTGATAGTCTCATGTAGCCTACTATTCCAGCCAAGATTTATTTTTCTCAGATATACCTTTTGCCACTTTTACACATAGTCTTTCAGTTACACCCTCTTCATCTCTTACTAATTTTATACTGGCATTAATTACAATATTTTACTAATATTAGGAAATTGGAGTAATCTTATGTACACAAATTTACTTTGATGTCAGCCAATTTCTATTTTTGTTTCTGTCCTACAAGTAAGTTTTCTGCAAGTATTGCAGAAGCTTATTAGAGATAAGGATAAAAAATAACCTCAGCATAGTAAACCAGAATGTTTTCAAAATGTATTAAAATCATTTATAATTTTTTAATAAAGTACAATTGAAATTTAAATTAATGCCGCCGCTCATATTCAAGGCAAGGTTACACGATTAGCTGTTGAACCATTGCTTTAATAGTGTCAGAAACTTTATAGAAATTAAAATACCTACATAAACTAAAAAGGTAAAGAAAAGTACAGTTGTTACAGAATATTGTGGTCCATGTTGTCTTCTTTATTGGAGATATTTCTTAACTTGATGTTTCCGAGTATTATTACTTAAATAAATTGACTATAAGTATATAGAATAAATTTATGTAGATTAAATGCAGAAGTTGCTAAAATTTTAATTTCTTTTTGACATAAAACGTTGATTATTTGTAAATAATATCTTATTCTTATTAATTCTTTTAAATATTCACATAAAAAATATTCGAATGACTCCAATGTTTGACAAATTGTAACAACTTGTTATTTGTGACACAAGTTGAGGTGCATGCGCTCAATAAACAGTGTCGTAACTGCTCAGTGCTTACACTCATTGTTATCTATGTGAATAAACCATTGTCGGCCTTGCGCGTGTCATTGAGTTGAGCGACACATTTTGTTTGAAATAACTTCTCTAGCCTGTAAAGGTAAAATAAGCGTTTAGAAAGCGTTATTTGACATAAGAACTACTTGTCCTTGCAAATAAATAAAATTATTATTACTATAATTATTATTCCATAAAAGAGTCTGCTTAAGCATTCTTATAAAATCTTGAATATTGTTGAAAATTTTAAAGACACTGCTTAAGAAAGATCTTCGGCTGAAGCTAGTCTAAACTTGAAGGGTTTCTACTTCATGAAATGTTCAAAAATATATGAATAATTAACTTTACTGTTATTTCATTAATACTAAGTATAGTTTTATCGAGTATACATTTAGTAATATCTATTCGCCAGGCTACGCGTGTCTAAGTTCTGATGGGGCAGGTATAAGACGCGTTCATACCGTTATAACGGCGGGCGAAACGTCCAAGGCGCCACTAAAAGCTGGCGAGTGCGCTCGTATCAATACAGGAGCTCCACTGCCTCCCGGCGCTGATTGCGTAGTGCAGGTGAACAATATATATATGTTCTAGTCCGTTTATTATTCATAAATTTTCTTTATCCTCAACTTTTTATAGTTTTCCAAATACCATTATGAAATTATGCCGTGCGAAATGCGTGCCACCATTGAACGCGTTATCAATGATCTCTCAAAATCTAGTATTATATCGTAATCTAAAAAAACATCATATTAAGTAAATTAGTGTTAATGTAAAGGGTTTGTTTAGATAGACCCAAAAAAATTCTTTAACTTTTTCTAAATATTGTACTTTTTTATATCTACTATCTGCCACTGGTGTTTGAAATAAATATATTTAATATTGAAAAGTAATAAAGGGCATTAATGATTTCTTATATTTCCGCGAATAAACATAAACATTGATTAAAACCAAATTAAGAGGTGATAAGCTCAGGAGATATTTAACAACTCAATCCCTCGTAACCAAGGGTGCTGCAAATTACTTGAAACGTCGGAAATAGTAAAAAAATTGTAAAAATGACATGCGATAAAAGTCGTAATTTTTTTTTATTCAATGGCTATTATAGTGTTATTGCGAAACTTTGTCACGCGGGTTAATGGCTTTTCATGTCTACTAACCGAGAACTGGCTCTTATCTAAATTCTGGCTAGGTTGGACGGAAAGCAGAAGTCCCATGCGGCACCTCTCTTCGGGTTGTCTTACCATTTGGCACAAACATATTTTTTTAATTAATTTATAATTCATTACAGGCATATATTATAATTCGTTAAACACAACCCACACATGCATAATTACCTATTATTGTATTCTAGGTGGAGGACACAAAGCTCATATCAGCTTCGTCGGATAATAAAACTGAGTTCGAAGTAGAAATCCTTGCAGCACCGAGTCGGCAGCAGGATGTGCGTCCGATCGGTTTCGACATACCTTTAGGCGCCCTGCTTGTTGATGAAGGTCGGTGAAAGTTAGAATTCTTATTACAAAAACCATATAAAAAAGTTATTTTAAGAAAAAACAATAATTCCTTACTTCCTATGGCTAGTTGAGTATGAAAATCATTGTGATGGTAGATATACTAGAGCCATCATTATCACTACACCCCATGACTAGTCCAGTCCCCCACAGAGTTACGCAAAGCATGATCCTGAGCTACATGAATCCATCGGCTTCCGGCAAAACCGAACAGGTCATCGCTCATTCCAGTGTGGAGGTCATCTTAGACCAGAGTTCTTAATATCTCTTCTAGTAACAAAAATATAGTATTGCAATGAAAATATTTTTTAACAGGATCGGTGGTAGATGCTGCTCTTATCGGAATATTAGCTGGTGCAGGGTATCAGCATGTGAAAGTTAGAACAAAGCCTAAGGTGGGTTACATCATTACCATCATAATTGCCCTTCAAAGATATTTTGGCCATTCGCAAGATGTTGACGGGTAAATTCCATAATTTCCACGCTTAGCGAGTAACTTGCTATCGAAGAAAGATATCTTGATTGACACCCACAGGACGGAATCATGGGTGCTCTTACACCGCAACTACAATATCATCATCATCATTACAGCAAGTCTCCTCCTAAACATTGGGTTCCCCCATAGACTGCCACAAAACAGTCCTTAGCCACTTGCATTCATTGACTTCCTAAAAGGCAGGTCATATCTAGTCAGGGATCGCCCTATACCTACTGCGTTTGTCGGTACAAGGTCGAACTCGAGAAACTGTCTTCCAGAATTATTATCTGTTCTACGAGGTACATGGTCGGGACATAGCCACTTCAGCTTTTCGAACCTCACCATATATACGCCTTATATACACCATATGTATACTGGAGTAAACATATGGTGTATATAAGGCATACCTCTCAATATGATTACCGGAAGTCTATTATGTAACTCTGAAAGGTTATCTTTCAGAGTTACATAATAGACTTTTATAACTCGGGATCGGTTTTATTTGATCCAATTAATCTATGAATGTGGTTCAAACGCCAAAATAAAACTTATCCCGAAACCTACCAGAGTTACACGACGGACCTCCTGTTTATTAATATACGTCATAAAATTATATTTTATTGATATATATATATCTATATATGATAAGATGGCTTTTCATTGCAGCCCATCGCTAGTCCACTGCTGAACGTCTGGAAGTATCCATCGATTGACCGCACATTCAGACAGGTCGTTGGTCCTAGTTAGAGACCCTTTTGCACTATAATGTTATGTTCGACCATGGAATGGTTCGACGGACAGACTATAGTTCTGGAGTGTTTCTGGGATTTCATTAACATTTAAAACATTGACATCTAGGCATCGCTCCCAAAGTTTTCCTAAAATTGTTAGGAGCACATGACATCACATCATTTTTTACCTTTTAGGTGGCCATATTGTCGACGGGAAACGAGCTACAGGATCCCTCGGAGTCGACACTGAAACCGGCGCACGTACGGGACTCTAACCAGATGATGCTGAAAGCACTACTGAAGTATGTAACAATTTAACAATGATGAAGGAAAGAAAGTTAATTTGCTAAGATCCGCATGCAAAATTTTAAATGGTGCGCATTACCTATCCTTTATAGAGCACCGCCCGCCCTCACTCTACTGAGTTCCCCTCCTCACGCTATTGCGTGCACAAGCAAACTAACACCACCACCGGGAACCGCTACCAGATACCCTCCACTATTATAATATTACCACTAATAGCTACACCATTAAAGTCGAGAACACGACACGTGTTTCACTTCGACCGCAAGTAACGTCGCTACAGACTATGACTCGCGTCCGTACGAGCGAGCGTGCGTACTCCGAATCCTGTTGGCGATTAAGGAACCCGACTTAAATGGAGGGGGGGGGGGGGGGGGGCTTTGAGCTGCTTTGACCTCGTCGTTTGTCGAAAATCTTTGACCTCCCAAGTGCTTTTTTAGGTTAGGGAACAGAAAGAAGTCTGATGGTGCCAGATCAGGTGAATACGGCGGATGCGGTAACAGTTCAAAGCCACAGTTGTGAATTCCAGCCATTGACTGTACTGACGTGTGAACACGGGCGTTATCTTGATGAAACAGGACTTTTCTTCTGAGCATTCCTCGACGTTTTTCTTTTATTTCCTCTCGTAAACGACGTAGTAAGGTGCAGTAGTAATCAGAGTTTATAGTCTGACCCCTTTCAAGATAATCAATCATAATCACACCTTTCGAGTCCCAGAATACTGAAGCCATCACCTTATTTGCCGACAAAATCGACTTAGCCTTTTTAGGGGGTGGTGAACCAGGTCTTCTCCACTGTTTTGATTGTTGTTTTGTTTCCGGTGTACAGTAATGAACCCATGTTTCGTCCATAGTAACAAAACGATTCAAAAAATCATCTGCATCGGCTTCAAATACGAGTAACTCCAAACAGTCGCGTGAAATAGTCAATCGCGTCCTTTTTTGTTCAACTGAAAGCAGTCGCGGAACCCACCTCGCAGACACCTTGTGGAAACCCAACTCGTTGACAATGATGTTTTGAGTACGTTCTGAGATGCCTATAATCTCGGCTATCTCTCTAATTTTTAATCTGCGGTCTCCCATTATTAAATCAAGTACTTTTTTAATATTTTCGTCAGTAGTTGACGTCGAAGGCCTTCCAGAGCGGGGTTCATCTTTCACACTCTCTCTACCACGCTTAAATTCTGCTATCCATTTTTTGACGGATGAATATGACAGAGCACAATCGCCTAATGTACTGACCATGTCATCATGGATGGCTTTTGATGATAGCCCCTTCTTATGGAGGTACTTAATGACGGCACGCTGCTCGATCTGCTCCATTCGCGGAAATTATGACCGATTACTTTGTTAATAAATTTATAAAATCACAACTAATTATCGCACAGGCCTCTGCCAAGAATTTGCCGTAATTGCCACGCTTGATCGCAGTGCCAGACACATTGCAACTCAAACCCGCTTAATATTTTTTACATATGTCCTTCGCAGATTACATCTTCGAAAGATGTAGTGGACGAAATCGTTAAAGAAATTATCATCATGATGAAATGATATTTATATTTTTATAAATTATGTACTAAAAAAAATATTTATATGTAATACTAGCGAACCCGACAGACGTTGTCCTGCCCGAACGTTGGCTTGCCTGCTGTTAACAGATTCAGCAAACGATTTTTCGATATTCGAATTATCGATAAACTATATACTGAGTGACTTTTGTCATTTTTCTAGAACTCTATCGCAGTCCCGCCTACCGGGTCCAATTCTGAATCTAAACCATCCAGGGAACCACACAAACACACAAAAAAAAATTCATCAACATCGGTCCAGACGTTTAGGAGGAGTTCAGTGACATACACACGCGCAGAAGAATTATATGTATAAAGATTATTTACTGGTGGTAGGATTACATGAAGGTAACCGTCTAAGCAGGTACCACCCCAGGCCAGTTATTCTGCCGTGAAGCAGTAGTGTGCAAACATTACTGTTTCGGTCTGAAGGGCACTGAGAGCTAGTGTAATTTTTGGACATATGAGACTTAAGAACTAATGTCTCAGGGTGACGAGCGCGGTTATTTTTTTTTATTGGATAAAGTGATGAAACGTTCACCTGATGGTAAGTGCAACGTCTGCCCATAACAAATGCTGTGTCACCCACATTTCTGTGTGGCAGCACAACTTATGTCTCAGGGTGATGGACAGTGTGGTATCACAGAGAAATTTTCTGGGTGACACAACATTTGTTATGGGCAGACGTTGCACTTACCATCAGGTGAATGTTTTGCAGATCTCGTCACTTTCTACAATAAAAAAAATTACATATATGAATATTTTAAATAAATATCTGTGTTAGAGCATGATCTTACTATGAATTCGTTTGTCGTAGAGAGCACGGGTATACCAGCACGTGTATGGGCGTAGCTCGAGACGACGCGGGAGAGCTGGCAGCGAAACTGGCCGCCGCGCTGAAACGCGCGGATGTGCTCGTCTGTTCGGGTGGCGTGTCTATGGGCGAGAAGGACCTTCTCAAGCCTGTACTGCTTCAGGTATTGTAAGCTATCAGTTTTATCATCATCATTTCAGAATATCACTAGTCCACTGTTAAACGTAGTTCCCCCACAGATTGCCACAAAAGTCTGTAGCTCTCATTATGAAGGATTTTGCCATAGCGCGACGCATGGCAGGACGGGTTGGCAATGGCAATTAATTTATTCATATGTTCCAGGAAGATGGTGCTTGCCCATCTCCTGGTTTTCATTTTCTATCTGTCTACTTTTACGGCACCCACGGAATGAGATGGGGTGGTATATTCTCTTAAGCGCCGCCACACGACACGGATTAGTTTACTGATGTCTAATTTAAATAACAATAAAATTATGTCTATTACACATTGCTGAAGAGAGAATACTGGCACGCATGCACTCACACACGCACACGCCTGCACATATTAATCCACAAACATGCACTTATTCGAATATTACTCCGTTCTTTGGGTGTTTAGTGCCAGCTTTAGAAAATCTTCCAACCCGTCTCATTCCGTGCGTGTCGTAAGAGTTGACGATGGGGAATGCCTTAAATATCTCAGAGCTTCTGACAGGTGGCGGAAAAAAATCTCTCAGAAAGACCGATAACGGGCAGTAGCGGTGGCCAGTGTACCTCCAAGCGTAATGATTACAACAAGTTCTCCCATTTCGGGTTAGGCCCAAGTCCAGAAGTTGACTATGGACAGGCCAATGATGCCTGTCCTCCCCCTCCATCCTTTTCCAATCTTATCCCAGATACGTTGCATAGGGTACGGGAAAAGGAATGTACCTCTGTATCTGTATATACATATTCATCAACAGCATGGAGTTAGTTCCACATTACTTAAATAACGTACATTAAAAAAAACAGAAGTGAAACTTATACGTATAAGAAATTAGATTAAAATGAAAATAAATAAACATAAATTAACAAAAATATTACTCACTGCAAAATAATTGCTCAGTGTGATCAATTGATAAACAATTTTTAATTAACAGATGAATAATCATCATTTCGGCCTATCACTAGTCCTCTGCTGAACATAGCCCCCACCCCCCTCCCCATTGATATATAATAGATTACCACACCGTAGTTTGCGATTTCATTCGCGATTGAAATCGCAAACAAAATTCGCCGGTTAGAAAAAAAAAAAACACACCGTAGTTGCCACGCTCGGTAGGCGGGTTGGCAACCGCAGTTTATTTATTCAGATGTTCAAGGAAGATGCTGCTGCCCATCTTCTAGTTTTCATTTTCCCTTAGTCCATTTTTACGACACCCATGACATAAGATGGGGTGGTAGTTACTCTTAAGACGTCACCACACGGGTGAATATTAATTGAGAATAACAGAAAAGTTGCACAAAACGCTATACAAAAACGTTTCAATTTTACTCTCATAACGCCCAAAGAAATTTCATTTGAATAAATGCGAAGAAACTTTCTAAGTTGTTTCTTCTCGTCGCCAGGACTTTGGTGCAGTGTTACATTTTGGCCGAGTGCGTATGAAGCCCGGCAAACCGAGCACCTTTGCTACTTGTCAGTTCGAGGGAAGGACCAAGTACATTTTCGCTCTGCCTGGTGAGTCTATATTCTTTCAAATAAAAAAAAATTGGAATGTGTGTTATTTCCTTTCTTTAACTTCAAAAAGGGATGAGGTTCGGGCATAATGGTGCTGGCCATATAATTTTGGTGAAGTTTTGATGATGGAAGTCTATGAGATAATCATGAAAATTCGTTTTGGAGCTGCCGCACTGAAGTCGGTTTTTCGATTAAATAATTATTTATATATGTACTAACCTTTTAAATAGTTTTCCGTTACCTTACATTCGCTTACTAAATCGAAGTGTAATAGGCAACCTTTACGTTAAATGCTCATTGTCTCTGCGCCCTTTAGGAAGAGATATATTATAATATTTCTTATATTTACTCGAAAACTATTTGTAGTTGTTTATTTAGTATTTATACCCGACATTTCGAGCACGTCATAGAGGGTCTATTGGACAGAGGGTCTAAAGTGTTATACGCTCTGACATCATAGTTAACCTGGACTACCTCGAGCTTTTAACCTTGGTGTGCTTGGCTTTGGATTTAATTTTATTAAATAAAGATCGGTCTCCGGCAGAGTACAATAGCATCCTACTGAGGTGTCGTACGGATGGCCTTTATTCATGCAGAATAATATGCCATATGCAATGTTGTCACTATACTACTCGTGGGAATGCAGTGGGGAGTAAGAATTTTTTTACTCACACCAAAATGGCGGCGATGTGGTTCGCCACTTCGTCATGTCTCGGTTTCCCGCGGGGGCGGAAAGTGGGCTTGATTGTATGTATCTAGGATTCCAAGCCGATGATGTAACCCAGCCATCTCTATTGAAATAAGGATGTTTTTTTTTAAATTGTGAAGTGGTCTATAAAATCTGATACAACGGTCGGTACGATCCTGAACATCGTCACTGACAGACTACAGACTTCTTAGATCTTCGCTGCTTCACGTCACCTACGTATTCTTTTACGCGGGTTTCATTGATATTTTTTTGTCTTATTTAACATATAATATTGCACTTTACGTACTTCTTTTTATTCAAGAGATGTTTATAGATTACGTGAAATTTAGTCCATATAAAGGAAATATAATTCATCCCGTGAGTGTTGATATACTTTTATCACCCAGCAACAATTTTTTATTATTTCCTTAGTAATGACTTACTTGTAATTATTTTTCATCTTTCTCGGTGACTTCGACCGTACCAGTAATGCATACAACTACGTGTCTAAATGTTCAAAACACTTGATTACTGAGTCGTGGATCCTAGTTTCATATCTCAGTCAGATTTATAAAATATTAGGTCTACTGTAATTGTTCCCGTTCACCTAGCACATAATACAGGACGTTCTTATACGAGTGAGATCATTAGTGTTTGTGCTTACACTTGCAGCACTATATTTTTTGAGCTGTCGACTTCTGATATTATACTAATCATTCCGATAGTGATAGTAATGGGAAGTCAGCCGGCGTACATCATTTTTTACAGGCAACCCAGTGTCGGCGTACGTGTGTTGCCTGCTATTCGTAATACGCGCACTACGCGTGTGCGAAGGTCGTAAAAGCGAGTTCCCTCATATGCGTGTGCGTCTTAACAAAGCGCTTCCACTCGACCAGAGGCCGGAATACGTGAGGGCGGTGCTACGGTTCACTGAAGACGACCTCCCAAGCGCCCAAGTGCTTGGAAATCAGGTATCATTATATTCCAGGATGTAATACTGCTTGTAAATGGACCGTCTTGACATAAATGAGTTTTTATAGATAAAAGTGAAGAGACGATCTAATCCTTGACCGGATTGTAAGTGCAGTTTCTGCCCATTGTAAACGCTGTGTCACCCAGAACACATATGTGTGGATCCACACTGCGCTCGTCACCCTGACACATCAGTTCTTGAGTCTCATGTGTAATTACACTAGCTAGTTAGCTAGCTCAGTGCCCTTCGTTCCGAAACACAGTAATGTTTGCACACTACTGCTTGACGACATAATATCTGGCATTACGGTATCCACCCAGACGAATTCTATATTAATGTAGCATCATAAGCGCTTATGACTGACTGACGCGACTGACTAGAAGTTGAGCCTTCAAAGAATGTCGCATTCCTTTTTAACCAGTCATCTCATAATTGTCCTCAAGGTTGACCCATCATGATTCTTCATTGATGACGGACGAAGGTCTATGGGTCATAGTGATCACTGACCGGTCGAACAGAACCGATAGAAAGATACTCTCACTGATATGATAAAATATAACACATGTAGTTAATAGAATCAGGCGTTACCTTGCGGTAATCCTTTATAATGAAGGAAAGAAAGTTAACTTGCTAAGACGCCGCCTGAAAAATTTAAAATGATGTGTATATCCGTGTATTGTAACAAGTTCCCGCATCTGACAAGCTTTTGCAGATGGCCTGAGAATCCTGACGAATACTTACCGACACCATAATGCAGATCGCTTTGTGCTATATTTCCAGCATTTATCGTCATCATTTCAGCACCTTTTCTATCAATATGATTTACTAATGTATCAGGCATTCAGCGGCGAAGGAAACCGTCTTGAAGAAACCTATATGTCTGTATATTTCGACTTCGTGTAAAGTTCGTCAACTCGCATTGGAGCAACGTGACGGACTGTTTCGGGCACTAAACCCCACTCAAAATGAAGTACTTCGTTAATGATCAACTGTAAGTGTCTTGTGGGATGTATTAATGCTGGCAATTATTTGAAAAAATTAATCAACAGTGCAGCAGTCGTCTGCTAAGTGCTTGCGGTGCCAGCGTACTCCTGGAACTGCCTCCTGCCACTGACCAATTGCGTAGTCTCCCTCCCGGAGCCATAGTAACCGCTGTCATCACCGGACGCTTAGATCTTATTTAGTTTAATAATCAAGTTGAATCTTTCAATGTCAAAACATATTGTTGTTTCTAAATTAAAATTTTAATTTTAAAATGCCTGTACAAGGTGCATAAATTACGCAGACTTCCCGAATCGTTTTTTTTTAACAAATCTTAAGTATTTTTGCTAAACTGGTAAAAATGAGATGATAATCCTATCTAAATAAATTAAAAATCTTGTAAAAAAAAAGTAAACAATATAAAATGTAACATGTCTGTCTATCTTTTGCCAAAACTGGAACTGACACTAACTTGTAACATAAATATGAATCAAATTCTATTTATTTCCTACACAACATAAGTATAGATTGCGTGGATAGTCATAATCAACGAAAAAGATGCTGTTTTGATATTAAGGAAAAATAAATCTCACGTTGACGACCACATGACGTAGTGGTCAGAGTAACTGACTGCTACGCCGCGGGTCATGGATTTGAATCCCAGCAGGAGCCAACATTTGTGCAAAAACACAAATCGTTGGTTTTTGGGCCAGGTTGTGAAATTTATCTCTGTAAAATGCACTCACGATACGACATCTTAGCGTGGGGCATCGTTTAGAAAAATATATTTTATATATACATGATATGAAAAAGATATAGTTAACAATCTGTGGCCTGTAATTTGAATCACCAGAATGTTTATATATCTTCATATAAATATTTGTAAGCTTATTGTTCTTAAATGTGTATGTTAAGAGAGAAATTGTTATACACTTAATTTTGTTAAATAAATATTTTACACCGTTTATATGTATCATTTTCATCTACAGTTATTATATCAACCAAAAACTTATTTCAATCTACATTGAAAATTCTCCACAGCGAAGAGCTCAAGGAGAGGAGGAGGATTTTCTATCCTTGTAGTTTTCGTTTCGGCACGTTTTTACTTTCTCATATAGAAATAAGTGAGAAGACGAGTAAAACGTTCACAAACGTTTGCAAAGTCTGCCCTGAGACATCACTTCTTATGTCTCATATGGCTAGTAATTACAGTAGTTACTAATACCACAGACGAAAGATTACATACAGAGGGGTGACAAAGATTTCTTGATAGAGCAATTGTGGTGCAGTGCATTTTAACCTTTTTTTGTTCCAAGGGGTACCCTTAATAAAACTTTTAATTTATAATGTACCCCTCCGCTGATAAGTCCATAAAATACCTACTCCTAAAAATGTGTCTCGTTTCTCTTAAGGTCTATTTGATTTATATTTCTATTTAAATGAAACTAAATTTTACGGATTTTATCGCGTTTAAATTTACTATTAATATCTCGACTTTTCGAGTGTTTTACAGCACCCATGGTCACGGGAGGACTGAGGTGACAGATGTCCTGATGTCATACACTCGGCGTCAAAAAAATCGCACATCCGAAAAAAATAATTTAAACACTACTTTAACACAACAGGCCAATGGCAATGTTGTGGTTTGAGGGTATCATTCGAAAGGAAATTTCATTAGCTTTCAGGAATTTTAATTGAATTTTACTTTTATAACGAGACGAAAGAGAAATTAAAGAAAAAGACAGGGTATGTACAAATTTGCAAATTAATAATTTAAAAAAAAAACTTAATAAATACAAAAAAAAGTTCTTAAAACCTAGTGTTACCCCCCCTTGCCTTGATAACGGCTTCCATGCGATCTTTCATGGACCTTACAAGGATCGCAACAGCCTCTTGGGGTATTTGTTTCCACTCTTCAAGTACCGCATCTTGAAGCTCTTGAAGAGTGGCTGGAGCTGGATCTCGAGCTCGCACGCGCCGTTTTAGGTCATCCCAGAGATGTTCTATTGGGTTAAGGTCTGGACTTCGTGCTGGCCAATGCATAACAGGGATATCGACCTCCTGTAAATAATCCCGTACAATAGCCGCGGTGTGGCAACGAGCATTATCATGCATTAACATGAATCCATCACCGACTTAACCAGCATACGGGACCACATGTTCCTCCAGGATTTCAGTAACGTACCGACCAGCGTTTAATGACCCTTGCCCACGGCCACCCCGAGTCCGGGAAACGCACACAAGTGCCGTTTTCCCGTCGACGGAAATGTCGCCCCAAAACATACACGAGCCACCCCCGTATTCGACGGATTCTTCGAAGCAGGGTTGTGTGAACCTCTCCCCCTGTCTTCTGTAGACCCTTCTACGTCTGTCATTGCAGAAGAGACAGACCCTCGTCTCATCAGAGAAGAGTACGGTCCGCCACTGTTCTAGAGTCCACTCGCAATGATTGCGAACAAACTCTAAGCGATCTCTGCGATGCTGTGCAGTAAGTTTTGGACCTTTAGCAGGTCTATGGGCTGTTAAAATCTTTTCGTGTAACCTTCTTCTTATCGTAGAAACACTTACAGATGTTCTCCAAGTTGATCGAAGCTGTTGTTGCAACTCAACAGCATTTGTAAAACGGTTTCGTAAAGATGTCGTAACGATGAAACGGTCATCTCTTTCTGATGTGCACCGTTTTCTTCCAGATCCCGGTTTTCTAACATAACCACCAGTCTGCTGAAAACGTTGGAACACCCGTCGAACTGAAAAACGGGACAGGTTCAACTGTCGAGCAACGTCACACTGCCGCATCCCCGACTGCAATAGGGCAATCACTTGAGCGGCTTCTTCAGAGCTGGTGTCCATCTTTACTTGTTCACGTGTGTTCACTGCAAAGTCTAAATTACGACTGGCCCATATTTCATCCAGATCGACCCTTTTATACCCGTTTTAGGTGGTGTAACTAGCGTCCTTACTAACGAGCATTTGACAGTGTTTATTTTTGACGCTCTATAATGATAAATGTTTTAATGATTTCATGATTTATTTATTAATAATGTAAAGCTATTCAAATACCCATTTCAAACATACCAATATTTTTTTAAACATAATTCGTTTCTAGCCATTACAGCCATTTTTCGCGCAAACTCAGAGAGGTGCGATTTTTGTGACGCTGAGTGTAGTTAACCCGGAGTACCTTCAGTAGTAAATATAAACGCGATAAAATCCGTAAAATTTAGTTTAATTTAAATGTGTAGTGTTCGTGTAAATATAAGAAACCATTATATTTCTAGTGTCAATCTTATCTTTGAAACATACCTAGTACTGTCTCTAGAGACTTGTGAATTATGTAGGAATCCCTTTATGTACATTTTATCTTATAACAGTTGGTTGTACAGGGTTTTGCAATAAATTTCGACAAAAACTAATTGATTTTTGATCTGATACATTTAAAAATTAGCCTAATATGTTAATTTTAGAACTTTAAACCATAAACTTAAGATTATTTTAAACAATTAATCAATAACCAGATCAATTTTGTCGAAATTCATTGCAAAGCTCTTTTAACTACAAATATTAGCAATCTTTAAAAATATTATATTATAGTCCTTACTGATATGGTAAGAAAAAAAATAAAGTAATATACGAAATAAAGTATACAATCGCAACCATATATAAAACGTAAACAATTTTTTTTTTACATTTACGAACTAAACTCTGAAATCGTACGAGTATTTTCATAACGTCACACAGCTAAAGACGTGAATATTTTATGACAGAAGCTTAACACCAAAATTATAATAAAAATAAACAAAATTAAAATTCTTTTTTACCTATGATGAGAATTTATCAAAATTATTCATCACGATGTTTCCAACGTCACTTTTAATGCCTCAAGTGTGATTCTTGAGGTTGTTTCATGGAGCTGAGTGTTTTGAAGTCCGGTTCAATTGAAGAGAGATATAATCGCAAATCTGGAACTGCGTCAAGCTTATTGCGATGCTTATTCTTTATAAATGCATAAGACGAGAATGCACTTTCGAAAGATTCTGTATTAGTGAAAGGCAATAAATATTATGGCATTAACACACATTTCTTGGTACTCTTTTCTCGTTTCTGCCCAAAGGCCAATAAGGTTTCTTCTTTGAAAATAATATTGCAAAGAAGAATCACTTGGAAGTTTTATTTACTTTTGTTTTTCAAAAACTGATAAGTATACAGCTTACTTTAAAAAAATCCATAAATGCATTTGAAATCCAGTTGAAACTTGAACTTCATGTCTTAATTCAAATAACCTTTAAAGAAGCTTAAGTAAATTTATAAAGTATATTATAAGCTTTTAAATATTTTCGATGGATTAAATTTGAATTATTATTATAGATATTATAGAAAAATAGTTCAAATTAATATATATTATTAAATTAATATATATTAATTTGAACTATTTTTCTTGGTTGGTATTGCAGTTAAACATTTTTTTTTTTTACAATATAAAGTATCGATTTGGGGCCTCTGAATCTAAAACCTCTTTTATTTATATTTGTATAATTGTAGAAATTTTAACAATACTGCCTAAATATGCTTCATTTATTTTCAACAGAATCGATTGAATATCTAAATGTATTCGAAAGAAAAAAAGGTCATGCAAAAATAAATAACTATAATCATGTTCACAAAAAAATATTTTCAAGAGAAATTGTTACTTGGTAAAAATTAATCACATTATTTTTTTCACTATGTTTTTTATTGTTTATTTTTTTCGTAATTTTTAATTTAATATAAAACAACACAATAGCACTGTTATACGACGCGTTGCACCTCGAAGAACCTCTTGAGATAGTAGACTTGACCAAAAGTCATGACTAGGAGAACTGAAGCCTCGAAGATAGACCACATTACAACTCTAGAGTTTGTGCTGTCGTTAATCGCTCGGTGGATGCGGTCGCGAACCTGGTAACAATAATATTTGATTTGTAAAGATTAAGATGGTAAAATGGCTGCTGAACCCCCATGTTCAGCAGTGGACTATGATAGGCTGACGTGATGAAGATGGTAAAATCTGTCAAACTGACATGATAATATATTATCTGTCTGCCTGTATAATTGTACGCGCATCAGACAAAAATTACTGAACGAAATTTGATGCGGTTTTTACAGTTGTATATTTAGATCCAACTTAAAATCTGGTGCATGTTTCATCCTGATACGCCGCCTATAAGCCGGGGTATAGATAATTTGTTAAATGTTGAGAGTAAAGAGTTAAAGATAGCCTGTTTATTGAGGAGGAGGCTTTAAGATGCCGCACGCCGAGAAGGGCCAAACTGAATTCTCCGGTCAGTGAGGTACAATTCCATACAGCGCGATCATGGGTCGGCTTATTTTTCGCGGGTGAAACCACGAGGCAAGGTTAGTCTGTAATAAAGCTGGAGAGTATGTATGTCTGAATGCGTTAATCGCAGTAAATACTAATCAGATTTAAAAAAGTATTTTTGCATTAGATAGCCTTTTGTTTATTGAAGAGGGTTGTGGGAATAAAACGTTATGCTACGGCTATAAGGTGACGCACGCTGCAAAGGGCCGAATAGTGAATGCCCAGGTCAGCGAGGTACGATGCCGTACGGCGCAATAATTTGGTTGGCTTATTTTACACGGGTGAAACCGCGGGACAAGCTAGTTTTTCCTTTATTTACATCTTACAAACATCTGTAGCGACATCTATGTCGTCACATGAGAAGCACAAGAAATATTTTCATACATTCTATAATCGTGCTATGAAATTTTTTGAGATGCAAACTATATATACAACATCTTAATATTACTAGTTGGAGGAGACATCCTCCCCAGATCAGACCACTCGATTCGGCGGGTAGCTTCCTTGGCAATATCATCCAATAAAAAATCTATCATAAAATCAATGTGGTTCAGGATATATCTTCATTACCTTCAGAGCTAAAACAGGTTATACAATTTAATGTCAAATTTACATTTCCTATACTTCTGACTGTACTGTTGATGTCCTCCTACCCTACGATAACTTGAATACTGTTGGAGATATCAACTGTGAAGGAGATATTACAGTGCCACAAGTGTATGTTCAAACTTTTACGACGATACAACACACGACGATGCAAACTTGTCCCAATCTATGTGCCGCCGCCCGATTTACTCTCATGCGATAAAATGGGAGGTGAAATGGGAGTGGAATGGGAGGTGTCAGAGAACAATGGCAACATAGAAAAACTGGGAATTCAACTATTTGTGCTTTGCGGGAATGTTGTATCCGGCTGAGATTCATACCCAGACCCGAGGCACAGGTACTCTGACCACTAGGCTATGCGGTCGACTATATTGACCATATTAGAAAGTGCTTCGTTATATAAGAAAGTTAAGATTTTTTATTATAACTGTACAAAAGTTTATAATAATTTGTGTACAAAGCAGATGCACTGACCACTCCTTTTTTGTAAATAGATATGGTCAGTAAGAGTAGTATAACATTTTCAGCCATTTTTTTATAGGAGAAAGTGCACTAGCAAATCATTCACTTGAAGGTAAGTGCAATGTCTGTCCATGACAAATGCTGTGTCACCCAGAATATTCTGTGTGATACCACATTGTGCTCACCTTTTAACAACTGGACAATTACTAGCCATAATGTTATAAAGATCATGAAATAATACCTGCATGTACTCCTGCTCATGTTTAACAGTCTTAAGTGTTGCAGCAAGCTCCTTGATCATATTTTCCAGATTATTATGGTTCACTTCCTCATCTTTTTCACCAGGGGTCTTGTTAGGTGAGTCGCCAATTTCCAAGTTGAACATCACCACCTAAAACAATACAGTTAGTTACATTGATAAATTTTAACTATCAATTTAAATTAACTAACTATAAATTTTCTGAGAGAAATAATAGTGTAAATATCGTCGTAAAAGTTTTTATCACATAAAAAAAAAATTAAGTTTACAACTAAAATTTATGTATATAGATAACATACATACATACAGTCACGCCTTTTTCCTATAAGAGATAGGGAGAGGCCTCTCACATAGCCCACTTTTCGCCCTCGCGGAAACCGCTTGAGTCGGGTGGCGAACCATCTTGCCGCCATTTTGGTACATGTCAAAAAATTATTACTCCCCATTGCATTCCCACAAGCAGTAAAGTGATAGCATTGCATATTACGGTGTTACTGCTTGAATAAATGCTGCCTGTAGAATACCTCAGTTGCCTCTAATGACGTGTCAGTAGGAAAGAGGTAGGTGCTATTCTACTCAGATATATAAAAACATCTTTATAGGTTTAAGTTGTGCCGTTTTTAAAGAGAGGATTATTTTATTCTTTTATTCTCTTATAGTTATACTATTACAGTTCACTAAACATAAGGCTTCTGATAGAAAATAAATTTCCATAATAAACATGATTGTCAATGGTTTGCTTTTGTGCAGCCATAAATCCCCATGTTTATAAATTCCATCAACCACTTCATGATATTCCAAGGTGTGGAAGATCAAGCGTCTCAGTGCTCACCCTGAAATTTCATAATATGCTAGTGACCCGAGTTCGATCCCCAGTAACGGCACTTATAAAATAATTCATCAACTTTAAGCTGCTGATATACCACATGCTCAGCGGTGAGGGAAAACACTGTGGGGAAACCTGCATGTCTAAGTCATAAATTTTACTGGTGGTAGGATTCCTATGCAGGAATCCGTCTAGGTAGGTACCACCCCAGGGCCAGTTATTCTGCCGTGAAGCAGTGGTGTGCGGGCATAGCTGTGTTTCGGTTTGAAGGGCACTGTGAGCTAGCGTAATCACAGGGCATATGAGACTTAAGAACTGATGTCTCAGGGTGATGGGCACAATGAGGTGTCACACAGAAATGTTCTGGGTGACACAGCATTTGTTATGGGCAGACGTTGCACTTACCATCAGGTGAACATTGTACTCGTTTCATCACTTTATATAATAAAAAAAAATCATTTCAAGGACATGTTAAGTCCACCAATACACACTGGAGCAGCATAGTGGACTCTTCCCGGCTCCAAAACCCTCTCAGAATTGAGAGACCTGTGCTCAGCAGTGGGACAGGACAGGCTTATTACTTTACTTTTTTTCATGATATTCATACAAAGAGGGGGTAATAAATTAATTTACATCAGGCTTGTGTGGCTTCTGGATTTAATTAAATCTAGATCAAGGGTGTCACCAAGGGGGAGCAGGGAGGGGCAGTTGCCCCTCTAGAGACTCGATTTGTTTACCGAATGCAAAGCAAATTTACAACAGTAATCGGAAATTGTTACAGTGGTAAAAAATCACCCCCATCCCTGTCCCATAGGCTGGCACTTTACAGATCATTATCAGTACCTAAGTTTTCAGTGACTCCAATGGTTTTTTAAACATTTATTTATTGTGATACCCAAACACAATACATTGTGATGAAACAATCCATTTTTGACATGTGAGTAATTGAGTCGCTGGCTTTTAAATGAATATTATATAATTTTACAAAATAAATACAATGGAAAAATAATCAAATTTCAAATAAATGAATGTTTTAAATTTTTTAGTTTATACCTTAGGTGTCATTGTAGACATCTTATTGCTAAAGCAGTAAGTATAGCGGCCAGAAGTAGGTGCTGAAAATGTGTAGATACCAGAAGATTCCCGCTCTCCCTTATGTATTACTGCCCCATCAGGACCAGTGATTGTGATGTCTATATCTAGGAAACCCCCTTCTGCTATCTCAAATGTTAAACCTGCAATGAATATTTGCAATTTCTGATTAGTTTCTTTTCTAGCTTTAGGAATCTTATATTCTAATGGGAACATAATGCAACCAAATTAACACTTTTTTTTTAATAAATCACTAATTTGAGTGAATTTTTTAATTTCATGTGATCAAGGTCATACTATTACTTTTATAAGAAAATTATGATACCCTTGGCGAGAAAAACACTGAAATTAATTGCGGTTCTCTAAGCGAAGTTAACTTTTCTTAATATGAGTGTTGTTCTTTTTGTTTCTGTTGTTATAAACACATAAATTTCGTTTTACTTTGCAATAATGTACACTTATGTTTATATAACGTTAGATTTATAGAAAGTACACATATTACCTATAATATTATAAATTATAATATATATTATAAAATTATAATATATTAATATATTATAACATATATATATAGTGGTGGTGATGCATTTTTGCCATTTGAACTTACCCATTTTAGTGTCGGCTTCAACATTTTCGTAAAAGCACTCTTCGGCGTGTGCGTCGACTGTGATTGTATAGCCGTTTGCTTTATTTAGAACTGTGAAAACTAGAATTGAAGATATTAATAAAAATCTATATAAACAGTCCATTTTTTTTGCTATAAATATACTAAAATGTTTTATTCAATAATTTAAGTATTGTTTTGCTCGTTTCCTATTTTCTGTGATGACTTGAGCCACGTAATGACAAACCAATGACAAGTGACAATGTGACATCAGTAACCTGCGTTCATAAATGTAATTTATCCTATATTTTCCCAATTTTTTAGCGGTTTCTTTAAGTATTGGGCACTATTACCCGCTGTCGAAAATATAGTTTCACTTTTTACACGTTTTTGAAAGAATTTTTAGTTTCAATCTGAAATAATAGCACACTGTTAAATTTATATGCAAAAAATATTAAGAGATTTGCAAGTAAATTACAATCGCAGCTGTCAAGTATTATTGTTTATTTATTTATGGAAACAGTCGTTAACTATTTTCCAGTGTCAAGTAACCAAAGAGTAGAGTAATACAAGTAACTTATTACCCAAGTATACAATCTTCAAGCAACGAGACTTCTAAATTTCGATCGACACTAAAATGATACTTGTCTTTTACTGAAGATCTGCTGTACTGATGGAGACAAAATGAAAAGTACAATTTTGGTCGAATCACTGTACACTTGGACGAGTACTTGCTGCTTAATAGAAATTACAAAATTCAAAAAAAAACTACTGCTACTTTTCGAGTTGGCGCCAAAGGTCTGTAGTAAATAGCTTTGCGATAGTTTTGAAATATACGTGCTATGTAAACTATTAAAGATTCTTAATTTATCAAGGCTATTTTGAAAAAGTTTAAACAAAAAGTATTTCAATCACGCATCAAATTTATTAACACTGTTTACTAAGTCAACGTCATCGGCAGCGGCATCGCGCTATTAAAGTTTCTAAGATGCATACTATATATACAACATCTAATAGATATTCTTCGCTTTCGCGTGCTTGCGCGCAGCGAACGCGATACAGTCCGAATTTCGAGGTTTTTGTAGGAGTTTATTTATTTATTTATGTTTGGGTCAAACCAAACCTGGCACGCGGGCCCCTGGCTCGTGAGCACAGTATCCGATGAAGCTGTAAAATCCAAAAAAGGCTAACAGCAATTACTTCACCGAAATTATATACAACATCTAAAGATTACTGGTTGCAGGGGAGGTCCTTCCGAGATTAGGCCACCCGATCTGGCTGGTATCTACCCTTTTCCCTCGGCACATCATCTTTCAAATTGGTGTCCCCGTGATTTAAATATCGCAGCTAGCTTCGTCCAACATAGCAATAACGTCATCAGCAGCCATTGCAGTCACAGCACCCGACTACTGTCGGCACCTAGTCCCTCAGCTGCGGCTGCTCCTCAGGCTCACTTTTGTGGCATCCACACTGTCTCAATACGTCTTGACGCACTGACATCTATGTCGCCTCATGAGAAGCTCAATAAATTTCTCATCCGTCCAAAATCGGGCTATTAAAGTTTTTGAGACGCAAACTATATTAACAACATCTAAAGATTACTGGATGGAGGAAATCATTTATTTATAATTAAATATATTTATTTATAATTTCAGCCAAATCATTAAATGTCACCTTTTATTACTTCACGAATTAAATATCTTTAAAAAATTTACTTTCTTCGTCGTCTTCCTCTGTATCTGTGTCCGTACTTTCGCAAATAGATGAGCTGTGAGTCAAAGTAAAACAAAGATCATTCCAAGTATCTATTAATTTTAAAAGTCCGGTCCCTCGTAGTCGCGCATTAATATTGGCACTCAAGTGCGACCTGGTTTGTCAGTATGATGTGGAGAATAAGTGTGATCATTACCTGCACTGTTTGTTATTTTTGACAGTACTGAACTATCATCACTGCACGTCACTTAAAAGATGAGCAATCTTTTTGTTGATTATGCGTGCTATTTTTCTTTGTTCGATGCAGAAAAAACTTTGAAAGGAATATTCTAATTCCCTAAAAAGTTTCAATTAAAATTCTTTCTTAATCTCACCAGTTCGTATATTATGTTAGTCACTTGTACAAGAAAAAATTGTCAAAGAGATTCCGTACCGACCGCTAGTAGATCTACTCTACGTTAGCAATCTTTAACAGTAACAAATGCAGCTGTACTAGAGGTACAAGTTACTTCATCCAGTTTAATAAGCCGCGGCCTTTTTAACCAGCTAGGAACATAAGTTATGACTGAAGTCTGAACAGTAGTATTCGAAATTACTGGTACAATGATTCTAGTACTTTTTCATCCTTTTCCATAGTTACTCTTAACGAGCAAGGCCGTACAAGACTCAAAGATATATTCCTAGTGCAGTCTTAAGCGTCTACTTAAACTCTTTAAAAGTAAATGTTTAAGTCTTAAATCTTTAGTAAAACGTAATACAGTTAAAAGGTTCACTTGTTGCTGATAATGCAGCCTAAAAGTTAGTTTTATTTATTACATGCGAAGACCAATAGATTATCCAGATTTGATCTAATTTGATCTAATCAAATTCTGTTGATGAACTAGTTTTTGATGGGTGGCATTTGCTACTTGGTCGTGTCTGTGCTTATAGTCGGTTTGGGCTATTGCTTTACAGGCATCTGTAATAGGTTGAATGGTCTAGGGACAACAATGCATTCTCTGCATGTGTTGGAAGGTAGGATGTTTGTAATGTACATATTTCCGGTAGTTCCTGATCTCCACTACTTAAAATTCTATAGCGATCAGCAAGTCTCCGGAAAGAGATCATGACGGTTCAATCATGCGTTCGGTGTCTTTTTGTTGATATTAAGTTAGCTTAAGTCGGCTTATTGTATTTTATATATTGTATCGTATAATAAGTATTGTCAGTGAGTCTTTATTTTTTTCCATCAATAAGTCATTTTCAACTGTTCTGTAAGGTAGGCCACTTGATATAAATTACTCTCATAATCAGCGTATAATTTTATTTCATCCATATAGAGAAAATGATTTTAGGAATTCGTATAGGAAAATTGTAAAACAAATGTGTAGATAGCGATGAATGTTGGTAAATTTTTTGTTTTGGATTTAGTAGCTATGGATCCCAGCAAATCTTAAACTGGTGCTTTCCAATTATGAAGATTGCGTAATACTTTTTTTAAATGTGTCTACTGGAATATTCTCATATTTCATTTCTTGTACCGTAATGTTTCTTGTAATTTCTCTTTGTATCCAGTCAGCTCTAGTATTATATTGAACTATATTGAGCATTTGCATAGTTTGTACGGTTGTTCAAGTTAAACAGGTTTGTAGAGAGTTCTTCAGCTACTTCTTGTTTTATTTCTTTAAGTCTATCTTAAGATATGAATTTGCTATGTATTACTGCTCTCCTTTGATTGGCTACTCTTTGTTTACTTATTGTGGACTATTGAAGTAAAATCTTTAATGAAAGCTCCTATAATTAGTTCTATTAGTTTCCAATTCAGTAACTGATGAAATGATCGCATTATAGATTCATTTTTCTTATTTGGGCCTGTGTTTGTGAGCTATTTATTTCCAGAGACTTTGATGTTGTGTTTGTTTGAGATGTTGAGTTTTACTTCTAGATGGCAAACTAGTTTGTAGGTGACTCTTCTTGGACTTAGTTGTAAATCTCACCCATTGTATTTTGTAGTGCCACACAGAAATATAGCTCTGCGTTGGTTCCTACTCTCTGACGGCTTACTTGCATATCCGGGAATTACACCTAATGAATATTATGTGTAAAGGTGCAAGGCTATTGTAAGTACGCAATATATATATATATTCATTTCAAGTGTACATCGTTGTGCGTTCGAGTAATACATGAGATGGGTGCCTGCCAAGCCAAGATGTTGACCGTGACTCTCAAGTTAGGGTTGACATCTTGCACAACACTGTCCGACGTGGTATCAGAAGACAATGTTGATGTTTTCGTTGTCATATACGAGGAGCGAGTCAAAGGGATCGATGAAAATAAGGATTCAGTATCATAGCCCAAAAATTCAACTGTAGCTTAGACGCCGTAAGTCCGCCTGCCCAACTCTCGGCGATGGCTAAGATTTATGAGCGAATTATACTCAGTCGATTAAAAGACTATGTCCTTACAAATAATATTCTTCCAGACGAGCAGTTCGGCTTTCGCCCCGAACACTCGTGTACTCATCAAGTGCACCGCTTAACGGAGCACATTTTAGAGAATTTAAACGACCACCCTAAGCCTGTAGGCACAGGGGCCTTATTTTTCGATGTCGCAAAGGCATTTGACAAAGTCTGGCACGACGGCTTGTATTATAAGTTTTATCACACTAAAGTGCCAGACAGACTCGTGAACATCATACGAGCCTTCTTGTCTAACTGCCTATTTCGCTTCCGGGTAGAGGGAACGCGCTCCTCAAGCTGCCCTCTCCGAGCGGGTGTCCCGCAGGGCTCCTGCCTCTCCCCACTCCTTTTCTCGCTATACACTAGCGATATTCCTAAAGACCCGAAAGTCAATCTTGCGCTTTTCGCAGATGACACGGCTCTGTACTATTCCGACAAGCACAAGGGCCGCATAACGATTCAACTCCAAGCCGCAGCCGATCGCCTAGGCGAATGGTTCCGGAAATGGAGAATAGAGGTAAACCCCGAGAAAAGTGTAGCGATATACTTCTCGAGGGGCACACCAAAGCCCGCTAGACGATGTCACCCAATCGGCATCAATCAGCTAGGCACGATCACCCTGTTCGGATGCCCTATTCCCTGGGAAAAGAGCGTCAAATACCTCGGGGTCACTTTAGACGCAGCGATGTCGTTCGCTGCACACATTAGAAACATACGCAATAGAGCGGCTTTTATCTCAAGCCGTCTATACCCATTAACTTGCTCCTCAAGCAAAATGTGCTTAAGATACAAACTTCGCCTCTATAAGACTTGCATAAGACCCGTAATGGACTATGCTTGCGTCGCTTTCGCTCACGCGACGGGCAATCAATTAAAGAAGTTACAGAGCGTTCAAAATCGATTCTTGCGAACTGCCACCGGAGCCGGTTGGTATCAACGCAATGTAGATCTTCACAGCGACTGTGAAATGCCCTTAATCTCTGAACACTTCAGAGAATTATCACGGTGGTTTTTCGAAAAAGCCGCGGTTCATTAAAACCCGCTGGCGGTTAAAGCAGAAAATTACCGACCAAACAGAAACGCGACCGAACGCAAACGTCGCCCGCGAAACGTGCTAGACGACACGGACGTCTCAGCTCTTCCTGACCACGATACTGTCAGTCACGATCCAGGCCACACTGTACACACAGTCAATAGCTTTAATATAACACGCACCACAACGCGCGACCGCCGTAGAGATCGGCGCGCAATAGTCAATAATCACACCGCGTACACACGATTCACCCCTGTTCCAGGGCGGTTCTCACCGCCCAGAGTTACCGACACACAAGTCGACAGTCCGAATGGACGCGCGCAGTCTCCTTCGGACGGTCATTAGACGACTTAAAATATTTAAGATTTTCGAAATCGCGATAGCACGCAGCGAACGCGACGCAGTCCGAACTTCGAGGAGTTTTTATTTATTTATTTATGTTTGGGTCAAACCAAACCTGGCACGGGGCCCCTGGCCCGCGAGCACAGTATCCGATGAAGCTGTAAAAGCCGAGAAAGCTAACAGCAATTACATCACCGAAAATATATACCAACTCTCGGCGATCGGCTGTAGCATTTTGCGTGACGGGCGTCCGCTTGCTCGTCATCACGGCGCCGGTGTCCGGCTGAAGCACGCAGCACCGGCTCCAGGTTGTATCTCTTTGTACTAGTTTGCACCATAAGATTTTGATTGGGAAGGATTAGAATCCAGATATTGTGGGACTTAAATATCGCATCTCCCGTGCGGGGTGATTGTTTTTATTTAAAAAACAACTGCTCACAGTTCTTTTATATTGTGAACGCGTTTGACAGACATCAATTTCACATGCACAACACAACTAGAGCCGAAAACCAACACTTTTGTGTTTTTGCATAAATGTTGACTCCGGCTGGGATTCGAATCCAGGGCCACGCGGTCGTCGTGCCGGGTGATTGATAAGCGTTCGCGACAATGTTCATTCTTTTGGGGGATTATTATTACTAATATTATGGAATATTCATATACAGCTTCTCGTCTCGTTTCTCTATATATGAATATATAGATAAAAATATATAGTAATAAATAAAGAATAAAAATAAATTAGATATTAAAAAATACTATACAATAAAATATATAAATAAAACCCTAATGACACGGGAGCCCTCGGCAGGGGAGACTCAACGGCCGAGGGTTTGGGAGAAAGGTTCATATGTATTATTATTATTATATGGGTTATTAGCCGATACTACTTCTTTCCTGTCGAGGTGTCGTAAGAGGCGACTATGGTATTGACGGAAACTACGTGTGTGTGGTCTCTGCTTACCCCTTATATGGAAAAAATACGTGATTGTAAGTTATTACATGAGCATACTGTGGTTTCTTAGTGTACTTCTTGTAGAAAGTTTTGACTGAGGCTGGTGTTGTTATTCGCATGAAACGTATTTATTGGAAGAAAATGCTTGCGACCCATTGCTTCTGAGCTTAGTAGTCTGTTTATGATCGTGGACGTAGACTATGTATATGAACGTAAACTGAAATCCTGTTCCGTGCATTCCGCAGAAGGATAGTGAACTAACTTAAGAACGTTTTAGTTTTTTATAGTAACCAAAACTTAAATCCTATCATACATTAGAGAGTTTATTATTAAACATTAGATAAATTATCCGTCCTACCGTAGTTGCGACTTAATGTGATAATAAATAATGACACATTAAGCCGCAACGACGACGGACGGTGGGAAGTAAATATATACCATTATCTATAAAATATAAAATTATCTGAAACATCAACATAAAGAAATTCAATATTTTAATATTATTTAATTTTATTATATTTAGTTACAAAGGACGTTTGCATGTCTTCGTGCTAGAAAATTAGTTGCGTAATTTCATTGAGATGACTCATTTACTCGTTATTTTTTATTATTTATTTATCACATAGCATTGCTGTTTACATTTTATATTATTTTTTATTGTATAAAGTGATGAAACGAGCAAAACGTTCTCCTGATGGTAAGTGCAACGTCTGCCCATAACAAATGCTGTGTCACCCAGAACATTTCTGTGTGACACCTCACTGTGCACATCACCCTGAGACATCAGTTCTTAAGTCTCATATGCCCTGTGATTACGCTAGCTCACAGTGCCCTTCAAACCGAAACACAGTAATGTTTTCACGCTACTGCTTTACGGCAGAATAACTGGCCCTGGGGTGGTACCTACCTAGACGGATTCCTGCACAGGAATCCTACCACCAGGTACTACTATTTAATACTTGTCTAAAATCTTCTTGATTGGTTCCTTTATTTCTTATTTTATTTGAGGGATAAAAAGAGACTATTTTTGTCACAAGTATTTGCAAATTTCTCACTTACTTTATTAGTTTACTTACTGGCCGTTTTTGACTACGATGATATTCGAGTAAGTTCTGATTAACAACACATTGTTATTGTTACTGTAAGTATTAGAGCAAACATTAAGGTAGTGACAATATTTACTGTATAGTGACTCAATGGACCACCTAACCTTCCAGTATCCGATGTTAAGATTAATCATTCCGACCACAGGTACGCGGTCATCAAACATTTTACCAACTACTAGAAAAAATTATGTACACTTTGGTAGGTAAAAGTTGGTTGCAAAGCAAGAAGTAACGGAAACGACTAAAACGGCTTCATGCTAATGACCGGGGAATTTAACAAAAGACGTCAAGACATTTAAATGGTTTTTTTCGTTTCAGGGTTTTCTAGGGTGGGCTAATAATTTTTACTTTATACATACATACATACATAAGATCACGACTGTATCCCATAAGGGGTAGTCAGAGACTGGGCACTCACTGCAAAAGCAGACGACTGCCACAATCCACGTTTCACCAAAACAATATAATGCACTTGGTGTGATAGGTGGTGAGCCCATCGCCACCATGCGCTGTTGGGTGCACAGTGCAGTTTAATTCCTTACTCGCCTTTTACGAGATCCATTGGATGAGATGGAGTGGTAGTATACTTTTAACGAGCCGCCACCACACGGCTTACTTTATTTCATAAATATTTGTATTTCCTCACGATAGTTTCGTACAAAGCGCTAACGCACTGTCTCTGAAATAGTCCCGAGTCTCGTTGGCCATCATAACATAAATACATACATACGTAAATATCGTCACGCCTTTTTCCCATACAAGGGGCAAAAAATGTTATTGATTAACAGTAAGTTAATAAATTTTTTTGGAATATCTATAAGAATTTAAGACCAGGATCATCTAGGTAGCTTATTTGTAACGCATTTTGATATCTATCAATTTTATTACATTGGAAAAATAACTAAATACTTTTGTTGTACTGAGTTTCTTCAAATAAAATAATTGTTTGTAGATACAGAGCATGTGCAGTATATAACGGAAATCGAACTCATGTCACCCGCGTACTATAAAATTATAAGGCGAGCGCCCGGCTCTTGAACTACCACGGCTCTTAGGTAAGGTTCTCTTAATTAAACGTGTCTTAAAACCTTTTTATTTCTTTCATAAATTTAATTAATAATTTTTAGTTTATTTACGACATTCTGCCATCTATTTGGAGTCTTTAAAGACCCTTTAATTGCAAACCAAGTTAAATCATAATCGTCAATTGAATGACCGACTACACCAAACTGTAAAAGGTATATATGGATTAAATCGAAAGATCGAGAAGAGTTAATGATTAGAGAATGTAGCTCTTAAAAATTATTACAACTGGGATTATGTAATCATGGAATATGAATTTTTAATGACAAGTGTATTCAAATTTATCAAAATTCAATGAATTTAAAATGGAGGAGCATTGCATCACGCGTTTCGTATCATGCTGACACTTTTTGATTTTATTCACGACGTCATCAAAAATACTGCGCTTCAGCAAATGTCCGCATTTATGTAGGGCAAAAATTATTTACAAATACAGAACACACCAATCAAGTGGTCAATAATAAAGGAAGTGATGCGGGTCCGAGTTTGAAACTAATTTTTATTTTGTGTACTTTTAATAAAAACGGTGTTAGTTAAAGTTGTAATACTTTTTGAATAATTAACGAGAAAATTCAAAAAAGTTTAGTTCGTTCTATGCGTAACAGGCAGCTGTGCGTGTACTACGTGTACGTACGTACTAGTGAGCTCAGGATCTATTCGCTACTACATTGTAAAACGGAGCGTGCTTATAATAAGAGTTGTGTACTGTTCGCTTACAGTTTTATCCTTACGTTGCTGGCGTCAGCAACGCAGTGTTACTTTAGTAAGAAAGTCGCTTGTTTAAGAAAATTGCACACTAAGTTTTTCATAAGTGAATATAAAAATGGCGTTTCTTGAGGGTCCTTCGCCTAAGCAAGCGGAGATGATTCGGCAGGAACTGGGTGAAGGATCTGGCGACTTGGAGCGAGGAGTCAGAGACCTCCAAAGCATGTGTGCAGCGTCACCATATTTGCCGCAACCTGAAGCCGTAGGTATGATGAAAAAAGTTGGAAAATCTTTAAAAGATTATTAAATAATTGTTATAAAGTATTTTATATATTTCATAATATAAAACGTTTTTAATATTGGTATTACTTTATATTACAGAAAGATGAAAATTACTTTATAAAAATTATTATCACACTTTTGCATATGTCTTTACTTAAATAGACATAATTCAAATCTGCATAAATCTATCATTGCCAATAATTAAATTTTACAGATGATAAACAAAGCATTCATCTATTTGATCGGTAACTTCGATCACTAATAAATAACATTAGTGATCGAAAATCGGTAATGATGCAACCGTTTGTCATAAAAGTTGCAAATAACAATTCGGTTGACATTATTTTGAACCAGTGTTGTCGATTATTATTTTCATCTATATTTGTGAGCGTAGATACAAGTATTTTTTATTAAGATTAGCCCATTTAATCTTCTTGAAATACAAATGATTTCTAACATGAAATAATTTTCTTAAAGTGGCACTGTTTACAATCCTAATAACTGACGTGAAAATCAGAAAAATTTAAAAAAAAAGTTGAAGTATTTTGTTTAACTTGCTTCATTAAATATAAATAGCCAAAGTAATAAGAAAATATTCTTATTTATATATAGAATATTATAACAATATTCAGCAATATAGACATACACAGGCTTTATTCGACGTACACAATACAAAAATCAAACACAAAACGCAAATTTGTGCTTGAAAAAAATAAAAGTACAAAAATATATAAGTATTTGTAAACACTGGAACAAAAGTGATGCTGTGTTGTGGAGTCGAAATGGATCACTCAGCATTCAAATACGAG
The DNA here is from genome assembly GCA_019845155.1 of Luehdorfia chinensis. Lineage (NCBI taxonomy): Eukaryota > Metazoa > Arthropoda > Insecta > Lepidoptera > Papilionidae > Luehdorfia > Luehdorfia chinensis. The sequence goes on along the minus strand of JAHVAK010000025.1, from coordinate 5,209,257 downwards.
AGCAATGTCGGGGAAATTCCTTTATGTATATCCTTTATTATAAGATATGTTTTGACGGTGAAATATTACCGTATTTAGCATATCAGATTAGGCTAAACAAAATTTTAATTTTAATTTTAGTATTCTTATCATACTTACGAGCTCATTTAATTAGAAGTTTTAATGAAAGTGCTCGATTTAATTTAAAACGTTCCTCGACAATACTAAATATAGTTAAAAAATATAAATTAAATTACAAATTCAGTGGTTGCGGTGTATACTTATAGCACTTACTAATATATGTATATGCTTACTAAATACATTAATAAAAACAAGCGACTTCAATTAAAAAGTCAAAAACTTCGAACAGAAATTTCTTTTCTTTCCTTATTTAACTAGTATGGCCACCGCTGGGCCAGTTTTTCTGCCGTGAAGTAGTAGTGTGCAAGCTTGTGTATCGGTCTTAAGGGCACTGAGAGCTAGATTAATTATTGGGCACATGGGACTTAAGAACTGATGTCGCTGGGGGACGGGCGCATTGTAGTGCCACACAGAAATGTTCTGGGTGACACTCTGGGTGGTATTTGTTATGAGCAGACATTGCACTTACCACCAGGTGAACGTTTTCCTCGTCTTGTCACTTTCTCTTATATAAAAAAATACTTTATTCGTTTTAACATTTTGTATGTATTAAAGTAACTACACGAAAGGCACAATTACGTGACGTTAGAAATTTTTGATTTGTTTCTTAAGTTTGACAAAAAAATATTCCAGTTTATTTTGATAAAATGTAAAAGTATTTATAAAGACCGAGCAAAACCGAGCAAGCTCGCAAATCAAAACAACATTGAAATGAAACAAAAACGGATAATACTAGTGAAGCGCGAATCATGCACATTTACTTTCTCTTATAATTTTCGACATTTCCATCGTCCTTAGTCTAGACAATGCAAGGGTGTTTGCAGAGTCAATAACTTAGCATAACCAACGTCTACAACAACGTCTAGCATACAAGCGAGTAATAACAAACAACAGCTGCATTGTCTACATAACTTATGTCTTTATTATTCCATCCGTTATTGCAATTCCTTTAGTAGTCTATTATAAGACAAACATATAGACTCGCAGTAGTTTACAAAAATTACGAGTACCTACGATGGTAATTAAACAATTGTAACGAATATTTTATTATGACTAAAAATTAAGAACTGTTTCCATATCCTATGTATGTCAGGAACACGAAATTAACGAAAGATTTCTTAAATTGTATAATTAACACTAACCTGCAAAACGAAAGCATAATGCTAAAATTACCACCATAACCAAACATATGAAGATCAGATCAGAATCATAATTATTGTGTCAGCATATACATTTAACGAATTTGATTAAATAAACATTGAACAAAGTACGAGGTCGGAGGCAAGTTTGATTATACGGTCGAATGGTTCCATTTATAACATGTAAATATAAAAATGTATTACATATAATTTTAAATAACTCAATAAAAAATAAACTATGCCCAAAACGAGAAAAAAAAGTATGTGTTATTTTAATAATTATTTGTTTTTAACAGCAAACCTTTGCTGATATAGGATTTTTATACTTCTAGTATCGGTTTAACATTATCTATAGACAACGTAGTTCTGCATTGCATTTTTAATTTATTATGCATAACTGTTTTAAGGTTAGAAGTTCACTGCAGCTATTGAAATTACAGGCCAAATGAGACTTAACGACTGATGTCTCAAAGTGACGAGAGCAATGCCGTGTCATTTACTGGCCGTAAATTTCCTATCCCAGTAATTCTGCTGTGAGGCAGTAATGTGAAAACATTACTGAGTTTCGGTTTGAAGAGCAGTGAGAGCTAGCATAATTACTGAGCATAGGAAACTTAAGAACTGTTGTCTCAGGGGGACGGGCTCAGTTTGCTCTCACGCAGAAAAGGGTGACACTGTATTTGTTATGGGCGGACGTTGCATTTATCATCAGATGAGCGTACTGTTTGCCTCGTCACTTTTTCTTTAAAAAAAAAAACAAGGCTGTAGAACACAGTAAATGTCATAAGTACAGTTAGGTGAACAACTTGCTCGACTCATCACTGCGTTAAAAAAATCAGTAACTTTAAACAGGGTTCGTTTATATGTGTGTGCTATCTCAGAACAAGATTTCATAATACATCCTTTCAAATTAAACTTTATCTTTCTTTGATATACGGTACGCTGTGGATAAATATTGGAAAACTCTTGAGGTGAAATATCGAGAATCCAGTGAAAACAATACGAAATTTAAAGCAATTTTGTTAGTTGAGATGTATAATTAAATTGTAATGAATTTCTTGATTAGATTCAAGGAATTCATTGTTCATCAAAATGTTCCGGCCATGCTTGGCCGACGGATTGACCATCGCAGTACTTACCAGAACTTAATGCTGCTGTATTGTGGTTATTCCGCCGTCTGGAGTTTCCCGTAGACTTTTATTACGCTCGCAAATGAATGGGGTCATTTACCAGACTAACCCCGTCAATAGACAGTAATTAGGTCTATTAGCTTGATATTTGTTATACAGTCTAATATTAAGATTAAATAAGAAAATTGACTAAACTAGTGCTTTGATACAGCAGGTGGTTGAACGAGATCGATGATTACGCATCGTGCAATTGACACACGCGTGTATTGCTTGTTTGTTGTAGTGTAATCACGTAACTTATTTCAACGACTTAAAAATCAATTTATTCAGTATGAGTAAAACTTACGTCTTTACTGACTTGAACAATAATAAATTATACGCGTCATAAGAGCAACGACTGGTAATACAAGTCTGTAGGCTATATTAACATTTATAAACAGGATCAGGTACTTTTGCGCTATTATACATACCATAGTTTGTTGTTGTTTGTTTTCAATTAATCAGTCCTTATATAATGGTAATATTATATAATATTTCGTTGTTAATACATTTCCGAATATCTTTGTATTACAAGTGTATTTTCGTTTAACGTTAACAATGGATGCTAATTCGAATCTCTCTATTTTCAAACTTTAAATTCCAGAAAATATGTAATAAAATATTAATAGGATTTTTTTTAACGTTACCTTAAAACTTATCTACCCTTAATTCGACAGAAAAAACATTAGTTGAACATTAGGTACATCAAATCATCATATCTTGATCATACACATAATAATTCATATATAAATAATGCCGTCTAGGTAAGTTCCACCCCAGGGCCAGTTATTCTGCCGTGAAGGGCACTGACAGCTAGTATAATATATGGACATATGAGACTTAAGAACAAATGTCTCTCAGTGACGGTTGCAGTGTGGAGCTAAACAGAAATGTTTTGGGTGTCACGGTATTTGTTATGGGCAGACGTTGAACGTTTTGCTCGTCTCGTCACTTAATCCTATAGAAAAAAATACATAGTTGTTTTCAATGATGAAAGGCTTCAATGGGCACTCTGCTCTGATGAACAGGGACCCGCCGAGCTTGTGCTCATAAGAATAGTCTCAAAGATCAGGTGGTGATCGAACCTGATGTTGAAACCAGAAAGTAATGTTTACAAACTCCCTATGACGTAAATTTTGTTTAAAAATCCAGCATTATTGTATTTCCGCAAATCTTAAGTCTATGGACGCGAATAAATGTAATGAAGAAAAATCCGTTTAAACGTTCCTGGAACGTCTGAATAACAAAACTGCAGTTGCCAACCCGCCTGCCAAGCGTGGCAACTATGGCAAATTCCCCCCAAAATGAGAGCTACAAACTTTTGTGGCAATCTATGGGGAAGGCCTATGTTCAGCAGTGGACTAGTGATAGGCTGAAATGATGATGATACTGTAGGGCCATAAAATATTAAATAACATTTATTCAAAATGCTTATCTACTTAGAGACTATGTTTATCAGAAGACTATTGTTCCTTTCTCGATGAGACTTTGCTGTGCTAGCTACTTGTATAGCGCTAATAGTTTGATTCATCATTTCAATGACCTGGTTACTACCTACTTACTGTTACTCAATTCCTCACGCCACTATTAATATCGAAATTATTTTTTCGCTACTAACCATATCTATTACAATCTGACAATAATGCACCGTTAAGAAGTTAAAACGTAAATAAGACGAGAAAAACATACACTCAAAGCCTAAGTACGTGAATACGAGTAAAACACCTGCTCGTCAACATGCACCAAACGAATTACCGTAGCATTCCTTTTAAATCTTGGAACAGCACGAAATAGGATAAACATGAAGTGATTTTTCTACGGAAGTGACTAGTGATATAATACTAATCTGAACAGAGTATTTCTGTTGCTACTTATTACTAGAGACACTGCACCATAACTTAGAAAACATGTTGCAACCGTCTTGTGATTCTTATTCCATATACGTTGAGAATCGCAACATTTGTCGTATAAACTCTTTTTATTTGAATCAGTATTCCGTTCGGGAATCACTTTCGTAAAGTAACTTTGTAATTTATTAATTGCATGCCGTTGTTACAAAATCTTATTCCGTGTTCTGTAATTAGTGTATTTGTATTTGCTTTCTGTAGATTTGAAAGACCTAGGATCGATAGACAAATATATATATAAATATAAGCATTACTTACATACTTTATATAGCCTTTATATAAAGTATGTAAGTAATGCTTAATGACAAATTGATAAACTATACTACTCGTATTATATATTTCAAGCAGTCTTTATTAATTTAAGCAAATCTTATGCAGGACAGAAGGGCGAGGTAAAATAAAGGCCGGCATGAATAAAGGCCGACGGTATTTAGCTACGATCAAAGAGACGCTGGGGCAATCACATCACAGCCAGACCCGAAAACCAATAATTTGAGTTTTAGGACAAATTTTGGCTTCGGTTGGTATTTGATCCACTAGGCCCCAGTCTGATCACTAGGAAACGAGATCGTCGAACTTCGTAGTAGACGAGTGTCCCGAATTGAAGCGCTTAATATTACAATTAACAATGTCAGTGCGATTCAACTGTAACATTTAGCGCTGATACACCGTGATCTGCATTGTACGAAACTGGAAAACATCGTGAGGAAACCGCAGGTCTAAGAAATATTATATTTCGAAAACTCATGTCAGGTCTAAATTAATAAAAATAAAAAAGTGAAATATAAAATAATATTAGTTATATATCTCGTGCGTTTAAATTCATCACCTAATTTTGTTCAAATAAAATCCTGTTCGTGTAATGGCGGTCTGGAAGAAGTTGTTTTAGCAATAATACTTACAATAAATGTAAGGTTATAGCTTTGCATTTTAATATTTTTGGTGCGCTGTGTGTTGTGGGTTCAAGTGTCTCTATCTGTCCATGTATAGCTTTTTTATACATGAATAATTAATAAATTTTCCATTGATGATCCCATACTTTACATTAACTATATTTCAAGTTATTTATCGTATAACTTTATTTTATGTTATTATGTTTGTGTCTGTTAATAAACCGAAGGTTAAACAAGAGTCAGATTTAATAACAGAATCGAAACTTTTTTGGTATAAATAAACAACAAATATTAATATTCAACTTATTTGATTACGAACTGGTTCCAGTATGTGACGCGATGACTTTGATTTCTGAATTACAATTAACTATGAAACTTTACAGCGACACGACCACAGCGTCTCCCTACTGGGTCGGATTTTGTAATTTTCTTTTTTGGTTTTCACTTAAATTTTAGAAATATATTAACGATGTGGTAGCGGTCAACGAATCTCTTATATCGACGACGATATAAGAGATGGATAACCATCATTGCCAGTGATAGCGTCCGCCGTCAAATTTTGTGGATAACGCTTGGAACACTTGCCGTCGACCATGCACGGTGATAACGGTAGAACTATCACAACGAAAGTGAAAGGAAACGATTTTGTGGTCGACACTTGGATTGTTCCGTATTCGCCATTTTGAAAACCTTCCCGGCGTATTGCAACGTGGAGTATTGTAACTTTCATCTGCAGTGGATTTATTCTCAATATTGCGAAGTCTAATTGCATTACGGCTTCGATGTGAAAGATTAGATCTTTTTGGCTGTCGGCATTGTAAATAGCACTGAAAAATAGGTCACACAATTCAAAATTACATAAAGAAGCAATTATCAATCCAAAATTTGATAACCTCACAAAGTTAACATCTTCGATGGCAATTTACCGTTTGACTTACAAATGCAGTAACTGCCGAACACTGAATGAAAATAGGTGAAAACACCAGTTTCACTCGACGCTCCAAGCCTGACGGTCGCTAGCCTCTCGCTTCGATCCGCTCCGGTCGAAGCGGGACGCTAGCGACGGTAGTCCGGTCGTCCCGTGCTGCTCCGACCCTTTTCGGGAATTAATAAACAAAGCAATTTTGATTGCTTTGTTATATTGTTTTAGAAAAGCATTACTGAAGAGGTCATATTGTAAATATCCACTCTTGGGTGGTTGCGTTTAGTGGATACCTAGCGGTGTTAACGAAACTAGCGCAGGGCTAGCCCTGTTTGCCCGCGGTTCCTCTTCTGGGAAACGCAGTACGGTAGTGGTTTACATAAGTTGATCTTGGGAAAAATTTAAATCGTGGGTCTTGAGTTATAAATGGCGTTACTTACCCAACTTTGCTTTATATATATAGATTAATCTGTCATCTTTAAGAACATTCGATGGTCACTTACCTGTGGTTTATTTTCACCGACATTTTCTTGACTTGACTTGACTCTTTCGGTGTCTCATGTGTTCTGAAGACGTTCATGACGTCCTTCTCTCTCTCCTTTTTTATGTCGAGTTATAGCGACATTAGATTACTTTATTAAAAACGCAAAAAGTCGAAGCCGTTTAAAAGAGATCTTTAAGGTATTCGCAGTATAAATGTAAGCAGTATGATTCCAGTTATAAGTAAATGTAAACGTCATCATTTGCTACTATTAGTAGTAAGACGTAATATAGCGGATACTTTTTTAATAGGTGTTGCACAGAGGAAATTAGATAGTCCCCAACTTCTAAGCAATATATTATCTCGTTGTGCCTACAAGACCTGTAAGCGCAACTGTAACTCGGCAGCGACATCCATATATTTTTGTTATCTGCTTATTCCACCAATTACCGACAAAATGCCTTATTCTGTTGGTTAACTGCATTATATAATAAATATGTCGAGTAACATGATTTGACTTATTTAACACTAAAGTCAAAGGTTTCGATACGTTTGTTTGTTGAATGAATCACATAATTTTTTATATAACATTTTTATCTTTGTTTGCATCACCAAGTCATACATTGTATGAAATTATATCTGTTAAAACATGTAAGGTACCCTAAGTTAACTTATTTCTCAAGGTAACTGTTAATTATTTTTTATGTATACGCAGTATGTTTTCCTTAATAAATAAAATAAAAAATAATATATCACCTGCGCAGTTGATAGCTTCACACAATATATTGTTGATCGTCGGTCAGCAGGACATTATCATTGCGATAGAACGTCAAAGTGATCGAATGAGAGTTCAATCACACAAACCGAAAGCCAGTAACTGCACAGCCATATTTTTTAAATTAGTTATTTTTATTGGAACTTTCCTTGGATTTTTTATAATACAATTATATGTAATTCCCATTAATGTTAAATATACATAAGTTATGTTTAATAACATATACACACATGTAGTGCATTAACGTGATTTTAATATAATTAAAATAAACTAAACGAGCTTGTTATATGTGGTAGGATTCCTATGGCCAGTTATTCTACCGTGAAGCAGTAGTGTGCAAACATTACTGTGTTTCGGTTTGAAGGGCACTGTGAGCTAGCGTAATCACTGGGCATATGAGATTTAAGAACCTATGTCTCAGGGTGATGGGCACAGCGTAGTATCACACAGAAATTTTCTGGGTAGCATCAGCATTTGTTATAGGCAGACGTTGTACTTACCATCAGGTGAACGTTTTGCTCGTTTCATCACTTTATGCAATAAAAAAAAACATATGTACTCATATATCTATGTGTTTATGGATTACATTTTAACTTTGAATTATGGCTTGTAAAATATCAACCGCATGGCTTTTAGTCAATGTACCTGGCTGCTATGTCGTGAGTCCGAGATTCGAAAACCAACCAAAATCAATGTTTGTGCAACGTACAAGAACTTTGGATCAAGCGGCGAAAGCGAGTGCCCTCTATGTTTGGGTTATTTTAGGTCTGGCATATTTGAAATGGCTATCCCGCTGTCTGTCAATAGTCTTTTTCTGTCATTCTCAGTCTGCTCATATCACAGCCACGGGAGGAGAAGGGATGCTGTATTTTATTTTGCCGCCACTTCAAACTGTTTCAATAATTGTAACTTTTAGCTAACAGGTTGCGTGCTTTTACACTATATACCTAGTCCGGCCATAAGTTCTGTTACAAATGAAAATGCATTTTTTTTAATGAAGTAATGTAATACTATTAAAATTTATACCTACATATTTATTAGTCTCAGCAAAAAATTAAAAAAATATTGTATTCGAAATGGCCACCTTTGGCTTTTATACAGGCCTTTAATCTGTTTGGCCACGACTCTATGGATTTACGCTCTGTTTCCAAGGGAAATTTCGCCATTGCTTGCTCCAAAGATTTTTTAAGAGACTGAATGTCGCCGTGTCGTTTAGAGCAGGCCATGTTCTCTAAAACTGACCATAATTTGAGGTGGGTTGAGGTCTGGGCTAGATGAGGGCCAGTCTTCAGCTCTTATAAAGTCCGGAACATTGGTTTCAAGCCAGGCTTGGGTAGATCGTGCCTTGTGACCAGGTGCAGAGTCCTGCTGGAAAGTCCACGGTATATTTTTAAAAAGTTTACCTATTGCTGAAGTTTTCACTCCTTTTTCACAAAAATGTAGTTTTGTTAAGACACGCCCCACCAAACCATCACTGACGCAGGATGATGACCACGTTGTACCTTTCCGACCACTTGAGCAGCTTCTTTAGAAGTGTAAGCGTACACTTTATCATTTTGCTTATTGTAGTGTTCTTCAATCTTGAAATTTTTTTCATCGGTAAGTAAAGAGGATATTTATGTGAAATGGCGCAAAATCGAAAGAAGTTTTTAAAATAATATACGTGTTCCAAATTCAAAATAATTAAAAAGTTGAAAAAAGGAAACTATTATTAACTAAGTACTCCAGCTACGATTAGTCCTGTGTCGTGGTCGTGGATGCGCTTTACAGACATGAATTTTACGTACACAAACATCCAGACCCGGTACAACTATATGTAGACTATAATAAATATTTGTCCGTGGTGAATGATACTGGGGCCTATAGTGCCGAAAAAGTAGCTAAGCTTCTGCGGCATACGAGCTAGCAACAAATGATGTTACATATCAAATATGTAATGTATCACAAACACATTCTTCTAGTCGAGTATACCTCAATCCCCCGATTGAAGTATTGACCGAGCCGAGGTCCAGGCTCTCTCGGGCACCCTCGAGTATGTTATCATTATGTAAAGTCTTTTGGTTTAATGTAGCTCGAAGAACCGAGGACTTGGTCCTTTTGGGGAGGCTGTTTGATGAATCTGAAAGTCACTCGGCGGTCTATGGAAAGGGCTATGCTCGTTTTTCGGCAAGATCGAATCCGTCACGATGATATCCGCAAGAGAACTAGGGCAACCTACAAAGCCCGATGGATGTGCAAGCTGAAGTGGTAATGGGCCGGCCATATAACTCGCAGAACCGATAACTGTTGGGGAATAAATAAAAAAGGGCAAAGGGCACCCCCGCCCCCCTCCCCCCACTAAATGGAGCAAGAACCTGCAAGGTTTTGCGAGGTCGACGAATGCAGGTGACTCAGCACCGTGTTTTGTGGCAATCTGTGGGGAAGGCCTATGTTGGACGTATGATATTCTGAAATGATGATGATTTTTAATACTAGTCTTTCAGTTCTCTTCATTCAAATAAATCAATGTTCATTAATAAAAGTGACATCTGTTAATACTTAGCGGAAATAATTCACTGCAAAACCAAACAAACCCGCTAAATAAAATCGATAGTATATACATATAGATTTTCCTGAACGAATAAGGTATTTTACGACGGTAAAAAGTAGTTTTTGTCTCTCTCCGACCTTCCAACAATTTCTTGATGAAATATACACCAGATTTTTAAGTTAAGCCATCAGCAATATAACTGTCAAACCAGTATTCAATTTCTTGCGGTGATTTTTGCGTGATCCGCGAACAAACATACAGACAGACAGACAGACAAAATTCTAAGGATAATTGTTTTAGCTTCTATATTGCTCTTTTGAAGACTCTTTTTAACTGATGGTAGGATTCCTATGCAGGAATCCGTCTAGGCAGGTACCACCCCAGGGCCAGTTATTCTGCCGTGAAGCAGTAGTGTACAAACATTACTGGGCATATGAGACTTAAGAACTGATGTCTCAGGGTGACAGGCGCAGTGTGGTGTCACACAGAAATTAATGTTCTAGGTAATACAGCATTAAGGCAGACGTTGCACTTACCATCAGGTGAACGTTTTGCCCGTTTTGCTGTTTTTCTCAAACATGTCGGTATCCTCACGATATAATACTTTACTGATGAGCACGTGGTAAATCAGCACTTTAATTATGGAAAAATTCCTGGCACCGGAGATCGAACTCGGGTCACTCGTGTACTATGAAATATGTGGCAAGCGCCCGACCTTAGAGCTAATAAGGCCCCAAGGAGTGGTAAATAAAGTAATGATATAAATAAATCAAAGCATCTAAATAATCATTAATCAAACATCAGTCCGTCAGTCAAATAAATTACCCTATTAAAATTGATAGCAAAATGACAGTATAATCTACATGCAATGTTCGATTGCATTGCATACAATCATCACCGTTCTTAAATTACTTTGTTGAAAACAAAACAGTATTTAAAATGTCGGTGTCACAAATTCTATTAATACAGTCGGGCGTTCGCACCTCGAAAAGGTCGCCCCTAAGTTAGTTTAGTGGAATAATGACTGATAAATTAAAATGCTGTGAAGCTGTATAAGGCCGTGAATCTGTTTAGCACAGACAATTATTTGTTAAAAATTGCTAAAAGCATTTAAAAATATGGTTTTAACCAAAATAATCAACTAAAATAAATAATAGGTATACAATTTACATTTTGTTGATACAATCTACTTCTTTTCCTACCTATATCAAACAATAATAATAATCTTTATTTGCTCTTGACTGACTACCCTATGTATTACAGTGAAGGTCAATTTTTTTTCTTCGTCGATATCTGTGCTGTTACCCCAAATTATTAATTCGTACCGTTTAACCGACTCATCATATGCAAAATATGTCATAATTCCATATTGTCTTGATGCCACTTTTGCTAATATATAAAGCGCATAAGAAAATCTATTTAATGTATTATAAACTTTACCTACATGTTCCTTCCATTTTAACTCTTTGTCAATGCTTATACCTAAAAACGTCACATTACTAGCACTACAAATAGTTTATCCATTATAATTAATATTTGATTATTAAAATTTGAATTTTGTTTAAGTTTATAGATAAATTATTATGATGTAGCCATTTAATTCCAAGGGATATTGTTTTGATCAATGTTAGATATATGTTTCGTCAAAGACATATTTTTAATTTTTGTGACAATAACCGAAATCTCGTCTGCGAATAAAATACTTCTATACTGTGTAACGTCAGGTAAGTCATTTAAATATAATAACAATAAAAGGAGGCCCAGCACATGTGGTGCCCTTCTTGTATATTTTTAAAAATTTTTAGTATGTTTTTAACCAATTACACGCAGAGCCTCAAATCCGTTTTGTCCTTATTGTAACAAAAGCTGCTCGTGGGATACAAAATCAAAAGCCTGTGACATATCAAAATATTTAAGAGATGTGTATAGCTCATTATTACTATCATGCAAGATGTTCTTTATTAAATCAAAAGCTGCAAGCGTTGTGGATTTTGATATCAAAGACTATTGGGTGTCTTTGATTCTTTCTTGATCCTTGATTTGTTTATTACGGAATATGTCTACAAAATCATGTGGTCGCCTAATTGCAAGCGAGTGAAGAGGCTAAGCAAAAGTCTTATTTTCAAAATGTTGTTAAAATAATTTTTGGCAAGGGGAATACATTAATTTACACGAGGAAACGCTAATTTCGGTTAAATTGCTGTAGTTATTCCAATAGACGTAAATAAAACGTATTAAAGTTAATATTAAATTGAGAACTAACTTAATTTAATTATTTGTTATTATTTAAAAATATTCGACCACATCGCCGTTTACAGTATTAATTATCGAGTATGAATAATAATAAGATTATTCTAGCAGTCAAACACCATGACGTTTTTATTAAATATAAATATTAACCACTCATCCATATTGGCCTAACTGAAATAGTTCCTTTAAAATTTGTTCATCGTTGTGTAAGACCTATCTAACAATACTTCACACGCTTATGTGCATAAGATATGTGGTGTAGTTTTTAAGATATGGGATATTTTCCCCACTACGGAACACTTCACTGTGTGTGGTCGAACACCGTAGTAAAAACGGAACGGTCCGTTTGTGACAGCCATTTTACTGGGAGACTATTGGCACTATACATAGGTGAAATTTTGAAGGTGTTTTTTATGAACCACTATTCAAGAGTGTAGTGAAATTACGAAAAAAAATGGTGGTGGCACACCATGAACTGAAAAAAAAAACAAGCGCGTGAGGTATCGTTAGATACTTCTTGAAAAATGATTAGTAACTATTTCATTTAATAGCCAATAGTTGGTGAGATATGCGCTTGTAAACTCGTCAAAGTGTGTCGCCTGTATAGACGTCAGCACATCCTTGATTTATAATTTTACCCAGTTCCCGATTATTCCCGAAGAATATTAGATTTTAAATCCAATATATTTTCCTTGGCGAATAGATGTTATAGATTGATATTTGCAGGTACACATTATTTTTATACGTGTTCCCAGACACACGCATCCTGGAACTGTTCATGCGCGGTTGCCGCATGAATAAGGAGCGCGCGCGGACTAAGTTCGAAGCGTTTTGTTTTGCACGAGCACGCTGTCAAGACCTCTACGAGCATCGTTCTCTCAGCAAACCTCCATTGAACAATGTGCCCAAGTACTTGTAAGTTACAGAAACAATATTTTTTTATTGTTTAACTATGAAGCTTACAAAATGCCAGTAATATGTGACAGCTTCCGATTGCGAAAGGATTGATGACGAGAACCTGATAGGAGGTTTTTAACTTTCGTTCACTTGCTAGTAAGTGCCACGTTTGCCTTTAACTAAAACTACAATTGCATATTCACCTTAAACTATGAATTTCAATCCTTTGTGGCACTTCACTACGCAAGTCACCTGAAGTTATGTGGTCTCCTATGCTCAGTAATTTCACTAGCTATAGTGCCCTTATAACCGAAGGCAGTATTGCTTTTGGTTATACCACACTACTGCTTGGGTATAGTATAACTGGCACTGTGACGGTGCCTACCTAGATGGACCTGCATAGATCAAAGAAAACTTATTTTGAAGTCATTTAGAATTAATAAAATCAGCAGAAGTAGTTTTTGTAGTATATAATGGTAATTTAATTTGAGCTTAGGTAATTACTTATTCATAATTCACAAAGTATCAATATTAACATCCTGTCCCGCCAGTATCGTGTGAGATGACTAAGGCAAAAAGTAAAGAGTGGAATGGGTTGCAGCATTATTTTTTATAGTTTCGTCTGTCAAGCGTATCAGTACAATTTAGCAAGCACGGAAATGTTTGGCAATTATTCTATGATATAGAACTTAATTAGGGGAATAAAACTTGCTAATTAAGTATATTAAAAGATACCCAAAAATAATTTCAATGCAAAAAACTATGCACCGAAGTCTCCGTGCGAAAATTTTTAACATCGGTATTTGAAAAGGTTGCTTATATACAAACAATTATAAGGAAATTAGCAGCATCATCAAAATGTTTTTAATGCAAATGCTCGCCTAATTATATATATAATTGAGTCGATGGAAATTACCACACATATTATTATAATCTCAGACTTGGATTAAAAACGAAGATGAAGCTATCAGGCTTAATTTATCGTGTTATAAACAACTATTGTAATGTTAGACAAAATATTAAGGGAAATACTGATACTCTATCAGTATTTTTTCATATTGGCTTGAAGCATATACATAACATTGAAGCCTTGTGGTAGCTTATGGGAGTCTACCACCACTTTTCATCCTGTGGGAGTCGTAAAAGTCGACAGAGGGAAAATAAAAACCAGTAGATGGGACATCTTCCAGGAACATCTGAATAAATACACTGCGGTTGCCAACCCGCCTGCCAATCGTGGCAACTTTGGCAAAATCCCCCCAAAATGAGGGCTACAAACTTTAGTGGCAATCTATAGGGGGGCCTATGTTCAGCAGTGGACAAGTGACAGGCTGAAATGATGATAATGATGAAGTTAATAGGAGGGATGTTATATTGATGACAACAATAACCTCTTGAACCATGTGAAAAAAAAATGCTGTAGATATCGGCGCTATACACTAACCTGGTAAAACCAACACAAACATTTTTTTAGAAATATTTTCACAAAGATTACGTAAAATGAAAACAGCAGTAGTATTTGGTATTTTAATATTAATATGATCTGATACGACAGTGTAATTCACAACTACAAATCCACAATTAAGGCAAATTAATTCAAAATTCTATATAAAATCGATCAAATACACTCGATACGTGAGACGTCCTCCACCGAAACTATATAGGGCCATATAAGCTCCAACCTGAAAGAAAACAACTTCCACTTTACTATAGTTGATTCATCAATATCTGGCCATCTACCGTGAGATACAAAAGTACTATACAGAACCAATTAGGAAACATATTTACACCGCCATAGAATATAAAAAACTTTACAATAAAGTGGAAAATGGAGAACTTAATAAACCGCATCACTCTTATGAAATTTTAGAAAAATTTCCTTACTGATTCAATTGCCGAGCGTAAAATGATTAAGACTAAATTTCTAATCATAGAAGGTATTGAAATGAAAATTCTTTATTTTTCGACGTAAGAAATATAAATTTCGTTTGTCAAACGTCATTTTTTTAAATTATTAACAAAAGAAATAGCACAACAATATGCACAATAAGGAAAGAGCAGTGCAAACCATACATGAAACCAAAAAAAATATATTTCCTAAGATGCTTCAAGGACTACCAAAACAAACCTCACAAATGTGGAAGTTAATCAAGGAATTGTCAAATAAAAGTAAGGTTAAAAGGTGACAACTTTGTTTGCTGACGACACTATTAGTCTTTCTTATTTTGGTAAATCCGTTGAAAATACTGTTACAGGTATTCAGGACGACTTAAATATTATTTTTAAATGGTTTACAGCACAACTTGTTAACTATCAATAGTTCAAAAATAATTTAAATACTATATATTTGCCGCGTAAAATAAAAAAAATAACCATAACGTTTATCTCTAGTTAAATAGCCAGCTAATACAAAGAGAGACGTTCGTCTCAGTTGGAAGCCTCAGAGAAAATTAATTCTAAGTTAGTATCACTTACAGGAGTATTGCGTACCATATCAAAATGCCTATCTAAAACCGAAAGGGACATAGTCTATAATTCTTGGATTAAATCACACATTGACTACCTAATAGAAATTTGGGGAACTGCGTTAAAAACTGATATAGGAAATTACAAAGAAATTTACCCCAAAACAAATTAATAAAAACTTTGTTTAATTGTTATCTTCGAATCATCATCATCATCAACATTTCAGCCTATCAGTCCACTGCTGAACATAGGCCTCCCCCATAGATTGCCACCAAAGTTTGTAGCTTTCTTTTTGGGGGGACAATGCCATAGTTGCCACGCTTGGCATGCGGTTTGGCAACCGCAGTTTATTTATTCAGATATTCCAGGAAGATCCATCTTCTGATTTAAATTTTCCCTCTGTCGACTTTTACGACACCCACGGGATGAGATGGGTGGTAGATTCTCTTAAGCCGCTACCACACGGAAATACCAACATATTACATACATATCTTCGAATACCAACATATATATTATAATCAAAAAAATAATAAATATAAGACATTAATATTAAGACATTAAGACAAGAATATTATACATGTATCCATACACGCAAAATTCTTAACAAAGATATTCATACAAAAATAGCATTTAACAAAAAGCATCAAATTGAAAAAAAAAAATATGGAATGCGAACAATTTGATTTCCCATATCAACGATTGCAATCTGCGCAATCTATAATATGCTCTCTCGTGATTCGCTAAGGCAACTGTTTAAAGAAATTAATATTTTAACTTTTACATGCCAATATATTTATGAAAACGTTATGACTGTACGTAAATTTAAATCACTATTTTCTAAGAATTGTGGCAATCATAATTTAAAATTAAGAAATATAACAAACTTAATAATCGAAAATTTAGACTGAATAAAGTAAAAAATTATTTTACGGGTTGATGTACACGTACTTATAATAAAATTCCAAAAGATAGGTGCTATTGGTGGAGGCTGGTCTGCTCGAGTTAACGTTTTACTCATATTTTGATTGAATTAATCTTGTATAACATTTGAGCATGGAGCGTACTTTGATTTTCCTTGAGACTATTCTTTGTAAATTTAATTAAAATGTAATTTTGACTGAAGTAAAAAATGATTTAAAAAAAAAGAGGATACCTACGGAGTTTCTTTCGCCTGTTTCTTCTCCGTCAGAGGAACCTCATTAAGAAACGGCGGTAAATTGTAAAAAATGACGTTAGACAAACGAAATTTATATTTCTTTCGTCGAAAAATAAAGAATTTTCATTTAATTAATTTTAATTTCATTTTTATTTCATTTAATCTCATCTAGAACGAACTATGGCAAAAAAAAAAACAATAGAATAAGTAGGAGTTCAAATGTATAATAAATAACTTGATGATATCAAAAAGGCAAACACATTGCCTTAAAATACACTTAAAAAAAGGTTTAAAAACATCACTGTTATACTATAAAATTAAAACTAAACAACTTTAGTCTAAATTAAACTTAATATTTTCTAAGATTTTTGTAATCACAGCCTAATTTAATTAGCCTAATGTTAATTTTTTTCGGTCTGGTTAGCGTTCTGCCTATCTGACAGTGCATCCTAACCTACCTCCGATCTTGTCGCAGAAGCGTTACATCGGGCACGGTTAGGCTGGGAATAGTGAGTGCTCCTGTTTTTGCCCGTACACTTGTGGAATAATTCCCGCGCAGTTGATAACTTCCGACAGAATTCGATAGTTGTCGCCGTGGTCGAAAATCCCCGAGGACGCTTTGCAAACTGTTTAAAACCAACAAAATCAGATGTAACTAGTTTTCCTTGCATAAGGAATTTTTTTGTAATTCTTCTTAAGAAAAGAGAAGTTCTTAATTCAAATATGATAATGATAACTTCTATTTCAATCTTCTAATAAATTGTGCTCTTTACTAGGGACATAGCACCCTTACCTAAGTTAACGGACGAGGGCCTTAGAGTAACTATCTTCCGCGTACGAGAGGGTTATCCGGAAAGCTCAGCGGACATAGCCGTGGCCGTGCGGGCTATTTTGCTGGTCAGCGACGCAAGAATGCATGACGAAACACTGATAGCTGGTGACGTATTCATTTGGGAGGTAAGAAATTACAATGTTATGAAAATGGTTAAACTGACTTGTAAATAAATTTACAAAAGAGTTTCAAATATCTGTTATATCAAATTAATGTATAATGCATGTAATCTTAATCTTTGCGAAGAGATGTTGCATCCCTTTGCATTTTTTATAAGATCTACCGTGGGGAGTGTTCCGAAGAATTGTTCGGATTAATTCCAGCCGCTGATTTTCACTATCGCACATTGCGACACAGCGCAAAATTCCATCGTCACCACCTTGATGGTTGGCATTCCAGCACAGTGCGTTTTTCGCGCAATTTTCTGCCCCGCACAAGCACTTTATGGAATCTGCTGCCGCCAGCGGTTTTTCCGGACCAATACGACTTAGGGACCTTCAAGAAAAGAGCCTATTCCTTTCTCAAAGGCCGGCAACGCATCTGCTATTCCTCTGGTATTGTAGATGTTCATGGGCGGCGGTGATCACTTACCATCAGGTGAGCCGCTTGCACGTTTGCCGCCTCTTATATAAAAAAAAACACATTTGTTTTGTAATTATTTGTATATCTTGTAATAATTTATCCCATATTATATACGATTAAACAATACATAAATTATAATCCAGAATACTATGTTCTATGGCCCATGTTCAGAATTGGACTGTTTATAAGCTGATAACAATTTAATACAAATGTTTGCCGGTACGAGGTTGCCACTCCAGAACCTTTGTTCCCCAATTGTTATCGGTTCTACGAGCTATATGGCCGGCTACTAATCATTGCGGATATCATCGTTACGGATTTTATCCTGCGGTGAAACTCTGCGCACAGGCCCTTTCCATAGCTCGCTGAGCGACTCTGAGCTACCTCATGTGGCCCAGCAGTGAAGGACAACGTCTCAGTTCCGTATTTTATTAATGTCACACTGTCAAGATATAGATATATATATATACTCGCCGAGAAGATGTGTCGTAGTTTCCCGAACGCTGCCTAGCCCAGTTTGATCCGTCGATTGACCTATTAGTCGAAGTTACATAGTCGGACAATCTGTCCTATGTATATTCTATATATTCGTCGACAACTGCGAGCGTTGTGTTCTCAATAACAACCGGTATGTGTCATGATTAAAGTCGTCAACCACGCTTCTAATCCTCGCTTCCGGCGTAGAGCCGCCGGGGACGACGGATGACGAATTAAATAGCTTCTGAAGCGACAAAACGATAAGACGTACTACAGTAGTATCGCTTTCAGAAGCGCCGCTGTAATTCCGTCCTCACCCGGCTCTTCGCCATTCTTAAGCTGTTTGAAAGCTGGGATATTATCAGAATAATGTCGGACGAGTTTTGGTCTTTTAGGTCGTTACCCACACTAGTGTGTGGCTCCAACGACGACTGCGTACAGCGGTTCATAAAATCTCTCGATCACACTCAAATGTCTGATCCTGAGAAAATGACGTCTACGCTCCTACGTCCTCAACTTAGTTAGTTAGGCTCTTTCCGTCAGACAGACCTTGGAGCCTTGGTTTCGCTCTATCGCTTCTTCAATGCGGGTTGTATTGAAGTTGCGAAGTTCTCGCGCCATTCATTGGGAGATCTGTCTGTTCTGTTGCCGATATGCTGACTCTTCAGTTGAGAACTACAGCTTTATTTCACGCCTAGCCTCCATGAGATTTAGAGTGTACGTTCATTCTGTACATGATATGTTCATTCTGTTTCTGTCTTTACTCCACACTTGTTCTATCATGATAATTACGCGTTCAGAAGAAGTATTAGAGACAGGAATAGAAAGAACAAACGTGACAAGATTTTTTTATTCAGGGCAGGGATTTGTCTTTTGATTTCGCAAACAAGTCAACCCAGCGTAATTTAACTCGACTCTCCTTAATTTAGATGTGGCTTACCTCATCATATATTGCGTCAAGGTCTACGTCTATTTTCACGTAACCAGTGCAAGGCGCGGCGACACAGGGCGTGAATGCAGGGAGCGGGCCGCAAGCAGTCGCGTCTTGAATAACAATTAATTTTAGTAAGAAAAAACCGGAGAAATTATTGCAAGCCAGAAGATCGGGAGGTTGTACATTACTGCCGGGCATTCCGGGAGGGTTGGGAACCCTAAGTGTGAGTGATGAGAATTCGACAACAAATGAAGCAATGAAGCATTCCATGTTATTGCTCAAATGTGACATCGCTCATGGTCCACAAATTAATATAGGTTGAACTGCGTGCTCGTTTATCGCCCTGAATTACATAAAAATATTAATATCGGACCTTTTGGCGCGTTACCTGTACGGTGCCTTTTTGTTTATTCGCGGAAGATTATTTCAGTCAGAAGGATAATTCTTTTCATTTATTTATCTCAATTTGCATTCTTTTTCTTTTTCTTCAAAAGAATATTCATCTACGGAAATGTTATAACAACAACAATTCTTACCAAAACAGTTGTCAAACATTCGTGCGTCTATGGCAGCGCGCGTGGCGGCCGCGGCGAACTCTGTGCGTCGTGCGATCCATCTTGCGCACGCCGCGTACCCGCAGCGGTTGCGCCGCATTCACGTTGTCGGCGCGCCGCCGCTTATCGCTTCTTCTCTCAATTTTATACGTTCCTGCGTAAACGAAAAAATAAGGAAACGTGTAAGTATAAAATTAGTATGGCTTTTTTAATGTTCTTATCATTGAGCCCTCCCGGCGACTTTATACGCTTCTTCGTCAAAATAAAGATTAGGAGACAATGTATAGCATGATTTCCGGCTCTAAATTATATCGTAGTAGATAGAACTTGAATCGTTATTATTGGAAACAATAATCAGGTTTCTTGAATGAAAGAAAATATGTTACCTTTTATATCCACTGATTTTCGCATTGCGGTATCTACAGTAAATCTGTAAAAAAAAACGTCAAATAGCTGAAAAATCGATTTAGATATAATTTACATTTAAGGATTATAACAGCAACGGCAACAGGATTAAATGACATATAGTTATCCTGGAACTGAGAAGTACCGGTACCGAACCGGTATATCCTCCCTTTTTAGGAAAGGCCTAAGTCCAGCTGTGGAGCTATCCACAGACTGATGTTAATGACGAATAATAAAAAAGAAACCAAAATGTCATCATCATCATCATCATCATTTCGGCCTATCACTAGTCCACTGCTGAACATAGGTCCATTGGGGAGATTTTACCACCTTGGCAGGCGGCTTGGCAACTTCAGTTTATTTGTTCAAATATTTCAGGAAGATGCTGCTGCCCATCTTCTGGTTTTCATTTCCCTCTGTCGACTTTTCTCTTAGGCCGCCACCACACGGTCGTATCACCAAAAATATCACCCGTAAGCAATCTCTTTGTTGATGTACAGTAGAGTACCTATTGTATAAAGGATAATGACAACATTTATCCTTTTACAGTACTACTTACACCAAAAAGTAGGAGGATTTGTTAGAGCACTTCCCGGCTCGAGTACTGCCGGCAGAGTGGGGAGGTGAAGAGGAATCTATTGATGTCATCACTAAGAAATGGAGGCGCCGCGTGGATGAACTGAGAGACTACCTTCGAAATCCTCAGCGAACTCTCCAATGTCACCCCAGAGCAGCAGTACGACAATGACATTTTTGGCACAACTGGAGCTTTCCGGAAACTCGATATAGATTAAATTGAAGTCAATGAGGACTGCTATACTTATTCATTTTTAGTTAAGCCCATCGAATGCTGAACACAGATTTCTTCCATAGACAATGTCATAGGGGTAATTGCCATTACTACCACGTATGGCAGGCGGGTAGGCAGTGTGATGGTTTGCATCGACTCTTACGACACTCATGGGATGAACGGGAATGATGGATTCTCATACGCTGCCGCAATATGGCGATTCGAAAGTTTTTCAAAAAACATATGATAAGTTTATTTTAAAAACAATTCCGTTTACATAATTTATAGTATTCTGTGACATTTTTGGTAAAAAGAAGTAAACTGTTCTTTTGCTGAGGTTAAGGCAGGTTAATGTTAAGGTATTTTATGTAACATTATTTTCTGATTTGTTGGAAACATCATAGTCTATATAATAACAATTGGTCGCACAATATGGTAATTTTATAGTTTTTATCTCACGTTCTCATAATCGTTCATATATTTAGGTACTATATAGTGTACATCCGTAGTAGCTAAAAAGCATAACAGTAGGTAATTTATTCTATTTCTATAAAAATTGTATATAAGATAAAAAATCTATAAATAAACATTCAAAATATTTGTAATTAATCTACTTGCATATTTTAAGAAAGTTGTAAACAAAGAATTCTCGAAAATAAAGTGATACAGTCGGTGATTAACCCTTCACTTAAATAGAACGAACTTCTTAAAGTTTAGTATAATTATCATAAGTAAGCAGGTGAGTGAATTCAGTCGCGGATAGGATCATTCCAGAATGCGTAGTAAGTTTACTCACGTAGCGCTCCCACTTCTTTCCTCAATTGTGCACACCTAATTTTTGTTACTGCGTATGTATCCGCGCGAATATCACGACCACTCATTTATAATAAGTCAATTGTAAGTTAGCTATACGCGCAATAAAATATTTTTTATTCCATACCATGATGATGAGAAGCATTTACATCGCGCGACTCGGCGAGAGTTGACAATTAAGTTGCATGTCCAAGGTTAGATATATCAGGTCATGAATGATTTACTGGCCACTAATATCTTGTGATAGTCTCTGTGTATCTATCACTGCAGCCTAACCTTCATCCGATATTATTACATAGAATTGTGTGTGCTGGAACTGGAATACGGAAATTTATGGACGACGTTCCTATAAGTTTGTGCAAACGCTTACGTCACTTCGGAGATAATGCCCGAAAGATGTATATAGTATTTATATTAATAATTGTAAGATCTGCACAATACATAGTACATCGGTGCTGGCACTTGTTTAATTGTTTTATTTATTACCACTGAATTCTTATTATCTATAATGGAGTTGCTTCTGAACTGATCAACGGTTAATTATGGTTTGAAGCATGATTCTTTGCCATTACGTATCGTAATGTAACACCTTAAAGCGAAGCTTTTAAAAAAAAGTAAGGTGCTAAATATTTTATAAAATATATTTTTTTGTATTCAAATAACGTTAATGTTTTATCATGAAATTATGAAGTATGTAATAACTGTGTGAAAACACAATAAATAGCAAAACGAATAAATGTAAGTCTCTAAATTAATATATATATCAGATAAATGATTAAAACTTACTGTTTATATTCTCTTCGATTCAGGATTATACTTCGAGTAGTTTTTGATAGAGAGGGTAAATGTCAATATAGAATTGGGTTAAGTTTCCAAAAGATCTCTGAGCAAAACCGGCGGATTTGACATTGCACTTCACGGGTAATAACAGCTACCCGTGAAGTGCATATTTGTACTTAAGGACGTAAAAAAAATTGATTTGCTACATTTAATAAATTCTATTGTAATACCAAAGTACTATGAAACTTTTTTATATTTTTAATAAGAATAATACAGTACATATGATATACGTATTTCATATTAAAATTTCCATAGTTACTTTTTTGTAAATTTTCAAAGATTTACTATA
Source organism: Luehdorfia chinensis (assembly GCA_019845155.1). Lineage (NCBI taxonomy): Eukaryota > Metazoa > Arthropoda > Insecta > Lepidoptera > Papilionidae > Luehdorfia > Luehdorfia chinensis. The sequence goes on along the minus strand of JAHVAK010000025.1, from coordinate 5,186,036 downwards.
TCGTTTTTTAAGCATAATTTGATACTTTAATTTGTGATTGACTTAAGTGATGTTGTTTCATAGATAATGTTTGATTTTTTCTATTAATATTCATGAGACTTATAAATACGTAATTATGCGTATAGTTATCTGAAGCAATACAGCGTAATCTCGTCTAATAGATACTATTTTTACAGACTGCAGTTTTTTAACTCCTGGTTGTTAAATTGTAAAATTATAATTTTATAGCGAATATTGCCTATATTTTTAATGTTTCTGACATTCCATGCAAGACTGTAGTGTATAGTTTGGATAACAAATATTCAAAATTGATGGTTATAATATATTATAGTACTTATCCACAAATCGAAAATATTTTATTAAAATACAACCTACTACAAATATAACAGCCTACTATAAATATACCACTGCTGAGCAACACATTCCTCGTCTCATTTCTGAGAAGGTATTTTTCGGGAAGATTCCGCCACGCTGCTCCGATGCGAATTCGTCGGACTTCAAATGTCTTCGAAATTTTTTTTACTCTAGACATATAGATTTTCTTACGATGTTTTCGTTCACTTAAAGTTACAGAATAATGTTACAAGTACCGTCGTCACCGGGACTGGAACTGAGCTCGCTCGCGTACTATGAAATTTAAGGCAAGCACCCGGCCACTGAACTACCACGGCGTTTGAATTCATGTTTTAATTTCTATTTGCACTGTACGTCTACATGTCATAATTGAAATACTCAAGTAGTTTATCGAAAACAAATGGCATACGTGTAGTTAAGTTTTTGAAGTGAAAATTTTATTAGAAGAATCGTCGTGATTTGAAACTCGATAAAACGAAAAAGCGACACTAAAAAGAAACAAACATGTACATCTATAGGATTTAGCCTGCGACAGAATGAGATAGAATACAGTATACAGTGTTTCCTATTATATTTACAGTTAAAAATTTGTCCAAATCGTCGATTCCTTCGCAGATTTTGCTTCATTTGCATCAAAAACAGTAACTGACGCTGTATTTCAAAGGTATATTCCCCAAATAGAACCAAAGCATTTATTTCATACTACAGTTACTATAAGGCACTCGTGTCATTTGTTGAAATTGAAAACTTGGAGTCTGCCTATTAAGTAAAGTAATATGTTGTAATATGTAATATGTAGAATAAAATGAAAAATATTTTTATATTTTTTAAACTTGCTAACGATATTATAATAAATAAACCCTACAATTATCCTCCTCTCGATACTCTGCATTCGTCTCATTGACTCGAAGTTTAGTTTTCTGAAGGTTTCTACTTCTTCTTTCGTTTCTTCTTCTTTCTTCTTTCACTTCTGCCGCGTGTGAACTCCATATCTTTCATATACATATCTTTTTAATAATTTGTATTTAATATGGATTTTCGTGAGTTTACATTAGTAGATATTATGGATTTATATCGGCAATTAACTAACGAATTAAAATAAAAAATATAAAAATATGCTCAACGTTATAAAAGCTATCTGTATTTTAAATTCCCAAACTTTCAATCTCTTCTCCTGAAAAATTTTAATAATGTAATTAAGTCGATGTTCTGTTGGATGAGCGATGTATTAGGAACTTTACTGGTGGTAGGATTCCTGCATAGGAATCCAACCACCATTATTTGATCAATATATCTTTGAAATATAGCGTTAATTAATGTTTTTGATCTTGTCGAGCTAACGAGAGCAAAATCTACAAAGAAATCGAAAATTTAGACGTTTTCGAACATAATAGGAAACACTGTATGTTGTATTCTATCTTATTTTCTCGCAGGCTAAATTCTATATATGTATATGTCTGTTTTAAAATCACTACCATTCTAAAGAAGTTTTCCCTTCAAAAATATGACTGTACCTTTTTCGCCATGTGGTGGCGGTGTAAGAAAACCTGCCACCTCATCGACTACCGTGAGTGTCGTAAATCGACTATAGATAATAAATATACTATGTACAGAGAAGAGTCGGCCAAGGAAAATGCCTGGAAAAAATAGGATTCCAACAGATGGCGGATAACTATCTCGAAATTACACAGACCAGTGTAGAGAAGCAGCGTCTCGATTAAGCGTGGCGATTACGGCAAATCTTCTTGCAAGAAGCCTTTGTCTGAAACTCAGTTGTTTGTCATTTGTTTAGTTGTATTATTAGACTTATCACCAAATTAACTTAAAGATGAAGAGCTTTATTGATCTTAGATAAGGCATACATTGTTAAATATTGATTGTTGATAAGAGTACAAATGGTGTCAATTCGTTAAGCAGCTCCAATTCTATTTTTTAAACTATTAGATTTTTTATACTCTTCGTGAAGTCTGCTATAGCACTGGAAGCTGTAATAAAATCACCTTAAGCAGGTGAGTTCTAATTTAATGCGAATATTAAATGAGAACTCACCTACACTATTTATTATACTTCTAAATTAATAATATTACTGTCTTGCACAGAACAAGAGATTCTGTACCGGCCGTTATCAAGCCTAATTTGACGTCGTTAGGAGAGAGTGTGGACATATGCACAAGAGGTATAAGTTACTTTATAAACCGGTCACTAACAAGCCGAGGCCTTCTTAACCAGCAAGGAACCTAAGTTACGACTAATGTCTGAACAGTCATCAGTGCCCGTTTCGGATGTTCTGACCAAGGGAAAAAGATTCACAATTTTACTTAGAGTAGTTTTTGATAGAGAGAGTAAATGTCGTTACAGAATTGGTTAAGTTTTCAAAAGATCTCGGAGCAAAATCGGCGGATTTGACAGTCATGGTTACTCGGCAAGTGTAAATTTGTATTCTAGGACGTCACTATGAAATTTAAGGCAAGCGCACGGCCTCTGAACTACCACGGCGTTTTAATTAATGTTTTAATTTCTACATTATGACTGTACGTTTACATGTCATAATTGAATCATGGCATACGTGTTGATAAGTTTTTTAAATTTGTATTTATTGAGGATTTTCTTGTGTTTACATTATAAGTTATTATGAATAAATGTTGGCAGTTAGTATTAAACTAAAAACATCATATGCTCAATATTATTGAAAGTTATCTATATTTTCAATTCCCAAACTCTGAAACCCTTTTCCTGAAAAATTGTAAAAATAGAATTACGTCGTTGTTCTATTAAATGAGCGGTATGTTACCATCCATCCATCCAATAGAACTTGTTGACAAAACAACAAATTCAACAAGTAAAACTTTAACAGTGTAGAGAAATTTAGAAATTATCGGAAAATCGGGACATTTGGCGTCCCGGTTAAGGGAGAATCGGGACAATCTGTAACATAGAGCAGGTGATCCCTGCTTACGGCCGGGAGGTTGAAAACAGAAACACAACACACCCAAAACACAAACACCGGCGTCCTCAGTCCTCAGCAAATTTCTACAATCTACAAGGTTCCAGCGTAATATCTGAAAAATGTTGAAATTAGGGGCTATGTGGATGGACGTGTTGCGCGTGGTTTTAATTTGCATTTTGGTTGTTATTATTTTAGTTCAAGGTATGATTGAATTTTTATCCTAGTATCTTAATAAGTGGATCTTAGTAAGGAGCAATTTTTAACCGACTTCAAAAAAAAATCATTCCGACGAATATTTTTTTAAGTATGCGATAATTCTTTACCACGTGGACCGATTTTGATGTTTTTTTTTTACAACTTCAGTGGTGGTCAAATAAATTGATTCAAGTTCTGATCCACGAGAAAATCAAAGTCTTAAATTTGCGTAAGGCTGTTTGTAGTTGCTGCGTAGAAGTCGGTTATGTGAATAAATAATTACTTTTTACGTCTACACCTTGTTAGGAAAGTTTGGATTTTTGATCGCGTTAATCTCAGAAAATACTAATTCGATTTGATAAATTCATTTCGCATTAGATAGCCCGTTTATTGGGGAAGGTTGGATAGTTATGGCATAATTCACATCGTCATTAGCATAAAATACCTGCATCATATTTAGTATATTCTATGTAGGACTGTAAGCAAGCCCTGATAGGCGCATTATTTAATAGTATAATGATGCATCTACTTGATTAGTGGCGGATGGTGAACACAATGGAAGACCGTAAAAGTCCGAAGGCTTGTTGTGAACTCTACCGGACAAATATTTAAGCTAATTAGTTAGACTAAACATCGGAATTACTTGTAGGCCGAGTAGTCTTATTGTTTTTTAGGTAGAAATTTATCTTAACTGAAATACATTGCCATTTGAACAATATTGTTTTGTTATATTGAAAAAGCCTAATTTTATTTGACGTTTACTGTACCTACTATTCCTAGTAAAAAATTCTAACTCCAGTAAAAATAGTTGGATTAAAAGAATTCATGAAAATTGTCTAAGGAATTTGAATGTAAAATTTTTGTTCTTGCTACACTAGCTATATTTTGTCACTGTCAATATTGTATTTGTATTCAGATTTCAAAATATAACGGTAGAAATACCGTGCAGTTGAGAGCGCAAAATATAAAAGTGTGGATAGAAAATAAACATATTTTATCATGAAAATACATAGAAGTTAAATTAAAGAAAACACTATGGAACCATCAAAGGAAGCGATTACAGTACGGATTACGCGACTTAACCGTCAGATAATAGGGAAAGTTACAGGTGGACCAAATAAGTTGAATAAGAAGATAAATCGTGAAACTCTTTTGGACGCTCTAACAGTTTTATACGATGAATGCAACGATGATCCAGTTAAAAAATGTGATGAACTCGTACGATCCTTTGTAGATAAGTGTATGTTGTTATATTGTTTTCCAAACATGCGGCTTTCATACAGTCAATACATAATATGTTCATATCTACGTCAGGGCACCCCTGAACAACTTCAAACTTCAACTGCTGGCGATCTACCTCAATATTGTCAGGCTACGATCGATCGACTCTGAGAGGCTGTATGTGTGATGCAGGATTGTCGTCTAGGTAGAGTGTATCGTGGCATAGATATTACACTTATGTATATATAATACATTATGATAAACGGTCTACCATTTGAGCACCCCAGATCTACATCAATGTAATGACTAAACACACATTATTCCTTTAAATAATGTTACTTGTGTTCACTCTAACCCTTAAGAAGAGAGTTTATAAATATTTTATTAAAATATTTCAGTTATTAATTTTATATTCAGAATGTTAGGCATATCATTTTATTACTTACTGTAATCCTTTTTACTTTATTACAATTTTAGCCCATACCAACAATGTCATGCACAAGCATAACATAACTGTCTGATAGTTTTTCTAAAATAAAAAATAATCAGAAAAAATCTAAATGACTAATGGTTGGTTGCAGGGATGACATTTAGATGATGGTATTTAGATATTTTGGTAAGATGTCCATGCTTCCATTTGTACTGATTACATGCTATAGACTTAATTCATTCTATGAACATATTCTTGCAATGTTTAATATATAATAAAAAAATTTGAATATACCCGTTGCAGAAAACATATCCATACTAATATTATAACATACATACATAAGATCACGACTGTATCCCATTAAGGGGTCCCATTAGTCACAGACTGGGCACTCACTGCAAAAACAGATGACTGCCACAATCTACAGTTTCACCAAAACAATATAATGCACTTGGTGTGATAGGTGGTGATCCCATCGCCATCATGCGTTGTTGTGTGCACAGTGCAGTTTAATTCCTTACTCACCTTTATGAGATCCATTAGATGAGATGGAGTGGTAGTATTCTTTTAACGAGACGCCACCACACGGTGTAATATTCTAAATGCGAAAGTAACTCTCTCTGTCCCTCTGTCTATTTGTTACCTTTTCATGTCTCTACCATTCTTAACCCGATCTTGATGAAATTCTGCATAGAGAAAGTACTATTTCTTTCTGAAAATCAAAGAGTACTTACAAAATTTTAACAAAACCTAAATCCATGTAAACATAGTCACGGGCTTTAGCTAATGTGCTGTAATTAGTGGATACGTAATATTCATCCATATCTATATATACAAAACTGATGAAAAAAAATTCAACCAATAAATATACACTATATATTTTATTGGATAAAGTGACGAAACAAGCAAAACATTCACTTGATGGTAACTGCAATGTCTGCCTATAACAAATGCTGTGTCACCCAGAACATTTCTATGTACATAACTGATGTCTCTGGGTGACGTCTGTCCTGTACATCAGTTCTTAAATCTCATATGCCGAGTGATTACTCTAGCTCTCAGAGCCCTTCAAACTGAGATACAGCAATGTTTCACATAGTACTGCTCCACAGCAGAATAACTGGCTTAGGGTGGTACCTAGCTTCCACACAAAGCTTGAATATGTTGACAAGTTGTGGGTGAACAACAGGTGATATGTCTTTTTTATTTCTCAAAATTTACAATAATTCAATATTATCCAGAACATATGTGAAAAATCCATAATTAATAACTATTACATATTCGATAATACTATGTAAATAGAACTACTAGACTACTAGAAGTTACTAGACTGTGTAGAGTCAGTTTTTATAGTGTTTGATAAGTAGCTATTGCATGAACTTCTGGGAGACTGATGATAGAACAGAAGAACATCGTCGGAAATTATGTGAAGGCTCATAGTACATTAATGGAGTTTTTTTTTTAATAATAGGGTATTGAATGTCATATAGCATGTTTCGCTTCATAGAGTAATCACTAAAACCATGAGCTATGAGCAGTCAGCAAACTTTGCTTCATTCTCCTCAGCGCCCTCTTGAGTCCTCAATGAAGAATATCTTAAAAGATATCACAATTCCAAACATCACTCAATAAAACGGTGTCGGCCTGCACGAGGGCACAATAAAAAAAAATAATATGGAGCAGTATGAGGTAAAATGTAGGGTTGGGTAGGGGGTATAATATTTTGTAAGACATCAAACATACAGAATTCGGATGAAAAGAGATATATTTAGAGAGTAACTGTAGGAATTCTCTGAAATGTTTAAAAGAAAAAGAAAAAATTAAAATTTTAAAAAACCCCTCCACAGACAGTAAATGTTGTAACTGAAAAAGGATTAAATTAAAAAAAACCTCCAAATTACAGGATGTAATGAAAAATAAAAGGTTTTTTAAAAGTTGATTTGACGCGAGTTCTGTTTTTCCTACCTTTCTGTACCTATTTGCTTGTAGTGGAGATAGATACAGCAATAATATCAAATATAGTTCCTACACATATTCACCTACTTATTAATACAATTGCAAACTCAAACTTCATTGAGGCTGCCATTGCCATCTCTGTTCCCAATTTGAATTAAAATGTAGCAGTTTAAAAAATGCCAGGAAGATCTCATGACTTCTGAAGGGGGCGTATCGCCTGTGGGACTGAAAATACTAAACCTGTGAATTTGGTTCAAAACAGTCTGATGCTGTAATCACAATAAAGTTATAACTTATAGCAACTCTTTCTTTTCGGAAGAGGTCTACATCCAGCTTTGGATGCTGTAAGGTTAAACTGGTTGTTTCATTAAACATAATAAAGAACTGCTTTAACATTTTAAATCCTATGTATATTTCAGACCGTAGCACACTGGCTGAGCTGCGTCGTGCACGTGTTTGCTATTCTGATTTCGAATTACTACAAACAATTGGGAGAGGACATTTTGGTGAAGTATTTGTGAGTGTAAATAATTTATTCTTTTTTTCTCTTCTTATGTTCCGCATTTAACGGGGGATAACAGTTATTAGAAAAAGTAGTAATTAATAAAAAACTAGTGGTACCGTGTCTTAAGTGCTAATGCTTCATCAATGACATGTTTCTACAGCAACTCCACGTCTTGCGCGTATTTTGCGTGCGGGGGTTGGACTGTACTCAACATTTTTTTAACACATAAAATATTGGTTTGTATCAAGACTCGTTCACTCATCCATACTTATATTATAAATGCGAAAGCAACTCTCTCTGTCCCTCTATCTGTTTGTTACCTTTTCACGGTTCAGCCACTGAACCGATCTTGACGAAATTTGGAACAGGGATAGCTTGCATCCTGGGGACGGACATTGGATACTTTTTATCCCGGAAAATCATAAGTTCCCACAGGATATTTATAAAACCTTTATCCACGCGGACGAAGTCGCGGGCATCAGCTAGCCAGGTCCAACATTTGCGCTTTAACTTGCGACACAATAATATCTTCTAACAGTCTTCGAAAGTTATCGCCGTGGTTGAGAATTGTCCATGACATCATTATTTTAGACCACTATGTAGTCTGCGCTAGCGAGGTTCTGTTCATGTCGTCGAGTCAACTATCATAGAAGTTCACAAGGATACTGTTGTAGTAACAGAAGTTTAATTTTACTAACACAGTTTTGAAACGTTTGCGACAGATGGTACGTGAGAAAGAAACATGCGACGTATACGCATTGAAGACGTTGCGCAAAGAGCAAGCGCGCAAACGAGTCGCGAGTGGTGCGGAGGACGAACGGGACGTGTTAGCAAATGCTGTCGGACCCTGGATACCAAAACTACAATATGCATTTCAGGTATGGTTTTGCGATAAGACGGTTAAATGCCATTCCTGGCCACCGAATTTTTGTAATTGGGAAGAATCGACTACGTTACTCTAGTGTCGGCATGCTAATTTCGCATATTTTTGGCAAATGTCCGCCAAGCTTGTACTATTCCTTAGGCTGCCAGATTTCCTCGCGATATTTCTTTTACCGTATACTACTATCTCTACTGAAAAGTAACTACTAAGATATTTAATAAAAGCTTCCTGCTCTTGAGCTGTCTTTTGTATTCTTGTTCATATCTATGTCTATAATTGTTTTACAATTTACATGGGGTTCAGGAATCACAAATGCTTAATTACTCTATGTGAATATCTTAACAAATAGCTTCAGACAATTTGGACTATTTAGCAGGATATTGTTGCAGATTTTAGGAATATATTGGAAATTGCCGCGGCAGGTATATTTTCGGGTTGTAGCGGCTTAGTGGAACCCATCTCGCCCTTGCCCCAAAATCCTCACAAAATGAGAGCTACAAAGTTACGTGTTTTGTGGCAATCCATGAGGGAGGCCCATGTTCGGCAGTGGACTAGTGGTAGGTTGAAATGATGATGATGATGATTGCCATAAAAAACGGCATTTAGCCTAGTACTCGGAAGCAATGCTTTTCACTGGTGGTAAAATTCCTATGCAGGAATCCGTTTAGGTAGGTACCGCCGCGAGGCCAGATATTCTGCCGTGAAGTAGTGGTGTGCAATTATCAATGTTGGTCTTAATTGCATTGGGCCCAAGGTAATTACTTGGCATATGAGACATAAGAACTGATGTCTCAGAGGGACGAGTGCAGTGTGATATCACACAGAAATATTCTGGATGACACAGCATTTGTTATGGGCAGACATTGCAAACAAGGCAGAATAATTAATGTGTGCTAGTAATTAGCTTGCTTCAACATCTAACGTTTGATATTAACACAAGACAATCTGTTATAATTACTCTATGTGTGTTTACTGGTGGTAGGATTCCTATGCAGGAATCCATCTAGGTAGGTACCACCCCAGGGCGAGTTATTCTTCCGTGAAGCAGTAGTGTGTAAACACTACTGTGTTTCGGTTTGAAGGGCACTGTGAGCTAGCGTAATCACAGGGCATATGAGATTTAGTAACTGATGTCTCAGGGTGATGGGCAAAGTGAGGTGTCACACAGAAATGTTCTGGGTGACACAGCATTTGCTATGGGCAATCGTTGCACTTACCATCAGGTGAACGTTTTGCTTGTTTCATCACTTTATACAATAAAAAAATATTTAAAAAATTTCTAATGTTTCCAATATAATGTGCGAGTATGTAATGTCACATAAAATAATGGTATTCTATTATAGGATAGCAGCAATCTGTATTTAGTCATGGAGCTCTGTAATGGCGGTGATCTAGCGGGTCTAATGGCGCGTCGCAACCACCCACTGTCGGAGCGAGATGCTGCATTCTATGTAGCAGAGGTGGCACACGCATTAAAGACGCTCCACGGTATGGGATACGTGCATCGAGATATTAAACCACAAAACATTCTACTGGATAGGTTAGTTGTACAAAGTATTATTAATTAAATGTTTTTTTATTATAATCTATGCTTATAAGTAGACTCAAGATAGGCTCTAGTGACCATTACTATATTGACTGAATTTATTTTATTTTAAGGACTAAATGTTAAAAAACTTCATGATCATAAAGAGGCATCAGTATGCATTGGCTCTCAAGTAAGTTTCTGATTGAGTCAGACATGATCTATTTATTTATCTGTTGGACTTTATCTGTTACTTCCAAGACAAGAGTTCACAGGTTTACTGCCAAGAAATCCTCTGTTGTGTCACCATTAGAGATTTCAGTTTCATTGAAATTGGAATCTTATGTGTTGACCAATAATATGAATCAGTTTTGAGGTCTTCTATAAACTAAAGCCAAGTTGGAAGTATCAGTGCTCAGTAGAGTGAGAGACTATTCTTAAAATATAAAGTGCAGGTCTGCAAGCATATGGAGTACAGTACACCTGTCTGGACCAGATCACCTTGATATGAGCTTCTTGCTTGCATTCTTGACCACAAGCTACCTTCTGGGTCTCATTTCTCTGCATTATATACTGCATTTGGATATGTATGCTATGGAATTTTCTATCCTTTTATCTCTGCTGTTGAGTTCTATGTTCAAAATACACACCTAAACCCTCAGTACTGTCCACAGTATGGTGAGAGTTGGCAATCTGCCACAGTAAACATCATGCGCTAATTTATCCCTCAAATAACAGCACTGTGTAATTACCTTTTATCGGCAGTATTTTCCTTTTACCTTAGAGATCTTATGTCTACCTAAGCCTGGCAGTCAACATTAGCAATATCTCTGGTACTTGTCTATGTACTCTGTATCAATATGCAGATATTGACGGACAGTAGTCACTATCATGATCAGGTAACTAAACAGCATTCAATCTTTTGTCTCATCTATCATAAAAAGTAATAACTCTTGACAAAAAAATTGGTTTCAAAATTGAGATGAGCAAAACGTTCACCTGATGGTAAGTGCAACATCCGCCCATAGCAATGCTGTGTCAACCAAAAAATTTCGGTGTGGCACCACATTGCCCCATCCCCCTGAGACATCAGTTCTTAAGTCAGTAGTAGGATTAATTAGTAGTAGGAGAAGTAGTTAGATTATATTAGCTCTCAGTCGTCAGACTGAAACACAGCAATGTCTGCACACTACTGGGGTAGCATCTACCTAGATGGATGGGAATCCTATCACCAGAACTCACAAAACCATCATCGTATGATTAGTGTTTCAAAGTAGTGTTGTTATGATATCAGATGCGGGCATGTGAAGCTGGGTGACTTCGGTTCGTGCGCGCGGCTGTCGGATGGCGGCGCGTCCGGCATCGCGGTGGGCACGCCGGACTACGTGGCGCCCGAGCTGCTGGCGGCCGCGGACTGCACGCACACCGTCTGTCTTGACTACTGCCGCGGCGTACAGACCGCTATTGTGGGTTCGCTCGCACGCACACGCTTCGCACGATCCGTCTCTTTCTAAACCTTGTGTTTGTGCCGTTGTGTCGTGGGGTTGAGTAATGCTAATGTGTGATGTGTTTGTTGTAAGTTGTTATTGGAACACTGTGACACATTCTACATTGTTCAAGGGTTTAAATTGATCAACATACTCCCCATGTTTGTTGACACAGGTGCTAAAAATAGTTACTTTTGTAATGTAGTAGGTTGCTAGTTGGTGTGCCGTGTGATAGCGGCTTAAGGGAATCTACCACTCCATCCTATCCCGTGGGTGTGGTAAAAGTCGACAGAGGAAAAATTAAAACCAGAAGATGGGCAGCGGCATCTTCCTGAATAAATAAACTGCGGTTGCCAACCCGCCTGCCAAGCGTGGCAACTGGTGACAACAAAATTCCCCTCGAAATGAGAGCTACACACTTTTGTAGTAATCTATGGGGGAGGACTATGTTCAGCAGTGGACTAGTGATAGGCTGAAATGATGATGATGATGAATGTTATTTGAATTTTACATGGAAAAGAGAGATACTCGTAGCAAGTAAATCGGATAGTCTGACCGAGGAAGAACGCCGCTCTCACAGAATACTGATTAAAAAATCAGCAGACTGCTGATGCGTTATGGGTATGGACTGAATTACTGGCAGTAATTTAATCCTTAAAGTTTGATTATACTTCTAGATCTTGGAAAGAAGTGTTACTTGATTAAATTTAGTACACATTTTTGAATAAAACTGCGGCATCCAACTGCAGATAAATTCACTCATACATATGATAATTGTACTATATGTGCATGGTTGTGTGTTTGTTTGTACCGTTTTGTAATCCTTTGTTTTCAAAAAAATTACAATCAGTCCGCCAATCAGCCTGCTAAGCGTGAGTTTTTGAGCAAATCCTCCTTTCTTGGGAGAGGTCATATTCAGCAATGGACTATTAATAAGCTGAACAAGAACAATATTCATAAAAGGCTTCGGCAGAAGTAAAAAAGAACTTATCAGCTTCACACAAACATAAATATAGCAAATATACTACTTATCACTAACAGCATTGAGTCCATATTCAAATGTCTTGTTGGTACAAACATTTTACCTACGGCATAAGGAGTGTTTATTTCTGTTAAAGCAGTAATGTGTATATAAAATAAATAAAGATAAAAATTACAGTGTATAAACCATCTGCCACGTACTAGGTGCAGGCCTCATCTTAATTTAAGCATAAATACTACTGAGGAATCCTCTACATATACAAACTTGACACCATTGTGTAAGACTGAACTTAATATATATAAAATAGTGTCGATAAAATATTAAAAGGTTTAGAATGAGACAAGTAGTATGTCCTAACATTAGATAATAATATTGATTATTAATGCACTAGCACCCTGTTTGGAAAGTAAATCAGTGTTTCAGTTTTAGATAAACCTTGATAAATAAGGCGTAAGGTGAAGTAAACTATGAATTTTAATATGAGCATGTTTTCCTAATACAGCATTAACATAGTAACTATATCTAATAATGCATAAAAATGTATGTCATTTGAAATGTGTATTAAATATTAATGTTACAAAATATACTTTAATAGGTGAAATGAACAAACCCACAGTTCACATACAGTGTAGTTGAATAGTTCTTGCAATTTTTTGAATTATTTGAAAAATGTGGTAAACATGTATCTGTGTATGTGTTACTATTTTCTTGAGCACTGAAGGCGTACGACTAGCATACTCATTGTCAAAAATAAATGTTCAACAATTCTATTGTATAGTCATTGATTAGTTTTTGGTAAATAATTTTCTTATCTAATAAACTTTTGAGTTAGACAAATCAAGTAACAGCAATACTGACGATTCTGAAGACTGATAGTTTTTTAATAACCTAGAACAAATAAATTCTATATTTAATACATCAAACACACATTTATCTTAATTTTTCTATGCTAACTGTACTACATGTATACAAATACAACCACAACCACGGGCCACATGAAGGTGCACATGTAAATTACAAGTACTAAAAAACTGATGGAAAGCAATCATATATTTCACAGCTTCGGAAAATTACCTAAAATTCCATTCAATGCTGTAATTTCCTAACTGTTATGCAAAATAAATCATGACTCAATTTAATAAGAACACTGAATGCTATCTAATTACAATAGAATAAACAATAACAATAAAAAATTCGTAGCTTAGAAAATGATTTTGCATTTTACACTTTAACAAGTATTATTAATAGAATGTAGTATTAATAATTAATTTTTATGGTTTGTGGTCAAAGGTGCAGGAAATAAATAAGTAGGTCCCTAGTTCCGATGTTTTAATATATTATGATTTATTTAACAAACATTAAAGTTGCTAGTTAATGTTTTTAAAGTCTATATGTAATCTTAAAGATTAGTTACCTAAAAGTTAGTTAGTTTAAAAAAGTTGAAATAATTAATAAAATCGAGATATTTATTATTAATTCCGCAATAAATTAGAGACATTAGTTTTTTAATAAAAATTTCCAAATGTAATGTTTGTTAGCAAATTGATCTATTGCCGCCAAATATAAATTTGACATATTTTCTTTGTGTGTACAGTCCGCGTGTGACTACTGGTCGCTCGGCGTGGTGGCGTTTGAACTAGTTACACTAAAAAGACCCTTCTCGTCCGGTGATGACGATTCACTCGCACAGATCTTGGCCAACATTCAGAGGTATGTACTTTCATTAATCACTTAGTAAACAATAATGATGAAACTTTTATACATTAAAAAAAAACATTAAAAATAATCATCTGAATATTCACGCCTTAGAAAAATGGATTAAAAGTTGCTATTTCGGAGCGAGTATTGTTGATTGATCACGAGACTGTTCCCCACTAGGAAAACACCACGCAGAATATGTTATTTAAGGAGATCACTGCAAACACGGAATAGTTTGTTCCAATAAAATTTTCTACAAATGTAAACAATTTTTCCAGTTGTGTTGTGATGGCTAAGATGATGAAACAATGTTTAGTATTCTGATTTATAAGAAATTTATTTACCTGCTCGTATCCGTCGTAATATTTGTGTTAGATTCAGGAAGTGTTTGACCTAGTTATCTTGTCCGGCAACTGCGGTAGAGTACTGAGTAAGCGTAAGACGACCTCCCAAGCTACTGCTGTCTGCTGCTCCTTCCGCGATGGTAATATCCTGCACCTTATAGTTACTTTACCGATTTCCGCATTCCCTACTCTAAGTCCATTTCCTACCTAATCCTTTTCCCGTTCCTCTCCGCCAAGGCATTGGTTACCCTGCCAATGGCTCCGTGGTTAGGGGCGAGCCTCGTCGTTTGTGTGCCGATCTGCTCTGGGACCGGACGACCCCAGGATAAGGCTAGCCTTACCCAAGCATGCTGGGCTTTGTTTCGGTAGACAACGTCTTTCCTAGCAAGAATTTTAACTCGTACCAAAATGTCGGCGACGTGGTTCGCCGCCCGTCACGTCTTGTTTACTGTGAGGACAAAAAGTGGGACACGGAAGAGGTATCTGCCTATCCCAATAGTACAGAAACATGTAAAATCAGTCACCTCGTCTTATCCCGTGAGTTTCGTAAACAGATTTTTTTTTATTAGATAAAAGTGATGGAACGAGCAAAACACCTGATGGTAAGTGCAACGTCTGCCCATAAC
Organism: Luehdorfia chinensis; assembly: GCA_019845155.1. Classification (NCBI taxonomy): domain Eukaryota; kingdom Metazoa; phylum Arthropoda; class Insecta; order Lepidoptera; family Papilionidae; genus Luehdorfia; species Luehdorfia chinensis. The sequence continues at coordinate 5,170,883 of JAHVAK010000025.1, read as the reverse complement.
AAATGCTGTGTCACCCATAACAGTGTGACACCACAATGCACCCGACATCAGTTCTTAAGTCTCATATGTCCAGTGATTACGCTAGCTCTCAGTGTCCTTCAAACCGAAACACAGTAATGTTTGCTGCTTCACGGCAGAATTCCTGGCCTTGGGGTAGCACCTACCTAGACGGATTCCTGCTTAGGAATCCTACCACCATATTGCGATGTGTGGTGAAATGTCAATGCCATCTGTGCAATTATGGGGCAGCAGTGTCAGTTTTGCCAATCCGCCTACCGTAGTGATTGCGACAAATTTTGGTAAAGGCCTATGTCCAGCAGTGGACTATTAATAGTGTGATGAAGAAGAAGAAGAATATTTTTTCGAAGTCGAACCTAGGACGACGAGACAGTTGATTATTTTAGAAGCTATCAACTACCCAGGATATACTGTAGTGCCACGAATGTGTGCGCAATTATCGTCCTAACCTGGCCGCGCCTAATGTAACGCAAATGCGATAAGGACAGAGAAATGGAGACAATCACAACAGAATCCGACCAGTAAACCAACAGTGTTACTGGTGTTAGGATTCCTAAGCAGTTATCAGTCTAGGTAGGTATCACCCTAGGGCCAGTTATTCCGCCGTGAAGCAGTAGTGTGCAAACATTACTGTCGGTTTGAAGGACACAGAGCTAGTATAATCACTGAGCATTTGAGACTTAAAAACTGATGTCTCAGAGTGACGAGCGCAGGGTGGTCTGACACAGAAATGTTCTGGGTGAAACGACATTTGTTATGGGCGGACATTGCACTTATCATCAGGTGAACGTTTTGCTCGTCTCGTCGCTTTATCTAATAAACAGAAACATTTCAGGTACGAGCGTGAGGCGGACGCAGAGGCTCCATTCGTAGCCGCCGCCGCACGGTCCGTCAGGTGCGTGGCGCGCGCTGGTGGGCGGGCTGCTGCGCGTGGCGCCCGCGCGCCGCTACAACTACCTGGACACGCTGCAGCAGCCCGCGCTGGCGCACCTCCGCCTGCACGCCATACGAGACCAGGTCGCCACCATAACCTTTTGACATGCAACCTGTAACGACTTCGTTTAATTGTACACAAGATACTCAACAAACAAACCGAAAATACAACAAAACGTTTGAAAATTTGGTAGCAAAGTGCGTACGGTTGCGCATTCGAAAATGGACTGTCCCTACCCCCTTTCTACTTTTTAAATTGAAAATGTACGAGTATACCGTTCACTCGACCGTTAACACTAGATTTACGGGCATTAACGGACGGGACGTAACGGGTATATTACGAATAGGTAGACAACATAGGACAACACAAATATAGGTTTTTCAGATAAAAATACTAAATATATATATATATTTATTATAATATTATTAAAAACCAATATATAATCGCTATAGAATAATATTTATTTGTTCAGAATCACAAAATTTAAAGCACAAAATTGACAACCCGTCAAATTGACGTGTTTCATAAATCTAGTGTTAAACGTAACTATTGCCATATAAAAAACAAAATTAAAATATTAAATCATGACAACATAATTAATTAACCAACACAAATAAACAAAAATGTTTATTCCACCAGGATTCTATTTCAAGGCCTGCGGTGAAGTAGTCAAGTGCTCCGACCACTCACTAAGCCACGACAGCGAACCGCATACCGTAGCGAAATTACTTTGGATATATTTACAAGACTTTAATTTATTAAGAAATCACTTTATTTTTGCAATGCAATGTATGTACAAAATTAAGAAAGAAACCCATAAAACTGCAACTTATATACGGCAAGTAAGTTGATCTAAAATGGCTGTACAATTATAGACAAAAGTGTCGGACGAATGGTCCAAATGCGTTAAGAAAAATCGGGATTTCGTCTTATTTTTATTTTTAAGGATTTTTTATGAAATGTGTTAAAAGGAGTGAAATAATTTAATTAAACGCAAGTTAAACGGAAAAACAAATTTCTTAAAAATAATCTCGGATTTTCTTACAAATTAGGTATTGCATTTCTCGAGCAACAGTCGCGTGGGAAGTGGTCGTTCGGTATTATTAAATGGAACAGTTTAAGGAGTACTAAGAATAATATAATACAATAAAACGTTTCGGAACGCAACCGTGATCCAACTTCTAACCAAGAAGTTATTTTATAACGTATACTTAAAATAATATTGTTATAATAATTAGTTAGTTAATAATATTGTTAATGAAATTAATTGTAATTAACGAAAAAAAAGATGTTAAATTCAGACAAGCCGTACCTATATCCGAGCGAATCCGTTTCGAACATACCCGACCGTGCTCAAGGCGACACGAACATTAGTCGGGTCATAAGTACTGCCACATAGTTATTTAAGTTAAATTTCGAATACTGGGCACTGGGAATATTTGAACTGATTTTGAATAAGGAACTTTTGCGCCATCTAAAAATAAAAAAATTAATTGGTTTCTTTCCTTTAAAAAAAAATAGAGTGGATGCAAAAGGAAGATAGAGTTGCGGTTATTGCGATGCACCTCTGCGAGTACGCACCAACCGAGATTTTCAAACTTCTGCGAAATTCGGAAATATCGCTAAGGGTTATTTATATCGTACAATGTAACGATTTAGTGAAGATTCGACATTTGAAGATGAATCCCATCATCAGAATCCTAACGATATCCCCTAGAATCATTAAAATCGGTTCATGAACAAAGAAGTTATTTTGAAAATCAATGATGTACCATCAGGAAATAATACTATATCACGGTTATCCCCTATTAGGTAAGGTAAGTCATTAATGTAAATTAGGAATAGAAATGGGCTGAAAATCGAACCCTGCGGGACACCTATAGATACTGCTGACCCGGAACAACTCGTACTATTGATAACTACTTTCTGCGTTCTATTGCTCAAATATGAAGTTATAAGTTTCAGTGCAGAATTTCTTATACCGTAATGACGTAGTTTCCTGATGAGTGTTTCATGATCAACGCAATCGAAGGCCTTAGAAAGATCACAGAAAACACCCAAGGCATCTTGCAAATTCTCCCATGCATCGAATATATACTTAATTAGTTCAACACCAGCATCGGTTATAGAACGACCACTCGTAAAACCAAATTGGTTTTTGTGAAACAATTTATGTAAAGTACTTAAAAAAGTTGTAGTACAGAAATAGGTATAAAGTTAGAGGGGTCCGATGTACTACCAGATTTAAATAAAGGAATGATTTTACTATGTTTCATCAAATCAGGAAATATACCATACAATTAAATATTATGGCTAATTGAAGTGCAATTATATCTATAATAGACGTCAGTACGTCTATTATAACCAGATATCTATATACTTCAACAGACATACCCCATAGATCTGGGGTTCTCTTACAATCAATGGTCTTAAAATTATATAAAATATCTTTTGAATCTACCATATGAAATTCAAAATCTTATGTACATGAAGTTACATTTTGTGTGAGTAATGTCTCAGCGGCAGTAGGAGAAGAATTTAATGATTTGGTTGTCAATATTGGAATTTCAGTAAAAAAACTTTTTAAAAGCTGTAGCAACATCATGATCAGATGTCAAAAGCTTATTATTAATATTTAATTTATAATATTGCTGTCCTTAACTTTCCCCGTTTCACGGTTAATAATACTCCCAAGTTATTTTTATTTTATCCGATGCTTTCTTTATTTTATTGCTTAAGTATAATGACCTGGCTGCGAAGCTTACTTTTTTAAATAATTTTGAATAATTTTTAACATATAATACAAATGTCTTACTATGGTTGTATGAAGTTCATACAACCTTTGCCTACTTCTGTGGATTCCTACTGTCGCCCATTCATTAAAAGTCTTGTGACTGTTCAAAGAGAGAGCCTTAGAAGTAAAGATGGTTTTAAATTCCTTGCTCATAAGATTTAACAAACCTTCATATAAATAGTCAGTATTATTGTTATTAAAAGGAAGTAGTCAAAGTTTATTATCTACGTTGCTTCTAAACTTCTCCAAGCGATACTTATTCACAGGAACAAACACAATTTTTTTATTGTTTGGTTTTTCTGCATAAGCAAGGTTACGATACTAATTGCCCAGAATGGTCAAAACTTATTTTGTAAATTATGGATTGGTGCAAAGACTTAACATCTGTAAAAATATTATTTACAAGTTGCACTACGAGTAGATTCAGTAATACGTGTTGGTTTTAAAAACAGGTTAACTAGATTAAATATTTTTAGTTTTATGCCGGAACATACATAAAAATAATAATATACAGACTAATTGAAAACCTGCTCCTTTTTTAAATCGGTTAATAATAAGACTTAACGCTATGGCACAGGCGCCGCCTTGGGTGCCGCACCTACGCGGTTCGGAGGACGCATCGTACTTCTCGCCTCCGCCGCGCGGCACGCCGCCCCCTTCCGCAGCACCATTTCGCACGCGGCCCCCATTCGCCGGACAGCTTCCTTTTGTGGGTGAGTACATAATGTTTCATAATAATGATGCTTTAAGTGGTGTTTGCTCCTAGTTCCCTTTGTAGCTTGACCGATTCGATTCGAGTAGATTGATCGAATTGAAAACATTTTTGTGGTTATTGTAACATAAAAAAAATATATATTTTTTGGTGTTGCAGGATATACATTTGTGGCTCCTGATGAAAGTGAAGACAGCAGTGGCGGTTTTAATGCGTCACACGATTGCACTGCAATCAACTTAGCTACTTTTAAGTAAGTCCCACAATCATAATTATTATAAAGAGTTAAATAACTTGGAGAGTATTTGTTACTGGTTACTATACCGCCTTTGTATTTTTATGTAACAATATTCAAACTTTGTGTGAGTGTATTCATAACAAATATAAAATTACGAGTGTTTTTTGCTATCTTTGTAATTTTAAATTATTGTACATAATTAGTTTAATTTGTCTTAATAAAAAAAACAATGGAATTGGATATATTGTTGGTAATGTCTAATGACCAATTTACATTATGTTAGCGCTTAGGACAGTGCTTAGTAGAATTATATTAGCAAGTGCTATCTGCCTTGCGAATTGACTGTTTACAATGAGTGTCTAGCACTCTTTTGGGATCTCCCAGTAGAGTGTCTAATATTCTATAAAAAACATCGTTATACTAAGAAGCATCGTATGGGTAGTGAATATCCACATATTATTATCTTTATTCTTCGACAAGGCAGGATATAGGCATCTATGAGCCACAATAACCACTTACCGTAAGCCCTATATACATTTATATTGCGTCACAAATTGTCTATTTTCGAGTCTAGTTGTGTTGTGGCTTTCTCCATGTCTCAGACACTGCATCCAAGCCAAGCTTCGATCTTATCGTATAAATGTAACATCGGTCGCAGGTAGCTTAACAGTTAGTGCTTTTGTATTTGCGCGTACACTTGTAGCACTATAATATCTCGTCCACAATTCATAGCTTCCTACAGTATTCGGAAGTTGGCGCCGTGTTCGAAAATCGGTCAGGGGGTCATTATAATTCATCTTTGGCACCCACAGGACCGGCCTGCCTAGTGTAGGACCATCGGATATTACTTCTGTTTGTAAAAAAATGTATATGATTAATACAACATTTAAAAATATTTTTTATTTCAGATCAGCTGAAAAGTTGGCGGTGATGCGCGATCGGGAGATCGCAACGCTGCAGAACAAGCTGACCGAAGCCGAGGCGGCAGGCAGGTGCTGCGGCGGAGCGCATGCGCCGCGCTGCAGACGCTGAGGCCGAAAGGCAGCGCGCCCGCCTGCAGGCTGAGATTACTGCGCTCAGTTTGCAGAACAAGTATGTATGAAACTACCTTACACTCCGTGGAAACCGAAAATACTTTAGCTAACGCAAATTAACGATAATCTATATGAATATATGACCGTCTACCCAATCTAGTGTAATAATTATCTTGCAGTGGGACATTTATAGGCTGTCACTATACTTTTTTTTAATCGGATGAAATATTTCTTAATCTGAAATACATAGTATACTATGTTCAAAGTTTCAAGTCTAGCTTCTCGGGAAGTTAGCTTAAAATCAATTACTAAATTTGATCCAAACAGAGACATACACCAAAGCGAGTTAATGAAAAAAGTGGTGAAAATCCTGATACTGCAGCAGATCCTAGATCTGCCTAACACTTTATTGTATCATGCAGAGAAATAAAATCGTGAGGTGTAGAAAACTTTCTCAAACTTCTTCCAGCTACAACAAGTTGAAAGAAAAGAAGAGCATTGAAGGAAGTTTGATAATGCTATGCACTATATTATACAATTGTTTTTACCTTTATTTCATTTCTAAAGAATTTCTGGAGCATACCTCATGACTTTGCTTCAGTGTCTGTTTCCTACACTGCTGGCAGTACACCAAATTTGTACTATAAATATAATCATCGTCATCAGCAGCCTAACATCTAATATTAATAAGTTATTAATAAATCAAAAGTAACTGCAGTAGACTGCTTGCATAGTAATGATACATACAATATACAAATTATATCCATTTGCGTTAATTTACAAAAGTGGGCATGTGAAAGTCTTAAACGTTGACGTCAATAACATTGCTAATAAGTGAAAATGATAAAGTGTAAAAATCATAATTTAAAAAAAATTATAGACGGCTCGAACGTCAAGTAGAAGTGGAGAAAGAAGAGCGTATGGCCTTACAACGCACAAACCAGGAGCTATCTTCTGGCATCGCAGACCGAAGCAATGCGGAACTTCGAGCTACGCAAGCACATGTAGCGGAACTGCAGACAGAAAAAGAGTCCTTGAGGGAAGAAGTCAATAGGTTGGAAGCTCGCCTTTCCGAGCTTCAGGCAGAAAATGCACGAGCCAATTCCGCCGCTGAAACTGCACGCGCTCAGCAAAAGCATTATAAGGTACCTTAGACTAATTACTCAATGAAATGAAAACTTAGACCCTTCATGGTTTATGTTGATTTTTTTCCTTTTAATTAACTATAAGAAAAGTTTAATTTCGACTTTGATCATCAGCATGGTTATAATTGTGCGTGCTAGCACAATGAAACAACTCTTTTTTTTATTGGAGAAAGAGACAAGACGAGCAAAACGTTCATCTGATGGTAAGTGCGACGACCGCCCATTGCAATGTTGTGTTACCCGGAATATTTCTGTGAAGCGGCACCACACTGCGCCCGTCCCCTGAGACGTCAGTTCTTAAGTCTCATATGCCCAGTTTACACTAGCTTAAGAGCTAAGGTCCGAAACGTAGTAATTTTTGAACACTACTGCTTCACGGCAGAACAACTTTTTGCTCTTCACCTTCTTTTATGGTTCTGTGTCTCTGCCTTAATATATTTTGAAGGAATATTGAGTTAGAGATACGCAAGAGTATACAGTTAAGGGGCCAAAACCCATATTTTGTGTGGTACAAAAATATTAGCTACATATAGAATTAGTGTCCAGGACCTGCGGGAGCTAGCAGATTGCGTTGACCGATGCAGCCGTATTTTAGACACGAACGGCTGAGGGATATAAGGGTTTTTGTACATATATAAGAAATTGGAAAATAATTTAATGAAAGAGATTTATTGATATTACACTGTTCGCAAAGCAAATTGTTATTAGTCAGAAAAATTCCAATAACGTATGTATTACAGATAAAGGTTTTACTTTTTTTAAATTTAGAAAACCATTTACTAATCATTTTTGTCAGGACATAATACAACACGTACAAGATCTGAGGCATAGGACGCTCACGGAAATCAATGTTCGAGCAATTGTAAGTGTACAGTAGAAGTTGATAGTATTGGTTGCAGAAAGTGGCAGTAGTAGAAATAATCTGTAGAGATCAGACAGAGATTTATTAACATCACTTATTTTGGTGTCCTATCGGTTAATGAATTTATATTACTTTTATTACGTTATTTATACTTTTTTAAATATTTGAAATGATTTTGCCGTAACATCAAATGTTTGATTAACTCAAACGACTAACATAGTGTATATAGTAATATATTTTGTGTGGAAAAAGCAAAACGACGTTCAAAATATCAGCCTAAAGTGTTTCGTAAAGTAAGTGGCGTTAAACAAAGGCCTACGAGAATTTCACAAAGGCTAAGCTAAGCTAAGCTGTGTAATTTTTATAAAGCCTGGATAAATAGTTTTATGGTGTCTGAGTGTTTGTGCACATGAAATCTGTGTTTGTGTAATAAATTATGCATTTAAAGTTAAATTAGATTTAAAAAATATCAAGTTAATAAATTGTATACAACCTTGTAGAATGTATAAAAAATTGCACAGATAGAACTTCCGCGACTTATTACCATGCAACTTATTAACCATAAGTGCAAGTTTTATTTAATAATATAATACCGGGCAGGTCGTTTGCCTAGACATCTGTAAATGACACTAATATATTAGTGTTGTTTTTATGTGTTTATTGAAAAATAACGAAAAATGTTAGCTGTTATTACACGTAGTGTACAAATTAGGGAAAATGTAAGCCTGATTATTTTGTCATCCCTGTGGTGTTTGTCGTTATTCCTACATTTTTTACTTGTTATTCTCTAACAAGCTCTAGTATTTTTCGGACAATGCTTATTTTATATATAATTTTTATTATTATTAAAGTTTAATTTTATATTTTAACCTTGCATTTTAGTTTTAGGAATTTTTTTTATAATATTTAAAAGTGTTTTTGTAGTGAGTAGATAAAAAAGAGTAATTCAATTTCATTAATTACTTTTTCTGAATATATTAAAAGTTATTATTTTTGTAATTAAATAAATGTACATTTAATAAAAATGGAATGGGAGGTACACTACAGAGAGAAACAGTTTGGAGAACATTGCTGTTAACAATATGACTGCATTAAAGTAGAACCGTACCGAGATGTAAGAGGCGATTAAGGTATTGTATGGACAGCCTTTATTCATGCAGAATAACCATAATAATCATAATATGCAATGCTGTCACTATATTGCTCGAGGGAATGTAATGGGGACTAAGAATTTCTTTACTCGTACCAAAATGGCGGCGAAGTGGTCCGCCACCCGTCACGTCTTGTTTCTGCCTACCCCTTATGGATGAAAGTATCAGATGGTGCATTAATTTACTTAATAATATATGACTGCATTAAAGTAGAACCGTACCGAGATGTAAGAGTCAACTAAGGTATTGTACGAACAATCTTTATTTATGCAGAATAACCATAATAATCATAATATGCAATGCTGTCACTATATTGCTCGTGGGAATGTAATGGGGACTAAGAATTTCTTTACTCGTACCAAAATGGCGGCGAAGTGGTCCGCCACCCGTCACGTCTCGTTTCTGCCTACCCCTTATGGTAAAAAGACGTGCGTGATTTACTTAATAATATATTAAGTATATCTATTTTTCATGCGTATTCCTTTCGTGCGGTTTTGCGAAAAGTTGTTTCTCTTATCCAGGTCTATTGTGTAAATCTAGTAGGTGTATAACTGATACAGTACAAATAATGGTGAAATCATACTTGACGAACGGATATCAGATGGTAAAGATTGAAAATCATCAGAGCAGTCGGCAACACATAACTTGTGGGGTTCCACAGGGTTCGATTCTTGATCCGTTATTGTTTCTGATGTTTGACAAGAACATTGCACAGGCGGACTTACATGGTCATCTCACTTTATATGCTGATAAAACATGTTTGTTCTATTTTGGGCGGAGTGTTGATGGTATTATTCGACCCGCTCAACAAGACCTTAACATACTGCATGTATGGTTTCAGTGTAACCTTTTAACAATAAATACTGCTGAAACACCATATTTAATATTTAGTGCTAAAACAAAAAAAAAACTAAGTTTACCAAGTTAAACATAAACGGAGTAACACTACGTCAAACTGACAAATATTGTCTTGTATTGTATTGTACCTTGGGCTGACACTCGACAAAAGCTTATTGCGGAACGCACATTTGCAAATCATACAGAACAAGCTCTTATCTTTAGTAGGTTCTATATATAACATGGCCAGATGTATACCACAAAAAGTTCGTCCAATGATCTATAATGTACTAGTCAAACCTCATTTACTCTAATAGAAATATAGGGTACTGTAGCTAAAATGAATCTTCATAAGATACAGATACTACAAAATAAATTAATTAATATGTTATATCATTACGACTATCTTACACCGACCAAAACTATATAGCATAGCACATCTATTCTTATATATAAAATCATTCACAACATGATCCATTCACATATAACAATGTTTTAAATGGTGTTAATGAACTCACGTAAGTGACTTTGTTTTGTCTTAATGAGTAAAAAAGTACTTTAAACCTAAAATAAAACCGATTCTGAAAGCTACCAGAGTTACACAATATACCTAGTTCTAAAATTATTAAAAGCAAAATTGAGAACCGACTAAATCTTTTTATTCAGTATGAATTGCTTGATAATTCTTTTGGTCATGAATCACTCTTTAAAATGTTTTGTTTGTTTATCCGAAAATGCATCTCTCAGACTTTTCATGTTTGGTTTGAATGACTTTGGCCGAGTTTCTACCACGTCGACAACTATCCTGTCTACTGTCGGAACTTTTCAACTGCGCAGTGGATATTACGCGCAAGCACGCACACTTACTCGTCCCAACCTACCGGTACCCGATATAACGCTCATAATAATTTGTGTTTTTGCACAAATGTTGTTTCTGGCGAAGATTAGCGCCCAGGACCCGAGGTGACTTAGTCGGGTACTCTCTAACCACTAGGCCACACGTCGTTCGAGTACTGTAATAATATTTAAAATTTCAAATATAAGATGCATACATTTTTTATACTAGAATTATAAAAAATGAATGCAACTTATTGTGAAACAAATGATATTATACCCTACATATGAACAGCTTCTATGGTGAATATTTAAATTTCCTTATTGTATGACTTTGTTTCAAATGTTTTATTTATATCAATAAAATTATATTAATTATATATAATTATATTTAATAATTCAGGATACGATAGCAAAGGAGCGTGCGCTACGTCGGCAGACGCTCAGCGGTGGTGAAGCAGACGGCGCGCGGCTCGCGACTGCCGAGGCCACTGCGGCCAAGGAGTCGCGACTACGTGCACAGGCCGAAGGCCGACTGGCCGTCGCCGATGCCGAGGCCGATTCGCTGCGGGCAGAGCTGGACGATGTCAGAGCGCAGCTTGCTACTGCTCAGGTAATATATCGCTAAGCTCGTATCTTTCTAGTCCTTGTTATTTTTTTACTTTATTCAAAAACAATACCACAGACTAGAATTTCTCCTGTATCGTCGGTTCTTTTTACATATATAAATTTTACATGCACAACAGAACCAGAACCGAGAACCAACACTATTCCGTTATCTGTTAGAGGCAACAAGATTTTTTGGCATTTCCCATATTCGACTTTTACAACAATTTTGGGACGAGAGAGAATGGATGGATTGTCTTATGTGACCAGCATATGGCCAGTTGTTGTCCCAAATACCATCTTGTGTAACTACAACATAAGAATTTCAATGAGTTTTCGACTATCATTATAAAAGTTTTGGAGAATGCAGAACCCGACATTTTTAATTTTGAGTTTCGATCGTATATAACATATATGTCAACCAGAGCTAACATTTGTTGTTATCTGTAATGTGTTATATTTTAATAAATTCAAAGTTCATATCAAACTTGCACTGAGGCATAGAGAAATTCTCGAACTTGACATAATTAACTTAAATAACTTAAAATATTTTAGGAAGCTCTTAATGAAAGGCGCCGCGTATCCGAGACTACGACGCAACAGCTCAACGAAGTGCAACAGCAACTAACACAAGAGCGCATGCAAACGAAGGCACTGCTAGCTCAAGTTCAGGTAATGTCCAGTCTTAATTTATAAAAAGATAATGCAGTAATAAAGACATCATTTTTATTTGTTTGCCTCGAAAATTAGGTTTTTTAGTTCATATCATTAAATCGATATCTATTGCTACATCATCAATCTGCTTATAGGGAACTGCATCTAATACCTACGTCATTTAATTAGAACGTGTACATCGCGTAATTTTTGAAGGTGATGTTGCATCCTCCATTCATACACCCGACGACACTGATATATGAAAAAGCAGCAGTTCTCAGTGTCAGCAAGCTGTATATTTATCAATATATTCGAAGATATCATCGTGTCACTGTACCTTTGCCGTACTCAGAGATTTACCTGGCAGCATATTTATGTAACTAAATCTAACTTAGTCTAACTGCTCATGAAAATAAAATTAAATTTTTATCAGTCAATAGCATCCATGAATTAAAACATTATATTTGGGAATGGCTAAAAATTGTTGGCTGTATGACACACTACATGCACAATCTATCAGGTAACCAAAAAAATTCGTGCGTTTTATATGATAAAAATCACAGTCTTGTAGATTTAATGAACTTATATGACTTACCTAACTGATGTAAGTGCAAAAGAATTGACAATCGGTCGGACATCGGAGTTAGGTCCGATTTATCTTTTATATATATTTATAAACTCCGAACAAAACATGTCCAGGTTGATGTTGTCCATGATGTCTCTTGACCAAACTCGCCACACAACTGTGTACTGCGCGAGGTAGGCGAAGGCGAACGCACTTAGTGCTGCGGATGACTAGGGCCGTGTCCGCAGTAGGCACTTGTTCTGTGGGCCTGAGATAGCGTCTTATCAAAAATCGGGACAAAATTAATAGGTCGTCAGAACGTGGGACGAAATCGGGACTGTCCCGGCAGAATCGGGACGAGTGGCAATTCTACTACTCAAGTACTAATAATTACTATCTTTGCACATATATACCGTCGTTCTTATATTTAAAGAGTATTCTCAAGTGCCTTACTTAAAGTATGTCAATGGAATTTTTCTATTGTTATCTAACCAATATATTTGGTTTCAATGTTCAGGAAGACGCTGGCATACAGGTTTCTCCTAGTTTGGGAGCCAGAGTTAATTATGTACTACTGAAATGTTTGAAACAATAAAGAATTATTATTACATTCAAGTTCAAATCAAAACCTACTACAGGTACAAATAAAAAAAAGCAAAATCTAAAATCTCCCGTGTGATTCCCCGTGTAGGAGTTGGAGCGCGGCGTGGAAGAAGCAGCTCGTCGCGAAGCGGCCTTGGAGGAGCAGTGTTCCCGCACCGAGGCGAGACTGCGCGAGCGGCTGGACGAGGCCGAGGCGCGCGCCGCCGCCGCGCTGCACGACGACTCGCGCCGCAGGGACAAGGTCAGTGTCGCTTGCTGCCTCTAGCGGCTCGCTTGTAAGAAGCAGCCTCCGCACTGGCAGTAGGATTCCTATGCAGGAAGCCGTCTAGGTAAGTACCTACCAGGGCCAGTTATTCTGCCGTGAAGCAGAACTGCGCAAACAATTCTGTGTTTCAGTTTGAAGGGCACCGAGAGCTAGCGTAATCACAGGACATGTTCGACTTAAGATGACTGATGTCTCAGGCTGATGAGCGCAGTGTGGTGTCATACAGTGTAATGTTCTGGGTGATACAGCATTTGTTATTTGCAGAATAACTGAAGCCAATAAGAGAGCTCGTTTCGTCACTTTGTCCTTTAAAAAAATTAAAACCTTTTTCAACGGACGAAAAGTCAGAAAAGGTTCCCAAGTCGACCCGTATGTTTTTTCTGTATAACTTCTTTATTTATGAATCGTTTTTAATGATTTTTTATTACAAAGAGTGGTCGCATATAATTGGTCAAGTTCTGATAATGGGTTCCATAATCTAATCGAAAATCATCAAACTCTTAAATTTTGAGGTGCAGCATTGAAATCGGTTTTAACGTGGTTGTGTGTGCATACAGAAGAAATTCTAGTGAGAATTATTATTTACCTCTTAGCCTTTGACAAGCTAAGAAGAATAATTGAAATTATCTGAACTTTCGATCTATTTGCACAAGCAGATTTTTTTAACGTTGTCTAACAGTACGATTTCACCTGCGTCGTGGGTGCGTTTTACATACATAAATTCCACATGCACAAACACCCAGACCCGGAACAACTATCTGTAGACCTTACAAATATTTGTCCCGTGCGGGAATAGAACCCGCCACCCGCGGCGCCCAAGTCAAGGGATAAACCACTGCGCCAACCGAGCCGACGAAATTGAATAAAAGGACAAATTACGCGTATTACCTTGATAGCTTGCAATAATTTTAAATGTTTTTTCCTAGGCAAATCAATAATATAATAGAAAGAAAGGCAGAACCTATTTCTTAGAACAAATAACTTGCAATATTACTGGCATTCACATCTCGATTGTAATATGTGAATATATTTTAGGTTAACAGCATGGAACAGCTAGTTCGTCAACTGGAACGCGAAGTGAGTGCTTTGGAGAAACGAACTTGCGCAGAGTGCGCCGCTCGTGCCGCTGAAGCGAACGCCGAACGTACGGATGGTGCGGACAACGCACACATGCGCGGCGACCGCAGCGACACGGAAAGCGTACCCGATTTACACACACAAACGCACGTCACTCTGCTGAAAGAGCAGTTGGAGCGCGCAGAAGCTCAACTACAGGTTAGGAAACCATTCTTACAGTTGTTTCTACGGATTACCATGGGTTCCATGATGCCTCGATCTTCAGAAGCAGTAGTGTGCAAATATTACTGTGTTTCGGTCTTAGAGGAGCACTGAGAGCTAGTGTAATCACTGAGCATATGTGAGTTAAGAACTGACGTCTAGGGGGATGGGTTTCATTGCTATGGGTGGACGTTGCACTTACCATCAGGTGAACGTTTCTCATCTCGTCCCTTTCTCCAATAAAGAAAATGTTATTTTAAGTTATTAATCGTTTTATTTTTTATTTTATTTTATTGTTTTTAAGTGAAACAAACAGCTATAAACATTAAATTAATATAAATCAGACTTTCTACTAAAACACTTAGCCAGTAAAGTTACCACAAATGTTTAAATACATTAGTTTAACTTAACATATATATAGGTACATGTAATTACAATTATTATCTATGTTCTAAGTATTAGCGATATAAAAAGGTTGGAAAATATAGTTAATAGAATCAGGCGTTACTTTGCGGAATTCCATTATAGTAAAGGAGAGAAAGTTAATTTGCTAAAATCCGCATGCAGAATGCAAAATGGTGGTTTTGAAGAGCACCGCCCGCCCTCCCTCAACAGCGTGTACAAAAAAACCAATACCGCAACCGGTTGACTGTAGTAGAGTCAATATCACTTGATACCGATTATAACTAGGCGTCGTTTTGAGGTGAAACACGTGTCGTGTTCTCGACTTCAGTGGTGTGTATTGCCTAGTGGTAGTGTTGTAGTGTACCCCAAACTGAGTGCTAAAAACTTTTGTGGCAGGGGAGGCCTATGTTCGGCAGTGGACTAGTGATAGGCTGAAATGATGTTGATGATGAAAGTCAACAAAGGAAACTTGTTAATAGTAAGTATAGTTTAATATGAAATTAAATTTTGCTTTACAGGCTCGAGCCGATGAAATTGCAACATTGCGTCAAGAAACCCGCTCGGCTAATTTAGCAAAATGGCGAAAGGTAATTTAACAATTTATCTTATTTTGTATAAATAGATTGTAACAAGAGCTTATTCGTATTATTACTACTTTATAGAACTGTTAATTTGATATAGCAATTTATAAAAAATGGGTAGACAATACGAACAACGATTTCTACAGGAACGTGAATATAACGAACTATCAATGGAAGCCAAATCTACGGCTCGAGAACTGAAACGCACCGAGGAGCGTCTGTCCGCAGTGCTGGAGGCCCGCAAGGCGGCCGAGCAGAAGGCCTCCGCGCTGCTCGCCGACATCACCTCGCTGCGCCCGCAGCACCAGCGCGCCAGCGCACACCTCACCGACCTGAAGGAGCAGTTGGCAAAGCTGCAGAAAGAGCACGACACTGTGCAGACCGAAGTAGACAGGTATAATACACTCATTGTTTTATGCTGTTCAATTATTTGAAATCTATGAATAAATTAAATGTCATACATACATCAATGCTTACTAAAAATGAAGGGTACTGTGCTCAACAGAGGGACATTTATAGGCAACCTTACTTCTTTTACACATTTTTTTAATTTTCGTTTACTAATAATTTATGGTGATAACAGCGTATTGCCGCGACCATCGGCGTACCTGTCTACTGAGGATGTCCTGCTGATACATTAGTTTCTGTCAGGGCGATTATTTTTGGGTACTAAAAGAAATGACACTGCACGCATATCTTCATCCGATCGTTTTGATTAGTCTTACATATAACGACAAGCATATTTTTATACCGTGTGGTAGCAAGAGAATCTACCACCTCTCTCATCCCGTGGGTGTCCTAAAAGTCGACAGAGGGAAAATTAAAATCAGAAGATGGGCAGCAGCATCTTCCTGAAACATTAAAATAAATAAACTGCAGTTGCCAACCCGCCTGCTAAGCGCGGCAACTATGGCAATATCCCTCCAACATAAGAGCTACTAACTTATGTGGCAATCTGTAGGGGGGGGGGCTATGTTCAGCAGTGGACTAGTGATAGGCCGAAATGATGATATTTTTATAATGTAGTAATAATTTTGAAACTACCAGTACTTCTAAGATTGCACCATATATTAAGCCATATTAAGATGTATGAGAAATACGAGTACGCTTGTAATTAAACTATGTCGTGCAAAATATAGAATACAATTCATGGCAGATCAAGCTTTAATATGTTACTTACCATTTCGGAATAACTTTGACTCTATAACCAGATCACGCAACGACATTCGCAAGTTAAAGAGCGAGCTGCAATACAGCGAAAAGCGTCGCCTTCACGCTGAGGAACAGGAGGAGCTGTCGAGTCGGGAACGCGCGCAGCTTCGGGACGAACTCACTGCGCTACGGGCACAAAACAACGATTTAGTATTGGTATGTATTTAATGAACAGTTTTGATGGTCTCTATGCTTTACACTGCTGTGAACGTTTCCTGGACCGTAACATAGGATATTAGAGCTAAGGGGGAACAGATGAATATATTATGGCACATACATTATTATTTATAAATCATAACCCGCCTTCAGCTTCGCCGTAATCGTATACTAGTATTTATTAATTTATTTAAACTTTATTGCTAAGCCTTTAAATAAAAAAGTAACAAAGGGAGAACTTATGCCTATAGGCATTCTCTACCAGCCAACCCGTGGTGTGGTGAGAACTTGAGATAGGTGCAGCATAAAGGACATAAATGAAATGAACTTCCTAAAAAGAACAAACATTACATGCACTTACAAGCTTACACATACATACATGCACACATTAATACTTTCATACAAATATATATATATACACACGCAC
Source organism: Luehdorfia chinensis (assembly GCA_019845155.1). Taxonomy (NCBI): domain Eukaryota; kingdom Metazoa; phylum Arthropoda; class Insecta; order Lepidoptera; family Papilionidae; genus Luehdorfia; species Luehdorfia chinensis. The sequence continues at coordinate 5,153,572 of JAHVAK010000025.1, read as the reverse complement.
ACACACGCATGCTGCTAATGACAATAAATGATTCAGGTAGTAATAACTGAAATCTTTGAATACCTATATAAATAAGTAAAGGTTCTTAGATGAATGTAAGTTTGAAAAAGTTTGTATTAAAAACAGAAGTTCTATTTCAATATTTTTTAAGGAAGTAGCATACTCGTAAGTTTTAACTTGACTTTATGTTGATTTCTGTTATTAACGTAATTGAGCAGATTGCAGCGTGGCTCTACTACGTATCGCTACCATTAGTATATATTGTAACTCAAACCTTCATCATCATTCCTAGAAATTGTACCACTGCTCGACATATGCTTCAGTCAAACTGTGACGACTTGCGGGAATGCCACGCTTCACAGACACAAATTGGCACATCCGCCATCATGGTCGACATTTACAAGACCCACCGCAACCTCGGACCCAAATCCATTCCCTGTTATCCTGTTAGTCATCTTTCAGGAATGTTACAAAAAAAGCGTATGAAAGTCAGTACACGTGACAGAACTGAAATTTATATAAAATTACAAAAACGAATATTATAATTTTTTTTTAAATAAAAATAAATTAATGATGAATTAACAAAAATATCACTGACTTTTAAATAATTGTTCAGTATATAAACAATTATTAATTAATAATTAAGAATAACAGAAACGTTGCAAGAAAACGCTGCAATCAAATTCAACCTTGAAATTCTCTCATCGCGCCCAAAGAAATTTCGCTGCTACACATGATTAACTAAAAATATTTAATGGAGAATAATACCTACCTACTAAAGTCCAACTGCTACTATGCAGGAATCCGTCTAGGTAGATACCACCCCAAGGCCAGTTATTCTGCCGTGAAGCAGTAGTGTGCAAGCATTACTGTGTTTCGGTTTGAAGGGCACTTTGAGCTAGCGTAATCACGGGGCATTTGAGACTTAAGAACTGATGTCTCAGGGTGACGGGCGCAGTGTGGTGTCACACAGAAATATTCTGGTTGACACAGCATTTGTTGTGGGCGGACGTTGCACTTACCATCAGGTGAACGTTTTGCTCGTATCGTCACTTTATACAATAAAAAAAAAATAAGTAAGAAGTCCGTGACGCTGCTCAAGTGGGGATGGGAGTCACATGTCCTCAAAATAGTTTTATGTAGTCATTGAGATAAATAAGTACTTCAAATAGCAATAAAGAAATTTAATTTAGCAAGCACCGGGGCTCGAACTACGAGTAGAAATACTCCCGTACTATGAAATTTAAAGCAAACATGTATTCGGTCCAGGCTTTCTGATTGAATAACATCTATTTGAATTTTTTTATCGACTTTTTATTGTTTATTATTTGTATAAACAAACGATGCTGTCATCCTGAATTCTTGATTGTACTGTATACTCAAATCTCTTTTGTAAACATTATTGTCATCTTTAGCTCATGGCTCCATTGTTACAACTCAGTCATTCCAATGAAACGCGAGTGACGGACGTGTAGTTTTAAAATAAGGATCTAGAGAGTAATGTTGGAATGTGATCTATAATACAATTAAAAGGTCGATTAATAACTGTATTCAATTAAATGATTGTTATAAATTACTTTCGGAGTACGAGGATCAAAACACTTACATATGATACCTTTCTTCGTGATATTAAAATTTTCTAAGAAGAAACCTGTAATAAAGAACAAACTACCGAAACTTAGAATACCGCGTAAATTTAACATTGCTATGGAGTCTCTTCAGAATCGATGTAAACGTAAAGTATCGGGAGAAAAACCGGCTGTGAAACCTAAACCAGCGTTCCTTAGAGTAGCTGGGCCCAAATGGTGGACGCAACGTATACGATTAGCTTTGGCCGCGGACTTACTGCGAGGTCGTTGCAGTTCTGTCGACACCACACTTTCGACTATACACACGCATTTAGTCACGGTAGGCCCGAAATTGATCTTTCCGCTCTTATTGCCCTTATAAAATAAACTGGATATTCTGCTGAAACATTTAATAATTTCATTACTACAATATTAAATAATAAAGTTGAACTTGGCATAAAAATTTTACACAGAATTGTTTGTCATCATAGTTGATATGATTGTTATCAGATGAAAAGTGGTTTGTGTTTGTGTTCGTCATTTATATTTATTACGTTATTTGTTACAGAATAATAAGGCTTTACAAGAAGCCTGCAGCTTATTAGAAGATCAGCTTACAGAATTAGAGAAGTTAACAGACCTTCACGAAGTCAAAAACAAAGATCTCGAGGTGAGCTGAATTTTTTTATACTTTACTTTTGTCGACCTACAACACAATTTAGATATGACAATCTGTATTTCTGTTTAGGGCATACCCGCGCATTTAGTAGAATTAAAAACGGTTTGTACCAATTACAATTTTTTTTTCAAAGTTAAAGTCAAAATCAAAATTTCTTTATTAAATTTAGGCTTGTTTAAAGCTCTTATGAACGTCAAAATCTTCACCGGTTCAAAATATGACCTTCTCATAGAAAAACCGGTAAGAAACTCTGGGGTCTTTCTTTTTTTCGAAGCCATATTACATAATGTTATTTATATTTATATAGATTACAAAAAAATAAATGACATCATAAATTTAGTAGACAGGGGGTTTGTAAGTGCAGTTTAATATCTATGTTATGTTATGATTAAATTATCACATCTTTGTCCTCTATATAATGATTTATTTTATAATACGCTTTATCTAATTATCTTAAGTTTTAGGCTGTTCCGATTTTTGTTTGATTCGGTTTGCCATAACATTCTTATACAGTATAAAAATCAATAAAATTGAAATGACCACGATTCGAAAATTTTTGGGTTTTAAATATATTTTTCATTAGTACATCCACTAATTAAACCATACCAACTGCGATATTAATTTGTATATAACTATATGTACACTGGGACTATTTCGTTTCATTCATACGGTTTTCACAAATTAATTTCTTTGTGACCAGCTGCTGTTACTATGATCGGTTGACGGACTAAAATTAAAAAAAGAAGCACAATTATAATTATACATGGAGGCATTTGATATACTAGAACTGCGTAAATTATTCCTTAAATAAAATCTATTTGAAACAGAGCGAAACGCAACGTATTCGGTCGGAGCTGGAGGCGTGCCGGGCGCGGCTTGTGGAGGCGGAGCGCGTGGGGGCGGAGCGCGGCACGGCGGCCGGGCTGGCCGCGCAGCGCGGGGACGAGGCGCGCGAGCAGGCACGCGCCGCGCACGCGCAGCTGCAGCTGCTGCGGGTACGTACTGCGGCATGTGCTCGCAGCTAGAGGCGGCCGGGCGGGCCGCGCAGCGCGGGGACGAGGCGCGCGAGCAGGCACGCGCCGCGCACGCGCAGCTGCAGCTGCTGCGGGTACGTACTGCGGCATGTGCTCGCAGCTAGAGGCGGCCGGGCGGGCCGCGCAGCGCGGGGACGAGGCGCGCGAGCAGGCACGCGCCGCGCACGCGCAGCTGCAGCTGCTGCGGGTACGTACTGCGGCATGTGCTCGCAGCTAGAGGCGGCCGGGCGGGCCGCGCAGCGCGGGGACGAGGCGCGCGAGCAGGCACGCGCCGCGCACGCGCAGCTGCAGCTGCTGCGGGTACGTACTGCGGCATGTGCTCGCAGCTAGAGGCGGCCGGGCGGGCCGCGCAGCGCGGGGACGAGGCGCGCGAGCAGGCACGCGCCGCGCACGCGCAGCTGCAGCTGCTGCGGGTACGTACTGCGGCATGTGCTCGCAGCTAGAGGCGGCCGGGCGGGCCGCGCAGCGCGGGGACGAGGCGCGCGAGCAGGCACGCGCCGCGCACGCGCAGCTGCAGCTGCTGCGGGTACGTACTGCGGCATGTGCTCGCAGCTAGAGGCGGCCGGGCGGGCCGCGCAGCGCGGGGACGAGGCGCGCGAGCAGGCACGCGCCGCGCACGCGCAGCTGCAGCTGCTGCGGGTACGTACTGCGGCATGTGCTCGCAGCTAGAGGCGGCCGGGCGGGCCGCGCAGCGCGGGGACGAGGCGCGCGAGCAGGCACGCGCCGCGCACGCGCAGCTGCAGCTGCTGCGGGTACGTACTGCGGCATGTGCTCGCAGCTAGAGGCGGCCGGGCGGGCCGCGCAGCGCGGGGACGAGGCGCGCGAGCAGGCACGCGCCGCGCACGCGCAGCTGCAGCTGCTGCGGGTACGTACTGCGGCATGTGCTCGCAGCTAGAGGCGGCCGGGCGGGCCGCGCAGCGCGGGGACGAGGCGCGCGAGCAGGCACGCGCCGCGCACGCGCAGCTGCAGCTGCTGCGGGTACGTACTGCGGCATGTGCTCGCAGCTAGAGGCGGCCGGGCGGGCCGCGCAGCGCGGGGACGAGGCGCGCGAGCAGGCACGCGCCGCGCACGCGCAGCTGCAGCTGCTGCGGGTACGTACTGCGGCATGTGCTCGCAGCTAGAGGCGGCCGGGCGGGCCGCGCAGCGCGGAGACGAGGCGCGCGAGCAGGCACGCGCAGCTGGCCATGCGAAGGTGAAACGCATCAGGCGGAGCTGCAGTTTTAGCGTACATATTGCACGATCTACAATTACATACATTCAATTTCAAATTTCAAGTATTTCATATAGTCACTTATGTATCGTCATTAGAACCTAGATTACACGATGAAACAAGTAATTTATTCTCTTCGATGCGAAAAATAGGTATAAATGTTCACCGTTAACCAAGATGACTGTATATGTCACTTAAATATTCCTTTTTTTTATTTCATAAAAGTGACGGAACGAGCAAAACGTTCACCTGATGGCAAGTGCAACGTCTGCCCATAACAAATGCTGTGTCACCCAGAAAATTACTGTGTGTACCACACTGCGCTCGTCACCCTGAGACATCAGTTCTTAAGTCTCATATGCCCAGTGATTACGTTAGCTCACAGTGCCCTTCAAACTGAAACACAGTAATGTTTGCACACTACTGCTTCACGGCAGAATAACTGGCGTTTATCGAATAACTGGGGTGGTACCTACCTAGATGGACTCCTGCATAGGAATTCCTAGGAGGATATGGAGTGGTGATCATTAAGCCTTAGTTTTAAGTTTTAGTTAAATATATTTTCAGTATGCGATCCCTATAATCATTCAAAAAAAACGGACTTCAATGCAGCAGCTCCATGCAGGTTCATGAGTTTCTCATGGATCCCAATATCAAAACTTGACTAAGACCGTATGGGACCAACCTCGAGTATAACCAATGCAACTAAAAAATCATTGAAATGGGTTCACAATTGGCGAAGATATCGCGTAACATACAAAAAATTCAATTGAAAATCTCCATTTTTGAAGTCGGTTAAAAATAAATGGACCTGCAGGAGCGCCTGGAGAGCCGAGAGGCGCGCGTGGCGGAGCTGGAGGCGCGCGCGGCGGCGCTGGAGGGCGAGCGGTCGGGCGCCGAGGCGGCGCTGGGCAGCGCGGCGCGCCGCGTGCGCGAGCTGCAGGAGGAGAGCGCGGCGCTGCGCACGCGCGCGCACCACCACCACGCGCACGCGCTGCAGCTGCAGGCCGCGCTCGCCGACGCGCAGGTGCGCACCGCCCGATTGAACGCCATTTACATTACCAAATATATACAGTCGCGCCTTATTCCCATATAAGGGGTTTCCACCCTCGCGGGAAACGAGCCGTGACGGGTGGCGAACCCCATCGTCGCCATAGTGACAGCATTGCATATTGTGGTGTTATTCTGCACGAATAATAGCTGTCAGTACAATACCTTAGTCACCTTTTACGACACCCCGGTAGAAAAGCGATAGGTGCTATTCTACTCTGCTGGACACTTGTCGGCTAGAATGATGAAATTTCATGTCATTAATTTCATCATCATGACTTTTGGTGCCAACCCGAAAAGTGGCGGTAGTATTTTGTACTTCCAATTTCGATATGCATGCATTTGCTTCATGAAACTAAAATAGTCACGTGCTCCACTCGATTTTTTGATGAAACATTCATCATATAATCGCGCCGTCGCGAAAGATTCTATACATGCTGGCTTGGCCCACGAGGGGTTATTTAACTATGTGAGAATGGCTTGTATAAGTTTTGAAGAACAAAGTGTATTGCAGGAAGAGGTGTCGGCGGCGCGCGAGGCGGGCGAGGCGGCGGCGGCCTGGTGGCGCACGCGCGAGACCAAGGCCGACGCCACCATCCGCCAGCAGGCCAAGCTCATCGACTTCCTGCAGGTCATTGCTGTGCTCCTCTATACTGCTGTACATGTTCTGCGGCCGCGTGCGCATGTCACCACATGCGTACAAGCGCTCCAGCTAGGCTTAATCTTTACTTAAATATTTTAATTGTTACAGGCAAAAGTAGAAGAAGCAAATCGCAAAAAATGCTCACTAAGTAATAAATTATTTGGACGTTCAGGACGTCGAGCCGCCGCATCTCCGCCATTGATGCGAGTGAATAGGTGAGACAGATTTTTTAGTAAGTAACTTCCCAAAAATAATTCTTAATCTCTTTCTTATCTTTAATTAAAACTAAACTGATTAATTCTGTCTTAATATTATTGTAGGCTGTATCAGATATTCACATTGTTACTCATACTGAATCATACCTGTTTTGTGTCCCTAGTATGTTATGAATGTATTCATACTTTCGACCTTATAAGTAACTGTATTTTATAATTGTATCTATACATATTATTTCTCGAAGGGGTTTCTTGTTTGTATGAAATATCTCCCTTAATACTGTAATAAAATTAATGTTTAATGCACTGCTTTGAACATTATTTCCCCTCTAACGACGAAAAATAAGTAAATTTCTAAAAATGTATGTTTAACGAAAACAATGATCAAGGAGACGCATTTAATCTGTTCAACTAACTGTTCAACGTCTGTTGATAATCTTTTCAACTAACATTCACGACAACGTTAGTGTTGTTTACATACTTTTTTTAAAGGAAAGTAGATGGCGACATCTGTTCATGATCACGAGACTGCGAAATATTCGCACGAGTCAAGCTTGTATGATGTATTAGTCTAATAAAAATTATTTTAAAACTAGTTTATTTAATGTTTTCCCACGTGTGTTCATTAGCTAGTATGCGATCAAACAGTTTTAATTAATGAAAAGAAAAATAATTGACGATTTAAAAATAATAGTAATATTTTTTTAAAGAGAGCTCCGTGAAGAAGTTGAACGCTTACGAGCAAAACTGGCTGCCAATGACATGTAAGTTCATCAATCATACGTACGTTTTCTAATGAATTTATTTTAAATTAAATATGCAAATGACATCATTATATATATACTTATATTACAGTCCGCCTACGCCCAGACGGGAAAAACCAATCGAAAAACCTAAAAAAATTGTCAACGGGTTAGTATTCTTTGTAATATTCTGCATTAACTATTAAAAGTCATTATTTATTATTACGATGTAAAGTTTGAACAATTATTAACAATTATTTACTCTTCCAGATTGAATTCAAACTTACTTTGACTTTTTGATGTAACTGACTGAAATATTTTGTTAAATAAACATTCTTTAAAAACTGAAACGGATATAATGAAAAATGCATAATCATTTAACTTGTTAATTTGTTGCAGTATTACATGACTGTTATTTTAACTATACTAAACATATATTATTACATCTATTGTATGAATATTTTGTAGTCTGCGTGTAATCAGGAATACAGGAAATGAAAAAAAAATCTCTTTTTGTGTTACAGAATAAGAAGCTTGGATTTATCAGAAGACGTATCGGAACCTTCTTTACTAATTGTATGGTAAGCATGTTTTGTTTGACAATGCAATATAAAAGTAAAAAAAGTAAAGTTTCAGCCTATAAATGTCCCACTACTGAGCACAGGCCTCCTCTCATTTCTGAGAGGATTTTGGAGCTAGGAAGAATCCGCCACGCTGCTCCAATGCGGGTTGGCGGACTTCACATGTCTTCGAAAATATTATTTATTCCTCAGACATGCAGGTTTCCTCACGATGTTTTCCTTCACCGCCGAGCACGTGGTAAATCAGCACTTAAAATTGCAATTAACAATTTTAGTGGTGCCGGCACCGGGAATCGAACCCAGGTCACTCGCGTACTAATGCAATATAAACAATGCAAGAATATAAACATATATAAATTAAACATAAACATTTCATATTTCATTATAAAAACAGCCATTTTTGAAGGTTAGTTACTAGTCTCGTCGTACAAAATAATGACATCAGTTAGTTTTATCTTATAACTCATATAAATTATATACGATAAGCAAGATGAAAATATACAATTTCTGTTTTAATTTGTAGCCGTGTTTTGCCGGCATGAGAAATATTCCACCAGTCCCATCTCATCCCGAGTCGGAATAGTCGACTAAGGGAAACGTCAGGAACGTTTCATAGCATACGTATAACCATCTCGAAAATATACATATCAAAGGTGATCGATCAATTCGTGACGGGAATTGCGATCCCCAATCCTCCAGTTTTCTTTCTTGGGGGAGTCTTACGTCGAGCAGTGGACTGTTAACAAGCTTTACAACATGATGGCACTAATTTTTAATGTAAAATTTTCCACTTAAAAAAAATCAGTCGATCCCTTGAACAGCAATGACTATTGTTAGTACCATTTGCTTTATGAGCTGGATTACTGCAGTGTCCAGTCCCGATTTTAAATTTTTTTTTGGGAAAGAGAGAGAGAGAGAACCAGTAGTTGCAGAAATCCGATTAAATAGATACCACCGCAGTGCCATTTGTTCTATCGTCAAGCAGTAGTGTGCAAACATTACTGTGTTTCGGTCTGAAGGGCACTGAGAGCAGATGTAATTACTAGGCATATGCGACTTGAGAACTGATGTATAAGGGTGGTGCCACATAGAAATGTGGGTGATACAGCTTTTTCTGGCATGGGCAGATGTTGCACTTACCATCAGGTGAACTATTTATTAGTCTCATCACTTTCTTCTATAAAAAAAGAGATTCACGAATAATCAAGCCTCCGAAAAACCGCTACTGAGACCAACCTTCGACTTCTCGCATTCAGTTTCTGCCAGCCATCTTACGCAGATCGTCGTTCCCTCTTGCCAAGGCAGTCCCATGAAACACTCCTGTACACGGCAGTGGCCACTTTTGCGATGTGACTAGCCTATAGCCACTTCAGTTTGCATACACGAAAATTGTCCGTGACCCCGGATCTCCTGCGGATTTCATTGGGAATCTTATCCCCTAGGAATTCCGAGCATGGCTCTATCTATCCATTGTCGCCACACAGAAAATACGTCAGGCCTGAATATGACACTCCCAGTCAAAATATATCATGTCGTCACTATCACAATAGGGTCGCTCAGCTACTATGCAATTTAAGGCCAACCCGGTCCTTAAGAATCACGACAAGAACTTCCGACCGACTAGAAATATTATCTATGTCTTGTATTAAATCTAGCCATATTTCTATTTACGTACGTTTTGATTCAATTTATACTGAAAGTAATTATTGTGGTGAAGTAAGTACTTTCAATTACAGTTAATTTTATATTTTATTATGCTTACCAGGTCGGACGGTACCCGGGAGCGTATGAGTGCGCGTTCCGAAGACGCGACGCTGATACTGTCGCGGGGCGATAAAGAGTTACGAGCGCGGCTGATCTCGCCGGATGCCACCAACCTGCCGCACAACGAGGCTAATCGGGCGTTCTTGGTAACATTTATATTTTTTACCAATAAAATTATCAACATTCTAAAAGAATTTAGAACACAAGCTTGACTTAAAGGACTTGACCAGGATGTGCCGGACGTTTTACGGATTCTATTCAGTAACACCACTCGGAGAGATACGAGGGGTGATCCAAAAGTAATGATAATCAGTTATTTCTAGTGCACACAAAAATACAAAAAAATTTCAGTCACTTACTCAGTTAACCACTAGTTCAGGGAAAAAAAATCATATAAATAGGCCACGATTCCCGGGAGCTACATTCATTTGAATACGGACTGTCAAGGAGTGAACATCAAAATGGAAAAACACGAAATCAGAGCTGTCATTAAATACCTCTGCTTGAAAAAAATGTCTACCAAAGACATACACAGCGACTTGGTGGAAACATTAGGGGACTCTTCTCCTCCATATTCCACAGTTGCACGCTGGGCTAAGGAGTTTAAGTTGGGAAGAACATCGACGGAAGACGAACACCGCGAAGGACGCCCATCGACGTCCCTCACTGAAGAAAATGTGAAAAAAGTTGAAGAAGTTGTATTGGAAGATCGAAGAGTGACTATCAGGCATGTAGCTGAGGTCACAGGGATCTCATATGGCAGCATTCAAAGAATCCTTGCGAACGAATTGCATATGAGAAAGGTCTCCGCGCGTTGGGTACCGAAAATGTTAAACGACGAGCAAAAGAAGAAACGAGTCGACATGTCAAGAGCAAATCTCGAAAAGTTCCAGGCAGACAAGGATAATTTTTTGTCACGTTTTGTGACCATGGACGAGACCTGGATCCACCATTTTGATCCTGAAACAAAACAACAATCGATGACATGGAAACGATCCGATGAACCGACGCCGAAGAAATTCAAAGTGTCAAGCTCAGCAGGGAAGGTTATGGCGTCTGTTTTTTGGGACGCTGAAGGAATAATCATGGTGGACTACTTGGAAAAGGGGGCCACTATTACAGGCTCCTACTATGCAGAACAAATAAGAAGATTGCGGGAGGCTATTAAGGAGAAAAGGCGAGGCAAACTGCGGGCTGGAGTGCTGTTCCATCAAGACAACGCACCGGTTCACAAAGCTGCAATTGCCATGGCTGCCATTCAGGAAGCGGGCTTTGAGCTGGTGGAACACCCCCCCTATTCACCAGATCTAGCCCCCAGCGACTTCTATCTCTTTCCACGACTCAAGGAACACCTCCGAGGCAAGAAATTTGACGATGATAGCGACGTGATGGCCGCGGTTGAGGACTTTTTTGAGAGTCAAGATAAAGATTTTTTTTCTAAGGGAATTTTAGGATTAGAAAAGAGATGGACTAAATGTATAGACTTGCTAGGAGACTATGTTGAGAAATAAATTTATTTATTTATTTTATTCATTGTGTTTATTATTGATTATCATTACTTTTGGATCACCCCTCGTATGTTTACCCCTCGAGGCCTCCCCTCCATCTCTCGTTTAGCGTTTTTACTAATGGTAGTAAGTACTGTGTTTGTGTGACATATTTTTATCACCGTCAGTCATGTGGTCTGGGTTGGTATCCCAACCAAAGCCAATATTTTTACAAACTACACAATTAGCAGTGTTCGGATTCTAATGTTTAAAATTAAATTATGATACAGAGTAACGTATTACGATCCGATCGTAGTCGTTTTAATGAAAGGCGATTCGGTGAAAACACGAATGAAAGTACAAGAGATAGATTTGTGTCAGGATCATAGCAAGTGGAAATATGTGTTCGGTCTTGCTAACTGACATTCCTGTTGTTTGCTGGGCTGGACTACCTCCAACCATATTTGAAGAGTCACCAGGCTCAGGCAAAAAAGTCGGAGGTTTTAAATCAGGCGTCTTGGACCTCTCACTTACAGCTGGTTGTAAGTGAGCCTTAATGTTACCATACATCTCTTTCACTCTCTCCATATCCTGATCGGCGTATTCTTTTGTTGATGTATCTAACTCTCTTGCTAAATGTTTCTTTTAATTGCTGTCATTTTCAACCCAGTAGCTATCGAAAATGTCTAGTTTACGCTTTAAGTACTTTTGAGTTGTTCTCTCAGCAGTGTCCTTTTTAAAGTTAGTGTAAACATACTCGATCGCTCCGGACAACTGATGTTGGTTGGCTACAATATCGCAAACAGACGACATAGCCAGCTTAAAATAATTGGACTGATCTTACTTGTTACGGTGATCAACGACGACTCAGGATAGTCGCGATCTGAAGAGCCGAATTCTTGCCTCCCTGGGCCAGCCTTCACCACACCACGGTTATTATGCCCCCTCCCCCCCCCCCCCACCGATGCGGCGGGAACCCATCTGGGGTTACGAATAAGACCTACCCCAACGGACTAGATGTTTTACCTCTAGATGTTATAACAGTATTGTGTTAGTCATAAATTGTTTTGTTAAATGAATTGTATTTTATAATACTATAAAGCACCTTTATTTAAGTGCCTTCATGTTGACGTCGACATACACACATTTTTATGATATTATTTTTCTAACTATGTCGACTTGATTGGCGAAATCGCTAAGCATTTGGCTTTTGCGTTATGGATAGTAGCCTCACAAGACAAATATTTGTACGGGTAATGAATAATTATACCGGGTCTGAGTGCATGTGCAATTTAATGTCAGTAAAACGAACCCACGATACAGGGAAAGGCTAGGGTGAGGCGTCGCGCCGTTTTGATATTTTGAAAAGTGCATCGGGGCAAATTGTTAAGATATTATGTTTTTATACAGATAAGAGTCGAGAATTTGTTAGAAGGAGCAGAGGCGGCTGCCGTGTGCTCGAATATCGCGGAGCGCGGCGACTGGGTGTCGCGACTGCGCGGGCGCGCCGGCGCCGGCTACCGCGCGCTGCGCCTGTGCGCCGCCCCCGCGCCCCCCGCCGGTCCCGTCGCCGCGCTGCACGTGGCGCCGCACGCCGTCGCCATTGGTAACTGACACACCGGCACCTTTCTATTGAAGTGAAAACTTCTTTGGAACCCGTTGATTTGAAACAAAAAACGACACTAGAAAGAGTCAAACATGTACATCTATAGGATTTAGCCTGTGGGAGAATGAGATAGAATACCGTATGCAGTGTTTCCTATTATATTTGAATTTTCCATTCCATTCAAATCCTCGATTTCTTCGTAGAATTTCCTCTCATTAGCAAGATCAAAAACAGTAATTGACGCTGCATTTCAAAGATATATATTGATCAAATCCAAACCTTTTCATGCTTTCATACTTTACTTAACAGAAGCCGCTAGTGTCACTTATTAAAAACGAAAATTGAAAAAATCAACTTGGATTCTGTATAAGCACGAGCACACGGTGCTGCGGCTCTCAAATTCTTAAAACTTGTTAAAGAAGGTGACTGTAACTAACAAGTGAGAATAAGATCTTAATTAAAAGTAATAAATTTTTATTCAGGTTGCCCCGATGGGCTGTACTCCCTCCGCGGTCAAGTGAGAATCGAATGGGACAGCGACGTGTCTCCGCCTCGAAGCGAAGTAAATTCAGTGCAAAGTATAGCGGCGACAAATGGGCGCGCTCTGTTCATCTGCAGCGGCTTGTTAGCGCACGGCGGGTTGTTGGCGCTAGGATCGGCTTTGCGACGTTCCGAGAACCTCAAGCCCACTGTGAGCCTCAGTAGGGTGCGTTTGCCTGATATCTCCGCCCCATATCTAGTCAAGGTAAGTTGAGCTCTTCTTATTTATTTTTTATATAGTGATGTGTCTGAAAAACTTCTTGATATGTCTCAGCAACCAGGATAAAAGGCCTGTAGGCATATGTATGTAATCTACCAAGACCCCTGATTCACTTTTTTGTACACCGACCACGTCGATATCACCAAATGAACATCACGCGCCCTTCGTGCGTCATCATGATGTTGTATTAAGAAGTCCAACCCCTCGTTGCGCGACGCACTTGCGCTCTGCTTACCTAATATACTTGCTTAATCGCGACTCTTATGCTTACACCTTATTTAGTTAGTTTAATCTCTTAGAACCGATTTTACCGTTCGCTTTGGAAATCAAGTTTTATATAACCACGTTTTACTTAACTGAGTTCAAATGTATAATTTGATCTCGGATTTCGTCTAACCGATTTCACCAGCTTCATTTTGATCGCGTTTAGGGAAACGAAGTTTACATGAAATATCGTCACAATCTAAAACAAAAACTTGATGTATTTCGTATTTTGCTACATCAAACAGCCTATTTTAATACATAGGTATGCAAACAATAAACCAAACGAAATAAAAACATTTTTATGTAGTTATGCAATTGACTATGACAGCTCTCTTTTTACAGAGATATTAAACGACGAAAATTGGGCGTTCTGAGTTTTAATCGCGTTTAGCTTTATCTAAGTTCATTTGATGTTGAGAAAATGCAAACTGTAGCAGTAAACTCAGTTAAATGCTGAAACTTCGATTAGCTGAACTGATCGCGTTTATTTTCAACGGTAAAATCCGACCTAAGCCAACTTCCTAATAACTTACTTAAAAATTAGGTACCATCGTCATTGCCATTCTTATGGCTCCACGTGTAATATTCGTTTAGAGTCGTCGTTGGTTTAGATTCTGGGTTGGTTGTTCACGTAATAAATAAAACTCTAACTTTTTTTTACTTGTGTGAAATAACAAAATGGAAGATAAGAAAGAACTATTATTGAAGCTGCTGTAAACGTAATAAGATTAAAGAAATATAATATGTTCTTTGCAGGTAATTTCGGACGAATCGGCTGAAGGCCCATGTGCTGTAGTCGCCTGTGGACGGCGCGTTTTTATTTTACGCTTCGACGCAGCTAGTATTGAATTCAAAATAGCACGTTCGCTCACAATTGACAGACCGCCAAGTTCACTACTGCTTACCACTAAATATCTGTTTCTCGCCGGGGAGAAGCCTCTCAAAGTGAACCTGCCCTCTGGTGCACTGGAAACCTTCGCTATAGACGAACCGACGGTTGCCGCGGCTTTTAAAAGTCACTCCCCTCCCAAAGCAATCGTCCTTGTAAGGAAAAAACCGATTGAGCTACTCATTTGTTACGCAGAATGTGGCGTCTTCGTAGACGAACATGGTAGGCGTACTCGTAACGAAGATCCCAAATGGAGTTCTGCAGTACACAGCTGGGAGTTTGTGCCTCCCTTCCTTTACGCTGTAGGAACAGAGAGAGTTACCATTATATATCTCAATGAGGAAGCATATAGAGCTCCGCCATGTACTTGTGAAACGTCATCTCTAGCGTCAAGCGCTTCGGAGTGCTACATGCCCGAAGTGTTCAACTATAAAGTAAAAGAACCTGCCTTATTGGGAACGGCACCAAATGGTGTAATAATACGAACGAAGAGTGACGATGCATATTCGGTTTCGATAGTAGACGGCTTGGGAGCATTCCGAAGTATAGGCGCTTCAGTAGAATCGCTAGAAAGTACTTCAGAGTCAAAAGGCTCTTCAACTGACTTGACTCTGTCATGCACTGACTTGTCACAACATGAGATGTCCAATGAAAGCGTTGAAGTGAATACTGGTTTTTTAGCTGATATAAGGAAGAGAGCGAAACAACTTCGCAACGCGAATCGCACGGGGCAGTCTTCTGACGATGTAATTAAAGAGATTCTCACTACAGAAGTGGGTCTGAAAAGAGCGTCATCCGGCAGGAAATCGCCAGCGGCCACTTCAGAGTTCGATTCGGATTCAGAATCCGATGCGGAAGAAACTGTCTCTACTAAAGGAACGGCAGATTTGTGCGCTGAAATGTTCGCGAGGCAAGTGCGATTCAAATAGGAGCCACGATGTGTTGATTTATCTTTTACTTAAACTGTTTTTGCATATCGTATTACAGGTAACACTCTCTTATATGGTGCGAATCTCTAGTTACCCTATACAATTTAGGTTTCTGCAGTTAATCCAATGTTTTAAACTTTAATGTTTTAAAACATTCTCTTAACGTTTCTATAATACTACCATGATATAACAACTATGTAGGGATAAAGTGATCCAGTCAGTGTAATCTCTAAGATGTTTTTATAATTCACGTGTGTGTGTATTTATTGATTAGTATATTGGTAGTGCCTTACCTTTATTTTTATTTATTAATTGACATGTTGCTGGTCTTTTTATCTCAGTAGATGCTGCAACTTCACATGGAAGGTTTTGTTTGTAATAGATATTTTTATCTAAGAATAGCTCTATTGCAATTTCTACATTTTATGATATGTTTTATAAATGTGTGCTTGCCTTTTTGAACTAAGATTGTCACTAATATTAATTTACTGTGATTTGATACATATTACTATGTTTAACAATTTTAGAATAATGTCATTAGAATTTTCAACTGTAATTTATGATAACTTATGGTAATTTTTATTATATCTTTAAACATTAGTGTTTTTTTTTCCTTTATAAATGAGAATGATGTATTAACACCATTATATAGTTTAATATTAATGTGTGATGAATGTTCTATATGCGCAACTAGATTTTTGGTTTTGTAATATTACATAGACAAATGCATGAAATAAAAGAACCAGTATCCTTTTTCGAATGAACCGATTAATAAATACGGGAGTTGCGCCAGAATTAAGACACACATGAGACAGAGATGATTAAAGAACACAAAAATATTTTCTGAGTAGTGTATATTGTAGTTATTGGAATATTTCAAAGAATACAATTTGACAACACATGTCTTATTTTTAACGGAACTAAGGCTGGTAAACGAGCATTCAGTACACCTGATGGATTGTAAGTTGTCACTGTCAGTTATTCCGTTTCTCCACTCGAAGGTAGATGAAAGGACTCTGAAACGTATTTCCGAGAATCCACCTTAATCGGGGTGAACAATGTCGATAATCAATTTTCTTCCGACCCACCCGGGCAATGTCCAGTCATTCCGATAATCAATGGATAAAAAACCAAATAAATTAACCTAAACAATACAATATAAGTATTTTTTAGAATAGAATAGAATACATTTTTATTCAAGATAGATTATTTACATAATACTTATTGAAAGTCATTTTTTAATTTTTTTTTAACTACACTGGTTCGCAAAAAATGCCTGTCCTGGGTAGAACCAGTAAGAGAAGCCGAGCGGGATAGCTTTTTCAGTCATTTTCACAGCAGCAGTATTATAAAGTATTATTATATTGCAAGCCGGTAAGGGTTGACGTAGGCGAACGTATTACGATCAGATTGAAAACGTTTCAAGGAAAGGCGACGTCAAAAGTACCCGCAACCGACGAGCTTGTATGAAAACACTAATGAAAGTAGAGGAAGCTAAAGATGTGTGTCATGATCGTAGCAAGTGGAAAGATGTGGTCTCTGCCTACCCCTGTATGGGAAAGAGGCATGCCTCTATGTATGTACGTATTATAAAGATGTAGAAATAGCTTGGCGGCGATCACCTCATTCCCAGGGGTTATTATCATCTATTTATTCTTTAATATCATAATAACCCTTTTTTATGAAGTCTTTGTTTTATATAAAATTTGAAATTTTTGGTTAAAATACTGTGCGCTTTCTGGGATTTTGTTCTAAAAACGCCATAAAACAGTTCGAGTAACTGGCATTATTAATGTATGCTTGTTCCTGGTATTTACATTATGAACATCACTTTTTTTATTTAAGTGTTTTATGTTCTTGTTGTACATACAAAACGTTTTCAAATATAAATTGAGACGCCAAGGTTAAGATATTAATTCCTTTAAATTTATCTCTAAGAGCCACTTTAGAGCCAAGATTATAAATAGCTCTTACGGCCCCTTTGCAAAACAAAAATCATTCCTACATCAATTGCATTTCCCCATAGCAAAATACCATAAGACATTATGCTATGAAAATAACTAAAATAAACTAATCCAGCAGTTTCAAAATTATTCAAGTTCCTAATTTTTATTACAACATAAGCTGCAGAGCTAAGTCTACTTGCTAGTTTAAATATATGGGGGATCCATTAAAGTTTTGCGTTAAGAGTTATTCCAAGAAAGACAGTGGTATCCACAAGCCTTAACTCTTCCCCATTCACAAGCACATTAACATTTAATCATTTAACATTTGATGTTGTGAATTTAATACATTTTGTTTTATTGCCGTTTAAACGCAAATTGTTAACGTTAAACCTATGTACTAATTTTGAAATAATTTAAAATGATGAATTTGTTAAGCACCTATAACAATGTCTCTCTTCTTTTGACTGGGAGAGAATGCCAAAAGGTATTAAGTCCGCCCTTTGTAATCCTTTTTTTTATTAAAATTAGGTGAATGCAATAAAGAATAAATAAATAAATTATTCACCTTGTCATATAATAAAAGTTGACGTTTTATCTTAAAAATCAAAGATGTGTCACCAGCAAATAACACTATCATGGTTGTACCCAATTTGAGAATATTATTGACATGCTTCTAATGTTGTCTTTTTATAGCTCTTCAATGCACAGTTATGATGAGCGAAGAGGAGATATCTTTGCTAATCGGTGTAAAAAGACTAAACACATTGATAATTTTTATTTATCAAATAAAAAAGTTACCCATTTAATGTATTCTCTGCTGAACTGTACCTCGGCTGAAAAAGCGGACTAACAATTTTAGTAAAACAACATGATAGCCAAATGACAAAACCTTTATATTTTTACAGTTTGACATAAGTTTGGAATTAGTGTGAAACAATATGTTACAACATCCTCCTAAAATAACAATAAGAATAACAGACTCACTAAATTTCGTAATTACACATGATATAAACTTGTTAAATAGCAATGATTATTATTTAGGTAACAGATATAATTCTATTTAATTGTCTTATTTCTCGTTTTTTATTACGAAATATTTATTAGTTATTGAATATCTTTTAAGCCTCCCTTGCAGTCGCCCTTTCTTAAAACCGCCAAAACTTAGAATTTTCTTCCACCGATCGCGAACGTCGAAGAAAGCGTTGTACTTGACCTTGGTTCGAGTTTGATTAGGTGTCTACGAATCCGGCAACATTTTTTTTATTATAGTTAATAGAATCAGGCGTTACTTTGCGGAAATCCATTATAATGAAGGAAGGTAAGTTACTTTGCTAAGATCCGCATGCAAAATATAAAAATGGTGCATATTACCTAGTTTTTTGAAGAGCACCGCCCGCCCTCCCTCAGTAGCGTGCACAAGCAAACTAACACCGCCACCAGGTACCCTCCACCAACCACTACAATACCACCACTAGATAATATACACCACTGAAGTTGAGTCGAGAACACGACACGTGTTTCGCCCCAAAACGAGGCATTATCAAGCGTCATAGACTCTACGACAGATGGCCGCCATCTGTCGTCCTGGTGGCTGTTCCTGGTGGCGGTGTTAGTTTGCTTGTGCACGCTACTGAGGGAGGGCGGGCGGTGCTCTTCAAAAAACTAGGTAATATACACCATTTTTATATTTTGCATGCGAATCTTAGCAAAGTAACTTACCTTCCTTCATTTTTTTTATTGTATAAAGTGACGAAACGAGCAAAACGTTCACATCAGGTGGGTAAGTGCAACGTCCGCCCACAAGAAATGCTGTCACCCAGAATATTTCTGTGTGACACCACACTGCGCCCGTCACCCTGAGACATCAGTTCTTAAGTCTCAAATGCCAAGTGATTACGCTAGCTCACAGTGCCTTTCAAACCGAAACACAGTAATGCAATGAAGTCTAGTGTTTAATCGTCGACCCGTCAGTTACTGTGCAAAGCTTGCTATAACCTCCGTTGGCGATGTTCTATAGTTCAATAAAGCTAAATATAAATCACGATGAACACTTGCCGCTCTTTCACTTAGCTTCTTTCATAAGATTGAGGATAATGTGGTGAAGACGTAAGTAATATGTTTCAATCCCCATTTAGAAGTGAAATGTCGAAACTCCTTAGATGCATAGGCTGGCCCGTTATCGTACTTAATTCATGTGGAATACGTCGATTAAGGCTATAATTATTGTTTGGAACACATACTATTTAACTGGCATACATCTATTAGCTGAATATTAGATTATCATAAAGCTGTAAAACCCTTTCTAAAGTTCTTACTCAGCTATCAGGTTTAATGTAGTTATATACAAATCTCTTAAACAGACAAAAACTGCACATTATACTAGTTATATATATAGCTATTAACATCCACTACACTTCTAGTTCTATCTACACATATAATAAAAGTAAACTGCACGTGTCTGTACATTTTAAAATTTTGCGAAAACTACTTGTCGCGTTTTTTGGCTCAGAAGTCCCAAAATTTCTACAGCAACGGGATCATGTCACTACTTTCAAGAAAGTCATCACACATATATACAGTGTCTAAAAGTACCGTAATATTTAATAAATACATATTCTCATACCATTTCAAGTCTTCTGTTTCTGCTAAGGTATTGAGCCATTTAAGTGTAGATATGAAATACATTTCATCCTCGCTGCCGATTTGAAATAAACATCATAAACTGTCATAGTTCTTCGCGCTGTACACATTAAAATAACCCCTCTTACTGCACAAAAAATATTTCGCTTTTTACGCTGTGCAACGCTCACCGCCATCATAACGCACGTCTGCACTGGCTGCGCAAGCCCACGTTGCGCCCGTTCCAATTTCGGCCACTCGCCACACAGCGATTGACAGCCTTATCGAGTGTAAGATCATGCGTCTGCACTCATCTATCGCGTACAGTCCCATCTATAATGCCGCATACGAACCAATCACGCACCAAGCTATCCTTCAGTTGTGTGAACAACGTGACTTTGAACATTGTTGGCTTAGCAGTTTCAAAGCCGTAACATACTCATAATATGCAACTCAATAATATGCATAAACATATTCAAAATATCACCATTGTTACGTTAGGTCTAGCACCAAAAGGCTCATTGTATTTTTCAATTACCTTTTTTTCTGGATTCTCGGACATAACACTTACTGGTGGTAGGATTCCTGTGCAGGATCCCATCTAGGTAGGTACCACCCCAGGCCAGTTATTCTGCCGTGAAGCAGTAGTGTGCAAAAATTGCTGTGTTTCGGTTTGAAGGGTATCGAGAGCTAGTGTAATCACTAGGCATATGAGACTTTAGAACTGATGTCTCATGGTGACGGGCATAGTATGGTCACTCAGAAATGTTCTTGCTGACATTGCATTTGTTATGGGCAGACGTTGTACTAACCAGAGACTTGATACTTCCCCACCCCTGATCAACCCTTCGCTGTATTGTCATCGCGCTAACAATATTTATTGGAACGGCTGGAATACATCTGATATCATAATAGATTTCCGGCTCTCATTTAAGAGCTGTCCTTTCCCCGCCGAGGTAAGCGGACTGAAACCGACTTTATTAACGGCGATATGTTTTGGTAGTATCAGTACAATAATGAAGACTTCAAGGTTGTGAGGCACCGAAAATTTGTTTGACTGCAAATTATAAACTAAGACCCACAAATAATTAATTATTTAAAGAACAAAAATTCATTTCAACAATCTGTCGTCGAGTAATAAATATTTCTTAAGTATTAAAAAAAATTATGACGAAGTTAAATCGTTAAGTTTATTCATCGGATTAATATATCTCCATGCCAAACTGAGCTACCATTCCGGCTGAGAAGGTGACAATTTCTTAAGATAAGTCCCACGGTCAACCTATTGAAAAATCGTACTATCTCCCAGCTCCAGCTCCAGCTTTTGGACGTAGTCAAATTTAGGACCTTTTCTCGCGACAGGCGTTTTGAAGATTGCAAGTTTTTGTGGCAGATTCCGTGAATGAAGGACGCTCCTGATCTCAAAATGTGGTATATCGTGAATTCCTTTAGGTGATAATTTGATACGCGCAGTCTAATTTTCCTTTGCCGGGTTACACGGATAGTTTGTAAGTCACTTTAGTCTTTAATCTTTATTAATGTGTTTGTAGTGTTTACGCGGTTCCCCGCCGCGACCAAAGTGAAAAGATGGTATTATGAAAGGTTATCAAAAAAAAACTTTGAGAAAAGTCAGCTCACGGCTATTGTCATTAATAAAAGTGATAAGAATTCTTGGAATCTTTTATTTACAATCTTATACATTTTACATTTCATTATGTGAAGTGCGATAGTGAGACGAGCCAATCAATCTTCCGTTTACAAATCGTTAGTCGACGTCGACCCTTATCTCTCATAGAGACGGGATCTTGTTTACTAAACGCTTTTGCTTTCATGCCAATACTCTCGAACTTCAACAATGGGATGTACTTAAAAAGTGTACAACATAAATCTGACAAAGGCAGAGATCTCTTTTATTCACAAAAATAATGTACAACACAAACAATTATACAGCGTGTTTCCTCTGACATCCTATGCCTAATGAATTATATCTTAAACTCAGTCGAGAAAGTATTGTATAATACAAGGATCATAGTCACGGATAATTTATTTAATTACATACACTGGGATTTCACGTTACAATACAGATAAAACACATCCCGACTCACACGTTACTTTCACACAATTATATTATTTTATACATAAAGTCTAGAAATTCATACAATGTGAGGCAGTTTCCACAATTTGTCGCGACGTATCTCTGATACCTTTCTTAACAATTCGTTTAACTGGAAGAGCACGTTATTGTCTAGACATCAGGCCGCCTAAACAGAATTTTTAAAACTTATTATATAAATAACTATATTCCGAATTTAAAAATTAAATAAATGTGTAATTACATCCATAGAAAAAATTATTGTAAGTTTATATTGCAAATGTGCACTCTTCCAATTTCAGAAAAAAGTTTCCATAATTACACAAGTGAAAAACGCCGCGTACCGCGTGGCGCGGTAGCATGCGCCTTTGAGATTTCATAAGAATTTGTCGCTATCAATGCAGTAGCCATAATAAATCTACACCGCGCAAAACAATGTGCTTTATTACTAAATTGCACTAGATATTATAGGTTTATTTATTTTTTATTAATAGAAATATGTATTTCCAAAAACAATACCACCTGTTAAGCTATTGCAAAAACAACCAACTGAATTAACAACAAATAGAGTAGCAAATCAAGAAAATACGCACAACTTTATAACGAAGAGAAATTAAAAGATCTATTAAAAATACTTACGAGTTGTAACTTAAAAAATGCAACACATTAACAGTCCTTAACGTTCTGCGCGATGGGGTGCGTATTATATATTAGGCTGAAACATTGCATCGGAAACAAAATCTAAGCTACGCTTCAGCTTAGTTTACAGGATACCCACCAACTTCATACTTAAATTCAGTTAGATCTAGCCCAATGAGATTGCCCAAATGAATGAGCCGTTGGATGAGCTCGCTCCTTATTGCATCTTGCTAGTTCTAGATTCAATTTGTTTATATCTAGCCCTAGCTAGCAAAGCTAAAGCGACCTTACCAAACTAAAGCATCATCAAGCTACTTCCACTCAACAGTAGTTGTCTACTTTCATTCTGGCGTAATCGGTTCCTTTCAGCTTGAATTCAATCAGATCCGGATTCATCATCCTGATGCAAACGAATTCAGTGCACTGCTAGTTTAGTTCTTCGCTTTTCAATTTAGTTGAGGAATCCTCTACACTGCGGGGCGCCGCAGAGGCAAGGTATCTTCTCGTCCTCCAGCGGGAACTTGTAGTCGTACGTGATCTCCTCGTCGACGCCGATCGGCTGCTTCGAGTATATAACAATCTTCTTCTGCGATTCGATTGTTATAATCTTCGCGTAGCAGTTTGGCTGTAAAATAAAATATCATACAGTTATGGATTTTTTATTTATTAAAAGAATCAGCCCATCTCGACTCTACCTACTTTGGGCCTACTTTGCGGACGTTTAAAAAGCGCGAGAGGTTTCTACATTGGTGGCGTAGATGAGTATGTAGGTCAATGCGGAACAAAGATATGAAAGCGATTAAGAAGTAAAAATAGGTCGATTTTATTAATATCGACACACATTTTTGTAATTTTATATTGCCTGGTCGCGATGTTTATAAAATAATACTATATTGTTTTATAATACATCATAGCGATTACGTAGTTTAACATTATAAAAAATTATTCTCTTTCGATAGCAGTTCAAGCAGGCATCGATGCCCCCCCCCCCCCCCCCCATGTTAGTCGGATTCCTATTCGCCTACAGGGGTCGGAGTACAGCGGAGCAGCAGAGCGACGTCGCGACGCAGAGCGCCGAGTCAACGCCAGCAGCGACCTTGTACCCGACTCGCGGGCCTTCTGCTCGCGAGTCTCTTCCGACGAAGTTGTAAAAGCCGCCGGGCTAACAACGTTGAATACATACAAAAAAAAAGAAGTAAAAATGTCCCCAAGTTGAAGCTGTGGCCGAAAAAGCACGTAGCCTGCCACGCTTTGTAGCATCGATGATGGTGTCGCGTTTGATGCGAAACAGAATGCGCCACGTTGCAGCTGTGGTCGATGAGGTACATAAGGCTGCACTAGGCGGCATCGTTAATGGTATCGAGGATGATGCGCAACAGAATAGGACTGGCAGTAAAAAGAATGTCTCACGTTGCAGCTGTGGTTGATGAAGCGCGCGAGGTTTCCACACTTGGTGGCGTCGATGATGGTGTCGAGGTCGATACGGAACAGGTAGGAGCTGCCGATGCCGGTCGCCTCGTAGTGCGCTTCTCGCACGTCGGCCACTATCGGACGGATCATCTGGCCCACATACTCGATCACCATTTCGTCAGCCGCAATCGGCTCCTACAACAAAACAACAAGTTTCGTAACGCCTCACACCTTATTTCACCATCACCAATAATACAGAACTATTCATATTAGTTAAAAGATAAGTAGGAATAAGTTTTGAAATTTTATTGGCGGTTTCAAGCGTAATGGACAAATTTGTAAAAACCAAAAGTGCGTCTCATGACGCTCATTTAACTCTTAAAAAAAATCGTATTGAGGTTGAAATATTTCGAGTCATTTCCATTTCAGATGAAAATAATAAAAAAAAAATTCTTAATAACTACTTTGGATATGAAATAGCAATAGATAAAATTCTGGACACGTTAAATAAAAACCCGGTCGCGATACGTCAATTTTTTCGGTAGTTATTTTTTTTTTTTTAAGTACCAATATTAGGTGATTTTTCTAAATAATTTTAATGATTTAACTAAAGTGTTTTCTTGATATGAGTCTATTCGAATTTGCCTATAAATGCAATATAATTGTGATAGAGGCATTTGAGGACCGCCGAATTGCTTGACCTTGACACGTCGGGTATAAAGCACAATATCACGCCGCTTCGCGCCATGAGACGTGCAAAATATATCCGAGTATACAACTATATTTTTGGATCACGAGGATAAAACATGTAAATAAATAAAAAATCTATATAAATAATATAATAAGTAATTATTTGAAAGTTAGAAGAAAAATTAAAAGTAATTGCAACTCGATCTCAATTCTACGAGGGCACTAATGAAAAGAAATAGTTTCTTAATTTTGCAATGTTTTATGTACAATTTTCTTAAATTTTATTAAAATTTGCTACTTACAAATAGACTCTCGGGAAAACAATAGTAGTTTTAAAACAGACGTTGAAGAAAGGGCATTGTCGAGTCAAGCGTTATAAAGTAAGCAATAAGAATAAAATTCAAACCTTAATCAAAAATTAGATATCTGGCATACCTGAGCGAAAAGACCCCAGTCGTGGATACCAGACTTGGCAAACTTCAGTTGCTTTTTCCTGAACTTCAGTTGGTTGAATTTCAGCAGGTCCGAATCCGTATCTGTACCTGTAATTGGCATACATAACGTAAAATATGATATAGAATATATTGAAAGTAAAGTTGAAGGAAACCAAAATTTCCATTTGGTGTCTTTTGTGATGTTAATGGCGTCCTAGCTGGTTTCAACTTCGACAACATCTTCCAATTCAGAACAATTTTTTTTTTATTATATAAAGTGATGAAACGAGCAAGAGTCACGTTCACCTGCTGGTAAGTGCAACGTCTGCCCATTTTTGTTTTCCCACAAATGCTGTGTCACCCAGAACATTTATGTGTGACACCTAACTGTGCCCATCACCCTGAGACATCAGTTCTTAAGTCTCATATGCCCTGTGAATACGCTAGCTCACAGTGCCCTTCAAACCGAAACACAGTAATGTTTGCACATTACTGCTTCACAGCAGAATAACTGGCCCTGCGGTGGTACCTACCTAGACGGATTCCTGCATAGGAATCCTAGCACCACTAATCACTTCAGTGCAAATAAACACTTAAAACTGGAATCAACAATTGTACCACAATGTGCGAACACAAATTACTCGCTTACTGTTTAGGCGTGCTCGGTCCATGAGTCAGTACCGCACAATATTCTTATTTTGTTGTTACGATAGACATTAGAAGCGATGGGATGTGAGCGATTGCACTAGTGGTAGAACCTCTGTGCAGGATTCCATCTTAGTCGGTGTCACAAATGCCAATTAATCGGCCATTTTGCAGTAGTGCGCAAACACCGGATGTTATTATTATTATTATAAAGAGCCTACATATTTTCCCATTGTAAGTCAAAGGCCTCCCTCTCCTATTTCCACTTTTTGCAGTCCTGAGTAGCAGTTATCTAAGTGTCCGAGTGAGCATCGAGTTCGCCCGCCATCTTTTTCTGGGCGGGCCGCGATAGAGTCTGGTTTCCCATTCGGTGGTTGTTTTATAGTTCATTCGACATGCGGCTCACTTGTCCAGCCCAGTCTAATATCAGCATGCCGGCGTTCTGAGCTGTCTGTGATTTTAGTTTTGGGCATATGAGGCTAAACACTGATATCTCTAAGTAACGAGCGCAGTGCAGTCCCACACAGAACATTGCAATTAAATTGGTCTAGGTGGCACTTCGACTGTTAAAGGCAGGCGTGACACTAATGAGTGAACGATTTGCTCGTCTCGCTTAAGGCCTTTAAAAGAGATTGAAACCTACTCGTATTAAATTAAGTTCCTCGGTCTGATAAATTATTGCAAAAACTGTCCACACTTAGTTTAACAGCATTCAATTGTAAAACAAGATATCAATAGAAATTGAAACTCTAAAGGTAAGTTGTATAAACGAGAAAATTTATTAGAATATGACAGTTTTTTTTTTGAAAATTTATTTATCAATTAAGAATATTTTTTGGTATTTATCAAGGCCTAAGAGAATCTACCACCCCATCTCATCCCGTGGGTGTCGTAAAAGTCGACAGAGGGAAAATATAAATCAGAAGATTGGCAGCAGCATCTCCTGGAACATCTGAATAAATAAACTGCGGTTGCCTACCCGCCTGCCATGCGTGGCAACTATGGCAAAATCCCCCTAAAATGAGAGATACAACTTTTGTGGCAATCTATGGGGGAGGCCTATGTTCAGCAGTGGACTAGTGATAGGCTGAAATGATGATGATGATGATAATGATTTATCAAGTGAGAAATTTTTTTGGTATTTCTCACTTGTTGGAAAACTGTTAATTTTTCTATAGCTTTGGCAGGGTTGTGAGAGACAATGTTTAATTTTAAGACTATTTTGTATACATTCACGGTAAACAAAAAATAGTCAATTAATCGTAGTCTTTTCGAAGTCTTTTTACATATCTATGATGTTTTTCGGTAACCTCCTTAAAACAAGCTTTTTTTAAAAAACGAAGCCTCATAGTTGGATTTCCCCTGTATCGTGTGTGCGTTTTACGGATATCAATTTCACATGCACAACACAAGCAGACCCGAAAACACACAATTTATGTTTTTGCACATATATTGGCTCCATCGGAGGGCTTTATTCGTCGTTCGATCGTTCATCATAATCATCATTTCAGCCTATCACTAGTCCACTGCTGAATATAGGTCACCCCCATAGATTGTGACAAAAGTTTTTAGCTCTTATTTTGGGGGGAGTTTGACATAGTTGACACTTTTGGCAGGCGGGTTGGCAGCCGCAGTTTATTTATTCAGATTTTTGATATAGATTATTGAAGATGCTGCTGCCCATCTTCTGGTTTTATTTTCCTTCTGTCTACTTTTACAACACAGATTAGATGGTGTGGTAGATTCTCTTAAGCCGCCGGTACACGGTAAGATCGTTAGTGTACAAATAGACATTTGATTGATTGAGCTGTGCATCCTGTTATTTGTTGACCCTTGTGTTAATTTCATTTGTGAATATTTTATATAAGTGTATTCATACTAATAATATTAAATTGTAGCATAATTATTAACTTACTCTGGTGTGAGGCTGTAAAAATATTTTGTTTTAGATTCGTAAGTCTGTCGTAAAACCGGACAAAGTTATCTGATGTCACTTCCATGTCGGACTTGACGTTGGCAGAATTGTAATAAGAGAGGCCAAAGCTATAAGAAGTGTAAGCCGTGCGTACCGAAGGCGGTGAGCAGGCGGCGCTGGTTGGAGCGCGCCTCGCGGGACAGCAGCTGCATCTTGCTGGCCTTCTTGTCGTCGGCGACCGAGCGGCCCAGCGAGCGCCCGTGGTGGTACTTGTACTTGGCCTTCAGCCGCGCGTCCATCTTGTAGTAGCCCTCCGTGCGCGCCGCGCCGCTCGAGTGCCCCTGCGCACAGCGCACCTCAATATATACTTTGGAAAACATACAGTCACGTCTTTATCCCATATACCGGATAGGAATAGGCCACTCAGCTAGCCCACTTTTGGCCCTTGCGGGAAACGTAGCAGCCACTTTGGTAAGAGTCAAAAATTCATACTCCCCAACTACTGTTCCCTACGAGCAGTATATATCATTGCATATTATGGTGTTATTTTACACGAATAAAGGGTGTCCGTACAATACCTTAGTCGCCCCTTCCGACACCTCGGTAGGAAAGAGGTAGGTGCTATTCTACAATGCCGGACCCCTATCGGATTAATCTGGAAAACATACTGTTATTTTGTCTGTTGATGACTATCAGTACACTGTAACCATTTTAGGGGAAAGTAGAACAGAAGTATCCGTCCGATACACATCTTAATTATAAAGATACTCCATTTGCAACGAGATGTGGTAATTTTTACATTTATGAAACGTTGCCGATTGCTACTAGGATTTCCCCTCCGTCGTGAGAAAATTCACAGACATAATTTGAACAGCAGAAGCCACTGCGCCAACCAAGCTTATACTTTTATGAAGTATAAGTAATTCCAATTTTCAAGTCCTTAATAGTTTAAGAACTTTTACCAGCATGCTCACGAGTCGGTAAATAATTATTATCAAAAAAATATTTCAATGCTTATGCGAATTAAAGAGTTTCATGGTTTATCATGAATACCCAGAACATGACCAAATTGTATGGGACCAACCTCGAGCTCGATCAATTCATTTAAAAAGAATCATTGAAATCGGTTTACAGTTAATTGGCGAAAATACCGGGTACCATACACAAAAAAAAAATTGTCGAATTGAAATCCTCCCTCCTTTTTTGATGTCGTTGATTTCTGTAAACGTGCGCGTCCTCGGCCAGCAGCGCCTCGTACGTGTGTGCTCGCGTGCAGGGCGGGAGGTTACCTGCAGCTCCTCGTAGATGTTGGCGTGGCGCTTGGACTTCTTGCGCGGCGGGCTGTAGGCGACGTCGGTGGGCGGGTGCTCCACCCAGTGCGTGTCGTTGAGCCAGTAGCCGTGCGCGTCCTCGTCAGCAGCGCCTCGTACGTGTGTGCTCGCGTGCAGGGCGGGAGGTTACCTGCAGCTCCTCGTAGATGTTGGCGTGGCGCTTGGACTTCTTGCGCGGCGGGCTGTAGGCGACGTCGGTGGGCGGGTGCTCCACCCAGTGCGTGTCGTTGAGCCAGTAGCCGTGCGCGTCCTCGTCAGCAGCGCCTCGTACGTGTGTGCTCGCGTGCAGGGCAGGAGGTTACCTGCAGCTCCTCGTAGATGTTGGCGTGGCGCTTGGACTTCTTGCGCGGCGGGCTGTAGGCGACGTCGGTGGGCGGGTGCTCCACCCAGTGCGTGTCGTTGAGCCAGTAGCCGTGCGCGTCCTCGTCAGCAGCGCCTCGTACGTGTGTGCTCGCGTGCAGGGCGGGAGGTTACCTGCAGCTCCTCGTAGATGTTGGCGTGGCGCTTGGACTTCTTGCGCGGCGGGCTGTAGGCGACGTCGGTGGGCGGGTGCTCCACCCAGTGCGTGTCGTTGAGCCAGTAGCCGTGCGCGTCCTCGTCAGCAGCGCCTCGTACGTGTGTGCTCGCGTGCAGGGCGGGAGGTTACCTGCAGCTCCTCGTAGATGTTGGCGTGGCGCTTGGACTTCTTGCGCGGCGGGCTGTAGGCGACGTCGGTGGGCGGGTGCTCCACCCAGTGCGTGTCGTTGAGCCAGTAGCCGTGCGCGTCCTCGTCAGCAGCGCCTCGTACGTGTGTGCTCGCGTGCAGGGCAGGAGGTTACCTGCAGCTCCTCGTAGATGTTGGCGTGGCGCTTGGACTTCTTGCGCGGCGGGCTGTAGGCGACGTCGGTGGGCGGGTGCTCCACCCAGTGCGTGTCGTTGAGCCAGTAGCCGTGCGCGTCCTCGTCAGCAGCGCCTCGTACGTGTGTGCTCGCGTGCAGGGCAGGAGGTTACCTGCAGCTCCTCGTAGATGTTGGCGTGGCGCTTGGACTTCTTGCGCGGCGGGCTGTAGGCGACGTCGGTGGGCGGGTGCTCCACCCAGTGCGTGTCGTTGAGCCAGTAGCCGTGCGCGTCCTCGTCAGCAGCGCCTCGTACGTGTGTGTTCGCGTGCAGGGCAGGAGGTTACCTGCAGCTCCTCGTAGATGTTGGCGTGGCGCTTGGACTTCTTGCGCGGCGGGCTGTAGGCGACGTCGGTGGGCGGGTGCTCCACCCAGTGCGTGTCGTTGAGCCAGTAGCCGTGCGCGTCCTCGGCCAGCAGCGCCTCGTAGGCGCGGCGCAGCAGGCGCACGTCCTCGCGGTCGATGCCGCGCGTCAGGAACTCGTACATCACTTGCATCTCCGCCATCATGTCGCGCGCCGGGAACGACACCTGCCCGAGCGTGTCAAACAAAATAGCAGCATTAAAGTTTTGTACGAGTAGCTGTCGACCTTAAAACATGATTAACATATTTGTTGAAACATACTTGTTTTGAATTTCAGCCAATTTCTTCGTCTCGTGTTTCCGTTTGTATGGCCTCTTGGTTTCTTTCTTAGGCTTGATTTCTTCCAGCTGCAACTCGCTCTCCGGTTCTGCCGCCATCCACGTGTACCCTGTAAAAATAATATCATTAACGAATAAATGAAACACCTTAATAATAAACATTTTATAAATAGAATTTTTAGTTTTACTATAATCTATCTCTCTATAATACAAAATTAATGTTATCTATTATATTACTTCTCTCCATACTTTTTCTACCATATTTTTTTAATTCAATAATATCTTTACTACACAAACATAACAACAATACGCACTAGTGGTCCAGCTGCAGCCAGCTGCGATGGTTGAGAGGCGCGGGAGGGGGGCGGCAGTACGAATGGTCCAGCTGCAGCCAGCTGCGAGGTTGGAGACCAACTCACCATGGTCGTGGTGCAGGTGGTTGGAGACGCGTCGCTCGGGCGGCGTGGCGGGCGCGGGAGGGGGGCGGCAGTACGAATGGTCCAGCTGCAGCCAGCTGCGAGGTTGGAGACCAACTCACCATGGTCGTGGTGCAGGTGGTTGGAGACGCGTCGCTCGGGCGGCGTGGCGGGCGCGGGAGGGGGGCGGCAGTACGAATGGTCCAGCTGCAGCCAGCTGCGAGGTTGGAGACCAACTCACCATGGTCGTGGTGCAGGTGGTTGGAGACGCGTCGCTCGGGCGGCGTGGCGGGCGCGGGAGGGGGGCGGCAGTACGAATGGTCCAGCTGCAGCCAGCTGCGAGGTTGGAGACCAACTCACCATGGTCGTGGTGCAGGTGGTTGGAGACGCGTCGCTCGGGCGGCGTGGCGGGCGCGGGAGGGGGGCGGCAGTACGAATGGTCCAGCTGCAGCCAGCTGCGAGGTTGGAGACCAACTCACCATGGTCGTGGTGCAGGTGGTTGGAGACGCGTCGCTCGGGCGGCGTGGCGGGCGCGGGAGGGGGGCGGCAGTACGAATGGTCCAGCTGCAGCCAGCTGCGAGGTTGGAGACCAACTCACCATGGTCGTGGTGCAGGTGGTTGGAGACGCGTCGCTCGGGCGGCGTGGCGGGCGCGGGAGGGGGGCGGCAGTACGAATGGTCCAGCTGCAGCCAGCTGCGAGGTTGGAGACCAACTCACCATGGTCGTGGTGCAGGTGGTTGGAGACGCGTCGCTCGGGCGGCGTGGCGGGCGCGGGAGGGGGCGGCAGTACGAATGGTCCAGCTGCAGCCAGCTGCGAGGTTGGAGACCAACTCACCATGGTCGTGGTGCAGGTGGTTGGAGACGCGTCGCTCGGGCGGCGTGGCGGGCGCGGGAGGGGGGCGGCAGTACGAATGGTCCAGCGCCACCTGCGATGCTTGTGACGCTTGTGATGCTTGCGATTGCGGCGACGATGTTTCCGATACAGCACTGCTCGTCTATTAAAAAAAGCACATATTTACATATAAGAACAGGTTTTTATATAATAAAGCTATTAATAAACTTATTAAAGTTATACTGTGGAATAAACCTTTCTGACCCATGACCGATTCCACCATGTCGTCGTTCTGTTCCAAACAGATGTCATCTGCACAAGACATCTTCTAGTGCCAGAAATATATGTGCAAACATAGGGGCAGTTACAGTAACTATCAAGTTTAACTAACAAATTTCAGAAACATAATGTCATCAAGATATCTTCTGTACTAACCTCCTTAACACCGTTAACACCAATAGCCGATTCAGTATAACTATGTTCATCACTGACAGAAACAATCCTCTGTCTCTTTTCTTCTTTCTTCTTTTGTTTCTTATCCTTCTTCCGCCTTGAATCCAAAGACTCTTCCTCAGACGTGATCTCGCCTTCTTCAACATCTGCTGTCTTTTTACTTTTCTCTGGTGATTTCAAATGATTATTCACAGGACTGGTAATGTCTTCAGGTTTACGGTCTACCAAGCTGTGGAGATAAATTATCATAAATTAATCAATATAGATGTAAATAACTAAACCACAAATATGTCTAATTGAATATTACTTATAAAGGTATGACGTAATGTAGAAGAAATTAAATAATATTTCCATAATGATATATACCTATCGTCAGGCGGTTTGTCGGGTTGTGGTCTTGTGTCTCCTTCCAATTTTCTCCGCTGCTCTTCCAGGAATTCCTGTTCGATCTGCTCCATGTATTCTGTGTTTCGTCTTCTTCTCTCCTACGAACATAATATAAATGATTAATAATTTTTACAGTGCTGGCCCGGCAGAACCCATTTCTGGTAGGTGCCACAATGAGTTTGATTTCTGAATTACATATAAATATAAAACTAAGACCATTATAATGTAATAAATGTGGTGGCTGCTTAAGAGAATCTACCACCACATCTCATTGAAGTCGACAGCGGGAAAATAAAAACCAGAAGATGGGCAGAAGCATCTTCCTGAAACATCTTAATAAATAAACTGCGGTTGCCAACCCGCCTGCCAGGCATGGGCAACTATGGCAAAATCCCCCCAAAATGAGAGCTACAAACTTTTGTGGCAATCTTTGGGGGAGGCCTATGTTCTGCATTGGACTAGTGATAGGCGGAAATGATGATTTATGTCAACCTTCAGTGGGTTCTATGAGTTTTGTAGACCATGAGCTTAATGGAGCTGGTGACCTACTGCATGTAACATTACTGTCGGTAGTTACCTGATACTCCCGCTCCTCTTCCGAATCAGAGTACACGCGATCAAGTAGGAGATCTCTAGGTTCTTCTTCAGGCGACAGTATAGGCGAGCCCAACCTTTCCGCCTCGTTGGTTGTTGTCTCTTCGCCCGCTTCGTCCATTTCCACAGGAGGTATGGGTGTTTTCTCTGTTAAAACAATTGTAAATATATCTTCTTATTGCATTTAGTCTTGTTACAAATAGTTTCGAACTAAGAATCAATACAAAGTGTTTTTAAAACAAAATTGTGATTCTGTCTTTGCACCATACAAGTCCGCCATTATACTACAATATTTTATTAATATATGAACTTAAATAAATATATGAACATACCTCTTCTTCTCTGTTCCTCTTCGCTGTCCGATGATGAGTATACCCTTCTGAGCCTCTCTTTATTCGACACGACCTTGAACTGCAATAAAATAGCTTATATATACATTACCAAAATTTATATTGTCCATAAAAAGTTTGTCTAGTTAATTTTCTGTTAACAAACAGACAGAGGGACAGAGAGAGTTACTTTCGCATTCATAATATTGGTATGGATTTTAAAAATTTAGAGATTTGTCTTGTTGTCAACTTCATCAATATTGATTTTGCATGTTCTTAAAATAAAGATAATACTGTTAAATAAAAGACAAAATAATATTTTCGTTTCTTAAAACGTGAAAATGATGCATACTAGGATTTGTCCTGTAACTCGAATGCGTTTGACAAATAAAAATTTCACATGTACAAACAACCAGGCCCGAAATTTGTTTTTTGGCACAAATGTTGACTCCGGCTGAGATTCGAACAAAAACTCGCGACACCTGAGCTACATACGTACAGTCACGCCTTTTCCCATATAAGGGGTAGGCAGCGGCCACTAACGTAGTTTACTTTTCGCCCCCGCGGGAAATAAGACGTGACGGGTGGCGTCGCCGTCATTTGGGTACACGTCAAAAAATTCTTACACCCCATTGCGTTCCGTAAAAATACATACTATTATGAATCTGCCGGCCATCTTTCTGCTTACAATAAACATGTTTGTTATGACAATTCAATACCTCAGCCTCGTCGAGGTCGGTGTCGTCGTCGGAGTCGGAGTAGATGCGCGGCGCGGCGCCCTTGCGCTCCGACTCCGAGCCCGACCACGACGAACGCGACGACGATGACGACGACGACCTGCGGATATACACACACAAGGTTTTTTTATTGGATAAAGTGGTTCCCGACCGAGACTCTCAAGATGTTGAAAGCGATGAACGTTGAACGAAATGCGGTGAATACATCCGTGCCGATCAACACGGTGTATTATTATAGAGCCTTGTTGTCCCTGCTAACAACAAAACAATCAAAGTGGTCCTTGATCGAAAAAAGGTTAGGAGCCACTGCTTTGTACCTGCTGCAAGTGATTCGTAAACTTAATATCCTCTGATATGTGAACATTACCATAATCACCATACATATCAGAACACATCTTCATCTTGATTGAGATGAGCGTTCTATGGGACATTGATAACTTAACACTAAAAAGATGATGCCATCACTCCAAAAAAAAAAAAAAAAACGTTCGAGGTGTGTGTACGCACGTTTCATTTGTAGGTACTATACGTGTACGTTCGTAACATGCGCACGTACAACGGGCCGAATGGACAACGTATAAATGTACGACGTACATACATCATCAGTTAAGCACTGTTTTTATATATTAAAATAATATTACCAAAAAAAAATGTATACTTAAAGCTATAGTCATATCTCTGAGGTTCGGCGATCGGCAACAAAAATTGTCAACACTTGCAGAAAAACGATTGCAATTACATTTCAATTTAATGTTTTTCATGACATCTGTACTATTCTATGAGCTAAA
This sequence comes from Luehdorfia chinensis, assembly GCA_019845155.1. Classification (NCBI taxonomy): domain Eukaryota; kingdom Metazoa; phylum Arthropoda; class Insecta; order Lepidoptera; family Papilionidae; genus Luehdorfia; species Luehdorfia chinensis. Next base: position 5,118,377 of record JAHVAK010000025.1, on the reverse strand, counting down.
AACTAATGCAATAACTTTCGTTTCTCTTGCCATACGATTAAAAGCAAAATAATAGTACCGACGATTAATGAACCATAGGATATGCCATTGCACGATACTTCACATGATATTCAAAAAGTTTGTGCTCAAGCTACGGTTCTCAAATCCCATGTATCCAGTAATTACACTAGCTCTTAGTGCCCTTCAAACCGACACTCAGTATTATTTGCACACTACTGCTTTACGGCAGAATAACTGTCTCTGCGGTGGCACCTACATTTGTAAACCAGATTAAATCTAAACGATTTCCAAGAGTGGTTACTACTATATTATTAAGTGTTATGTGTTAAACCTTTCTAAAATAACATAAATCCTAAAAACTCCAACAACAAACCTGGATGAACTGCTCGACTGTCGTCTTCTACTCGTCGACAGGTACGATCCCGCCGTCCTATTCCTCGGACTCGTAGGAACTTCCTTTTCTTCATCGGAGTTTTGCACCATTTCTTCCTGTAACATGATTTCAATTTGATAAAAATTGGACAATTACTATTTTTATTTTTTTTATTTAAACTCTAAATAAAATGCCGTTCTTCGTAAACTTTGAAGTGGCGTATGTACACTACAAATCAAATATACTTTTTTAACATTACCATAATTAAAAAAATCAGTTTGTTCTTTTAACCAGAAATACTGAAGTTAAATAAATATAAAAAAACTACTGAAAGTATGTGCTCTCACCTGATCACTCAACCGCTTAGAAGAATCTTCATCCATAACAACGGGCGAAGGAATTTTTCTTTTTCGTCTAAAACTGGGCATTTTGGGAATTGTGGCGCGAAGCCCTAGACCAATACCGGAGCCGTAGCCTCCTAATTCAAGTCCAATCTCTCGTGATTCCATTATTGATTTAATAGAGTCTACCGTCTCTTCTTTCTTGTTAGAAATATCCTGTATAGAAAATTGAAAACGATTCTTAAATACTTATTTTCATTTTAAATATAACATTTTATAAAGCAAAATTCCATCTGGCGAATTAGACTTTCTATGTGTGTATTTACATATTGAACGTGACTGAACAAACGATATTTTTCCAAAGAGGTAAGGGTAGGTGCCAACAATATAAAACAATAAATGATTGAACCTGTAATGGTTGCCCTGTGTCTTCAGGCTTCGTGGTCTTAGTCTGTCTCGTCTTACAACTCTGCTCATCCCACCAAAGCTCGAAACTCTTGAAAGCCGTACTCTCTATCATTTTCTTGTTAAAGTCCTTCTTTAGGATCTGCTTCAACTCAGCCGTCACCCGCTCTATTACCCTGCTAATTGTGGGGCAGTGTGGGTTGTCCAATTCCTGTAAATAAATATATCATGCTTATAAATAACATAAAAAAAAGTAAAGTTTCAGCCTATAGATGTCCCACTAGGAGGACTGTGCTCAGCACAGGCCTCCTCTCATTTCTGAGAGGGTTTTGGAGCTAGTAAGAATCCGCCACGCTGCTCCAATGCGGGTTGGCGGACTTCACATGTCTTCGAAATATTTTTTATTCCTCAGACATGCAGGTTTCCTCACGATGTTTTCCTTCACCGCCGAGCACGTGGTAAATCAGCACTTAAAATTGCAATTAACAATCTTAGTGGTGCCGGCACCGGGAATCGAACCCAGGTCACTCGCGTACTATGAAATTTAAAGCGAGTGCCTAGCCCCTGAGATACCACGGCTACTTAAATAACATACAAGTAAAAAAGTCAGCCTGTCTGTTCAATTCACTTTGCACAGATAAAGTACAAAACAAATGAAAAAGAATAGAATATATATAAAATACACTGATTCGCAAAAAATACGTCTGTCATAGAAAGAATCAGTAAAAAAATCAGCAAGCCTTTAATTTTTTTATGAGTACTCTGTGCGCTTAGTACCTGATTGTGCTACGAAGGTTGCGCAGGCTGCGGGTAGGGCTGGTACGGGTGCGGCACCATGTGCATATGTTACGAGAAGAATACGCAGCGCGCTCAGTACCTGGTTGTGCTGCGCAGGCTGCGGGTAGGGCTGGTACGGGTGCGGCACCATGTGCATATGTTACGAGAAGAATACGCAGCGCGCTCAGTACCTGGTTTTGCTGCGCAGGCTGCGGGTAGGGTTGGTACGGGTGCGGCACCATGTGCATATGTTACGAGAAGAATACGCAGTGCGCTCAGTACCTGGTTGTGCTGCGCAGGCTGCGGGTAGGGCTGGTACGGGTGCGGCACCATGTGCATATGTTACGAGAAGAATACGCAGCGCGCTCAGTACCTGGTTGTGCTGCGCAGGCTGCGGGTAGGGTTGGTACGGGTGCGGCACCATGTGCATATGTTACGAGAAGAATACGCAGCGCGCTCAGTACCTGGTTGTGCTGCGCAGGCTGCGGGTAGGGCTGGTACGGGTGCGGCACCATGTGCATATGTTACGAGAAGAATACGCAGCGCGCTCAGTACCTGGTTTTGCTGCGCAGGCTGCGGGTAGGGTTGGTACGGGTGCGGCACCATGTGCATATGTTACGAGAAGAATACGCAGCGCGCTCAGTACCTGGTTGTGCTGCGCAGGCTGCGGGTAGGGTTGGTACGGGTGCGGCACCATGTGCATATGTTACGAGAAGAATACGCAGCGCGCTCAGTACCTGGTTGTGCTGCGCAGGCTGCGGGTAGGGTTGGTACGGGTGCGGCACCATGTGCATATGTTACGAGAAGAATACGCAGCGCGCTCAGTACCTGGTTGTGCTGCGCAGGCTGCGGGTAGGGTTGGTACGGGTGCGGCACCATGTGCATATGTTACGAGAAGAATACGCAGCGCGCTCAGTACCTGGTTGTGCTGCGCAGGCTGCGGGTAGGGTTGGTACGGGTGCGGCACCATGTGCATATGTTACGAGAAGAATACGCAGCGCGCTCAGTACCTGGTTGTGCTGCGCAGGCTGCGGGTAGGGTTGGTACGGGTGCGGCACCATGTGCATATGTTACGAGAAGAATACGCAGCGCGCTCAGTACCTGGTTGTGCTGCGCAGGCTGCGGGTAGGGTTGGTACGGGTGCGGCACCATGTGCATATGTTACGAGAAGAATACGCAGCGCGCTCAGTACCTGGTTGTGCTGCGCAGGCTGCGGGTAGGGTTGGTACGGGTGCGGCACCATGTGCATATGTTACGAGAAGAATACGCAGCGCGCTCAGTACCTGGTTGTGCTGCGCAGGCTGCGGGTAGGGTTGGTACGGGTGCGGCACCATGTGCATATGTTACGAGAAGAATACGCAGCGCGCTCAGTACCTGGTTGTGCTGCGCAGGCTGCGGGTAGGGTTGGTACGGGTGCGGCACCATGTGCATATGTTACGAGAAGAATACGCAGCGCGCTCAGTACCTGGTTGTGCTGCGCAGGCTGCGGGTAGGGTTGGTACGGGTGCGGCACCATGTGCATATGTTACGAGAAGAATACGCAGCGCGCTCAGTACCTGGTTGTGCTGCGCAGGCTGCGGGTAGGGTTGGTACGGGTGCGGCACCATGTGCATATGTTACGAGAAGAATACGCAGCGCGCTCAGTACCTGGTTGTGCTGCGCAGGCTGCGGGTAGGGCTGGTACGGGTGCGGCACCATGTGCATATGTTACGAGAAGAATACGCAGTGCGGTCAGTACCTGGTTGTGCTGTGCAGGCTGCGGGTAGGGTTGGTAGGGGTGCGGCAACATGGAGGGCGCGGGGTAGCCGGCGCCATACGCCATTGCGATCGCCGGCGTCGTGTAGGTCGGCGGCGGGTACGCTGTAGATGATATCAATACTACATAGTATTGTAGAAATCATTTATTTGTTAGATTTGTCCTTCTGAAATCACCAGTCATTCTGATCCATTTCAATTACACAATCACATTAAATCTGCTGCATCTGATCAATTGCCAGCCCAATTTTTGATTAAATGTGCTATAAGTTTCACTAAGACAATTATGATATTATTTCAACGTTCACTTACTGAATGTCATGTACCATTCCCATATTGATATATGGAAATCTGCGTATATTACGCCAGTTATCTTACACTATTTTATGACTTTGTTACTGAATCAATGAATAATGGTTGCCAAGAGAATGTTACATACACGGACTACAGGAAAGCTTTTGATAGTATCACAATATTTTTATTGTTTAGTTTTTATCGATGGGGGTTAGAGGGGAGACATTCTCAGATGGTTTACTTCTTATATATACGAGTATAATAGGCTGTTGTCATTAACTACATCGCAGGTTAGATAACTGTACCAAGCTGAGTTCCCCAGGTTTCATTACTGGGTCCATTTCTTTTTAATGTTTTTATTAATGATATCAGTAAATGTTTCCTCTTTTTTTAATTATTCTGTTTTGCAGACTGGAAAATAATTGCAAAAATAACATGTTTAGACGATATTCATTTTGTTCAATCTGATCTATATCGTTAATAATTAGATGAGTATTGTAATAATAACTTCTTAGAGTTGAACCCTTCTAAATCCTTCATTGTAACCTTTCCCGGATACTTAATACTATAAGTTCTAATTATAAATTACAGAACCGAATCAGTGTGCTCCACACACTGAGAACATGAGAGATCTAGACGTGATCCATGACTCGAAACTCATCTTCAAGCAACGCATTGACAGTATTGTAGCCAAAGCTAGCAAATCCCTGGGTTTTATATTCTTTTTTTTTCACGACCAAAAACATTTATATACTGTATTGTGCTATAGTCAGAAGTCAGAATACGCATCTCAAATCTGGAATCCCAGATATAAAATTTACATAGATAGAATTGAACGCATTCAAATGAAATTTATCAATTTTTATATTATACGTTAAATACTTCTTATGTGCCCACTTACTATTGTAAAACGTGACGCTTGTTAAAATCATCATTTTCTTCAACTTTATTAACGGCGTGAAATTAATTATCCGTATTTAACCATGTAAGAACCAGAACCGGCGGCACAGAAGTCAGGTACTCGAACTAAGGCAAGTCGAAGACGACCGCGTGGCCTTGTGGTCAGGCCACGCGGTCGTCTTCGACTTGCCTTCCGATCCCAGGACTGTCCAACCATTGGGCAGGAATACCGATCATTAAGTCTTAAAACTTGCTTAGTATTTTTTATGTAAGTTAACAAATAAGCACAGTCTAAATAATGGTAAATGATCACTGTGAACTGTAGATATATCCTACATTGAACCTCAATAAAAAACAAGATTAAAACTGTGTTGTGTGTGTGATAAAATGTTTCAATGCCATGGTTGGGTCTCCAATTCTAACACTCACCATACTACACAGCTGCGTCGTGATGCTATTTAACATCGATATTATGTGAAAGTGTGGCACTAACCCATTTTAAATGAATACCTCTCGCAAAGATATTACTCCTAATTGATCTTAGATGATTAAATTGGATGGATCGTTAATTTCATCATGTCGATAATACCTGTGTGTGGCCACATTGGCTGGTAGTAATGCGGGTGCGGTGGTGGGTGTGGGTGTGGGTGTGGGTGTGCGGGAACCGTCGGGTAGTAATACGCCTCCGCAGGTACTTGTTCCTCAATCTTAGCCTCCGTTGACGAAAGCGACGATAGCGACATCTGTTGAAGTAACAAATAAATACCTATTATGTACAATTAATTAATAAAATTCTGCCTCCAAACCAGCTTTGTGTTGTGGCGGCATTAGAAAATCTATTAATCACCCAATTTCGCCGTAAAAGTTGATTAAAGGAAACAAAAAGCATCATACAAAATAACCATTTCACCGAGAGTACCCACACCAGTCCCATCCCAAGGTGCAAAAAAAAAATACTTGGTAGTGCGCAAACCACTCGTCCGTGGCGATTATTGACAAATCGTCTTTACTTTCAGTCGGTTCCTATATGTATATTCAACTATCAGTTATAGGTAACAAATACTATTCGTTTCTTTGTGGCAATTAACGAGGCGATCTGCAGCGTTTCTTAACTTTTTCACGTCATCTGCCAGCTACTAACGTCCATTAGTTATAGTAACTGTTTGGACTTACTGTTTATGTGTATTGCAAGAACGTCTCGTTTTGTGAATATAGGAACCGGCGGCTAGACGAAGCCATGATGATAATATAAGGCCAATGGAGAGTGCGAGACGTCTGTGAAGTGTTTATTATGTACGTATACAGCGGCCATTTAGTCGTGGCCAGTCTGAACATAGGCTCTCCGAACACGCTCGCGCATGTACACTCGTAAAGAAAACTTATTGCTAGACAAACAAATATACGTACAGAAAATATGAAAGGAATACCAAAACACTAAGAAAATAAAGCAACGAAGAAATAATCTATAAAATAAAAAGATACATTTTAGATTCGATTTACCTTTATATAATGGCAGATTTTTATTTTTACGATCACAAGTTTTGTTTATCTATTTATTAATAAAAAACTAAAAAACAACTGCAAATGAAAACAAAACCGTATATATTTTTATATTTTATATTTTAATCTAGAAAAAAATATTATGTATTTTTTCCATATAAGGAACTCAAGTATGAACGATAAACATACAATTTATATTTATTATATTCGAAATTTATTTCGTTTATTCTATTAAATACACTAAAATCAATTAATTGTAAATGAAACTAATCGATTCCGATATTCGATCATATAAAGGATTGCTTGTTTTCGTTGTTCTACAAAAACATTTTTACTGCGCATGTCCTATACATAGCTGAAGACTGCGTAGGTCAGAGTACCTAACTACAGCGCCGCGGATCGTGGGGTCAAATCCCAGCCGGAGTCCAACATTTGTGCATAAACTGAATCGGTCGGTTTACGAGTCTGGCTGTATTGTGACTGTCCCCGTGTCTCTGACACTACATCGTAGACCACACGTACCTCCGATGTTATCTCATGAGCATTACATCAGGGCGCGGGTAGGTTTCAAAAGTGTGTACCTCTGTTTGCGTGTACACTTGTGGCACTATAATATCTCGTGCTGTGTTAATAGTTTCTGATACTTTTCGGAAGGTTTCGTCGTGGTCGAAAACCGGGCTGGAGGACATCATATATACCTGATCATCATCTAGGTTATCCTGGTCTTTGTCGGGTGGCGCAGCTGGAGAACGCCGGGGCTCCTCGCCTGTCAACAGTTCATCCTCCGATGATGAAATATCCGAACCTATTTTGTCTACGCTCATCATCTGCCTATGTTGCTCCTCTTTGGCTCTCTAAAAAAAAATCTGAGTAAATATAACCATAAAAAATGTCTATGGGAGTTAGTGACTGAGACGAGCAAGACGTTTAGTTGATGGTAAAGGATCTTACTATACTCTCGACCTGTCCGTAACATGTCGTGTCACCCATAACTTTGCATTGAAAAGTTCTGTGTAACACCACACTGCGCTCGTCACCATGAGACATCGGTTCTTAAGTCTCATATGCCCTGTAATTACACTAGCTTATTACACTAGATTAAGTACCCTTCAAACCGCAACACGGTGGTCTACACAATGTTGCTTGACTTAGGCCTTGCTTACATACACTACAGAATCCCCTCCCCCCTTCCCTGTCGACTCGCTCCCACTCTTCACCCTCGCGGAAAACGAGATGTGACCGGTGACAAACCACATCGCCGCCATTTTGGTACGAGCTAAAAAATTCTTACTCCCCATTGCGTTCCCACGAGAAATATAGTGTCAGCATTGCATATTACGGTGTTATTCTACACGAATGAAGGCTGTCCGTACAATACCTTAGTCTACCAATACATTAACCTACGAGTACAATACCCTAGCAGGTAGGAATGAAGTAAGTGCCATTTTACACCACCGGACACCTATCGGCTTAAGGTAAATGCCTTCAACAAATAGCGGTTTATAAGCATCTTAAATATATCACACCGGTTTCGGGCACTTTGATCGCTAATCCGCCCACTGGGCAGCCGGATTGACAATTACGGTGGTGATCAGTAAATTCTCTAAATAAGGCAATGGATAGTTCTCGACAAGACGTCGATTATACGTCAGAAAATTAACATAGCCCTTACCCTCTCAACGGTGGCTTTTATACAATCCAGGTAGAACTCGCGACTTAAGTAAGGCGATGGGGTGTTCGACAGCGGCTCAGGATCCATTTCCTTCTTCGTGCTGACTGAAATTATACTTGCACGGTCTTCACTGCCAGATCCTGTTTGACAATAAAAGATGACCTTGTTCAAAATGCATATACATACAACTTTAATAGTTTTTTAATAGAATCTTGTATTGTCTTTTGTAAAAGTGTTTAATTAAACTAAATTTGCGCGTACACTTGTGGCACTATAATATCTCCTGCGCAGTTGATAACTTCCGACAATAATCGGTAATTGTCGCCGTGGTCGAAAATCGGCGAGTAGAACATCACTTCATGTTGGTTTTCTAAGCGACCGATCATTTCTTCACCATGTAGTGCAGCCACGCTGACACTGCCTGCCCTTTTAAGGGTAGACAGAGGCCACAGGCATCACGGGTGGCGAACCACGTCGCCGCCATTTTGGTGCGAGTCAACAAAAAATCTTACACCCCATTGCGGTCCCATGAGCAGCACAGTGACAGCATTGGATATTATGTCATTATTCTATACGAATAAAGGCTGTCCGTACAATACCTTAGTCGCCTCTTACGACACCTCGATAGGAAAGAGGTAGGTGCTATTCTATTCTGCCGGACACCTATCGGCAACTCGTGATGGCCCTGACTGGTGTGGTTTGTTTTGTTCGGGCTAGTGGTGCCGCAGCCGTGGTGGTGTGCAGTGTCGGAGTGTGCACCTTCGTCGTCGGAGGGCGGCTGGTGCGCGCCGATTTCTGGAATGTGCGCGGGCAGGCGCTCGTCGTCCTCCTCCTCGGACGAGATGCCCAGCGCCAGGAACGGGGGCGCCAGCCCGCCGCCGCCGCTCGCGCCCTTCAACAGCATTGCGATCCTGTCACCGAACACATTGTTTTTATGTGAAAACTTCTTTACATTGTGATTTGAAAGTCGATCAAATAAAAAAGCTACACCATAAAGAGACACTAAATCCTTTAAATATATTCATTTATAGGATTTAGCCTACGGGAGACTGAGATAGAATACAGGATACAGTAATTTCGATTATATTTATATTTTCGAATTCGTTAGCTCGACAACAAGATCAAAAACAGTAATTAACGCTGTATTTCAAACATAATTTAGCCAAATCCAAAAGCTCAGTTACCATAAGCCAATCGTGTAATTTGTTGAAATTGAATACTTGAAGTCTGTATAATATGTAATGTACTATATGTAGAATAAAATGAAAATTATTTGTAAATCTTGGTAACAATATTATAATAAATAAACGCTACTTTCATTCTCTCGAAGTTTAGTTTTCTGAATGTTTCAAGCAATCAACGCAGTTATTCGGAAATGACAAAATTATCAAGCAGTTTAAACTACATCTCACCTGGTGTCTAAGTCGACATTCTTGGTTTCCTCCGCAGGCGGTGGCGGCTTCGGCTCGGGCTCACCCTCAGGTCCCACGCCCGGCGGAGGCGGCTCAGAATTCTCCACCACTTTGCTCTCAACAACCATCTCCTAGACACGAACGACACGGTGAATTCCACCTTACTGTGACCTTCTAAAACAGAGTCTCACGTACTCACGTACGAACTAAGGACATGCAATACATAATACAATACAATACCCTTCAGGGGGCTATAAAAAGATGCAATCTACAATCGTCAACGACTAGAGAAAACTCTCAACGTGTATGGAAATGACATCTCTGGTCGCACAGTGCTTGTCGAAAGATGTCAATCCCATACATTTTCAGAGTTATCTCTTGTAGAAAGTTGTCTAAACCCTAAGAACTGACCATAAAGAGTAATTGCTAATGTGGTACGAAATTAGAAAATTATGAAAACTAAAACATTCCATAGTCAAAACTGTCATGGATATTTTTTACCATAGGCTAAATATCTACTTCCGTATGGTTGACGCCGTTTACTTATTACCATTTAAAACATAATTCCATTACTAATAACTTTTATACAAACATTACAGCCGTTTTTTAATAGGCAATAATTTGTTTGCGTGTTATAGTGTAGTGCAGAGTCGGTTTTTTTTTTAAACATTATTTGATATTATAGATTAAAATGTATCTTGATAATTCTATTTTGCATATATGTTTAATAGTATATTAAAGTGATAATTTGTTCAATAATAAATGAGCTCATGCAGTTAGCGATGATAAAGCAATGCAATGTTAATACAAGACGATGCCAAGACAATGATTAATGAAAGCATAGTAGAACTACTATCGTTATTTCTAATATTTTAAATAATTATATTAGATTAAATTATTATTTCTTAGCATCATTCAATTTCGTAACACACCAATACCAATAATCTATTAACGACACTAGCATAATGGAATACCAGAAATTGTACCAACATTGTGTTAACAAAATAAATACACTGGTATACGCAATATTAGCAACTTTGCTTGTCTGTATATGTAAACATCTAAAACCTTTGAATATATTGATATATTTGCACAGGTTTTAGACGGCGACTCTGTGACTAGTTTGATATTTGAGTTTATCCGTGTTTAAAGTTGGTCTTAAAAATCACGCCAGTATAAAAATAAAAAGCAAATCTTGTAACTTCTCAATATATATATACATGTGTGCAAAAATAAACAAGAGTTACTTTCGCATAATTACAATATTATAGTATGGATGAAGGTAGTGTTATTTCATTATTAAAGTTAAAATATGAATATTCTTTGCTTGTGAAGTCACCGCCAAAAGTTTTTTTTACTTATTTTAATTAGATAAACGATTCGGATTAAAGGAATACCTGGTCACCTTTTTAGACAACGAAAACAATTAACACGTTTGTAGGTACAATTCCTGTCGGTGTAACAAAGCAGACCTTCTCCTTGGTCTTCCTGTCCTTGGCGTCGGGGGAAGTGCGCTCCTTGAGTGAGGGCGTGGCGGGCGTCGCCCACGCCGGCCCCGCTCTCCGCTCCGGCTTTAGTCACACCACACCATTGTTTGGAGACTCACCGAACCGTGATTTTGGGTTTGGGCAAAAACTATGGCGTTATGAGAGTGAGCGATGGAAAACGACGACGGTAAGTATTATCACTACAAATTGTCCATCTTTTTATGAACAATAATAATTTGTTAATCGCACCCAAAATATATTTTTTTAAGTATAATCTATAAATAAATACAATAAAGAATCTAAATGGAGGTGCAATCATACTTAAGGACTATGTTGGAATGCCTTGTAGGCAGTATTTGGATCTCTAGTTTCTAAAATACTATTTTAAATACGAATAAAATATAATAAAGGGAAAGACAAATAGATTATCACACCGAGAAATGTCGTTTCCATCTCCCAAAACTGTAAGAGCAGTAGAATTCAAACAATATATTTCTGCTTCTTATTAAATGTTAAATATTTCTCATATTTAAACTATATTATTTAAACGCTAATTTTATTGTCAATAATATTCTACTCCACTTCAACCATAGTTTTTACCAACAAATGAAAATGTGCTTTGAAAATAATGACGGCCATAAAGACAGTAGGTATATTACAGGTTGAAGTGAAAAATGAAGTTAGAGAGCCACTACTTTAATACATACTTAAAAAGTGCAAGAACACAATAAAAACTCTCAATATCATCAAGTTAATAGTTACTGAAAAAACAATTGCAAAAAAGATTTGCATTATTATGGGAACAAGAATTTATAATTTTTTATTTATTTTACGCCATCGACAAGATTAGTATGCTGTAGATAGATATGCTTTTATGCAACATGTAATATGTTCTAACAAACACAATCAGTGCAACACACTCTAAGGATAAATGAATATACAAATATTAGATCTGCAATTCCTCAATTTACAAAATAAGATAATATTTGAATTATTAATGAAGCCGTTGGAAATGATAATTCAAATTTCATAAGTTGATTGAATCAAGTAATATTTATATTAAGCTCATTTGAACTAAAAATTCATATTTGAAAATGGGACTGGTGGTAAAACGATTGTCTAGTAAAGTCTTCGCTATCGTAAATTGAAATGTGTGTGTTCAAATATAAAAAGCTCCGACAAGTGATAGGCCAACATAACTTTTATATTATAAATATTGTTACGTTTAAAATTAAATAAGTAAAATAGACGATGGTTTCAGCAGATATTAACAGGTATTTTTATACAGCGGATGGGTGTTTCTGTTCGGCGAGAATAATAGAAAATAATTGAAAAGGAAAATAATAAGTAAATACACTGTTCAAGAAAAAATACGAATGTGTGAAGATCATCGATCGTATTTTTAAAGTTAAAAATCTTAAATGAAAGCAATGACTTTTAAAGATAAATACATAAAAAATTCAATTGTCTAAACAATTTAGTTTTACTAAGATTTCTTAAATTCAACTATTTGATAAAAAAAATTGTGCGAAACGCCGTGGTAGCTCAGCCGGGCGCTCGACTTACATCTCACAAAGAGTGACCTGAATTAGATTCTCTAAAATTGTTCTACAATTTCAAGTTTACCATGTGAAGGTGAAAGAAATCATCGTGGGAAAACCTGCAGGTCTGAGGAATAAATAAAATTTCGAACGCATGTGAAGTCCGCCGACCCACATTGGAGCACCGGGGCAGATTCTAATCGACTACAAAACCCTAACAGAAACAACTACACAACATTAGTCAACATTTTTAAGTAGCTAAAATTGTTTGTAAAAATGACGTTTATATTTACGCAAATAAAACTCATTCAGTAAAACTAGGTTTTTTTTAGGATGGATGATCACTGTTAGCCCGAAGGCTTTCACAGTTTCTCCGGATTGAAATGCAGCAGAGCGCTGAGGGCGCTTAGCCGAAACCTTTATTTATGGATGACTGGCGCAAGGACTCTTAACTCGATGGTGCTCAAGGGGTCCGGCCTCGGCTCGGTCAGTTACTTCAATCAGGAGGGCAATATTACTGCTACTATTACTATATATATATATTACTATATATCAGTATTATTATTAAATAAGTTTACCACTAATTCGGAATGTGTTTCCGCTAGAGAAGAAATGGCGCAAGAAACTCCAGCGGCGCTTATATTAATGACACTATTGCTAGGCATGACACTATTGCTAGGTCGTTTTAATAGCGCTCAGTTAATTGTTAAAGTTTCCTTATTATTGCAGCCGTTTTGAGGACTTTGGGGCATACATCAAGGGGGTCTGAGAGTTTAGACGACCTGATATCAGGTTTAAGCAGCGATAAACTTATTACAGTCCCAATGAGTTCATATTGATTGCATGATCGTGTGGTGGCGGCTCGTTAAAAGAATACTACCACTCCATCTCATCCAATGGATCTCGTAAAAGGCGAGTAAGGAATTAAACTGCACCGTGCACCCAACAGCGCATGGTGGCGATGGGCTCACCACCTATCACACCAAGTGCATTATATTGTTTTGGTGAAACGTGGATTGCGGCGGTCATCTGTTTTGGCAGTGAGTGCCCTGTCTCTGACTACCCCTAATGGGATACAGTCGTGATCTTATGTATGTATGTATCTTGTGAACAACTTATATCGGTACTTGCTGAAAAGTCATACAGCGAGGTGGTGGTAATGTACAAGAATATTTTATCTTAGAACCAGGCAAGAAGATGATGGACTTTGAATGGTGCCTTCGACTCATGCCAATTAATGAAGATACAGATACGACAAGCCCACTTTCATTATTCTGTATGTAACAAATACTAATTTACAATTATTTTATTTTTGGACACCCGTAAATAAAGAAAATGTTCATCTCCCTTTAAACATAGAGAAAACTTCATTTAATCTGTTGCTTTGAACTTCAAAAGACTCACCTGGGAATGGTGATGGGTAGCGTGGTGGGGATGCCGCCAGTCCCACCACACGCCGCTCGCGCTGGGGGCCGGACTCGCTCCATATCCATATCCATACCTGAGAATTAATAAATGATTGGTCAAGGAAAATTCTGACTTGAAGTTATCAATCTTTATTCTTGGCTCGGTTGTGGAGTAGATAAGCAACTGGCTTCTGCCCTAGGTCACGAGTTCGAATCCCACACGGGACAAATATTGCTGTGGCTTCAGATAGTTTCTCTTATGCATGCGCAGTTTTTGTCGTTAAAACGCACCGACGTTACAGAACCCTTCGAATACCTAGTGTATGGCATAATTTAAATACAAATATGTTACAATACATATTTTCATCATCTGCGCGGAATATTATAGTGGGGAAATTGTCAAGAGCTAAGAAGAAGGCACTTACTCATTTTCACTTATCAGTGCGACGTGGACAACAGACACTTTGCATTCGGGACTTTTACTAATTTTCAAACATTTACAAACTTTGAGAAATTTTACTAATTTGCGTAGTACAATTAAGGCTAAAGTAAAAGTTTCTTGAATTCGATGGATACGTTCCATCCCCTTTCGGCTTGTTACCCTATCTACTTAACACCTTATATAAGGCCAACTTGCTACACATCGCATTGTATGCTGATCTCTGCAACATGCGGCTAAGAAAACAATAATATCTAAGACAAATAATAGTATATAGTGATGGTTTATGTTAAATAAATTATAGTTTAAATTAAGATGGTCAAATCGATAAAGATATAAAACGTTTTTTTTTTAAATGCTGTACAATCAATTTTAGCAACTTATAATTATAGGTATATATAAAGTGTGTATACTCACCCTTGTTGGTAATAAGGGTCATATGGTAATGGGCCCGTGGGTGTATAGGGCACTTCAGTTGGATGACTAGGAGGGAGGGTGGCGGTATGGCTAGCAGCATGGCTGGTAGCATGGCTGGTAACATGACTGGTAGCATGACTGGTAGCGTGGCTTGTAACATGGCTGGTAGCATGGCTTGTGACATGGCTTGCAGCATGGCTTGCGGCATGGCTTGCGGCATGGCTTGCAGCAAGGCTTGTGGCATGGCTTGTAGCATGGCTTGTAGCGTGGCTGGACGTGTGGCTTGAAGCGTGACTGGAGGCGTGGCTGGGAGCCGCAAACGCAGATTCACTTGTTTCACTTGTTCCGCGGGCGTAACGTTCTCTATACCTGGTTATTATCAAATTGATTTTAATTATCACCACTCAAAAAAGCTGTTATCGACGTGTAATTATTGTCACAGGTTTCTTAAATAACGTCAAGGTAGTTCAGAATTTCTTCCAATGTATTCTTAAGTTTTGGCTTTATTTACTCTATTACAGGTCTGTTTACCTATTGGACATTTAGAAATAATGCTGAAAACGTAATGATTCATAATATTGTATCCGTGGAACATCCGTATGGATGAAATTGATAACTTTTTCAGCATCAGGTTAATTAAATATGTTTTTTCTATTTATCTGTTTAATCTTCTCTAATTCTCTTACATTTATTTCGAACAACAACTTCACAATAATAATGTGTATACTCTCTATATCACTAACTGACTAGAATCAAAAAGACCTTAGTTTTAATATTATTCAAAACATCTATTTACAACGTTATTCATAATTGGTATAACATCCCGGCACCTACCCATGCTACTTTGATCTGATAAACACAACAGTGAAGCTTTAATGACAAAATTGAATACTAAAAAAGTCCATACAAAACTTTAAAATTATTCGTTACGTAAAACTTTACGCGACACTAACTCAGAAAGTCGTTGACCGAACCAGACAAATTCAAAATCTGTTTTCTTCTCCATTTAATTTACGTTACCCTACTACGGCGTCATACTGACAGATTTACTTTGCAGCAGATTTCTTTAAGCTTCATGTTATCTTAGTACATGCAAGTTCTTTCGATGGCAGCGCAATGGAAAAACATACAATTAAATTTTTTGAGTTCATTGCCTCGATCAGCTGTATAACAGAGTAGTCGCCTATGAGTTTTAAGCAAATTCTTTAAGTCGAAATATCTCCTACAGGTATCAAACTGTAACGTAAGGCTCATTATATTTTTTGAGTATCCGATGAAGCTTTAAAAGCCGAGAAGGCTAACAGCAATTACATCACCGAAAATATATATATATATTTTTTGGGGCATATACTCATCGTCCCTAAGCCCAGCCTGCCGGGATGTATAGGACATTAAAAATGACCCTGTATATTATTCTATATTATTTTCAATAGTTTCTTTGTTGATATAAAATATCTCACTTAATACTGTATCAAAATGAATGTTTAATACTCCATTTTAAAGATTATTTTCTCTCTAATAAATAAAAATAAGTAGACTTTTACTTATTCTTCTTCATTAGAGAGAAATGTTTTCGTTAAAAAATTATTAAAAATAATGTATTAATTTATTTAATTGTAGAAAGTGCCATCTGTTGACAATCTGTTCAACTAACATGCACGACAGCTGTCGGTTGGAGTTGTTTACATTCATATAAGAAGGTAGATGGCGCCATCTGTTCATGATTAAGATACTGTGCGAAATATTCGCACGAGTTAGCTAGTAAATGTAAATTTGTCTATTTCTAACTCGCGACCATTCCTGTCTAACTCGCCCTCGCCAAATGGGAACAAATATAAAGTTTGTAAAACTCCAAAGCATAATATCATACAAGCAATTGGTTACTACAAGGCTTACTGTATTGTTTTATGAAAATTACTGTATTACTGATATAAAATTTACTGCTTTACACAATTATTTTTTAGAACTAATGTGACCTCAAAGAACTTTTTTCTTAAAAAAAATGTATATCTAGTGTGTAAATCGATTCATTACCTTTCTTTTCTTTTACATTTCCTCTTGCAACGTCGGCTTGTGAAATTAAATGAAATATTAGTTGCATAATGTTGACATAAACTCTTATAAAACTCTCTTATAAATCTTTCTTAACATCATAATTAACTTAAATTTACTTGTGAATGGTTGGTAATATTTATTACTACACAGACAAGATACACAGACAAGATACAATATTGCAAACATTTTATTATACTTAAAAATGTTATTAAACCTGATAATTTGTGGTTATAAATAATTATTAATGAAATGTTTTTACAAATAAGTTTTACTTTTTATGAACGAATTAAAATGTTCTAAAACTTATGCAGCATGCGTCTCACAGTTGCTACGTAAGTACTTGTCACCTTTACGTTTCGTTTCATACACTTCTTTAAATTGTTTTTTTATGGCTGCTCTATCTGCTTATTTTGTCATTGAACCATAAACATTATATATTCTGAGTCTGAGTTTGCTTCTTAATACTATCTTGAGAGTTAATAAATTTGCATGACTGTTCTTTATTTTACTTTAAGAAAATGGCGTCTATTTCTCCCTCCCGCCGCGCTCTTATCTAGCCAGCACCACAGAAGTGTTTTGTGGCCAGCGCTCGAATTATTAATCGCAATATATGTGAAAGAGGTAGCTTACATTTTTCACTTTATTTTCTTAAGTTAATGTGTAAATAAAGGACTTACAATTGTGGATAACATTATATATAACATTTATATATTCTTACCGTTGTCTATCACCATCCCTGTCACGATCTCTGTCGCCGTCTCTGTCCCTCTCACTGCGACTGCGATGACGATGCCGATACTCGCGCTCCTCATCCGACCAACGTGTGTTACTGTCGCTATGATCCTCCTTGTAGCGGGAATACCCCTCCTAAAAATGTTATTGTTGTGTCACTTAGATAAAACAAATTATAAATAAATTTAAGTGTTTTGTAATTAACTGCATTGTTATTTATAATATTTCCAATAAATATAAATGAATATCTTAAAAGCTCTTCAAGCTGTGTAGAAGCAGAACATTTTGTTACTTTAGCAAATAGTTTCAAACTAGAGACAATTTTTACTAAGACATATCAAGCACCAACATGATGACATACAATGGCAAAGTCCACCTGATGGTTACTGGTCAATAACATATACTTCTATTCTCTATGAAGGATCATGATGCTAGTGCACTTTGGCCTTCAGGACAAATTTGAAATGCTTTCCACTCTATAATAATTATAAGAAAAAATAAATTGTTTCTGGTCCATAATGGTTCTCTTTACACACTATAGTGTAAGTAGCAACATAGTACTGCTATAAAAGACTGGGAATTCATAATTGTAAACTGTGGTCTATAGTGGTAGAATCTAAGAGAATCCATAACCTCATGTTGTCGCATGAGTTTGGTAGGGATCAACATAAGTAGAAATAAACAGCAAGATGGTTAGAAACATTATTTTGTTGCAATTATTCCCAAGTCTGTTGTCTGTTAATAAATCACTTTTGGACAATGGCGACTCCATAGAGGGGAGGTTCTGACTATGATGAGGAAAAAAGAGAAATTGAGATGCCTTGTATTCTGAACTACATGATGGCACTTAGATCATGACATTGTGACCTATATTAGGATAGCTGGGATAAACGACGCTTGGTGTGGCCAGTAATTTGTGATCATAAAATACACGTAAAGCTCAAAAGTGAAGGGTAACAGAATTTAACAACAAATTATCTGATCCATAGTGATATAAAGTTGTGAGACTAGGGCCGGCCTTGGCCCTACATGTTGAGGAGCTTCAGGTCACGGAGACGAAAGTACTCCGATGAATGTTGCAACATTACAAGTTAAGACTGCTTAAATAACAAGTAAAAAGGTACGACATTACTAAGGCTATAAGTACGGGATGTGGGTGTGGGGCTTAAGTCAAGGAAAGTCAGTTAAGGTAGAGAGTCAATCAAGACCATGTGGCAGACCTTAAAAGTGTTGGCTTGACGTCGTGATGTCAAATTTGAGAGAGACTGTAATAAACACTAAAGATGGCAAAGCCCTTGCAAAATGGAGGCACCTAAGCTGAAAAGCAGACTGGCAATTCACCAGGATTATACTAAGGAGAAGAGAACTCAGTGTTCACAATATTTGAATATTTTTGCTTAGCATGGTGTTGTTATCAGGTAAGGATAAGACTGACAGGTGTTGCATTGAACAAGGTCCTTAACATACTATATATTTTGTACACATTCCTTCATACTTTGTATTTTATTTCAACAGCTTTGGATCGATTTGGAGCAGCTTGATTTTTGGGTAATATTTCATTTTCATCTACACTGGACTGGACTGGATTATATACATACAAGATGTATTTTCAAAATCATCATCATAATTGTCAATTTTATAATAGCAAATAATGAGTCTTTAATGAATATTTTTGATGATAAAGCAAAGAGACTTACCTTGTCTGTCAGTTTTGTATCTTCTAATCTCTTAGTGAGCACCTCAGTTTTAGATGAACGAACATCCTCAACACCAGAAGATTTTGTAATGGATGAGGCTGACTGAAGTTTCCTCTCTATAGTCTTCTCCTCAAACATCTCCTGACATTTTTTGCCAAAAGGGTCATGAAATACATCCAGCACCTAAAAAAACTTTGTATTTTCAACACAGTTTTTATATTACTCCTCGACTTATTCTCTTTAACTAATATATAACTATAACTGAACAAAGCTATTGTTATTCACTATGATAATTTATTTCTTTTAAAATGTAGCAGTGTTTTTGTTCTATTATATCAAAATTTTAAATAATAGTTTGTGAGTCATAAAATGGAATTGGACTAAAATAAGGAGTGAAAATTACTTTAAAAAAGTGTTTACAAGAGTGAAACAAAAGCAAAAAACCTTGTGTATGAGAGTAGCTTAAAATACAAATGTATGGAAAAGTTCAATGTTGATAGATAAACAGCCAAAAATTAATAAAAATTATGAATAACACAAATTGAATTACTGTGATATTTAGTATTACTGTGTAAATTTTTATTTAGCATAATAAATACTGTACAGGTATACTTTAGTCTTAATTAAAAGTTCTATAGTAAATTTGGTATAACCACTAACACAAGTATTCATTGTACATGCAGCAGTATTTTTTCTAACTTCAGATCTCAGAACACATATAATAAAAAAACTGCATGCAATAAAGATATGAAATTTGCAATTATTTTATGTGTTAACCTTGGAACTAGTTACGTTTTTGTTTTGTATAATATCTCAAATATTTTTAATATCCATGGTAAAAAATTTCAAAGGCACAGCTTATTTTACAAATAATAATATAAATTTAAGCCAATACTCCTATTGCTCTCAGAAATGAGAGGAGGCCTTTGCCCAGTAGTGGGACATTAATAGGCTGAAACTTTACTCCTATTGGCAGGGTAGAATAGCACCTACCTCTTCCCTACAGAGGTATCAAAAGAGGTGACTATTGTATGGGCAGCCTATATTCGTAGAGTAACACCATAATATGCAATTATTGATATACAAAAAACCACTAGAGACACTAGACACTAGACACTAGTCAGTATCCTCAAAAAAAAGAGTGCACAATGCACTAATTTTAATAAGTATCATGTCATTTGTGTCAACAGCAAATTCAAAAACTTCTTGGAACAATAGTTGACGACATGAAAATGCTACTTTATGTTATATATGTGATCTTTGTCTTTCTTTTATGTTCTGATTGATTAAGGTGCTTTCTGAAGTGATTTTTGTATGAAACTCTGTATCTTGAGTTTTTTTTAATCAATATATGCAATGCTGTCGCTATACTACTCATGGGAATGCAATGGGAAAGTAAGAATTTGACTATTGACTAATACTGAAACTCCACCAACCATTTTCCCAGGGGTAGGCCCTGGGAAAATGGTGTGAGTGTGTATGTTCTTAATCTTCACCATCATCACTTCAGCTCATCACAAGTCCACTATGGAACATAAGCTTCCTTGATTCATATATATATATATTCATTCATAGATTGCCACAAAACACATTCCTGAGCCACCTTTATATCACTTTATCCTGCGGAGGGTCACCCTACACTGCATTCGCTGGTATGAGGTTGCCACTCAAGAGCCTATCTTTTTCAACAGTTATAAGTTCTGTGAGCTATATACACGGCTCATTGCCTCTTCATCTTACTGATCCTTAGTACTATGTCAGTTACTTTAATTCTGCTGCAGATATTTTTGTTTCATATTTTATCTCACAGGGGAACATCTCAGTAGCTCTTTCCATAACTCACTAAATAACTTTGAGCCTTCACATGACTTACATTTCTCATTAATATTCCTTAGTTTGTAGTGTGACAGGAAATATCACATTCAAGGTAGATGTAATTTTCTTGGTACTTCAAGCCTTAATGAAATGACTTAAACGGGAAAGCATATCTTGATGATACAAGGAAAATTAACACCCTCATTTAATTATTACTACAATAGATTGCCACTAAATAGTATTTTATATAGGATGAAATGTTAAGACTTAAGACAAGAAAGAATTACATACCTGACCCATTACTGACTTCCCATTATATTTTTCTATGCACATTTTAGAATATTTCACATCTTGAAATACTATTCTTGCAAATCCCAGATGTCTATGAGTAATTGGATGGTAAAATATTGTCAGTTCTTCATGTGGTCCAACTTTATTCATCATTTCTGCCAAAAATGCCTTATCTATGTTGTCATTTAAATTTCCTATGGTAATCTCTAATTGTGGAGGTGTTCCTACATAATTTTTATCTATCCTAAACCTGTAAATAAAATATATTTTTAAATTTACCGCTTCCGTCTTAATGTCACATAGAGTGTAAGTTGGCAGCATTGTATGTTAAAGTATAATAAAAACAAAGAACAATTTAACCAAAATTGCATATATTTGTTCTAAATATTAACTTTCCACTATAATTTTATGTTAAATATCATGTTTATGTGGTATAATAACCGAAAAATTATTTAAACCTCACCAAGAGAGGGTCGACAATGTAATTATAACATTTAACAAAATAATACATACTAATTCAAATTACTCATTAATATCCTAAATATAACCCAATTTTCATTGTTAATTATTTAGTCAATGTTATTTTGATCCTTTAAGTCATATTTGATGTATGTAAAAACCTTTAAATAAGATATATTTTAAGTAACCTGGTAGTGTATTCAATATTGAAACAATATGCAACGAAAATACCTAGGGACTGGCAAATCAGCTGGTTCTAACTTATTCCATATCCTCGATAGCTGTGACCTGGGATCTCGGCATTGAACTGGGGGATAAGAGGCATCTCCAGGTACACATCCATCATATCTGTACAATTTTGTTGCTCCTTTTACTAGGCACGGGTCCATGAGCAATTTATAGTTTTTAGGTGCTTTATGAAGCACCGCATTATGACCTGGAGTTCTATGCTCCATTCCTCCATTCATTCTGAAAGAAAAAAATAACTAATGTTTTATTAAACTTAACCTCACCAAATTACAACAAAATATAAATTTGATTCAAAAATGTCAATTGGATATTTGGATCTGATATGAACATAACTAAACACAATGTTTTGTAGGAAATAGATAAAACGAACCTGAAGTATTTATAAAACAATATGTAATGAAAATGAAATTTCTCTGCTTTTTAACGAATAATAATTATATGACGCAACATCATTTTCTCTATTAATAAATTAAACTCCATAAGTACAATGCACATGCTAAAAAAAAGATTTTTACACAGTTAACACGATAATATTGAATTAAAAATATATGTTCCTACAATAAGCACTCTCCATGGTGACGACCACTCGTCGAACTATCTTTAAGCTACGACTAAACACTGCAAACACAAAGATTATTAAGATTCATGGATAATGTTTAGTAAATACAGTTAATTATACGCATTACTATTAATACATTACTATTTTTTAAATAATTTACTATCATTCAAATTAAAAAATAATAGTGAAGAGTTTTCCATTTGACTACATGGGTAGTGTTTGCAATAAAGTATAGATTATATTTTTAACACGTTAAAGTTCTTTTTTAGCAATAATTCAGTACTTGATGAGCATGATAGTTTAGCAATTTGGCGAACCTGGTTACTGTCACTTACGTTTTAATAGATTAAACAATTCAAAAGTTACAGTTATGTTTCAATATTTTTAAGCTATGTCATATACTTTTTTTTAATTACTCAATCTACATGATACATGAGAATAGGTGAAGAAAGGTTCTCGAGTGGCAACGTTTTTGCGGGTAGTCATTATATGCAGGTGGCTCAGGACCATGCTTTGTGGCAATCTAAGGGGGGACGTTTAACAGTGGACGATCATAGGCTGAAATGATGAAGATGATGATTAAAATTCAAATCAGTTAAAATATAAAATGGGAAATTATAGCCGTGTGGTGGCGGCTTAAGAGAATCTACCATCCCATCTCTTCCCGCCTAAAAGGAATACTTATGTGGCAATTAGGCCTACGTTCGGCAGTGGACTTGTGATAGGCTAAAATGATGATGATGATGATGATAAAATTATAGTTATGATTTTTATTTACTTTTAATATAGTTTTGATAAGTACGCATTCTTTCATATTTCTTAAATGAATAGGCTCACTATAAAATAGACTTTTGGCGCCAATAAAAAATTATTTTATTATTAATTATTAATTTGTATATTTCATTTTTTATCTTTGATACTGATAGTGTAAGCAGAAATTGCTTAGTGGGTAGAGTGATTGGAAAATGTAATGAAAGACTGAAATCGTACCTTAAGTTTTTTTTCTTTAAGTTCCACAAATGTTTAGAAAAAGGATCTGGATAGATTTGATATGTATTTTCGTAGTTCTAATTCTAATTTATTTATTGCTACGTTGTTGCATGAGTGAAAAGTGAACTACGGACGTGGTCTCTGTTTACCTCTTATATGGAAAAAGGAGTGATTGTATGTATATGTACTTGAAATTGGTATTGAAACAAAGTATCGATATCTGTATACGTACCGACTCAAAATAATCGCTTTTAAAACATGGTCGTATTTAAAAGGTTTAGGAAAAACCAGTGATATAGCTCATTGATCTGTGAGCTAATTTCTACCCCGACTTACTGTGATTCCTGTTTTGAGGATAATTCTTCAAAGGGAACCGAAGTGGCTACCATTGTTGAATCCCATCGAGTTAATAAGTATAAAAATGAAAACATTTAATTTAGAAATACGACTGAATTTCTTCTCTATTATTTGACCAGTGCTAAATATTCAGCGATTTTCGAATAATCATAATTTGCGATAGGTAGGTACGTTCTTCTGAATTACTGCCTTACAAATTACAATCAATTTCAAAATAATAATAATGAAAACTTTCGAATAGGTACCTAGTTATGTCACATCATTCCAACCCTACTTTGTAACGCTTAAGTAAGCATTGGCCACCCGCATTAGACTGTAAGTAGAGTTTAGTGATAACGATTCCCTTGCTGTCCGGTTACAGTATTGTCTTTGTTTTATTAATTAGCATAGAATAAGATTCATTCTAAAATTAACCACCTCCGAGAGAACATTAAATATCTTTTAATAAGTTTTAATTGTTTTTTTCTAAAAGAATACATTAGACCTAACATTAAATATTTATTTTACTTTGAAGATAATCTTCACCGTGATAAACTTTCAAAAGTTACAACGCAATTATTTAAAAAGGATAGTGTTAAATTTTATGAATGCAAGAGAATAATATACATAGAAGACGAAAACGAGCAACGTGAATTAGTTCTAAAATATGACTTGAGCAAAAGTTGCCATAGAGGAATCAAAGAAACATTAGTACATCTGAGACGAACGTTTTACTGGAATAATGTGGGTCGAACGGTAGCAAGCATCATTAATTCATGCGAATTGTGTAAGAAAATGAAATACGATCGTAAAACTTTAAAACCAGAAATACAATTAAGTCAAACTCAGTCTAAACCATTCCAGGAAATATTTTTCGACACATTTTCAATAGAAGGGAAGCATTTCGTTACCTTAATTGACGCATTCAGTAAGTTAGGACAAGCTATTGAAATAAATAGCAGATCTAGCTAATAGTAGATAATAAAATATTTTTCTTTTTATGGAACTCCTGCCAAAATATGTTCAGATCCTGGTATGGAATTCAATTATGTACTGATGAAAGAAATCCCCCGCACAATCCTAACTCTATAGGATTGGTTGAAAGGTTCCATTCAACTATTACCGAAGTGTACCGTAACGCAAAATACGAATACAAAATAATTGATGCAGCATCTCCAATGACATATGCTGTTATGTCTTATAATCACGCTATTCATTCCACAACAAATCTCACGCCATTTGAAGTAGTATTCGGAAATTACAAAATTCAATAAATACACCACCGCCAAGTTGGCGCCATAAGTCTGATACCGAGATATCTAGTATTGTGTTACACTGAGATATATCTCGTGTTACATTAGGTGCTCTTTGATCTGGTCTCTTTATGGTCTTGATCATAGATACTAGATATCACTAATTTTATATATTCTTTGGCTAACACTACCATCGGTTGTTGCATCATCGATTTAGGTGATTTTTCAGAATATTTTAATAAGTTCAAAACTTATTAAATATAGAAATTGAATTAACCCTTCTGCTGTATCCATTAAAAACTAGCAATTATCAAAATTTCAGGCAAAATGGCCGAAAAACTGGTCCCTGTAGTAAAGGCTGATGAAGAAGAAGTAGAAGAAGAAGAATTAGTTGACCCTCAACAACAACTCAGGGTATATTTAACTATTTTTCGTAACTAATAATTTTTATTACATATTCTAGGTTATGACACTTAGTTATAAAAATGATCTTATAATTTTGGGCTAATCAAAAGATGTACACATTAAACACAATTATCCAAATTAGTATATCCAATTTACGCTTGCATTAAGTTGTAATGTATCATAATCATTTGATCTCATATTAGAAATAATTAGACTCGAGAGTACTGGCCGGAAAGGGTGTAGGAGAATTTCTTGCCAGCCTGGTTTCTTGTTCTTATTATATTTTACTAATACTTTACTTTTTCTTTGATTATCTTTTTCATTTTAGAAGGTTATTTTCAAAATTGTGATCAAGTTACGATGTCCTAGTGTTTGCTGTAACCACTTTATTTTCATACAATAATCCTCAATGTATGGTTCTGCTTTGTAGTGTCTATCACTTCTTATAATTTTCGTCAGTTTATTGTATTACACAATTAGAGATTTATTTGAAAATTTTTGCTTTTGACCCTGCTAAATGTTGATAATTCTAGCACACCACACTATTTATTAAGGTGTAAATAAATTTACTATTTCTATCATTTAATATGGTTCAGTGATCATTTTACTTGCCTTCCAACTTCAAATCTAAGTCAAAGCCAATATTTTTTCGACACAAATTACTGGTCTTTAGGTCTGGTTGTATTGTGATTGCCCTAGATCTGATCCTCTCTCTCTCATCTTTTTGAATAAATGTTAAATTCGAAACTGAATGGTGAAGATCAGTGCCTCTGTGTGTTAATGCTAAGATGTCACTGCCATTGAAATCTGTTAGTTAAAAACATTTGCTTTATATCAGATGTAATGGAACATAAAACACTTATTTATCAAAATACAACAGCTGTTTTTAAAGTGTACACTTACTCCAAATGTAATTGTGTCTAAATGTTAATATTACTAAAAAAATAAAAAAAATACTTTGACAAACTTGCAATCATTTTGTCAGTGACAGTTGATAACAAAGGTAAGGTTTATTCCATAATGTGGTAAATAACAATATATATTAAATGTGATTGCAATTATCAAATTTTATTGACAAAGTAAAGGCAAAGGGAATATCAATATTTATTTTTGCCCTAAAATTAACTGCTCTTTACAGTTATATGTATTGGTAGAACTGGTATCCATATTATATTAGAAGTCATCATGTAACTTCATAATATGTTATAATAATAAATAAAAATATATTTTTGTTTCTGAAATATTACTATAGAGAATCTTCTTTAAAATAATGCTAATATTTTTTTTTTCTTATAGGATTTTCAAGTCTTTTATGTACAAGAATATTTAACAAAGGTTTTCTTTTCATTTACCTCTGTAGTTAATTTATATATTGTACATTGATATTAGAGAAAAATAGTTTTGTTAGAATAGATAATTTCCGCTTCTCTTCAATAATTATAAACTGTTGTTTAAATTTTGTCACTCATTGCAGGATGTCTGCTCTCAAAAACCTGATGCCCAGAATTACTGGTCAAAGTACCAAGAGTGCAACAACCGTGTCAATTCTCGTACTAAGACAACTGAAACATGCGAGGAAGAGTTGATTGACTACATTCAAGTCCTTGACAAGTGCGTCAACAAAGACCTTTTCAAGAGGCTAAAATAATTTTATAAGAACTACCATTATTAACTTTGCCAACAGTCATCAAATGCAGTTACTTCATTGCTTTTCAAATTTAAAGGTGAGCTTTGTAGTCAGTAATGGTGAATTTAGTATTTATTTGTTAAATATCTAAAGATCAATAAATGTAGCAATGTTTTTGTAAATAAACTATTAATGTTATTTTTGGTTTTATTAATTATTTATAAATATACTTGGACCATACCCGTGGGACAAGGATGATGAAGATAAAAGTTTAATTTACCCAACAAATTCAAAGTTAATATTCAATATGTATCTTCAAGACAGAAATCCCCTTTAAATATCGCCATACAAGGCAACTGACGCGCAGCACTCTACAGTCTTAGCCAAAAGTATTGGCACCCTTTATTTTTTCATATTTTAAGGAGAAAAATAAAACTATTACCCTTATTATTATTAATAAGTTGGTAACAAATTACTATATTAACATAATATTACAAATATTATGAATATTTAGCAGGCCCACCCTTTGCTTTGATCACAAGAGCGATTCTTTTTGGCACACTGCTTACAAGCCGTGACATTCGGTTGCAGTTATGGCATCCCATTCTTGAATTAAAGAATAGAATAGAATAAATTTTTATTTAACATAGATTATTTACATAATACTTATTGAAAGTCACTTTTCTATTTTTTTAATCTACATGTTTGCAAAAATGTTGTTCCCAGAACAGAGGCTTGTCCTGGGAAGAACCTGTAAGAAACCCAGCAGAATTTTTTTTTTTAAATATGTAGAAATAGCTTGGCAGCGATCACCAGAATTCCCAGGGGTTATCATCATCCATGTATTCTTTAATAATAAAATAACCCTTCTTAAAGTCTTTGTTTAATAAAAAATTTAACTTTTTGATTAAAAGACTACACTTTCTGGGATTTTGTTGTAAAAATAAAAAGCCCCATAAAAGAGTTAATGACCCTGTGAGCTCAAGTAACTGGTATTATTAATTTGTGTTTATTCCTGGTATTTACATTATGAAGATCACTTTTTTTAGTAAACTGTTTTATGTTCTTGTGTACATGCAAAACATTTTAAAATGTATACTGGGAGGCCATGGTTAGGACATTAATTTCTTTAAATTTATCTCTTAGAGACACTTTAGAGCAGTGTTTCCCAACCTTTTTTAGGGCATGCCCCACCTTAACATTTCTAAAATTGTTATGCCCCCCATACATAATTTTTAATCTTTAACATTTGTTTTGTTCCCTTAAGAAATATAAATGATAAGTTTTAGGAAGAAATCACTATGAAATTGTTATCAAAACATCGTAAGTAAAATTTCAAAACATATGAAAAACCGAAATTCAAAATAATTTTAATATTGCTTTTTGCGCATGATGCATGCTGCTCAGAGATTTTATATTTGGTTCCAATTTACTTAGCTTTAATCTCAAGTCTCCACATTGTGTTATATCAAGTCGATTTCTTTTTTTTATCAGTAAATCATTTACAGCACTAAGTCCACATTCAGCTAAATATGGAGATGGAAACGGTAGTAAAAGTTTTCTTGCATATTTGGTTGCATATGGGTATTTAGTTTCAGTTTCTTCACATAGCCATGCCATCGCTCCTTTTATATTAAATAAAGTTTTTACTGATTTTGCAATTCTGCGTTCTTCTTGATACTGTATATTTGGTATTTCAGACAAATCCACTAATATTGGCTGAATCATCTATGTTGGGAAATCAATTTGTTTTAAATCAGAAAATCATTCTTTTAAATCAGCGGATAGAATAATCAAATGATTGACAATAACAAGTAAAGCGGTATCAGTTCCTTCACATTTTCGGAGCCAATGAAACTGTTTAAAGTTTTTGTTGTTAATATGTTTCTGATATAACTCTATATTGGTAATGAAACCAAATATCTTTGTTTTTGCATCGACAAGTGTTTTATTTAGTTCTTGAAATTGCTTATTTAATATATTCAGTTTTTCGATGATATTGGCTAAATAACTTACAAATGCTTTACCATCGATTGTTAACAGATACTTTATTCAGGTTTGTCGCTTAAAAAATCACTAAGAGTATCAAACAGTTGCATAAATCTTTTCTTTTCCTTTGGATAGCCATATTACTTCATTACATTTAGCATTGCATTTATATAACTCAAAGCGAAAGGGTTAAAGTCGTGTCGAGTCCATTTTTGAGCCCCCCTGTGGGGCGTGTGTCCCACGTTGGGAAACACTGCTTTAGAGCCAAGATTATAAATAGCTCTTACAGCCGTCTTTTGCAAAAAAAAATCACTTCTACATCAGTCGCAATTCCCCATGGCAAAATACCATAAGACATTATGCTATGAAAATAACTAAAATAAACTAATGTAGCAGTAGCAGTTTCAACCTAAGTCAAGTTCCTAATTTTTTTACAGCATGAACATCAGAGCTAAGTCTACTTGCTAGTTAAGATATATGGGGGCTCCATCAGTTGCACTCGACGCTCGACGCCAGACGGTCGCATTGCGCCCCGCTACGACCCGCTCCGGTAATCCGATCGAAGCGTGCAGCTACCTGCGCCCAACCCTTCCGGGAATTAGTCAAGGCGACTTTCGTTGTATTGTACTAATTTCCCAGAATTGTTTCCACGTCATTTGCGAATCCACCTGTTGTGGTTACACTAGCGGATACCTAACGGTGACAACGAAACTAGTGTAGGCTAGCCCCGTACGCCCGCGGTTCCCCATCTGGGAAACGCGCAATCGGAAGAAACCCACAGAAATTGGCCTTGGGTAGTGCCCTAGTCAATGTGGGTTTACTCGACCGACTCAAAAGTCCACGCGTAGTTGTAATTAGTTGTAAGCACACACCCGAGTGTGCAAAATAAGATCCACACGAGGACGCACTAGGGCTACACACCTAGGCATTCATCCTCCCTGCCTATACCCGGCAGGGAGGGAAGTTAGGCCACACACCCCGGCATCCCACCGGCGGCCACTTCCCCGTAGGAAAAAAGAGAAGGAAAAGTATGTCGGAGGCGTTAGCTAACGCACTCTTAGCGGCCCAGGCGGAGCAACCGGAATTACTCCGGTCGCTACTAACCGCTCTGCCGTCAGTAGCCTCAGCTTTTGAGGCGCTATCTAGGCCCCCCTCTAGGGCCTCGTCCTCGGGCTCCGAAATGGAGTTCGATTCTCCCTCGGCACCCGAGGACCCCCGCGACACCGGCGACGACATTGGTTTTCTGCAAGTGCAGAAATCAAAAAAGAAGCGCAAGAAGCGCGCCTCACCGACGCCCGATAGCCACGCCAAGGCTGCCAAAGCCAGTGATAGCACGCCTATCCCGCAACCGCAGGTCGCCCCTGTAGCCTCCGAAGAGACCCCCGCTGCTTCACAGCAGGCCCCCGCTGCTTCACAGCAGGCCCCCGCTGCTTCACAGCAGGCCCCCGCTGCTTCACAGCAGACCCCCGCCGCTTCACAGCAGGCCCCCGCTGCCCCGCGCAATCCTTCGCAGTTCGCTGCACACTCTCGGCGGCCACCGCCTATCTTCATTCGGGCTTTGGACAGATGGCAAGAGCTCACATCGGCCATGTCCAGGTTAAAATATACTGCCGTTTCTACCTCAAACGGCATTAAATTACAGGTGGAGACCACTGAGGTCTACCGCCAGGTAACACGTTACCTGTCGGAAAAAGGTGTATACTTCCACACATACACTCCAGCCGATGAGCGGCAACTAAGGGTGGTTCTCAAGAACCTACCCAAGGAAATCAGCGCGGAAGAGGTCAAAAAAGACCTCATCGCGCAAAACCTCCCCGTCGTCGCTGTACACCGCATGTACAGCGGGCGCACTAAGGTGCCCTATAACATGGTGCTAGTCGCACTTGACCGCTCCCCGGCAGGGAAGCAGATATTTAATCTGCGGACCTGCTGCAACCTTTCGGGGCTCTCAGTTGAGGCCCCACACAAAAACGGCCCTCCCGGCCAATGCCATAAGTGCCAATTGTACGGCCACTCAGCAAGAAATTGCTACGCCCGCCCCAGGTGCGTCAAGTGCCTAGGCGATCACGCCACAGCAGACTGTCCTCGTCCAAAGGACAAAGCTCTGTTAGCCTCCTTCGGCCCGCCTGCCTGCGTACTATGTAACGCAGAAGGTCACACGGCCAACTACCTCGGCTGCCCGAAGGCCCCAAAACTTAAAAGGCCTGCGGCTAAACAGGCCCAAACACAAAGGTACATAGTACCTCCCCCACCACCCTCTGTATGGAGGCCACTTCCGACCCGCGCAACTTCAAACGCGCCTCCTCCGGTCGCGATCACGCGGAACATACCGGCACCTTCACACGTCGCACCAGTCGCACCCGTCGCAAGCCGACCGGTCGCAGAGAGCGATCTAGACCTCGTCTGTCGCTTCGCCACCGCTTTCAACGGTGCCGACATTACAGCCCTCGCCACGGCTCTCCGAAACACCAACAATAATCCTAATGAGAGGATCGCCGCGGCGGTGCGGTACCAAAGCGTCATAAACGCTATAGTCAATTTTAGGGCATAAAAATGACTCACAACGGCAGAGAGAAACCGCGCTCCCTAAACGTAGCGTTTTTTAACGCTAACGGTTTAAAAAACCAGCGCGACGAAATCTTCAATTTCGTTCGCGATCACCAAGTCGACGTACTACTCGTGCAAGAGACTTTTTTGAAACCACACACTCGCGATCCCAAAATCGCAAATTACAACATCATTCGGAACGATAGAGTTACCGCTGCGAAAGGCGGCACTCTTATCTACTACAAAAAGTCCTTGCACTGCGTACCAGTCGTCACACCGCCACTCAGCTATCTTGAAGCATCGGTCTGTCAGCTAGCCATGACCGGCCACTCCCCCATTACTATCGCGTCTGTCTACTTACCATGTAGAAATGACGCCAAAATCACACGCAGCGACTTCGAAGCACTTCTCTCCCTCGGGAGCTCAACTATCCTTGCCGGTGACTTTAATAGCAAGCACACCCGGTGGAACTCAATAACAACCAACCCGCGTGGGGTGGCCCTAGACTCGCTAGTCGACCTCCTCGACTTCGACGTCCTGGCGCCTACAATACCGACCCACTTCCCGCATACACTGGGACACACGCCGGATGTGCTTGACATAGCCATCCTTAGCAACATAAATCTCGCCATCCGCGATATAGAGGTGATCCACGAACTAACATCTGATCACCGCCCCGTTCTACTTCGGCTAGGACCTTCCGTCCAAGCCT
Source organism: Luehdorfia chinensis (assembly GCA_019845155.1). Taxonomy (NCBI): domain Eukaryota; kingdom Metazoa; phylum Arthropoda; class Insecta; order Lepidoptera; family Papilionidae; genus Luehdorfia; species Luehdorfia chinensis. The sequence continues at coordinate 5,085,942 of JAHVAK010000025.1, read as the reverse complement.
CACCACCCAAAAAAACAGTAGTCGACTGGCAAAAGCTAGCCGAAAAACTTAAGCAAACTTCTCCGCACCTTGATGCGATTCCATCCACCATCAATTCAGTCAGTGACACGAACCTTGCGGCTCATGCACTCACTAGGCACATCCAAACTGTCGTCGAGGATTCCTCGAGACAGGTCCCAGTGGCGGACGACCACCGCTGGATCCTGCCTAACGACATTAGAGACCTAATGAGGCGCAAGAACGCAGCCACTCGCGCTCACGACTTATATCCTACCGTCAGCAATAGAACAACACTACGCACCCTGCAACGTGAGGTCCGAATACGTATGCAGGAGCTCAGAAACGATCGGTGGGATAACAGTCTCATTAACATCGAACCGTCTCACCTCGCCTTCTGGCGACTTCCAAAATCACTAAAAGGAGGCACATCCCGTTCAATGCCCCCTTTAGTACGACCCAACCAACCGCCTGCCTTCCTAGACGAAGAAAAGGCAGAATGTCTAGCTGACAGCCTAAAATCTCAATGCTCCCCAAGCACCTTACCGGTCGACTCCGCCCACGTCGCGTTAGTCGACAGCGAGGTCGATCGGAGGGCTTCTCAACCGCTCCGCGATTCCATACCGCCGGTTAACAGCACCGAAGTAGAGTCTATTATTAAAAACCTCCGTCCGAGGAAATCTCCCGGTCCCGATGGTATCACTAACAAGGTAGTTAAGCTCCTGCCTACTACCATCATTCAGCTATTGGTATTAATCTACAACGCAGCTCTGGCCAACGCAATCTTTCCGAACACCTGGAAAGAAGCAGAGGTCGTAGGGATTCTAAAGCCCTCTAAACACCCGTCCGATCCCACCGCATATCGGCCTATAAGCCTCCTCAAGGCCTTAGGCAAGATATACGAACGCCTACTTCTCGCCCGCTTAAGAGACTTCATGCAGTCTCGAGGGATCCCCATCCACGAGCAGTTTGGATTCCGTGCCAAACACTCATGTACCCAGCAGGTGCACCGCATAACGGAGCACATTCAATCCCGCTTCATACGCGGGCTTCATACCGGAGCGCTCTTCTTCGACGTGGCGAAAGCGTTCGACAAGGTCTGGCACAACGGGCTCATATACAAGTTATATGGACTCGGTGTGCCAGATCGCCTCGTACTCATCATACGAGATTTCTTACGCAGTCGAACCTTCCGCTACCGCGTCGAGGGGGTGCGATCCGAATCACATCCCATCCTAGCCGGCGTACCACAAGGCTCAGTCCTAGGTCCCGTGCTCTACACCCTTTTCACGAACGACATACCGCACACCAGCGGCGTCGAACTCGCCCTCTTCGCAGATGATACCTGCCTATATGTGTCTGGACGTAATCCAGACACTATCTCTAAACGCCTCCAATCCGCAGCCCGAACCCTCGGGAACTGGTTTCGGAAATGGAGGATCGAGGTCAACCCAATCAAAAGTGCAGCCATGTACTTCTCGCGGCGCATAACGCAGCATCTCCCCACAATAGAGTTATTCGATCGTCCAATCCCCTGGGAAAAGACAGTCAAATACTTAGGCGTCCTATTAGACTCGAGACTCAGCTTCGGTCCACATATTAACCGAGTAAGGAACCGAGCGGCGTTCGTACTCGGTCGATTACATCCGTTACTAAATAAAAATAGCAAAATGTCCCTACGTAATAAAATTACACTTTACAAAGCCTGTATTCGGCCAATTATGACATACGCAAGCCCCGTATTTGCGCATGCCTCCCCGCGTCAAATTCACCGACTTCAGGTAATACAAAATCGATTCATGCGTAAAGCCACGGGAGCACCGTGGTTCGTGCGTAATGCTAACCTTCATATCGATTTAGGGCTTCCTACCATAGCCCAATATCTAAGTTGGCCTCTCGCCGATACTTCGACTCTGCCGCCACGCACCCCAACCCACTGGTTGTCAGTGCCGCCACTTACAACCCCCTCGCGATACACCAAAACTCGACCCGCGGAAAAAGGAGACCGAGGCACGTCCTCGAGGACCCTGACGACGCGACCACTATTGCCCAAGCGCTCTACTCAACACTACACAAACACCCATTATCACAGTGATAATGTGTGTATATGTGAGAATGTGTGTGATAATGTATCAGACAAAGTTATTCGCCATACCGCCGCATCTCAGGCCGGTTCTCCCCTAGCAGTAGTGTCATAAGCAGAAGCGTCGCTGGAGTTTCTTGCGCCATTTCTTCTTCAGCGGAAACGCATTCCGAATTGGTGGTAAACCTATCTAATAATAATCATGGTATTAGTAATGATAGTAGTAGTAATATTGCCCTCCCGATTGCAGTAACTGACCGAGCCGAGGCCGGCCCCCTTGGGCACCCTCGAGTCTGTTACTCTCGCGAACAGGATGACGGTCCAAGGCGAGGTCCCCCCTCGGGGGCCCTTGCGCCAGTCATCCATAAATAAAGGTTTCGGCTAAGCGCCCTCCACGCTACGCCACCTTTCAATCCGGCGAAGCTGTAAAAGCCTTCGGGCTAACAGTGACCATCAGCCCTGAAAAAAAAAAAAAGTTGTTTGTGTGCATTTGCATTGAACTGCCGGCGGAGCGCGCGGCTTCAGGTAAGATTATTAACCATTTTGAACTTGTCACTGGAAACAATAGCATTGTTTCATGATGTCGTTCAATACAGAAGAGTTTATTAGTACCTACTGTGCAGGCTACAACTCCAATGTAGCAAAGTAAACCGTAATCATATGAATAGAAACGTTCTGAATAAACTATGGAAGGAAATTGCTGAATTATTTCCTAATTACGAAGGTGAGTAAATAAATGTTATTCATATTTATCGGTATTTATAGATTTTTAATTTTTATGTAGGTAAATGGATATAATATAATTGGCTGCAAAAGAGACAAAAATACTATAAAGGTACTAATGACTAGTTGTCACCTCCCACTATAGGTAAGAATTGTCGATTAACAATAAAAAATCGTCCATGTTTATAACCTCTGATAACACGTCACACTCGCGCGACACGAACGCTTGGCGGGTAATGTCAAGTTTATGTGAAAACGAACTCGCCCTCGGACCCGGTGGGCGCGGGTTGCCGCGCCCGCTATTTGTACGTGAACGTGCACTAACAAGTCAATATAGTTGTGTTTAAACCAGCGTATTGTAGTTGCTGATTTGTGACAAGGAGCATTGTCTTGTAATTTGACGCCATCCAAATTTATGTCACCGAAAATGCGTGTAAGCGAAGGCGATAGCGCAGTTTCAAGCACATTTGTGTACTTTGCACATATGAAGTGCAAATTGCACTATTAATATGGCCATCGTAAATGAACGTTACGCCGACACTATCGGCAGTCATGCAGCCCCAGATCATAATGCCACCTCCCCCGTGTTTGACAGTGGGCACAATCTGGATGATATTCCTCGCCGACCGCGCCGTCTCACGAAGGTTACACTCGCTATTCAGAATACCTGTGAAAACAGAAAAAGGGTGTGCCCCTTATTTTTATGGAAGTAGACTAATATAATAGTGAACAGTTTTATTGTTTTTATGAATTAGCTTACCCCAAAGTGGGATTCATCGGATCACACAACTTTTGACAAATACCCTTCCTTATTTTCTATCCTTATCCTTATTTTCAGAGAGTCACGGATTCTTTCTTGCTTTACATCCCTTTAATCCCGCATCAACCAGTCTTGTCGTTAGAGCAATAACAGGCTATCCAATTTATTTGGACAGGGCGGCAGCAAGCTCTGACGAAGTTTTTTCGCGCTCCTTCAGAGACTCGCGGGTAAGTTTTCTATCCTGGCGTTCAGTAGTCACGCGTTTCCAGCCAGACCGCATTTTGTTTGCGTGGGAGCCAGTCTCCGCTAAGCGTTTAATAGCAGATGCACTCCGCACCGTGAACATTTAACAAGATTGGCAATCTCTACTTGAGCCTTCCTTGTTCATAATACGTGTTACAAATTGTGAACGCGTTCAAGGCCGTCAAAATTTCGACGGCTCAGTTCTTGCAGTGGGTCACGGGTCATAAAGTTCCTCACCAAGCTGGGAAAAACGCCGCAGATCATCATGGAAGAGATGTCATCTGCTTACGGGGACTCTTGTCCTGGGAAAAACATAACTTAAACATAATTTGCAAATGAAATGGCCTTTTCAAGCAAGGCAGAGTCCATTGAAGACGATGTCCTCCCAGATGAGTTCATGACCCTAATTGTTACTTGGGACAAAATATGTCTTCATCATTATGATTAATGCAGGTTAAAGTGTCACAATCGACCGCAAAGATCATGGCCACGATTTTTTGTGATTCAGAGGGTATTTTGTTGATCGACTACAAAGATAAAGTCGTCAACATCACCAAAAAATACTACGCCGATTACACGAAAAGCTAAAATGCCATCAAGGAAAAAAGAAGGGGAAAATGAACTCGAGGTGTGTTGCTTTAGCACGACAACGCGCTAGACCCTCGTTGCGATTGCTGCCCTACACAAGTGTGGCTTCGAAACTTTAAACCACCCACCCTATAGTCCATATTTGGCCCCGTCGGATTATTATTTATTCCCGAAAATTATATATTATATTATATAGGAAAACAGTTTGCTAACGACGAAGAAGTAAAGTTGGCGATTTCGGCCTATTTTGAACGCCTCTACAAAACATTTTTTTCGATGTTTTAAACAAATTATTTGACAGATAGGAAAAATGTAATAGAGATAAGAGAGAGAATATTGAAAAGGAAAAATAAATTTGGGTTTAATTTTATTATCTGCCTTGCAATTCCACGATTTTTTTTTGAACGCACCTCGTACCAACTGTAACATACAAAAATGTAACCGATATATTCGACACCGCAATTATTGTTTATTATTGGGCTTGTGTGAGCCAAAAAAAATCTAAGCTACAAAGCTCTCTCATCACTCTGCTCTGCTCGCTCAATACTCAGCATAAAAAAGTTAATATGTGACTCAGTAAAGCGCTTGTCAACCAAAACAGGCTTGCTGACAAGTAGCCATTGTGGTTAATGTTTACGTCAGTAAGTTGAAAGTTTTTTGAACGGTTTAAACGGTTGTTGTGGGTCAAATCTACTAATTGAAATTTGATCCCCTTCCTGTTGACCGATTGATCTGAAATTTGTTACAAACCTTTAGTTCTGATGACAATACAATTATGTATGTTCAGTATCATTGTAAATACAAGATGGCAAGTACAAGACGATACACTTTAGAAAAAAAATCTTAATCCAATATAGTGTCCGAAATAAAATGGCGGATCACAGAGTTTAGAAATTCAATAAATTAAAAGAAAAAAAGAAAATAAACTAGGTATCTAATCAAAACTAAAGAATTCTAGAAAGAAACCTTGTTATAATGAGGCACTAATTGAACTAAATAGAATGAGAAATATTAAGTCAGTAAATTATAAACTAAAAACTTGAAAATAAAACAAGTTAAAAACACACCACTCTCCTCATCAATATAAAGCATTGATCACGCACCGACTTAAATAAAATCGTGAGGCGTAACCTTAGTAAATATGTAAATGATAGTTCTGTGATGTCGCACGATGATTTGCTTTTACACATTTTGCATGATTTGTCTATTAAAAAGATGCATATAGGTTTAAATTCATTTTGTGGTTACTTTGATCTCCCATAGAAAAATCATTTAAATTTTTACGTAACGGATTACCAAATATTTTTTATGTCAGTTTGATGGTTGCCATTGGTTACAATAGTATGAATTATACTAAGCAAAATGGCGAAACAGTCAAGTTGCTAGATGTCAGCGACGAAAACTAACATGGAAATTCTGAATGTGTAACATAGCATACTCAGTTCTTTGTTCGCCCAATGATACGTTACTGGCTCAGTGATGTTTTTTTACAACACAATCAGCCCGGCAGTGGCTAGTCCGCCCCACTGCTGTAAGTCAGCCACATAATTGCTTTACCACCCTTAGGTTGAATGTCGTTTGCTCAACTACAAGGATTATTTTCGCTTAAAATACTCGCGGAATGTCTTTTGAACAAAATTCGATGCATGCGGCTTTTGTGAAGTGGTTACATCATCATTATCCAGGGCACTACAACGTTTTACAAAAAAAAAAGAAAATTGTATAATTATGGTTTATTTTAGCAAATACATTTTTTTAAATTAAACAGTATACCAAGTGAACATGGATCACAATTCAGTGACATTTCTAAACATTAAGGAATGTAAAATTGCAATTTAAAAATAGTCAGGCAAACTGCACAAAGTAATTAATTTCCATTTTGCCTATAAAATTATAATTTTATAACAAAAATACATTGAGACAACTTACAAAAATTTTGAAAATAATTAAAGTAATAAATCAGTTAAATAAATGCTTCAACAATATTATATATTTATTATCCTACATAGGTTTGACAAAAATAAATTTTAAACTAATAAACGTAAGCTGCTAACTTATCTGGAAAAACACCGCAACTACAAACTTGGAATTAGCAGCACGATAACTAGATAAAACTATTTGCCCTTCAATTTTGTGTCATTAATTATTGTTAGTAAATACTTTTTAAATTCTAAAAGCTTTGCTTTCACTTACATAATGTCTATTTCTCATATAACATTGTGAAAATAACACTTAAAGCTAAAAGTTTTAAGAAAACTAAAAACAGTTTACTTTGGCATTCTTCGATAATTTCAGTAAGCACTCTAGGTTAAATAAAAGAAATATTTGTGATTAAGCCGTAACTTAGACAATGATAGTTTAATATAATTAAATGAATAATATCACTTATAAATTATGTATAGTCAAATATATATTGACAAACTGACAGATAAAGTCATCAATATTAAAACACATTTGTTAAGCTATTTAAAAAGCCTTACCTTATTGCGTTACACACCAAGAATACAATTAATTAACTTACTTTCGAAATGGTATGTAGGTACATACCATTTCCATAGACGTTTCATAACGGAGTGAAATTTCTCTGGGTTCAAAATCAGTCTCATTCATTTGATAACGCGAACAGCGTTTTGAACTGAATTTATGTGTTTGAGAGATTTTCCAAGGGGTCCAAGGGTCCAAGATTTTTATAAATGGCAGATCCCTAAGTCAAGCTCATTACTCAGATGGCGCTCTTGGTGTGCACCACGCTAAAAATTTCATAGTACAAAATTGCGTATCTCTGTCGTAGCATTTAAGTAACGTTGCTCATACTGCACTAACTGGCGCCAACTTGCAACACGTTAAAACATATCTCGCACACACGTTGAGGTTTGTTTAGGCCGAATTTGAGGATGGGCACGTCTTGGTTTGAGCATTTGTTGCACAACATGCGACCGCAGTGACGACTGAAAGAAAAGCGACATATTGTTAAAATACTAACGATGCAAATTACGTATTATTTGTTATTCTACATACCAATGGTGCTTTCTCATGGTAAGAGTGAACTTGGTACCACATTCTTGACACAAATCGCTTTCAGCCCAAGGAGCTTCGGATGGTAACGCGTCTAATAATCGATGCAGAAGTTGCTTTGTAGCCACCTGTGAATTATTAATATAAGTTTTTTTAACTACTCAGTAATTATATATTTTAAACATTAAATATCATAAAAAATAAAAAAATAAAAATATTTTTTTTCCTGATTTTCGTATGGTTATCAAGGGACTCAATCAGTCCGTCACTTACTATTATAAGTCTATCTTTGTGGGTAGTGGGGCAATACTACAGTGTCTGTGCATAACGTAAGTGGTATGTGAGTTTTATTTTTATTGGACAAAGAAGTGAACCGAGTCCGAAGGGGTAACAACGTACCCACACCATCTTCATTATTTACCACCTACGTCACTTACTATTCGGTTGATTGTATACGCACTTGATTGACATCTTTGCCGTCATAAAAAATATGGGAAAATGAGGACAATGTCAATCAATTTCAAGCTTACCTGATAATTGAATATGGAGATCCCGTCTTTATTTTCTTGAGCAAGACAAGCACCTGCACGTACTAGCACCTTGCACATTGCGGCTTGTCCATTCATATAGGCGAGCAGCAGAGGGGTGTTGCCCTTATCATAAATAAAAAACAATTTTTTGTAAACGTTAAATTTCTAGATAACTATCAAAAATATAACTTATGAAGTTTGACACAAAAGGCTAGAAAACCTCCTAAATTTTGTTGGAAACCTGCAACGATGTTACAGTGCAAGTGCCCCTGAGCTAGGTTTATATTATACCTAACTTTGAATTCCTACCAACAGTATTTATTATGCATAAAATCATATTGAGAGGCCAATGCCCTGCAAGTATATGGGGTGTAGGTTTGCAAACCGTACTCTAAAATAGAGTATTGTAGTCTATTTCATGTAGGTTACTAAAACTTGTAAAAGGTACTTAATAATTTATAACTCTAATAGAGTCTGCTAAAATACTCTTTTTACTTAAACTGACTTTAAAAAAACTAAACATACACCCTGACAGTTTATATTCAGAAGTTACAATTTTAGGAGACCTGCAGGGCGGATAAATAAAGAACACAGACCATGCAAATAACACTTCAGAAAAATTTTAGTTTATTTTTTAAAAATGACGTGACGAATTTGTTTATTAAAAAAAAAAAACCGGTTAGGTATATACTCTGTGTTCCCGCCACTTACGCGTTAACTGAGAGAGTGCTTTCAGTCATGTATATGAAGTAGTGGGAATAGAGGAACGGGGCTTTATTGAAATTGATAAGAAATGAGCTCCTCATCTCAATGAACCTAGAATTGGAATGTTTAGAATCGTACAATTCTTTTAAAAGCAACAAAAGAGCACGGCAAAAAGCACAAAAAATACTTTTTTAAAACTTGAAACAAATTATACTCTTTTTCATTATTCTGTACTCTTTATTTACCTTCTCTGAAATCAGATATGCTCTATTATTTACAAAAAAAGTTGGCAAGCCCAATGTGTATAAAACTTTACTTCAGAAACAGAAACACCTCTCTGTAAAAAGTATTCGACAAAATTTTACAATAATATACAGATGTTACTATTGGTTTGGCGGCGATCACATTATTCCCAGTGGTTATTTTAGTCCATGTACATATTCTTTAATATTATTACAACCCTTTTCAAAAAGCCTGTGTTGTACATAGTATTACCTGCAAATCCGTTTTGTTGATGGGGTAGTCCGGCATAAATTCTAAAAATATCTCGCAAATAGTAGCTGCGTTATCTTTTTTACACCAGCACAGTTCATGTAGAGGATTGCGACCTGAAAAGGAATATTTTCCATGTCTTTTCAATTATTTTATTTCTAACATTAATGTAAAATTAGAAGTTCAAGTGTAAACAATTACATTTATTACTTCCGAAATTATAATCTTGAAATTGTCTTATTAGCAGTAATTTGCTGAACATGTGCTTCTCCCATTTTTGTAGGTTTTACAGTAATTGCCGTTGGAGAACCTCGCAGCTTAATACATCTGTGCTGTTGTCAATCATTGGCCTGGATATTTTAGATTTGATTTATTCAGCATTCAAGCTAAGGGAGAGCCACGCCATACATTATTTTTCACTATAACCACTATAACTACGGACGTAGTCTAAATTCCTTCATCATTAAACCTTTTAATTATTTTTATAACACAACCATTACTGTGTTTTTAAATCATTTATCAGATTACAATCACCGCCTTATATCGGCCACTTTTGTAATCACTGGTATAGTCTTATTTTTTTCATCACTTTGTAAATTATTTTATCACACAAGCATTTTTATCGGGTTATAATGATTGCCTTGAATTGACAACTCTTTTAAAGAGATTTACAACCGTCATGTCAACAGTTAACTGTAATTATATTAAGATTAATATTGAGTACTGAAAAAGCATTAACTGATTCGATTGTACAATAGCAACATTTAAAAAATGGAAAACATAAGCTGGTTAACTTGTGTTGCTGCGCTTGCCGGTGCATGTCGTGTATTTGGCAAGAGTTTCTAAAGTGTGTTTGTTAAAATAAGCTTATATTAAAACTCGGGGGAAATATTAAATTATGATTATTAAATTAATTGTAAGTTGTAAATAAAAGTGTTTTTTTGCAATAAATCAAGAGATGGATAGTACTAACGAACCCTTGTCAAATGGGGACAGTAGTACTGCTCCTCAATTAAAGACCTCTTACTTGTTAGAGTTGAAATTTACTCATGTTTATGTCGTTGCGATGCGAAATGTTGGCCAGTGACTTCTAGTGAGGCTGGCCTCTTTCGATTTAAAAAAGAAAGTAACGAGCCTTTTAAGTTGGCGGCGGCGGCGTCTATGTCGCAGTCGGCGAGCAGCGCGCGCGCGGCTGCGGCGTGCCCCTCGCGTGCGCACACGTGCAGCGCGTTGTCGCCGCGCGTGTCCACCGCGCTGCACTCCGCGCCGCCGCTCAGCAGCGCCGACACGATGGCAGCGTGTCCGGCCGCCGCCGCCACGTGCAGCGCCGTTCGCCTGCGAGAAAATATGGACGTTTACATTTCAGAAAGAAAGTATTCATTGGTGACAATACTATCATGTATGTGGCTATAATAGAATATATAATATAACAATTAGACTAAGTTTTTATATATTGTAATGTAGGTAGGTAGCACCATCTTGCGTCGCCATTCAATAATATATGTCTCGACGTAAACACCGTATTTTATTAATTATCTTAAAATAACCAGTAACCGTAATAAGCAAGTGTCCGATATTGTTTGTACCTGTCCTTAGACAAAAGGGCGCCCTCTATATTGTTTATTGAAACACCAAGTCACGTATAAATTGTATATTAATATAAAATTAGTTCCCTACTTAAGCAATCTGTGTCGCCCAAACGCCTTCGCGATGCAGACATCGCGTCGAAAGTTAGAGCGCAATCTAGCGGCAAATTGGGTAAACCGTACGCAAACAGATATAATGTTAAATAATGTGCATAACAAGGATAGCATTTATGTGTGCATAACTCTTTAGTTAAGAAAAATGTAATTATAAACTCAGTAGCAAATAGTTCCACCATACTAAATATACCATATTACCAGTAACAGTATTTCTTAACCAAACGGCGATTGGCGATCATGTACCTGATGTATGTGTAAGTATGTACGCGTGCACCCACTTGTTGGCGTCGCCGGCTAGCAACAGACTGCGTAGCAGCAGCTCGCTGCCGGCAGATGTATGTGTATGTACGTGTGCACCCACTTGTTGGCGTCGCGGTAGTTGGGGCGTCGGTGGCTAGCAACAGACTGCGTAGCAGCAGCTCGCTGCCGGCAGATGTATGTGTATGTACGTGTGCACCCACTTGTTGGCGTCGCGGTAGTTGGGGCGTCGGTGGCTAGCAACAGACTGCGTAGCAGCAGCTCGCTGCCGGCAGATGTATGTGTATGTACGTGTGCACCCACTTGTTGGCGTCGCGGTAGTTGGGGCGTCGGTGGCTAGCAACAGACTGCGTAGCAGCAGCTCGCTGCCGGCAGATGTATGTGTATGTACGTGTGCACCCACTTGTTGGCGTCGCGGTAGTTGGGGCGTCGGTGGCTAGCAACAGACTGCGTAGCAGCAGCTCGCTGCCGGCAGATGTATGTGTATGTACGTGTGCACCCACTTGTTGGCGTCGCGGTAGTTGGGGCGTCGGTGGCTAGCAACAGACTGCGTAGCAGCAGCTCGCTGCCGGCAGATGTATGTGTATGTACGTGTGCACCCACTTGTTGGCGTCGCGGTCGTTGGGGCGTGCGCCTGCCAACAGCAGACTGCGCAGCAGCAGCTCACTGCCAGCCGCGGCCGCCAAGTGCAACGGCGGCGCCAGGCTGGCGTCCTGCACGCGTGAGTTTACGTCCACCTCCACCGACAGCAAGAACATCACGCTTTCCACGTCGCACGTCTGGATCGCCACGTGTAGGAAGTTGCGTCCCTTTTTGTCGACCTGCCACCATACATTTAGATTACTAATCTTATAGAAAATCATCAATACAAAAAATGGTGATTTGCTTAGGTATATCTAAAATTACACAAATTTAAAATTTTTCTTAAGTAGTTATGCCAAGTCTTTAATGTCACTAGACAGTGTATCTATATTATTATAATTTTTTAATCGGATTATTTTAAACATTATATTACCTCTTATCCATGCGAAAGTAACTCTCTGTCCCTTTTTATAGATTTATGCTCTTTCATGTCACAAATAAATCATTTACAGAGTTATTATTGTATTAATATAGTATATAATTATTGAGTTAAACGTTGTTTGAATTGAAATAGTTTATAGTTGATTTATTGAATTTGTATCTTGTTTTTGAATTGTTTTATTAATAATCAAAACATAATTTTTATTGAATATATATTACTTACGCCGTGTGGTGGCGGCTCGTTAAAAGAATACTACCACTCCATCTCATCCAATGGATCTCGTAAAAGGCGTGTAAGGAATTAAACTGCACTGTGCACCCAACAGCGCATGGTGGCGATGGGCTCACCACCTATCACACCAAGAGCAGTATATTGTTTTGGTGAAACGTGGATTGTGGCAGTCATCTGTTTTTGCAGTGAGTGCCCGGTCTCTGACTACCCCTTATGGGATACAGTCGTGATCTTATGTATGTATGTATGTTACTCTATCTTACTACTATAACTAAGCTAGAAAATTTTAACTCTCTAATCTCAGGAAATACTAATCCGATTAAAAAATATTTTTGCATTATATATCTATATAGATAGCCCGTTTATTGAGGAAGGTTCTAAGCTTTATACTACGGCCTTAAGAAGCTGATGGGTCGAATTGGTCAGTTGTCAACGAGGTTCAATTCGGTACGGCGCAGTAATGTGGTCTACTTATTTTACGCGGGTGAAACCGCGGTGCACAGGTGGTTAATATATATGATGATTGTTAAGTTAAAAATAGGTAAAATTTAATTCATTTTAAAGACTCGAACCTTTATTTATTTTTATAGAAAAGTTTTGGCAGCCAGTTTTTCCTGCAAATATAACACACCGAGAGATGTGAGAATCTTCAATAAATAAAAGACCATTTTAGAGCGGTCACAAAGAACACAAGTGTGTTAGGATTAACGTGATTGCGAGTGCTTGTAATAAGGTAGGTAAACAAGACCAAAATGCTAAAAAATCAAGCAAACATTTAGATTCATGCAAATGATATGATATTTTTAACTATATTACAACATTACGAAACAATTTAGATTACACTACCAACCTGTTCGGCAGCTGATGGATTCTTCTCAAGTATAGCTTGTGCAGCCTTATTATTCCTAGCAGTGAGAGCGGCCGCAAAGGGTGAAACGCCCTTATTATCCCTCGCGGACAAATCGATGCCGGGTTGCGAAAGCAGCAGCGAGATAATGCCCGCATGTTGGTTTTCTATTGCGATGTGCAACGGCGTCTTGCCTTCAGCATCCTTTGAGTTTATATTCGCACCGTGTTCAAGTAATGTCTACAAAGGAAATGTAACTTTATGTAAACGGATTTTTTATAAAGGAACTTTTGTAACTAAATCAATTTAAAATTATGACCACTTCCGTCGTTGTATGTTTATGCAAATAAACAATGGCTAATATTTTGTTTTATTTCCAGTACGCCATGTTCGTAGTGTTGCCAGTTTATTTATTTTTAATTTTTTACAAACCTTTCGTTCTGTGACAACAGATCTTAGAGTAATCCAATCCAAACTCAAATAATATTATTTTATTCACTTTAAGTCGGTTTTTACTTTTTTTGAAGTCTATATCTGTATGTTCGTTGTGTCGTTGTTAACTTTAAGAAATATACACCGATATTAATATTTTTTTGTTTGGTAGAATATACTCCCGAGAATATACTCATTTAAATGTAGTGAAGATCTGATGAAGACCTTTGGATATAGAAAATAGAACCCTTCAATAGGTGACTGCAAGTCAACCTTGATTGTTGCAATCTTAAAGATATGTATTTACATATAAAAAACAAAATATCACACCTGTATAGCCGAAAGGGTTAGTCAGAGGTGTATACTGTAACACTACACCCACATTTCGGCAGTTAACGTTTAATTCTGACCTAATATCGGCATTGCACTAACTTGCTACTTAATACTGACACGTTTACATTCACATAATGATTTCTTATATTTACGCGAACACTACTCATTTAAATGAAACTAATTTTACGGTTTTATCGCGTTTAATATTTTACTATTTATAACCCGACGTTTCGGGCGCTTTACAGCTCCCATGGTAACTTTAACTCCCTAAACTCTAAAATTCAATTTACAATGGAGTTAGAGGCAAATAACTCTTTAGCTTTTCTAGATGTTTTAGTAATTCGGAATCCTAATAACACCTTGAGTCACAATGTGTATAGGAAAAAGACCCATACACACAGATATTTAAACGGTGAATCTCACCACCATCCATCACAGTTAGCTACCGTGGGTAAATCCTTGTTTCAGAGAGCACGAGGAATCTGTGACAGGAAACACCTGGCCGCCGAGCTTCAGCATGTCAAGCAAGTTTTGCACGACAACAAGCTTCGGGTTCCGCGCCTACGTCGCAGTGACCGAGTGAAACCGGCCACAGTCGAGCGTGTACCTGCTATTCTACCTTATGTCAGAGGAGTCACGGACAAGATTGGCTATATCTTGAAGCGGGCTTCCATAAAAACATACTTCAAGCCGCCGAATAGATAAGTCAGTTTTTACCATCTGTCAAGTGTAACATCCCTCTACAAGACGCAGGAGTATACAAGCTAGATTGTGAATGTGGTCTCTCTTACATAGGCCAAACAAGAAGATCGATAAAAACCCGCGTAAAAGAACACATAGCTGACGTGAAGCATCGTCGTTCTAGGAAGTCTGCAGTCTGTGACCATGTTCTGGATCATCCCAACCATTACATCAGATTTGATAGACCACAAATCCTTGCACAAGAACACCGATTCCTACCAAGGATGATTCGCGAGGCTATTGAAATTAAAAAACATCCTAATTTCAATAGGGAAGATGGTTGGGTATTACCACCGGCTTGGGATCCTATTATTAATAAAATTAAATCAAAAACCAAGCATACCACTGCAAGGCTTCAAGACACAGTAAGCTCTTTCTGCGTAGATCGGACTAAAAATAATAATTAAAAGCTGAAGGTACTCCGGGGTAACTATGACATTGGGACAACTGTCACCTCAGTCCCCCCGTGACCATGGGAGCTGTAAAGCGCCCGAAACGTCGGGTTATAAATAGTAAAATATTAAACGCGATAAAATCCGTAAAATTAGTTTCATTTAAACGTTTACATTCATTACCTTTACAACCTTCTTAATATGTGTAATAAATTAAATGAAAGAATTGTGAAGAAATATTTTGCGATAACATACTATCATAAAATAAAATAAGATAATGTAGAGATGCATGAATCCGTCTAGGTAGGTACCCCAGGGCCAGTTATTCTGCCGTGAAGCAGTAGTGTGCAAACATAACTGTGTTTTTGTTTGAAGGGCACTGAGAGCTAGCGTAATTCCTGGGCATATGAGACATAAGAACTGATGTCTTAGGGTGCCAGGCGCAGTGTGGTGTCACACAGAAATGTTCTGGGTGAGACGTTGCACTTACCATCAGGGGAATGTTCTGCTCGTTCCGTCACTTTTATCAAATAAAAAAAAAAGGAAACGCAAAAAAAAAACAAGTAAAATATCAGCGGCCATCGCTGCTTGTTGTTGTAGATGGCGAGGTATCCCCCCCTCCCCCCACCTGTATGACGTCGGTGAGTCCCCAGGTGCAGCAGAGGTGCAGCGGCGCGTGTCGCTCGGCGGCCACGTCGGCGCCCCCACCCGCGGGCCCGGCGCGCCGCGCGCTCTCCACGTCGCAGCCCGCGCGTATCAGGAACGTCGCCAACGACTCCTTGTTCTCGTCTATCGCCCTAAGAGCAACATTGTTTTCAAAGTTATTCGCTATTTGTGACTGCTTATGTAAGTAAATATCTCATGTTTTAATAAATGTAGAAAAATATCTAAACGTTGCTATAATTTCCATAAATGATGATAATGTGCGCTGATACCTTTAAATGTGCTTATAAAGTCGACAGTAAATCGAGAGTTATAAAAAACAACTCGATACACGTGTAGGAAGTGAAACTAAATATTCTAATATTAGACATTTGATAAAATTAAAAGTGAAGTGATGTACAATGAGTAATATTTTACTTAATACATGTTGTATTAAGTAAAATATTACTCATTGTAAAATAACACAATTAGCATATAAACAATCAAATTAATATAACAATCAAGTTAATATATAAGTATATAGTTTAAGAATAACAGACACGTACGAAAACACTGAGAAATTTTAAGCTCAGTTAACTCAAAAATTGTGGTTACATACATACAGTCACGCCTTTTACCCGTATAAAGGGTAGGCAGAGGCCACTCACGTAGCCCACTTTTCGCCCTAGCGGGAAACGAGATGGCGAACCACGTCACCGCCATTTTGGTACTAGTCAAAAAGTTCTTACTCCCTATTGCGTTCCCACGAGCATATATTATTCTCCACGAATAAAAGCTGTCGTACGGACATGCAGAATGTTTTAGTCGCCTCTTACGACGCCTCGGTAGGTAAAAGGTAGGTGCTATTCTACTCTACCGGACTTTTATCGGCTATAGGTGGTAGATAAATTGTGGTTAAGGTGTATTAATATATACATCAAAAATTAGTGACTTAGTAGCTTTAACTAAGATAATCAATTAACATTTTACGTCTTACTTGTGCAATAATGTTTGTAGACAACCATCTGGACCAGGGCCCCAACAGTCAGCGTCCGCACCGTTTCTCACTAGAATCTACAATATGTATACCAAATTAAATAAATCGAAAAGACACAGTTTAAAAAGTATTACCTATAATTTAAATGTTTTACTGATGCATTCATATTTGTGTTCAAAATATTGTACTGTATCCGTAGACCATATTGAGTGGCAAAAATACGGTCTACGTTTGTGTACTCTTATTAAAATCGGAATTGTCGTCAAAGCGCTGTAAAAATGACGGGTTTTCAAATATAATTTGGAATAATAACCATCTCTAATATAGCAGACCGGCGACGAGCAGCAGTGTAAGGTGTGAGTGACTGGTGTTGCGATCACCAGTTGCCGAGCGATGCTGTCGCGATAATACTTTCACCTTAGGAGAAGCCTATGTCCTTATTCAATATAAATTATTACGATAATACTCTTTGAACATCATTTTTTTAAAGTACTTTCTGGTTCTATTTATATTCTTGGTTCGCAAAAATGTCTCTGTCCTGGGAGGAACCAGCAATAAACCCAGCAGGCAGTTTACTTTTTTTCAGTCATTATATATACAATCTAATATACGAAAACAAAATCATAAATATAAAGATTCTTTCTTTGATTCCCTTGTAGTCAGTCATCCATGTATTCTTTAATATTATAATATCTCTTCTAAAAAAGTCTGATTAATAAAAACTTTTTGATTGAAAGACAGTACAATTTCTGGGATTTTGTTGTAAAAGCGTATAGATTGCCTCATGAAAGAGTTACTAACTCTGAGAAGTCCAGTAACTGACATTATTACTATGTGCCTGTTCTCGGTCTTTACATTATGAACATCACTTTTTTTATTAAACTGATTATTGTTCTAATGTACATTAAATTAGCAGCTTATAATGAGACAACGAAAGTGAACTCACACTGGCCACCTCTTCTTGGCCAGAGTCGAGCGCTGCCCAGAGCGGCGGGACGCCGTTAGCGTCGAGGCGGCTCATGTCCACGCCGCGAACACACAACGCCTCCACCACCAGTCCCAGACGGCAGTGGATGGCGAGCTGCAGCGGAGTCTCGCCGGCGTCCGTCCTCAACAAAAAAATAGGCCACAGTGTAAAGCATCATAACTAGCAAAGAGGCAAAGAAGCAGATATAGGTGGGTGACTTGATAATGGAATTCAGTTTAGTCAAAAGTTGTTTTAAAATGTATTAGTTTGTTAATGACGTTCTTCCGACTGAAGTAGTAACAACCAATCAAATAAAGTCCAATAAATTTTATGAAACAAAATAAACTGAAGTATACTCTGCGATGAAAATGCAGGTAAATAAAGTGAATTGCGAACTCAACCGGAGCAGTCCGATAATAGTGTTTTAGATTAGGTTAGCAAACCAAACCTGTACATGGAAATGCACTTTTTTTGGTTTTGGCAATATCCATAACGTGATTCTGAAATAATTATAACATAGCGGAAACAAAAATAGTCTTGGTATTGTAAGATTTATGTTAAAAACAGTTACAGTCACCGCATTCTGCTCCATATAAGTAAAATCGATTTAGACATAAGTTAGACATTAGACAGTCCATACTATAATCATTGATCAGAATAGAGTTCGAGCTAAGTTAATTGCAAGTAGTTGGATGTAGTTTGGTTTTTAAGTTGCGTTAATAAGTAACAAATTAAAACCAAGAAAGGGCTTTGTCTTACCAGTGAAATTATCGAAAAATTCTCTCAAAGGACGAAGGCGCGTAGCCGCAGACTTAAACTGATGGAAGAAATTAGAGACCAAGCAGATAATCTATACAAATAAATAAAATTGGTGTGTCGGTTTGTAATGTCAATGCTTATGAAAGTATATACGGTACTTATAAGCAAAGAATTTTTTTAATTCATTTTTGTCTGTCTGTTTGTTCCGGCTAATCTCCGAAACGGCTGGACCGGGATGGAATTTTTTATTTTCAGATGTCTGATGTTATGAGGAGTAACTTAGGCTACTTTTATTTTAGCTAAAGAATTAGGGTTCGGCGCAAAAAAATTAACCGTACGCTGCGAACCGAACATTACCGATAAAGGGCGGAATTATTAATGCTAAAATAAGCCTGGTACCGTGTCGTATGCCACTATTATGTAGTCGGCTTAGTGTGTTCAGGTGAAACCGCAGGACACATCTAGTGAGAAATAAAAACATAGAACAGTCATTATCCCTTGTAACTGGCATTACATAACATTTGTAAATAAACACTTCTGGGCCTGATACGACTTATAATACGATGTTTTATACGAGGGTGGATTGAAAAGTACTCGGCCTAACACAGATCCATTCAATTCTAAAAATCAAATCTACCCACATTATTTAGTTCAGTTCAGACTAGTTCATTGTGTGAAGTTCGAAACGTGTGCGATAATTAGTTGTGATTTTATAAATTTATTAACAAAGTAATCGGCCATAATTTCCGCGAATGGAGCAAATCGAGCAGCGTGCCGTCATTAAGTACCTCCATAAGAAGGGGCTATCATCAAAAGCCATCCATGATGACATGGTCAGTACATTAGGCGATTGTGCTCTGTCATATTCATCCGTCAAAAAATGGATAGCAGAATTTAAGCGTGGTAGAGAGAGTGTGAAAGATGAACCCCGCTCTGGAAGGCCTTCGACGTCAACTACTGACGAAAATATTAAAAAAGTACTTGATTTAATAATGGGAGACCGCAGATTAAAAATTAGAGAGATAGCCGAGATTATAGGCATCTCTTATGAACGAACTCAAAACATCATTGTCAACGAGTTGGGTTTCCACAAGATGTCTGCGAGGTGGGTTCCGCGACTGCTTTCAGTTGAACAAAAAAGGACGCGATTGACTATTTCACGCGACTGTTTGGAGTTATTTGAAGCCGATGCAGATGATTTTTTGAATCGTTTTGTTACTATGGACGAAACATGGGTTCATTACTGTACACCGGAAACAAAACAACAATCAAAACAGTGGAGAAGACCTGGTTCACCACCCCCTAAAAAGGCTAAGTCGATTTTGTCGGCAAATAAGGTGATGGCTTCAGTATTCTGGGACTCGAAAGGTGTGATTATGATTGATTATCTTGAAAGGGGTCAGACTATAAACTCTGATTACTACTGCACCTTACTACGACGTTTACGAGAGGAAATAAAAGAAAAACGTCGAGGAATGCTCAGAAGAAAAGTCCTGTTTCATCAAGATAACGCCCGTGTTCACACGTCAGTACAGTCAATGGCTGGAATTCACAACTGTGGCTTTGAACTGTTACCGCATCCGCCGTATTCACCTGATCTGGCACCATCAGACTTCTTTCTGTTCCCTAACCTAAAAAAGCACTTGGGAGGTCAAAGATTTTCGACAAACGACGAGGTCAAAGCAGCTGTAGACGCATATTTTGACTCTAAGGAAGAATCATTTTTTTTAACGGTCTAAATGCTTGGAAGGGGAGGTGGCAAAAGTGTATTGAACTTGATGGTGATTATGTAGAAAAATAAAAATATAACTGATTTAGTATGTGTTTATTTTCTTGGTTAGGCCGAGTACTTTTCAATCCACCCTCGTAGATGGATTATTTTTTAATGGCGTACCCACCTCAGTCTCTTATAATAAAAAAATATATGAATAGATTTTTTTAAATATTTCCTGTAGTCCTATAGGTTTTAGAGGTTGTACTTACAATGCGTTCATATCGGCTCCATGATCCAGCAGATAGATGGCAGTTCTAGAATCTTCTTCTACTATTGCCTGGTGTAAAAGTGTGAAGCCTTTCCCATTTCGAATATTTGGATCAGCTCCGCCTTCAATTAGGGGCGCGACCAGGTTCTTGTGTCCTGAAAAGTATGTTTTAAATAAAATTATTTTTCGTCTAAATCAATTTTAATGCGAGCAGTCTTCATGATGTCTTCGGAATAATATGAAAGAACTAAGAACAGGCCAAAGTACAGGTAACAAACACATATTATTTTTAATAATTACACGAAAATTACATTAAAGAGTCATTTAAGAAGAAAAGTTTTGTTAGTATCTAATTTAAGAAAAAACTATTTTCAAGAAGAATAAATAAACTGATTTTAATTAAAAGATTTAAATTTTAACTAAATAAGAATATTTCTCCCCCGCTTAAGTAAGTCGTAAGTAATAAGTAAGTTACGCAACACTAATCTGTTAGTTACGCTGTAAGAGAAATACTCGTATACTAAACGTACGTAACATACCTTCAGTAAGCGCAAGGCTAACTGGTGTATCTCCCTCTGAATTTTTCAAATTTAAATTCGGCACGAGACTGACATTACTGCGGTCGGTAGCTGGTAAGTCGCCTTTTTCCACCAACTTTTTGTGCTCGATGATGGCTAATACAGCACCTTCGTGGTTGTTTAGGACGGCCAAATGGAGAGGAGTTTGTCTGTAACAACATTATACATAATTTTCACCCTGAGAAACAATTACAGAAAGTGAAGATAAGAAGAAGATGATGGGCACAGGTGGCACATTGATGAGCTGTAAAGTAGAATGTGATGTGGTATTAGTGTTAACTACCCGATAAAACTTTTTGGTCTTTCGAGCCGGTTAACGTGCACGAGGAACAGTTATGAAACAACATTGTCTAATAATAAGCACACCTATAGACGGTGTCTTCTTGTTCGCCGTACGCGGTCTGCATATTGTGGCGAGCGCCATGTTCCAGGAGTGCGGCTGTAAGTCGCGTGAGACCGTTAGCGCAGGCCGCGTGCAGTGATGTCAGTCCTGCTTCATTGCTGTGATTCAGATCGCCATTTAAGTGCGATACTAAAAATACGGCAGAGTCCTGCATGAAAGATAGAGAATAGTTTAGTATTTATAAGAAAAATATATTTATTAATAATTTAATCCAACGTCATATATATTTTAAAAACTTGGTGATTACTACAGATCCGTATATGAGTCATTAATAATAAATGTTCCGGAAGCTAAAAATATTGTTGCTTATAGTTTTTTTATGCATAACACATTAATCCCCTATACGATGACATAAAATAAACTGCAGAATCATATCAATATTGTGTTGTTTTCAATTGACTTGTTGAACAAAAATATTGCATATACTACCTTAATCTCATATAAATCTAGACAAAATAAATCAGGACACTATGTATAACATTCTCTTTAAATATGATATAAATATATTACAGTCTATTACACATTTATATCAATAGTATTATTTATATAAATGTATAATAGACTGTTTAATTGTAAAAAATATGTAAGATCTTAGTATTTAGTAAGATATATTGTAATAAAAACAAATCACTCGTCTTTGACTGCATTACTTACCTCAAACCACCCCTGTATCAATATGTGTAGCAGACTGTCTCCAGAGCCAGAATAAAGCGGATTGGGTTGACACCCTTTTTCCAGTAACTTCGCAGCGAAGCCTCTCTCGATGATGTTCTCTGTTTTGCCTTCAACTGGGTCTTCACTAAAGGCGTTTTTGTTCGACACCGGAGTATCGAATGGATTGGAACCGTTCATCACTAAAGTCTCACTGGATGAGATTGAAGCACGTCTATCGTCGACTAAAGCATAGTACAGTGGCGGATGTTCATCCGACAGAGTACGTAAGTTAGTGTCTAAGTTGGACTGTTTAAGTAGAAGATCAAAGACTCTTTGATTTCTGGATATGACTGCTTGATGGAGAGGAGTGCTGAAAATACAATTAAAACAGAGATAAACAACAGTATAAGTAGTAATAATATTTAAGACTAGCTGATGCCCGCGACTTTGTGGGCGCGGAGATCTAATTATATCATTAGTTTATTTTAGTCACTATTTTCGAATGACAATGGTTGAAATGCGTCTTCATGTTTTTTTTCATTCGCTGCTGAGACATCACTAATTAAAATCTCAAATACTCAGTTATTTTAGTAGCCCTTTTAACCCAGTAATGTTACTGCTTGGCCGATAACATGTAGTAGTGAATACCTAGATATATTATGTATCTAAAGTAAGGAGGCTAGAACCGACTTATTGTTCTTAGGTGCTTTTTAATCTTGTATGCGGAAAGCAATTCTGAGATCGAATAATCGATGGAACGTACGTATTATAATAAGATGTTAAAATCAGAAAGCTCCACACCTAAAAATGTTTGGCGAGCGCCGGATTTAACAGAATAAGGTTTGTTCATCTGAACGTTATTGGAAACTTACGAATTCAAATAAGCTACAGTTATTTGGTACTGTTACATCACAACACAAAAAAACAACAATAAGTACAAAGAAATATTCAACAATAGCTACATTGTTGAAATTATTTTATAGTTCAAAATTAACAGACAAGTAAAGATTTTTTACTGTACATTTCAAGAAAATGGCTGTGGACCCTTGTATCGAGTAGAGCTATATATACGTCTCTTCTATAACAGATTTATTTTATCATTTCTATTACAACCAAGTAATATTTTCAATGGGGTACTAATCGTAAAATTTTATGGTATAAAATACCTAATCCCTGAATATTTTTTTTTGAGTATAAAACATGGATGTCAGATAAGATCGCTTCCGCCATAAAAATAGTACTTACAATCCCTTCCTGTTCTGACGATTGATGTCAGCGCCCTTCTGCACGACGGTCTCTGCAATCTCCACCATCTGCTCCATGGTCTCCGGGTCGCAGGAGCTCGACGTCAATGCCGCTATAAGATGAAGGACGGTGTCACCTTCTTCTCTAGAAACAAAATTGCCAAATAAAAGTGTGCAGAGGTATGGTGTTATTAATATTTTAAAAGAATTTGAAATTTGTACCCTCTCAAAAATGACTAAAGACCTGTACCTAGCAGAGAAAGGAAATTGCGACAGATTAGATCTACGATACTTTCAAATTTTAAGATTAAAGATTTCGTGTAAGTGCGTGTAGCAATTGAAGTCTGCTAACTAAGGAGGCAATTCAAGCGATACCGATTTTCGACGAAAAAACGAAGATATAATATGCAGAGAACCTTAATAACCCACACGCCATAGGATTGCTACCTATGAGTCAGTCACAAAGCTCGTAGCTGAAAGATGGATCATCAGCCATCGGTAATAAAAATTGTATTAAGTTTTTATTAATATTTTCTGTGTTTATTGTTTAAATATTTATTTCAATTACCACGTTCTATATTATGTATAATTACTTTATTTTTTTATTAATATTCTTAAGAATTCAGAATGGTATTAAATTTTATGACAGATATCCATCTAATTACGATTCAGCGTTGAAAGATCTAGGGTACGTTGTCAGAGATGGTGCCCGTGGGCTGGAATATAGGGTTAATTGAAATCATTTAACCGCCACATGGAGTCGTAGTGATCGTAAGATTCGACAAAGGAAACCCTGGAATTCTTATGGCTTTCGACAGGTAGCGGAATAACCATCTCGAAAAATGCATGTATTTTAACATAACATAGCAGCATAAAATGATCGAGGTGTCTTCTTCTTTTTTGACCCTGGCAATTACCTACCAAATTGAGCCATTTTTGCCAATGTATGTAGTTTTTGCCAAATAATAATTTTATTATAACAAAAACTTAATGTCAATCGACAGTAAAACGATAGTTGACTTTTAATGAAGTATCTGAAGAAAATCTTTTTTTAAGAAAAGAGTACAAATTTATTATTTCTCAAAAGTGTTTCTGTCGGTATGAAATATCTCCCTTAATACTGTATCAAAATTAATATTTGATACGCCTCTTTCTAGAAATTTTTTCACTCTAATGACGAAAAATAACACGGGTAAATTAATGTTTTCGTTAAAAGCATTGATTAAAAAGATTGAATTTAATTAATTAATTTTTAAAGCGCCATCTGTTGCGCGTACTGTTCAACGAACATGCACGACAGCTGTCGGTTGAGGCTGTGTACATTCTTTGATGAAGGTAGATGGTGCCATATGTTGATGATCACGTTACTGTGCGAAATAGTCGCACGGGTCAGCTAGTCAATTTTAAAATATAGACAGTAATTAAAAAATTCAATAAAACACTACCGCAACTTTTCGAGTTGGTGCCAAAAGTCCGAGTGAGGGCATCTGGTGGTACTACGATCGCCAATAGGCCTGCCAAACGCGGTGTTTACGACAAGAGGTTCTTTTTTTCGAAGATGCCTTTATCCAAAAAGTGAAATGTTAAGAAGCTGATAACAATGAATGGTAAAACTTCAGAAATGCATACATGTAAAGGTATTTCGAAACCCTGGTTTCGAAAACCTATCTGGCGACATCACCAGATAGGTACTTATTTTTAATAAGACAACTAATAGTTTAAAAATTCGCTTAGAATATTTTCTACTAATCAGTGTACCTGACTACTGCGCCACGGGTCGTTGGTTCGAATCCGAGCCGGCCCACATTTCTGCAAAAACACAAATTGTTGGTTTTCGGTTCTGTTTATGTTGTAATTGTCCTCGTAACTATGTCACTACATCCTAAGTCTACCAATCTTATCACACTAGCGCTACATCGGGCGTCAGTAAGTTAGAACGAGTCGTGGCAATGTAATATTTCCTGCGCAGTTGATAGCTTACCGCAGTGTTCCGAAGTTGTTAGGTCAGAAGGAAATCATAACTACGTAATAAGGTGTGACATATACTAGTGATGTACGTATTAATTGTTAGTGGCCACTGCGGCACATACCCCACCATTGATAATTTGGTCTGGTTTTTGTTACTCTCAATACGAAACGCTGTAGCTTTATGCTGCTTTTTACATGGACGTTTTGTGAATGCGTGGCCCTTCCCTCGTTAATAATACAAGTCCTGCAGTGGGGCTCAATAGAACGTACGTATTTATAAAATATCAAGGGTAGTATTAATATCTTCATTTAAAATAACAACTCAAACCGCATTAAGCAAAATTTAATTCGGGATGTGAACAATAAGAGACGATCGTTTAAATTAGCGAGCAATTTGCAATATCCTCTGTAATAACGATTATTTCACTCGAACACTCAATTGAGATATAGCGGCATAGTGACACTTCACCATATTGTATATCAGTACACCTCTATAAAGTAGTAAGGTCGGGAAAAGTCTTTTCGCAATAGTATGCTTGAAAAAAAATCTCTTTGGCTGTATCTGGTTGATTTTAATGACATTAAAAAGGTTATATTTCAAAAAAAGAAAGTTAGTAATATGTTGTTTCCAGCTATTTTTCATTTGTTATTCTTTCTATCCAAAGGAGTGAATCTAATGGAGAAATTCGATACATTTTAAAATTTTATTACAAAAAAGGTCAAAATGCAATGCATGCCGCGAAAAAAATTTGTGGCGTTTATGGACCTAATGCAGTGTCAGAAAGAGTAGCACAAAATGGGTTTAAGCGTTTTCAAGATTTTGATGTCACAGATGCACCTTGCTCTGGTCGCCCAGTTACGAATAAAATGGACGCCATTTTTGTGAAAAAGTGGAGCAAGTTCGGCATATCAGTAGTTACGACAGAGCTGAATAACTAGGATTGACCACAAAACAATTTGACCCATTTAAAAATCATAATGAACCTTGTGGTCATTTGCGATTTTTTATTTAGACGTAATGAAACCGAACCGTTTTTGAAGAGATGGACAGCTGGTGATGAAAAGTGGATCACGAACGACAAGAACGTGCGAAAAAGGTCGTGGTCAAAAGTCGGTCAGGCTTCGCAGACTGTGTCAAAACTTGGGTTAAGTGGCATTAGGGTGATTGTGTGTATGGTGGGATTGGAAGGCCGTTGTTCGTTATGAGCTTTTACCACCGGGCAGAACCATCGATTCGGATATCAACTGCCAACAACTGATGAGAATAAAGCAAGAAGTTGAGAGAAAGCGGCCGGAATTGATCAATAGAAAAGATGTGGTCTTTCTGAGTTGGCACGGAAATGGCACAACTATACTGAAAGTAAATGTCAATAAACTTTGAAAAAAAATGTCTTGAGATTTCATATGAAATGTGGAAAAACTTTTTCCTCAACCTATTATACATAGTCAGCGGTGAACGTACGCATTTACACCAGTGCATACCACATCAAATATATAATATACGAGGAGGTATGATTATGCATGACGCATTTCACTTTCCAAAAAAAATAATGATGAAAATGAATATGACACTTTGACCCGTCTAGATACTATTGATAATGAATTTACTTACAATCCCGACTAGTTTTGATAATGGTTATAGCGGCAGTTTTAGTAATACGATTGACTTAACATTAGTTAATTAATAATACTTTTTTCTTTTTTACATAGAAAACATATTTAAATGAAACTAATTTTACGGATTTTATCGCGTTTTATTTTATTATTTATAACCCGACGTTTCGAGTGCTTTACAGCACCCATGGTCACGGGCGTAGAAAACATAGTCTATAATTATAATGATTCTATGCATGGTTTTTTTTTTAATCATCTAATATACTAAAAAAGCGTGGATATTATTGATGATGATGTTATTTTTATAAATTGGACGTTCGTCGATTCACTCACATCACGTTGTTACAGAAACCAGAGGTAACAATGAAATTGCGATCATTTGCAAACAGTCGCATGTTTTCAAATATGCCTGTACCTAGACTGGAATGTGTAAGACGCAACTGCGTTTATATGGCGCCACCGATTTAAAATTTAAAAAAAAAACGTAACATACAAAAAATGCTTGATACATGAGAGCTACTACTGAATTAGAGACATCTCTACAAAAAACCTGTCACTGGTACTAGTTAGAAATGCAAAGTAAAAGTTCCTAAAACTGAATAGTAAATTTTATTTGCCAGTTTTATTTTTATGGCGAAATACATTACACTACCAATACTTGATGGAACATATACAAAGGAGCGTACTCTATCCACGTATATATATATCAATGATACTCGTAAGTAGTGACTGTGACTTATACACTCAGCGTCACAAAAATCGCACCTCTCTGAGTTTGCGCGAAAAATGGCTGTAATGGCTAGAAACGAATTATATTTATATAAATATTGGTATGTTTGAAATGGGTATTTGAATAGCTTTACATTATTAATAAAAAAATCATGAAATCATTAAAACATTTATCATTATAGAGCGTCAAAAATAAACACTGTCAAATGCTTGTTAGTTACACCACCCAAAAAGGGTATAAAAGGGTCGATCTGGATGAAATATGGGCCAGTCGTAATTTAGACTTTGCAGTGAACACACGTGAACAAGTAACCCAAGTAAGAACAAGTAAAGATGGACACCAGCTATGAAGAAGCCGCTCAAGTGATTGCCCTATTGCAGTCGGGGATGCGGCAGTGTGACGTTGCTCGACAGTTGAACCTGTCCCGTTTTTCAGTTCGACGGGTGTTCCAACGTTTTCAGCAGACTGGTGGTTATGTTAGAAAACCGGGATCTGGAAGAAAACGGTGCACATCAGAAAGAGATGACCGTTTCATCGTTACGACATCTTTACGAAACCGTTTTACAAATGCTGTTGAGTTGCAACAACAGCTTCGATCAACTCGGAGAACATCTGTGAGTGTTTCTACGATAAGAAGAAGGTTACACGAAATGAGTTTAACAGCCCATAGACCTGCTAAAGGTCCAAAACTTACTGCACAGCATCGCAGAGATCGCCTAGAGTTTGCTCGCAATCATTGCGAGTGGACTCTAGAACAGTGGCGGACCGTACTCTTCTCTGATGAGACGAGGGTCTGTCTCTTCTGCAATGACAGACGTAGAAGGGTCTACAGAAGACAGGGGCAGAGGTTCACACAACCCTGCTTCGAAGAATCCGTCGAATACGGGGGTGGCACGGGTATGTTTTGGGTGGGCATTTCCGTCGACGTGAAAACGGAACTTGTGTGCGTTTCCCGGACTCGGGGTGGCCGTGGGCAAGGGTCGAAAATGCTGGTCGGTACATTACTGAAATCCTGGAGGAACATGTGGTCCCGTATGCTGGTTATGTCGGTGATGGTCGATATCCCTGTTATGCATTGGCCAGCACGAAGTCCAGACCTTAACCCAATAGAACATCTCTGGGATGACCTAAA
Organism: Luehdorfia chinensis; assembly: GCA_019845155.1. Classification (NCBI taxonomy): domain Eukaryota; kingdom Metazoa; phylum Arthropoda; class Insecta; order Lepidoptera; family Papilionidae; genus Luehdorfia; species Luehdorfia chinensis. The sequence goes on along the minus strand of JAHVAK010000025.1, from coordinate 5,057,175 downwards.
ACGGCGCGTGCGAGCTCGAGATCCAGCTCCAGCCACTCTTCAAGAGCTCCAAGATGCGGTACTTGAAGAGTGGAAACAAATACCCCAAGAGGCTGTTGCGATCCTTGTAAGGTCCATGAAAGATCGCATGGAAGCCGTTATCAAGGAAAGGGGGGGTAACACTAGGTTTTAAGAACTTTTTTTGTATTTATTAAGTTTTTTTTAAATTATTAATTTGCAAATTTGTACATACCCTGTCTTTTTCTTTAATTTCTCTTTCGTCTCGTTATAAAAGTAAAATTCAATTAAAATTCCTGAAAGCTAATGAAATTACCTTTCGAATGATACCCTCAAACCACAACAGTTGCCATTGGCCTGTTGTGTTAAAATAGTATTTAAATTATTTTTTTCGGATGTGCGATTTTTTTGACGCCGAGTGTAGTTGACCAACACCTTACTCTGCACCTTACACACCAAAAGACTAGATTAGATAAAGTTATTAATAGATCTCGTCTTTTTTTTTCTCGCAGAGAAACCTATAGCTTATATAGAGGATAGCTCTTTTCATAGCTCGCTGGGCGACTCTGGGCTTCATCTTGCGGTTTGTAGTGAAGGACCAAGTCTGTACAAGCTTGGAAGCTCCAATGACCCAGAATTCCCGCCCACTCGCAAAATACGCGGGTAGGCGTGTAGTTGCGGAAGCCTGACCGTTGCAATCTACAATCTACAGTGGAGCTGTAGGGTCGTTCTACTACGTACAAAATGAGGACTGAATGATTAGCTTTATGCAATGTTTCTACTACAGACAGCATAATTATCACTATTACAGCCAATTATAGACTACTGCTAAACAAACCCAGACTTAAATCTCCACGGTTTAATTTCGTTTAACAGTAGATTAAATAGTGATGATAGACAAACCAAAGATGTAATTTGTCGGCTGAAGTAGCGCAGTAGATATGCGATTGGTTTCCCCGCTAAGGGAACTTCGTTCAACTCATCGAAGATTAAATATTCTCTAACTCTATTTGTATGACTTAGTTATAAATATTTTTTCCGGTTGTTTCAGCACGTGGTTTAATTCGAGATCGTTACGAAAGGTCTCTTGTCAGTATAATGGTTTGCACAAAAGCTGCTTTATTATAAAACGAAGGATGGACTCCTTCGTTTTATAATTTAACTTTAATCACCACAACAACCACCCCAATCTTGAAGTCGATACTTTGTCTGTCTATACTTACTGCCTCCTATGACGGCTAAACTAGCTAACCTATTTATTGTTAATAATGTTGACGAAATGATAATTTTACCCACCTCGATAACTTCCGACAACTGCGCAGGATATATTGTAGTGTAGCAAGTATACGCGCAGACGCAGAGGCACTCCTGTGTGCGCGCCTGATGCATATTCGTGTATCCGATTTAACGCTTATGCGATAACATTCGAAAAAGGGTCGGATGCAGTATTAAAGACAAAGGACAATACATTCTGACTCGAAAAGTAGTCGTTGGTATATTACACAAATCAGCTCAGATTCGAACCCTGGACCCACGACTTAGCAATCAGATGCACCGCCCACTCAGCCACGCGGTTGTTATAGTTATGCTTTTTTATTTGAAAAAGATGACGTAAACGTTCACCTGATGGTAAGAGCAACCTCCGCTCATAGCAAATACTGTGTCACCTAGAATATTTCTGTGTGGCACCACACTGCGCCCTTCCCCCTGACAAGTAAATTCTTAAGTCTTTCAGTCCAGTGAAAACACTAGCTCTCAGTGCCTTGTAGACCGAAACACAGTAATGTTTGCTGCTTCACTGCTTCACGGCAGAATAACCTACCTTTTTTTTATTTAATAAAAGTGACGGAACGAGCAAAGCGTTCACCTGATGGTAAGTGCAACGTCTGCCCATAACAAATGCTATGTCACCCAGAACAGTGTGACACCACAATGCTCCCGTCACCCTGAGACATCAGTTCTTAAGTCTCATATGCCCAGTAATTACGCTAGCTCACAGTGCCCTTCAAACCGAAACACACTAATGTTTGCACACTACTGCTTCACGGCAGAATAACTGGCATTGGGTTGGTACCTACCTAGACGGATTCCTGCATAGGAATCCTACCACCAGTTAAAACCTAAAAGGGACTCCTATACAGGAATCCCTTCCTGTATAGGAATCCTACCATCAGTAAAAACGTTACTACTAATTACGCAAACCATTACGAACTCAGACCGCAATGTACGGAGATTTCTGTTTAAACGACAACTCAATCTTTACATGAACCAATGCACACAACATCATCAACATTACCGCAGCGATAAGCATAAACAAGTCTATCAGAATAACATTACATACTGCATTGGAAAGAGAATGTTTGTTCAAAGTGGGTCAACGAACTCATTTTTGGGATGCGCTTACTAAATATCTTGTATACTGTCTCGACTTGCACGCAAGTTATGTGAGATATGGACAATTTGTTACGACCATGACCGTTGGCAGTGTTTTTTTGCAAATACTGCCTATGGTAAAAAGCGATACAATCAGAATAAATATAATTGCAATAGCATCAGTGTTATTAATGTTGACAGTCGCTCTGTCGTAAGCGTAACTGCCTGCTGAGTTCGTATTTCAGAAAAAGCTTTTTTTTTAAATAAAAAGGCTAATGTTTAACTTAGCACACTCAACACAGCTAAAATGTCTGCAATGTATATATTATGAGTTTGCGATTTTGGATGTATGTATTGTCAGAGACATGACACCGTCTGATCCTTCCTACAATCGTAACGCAAATACGTTAGAAAGACTAATGTCGAAGACCTATTGTCTCTATGTTCGACGACACTGTAATATATATTGCCGTAGTGTGGTCGCGGCGTTACTAAATCTAATCTGAGCGTGTCGTAATAATAATAAGAGAAATGCCAAAAAAATCTCCTGGTCTCCGATTGATGGCGAAGTAATCAACTCAACCAACTCAATTATGCCATACCTAAACTCCGAAGACCGGTGACGGGTACTGCGATCGCCGATGCGCCTGCTAAGGATGGCGATTGCGGCGACTCTTCCGAACTGGTGAAAGTTATAGTAATCCAGCAGTGGACTTGTTACAAGCCGATGAGGAAGAAGAATATATCTTGCGCAGAAGCCAACTACTGCTTGTAAATGTTTAATTAAAATTTGCAAATCGCAGTTTGTAGTGTGGGTACAAAATGGCAAAAGGCCTTTAATATATGAGCAGTTTAGTTTTCCTAGTTTTTTTGTGAAAAATTTTGTAACTATACTATATTTGGTTTAAAAACCGTGTGAATTAACTACAATCTGTCAAAAGTAATATAAAGTATTATCATTAAGTGGAATGAAGAATTAGATCTTTATTTATAATACTGCATTAAGTACGGTTTTGAAATAAATGAACAGAGATGTATTGATATTGAACACGTACTAATTTAGTCCTGCCCCTTTTTAATATCTAGTCATTTCAAGAACAGTAACTTATCAGTTGTGTTCTTTTTTATTTTTACCAACTATAGGTCTAATGATTATTAAAAAGACAACTGGAACTCGAAAAAGGCTCAACTTTAATAAAATCTGAAATCTTGTCCTTATTAATCCTGTCAGTGTACTAAGGTACGGTTTTATTATATTAACGTAAATTTCATACTATTATTAGTGCAATAAAACGACTTCGATGCGACAATTTTTTATAGAACTATGATCACGTAAGGACGAGCTGTGATCGGTGCATTTTTCATCAGGGTAGCAACATACATACATACAGTCACGCCTCTTTCCCATTGGGGTAGGCAGACACCACATCTTTATACTTGCTACGATCCTGACACACATCTTTCGCTTCTTCTACTTTCTTTAGCGTTTTCATACACGCTCGTCGGGTAGCAACACGTAGACATCATTATAGACATAGTTTACATTTATTTCTGATATGTCGCATGGTGTTCCTTACGTTTAAAGCAATGTAAGCAATTCTAAAGTACATAGTCAGCATTCGCAGATGTCTCCGTTACAGTTTGTCTGCATTATGGAATATGCATGAGACCACAAAATCGCTCCACACATCTGTAGTTCTCGATAAAACTATGCTTAGGGTATCACCCAAAAGTGGCGACTCGCTTTAAATAAACAAATCGCACTAACTTAGTAGTTAGACTTGGATCAGCCCCGTTGTCCACGAGGAATTTGGCTGAGAAGGCGTCTCTTGAATCAACAGCTCTATGTAGCAGCGTTCGTCCTCGAGGTCCTCGTGCGTCTGGGTCGGCACAATGTTGGAGTAGGGTCGCCGCTATCGAGGCGCTTCGCCCTCTCAAAGCCAACTCAAGAGGCAGTTCACCCCGAGGTGACATCGCGTTCACTATATCTGTTAGCTGCAACGAAATATACAACATATTTAGTAATTACAAAGATATCACAAATTATTGGTCCGGGTCTGTATGTATTGTATGTCCAAGTGAGTCAGTAACTTCATCCGAATCTTCCATGGATTGAATACCAATACGATTAAACGCTTATAGATGGCAAACACATATAGCATTATAACATATTCTGCGCCGCTGACAAGTTATACTAAGAATCAGGAAAAATGTAATATAATTCCCCAATTTATTACTAAACTAATTGATTTTAATACGGGCTATAAACAAATGGGTTAATCAATTTGACATAGCTTAAGTAAACGTTTTGTCGTAAAGAAATCCATTAACGCAGTAAACAATTGTTTGTACAATAAATAAAACGATATAACCACTAGTAAACCAATATTTACGAACGATTAGCAGAAATTATATCATACTAAGTGAAAAAAACATGGTAAAATATTTCCTTTACAATTTATTATATGTGTATAATATGGGATGATCGTGTATAAGTATGCGACTGTATCAAAGCTCCGCCATTAAAGCGCATGAGTGGCCGTGGCCGTGATGCCGTGTGTGCCGTGACGTGGGTATAAGACCCACATGCAAAATATTTCAGTTTAATTTAAAAATACGAAACTTTAAAAAAACTATATATATTATGTTTCTTGTGAATGTTATAACTCAATTAATTTACAAATCAAACTACAGCTTCACGGCGGAATAACTGGCCCTGGGGTGGTACCTACCTAGACGGATTTCTGCATAGGAATCATGACACTAGTACACAAACTTTATATATTTTAAATACCTTTATATCGTGTATGTGTGTATATGTGCTAATGTAAAAGAATCGAATAAGGGAAGGAAGGATATTTGGATGCTTTGTTGGGTATATTTTAGTGTTGGTGGTTGGGATGATCGAGAACATCTGTCACCTCAGTCCTCCCGTGACCATGGGTGCTGTAAAGTACTCAAAACTCATTCCGTCTCCTGCCCTAGTGCATCTCGGCTGTGTGTAGTGTATCTATGCTTGCTCACTCCGTATAAACATTGCACAGGGTTATAAATATACAGATTAGATATCATATTTAAGTATGTCAATGAATAGCACCTTCGACAAAAATAAAACGGAACTCCAAGCCACCTTCTGGTGAAATGAGCATTGATGGGTCTCTGATACAAAAAGGATCCCCGCCACACTACGTCAAGTTTCGCTGTGACAATCTTCGTGCTGAACTTCGTTCCTTTAAGACAAGTAGGGTGGAGTCTATAGCGAAGCTTTTCTAGAAACAAAATGAGAAATTTTCTAGACTTTTTACGGATTTTGAAGAGTTGAAAACCTCGATTCATTTTGTCACTGATAAGTATGATCATCTAAACACCCAGACAGAAGAGGCTAGTGGCCGTGTTATAGTTTTGGAAGACAAAATTAAATTACTTGAGACCAAAGACAAGCAAATTTCAGATTTAGAAAACAAACTTGAAGCTTTTGAACACAATTCCCGGCAGTGCAATATAGAAACCATTAATCTTTCAGAGAAACGCCATGAAAACCTAATGGGCATATTAGAAAATATGGCCGTTATAATTAAACACCCAATTGCAAAGCAGTATATCGTGGGAATCCACCATGTTGGTCAAATGAATCCCAAGAGCACTCGGCCCAAGAACAATTTTGTGAAGTTTACAAGTCGCATCAAGCGTGATAATTTTGTGGCGGCTGCTCGTCTCGCGAAAGGCATTACCACAAACCAGCTTCATATTGCTGGTACACCCTAAAAGGATATATTTAAACGAACACCTAACATTAAATAGAAAAGTCTTATTTCGCGAATCCCGATAAGCTGCTAAGAAGAACGGTTTTAAGTTTACCTGGGTTAAACACGGTACCATTCTGGTTCGCAAGAACTAGACTTCGTCGCTATTTTCTATTCGTTCCAGGGACGACTTGCCAAAAATCAAATCAAATTATGACGTTGCTAATTAATAGTTTTCATTTATCCTTAATTACTTTAAACATTCTAAAATATTCGATTGGTTATCTCAACTCGCAATTGAGTGTTCTGAGGAATGTCCATTCTTATAGACACTCCAAATCTAAAAAGTTTATAGCTCTATGTTGTTTACTACGTTTTTTTTTTATTATCTATCGAACATAATTTGTATCTACCTTACTTTGTTTTACTTGAAAATATGGCCAACGAATTGTTATTTTACCGATAATTCTATCCATTGATAAAATTCTCCACATATATCCACACCACTCCATATATATATACTTATTATCTTGTTTTGGCGAACAAAGTGTTTTTTATTTACGTGTATTTCTATCCATCGATAATAGTCACTACATATACTTGTATATACGAGGGATCGTGTCGGAACGTGTTCTCGAAAATGGAGAAAAACGAAGTGCGAGCCGTTATTAAATACCTCTGTTTAAAAAAGTTAACGACGCAAGAGATTCATTGCGATTTGGAAGGCAACATTGGGAGTCTGCTCCGCCGTATTCCACTGTCGCAAGGTGGGCTTCTCAATTTCGAGTAGGGAGAACGAGCACAGAAGACGAACATCGTTGCGGCCGTCCATCGACGTCAGTCACTCAAGAAAATTTTGACGAGAAAATTGTATTGAGCGATCTAAGGGTTACCATCCGATACTTAATTTAAGAAACGGGCATTTCATATGGAAGTATTCAATCCATATTGAAACAATCTTTGAATATGAGAAAAGTCTCCGCAAGATGGGTGCCGAGAATGTTAATCGACAGTCAGAAACAAAATCGACTTGACATTTCGAAGATATTGTTGGACAAGTTTCAAGAGGATTTTGAAAACTTTTTGTCTCGTTTCGTAACAATGGACGAAACATGGGTCCATCATTTTGATCCCGAGACAAAACAGCAATCTTCGCAATGGAAACGGCCATCATCACTAACCCCGAAGAAGTTTCGTGCCGTGGCATCGGCTGGCAAGGTTATGGCCTCAATATTTTGGGACTCAGAAGGGATATTGTTGATTGATTACCTGGACCGTGAAACCACTATTACAGGTCAATATTATGCAGCTTTAATTCCCAAGTTGAGGAATGCCATCAAAGAGAAAAGGAGAGGGAAACTTCGAAGGGGCGTGCAGTTTCATCATCTAGATCTAGCGCCTAGCGATTTTTATCTGTTCCCCAAATTGTAAGAATACTTAAGGGGAAACAGGTACGAAGACGATAACGAGGTGATGGATGCCGTGGAGAGCTTTTTGCAGGACCAAGACAAAACTTTTTTTTGAAAGGGATTGAAGCCTTGGAAAAGCGCTGGAATCGGTGTGTAGAGAGACTCGGAGACTATGTAGAAAAATAAATTATTAAGTTATCAATAGTCATTATATTCTATCTCTTTCTCACTAGTTTTTGATCCCTCCTCGTATTTGTTACTTTCTTATGATTATATAATTGTTGAGGGAACGTACCACGTTAAGACCAACCAATATTTGCCATTGATTTAGATGCATATTCATTATTTCATTTATATATTGCACGTTATAGGTGCAGCCGTGTAGTGGCGGCTCGTTAAAAGAATATTACCACTCCATCTCATTCAATGGATCTCGTAAAAGGCGAGTAAGGAATAAAACTGCACTGTGCACCCAACAGCGCATGGTGGCGATGGGCTCACCACCTATCACACCAAGTGCATTATATTGTTTTGGTGAAACGTAAATTGAGGCAGTCATCTGTTTTTGCAGTGAGTGCCCAGTCTCTGACTTCCCCTTATGGGATACAGTCGTGATCTTATGTATGTATGTATGGGTGTAGCTGGCAATGATTTACTGTTTTATTCTAACTTATTTTCTAATATTAAAAGCAAATGGAAAATTAAAATATATAATTTTCACAAAATAATTATTGCTTTCGCTTGGGATTGTTTTATATATTGTTTAACATTTATTTATTTACATATATATATATATATATATATATATATATATATATATATATATATATATATATATATATATATATATATATATATATATATTCTACATACCCTCAATCGATTATTAATAAAATGTATTTATTTTATGCATTTAAGATTAAAGAATGATTGTTGTCCATTCACTGTGCAATATTTTCATTTCAAAATAAATAAATTCCAACATAAAAAGTAGCTATGATTTCATATATAATAACATTAGAAATCATTGTTGTTCTTATTTGGGATTGTTGTATATTTTATTCATAAACAATTGGGTCAAACGTAACTGGATAACTACATTATTTACAAATAGAACTAAACTTAAATCACATAAAGTTCTTACTTATCACAGATGTCTATATAATCTCAGTAAATTTTTGTAAAACATAATTTATTTAAAGTACTTAGGATTGAGGATTAATTATTACGAGTTCATACGGTTCTCAATAAGATCAGAGGGAATGATTTTGTTTTTTATATTTGTACCCTCGCAATGAGTGATCGTTTAACAATTTACTATCAAAATTGTAGGAGTCTCAGAATCAAACTAAATACTCTATTTTCTAATGTGCTTGCCGATAGTTACGACTTGATAATTTTAACTGAGACCTGGTTAGTTCCAAATATTAATGACAACGAATTTATTGACGATAGGTATGTGGTATATCGCTTTGATAGAAATCAAATATAGACAGGTAAGCGAGACGGGGGAGGGGTACTCATTGCTACTCGTCGTACGTTACAAATTAACTATTATGCACTAATTAGCTCCAATGAGTATTTATTACCATCTTGTATTGATTACGTACTTCTCAGTCTAAACAGCCAAAAAGGTCAAATTATTGTTTGCGGTGTATACATACCGCCTAATCAAAGGCTTTAATTTATGAGAATTTTTTAACAATCTTACACCAAAAAATATCGACTATTAATTTTTACATTTATGTTTTAGGTGATTTTAACCTACCAAAGTTGGAGTGGCAAAATAATATACAAACCGATTTGAACTAATCAATTCCACGTTCTAATTATGTTTACAATGATAAAGCATTTCTTAATTTTATTTCATTATTAAATATCAAACAATTAAACAATGTACGTAATTCTTTAGGACGAATATTGGATTTATTCTTATCCAGCGACTTTAACACTATTTGTAAACCATCACTAAGTCCACTACTGCCTTTAGACAGCTTACACCCTACTTTATACATACAAATCTCCATAGATTAGTTTTGCAAACCAAAGTGATATGCGTCACAACCAAGGTTCCGGTTTTTAGAAGCTAATTATGGTAATATTTGTGAATTCTTAAAGAAAATTAATTGGATGTAATTCTGAGGGACCTGTCTATTGAAGACTTAGTTAATGTGTTCTATGAACATTTATATGAAATTATTAAGACGCATGTAGGATACAAAGCGGTTAAAAGTAATGACTATCCAGCTTGGGTCTCTTGTCAACTAATCCATGTTTTTAAAGACAAAGAGATAAAATGGAAGCAGTCCAATAGTAAAGATGACAACTTAAAATTTTCTGTTCTCATAAAAAGATTTCGATCCATGCATGCTCATTGTTTTAATGCGTACATGAATTCAGTTTGAGGAAGGTCTTAATAATGATATCAAGTTGTTTTGGTCTTTTGTTTATAATCGCAATGATAAAACTGGCATTACAAATGTTATGATATATTGTGACAAACAATCTGATAATCCTCAAGATATTTGTAACTTATTCTCTGATTTTTTTAGCTCTGTCTATGAAACCGGTCAAACATGTAATCTAGATACTCTACTTCAATCAGATATTAATCCTAACTGTGATATTATTCCAAATATTAGTATTTCTGAAGATGTCGTTGTTCGTGAGCTCAAATCTCTTGACATTACAAAAGGTTCAGGACCTGACGGCGTGTCACCATTCTTCCTAAAGCATACTGCTGTGGCTATCCTATATGTATGATTTATAACAAATGTCTTCAACATGGCGTCGTACCACAGGTATGGAAAAATGCCAACATCACACCAGTCTATAAGAGAGGCAGTAAAAAGGATCTCCGCCCCATATCGTTGTTATCGACATTATCAAAGGTTCTTGAAAGGTTATTACATAATCACATTAACCCTATTATTCATAAAATAATAATAACCCGAACAACATGAATTTGTGTAACGTCGGTCTACTATATTCAATCTATTACTGTTTATTTGAGTGTATCGACAATCGTATTCAAGTAGTCGCGATATATACAGACTTCTGCAAGGCTTTTGATAAGGTTGATCACTGCATGATTTTAACCAGGCTTGTATTTAATGGGTTACGAGGAAATTTACTGTGTTGGTTCTTAGCTTATGTGATGAATAGGTCAGAAAGAGTTGTTTGTTATTAACGGTTTCTCGTCTAATTTTGTAAATGTCAGCTTGGGTGTGCCACAAGGCTCAATCCTTGGGCCCCTGCTGTTTATTTTATTTATTAATGACGTCGGTGGTTGCTTTCGTTATGCTAACTTCCTTTTATATGCTGATGACCTCAAAATTTACCATTCTGTCCAATGTGTAGATGACTGTTAAAAGATTCAGTTAGACTTAGACAGAATTACTGACTATTGTCGCTATAAAAAACTTCATCTAAGTATTGCGAAATGTACGAAAATCACCTTCACGAAAAAACTTAATAAAATTAATTTTAACTATCGTTCGTGATGAGAGCCTGTTCATGTTTTAAGAAACCCTCTACCTTCTTAACCTTATACAAGGCGATGGTAAGGTCACAAATTGAATATGCTTCCGTCATATGGAACCCAATATTTGTTAAATACACTTATCAGCTAGAATGTGTGCAACGTAAATTCTTAAATTCAACAATGTTTTACAAATGTTTAAGATCTAAAGCTTCTTATGATGAATTACTAGAGAAATTCGACATTCCCTCTCTTGAGTCTAGAAGACTACTTTTGGATCAAACCCTTCTTTATAATATTTTTCATAACCATTTTGATTGTAATGAACTTATCAATCAAATTTACGTCCGTATACCAAGTCGCACAGCGAATACGTGAGTTCCATCGGCAACTGCTTTTCTTTCCCAAACCAAGTAAAACAAAGGCGGCTGATCGTGCGCCTCTGTACCTATACTAAAATCTTTAACGAAATAGATATATTCGGGTTAAGCTCTAGAAAATTTAAGAAAACTGCTTTAGAGGTTTTGGTTGGGGGTCGAGATTGACTAATTACTTAACTGCATTTTATTTCGTCGTTTCGTCGTTTCAGCCTATCAATAGTCCACTGCTGAACATAGGCCTCCCTCATAGATTGCCACAAAAGTTTGTAGCTCTCGTTTTGGGGGGATTTTGCCATAGTTGCCACGCTTGGCAGACGGGTTGGCAACCGCAGTATATTTATTCAGATGTTCCAGCAAGATGCTGCTGCCCATCTCCTGGTTTTCATTTTCCCTCTGTCGACTTTTACGACACCCACGGGATGAGATGGGGTGGTAGATTCTCTTAGGCCGCTACCACACGGCCTATTTTATTTACTTGTTGTTTTTACCACTTTCTTATTAGTTAGTATCTTGTTATTCAGTAGCATTTTTTTTACATATTATACATTTTTTTCTGTATTTTAATGTTATATAATTGAAGTCCTCTCAAATAAAAATAATTCAATGTAATGTCATAGCAAAAGGGACCTCAATTGATGTGGAAAACGGTGCTGGTTGTACATATATTTATATTTTGTATTTAACAACTTTGTAATACTTCATTTTGTACAATTGTTTGTTTTCCCAAAGTAAAGTAAAACAAAAAAAAAAGGAAAAAAAAGTCGGGTTATGAATAGTGAAAATTAAAGGCGATAAAATCCGTAAACTTAGTTTCATTTCAATGTGTAGTGTTCGCGTAGATATAAGAAATCATTACAGTATTTATTATTAATTTTTAGATGCGCTTCGATGAGCGATCAGTTAACAAATATAGAGAGCGGCGCGCAGCTATCGTAAATACACCCGTGTTCCAAGGCGGTTCTCACCGCCCAGAGTTACCGACACACAAGTCGACAGTCCGAACGTAGGGCCCGCAGCCTCCCTCGGACGGTCATTAGATGACTTAAGATAATAATTTTATGGAGATATTCACAGTAGCGCAAGCACGCTAGCGAACGCAACGGTCCGAATTTAGATGTTTAGTAGGAGTTTATATTTATGTATTAATGTTTGGGTCAAACCAAACCTGGCACGCGGGCCCCGGGCCCGCAAGCACAGCATCCGATGAAGCTGTAAAAGCCAAAAGGCTAACAGCGATTACTTCACCGAAAACAAGCAAGAGTTAACAAATAGCCCATCCCGTCTGACCGGCGACAGGACTGGTGACGTCATCCCGCGAACTAGTGCCGCCCGCGTTTTTAAATATTTTTTAACAAAAATGCTCTCTTTAATCTAAATTTTCTCAGCTATTTTAAAATATAGAAAAAAATAAAAACGCAGCTATTTTCGTATTTTTTTCTTTAATACTTTGGCATTTGTAGAAAAAAAACGTTTGTCATCTCCATTGTCTAATCACTATAGAACTTGTACAATATGCATTAATTATTGTACTCTGTTGGCGATCCTTAAATAAACTATTACTGTGGATAAGTCGCTTGTGTATAGTTTAGTCACTTATGTTTGGTGCCTAACCTGATGGGTAACCTGCTTAGTGACAAATGAGAAGTAAATGTTTATGCTTTGGCATTAGAGAAAGGTACTAGTGGAACAAAATCCGTTCGGAATGGAACATCACCCACCACCGACACCTTATTATGAATATCAAGTAAAAAAACCAAAAACTAAAATACACATGTTTTCACTTGACGTTTCAATTTGTCACTAAACACTTGCCTTTGCTGTTCACTCTACTCAGCAAGCGCAAGGGCCTAGTAAATTGTGGTGGGGTTGGGGGGGGAGACTTGCACTAGCAAATTCTCAAGCCTGTAATTCAAAATCAAACATTGTGCATAATTCCCACGAGCTTAATAATTAATGCTTAGTACTCGTCACTTACACTAATACCTTGTGTTTAAACATGCTGAAAAATGCTTAATATTAATGAAACTATCAGTGCTACAAGCCGATCATATTTTCTAAGCGACAAACCGCCTATCCAAAATAATTTACTAAGCACTTGACGCTTGCTGAGTCGTTTGAACAGCTACGGCAAGCAATTAGTGACAAACTGAAAAGGCAACTGAAAACTTGTGTATTTTGGTTTTTGGTTTCTTTACATGGTATTTACTAAGTTTAATTGTGGTTATGACGACGGAAAAATGGAATTCTAAAACAATTATAAAATTCATCCAATAATTTAGATTGTGAACTGAGGATTGTGGATTGTGTCTTGTCCGCAAAAGAATGAATGAAGGATGGTTCCTTAATGATCGACGAAAGTTTAAATAGTGTTTGAACACACTGCTCAAAACAAGGTGGTGTTCCATCTTGAACGGGTGTCGTCACTAGTACCCTTGTCTAATACCAACGCGTAAATGTTTACTTCTCACTTGTCACTAAACAGCTTACTCAACAGGTTAAGCACTAAGCATTAGTTACTAAGCTCAAAATTATCCGATTGTGACAAGTAGAGAATTCATACAGGAGGCTACGTCCAGCAATGGACTGTAGTGACTGTAACTATTATGAATTATATAATCAATTATAAAATGTCTACACTTTGGGATATTTGATTTATTAAAACATGAAGATATTTTATTCATAATATACACATACACTTCCTCAATCTGATTTAAATAATTAAAATAATTGCTAAATAATTTAAATTTTAAATTAATGAATAAAGTTTTTTCAGGTCTAATAACTTAGAAAGTACATGGGCCTTCGTAAAATTGTAGTATATGCAACCGAATATATTTTAACACATCGCAGTTCTTAAAATCATTAAAAGGAAACACACTGTTAAATTTTTAACGTTAGTTGATATTATATTCACACAATGAATTTTAATTCACCTACATATACGCAGTTATTGTTATGGTTATTTTGGCTCACGTGACCCAGCAATATTTATCTATAATAATAAATTGAAAGTCCCGATAATGTTTGCATCATTAACATCATCATTTCAGCCCCCTACTGCTGAAATATTTAGGAATCCGTCTAGGTAGCTTCAACAGCAGGTCAGTTATTCTGCCGTGTAGAATTAGTGTGCAAACATTACTGTATTTCGGTCTGAAGACCACTGAGAGCTAGTGTAATCACCGAACATATGAAACTTAAAAACTGATGTCTCAGGTTGACGAGCGCAGTGTGGTGCCACTCTGTAATGTTCTGGGTGACACTGCGTTTGTTATGGGCAGTTGCACCAGGTGAGCGTTTTGCTCGTCTCGTCACACGGTTCATAACTGCATAATGTGTTAATTAACAGACACTGATCAGGAAACTACATTATTAGGGTATAAGAACTACAGCCCATTAGCTTTATTCTTAAAAAAGAACGCAAAAAGTCGTCACAGAACCGTTTCCGTTATAAAATTGGCAACGGATAAAAAACTTTAAGTTAAGTATCATTAGAAGCGATCACACGAGTGTAGAACAAATAACTGGAAAGACATTGTATTGTCAGATGTAACAATATACAATACAAAGATTCCAATACGCAAGCAATCGAAGCTAATTTAATAAACAAAACTAATTTCAGTTTAATATTTGAATATGTAGTATTGAAAATCGCATACATCACGCTTGCCTAAGCATCGCGTTAAGTAACAATCGCACAACGGAACAACGTAATGTAAAATTTGTATCTCATTACCGATACGTGCGCAATTATTAGTTACCGCGTGCTTTGCGCCGAATGGGACTACAATGTTGCGTCGCCCCTAAAAATGCGAGGCATGTGCCACCTGTCGATGTCCCACCGAACTGATGAATTACAAACGTTGTTTACTTTCACGATTACACAACTCATGTGTGTCATTTCTGTGTCGAATATTTGATATAAATTGAACAATAACCAGTCTTATTGGGAGTGGTACGCAATTAAAGGGATAGTAAAAACCGAAGCAGGATTTTTTTCCCCTATCAAAGTCATAATCTTTTTTTGGTAGACCAAATTATCCTTGGTTGGCGCAGTGGCTGAGACCTTGGCTTCTGCGTCACGGGTCGTAGGTTAGATTCCCGCGCATAACATTTACTTGTGTCCTATAGATGGGATTTGGGGTCTCAGTGTTTGTGCATGGGGAATTTATGTAAGAAATATCAAACTTGCGAAGTGCTAACCAAATCAAATATTGACCAATGTCGTGTGTAGGGCAGACCGGGGATGGTTGACCACGTTTTTGGTCATCATTTTTTTTTTAAAACTATTGTCTTTGTGTCAATAAAAAAAATTGTTAACTGTGCCAAATTTCATAGTCAATTATAAAAAAAAAGGTTCTATGTGGATATTATTTAATAAAATCCGGATTTTTTCAGTTTTAGGAAACTTATCCGCGATAGTCAACCTGCCCCTATGCCGGGGTAGGTAGACTACTCAACTGTTGTGGGGCGGCTTCAATTACGGGATGACAAAATTTAATGTTTAATAAAAATTTCACAGATATATTCTTGGTGACACAGCATCTGCAATGGGCCGAAGTTCCACTTACCATCAGGTGAACGTTTTGCTCGTCTCGTCACTTTATCCAATGAAAAATATCATAAGTTTTGCAGAATTCTACCCAGATGGGTTTATTTATAATTTAATGATTAATTTTTATCCCAATCTTTGATTTCATTCGTAAACCATAAATATTTTCGAAAAAATGGGACCATATGGATCGTCAGTCAACCAATATGCAATTGGCCTACCAACCCCGACCGCAGCTTTTGCTTTCAAAAATTCATTAAACTAAAATGCTTTGCATAACAGTCATAATACGTATTTGTATACCTTTTATAATAATTTACTTTCCATTTCAAATTAAGTTTGTGTGAACTTGACTTTGAATTACAATTTAAGAACAAAATAAATGATGTGTTGATGAAAAACTACTTAGGTATCCCAATTATTGATATTGCACTCGAACTGACAGTGAGACATTTCCTCGTGTCTCGCGTTCTGTGCGAATGATCGGTCAAGCAACAGGCTTTTTTTGAGTGCAACGTTGATTCTCTCACTCAAACCTGCAAGAAGTTAGGAGCATCTAGTCTACCTACCCCAGTCCCAAACCAACCCCGGTCTGCCCTACTACCCTGGATGTACATATATACTTCTGAATTAAGGAGAATCACGAATTCGTACAGAAATTCCGGAGATATGACTTAACATATACAAAAAGAACGAATGCATCAATAACATTCATCGGTAAATAATGTAGACCATTAATGAATGATATGAGTGACTTGAAATATATGTTAAATGTTAGCTCAATGTGTTTGCAGATATCTAAATTAATAATAGAGCACATACTTGTTTTATATTATATTAAATATAAACGTCTAATTGACAATTAATAAAAGCGTCTACCCTTAATTAAAGAAAAAAAACAATGGATCAAATATTCATGAACTTGAAAGTCTTATTAGTTTGATTATCATATCGCTTTAACAATTGAAAACAATAGCAATCCTTCATGCCAAAGATTACTGATATATGTATATGATTAAACGTTAACTTTGGTGACTGTGCTCAAAATGTACGTCATTCAATTTACTGCGAGGTTCTACGAACGACATTCGGTTAAATAATCTAGTCGAATGCACAACCTATCTGAAAAAGAAGAAACGACCACAAGGGACTTAAGTAACAGTAAGCATCTGCTTTCACAAAAGAAGAGAACAAAAAGGAGGAGGACCCAAAAAAGCAGATGTCAAATTTAGACAGAAAAAGTTTATTAATATTAAAGCATTACAGTAGTGTAAAGGTAGAATCCAACTTGACGAAGTATAAAAGTGACTGTTGGTGAAACATGACATTTTTCTCAGATTTTAAAGTTTCTTCTTTCAGAAACATGTTTTTGAAAATGGTAGAATTTTACTGCCGCAGTTTTTATTGTTCATTGAATTAGTAACTCATTTGCTCAAATTTCATACGTTGGATCTAAAATTGAATTTTGAAAAAAACAGTCAGTATTAGTTTTAGTCGAAGTTTAAATGAAAATAATTTTTAAACTTTTTTTAAATTTATCTACGTTTGAGTGACTATGCCTCAGAGACATTAGGCGTGTCTGGATGAACAAAATGGCAATAGGTAAAGAATAGTATAAATTGTTCTATGTATTCTGCGAGTTGCAAGTTATATACAAAAATTTAAGTTTTATTTTAATGACTATCCCGAATTTAATATTGTTATTAATACTTACTGTTGTTATATTCTAGGTTTGGTTGGTGTTATAAGTTTCTTACAATCTGAAACGTCTTCCTCATGATTATAATAAAAATAATACGAGTAGGTTTCTTATGCAAAATAATCAGGTCAAAAACCTGATTTAAGATACTTTATTTAAAAAGTGTGTTAGACGCGGCCAAATTCATAGAATCCCATATAAATATGTTCTTATTATTCATGTATTAAATTACTACTGAAATAATAATTATTATAATTTAACACCCAATATGAACATAAACTTGTTACGATAATTTATTTCCGCTTAGCTATGTTTCTCATTATGTCGTGTAGCGTTTACAAAAGTGATTACAGTATTACCGTAAGGAACCCATCACAACTTAAACAGTTTTTCCATAGGAGACAAAATGTAAAAAATAGATTTACAGAAAATGTGCATCGATACATAAATGCGGTTATGCCCTAATTTAAATAAGGTGAACAATGTGTTTGACATGTGACTCGTTAAGTATGTTAGTAGTAAGAAGTTAAGCCACTCGACTCCAACGTAACCTAGTGATAACAAAGGCTGTCAATCGCCACGTATGGCAGGCGGATTGGCGACCGCAATGACAGACATATCCCATCTCAGACGCTGCACCCGTTACTAGTTAAAAGATTATTTTGGCTATTCCCATACTAGACTTTTAGGGCACCCACGGGATTTATAGATTTATTTATTTTTTTAACATCTTAAATTAATATACATTTTAAAGTACATGTTGTTATACGTAGATATTAATCGTCTCCATCTCTTATAAGCTGTTCAGTAACTGGTGCTGCTGAAAATAATTTCAAAAAGAATTAAGCAAGCAGTGCCTTTACATAAAATGTCTAGTTGGTGTCTTCTTTTTATTCTTAGTGTACATAAACTGTTACATAGATTAATAAAATAATATCCAAATTCAGACTATAAGACATAAGAGTATTTGTACTAATGATGGGAAAGTAAGAAAGCAGCCAATTATTACCACCTTTCTAGTTCCAAAAAGATGAGGACACAAAAATATTGTAAAATGATTGTATCTTATCTTTAACAATAAATTTCATCTGGAATTAAAAACATATTTTTGTAAACGATAATAATTTAATTATACAAACAAATCCTGCAAAAACCGAGTGAATGATAATGGTAAAATAATATAGAAACCTCAACCTCGCCTTGATGTAACATTAATTCATTTCAGAGCTTCGTCGTTCAATTGATAGATTGCCACGGTCAAGTGCGGCGTCGGCATTGGACACTTACCGGATAATAACATTACATGTAATGATGGACCAAGTGTACTGATATTAAATATAATAAGCGGGAACGCACTTATAAACAATGTATATCAATATCAATGAATTGGAAAAGAGAGCCAGATTGATCTGTGGTTTTAATGTTTTCTGGAATGTTTACATAACGATATCCTTTTATTCGTTTTCGACCGTAACAATATGGAATTTACCAGAAAATAAATGAGTAGTCATCGACAGATGAAATATTTCCGATGCCTTAACTACTCGAATACAGGGTCATATTAATTATGTCTTCCCTTCTCGTATAAATGGATCTACTTATCGATCGATACTTAAGGAAAGGTAAGGATATGAATGCATCATCAAATTTCGACTTTTGATCTAACCGCGTAGACTTGTAGTCAGAGTTCGTATCCCCGCCGGAGCCAACATTTGTGCAAAAACACAAATCGTTGGTTTTCGGGTCTGGTTGTGTTGGGCATGTGAAATTTTTATCTGTAAAACGCAGTCATGATACAGGAGAGAAAAGAAAGATAGGAGTCTAACGTCAATTTAAATGTATAGCTAGAACCGTATTCAAAGTTGTTGCGCTAGACAAATCAACTTTTTCCTTGTCAGCTAGGAAATTGTCACGTTGAAAATTAAGTAAATTTATATATTTTCTTTTCTAGTATAGTTGAAATCTAGTCAATCTGACCCTACTGGCTTCAGTGCCAAAAAACGAGGGAAGGTAAAAGTTATGAGACGTTTATAGGCTGTTATTTTAGATTGCAGATATTTGTAGCTTGGCTTTAATGTTCCCCATTCCATAGACTTATAAAAACACTATGTGTATAGCACGACTATTGATGTCTTCCTCTCCCATTTCTACCTCGGCAATATAATCCGATGAATGAATCGAAGTTTTCATCTGCATAAGATTATAATGTAATGTACCGTCGTAAGTATCAGTTCAAACTCATTCGTCACAACCTTCCCCCACTCGATGTAACGCTTATGCGATAAATTCAAAGGAAGGATAAAATGCAATATCAGAGTGATGGGGTCATCAATATACAAACCACACTACAAAAACTAATGATTTGTGTGTTGCATAAATATTGACGACTGATCCGAAAACAGAACCGTTGAATCAACAGTCACGATTTTAATATAGTATATATCAATATAAATTACACAAGTTAGAACCACGAATGTTAAACCTTTTTTACTTAAATCGCACCTATCTTTCATCCTTGACAAAGACAAAAGTGATATGTTCTGTTCATGTTTAGAAAACGTATATTTATATGAATATGAAAAATTTACTTAAAAATAACATAACTAGTCGTTTTTACTACAAATAAATATGTTTTGTATCACGCTTTCATATTTATCAAGAGAAATTAAAAGTAAATTAATTAATTATTTTATCATTGTATAACCTAATCGTTATTTCAAATGCAATCAAAAAAACTTTAGTCTATACATAGGTACTCGTTATTCATGTTTACATTAAAAAAAAAACAATGAATTCATCTTTAGTTAAAGTCAATGAACTGCCAATTACTCAGTCCCCAGGATGGTGCATATGACTCATTCTCAAGATACAAAGGTATACATTGCAGAGATGTTTTACAATACGACCTTCTTTCAAGATTATAATCTTTTCTTAATACTGACGTACTAAGTTCCAGATCTGTAGGATTTTCATTGGACAAGCTAAATATGCAACCAAGAAACTTTTTTTCCCTAAAATACCATTTGAAATCGGTAATATATTTAAATCAATATTAAATCAGACTTAGAATCGCTTGCTTGAGTCAAGTTTGAATAGCTCTAGGAATTAAGTTTAAAACCTAATTTGCTTTAGATCATCATCATTGCTGTCCATCGGTAGTGCACTGCTGGACATAGGCTTTTCACAAAGCAATTATTCCTCACATCTCACACTTGAAGAGATCCTCAAGTCATCTAACAGTGACATGGAAGGGTAATTAAATGTATACTTAAATTTTATTAATCCTACCACCAAATATTCACAACACTATATGACATGTGCATTTTCAAATGTCAAAATAGAGACAATTAAAAAAATATAATAGATTGCCAGTTATTTTTTTGCAAAGGGTAAATACCATAATTGTTGAACGTTGTCGTTCCCGTGCCTTTAAAATAATCACAGAATAATGGTAAGTATATACGTCCGGAAAGTATAATTAAAAATAAATAAAGTTCATAAGAGACAAGTGCCCTATAGCACGAATGTAACAGTGAAATATTATATATAGAACGAGGTTGTCACTTGTCTTATTTTACTTTGCGAGTGCCGGTTTCTACACTGTAATATTTACCGATTACCTCCCGTCTACGCGGCGCCCGACTTCAACAAGAATAAATACATTTTCTAGGATTAAGCAGCCCTTTATAACAATCATATCAATTTAATAATCAAATCAATTTATATCATTATCATCACCCGCACTGGAATTGCATAAAATATGGTACAAATTTATTCAATAGTAAATCCTACCAACGGTAAACACAACAACACAGAAAAGTGATAGTATTCTATTCCATGGATATATCTCCAAATGTGTAAAACGTGTCAATGAATAATCCCATATGGAATAAATAACCCTACAGTTGACATTAGGCAACCCGCATGCCAAATGGGTCAACTATGGCAATTACCCGTCCCAATTTTAATTTAGAAAATGATGATGTGGATGACATGTATTCTGTTATATAAAAAATATTGACGTAGGTAAATAATATTATCAACATAAAACAGAAACTTAAACAAGATAACTGTATAAAATACTGGCGTGTTTACATTAATCCTGGTAATGTTAACGGTGTTTCGCGGCAAAAGCAGAAATAGGTAGGGACTAAGATTTTTTTTACTAAAATTTATAAACTATATACTCATTATGAAGAACGTGGTGACAGTCGCCAACGAAACGTTCTAGGCTTTAGTAAAAAGCAACAATGCAACCTCGATGACCATTTTTTTATTCTTTAGCTACCAGATCATTTATATTATAAAATTCGCCAGGTTCGATTATTTAGTGGATTTCTGAGATACCGGTCAAGTACACATTCGTTACGTAGTATTACGAGTCCTTGCGCCGCAGTGCGTCGCGCGGCACGCACAGTGAGCTCTCGCCTTCGTAACGGACCGCGCGCACTTAGCCTCATCTGCGAGCGATACGCGAACACGCGAATCGGAGTGAATGAAAATTACTTTTTGTGTCTATTGATGCCAATCAATTGATTAGTAAGGTGTAGTTTCGTCTAGCATTGTATTTTATGCAAAAGTTTGTGTTGTAGACTAGAGGTAAATATTATTTCAATATGACGCATTTATTTTGGCGCGAAATATTTGCAAATATTTTAATTTAAAATAGAATTAAAAATATTGATATTACTAGGCACATTTGACAGATTTTAAGTAATTCATAAATACATGACGCTAAATATTATGGTGGAATATTTACAAAGAAATTAGTTTGTTTTGCAATTTTTTTTTAAATATTTATATTTGGTTACTAATAATTTAATAATAGACTACTATTTATGTAGCCGTTTCTCTGAATGCAGCCCAATAAGTTTAGAGCAAGCGCAGAATAACAGTATATCACTTGCAATAAAGAAAAGTCTCTTTATATTTCCATTACATAGAATAAAATGTATGGTTCGGTGTTGTCAGTACACAGTCACACTTGAATCATAATCAAAAATTAAAGCAAAGTTAAGTCTTTTTTCATTATAAAGCAAAATTTGCCACGCTGCTCCATAGTAAGGGTGGTCGACTGTTCAGTAATCGGTTGCATAGTACATAAAATTATGTATCATGTTTTATCTTGATGCTTAGGAAGATGATCTGCGTTAAAGTGACACTATTAAGACTATTTGCGTCATATTGTTAACTAGCACATTGTTACCTGTATAGACAGCACAATGTAAAAGCAGCTTCGGCAACACCTACCTAACCAGATTGTGAATGAATTAATTTATCAGAGCTTTCTTGTGCATGAAAGGTGTAAAGTCATTAAGGGTGTGTTTTAGCAGTGATTTTTATTGCATTTCGATTATCGAATATTGAAATCGAAAAACTCGTTCCTAATATTGCAACAATCGAGTCAATAGGTATGTATCAGCCGGTTTTCGTCATTGCCTCTAACAGCAAAGAGTGACTCAACCTCTATTGATATTATCCAACAAAAATTTTTAAAAAAGTTCTACTGATTTTAAAATAAGTATTATTATTGTTATAGTATTTTTTGTATCCTAAGTCGTGGTTAAAAAGAAATTAATTCAGTGATTTTATTTATATTTATTACAAACAGCGGTTACGTTAAAATGGTATTTTTTTTGCTACATGATCTCCTAACAAGTCACATGTAAATAGTCTATCTTTTCCTAAACCCTGAGTACCGATGGAAAAAAATAAGTTTACACTTGAATTTTATTCGACTCCGTTTCCAAGCCACTGTAGACTTCGACTGTAGTTTCGTCTCGGGATTAAAGTTATGGATTCACGCTTCGTCTAGAGTCACAAATCACCACAATTTAGTATTACCGTGGACGTTCTGATCAACTTAAACTCTTTGCACCAGCGTGAAATTGCGGACTATGGGGGAGTAGTCCCCTAGTGTTTCCACCACGTCAGCGTGTTCTCTTTGGTAGACTTTTTTAAAGTAAAGGTACTTTTGTCTATTGATGACAGC
Organism: Luehdorfia chinensis; assembly: GCA_019845155.1. NCBI lineage: Eukaryota > Metazoa > Arthropoda > Insecta > Lepidoptera > Papilionidae > Luehdorfia > Luehdorfia chinensis. The sequence continues at coordinate 5,033,549 of JAHVAK010000025.1, read as the reverse complement.
TTTCACTTCGTTTTCCTCCATTAATCTAAAATCGGCCAAGAGAACAATCCTTTTAAGTTAGTTAACAAAGTAATATTTGTATGGTCTTTCAAGATGTACTCTTTATATCATGCATCTAAAATTTAATGTTACTTTGAATAAAATTCGTAGTTATGTTTATTTTTTGGAGGCACTTTATCCAATAAAAAAAGGTGCCGCAAATGCTTACATTTTAATCCACCTAATGACCTGAAAACCGCTATCGCAGCATTATAATCACAACAATATATACACGCGTAACAGTTTGTGCCCTAGAAAAGTAATTAATTCACACAACTCGCGTTTCGTTTTACGTAATACTATTAACCAGCGACCATCCGTGATTAACGTTACAAAGTAGTCGTAATATAAATTAATTCAGACCGACCTTTAATAATAAGCCCACTTCGTTTTAGTTGCCACTATGAAGATGAAGTTCTAAATTATATTTTTAGTTATAGGTATTATATTTTGAATTATATAATATATTAACGGCTCATGAATAATCAGCTACGAATAGATATGATCATGTCCTCCTTGCCGATTTTCAATCATGACGACAACTTCCGAACACTGTCGGAACTTATCAACTGCATAGATGCATGCCCGATGGTCACGCATTAAGATCGGAGGTCGGCTAGGATGCAGTATCACACAAGAATAATCTCAAAACAACCAGACCCGAAAACCAACTCGAACTTGAAACCAGAACCTGCGGCGTAGTAATCAGGTACTCTAACCACTAGGCCACGAATAACAAGATCAAGATTGCCTTTGTATTTATTTGTTGTGTAAATAATTTTAGAACTCGCTTTCGACAGTCGGCATTATAAAGAATACAGCGAGGTTAAGCTTATTGTATAACTTTACGATGTATGATTTTTGCAAGTTCTTTATTTTACGTTCCTACGGTTACACTTTAGACGCGTTTACTGCTAGTTTAGTCATAAAAAAGTAAAACTAGTATTATGTCTGTTGATATATGAATATAAATAATAAAATTAGTAGTTTAAATAGCCGAAATTTCTTATGAAAGGTTTTCAAAAATACAGTGATTATTTCTTAATATTTGACTTCTTAACTAAGACATCAATGGATTAAAATGATTAATAAGGAAGCAAGATTTCGGTGACAAATACACGAATCTATGTAAAATAATTCCTAGATACACAGGAACCATATAATGTTTTCATTAATAAACAAAATTACAAGTAACCACGGGGAAGACAGTTGCCTCCTAAAGAAAATTAAATGCTAGAAAACTCTATCTAGAATTTATTAAATTATATTAATATAGCCTAGGAATGGGGGTTCGCTTTTTATTTCCTAGTACGCGAACAACATGATGTCTATCTTAGATGCCGGCACATTACATAGTTCCTTGTGAAGAATTTGTTAAGGGCGGTTATCACTGTCTCACTTCTTTTAACTAAAACAATCCACAAAGATAGAATCCTAATCATCCAAGAGCGTTTTTTTCGCGAATTCAATATTTTTTTATGATATTATGGTGGCGGCTCGTTAATAGAATACTACCACTCCATCTCATCCAATGGATCTCGTAAAAGGCGAGTAAGTAATTAAACTGCACTGTGCACCCAACAGCGCATGGTGGCGATGGGCTCACCACCTATCACACCAAGTGCATTATATTGTTTTGGTGAAACGTGGATTGTGGCAGTCATCTGTTTTTGCAGTGAGTGCCCAGTCTCTGACTACCCCTTATGGGATACAGTCGTGATCTTATGTATGTATGTATTTCACACAGATATGCACACACACATGGTTTCTTGGATACTGGTTCCTGGATTCCTTACTAAACTAAAAAACTATGTGGATATTGCGAGCATCCGATACCTAAAGTTCAAAGCATCTTACTGCGATTGTCAACCCGCTTGCCAAGCGTGGCAAAAATGGCAGTAACGAGTAGAGGCTAATACGTGCTGGACTAATGACCAAAATAGTTTAGTTTTTTTTTTAAATAAGCTATTTTATTTCGTTTTAACGATATTGCAACGGGTTCTTATTAGGCATGTATGTAATGTTAAATTGATAATTTGATTTCATTGATTTACTATGCGTTGTAGTGAGATGGAAACATCGTGAGGAATGCAAGTTTGTGAATCATATCGTTTAAAATCAGGTTAAGTTCGCCTACACGAGTTGTTTTATACGTCGTACATTATAATTAATAGTTATAATTAAAACAATTATAATATTAAAAATGTTTTACGAACTATATTATGAACTTAATAACACTTTTAATTATCTTCATCTGTCTGTCTATCGATCTTCTGCACGTCATTCAATGAGTCATCCCTATGATTCGCATACAAACAATAACATTTGTTAGATGATGGCCGGAAACGGTATTGCAGACTGTTGCATCTAAAACTTACCAAGTTTTTACATGTCTTTAAAAATACCTGAATCTTGATAGCAAAATTTTTTTGGGTTTGAAATGTAGAATATAAAGATAAAAGGATACGTATGAGTATAACATAAATTTGTAGTTATTTTAGATATCAATTATTAGACACGGAATTTCTAAATTTACCTTATCATATACTAGCGATCCGCCCCGTCTTTGCACGGGTAGATTGATATTAGAAAGGTTAGTACTTTATTTAGGCAAATAGAACAACGAGAATCCCTTCACTAACATTTTGTGTAATGACTATTCTCATCGACGGCTCGGCAGCTGGTCAGGTAAGATTAAGTTACCAAAATAATGTTTTATTTATCGGAAAATCAGATGTATAAGAAGTTATGAAAGTTTAGTGGCTCAGAGCTTCCGTGTAAACAATATTTGTCGTCGTGTTAGAAAAATAAAACGACCGCTCTCGACCGCTGCGCAAGGGGAGCAGCCCACCTCGACGATGCCCAAGTCGCATGAAGCCGGGCGGCGGCGCGGCGTTCGAGACCGCGGCCGCTGTATTTTTTATAGAGCGTTCCAAAGTTTTATATTAAAAAAAATATATTAATAATTGTATCTGGTTTACAAAAAATAAAATGAGTAGGTAGGTAATTAATAGATCTTAGTCTATTCGTGCGTAGCGCGGGCGAGCGTAGGACTGTTCGCTCACACCGCGGCATTTTTCTTACTTTTAGCATTTTTATACCCGTCGTAACTTCTAGACGATAGGCCGATTCGAATAATTTAATGAGGTCTTGACCTTGACTATGAAACTATTTAGTAGTATAAGAATTAATATTATGATACGAATGTCATCATCTTTAGATTCTACACGTGTTTTGATTGACTAATTTGAACAAAAAGCGGTTATTGTGGCTTAACTACTCGTATAATAGTTAGATAGCCTCGTAGACTTTTTGTGAGTAATGATGAGTACTATGAAAATGTAGTACATTATTTTATTTATCATCCAATAGTTATTGCAGCGCACGCCATATAATGACTTTTATTAAAACAAATTGATACCTTGAGTTACATGATTGCAATTTTCGTAGGGATCAGTTTTTTTAAATTAAATATAACTCGTGTTAAACGCTGATAAAGTAGCTGTATATAGGTGAAAGAATTTTTAAAATCGGTTCTGTAGTTTTTGAGACTATTCATTACAACCAAACATACAAAAAATCAAATCTTTCTTCTTTATAATATTAGTTTAGAAGTTTAGACTAAATATGATCTGTAGTTGTAAGAGGAACATTTTTCGCGAGCACAAGTGTGAACAGTTAATGCTAATTATAGTTGAAAATTTTTTTTATTAAAAATAAATTAAACGTTATATATCCATATTCATGAATATTTTGGAGTTTCATGACTCATGAATGAAACTAAGAAATATGTATTTAAGATCGGTAAAAATAAACAACTATACAGACGTTACTTTGAGCGGAAACGAATTCTAACGCAGTAATGCATACACAAATAAGAAAAAATATCATGATAACCGTAAATAATGACAAATGCAATAAATATTTAACTCATTGTTTTGTTTATAAGGAATATTCTTCTTTGTGATTATAAAAGAGTTTTTAGATGTACAAATATTTAGCTATCTATTTTATTTAAAAACTCAGTTATTGATTTACCGCAATAAGTAATAATATTTTTAAAATATCTTTTAAGGTCATTTTATAATCAGATTTATGACGCAAGGTCTAATGCGATTTAAACTCTTATCAGCAAGACGTGAATTCTTTTTTTGCAAAACTGTGATGTAAAATTGCAAAATATGATAGCTAAAAGTTTCATTCGATATTGCCTAATGTCTTTGTGAAAAATCGTTATACAGGTATTCTGTTTTAAATTTTAAGGAGCAGCCATGACTTATCATAGGGCTGCGTCAAGAAAATCCAAGTGACTTGATACTCGTACGTAGATTTTATTAGTGTGCGTACTATCCACAGCAACGTATGTAAAGATGTGTTAGTTTGCGAACTGATTTAGAATTGACGCGATCTACATAACCTAAGCCATTTAACCAAACCCAAAATTTTTAAACATTTTAACTAAAAACTTTATAATTCTTAAATTGCTTCTTGTAATGTACATTTATTATTTTATTTCGATTGACGCCATCAATGTAAATTTAAACGGTTTTCAAATAAATTTGCACTTGCTTATACGGAAGACTGATTCAATTATTAGGAAAAATAGCACGTCTGTGAGCATCATCCAATTATTCAAGAAACACGTATTACAACGTTACGTTCTTCCACGCGCTGGTGGCAAAACAAACTCGTTTTTCCAGACCTCTTTGGGAATGAGTATTTTTGTTTCAATAATAAATATAGTGGTGATGTTGTTTTGAATACAGTACGTATACATACTGAATTCTACATATAAACATAGGAATTTATCAACTAAAAATCACACTTCAATAAAAATAATAGAAGTATAAGTCAGATGCCCTGGTACAGGTGGTCTAAAAACCATTCAAAAACAAAGCAATATAACATAAAGTTTACCTTTATTAATGATGAATGAATGATAAGACTATATAAGCATCATCGCAGGAGGAGTTGCAGGCGATGGTTAATATTATGCATGGGGCCCTAGAAAGCAAAGCAACGAAAATTTATGTAAGTAAGACGAAAGTAATGGTTTTTGAAAGAGAAGAAAGTATAACGGATTGCAGAGTTCTGGTGGAAGGAGGAAGAGTGAAAGAGTTGTGTACCTGGGTTCTAAGTTTACGAGAGACAGAAAGTATGACTATTTAGAGAAAAGTATTGGCAGGAAATCAAGGGCTCTGCATAACTTTATATGTACATGGGGGGGTTCTGATCTCCACACTTATGTATGGTAGTGAATGCTGGGTCTGGCAGAAGAAGCATGAAAGTAAGATTAATGCTGTGGAAATGAGAAGTTTGAGAAGTATAGCTGGAGTAACTTTGATCGTCAAAGTGCGAAACAGCGTTATGATGGAATGTTGCGGTGTGGTTGAAGATGAAGTGACAAAGATAGAGAAATGGATGCTTAGATGGTTTGGACACGCAGAGAGGATGAATGAAAGAAGATTGAGGATTTATGAGGCGAGTGTGAATGGGAAAGGGAGATACAGGGTACATATCATAATTAGAACTTTTGAGGATAGGTCACGTTAAAAGTACCCGCAACCGACGAGCGTATATGAAAAGGCTAATGAAAGTAGAAGAAGCGAAATATGTGCGTCAGGATCGTAAGCGAAATCTATAAATTTCAAAACCAGCCGTCACGTATGTTTGATTTATTATTCAGTTTATTATAGATTAAAAAAACAGTACAGCATATTTTTACAGGATATAAAAAAACAACTAAAAGACGACTACGAAGTAGTTTAAAAATGAACTAAAACTAATTTAACTAAACGCCTAAACTGGTAAAAATAGCCAATTATCATAATGACGTAATATAACAGGTGTGCAAAGTAGGAGCTAGCTTTCCGCTTACACGATCTTTGGCTCGTTTTTAATCGAACTCTGACATATGGGATACAGGATGCATTATTTCGGAAAATATTATACATCCAGTGTCATTTACTCTAAATTATTCTAAATAGCACATAATTTAAATTTTAATCTAAATACGATTCTAAACTAAAATATTTGAACAATTGATTATCTCTTCAGCATACATTATATAATGTAACTATATGTACTAAAGAAACATTGTACAAAATTGATTTAACATTAAATTTTGCTTTTAAGTGAGAACAGCATAATGTTTGATCTGTATCCGTATAAAGCAATGAAGATCAGTCTAACACGAACATGTTAGTCTAGAAGCTTGATACTGGATGGATCACACAAATGTTCGAACCAGCCTGGAATAATGGCATCGCCTACAGTAAACAGAATACCTACGAATAGTTATAGATTTACGTTTTTTTTCGTATGGTGAGTGAAGAGCACCGAAGACCCAAATACAAGACAAAATACTTCCATCCATTCTCCATTGAGGACCGCACTTACTCACGCCATCGAGAGAACTGTGATAGTTTGTTATCTTTACTTAGATAAAAAATTATGTCTACCTACTTTTAAAGTGTCTGCCGACGGATGCAGCTACAGCTACCGCATGTATGTAAGCATTATGTATTAATAAGCAAATTGGAAACAATCCATAGGAAACGCACAAGGATCTTTTCTTTTTCTATAAATTATACGAAAACATTTAGATTTTAAAGTTTTTTTGATGGTTTTGCCTATTGTTCTCACCTGTGCCTACAGAACCTTGGGAAAGCGATTGCAAAATATATATCTCATGGTTTGCGTCAAAAGCATAAAGAGCTCCGCCGCAAGGTTGTAAATTACCCGGGCCTTGTCTCATTTCAATGAATGTTTATCAGCACTTAGAGTACAACGAGAACAAACAAACGACTTTTAGTGTTTTAACGCTTCTGAATGGACTCGTATACTTTTAAGTTATACGTTAATAAAACTATTATTAGGAAATCCATCAACAATATTTTTATTAGTCTATTATTACTTGCATAATGACAAAAACTGTTTTAAGATACAACTAAAGCAATATATTTTGCTAAATAAAAGACAAAAAAGAAAAAATTATAATATCAGGATAAATGTAACTTAAATCTTATTAGTGAACGTAACTTAAGAATGTGTAAAATTTCATAAGTCGTGACTGAATAACAAACATCCGAGGAAACCTTCAGGTGGAAAGTAGAATTCGACTACTGTAACATTTTTATTATTATTAGAATATGAATTTGTTATTGAAATTTGAAGTAAGCATTGACTATAAAGTAAAGGAAAAATGAGATTCAAGAAATAAGTTTAATAACAAAAGATAGTTTAACTTTTAATCGCATAAACTGAACGCTGGAGAAGGAAAGACGATGAGTGCACCTGCACTTATACCTCTTTCTGTTTGCTACCTTTTCACGGTTCAATCGCTGAACCGATCTTGACGAAATCTGGCACAGAGATAGCTTGCATCCTGGAGACGGACATAGGATAGATACTCTTTATTCCGGAAAATCAAAAAGTTTCCACGGAAAATTTAAAAAATCTTTATCGACGCAGACGTAGTCGCGGGCATCAGTTAATAATCTAAATAAATAAAATCAAATGCTGTCCGTTGGTTAGCGCATCCATTGAGAACGGCTGGACCGGTTAGGCATTTTTTTTTAAATGTTTATTCGTAGTCCCTACGCGAGCAACCTGAACTCAATACCTGGTGCCGGCGACACTAAAATTGTAGGTGTATCAGCTAATTGCTGATTTACTACTTGACCAGCGGTGAAGGAAAATATCTTATCTTACTACTAAAATAAAGCTGGAGAGTTTGTAAGTTTGAACGCGTTAATTTCAGGAAATACTAATCCTATGTGAGAAAATATTTTTACATTAGATACCTAGTTTTTTGGGGAAGATCTTAGCATGTAAAACTTCTTGTTGCTGAAGCTGAAGTTGCACGCTGAGAACTGAGCATTACTGAGAAGAGCCGAACGTACGAGACAGTCATAAGGTCGGCTTATTTTACGCGGGTTACAACGAGGGACGCAGCTAGTACTACATAATAATCTAAAATACTAGTTTAAGTATTTTTGATCATCGGAAAATAGCACACATAGAAACATGTCTTAATTAAAAAAACCAAAGTTGACGTATAACAATTTAGCGCATGATTTTGTTCATAAAGGAAAAGGAAATATAAATGAAGGTCGCCGCTACTGACTTATTATCACCTTGAAAGCATTACTAAGACAATATTTCAATTTACGTGTTAAAAGGTCTAACACGTTTAAATTCATTCGATAGTACTAACAAAAGACATTTGCCAACTGTCACATTATTTTTATATTGAACCAGCTGTATTCGTGACTTTGTGCCCGTGATATATTGAGTTTGTTTAAGCAGGCTATTAAAAAAATAACTTAGTGAAGTATTAACATATACTCGTATTATGGGTTATATCAAGGGTTCTTCTTTGTCATAGATGGCGATCTTAGGTATATTATCGAAACAATGTTCAGAACTTCGGAATCGGTGAAACCATGGATGTGGGTGAAACAAACACGATGAAACATTGTCTAAGTTGGTACCACAGTTATTAACTATAACCTGTGTAAAATTAAATAGCTTTCATACTCGTAGTTCTCGAGTTAAATCCGTTCGTACAAACAGACAGACAAAAAGGTACCACTATTTTATATATTATGTACGATGTTTGATAAGATTTTAACACTCATATTATGATGAGGTCAAGTTTTGTTAAGTCGACGCCGTATTAATTACAAGCACTGCCCGTTTGTTCGCATAGGATTAAAATTCAAATAAATCTAGTACATTTCGAGACGTTACGGCGAAACGAAGTCGTATGTCGGGCTTACTAGCCCTGGTATTACCATCTGTAATTTGTGCAAAATTCATGTCACGTACATCTTACTTTTGAATATATTGTGAATTAACGTATTTCATTTACCCACAAAATGTAATTCTTCAAGTTCTAAAACGTGTAATTAGGCTACATTAACTTTCTTTAATGACGATTTTTTATCACATTTAACCACAGCCCAAATCTCTTCGGGATACTTCCCCAAGCGTCGCATCTGCCCTAGAAAAGAATAGATAGGGTTCAAGGCACTGAATAAGTGGTAAGTGGTTAAGTGCGATAAGTGGTACCCACTCTAGTCTGTATGTTTCCGTAAAAGTAACCGCCTTTTAAATTTCGCACTGCGAGGGCACTAACATCTTTTGCGTCTTAGGAGGGTTTTGAAATCATTGTACTTTTCGTACACGATATAAAACCTCCGCGAAGTGTGATTACAAATACTGTGTCAGTCACAATAGTGTGTCAAGTGTGTCTATCTCCGATTATCCGACACGGCAAGATCTTTGTCTTGTAAGTTCCTCAAATATAGGTTTTGGAAGTGATTTATAATTAAAAACTTTCGATCCGGAAAGCAAACAATCAATGTTTCGATAAAATAAAGTCAAGAAAACCGATTGTGTTTAAAACAACAAATTAGATTATTTATGGGATATTCGGTACCCGATTTACTAATTACTGAACTTTATACATATATTTTAGTGACGAAAAGTCTATAGTCGTCATTTCCTGAACGATGAATGGCGTCATACGCGGATATCTATTTTGCAGTAAAATTAACTGATATTTCTTGTTTTGAACGTTAATATGTATATAATAAATTAGGAATAGGAAATAAAAAAACGTCAAAACGAAAGCCGAATGTCAATGGTGAATAGTGAAAATGCCTAAAATTAAATATTTATTGAAACTAGTGGTCGCCCAATGGTCGAAATTCGACCGTAATTCATAGTTGTAATGAATTTATTGTATTTGTGCATACATACAGACAGTTTTTTTCCCAAATTAGGCGTAGGCAGAGGCCACTGGTAGCTCACTTTTCGCCCTCGCGGAAAAGGCGACGTGACGGGTGGAGAACCACGTCGCCACCATTTTGGTACGATTAAAAAAATCTTACTTCCCATTGCTTTCCCACGAGCAGTACAGTGACAGCGTTGTGTATTATGGTGTTATTCTGCACGAATAAAGGCTGTTCGTACAATACCTTAGTCGCCTCTTACGACACCTCTGTAGGAAAGAGGTAGGCTATTCTACTCTGCCGGATACCAATCGGATTATTGTGTTTGTAACACGAGTCGGGTCGGGTTAGGATCACAATTTGTAACTCAAGAACGGCTGGACCGATTTTCATGATTGGATTTATCTCCGCCCCGAATATCTATGAAAATCACGAAAAACAATTCTGAAGAAAATTAGTTTGCCAACTGCGACAGTAACAAAACTTATAATATTTTGTATGCATGACAGTTCCTGTGACAATAAACTACTTTTTCTTTGGTTCTGTGTTCTTTCATTATCCTTTGACAGCTGATTTAACTGCGCGGTCCTATCATTGTATACCATTGAGACTGGGCACAATGATTTAGCATTTTTTAGAGTTTTCACCAATTTTTATTTAGTTTTCGACCATAATCGCATTTGTAAGTCACACGGTAAGTTGCTATGTTCACTTTGTGAAGTTATCAAATTTGTGATTGATAATTGCTTCGTTATGTAATTTTGAAATGCGTGAGCAACTTTAGTGTTATTTACAATACCGCGAGGCAGAAGATCACGGACGCACGCGCCCACACACACATACATGCATACACACACACACACACACACACTCACAAACACACAAACACACACACCCACACACTTTATGTTGTAATGGAAGAGCGGAGTCTCCGGAATGATTATTGTAACAAACTCTGTTGTTAAAGAAATAAATAAATTAGAAAAGTTTAAAAACTTTGAGCTACCTGTTTCTTTTCGCATGCATGCTACGGAGGGGTGGGGGAGGAAATCAAGGACGTTAACGCGAATTCGTGGCACTATAGCCTACGGGATTTTAAGTTAGTGTAGTCGAGATGGTTCACTATGTCATTTTATTGAATACACCAACAACTTTCTTTTCTGAATTCATTTATTTTAAAAACGCGATTCGGTTTTTACTTCCTCTTTGAATCCTGTCTATCCCTCTAAAGGTAAAAAAAGGTCATACAAAAACAAAATACAAAAATATGATTCATTTTTATATTCGCAAAGCCACATTCTGCATAACGGATCAGGATTCGCTTATTTATAACGTCTTCCCTTACTTACGAAAGTTTATTTCATTTTTTCTTGAGGAACGTTGCCCTAGTATTTCTCTTACATCGTGTATGTATTACACGATGTAAGACACAGGCATAAAATCCACATACGCAAATGCCCAGACAAGAAACTATTTGTTCTGTGCGGAAATCGAAACCGTGATGCGTCGTGAAGAAGCCATAAATCATTCACTGAGTTGTTGGCCTATCAATCGAAATTCAAGTGATCCTATCATAGAAGTTGCCTCTTACGAGTACCATCGTGCTCGTTTTGCTCGTGTCGTCACCTTATCGAATAAAAAAAAGCAAGAGATTCAGTATTAACTTTAAACAAATATCCTTATTCTTGTAAAAGATGTGCTTTTCTTTTAAGAACTCTTCTAAATCAGCCTTTGAAAGGTTGAAATTAAGTAATAAATTTTAAAATACTTATTGCTTGAACGGGGGCTCGAATCGGTCTTTAATGACAACAAATATTTCACAATGCATTTATGACACTAATGTATTTTATGACACTATTACACACAAGTATGTGTGTGTAATGTACTTTGCAGAAATATTATGCCTTTAATTAGAGGAAATTCACTTTTCATGGTTTTTCTTCTACTTAAAAAAATATTTCTATTAATATTTTTTTCAATGTTAGGCTCATAGCTTAGGTAGATTACTCGGTGATATCAGTTTTATACCTGCAAACAAGCAAATTTTCATAATCGGATGGTACCTAAGGTGTTTCCGATGGAAAATCCCATCGGGCAGACGGGTAGTAAGTCAATACAATCCGTTACTACAGACATTACTTACATTCACAGTCATAACACTACACTAGCTATTACACAGATTTAACCAGTTTAATTTAACTAGTAGATTTCAGCCATCGATGCAATGCCGGTTGGTGTCCGGCCGAGTAGAATAGCACCTACCTCATTCTTAACGAGGTGTCGTAAGAGGCGACTAAGGTATTGTACGAACAGCCTTTATTCGTGCACAATAGGAAGTAACATTTTTTGACTCGTACCAACATGGCGGCGACTTGGTTCGCCACCCGTCACGTCTCGTTTCCCGCGGGGGCGAAGGGTGGGCTGCGTGTGTGTGGACTCTGCCTGCCCCTTGTATGGGAGGAAGGCGTGACTATATGTATGTAGATTTCAGCGTTAATTCAATACCATCAAATAAGCGATTACTACTACATACTCTTTTTATTGCAAATATAAGCAAAGGTGCTCGCACTTCCTTGACTTATAGACTTTTTTTATCGCAAAGCCATAGTTACGGAGTATTTTGACAACAGTTGATGACGCGCATGAATAATGAAACACTCATATATGAATTTCAATTACCATATTCTGTTTCAAAGTCGCATACGTAATGTGAATTTTGGTTGTTCTATTAACTGTGGTTGCTGATATTGATTACTCTGGACAAGTTAAATCAAGTTAAAATTTATTCTAAAAATAACAATACCTACAATCAAATGAGTCCTTTCGACAAAAATGCTTATTTATTATCAGTCCAAGTGAAACTTTTAGCGGTAAAGTTCGCATTGAAATCGGATGTGCTTTTGATTCATATATAGTGAAGTGCAAAAGTAATATTACTTCGTAGGAGTGTTGTAGGTACTTTCAGCTTCCTACAACCAGGGACAGGCCCTTGGTTGGACTAAACCCGCTCCACGATAAATGGAAGTATGCCACAATAGTGACTAGCCATCGCATTAAGTAAGAACGAATGGGGCTGTAGACAACAATTTTTATAAAAAAAGAAGCAAATATCTAAGACCTTATTGATCTATTTCAATTTGATCTATAAAAATAACTAACACTTAACATCCCATCTCTGTCGGTCTGTACGCACAAAGATGTCTTAAATACAACTTAAGTTAGTGGTGAATTCGTACAGATTATAGATCTTAGTTTCATTATGATATCTCAAGAGATCCGCGCCAGCAATGTCACATGTGTCGCATGTTTTAAAACAGTTTGTTTATAAAAAAGATACTAAAACGCGACTTTATTATTTTTTACTTCATTAATCGGATTTGTTTAATGTAATTTATAGTAAAAATATTTTAATCCGATGAAATGAACTCCATGGTTAGCCACTGACCACAATGCCGCCGTCAGTCGATACGATTGAAATCGGATTTTGCAACTGCAGCCGGCCGAAATGTGAGCGGTGTCATATGTTCGTTGACCTTACTGAAGCCCGCGGGGTAAGCCCTTGCGAAAGATTGACCGACTTTATTACCATTACAGGCTTACTATTTATTGCTCAGTACAAATAGTTACATTTACAAAAAATGCGTAAAAGTACTTGGTCATAGGCGCGCTATACAAAGTAGTAATTTTTAATCTGTTTTTAAAGGTTATATATACCTTTATTTATATATTTATTACAAAAACTGGACTAACTTTGCGAAGGTTTCAATACCAGTTTTTATTTTAGACACAAACCGTCAAGTCCGTCTAGATAGGTACCACCGCAGTGGCAGATATTCTGCCGAGAAGCAGTAGTATGAAAACATTACTGTATTTTTGTCTGAAGGGCACTGATAGCTAGTGTAAATACAGAGTATAGTAAATATGAGACTTAAGAACTGATGTCTGTGACTAGCGAAGTGTGGTGACACCAAGAAATGTTCTACGTGACACATTTGTTATGAGCAGGCGTACACTTACCATCACGTACACGATTTGCTCATCTAGTCACTTTCTTCCGTATAAAAAAATGCTTAAAATCGAAATGTACATGGAGTATATTTCTGTTATATGCATAGTCTAAAACTACATTAATCAGTGCGTATTGTCCGTGAAGACCTCTGAAGATAGCTATGCTCAGAGTTTTTCTTGTGGTACAATTCGTAACGAGGATAACTTAAGAATCCAAGCGACCGACACAGTCTGTAAGTTGGATCTGTAAGTTGAAGTGGCAATGGACCTGCCGATGGGGCAAACAAGTCTGGAGTGGCATACTCATAAGACAGCCTTCCTAGATGGAGCGACGACCCGTCTAATTTTGTGAAAAGCCGATGGAATCTACCGCGATGGGCCGTGCTTTGCAATAAAGTATGTGGGAGGCCTAGTTCAGCAATATGTTTGCGTTGAGCCCTAGTGATGATGATAATGAAAACTATATTATTACCATTTGCCTGATGAAGTCAAATAGTGATAATATAAAAAATGTAGCAAAATAAATTTAACTAAAATTTCAACTATTCCTTAAAGAATTACCACAATGGTTATCACAAAAAGAGGGTACATAAACATGACGGCAATATTATAACATTCCTATTATTTCTAAGCCAAATTAACATAAGGTAAAACATCACTAAAACATCGCACTTCATGCAGTACTGTTAGAGAATGCGAATAGAATGCGCATAAACAACATACTGACGTTGATGTAGAGACATCACCGCAAGGGTCACATTCGTTTTAATATTTCAGGACTTCAGCTCCGCCTCATGACGTCTGTGCAACAAATTAGCATGTTCTCATTAGGAAACAATTAATAACTGAAACACATTGGTATATTACCTTGTGGTAGCGGCTTAAGAGAATCTACCGCTCCATCACATCCAGTGGGTGTCGTAAAAGTCAACAGACGGAAAATTTAAATCAGAAGATGGGCAGCAGCATCTTCCTGGAACATCAAAAATTAACTGCGGTTGCCAACCCGCTTGCCAAGCGTGGCAACTTTGGCAAAATCCCCCCCAAAATCAAAGCTACAAACTTTTGTGGCAATTTATGGGGGAGGCCTATATTCAGCAGTGGACTAGTTATAGGCTGAAATGATGATGATGATGATTGACGTTATTATTCTTTGTTTAAAATGTGGAAAGTCTATATCTGCCATACATAATATACATAGACATAAATCCCAGAATTATTTAAATAATAATGGGATTTATGTTCGACGAGTCCATATAAAATTTCGAGCACAAACGTCGTAACAGAGAAATCAAAAATCAAATAGTAGCGTTAACGGTCTGTAGCAATGGGCCGATAATAAGGACATGACACATTAGAAGCTCACCATTCGTTTTATTCTTCGTTCAGAAATTATGCTTAATGAAGAAGAATCAGATAATTTTTAGATGAAAACAATTGATGCGCATCGACGCTGCACGCCTGTTGAATTGAGCCATAGCCATAGGCGTTGTGGCCTTGAAAAAAACAAAACTGTGTCAAATTGCATCGAGATTTATTTACGCAGATATCGTGATAAGTTGCGACACGCAACGGGGTCGAACTGAGTAAGTGAAAAGGAGGACATTAAAAATGGAAAACCTGTATGAATTATAATTACAAATACATTAAATATCCCAACGATTTGTAATTGCGTTTATCATTCATTTTCGGACACGTACTTAGAACTTTTTGGGAAATACAATTATAAGTATATAACGCGAAATAAATTTACGCTAAATGGTGATATTAGAATATTCATTTAATGAAACAATTTATTTATGAAGGTCAAAAACCCATTAATTAACAAAGCTCGAGATTGCTTCTTAACATATCGAAGACAACATACTGGTTTGATTTGTAACATATGCACGTATTAATATGTGTGTAAGGTATAAAGATATAAAAGTTTTACTGCATATTAAACTGTATCGATACGGCGGTATGAAACCTCAACACTTGCGTATAGCTCTGTGTCAAGGTAACGCATTGTACACAGAAAAAGCGAATGCTTACCGCTTAGGAGAATCTACCACTCCATCTCATCCTGATTCCATTCGTAAAAGTCGACAGATTGCCACAAAAGTTTGTGGCCTATGTTCAGCAGTGGATGATGATGATGAAAACTTAATGGATTCCAAAATGACTATCCATTCGTTGTGCTAGTTTCACGTAAATAGTATTAATCGCATTTAAATTAATATAAGACGGGTTTTCTTTATTTATTCTCGACTTAAATATCAAAAATACGGAAATCACAAACATACAAAATTTATAATTTTTATCATTAAGCATACAATTTTAAGTGACTTGTTGTCATTTTCAGATAGACAAATTCGAAGTGAGACAATTCAGAACGACGTCGAGGCTGTAACACAAAGACAACAACAAAAAGACAACGATAGAGTGAGATCCAAAACGACAGCTATGGAGCAAGGTGCCCTAACGACGGCGATAACTATGTTATCGTTGATGACCGCAGGTTTGACTGATTTCTATTGCACTTCTAATTAATGCTCATGTTTAAAAAGCAATTCTATAAAGCATTAAACGGACAATTGCAGCGGAATACTCGTAATTAAACCACAAAACATACATATGTTCATAAAACCATATGACGCAGTTACCTCACTAAAAATACACAATGGAACACTTTCCGCATAAAAAAAGGAAAATTCATGAGGTTCCAACGCAGTTACGTCTAAATAACAATCTCATAATATCAAGGTTTTTGGAAATTGACCAAAGCATTGAAATGTATAAGGCAAATGAGTTCGCCAATACCTTTCAAAGTATAGAGACCACTGAGAGTAAACGTAACGAAATACGTCACGATACGTGGCGATCGTGAATTTTTTTATTGAAATTAAAAAAATTAGGAAGTACGAACGCCGATCATTTTTATTTGACAGCACCCGCGCGTTACGATAACTGCCGAGACCTTATTTTACTAGTACGACTTTAAAATAATAACTCTAGAGAAACTAAGTTAACCCCAGATAATTTTTTTATCTGGCATTCCTATGCAAGTATATTTGTAATGTATATTATTACGAAAATTAGTTATAATTTACATCACGCAATCATTTTGCCGAACGCTAACGCGACAGCAGCTCAAGTTGATAAGTTAGCCCCAACACATTTTCTGAACTGTCGAATCGCAGTACTTTAAAATCAACGTGATTATGCGAATTTAAAACGAAGATAAGTTACATAATACTTCATGATCATCATCGTTTCAGCGTTTTTAGTCCACTGTTGAACATAGGCCTACCCCATAGATTGACGAGGTTGCCACTCGAGAATCTTTCGTTCCCAATGGTTATTTGTTCTACTAGCTATAAATCATAATGACAATTATTTTAGTGGTGGTAGGATCCCTATGCAGGAATCCGTCTAGGTAATGACCACCCCAGGGCCAGTTATTCTGCCGTGAAGAAGTTGTGTGCAAACATTACTGTGTTTCGATTTGAAGGGCACTGAGAGCTAGCGTAATCAATGGACATATGAGACTTAAGAACTCATGTCTCAGGGTGACGGGCGCAGTGTGGTGTCACACAGTAATTCTCTGGGTGACACATCATTTGTTATGGGCAGACGATGCACATACCATCAGGTGAACGTTTTGCTCGTTCCGTCACTTTTATGAAAGAAAACAAAATAACGACCAGTGCTCAGAATCGTTTACCCACTACAATAAAAACGACCCGTCGAAATTGTTTGAATTATATTATTTTCCAGTGTACGTCTTCATCTGGATAATATATCTAACATTACTATTGTATGTTAAATTATTGTTTGTTTTCGAGCTGCTAGAAAAAGAGGTATCCTAATAAGTTATAAAATCGAAATCTAACATACATGTTTCACACAGCATGAGTCACACACGCGACGTGGCTGTATATTGGCTATAAACGCTGATTTATAATTCAATGTATTATTATCGTGACTCAGTTTTATAGATATTTATATAAAGCATCAATGAGTCAAATAGTGACTAAGACTGTGATGTTTCGATGTCTTAAAATCTTAACTTACAACTAGAAACTGACTTAATCCTTGCATATAACAAAACGATACTTTAATTTTGCAAAAATCGAAACACATTTGGAGGCATGTGTTCATTTTATTATGCAATAAGGCATTACAGAATATCTTTATACAATTAAATTTTTTGTCTTACCGCACCACTGAATAAATCATATAAAATTAATGAAAACAACGTGACTGGTGCGATGATCGCTATTAGTCTATACCCAGGTGTTGGATCACGAAAATGGTAGCACAATGCTGGAAACCGCCTTCCATTTTCCATACACAAGGAACCCGGTTTCCCTATAACGTACACTGGTTCCTCCGTATCGCATCTAGACTGACTTTCTTCATAAAATGTGTATTGTGTTATCACACGAGCGAGCATTCCCTTAGTTCCATTCCTATTATAGTCAAAGAGACGTCTTGCCCATCCTTCTTTATATATTTTACTTAGTGAATCTACACCCCAATGAGGTAGTATTGAGATGTTCCGATAGTCTTGTGTCTGATTCAGTAAAGAGGTAGACTTTATACCTATGTTCCGATTTTGTGTCTAAAACTTCTAAGTTTATTCCCAAAGAGGATAAGAATGTCAAATTAGTGATATCAACATTCGCATCTACATTATCGGTTATATCTTTATGAGACAAAATTCCGCAGTAAAATTTTGGCTTAAGAAAATATGGAGCACCCTGGTGAAAAATTACAGACAACTCTTACATTACCGTTTTCGTTCGCGCCAAAAGCACATCCTATCTTATGCGTGTTAGCCCAAATCAACTGGACAGTGTTAAAAGTAGAAGCCTCTATGTGTCCACACTGTATATCAGTTTCGCTAATGCTCGTTCCAGCACTCCAATACCATGTATGAATGCAGCCCACAACAGCCAGCACAAAACATTCCGGTAGCGGTGTGCTACAAAAAAATATGAGTGAAATAAATACATTTTTAAGAAAAAGTACATAAACTAGGTAATTACCATGTGTAATTCTTCTTGACGGCATCTACACAACAATGCTGCATGTATTTTGTGCACTCTAGTTGGGATACAAAGTTACCATCAAGAGCCGAACAAGGTGCCGAACCAGGAAGACACTGACTAAGCCAAGCCACCGCCATCTTCTCCAAATCATAATCGTATGTAATTTGCATCATATTAGCTGCTTGTGGCAAATGTGAATATCTGATAGTCTCTCCAACAGCAACACGATTTCTCATAGAATTTACGGTATTAACCAGTGCCACCTGTTCAGAAAATGTTGGTGTCTTTACTTTATATTTTTTTTCACATAAGGTAGAAACCGTTGTATCTGGGAATAGACAAAGAGTGTGATCCCCATAACAAGGTTCTATTCCACACCATTTGTTGAACATTTGAGTTCCTGGCGTGTGCGACACTTTAGAAAAAGTCTTCCATTTTTTTGTTTCGTGTACAACATTTTTGAGGTATCCGCGATGTACTAAAAATATCTTAGGTGTTTTCGTTTTGTAGCCTAATTGGCCGTACAGAATGGGTAATTGCCAACAAGGTAAATCTTCCGGGACGTACCATACGTTTTCGTCGTCACTTATAAACCTATCTTCTTGCACGTGGACATTATCTACAGCTGGTTCTAAACTTAAAAAATCCAAAATTTTTAGTTTTAGGTTTTCGAATTTCTTTTGCTTCTTTTTTTTGGTCAAATTGGAGTTCTTGTAATTTTTTTGCTTTTGCTTTAATACAGAACGCAAGTTCGCTTCTAGATTACTATATTCGTTATTACGGGTCTGATATCCCTCGTCGTCATATAAGTACTCGTATTCTTTGAAAATATTTACAGGTGGCTTTACAAAAGAGCTCACGTCCGATTGATGAGTTCCAAACATTTTACGATGTTCATTATCAACAGAATAGTTGATTTCTTTTTTATCTTCTAAAATGTCTTTTGCTTCTTTACGACCGAGCGTATCTTTATTTGAGCTGTACAGAAATTTTACCTCTGTATATTCGCTTTTATTTTCGTCCAAGGATTGTCTTATCGTTCCATTCAATAAAAGCGTGTCATTTACTGCAACAAAACTTACTATTATTTTGCTTCATCCCGTCATCGTCGAAATAATAATCTATTCCAATACCAAAAGTTTTTGTAATGCACATGCAATAGATACAAAAACACAACATGATCTTTAATAATTTAAATATTCATACATAAGCCATAACCAACTAGATTCGACTTCTCAGTTCATGTGCCTAAGGCTTGGTGGCATTTATATTCAACGATTGTGATCGTAGTCAATAAACTAATTTAAAGTATGCGTGCACGTAATTTATAACCTCATATAATATTTTACACAGTTGTAAAAAAATTATTCGCTGATAAAAGTTATAAAATAATATGAAAAGATATAAATATAATAACAAATTTTCTTTAGTTGATAACACTTGAGAATATATTAAAGATATTAATTCTTGATTTATTGTTAACAAAAAACTGCCTTAAAAAAGCTTGCCGAACACACCAAAGCCATGAGTTTTTTGAACAAAGCATTTAGACGGCACCGAGGCAAAATAAACCCAACCCGTATGTCACGGTTAAATAGATGTAAGCAATAATATATAACCATAAAAAATATATATTAAAAATCAAAAAGGATATGTTTACAAAATTCTCCGTTGCCAAAATCACAAATAATTTATAGTATGGGTCCATACGGACCCTCACCATCAGTAATAAACGCAACGCGAAAAATTACAGTCGCTCGCAGAGAGCTCACAGAGTAATCATGTTCAATTTGAGCGCCGCGCCAAAATACTATATTGCGATCTTTTGTATACGTATTCTCCTATGTATGTTGTGCAGAAACACTAAACGTTGGTTTTAGGTCTGGTTGTGCTATGCATGTGGTATGTTGGTCTGTGAAACGAACCTAGGATAGAGGAAGAAATCGCAATGAGAGGTCTTAAAAAATGCCTAACTATTGTAAGGAACAGTGCGTCAGTTTTCGGCCTTTAAACGGAGATTACAACTTCAAAATACTAGAAAAAAAATATGTATCTGGTTTATTCTTGCAATTTTTAATGTTTTTTTTTTGTTTTTGATAGTAATGTTATTAAATTATTATTACAGTTTGGCATTAAGAGTTTGTAAAACATTTAAATCCCAAAAAATGGGTAAAAATATTACTATTCGGCCATAGTGAATAAAACAATTATGGTAACTTAAAAAAAATACTCGTACGTGTTCATTTATTAATAAGTAAGTAAATATTTACACTGCTTTACTTTTGAATTAAATTTTTCGTACAATTTTAGTAGGCTGAAAACTAACTTATACAATTAAATTACATTTGAGTTTTAGACCGTCCTCAAAATGTTATCATTATTTATTTATAACGCAGAATTTTTGCGGCCGAAACTGAAAAGTAAGAGAATTCATTCATCATATGGACAATAATTTAAAAAAGAAGAGTCAAACGAATGCGTAAAATTTATGAAAAATGTCAAAAAACTGTGAAACTGGCTTGCGTCCGTATGACCGAAAACTAATCATTACAAAATGTTTAAGTTATTCGGCCTCCTCGATTATCGTCAAATTTGATCAAACATTACGGTAACCTTCATGATAGTATAATAATAAGTAATTTCTGTAATGAAATAATTAACTACGTCCATAAAATTACGTTGGAATGGAAAGCGCGCCACAATTATTTTTTGAAATGTAGGCCCGTAACCGTACCTCTGATCTTTATATACCGATGTTGCGAATATAATACATATTAAATAAAAATATTTTTTTTATCATTTTCAAAAAATCAAAGTTACCTGCTTTTGCTGTTCTAAAGACCGACCGACCGGGTTAAGCATACTGATATGTACGTGGCCACGCACACAACTAACGATATGTAGTAAATACCTAATATACGTCGGTGTCATTCGCTCGGTGCAGTCTTAACAAATTTCAACTCAGACGAAATATGCAAAGCTTTGAAATAATGATTTTTTTATGCGAATATAGAACGTGATTTTTTTGCCGACACCGACATATACATAACGAAGTGATACAGATATATCCGAGTGTGAGCCAAGCGGGACAAGGTTTCAATAACGACCGTTCACCGTCTGACGCTCACCTGTGTGGGAGCAAAAGAATATGTGTCATGATTCACGGCAACCCGAACTACAATACTTATCACTATCCAAAGTTGCTCTATCTATTAGCTACAGCGCTTTCAAAGCTCCTTCACATCCTATGGGATAACGATGACTTCGCGATCGATGAATAATACGAGGGTGGATTGAAAAGTACTCGGCCTAACCAAGAAAATAAACACATACTAAATCAGTTATATTTTTATTTTTCTACATAATCACCATCAAGTTCAATACACTTTTGCCACCTCCCCTTCCAAGCATTTAGACCGTTAAAAAAAAATGATTCTTCCTTAGAGTCAAAATATGCGTCTACAGCTGCTTTGACCTCGTCGTTTGTCGAAAAACTTTGACCTCCTAAGTGCTTTTTTAGGTTAGGGAACAGAAAGAAGTCTGATGGTGCCAGATCAGGTGAGTACGGCGGATGCGGTAACAGTTCAAAGCCACAGTTGTGAATTCCAACCATTGACTGTACTGACGTGTGAACACGGGCGTTATCTTGATGAAACAGGACTTTTCTTCTGAGCATTCCTCGACGTTTTCCTTTTATTTCCTCTCGTAAACGACGTAGTAAGGTGCAGTATTAATCAGAGTTTATAGTCTGACCCCTTTCAAGATAATCAATCATAATCACACCTTTCGAGTCCCAGAATACTGAAGCCATCACCTTATTTGCCGACAAAATCGACTTAGCCTTTTTAGGGGGTGGTGAACCAGGTCTTCTCCACTGTTTTGATTGTTGTTTTGTTTCCGGTGTACAGTAATGAACCCATGTTTCGTCCATAGTAACAAAACGATTCAAAAAATCATCTGCATCGGCTTCAAATAACTCCAAACAGTCGCGTGAAATAGTCAATCGCGTCCTTTTTTGTTCAACTGAAAGCAGTCGCGGAACCCACCTCGCAGACACCTTGTGGAAACCCAACTCGTTGACAATGATGTTTTGAGTTCGTTCATAAGAGATGCCTATAATCTCGGCTATCTCTCTAATTTTTAATCTGCGGTCTCCCATTATTAAATCAAGTACTTTTTTAATACGAGTATTTTCGTCAGTAGTTGACGTCGAAGGCCTTCCAGAGCGGGGTTCATCTTTCACACTCTCTCTACCACGCTTAAATTCTGCTATCCATTTTTTGACGGATGAATATGACAGAGCACAATCGCCTAATGTACTGACCATGTCATCATGGATGGCTTTTGATGATAGCCCCTTCTTATGAAGGTACTTAATGACGGCACGCTGCTCGATTTGCTCCATTCGCGGAAATTATGACCGATTACTTTGTTAATAAATTTATAAAATCACAACTAATTATCGCACACGTTTCGAACTTCACACAATGAACTAGTCTGAACTGAACTAAATAATGTGGGTAGATTTGATTTTTAGAATTGAATGGATCTGTGTTAGGCCGAGTACTTTTCAATCCACCCTCGTAATAATAATAGTTTTAGTATATGTACATTTAACAATTATTTGTAACTTTAATTATTCAGGTTCCAATCTTACTTAAAAATAAAAAAATACTAAAAAAAATACATTCTGACTAGTGCAGCAGTTATCGATATGAAATCAATACGCTACGTTGCTTAACTTTAATAATCGATTTATCCACTGAAGCGCCACAATACGGACGAGCGAGCTAATATTAAAATACTCCTTTTGTAATAGCGACGCTATCGTAAACATCGCAAATTCGTAAATAAAAAAAATTTTCTTAACTTATTTTATTATTTTTTTCTGTTCTGAATTTTACATATAAGAGGCTATAAAACAACCGTTTTCATCTATATATTAATACGTGAATCTTTGTACCAATTAAGCACATTGGAGAGTGAGATTTGGCATAGGTTAAGTTTATATGGAAAAAAGTGCAGAAAACTAAAATTTATACTCGTGTTACGAATAATAATAAGTTGGTAAATCACGGTCAAATTTCGACCATTAGGCGACTACTATTACTCGTATTCAATTACGTATATAATAGGGGGTTCATATGGTTTTATTTTAATATCAATCTGTTTATTCAAACAATTCAATTTTAGTTTATTTTTTGTCAGCATCGTGGATACTGTGTATCCAGATATCGTTACCATATAGCTCCTAGAACCGACAACTGTTGCGGAAGAAAGGTGCTTGAGTGGCAACTTCGTACTGGCAAACCTGCACGGTTTTGCAGGTTCAAGACCGGATTTGTGGCAATCTATGGGGTGAACTATGTTTATCAGTGGACTTGTAACTGGCTGAAATGATGATGAATAATCCATGTACTCCAGTACATGGATTATTTTAATTTTATTTTTATTATCATAGCCGTCACTAAAGCATCCTTACTTTTATATACCTTCGAGCTATTGTTCTATAAGCACTCGTGTTGCTTATATAGTTCCAAGGATGATGATGCTATAAGTCCACTTTTTTGTCTTTTTCGCTAACATTTTATTAGCTCATCAAACACAAAATATACCTAAATCAAAAACGTGCCCGGCGTAAATAATTATTAATAATTGAAGTCAACTTGATCGCGACAGATTCAGACGAGTCGAATCGCTTTCAACAAGAGACTTGAATCAACAAAAGTTGAAAGGAGGCAAACTTATATTAAATCTATTTTTTGTTGCTTAAGTTTGATCGAATGTCTATTCAGACGGTTCAAATCATATGAGTTTTAGCATTTGCTCGACTAAAATTGAACCGGCTATTAGATACACTGATTGATGAAAACGATTGTTGTCAAGAAAGCGTGAGTAATTAAATTAATACGGCTGCAATCTATAAAAACTTATAAAATTGGAAAATACTATGCTAAATGACTAAGAAACAATGTGGGAGGTGCGTCCTGGCCACTCAGCCACGGTGACATCTGCCGACACAACAATATTAAAGTTCCATAAGCGTCGGATACAGTGTCTCGAAGCTAGTCACAAATCGTCTAAACTCGAAATTCATCGAAATCAAAATGACACTGCATGGTATTTCTTTTTTAAAATTAAATAGCCAAATTTTATACATTAAAGCAACTAACACATTTACATCTAAACACTGGCACAGAAAATTTCTATTTTATCGTAACAATATCTTATATTGATTCACTTTAGTTTGGGCATCATCGAGTAACAAAAATGACTTAGAAAAATTCATAACTTGTCCTAAAATTTCAATTCGATTTTCTAATATTCCAGGGGTGTCGTCACTACAGTGCTACAAGTGCTTCATCACTCCACCCCCGGGAGAGGACTACAACACCACGAAGCGTCTATGCGTTCACTTCGACCACTCAGACACTTTCGTAGTCGAGTGCCCGTACTCCACAATGTGTATGAAACAAGACTTCCATCTCGACATACAAAATGGCGGTGAGGCATTAAATTATTGCACCAATAAAGTATCTATATATGGAGAGGACATCACACCATCAGTCTAGCCACCACACTAAGCAGTCTCTACATAATAATTATTCTACATACGAACTATTGACTATATACTTTTCTTTATTGAGAACATTTGACACAGTCGCCAAGGTTGGCTTCACATCTTAAGCGATGGTTTTTAAATTAAGCGGCTCAAGACAATCAGATGGACAGACAATTATAAGGGTTTCTTTGTTTATACTTTTACTGGTGGTAGGATTCCTACGCAGGAATCCAGTGTGGTGCAACACATAAATGTTCTAGGTGACACAACATTAGTTATGGGCAGACCATGCAATTACCATTAGGTGAAGTTTTGCTTGTCTCGTCACTTTGTCCCATAAAAAAAGGTTCGGTACCCTATAACCTTATAACCTTTCTAACCGATATACAGTAATGTTTGCACACTTCGGCTTCACGGCAGAATAATTGGCCCTGGGGTGGTACCTACCTAGACGGATTACTGCACAGTAATCCTACCACGAGCGTAATTATAGTTATTGTTTTTAACATTGTTAATAATATTGAATTTCAGTGAGAATCACGGGAGTGCAGCGGGACTGTGCGCCACAAAAACACGAATCTCAAGATTTTAAGAACGGGCGATGGTCACCTAAAACAGAAATTGTGGAGCCGTACAAAGAAGGATGTCTCAGCGCCGACTATAAAGGAGAAAGAACTACAACAAGCAAGTTAGTTTTGTTTTGTATTTACCCAGATCTACAAAATTGGATATGGTGAAGAAAGCCTATATGACTTTCACCGCTGGCAGGGTGTCTGTGTAGGAAGCCGCTTACGAAGATAACGTCGCCGTGCCAGTTATTCTGCCATGAAGCAATGTTGTGCAAACGCCAATGTGTTTCGATTTGAAGGGCACAATGAAGCTGGTGTAATTACATTGCATGTGAAATTTAAGAAGACCTTGATGACGAGCGCAATTCAATATTACGTAGGAACTTTCCAACGCATTAAAAATTTCGGTGGCACTGCTACTGTTACGGGCAGTCGTAGCACTTAATAGCACATAACTTTCCATTAAAAAGAAAAAAATATATTTATTCTGAGATACAATATACAGTAAATCCATGCAAATTTCATCTTAACAGCTTTACCCAGTACGAGGTCGTGTCAATAAGTTCGTGGAATGGAGAGGTTAACCTATTTTTTCCAGTACTTATTAAGACACTATTTTTTTAGGCTATCTTTTTTCCTTAAATATTTGTTAAATACAAGTATTTAAGGAAAAAAATATAGCTATAAACAATTGAAGACTCTTTCCCTGGGAAAATCATGATTTACTATGTGGCATAACCTCTTTCTCGCTTAAAGGTGGGTACGGGACGGCCTGTGATTTTGCGGCGAGTTTTTGGATCTCTGTAGCGAGTACAAAGCCGAAGTTTTGGGACGGATTGTAACTAAAGATGAAACTTGGGTTCATCATGGCGCAAAAAAGACATCAAAGAGTTCATGGTGGGGTGGGAACCGGCGGGAAACTTTATTTGAAATTATGGATTATCCATCCTACTCCTTTTAGCGATTACTATTTATTTCCAAAAATCAAAAAGAGCTTCGGCGGAAAAATTTGCGAAGTCGAAATTTCTGTCTATTTTGAGGAGAGAGATCGTTTTATCGATTTCGACGATTTGAATATGTTAAGGAACTTATCTGAAGAATCCAAGAAAATATTGACGAGGAACAATTACTTTTATAGTTTTTGTCCGCCATTCCGCGAACTTATTTATCACACCTCCAATGTTGACTGACATGTACCTTTTAAGCTCGTGTTTGATTATTAAATTAATTTTATTTTGAGGCCTTTAAGCACTATCAATATTGTAGAACGGCATTGGTTACTTTAGGTGCTTTAAGACATGATCAACTGCATAAGACGCCAACAGGGTAAATTTACAACCCATGCCAAATAAACATTGATCAGTAGCAATCCATAAAGGTTAAGGTTGAAAACAAAAGTATGAAATGTACTGGCCAGTCAAGGACTTAAGACTACGAAACAGACTTGTACTAAAAAGAGCAAAGTAAAAAAAACCAGTCGCATACAGCTGGTTACTGATCGTCGCAAAAGAACAGTCGTGAAATGCAATACATATACAACTTTAAAAATATTATTGAAATTGGCAACATTTATAAATCTCTTTAGTTGAATCATCTTATAAATACAATGCACAGAATAGTGTAAATAGATATTTGTAATTTAAGATCGCTAATGGAGTGTCGTGTCATATTTTGCTGGATTTTGCATATCTGTACAGAAATGTAACATTCAAGTATTTTAAAAAATGCATTTAAGAATAGAATAATTTAAATAAGTAGCAGCCCTAGATCACGACTACAGCTGTATGCATAAGAAGATTTCTAATAAATGAACGAAAAAACAACTGTTTAAGGAACAGTTGTGCTTTGCGCAAATCGTAAAAATTGGAAAATGTTTAATTTTAATAGTCTAACTAAAACATTTAAATAAAATGTGTGTCTATTTTATTTTTCAGATATTGCTACTGCCGTCAGAATCTCTGCAACTCGACACCAAATACAAATCACGAGGGTTACACCGACATCATGGGCGTCATAGTTGTGTTCAACCTAATGAAATACATCAACAGTCTTAGGTAGTATACGGTGTAAATAAAGGACATTGTGTAGGTGAACGATATGTGATATTATATTAATTATTTTAAGATGTATATTAAAATACTATCGATCTAAAGGGTTTTCTTTACTTAAGCTTTCATCAAAATCAATAAAATCAAATCTTGATATACTATAGAAGCCATTGTTTGTTACAGAACTTTTTAAAAAGATTATTTTTATTATTTGTACTTACTTTTCTATGTCTACACAAAGATTCCATATGCCTTAAAATTATATATTAAAAAATCGCTCATATTACCCGATGACTTAAATAGTAACTAATATTCTCTACAATAATAAATATTATATCATCATAACATAAATATAAACATCAGCTTTTGCTATTTTCGACGACGAATTGTACCTTTTTTCATATTCGATTTAGTTATCAGTATCGTCCAATTGATTATAAAAAAGGGGAGTTTTATAATTAAGATCTTCTGTTGTTAATTAGTTACAAGTTTTATATTAAAACAATTTATAAAAGGTATTTTTTTTAATATTAACTTTACTTTTATAAAATCGAAAAACGTGGTAGATACTCCCCAAAGAAAAGATTAGGCACATAAACAAATAATTTTACTATACTTAATGCCAAAAAAAGACTGAAGAAATAATTGCCTATTTTTCCCTTCTTTACAACCAGTTAGAAATATTAAGTTAATTTTAAGAAAAACGTTTAGGTTATCAATAATTGTAAACGTTAGCTGCATGAATAATGATAAGATCTCCAAAAAGTAAACTTTAGTTTTTTTTTTTATTTCATAAAAGTGACGGAACGAGCAAAACGTTCACCTGATGGTAAGTGCAACGTCTGCCCATAACAAATGCTGTGACACCCAGAAAATTACTGTGTGACACCACACTGCGCCCGTCACCCTGAGACATCAGTTCTTCTCTCAAATGCCCAGTGATTACGCTAGCTCACAGTGCCGTTCAAACCGAAACACAGTAATGCTTGCACACTGCACACTGCATACTGCTTCACGGCAGAATAACTGGCCCTGGGGTGGTACCCTACCACCAGCAAAAAGTCATTCATCTAATATTACGATATTTTTCTACTTCAGTCCACTCTTGCATGTAGGTCTCTTCCATGAAGGGAAGATGTTTCGTAACTGGCAGACTTATTTTTGAGTTATGTTATTAGACTAATCTTGATTTATGTGCAAATTATAATTCAATAATTTCTTAAGAGTATACCTGCGACTATTCAGCTGTAGATGTTCTTCGAAAATTCGCCAATCTTATTGTTACACTTAAGTAATATGATTTTCGGCAAAGACTCTTCAATTGTTTACCAACACATGGAAACTATGATCCAAAAAATATCATAGCCTTGTTAGAAAGAAATCTGTTTCTTTACTGTTTTCTTCTGGGCATATCTCGGCCCATACAGACAATTTCGTAGGATCGCGCTTTCTTAATTCCAAATTAATAAAATGTGCCTAGTAACCCTGGTTCTTGTAACCAGGGTTACTAGGCACATTTTATTAATTTGTCTTCGGCTTATTATCAACATTAACTGAAATTTACTATATACCTAGATTTAAGGTAGCTAGTAGTAGTAGTCAGTTTTAAAATATATCATTATCAAAAAATAATACCAATAACGTAACATTGGTAATTTTGCAAACTCTGTATGGCGAAATATTTTCGAACTGTTGCTGAATTAACTTTACTATGAATACAAGAAAATTGTTTTATGGTTATGTTTCTTTGTCTTACCTATGTAATCAAATTTTAATTTCTTTAAAAGTTTTTGAAGAGATAATATACGACTAGAAAATTATACTTATAGTTTATATCATTATCTTTGTAGCAACATCTATGTCGCCTATGTGAGAAGCTCAAGAAATATCTCATACGTCCATCATCCCGCTATGAAATAGATTGCTAAAAAAGCTTGTGGCTCTCATTTGGGGGGTTTTTCCATAGTTCCGCTTGGCAGGCGGGTTGGCAACCGTAGTTTATTTATTCTGATGTTCCAGGGAGATGCTTTCATTTTCCCTCTGTCGACTTTTACGGTATGAGATGGGGTGGTAGATTTTCTTACGCCGCTACCACACGGCGTTGGGGTGCATGAGATGTAACTATTACATATCAATTAAACTTAATTTAATAACACTATATAACTATATAACATTTATAATTCAAAAAATTAGTATATTTCATAAAATTGTGTAAGTTCGCTTCGTGGTCGCAATAAACTTTGAACTTGTTAAACCTGTACATAATGATACCAGTATCATCATGTTACCGACACACGTGCAGTAGAAATTCTTGTTCATTCTTATCTCAGAGCTTCGCAAAGACACTGGTGGTAGGATTCCTATGCAGGAGTCCGTCTAGGTAGGTACCACCCCAGGGCCAGTTATTCTACCGTGAAGCAGTAGTGTGCAAACATTACTGTGTTTCGGTTTGAAGGGCACTGTGAGCTAGCGTAATCACTGGGCATATGAGACTTAAAAACCTATGCCTCAGGGTCATGGGCACAGTGTAGTGTCACACAGAAATTTTCTGGGTGGCGCAGCATTTGTTATGGGCAGACGTTGCACTTGCCATCAGGTGAACGTTTTGCTCGTTTTATCACTTGATGCAAAAAAAAGACAGCGCACGAGGACTCGTTCTTGCACTTACTTGTTAAAATCTTTAATCTGCATATTTGAAGTTGATGAACTTGCGAAAATTCAATATAAGGTAAGCAATTTTTGGTCTACGCTTACCGAAACACATGTCTACAAGATAAAAATTTTGGGGACCTCTGCTTTACATGAATACTCGACGATGGTGTCCAGCACAGCTCGTTAATAAAAAGTTTTTTATAATTTAAACTTGAAACACTTAACTTATTTAAACTTTATTTGCGCTTATAAAAGTACAAAGAAGCTAACTTGATGCCAAGAGGTATTCTTACTTTTGGGTGGAGCATCAATGGCGATGATTGTGTTTTTATGCCAAAATTTCCCATCTGTGGACGAATTGGACTGGGAAAAATATTTAGGGTAGGCGCTTTGTTCCGCCGGAAAAAAGCATATAGTAGCTGAATTATAGTAAGTAAAGCATTTTAAGTGGTTTTGCACTCCTTTTAATATTTCAAATTATGTGAAAGAGCGGAAAATTGTTAATGTATTTTATTTCTTTATAGTAACAAAATACGTCCTATACGTATAACTTCAATGATCTACCGACAGTAGTAGGGTAGATCAAACAGCTCGTTTCCCGCGGGAGCGAAAAGTGGGCTACATGTCTAGCCTCTGTTTACCACTTATAAAAGCGTATATAGGGAAAAGGCGTAAATATATGTATGTAAATATTTTTCGTGTCTATAAATTAAACAAATAAGACAATTTTCAAGTGTGTGAATTAACGGTCTTTTTTATCTGTCGATTGTTTATTTCTATGTCGGTCATGGCCAATAGTTACTTTGAGTATGACCCCGAAAAGAGAATTGAGTTGAATCTTTAACAAATATGTCGCAATATAGTGTTCAGTTTTAGATACTCCTACATGGTTTGTATACCTTTTTAAAACTACTTTCTTCATTTGATATTATTTCAGGTTGACAACAAATCGCACCACTTAATGAATATAGTTTTTTAGGTTGATAAAACTCTATCTGTGCAAATAAATATCAAAAATATTATATTTTTACATAATGTGGTATGTATAACAGTTTTCCTCATATTGCTCCTGAAATTCCGTCTATCCTTTAAAACCTGAAAATTGCTTGGATTAACTATAACAACAGGACGTCTAAGACTTCAGTCCTCCCGTGACCATTACGGCGGCACCCGAAACGTAGGGAACAGAGTTAATAAAAAGTGACAAAATCGACAAATTTCAACGACATCTAACTTGTAATAATAATAGCTAGAAACTAATTTATGCCTTGTCTCAGAGATAACACTGAAAGCCAAATACAAAAAAGTATTTGTGATAAAATATGAACTACATCAACTTCAAGTTTTAACAATTTACTTATCATTCAATGTTTGAAATTTGAATAGCCGTATATAACCATTGACAGACGGCCGATTACACCAGCGGAAATCATCTAGCCGCAATCGTAAATAAATAAAACTTCTGAAAGTAGAAGAAATTAGGCATAAGAAAGTATTTTAGGCAAAAATTTTATGTTTATTTAATTTTAATTGAATTGAATTAATTATATAAAGATAATAATTTTACCATGTTGTCATATAAGGGGTAGGCAGAGACAACACCCGTACGTCACATTTAGCTTCCACAAGAAACGATTCGTGACGGGTGGCGAACCACATCCATTTTGATACGAGTCAAAAAATTCTAACACCCAATTGCGTTCCCACGAGCAGTATAGTGACAGCATTGCATATTATGGTATTATTCTGCATCATTGATATACAAAAAAATACGAGTAGATACACAGGGAGCGACTCAAAAGTATCCTAAAAGAAGAGCGCACAATGCAAAAACAATAACGAATTTTAAAAATTAGGAACGATAGTTTGATTCCATTTAAATAGCTACTTCGTATCGAAGGCATAGAATTCAATTTGTGTTTATTTAATCGGCTTTATTAGCTTAGCTAGCTTGTACGATTGACCTAGTAACACACTAGAGATTGCTTATTAAGCGCAATCGAAATAGTGATAGGGATGAGTACATCAAAAAAGATAACAAATTGTGGATGTAACTGTACCATGATGCATGAGAAATTCACAAAGCATGTTTTTTTTTTGCATAAAGTGATTAAACGAGCAAAACGTTCACCTGATGGTAAGTGCAACGTCTGCCCATAACAAATGCTGTGTAACCCAGAAAATTTCTGTGTGACACCACACTGTGCCCATCACCTTGAGACATCAGCTCTTAAGTCACATATGCCTGGTGAGTACACTAGCTCACAGTGCCCTTCAAACCGAAAGACAGTAATGTTTTCACACTACTGCTTCACGGCAAAATAACTGGACCACTGTAGTGTGTGTTAGAATTAAGAAACCACAACACGCAACTTAACTTACTGTGGTTTTCACTAGCCCTATAATGAAGTAAAGTTATTTTTTTATAAGGTGTCTCTAAACGTATAAAAATTAAGGCATTCTCCGTTCTACAAACAAGTGGCTTAGAATAATGTTCAGAGGAATTTTCATTAAATTCCACAATTTAATTCTGTTCTAGACATATTAACTTCGTTCTGTATTTCAGTGCAAACCGTCGGGTCAGCTTGCACAGTAACTACGCAATTAGGCTACGGCGTTATGTATTGATCGCTGACTCGATTCCCGTACTTCAACATTACATAAACACATCGAACGAACAGAAATCGGTTAGATCATAACTGCTAAAAAATAGAAAGAGGTCGAAGTACCTGACTACACCACGGGTACCAAGGGTTCGAATCCTTTTTGGTTTCTTTTACTTCTGAATCTTACCAAATAAGCGCTACATCGAGAGTTAGTAGATAGGTTAAAACATGTGAGAGCCTCTGGGATTGGGCGTATACTTGTGGCACAGTATTCCGACAGTATTTGTTGTCACCGTGGTCGAAAATCGGCCAGGAGGGCATCATCATATTGTTAAATATACTTTTCGCCTGATATTATTAATAGAATTTGGCAAGGTCCTCCAATAAAGTGCGAGCTACTATAGTATAGACGGGTGTGTCTCTAACAAATGGTTTTCCGTCACGCAACTTTCCCGTGTATTCGAAAAAATCAATAAAGTAAATAGCATTTATAAAATTAAAATGCCAACGGAAAGGTGGTGGTTAGGCGTGGCGAAAAATAATGTTTTAAATGAAACTAAGTTTACGGATTTTATCGCGTTTAATTTTTACTTTTTTACTATTTATAACCCGACGTTTCGAGTGCTTTACAGCACCCATGGTCACGGGAGGACTGAGGTGACAGATGTCCTGATGTCATAGTTAACCTGGGGTACCTTCAGCTTTTAATTATTATTTTTGGGTCCGATCTACGCAGAAAGAGCTAACTGTGTCTTGAAGTCTTGCAGTGGTATGCTTGGTTTTTGATTTAATTTTATTTATTATTGGATCCCAAGCTAAAAATTAAACGCGATAAAATCCGTAAACTTAGTTTCATTTAAATGTGTAGTGTTCGCGTAAATATAAGAAATCAATAATGTTTTAATCACAAAAACTCCATGAATACCAATTTAAGGTATGTTATAGTAAATACGTGTTTTATAGCAATGAGACTATGAAAGTGCACAAATTGCTGATGGTAAGTCGTGGCAGTGGCTTATAAGATGAAGGTTCGTCGTCAAATCGTAGTGGTATTCTACGATAATTTGGTACTTCAGTCTAAACCGACGCATTTATATGCAAGAGTCAGTTCTCGTTTCACAAAGTCTACTGGTATGATGGAACCATAAAAATTGATGTTGTAACTACTATTCAGATATAAATGCTACGTATTTTTTTTATTCATACGAGTACAAGTGACGGAACGGGCAAAACGTTCACCTGATGGTAAGTGAAACGTCTGCCCATAACTAATGCTGTGCCACCCAGAACATTTCTGTGTGACACTACACTGCGCACTTCACCCTGAGACATCAGTTCTAAGTCTCATATGCTCCGTGATTACTCTAGCTTTCAGTGACCTTTAAAGGGAAACACAGTAATATTTGCACACTATTGCTTCACGGCGGAATAACTTGCCCTGGGTTGTACCTACCTAGACGGATTTCTGCATAGGAATCCTACCACCAGTAAGTTTCAAGCACTATGCCTCCTGCCATACAAAGCACTATATGTCTTTAAGATATTATATAACCTAGTCTAATATTTACAATGTTGAGAAGGTAAGTCCGATTCCTCAACGCCTCTTACAAAGATTACGTCTTAGACGTCGATATGAGGAGCAGTGAAGAGAAATTGCCGCAAGCAGATTTCTGTGCGCTGCATTTTGACGCAAATTACTCGATGCTGATATATTAAACGTATGATTCATATAAAAAGATGTTTTTGTTCGCAACTGATGATTTTTTTATCGTTAAAGGGCATTGTACTATACACGTTATGACTCACTATATAGTATAATTCCTGTCCGTGATATAATTGCAAAGGGTGGAATTAAATATAAATAAACCATTTGTTGAAATAAAATTGTAACAGGCAATTAAATAAGCGAACTGATATATCATACAATATAACAAAGTAAAGTAACAGCCTGTAAATGTCCCACAGCTGAGCACAGAAGTCTCCTCTCATTACTGAGAGTTTAGAGCCGCGAAAAGTTCGTTCGCTGCTCTAATGCAGATTGGCGGATAACCTACATAATTAATGAAAACAAGAAGTTAGATACAGGGACTTTTGGCGCCAACTCGATGTTAGTGTAGCGGTAGTGGTTTTATTTAATTTTGTAATTTCTGTGAATGTTTTGAGTGTTAATGTTTATTATGCAGCGAATGCTCGTGCAAGTGTACAGTGATTGGAAAATTCAATTCAAGACCAAAATTGTGCTTTTCGTTTGTCTCCATCAGTCCAGCAAATGTTCAGTAAAAGTCAACTACCATTTTACTGTCGATCGGAATTAATTCTGTTCTAATTATTACTGGACGTTGCCAAAAACGGCTCGATTTAATAGCTAATTGCCAGAATTAAAAAAGGGAGAAGAAGATATCCATTTATAAATCTTAGAACCTTCAGCAAATAAATATTAGTAGTCAAACTCTGACACGTGACGAAGCTGACACAATGCAGCCAAACTGAAAAATCATGTGCTGGTCCTCGTGCCGGTCTAAGTTTCTTCTAGTGACAGAAAGGGAGACAGGAAGTATAAGTTTTGCAATAAATGACACAGTTTTCAACACATTTGATATGATAGCAGCTCGGTCAGATTTTTTTTTATTTTATTTATGGTTTATTGTATTCACCTTATTTAAAATAAAAGATTACAAACGGCGGATTTAATGCGTTTTGGCATTCTCTCTCAGTCAACCCAATGCGTGGAGATATATCGTTACAGGTGCTTTAAAATGTTTAAATTTATAATTTTAAATATGTCTTATCAACAATAATTATTTTTCAAATCATATTACACTTACATATATACATAGCTATATACACTAACATATACGTACACGTAAAACTGATATATACATAAACATAAATACATACTTACTCGCAACTTGGCGGAGACTTTACGGCCGATTTCGGTAACATGTAGACATCTACCCAATTCATATTGATATCAATATTCAGCCCAAGATTCTTTACTGAGCTAGTAAACGGTATCACATTATCAATATAATAAACGGAAGGTATAGTGTCGAAGCAACATTTTAGAACAATCTTTTGAACAAACCCATATGTGTTTCAAGTTTATATTTGTTTATTTTATTAAAAAGTAATGTCAATAATATAGGTAGATACCATAGGAAATCTAGAGCTCTTATACCCATTTCACTATTTTATGCCAGAAACTGACGAGACGTAACAAATATTGTGCCAGAACATTTCTTTATGGCACCACATTGCGCTCGTCAGGGCCCGCCCCATATGCGCAGTAATTACATTAACTTACAGTGCCCTTCTAAGGGCAGGGTGTTTGCGCACTACTGCTTGACGGCAGAATAACTAAATCCCTACCCCTTGATTCTCTTTGTACCAAGCAGTTCAATAGAAAGTATTATTGTGGATCTATAAAGAAAATGTTACGAAAAATCATATTATAATAATCGAAGATTTATGCAATATATAAAATTTTCATAACTGTACGATTGGACTAATCTATATATTAATACGTAAAGATAAAACTTTGTGCCTTTTAACCCTTTTGTATCCTGGCATTATGCTTAGCGCGCAGCGAGGAGTGTAAGATTTGGAATAGTTAAAATGTATATGGAGAAAGAGTGAATAAAGTTAAGATTTATACAGATGTGTTATAAATACACTAAATTCAATAAAAAAGTTATT
Organism: Luehdorfia chinensis; assembly: GCA_019845155.1. Taxonomy (NCBI): domain Eukaryota; kingdom Metazoa; phylum Arthropoda; class Insecta; order Lepidoptera; family Papilionidae; genus Luehdorfia; species Luehdorfia chinensis. Next base: position 4,996,593 of record JAHVAK010000025.1, on the reverse strand, counting down.
GAATTAAGGTCGAAGTTTGACCATTGGGCGAGCACTAGTAGAAATAAAAGCTCAATTAAGCCCTAGACATTGTGAAATATTTCATTTAATTAAAAACAAACGTTGTTAACGGTCAAAAATATTTCTAAATAGTACGATTTTGGAAGGCATATACTGGATTGTCTCAAATAAAAAAACTATGTCAACAGATGGCTAACGGGAAACACGAACAAATAATAAATCTTCAATAATTATAAAATTATAACAAAACATTGTCATTTATTGTTCATTCATTGTTGTTCGTCATAAATTCCGGGAAACTCACAGCCCTGTGCAATTTATCGATGCCGTACTGGTTTAATTTATTTTCTTTAGGTAAGCATTCTCTTCTTAATCTGTCAGCTATTCTCCTGGTGTACTTAAACCTGTAACACTTAAAGTTACAGCCTATAAATATCTCCCTGAGCACAGGCATCCTCACATTTCTGAGAAGTTTTTAGATCCGATAAATAGTCTGTCACTATGCCCCAATGAAATTATGTAATATTTTTATTCCTCAGACGTGCAGGTTTCCTCACGATTTTTTCCTTCATTAATACGCACCTGGTAAATCAGCACCTTTAGAACCATTTTGAGAAGGTTCAGTCGCGGACTATAAAATTTAAGGCGAGCGACCTGCCACTGAACTACCAGGGCTCTCTGTAACACTATAATTTGTTAAATATATAAATCCTATGTCAACAACATGCTTATTGATGAAGGAAAACATCATGAGGAAACTTGCAAACCCGATAATTATATTGTTTATAATTAATTATTTTATTTTGTACGACCATCAAACAGTAAATTATGTTATTTACAACACAAGAGAAAACAAAATGATTATTTTTAATCAATGTTGTAGGATATTTACATGATACTTATTTATCGACATTTTTTTAACTACAGTGGTTTGCAAAAAATGGGAAAAACCAAAGAAAGCAGACTGTATTTTTAAATTTTTACATATTATGTCAATGATTTAAAAAAATAATAATAAATGCTAGTGATGGCCCGGTGGTCGAAATTCATTGGCAGTATTAACGTAAACAAATGACAAACTATTATATAAAAATACCCGCAACCGACTAACTGTTATGAAAAAGCTAATGAAAGTAGAAGAAGCGAAAGATGTGTCAGGATCGTAGCACTATTTTTATAATACATCCATGATGGTAGATTATAAACAACGAATGAACAACGTGGTCAAAAGTTACTAAATCCTTTTGATTATTTATCCTAGCCGGTGGTAGGATTCCTATGCATGAATCCATCTAGGTAGGTACCACCCCAGGGCCAGTTATTCTGCTTTGAAGCAGTAGTGTGCAAACATTACTGTGTTTCGGTTTAAAGGGCACTGAGAGCTAGCGTAATCACTGGGCATATGAGATTTAAGAGCTGATGTCTCAGGGTGACGGGCATAGTGTGGTGTCACACAGTAATTTTTTGGGTGACACAGCATTTGTTATGGGCAGACGTTACACTTACCCTCAGATGAATGATTTGCTCGTTCCGTCACTTTTATGAAAAAAAAAAAAATATCAGTTTAAATGTTAAACAAAACGAAGCTAATATTGAAGATTCTGTTTGTCTAACTCTGAATGGTCATATAATTGTATAATTAACCACGCTATTTGGTAAATAAATGAAATAGGCAAAACGATAAAGAAAAAGAATGATTCACACATGTTCATATGGGACAAATGTGACATAAAAATTGCCAGATCGGATCGCGCACGCATATTTATCGGCAAAAGGATGTGGCGTGCGTCGATATGGAATGTATCACATGATACGTATAAAAGACAAGTATTGAAAAATTATTTATTTTTCAAGTCTCAACTAAAAATAAACGTCACTTGCTATTTCTCGTTTTTTTTTTAGCATATAATGATTAAACGCCGTTTCAATAATGTGGAAAACTTATATTACGCTTAGGAAAAATCCTAATTGATTCCTGAATAAAAACCTGAAAAAAAATATTTCGAAATATTTATCGAAATTATAATTATATTCGAAATATTTATATTTATAGAATCGTAGCGGATTATTTCCGGAAAATGAGACGAGGCAGTCCTGGAATGGGACATTTATAGGTTACTTTTCTTTTTCTTATAAGAGCAACAGACATCATATCCTTGAAAACATAACAAAATACGTTTACATAAAAATATTCGTAAGTGAAATAGATCCTATGCAGGATACCGTCTAGGTAGGTACCACCCCAGGGCCAGTTATACTGCCGTGAAGCGGTAGTGTGCAAACATTATTGTGCCAACAAACATTCCTACTATTTGCTTCACATAAACGTTGTGCAAATAGTTTTGTACAAATTCCAGCATATTAACGAAATTAAGTTATCTCAAAATAATAAAATATTTTACTTATTTTCTCCTGTTTTTACACCAAGGACAAAAGTTTCGGTGCAACTACAATAGCGGTAACTCAGGGTTTAACGTAACCTTCTAATCTTTTTAACACACAAAGTTGCCTTAAGAAAATACTATTAAAACAGTCAAAGTGCTGCGAAATGATCAGTTAATAGAGATCCGTTAAGCCATTACCGAGTAACAACACTGCAAGAAACCGATGACTAGTTTTCTACTCATAGGCAAAAAATGAAGTAATAGTAATATACAGATGTACATAGCTTGCGAGATGCAAACTGCTAATTCGCAACATTACTAAAATCCTTTAAAACACAGATCACAAAATGTAATGAATGTCATGTGGAAGACATTAATTTAAACGAGCCCTACATACATTAAGACCCGATTTCACCGATCGCTTTGGAAACCAAGTTTAACATAACCACGTTTTACTTGACTGAGTTCCAAACGTATCATTTGATCTCGGTTTTCGTCTAACCTATTTTACCAGCTCTATTTTGATCGCGTTTAGAAAAATGAAGTTTACATAAAATATCGTCACAATCTGAAACCAAAACTCGATGCATTTCTTATTATGCGACATCAAACAGCCTGTTATGCATATGTCAGGTCACAAAAGACGCAAAAAAATAACAATACGATTTTAAAATATTTTTTGTGTAATTTTGCAATTGACAATGAAAGCTATCTAAACGCGTTTAAAGAGTTGAACGTCGAAAATTGGGCGTTCTGAATATTAATCGCGTTTAGCTTTAACTGCGTTCATTTGATGTTGATGAAATACAAACTGTAGCATTAGACTCAGTTAAACGCCTAAACTTCGTTTAACTTGAACTGATCGGGTTTATTTTCAGCGGTGGGATCCGCCCTTAATAGCATTGATACACAGACAAACACAATCGTGCAATTCTTCCGACAAATCACATCCTGGCTCAAGAAAAATTGCAAAGCGTGACTAGAAATTGAAATAGTTATTAATTAAAACTTAAACTAAACCTAACCTAAGTTTATTATAACGGAACAATGATTGGCCAAGCCGTACGGTTACTGACCTCCCAATTATCATAACGTTAGCACATGTTACATTTATTAATGAAAAAGTTATATTCTGAATTTGCAAGAAACATTTACATTTACGAGCCTTTTAAATCACTTTTTCCCATTTGTTTGTGACTGTCAGTTTTTGCTGTATCAAACATGATATATTTATGCCAAGAATTAATTGATCGGTACATTAACTATATATTTTAATTCAGTAAGAATCTTAGAGCGACCCAAGAAAATTTCAGTTTTTCCGATTCTTGGCTTCTTTATATTTCCATCTATAAAAATATTACAGTAATACAAAAAAAAAATCATTATAAATATTAAATTCCAACACATAAGGTAGGATAGACGAAAATATATTTTTATTTCCGTTGTTTAAAATAAAACGTCAGTAAGTTAGTGTTTCAATAATTCACAAATCATAGATACTAATTTTTTTTTTATTAGTAGTAAAGAAAGCACGCAAAACTGATAAATTGTTGACACAAAATTTATCAAAACATAAAACATACTGGCAGTTATCTCTTGTCACTAGTTGATAAAAAGCAAAACATTGAAGTCCTCGAACGAAACAAATATAATTTGAGCGCCGGTCCGCCAAAAGTTGGTCAGTCCCGCGCCGGCGCCAGCATTGATCGGGTGAATCAGCGACAGTGCTTGAGTTTAAGATTCAAATTTATTCGATATTTGGACATGGTCCGTTTTTCTACTGGGCTGCCTTCCTGTGAATCATGACTTGAATGGAGAAGCCGATTTCAGTCGGGTGCAGAGCACATGGCGCCACGAGCGCCACACATACGCGTCCGAATATACAGTTTTACGTTACGAATTAATTAATATATTTTGTTTGATAAATGTTGCTTGCTATTTTAAGTGCCAAATTTATTTTACATAAAAAAAGGATTCTGTTAAGTGATTGTTATTATTAAAACAATGGAGTTAAACCTGTTTTTATTGGTGTTTCCATTGCTTTGGAAATGTAAGTATCATTTTCGTTTGATATTTAACATATAATTTAAAGGTTATTATACAGTGGCGGAAACAATAAAGTCAATACGTAAAGAGAAAGTCGTTAGGGCAAAAACAGTTAAGCAAATTATTTGACTATTTATATTCTAGTCGATATTCCAAACACACTTGGTTTATTATTATTGCAAACATTGCAACAGAAAACAATAATATACCTTCAAAATAATGAAACTATTCGCATCAATAGTTCTTATCGTATAGTGTAAATAATGAAAATAAAATCGTCATTGTCATTGACGATATGTAACGCCTTATATTAAAGTATCGAAAAAGATCTACTCTTTAACGATTATTACTGACCGTCTGATGCTGGATCAGAAAGTAGCTCTTGTCATACTCAAAAAATAATCTTTTCGGCGAAAGTAGATATTGGCAAACTTCATTAAAATGTAAATCAATTTAAGACTACAATTTTACTTCTAAACTGATTTTATAATTAATTTATAGGTGTATAAAAATATTCATAACTATTATAAAATGGTTATCTTATACTTAGAGAGCTGTTCACTCGATAACGAAAACGATCGTTTATTTAAAAAATATTGACTGGTTAATGTAAAGATTCTATATTATTAATATATAAATTAGTATTATTTTCATATCAACCGAAGTATGTGCAAAATCGTGAACAAAATGGGATAAATATATGTGGAAAAAATGCGACTGAAATTCAACCACATTTTTTGACGACCAAGAATTTATTTTCCAATGAAGAATTTTTTATAACTGCGATCATTAATTGAACAAAGTGATTAATTTGTGAGCTCGTCGAGCGTAAAATTTTATCATTTAAAAGTGGGTTGCCATATATATATACTTCATGCCACAACTTGGCATGCGTTTTGCGATTTTAAATATATCTTTAATTCGCAGTAATTAATACATTTTACTTTTGATATTATATGGCACTGGTATTCCATACAGGATGTGGTTTAACATAAATTTTATTAATTCATTACGTACTCTGTTGATAAATCACTTAATTATAAAAGTTAGGCCGTTACCAAGAAATGTACTTTCTACGAACATTTACATATATACATTTATTCAGACAGAGTTCCAAACAATAAAATATGCAGAATTATGTAAAGTTGCGGAATGTATTTCCCAACGTTCAAATATTACAAAGATTCTATTAAACATTTTAACTAATTTTTACTTTTTTACTACCGAATGACCAAGGGGTTCGTACAACCAGGACATGATTTTGACGACGTCTTGCACGAATTGCGACTGCTCCAGCGTCTTTGACATTCCATTTTCATTTATTAAGTTCTTATTGAAACATCGATTATACACAGGAATTTGGGAGCCGAGTGGGTGAGTTCCTGCAATTACAATTTGTAAGCCTGTGCCAATACCATCATAATATGAAGTCTATTGGTAATTGGCAGTGGTCGCCGTGATGGATACCGGCCAGGATAATATCATAATTGCTTTCTTTTAAGTGAATTTAGCATCAACAATATTTGTACATACGACAAATTATCGGTTTTCGGATCTGGTTGTGTTATGATTGTCCATGTGTCTCTGACACTGCATCTGGCCTACCTCCGATGTTATCGCATCAGCGGTACATCGGCTAAGTTAGGACGAGTAAGTGCCCCTGTTTTTGCGCATACATTTCAGACACTATAACATCTGGGCAATTGGTAACTTCAGGCAGTATTCGGTAGATACCGCTGTGTTCGAAAATCGGCCGAGAGGAAATCATTTCAGCATCTTAATCATGCAGTGCACTGCACTGCAGGACTCAGATATTACCAAAGTTGGGAAGATTTGCCGCTGCTGCCAGTCTGAATAATTTGTGTGTAGCGTATTTTAGACAATTATATTCCACCATTTTTTTAAACAACTTTTACGAAACGCACGGGGTAAAGTACACCTTAGGTTGCAACTTTACACTGTTGTGTATTATATAATTTTTAATACACTAATTAAAATACCGAAAAAAATAAGATAAATGTTGCAAACATAGTCAAGCTAAGGCAAACATATTTTAATGTAAAGTCCATTAATTGAACTTAATCTAAACATTGTGGTTTAAAAGTTCCGTTCGCATGTAAAGTAGAAACCGTAAAATATTATGAGTATAAACAGAATAGAGCGTTCTTTATAAATCAATCTCATAAAACACTAACAGGCAGACGAGTACAAAAGTACTCTAGTTTTTATCAGGCGAAGGAGTCCGTATAATAGTTATTAATATAATCTTACAATATGTGTACATAAAGTATTATATTCAACGTTGACCATGTCAAATATTTGAAAACAATCGAAGAAATCGAAGTAAAATAATGTGTTGAAAGGAAATTATTTGTTTGCCACTGCTCAATACAGGCCTCCTCTCATTTCTGAGACGGTTCTGGAGCCGGTATGATTCCGCCACTGCTGCTCCAACGCGGGTTGATGGACTTCACATGTCCTCGAAATGTTTTTTAATTCTCCGACATGCAGATTTCCTCACAATGTTTTCCTTCGAGCCGAGCACGTGGTAAATCAGCACATAAAATTGCAATAAGCCATTTTAGTGGTGCCGGCACCGGGAATCGAACCCAGGTCACTCGCGTACTATGAAATTTAAAACGCGTCTAGCTCCTGAGCTATCACGGCGGCGAAAACTACATAGCCAGTCAATAACTGCACGTATAAGGCATAATAGGTGATGTCTTAGACTGACGACTGCACTGCAATACTACACAGAAAATCCTGGGCGTTGCAGCAACTTTTGTAGCCAGGCGTGCAGCTTTACTACCGGGGTAACGACTTGTACGTGTAAAATGTACAAATTTAAATAAAAATTCACGAACAAGATATCACACGCATTTCCCATAAAGGAAAACCCGCTAATAAACTGTATCTCCAATTATAAAAGTAGTGGCTTAGGACCTAATCAGGTGACATACGTTACCATATCCACGAAACGTATTACGAGAAATGGTAACAAAAATTACTAAATAACACGTAGTTTGTGCAAAAACACAAATTGTTGGTTTTCGGCTCTGACTGTATTGTGTATGTTAATTTATGCCTTTAAAACGAACTCACGGTACAGGAGAAATATATATATATATATATTGTGGAATAATTTAATAAAACATAATATCGCAATAGCACACATACAGCACAGCATCCTTGATACTCGTACAAAAATTGCTCTAAGTCTATTTTATATAAAAATCTATGCTCGTGATCTCCCACACACATCCGTCTCCGCTTAGGGCCCCATTATCCCTTCTACATAGTAACATAGCGTAGGATGGTTTCTATGGTGTCTTTGTTCTCAATCAATATACATCGATCCGCAGATGTGCATGACACTTGTGGCTCATAAAGCTTAGTCAATAAGCTAAATGAACATGAAGTGATCCAACCACGGATCTGTTATATTAACGAAATCTTTTATTTTATTGGATAAAGTGACGAAATTAGCAAAACATTCACCTGATGGTAAGTGCAACGTCTGCCCATAACAATTGCTGTATTACCCAGAACATTTTTATGTGACGCCAAATGCGCCCGTCACTCTGAGACATGAGTTCTTAAGTCTCGTATGCCCAGTGATTACGCTAGCTCTCAGTGCCCTTCAAACCGGAACAGTAATGTTTGCACACTACTGCTTCACAGCAGAATAACTCGATCTGGGGTGGTATCTACCTAGATGGATTCCTGCATAGAAATCCTACCACCAGGTAGTTTTTATACTAGTGAAGTAACAGCCTATGAATGTCCCACTGCTGAGCACAGATCTCCTTATTTTTTTTGAGAAGTCTTTGAGCTGGAAAAAGAGAGTCCACCACACTGCTCCAGTGCGGGTTGACGGACTTAACATGTCTTCGAAATATGTTCATATTTATTTATTCCTCAGAAATGCAGGAGTCCTCACGATGTTTTCACCAGAACGTGGAGCACGTGGTAAAACAGCGCTTAACCCCCGGGCGTATACTAGTTTTATTTAGAACGCAATAAAAATTAGCTTATATATCAATCTAGGAGTGGGAGTAACCCACAGGATTTGCATGCTGATTATGCCCGGGACGCCACTCGCAATTTATTTAGATGTATAACTAAACTAATCCAATCGATGTTATATTTTCATTTAAAATACAGCGAAGTTATATTATAAATTTTAAGTAAAATTTTTAGCAAAATAATAGTAAAGTTATTATTGATTTATATACTTACAGAATAATTTCACATTAAAAGGAAGAAAACGATTCCTATTATAAATACTGATAAGAAAAAAAAATCAATCTATACAAAAGATTCATGAATTTAATATATTCAATCTAACAATTAATACGAGTATGGAAGTATGGCGGCCGACCATGGTATAAAAAAGATAGCGAAAGAACTTTAATTTAAACATTTATTTTAAAGTCATTTTGTATAAAACATATTGACCTTTTAAAGATGTTCATCTTTATGTACTTCTTTATAAGAATTGTAAAACAAATCTATTTTACAAAAAAACTTGTTAATAATCTAAACACGACAACAAAGACTTTTTGACACATACATATATAAGATCACGACTGTATCCCATAAGGGGTAGTCAGAGACTAGGCACTCAATGCAAAAACAGATGACTGCCACAATCCACGTTTCACCTAAACAATATAATGCACTTGGTGTGATAGGTGGTGAGCCCATCGCCACCATGCGCTGTTGGGTGCACAGTGCAGTTTAATTCCTTACTCGCCTTTTACGAGATCCATTGGATGAGATGGAGTGGTAGTATTCTTTTAACGAGCCGCCACCACACGGCCATATTTTAAAATATGATATAGTATTAGGATTAATAGTATAAAAGCGTACCATTTCAGTCACTATATCTCATTGTAATAATTACAGTGTCATCAGGCATGCAATGCTACAAGTGCGACCCGGAGCGGACGTACGGCAACGACGACATACTGTGCGAGCACTTCGACGGCGGCGCGGGGTTTGTTGCTAACTGCGAACATTCCACTATGTGCTACAAGAGGACGACGTCTTTGGTCGTGGGGAACGGATGTAAGATTAATTAACAATTAATAGCTCACGTTGAAAGGCAATTCCAAGAAAATACATATATTGAATTAAATAAACTAAGCTTGTGCGGTAGCTTATAATAGTCTCCAATGTCACTGTACATCGAGTGGTATCTTGGCCAAATAAGCAATAATTAGTATTCAATCAAATAACCGACTTTGCACATTGTTTCCGAAGTGCATCATCAGATCTTCGCTAAATGGGGCGGCACACACTCTGTTAGGATACCCTTTCGTATGAAATATATGCTGGATATATCAAGCATACACATGTATGCATGAATTTTCTCCATTTTAGTAGTCGATAAATAGAAGTCCGTTAAGTAAAGCAATACTACATCAATAAACATCACATTTTCAGGCTTTGTTGTAAAAAGACGTATGTTCTGAACATTGGATTATACTGTCGAACATAGGGCGTCCTTCAACTCAAATGGAATATGCTGCAAATCTCCTGATCCCCATACCCTCATCATGTAACACCCGCTGATATGATAAAACAAAAAAAGCAAATGTAATGTATACACGTGATATCTATATTTAATAATATAAAATGCAAAACTAGAAATCAGAATAAGAAAACGAGCCGTCATTTACTACCACTGAGATGATATAACAATTTAAAACCGGTAATCTTTAGCTTATCAATCTCTCATATGATCTTATTAAGTAGAACTTCAGATACTTTCAAAACATACGTCTTTACAACAACCGCAAACGCTGATATTATAATAAAAAATGGTGAAAATAAGTTAACAAATACCGCGCATGCGCAGCTTAAGGGAATCTACCACCCCATCTCATCCAGTAGGTGTCGTAAAAGTCGTAAAAGGAAGCAGCATCTTCCTGGAACATCTAAATAAAAAAACTGCGGTTGCAACCCGCCTGTCAATTATGGTAACTATGGCGAAATCCCCTCCAAAATGAGAGCTACAAACTTTTGTGACAATCTATGGGGGAGGCCTATGTTCAGCAGTGGACTAGTAATAGGCTGAAAGGATGATGATGATGTACATTTCGCATCAAATTTTACCTTATATACTTGTAATAAAAGTAACGATTACAACCACCTTAACGAACATTTTATATTTTGGCGTGTTCATATTAATTTTGCCTTCGTACCGATGACGACAAGCGTAAGGAAAAAAGGTTCGCTAAAACTAAAGTATAATAAGCCAGCAGTTACTCATCAAAACCTAATTACGGTTTCAAAGAAGCTGCGACAAAACAAATAAATGAATATGACATACATATATGTATGTACGGTCATGAATGTTAAATTTTCAGCCCTATTATTTTATTGTTAACTTTAACAATGTGTTTTGCATTTGCAGAGACAGCAGTTGAATCAATCACTTATTAAAATGGCGATTGTTTTATGATTGTTGATTTAGTCCTAGAATTATCGTTTCTCTTTAAAAAAAAAATTGTTGCTATAGAGCAAGTCCCACTTATCATCTAGGTCTCGCATTGCATCTACGTATTTGCACAGACTGGTTTTATAGTGTGGAAAATTCCAAAATAGCAGGTTGACTGGTCCAATGCAATATTGCGCTATATTATATATATATATATATTCAATTTTCCAATCCGAAAGTGGAGGATAAAAGGTTAATAATTGTAATGTACTTTTATTTATAAAATAACGTAACATCACATCGATATATCGATATAAAGGATTAATTCTGCTCAATTCATGTAATATTAAGTTCCCTTGCGCCACTTCCAAGCTGTATATATATATAGCTTTATCGCTGATTGCGTATTTTTCGTGTGACCCAGTATCGCGTTTTCGATGTAAAAGGGCAATGGAATGTTGTGTAAGAAAAGCAAAAAATTATTATATGGATAATTTATATTGCAATATTAGTAAAGGTCCACACCTTAACTGGTAAATTAGTTAACTTGTAAATTAGTTGAACATGTTGGCAGAGGACTTTTCAGAGAGTAATCTAAGCTCCTTTTTTTATTCCGAAAATGCTATGGTATGGTTAGTATAATAACTTTTCATGTCAGTTCAAATTATTTTTCTTAATATCTTAATAAGTTCTTTCGAAAATTTATAGTTTTTAAACGTCTTTATCTTATGCCTTATCTATATATGTCGACCGCGTGGCGTAGTGGTTAGAGTACGTAACTACTGCACCGCGGGTCCTGAGTTCCATTCCCAGCCCTAGCCCAACATATGTGCAAAAACACAAATTGTTGCTTTTCGGGTCTGGTTGTGTTGTGCATGTGAAATGTAGGTCCGCAAAACGCACCCACAGGAGAAAATCCTACTGAGGAAAATCGTCTTTTATTTTTTAGAGAAAAAGAAAATAAAGTTGGAGAGTTAGTATGTTTGAACGCGCTAATCTCAGGAAATACTAATTTGAATGCTGAATCTGAATTAGATAGCCCGTATATTAAAGAAAATGATAGGTTATAAAACTTCATGTTACAGTTTTATAGTGCTGCACGCTTTTACCGAGATGGGTGGAGCTGTGAATGCTCAGGTCATAAGGTACCATACCATACGGGGCAATCATGTAATTGGCTTATTTTACGCGGGTGCTACCGCGGGACACAGCTAGTACAAAATATATCTGTGATATTCCACTGCTGAACGTAGGCGTCATCCACATTATTACTTATATCGAAGGTAATTGCCATAGTTGCCACGTTTAGCACACTACCGAAAAGAGGTTTTTAACAATGCGATAAATGAATAAAAATTCACCAATTATTTGGAATCAACTAATGAAGTAAATTAGCCTTGTTTAAGAAGTACTTGCGCCCAATAAACAAATATGCAAAGTAAATATATAGTATAGTTGTGGATCTACCATGTATTAGGTATATTAGATAAAGATCGTTATTTAAAACATGTTACAATAAGAGCGTTATAAAACGGTGCTTATATTAAAGCAAAGTACTTAAATTATAAACCTATCTTTATAATTGTAAGCCCATCAGTATTATTAACTCTACTTTCAAAAACGGTCCCTTCTGTTTTTGTAGGTAAATGTAAAAAAAAACACTTTATTACTAATCGAAATATTTTTTTGTTAAACAAATGTATGACTTACAAATAGTTGCTCCGAGCCTGTTTGTAATACTCAACCACGGTACCACAGAAATCAAGGGACATCGTTTTTTTTTAATGTAAAATGTAATAGTTATCAGAGGATTGAAGAGGTTACATCATATACAACAATTACTGACATACCAACCAGGCAATGAACGCGTTATAAGATATACGGTACGCGTCTAGCATAACAATACCGTAGTAAGCGCACACGTGTTACAGAACGTTAATTAGTGGTGCACGCAGTGATTACATGAAGGGGTTGCTAATTGATGAGCTGTCATTGATTATAGTATTAAGCTAGCTTAATATTACAATCGGGTGAACGACTTGCCCGTGTCATCACTTACATCCAATTCATTTCGGACCACGAAATGGGTTTAAGGTTAAAACCCCGTAAAAAAAAATTAACCAGGTACAATCAATACAGGCATATATATCATAGGTACAAGCATAGGTCTCTGTACTTGATAATTTTTTGTTGATTTTTCACACATTCGTTCAAAACCTCTGTCCGTCTATCTATCTAAATTTACTTAGCATAAAATGACTTCAGCTATTTTAATGCAATTTGCCCTTAATCTAAATAGTACCTCGGGACGAACTAGTCGTTATTTTATTCAAATATCTCATAAGGTTCGAGTTACATGAATTCTAAAATCTACGTGATCAAATTCTTCAACGGAGCTTAGGCAAATTACACTTTATCAGGACGTATGGTTTAATGTTCGCTTTTTTTTAGTGACTACAACGACGACTCAACGAGGCTGTGCTTTACAAACTATGAGCGGGGACCAGGCGAAGATAAACGGCAAATGGAGACCGGTGAACACCATCTACGAGATATACAACGAGGGGTGCTCGGAGGACCCCAGCGACATCGAACGCGCCACAACCTCCGTCCACTGCTATTGCCGGGGTGATCTGTGCAATGGAGCCGGAAAGAAATTTGCAAATCTATACGTGATATTGACTGTAATAATTGGTATTCGTTATATTTTAATATTATGATGATTTTATTTTTTTAATTTCACCAAGAAACCGCTAGCAACAATTTATCTAATAGTCGGATTTCGTACAGAGCTTCATAGCGTTGTAACTAAATTCCAATATTATTGTATAAATTCGATATTATGTGTAAAAAGCTAAGTTATAACTTACAATTAAACCAAAGCCAAATTGATATACTAGTATAAGCATTATAGAAAATGCATCACATCACATACTAATTTATTTTATAAAAAATTTCAAAAATCTAATATTTAGTACTTTATTTAATGTCTAATAAATATAATAATGTAAGAAATTCTTTCAAAAACTATTTACATTAGTTTTAACTTTATACATGTATATTAAATTTATAGAAGCGAATAATGTAAGAAAGAATTACGGATATTGCTTTTTCTGGAGGACCTTTGGATATATACAAATAAAGCTAAGCCGTGAATTACAATATTGAAATCTATAAAAAACGATGTATGATCAGAGCAGTATGTTTCATTTATAACTTTTTTTATATTACTGTATGTACTAGCTGGCCCGACAGACGTCCTGCAAGGTTCCGGTATGTGACGCGATGGGTTTGATTTCTGATTTACATTAAAGTAAGAAACTTTACAGCCACACGATCACAGCGCCACCTACCAGGTCGGATTTTGTAATTTTCATTTTTGAAACACTTGCCGTCGGCCATGCACGGTTAGGTAACGATAAAAGTATCACAACGAAAATGAAATGAAACGATTTTGTGGTCGACAACACTTGGATTGTTCCGTATTCGCCACTTTCCAAAACATTCAAGGCGCATTGCAACTAAATTGCTTCATTCGTAACAAAAATTGTTGACATTTGTTGTGAACCTAAATAGATACTTTGCCGGTATTCTAGTTGCAATTTTATCAGCATGGCTTACTTACTACATGTTATGTCTATTATGAAACAGCTCGATGCCCTAATTACTATTCCCGAACCTGCTGCACCTTCAATGTTTTTATGTACGACGATATAGTTGCAATAGTATTTACAGAACGCCAATATTATGTGACTTTCCACCGGTTAAGTTATGTTTTACATTTCATAATTAAGAGTGAGCCGTGTGGTGGCGGCTCGTTAAAGAGAATACTACAACTCCATCTCATCCAATGGATCTCGTAAAAGGCGAGTAAGGGAATTAAACTGCACTGTGCACCCAACAGCGCATGGTGGCGATGGGCTCACCACCTATCACACCGAGTGCATTATAATGTTTTGGTGAAACGTGGATTGTGACAATCATCTTTCTTTGCAGTGAGTGCCCAGTCTCTGACTACCCCTTATGGGATAAAGTCGTGATCTTATGTATGTATGTATGTATGGAATTAAGAGTGACCTGACAGTTTTCATTTTATAGAAATTATACGATTTTTTTTTCTAAATCAGCAGGGATCGCTTTTAATATAAAAAAAACAACGATGGAACTGCTGGGGCAGATAATGGCAACAACAGTGCCCGAGCAAGGGATTACTTTGCACATTCCTGCAGACTATTATCCTGCCCACTTGCCTACTGATTACTGTGGGAGTTTTTACGTGCAGCTCAAAGTTATTGCTCCCGTCACAGGTCTGGGTACGAAATACCTAAATGTCGGGCTTATTTGAGATTATCCCGCCATCGGCCGGAGCACACAAACTTTTTTTAGCATATTCTTTAGTCAAGTTTGACTGCCTGACGCGATGTAACTTACAGGAATATTAAATTTAATAAAATTTATGGCTTAGAGCGTCCACAAGAATATTAATCTACTCGTCACAGCAATCAATGCAAAATAGTCTCATAGCCTAAAGGAATCAGGTGTGTGACGAAGGTCAAAAGGTAATTTCGTAGAAAATACATATGACAAAAAGATGATTTGATTATAAGCGTAAAATCAAAAGCAAAAAAATTAACAAAATATTAAAATATTACGTAAATGTCAAGGTATTTTTTAGGATTAATAACTATAAAATGCACTGAAAACACCAGTGTTTTATTTAACTAAGAACCTATTTTCATGATACAATATTTTCTCCTAAAATAATTCTGTACAAAAGTCTCAGTATGTATATTGTATCAGATCTTCAGTCACAAATGGTGTAATATCAGTTCGTGATGGTAATCGTAAAGTTGCTTTGTACGAAGTGTGTTTATGAACTTCGGGACAGCAAGCAGGGGACGATCATTCATCTGAACAAGCCCTTAAAACATTAGCAATTGTTACTGCAACATATCTGGCAAGCAATTTACCTGCCAGATATGTTGCAGTTAACGTTGATTTAAAATCAGGCCTACTAAACAAGAGAGGTATGCATTACGTAAGTAACACATATGACGTCTAGACTAATTACTAACTAGGCATGTGTTGAACCAGTGCGCGTCACAATCCAAAATAGATTGCGTAAAAAATCGTTTCACTTAAGATCGAAAATGGACATTAAATCAATTATGCTTCAGGCAGTTATTTAAGCGTTAAATTTAATACATATCAAAAATAACATACGTGAACAGGCTAGTAGTTGAGTAAGAAGAATAAGTATTATGTAACTCGTGTATTACATTATAGGTTAGGCAAAAAGATAGAATTCCTTTATAAGTCGGGTTAATATTTGTTTTTTTTTTGGTATAATGGTTATGGTTATTAATTTGATGAGTGATTGACCTATTATCGTGAACAATCTTCTAACACAGGCGTTTTAGCTCCGTTCGAGTGGTAAACAATAATTCCGGTAATGTTAAGCATTGCTTATTTTCTTGTTGCTATATTTTTGTACAATATGATTGTATAATAGTTGCGACTAGTTCAAAAAATGGAACACTGCAATGTGTTTGTTATTATCATTTTTAGCATAAATTCCTATTGAGCTATATGTCTTGGGTTCGAATTTCAAACAACACTTATTTTTAAACAAATATATAAATAACTCTAGAAGTAACTTATAAATAACTCTGTTCGGCCCCTGATGTTTTTTGATCGCACATAATCCCTTTGAGTAAATAACTTATAATGATAATTTAAATAATAGACTTAAATAACAATGAAAATTGTATCAGTAACGCGAGTCTATGTTAGGCCTTATGGTAGCGAGGACAGGGAACGCATCACCCCACCGCGTCCGATGGCACCGTAAAGACCTGTGCGAGACGTTTGGCACTAGTGTTGCCAGGTCCAGTGTGTATCATTTCGGGACGGAAGGTAAAAATAATCCGCTACCATAGCCAGGACTAGCTGGCTACGCTGGGATATTATAGGATTATCTGAAGTCCGAAACCAGGAAATAATACGGTAATCCACAAATCGTCGTATTCGCTGAAGGTCATACAGGTGGTGTCAATGTATGGGGATATTTAAAGAGGCGTACATTTATCCAAAACTCACTACACGGTGTTGATGGAAGACTTTAATGCAAAACTGAACATGAAGACGATGAGCTGGTAGTGGAGCAATTTGAAAGAGGACAACGTAGCCAGGGGACTTGTTACGATGGACTCCTTCTTTCAAAAGCTTCCCCTGAGAAAATGGACCAGGATGAGTCCAGTGTTCCACAAAAAATGAGATCGACAAAATCATGACAACAACATCATGAATGGTAAGAGACACATTGAACCTGAACGTAAAGCTGGAGAGGTCTCGTCTGGTTAAGTTCACGCTCCATCCATGGCGTGCCCTTATCCAAAACTCCGAGAGCTTTCAGCTCAGAGATGATGAAATTACAGCTTCTGAAAGCTAATGAAAAAACGGTACTATCAGTCCTTCACAAGCAATTTAATTCCGTTGTACGGAGTGGCAAACCGCCGGAAACGTGGAATAGAAGGGTTTTCCGGTTCTAATAACCCGGCCGGCATCGGCCATATAACTCGTAGAACTGATAATCGTTGGGGAGGAAAGGTTTTCGAGAAACGTAGGGTAGGGCAACCTCCCACTAGACGGAGCGACTGTGTGCAGGTGGCTCAGAACCATGTGTTGTGGCAATCATTGGCGGAGGCCTGAGTTCGGCAGTGGAATGATGATGATGATTATTTTTTATCAGACGGACAGTTTTTTTTTAATGGTGTGTTACCATTGACCACTAAAAGAAACAAAACAAATAAAACCTAAATAAACAAGATAAATTAAGAGGTTAGTGAAATATTGGTACATTTTGCGTCCCGATCAAAGGTGACTCGGGACGTGTCACCAGACCCCAGAATAATACCATAATATGCAATGCAGTCGAGTGTTTTGGACTCGTATCAAAATGATGACGACGTGGTTCGCCACCCGTCACGTTCGTTTCCCGCGGGGCGAAAAGTGGGCTACGTGTGTGTTGTCTTCCTGCCTATTATACAATAAAAAGGCGTGACTGTATGTATGATATTGATAGACCTTTATTTACTTAACGAATATATTTTAAAAAGCCATAAATGTAAGACTCAGATAAAATTTTTGTTACTTAAATTTTGCCAGAGCAATAATCTTTAACTCGTCTAGTTCTAGTTAATATATGTAGCTTAACAAAATTAGACAGAGAGTAAATGAATCATGCCATGGGCCCTATACTAATAAAAGAATAAAAAGACATTTGTATTCACGTACAAGCCGGTACATCCGCATTAAAATATATAAATTTTCCATCACTCCTATACTCCACAATGCAGCATAGGGCTATTATCACATACGCACATTGTATGGGCATTCTGTACACGTTTTCTGGTCTACAGACGCACCACTTTATCAGCGCCGACATTCTATTGTTTCGTGTAGTGACGTCAGCTATTGTTTCGGCCCCGTTTTCGGTGAGAGAAACGTCCTTGTCCTTGCCGGCGATAAAATTGGGAAGTCATTAAGAAAAAAAAAACTAAAACAGACACCCACTTGGCTGTGGCTACTGAACTAAAAGGATCGTGAATAATAAGTGTGTCTGGGTCGAATTATTTTTGTTTACAAACGAGGCTCTCGACGGCTATGTGAAAAATTGTTTAAAGATGACCAAAACACCGTCACATTTTATTTTGAAAAACTAAAACAAAGCCGTCGCACTCATTAATTATATACAACTAATAGTTGCTCACGGCTACGCTCGCTATAGTTATTTTTGCGAGAAAACTTTTTTTACCTATACCAGTACCAACAAGTGTATCAGCCAGCTAGCTAGTATCCATTTACGGCACGTCAATAAATAAACAAATATCAATATAGCTCTGTAATCTAAGCACTAACGCTATCTTCTATATATCTATAAAAATCTATTGCCGCATTTTTTTTTAATTGTAGAAAGTGATGAAACGAGTAAAACGTTCACCTGATGGTAAGTGCAACGTCTGCCCATAACAAATGCTGTGTCACCCAGGAAATTTCTGAGTGACACCACACTGCGCCCATCACCCTGAGACATATGTTCTTAAGTCTGTGAATACCGGTGTCCCACAAGGCTGTGTGCTTTCACCAACCCTGTTTCTTCTGCATATCAATGATATATTGCAAATTAGTAACATTCATTGCTATGCAGATGACAGCACTGGTGATGCCGTATACACCGGCGGTGCTAATATTTCTCGGGAACACGTTGACGAGTACCGGAACAAACTTGTGTCTGAAGTCGAGTTTTTGTTAGACAAAATCTCGAATTGGGGCCGACTAAATCTAGTCCAGTTCAACCCCAAGAAGACACAGGTTTGCGCGTTTACCGCTAAAAAGAAACCCTTCGACGTATCACCTAATTTTGAGAGCACTCCCCTCGTTGCCTCAGCCAGTATCGGTATTCTTGGCGTCGACATATCGAGTGACGTTCAGTTTCGCGGTCACCTGGAAGGGAAGGCCAAATTGGCTTCCAAAAAGCTTGGCGTCCTCAGTAGAGCGCGACAGTACTTCATGCCGGCCCAACGCTTGCAACTTTATAAGGCGCAGGTTCAGCCGCACATGGAGTACTGTTCTCATCTCTGGGCGGGGGCGCCCCAGTGTCAGCTACTTCCATTTGACCGCATTCAACGGAGAGCGGCTCGAATCGTCGACGACCATGTTCTATCTGATCGGCTTGATCCACTGGCTTTGCGAAGAGATGTTGCATCCCTTTGCATTTTTTATAAGATCTACCATGGGGAGTGTTCCGAAGAATTGTTCGGATTAATTCCAGCCGCTGATTTTCACCATCGCACATTGCGGCACAGCGCGAAATTCCATCGTCACCACCTTGATGGTTGGCATTCCAGCACAGTGCGTTTTTCGCGCAATTTTCTGCCCCGCACAAGCACCATATGGAATCTGCTGCCGCCAGCGGTTTTTCCGGACCGATACTCCTTCCTCAAAGGCCGGCAACGCATCTGCTATTCCTCTGGTATTGTAGATGTTCATGGGCGGCGGTGATCACTTACCATCAGGTGAGCCGCTTGCTCGTTTGCCTCCTCTAACATAAAAAAAAAAAGTCTCATGTGGATCGGAATATCCTGCATAGGAATTCTACTACCAGTAAAATGCATGTATAAAAGACCATCACTGGAGAACGGCTCGACCAAGATTTGGTTGAATTTTTGATTTTTGTTATTCTTGTAATTGTCCGGACAAGGTTTGTATGTTAGAAAATTTTGGAAAATCCACCAGAAAAATCGAAAATTTGGATGATATTTTTGAATTATGTCCGGCTGTCACATGTTTTAAGGACTCAATATTTTTATGCTTAGCGCACTTGTCATTTTCTTTCTATGCATTTGATATGAGCAAACGTTGCTCTTACCATCAGGTGAACGATTTGCTAATCTCGTCACTTTCTCTGAAGAAGAAGTCCACAGCTGGACATTGGTCTTACAAATAAAAGCAATTGTAACAAATAATGTTGTTTGTTTAAAACTTGTAGACTAAAAAATGTGCCGAATTACTTTTTTATGTAAACGCGTATGATAATCGTCATTCATGAAATGTTGTAATTTCGAAGCTTTTATTGCTTTTTAAACTTCATTCCCTTCATGCCAACCTATGGTGTTAAGGAGACGCGCGCTAAGAACCAAGAATTACCGGGAAGGGCCGAACTGAGAATGCTCAGGTGAGCGAGGTACCATGCCGTACGTTGCAATCATGTGATAGGCTTATATATATATATATATATATATATATATATATATATATATATATATATATATATATATATATATATATATTTATTTATTAGATAAAGTGACGAGACGAGCAAAACGTTCACCAAATGGTAAGTGCAACGTCTGCCCATAACAGATGCTGTGTCACTCAGAATATTTCTGTGTAGCACCACACTGCGCCCGTAACCCTGATACATAAATTCTTAAGTTTCATATGCCCAGTGATTACGCTAGCTCTCAGTGCACTTCAGACCGAAACACAGTAATGTTTGCACACTACTGCTTCACGGCAGAATAACTGGCCCTGGGGTGGTACCTATCTAGACGGATTCCTGCAGCTAGAAAAAAATAAAGTCAAAAACCACAAGTAGGTTAATCCTTGATATCGATAACAGTAAAATTAACAATAAATTAACCGTATCCAACAGGTTATTTTGTTTGTAAAATTACAAGTAAAAATAAATCTTCCTGTAAAATAATATTAAAACTTATTTAGATTGCGCTGGGGCGCAAAAAAGTTATGATGGTATAATCTTCTTGTCGTAATGTTATAATCAAAATCTTTTTGTTGACATTTTAGTGATTAAATAGTGAATAGTCTAAAAAAATAATTCAACCTTATTTAAAACAAAAACGACAGAAATATTTATTTATATAAAACAAAAATGGATAAAGGGCTGAGCTTCGCGGAATTATACCTTTTTTATCTTAAAAAAGCATTGTTAAATAGTACATACGCGTACCTTCGAAGTTTGCGCATTGTTGGGGCAAAAACTTCTTACAGCACCCACATTTAAAAATAAACTGTACTCACGTTAGCGTGGTTCTCGACGAGGCACAGAAATACCACGTCCTCCCGCATGAGACGCACGGCGCCGTGCAGCGGCTGCGGAGTCTTACTCTTCAACATGCGGTACAGCAGCGCAGAGGACATGTGGGCAAAGTCGTCGCCTGAACAAAAAAACAATGTGGTACAATGTTTTCTCTCCTATAATTCCTAAAATTTATAAAAGAGAAAAAATGTTAAGTATGGAACATGATTGTCTGAAAAAGCTTTACAAAAAATGTTATATCTTTTTTATTGGATTTAAAACAATGAATACATAACAAAAACACATTAAATACAGCACAATACGATTAAATATACTATTTCTTCGTTTACAGGAAACCACAGCATGTGTGTAAAAATAAATTAAACATTAATAAAAAAGAATATAACAGGAAATCATTTTAACAGAATGTAACATTTTGTTTTGTTTTATGTTTGCTAATATTTAATTTATATAAGGATGTCAGAAAAAATATCAGATATTTTGTTTTTCTTTTGTAGTGATCTCTCGGATGACATGCCCTCTCTACTAAACCTCTTTCATCAGACAATGGTACTTTATTTCTACTCCATCTATAGACACTTTAGTAAAATCACAAACCATAGCTACCATAGCTTCCATCGCTTCTATGCAACCATTTTTTAAATTATCTCCTGTAACTCAAGACGAAATAGCGAAGGCTTTATTCGCCATTAACTGTAAGGCTGTAGGAAATTTATAGTGTACACTATACTTGAATTCATTCTACCAGCAACAACAATAACAACTTCTGCTAACATATGCAATACGATATAAATTATTCCCAGGACTTAGGGGAGTACCCTACATTGTGGGAGAAACCTTATGTACATACATACATACATACATACAGTCACGCCTCTTTCCCATAGGGGTAGGCAGAGACCACATCTTTCCACTTGCTACGATCCTGACACACATCTTTAGCTTCTTCTACTTTCATTAGCGTTTTCACACACGCTCGTCGGTTGCGGGTACTTTTAACGTGACCTTTCCTCAAAAGTTCACCGATCTGATTGTGATACGTACGCCTAGGTCGACCCTTACCGGCTTTTCCATTCACACTTGCCTCATAAATCTGTTTCGTCAATCTCCTTTCATTCATCCTCTCTACGTGTCCAAACCATCTAAGCATGCCTTTCTCTATCTTTTTCACTACATCTTCAACCACACCGCAACGTTCCCTTATCACGCTGTTTCTCACTTTGTCAATCAGAGTTACTCCAGCTATACTTTATAACTATACTTCTCAAACTTCTCATTTCCACAGCGTTAATCCTACTTTCATGCTTCTTCTGCCAGACCCAGCATTCACTACCATACATAAGTGTGGGGACCAGAACTCCCCTATGTACAGCCAGTCGTGCCTTTTTAGATACGTTCTGGCTACACATAAAGTTATGCAGAGCCCCATTCACTTGATTTCCTGCCAATACTCTTCTCTCAATATCACAGTCATACTTTCCGTCTCTCGTAAATTTAGAACCCAGGTACACAAACTCTTTCACTTGTTCCACTCTTTCTCCTTCAATCAGAACTTTGCAATCTGACATACTTTCTTCTCTTTCAAAAACCATTACTTTCGTCTTATCTACATTAATTTTCATTCCTTTGCTTTGTAGAGCACCATGCATAATATTAACCATCGCCTGCAACTCCTCCTCCGATGATGCTAATATAACCTGATCATCGGCGTATAGGAGGCATTTGACGGTCAAATCATTCATTCTTAATCCAAACACTCTCTCTTTCAAATCTTTTAAGCAATTGTCTATGAATAGGTTAAACAGCCACGGCGAGGCCACACATCCCTGTCTAACACCTTTTTCGATGTTAAACCAGTAAGCCCCGTTTACCCTGACACAAGCACTGGAATCCTTATAGAGTGATTTCAGTGCTCGTATCAAGCTGCCGTTCACCCCATACATATGCAATGTCGACCACAATTCAGTCCTCACTACCCTATCATAGGCCTTTTCCAAGTCCACGAATGCGCAATAGACCTTTTGACTTTGAGTCAAGAATTTTTCGGCTATGCTTCGTAAGGAAAAGACCTGATCCACGCATCCCATTCCTCTCCTGAATCCCGCTTGTACATCTCATATCTTCTCTTCAGTTTCATTCATCACTCTCTTAATCAAAACCTTTGCATACAGTTTGCCGACGATACTGAGCAAGCTAATGCCTCGGTAGTTTTTGCAGTCTTGCTGCGACCCTTTTCCTTTGTAAAGCGGTACGAAAACGGCCTTACACCAGTCTACTGGTACGTTGCCGCTCCTCCAGCAAAGGTTAAAAAGGCGGTACAGCTGATTAGCTACCACGCCCTGTCCAGCTGCTGAAAGCTGGACAGGGCGTGTATTGAGATTCTATCAACTGGTTGAAAAGCAGAGATGTGGTCTTATTTTTTTTTAGAATATATGCCCCCTGCATACGAGCAGTTGGGTCACGTGATGGTAAGTGATCGCCGCCGCCCATGAACACCTACAATACAAAAGGAATTGCAGATGCGTTGCCGGCCTTTGAAAAAATATTATTTTTGTAAATATTTATTTCCGTAAATTGAACATAAATCTTATACATTTATTGAGAAGACGCTCCAACTTGTTTAAAAGATGTTGCGAAAGATCTAGAAAGCACATATCTGCAAAGTCAATAACGGGAAGGATAAGTGAATTACTAATACTAATACCAGCGTAAGCTTAGTTCTAGAAGATGAAGCGAACGTAAGGTGGCAAAAACTTTATGCCTAATTTCAGAAAATTGTATTCCTCAGTTCATGTCATCTATATACAAACCAAGATATACTATGGAATAAGAATATGGGATTAACAGTCCATTATATAATACAGGTTCAAGGCTTTCATACTTAATATTAGTCAACGTTCTTGGGCTACCTACAATCATTACTTTACATTTTGTGGGATTTACTGAAACACCTTATCTGCATGACCAAAATCTGATGGCATCTAAGTTGTTATTTAGTTTTCTAATCCCATTGTTAATGTCTTTGGTGCTGGATTGTACATACAGCTGAAGATCATCAGCATACAGATGATACAAGCAAGTGATAACATAAGACATTGAGCTTATAAATAATGAAAACATTATAGGAGACAATATACCAGATGCACACCAGATTCAATGTCTCATTAACTTTATCCCTTTTCTGATGTCATCTGTGATCTAAATAAGTGCAGTAGTGGCGCTGTGACCATAGTGAAACCCTGTCTGAAAGTCATTCAGTAGGTTATGTTTTTAATGAAAATAGATATTTGCTTATGAATACGTTTACAGAATTTTAGAGAGATATGTAAGAATAAAAAATTGGACGATAATTATTAGGTAGTTCAGGATTAGGAATTTTTGGGAGAGGATGTACATAATGCCAGGGAGTACTTAACCTAGTTTTGCCTTGTCCGGCAAATACGGTGGTACCCGGGTAAGAGACCCCGGCCTCCCGAGCTACTGCTGTCCCCCCCTGTTTCTTCCGAGATAGTAGTATCCTACACCTTATCGTTCCTTTTCAAACTCCCGCATTCCCTACCCTAAGTCCATTTCCTACCTAATCCTTTTCCCTTCCACTCCGCCAAGCCAATGGTTGCCGTGCCGATGGCTGCGTGGCTAGGGGCGAGCCTAGTCGTTAGCGTGCCGACCTGCCCTGGGACCGGGCGACCCCAGAATAAGGCTAGCCTTACTCAAGCATGCGGGGCTCTGTTTGGGTGGACAGCATTTTCCCTAGCTGCTCGTGGGAACGCAATGTGTAGTAAGAATTTAGACTCATACCAGAATGGCGGCGATGTGGTTCGCCACCCGTCACGTCTCGTTTCCCGTGGGGGCGAAAAGTGGGCTGCGGATAGCCACTTTGCTACGCTGAATGTTCGAGGAGGTATGAATGATAAAATTGAAGAAGTATACGAGATGATGAGCGAAAGACGGATTGATGTTCTTCGTGTGTATGAGACCAAGCGGAAAAGATGCGACACCACCACGCATGGACCCTACACAGCCTATTGGTCGGGAGTTCCGGAAACCAGTAGAGGCTGTCAGGGAGTTGGTGTACTGCTTTCTGCTAGAATGAATGTGTGACTGACTATAAATGTGTTAACCTAAGACTCCTCTGGGTGAGGTTGAAGGTTGGCCTTACTCGCATCTTTATATTGGCAGTTTATGCTCCACAAGATGCGAGTTGGAACCGCTCTTCAAAAGCCCAAATTGAGAGACAGGACTTTTGGGATAGCGTGAAAGATCTTTTGAACAAATGCAACAAAAATGAAACGATCATAATGCTAGGCGATTTTAATGGGTGGGTGGGAGTGAAGCGTGATGGATATGAGAGTGTGGTAGGAAGGTTCGGCGATGATAGAGTGAATGAAAATGGGGAAAGTCTGCTTGAAGTGTGTTTGGAGTGGAACCTTGTGGTAACAAACACAATGTTTGACCATAAAAATATCCACTTGTATACAAGAGAAGAAGGGAACCTGAGAAGTATGATTGATTTTGTGATTGTGGATAAAAGACTGAGAAAGAAAGTGCTAGACACTAGAGCATGCCGCGGTGTCGGCATCAACACAGACCACTTTCTGGTGTTAAGCCGACTAAGAGGGCTCTTTAAGAAATGGCGGCATCGTGTGCATGAACCTATTAGTGTACTAGAGCGCATAAAAGTTGAGAATTTGCAAGAGAAAGAGGTGAGAGAAGAATTTGTTAGTAAACTGACCAAGCAGTTTGATACTTTAAATGAGGAATGTGAGGTTGAAAAAGTATGGAAGCCGTTTAAGCAAGGAATTGAGGAAGTTGCTATTGAAGTGTGTGGTGTAAGTAAAAGAAGAAAAGGGTGTAAGTTAAAGACTGTGAGTGTAGAGGTTCAAAAGGCAGTGTCCGAGAAGAAGAAAGCTTGGCTGGACTGGTTGGCTACAAGAGCCAATCAAAGAATGCAAAAAGCAACGAATGAGGACGTAAGCATGGCAAGGAGTGAGTATAACAGGTTAAAAGGTGTGGCAAAAGAGGTTGTGAGAAGAAAGAAAGAGAATGATAGAGATGAATTTGATACGAGGTTATCTGACGACTTTCAGAACAACATTAAGTTTTTCTGGAAGTCCATAAGAACAGCCAGAAGTCAAAATACGACCTCGCAACTGGACAAAATCAGAAACCAGGATGGAAGTATTGTGAGAGGTGAGGAAAGCATTCTAAAGACATGGAAGGAATATTTCGAAAGCTTATTTGAGAAAGAATATATACGAGCACAGGCTCCATCTAGCGACATGAATGAAGGTTGCGATGAAAGAGATATTAGTATGGAAGAGATTGTGGAAGCGATGAATAGTATGAAATTGGGAAAAGCTGCAGGGTATGATAGAATCTCAACACACGCCCTGTCCAGCTGCTGAAAGCTGCTGAAAGCTGCCACACCTTTTAACCTGTTATACTCACTCCTTGCCATGCTTACGTCCTCATTCGTTGCTTTTTGCATTCTTTGATTGGCTCTTGTAGCCAACCAGTCCAGCCAAGCTTTCTTCTTCTCGGACACTGCCTTTTGAACCTCTACACTCACAGTCTTTAACTTACACCCTTTTCTTCTTTTACTTACACCACACACTTCAATAGCAACTTCCTCAATTCCTTGCTTAAACGGCTTCCATACTTTTTCAACCTCACATTCCTCATTTAAAGTATCAAACTGCTTGGTCAGTTTACTAACAAATTCTTCTCTCACCTCTTTCTCTTGCAAATTCTCAACTTTTATGCGCTCTAGTACACTAATAGGTTCATGCACACGATGCCGCCATTTCTTAAAGAGCCCTCTTAGTCGGCTTAACACCAGAAAGTGGTCTGTGTTGATGCCGACACCGCGGCATGCTCTAGTGTCTAGCACTTTCTTTCTCAGTCTTTTATCCACAATCACAAAATCAATCATACTTCTCAGGTTCCCTTCTTCTCTTGTATACAAGTGGATATTTTTATGGTCAAACATTGTGTTTGTTACCACAAGGTTCCACTCCAAACACACTTCAAGCAGACTTTCCCCATTTTCATTCACTCTATCATCGCCGAACCTTCCTACCACACTCTCATATCCATCACGCTTCACTCCCACCCACCCATTAAAATCGCCTAGCATTATGATCGTTTCATTTTTGTTGCATTTGTTCAAAAGATCTTTCACGCTATCCCAAAAGTCCTGTCTCTCAATTTGGGCTTTTGAAGAGCGGTTCCAACTCGCATCTTGTGGAGCATAAACTGCCAATATAAAGATGCGAGTAAGGCCAACCTTCAACCTCACCCAGAGGAGTCTTAGGTTAACACATTTATAGTCAGTCACACATTCATTCTAGCAGAAAGCAGTACACCAACTCCCTGACAGCCTCTACTGGTTTCCGGAACTCCCGACCAATAGGCTGTGTAGGGTCCATGCGTGGTGGTGTCGCATCTTTTCCGCTTGGTCTCATACACACGAAGAACATCAATCCGTCTTTCGCTCATCATCTCGTATACTTCTTCAATTTTATCATTCATACCTCCTCGAACATTCAGCGTAGCAAAGTGGCTATCCGCAGCCCACTTTTCGCCCCCACGGGAAACGAGACGTGACGGGTGGCGAACCACATCGCCGCCATTCTGGTATGAGTCTAAATTCTTACTACCCATTGCGTTCCCACGAGCAGCTAGGGAAAATGCTGTCCACCCAAACAGAGCCCCGCATGCTTGAGTAAGGCTAGCCTTATTCTGGGGTCGCCCGGTCCCAGGGCAGGTCGGCACGCTAACGACTAGGCTCGCCCCTAGCCACGCAGCCATCGGCACGGCAACCATTGGCTTGGCGGAGTGGAAGGGAAAAGGATTAGGTAGGAAATGGACTTAGGGTAGGGAATGCGGGAGTTTGAAAAGGAACGATAAGGTGTAGGATACTACTATCTCGGAAGAAACAGGGGGGGACAGCAGTAGCTCGGGAGGCCGGGGTCTCTTACCCGGGTACCACCGTATTTGCCGGACAAGGCAAAACTAGGTTAAGTACTCCCTGGCATTATGTACATCCTCTCCCAAAAATTCCTAATCCTGAACTACCTAATAATTATCGTCCAATTTTTTATTCTTACATATCTCTCTAAAATTCTGTAAACGTATTCATAAGCAAATATCTATTTTCATTAAAAACATAACCTACTGAATGACTTTCAGACAGGGTTTCACTATGGTCACAGCGCCACTACTGCACTTATTTAGATCACAGATGACATCAGAAAAGGGATAAAGTTAATGAGACATTGAATCTGGTGTGCATCTGGTATATTGTCTCCTATAATGTTTTCATTATTTATAAGCTCAATGTCTTATGTTATCACTTGCTTGTATCATCTGTATGCTGATGATCTTCAGCTGTATGTACAATCCAGCACCAAAGACATTAACAATGGGATTAGAAAACTAAATAACAACTTAGATGCCATCAGATTTTGGTCATGCAGATAAGGTGTTTCAGTAAATCCCACAAAATGTAAAGTAATGATTGTAGGTAGCCCAAGAACGTTGACTAATATTAAGTATGAAAGCCTTGAACCTGTATTATATAATGGACTGTTAATCCCATATTCTTATTCCATAGTAAATCTTGGTTTGTATATAGATGACATGAACTGAGGAATACAATTTTCTGAAATTAGGCATAAAGTTTTTGCCACCTTACGTTCGCTTCATCTTCTAGAACTAAGCTTACGCTGGTATTAGTATTAGTAATTCACTTATCCTTCCCGTTATTGACTTTGCAGATATGTGCTTTCTAGATCTTTCGCAACATCTTTTAAACAAGTTGGAGCGTCTTCTCAATAAATGTATAAGATTTATGTTCAATGTACGGAAATAAATATTGTTTTAAACGACTGGTTCGCCAACATTATTTGGGAAAAAAAATCTGCCGATTTATACTTCTTTTATTATTAAATATTTATGCTTTTTATAGTATATTTATCTAATAAAAAGTAACGTTTATAAAAACTTTCAATATTCATAGCATTTAAAACCACTGAGGTTTGTATTAACGCTATAATTAGACTACAACTTGACTTTAATAAACTTAACAAAATATAGTTATTTACTTTAACACATACTGATATATAAGATATACACAAGGAAGATATTATATCTGGCTCTAAAATGTTACCCCGCGTATGCGTTTGAGATAAAATATTGTTGGAACTTGTATTTAATATTTTTTTCTGTGATTGTTTTGATAATGTCTGAGGGTACTTGGTTAATAAGTCGAGGAACCATGTAGGCAGCCGCCCTCTTGGCGTAAATATTGTTCGCTCGAGTTATCCGCAGTTCGCATATCCGGTTTTGCGACACATCACAAGTACGAGTATATATAGGACATTGAATATTTTTCTTAAATTGAGGATTCCAGAAATTTTCTTTGAGTAAATTGTAAATTAATTTAGAATGCACAAGTAAGATCTTGCAGTAATTGAAAAGACCGATTTCATCATTATGTTGTGTTTTTTAAATTTTTGTTTCTAATAGTATTAAATGTCCGACCAAAGCTACTGAGGCAATATTGGATGTGGGATTCAGCAAGTGCATTGGATAAAAATAATTTGACTTTATTTACAGGGAATACGGTTTTTAAGGATTGTAATATTTTGATTTCTTATATTCACGCGAACATTTAAATAAAACAAATTTTACGGATTTTATCGCGTTTAATTTCGAACTATTTCTAACCCGACGTTTCGAGTGCTTTACCGCCACCCATGGTCACGAGAGGATTGAGGTGACAGATGTCCTGATGTCATAGTTAACTCGGAGTACCTTCAGCTTTTAATTATTATTTAAATTTAAATTGAATTGAAAAAATTAAATTGAATCTGGACGTTAATTCGATAAAACCATCTTGTACCAAACCACCGAATTTGTATGGGTTACCAAAGATACACAAACCAAATGCTTCACTACGTCCAATAGTGAGCCGGATCGATTCACCAACTTGCAGATTGGCTCAGCATGTGGCTAAAATACTCTCACCGCTCAAAAGACACACAAGAGAATACACGAAGGATTCATACCATTTTGTGAGTGAGATAAAAGACCTACATTTTGCTGACAATGAAACTATGGTCGGTTTAGATATCGAGTCGCTATTCACATGCCTACCTGTAGAGGACTGCATCTCAATTGTATCTATATATCTCCTCAACTAAGAGCATTATTCAAGCCGCCTAAGAAGATCCCCTCTACAAGATGCAGGAGTATACAAGCTAGCTTGTGAATGTGGGCTCTCTTACATAGGACAAACAAAAAAAATCGATAAAAACCCGCGTAAAAGAACATATAGCTGATATGAAGCATCGTCGCTCTAGGAAGTCTGCTGTCTGTGACTATGTTCTGGATCATCCCAACCATTACATCAGATTTGATTGTGGTTAATAATAGACGATCCTTGTTGGATTGTTGGATGCTATTATATTGTTTGGATAACCTAACAATAGGTAAGTGCTTACCCAGATTTTTACAGTGTATGGGAATTTTTAGTAGAGAGCATGGGTGACGTGGTGACAGATATTACAAAGGAGATCTGGGCTGCCAATGTATTATTGAGTAATTTGTAAAGAAAACTAAGATCAATGACAGTGCCCCGAGATTCAAGAGATGTTACTTTGAAATGATAAGTCTGTTCTCGTATGATCTGAGTACTTCACTTTGAACCGAAAAGCTGGACGGCGAAGTAGTCTCCTATGTATTATCTCAATCCTATTAACATGTACCTGATATGTGGAACTCCAAGCCGTGCTACAGCACTCCAGTCGACTACGCACAAAACTATTATATAGAAGAATTGTGGTAGACGGTTTTCCAATTTCCTTTGATGATCTTGGAATCGTCCAGAACTTTATATGCACATGAAATGTTCTGTGAAGAAGGCCTCGAACTGGGATATGATTTACACCATACGAACCTTATATTGGTGTTTCCCAAGGATAATGTTCATTTAACTAATGCATGCATGTTAACCCACAGCCTACATAACTTTTAAGTTATATCAAATTATATTTCTATCAATGGTTTCTAAATGAGCTTCGAGGCCACGAAAGGTGATGGCCGGTCCATTCTACGATTTTTTCAATAAATTTGTAATATGTAGTTAAAAACGTATGCGAACTTGCTACCTTGAAAGCAAGGGCTTCAACCCTTTTACAAGTAACAGGTACAAAAAGTACATTCTACGTTAATGCTAACAATAACTGGTTTTTATATATGTATATTCACAATATTATTAAAAACCATTATATAATTAATGAAAGCCGCTTTCCGTGCACCATATCAGATTTTTTAGAGGCCAGACGCTTTAAAGCTCGAGAAGAAACTTAATCTGAATTTTATTTATATTATTTGGGTGTCTATTTTAAGACCTATTGTAAGTGGCCAAACCAATCCAAAGAGCCTAATATGGGGGATATTAGACCCTTCGGATTGGTCTGGCCACACGATAAAAGAGGAGTGAGCGATGGTTAATATTATGCATGGTGATCTAAAAAGCAAAAGGATGGAAGTATGTAAGACGAAAGTAATGGTTTTTGAAAGAGGGGACAATGTGATAAATTGCGGGGTTCTGATTGAAGTTGAAAGTGTGTAACAAGTAAAAGAGTTTGTGTACTTGGGTTGGTTCAAAGTTTACGAGAGAAGAAAAGTATGACGATAACTTTGAACGAAGAGCGTTGGCAGGAAATCAAGTGAACAACTGGGCCCTGCATAACTTTATGAGTAGCCAGAACGTATCTAAAAAGGTACTAAAAAAGGTACACACTTTTGTATGATAGTGAATGTTGTGTCTGGCAGAAGAAGCATGAAAGTAAGATGCGTTGCGGTGAGGTAGAAGATGTAGATGGTTTGGACACATAGAGAGGATGAATGAAAGAAGACTAACGAAACAGATTTATGAGGCGAGTGTAAAGGTCGACGTAGGCGTACTTATCACGAACAGATCAGAGACGTTTTAAGTAAAGGCCATCTCAAAATTACCCGTAACCGACGAGCTTGTATGAAAATCATGAAAGTAGAAGAAGCGAAAGATGTGTGTCAGAATCACAGCAATGAGAAAGATGGTTTTTACCTTCTCCAATAGGACAGAAGCGTGACTATATATACGTATCACCGTCATCTTTACAGTCCATCACAGGTCTATTGCTGAACATAGGCCTTCGTAGATTGCTACGAAGCACTGTTCGTCTTTCTAGTTGAGGGGTCGTCCTACCCTGCCCCCTACTAGATATTATCGGTACAGAGTCGTCACTCAATAGCCTTGTTTCCCCAACGGTTATAATTCCGACTTAATAGAATTCCGACTTCTACAATCTAAATATATCTTTATATATAATTCTTTTGTGCGTGTGTATGAACTCCTCCTAAACGTCTGGACCGATGTTGATGAATTTTTTTTGTGTGTGTGTGTGGTATCCTGGATGGTTTAGATTCAGAAATGGACCCGGTAGGTGGCGCTGCGAGAGTTCTAGGAAAATGACAAAAGTCTCTGAGTATATAGTTTATCGATAATTCGAATATCGAAAAATCGTTTGCTGAATATGTTAACAGCAGGCAAGCCAACGTTCGGGCAGGACAACGTCTGTCGGGTCCGCTAGTATTCCTGTATGTTTCTACGTGTCCAAACCTTCCAACGTGTAATAAAAATACCATGGTCTTTGACATACATGGTTATTCACATATTACACTTTGCAGTCAAAAAGTTCAAGTCTAGCTAAATTTAATCGAGATCGGTTTATCGGTTAAACCGTGAAAAGTTAACAAACAGACAAAGGGACAGAAAGATATACTTTCGCATATATAATATTAGTATAGAATTTAATTGAAATGTATGAATTAACATTGCCCATACACAACTAAAATTAACAGCTTTTTAATATGAAATTTACCTGTTAGATCATCCCAGTGTGTAGATATAAGGCCAGAGCAATGCTCTTTAAGCGCAGTTGCACCAATTTCATCTGCCGCCGAATAAAACTTGACACAGGTCCTGGAAAACAAAAAAACTGTAATATTTTCAAAAAATAAACTCTAAAGAATATACACATAACATACAGGCAATATTTTAATACAAAAATAAAGTGTTTTTTTGGTCTGTCTGTCCAATGTATGTAAATTAAAAGTACAGAAGCAACCGCAATGTTGACTATCAATTCTCAACATTCTAGGTTCATATAGTAACAAAGAAATGGAGAATTATAGGAAACAAAAGGGTCCATGAAAAAACAAACAAAAATATTCTGTACCTGACTGAGTTGTCAGGGACAGAATATCCTAGGTTCTAGATTTGAATTAAAGTTGGAGTCAACCTTTTGCCAACATAAATAGTTGGTTATGCAGTCTGGTTGTCTTGTGATTGGTCTTGCGTCTCTGACACTAGATCCTAACCTATCTCCTATTGTTTGCATGAGCATCAATCCCTTGAGCCATACATTGGACATGGATAGTTTAGGACAAATGAGTGCCTTTGCATTTGCACATACATTTATAGCACTATAGTGTCCTATGTGCAGTTGATGGCTTCTGATATTATTCGAAAATGGGCTGGGAGGACATATACATGCATTAAATTATATAGACCTGAAAGTATATCTTCCTTGAGTAATGCATTTGTAATATGCAGTATGATGAATGAAAGAGCAATCAATAACAACTAATACATCCGACTGAGTAGTATAGCACCTACCTTTTTCCTACCGAGGTGTTGTAAGAGGCGACTAAGTTATTTTACAAGTGGGCTATGGATGCAGTCTCTGCCTACCCCTTATATAGGAAGAAAGCATCATTGTATGTAAGTATGTAAGAGAAATGTACCTTACTCCTACAGATGTAATGAGAGCTTGTTCACATTTCCCAACCAATCCATAGAGTTTAAAGTTAGCAGCACACTTCATGAGGTGTAGAGCAAAAGCATCTCCTCTAGATAGATCTACTACATCTGTGTATAACCATTTCAGGAGTGCTGAGCCTACATCATCTGGTAAATTGGACCAATCTGGAATATAAATGAAAGAAATAATTGTAAAATAAACTAATGTATAGTATAAGGGTTGTGAAAAAGTTTAAAAATAAGTTCTGCATGTAAAAAATGCATGTTCTAAAAGTCAAACTCAAATTGGAGTTAGGAAAAGAAAGAATGGCTCATGTTTGTCCTTGTTAGGATCTGCTGATATAGGGTCTGCTGTTGGATCTGATATAAAGTTTGCAAGTCTGTTGGTATTCTACAGGTTAAATTGTGGACAGAGTTCACTTCAATTCTTCATTCTTTGATTGTGTAGCTGAAAAATACCCTATGTTATTTTAACTTTCCTGGATACAAAGTGCTTTGCATCATTTTCTTTCCAAACTAATATGAACTTAACATCTTCAAGGTTAGAGTGAATAGGCATCTTCTATGCTAGCATGCTCACCAACAAGAATCTCATCACTGCTTTTTGAGATTTCTCTTAGGATACAGGAAGTGCAGTGTGGTGGCGGCTTAAGATAGTCTACCACCCCATCTCATCCTATGGGTGTCGTAAAAGTTGAAAGAGGAAAAATTAAAACCGGGAGATGGACTGCAGCAACCAAAAATAACCCACCTGCAAAGAGTGGCAACTATGGCAAAATCCTCCCAAAATGAGAGTAGGTAACTTTATTTGCAATCTAGGAGGCAATTAGACATGGAAAATATGTGCTAGATGTGGAGTTGCGGAAACCAGCCCATTGCAAACTACAATGGGTTAAAATGATGATGATGACAAGATGGAAGTGATTTATTAGGTCTTAACCAGGAGCCAACTGGAATATTTTTTATTATTTAATATTTTTAAGTTTTGGCAGCCTAAGTTTGTTAGACCTCCAGCCTTACTGCATGAACAACTTTACCCTGTGGTCAAAAATCGACCAAGAAGGAATCATCATCACTTTCAATATTTTAATTTCTAAACAATTGTAGGTATTGTTCTTCTAGTGTACACGGTTTTATGACTGCTAGATGGAACCTGCTGTATGTTTAACAAAAGTATTCTGCTTCTTTATTTTGTTTGTGACCCATTCTCTATTTTCTTATTGTATTGGGGTTAAGGGTTTGTACCTTAAAGTGTTTAATGGTATAGTAACTTCTATAATATAATTCTCAAATTATAAAGATTTTTGTTATTACTTGCCCATTTTTCACTTTCTTAAGATACAGTAACACCCCAGAGTTATGTGTTTGGTAGGATGTAGGCAGGTGGTAAGATTTGTAAGTTAAACTTATTAAATTAAAACTCACAAATTCAAAAACAACATTTAACAGATAGACTTATAATTGTTTCTACATTGGCTGGCATGCAAAAAAAAAGTAAAAAAAGTGAAACAGTGGCTGGCGTGAAAGGACAGATCTAAAATTCAAGTAATTTTTCAATATAAATTTCCACAAATGTGGCACTAACAGCAGGTAACATCAGACACAATAACACACTCATATATCTCTGCATTAATCAAATAAGCTTCTCCTTTACTGTTTATCGATTTTTTCTGAGTATCATCTGATTTTGTTATCTTTAGTTTTGGAATTAATGTACCTTACAATAATATGTCTAGAAAATGTTTTAAAATTCATATAACAAATAAGTTGATCAAAACAGTATCAACACAAGTAATAATCAAAAAAGGAGTCTCAATTACTTTACCTAGATCTGTAAGATTCTTGAGTGCATCTTCATTCCAGTCATCTGAACGGGCATTCAACACAAACTTATGACCAGGAACTGTCTTACTCTGTAGCTTAATATTAATATCTGAGTATGTCTCGCGGCCAAATAGTGTCGACACAGTCATAAGCAACCGTGCTACAAAACTAGTTTCACTGAGATCACCTGCCGAAGCTGCTGCAAGAGTATACTTTCTTTCAACTTCCGCACAATGGATCTGAAGTTTACTGTACTCTTCTTTAAGTAAAGCCAAATGCTGCTGAAGTTTAGTTACTTCGCTGGACGCTGAGCAAAAACAAATAAGATTATAATTTACTTATTGTCAACACCGCCCACCGTATAAACTATTCACAAGAAGTTGGTCTTTTCGATACTTACCCATAATGTGGGCGTACAGTAACTTTATTAAAATTCAAAGAGTTTATTGTTTTAATTTTTTTTATTAAATTCTAAAAGAAAATATTAACAAAATAATATATATGGAAAATGACAATTAATATGCCATAGACAGGATATTTTATTATAATGGGACCAAAGACTGTGCGCATACAACCTAAGGTATTGAATATACCTAAGCACCTAGA
Source organism: Luehdorfia chinensis (assembly GCA_019845155.1). Classification (NCBI taxonomy): domain Eukaryota; kingdom Metazoa; phylum Arthropoda; class Insecta; order Lepidoptera; family Papilionidae; genus Luehdorfia; species Luehdorfia chinensis. The sequence continues at coordinate 4,959,793 of JAHVAK010000025.1, read as the reverse complement.
ACTTTTTCTATTTCACAAATTCTAACAATATGCATTATTGTTAGAATAAGTGAAATAGATATTGGAAACGATTCAACTATGGAGTTTATCTAAAATATTAAAGTAGTTTTGTTGAATGGAGTTTGTGATAAAATAAATTGATAATAAAAAAAATTATAAATGTTTCATTATCGAAATAGAAATGCTAATGAAAATTGTGATATCTGAAATTATCTTAGATAAATATTTTTTAAATTTAGGTTTCTTCATTTGACTAGTTTTTTATATTTTTCTTTTATTGTGTGATGGTCACTGTAAGCCCTTTACAGCTTCGCCTGGATTGAAAGGTAGACGAGCGCTGGGGGCGCCTAGCCGAAACCTTTATTATGGATAACAAGCGCAAGAGCCCCCGAGAGAGGATTTCGGCTTGGACTCTTACCCTGTGCGCGTAAATAGGCTAACTCAAGGGCGCCCGAGAGGGCCAAACCACGGCTCGGTTAGTTACTTCTATCGGGAGAACGTTTTAAACATCTCTATTTACCACCATTACGGAATGCGTAGAAATTGGAGAAGAAGTGGCGCATGAAACACCAGCGCGCTTCTTTCAGTCATAATTAAAGATAAACAAAAATAGCCTGATGGGCGGTATCGCGAATGATTAATATGAATGCTAATAATGATAGTGTATGTGTGTGTGTTGAGAAAGTGAGACATTCGCGATGGGTTAAAGTGACGGTACTTGCTGGTTGCAAGTTGCAAATGCATGGCTGTTGTACGGTGCTGGAGAATCCCCCACTGGGCATCCGCACTTGGACAGCCCTACGCTACCTGAGCGTGGATGCTCAGGCTGCCCCGCGTATTCTGGGGGGGGGGGGGGGGGGGGCGAAATGCGAAATCCCGCTCGATACACACTCTGCTCGGGGCAAACAGGGCAACAAGACAACGGCACCCCTTACCACGCTCAACGTGGATTTCTGCAATATCCGGGGACTTCATACCAATCTGTCCACTACCATCTAGAGACAGCGAAGTCGGCCTTGCTCTTTCTTACCGAGACGCAGATATCCTCTCCGGCTGATACCGCTTATCTTTCCTACCCGGGGTACAAACTGGAACACCACTTTGTGCCACAGGCTGGGGTTTGTGTATACGTCAGAGAGGATATATGTTCTCGACGCCTCGGCAGTCTTGAAGGTACGGACCTGTCCAGCCTTTGGCTGCGCATAGACAGCGACGACCATCCTCGCGTCTATGGGTGCCTCTATAGGTCCCATAGCGGTAAAACGGAAACTGACCGACTCATTGACCACATCCAGATGGTTACAGATTCCGTGCTACAGCAGATCTCATCCGTAGAGATCATGATACTTGGCGATTTCAATGCCCACCACGCCGAATAGCTAGGATCTCGTATCACCGATCATGCGGGGAGATCTGTATATGACTTTGCCTTGGCATATGATCTGACACAGCTTGTGACTTCGCCTACGCGAATTCCAGACGTGGAGGATCATATACCTTCCCTGTTGGACCTTCTGCTGACTTCTCATCCGGACAGCTATCAAGTCTCCATCGATGCTCCTCTGGGTTCGTCGGACCACTGTCTGATCCGGAGTACGGCTCCTCTCGCGTGCCCATTGCAATCGCAATTTGCAAGCTGCCGCCGTGTAAGGCACTATAAGTCGGCAGATTGGGATGGGATGCGATCTTTTTTTACATCCTACCCATGGGGGCAGTTGTGCTTTTCGCTGGATAATCCTAACGCCGTTGCGGGGTCTGTTGCTGATGTGGTGCTTCAGGGTATGGAAATTTTTGTTCCGTCCTCTGTAGTACCCACCGGAGGCAGATCCCAACCTTGGTTTGATCGCACCTCCAAAATGGCTTCACGCCAAAAGCAGGAGTGTTACCGAGCCTGGGCTAATGCATCGGCGTCCCAGGATGTAAAAACCAGCGATCATAAAAAGAAGTACAACTCCGCCTCCAGGTCCTTCGAAAGAGTTATTGCCAAGTCAAAGTCTGAACACATCGGCAGAATTGGCGAGAAACTAGTTCGCCTTCCTTCAGGAACTCGTGCATTCTGGTCTCTCGCCAAGGCTGTCCTCGGAAATTTCTGTAAGCCATCCCTTCCATCTCTGCACAGGGAGGACGACTCGCTAGCCCATGCCGCAAAAGAGAAGGCCGATCTTTTAGGCTCGCTCTTTACGTCCAACTCGACTCTCGATGACAGGGAGAACTTGCCGCCAACCATCCCGCGGTGTGAGTACTCTATGCCAGACATTCGGTTCTGGCAGCGCTCAGTGCGCAAAACACTTTTCTCCCTGGACATCAATAAGTCGAGTGGGCCCGATGGAATCCCCCCAATTGTGCTAAGGATGTGCTCCGGAGTTGGCACCAGTTTGAATGCGTCTTTTCCAGTATTCCTACTCTCTAGGCGTCGTCCCGAACTCATGGAACCGAATGGCCTTAGTGCACCCGATCCCTAAAAAGGCGACCGCTCAGATCCGTCTAACTACAGGCCAATTGCCATCACCTCCTTGCTCTCCAAAACAATGGAGTCCATTGTTAACTGTCAGCTCTTGAGGTACCTAGAGGACCGCCAGGTGATTAGTGATCGCCAGTACGGTTTTCGATGGCGTCGCTCAGCTGGGGATCTTCTGGTATACCTCACTCATCGATGGGCGGAGGCAGTTGAGAACAAGGGAGAGGCCCTGGCAGTTAGTTTGGATATAGCGAAGGCCTTCGATCGGGTTTGGCATGAAGCGCTCCTATCGAAGCTGCCTTCCTACGGGCTTCCCGAGAAATTATGCAATTGGGTCACCAGTTGTCTCACAAGCCGAAGCGTCAAGGTTGTAGTCGACGGTGCATGCTCAGACTCCAAGCCTGTGAATGCTGGTGTTCCACAAGGCTGCGTGCTATCACCAACACTGTTTCTTTTGCATATCAATGACATGTTACAAATTAGTAATATTCATTGCTATGCAGATGACAGTACTGATGATGCTTTATACACCGGCCGTGCCAATATTTCTCGGGAACACGTCGACGAGTGCCGGAACAAACTTGTGTCTGAAATCGAAATCTTATTAGATAAAATTTCGATATGGGGCCGATAAAATGTAGTCCAATTCAACCCTAAGAAGAGACAGGTTTGCGCGTTTACCGCTAAAAAGAAACCCTTTGTCGCATACCCTCGTTTTGATAATACTCCCCTCACAGCCTCAGCTAATATCGGAATCCTTGGCGTTGACATATCGAGCGACATTCAGTTCGGCGGCCACCTGGAAGGGAAGGCCAAATTGGCCTACAAAAAGCTTGGCGTGCTCAGTAGAGCGGGACAGTATTTCACATCGGCCCATCGTCTGCAACTTTACAAGGCGCAAGTTCGGCCGCACATGGAATACTGTTCTCACCTCTGGGCGGGGGCACCCCAGTGCCAGCTCCTTCCATTTGACCGAATCCAACGAAGAGCGGCTTGAATCGTCAACGACCGAGTTCTTTCCGATCAGCTCGATCCACTGGCTTTGAGACGTTGCATGTCTTTGCATTTTCTTCCGTATATATCATGGGGAGTGTTCCGAGGAGTTGTTCGGATTAATTCCTGCTACTAAATTCTACCATCGTACATTGCGGCACACAACAAAATTTCATCGACACCACCTGGATGTCTGGCATTCCACCACCGTGCGCCGGAAATTATCTGCCACGCACAACCACTTTGGAATAGGCTGCCGCCAGCAGTTTTTCCGGACCGATGACTTAGGGACCTTCAAGAAAAGAGCCTACTCCTTCCTGAAAGGCCGGCAACGCATTCGGAGTTCCCTTGGTATTGCGGATGTTCATGGGCGGCGGTGATCACTTACCATCAGGTGAGCCGCTTGCTCGTTTGCCCCTTCTCCTATATAAAAAAAAAAACCTCCACACTCCATAGGTTCAACAAATCTATATGTGTTATTGAAGTATGTGTATATTTGTCACAATACACACTTCAAGCATGTGCAAAGTAATAGAATAACAGATTTCATTAACAGTACTAGCTACTCCTTGGCACTAGCGCTATAAAAATAATAAAAGTAATGTCATGTTCAACTCGGTCTCACGATCGGATTGTTTTTAATAAACCTACTAGGTTTCTTTAATGAAATTTTTCTATTTTATTAGTTTATTTAATTTAGCTTTTAAAGATATAAAATGAATTTATTCATACATGTAAAAAAATATTAAAACAAAAAAAACAATAAATCATAATAATAATAATAAATTGGCATGCACAGGTGGAATATTTAGTAAATTCAGCTGACATTATTATTAGTAATAATAACTAAAAAAACAAAAATAAGATCTACGCAAACTTAGTAAGCGTCACAAACTACTAGGAGAATACTACGCGTAAACGTAAGTTGTTTAACTCTTTGTGCATCTTTCACTGTCAAACTTACGTATGATAACAATGTCAATGTTTGGGGTCAACTTCAATAGATGTCTCTGTATCGCCGAAATCTATTTTCACGATAACCTTCAAGTGATTTTGTCAAATGAATAATTGATAACAAGTTAACAACCGAGTATCAGTAGTTTCATGTTTTAATTGGTCGTTTGAAAGGTTTTCATTACATTCACGGATTCTGTTTTACAATCAAGATGAACTCTCTAAACAGAATTTTAAATTTTAGTTCGTCTATCCCTAAGAATACAAGGTAAACAAGGATATTCTGCATTGTTATTTATTTATGATAGTCCACTTTTAATTTTGTAATTATTAATGTTAAGTTATTTTTGCAGGTTGATTACCACAACAAGTACTAATTTAAACGCCGACGATGGATGGTTGTCGAAATTGCTGGTGCGAAGGATTGAACCAACCAAAGAGTCCCACAGTCGTATGCTCAGCGACAAAGAAATAGTATACGCGCTTCATACACATAATATTCGCCCGGACTCCGTGGATAAATATTTGAAAAACTAGTAGGTTCAAATGTCCTTATATTACGAACGCAGAAAGAAAACCGGCAATATTTTTGTGATTACGCAACGATTCTCAAATAGATCATTGTATTTTTAATTCTAATCATTGGAGATATAAAAACGTCAAAAAAGTTATCCGTCAATAACTGTATAGACCTGTTGGTTGTCCTATTAAAAGGAATTTTCATGTAATAATAACTAAGTTAAGTTGCTAAGAATTCAATAATTATGTTTAATGACAGGAATGTCTCCTGTTCTGCTACCATTCTGTAGAGTCAGAATGATCATGAATATAAAATTTATTAGAAGTGTATTTTTATAGAAGAAAGTAATTAGACTAGCAAATTGTTTACCTGATGTGAAGTACAATGTCTCCAAAACAAATGCTGTGACAAATAGAACATTTCTGTGTATTCTTAAGTCTCAGTAATTACCCAGTATGCCCATTAATTACACTAGTTAACAATGCCCTTCAAACCAAAACGGCAATGTTTGCACACTACACTACTGCTTGGCAGCAGACTTTACTTTTTTACATTTATGTCTGATCTAAGATATAAACAAAATTTTTAGTTATTAATAATGGCTTAATTTCTAAATCTGCACTAAAAAGTCAGTCTAAATGCCATGCTATTTTGACATATTGTTTTTGGAACTTTTTAGAGTAATAATGTCAGGTTGTTATTTGTTTATTAGCATATGGAAGCTTTTAGGATTATATTATCAGAAATGAAATGTAAATACAATATGTATTGATTTTAATTTGTGTGCAATATTTAATATAATTAAAGAATTATAATTTCATGTACAATGAATATAAGTCAGAAATGTTTTAAAAATTTACTGTCTCTAAAGCCACAATAGTTTAGGTGCCGAGTGTTCACCTTAAAATTCATTGTATGCAAGTGATTTGGGTTCAGTCCTTAGTTCCAGTACCGCTGAATTTTAAGTGTTGATTTACCACATGCTCATTAGTTAAGAATCAGTTTGTTAAGACATACATGACAGAATTAAATAATTCAAAGACGTGTCAAACAAGACATTACTGGAATTAATTCAAAGTGAATCACATCTTTTTACAACACATATACAAATAAATAAAATTGGAGTGATTTGTAATGAAGATTTTGAATATGAATCATCAACATGATTGGTGTTTTAACTCATAGCATAAGTTATTCAATGGATTTATTATTTCAGTAAAACATCAGTGGAGTTTGTAACATCAAGGAAGGCAGACCTTGGTTGTGAGCTTGTAGGGTCATGGACAGTATCAGTAGGCGATATGGACCAAGCATTACACCTATGGCGGTATGTTGGAGGTTTTGAGAAAATCGACAAAGCAAAAATTCTATTCAAGGAAAACCCTGTAAGTTTATATTGTTGTAAAATTGGAAATATCAACAATTTTTCTCATTTACAAAATTGTAATATAATTATTGGTTCTGCATTTGAACATTATACTTTATAGACTTAGGAAAAAAAAGATAAAACATGAAATGGACACTATTGAGAGAATTACACAAGTAAGTAGTCTCTTGTCATTTGTTGTTTTTAAATTCAAATCCCAAATAATAAAAAATTATTGATATGTAATATTATTCTGTAGGTGACAAATATGTAGTATCTATATATAAACAAGGACCATACCATAGATAGCAATGACCACAACTTAATAGATATTTCAACTTCATTTATGCCTTAATAGAATAGATGGCCGCATGGCCTAGTGGTGAATATACCTACACCACGGGTCCTTTGTTCCAGTCTGAGTCAACATATGTGCAATAACACAAATTGTTGGTTTTTCGGGTCTGGTTGTTTTATGCATGTGAAAACTATATCTGTAAAACACACCCAGAATACAGGAGAAGCGTTTTTAAAAAGAATATTATTGTCATTGCATTTTGGAAACTAAATTTATGTTTAATTTAAATGTTTAAATTAAATTGAATGTCTATTACTGTTTACCAGGAATATAGTGCACTTGAAAAGGAGCGAGGCAACTTCGTTCGGTCTAGACATCTACAGTACCTTCTGGCCTTTAGCTTTTGGCCCAATGGCGAACCACGCGACTCACAAAACATTTACGAGATAAGATCCTATAGGTAAATTAATTATTTATTAACTTCAACAACATCCGTACAGCCAATTCTGACAATATTTCATAAGCTGTTGATTACTACGAGGATGGATTGAAAAGTACTCGGCCTAACACAGATCCATTCAATTCTAAAAATCAAATCTACTGCACATTATTTAGTTCAGTTCAGACTAGTTCATTGTGTGAAGTTCGAAACGTGTGCGATAATTAGTTGTGATTTTATAAATTTATTAACAAAGTAATCGGTCATAATTTCCGCGAATGGAGCAAATCGAGCAGCGTGCCGTCATTAAGTACCTCCATAGGAAGGGGCTATCATCAAAAGCCATCCATGATGACATGGTCAGTACATTAGGCGATTGTGCTCTGTCATATTCATCCGTCAAAAAATGGATAGCAGAATTTAAGCGTGATAGAGAGAGTGTGAAAGATGAACCCCGCTCTGGAAGGTCTTCGACGTCAACTACTGACGAAAATATTAAAAAAGTACTAGATTTATATATAGAAGTATATGATTTAATAATGGGAGACCGCAGATTAAAAATTAGAGAGATAGCCGAGATTATAGGCATCTCTTATGAACGAACTCAAAACATCATTGTCAACGAGTTGGGTTTCCACAAGGTGTCTGCGAGGTGGGTTCCGCGACTGCTTTCAGTTGAACAAAAAAGGACGCGATTGACTATTTCACGCGACTGTTTGGAGTTATTTGAAGCCGATGCAGATGATTTTTTGAATCGTTTTGTTACTATGGACGAAACATGGGTTCATTACTGTACACCGGAAACAAAACAACAATCAAAACAGTGGAGAAGACCTGGTTCACCACCCCCTAAAAAGGCTAAGTCGATTTTGTCGGCAAATAAGGTGATGGCTTCAGTATTCTGGGACTCGAAAGGTGTGATTATGATTGATTATCTTGAAAGGGGTCAGACTATAAACTCTGATTACTACTGCACCTTACTACGTCGTTTACGAGAGGAAATAAAAGAAAAACGTCGAGGAATGCTCAGAAGAAAAGTTTCATCAAGATAACGCCCGTGTTCACACGTCAGTACAGTCAATGGCTGGAATTCACAACTGTGGCTTTGAACTGTTACCGCATCCGCCGTATTCACCTGATCTGGCACCATCAGACTTCTTTCTGTTCCCTAACCTAAAAAAGCACTTGGGAGGTCAAAGATTTTCGACAAACGACGAGGTCAAAGCAGCTGTAGACGCATATTTTGACTCTAAGGAAGAATCATTTTTTTTTAACGGTCTAAATGCTTGGAAGGGGAGGTGGCAAAAGAGTATTGAACTTGATGGTGATTATGTAGAAAAATAAAAATATAACTGATTTAGTATGTGTTTATTTTCTTGGTTAGGCCGAGTACTTTTCAATCCACCCAGATATCAAGAGTAGTTATCTGTACAGGATTCATCACGGTGCCATTAATGTCTGGGTGAACATTGGCACTTGCTTCTCTTCATCAGAGTAATCTGTAGACCATACAAATATTTGTCCCGCAAGGTTTTCCAATTTGTCACCCTTAGCACAGAATTTAATCACTGAGTCACTGTTGGGTAGGCGCAGCACAGTAGCTAAGCATTTTTAATACTGTTTGTGGCTATGTATGAATAGTCAATAATTTATGAATAGTTCAAGTATTGGCTTAGACTGGGATTCTAACATAGAAGCCATGTATCATCAAGGTGTTTTCAGCTGAACAACTTGCGGCAGATGAATCTGCTAGAATAACATTATACAGAAATAAAGAAATTGTTATTGTGTTTAGCTTAAAGCCGGGTACTATGATTGAATGGGGAAACAACTGGGCGCGCGGCCTGACTTACCGACGCTCGCAGAACGAAGCTTTTGCTGGATACTTCTCGCAGATCGGGCGCCTCTACAATGTGCATCACATTTGGTGTAAGTTAATATATATTAAATAACGAAGCTTCCTCCTATTTATCAGACGAATAATATTATATAATATCCTCCTGGCCGTTGTTCGATCGCAACGACATCTTCTGAATACTGTCGCAAGCTATCAACTACGTAGGAGACATGTGCCATAAGTGTGCGCGCATACACAGGCACTCCCTCGTCCTAACCTACACGCGCCCGGTTACGCTAATGCGTTAAGAGGAGGTAGGCTAGTAATGTCTCTGATTTCATCACTTATGTATTTATTTTTACTGAAAAACAATAGCCCGGAACCAAAAGGTGTAAACTTCTAGGACCACGTTTTAGTTTGGATGCTCTTTCTGCGTTTTTAAATTCCGATAAATTAACCTACAAGTCTTTAGGCACGCTTTGTTGCTACGAAAAATCATCACCAACCCAACCCGCCTGCCAAGCATGGCAACATTGGTAAAATCCCCCCAAAAGGAGTTTTTGTTGCAATGTGTTGTGGTTTTGTGGAGGAGGCCTGTGTTCAGCAGTGAAAAATCATATACATGAAATCATTACTATTTCCACAACTTTACTTGACGAATAAAAGTAAATGATAAAAGGTTTCATGTATATTATATTTCTGTAATAGAGTTCCTTGTCAGAGGATCATGCTCTCTTGTACGTGCAAAATGTGGCAACTGTTGCAAATACCATCATAGTTTTAATCTATGGGCAGTGGAGACTGTACCGTTGAGGCCCGTGACAAATTTATCGGATTGGGCCCACTCTTCCTCTCTCTCAAAGTAAAGAAGTTCAACCAACATTGTAGTTTCTTTTTAATAATACACAACGTAAAGAATACGTATGTGCAAACACTATTATAATTATTGTGTGCATTTTTCATTGCTTTTCTAGTAAGCTAGCAAAAGTGTTAATGACAGCATCAAAGTTCAAATTAATTGAATACAAAACGAATAAATTTCAATACATTTCGTAATTATCAATATTAGGATTCTCCTGCGCTTGCGGCCCTTCAGGCCGGGCGCCTTCTTTTGATTAAGATATGTTTCACCAAAATGAATAATTCTTTGAATAATTGTACCCATGTACATTACTTAATAAATCCTTTCAGGCTATAAGAACCTCCAGGCGCGTCGTGAGACCCGTGAGAGTACGTGGCGCAACCCTGGCTGGGACGAGTGCGTCGCCTACACAGTACCACTCATACGCGAAATGCACTGCCGTATTCTCGAGCCCACTGAGTTCTCACCCACACAGTAAATGATTTAAAAATGTCACTCCCTCCTCGCCCCCTTCTAACAATAGTCAAGTAGAAATTCAGTTTGTCTCATACAATAAACAAGAGATTTAAACACTTCACACCTCTGGCCATGGGTATCGCATGTAACCGATGGAACATGGAGAACTAATTAAAATGTCTAAAATATTCTCAATAGACTTAGTCTATTGAGAATATTTTAGACGAACCAATAACGATTTCACGTATATGTAGCATGTATACAAATAAATAAAATTGGAGTGTCCGTCTGTGATTTAACAATATCTACTTTCTTAATCTCGTATGGTAATTTGAAGACACCAAAACTCAAACACACGTTTTTAAAAAAAAATCTGTTTGTCCGAATCGCCCATTCCTTTGTAAATGGACTCGTAAATTCGCCTTATGGGAAATATATTGGCGTTTGTAAAACAAAATCTAATCATAAATACTGTCTCAAATTTTAAAAGAAAAGTCTGATATTGAAAAAACTGTTTAAGATTAAAATAGCGTAACTTGCGAGGGTCGGTGTGATGCCGCCAGAAATCTCAATCGTTAAGTGGCACATTGTTTAGCTATGAGCAAAAAGATATCTATTAAAAAAAACATGAGTGAAATCGTTAACGATGAATAATTTTCGTGTCAATCATGTAAATATGAGGCATTGTAATAAATCGAGAAAGCATCTTCACTCCCTGGCACTCTTCTCCAATCTTCACTCCCCGGAAGAGGAGGGGGGGGGGGGGGCATGGTTACGCGAACTCGTCAGGAGTTGTGTAGTGCACAAACTTAGCTACAGACTTTTCTTGTATTTTTATAGTATATATGTACAAGAGCGTGCATCAAGATCAAGATTAGAATCTTTATGCATATTGGGTAAGTAAAGCATTTTCGTCGTCATTAACCCAAAATTACTATTGTTCAACAGTCATCACAGTAGGGAAATTTCACTTATGCATTTAAAATAATTGAGACTATGTCCGACTAAATTGTCCTTTCCTTCTAGACATAATTGTAGTGTCTTTTTACAAATTTGGTAATTGTATATAATTCTCATTCATTTGACGATTGATATTGGGGCGAAAGTCTAGTTATTATTTGATGCGGTGTCCATAGGCGCCTATATTCTCGTCTCGCACTTAAATCTCATAAGTCCAGTAATTACACTAGTGTGTAGACATTACTGTGTTTCGGTCTGAAGGGCACTGAGAGCTAGTGCAATCACTGAGCATATGAGATATGAGACTGAAGAACTGATGTCTCCAGGTGACGGGCGCAGTGTTGTGCCACTCATTGTTCTGGGTGACACAGCATGTTATGGGCAAACGTTGCATTTACCATCAGGTGAACGTTTTTCTCGTCTCGTCACTTTATACAAAAAATTCAGACCGAAACAATAATGTTTGCAAGTTACTGCTTGGCGGCAGAATAACTGGTAGTACCTACCTTGACCGATTTCTGCAAATGAATCCTACTGACAGTAAGATGACGAGATCAGTGCGGTGGTGCTACACAGTACTTTCTAATTTGAAGTTCTGGGTATCACCGCATCTGCTATGAGAAGGCTAAGGCACTCACCATCTGGTAAACGTCCCAACATATAAGATGACATATTGAAACTGTTACCATATTTCACGGGAGTTCTCATGTCTTCCATGGGGGGAGCGTTGGAGGGCACACAAGTATGAAGGGGAGAAAGTTTACGCCGGAACGAAATTCGTTTTCTTATACCCTGATGTATTTAATTAACATCGCCATAAAGGCTTTTAATGTACAAAAACTGGTAACACAAGTGCATTTAATGAATGCCTTCTATGTATATTTTTTATATTTTTGGCGCATCAATGAGTATAACTATTTAGACAATTTTTTAAATATTAACCAGCTTTTTTATTCATTGCAAATTTAGTAGAAAAATCATGGGTCATAATTTCTTATTATTATTAGCATTTAAGAATAATATATCTTAGAATAGTAAAAAAAATGTTCTGCGTCAAAACATAATTTTATTTTATATATTTATGCTATGAAATTTAATTGTGTACATCGGCTCCTCAAAGACGATGCCATTGTATTTTTTGTACGAAACTATATTATCTGCCAGTCGACATCATCAGAGATATCCGTCATATGTTATGTTGGAGTATAAATGAAGTAGATTTTTCAAAAATTTGAAGTCGTGTTTTATTTCTATATACCCTAATGGACTGTGAAATAATTACACGTTAATGTTTCCTTTCTATTTATTTATTTTCAGTTTGATTTTTTCATTAATAAGATTATATTACAATATAATAATTAATGATAATAATTATTAAACTACAAGTCGTTTGTTATTTAAATATATAACAAAAAAAAATAAAAAGAAAACAACAACGGTGCGTGGAGCGTCGCAACCAACCGCAGCGCGCCGCGGCGGCCGCGCACCGCGCCGCACCTCCATTGCTAACTACCTCACGCTCATAAACCTCTATACAATGGTAAAATATAAAAATTATTTAGTTACAATGTACATAATACGTGATCGCTAACTACGAGTTTGGTACTTCTATATTGTAATCATTTGTTTGCATGTGCCAGTTGAGTGACGGTTACATCCTAATACTAAACAGCGAGTGGTGGGAAATCAGAACGGGGTTCTGCCTCTTCGTTTTATACTCGATCCATTGTGCCTGCGCAGTATTATTTGTACAGTAATATCGAATTATACAAATTGACAGTATTTAATAAAATATACATAAGAAATTTGGAAGTAAATTACACAGAGCTATAGGTATTATACATTTTTGAATACCTACACGGCTTCGGGTCGAGCACACTACCAAGCTGAAAGCAACGCGCCTAACGTTAAGTACCGACGATCTACTGCACGCAAGCATAATTACAGCATATAGTTCAATTCCATAGTGCTTCGTGACCAGATATTGCTACGAATTCGTTTAGAGAGCAGCGGGTGGTTTGTCAAAATTAAAACTATGTTAATATATATAGTCACTGGAAAATACATAGTTTCAGTAAGTGCCTTTTAAATCACGCAATTTAATTACAATGATTACAAATTCTCTACAATGAATAAATGCATTTCATCTTCGAGTGGGAATGAATAGCGTTTCAAATGGCATTTATTGGACCCTAGCTGCTATGCACTATTGGCGGCTATGGCTTCTACTGTTAAAGTACACAACACTAAAAAATTATCGTAAAACTTTATAAATTCATCACAATTATTAGACATATTGCAGGTTACATAACAAACAAAGCAAAGCCTCTATAATTTACGAAACCCGTTTCTTTTTTAATAAAACATTTATTTCCAAGAACAGATGTGTGGGTTTCTACATATCACACAGACTCATTAATTCACAAAATTAGCTTTACTGTAACGACTCATCGCAAATTATAAAGAACCGTAATTCGATCAATTACTTATTTTCGTAAATTTAAAGCATTCTACCATCACTAATGACGACCGTTACACCGCTGCACTCTCAAACCGACCTAATGTTTACGCACAGTATACAGACAGGATGACGAGTCCAGTTAGGCTGCCTAGAAATTATTGTCATTTACTTGGTCAGTCGAAGAGGGAGGACAGAGTGGAGGCTAATTCGTTATAATACACAATGTCATTTTACATTTGATTTTTTATATTCAAGCAAGTGGAATCGATCCAATTGTCGTGTAAAACCAAATGACATTGTGCCACTGATCTTTACGCAAAAACGGTAATTTTCATCCAACATTTTTTATAATTTTACAACTACGTTAGCTTAGGTGTAGAAATTTGAAATACTTATACATTAAACCACTAACAGACTCAAATAATACAGAACGATCACATCGTGTGATGCTTACAAGCAATGTGATATAGGAAGAGTATGGTTAATAAAAAATCATTATTATTATTTTTTTATTAATAGCATTAACTAAATTTGGATATTTATGACTAAAATCGGCGTTAAATTAAATAATATGCAATCGTCTATACATACATGACTGGTAAGCTTAGTAGACAATACAATGTATTAGAAGACTAAATAAAGAAAAAATAGCACATGATGCGGCCCCTGTGGCCATTTCGCGTCGCTCTTACAATGTACACACACCCACACTCGCACCTTACAAAAGTAACAAACTATGTATATAGATAATTATATATTATTGTTCTTTATATACACAACGCCTGACCCCGCGCGCCTCGCCGCGTTAAGGCAAATGGTGTGCTTGCTCCGCTCATACAAAATATATATAATTTATTATATTTATAAAACATAATAGGCAGTCGGTTATAAAATATTACAGCACCTGATTTTTGTTACGATTTAATAAAGCGTGTTAGTCGATTATATTAAAATGGTCTACAACGCGAATTCGTTGCGTTGTTACAAATAAGTATTAACATTTTATAGAACGCAACTCTAGGCCAATAAACATACACGATCAGCCCGCTAGTTGAAAAACTTATAATAATAAATTGTCCCTAAAGTAAAAACTAATGATATGAATATTAGAGAATTTTGACTATCTAAAATTATGTTATTAAATAATAGCTTAGTTCTGTCGAATGTGAGCGACGCGCGCGAGGCGAGGCGGGAAGCGATGTCGCCTGAATAATGCCTTTTGTCAAACATCTTAAGCGTAAACTTCAGAAGATTCCTAGTTTTATACACTACAAAGTTTACCTTCGAAACCTCCTTTCACGTGTTGGTATCTTTCGCTAGTAGATCGATCGTTCGTTAAGATGAATTCACTAAAACTACTAAGGAAAAGTTTTTGTTAACTACGTTATAATACAAGAATAGTTCAAGAGTACTAGTTTTTTTTAGGTTTAATTATGCAGTCTACTGAACTCCGTGCCGTCCTCCTGTCAATTTAAACATACCGCATTGAATAATAGATATTTTAGACATTTCACATAATTATTGTAAATATTCAATATTTTATCACTGTTTTTTGGGATTTCAATTGTGATATACATTTTGAAGCTAAGAGTTCGTTTAGTCTAGTTTAGCAGAAAAAGAACGGAAAGGAGTCGCGTTGCGAGTAAAAGTTCTAATAAAAAAGCATCTCATCCTCACAACATTGTATTATAATTTAAATAACATCATTCATTCACAGTCTCGCGAATAACCTCTTTATTTAACATACAAATATATAATATATTCGGTGTGCAAAATAATATTTCAAGCATTCAGGTCAATCACATTTTTTTTAATTTCCCGCTATTTTGTATACTTTCTCAGGCAAATGCTAGTAACACATTTATGCATCAGGATAAGAGATAATTAATTAATTATGGAGTGCAATAAACTTAATAGTGTAATAGGATAGGAAATGCCCCCCCCCCCCCCCCCAACCCTTAAATTGGCTTAACAAATACTGTCGTACATTTGGAAGACAATCAACGAAAAATATCATAAAAAAACTAAGCTCAATGCCAGCTTCAAAAATACAATATAAAAATTTTAGATATCGCCTATCTGCAAACAATCAACATGTTGGATACAATACCATGGGAGGGCTGTACAGTCTCAGTAAATAGAATGGGAGAAGTGAGCTTTATTACTGTTGCCACTGGTAAGCAGTTAGAGCGCATCTCTTATAACTTTTAGCATTCTAATTACGTGAATCGCAACATAATAATGATCAAGCATCATTATTCAATTAAGAATTCAAAGGTCAGTTAAGTAGTTTATCATATTGTTTACTCATTTCAAGATGTACTCTCTTGTCAAGTATTTTGTTTCTGTTGAATTGTCAAAAATGTTCATATGCAAGATTTGAAGAAAACAATAAAGGGTTCATGTAAATAGACATTAAGTTTTCTAAGAAATAAAATTAGATTGTCGGTTCTATTACACACACGGCATATAGCTTTGCCATTTTGAACGAACTATTTCTCTAATATCTTTATTTCTCTCTATCATAAAGCTATTGTGTGAATGAGCAGTTACTCATAGTAAGTTTGGTGTAAAGTCAGAGATAAGAAATATTTAGCCTACTTACTAAGATTTTATTAAATAAGTCACAAATACGTTTGTTTTGTCCGTGTCAGATTAGTTAACGTGTAAATAAAAGTTCAGTTGATACCTTAAGAATGCCTTATAAAACGAAACCCTGTCAGATGATTGTGAAGTATGGAGTTCCTGAACAGATAACAATTTCAAGTGTTGACTAATAATTTGCCATTCTGGATTAAATAAATCTGAACAGTCGCCATCTAAAAATGGAATCACCGATACAGAAAATATTTTTATTGCTTAGTGTGTACTTCCAGTTTAAATTTAGTTTTGGGTGTTTCTCGTAATACTCTGTTGAAATATGTATAACAAAACACAAACACTGTAGTTACCAGATACTCCTATATATTCACCGATGAGTTTCTAAGCTTGTCAAATTTAGTATGGAGTTTTTAAATACTACAAAACATATATTATTAAAAGAAACAATAACATAATCACAAAACTACAGCCGTGCGGTGTGTCAGCCAAATTATTTGCAACATCATCTGTATTTTTAAAACTTAAAGTACCGTATTCACATCAGCTCACATGTAATACAAGGCTAATATATCGCGAAGCGTCTGAGATGCAGCTCGTGTGATGGCCCGTGGCAACAGTGCGGGTGGAGTGTGGTGATCGTTAGAGCGAGCCGGCGGGGAAGCTGGCCGAAGAGTTGCTGTGCGCTAGTGATAGCATGGAGCCGGACAGCGACTGCTCCTCCTCGCCGTAGCCCTCCCGGCTGCCCTCCGCAATCGCCATCGCGCTGTTCGCAAAAACAAAACATCATTAATATGAGTATGGGATTCAAGGCGCGATGAGAATAAATTATTGAACTTTTTATATAAAATACGTGGATCGAAGTTTTTTTTTTTTAATTTGCCATGAAAACTATTTGATTTTTCGAGTTAAAAAGTAAAATAAGAAATCGAATATCCGTCACTTTTTAAAGTATTTTCTTTTTGAAGGTTTATTCTTAATTTTTTATATCTTCTTTTAGAAGGTTAGAATCTGTTTCGTCTTAATTTGACTTTTTATTATTTTAACGCATTATATAAGTTGACGCCCGACATACACTCAGCGTCACAAAAATCGCACCTCTCTGAGTTTGCGCGAAAAATGGCTGTAATGGCTAGAAACGAATTATATTATATAAATATTGGTATGTTTGAAATGGGTATTTGAATAGATTTACATTATTAATAAAAAAATCATGAAATCATTAAAACATTTATCATTAAAGAGCGTCAAAAATAAACACTGTCAAATGCTCGTTAGTAAGGACGCTAGTTACACCTCCTAAAAAGGGTATAAAAGGGTCGATCTGGATGAAATATGGGCCAGTCGTAATTTAGACTTTGCAGTGAACACACGTGAACGTGTAACCCAAGTAAGAACAAGTAAAGATGGACACCAGCCGCTCAAGTGATTGCCCTATTGCAGTCGAGGATGCGGCAGTGTGACGTTGCTCGACAGTTGAACCTGTCCCGTTTTTCAGTTCGACGGGTGTTCCAACGTCTTCAGCAGACTGGTGGTTATGTTAGAAAACCGGGATCTGGAAGAAAACGGTGCACATCAGAAAGATATGACCGTTTCATCGTTACGACATCTTTACGAAACCGTTTTACAAATGCTGTTGAGTTGCAACAACAGCTTCGATCAACTCGGAGAACATCTGTGAGTGTTTCTACGATAAGAAGAAGGTTACACGAAAAGAGTTTAACAGCCCATAGACCTGCTAAAGGTCCAAAACTTACTGCACAGCATCGCAAAGATCGCCTATAGTTTGCTCGCAATCATTGCGAGTGGACTCTAGAACAGTGGCGGACCGTGCTCTTCTCTGATGAGACGAGGGTCTGTCTCTTCTGCAATGACAGACGTAGAAGGGTCTACAGAAGACAGGGGGAGAGGTTCAGACAACCCTGCTTCGAAGAATCCGTCGAATACGGGGGTGGCTCGTGTATGTTTTGGGGCGGCATTTCCGTCGACGGGAAAACGGAACTTGTGTGTGTTTCCCGGACTCGGGGTGGCCGTGGGTAAGGGTCATTAAATGCTGGTCGGTACATTACTGAAATCCTGGAGGAACATGTGGTCCCGTATGCTGGTTATGTCGGTGATGGATTCATGTTAATGCATGATAATGCTCGTTGCCACACCGCGGCTATTGTACGGGATTATTTACAGGAGGTCGATATCCCTGTTATGCATTGGCCAGCACGAAGTCCAGACCTTAACCCAATAGAACATACATCTCTGGGATGACCTAAAACGGCGCGTGCGAGCTCGAGATCCAGCTCCAGCCACTCTTCAAGAGCTCCAAGATGCGGTACTTGAAGAGTGGAAACAAATACCCCAAGAGGCTGTTGCGATCCTTGTAAGGTCCATGAAAGATCGCATGGAAGCCGTTATCAAGGCAAGGGGGGGTAACACTAGGTTTTAAGAACTTTTTTTGTATTTATTAAGTTTTTTGTAAATTATTAATTTGCAAATTTGTACATACCCTGTCTTTTTCTTTAATTTCTCTTTCGTCTCGTTATAAAAGTAAAATTCAATTAAAATTCCTGAAAGCTAATGAAATTACCTTTCGAATGATACCCTCAAACCACAACATTGCCATTGGCCTGTTGTGTTAAAATAGTATTTAAATTATTTTTTTCGGATGTGCGATTTTTTTGACGCCGAGTGTAGATTATTAAAAAGTTTATATGAATTTTCTTCTTTCTTCTTCTTTCTTTCAGCCGATAGGTGTCCGGCAGACTAGGACAGCACCTACCTTTTTCCTACCGAGATGTCATAAAAGGCGACTAAGGTATTGTACGGACAGCCTTTACTCATGCAGATAAACCTTAATATGCAATGGCTTTCACTACTGCTCGTGGGAACGCATCGGAGTCGTATCAAAAAGGCAGCGACGTGATTCGCCACTTGTCGCGACTCCTTTCCCACGGGGGTGAATATTGGGATACGTCTGTGGCCTCTGCCTAACCCTTACATGGGAAAAGGGCGTGACTATATGTATGAATTATCGTTATGTGTGTGGGCTCTGCCTAATTCTTACATGGGAAAAAGGCGTGACTATATGTATGAATTATCGTTATGTGTGTGGGCTCTGCCTAATTCTTACATGGGAAAAAGGCGTGCCTATATGTATGAATTATCGTTATGTGTGTGGGCTCTGCCTAATCCTTACATGGGAAAAAGGCGTGACTATATGTATGAATTATCGTTATTTGTGAGGTATACCTGAAGCCAAGGCGCGCGCTCTCGCTGTCGAACTGCGCGAGCTCTTGTTCATGTCTCTCGTGCATCAGCCGAGTCCGTTCTGCACGCTCGGCCATAAACTGTGCGCACTCAGACTCCATCTATAAATTTAGGATCATTTCATTATTTTACTTACTATTGTTATGTAAAATGTTACTATTGTTGATGTAAAATGTCTTTACCAAAAGATACTGTGCAATCAATCATTTTCGTTGGGTTAAATGACCCGAGAACACTGAGTTTCGAGATGATAATGCTTCTTGGGTAGCGAAAGAATGAAGGATAATAACGTATAATATTTATTTATAACAATGGGAAAAACATGCTTTGCTAAAAATATAATAGAAATTACTTAATTAAAATACTATTAATTAGTTAATTAAAATACCTTTTCCTACGTATTTAAAATACAAAATATAGTATTTTAACCATTTTTATTTATAATACAACTACATACATGCAGAACCTTTTATTATTATTAATTGTACGTAAGTGTTTTAATCTAAGAAATATTTTAACTTGCACGCTTGAAAATGTCATATTGCTTATGTAAATTTGGAATACTGTACAAGTATTAGGTACAGTGCCCTACATCGGAAAACTTTACAAGGATACAATTTTACAAAATTGACTTTATCAATGGAAAATTGTACAATTGACTCTAAATGTATTTATGTGAAAATATATTTTGAAGACTTAAGTATTTGAAATACTAATTAAAAAATACTTCAGTGTTGTATATCAAAGAATTTGAAATATCAATTACAAATTACATTTTAGGAAGTAATTGAAATACAAAACCCAAATATGTATTTCAAATATTTAATTCAATTACAAGTAATTATAATATTAACTAAGCTTGACTATAGGTAATGGAGGCAGGATTTTTAAGCTGCTCTTCCTTTTCGATTGCCTGTATCAGTTTCTTTAAAAATGTTATCTTATTCTATATAAAACTCAATAGTAAATACAGTCCCAGAAGTTCATATTTTGTTTCTTGTTACCCTATTAGGAGATAACTGCATGCATATTATGTATACGTATATGTAGGGCGGAAGGTGTCTCTTGCTTCAGCAGCGTGCTTTTTGAGCTCTTAGCACCTGGGCGTTAATGAGAATACGTAATTGTAGCGCATTATTTATATTTTTGTAGTAAGCGAGGGCTTAGGTGCCCGGCAGATTAGAATAGCACCTGCCTATTTCCTGCCGAGCTGTCGTAATAGGAGACAAAGGTTTTATACGCACAGCCTTTATTCGTGCAGAATAACACAATAATATGCAATATATATAATATGCTGTCACGGTACTGCTTGTGGGAAAGCAATGAGTAAGATTTTTTTTAATTCGTACCAAAATGGCGGCGACGTGGTTCGCCACCTGTCACGTCTCGTTTCCCGCGAGGGCGTAAAGTGTGCTACGTGAGTGGCCTCTGCCTAACTTTTATATGGAAAAGGCGTGACTGTATGTGTGTACGAAAGAGCGCCGTACCTTCTGCTCGAGAAGAGCCCGTCGTACAGCGACGCGGTCCTCGAGCTCGCGGCGCTCGCGGTTGCGCTGCGCCTCGGCTTGCATCTTGCTCTTGCTCTGGTACGCCGTCAGCATATCCAGCTCGTGCTCCAGTTGCATCTTCTTTTGCTGGCACTCCATCTTCAAATTAACAATTTAAAGGTTAAAAGAATCGCAGCATAATATATAGATGGGCATGTGATTATTGTATCATCATCGTGAGTTGCCCGACCAAATGGATGAATTGTAGAAAAACAAAAATTTGGAAAAGCTAAAAATAATTCAGACAAACGGGTGCAAAGGTTGATCAAATAAGATTTACACTAATTGGACAAAAATAAGATAAATTTGAATAATAAATACGGAAGGAACAGAAAATAAAGTAATACGAAATATGAAAACTTCTACTACACACTCTGCCTACAGCAAAAAAATCTATATAAATTAATAAAATTGTAATCAATACTTATGATAGTATATATCGTACTTATACGAAGAAAAAAATTTGTCTGTCTGTTTGTTCTGGCTAATCTCCGAAATGGCTTACCCGATTTTGACGGGACTTTCACTGATAGATAGCTGATATTATAACGGGTAACATGGGCTACTTTAATTTTAGAAAAATAATTAGGGTTCAGCACAAGAAAATGAAAACTCGCAAAATCCGTTACAGATAGGGAAGTATATATGTATATCATCGATCGGGGTCGGCTTTTTTTAAGCGGGTGAAACCACGGGGCATAGCTAGTATATAATACAAATAATATTACAGTTTAATAAACTGCCATGTTGAAAAACTTAAGGACAAGTCATAGTTTACATTACAGTAACAAAGAAACAAATACACATGAAGATGAAGCTGAAGATATGCTCTAGTATGTGGCTATTAAAATCTATAGTCTACTTTAGTGAACGTTTTTTCAGTGTTTCGGATATATCGACGGTTAATAAAACAATAACATACCATCTGACTTTCATCAAGTTTGATTGTCTGCTTCTGTAGCATGTCAGTGATGCTGAGATCATATTGCTCGCCAAGCTTCACTAATTTGCGTCGTTTCTCGTCTTTCAACGCTTTTATAACCTCCTTTTGTTGTTCCTGCAAAAAAATATTGTGTTGCAAATGAATTTAAGTGAGGGATATTTCACGTTACCGGTCCTTGTAACCACCTCCGTGTACCCACTACAAGCCAAAGTCGCAGTAGGTATAAAAGCTAGTAACTGCGCATTCTTTTCCCTTTAGCACAGCTTAGTGCATTTACACATACATACATACATACATACATACAGTCACGCCTCTTTCCCATTGGGGTAGGCAGAGATCACATCTTTCCACATCCTGACATCTTTCGCTTCTTCTACTTTCATTACCGTTTTCATACACGCTCGTCGGTTGCGGGTACTTTTTTATGTTTTACGTCGCATATGCATTCAATATAAATTTTTTGACTTTATTTAAAAATTATATGTTAGGTTCTAATAGATTTTATATCAACTTTAAGAAAATTAAGACATGAACTAAATTTAATTACATTGATAGTGTTCTGGTATTATATAATTTTTTTTCAAATAATGCATAATGTGGAATGTGCGATAAGGAATAGAATTTAGCACTTCATAAAATCCTGTGGGAGTTGTAAGAATCAACTTTATGAAATGTCTGCAAAATTTCATGGGTTCCAGCAAAGGTGGCTAAATATCTATCTCGATGTCTGAATGGAAATACGTAGACCGGTGACTAAAAGGAACGTCTAAGCTGTAGATCTAGCTGTACTGCCACCGTCAAACCGTCTGCTTAGCGTGATGATTACCGCAAATGATTTTTGGAATTTGCAGTGGAATGTTAATAACTTGATGACAACAATATTTTAGCCCATTTTCTAAATTGTACAGATTAACCAAAACAGTGATCAACATCGGGCATTTGACAACAAGAGCCTTTAGAAACTTATCAAAACACATGTATAGTAATTATAATTAAAACATCCAACAGCACTTGTGTTTAATTATCACTTAATACAAGTAAAAATTACAAAAATATATGTCTGTGTATGGTACGATAATGTAAAGTAAAGTAATCCTATCTCTTACCACAAGTATATACTAGTCGAGTTATGATAAACACAAAAACCATTTAACGCAAATCATATAAAATACTTACTTTAGGCGTCATCTGCAATATTTGTGCCTTCAGCGCCTTGTACTGACGCGTCTGTATCTTGCAGGTCTCACGGAACTGTTTGCGGATTTGCATCTCTTTTTGCTAAAAATAAGTAAAGTAACATAGATTGTAAGTATTAGTAACAAAGATTGTAATTATTAAGTTACTAAGAATAACTGTTAAAGAATATATTTCTAATGCATCGATACATCTCCTGAAAATGTCTGAGTACAATCAGAAACGAAAAACTGCTCAGTTAAACTTCTCTAAAAATTATGTAAAACCGTCAATGGTATAATACATATTGCAACCGGGTGCGCATATTGCAACCACAAACACTTCACACTCCTGCACTACCAAAAAAGAACACAAATATTTCAAACTTACTAAAATGTTAGATTATGACACTTAAAATAGTCCACTCGAAAAATTGACCGCGGTCCTAGTCAACAACGGTTGAAAACAATCGTCCGGGTGTACTGGGTGCGATAAACGATTTCTACGATACGAGTACCATCAGAGTGGCCGTCATAGTATACTATGTCCGAGTTAACTCCAAATGTCAAAACGCAAATTTGGTGTTGTTAGGCCTATGTCTAGCCGTGGACTTCTAATGTTGCTAGGGATAGCACTATTGAGTGCTTATCAAAACAAATCCATCCAAGTCCAAAACATGTTGGAGCTATCTTGTTTAGTAGAGGAATTCCTATGACCAACTTCCGGCTCCATCATCAGACCAGATCCATGGTACCATATAATTGCATTTCCGTCATCCGGTTTATGTATGTATGCAAAATTTCTACTCAAAACAACAATGGGAAGTGGGACAAATTTAGCTTTTAAAATTTGATTATCCACAGACAGAAACTGGGACAGGTGAAACTGAATAAAAGCTTGTAACGGTGTTACTATTTTAAACAATAGGACACTGCTTATAACTATATCTAAGTTTCTTTACTACAAATTCTATGATCATTTTTTTTTCTTTTTCTAAATGTGGGTTAATTTTTAAGACAATTAATCTTGGTGTTACCCGCTACAATACGCAAAACAAGTAGTGGCGATGTACTGGATGGTACTGCAAGCCTGCTCGTCTCAGGGTGACGACCGCAGTGTGTTGCCATAAATTTTCTGAGTGGCGAGGCATTTGTTAAGGGCAGATGTTGCACTTACCACCAGGAGCAAGATTTGGTCATCTTGTCACTTTCTTGCATAAAAAAATGTGTGTTACCTTGAGACTCTTAGGCTGCTGTTTAAGCTGCAGCGCATGCTTCTTGCGCAGGTCGTGCTCCTGTCGTTGCATGTAATCGCGTTGGTTGGCCAGTTCCGTCGCGTGCTGGTTCGCCAGTTGCTCCTCTCTGTAAGAATACAGAGATATAGTGTTGGTTAACTAATTATAGACAAATACAATCATACCTTTTTCCCATTCAAGCGGTAGGCAAAAATCACACCTGTAGCCCACTTTTCGCCCCAGTGTGAAATGAGACGTGACGGGCGGAGAACTACGTCACAGTCATTTTGACATGAGTAAAAAAAAATCTTACTCCTCATTGTGTTCCCGTGAGCAGAATAGTGTCACCATAGCATATTATGGTATTATTCTTCACAGATAAAGGCTGTCCGTACAAACCTTAGTCGCCTCCTACGACACCTAGTCATGACAGTATGAAAAAAGTAGGTGCTTCTATATTACTCTAGTCATTATAATATTAAAGATTTAATACATTTAAATCAGTGCCCAGAAAAACATTTTCGTAACTAGCAAAAAATGACTACATAGGCAAAAATACAGTATATAATCTGTTTTGGTCATTATCATGTAAGTAATATTTTAACTGTTGTTACACTTTGGAATCGCACAGGAGAATTCTAAATTAAAAAGAAAATTCTTTCCTTTCTTTTTACTTGTAATTATTTTCTTAAGTATTAATTAATCATGTGTATTTTAGAGATATTAATGCAGAGGAGGCATGTACTCGAGATAATTACTTTTGGGCTTTTTAAACATTTAACACACAAGATTGACGGTCCTACCTTAATGCATGCACACCCTTCTGCTGCCTATACTCTAGCTCTTGTGTTTTCTCGTGATGACGCAAAAGCATGGCGTGGGCTTGTTCCAACTGTTGTTGTCTTTTGTTTAGCTCCTGAAAATATTCAATGTTATTTGTATTAAAACTTTAAATTTTTGATCCATAAAAGTCCTATTTGTACTTTATAAAGTATTGTAATACTATTTTAGAAGTTGTATATAATGTTTAATAATATAAGTAAAGTAGATAGCGAATGCAACCATACTTTGCCAATAAGCCTAAATGTTGCTTAATAAAGAATGAACATGTATTAGCAGTCTCCACAGTAAAACACATATACTATGTGAAATTAAAATATTTTTAACACATTTAGTGTATGGATTTTGCAATAATTCTGAATAAAAAAAAACCTAAATATTTTCACACTTATAAAAGCGAAAAATATTGGCGGCATATGCAGCAGTGACGACCTAGTGGTCAGAGTACCTGAGTTTTACGCCGCGTGTCCTGGATTCGCATCCCAGCCTGAGTCAACATTTGAGCCATATCGCAAAATGTGGGTTTTTCGGGTCTGGTTGTGTTGTAATTGTCACCATGTCTCTGACTGTGTATTCTAGCCAATCTCCGATCTTATCGCATTAGTACATTGGGAGCGGGTAGGTCAGCACAAGTGAGTGCATCTGTCTGCGCGAACACTTAGGGCTCTATAATATCTCCTGCGCAGTTAATAGCTACCGACAGTATTTGGGAATTGTCGCCGTGGTCGAATCGCTCAGAAGGATTTCATAATTATATACATTGATGATTTTAGTCCAGTTAGCGCGTTTGTTAGCGAAAGAGTGTGAATTACCTCTCTGAGTAGTTCCTGCTCCTTGTGGTGGGAGGCTAGCATGCGGCGGCGACGGAAGCGGCGCAACTCTAGCTCCAGGTACTCGCGCTGCGACCTCACCAGCCGCGCCTGCTCCGCCTCCTCCGCTTGCTTCAGGTTGTCCTTTTGCGATCTACATGCGGGAAACAATCCCATTACACGTCGCGCTCACGATTTGTTCAAGAGATGACATTCCCATATATTCAGAATTCGCTTCAAAATACAAATTTCTGTCACTATACAATATAAAAGGATGTCACTTTATTTTTGTGTTTAATAAAAAAATATGACAAGGGAAATGTCATGGCTTCTGACAGTTGGCGAAATAACAGTCTCGAAAATACACAGACTACGTCTAGTACTGCGACCATAAAGAGGTGATTACGTCAAATGCTTAGTCCGTTCACACTAAATGATAAAGAAGAAATAATAGTCTTATTTATATCTTAGTCATAACATGGGAATAACCTTATTTGGTAAAACATTTTATTTACATTGCTTACACATTCTATACTCAGACATTTAAATTAAAACAAATAACTTTGATAATCTTATGTTGAAAAGGAAAAAAAAAGTTTAAGAAAAACATATTACATAAGGAACAATAAAAACGTACTGTAACGTAGCGTCTCTTTGTCGCTTGGGAGTAGCGTCGTCCATACTGAGTTCTTTTTTCCAGCGCTCCTTGTTCGCCTTGTACTCGCGCTTACGTTGTGCCTCAAACGCCTTACGGTCTTGCTCTTGCCTTGCGGTAATGTCTTTAATCAGCTTCTTCTCCGCCGCCGTATTTTGTTTCTGCTTGCGCTCCAGTTCTTGCGCGTGCTTCGTCTACGAATATTAAAAACATAATAACATAATTTTACCTTTGGCGGGGCACGGAAGGCGCAAAAACTGTTGTATCTTGTGATATCCATTTTTTAAAGTGTTGTCCTACACAGATGTTTCCAGTACTATGTTTTCTCTTACAATTTCCACATACACGAACACCCGGACCCGGAACAACTGTAGTAGTAGGTATAACAAGTATGTTCCATGTGGTAGTCGAACCCACGACTCTATGTCCATTTAAGAGGATCAGGGTTACCAAAATAAGGTAGTGACTAAGGATGTGTGCAGAAAGGAGTTAAGATAATTTTGCAGCTATTGTATTCATTGGGAAACCACCGTCAATAAATTAAATGTAAGGTTTTTTTTCAAAAATAAATTAAATATATAATATATTATATCCATGCAAACGAAGTCGCGGGCATCACCTACTAATATTATAAATGCGAAAGTAAAACTCTCTTTGCCCCGTCTGTTCTTACCTTTTAACGGCTTGGGCATTGAACCGATCTAGACGAAATTCGGCAAAGAGATAGCTTGCATCTTGGAGACGGACTTAGGAAACTTTATATGCCGGAAGTTCAGAGTTCCTACGATATTTTGAAAAAGTCTAAATCCACGCGGACGTACTTGCGGGCTTCAGCTAGTATCGATACTAATAATATATATATGCGAAAGTAACTCTCTCTGTACCTCTGTCTGTTTGTTTTTTACCTTTTCACGGCTCCACCGTTGAATCGATCTTGACGAAATTTGGCACAGAGATAGCTTGCATCCTGGAGACAGATATTTATTCCGAAAAACCAAATAGTTCCCACAAAAAACCTAAATCCACGCGGTCATGTGCTAATGCAATATTATTAGATTAGTTGACCCGTGCGAATATTACGCACTGTATCGTGATCGTAAACACATGGCCCCATCTACCTTGTTTTACATCAACAGCCGGGGGGAACATAAGATTAAAAATGATGTTAAGGGAGATTTTTTGTACCAACGGAAAACAGCTTTGAGAAATAATATAGGTGATGAGACATTGACATTAGATAAGAACTGATGCCTCAAGGTGACGAGCGCAGTGTGGTGCCACACAGAAATGTTGCGGGCGAAACAGCATGTTATGAGCAGACGTTGCACTTAACGCCAGGTGAGCGTTTCGCTCGTCTCGTCACTTTAGCAAATAAAAGAACATGCAATGTGCACGTGGCCGACCTGCAGGCGCTCGAGGTCGCGCGAGAGCTGCTGCAGCAGCGCGTCGTACTCGCGGTCCAGCTGCGCCTTGTGCGCGTCCACGTCGGCCTTGCAGCGCTCCTCCAGCTTCAGCAGCGCCGCCTGGTGCTCGCGCCGCATGCGCTTGTAGCCCGACATCTGCTCGTGGGTCTCCTGCGCCCGTGCCACCAATAAAAGTAAAATAACACCATTTAATTATCCCTCTGCTGAGTGTAAGGTCCCTCGCATTTTAAATAGTCATGGAGACGAGAAGAATCCGGCTTATCTGGTCAGGTGCTGAATGACACACTGCAAAATACTTCATCATCATTTCAACCTATCACTGGTCCACTGCTGAACATAGGCCTCCACCAAAGATGTACGTTTGTAGCTCTCATTTTGAGGGGATTTCGCCATTGTAGTAACCTCGCATGACCGGCGGGTTGGCAACCACAGCTAATTAAACCACAGTTACTTAAATGTTCCAGGAAGATACTGCTGACTTTTACGAGACCCACGGGAAGAGATGGAGTGGTAGATTGTCTTAAGCCGCACAAACAAAATCCGCACTTAGAATTGCTATTAACAATTTTAGTGATGTTTGCACAGAGGATCGTACTCGAGTCGCATGGACAACATGAAATTTAAGACCAGCATCAGGCCGAACATGTGGATTGATTTACATTTTGACGAGTTGCAGTGTAGAAAATTCACCACATTTCATACTGCGCATTGCAAGAGACCACAAAGAGAATAAATAAAACCAAGGAATTGCAGCAGTACCCTTTTCAAGCAAGCTAAGTGCCTGTTTATCTATTCAGTATTAGCCTTATACACTCGAGGCAGTTTCCGCGCGGACTAATGTGGTGAGCGAACCTCACCTCTCGAGTGCAAAGCTTTAGTTTCCTCAAATCAAAATTGAAAAGTAATTGTAGAATCTTAAGGAAAAATTTAATTATATAATATTTTCAAATATAGAACAGAACAAATTATAATAAACTTATAAATAAACGGAAAACTATAAAAGCTAAAGGTGCATACATGATTATGTTCTTTCTGCTGTTTAGTGACAATACTGGTGGTTCGTATTGTCGCGAAGTTGTTGGCACCATGTTCCGAAACAAGGGATATCGCCGCCGATACATTGTTGCTGACACCTAAAATGAAAAGTACAGATTAAGATATCTTTCAAATTATTTAATGTGCTTTATTTATCTCAGATTTTTGACACTTATATTTACTGCTTAAATTTTTTAAATTCTCGCCGTTTTGGTAACCATGTTGCGGGGTCATTGGAGAACTGAAGTTTCCAACATTGTAATAGTAACTAAATTAACCTAACTAACCTAAATTTTCCAGCAGTCATTTTAACAATTTACTATAGTTTTAAACTCAACGACATCTTTCATCAATTTACAAAGTAACATCTATCCAACATTCTAATCAAGTTGCTTGTGCACTAGCTCAGTTCCTTTATTATTTCGTCGTCGATATTATTTGATCAATACTGCATTGCAATGAGTTAGGGGGCAATGATAATATATTTACAGCACAATATCAATGTGTTAGCCACATATAAGCTATGGATAAGATTACCTTCATGGCTGTTTTTTAATGTTTTAAAATAACAGGTTTCGTAATCTGTGTTCCTTGCAGAGTAAGATAGTATTCTAAAACTGTACAAGCTGTTGAAAGTACTTTGGCTTACATTACAATATCAAATTAATAAACTTTATCCATTCCAAGCTCATTAATGTAAAATACTTCGTAAGACATTCTAATGTAAAACAGAATAGAATTTTATTGCATAAAACCGTTCCACCAACCACATTTCTGTTTTCGTATTGTAATTAATAACTATAAAAAGTGGAGCTCAATACACATGACAGACATTAAACATATATATACATTTATATATAAGAAATTTGATTAAAATATATAAATTTATTTCTCAAAAATATTACTCACAGAGAAATAACTGCTCAGCATATAAACCATTATTAATTAATTGATAAATATTTATTAACAATAATGGAAATGTTGCACGAAAACGATGCTCTCAATTTCCACTTCGAAATTTAATTCTCAATGTGCCCAAAGAAGTTACACTCAAAAAACAGTAAAGGTTATAATAATTGAACACTAACCTCTATGAGTAGCACGACGCTGCGTATTCCTATTATCATCGCCACTGTCCTGCTGCCACGTGGACGGCGCGTTGACGTACTCCCTGTACTCGTTGGCCTGCCTCTCCCGCTCCCTCTCCCGCTGCGCCTCCCGTATCGCTTCCCGATTCGCGTAGTCCTCCCCGTAGTCGTCGCATAGAGAATCCCGATTCGCGTAATCCCGCAACGCGTCTCTATTGACGTAGTCGTCGTGTGAAGCCGGCAGAGGGCTCTCACTCTCTCTGCGTACGAAACAGCAACATGAGTAAAGCCAGCGTTTGCGTGCTCTGAAAGGTAAGGTTGCGCTCTAATGCGAGAGGTGTAGCTAATATAATGGTGGTAGCATGACACGTACAATAAGCGTGAAGTTATGTATCTTGTAGACGGGACGTAAATTATATACTAGAAGCAACATTCAAAGCAACTATTGTTTACTATTACCACAGAGAAAAGATTACAAACAGAGAGGCGACGAAGCCGTCTAGACAGAGCATTTTTGCGGTAAGTGCAATGCGAGGTAGCAACCCAAACTGGCCTCAGCAGTATGGGACCTACGTTAAAGGGCAGTCGCTCGCGTATAGTCATATTATTATTAAGGCGATTTATTTATCGAAGTACATTCAGTATTTTTTTTATAAAATATAATAAATATTATTAGTAACTAAATATTAATATAACAACACATGTGTTATTTAATACAAATTGTAAGTCGTTTACAAAAATAAATTTTTGGCATCTCTTGTATTCACGAGTAAATGACATAATTTCCGACTATTCTCCACTTTGGGGCGCGACCCCATCATGTTGGTGTGAGTACCACCAACTTCTTATTTTCGTGGTGTCTATTTCGTCATCGGATTTTTGAGGGCTTACATATTCGGCACTGAATGATTATGAGCATAATTTTCATATCGAATTTATTTTCACTTTTAACTTTTATTATTAGAAATTATTGTTTATAATAAAGTTAATTGCGATGTTAATCAGAAATAAATTAAAATTATATGTTTTTTGTAACAACTCTTGCCTCCGCACTGTCGCGACACGGTCTAGACAAAGTCGGCATTTATGAAAAGATGCAATGACTTTCTACTGTGCTACTACTATGTGAATAATAGTGACATAGTAAGACAACAAACACTATGTTAGGTAGTACAGTAGATTTCGTTTGAGTCTGATAATAAGAAATGATACATGTGAAATACACAATGAGGATATTTTACCTAGTTGAATGAGAAGAGTGCTGGTGGTTGAATTGCTGGTACTGTGACTGTTGTTGATGCTGGCTGTGATGATTGGCATTGAGCTGAAACATTTTTAAGTGTTATTAACTTTTTTATAATTTATGAACAAATTATTAACTGCTTGATTTGGCAGTCGTGATTCTTTTCTTCTCAGATAAAACAGAGCACTTAATTTATTTCTTATATTTTATATATTAATTATTTACGGGATGGGGTCTTCGCCGTAGACTTCCGGAGGAGGAGCTCTGACTGGAAGCCCCGGCCACGCTGTGTTCAGACGTCGCGGAGTTGGACTTGGAACTGTCGCCACCCGATCGCTCCTCTGCCATTTCTTCACTATCTCCTGTACAAATAAATTAAATAAAAGTCAACACTAACCCAGCTTAAGATGGCGTGCACATAATGAACAAAATTATTTTTTACAAAGTAAATTTGCCATGATCTACTGTATGTATGTAGAATATTTGTTTCTCTCCTATAGTTGATATCTACAAAGTAAAGTCTCTCTACAAAGTAAAATTATGGGCTGAATTCTGTCATAGTTTGACTTCAAGGGCTGTGTCACGACTTGTGTAGGCATGCGATGTTTGTTTGTGACTTCGTCATCGACTTTCGCGACTGAAACTTAAAAAATATTGTAAGCCAATATTGTAACTATTGTAGAATGCCGATCTAATGGAAACATGCTCTCTCTTTTCCTCCCTGCACCAAGCTTGTCAAACTACCTATTGTTAATAGAATCAGGCGTTACTTTGCGGAAATCCATTATAATGAAGGAAGGTAAGTTACTTTGCTAAGATCCGCATGCATCTGATTGCATGCGGATCTTAGCAAAGTAACTTACCTTCCTTCAAACTACCTATTCGCTATGTGCATGACAGTAGCGCCGCCCAGCTATACTAGCTAGCATTTGTTCTGAAGAAATCAAATAATGACATACAAATATAATATTATATGAAATAAAATTAAAACGTAAAATCTTATTTATGTGTATGTTTAAGTGCAATTTGTTCAATAATATTAGTTAAAATGATTGACAATATTATAAAAACCGGAGGCGAAAGCCTAAACTTCCAACCTCAAACTGATAAAAAAGACAAATAATTTGTTTTAACTTCCAACCTCAAACTGATAAAAAAGCCAAATAATTTGTTTTAGCACAATGTGTAACACATGTGAAAGAACTGCGAAATTACTGCCGAGGCTGTAAAATACGAGCCCATATTATTCGTCAAATATCTGTGACATTAACACCCTTCAAAACAAGTTTAAACAGAAGCAATCTCTGTGTCACATTTTCTGACTAATTTATTAATTAAAGTTATTTATAACATAATATTTTTTTTATTAATGTTATGTCACATAAATTATAATTAATTACGTAGGTAATATCGTAATTTTAGGTTACGTCGCTTATACTTATTTATTTTTATAGCAGCTATCCATTTATTTCTTTGTTCCAATCTTCAGGACGATTTAAGAAATCTAAACAATTTACAAAGACAGTCTGTCTTTCGTTGTTTTTGCACTTCACAACCCAACAACATCGCTAATCTATTTAAAAAAATTAAACAAATTGAATGTAAATACCAAAGCAATTTTATGTTGTTATACATTAAATTTTTATGATTAAAGGCATTGAACTTACACATGAACAGTATGATATGCCGCGAGAAATCCTATTTATATTGGATGTTTGTTGCACTGTTGCACAACCAAAACATTATATGTGATTGATGAACATTATATTTGATGATAATAAGCTAGGTCATCAAATACCCATGAACTGACTGCAACGAAATAATATAATAAACGTCGTAAAAAGAAACCGCAGTACCAGATACCTTGTATCGTAGACGCAGCTGTCCGTTACCGGTTTCCATTCCGGTTAGATAGTGTTTTCAGATGATTATTTGACCATCTGACGCCGGTCACATTTTTCTAGCATTTCCTCAGGGAAAGATAGGACGATGGCCTCTGTAACGCCGCCACAATACACAATTTTTGTACTTACCGAAAGCACTCTCATTGTCTGCATCAACCATCAAAATCTTCTTCATTTTCCTGTAGCTCAGATTGTCCAGGTCCCGCACGGCAGCCTTCGTCCTTTGTATTAGATCCACCAAAACGTTGGGAGATCGCGGCCTCGTTATGTATGGATGGGTCAGCAGCTTAGTAGAAGAAGGTCGGTCTTGAGGGTTCTTCTGGAGACAGGCTTCGACGAAGTAACGAAACGTATCCGTCCACTCAGGTGCCTGAAAAAATGTTACATATACATATTAGGCCACCGATCGGGATTAACAAAGGTTTTAAGACACATTAGTCTAGAATTTCTAACATTTGTCAATACAGTTGAAACATGCTGTAATTTAAACTTATAGTGGTTTAAATTACAGCAGGTTTCGACTGTATTAAGCTTCTTCTATAACTTTATGTTCAGATGTCCCTGACCGTTTTATTAAAAAAAAATTGTTTTCTAAAAGAGGTTTGATTTTGTAATTATTCTTCCAACTCGATAGTGTAGTGTGTGGGACGCCACATTTCTTTGCAATATTCCCATTTAGCTCACCATTTTCTAATTGCCATATGATGTGAGATTTTTCTTCAATATTAAACACTTTCCTCCAAAAGTGTGAAAACAAACACCGAAACCTGGAACAAGTACCTGTAGGTATATTAGATTGAGGTACATTAGATTTAAGTGAATAGAAACTCACTTGCAGAGTCGGAGAATCGTTTTGAGCGATGTGATAGAGAGCAGACATGGCATTCATATTGAAGTACGGGGGCTTGCGCTCCGCCAACTCGATGCAAGTTATACCGAGTGACCACACGTCTACCTGTAACAGTAAAAACATTAATTAGAACTGATCCCAATAACTACAGACCAGTATCAGTCTTGCAGTTATTTAAAAAATATTTGAGAGTATCTTGTATAACATATTAAATCTTATATAAGAATATTGCCCCAGGAATTTTTATAAATTTGAAAAAAGCTTTCGATACTGTAAGCCACCAAAAGCCAACAGAAATTGCACAACATTGGAGTCACTGGTACAGCGTTAGACGCATTAACATCATACTTGCATAAAACAGGCGTCGAGTAGTAAAGATAAATGACTTCATTAGCACTCTACAAAATATCACATATGGAATTCCTCAAGGCTCCATAGGCGGCCCTTTATTTTTTTTAATTTACGTTTAATAATATTAATACAATAGGACTTACTGGACATTTAACATTATATGTAAATAACACATATCTTTTCTACTTTGATAAATCTATACATAACATAATAAATAATGCACAAAAAGCAATACAATCTTAATGAATGGCTTAAATTTAACCTTCTTACTATTAACACGACAAAAACATCGTATATTATTTTTTCTGCTAAAAATAACCATTAAAAATAGTAGAATTCAGCGTTCACACCGGGAAAAATATCTTGGTCTATGGATTGATGAAAAATTAACTTAGAAATTTCATATCAAGCATGTCTGAACAAAACCGTCATCATTGCTAGGGGCATTGCGTAAGGTGTCAAACTATTCACCAATAGAAATACGTAAAAATCTGAAATGTCTATAAAGAACCCAAAACAAAATTATTAAAAGTTTATTTCACTATCCCTACCTTACTACCACAAACCAGCTATATAAAAATACCATAATATTCAATATAACACAACTTTATATGTATTACACTTGCATTTTATATAAAATTATTACTACAAATTAAATTCATTCTAATATACAATCAGAAAAAAAAGTTAATACACAATCTACGAAATAGAAACAAAATAAAACTCGCTGGCTCACGCACTAATAACGGGAAGAAAACAATTCTGATGGAAGGAGTGCAGCAATTTAATAAGTTACCAAATGAAAAAAAAAAAAAATAGAATACATTTTTATAGGAGTAAACTTAAGACCTATATTTTTCAAAATGTAATTTTTTTTAATCCGTAATGTCAGTGTCCAATGCATTAGAGGTAAATTGTTTTCATTTAAGTATATTCTATCTCATTTTAAGTGAACATTTGTTCTTATGGGAAAAAAAATCTTTAAACAAAAGGTTGAGAATGTTTTAAAAAATTAAACACTGAAAACTTCTAATTTTAAGTTGAATTTCATTATGTTGAAATTTATATTGTAAATAAAGTGTAAACGCGATGAAATTGCAATTAAAAATATTATTAGAAAAACATACATATAAGTATATACAATATTAAGTTCTTTTGTAACAAAATTGCTTTGTAATAGTGAAAACAAAACAGTCACCTCGCCTATTGGTGTTGTAAAAGTCAGCTAAGAGTTATGCCAGGAACATCTTTTAACTGTCAGGTTAGTTAGTTAGTTCTGAGATTAACATGTTCAAACATACAAACTGCTCAGCTTTATTATAGTTTAAATCATCTTGAAAGTATTTATAGCTTTAAGATATATGCTTCCTTATGGAATCCATGGGTTTTCCAGGCTTTTCCTTAATCGCCTATTGCAACAACCATGGGAAGAGATGTGGTGGGAATTTTCTTACAATTTTTTTACACCGCTACCACATGGCAAGAATTATTTCCCAGACATAGGTCTCCTTGTGGTCTCCTGTGGGCATAACCCAAATCACGGTAAACCAGTACTTAAAAATTTATTCAATTTAATTTATTCACATTTAAATTATGGCCTGAACCTAGGGTATATCCCATAATTTACTACTAGGATCTAAACTAAACTACCACGCCGCTATTTTAAATGAAACAAAATAATTAAGTATACATACCTTCCCATCATACTGTCCCTCGTCCATAGCTAAGATGACCTCTGGCGCCATCCAATAAGGAGTACCCACGAAGCTGTTGGCCGGGCACTTAATACTGGCGCTACCGAAGTCTGCCAACTTGACTGTGCCGTTCTCCGTGAGCAAGATGTTCCCAGCTTTGATGTCTCGATGTATTCTCCCCAGACTGTGAAGGTATGACAGTCCACATACTACGCCTTCGCAAATAGCAGCAATCTCTTCTTCTCTCAGAGGCCGTTTATGAACCTGCAGAAATTAAAGATAACAGTGAAAAGAATAATAAAAATTAAATCATATTGTTTTAATATATTCTCAACAACACTGGTTGCTCTGTTGAATTTACCAGTTACTTAAACTTACCAAAAATAAATCTTCATCCTTGTAATTAAAGGCAAAGAAAAATTTACGTTTTTATTTTAAAAACGATAAATGTATGAATCACGGCTTTTACTCTTTTTATAATATTAAGATAACTTTCTATCCACAATTTTTATAACTTTAGATTTTTCTGTCTATAAACATGATAAAAATATTTAATCTTTAAAAATTTAAATTAATTTATCAAAAATATAGGCATCTGTATTAAAGTAAACGTAACTATGATTTAAAATATTCATGCAAATACTAAATTGAATAAAACTATATTTATGGATTTTATAGGGTTTCATTTAAAAATCTCGACGTTTCGAACACATTATCAAACTCATCAACAGAGGTGATACACGTCCTGTCATAGTTAATAGGGGTTACCTTCAGCTTTTAATTATTAATTTTGATCCCAAAACAGTAACTTATATTTTTCAGCTGTTTAAATTTTGTAAAACCTTATCGTTTTCATTCTTCAGTTATAATTATTAATTATATTAATGTTTAAAACTAATATGAATCAGCAGAGTAATTGGTAGTACACATCGCTAGGAGATTACCAAAGTTGCAATTGGCAACTATACAGTATTTACAGGATACACTGGGACAAATACTCTAAGAATTAATCCTAAGCAACATACATACATACAGTCACGCATTTTTCCCATATAAGGGGTAGGCAGAGGCCACTTTTCGCCCTCGCAGCTATTTTGGTACGAGACAAAAAATTCTTACTTCCATTGCGTTCTCACGAACAGTATACTGACAGCATTCCATATTATGGTGTTATTCTGTACGAATGAAAGGCTGTCGGTGCAGTACCTTAGTCAATCTCTTACGACACCTCGTTAGGAAAGAGATAGGTGATATTCTACTCTGCCGGACGCCTATCGGCTAACAAAGGTCGTAAAAACGTCCGATGTACGCTAATCAACTACACGCTGTGATTAGACAGTGAAATCAGCTTTCATGTCATTATTAATGGCTCATTGACTTTCACTTGCGTGGGAACAAAGCGAAAATTTCCTTAAAATACAGTCTTCAAAGAAATAGCTTTATACGGCACATCTTTCTCACGGTCATTGCTCACCCATTCATAATTTTTTCTTAAACATCTTTCTGGTATAACGAAATATAACATGCTTTATAAAGTAGTAAGCTATCTAACTACCTACTAAAATCATCGCATAATAAATAATGTATAACACTTCGCTGTTTCGTCGTAGCACTGGTGGTTGTGATTGGTCCTAGTTCATGTAGTATGATCACGAGGAATTAATTATCCTTGTGAACATACTGCTACCTACTCTCTTAATTCAATCTGTATTCTCATCTGGGTACAGTACAAAAAGTTTTCCTAACTAATGCCTACCAATAGAAACAGTTTTCGCTACGTAAATTTTCTGAAAAAAATTTAATGTCTCAGAAAACCAATTTGGTATTTTTATTAAAAAATTAGAGTACACATTCACTACATAAATATGTCGGCACGGTTGGCAAAGTCGGTGGGTACGCCGTGGGTCGCGGTTTCGATTCCCGCGCAGAAATATTAGTATGTCCTAAGAAAGTAGTCTCGGATATGTACGTTTGTACTTATGAAATTTATGTCTGTAGTGGGATCATTTTTTAAATGAAAAGAAAAAGCAACACAAAATGATCATCTTCTTAACGGCCGTTAAGTAGTTTGAAGACAGCTTAAATAGTAATTTGCGAGACTATTTCACGATTATACCAATATGAAATAAAATAATAAATACATTTTGGTATCAATACAAATAAATAAAATTGAAGTGTGTGAGACTTTCGAGAGAATGCGAGGTAATCTTGTGTGTGAGACTTTCGAGTGTATGCGAGATAATCGTGTGTGTGCCTTTTTCGTATTGTAAGTATTTTTTGTTTGTTTTTTGTTCTAGAGTGTAGACTCTAGCTCTAGAGCATAAGTTCCTTAAGCATATTCGCTTAATACGCTGTTTCTCCCTATGTTCATAAATCAAAATGTACAGGACATGATTTTGGCTTTATATTAATATCTGTAAAGGTTCTGGAGTGGCATAAATTACAAAGCCTACGCAAACTTTTCAAAACTCGAAACATAGCTATTTGTATATAAAAGTATTTTTTTTAAATAAAACATTGCATGGCGTAAGCGTAGCGTATTAATCAAATTGCGTAACTAGTATTAAAACGTTGCTTTACACTAGGATTCATCCTCTAGGTACACCATTATTGTACGTTTTAATATTACGTTGGCTTTATTTCGTGGTAGTACCCTACCGTCCATACAGGTTTTGTTTTATATGTGCCTCATTTTTTTAACGCAAAGGTCACGGGCGACAAGCGCCCTACGGTATATGTCGAACCAATGAAAATTTAAAATTGCATAAAATGTATTATTTATGAGAAGTACACTAGTAGTACTCGCTTAACAAATAGTTTTTTTTTATAATTTATTTGTGAACTGGTTACAGGTGTAATTTATATATATAAATAATGAAGATGTAGTTTAACCCAGTGGCAACAACAGCAATTATTAATTCCATAAATACAGTATTGTAAGAACATCTCTAAAATCTAGAGCAAGTGTAAAAAAAGTATAGATAGAAAACATCTATTCCCTAATATAATATAACTTAATGTGGCCTAATTAGATTTAGCACCTAATTATAAGGTCTTAATTCGGGGTAATCTCAACAACCTTTAAGCCTCTCTATACAATTAGTATGGCTTGCCTCCAACCGCGGCTTCCACCGGAATACAATTTTTTTGCTGCTGCTCCGCTCCTTAATGTTATACCGAGATAAAAATATATGATAGCCAATCCAAGATTTATATAAGTATTATATATATAAGTTTTATCCAAATCCCATTAAACGTTATGGCGTGATTAGAAACAAAACTTTATCAATTTATAATGTTAGTGTAATAGTGAAAACATATCAAGTAACATTACTGTCATTGCGCGTCACTCTACTAACGTAGACGTTTCCAGAAGCTAACATTATAGAAGTCAATCTTGGAACCTCTCAACGGTCACTGGGTAGTAGTGATCGTCCATCTTACGGTGATAAACTTTTAATCATATAAATGACAACGCCGGCCTAATGTTGTGCAGAACAGAACTACGAAATGACGAAACCCAGTGTCTTTGTAGTAAATTTGAAAAAATCGTTTCTATGTTAAACGCATTAGAAATAGTCCCTAAAGAAAAGTATATTCTAATGTTTGCATTTGCATTTTTTTTTGGTTTCAAAAAGTAGCCCCCAGCTCTATGTGCCTAAGGACGCATAAAAAAAAATAAAAAAAATATATACTTATGTATAAATCTGTATAGACCAGGTTGGGAATCTATATCCTGCAAGTGGTCTATATATTAGAATCTAAATCGACTATCCCAGGGTTTGATTTCGACTAGGAAGAGAGAAGTGCCATGAACACTGGAAAAAAATTGTTGACGCAAGAGCATTTTTCGTTCAGCAACGTAAAAATTTAAATGAAACTAATTTTACGGATTTTCGACCCGACGTTTCGAGTCCTTTACAGCACCCATGGTCACGGGGTCCCCCCGCACTCGAAACGTCGTGTTATAAATAATAAAATTAAACGGGATAAAATCCGTAAAATTAGTTTCATTTAAATGTGTAGTGTTCGCGTAAATATAAGAAATCATAACGAAAAAATTGCTAAGCTAAAAGGGCAGACAAGAAATCTAAAGAGTCTGAAGAAAGAAATAAAAAAATACCATGTGATCATATGACATGTGATAATGTCACATAAATATTAAAGATAATAAATAATATTAACACCATCAGGGCCTTGCGGTATCCGGGTTAAATAATTCGCTGATAAATGATAAATTAGTAAAACAGAAATGATTAATCAATAAGTAAACAGTGCAATAGTTATCTAAGCTTACGTATTGCGAATTTGCTATGATATAGTTTTACTTATAAAAACGGATGACTCAAAAGCTCTTCATTGAAGTCATGTAAATCACGTATTTTTCTCGGAAAGCAATGATCTAATGTGCAAATTATAGTTTCGACTGATGCATACGATACGATTTTTTTAATATAGCCTTATGTTTATTAATTGACAAGCAGTTACAAAGCATAGACAACGCAAACGTAAATTAACTAACCCTTGATGAGTCTATATGCTTTAAGGACAAGTATAACAGTGCAGCAGTTGTTGAAACATTTTTTAAAATAAAAGAATACTGTAGTGCAGATTAAAAAATCTTAAATAGTGAACGATTTTAATTAACGGACTGTCCATTAATTTAAATCGTATGTTAAATTAGGTATATCAGTTTTTTTTTAAATTCTTTTACTGGCATCAAGAAAGCCGACCCTAATGTTAATTTGGCAGTTAATATTATTTCATGATACTCTAAGTACTTTTAGGTCACACAATTATAAGAAATCCTACAGACTAAATATCGGAGTTATTTAGAAAGAAAAATGTTACCTCAATGATATCAGAAGCAGAACCAACACAATACTCCATAACAAGCCATGCTGTATGTTCGCGCTTATAGCAACCCTTGTACTCTATTGTATTTGGATGTTCCAACTGCTTCAGGAATCTAAAATAAAACTCATGTTTTATTATATATCTAAAAATGTACTTGTCTCACTTTTGAAAATTTCTAACATCACATCTGTAACACAGTTACCATTAGCAAAATACATACTAAATAGACACCAATTTTTTGTCAGTTCTATGTAATTCCTATGTCTAGGTAGGAACCACTGCAGTGCCAGTTATTCTGCTGTCAAGCAGCAGTGTGCAAATAAAACTGTGTTTCGGTTTGAAGGGCACTGTTAGCTAGTGTTATTAATGGTCCTGAGACTTGAGAACTGATATCTCAGAGTGACGAGCGCAGTGTGGTGCCACACAGTCATGTTCTGTGCGTGGCCAAGTTTGATTCTATTGTAAATTGCAATTGCAATTTTATGTATTGATTTACAGCGTGCCCGTTAATGAAAACACCGTGAAGTAACCAATGTCTGAGAAACAAAAAAAAACACAGTGGCTGACTCTTCCTGCCTTCAAACATCATCATCATCAATTCAGTCTTTCACTAGTCCACTGCTGAACATACTCCTCCTTATAGGCCTCCTCCTTATAGGCCTCCCCCATAGATTGCCACAAAAGTTTGTAGCTCTAATTTTGGGGCGATTTTGCCATAGTTGCCATGCCTGGCAGGCAAGTCGCCAACCGCAGTTTATTTATTCCAGATGTTCCAGGAAGATGTTGCTGCCAAACTTCTGGTCTTTATTTTCCCTTCGTCGACTTTTACGATACCCTCAGGATAAAATGGGGTGGTAGATTCTCTTAAGCCGCTACCTCACGCCTTTAATGCTCTTACACAATTGACAGGATTGTTCGTCGCAGCGGAACGGTTATAGGCTATCACTTTGAAACAAAACATGTGATTCTCTTGACAATATTTTGAAAGATAATTTTTAATTTAGGATAAAGTGATCAAAATCGAACATTCATCTGATGTTAAGTGCAACATCTGCCCATAATAAATGCTGTGTCACCCAGAACATTTCTGTGGTGCCATACAGCATTTGTCCGACCACCACACTGCGCCCGTCACCTTGAGACATCACAAGTCTCATATGCCCAGTGAATACACTGGCTCTCTGTACACTTCAGACCGAAACAGTAATGTTTGCACATTACTGCTTCACGGCAGAATAACTGACCTGGGTTAGTAGCTACCTAGACGAAGTCGAAGTAGTCGAAAATCGGCCAGGGGGGTATCACTCTATGACAGGGGTTCACAAACCATGTTCCGCGGAACACAAATGATCCGTTGAATCTGAACAGCTGTTCAGCGACAATTTGTAAATAGACAGGTACACGTTAAAAGATCTATAGATTTTTTATCGAATGGCGGGTGATAGCTGTGTTCTCCAAACATTCTGGATGTTAGTCAAAAATTGCCAGGTTTGGAAATTCATGCTCTATGGAAACTATAATTTTTGTCTTTCTCATAATCAATTTTGTATA
Source organism: Luehdorfia chinensis (assembly GCA_019845155.1). Lineage (NCBI taxonomy): Eukaryota > Metazoa > Arthropoda > Insecta > Lepidoptera > Papilionidae > Luehdorfia > Luehdorfia chinensis. The sequence continues at coordinate 4,917,132 of JAHVAK010000025.1, read as the reverse complement.
TATGTAGCATATATATTATATCTTGTTAAAGTGCAGTAAATTAGTACCCTCACTAATACGTCGTCTGCACGTTGTCGTTGATGAGATCAAAGGAACAGTCAGATGCAGTGACGGGAATAGTCACATCACATACTCGCTGATGCCCGCGACTTCTGTGTGGATTTAGGTTTTTAACAATCTTGTGGTAACTCCTTGATTTTCCGGAATAACAGTATCCTATGTCAGTCTCCAAGATGCAAGTTATCTTTGTGCCGGATTTCGTCAGTATCGGTTCTACCGTTGAGCCGTTAAAAATGTAACAAACAAACAGGGGGACAGAGAGAGTTACTTTCGCATTTATAATATTAGTATGAATGTGGACTATACTTACTTTATCTCCTTTAGAATGTCCTGCCACTTCTCTTCACTCTGTTTCCCCAAGTATGACATCTTCTTAATAGCCACAATCTCCTTGGTGAGATTGCAGCGAGCATAATAGACCGCGCCGAACGATCCATGGCCGATCTCACGCAAGTCCTCGAAGATTTTCTCCGGATCATGTTTACTAAATAATTCCGCGATGTCGGGGTCCTTTAGGCTGCCAGGACGCGGCATTCTTATCTGCAAATATGTATAATTAGAATTTGATGTTCTCTGAGCCATTATACCACTAATAGTAGAATTTTTGCCCAAGTACTCTTCTAACAGAGACACAAACGTAATATAATTGTCCAATGGCCAGTCCTAACCTGTTGTTTCACAACTTAGAATTGGAATTAATATACATAATATAACACATTTTAATTTTTTTTTTTGCTTAAAGCAAGCTCTTATGCATTTTTTCATGGTTTGTATTCTTCTTAACAAAAATAAGCTGCTACAGTGGGACGGTACTGTCTTCTCACACACAGAGTTTTCAAGTTCGAGACTTGTAACAAATTGTTTAATAATTGTGTTCAATAAATAATTTGAATAATTAAAAAAAAATCTGTTCATGGAGTTATTTTTGCACATCTTCTGCCACTTAGTAGTTCACTGCTATACATAGACCTATCTCAAGAAGGGAGACTTTGGTCAACAGATCGACGTTAAGTCATAATTCATCATCATCATCAGTTCAGCCTATCACTAGTCCACTGCTGAACATAGGCCTCATCAATAGATTGCCACAAAAGTTTGTGGATCTCATTTTGGAGGGAATTTGCCATTTTTGCCACGCTTGGCAGGCGGGTTGGCAACCACACTTTATTTATTTAGACGTTTCAGGAAGATGCTGCTGCCCATCTCTTGGTTTTTATTTTTCCATCTGTCGACTTTTACGACACCCACGGGATGAGATGTGGCGGTAGATTCCCTTAAGCCGCTACCACACTTAATTAATGTAGCTTAATAATGATGACTTTTCTTTTAGCCCTCAAAGCAAACTTAAAAGAAATGATAATAAAACCTGTGACCTTCCACACATGGTGGAAGAACTGTCTCAAATATCATGGTGGATATAATATATCCAAACCAGCAATAGACAGGCTGTAGCAGCATCTGCGGTGCAACAAGTCTAGTACAGCTTAAGAGAGGTCAATATCCAAAATTGGTCTGCTTACTAGCCAATGACAATGACAGACCACCCAGGTACAATTAAAAATGTAATATCAATAGCATAATTAGTATTAACAACAAAATAATTCTTTAATAAAAGAAATTTTATGGATTTATTTGCATTAATTCTAAGCAGAAAAATCTAATTATAAGCAGACTTTTGCAGTGTGGTGGCTGCTTAAGAGAATCTACCACCCCATCTCATCCCATGGGTGTCGTAAATGTCGACAAAAGGGAAAATAAATAAAGTGCAGTTGCCAACCTACCTGCCAAGCATAGCAACTATAGCAAAATTAATGCTACAAACTTGTGTGGCAATCTATTGAAGAGGTCTATGTACAGCAGTGGACTAGCTACAGGCTTTTGGTAGGTTGGTAGGATTCCTATGCAGGAATCCATCTAGGTAGGTACCAACCCAGGGCCAGTTATTCTGTTGTGAAGAAGTAGTGTGCAAACATTACTGTGTTTTGTTTGAAGGGCACTGTGAGCTTGCATAATCACTGTGCATATGAGACTTAAGAACTGATGTCTGAGGGTGATAGACGCAGTGTAGTGTCACACAAAAATGTTCTGCGTGACCAAGCATTTGTTATGGGTAGATGTTGCATTTTACTTCAGGTGAACGTTTTGCTTGGTTCGTCTCATTCCAATAAAAAAAAATAAAAAAAAGGATTGCTGGGTCATAGGTGCAATAAAGCGCTTGAAATGTAGGGTTATAAACAGTTTTATTAAATGTATAATATTCATGTATTTAGAAAAAAATATTCTTATTTGATTCGTAAAATTATGTCATTACATTAAAGTGTGTGTATTATTTATCAACACTTTACTTCTTTACAGGATCATAGTATATCTTTTAATTGTCTTTAGTTATAATTGTGTTTAGTTGTAATCATATTTAGTTGTCTACTTAAATTAATTTAAACATAAGGTTTCGTGAAACTCAAAACTTTTTCATTTAATTTAGGCTTCTTTAATGTCAAAATCTACACCAGTTAAAAAAATAACACCTTCCCAGAGAAGAAAAGAAACTGGGCTTTTCTATAATGCTATATTACATAATGTCATTTTTCAATTATATTGGTTTATTACAATATCATTAGTTTGGTAGCCAGGGGGTTTGTAAGGGATTATCTAAAATTGCCAAGTTTTTTAAAATCTGGGTTTTTATACAACATATTTTTTAAGAATATGTTAATTAAAAAATCTATCTACGATTTGCTTTAATGGTACATCATGCTATGAAATGAATGACAATAATCTATAGAACAAGTTATTATTATATCAAAAACAAAATTTCTTTAATCAATTATGGCTTATTTAATACTCATAAGAAGAATTAAATCTAAAGTGGTTTAAATAAAGGCATTTATTGTTCTTTTTTGACAATGTTAATTACAACATCACTTATAATATTCAGGAGTTTCTAATAATTTATATAATTAACTGCAAACAAATGCTTAATTTCTTTTCCTTATTAGAATGTTAACTGGAATCTAATAGGTTTTTTTAAATATGCTATAGTAGACTACAAATGAAGCAAGTGTTAGTTTTATTAAATATGACTTTATATTCGGTAAATTTTGTAATTTAATTTCCTCATTACTGTAAGTTAGTATATCAAATAAAAATATAACAAAATTATGAGACATGGAATAAAAATCAAATCTCTGTCATATAAAAAAAAATAATGACTTATAGAAGTCATTATTATTTTTTAGTAACAAGTGTATATATTGTAATAAAATAAAAAGAGACTTGCTTGACAAGATTCATACAAAGAGATTCTTACCGAGAATCTTAGTGGATTTTATAAACAGTTTGCTAACAAAGATAGAAAAGAAACATACTGCTTGCGCCAGCTGTGAGCCGGCGGCGTCCGTCAGTTAATTAGAGCGCTCCCGCCGTCCCGGGCCATCCTCCGCGCTACTCGCTATCTGCAACAGTCGGAAACGCCACCGATAACATTGACCACGCCATGCTATTAACAATTATTGTATCTACTTCAGTACCTTATTAAAATGACAGAAATAAAAGCAGTGAACAGTTTAACACTGACAATTGCTACATATCAATGTATTAATCTAATTAAATGATCCAGATAGACGTCGCAGCAACCCACCTTTATGCATTCACACACTCGGTCACCGTCACATAAGTACTTTACCATATATTGGTACACACGAACGAATGACTTTCACATCCACTATTATCGATAATTATCATTAACACGCCCCTAAAAGGGTTAGAAAAGAAAATACTGCAAAATACTTGGCACTTACAATACAAAATTTCGCCTCAAAATGGCGTTGGGTATAGTATGCGATGATAGCTTTTTGTTTTATAAGGCACACAGTTTATGATTTTACATCACTTTCAACACACACTTTACATTTAATAAGTCTCTTTTTATTTATCTTACGTTAATTTTCGAGCATTTTGTCGAAATTTTATTAAAACTATTTACAACTTTCCCGTCCTGGAAGATAATCCATGAGACTTCAACTAAAGGCGCCCTCTATTAGAACTAAACGAAACCTTATTTTTCTTTTTAAATAGTTCACTGTTAAAGAACTAGCATACAGATCAATTTAACTCACAATCACTCACAATCTACACCACGACCAAACTACGACTTACAGTACGTTCATAAACTGATTAAAACGTGGCGTGCGTTGCGATTTGATTTGATTCTACAGCACTGCTTCTACGTTCCTCACGTAATTAATACTTGTATATGTATATTTTACTCGCATAGCTGTCACAGAATAGTTGAACAACATTAAAAACAACTGCAGAAGGGATTGTTATATTTGTGTGACATCTAGTTTTCAGAATATGAACGAAGTCAAGTGAAGAAACATTACCGTACACTGAACTAAAAGGATTGTGACTCTGACAACGAGAGCGACAACACGGGTACAACAATTTATTAAACCTACGAATTAAAAAAGATTTGCTAAAATATAGTAGGGACGAACTCATAAACGTGTGTAGATCTTTAATGAATCGATTCAGTGTTCCGAAACATCAATGCGATTAAGCGATCCGAATGTTCCGAACACTTCTGTCAGTGCAAATGGTTGATTTGGAACTCGAACATTTCACATGTCAGTGTGACCAACTTTGACTAATTTGACTTGTATTTCTCATTGTCACTGTTCACAGTCTACTTCATAGATAAGATAGTATAAAGGGGAAGTCAATGCAGTAGAAGAATCCAGGGTCCGTAAATAATACCAAATCGCTAATAAAATAAAATCACTGAAACAAACAATGTTGGAGACGTAAATTCAGAGAGAGTTGCCATACACATTTATTCATTATTCAATTTTTAATATTGCTTCAAAAATATTGCAAAAACAAAATTAAAAAAATAAATGATTTTTAACGGTAATATAATTGAAATGTATAAGAAACAATAAATGATGAATAAATATTTCTTACAATTCCGTGCTACATTTCCATCTACTAAAAGATTGTATAAAACTTTCGCTGAAGTTTCCTTTCTACGTCCTAGAGATGGCTTTTTCAATTTAGATATTAGGTCTTGAGTTTTTCCTGTTGTATTGCTATACTCTATGGTTTCAGCCCCCCGGAGTACTTTTTGGTCAATGTTATTGCTGTTTACCTTTTTGTACTCATAAATATTGCTTGAGGATTGAGTTGTCTTCTTTGATTGTATAATTTTAATCGGGATTTATACAGAAGGTATATGTCCTTATTCTTAGTCAGTGTTGTGCAGCACAATCATAATTTATTTTAGGTAGTCTATATTCATAAGTTTTAAGACCTCTGAATCAAAATGGCGGGATTAAACTTAATCTTTTATAAATTGTTTTTTCTGTAGTTTCATTCGTAAATTTAATTTGTGATTTTCTCATACCCTGTGAGCCACAAATGCTATAAATCAATAGAATATCGGAAATATTTTGTAAGTGTAAGCGAGGTTATAATCTGGCAGCACTTGTGACTTCCTTTGATTGTTATCTGAAGATGCAAATTGCACTGTAATTACAGTATTTATTTTAGTGCTGCAAACTGCCAATAACCGTGCAATGCAAACACCTCATCCTCATCTTACTTCTTTAATTACCTATACAATCACATAAAGGTTTAGATTCAATCTGACAGACAAGGAATGTCAATACATAGTCTGGCTGGAAAACCAACAATCTGTTTTTTTTTAATTGGGAAAAGTGAAGAGACGAGCAAACCGTTCACCTGATGGTAAGTGCGATGTTTGCCCATAACAATTGCTGCATCATCCAGAACATTTCTGTGTGTTACTACTCTGCGCCTGTCACTCCGAGACATCAGTTCTTAACTTTCATATACCCATTGATTACACTAGATCTCAGTGCCTTTCAAACAGAAACAGTAATGTTTGCACACTACTGATTCATGGCAGAATAACTGGCCCTGGGGTGGTACCTATGTAGACGGATTCCTGCATCATAATATCACATGGAAAGTTGTGGAAAACGGGATTTTGCAATCTACAATTATAATAACTCAACTTCTTCTATTTTATGTAACAAGATGTGCAAATTGTTCATGTTTTGGTTAATGCAACATGTGCACATAACAAATGCTTTGTCATTCAAAACTGACTGTACTAGTCACTGGTCTGGCATTTTTCAAGATGATTCTTCCGCCAATAGTCAGAAGCTATGAGATATTCTAAATATTTCCCTTAGTCAACTCTTATAACATCCACATGATGAAATGAGATGGCAAATTTTATAACACCATCATCTCAAAGCATGTGGATTAGTTTAATGCTGCATAATCTACATTTACCTTTTTAATGGCTTAAATGTAATATTGCTTACACAATTAATTTATTTTTGATTTATTTAAACTTCAGTGTTTACTCTAAAAGGATATAATGGGCAAACTTAATGCCTGTTGGCATTCTCTGCCAGTCAACCCAGGGCGTAGTGAAACACTTTGGCAGGTGTAAAATCCAAAGAAAGTTATTAGTTGAACCTTAAAAGCTATAAATAAATATAAAATACAATTACAAAAATACATATAAAATAATTACATAGCAATAATTTGGGCATAGATATGTACCTATGAAAACTGGCCCATTGCAATCAATAATGTTATTACAGTAGATTTACTTAAATTGAAAAATAGCATCAAATATTTCCTTGAATATTGGTAAGTTTTTTTCTTTTCGTAACTTCTGGCACAGTTTTCGAATTAATTTAATTAATATAATATTGCAAAGTTTCCTAGAGCCAGTCATAATATTGTAAAGTTAATATTGAAATTTTACAAGATTTCATATCTGTGAAAGTTATTGATTAAGGTACAGGTCATGCTCCCCTCACTCTACTTATGTAGATCATCCTGGCAAACTACATAACTTATACACCTAACATATAAAAAAAACTAATGTAAAATAAAGTGAAACCCTGAAATTAAAAAAATAAGTATAGCTAAAAATAATAACATCTATATACATTCAGATACAATTAACTATCAGGAATTATTACTTTATCCTAAAGCTGTTCTGTTTCTAGTTACAGATGGCAGAAAAAAAGGAGGGAGAGCCAGAGATTGAAGATGAATTTTCAGTAGAGAAGGTTTTAGACCGAAGAATGAGAAATGGAAAAGTATGATGTTTTATTATTAATATTATATTGCTTACTGTATTATTTAAACTTTGGTTTTTGTTTATAAAACAAATGAATATTGAATATAAATCTATCATAATAAGAACTATACCATCTTAAAATACATCAGTTATGGTAAGACACTTACACTTTGTTTCAGGTAGAATATTTTCTAAAATGGAAGGGATACAGTGATGAGGACAACACATGGGAGCCAGAGGAAAACCTAGATTGCCCTGACCTTATACAAACCTTTGAGGAAGCCAGGAAAAAGAAAGAAGCTGGTTAGTTTTTTATATCTTATCATATCTAATTACTTAACAATGCTTGTATGAAAACACTCATGAAGGTAGAAGAAGCGAAAGAGGTGTGTCAGGATTGTAGCAAGTGGAAAGATCTGTCTACTCCAACAAGAAAGAGGCTGTATGTATGTATTTATGATTACAATCTCAGATTAGATGATTTCTACTCTAGCAACCTCTTTCAGTTAATAACCAGAAGTGACATGCCCAAGATATAAGTGTATTAGCCTGATTATTATTAATATTATATAGATTTCTCGCCTGGTTAAAAATTATGTATAAATAAATATATAACATACAATAACATAAATAAGATCAAGAAAATAAATACATACTGAACATAATACCATACAATCTATACAAATAAATAAAATTGAAGAGGCTGTTTGTAATAACAAAGTATTTACAATACTGATAAGAAAAAAAACAGATTTTAAAATTTTTGCCTTGCTGTCTCTGTATGTTCTGGATAATCTCCGAAACGGCTGGACCGATTTTGACGGGGCTTTCACTGACAGATAGCTGATATTATAGCGGGTAACTTCGGCTACTTTAATTCTTAGAAAAATAATTAGAACTCCATGCAGAAAAATTAATACTTCTTATAGGGCATAGCTAGTAAAATATATAAATGAAACCCAACCAGACGGTAGCCATCAAAACCAACCAGCCGAGGGTTAGTGAGAAAGGAAATGACTATGCTGTTGATATTTACCGCCTTCCACATAAGAGCACGGAGCGGCCCATTACAGAGTCCCAGAGGTCTCAGATGCCCCAAGCAACTGACTGGGATTAAACCGTTCGCAGATAAGACCACGGGAATAATTTCGGTCGGCACGCCACCCCACATGTCGGTCATCTCATGAGCCAGGTCCAGATATTTTGTCTTATCTGTTTCGGCTTTCATGAGATTCTGGTCATATCGATTTGTAATGTCTATTACAAAAAATAACCTTGACTGTGCCTGGTCAATCAATACAGTATCAGGCTTATTCGAGGATTACTCTTGCCTGTAATGATGGTCTGGTCCCAAAAGAGCCTAGCTCTAATTATAACCAATTATACCTCTAAGAATAAAAACACAACTTAAAGTTGGTACTGGTGGTAGGATTCCTATGCAGGAATCCATCTAGGTACCACCCCAGGGCCAGTTATTCTGCCGTAGTGTGCAAGCATTACTGTGTTTCGGTTTGAAGGGCACTGTGAGCTAGCGTAATCACTGGGCATTTGAGACTTAGAACTTACTTCTCAGGGTGACGGGCGCAGTGTGGTGTCACACAGAAATGTTCTGGGTGACACAGCATTTGTTGTGGGCAGACGTTGCACTTACCATCAGGTGAATGTTTTGCTTGTTTCATCACTTTATACAATAAAAAAAATATGTGATCTAAGGAAAATGTTATAAAGAGCAACAATATGATTAAAATAAAGTAGAAGGGGTATATATTTGTTAAAAGGATCTCTAAACATCACTTTTCTAATTTAGTTATTAACTATTTAAAAAATAACCTTTTTGCATTATATTTTCATATTTATCTTAAATTTAAATTCTATTAAAATCACATTGTGAAACACTAAGAGCTATGAACATTCATTTTATTACATATAATTTATATAACACATCATTTAATTATACATTTCAGAAAGTTAATTATGTTTCTGGTTCTAGTTTGCACTCATAGTTCCTTAGACTCATTTAAATTTAGAATACATTCTATTATCAGTTTTGTTGAAAATATTATTTATTACATTTTTAGAGTGTAAAAACAATAAAGTTGAAAAAGAACCAAAAAAACGGAAGTCTTCTACAGCAGCAACTCCAGATTTAAAAGGCGCCAAGAAAATCAAGAGCGATGACAAGAAAACTTCGGGCTTTGATCGCGGTCTTGAGCCTGAAAAGATTATTGGTAAGGATATTGTGTACAATTGTAGTTATGTGTATTCATTATTTAATACTAAATCTAATCTAGCCTAACTTCACTAAATTTATACTAAAATATTAATACAATACATAAAAAATGTTAGTCTAATATACACATTTTTTTTATAGAAACGACAACACTGGCAATATATTCATCTGATGCAACGTCTGCCCATAACAAATATTGTGTCACTCAGAACATTTCTGTTGGCACCGCATGACGGGCGCGTCACCCTGAGACATCAGTTCTTAAGTCTGACATGTCAAGTGATTACACTAGCTCTCAGTGCCCATCGAAAATAATATTTGCACACTACTGCTTCATTTATTCTTTTTATAATTCTTTAGATTTGTTGCCAGTGCAAAAACCTTGTACCGGCAAACGCAATGTAGGGCGACACCTCTACTGATTGACGTGACGACGATGCAGGTGACTGGATCGATGTTCAGCAGAGACTTTTAAGAAATGGTGCATTGTATTTGTTAAAGGCGCGACGGATAGCAGTGGTGAGCTTATGTTCCTGATGAAGTGGCAAGGCACAGACGAGGCGGACCTGGTGCCCGCCAAACAGGCCAACGTGCGCTGTCCGCAGGTTGTCATTCAGTTCTATGAGGAGCGGCTCACCTGGCACACACCAGCGCCTGATGAAGCAAACAATGAGGACTAGGCCAGTGGCATTTATAGGTATGTGTAATAAAAGTTTGTGGCGGCTCCAATCCATGGATGTATATCTCTTATGTTATATCACAGAAAGTCAATGCAAGGTTAAAGTTTCAGCCTATAAATGTCCCACTACTGAGCACAGGCCTCCTCTCATATCTGAGAGGGTTTTGGAGCTAGGAAGAATCCGCCACGCTGCTCCAATGCGGGTTGGCGGACTTCACATGTCTTCGAAATATTTTTTATTCCTCAGACATGCAGGTTTCCTCACGATGTTTTCCTTCACCGCCGAGCACGTGGTAAATCAGCACTTAAAATTGCAATTAACAATTTTAGTGGTGCCGGCACCGGGGATCGAACCCAGGTCACTCGCGTACTATGAAATTTAAAGCGAGCGCCTAGCCCCTGGGCTACCACGGCTGCAAGGTTATCTTTGTAATAATTATATCATAGGCGTTTTTGATATGTTTTTAACGGTATAAAATATCTTCCTTAAAACTACATCAAAATAATTGTTTGATACGCTATTTTTAAAATGATTTTTCCCTCTATTGACGAAAAATAAGTAAATGTGTTAAAAGTAATGTTTATAATAATTGATTAAAAAGATTGAATTCATTGATTTAATTTTAGAAAGCGCCATCTGTTGTCTATCTGTTCAACTAACAGCAGCACGACAGCTGTCGGTTAGAGTTGTTTACATTGTATAGAGAAGGTAGTTAAGTTTTGGCGAGGCTCAGGCTAGACATTTTAAAAAGTAAAATTTTAAATTATGAAACTTAATCGTCTAACTATTATAACAATGTGTTGACTGGATACAGAATGAAATTAATAAATCCAATATTTCTGAGAGAAACTCTATCATAACTTTGTCATCATAATTACTAATCTCTACTAGAGATGTGCCAACTCGGGATAAACTCGACTCGATTTAACTAGAGTTAAAATAATTGTTACTCGAACTGAACTCGAGTTAACTGGATGAAACTGAGTAATTTTTTTTTTTGGTTTTAAGCCTGCAATGTTTAATGACTCAGCTTCGCAACAATATTGAAAAAAGTTGGAACAGATTCGTAATTAAAGAGATTTTAAGGAGGTTTTAAAGAGATTTCGCACTTAATAACACTAAAAACTAACTACAACAACCGGCACTCCAAAGTTAATTAACCTCAAATTTGCAATATTATGACATTTGATGAATTTATGAAATAAGTATAGCCACAAATGACCAGTAAACTTCGACAAACTCATACAACAAACGAAACGTAAGAATGAGAAAGCGTCTATCGCGTACTCGCTTTGATTTAGGTATTTATTTACAGCGCCAATCCCAATTAGGGTAAGAGAGAATTCAACTCGAGTTGGTTCAAGCTAAGCCCAACTCGAGTTAGTAAATCGAGTTGACACATTGACACACTAATCTCTAGGCGTTACATGCGCTGTAACGCATACTGAAACAAAATGAACGTGCCTGCTACAGGTACAGGAGATATAACAATGTAGATGGCGATGGGTTTATTTATTACGTACTAAACAACTTTAACGTGTTTATGTTGTTAATAATATTTAGTTTTTTGTTCCCAGATCTAACACAGTGTAAATAAGTCTTCGCGCCAATAACTAGTTTATTATAATTGTGACATTAGTGAACATTTTTATTGCCAGTTACCTGACATAAAATATCTGCCACCATTTCGTGAATATTGCGCCGTCGACGAAAATGGACAACCCGGATTATTTTAAATTAAAAATAGTTAAGAAAAAAAACTTCAACTTCTTTCCGGTTAATGTTTATAATATTGTTATCTACAGTAACAACAGTAACCATATATTCGCTGTCAGACATGACATCATTTAATGGTTGTGTACATTTTAGTTTTAATAAGGTTTTATTTAGTATATAAAATATTGTTTAGTTGAAATGTCACCGAATTTTATTTTTTTGGTTAAGTCCAGCATTAAAACAGACAAGACACATCTGCATTAAAAGTCTGTCTGTAAAATGAATTTGGTATCCCATTGGTGTTTACTGTTGTTTCTCAAGAACAGGTAACGTCATTTATAGTATTTAATCTTTGCCGCCGTATGGTAGCGGCCTAAGAGAATCTAACACCCCATCCCGTGAGTGTCGTAAAAGTCGACAGAGGGAAATTAAAACCAGAAGATGGGCAGCAACATCTTCCTGGAACATCTGAATAAATAAACTGCTGTTGCCAACCCGCCTGCTAAGCGTAGCAACTATGACAAAATCCCTGCAATATGAGAGCTACAAACTTGTGGCTATCTATGGGGAAGGCCTATGTTCAGCAGTTGACTTGTGATAGGCTGAAACGACGACGATGACGAATCTTTGCTCCCATAAATTATAGAAAAAAAAAAAGAATAGCTTTCCTAAATATTCCTTTACCAAGGGAATAGACAATGGTGAAGGTTTACTGTACTGAAATTTGCAGGAGAAGCGTACTTCGTAACTTATAGTTTTATTATTTTTAAAAATACAGATGTTTGAATAAATTTTATTTTTCGAAGTGAATAATTTAATTCCTTACATTTAATAAACAGTGCTGAACAATAGTGTATATAATAGCAACGATTCTTTATTCTTTATCGTGGTATTTATGTAAGCAGATTATAAAAACAGTTTTGTGTTATTGTTTTAAATATAAAATGTAGCATATCCGTTTTGGTACTTTAAATATGATTTTGATAATTAATTACTTTTAATAACTTTAACAGTTGATATAAAAAAATATCATTCACTTTTCGTACCCACAAATATGTTATTAGTAACTTGCTTCTTAGCAAAGAGCTTAAGACGAAAATAATCATATATCTGTTTGATAATGAGGAAACTTCCGAGAACGCTTTTTCCGGGACTTGTATATTATGTATTAATTACATATCTTAAAATGTTTGCGTTACTTTTTTATTTTCAGTTGGTTCTTGTGTTTTGTCTTATTCTACTTGTTCAGTCAGCTTTAAGTTCAACGCCATTTAATGTGGTAAAATCATATTTTGTTGTATAGTTTACTAAGGCGTAAAAAAAAAGTATTGACTTGATCAAATGTGTGAAAATAAGGAACTTCGTTCTAAACCATAGTTGTTATGGTTTTAATAAAATGTGACATTATTATGATAATCTGTTTTATTTTTTGGCGTCCATTTTACTTACCTGCTATGCTCCTGAGTTTTTTGCGTACTGCATATTTACTTGAATTTTGCGACAATAGTATTGGCAGTTGTGAGATGTTCTCATGTTACTTGCACCAACATTTTTGGTGGAAGTTAAGAACCTATAGCACATCAAGGGGCCCTTGAATGCTATGGGTTCTTAAGTATAAAGTGGTAAAAATAAATTCAATACAAAATACGTTTATTTGCTACCTATTCGTTAACTAAAGTCCCTGTTAGACTATCAACTACGAGAAAGACGTTTTTATTTCTGTAAATCAAAATTTCAATTTGTTATTAACAAAAAAAACAAACTATAAAAGGGGTTTCAGCTTTTTGTTAATAACTCAATAACTAAAAGCGATATCTAAAAATATCCTTGAAAAAGAGGAAATTTCTTAAAAAAAAAGTCTCGACTCCGACAGCTCCATAATTTTTATTTATGTTGAAAATTAGGTTCCTCGCGGCAGTTATCGGGCGCGCTGACGCTAGAGAGGTACAACTATGGTTTTTAACCCTCCCGGAATGCCCGGGAGACTCCGGTAATAATGGCCCCCGGCCCGCAATAACTTGTACCATCGTAAAACGCAAAATTCCATCGTCACCACCTTGATAGTATTCCACCAAAGTACGTTTTTCGTGGAATTTTCAGCCACGCACAAGCACTTTATGGAATCTGCTGCCGCCAGCGGTTTTTCCGGACCGATACGACTTAGGGACCTCCAAGAAAAGTGCCTATTCCGGTCACTCATTTGCTATTACTTCACGCATCTATTATTACTTAGAATCACGCGAGCCAATTACTCGTTTGCCCCATTTTATATATAAAAAAAGATTTCAGGCACGCTAGGACGCAGTGTCATTTGTGCAATTTGTTTTTCCAAAAATGTTGTCTCCGGCTCGGATTCGAACACAGGACCTGCGGCGTGGTAGGCAGGTACTCAAACCACTAGGCCACGAGGTTGTCAAAGGATCAGATATATGACAAGAATAAAAACTCACTAAATGTATTCACACTGTCATCTGGCTTAGGGGTCGTCTTTTAATCACGGGAGATTCGAACAAGGGGAAGTGGGTCAGAAAAATATTTATTAATTAATCTGTGACGCGCAAAATATTTTCTATTATTTTCTCTTTCTAAAGATATTAAAGGAAATAAATACAAAAACAGATGAAGATCCAATATATTACAAAACAAGTAAAAATATTGATAAGGTTTTTATTGCTTCTTATCTTAATTCTAATTGTAACACAAAATACAAATGGTAGTATTTTGAACAATACTATCTAGTCCTTAAAAATATTTGACATCAATACATGTTAACTAAATATTTTCTTGTGCAGTTCCGTCACTAAAATGCACAAATAGTAGTACGGAATGTATTCTACTGTTTCAGCTCGTCATGGAAAATGTTTTAGCGTTGACATTTCGACAAATCTTATATTCTTTCATTGTTAAGTTTCAAAATTTCATTTATTTTCAAAAATTGTTTTCAGAACGTATACGTTTTTTACAATTTTAAGTGGGTAATCTGTAACAAATGATTTAGATATAAAAAATCCCATCTATCTTTTTTGGCGAAAATACTTATTACTAACAAAGCACTGTTCTTGTTTAAAAATTTTACAGTCCAATTATAAAATAGGTTTTCTTAAAATAAAGTTTAAAATTAGTTTTCTTCTAAGACTAAAAATATTTTAATATTATCTTTCGTAATTTTCTGTTATATTTTTAAAACCACCGTTGCTCTCCAATACAGTTAGTTTTATACTAAATTAACCCATTTACAATTTTTACCTCCAGAAAATACGACACTTGACAATGGTATACAATGTGTAACAAAATAAACGGAATATGAAATACCCTACAATTACAATAAAGTTTAAAGCATAATATGTGAACGACTATTTAATTTAAAAATCTTTCTGTAATTATTTTCTTAAAAATTAGCTATACTAGATGTTAAATGTATACACCACACTACACTGGATGTTAAACATTATTATTAGTCTTGATTGGACAAGTAGCGGGTGATTTGTATATATAGTTGATGTTGATTATAGAAATATGAATAATAAGTATCTGTTTCCCAGACTGTTGATTTTGTATAAAGTTTTACTAAGTATTATAATTAATATAACAGCAAAAATTAATATTTCCTGCTAGTCAACTTGATTAAAGCGGACTATAAAAGAGCAACAAAAAACACCTAATTGATCCTTGAGTTCCCATAAAGACGGATATTATAATATTTACACTCTTCGCGTGGTTTGTTCATTGCGCTTTTGTGTATTTTGGCTTTTAACTTATTTAGCACAGTGACACTTTCACAAACCCAATGTGAAATTGGTTTTATTTTAAGGACAACACTCGTTTACATAAACTAGTTACGTCTCCACAAGAATGTCTAAAGGCATTTTAGATTAGATCACATAAACGATAATGTAAAAGCCACGACAAAAGAAAATACGAAATGGGAAAAACTATTATTTTAATCGGATAACAGAACTAATTCTTTTACTTACATGAAACCGCCAGCAATAAAAATTCTACGTTTGGTAGTTGATTGTCACCTATAAAGGATCAACGTATCTTGCTAGCTCATAAACATTCTTTGCTCTCTCATAGAGTATCAAGTTAATTAGTCAGTTTTTGCTCCATACATTAAAGAATTGTTATGATACACTTGGGTTTCTTTTGACACGTTTATGGAAAATAATACATAGAATTTCTCTTACTCTGTTGATAGACAATTTGGTGATTCGCGTTATTTTAGTTATTTTTCTAAGAGTTCACAGTAAATTTTAAAACTGAAAATTAATTCAGTAGCTGATTCTATACCAACTTAACGATGCAATTATTAAATTACACATTGTATGATAAAAATAGAATTAATGTGAGAAAACTGCATTAATCATTTCTGTTATAATTTATAATCTGCATTGAAAATAAAAGGTATAGCTGAATATTAAAAAAATAAGTTCAGTTAAAGGGCATCAATATGAATGAACAAATAGATAATTTACATTTTATACTTATTGATTGAGGGATGCGATATGTCTATAATAATTTTGTGTAGTACTAGGGCAATGGAAGTTATTTTCATGTTTGGGTTAAATTGCAATTTACTCACAATAAAATGATATCAGAAATGATTTTTTTTTTAAATATTGTAGTTATGACAGGTCATAATGGGAAATCTTATGTACATTCTAGAAGACTAAATTAAAATGTTCAAATAAAGTATTTAATATTCAAACTTACGTTCTTTAACGAGCTGTTCTTTTAGTATTTATCAATATTACTGCATTTATTTTACAACCAATTTAACTGCTACACTAATGAAAACATTTATTTCATAGAACACATTTAACAGTGGGGGTAGAGGGCGGGTGGGAAACTACCCAAAAAATAACCAAGTATACATCTCCGCGCCGGGGAATTTTAAGGGGGTAATTTCCCTCCCGCCCTCTACTCTCTATGCAGGTGTCTGACAATAAACTTTTAACTAAATCGAATATAGTAAAACAACTTTAATATTATTTATATTCTACTTATATTCTGTTGTAGGAGAACATGAATTAATGTGTACACCACTTCCATTAAGGGTCCAAAACTTGTAATACCGATATAGTGTTAAAAAAGGATTGTTCACTTACTCACTGTGAATAGATTAATGAATTAAAGAGATTGATTTCACCAGTCATATAAATGTTTGGTATAATCAAGAAATCTATACATTATAATTTTATATGTAAATATTATTTCATACTTCTTAAATTGTGCTTATGGTGTATCTTGAGGCATATGTATGTATGTGTAATTATGAAATCAGAAATGTAAAAACCATTAACACAATTTAATAGTATTTTATAAGACATATTTAATACAATTTTTTTTTAGAAAAATGGGTAACCGGAGAACAAAATACTTAATTATAAAAATTTATAAAATCTTTTTAGTCAATACTGGAATTTCTTAATTGTTATTAGCATTGCTAAAATATTTTCGTCATGTTTATGAACTTGCACAGTGATGTACTTGATTAATATAATGAATCTGGTATTCATTATTATTAGGAATTATTGGCTTTGTTACAAGCCGGGTAAAAATATAAAAAAATTAATATACTGGGTGACGTTTTTCAGTGTCTATTATTGTATGGTACTATTATACGGTAGTATTTATACAATGTCTATGGTTTAGCTATAGTCCAGCTTATCCCAAAAAAACCCACATAAACATAAGAAGTACAATCAGCCCCAGGGAATTAATGAAATTACAATATAGGAGGCTTCTCGCAAGTGACTGAGTGAGACGGAAGAACACTGTACTTTAAATTATTATTTTAACGATTTCTATTTAAGGCTAAGACTGACTAGCAAGGTATAGGGGAATAGGGGATTTTACGTTACATGTTAAGCTTATTAAGACAAAGCCCATAAAATGGATTGACGAAAATTTTGCCTGCTGACCTCGCCGGCCAATTCACAGATCCAACATTTGGTATGTTCTCAAGATCAATACCGTGTAAAGAACTCGTGAAGCTGGGATAGCACTCCTACGCAATGATTGCAAATAGTTTGAGTCTGTAAACATTCGTCGCGCAATATCTAAAATTTCACCCGACAGGGTGTAAGACAGACATCGATAAATACTACGAATAAGAATATTCGTACGCCATGTTAACGTTTTCTTGGCGACAAAGATCAACAAACGCCGCGCGGGTAGAGATGTGATTATATGTTAAAAAAGATTAACTGTTAAAAAGAAAAGTTATAAAAAATAACCTGTTAAATTAAATGTTATAAATAAAACGGATAATGTCATACCTCTCGTGCTCGTTTTGTTATATTTACTTGTGCGTTAATTTTAAGAGTTATTTTTTCATTATAAGTAAACACGAAAAAAAAGAAAACGGAATAAAAAATAGATATGTAGTTAAATTAAACTAGAATATTAAATTTGCGTTTTCAGTATTAACTTTAATATAATAACATTTTGTTTTCGTTTAAAATGATAAAATAAATGTGGGCACTTATTGTACTGCACTGTCTGTATTTATTTTAATAACTCACCTAGTAACCACACTTAATATAAAAACAGTTTTTAAAATCATAACTTGCAGCTCAATCAGTTTTCGTAAATTTATTTGAAATGTTGAAACAATGAAACGTTAAATAATGCGCGGGTTAAGAATTAAACGAATATTAACATATAACTTTTAATGTTTGATGAATTTTATCACAAACATTAAAAGTTTTTTTAAGGTTTAAATAAAAAATTAAAGCTATTTCTACTGCAATAAAACTCACATTTCAATGCATTATAATGTTAGTTGTAAGGTAGTGTACCTTTTCATGCCAAGCAATGATCTTTTACAATTCCAGCAATCAAGACCTAATAAAGATCATAATCTGTGCCAAAACAGCTGGAATAAACAAACTTATAAAAGAGCACTGGAGGGTGTCAAAATAAACAGAATTATGGCTCTTTCAAATTAATATCATTGGTTGTTATTACATCACACTTAAACCGTTAATGATCACCTCTACACGCGGGCTGTACATTACAGTACTTATTAACAAATTAGAGGTTTAGAAAGACAGGTGTATCTTACTATGATTTACAATTTATAATTTTGCTTATTTTATTGAATCCCTGAATGAGTAGTATTTATTGACAGCGAAATGAAGATCACAACAACTTAATAAAACTAAGAAAAAATTGTGTAACAGTGCTATAGGCTTCTATTCCATTTATGTACCTTTTTTTCCGATATGCTGAAAAGTCACCCAGTATGTATATGTAACACTCAGTAACTTCACAATTAAATGAAAGGCTGGAATTCTAAATATATCATTTTTAGAATATACATATATTATATGTACTATGAAGTCAAACATTCACCCATTATACATAACCACTCTGTATAATGGCCATCTAGTTTCTACCGATGCTTAATATAACAGAATAATATTTTCACTTTTCGGTATTTTGTGTGGCGTATGTATGTGCATAAATACATCCACAACCTTATCACTCTGCTCACTATAAGATTGTATTAAGAGCACTCTTAATACAATTTTGAATCGAGTGGAAAATGTCTTGGGAGTTAAAACCAGCTATGCAACATGGGTTTAGTCCTCGTTGTTTGCCTCATCAGGCGTAGGCGTGTGCCAGGTAAGCCGCTCCTCATAGAACTGGATGACAACCTGCGGGCAGCGCACGTTAGCCTGCTTGGCGGGCACCAGGTCCGCCTCGTCTGTGCCTTGCCATTTCATCAAAAACATTAACTCGCCGCTGCTGTCTGTCGCGCCTGGAATACAATTTTTTTTAAATGTAAAACACTTTCAGAACATCAATGAATACACTCCTGAAAAGGTGGAGGATGGGTAACTTTATTTATTTCCGAAATAAGGGATGAAATTTACTGTAGAAACAATAAAAAATGCCTTGTGATGTGACTTGATCTTTAGTCTGTTTTAATTGTATTTTCTCTTTTGGTGTATGTTCTTTTTTAAATTCCAAAAATCATTAACAAAAAAAAACAATCTGTAAAAGTATATACTTTCTTATTGTAGAGTAAGTAATTTCATAGTAACATGAACTCAAAAACGATAAAGAGTTGATGTTAAAAACATAGGGTAAGTGTGAACAAGACTTGACCAAAGTACTATATTCTCATGAGACAAACAACTATCTAAATCAATCTTACCAATAATCTTTTCAGGTTCCAGGCCGCGATCAAAGCCAGAAGCTTTTTTTTCATCACTTTTTGACTTTTTAGCACCTTTTAAATCTGGGGTTGCAGCTGAAGACTTGCGTTTCTTAGGATCTTTGTCAACCTTAATGGTTTTCCCTTCTAAAAATGTTAAATGATATGTTAATAAGTTTAAGAACCTAGTTTGTACCCTAGATTTTAACATCGGTTTAAAAAGCGAAGCCCCACAGCAGGATTTTCTCCTGTATCGTGGGTGCGTTTTACAAACATACATTTCACACGCACAACACAACCAGACCCGAAAAGCAACAATTTGTGTTTTTGCACAAATGTTGCCTCCGGCTGGGAATCGAACCCAGGACCGGCGGCGCAGAAGTCAGGTACGCTAACCACTACGCCTCGCGGTCGAAATTATAATAAATAACACCCTTGCACAGTATATAAACGCAAAATACGCGCATAGCCGTGGAGTTGCGGAAATCAGCCCAAAGGAATCTACAATCTACACCCTACCTGCACCTGCACAGAAACCTACAGGTATCCAAGTAATTAACTTAGCAACGTAAAAAATCATATTTAAACAATCTGTGAGGGCTCCTTTTCTTGGATAGAGTGACGAAACGAGCACAACATTCACCTGATGTAAAGTGCAACATGTACCCATAACAAATGCTATGTCACCCAGAACAATTCTGTGTGACACTACACTGCCCCCATCACCCTGAGACATCAGTTCTTAAGTCTCGTATGCCCAGTGATTACGCTAGCTAACAGTGCCCTTTAAACCGAAACACAGTAATGTTTATAACAAAATGGGTAGCTTTTCGTCTCATTGAACACAAATCAATTACATGTTTATGAGCAGTACCCTTACTATATGTAAAATATGTACTGTACCTTAATATTTTATCTAGCTTATCTACTCTCACTAGAGCATACACAGGGGTTGCATTTTTGTTACTTTGATAAATTATTTTGCTATTTATTATTATTTATTTAAATTTACTTATAGTTTAGTAATGAATGTTTACTGTATGTAATATGTTTTTTGTTTCGTCATGTGTTGTTAACTGATCTCTTAATTCAGCAGCTAATGAATTTCATGTTAACGGTATAAGACATTTGCAAGTTCTTTTAATGTACAAAAATTCCTTACTTAGAAAGTAAGGAATCTTTTCTTCCTTACTTAGAAAAGATTATTTACTTAGAAAAATTCCTTACTTAGAAAGTAAGGAATTCCCAAATCCCGGGTTGTACAATACTCCAAGTGTTCCTTAATATTATGTATTTTGCCTTTTTATGCGCTGATAACACTTCACACACTTCACTTTTTCAAAAAGTATTTCTAAAAAGGTCTTCACAAAGAATAATAAGCTACTTGGGTCCAATAAAGTGCTTAGCTTAGCTTTCTTGTAAGCCAGAATGGATTGGATACACATAGAACCTTACAAAAAAACTATTCCTAGTTAAGCAACATGAATGTGGTTCATACTAACCAGCTTCTTTCTTTTTTCTGGCTTCCTCAAATGCCTGTATAAGGTCAGGACAGTCCAGGTTCTCTTCTGGCTCCCATGTGTTATCCTCATCACTGTATCCTTTCCACTTTAAAAAATATTCAACCTGTAATGCAATACAATGAAGATAACCTAAAACAAATCACATTACATACATATTTTAAAACTAGATTATATAGGCGAGAATTTAATATATATCAAATAGCAAGTTTTATTTTGCTGACAGTATACTACTCAAATAAAAGTGTACTGCAATGCAACTAGGTTCCATTCACACGAAAGTACAAATTAAAAAGAAATTGTTGTTTATATTTTCAAAGGTGGTGGTAGCAGTTCAAAAAACATTTTGAGGGCTTTTAAAAGGGATCTAAAGTATGTTGTATGGTAAAAGTTGTTTTTAATGAAATACATGTTTGAGCCACAGCACTTAATACAGCTCTCTCTCCTTTAAAATTATAATTACTTTCGAAGTTCACTAGTATTGGTTATAATTTAGTCAAAACTTTCAAGATATTGACTCAAAAATCAAATGATAATACTCGGGGCTGCAGCAGCTTTTACCATCCTAATATGATATCTAAATAAAAATTCAGCTGGGGTGGCTGAATTTTCAGTGTACCTGCTTGCTGAGTGGGAGATCCTTGGTCTAAATCCAAGCCATATTGGTGATAGACAAAAAATGAAATTGTGTATGTTTTATTTCTCTGAGACTGCATGTAAAATAGATTGTGTTTCATCTCATGGCACTGCAATATATTTTGTACATTTCAGTTGTAACTTGAATGAACATGAATTATGGTTGCAACCCGAATACATTTCTGTCACCAAAATAATCCCGCACATGGTATATGTTAAGGTTTGTATAAGTTTTTTTATTGGATGAGATGAGCAAAGCGTTCACCTGATGGTAAGTGCAACATCTGCCCCTAACAAATGTTATGTCACCCAGAAAATTTCTGTGTGGCACCACACTGAGCCCGTCACCAAAAGACATTCTTAAGAAATTTCAGTTTTTTTAGTCTCACACAGACCGAATCTCATCAATGTGTGCACACTACTTCACGGCAGAATAACTGGCCTGGGGTGTAGCTACCTAGATGATTTTCCAGAATAAAAATGCCAAATTTCGTTAAGATTGGTTCAGCGGTTGAACCATGAAAAGGTAACAAACAGACAAAAAAAATACCTTTCCATTTCTCATTCTCCGATCCAAAACTTTCTCAACTGAGAATTCATCTTCAACTTCTGGTTCTCCTTCCTTCTTCTTATCTGCCATCTATCAAACAAATGGCAAAAGTTTTTAATTTGTATTCTTGCCAATTTGGATTGCGGCCCCATTTTCTGGTTAACAACTAGATTGATTTGCATCATTAAATATATTATGGGAATTCCAAGTATATTTTTGTTTTAAACCACTGAAGAAGATAAGTCAGTTTTAACTATCTGTTAAATGTCCCTCTACAAGATGCAGGAGTATACAAGCTAGGTTGTGAATGTGGTCTCCCATACACAGCGCAAACAAAAAGATCTATAAAAATCCATGTAAAAGAACACATAGCTGACATGAAGAGTCAACACTCTAAGAAGTCTGCAGTTTATGAAAATATTCTGGATCATCCTAACTATAACATCAGACTTGATATACCACAAATCCTTGTAAAAGAACACCAATTCCTACCAAGGATGATTTGTGAGGCTAATTAAATTAAAAAAACACCCTAATTTCAATAGAGATGTTTGGGTACTACCACCAGCTTGGGATCATATAATTCATCATCATCATCATCATTTCAGACTATCTTAGTCCACTGTTGAACATAGGCCTCCCCCATAGATTGGCACAAAGCACGGTCCAGAGCCACCTGCATCCATCGACTTCCCGCAAAATCGCGCAGATCCTAGCTCCATCTAGTGGGGGCGCCCTACACTGCATTTGCCGGTACGAGGTTGCCACTCTAGAACCTTTCTTCCCCATCGGTTATCGGTTCTACGGGCTATATGGCCGGCCCACTGC
Source organism: Luehdorfia chinensis (assembly GCA_019845155.1). Taxonomy (NCBI): domain Eukaryota; kingdom Metazoa; phylum Arthropoda; class Insecta; order Lepidoptera; family Papilionidae; genus Luehdorfia; species Luehdorfia chinensis. The sequence continues at coordinate 4,893,622 of JAHVAK010000025.1, read as the reverse complement.
CACTTCAGCTTGCTAATCCTTAGGGCTATGTCGGTTACTTTAGTTCTGCTGCGGATATCATCGTTACGGATTTTATCACGCAGAGAAACTCCGAGCATAGCTCTTTCCATAGCTCGCTGAGCGACTCTGAGCTTCCTCAAGCGGCCCGCAGTGAAGGACCACGTCTCGGTTCCGTATGTCATCACTGGCAACACGCACTGGTTGTAAACTTTGCTTTTGAGACATTGAGGTATACTCGACGAGAAGATGTGACGTAGTTTCCCGAACGCTGCCCAGCCGAGTTCGATCCGTCGATTGACCTCTTGGTCGAAGTTGGACCTACCTAGTCGGACAATCTGTCCTAGGTATACATATTCGTCAACGACTATCATATAATTGGGTGTCGTATATATTGTGGGTGTCGTAAAAGTCGACAGAGGGAAATTTAAAACCAGGAGATGGGCAGCAGCGTCTTCCTGGAACACCAAAACAAACAAACTGCCGTTGCCAACCCGCCTGCCAAGCGTGGCAACTATGGCAAAATCCCCACCAATCATATAATTAATAATATTAAATCAAAAACCATGTATACCACTGCAAGACTTCAAGACACTGTAATCTCATGTTGCATAGATTGGTCCAAAAATAATAATTAAAAACTTTAAACTTACCAAATGTGGTAGAAACTAATTAATGTATAAAAATGCCTATAGTCCCTGACCTATCTCTGCAGATTCCATACTAAGCTTATTCCTTAATGTGATAACTCTAATGTTCAAATACAAATATGTTAGACGAGATTGTAAGTCAATATGGTAAGTCATTCATGAGATTTAACGCGATTCAATTTATTTTAGCACGATGGCCAAGCAAAAACTTCCCTTGGATGTTGTGGAAACTGCCCTAGTTATAACATTTGGCAGCCTTAGTGTGATAATTTTCACAAAAAGAGGCTGGCTTGGGGTGAAGTATTCTCCTCTAATGTCGCCACGCTGTTTTAGCCATTAATAAAGAATAAAGAGAAATGAGGTTTCTTATTAAATTATAAATAGGTTTACTACCTAGTAATTTCATTTGTGATGAGGAATTTTAACAGATTTTTTTTCACCAACGGGGATTAATCGGTTGGCAAATAGTGTTAGTGTTCTGTAAAATTTGTTTTCAGAAATATTCACAATAACAAGCCGATACTCAAAATTAAAGTGCAGCGAAGTTCTACTTGTACTACAACGTTAAATTCTAGCTTTTAGATCTTGTAGAAAAATTATTACAATTATCAAGTGTTTTTTACCAAGTGGAATTATTTAAGAAAAGACAAGTTTTATCCCGCCATTTTGATTGCAACGACACAAAACACTGTCTCAAGTTTCTTAAATAACTGACTCTCAAGTTAACATTATTTTAAACAAAAGATTAGTCGCATAGTATGTTTAGTTAATTAAATAATGTTTCTGTGTGTCTGTTAAAGAATATTTACCTTCACTAAAAACACAAAACACAAGTAACACCAATGACCAAAAGAAAAACAAACCGGTAGCCGGTACGATGTAGTTTTGAGTTGTTACTTGTTAGTGCTGCCATTTCTTTAAAAGCAGAAATGAAAACAATGATAATGAATAATTCATTTACTATTTATTATTCTTTCATTTCTGTTTAAGTATAAGTACGAGTGCAACAAAATACAAATGGAAAAAAATCTAACAAAAATATAAAATTCTCTACTCCATACGAACATAAAAAGACCAAAAAAGTGTAGGTACTTTTTATTTTAAAATTCCTATAACGTCCATTAATTACGTGAAGCGATTTAGGCGATTTTTCGACTCCCGGTGAGATATCGTGAGATTTGGCTCCCCCGCCTAACCTCACGTTAGTCACAAAAATTAATTAGTAAACATGTCAATTGATTGCGTTGGATTTATTAAAAAAAAATACAAAATAATTATTTTTAAGACTAGTTACACTAGTAATTAAGAATACCTATAACGTCTACAATCACTGTGAGAAAACTCCCCCACGTAAGATTGGGTGAGATTGGGCGGGTGTTGATTCCTCTTATTCGCTACACTGAGTACCCAAGATAGATCAACGCCTATACTCCTCACCTGTACGGCGACTAGTTTGGCGAACGGTTTTGGGGGAGAGCGCAGGTCGTGATGATCCCCAAAACAAGTCTGAGGAGTTGTGCTTCCCGTGGTTGCTGCCCGTTATAGATCTGGTTCACTAGGAAACAGATAAAACTGAAACACTCAGACGACCCACAGGTTCCTCCCTACCCTTCACCCTCCCCTACCCTCCTTAACTCTTCCTAACCCTCCAAACCACATTTTCCCCACTGTTCCGCCGGAGAATGTGGGCGTATCCGGCGGACTATAACGCCCACCTGCGCTAGGACCTGCGCAGTAGAGCGCCGTAAGCGGGGATGACGGAGTCCTGGAGGGTTGAGCCAATCGTCACATGGGGTATAAATGGCGTTAGGCACCACGCCCTCTTTGGTCCCGTTTTCAAGCGAAACGGTTGCCCTGTCCGCTAGCCACGGATGGGGACATGGCCACGTGTCCCGTCAGAGGGCCACAGGTGAGGGGCGTGGAGTCCGCAGACGTTGCCCTAGGTAACTGATGCGGTGGTAAAAGCCAAGCTGACGGAGCGAGAGAAGACTAGTTGTAGGCAGTATGGATGGGCCACTTCAGCCCTATCTGCCAGCCGGATCGAGCACCCGATGTCGCGCTGTAAGCCAGCTCTGCGTTCCTATATCCTCCCGGTAATCCTAACGTCTGAAATACCAAGTAAGACGTTCCCAAAGCTGCGGGCTCCATGGAGGGTGGGAAGCCGGCGGGACGAATTCTTTATACACAAATGGATGGTTCAAGGCCCAAACAAACCCAAACAATACAGGCGTCACAGGTGCAAACCATAGATGCCAAAAATAAACATGGTGAGGTCAGCATGCTGGTGCCCCCATCAATTGCAAAAACGCCTTCCAACGGTAGTGGTCCCTCGGGTAAAACTGGGGACGTAAACCCATTGAAGGGAGAGCGTAGTGCTGAAAGTCGTGCCGTGGTGAAAACCAAGGGCAATGACAAATAGCCAACGCACTACAGGGTGACTCAGCAACGGGTAATACCAGCACTGGTCCCCTCACCTCGGCTGCCAAGGTTACTTTGGAACCACAACGCACCGAGGATGCATTCTCTGCCGCTTGGCAGGTGGCGAGCCGTAAAGGCAAAAGGGTAGCACCTGCAAAGGCGCCACACCGGCCCGATGCCCCCCCCCCCGGGGAATGCACCTCTGCCAAGAGAAGGCAGAAAAAGAAGAACAAGAAGCAGCGCATGAAGGCCCTTTTGAGGGCTGAGATGGCTGCTTCCAAGACAAATGCCAAGTCTGCCAGCCAGCCATTGCCGACCGCGTCGAGCTCTTGCGCCGGTGCCAGCGGGCGTCCCAAGGTGGGAAGTGGTGTAAACTAACGTCCAGCCAAAGGACCGTCCAAAGGTGCCGGTGCAGAGTCACTCGCAAAGAAGGCAAAAGCTGCCAAACGACCGGGCAAAAATGAACGGGCCGTCAAAAGAGTGCTCGATGAGTCGACATCGCCGAGAGGCGAACATAAAAAAGTACGGCTGGAGCACTCAAAGCGGATCTCGGCGGTCAGCTACTCCTCAGTTGCCAAGACAGAACTGTGCGTCGCAGTAACATGCGCACGCACAGGTCACTTGTCGAAGGAAGACGCCGACAAAGTCCTCACTGGCATCCAAATGAGGATTATTAACGAAGCCTGGAACGCAAAGGATCCTGGAACAACAGGACCTGTGTTCAGAGGCAAACCCATACACATTGAAGGTGTAATAAAACTCTGGTGCGAAGACCAAAAAACACTTCAGTGGAAATTCACTGCACGGGAATATTTCGGACTCGAACCTTGTCCCTGGCCTTCAGCTGGTGACAAAACGACAGTCCGAACTACCACGACGCATACGTTGTGGTATCCTAATCCCAGACGAGCAGGGCATCTGGAAGGACTCACGCGACATTGGACGCGTTTTGGCCTACCAGAATCCCTGGATCGATGTACCGAAGTGGCTTTTACTCGGTGCAGAGAAACAGAGCGAAGGGTGGTTCGTGGTGGTCTCGATCCCAGAGGAACAAATCCCGGCCCTGTTGAAGGCTGAGCGCCGCCTTGCATGTGTGTGTGGGGCGGTGTATGTCAAATTCCAGGGCCGGGGCGGCAAATTTGTCGAAGCTCCCCTGGATCGCGACTCTGCGGGCACCTCGGGCTCGACCAGCGCCGGGTCTACCGCCGCACAAAACACCCAGTCGTCAATTTAGAGCGAAGCACCCGTAACAGGGTCGGACCGTCCAGCCGACCCTGAGACTCAAGATCGCTTTTCTGCAGAGGAGTTGGACTGTACGATGTCGTCCAACCCCGACACAGAAGAGGACGATGAGGCTCAGGGCCTTTTGGCAGGGCTATACATTGGCGAGGAAGATAGAGGCGCCCTCAGTGATGGCGTCGCCTTCGTCGCCAATTAAAATTTTACAGGCAAACCTCCACCACAGTGAAACTGCGACGGCTCAGATGCGCAAGTGGATGGAGGTTCAACACACGGCAATAGCCCTGATACAAGACAACCTCACCAGGCTAGTACATCACTGCGAGCGGACTGGACTGGAGGTCGTCATCGGAACTGACTCCAACGCACATCACCCACTCTGGGGGATGGAAACAATCAACGACAGAGGTAAGTCTTAGAAGTGAAGGTAATCTTCATTCCTAAACTAGGTAAAAGCGACTACACAAATGCCAAATCTTTCAGACCAATCAGCCTCACGCCCTTCCTGCTAAAAACAATGGAAAAGGTATGTGAAAGAGAACTGAGAGGAAAGGCACTAATAAACAAACCTCTGCATAGCAACCAACACGCTTATAGCTCAGGTAAATCGACAGAATCGGCACTCCATTTGGTGGTAAGCCAAATCGAGGAAGCCCTTTGCCAGAAAAATATATGTCTTGGCACCTTCATTGACATAGAAGGAGCTTTTGACAAAACTAGCTTCACCAGTATAGGCAACTCCCTCGTCAAACATGATGTGGAACCTGCCCTAATAAGCTGGATTATAAACACACTAAACAAACGAATAGTGAGAATTACAGGTGAGAGTAAAATGGCAATAATAACCAGAGGCTGCCCACAATGTGGTGTATTATCACCACTCTTATGGAACATAGTCATCAATGACCTCATCACAAAACTAAATGTGAATCATTTTTATACGATAGGGTATGCAGATGACCTAGCAATTCTAATATCAGTCAAACAAGCTAGTACAGTCTGTGACCTTACGCAGGCAGCGCTACACATAGTAGAACGCTGGTGCACGGAATATGATCTAACAGTAAACCCAAACAAAACTGAAATGGTAATGTTCACTCACAAACGATTGCTGAATACTTACTACCTACCCAGATTCTTCAGCACTGAAATACAGCTGTCATCAGAGGTAAAATACCTTGGTGTAATATTGGACAGCAAACTAAACTGGAACAATCACATAGAAAATAAGATCAATGGGGCATGTATCACTTTTTGGCAACGTAGAAGAATGATTTGTAAACCCGAACAAAACTGAAATGGTAATGTTCACTCACAAACGATTGCTGAATACTTACCACCTACCCAGATTCTTCAGCACTGAAATACAGCTGTCATCAGAGGTAAAATACCTTGGTGTAATACTGGACAGCAAACTAAACTGGAACAATCACATAGAAAATAAGATCAATGGGGCATGTATCACTTTTTGGCAATGTAGAAGAATGATTTGTAAACGCTGGGGTTTGTCACCGAAAGTCGTTCTATGGCTGTATAAGATGATCATCCGCCCAATGATTTCCTACGGAGCAGTAGTATGGCCCAGAACGAATCTTACTACTGCTAGAAACAAATTGCAAAAATGTCAGAGATTAGCGTGTTTGGCCACAACAGGATGTATGAGAACAACCCCCTCAGCAGCCCTTGAAGTCATGTTGGATCTGCCACCACTGCACCTGTATATCCAACAGGAAGCAGCTTTGGCGGCCATAAGACTTAAGACTCTGAATTCCTGGAACGACAACAAGATCCCACACACTGATATACTTACATAACTCATCGACGAAATGCCAGTTCTACAGGCTGTGTATGACAGGATCTCCAAACAATTTGTCTTTGATAAAAAGTACAAAATACAATTACATGAGGATCATCGCACTGAGGGACTGAATCCACAAGTACCGGTTCTGGAACCTTCTCAGAGGATCTAAACATTCGAATACGCACATCACTTGGTATACACAACACTGTGTTTCAAGCAGAGTGTATGGGCATTATCGAAGCAGCATCGGCCATAGCAGCAAGGAAAGTTAAAAATCATTCTATAAGAATACTCTCCGACAGCATGGCGGTACTAATGGCCCTTGACAGTAATGTCATGAATTCAGGCCTAATACATGAATGCTACCAACGACTAAATGAGGTATGTGAATTCAATAAAATAACCCTTCAATGGATCAATGGACACAGCGGATCTAGAGGGAACGACACTGCGGACGAGCTTGCTCGGGGGGATCCAACAGGTGTGCCGTGGGACCAGAGCCCATAGTCCCGCTTCCCTTCAGGTATGTTCGTACGCTAGTTTGTAACCACACTATAAACCAACATGTACACCTCTGGAAAAACCATCCAGAGTGCAGACAGACAAAAGTAGCCTCTGCCTGCTATAAACAATCGCATCTCCAAGGTGCTACTCCGTCTGAAAAAGCCCCAAATCAGAATGGTTAGTAGCGCCATAACGGGACATGAATCTTTCAACAAACATCTGTTTTCTTTAGGTGTCACGGAAAGCCCTCTGTGCAGAGCCTGCATGGAAGAGGATGAAACAGCGGCCCATGTCCTGCTGGACTGCCCAGTGGTCGCAGAATACCGGGCTATGTATCTCGGTTCGCCGAGATCTCTCCCCGAGGTCGTGGGCAACACCAAAGGTTTGCTGCGGTTCCTAGAGGAGATAGGTTGGCTCGAATGAACTTATTATTCCTGCCCCAACGCAAAATACGCGCATAGACGTGGAGTTGCGGAAATCAGCCCGAAGCAATCTACAATCTACAATCTTGGGTGAGATTCGGCTTGACCCTCGCCCCCACCCAATCGTCTCACGTAATTAATGTACGGGGAGTGCCTGTTCCCTGAATTATTGTTGGCCTTTTTTTATCTTATTGGACCTTGTACTCCGAATTTCAAAAAAATATGCATTCTACAACAACGACTACCTTGCGGTGGTGGTTGTTGTTGTGGATGCGTGTTGTACGAAGATATGTTAAGACTCCCTATGTCACGACCAAAATCTCCGAAACACTTCGTGACAATTTCGTTATGTATATAAATTCAATTTTAATCCTTTATTGTGGGTAACTAGGGCAAGGGCCTCCGATAGGGGACTTCGGCTTGACTGTTACCATGTGCGCGTAATTAGCTGACCCGAGGACGCCCGAGAGGCTCGAATAGCTACTTCTATTGCGAGAAAGCTTAAAACATCTATATTTACCACCAATTCGAAAAGCGTAGAACCTGGAGACGAAATGGCGCGAGAAACTCCAGCGACGCTTGTAATGATAATTAATGTTAGGAAAAACCAGTCTGAAGGGAGGCGTCGGTATCTTGAGTAATTAATGTGTATGCTAATAATGGTCGTGTATGTGTGTGTCGAGAAATGGGAGAATCGCAATGGGTTAAAGTGGCGGCACTTTCAATTAGTAGGGCTATTACGCTTGGAAGTTGATGATAGCTGAGACTACATACTACTATCTTCGGGCTTACCATTGGTATTCTTGAGTGCCTTTGCCGCCTTTTCAAATGCCACACTAAAATAAATGGTTATCAGGCGTTATCTACTTTGCGTAAATCCATTGTAATTAATTTTAAATTTTGCATGCGGATCTTAGCAAATTAACTTTCGTTTCTTCAAAATAAATGGCTCAACCTGGAAACTAGTATCGCTGACGACGGTTGGACATGTCATCAAGTAGGACTACAAAAAAAATAATTGTATCTCGATTGTTATTACATTGTAATATGTATATACATACAAAATATTAAATACGTGCCTAAATATTTTTAATTAATACTATATATTTTGTAGTGCCGTGTGATAGGCTTAAGATAATCTACCATCCCATCTCATCCCGTGGGTTGTCTGCGGTTGCCAATCCGCCTGCCAAGCAAGCGTGGCAACTATGGAAAATTCCCCTCAGATGAGAGTTACAAACGTTTGTAGCAATCTATAGGGTAGGCATTTGTTCAGCAGTGGACTAGTGATAGGCGGAAATGAAGATGATGAAGATGATGAAATATTCGTATTTTTACAAAATAGTAACTAAAAAAATATATTTTAGAAATTGTCAGCCTGGTTTCAAACCAGCATGACTATACCGGCATATATATTGACAGATATATTTTTCATAAATTAGAAGGAAAACCGTTAAATTGTGAATTCCTCTATTAAAAGACATAACATTTTTCAAAAATATATGATCCTCATTACTGTGAGGATCATATATTTTTTCATCATTCATCCATTAGTCCCCTTTAAAAACATATTGGTTGTCATTAAAGGCAGGTTCGATTACCTGTTCAAGGAAGCGACTTTTTAAAATAAAAACTTAATTTTAACTTTTAGAAGAGCTTTGAAAAGAAAAGCATTATTTTGGAATAAGAATATTTATTTATAGTTAATACTGTCTCTTTGTGTGTTACATACTTTTATTTTCAGGACGATCCCTTTTGATAAATAGACCCTTGAATCAGTCAAAACTATTTTTTTTTTAATCTTTCATCGTCTATTTACTCTTATTATGGAAAGAATTTCTAAAAAATCCTTTTTTAGTGCTTACTTCATCAGGTACTCCTGTGCGAAACTTCGTGCTTCTAGACCCAACGGTCTAGGCTGTGCGTCGTCTGTCAGTCAGTTAGTGTTCAAGATTTATTAAGTATATTAAAGGCCAAGCTAGGATTTCTACTGTTATAATGACATCTGCCGGCCATACAAATAAATGTCGAGCAGGAATCGCACACACAACTTATAGTGCGGGGGCAATAGCTTCGGCATGCGTCGGCCGAGCCCTTTACTCCTCTCCTTCTAGTAGTGATATGCCGCCTGAACATTGGTCATACACTCAATCTGGAGTGTAATGTTATGAGCTTACCGTGGTATACGAATTTGAAAATTTTTGAGGGGGCCTCGAGATCAGTTCTTGACCATGACGTGGAGCCGTCAGTGAGGTTTTCAAAATCACGTGGGTTCGGCCATTTGATGCGATTGTCTTCATGTTATTACATTTTATGCCCTTTACAGAATACAAATTGTTTTGGGGTTTGGGAGGTGCTGATCCTTAGGCTGCAAAGGGAAAAACTTCAAAGTGTTCGTAGAGTATATTCCTTTAAGAGATCCTCTAGTTTCGCTCTAGCGTCATATGCGTAATATCAGCGATAACCTGTTGAACGTACAAGTTCAGCACTGGAGTAGTCCTTATGTAGACTTTGTCTCCTACCATAACGTCGTAGAAGAGGGCAACACTTATGCCATTGATGTAAGAACGCAATTAAACTAACAACTAAACGTTAGTACTCGTATATTAAGTTGTTAGTCATCTGTCAATGTCAATCAACTGTGATGAGAATGACTCCTAATTTGTCTATTTAAGTTAGTTGAGCGTAAGTAGGATAAGGAGACAGCTTATTTCTGATGTAAATGTCATTCAACTACAAGGTTATATACCAAAACAACTGAATAACATTTTTAGATTTTTATTATTATTATTTTCTTACGAGTAGCAGTTGCTATACACAGGTCACGTTGAACTTATATACAGTATAACATTTTTTTGGATTTTTTTTCAAAGGTTTTGTATAAAAATAAATCAGGCAGTTTTGAAGCCGAGGTCAGAGGTAGTAGGGGTTCAGTTCCAGCCGTGTCCGTGTCCTTGGCTCCATGATCCGTCTTCGGGAGCAGAGGCAGCTGCGTGTGCGGCGGCGGCGTATTGTGAGAGGTGAGCGGCACGGGCGTGTTGGACCTCAGGGGTGTCAACTACGTATTGTCCGTCGTGGGTGAGCTGGATGTTGGCTGCTGGGCCATTCCATTTGCCGTAGCTGGCGGCGTAGCCTGCTCCATGAGCGAGGGGTGCGCCGTAAGCAAGAGATGCACCTGCACCAGCGTAGGAAGAAGCACCATGCGCAGCGTTAGCGTGTGCGGCGGCGAGGGCGGAGATGCGGGCAGCCTTTAAATGAGCCACCTCGGGAGTGTCAACCACGCGGCCGTCGTGAGCGAGAGGTGCGGGACCGTATTTGAAGAGACCTGGGAGAGAGTTTTATTTTAATTTATTTGAGATTTAATGCTTCCTAAGTTTTAAGTAGATTTTAGTATAAATAAAAATTAAACACCATGAATCGAAACAGCAATTACAATTTCTGTCAATTAAAATCACCGATTAAAATCCAACAATAGAAAAAAAAATACAAAAGAAAATCAGTGTAAGTCAAAAATTATATAATTTGACAATATTACTAGCAAGGCGAAAAGATTAGAAAGAAGAAGGTAAGGGGTTGATTAGACAAGTACATACCGGCACCGGGGGCGCCATAGTGAGAACCGGCAGCATATGCAGGTGCGCTGACGTAGCCAGCAGCTGGAGCCCAGGCACCGTGTGAGTTGGAAGCTTGAGCGTGAGCTGCGTAGTGCGCGGCCTTAGCGTGGGCTACCTCAGGCGTGTCCAGCACGTACTTTCCATCGGGACTGAGTTGAACAGGAGCTGGTGCACCAGCGTAGTACGATGCTTGCGCGAGGCAAAGCGCGGCGGCGAGTACAATCTGAGGGCAAAAGATAATTAGAATGAAGTGCATTTTGTTATCGTATATCACTATTATAAATTGATTTTCTTATATATATTTTCTTCCCATATCGAATTGTAATTAAAATGGTCTTCGGGTGGATCCGGTAGTATGAACCAACAGTGGTTACAAGATCCGTTCAATGCTGAAATTGTTTATATGTAAATTTTTATATTTCTTATATATAAATACAACAGTATTATATAAGATTCTGACGGCGAAGTTATGAGGAGTATTGTTGCACGCATCGGTGAATTTAACAAGGTACCCGTTGATAAATGTAAAAATAGAAAACTACAAACTCTTTCGTAACAGTTCAGTAAACACAATTGGGCAGTTGCGAACCTTGATAAAACGAGTACCGGTGCATATAAAGAATTAGCAAGCTTCGATTGAAACACTAAAACTTCACCAATAGCCAATGTAATAGTAGCCGTGAAGACACGGATATTATATACTAAACTGTCGTATACATTGCTTAAAAAAGTACGAATTTAAGTTGCGTTAAAATATAGTGTTATAATGACATGACCATGACAACATTGTTGCAGGTTGATATTTAAGGAAATAGGTGGTGGAACCGTGGGATAACGATATTGGAGAACACATCGTCCCAAATTGTGGACTGTGACATAGACATTTGGATAAAGGTATCTATGATATCAGATGAAGAATTAAAATAGAGGTGCGTCGTTACTTCGAGGTTTTCGTTTTAGTGGGATGAAATAATACCCCTAGATAATGTATTTCTAGTGCCAATCTTAAGAAACTAGTCGTACATTGTGACATAGAAACAAAACGTGGCAGTACGCGTGAAAGTTGTGTACGCAAGTCGATAATAATGACAGATAAAGTGCTACAACACGGAGGCTTCAATTGGTAACAAATATTTATAAGATTGCTAGTGTAAACTCAAAAAGTAACAGTTTCGATGAAGAGAAATGTTGAAAAAAGCAAGTAGCATTTGAAAGGGAAATGTATAGATAGCTAATAGCCGATAGGTGTCCGAAAGAGTAGATACCTGCTTCGAAAGAGACGACTAAGGTATTGTACGGACAGCCGTTCAGAATAATACCATAATATGCAATGCTGTCACTATACCGCTCGTGGGAAACAACAACTACCCTTTATATGGGAATGACTGTATGTATGCATTTGATAAGGGGGAAAATGGGTGCATTTAATGCTCAGTCCCAGTCAATATAGGTTTTATAGAAATATTGGTAACAACATTATCTTTAAAAAAATCAGGACCAAGTTTTTAACATATTTTTCTGCAACTTATCTCGTGCTTTTTATGGTTATATGTTTAAAAGTAATTACAAGTCACAAAATAAATAGTTCTAATTCTGATAATTGATTGCCAATTGCAACTCTTAGTAGATCGTTAACGCTATTATCCGCAAAGCCCTAGTAATAAGAAAACTGGGTCTGTTACAATTACGTAACACCACCTGATATTAGAATCAAAATTGTTGACAGCACTTCAATACCACAAGATTGATATTGTCGATATTGTATAATGAAATCGGAAACTGACGTATTTCTGCTCTCGATATATTATTAATTCATCATATCGATATAAATATAATCTAGTATCTCTATATCCTCTTGGCCTATTTTCGACAATTTCCGAATAATATCGGAAGCTACAACTGCACAGGTAGACGTTATAGCGCCAAAACTATGTGCAAATAGAGGCACTTATTCGTCCTAACCTAACTGCGCCCGATGTAATGTTCATGGGAGCTAGGTTACGATGTAGTGTCACGGACAAGGGGAAATTTCAGAGAAAAAAAACAGTCAGACTCGAATAACAAGTATTTGAGTTTTTGCATAAATGACCGTCTAAAATTTTATAGGAGTACTATTAGATCCCTATTTAAATAAATGCAATTACTTGCCTTTTCTGGACATGAGTTTACCGTGAGATCAATTTGTTAAAAGAGTTTTAATTTACAAGGCATGTGTAACTACCACTCCATCTCATCCAATGGATCTCGTAAAAGGCGAGTAAGGAATTAAACTGCACTGTGCACCCAACGGCGCATGGTGGCGATGGGCTCACCACCTATCACACCGAGTGCATTATATTGTTTTGGTGAAACGTGGATTGTGGTCAGCGGAGAGTCATCTGTTTTTGCAGTGAGTGCCCAGTCTCTGACTACCCCTTATGGGATACAGTCGTGATCTTATGTATGTATGTATGTATGTGTAACGTTAATTACTTCTTGTAATACAATTTTTTAATAGTATGACCAAAAATGGTTGCGTGTTACGCTTGATTGCGACTTTACTACAAGAAAAGGCAGTTATATATTTATTAAAAAAAATAGTAAAGTAGATTCTTCGTATACTAAAATTTAATCTTATACGCATGTACAATAATCATCATGGTAGACTTTTCTAAATTACGCCTTAAAGAAATAGTTTGAATATAAACAATGTACTAAAATAAACCAAACTGTTTGGTGAGTGGTTGCGCAAATAACCTGTAATTTGTAAACAATTGATAGTTGTGCAATACAAAGCTCTACAATATTGTATATTGCGGTATAGCTTAGGAATGAGACAAAAAATTACAACTGTGAAATAAATTACTGAACTTCTTTAATTTTATTTGAGAAATATTTATATAGGCAACCGAAAGGTGCGTAAAGTAATATATTTCATTATTAATACTTTACATTAATCCCAAGTTTTACTTTTATTAAAGTATACCATATGAAAACTTACAAACAAAGAGAGGCAACTGTCATTGTTCGCATCGAGCTAATTTCAGATCGTTTAAGGTCCTCAGTCAAAGAATAAGGTACTATAATTTGAGGGCGTGGAGCTCATATCGACCGCCTTCAGACTGTTGCAAACGAAATTTTGCAATAGTTTGGAATTATCATTCAGCGAACTAGTGCACAACTTGTTAGCTGTTGCAAAGTGCGTTGCCCAAGAGGAAACGGTGGGCGGTAGGAAGTTATATTTTGCGAAGGTCATAAGAAATTTTTTACGGTCAATGGATATAGAAATTTGAGTTTCGCGACAAAAGTAATTGGTTCGATTGCATATATTGCTTATATGTGTAACGTTTTACTGAAATAGTCAAGTGCACATTTAAAATTAAACTTTACAGAATTAAACGTAAGTTTTTGCTGTTTATATAAATAAAAAAAATGATATTTCAGGTGGAATGCCCAACATTGACGTAGATATCTTAGCTTTCGAACTAAAAAACAAATTGAATCTATAACTATCTACAAATGTCTTCTCTCAATAGGTGTAGTTAAAGAGGCATATTAAAAAGAGAGTCTTTCCCCCAATTTCACGGCGATTTTGTTATATTAATTTAAATTTATTTCATTCTAAACAATCCCAAAGTCTTTAAGCATATTAAATCATAAAAAAACTATTAAATCATAAAAAATATGGTTTTAAAAGTGATGATTCACCATTAAACGCTGCGAATGTCTTTCCGCCCTAGGAAAAAATTATCTTAAAGATGAGCGTCGCGCCCGCCCATTGTAACTATATTCTTTCGCTAATTTTGTTACATAAGTTGAACAGCTGTTTGATATTCCTTGAGATCATTAACATATTCAATATTAATATATTATAATTATTATTGTTGTTTAATATATTAATATAGTATACCCTATTAATATTTAATAGTCTACCAATGCCAGCTAGGGAACAAAGACACATACAAATCCGAATGAGTTTCATATCCTTATTATACTAAAGGTTTACATGTGTTTATATTAAAATATGTGTCCAAAATTCAATCTAAGAGTAGCGAACCCATTGTGGCATTTATAAAGAGTCGCAATATATATTTGAGAAAGGAGTTTTTATCACATTTGTCTACGGATTGTCTTTGTAGAGTATGAAAGATTGCTTTCTTACGTTAAGTTTAATTGAAGTTATATTTACATTTGGCAGTCCGTAGGCGAAAATGTCGAGGTATATGTATTAATCATTGCTTAAATTGTTCATGTTGACTAAATAAACCTTAGCATAATATTTAACTAGATCTATAAAGATTTTAAGAACGGATTGATTTATTTGACAGGCCTAAATTACGGGCGGAACTAGTGTAACAGCGACTTGTTTACGATTTAATAAATTCTCATTTGAATTCTTCGAACCGTGCCAATTTGACAGATCTTATTGATTGTTAAATATACGCTTAAGCTGCAATGATAGCATTATGTAAATTCTATGCGAGGCTCTATAATTTTCGTAACATGCCTTCGCGGAGTTAACGGCTGTGAAATTTTATGCGATTTTCTCTTTCCTATGTATTGTAACGCTGGAGCTGTTATATATCTTAATACGTTAAAATTAAAATAATGTATAAGGTTAATATTGACAGAATACTTTACCGCATGGTCTAGCTGTCAGATTACCCGACTTCTACGGCGCAGGTCCTGGGTTCGAATCCCTAACATTTGTGCAAAACCACCAATTGTTGGTTTTCCGGTCCGCACATACTGTGTACGCTTATAAAACGCACTCACAATACAAGAGAAATCCTAGTGTTTAGTAATTTAAAAAAATACTGAGTTAACAGTTTTGAAGTTAATGGTATAGACCATAGAATAGGATTATTTTTTACCATTAAAGTGAATTATTAGTGCTGTTAGATCTACAAATACATTTTTAATTAAAAAATATTGTAAATTAATCATCGAAAATGTAGCGAATTGAAAAAAATATAGATAAATCAGTTCAGAAAATTACTCACCATAGACTGCATGATTATTATTTTTATTTATAAGTTACGGAGATCTCAAATGAACTAACGAAGGCGCTGCTGTAAGACAGTACTCGCCCAGTAAATTTCGCCTAAGAGTTGTGTATTCGCAAACACCTACCAAGTCGGAATGTCGATTGCTCACACTGTGCCCCTTTATATATGAAACACCCCGCTACGGCGGTTCGTAATTTGAAACAATTAACTACGCGGCAAGTGCAATGCTGTTATTTTAATTGTAAGATGCGCACGCGTTTTTCGCTCATAATGTGTATTGACAAAGGGGTGATTTAAGGGTGAAGTCCAAAAACGTCATGATAGTTGGACGTTAGATTAATATTTATATTTGGAACCTTTTAGTTTTGTACTTTTTATGAATTATTCACAAGCAGTATTTATACAAAGATAAACTTTTTACAATTCGCCTTTTAGAAATTTGTTAAAATTACCTTTAATGTAACTCATGGTTAATGACTTGAAACGTAGAAAACTTTTTATCGGTTTGCGGTCAACGTGCAGTCAATTTTGAAATATATCGGATTTTGCTTTGTCTATAAAAGTGCGTGTTTTTATATTTAATTTAAAATATCATCATCATCATCGTTACAGCCTATCACTAGTCCACTGCTGAGCATAAGTCTCCCCCATAGAGAGCTACAAAAGCTTGTAGCTCTCATTTTGGGGGGATTTTGCATGGTTGCCACGCTTGGCAGGCGGGTTGGCAACCGCAGCTTATTTATTCAGATGTTCCTGGAAGATGGAACCCATCTCCTGATTTTTATTTTCCCTCTATCGACTTTTACGACATCCCCGGGATGAGATGTGGTGGCAGATTCTCTTAACCCGTCACCGCATAGATCACACGTTTTAAATATGCTAATTCATTATTAAAAAAAAAATTTGAGTAATTCTTTTTGAATATTCTTAATCAATGAATAAAACTAAAATCATTGAACCCAAATTCTACAGGCTAGTGTTGTGGACACCGTCAATAGGGCGAAGGTAATGACAATGCGCTAACCGACCAGCCTTTAAACTTTCCACGGATACACATATGCTGAAAAGCTTAGTGTTTTTGTATTGGTGACTAAACGATCACCTGGTGGCAAGTGCAACGTCTGCTTATAACAGGCTGTATCACCCAGAACAATTCTGTGCCTGACACATCAGTTCTTCAGTCTCGTATGCCCAGTGATTACACTAGCCTTTAGTGCCCTTAACACCGAAACACAGTGATGTTTACATACTACTGCTTCAGGGCAGAATTACTGGCCCTACAGCAATATCTACCTAGATGGGCTCCTGCAAAGAAATCCTATCACCAATGAAAAGTGTAATCAGAGTGAGACGTGTGACGACATCATTTAAAAAACGCATATTCTTACTCTTATAATCTTTTGTAGAGCACGCAAAGTAAACGGCGACCGCGTGACCGAGTGGTCAGCATACTTGACTTCTACGTTGCGGGTCTTGGGCTTGAATCTCAGCCGAAGCCGACATTTGTGAAAAAACATAAATTGTTGGTTTTCGGGTCTGCTTGTGTTGTGCATGTGAAATTTATGTGTGTGAAACGCGCTGATACGGGGCGGGTCAGTTGTAGGTTTATAAAAAAGATATTTTCTACAAAAGTTCTATCAAGACTTTTATTAAAATAATTACCTAATATGAATCTCAACCCCGAACTGCCTGTTTTACGGGAATATTTGCCCAGGTTGATATTCGAACTTAGAAGGTTCTCATTGCATTGACGTCAATGCAATGTGTTGTCAGCAATCTTAATTTTATGCGTCGCTGGGAATTGTAACAGCAACCATGATGCTGGAGAAATTTTATTAAAAAAAAATATAAGATTTATCAGTAGTTAAAAAGTATTTTACTGGTGGTAGGATTCCTATGCAGGAATCCGTCTAGGTAGATATTGCCCAGGGCCAGTTATTCTGCCGTGAAGCAGTAGTGTGCAAGCATTACTGTGTTTCGGTTTGAAGGGCACTGAGAAGCGTAATCACTGGGCATTTGAGATTTAAGAACTGATGTCAGAAATGTTCTGGGTGACACAGCATTTGTTGTGGGCAGACGTTGCACTTACCATCAGTTGAACGTTTTACTCGTTTCGTCACTTTGTACAATAGAAAAAAAGCCATTTTATCCATATATGTACACAGAGGAGAAGTTTCTGCTCCGTCAAGCACCTGTCGTTCCACGGAAAGACCGAAAAGTTGGCATATAGGATAGACGTATGTCCGATATTATAAAAAAATATTTTATTCTTTACACATTGTAAGATTATATCATAAAATAATAAATGTATTAAAAATGCTTCAGTACATTCCTCTGTAATTTTCGTGATCGGGAGAATCAGAAATTTATATTAAACGCCAATTGTAGCACCACAATTATTAGCGCATTGAATTGCTGCGCTTTGGAAGACTTCAGAACAGAATCAGTAAATCAAGCACGAGCATGATTTTTCGATTGATCTATCTGATTTGCCATCTGCATAGTTAATTTTTTTATTGGATAAAGTGACAAGACGAGCAAAACGTTCACCTGATGTTAAGTGCAACGTCTGCCCATAACAGATGCTGTGTCACCCAGAATATTTCATGTGTCACCACACTGTGTCTGTCACCCTGAGTTCTTGAGTCTCATATACCCAGTAATTTACATTAGTTCTCAGTACCCTTCGGACCGAATCATGGGCCAATTTCGACCAGAAATAATATAAAAGTATGATATATGTATTACAGTGCCGTAAGTGATACTCGTACTTAGTCACTATACGTCTTTCTCTTCCTGTACCCTAAGCAGCGCTTATGCGATAAGATCGAAAGCAGGTACGCTGACCACTAAGCATCGTGGTCATCCTGTACATATTAAGACCATAATCTGCATTCACATTCTGTATTTACCGCTTAATATGGTTTGCTCGGCGGAGCTTTTTTTTATTGAAATTAAGTTCCTTTAAATTTCTTATGAACGTCAAAATCTACAATGATTCCAAAAATAAGACCTTCTCAAAGAAGAACCGGACAAAAACTATAGGGTCTTTTTTCAATTTTATTTTTAAATAAATATTTATTTATCACAGTGTGTTTTATTACAATGCCATATACGTATGTTCTAGTAGCCAAGGGGCTTGCAAGTGCGGAGTTAACAATTTTAGTGATGCCGTTACTATGACATTTTAAAGCGAACGCACAGCCCTTGAGCTTTGCTTCGCCCTGGGACCCTTTTAACCGGGCGTCATTGAGGCAGGGTCACTATGGCCTTGCATGTTTTACATTTGATTTTTTTTTTAAATAAATATATATTACAGTACATTACCGTGAATCTCAATTGCTGGCGATAAGGACCACCGCTTCTTACTGCGACTCAGTTCAGTCCTATTGTTATTGTTTAAGGTGTAACCTGCGAGCGGGTAATTATGTCCCTGCTCAACAACGACGTTCCTACTTTGTGCCACAAATCATTTAGAGCTTTTATGTTCTTTTACATATTTATGCTTTATAATGTTTAGATCAGTATCTAAAATGGATCCAGAGGAGCGTGAGTGTCGTTGAATTAGTCATGTTTGTAACACTTGCTATAAATTTATATGTAGCGAACATGTGATTTCCTACAGTAATAACTGTAGTGAAAACCTAAACATAAAATATTGATTATAAGAAAGTTCCCAATTTTTCTGTGATTTAATTTCAAAAGTGCCATATAGTAGATTATATTTGAGTATATTTTTGATAAAACCCTTTGTTTTGTTTTTCTTTACGGTAAAAGAAAAGGCCAATTTTTTTTTACATAAATATAAGTTGTTAGGAAGAATTTAATTAAAACTGATTACATTTTAATGACAAGTAGATAAAGTTTTATATATAATTAACGATTTTCCATCTAAAATAGTTTTTTTTTAAAAACATGGAATATTAGTAGAGGGTCGTGATGTCCCTTCCTAAACCTTGTACAGTGTACCTTTTTCCCGCCATAATGATGGTTAATGAATTAATAATAAAATATTTCATGATTAATGTATAATTATTTATAGGATTCCCGATCTTGGATGAAACATTATGAATAATTTCAGACAAATATATTTAATAAATATTGACGAACCGTTAAAGATTCACAAACAAAATTCATCGATTAGAATGAACTTTTTAAAAACCAGATAAGCGTAAAAAATGTCGGTCTCACAGTGCAGGTCTACAGTAGGATCAAGATTAAGCAATCAAATGAAGTTTTATCCGCAGGAATTTCTTCTCAACTGAAAAGGCTTCTGGTCGAAGGGCGCGGTGTTTCACCTATTTCATGGTTGGTAGCGTGCCGTGATCAACAAAAAGCATTTATGCTATTAATCGATTTTCATAACATAACATATTTTATTCCTTTTTTATCGTTGAATAATTTTAAAATCAAATATCAATATGGAGGATATCATTATTTTATTTGGACTGGTTTAATCGAAAAAACCTCTGTGAGCAATTACATATTTAAATTATGTAGACGAATGCCAATAGCAGGCTTAAATTAATTATACAGAGTTCGAGGCAATCTAGATCGAAACATGCACTTGTGCACGTCGAGACGTCGTTGAAGTCTTTAGTATGAACAAGTTACTGTTGTACGGCCGCTACTAGCAATAACGCATAAGTGACATTAACAAAAAAAAAAAATTGTAAGCGACTTCTAAAATTTTCTTTTGATGTGGGAGTTTAGTACCTGAGCTAAAAAATGTGTATATAATATTTTTTTAATTCGTTAAAGTAAGGAAATGTAGGCTATATATTGTCCCTTTTTATACAAATTGGACTATACATTGCAAAAGTTTAGAGATTTTTAATTATTTATATTGGCAAAGCCGAAAGCCATGGTAGCTCAGAGCGCACGGTTCACTTTCGGTGCCCACACGATCGTCACGTATGAGATACGAGTAGTATGTTTTTTGTTCTAGTAATTTCTATTAAACATCTTGACTATCTGTGTCACCTAAAATTTTCTCTTGACACTGAATACACTTTTCGCACACATTTAAAGTAATGATGTTGCAAAAAGTATTTGGTTGTAATTCGTGAGATTTGTTCGAGCCAAAAGATATGAATCCACGATAAACTACTGAGATACGCTAAACGCCTTTTTTGTCTATTATTTGCCAACTGTCATGGCAATCCCGAATCTGTTACGTCGCATAAGTTGTATTAAAAAAATAGCAGAATTTGATATGTGGTCCTTAAAACCTTATACTTTGCTAAATTAAGCGAACAGGCAGGCTTTAGTCGTTTCCTTTGTGGGAGAAACTGACGCGACGAGCAAAGCGTTCACCTGATGGTAAGTGCAACGTGTCACCCAGAACATTTCTGTCTGGTAGCACACTGCGCTCGTCACCCTGAGACATCAGTTCTTAAGTCTAATACGCCCAGTAATTACACTAGGTAAGTACAATAGCCGTGCCCTATAGACCGAAACACTTAAATGGTTGTTTACTACTGAACGTTGACAGAATAACTGCGGTAGTGCCTATTTAGATCGATTTCTGAACAAAACAGTACAGACGAGAGGAGAGTAGAGTTGAAGGGAACAGAATAGAATAGAATAAAAAAAAAAATGCAAGTAATCAAACATATTGGGTGTGTTATGAATATCTACTGGTGATAGTAAGAATTGTAAGATTCGTCTGATGTAAAGTACTCATACTTTGTTAACCTACTTTAAAAGCGGTTCTATGTTCGTCAATTGTAGACCAATTATAAAAAAAAATATGTTTGATAGGAGATACCGTAAGGGTGTAAGTGTATAATTTTTTATCAAGCTCTGATAAAGGAAACAAAATCTTGAAACTCTTAAATTCGCTTAAGCATATTTTCAGCTGTTGCGTCGAAATCGGTTTTTTGGTTTAATGAAATAAAATTAGATTATTATATTAATAACATGAAATTTTGATTAAAATTGCATCTTATTACTATAATAATCTTACTACTACGAGTATAATAAATCTGGAGAGTTTGTGTGCTTGAACGCGCTAATCTCTAAATCTGATGAAGAGTATAATAGGCTTTAATACTGTTAATACTGTTAAGCAGCCATATGTCGAGTACCAAAAATTACCAAGAACGGCCAAACTGTTAATGTTCAGGTCAGCGAGGCACCTTGTCGCGGGGCGAAATTATGGGGTTGGCTTATTTAACAAAGGCGAAACCTCGGGGCATTTTCTATCTTTTATACTTTCTATTCCGGAAATCAAAGAAGAAACAAAAGAATCGCGTGCTTCAGCTACTACATCCATACCAATATTGTCGGCTCGGTTGGCGCAGTGGCTAAGCTCTTGGCTTCTGCGGTCGCGGGTTCGATTCCCGCACGGGACAATTATTTGTATGGCCTACATATAGTTGTTCCGGGTCTGAGTGTTTGCGCATGTGGAAATTATGTCTGTAAAACGCACCCACGACACATGAGAAATCCTACTGTGGGGCATCGTTTTCATAAAAAATACAAAAAAAAATATATTATAAATGCGAAAGTAACTCTCTCTGTCCCTCCAACTGTTTGTTGCCTTTTCAAGGTTCAACCGCTGAACCGATCTAGATGAAATTTGGCACAGAGATAGCTTTAATTCTGGACCCGGAGAATGAAATAGTTATATAGTTATATTAAATAAAACACGCGGACGAGGTCGTGGGCATCAGATAGTGATATATTTAACGATGAGCACATGACGACCGCATGACCTAGTGACGAGAGGCGGCGCCAATGTTTTGTACAAAACACAAATTGTTGGCTTTTAGATCTTGTTGTGTTGTGATTGTTCCCGTGCCTCTGACTCTATTTCCGAGCCTACCGATGTTATCGTATAGGCAATACATGAGGCGCGGGTAGGTTGGTACGAGTGAGTGCCAGTGTTTGCGCGTACACTTGCGGCACTACAATATCTCCTGCGCAGTTGATAGCTTCCGATAGTAAGTTGCTGCCGTAGTCTAAAATCAGTCAAGAGGACAACATTAAATTATTTTTTACGTTTTTTACTACTTTTATTATTATATGTACTATATACTTACTTACTTAATCGGTATACTTATTGTTTTCTACGTAAATACGTAGAATACAATAAGTATAAGCGAAAAACACTCACTTATACTCTCTTTACCGTATCTAATGAAATAACAGCGTTATACAATCGGAGGATGGTTCGGATTACAGAGTTAGTCTCGAAGATTTTCACACTTCATCAAGCTTAGAGGCCGATAATTTGTTCATTGTACAAATGTTAGGTTCAGGTGAATGTTGTAACTATTGCCGTTAAATATTCGAAAAAATAAGATATTCGTAGTTAGGGAAATTAATTGATGTTTTCCTTAGAATCATTCTTAAGGTTCTTATCCGTATATTATGATCCCGATGTCCACGTAGCCGATTTTCGGCGATAACTATCGAATACTTTAGGAAGTTATCAACTGAGCAGGAGATATAATAGTGTCACAAGTGTACGCGCAAACACTACTGGGCACTCATTCGTCCCATCCTACCCGCGCCAGATGTATGTCTCATGCTATCTCATCGGAGGTAGGCCAGGATGTAGTTTTAGAGACACAAGGACAATCAAAACACAACCAGACCCGAAAACAAACAATTTGCGATTTTACACAAATGTTAGTACCGGTTGTTATTCGAACCCAGGACCTTGCGGCGTGGTAGGTACTCTAACCACTAGGCCACGCAGTAATGCGTGGTCGTCTCAGTTAGGTCCATAATTACGTTTTGTTAATTTAGTAACTAGTTTTTAAGGAATTTATAGGACTTGATGTATTATTTAATAATATTATTTGTAGTTTATAATAGGTCGTCACAATGTGTACTGGCAATTTTGCCAACCTTTGAACTACGATTTCAGACTGTCTGACTGTTGGTGTAAGACTTTCGAGTGCAAGTCTTCGTCACGTCGGTTCGCTGCGCGCACAAAGGGGGGCCGTCCTGGAAGGCGCGTCTTGTACTCCTTTGCTAGGAAGGTGAGAGTAGGGGAGCTGTCCTCTGCCGAGGAGGGGCCGCCAATAGTAGGCGGCCAGTACCGGTGGGGTCGCGGATGTGTGCGCGAGCGTTCCCGTGGCCCTGCCAACATGCGGCGAAGGCTGAACACCATGGGGTTTTAGTCGGTGTAGGTCCGACGTACCCCCTCCTTCCCCCGCGAAGGCGGGTGTGCGTTAAGCAATTCCCCATGAAAAAAAAGAGGCTTTTGCGCTGTGACTTGTAGGTTTGATTCCCGCACAGGACAAAAAATTGTATGGCCTACAAATATTATACCAGGTGTTTGTTCATGGGAAATTTAATGTAAACGGACATAGGGGAAATTTTATGTTGGGGCAACGTTTTTTTTATCTATACATATAATAAAACAGCAGGAAAGTCAATTTTGTACATTTAAGAAAATAAAAAAATATTTTTAGAATTTTTGTCTGTCTGTTTGTCCCTGTCTGCACGCATTACGTAAAATCTATCGAACGGATTTATATGCAATTTGATATAATTATATAAAATTTAATTTCTTTTTTGGTATAATTATATAAAAGCAAGTTTCCAATACAGTGTTATAAACAGTAGTATTCCCAACCAAAATCTATCAATGATCTGACAAATACTAATATATAACCTGTCATCTCCAACCTATCTATGACCTGACCAATACATACTTGACACATTAATTACTCCTATATACGAGTATTTTAAATGGCTCGATGAGATTAACACTAGATTTACCGTCAATTTTTATGCTTTAAGTTGAGTTGATGATTATCGTGAAAGTCCGCTAAGAGAAATTTCAGATATCGGAATGACCATACCAAATATGCCAAGCAGAGATTATGCAGATCGGCATCGCATAGCAGCGTTTAAGGTGCAAGAGGTCCGGTAAAGAAAGAAAGAAAAGCATTTATTAGCACAGTATAAAAAGACACACTTAGACACAATAGAAAAACTTAATAAAAGAAAATATAAACACACAAAAATAAAATCAATAAAAAAAAATAAGCACTGGAAAATAAAACTATAAATAATGTATAATAATGTGTGTATCGATTACGGTAAATCCTATCTTCTTGGGAGGAGGCAAATTTCTAGCAGTAATGACTCTGTATATCTGTTTATTATATGTGGACAGAATGAAGGAATGTAGGTACTAGTTAATTTTATCTAGTACTAGGTGTTCCCCGCGGTTTCACCGTCGTGAAAGAAGCCGACCACATGACGCCGTTCGGTACGGTACTTCGCTGACCTGAACATTCACAGATTTCCGCCGGCTCCTTAATTATTACAACCAAATACAAAACTTTTTTTTTATCCGATTAGTACTTCTCAAGATTAGAGCGTTCAAAAATAGAAACTTTACAGCTATATTACAGTAGTAAGAAGTAAGATTAGTATATATTTTCTTATCATGAACAACACCCGTTCGCTACCCGTCACGTCTGGATTCCCGCGGTAGCGAAAATTGGGCTCCAGATGTGGTCTCTGTCTACGCCTTATATGGGTAAAAGGCGTGACTATGTGTATGTATGGACAACACTGACTCTACACAGGTTAGTGTTGCTCGCGTTGCAGCTTTGCCCATTTTCTTTTTGTGTAAAAAAATCACTTGATCGGAATTGTACCTGCTATGAAATGTGCGGTCCTAATTGACAAGCACACTAATAACGTGCCATTCACTTTATTGATTAAAGAGACTGGAGCATTATCGAGACCCATTCTTCAAGAATTTGCTCAAATGGGTCAGGACTGGTCTGTTAGCGACATGATTTTGCCGAGTGGGCGGTGCAAATTCACGACCAAACCAGACATTTGTACTCAAAAGAACAGAGCTGGCTACAATTACTTCACGTGTAAGGAAAATGGAGAGTTCAAATCTACGACTGCGTGCAGATCCATCTCCCCTAACTCATCTAGATCCTAAAAATGTCAATATTATATTAAACATCTTATCCATCTGCTCAGTCAGTCAGTAGTTATTAGTCCTAACGTATTACAAAAATTCTAATAAAGTAATAAATAAGTGGTAATAACTTAATCAACGACAATAAGGTATTTAATGAGTCAATGGAACAAGTCCGAGCCAGCACGAATGTGATTCGACGTATGTACGTTTGTAATTGACCAATAGTTAAAACAATAGTTGCTTTCGTTTTTACGTTCATTTCACTTTAATTCAGACATTTCTAAGACTCAAATAAATATTAGTAATATTTTTTTTAATTACTACTTGTTTTCCGTCATTACCGAGAATGTGGTAAATAAGTATTTAAAACTGCAATTTACTCAAAATAAATTCAAAATTTTATAATTTTAGACAAAATCTATTTGCTCGCCAACTATGAAATTTATGGCGAAACTGAGATACTACGCTCGCTTGCTCGCTTTTTAAAAAATTGTATTTTTGAAGGTCAAGGGAATACCGCACGAGTATTTCACATTTAATTTTATATTGTCATAACAATTGTTCTTTGAATTTATATAATAGGACTAGGACTGTGGCTAGATTTTTGTGATAAAAATGCTTTTGAATGCGTTACGAATTGTTGTAGTGAACGAATAGGCGCCGCCTTAACGAGTTATAAACATGCCTCAGACAACGAAGGTGCTTTCAAGGCGTCTGAACCGATCAAAAATTCCATGCTTCACAGACATCAATCAACTCTCCTCACCGACAATGAGGCATAGA
This sequence comes from Luehdorfia chinensis, assembly GCA_019845155.1. NCBI lineage: Eukaryota > Metazoa > Arthropoda > Insecta > Lepidoptera > Papilionidae > Luehdorfia > Luehdorfia chinensis. Next base: position 4,867,296 of record JAHVAK010000025.1, on the reverse strand, counting down.
AATTGGTGTCGTAAAGCTGACTAATTTTTTAAAAACACATTTCTGTCAAGGTGTAACGCAAGATAACATTTATAGTATGTAATTAAGTCATGACTGACGATTGCTGCTTGCAGTGTTGTGGATCCTGGATTTGGATCCCAGCTTCATTCAATATTTGTGAAACACAAAAATTATTAGTTGTGTGTGTATAATGACAATAATAGAATAATTGTTAATATACATTTAAAAAAAAACTTATGCAATAACTTCGGAGGACAGGTTAACGTTACATCAAATCATCACACACACGCGTAAATTTTAGAAATCATTGTATAAATTGATTGAAATTGTGTCACAATATACATGCATCGTTTTAATACCTACGTGTACAACGGTGAAGATAATAAAATGTATATTCTGTTATCATGGGCACGTGAAAATGTCGGTAAAACGCACTTACAATACTGGAGAAATCCTAGTGTATTTATAGTTCACGTTTGGTGGGAACAGTTTAAGATGGATGATTATATGAGAAAGCACAAAATGTAAAAATGGGTTCACGTTATCACTGATAAGTTAAGAAAATATTTATATTCGGCACGCAGAGTTTAGCGAAAGAGGTTTTGAGAAAAACGGATAAATCGACAAGGGTCCTAACCGACTTCAACAATAACATGAAGTTTATATTTCTGGCAGGTACATATGATGCATGGTGATGCTTATGCGATGAAATCGGTGGATGGATGGGTTCTGTGTCTATCCGATAAGAGACAACTTTGTTTTTGACTGGTTTTGGCTTAGCATCCACGATTAACTAGTCAATCTGCAGGTACTCCAGCCTCTGGCTACTACGGAACGTTAAAACGTTTAATATCTGCGTAACGAAATATTTTGCTTTTATAACTTTACAGGAAACAAAATTCCAAAAATCAATAAGTGGGATTATTCGAAAGAGATATTGATTATGAGCTATAAAAATGTACAAATTTTTTTCAGCGATCATTCAAAACGATACTCAATAAGTTTTTAAGACTTGAACTGTCAGGCTACAAGAATCATCCACTTTTACTGATTGTGCTAATTGCGATTACTTGTTTTGACGTAGCGAGTTAAAAATTATAGTTAAAATATAGGGCAAACTCTCTCTCTGAAATTTAAGGCGGGCGCTCTCAGCCTCTGAGCTACTACAGCTCAATGATGAAGAATAATGATAATACAACAGAAATTTTAGTGTTAAACCCCGTTTTTGAACGAAAAAACGCGATATGAGTAGTGCCACGCCGCAGTGCATAAATAAACTGTGTAATAAATGTTTGGCTTAACCGGGGCAGATTTAAGCTCTCACAGTACTACCACGTTAAAATTAGAGCAAAAAGTAACTTTTATTTGTAGAGGTTTGAGGGCCGAACATGTAATAAGTGGTAATGAGGAATTTCATCTAATTCTTAGAGACTTACTTGGACTGTGTGTTCCACTTGTAATCTAACATCAAAGAAATACGCAAAACTAGTTTAATTCTTGTTTTTGAAAGATTCCGATAATAATGCGATGTCCTCTCCAACAGTTTCGGCATGAAAATACATAAATCATATTAAATCATATCATTTCTAAATATGAAAAAAGAAGTCGCAGAAGCAATAACACCTTGTTAGGAAGTTGTCGGAACGGTTGATTTATTATCAACATTAACCAACATTAACTGGACGCTCCATTTGTGGAAAGGGAAATTACGTACGGACGTTTAACTACTAATTGAATAAGAGAAGCACAGTTTTTACAATAAGTCGTAGTTGATTATCGATAATCGGCAAAAAAACGTAATCGTTATGTTATCTTTTTTTATGCTTTTAAAAAACGAAGCACACTAGGATTTTTCCTGTATCGTGGGTGCGTTTGACGGACATAAATTTCACATGCACAACACAACCAGACCCAACCAAAATGAAAAAGAAAACCAATAATTTGTGTTTTTAAACAAATGTTGATTCAGTACAGTTCTGATTGATTTAGGAGATCGAACGGCTAAAGCCGGTCCGATTGAAAACTTACTTATTATTGAGTGTATTAAAATGGCGAGTTTTATTGCTATTTTAATACTTGCATTGCGATTAAAAAACATTGAGATTTTTTTTATCGTAATTTTAAGTTTTTAAAAAGGTTAATTAACTACCAATAAATAATGGGATGGTGATTTAGTACTAAATGGAGCAATACTTGCTAAGATTCATAACGGGTAAACGTAATCTAAACGTTCTTTTGCTCTAAAATTGGGTGAAACTATGTTATAAAAAAATTGCCGAAAAAAATTCTCGTCGGAAATATATGCTAGAAAGCAGTCTTTTTGACTACATTCACAAATTAAAACGAGAAAAAGAAATAAAAATAATAATAAAAGCCTGATGATTGGTGGTGATGTTGTACTTCTCTCTTTAATATTAAAACTTTTCACACCCCATCATTCCTCGGCTGCGGAGAGCAAGGAGAGCGGCATCTCGCACATCGCCACCCAGGCTGACCAAGCGGGTTCCAAGTTAACCAAGCTCTTAGGTAACCATGCCGTGGCCACTAAGTTCCCTTCAACGGGGTGCAGTTCTAAGCTTTCATTACAAACATATCATTGGATCATCACTCATCATTGGATATGACCAACACATTACATTGGATGGGACTGTGGTTAAAGTTGGTTAACAAAAAAAAGTAGTTCAGATACATTGCTGTAGTTTGGGTTTCCTTTCTTATTCTTACAGGGACATATATTCACAGATAGTGGTTGAAGGCTAAACGTTATATTGTAATAGTACCCCACCTATACTTAAGTTAATGGCCGCAATCGCTTAAAATAAATTTAAATATTGTGCATAGTAATTGACATGTTTGTGACACGTCCAATTTAAAGTGGTCGCAAATTAATTCAATGGCCCGGAACGAAATTCAATAAGTTTTTAGTTGCTTTACTCATTCTTTTTGTCAGAATTTTTAGAACAAATTGGTAGGATATTTCTTAATCGCAACACATGGCAGGCGGATAGGCGATCAATGGCGGCGATGTTTAACATACTTAAAAACTTTTTACTACTTACATACCGCTTATGTTTACATTATAAAATTAATATTGCCTATTAGCATTTAAATTTATAAAAAACTATAGTAAACAAGTTTTGAAGAATTTCTCCGGCAATTTTTTTGATCGATAATACTCGTACATTCTGCTAACCCGCGCTGAAGCAGCGTGGCGGATATTTCCCGGCTGCAAAAACCCTATTAGAAATGAGAAGAGGCCTGTGCTCAGCAATAGTACATTTAAAGGCTATTACTTCCTTTTTTTTACATTTAAATAATGATAAATAGTTACTTTGATTATTCAAATTTTATTTATAAAATTCATTATAATAATTTCTTCTAATATTTTAATTAAATTAAATCACTGTTGTATTACTGTTGTTCCTAGTAAACAATTGTAAAAATTTCATTAAATAAATACGAGCGATACTTTGCATAAAAGCTTTTTCATCTTTTATTGTTGCAAACTTTCTGTCGGTGTCAATGTCACAGTAATTTAATATTTTTTTTTTAAAAGTGGCTGTAGAGTATTGCCATAATTAAAACGTTTTTAAACTCTAATTATACCAAGCGCAACAGATACTAATGTGTACCATAAAGTTCCGTAAATACGAATATGTTATTCTGAACGTTGTCGCAAACATACACAGATACCAATAACGAGAGTAAAATGATGATGATGTGTAAATAATGTCACGAATTATTGTAACGTATTACAGGTGACGTAAATCGTGTCAGTTCTTAAAATCTCTAGTTTGCGTAGAATTGTAGCTATTTTACACAACATTAACAATCTCAATGCTTGGTATAGGCCTCCTCTCATTTTTGAGAGGATTTTAGAGGATTTTGGAGCTGGGACTAGTCCGCCGCGCTGTTCAAATGCGAAGTGGCTGACTTCACATAACGACGATTTTTTTTTCATTTCACAATAAAAAACAGAGGTAAATTGGCACATAACTTTAAGATGAAGTTTATCTCATCATCATCATTTCGTCACATTACAAGGCCTCTGCTGAACTTAGGCCTACCACATAGATTTCCACAAAACACAGTTAACTGAGCTACCACATACATCGACTTCCCGCAACATCGATTTTTAGATAGATGTTTTATCTATCTCTTGTATGTCTGTCTGTTAGAATAGACTACATATAATGTATGTATTATAAAATCGTTTGTTACTTAGTTGTTAAATTTTTTTCATATTTTAAAGTGCAGTCGTATAAAATCGGCGCAGTTTGTTTCGAAGCGTCTGCTTAAGGCAGCATGAATATTCCATCCGTCACGTTATACATTTTCATTGAAAAAGGCGAAATATTGTTTACTTTTTCCGTATAAATACAAGAAATGCATATTTTCGTGCGTAATTACCGGACACTTTAGTAACTGCGGCGTTGCAGCTCGCGTCGCAAAAACAAGTCTCAATTTCAACACTCAAATATAGACCATCATCCATTTTTACAAGAGCTATTATAACCGCAAAAGTATAAGTTCAAGTGGCATGTGGCGTTTGTTTGATTTTACGCTCCATTTATCACCAAGCTATTAATCAGCTTAACATGTTATAACATATTTTTTTTTCTTGAATAAAGTTATACCGGGGAAATAATTTGGCGTTTTCAACGGAGTCAGTTAATTATGATATAATTGAAAGAAATTAATTTATAAAATTATTCGTCTTTCACTAACATCGCCTCAATTAAAGTTTTCACTAATGCGTGATAATAAAATGTTGGATAATGATTGAATAGGAAGTATATTTTTCGGCGAAAATTCTTTTCAGCATTAGTGAACTTTGTTTGAGAAAAAGAAACAAAGAAACAATGAAATTATACTCGTTGCTACAAATCAATAAAATACACTGCATAGTAAATATAAAAGACAATTAATATATTATATTGAAATATATTTTGGATTGTAGCAACGATCAGGTATCCGACGCATCATGGATCATATTTTTTTTTAAAATTAGGTTAGCGTTTGTCCACCAAGTCCACACATTACGCTGTGTGATGGCCTAGTTAGAGAATTCGCCACCCCATCTTATCAACAACAATGAATACTCAGTATTTTGTGACACCTATGCGTGTTACAAAAGACTGACTGTTCACTAAGTGGAAAGAAATAAAAATATTTGATAGCTTCGGACAGATGGCGAACAATCTCAGAAAAAACAAGACCTAAATTGTCTAGACCGGTAACGGTCAGCAGTGCTTTAGGTGCGAGGTGTCTTACGTGGCGATAACAGTTTCAGATTTCAGTTATTCTGCCGTAAAGCAGCAGTGTGCAAGCATTACTGCGTTTCGGTCTGAAGGGTACTGAGAGCTAGCGTAATCACTGGGCATATGAGACTTAAGAACACAGAAATATTATGAATAGCAAAGCATCTGTTATGGGCAGACGTTGCATTTACCATCAGGTGAACGATTTGCTCGTCTCGTCACTTTATGAAATAAAAAAATTATAAAAAAAAACAGCATACTTTGGATACCCAATTTGGAAGAGACACAATTTCATTAGTCGACTGTATAAAGACTGATGATAATATAATGACACATGATGTATATTAATTTTGAAGGATAATAATGCTATAATTCGTCATTGTGTATCGGAAGACAAGTGTGCTAGAATTGCGAATTTTTGTTTATTTATAATACTGAATTATTTGTAGACACTGGGGCCCTTCTCGGTAAAAAAACCTTTCTCAATAAAAAGGGCATTTAACAACAGAATGATATTTTTTAAATCGTTCAATTCCCGAGATTAAAGCGGTGTCGTGGCGGCCTAAGAGAATCTACCACCCCATCTCACCCCGAGGGTGTCGTAAAATTCGACAGAGGAAAAAGAAAACCAGTAAATGGGCGGCAACATCTTCCTGGAACATCTGAATAAATAAACTGCGGTTGGATGGCAAAATCCCCTCAAAACGAGAGCTACAAACTTCTGTGGCAATCTATGGGGGAGGCCTATGTTCAGCAGTGGTGGGCTGAAATGATGATGATGATTATTTGTCGGCTGCTACTTAACGCGAATCTAGGAATGGTTTTAGACCGTGAACCGCTACAAACCTGACTTGACTGAGGTTTTCATTAACCTAATCTTTAAATAAAAAAAAATATTTTCTATTTTTAAGAAACGATGCCCCGCACTGAATTTCTACTGTATCGTGGGTGTTTACAGACATACATTTTACATGCACAAACACCCAGATCCGGAACCACTTTTTGTAGGCTATACAAAAATTGGTCTCGTGCGGAAATCGAACCCAGCGCGCAAAAGCCAATAGTATTCTTTTCAGGATTAAATTAGGACGTACCTGTGACTGTCGGTTTTTGCGATATCATGGGATACTGGCTGCTTAAAAGACATTTCAAAGATGTTTAACAGAAACATATATATAACATTATTTCTGTTAAAATTCAGTGTTTTATATTTGTATGGATTTAAAGTGCAGCTTTATTTTAGATTTTACTCTTCACAGGGTTTAAACAATATAAACTTTTAGTACATTTATTGCATTCGAGCGTTCACGACACAGGCTTTTGAAGAGGATACGGAGTCAACACTTTTAACCTATTTCAAGAGCTATAAGATAAATGGATGTTTCAAGCTACATGGAACGGCCATGACCCATTTTATGTTCTACTATAAAACATATCTCGTACGTTTCTTTTATTTATCTATGCTATTTCTTAAGGAGATTGATTATATATTATTATGGAGTAAATGAAATAGTGGCAATAAAAATTATATATACTTTAATTAATTTGTTTCCATAAAGCTTTTAAGAATTGAAGTTAATTGAATAACATCCTTATCTACTGAGTAGTAATAAAAATTATTAGCTAATTTTTTTCTTTCCACGTTTATCAAATAACTTATATCACTTATTTGTTTTAAAACGTCAAAAGAAGCTAAATTTTAAGGAAAGACTTTAAATACGTCTACAAATATTATGAGTGTCGTTGAACTTTATTATAATTTTTTATTGGAGAAAGTGACGAGATGAGCAAAACGTTCACCTGATGGTAACAGCGTCTGCCCATATCAAATATTGTGTCACCCAGAACATTTCTGTGTGGCACCATACTGCGTTCGTCACCCTGAGACATTAGTTCTTAAGTGCTTCCAGTATTTACACTAGCTATCAGTGCCCTTCAGACCGAAACAAAGTCATAAAAGTAAAAAAAGTAAAATAACAGCCTATAAATGTTCCACTGTTGAGTACAGGCCTCCTCTCATTTCCGAGAAGGTTTTGGAGCTGGGAAGAATCCGCCACGCTACTCCAATGCGGGTTGGCGGACTTCACATGTCGAAATATTTTTTATTTCTCAGACATGCATGTTTCCTCACGATGTATTCCTTCACCGCCGAGCACGTGGTAAATCAGCACTTAAAATTGCAATTAACAATGTTAGTGGTGCTGGCACCGGGAATCGAACCCAGGTCAATCGCGCACTATGAAATTCAAAGCGAGCGCCCAGCCCCTGAGCTGCCACAGCAATGTTTACATACTATTACTTTACGGCAGAATAACTGGCCCTGCAGTAATACATACCCAGACGAATTTCTGTATCAGTACCAAACAAAATATATTTCTTACATGTCTATCATAGATGTCTGTCATAGATGGTGACTATAGAAAGACATGTAAGAGATAGGATAGAATTAAGTTAATTTAGTTCTTTCGTTTTGTTAAGGTAATTAAGTTCTTTCAATTGTTTTAAAAAAGATATGCAGAATGCAAGGAACGTATGAATTAAGATTTAAAATTATCTCTTAGATTTCTCGAAACGACTGCTATTATTTTACACTATTACTTCGATCATGAAATTCTTATGCTGTTATGACCTGCTAAAAGACAGTTTGTGTGTGTAGATTCTTGTATCAGCACGGGACACTAACTACTCGTAAGTAGGAATAATAATCGTTCAGCTATTAATATTATTAATCTGTCGGAATGTCTGTCATCTGTTTCTGAATCACGTTCTGGCTGCTATGCGATCTGAATGTACACGAACTTTGCGGCACGCCAATATTTCACCTTCTCATTTGACCACAATAATTAAAGCAATAAACATAATGGACACGAAATTTTTAAAATTGAATTTTAATTGACGCTAAAATTCTGTCGTGTAGAATCGATAGGCGTATGTGCATAGTTGAAGTAGATAAAGATATATCATGGATATACTAGGACGATATTTTATCACGGCGATATCTTGCTTGTTTTCGGTGAAGTGATCGCTGTTATCCTTTTGGCTTTTACAGCCTCATCGGATGCTGTGCTCGCGGGCCCGGGGCCCGCGCGCCAGGTTTGGTTTGACCCAAACATAAATACATAAATATAACAAACATAAATACATAAATATAACTTCGGCGATATCGTCCGCTTACTATAGAAGCGGCCTTTAGCGCTGTATTACTGTACCGTTAGAATTCTTATTCCGCCTCCCAAGCATGATTATGCAGTTCTTACCAATTGGGGAAAGACGTTCCCAACGTCCAGCAGTGGACTTTTTACGGGCTGACGAAGAAAAAGAAGAATTCCGATTATTCACTTATTGTGTTCTGTATCCAATAGATTGACTTTAAGGTTAGGATATGGTATCTGAGATAATGATGTTCTTAATAGAGAGGGAACATATATCATCATCATCTCAACCTATCACTAGTTCATTGCTGAACATAGGCCTCATAGATTGCCATAAAAGTTAGGAGCTCTCATTTTGGGGGGATTTTGCCATAGTTGCCACGCATGGCCGACGGGGTGGCAACCGCAGTTTATTGATTCAGATGTGTCTGGAAGATATCAAGAGATGGGCAGCGGGCCCATCTCTTGATTTTTATTTTCCCTCTGTCGACTTTTACGACACCCACGGGATGAGATGGGCTGGTAGATTCTCTTAAGCCGCTAACACACGGGGAACATGTATATTTTTTTTTTTTTACTTTATTTGGATCAACTAACAGTAAACACAATATGTACTTAAAACTAATATGACATGTAAATAATTATATAATTGTGTCACCAACACTGTTAATCACGAATTACATAAGTGTTGCGAGAATTGCTAGTGTACACTGTAATTTTAAAAGAAAAATATAAATATAAAAAAGTTGTTAGTTATAACATTTATAATGCATTGAAGAGGGCCTTAACCTAGAATTTTTGGTTACAGTGGAAAATTATACAATTTTATGAAGTCAACAACAAAACAGACAAATAAGGTATTACAATAATAATATTACTAGATTATGTTAAACATATTACAATTTATTAAGAATTTTCAACAATTCCTTTTTGAATGTGCTAGTGCGAGTAGCCATTATATCTAAAGTATGACAATGTACATTGTAAGATGTGACAAGGCGGAAGAGCGGTGAACGTTTGCCGGCATTAGTGCGACATGAAGTCGTAGCAAATAATTGGCATGCATTACGATTATGCGTTCTGTAGGGCACTCGGTAACATAATTTATTATTAAGTGCAATGCAGTCATATTTATTTTGACACAAGTCATACAGAAGCATTATTTCTAATTGTATTCGTCTAGATTTAAGACTAATTAGATTATATGTATGCAACAACTCCTCATATGATATGTATTTGCGATACAGCTTAAAATGCATACTCCGTAGAAATTGTTTTTGAACATTTTCTAAAGCATCTATATATTTATTATAGAAGGGATTCCATATGGGCACCGCATACTCTAATTGTGAGCGAATCAGAGATTTGTAAATGTGTAGAAAAGTAGCTGGTTGAGTAAAATTAGTACTGGAGCGCATTGCAAATCCATACATTTTATAGGCTTTACTAATTATAGTATCTATATGTGTGTTAAGGTGTAGTTTCTTATCTAATGTAACTCCCAGGTCCCTTACAGAATCAACAGCCTCGAGATACGTACCACATAATGCATATGTGCTATGGGTATTGTTTCTTTTTTTAGTGAAAGTTATGGATTTGCATTTGGTCAAATTTAGACTCAACTTGTTACTTATGCAATATTCAGAGAATCTATTCAAATCTTCTTGAAATTTACGATTGTCTTCATCGCTATCAATTGTATGATATACTTTAAGATCGTCAGCGTATAAAAGATAGTGGCAAAATTTAAAACAGCGAGCAACATCATTAATAAATACTATAAATAACAGGGGACCTAAAATGGAGCCCTGTGGTACTCCAGAACTAACGGGGACAAGATGTGACTCATACCGGTCAATCATTACGGTTTGAGTACGTTTTGCAATGTAGGACTTGAACCAACGCCATAAATTTCCACGAATACCGTTGAAGGCAAGTTTCTGAAGGAGTAATTTGTGATCCACTCTGTCGAAAGCCTTACGAAAGTCAGTATAAATACTGTCTGTCTGTTTATTAGAATCCATTGCTTCAAATAGGTAGGTAGTGTAAATTAATAAATTTGTAACCGTAGACCGGTTTTGAACGAAACCGTGTTGTTGCTCAATAATAATTTTATGCAAATTTGGATAAACTATATCACGAACTAATCTTTCGAAAAGCTTTGACAGAGTGGGCAGTATAGAGATGGGACGATAATTTTGTACATCTGATTTAGACCCTTCTTTGTGAATCGGCACTATACGAGCAGCTTTCCAGACAGCTGGAAAGACGCCTTCTCTTAGGCATAAATTAAAAACATACTGTAATGGTTTATAAATAGAAGGTGCAGTAAACTTGAAAAATAATGGGGGGATGTTATCCAAGCCAGGACCTTTAGTAATGTCAAGCGATTGTAGACCCTTAAGCACTGCTTCTTGTGTTACATATATGTTATTTAGATTGAAAGCATGAGTAGAGTTAGTATCTGGAATATTGTCTATATCATAATTATTTTCCAAACTAGATGGTTCAAATACCGAATGAAAATAAGTGGAAAATAAATTGCATATGGTTAAGGGTTCACTTGCAATTACATCTTTATACTCCATAGTCTTAGGCATATTCGGATTGTTTTTCCGCTTGTTCATAATTGACCAAAATTATTTCGAATACTGTCTTCTACTTTTTCTATATATTTTTTATAACATTTTTTTGATTCTGACTTAAACCTATTCCTGTACATACAGAAAATGTTGTAATCTGATAGATTTTTATATTTCTTCCATTTTATCCAACTTGTATTTTTATTTTTAAAAATATGAACTAGCGCAGGAGAAAACCAATCCAGGTACCTAGAAGATCTGGTCATTTTAGTAGGTATATATTGTTTTATAATAGAGTAGATAATGTCGTATAATGAGTTCACCGCATTTTCTGCATTTTTATGCAGAAGTATATGTTCCCAGTTAATCTTATTAATTTCATCATTAATTTTTGAATAATCTGCATGACTAAATATATATTGAATGCGGGGCTTGCTACGTATATCATTTAATGATGTTCTTAATGGTATCAAAACATAGAAGGGTGGGTGGTATTCGTCTGGTGGCACAAGTGCGGAAGGCGCGGTTTGTGCCTCACTATCAACATTATTTGTGATAAATAAATCTAAAATTCGATCTTTATTATTTTTAAATCTATTAATTTGTAGACAGTTATGTAAAGACAAAAAATTTATTAAGCACTTATTGGACAAAGAATAGGAGCTATGTATGACCGGCTTCATTACCCTATTATATTCACTCCACTCTAAAGTAGGCAAATTATAATCTCCAACAACGATAAAATCGTCTATACTTAGATAAGTAGGGTGATTGCAAAACTAGTGTCAAGTAATTAACATGAGATGCAAAACAATCATAATTTAATTTTGGAAGAATATATGCGGCACTAATAACGAAACAGTAATCGCGCGAGCGCAGCTCGAGCAATACATGGTTTACGAGCGGAATGACTGGGGCAGCAGCACAGGCGGCGCGAAGTGGCGCGGCTGCCAATTCGCGCCGCGCCGCCACCAACACGCCTCTCCCGTCCTGCCGTCCGCTACCCTCACGGTATCTGTGACTTCGAAACACTTGGTATCGCGTATCTATGTATTCGTTGTCTAGTATATTGCTGTGAAGCCAAGTCTAAGACAAAATAATAACATCGTAATTGTATAGCATGATGTTCATATAAAGTTCCTGCGGCTTTGTTCTCAGTCCGCGACAGTTCTGGTAGTATACTGAAATTACTCGTTTATCCATAAGATCAAATAATTAAGAGTTTTACTAGTACATTTATTATGAAGGATTTGAAAATTAAGCTCTAGAATTAAACTTAATAAAATACTTAAGCAATTTAGTATTTATGTATATTTAATGTTAGTTGTTAGTGGCAAGAACAACTTCCAACAATAATTGGATTGATTGATGGATTACTGCCAACAAGGACTATGATAGATCCTCAGGAGTATTACGATAATAACACACCGCACATCGAGGCTTCCTCAAAGATAAGTCATATCCGCCACCACCACCAGACCACTGATTATAGGATGAAGGAGCCCGTTTGACATCCTTTCTTACTTATGACGCTAGCGATCAAGGTGTAAGTATGAAAATTCCTCCACACAGGAACCGGATGACTGTGCCATCCGTGACAAGGTTAAGGTGTACTTTTTCCCGGAGGCGGCTATAGGTTACTTTTCAAAGGTTGTAGAATATGTGCTTTTTTAAATATAATATCCTTTTTTATTAGTTTTGTGTTGTATGGCTTAAAATACAACCCATAGTAAATAACTGTCTGAGAAGCGATCTAAATAAAATTAGTACTTTTCTATAATAATTACGCCGTGTGGTGGCGGCTCGTTAAAAGAATACTACCACTCCATCTCATCCAATGGATCTCGTAAAAGGCGAGTAAGGAATTAAACTGCACTGTGCATCCAACAGCGCATGGTGGCGATGGGCTCACCACCTATCACACCAAGTGCATTATATTGTTTTGGTGAAACGTGGACTGTGGCAGTCATCTGTTTTTGCAGTGAGTGCCCAGTCTCTGACTACCCCTTATGGGATACAGTCGTGATCTTATGTATGTATGTATGTATGTATAATAATTACTGATTAATTTTCTAGGCTATAGGTTATATAGGCCTATAGTTAATTGCCGATAGGTGTCCGATCAGAGTAGAATAGCACCTACCTCTTTCCTACCGAGTTGTCGTAAGAGGTGACTAAGGTATTGTACGGACAGCCTTTATTCGTATAACACCATAATATACAATGCTGTCACTATACTGCTCGCGGGAACACAATGGGGAGTACGAACTTTTGACTTGTACCAAAATGGCGGCGACATGGTTCACCACCCCACGCGTGAGTGCCCTCTGCCTATCACTTATATGGGAAAAAGGCGTGACTGTATGTATGTATGAATAATTTTCTATAACACTAAACAATATATACGCTGTTAATGCATCACTTTTTATTGGTAATAACAATTTATAAATGCTCGCACACCTTCATCAACTGCAATACATAATATAATAATTATAAATCACGCGACAACTTTTTCTAAGTAAAACGGATCCGGCTGGTTATTCATAAATCATGCGAAGTGCTGCTCTCAGACGCTATAGGCGATAGGTTGTAATTTTTTGTCGCTATCGGAATTCGTGTAATAAATTAGTGGCGTAGGCCACTGTTACGGTGTGACAATTTAATTTAATGGAAATACCAGTATCTTGAAATTAATCTTGTTTAATGATCAAAACACTTACGAAACACTGTTTAATGAATATAAGATAACGAAGACAATAATGTTCGCCGGAAATGAAGTTGTTCGAATTGATGTAGCTAAAATGTTCTATAGTAGTTGAAAAATATTTTTCGTTATAAAACAAAGTTGAGTAGTCAAAAATGTATGAACGGGGTCACACTATGTGATATTTACCAGCCGGTAGCTGCCAGTTTTTCTACCGTTAAGCAGTAGTGTACAAACATTACTGTGTTTCGGTCTGAAGGGCACTGTGAGCTAGTGTAACTAACTTACGACACTTCATCTGCTTCGATTTTATATTAATGAATTTTTGTTATACCCTTTATTTTCTTTTTATTTTATTTTTTTTTGTTCATTGATTTCCTTCGTTTTTTTTATTTTATTCCTATTCTTATTAATTTTGTTTATTCACCTGTTGTATTGTAATTTGTGAATGAAATGAAGTGTCGGAATAAATGTCCTTAATGTCTTAAATACCTCAGGGTGACGGGCGCAACGAGGTTTATTCTGGATCACACGGTATTTGTTATGGGCAGACGTTGCATTTACCATCGGGTGAACGAAGTGCTCGTCTTGTCTCTTTCTTACATAAAAAGATCAGGATAGGTACCCGCCAGATTGGCTGCCTAAAGACGTCCCAGAGGGAAACCTAGTAGAAATTCGTACTTGTATATAAAAACTTTTTTATAGAGCGATTCAGGACGTATGGGCTTCTCATATACGAGTAGCTACAGTCATTATATTATTTTTGGTTATTATGTGGGCAACGAAAAGCTATTTATATTAACAAGATATTTTATTTATAGACTACTACTAATTTATAGCATATATTTTCTATTCATGTAGTCATATAGATTTTTTACATATATACATACATATGGTCACGTCTTTTTCCCATATAAGGGGAAGGCCGAGGCCACACACGTAGCCCATATTTCGTCCACGCAGGAAAGGAGACGTGACGTATCGCGAACCACGCCGCCGCCATTTTGGTTCGAGTAAAAAAAAATCTTACTCTACAATGTGTTCCCACGAGCAGTATATACTATATGCATACTATGGTGTTATTCTGCACGAATAAAGGAGGTGAAGCTTGACCTCAGCAGTGGGACATTAATAGGTTCCTTTACCTTTACTTTATACTGTTTTTTAACTCGGAAAAATCACACACAATAGCTGCATAACACTCGTATGTTTCTTATGATAAAAGAAGAGAACCGGGGATGCATTCACATGACAGATTTCTAAAATAAATATAAGCCTAAAACAGTACAAATATATTTCTTTAACGTATTTTATGGTCACAGACCTTGAATTTGAATCTCTTAATGAAAAGCCGGATCAAATAGCTACCGAGTTAATGAGTCAAGTTCCTACTAACATTATGGATTCTGTTCCGGCTGCGGTCTCGCCTTGGTAGGTTAATGTCTGTGCATATTAAGATTTGTCGGTAATTTGCAATGATTAAAGCATATCACGTTAAATAAATATTAAATCAATTTGTAAAATCTCAATCAAACAAGAAATTGTAGGCAATTGACAGTGAAATCGGCGTGAATTAACAACTAAGCGCTATGAAGTAAGACGTAAAATTGTAGCGGCTAATCGCTCTAATATAGTGCAACCAAAGACGCAATAAAGCACTGCGATATGCATCAAGATCGCACGCGCTAGTTTTGGTGTTACCTAAAAGTAGAAATACTCAAAGAAACTTCTTTTTTAAAACTCATGTTTTATTGCCTTAATTATTCGTGATTATATATCGTCGTCATTTTATTTTAGATTCTTTAGAATATAATATATGTTCACTCGTGAACTATTGATGAGGACATTGGAGTGTTGAACAGCTATCCACTGGACATCCAGTTACACAACATACAGACATACAGTGGTTCGCAATCTCTGTATTTTATATACAATAAAAAGTAAATAGTTCACGATTGATGACTACATGAACAAAAACCTTAAAATTATATGTTGTTAATTTAGTAATGAATAAAATAAAAATGTTTTAAATTATTAAATTTAATATAAAGACAGGAAAATTTGCAATTGGAGGAAAGAATAACATTTTTTGCTTTATTAGTGTAATCCTTTTTAAACTCATAACATATTTAATTTTTACAAGTCTTGTGATGTGACTTCGAGTGTTTTTTATTTCTTAGACGTGCAGTTTTCTTTACAATACTTTCCTGCACCGCCGTGCACGTGGTGAATCGGCATTTAAAACTAAAATCTAAAATTCAAATGAAACCATCAACCAAACCGGTTGCTCGGGTAATAAGAAATTTAAAGGCGAGCGACTTGGCCCTTAACTACCATTGCCGATGGATCAAAGTGTATTTCACACTTCTTGTTTCAAATCATTTTATCTGACAATGCGCCGGTTGTGGTGTGTTATATAGATAATCCATTGTGTGGGTTAAGCACCATTTAGCACATCATTATTGGACTGATGAACGCCTTGTAATCTCAAGCGGCGCAAGCTTCGGAGAGCATGAAGGCAATTTTGTTGTTTGTGCCGGGTATCTTTTACAGATCATGAGTCCTTGATTCCATGGAAGAAAAGAAGGGTGAAACCGATGGTGTGAGATTCGATGATTTGTCCTACGTCCCAATCGTATGGCAAAGTTAGGTATTAAATCATTTTTTATGCCTATTGAAATTTTCATTTAAGGAATTTGTGAATTGTTTTGAACATACTCTTATCATTGACAAAATATTGAAAGAGTTATACATAAATAAGACCTCATTTAATTTTTTCTAATTTAGTTTTATATAAACTGTAAGTTCTTAGGTCTGTTCGTACACCGGATCGTGCTTCTTATGCTTTGACAATCTGTTATCTACGTCACCTTTAATAAATAAAATAAACTAATAAAATATTTTTTATTTTTATCTCTTTAAAATGCATTGTCAAGTTGTCAAGTTTTCAACGAGTTACGAGAGACACGGCGCAACTAGACTGACTAGATACTGGCATCTTAGCTACCGTGCTCACAATTTTGGAACTTAATACGAGTATTTCAGTTGATATTCTCGTGACCTAGGCGTATTAACAAATAGAAAAAGTAAATAAAAATTAGAATAACTTACTACGTAATACATTTCGATCCCCAGTAATGGCACCTTTGAAATCTAATAAAAAATCAACCAAAACGCTCCTGTGCCTGTGCCCTGAATTTAGAGAATGTCAGATGACGAATTATAAAGTTGTCATATTCTTTAAAGTATACCTGTTTTAAATATAGTAAAATGTAGATCATCGCCAGTTGGTAGCTTGGCAGGTGAATTGGCAATATTCATCATTATCCACTGTAAAAATGTGGTTTCGTAAAAATGTCGTTACGCTTCCGTCTCGTGGGAAATAAAGGTAACGACAGGTTACGTCTGTTCAACACAGTGTTAATGTTCTATACAGATGTTTATCTAACTCATTTAGTTTGTGTTGCACTACCAAAACTGGTTGCAGACTGTAAGAATGCTAGATTAATCATAGTTCTACACAAAGCCATTGTAAATGTAGACAATTTCAAGTAAGCTTAATTTAAGGCGTAGAATTGCCTAAAATTCGAAAAGAGACGTGGTTCGCCTCCCGTTACGTCTCGTTTGCCGCGGAAGCGAAGAGTGGGCGCGTATTTTTATTATTGAGATTTTTTTGACTCAAATCCTCTCACAAATTATTGGTAAAAATATTTTACAAATCACACATTAAATTACAATGAAGGAAAGAAAGTCTTAACTACATTAAATTACATTATACACTAGATTGTACACTAATTACATACTGCCACTGCTGAACATAGACCTCCTCTATACATTGCCACAAATCACGGTCCTGAGGCACCTGTTCCATCGACTCGATCGACGACCTGCATAAAACCGTGCAGATCGTCGCTCCATCTAGTGGTAGATCGCCTTACACTGCGTTTGTCAGTACGAAGTTGCCATTCCAGAACCAGACATCAAAGGTTGTCGGTTCTACGAGCTATATAGCCAGCCCATTGCTACTTCAGCTTGCTGATTCTAAGGGTTACGTCGTTCTAGTTCTGCTGCGGATATCATCGCTACGGATTTTATATCGCAGAGTAACTCTGAGATTTCTCATATGGCCTGCAGTAAAAGAGAACGTCTCGGATATACGGTAGTATATCATCACTGGCAGCACGCACTGGTTGAATACTTCAGTTTTGTGACATTGAGGTATACTCGATGCGAAGATGTGACGCAGTTTTCCGAATACTGCCCAGCCCAGTTGGATCTGTCGATGGACCTCTTGGTCGAAGTTGGACCAACCTAGTTGAACAATCTGTCTTATGTATATATATTTGTCGTAAACTTCGATTTCGTGTTCCCACCAACAACTGGTGACATGGACGTTAGACACGATCCTCGTTTTGTCCATGTTCATCTTAAGACTTACCTATTGGGAGACACTATTTAGGTATTTATAAATAAATTTAATAATATTTCATTTGTATTAGAAGCACGTACGAGCATGTAATATCAATATGGTATACAATTAATTTTTGTATACAGGTATTTACATTATGCCCATAAGTATCAAATGATTTATAATCTTACCAACGGTCTGAGACAAGTCTAAATTAAATCCGTTCATTAATGTGTACCAATAGATCATAAATTAATGACTAATTCCGGTACATACATATGTATATGCATAATAACAAAACTTCCATTATACGCGTTGTACTGAAACTAGATCAATAACACCTAATACTTATGCCGTAGGTGTATTGTATTCTTAACCTTGTGGTTAGCCCTTTCACCTGCGGATCTGGATACTTCGATTTCGTTCCATTACAAAGATTTTGACAGCTGTCGAGCTGAAACCAATCGAAGAATATACGAACAAAGGAAACTGTTTCCTCAAAGTTCAAACGATTATTGCGGTTTTGAACTACTGCCAACTCAAGCGTCATTTTTTGTAACGAAACATACAAATACTGTATTTGATTATAAGACATTTGTGATGAAGCAATAAATTAAACATTTAATTTTTTTCATGCGCATTTACTTTATTAAATACTTTATAAAATGAATAATAAATAATCAATAATACACAAAGAATCTCTTAAAATGACAATAGGTAACTAGAAGCTATGTAAGCGCAGAGGCTGGATGATCGATAATATTAAGCGGGAGACCTGGGTTCGATGCCGGTGCCGAATTGTTACTTGCACCTAAAAGTCCTGATTACCCGTCCCGTGAGGTCCGCTCACCGCATTTCCTTCCCAACTTCCGTCAACCCATACCATTCATGTACTATGAATATTTGAGGCTCGCGCCCGGTGCTTGAGTTACAATGGCTCTACAATATTTGATAAAGTTTAGTTTTCGGTTAATAATCTTCAAATGACTAATTATCTTATCAAGACTCCTTAAGTGTTTGACCCCGATGATGGAATTCATCCCAGTTTAGCAACATTGGGTCAACTTTAAAGTTCTCTGAGAGTATTTTTAGTAACCCTCAAGGATGGCTACTGGCATCAGGAGGTCGATTTTTGGCCACGAAGACAATTTCTGAATATTGTCAGTAGCTACCAACTGCGCAGGAGATCTTATGGTGCCACAATCACAGAGGCACTCACTCGTTCTAATGTACCCGCGCCTGATGTAACTTGCATGCGATAAGATCAGTAAGATCTACGATGCAGTGTTAGAGACATGGTGACAATCACAATACAACCAGACCAGAAAACCAACTATTAGCGTTTCTGCAAAAGTTGGCTACATTTAGGATTCCAACACAGGATCGGTAGCGTTAGGCATTCCGACCACGATAGGCCACGCGGTCGTCACGGCAGAATTGCGGTGGCCGGACGATTGAATCTTGTTTAATGTATTTTAGCTTGGGAATGTAGTATAGGTCTATCTAGTTGCGGATTCTTGCAATAGCAGGTAGAAGGGGCTCGACATAAGTGCAACAAAAGAAAAGCATCATAACCTAGTTATTGTATTCATTTTTGAAGATCGTTAGATCATTTAAGTTTTCATAGTGAGACGTTATGTATGTAAAATAATGCCATGGCCGTCCTTGCTTCAATACTTCTCCATTGCCAGTTCTGGTTATTGAATTATCCACAATTTGTAACACGATAAAAAGGCTTAAAGGTTTTCCCGAGAAATTTGATCAAATTAAAACATTTCCTCGATCGTCAATACTATGATTTCTGTCCGACTTAAATGCTCCGAGCTAAAGTAGCTTATTTGTAGCATTCCCTACATTATCGCGAGCAGCTAACACACCCTTCATTTCACGAACAATTGACCTTTCTGTACCAGCGACAGGTAGTCATGCCTCTTGATTTGGTGTTAGACAATCTTGGAAACAGAACTACGAGGAATGCCACTTGTCGATTTCGCTCCGTTTACAAATTGACCTATATTATTAGGTTTTATTTGTCGAAGGCATACGTAACATTGAGACGGACCATTAATTATTAATTTAAATAATTTAGAGCACGGATTACCAAACTATTTTTGGCAAGAGCCACATTTTCCAAAATGAAATGATATGTCCGACCGATAACCATAGCCAAATTACTTTAAAAATCCTATCTCTAGTTTTTTCCTAATGATACAAAAATACTTACCAATTTAAAAACTTTGAGGTTGGTTAAGTGAGGAAACTTGACATCATTTTCTCATCAAAATTTAACAAAATAAATAAATATAAAATTCAGTAAATATCAAGTGTTATTAATAATAATTAATACAAAATACGTAAAAATATTTAAGAAGGTAATAATTTTTTGGGAAAACCATTAACATAGCAAAGTAAAGACAAAAAAATAAAAAAATCAGTGCGATAGATGAACCTGGTGACTTTCTACCAATCTAGCTAAATCCGGTTCAATATTGGTTCAAACGGTTTTTTGTTTTGTAAAAATGTTAGTAACCTCACGGAAGCTTTTTTCGATGGAAAGGCATTTTTCATAATAAAGGTATTTTTCAGGAATGTTCCACAATGCAGGCTACTGTGTTGGTTAAATAAATGTTTTAATGTTGCGTTGCAATCAGAACTTCTGATAGCCTTGGTTGAACTTCTGGAGGCTATTCTACTCAGCTGATAGGTGTCCAGTAGCACCTATCTCTTTCCCACCGAGGTGTCGTAAGAGGCGACTAAGGAATGGCACGGATAGTCTTTATTCGTGCAGAATAACACCATAATATGCAATGCTGTCACTATAGTGCTCGTGGGAATGCAATGGGGAGTAAGAATTTATTGACTCGTACCCAAAATGGCAGCGACGTGATTCGCCACTCGTCACGTCTCGTTTCCAGAGAGGGCGAAAAGTGGCCTACGTAAGGGGTATCTGCCTACCCCTTATAAAATATTGTAGGAATCCTCAATAGAGGTACGACGGAGAGGTTGGTTATTTATTTAGTAAAGTAATGACCCATTGCCAGAACAATGCAAGCACCAGACAATATTATTTACTTTTAACGACATATTGTTATTTCGCTATTTTTTGGGAAAATGGCAACCAAATCGTTAAACTGATGGTATGTGCAACCTCTGCCCATAACGACTGCGAAGTCACCCAGAACATTTGTAAGTGGCACTACACAGCGCCCGTCACCTTTTTTTTTTTTTTTTTTTTTTTTTTTTTTTTTTTTTTTTTTTTTTTTACAGGCTTTACAGCTTCGCCGGATTGAAAGGTGGCATAGCGCTGAGGGCGCTTAGCCGAAACCTTTATTTATGGATGACTGGCGCAAGGGCCCCCGAGAGGGGACCTCGGCTTGGACCGTCATCCTGTTCGCGAGAGTAACAGACTCGAGGGTGCCCAAGGGGGCCGGTCTCGGCTCGGTCAGTTACTGCAATCGGGAGGGCAATATTACTACTACTATAATTATTAATACCATGATTATTATTAGATAAGTTTACCACCAATTCGGAATGCGTTTCCGCTGGAGAAGAAATGGCGCAAGAAACTCCAGCGACGCTTCTGTTTATGACACTACTGCTAGGGGAAAACCGGCCTGAGATGCGGCGGTATCGCGAATAACTTTGTCTGATACGCCCACGCCGACGGCGGGGGCGGTATGATGGTGATAATGGGTGTTTGTGTAGTGTTGAGTAGAGCGCTTGGGCAATAGTGGTCGCGTCGTCAGGGTCCTCGAGGACGTGCCTCGGTCTCCTTTTTCCGCGGGTCGAGTTTTGGTGTATCGCGAGGGGGTTGTAAGTGGCGGCACTGACAACCAGTGGGTTGGGGTGCGTGGCGGCAGAGTCGAAGTATCGGCGAGAGGCCAACTTTAGATATTGGGCTATGGTAGGAAGCCCTAAATCGATATGAAGGTTAGCATTACGCACGAACCACGGTGCTCCCGTGGCTTTACGCATGAATCGATTTTGTTTTACCTGAAGTCGGTGAATTTGACGCAGGGAGGCATGCGCAAATACGGGGCTTGCGTATGTCATAATTGGCCGAATACAGGCTTTGTAAAGTGTAATTTTATTACGTAGGGACATTTTGCTATTTTTATTTAGTAACGGATGTAATCGACCGAGTACGAACGCCGCTCGGTTCCTTACTCGGTTAATATGTGGACCGAAGCTGAGTCTCGAGTCTAATAGGACGCCTAAGTATTTGACTGTCTTTTCCCAGGGGATTGGACGATCGAATAACTCTATTGTGGGGAGATGCTGCGTTATGCGCCGCGAGAAGTACATAGCTGCACTTTTGATTGGGTTGACCTCGATCCTCCATTTCCGAAACCAGTTCCCGAGGGTTCGGGCTGCGGATTGGAGGCGTTTTGAGATAGTGTCTGGATTACGTCCAGACACATATAGGCAGGTATCATCTGCGAAGAGGGCGAGTTCGACGCCGCTGGTGTGCGGTATGTCGTTCGTGAAAAGGGTGTAGAGCACGGGACCTAGGACTGAGCCTTGTGGTACGCCGGCTAGGATGGGATGTGATTCGGATCGCACCCCCTCGACGCGGTAGCGGAAGGTTCGACTGCGTAAGAAATCTCGTATGATGAGTACGAGGCGATCTGGCACACCGAGTCCATATAACTTGTATATGAGCCCGTTGTGCCAGACCTTGTCGAACGCTTTCGCCACGTCGAAGAAGAGCGCTCCGGTATGAAGCCCGCGTATGAAGCGGGATTGAATGTGCTCCGTTATGCGGTGCACCTGCTGGGTACATGAGTGTTTGGCACGGAATCCAAACTGCTCGTGGATGGGGATCCCTCGAGACTGCATGAAGTCTCTTAAGCGGGCGAGAAGTAGGCGTTCGTATATCTTGCCTAAGGCCTTGAGGAGGCTTATAGGCCGATATGCGGTGGGATCGGACGGGTGTTTAGAGGGCTTTAGAATCCCTACGACCTCTGCTTCTTTCCAGGTGTTCGGAAAGATTGCGTTGGGCGCCCGTCACCCTTAGACATTAGTTACACTAGCTTTTCACCCTTCAGACCAAAAAACAGTAATTTTTGGACACTACTGCTAAACGGCAGAATAACTATCCATGCAGTGCTACTTACCTAGATGGATTTCTGCAATAAACCTTTTTTTTTTTTTGTGCGTCTAAATTTATTTTATTTAAATTTGGTTAAAATACATCCATGTTAAAACATGAGGTTGCGTTGTATCAGTTATGGCGATGTTATTTTAACTGTGTTTAATTCTGTTAATTTTGGCCTTAGATATTGCTATAATAAAAAGAAAAAAGAACAAGTAGAAAGCGAATTTTCTGGCGCACAAAAGTTGAGATACTACTCTTTTTGTTTAAATTGGAGTACAGAATAGTTTATTTAACGGTAAGTGATCAATGTGGTCTATAGAAAACTCATATCCGTATGTCAAATAGGTGGATTACTGGTGGTAAGATTCATATGCATGGATCCGTCTAGGTAGGTACCACCGCAGGGCCAGTTATTCTGCCGTGAAGCAGTAGTGTGCAAACATAACTGTGTTTCGGTTAGAAGGGCACTGAGAACTGATATCTCAGGGTAACGGCCGCAGTATGGTGTCACACAGAAATGGTCTGGGTGATACACATACGTTGCGTGTGCCCATAACAAATGCCATAAAACTTACCATCATGTCAACGTTTTGCTCCTTTCGTCACTTTATCCAAAATTTTTTTTATGCTGTATTATATTTATCAAATAAATTTTATTCTTATTATTCTTATATTTTATTCTTATTATTTTTATATCTGGTGGTAGGTTCTTATGCAGGACTCCGTCTAGGCAGGTGCAACCGTGTGCAAATATCATAGTGTTTCGGATTGAAGGGCACTCAAGCAAGTGTAATTGCAGAGCATACGAAACCAAAGAACCGATGGCGCTTAGTGCCGAGCGCAGTGCGTTACTACATAAAACCTTTCAATGGAAAGTTGCGGGTGACGCCTTAACTGTTGCTTTAACTTACCATCAGGTAAATGACTTACTTTGCTTTCGTAATTTTGTCACAATAGAAAAAAAAATGGCATGAGTTGGTTCATCATTATATGATCGACTCATAGAGATATGTCGACTGCAGTACATAGATCTCACACGTAGTAGTAGACTCCTCGCACCCTATAGATAGTATTTACTATAGTTTAATATTAATAATGGCCGTAAATTTACTGGCCATATTTCATTGTTGTCATATGACCCTTATTGTACTGAAAAAAAGGTTTGTATAAATTTTAGTAAAAACGAATATTTATTAATCCATAAAATAAACCCTTAATTATCTAGGCAATTGCCTGCTTTATCTTTGCAAAGTAGCTACATATCGTAGTA
This sequence comes from Luehdorfia chinensis, assembly GCA_019845155.1. NCBI lineage: Eukaryota > Metazoa > Arthropoda > Insecta > Lepidoptera > Papilionidae > Luehdorfia > Luehdorfia chinensis. The sequence continues at coordinate 4,842,821 of JAHVAK010000025.1, read as the reverse complement.
GCCGAATGTGAAAAAAAGGACATATAAACCATGAATACTAAGATAATGATTCCCTTTTTGCATACATATATACAATCACGCCTGTTTCCCATATAAGAGTAGGTAGATGCTCCGTCGCCGCCATTTTGGCAGGAGTCAAAATTCTGCACGAATAAAGGAAATATGTAGATGCTATTCTACTCTGCTGTACCTATCGGCCTCTAATTGACTTACAAAAATACTAACATTAAATCAATTAGTTCACTAGAGTCTAAAATTCGTGATGATAACAAGTTCATAATAAGACAGTATAACTTGTTATTTCATTTTAATAACTCAACTGGGTTATTTAACGATTTGTAATAGCTCACGTAACAATTTGTCGCGTTATTTTAAAGTCAAATTCGCAGAGTTAGTATTTATAACTATCTATAATCTGTAAGATGTCGACAGCTAATTTACTATCATAACTTATTATTTATTAACATTGACATGTCCACCTAGTTGCAATCATTAACTACTTAGGACTTATAAGTGGCCAGATTTAAAAAGATTCGAGCCCATTCACACCTTAATGGTTTTAATCAACCAGTTAATCTTTTGAAACCATCAACAAACAACTGTCATATTTTGACATTGTCATATTAAAATTACGTGTTTTTAATTGATTGTATGGAAGACTGCTTTGACACTCAGGATTTTAGTAAGTTTCTGTATGTGCTTTACAGTTGTCGTGGACATAGTTAATGGTTTCTTCTCAATAACTATCTGATAGAGGTCATCATATATTCATATATTATACTAGTGTATTATCTATTATTTATATTTTCAAACCCCTCTTGGAAATGAGAAAAGGGCTGTGCTCAGCAGTGGGACTTTTTTCACTGGACAATTTTCCTGGAATTATTGGCCAATTCCGATCAAGGCAACATCTATCTAATGTCAGAAGCTTCTCATTACTATCAATCATTGTACGATACTGTTGATAGAATCTGGCGTTACTTAGTGGAAATCATTAGAAAAAAAAATCTATCCAAATAAATTGAAATTGTTCCTTCATCATTGTAAAATAATCAAATAATTATATTTTACATTTTGTCTTACCCTTTCTTCAATTTCATCTCATAAGCATTACAGTTATTTTATAATCATTACATATATCCTGCGAGATAATGATTGAATTGACTGGCTACATACCTAATACGTTCTCACCCTCCTGTATCTAATGAGAGCCAGTGCAATATGGCTAGAGCAAGCGACGTGGTACCAAAAATACATCAGATCCAAAAAAAAAAAACTTAAATGTATTGGATTTCACCGCGTTTCGAATCTAGCTCAAAGAACCATTTTTTTTTTGTAAATGAGGGATGATGTTGCTCGCGTCCGTGAGAAACACTTGAATCTTGATTCTTACACGTATCCCTTGGGTAGTGCTAAACGAGCAGCACTACTTTCCTGTGGTAGGCTTCGGTCGCAGGCTTTAAGTTACCATCCACCAAAGCGAAGCCATGCCGCCAAATGACGTCGGTCGTGTTCCGGCAAGATGCTAGGCGAAGCTTTATGGAGGATGGGTCTGAACAGTGGCGTTGTGTATGTGAACCGGGTACGACACGTCAACTTTTGCTTTTACGACACGTCAAATTGTGTCGATTGCTTGGTTAAGGCGGGTACGGGGTCTGAAGCACGGTGCTCTGCTGGCCGACAGCAGGTAGTAGGGGACCCAATTAGTGAACTAGCTACTCATGAAATGCTGCCCCGCCAACTAGCGAAAAATCTCCGGGCTATCCTGGGCCACCCTCCATCGTGCCGGTTAGCGACCGGGTGAGAGGCCCCGATGACGATTTCTGGGGGTGGGGGGTGGGGGGGGGGTTCGGGCGTCCCTGTAGTCTCCAAATAGCTCCCATAGGCACACTAATTTGATCGTGTCGTTGGATCATCAACGCAACGCCTCGTTCAACTGCCATCTTCCTACCCTATTTACTTCGGATGATTTATGAAAAGCACCAAAAAGAAAAGTAAGGTTAAACAGCGGTTGCACGTCCTCTCCATGAATGGTGTCTCTAACATCCGAGGATTGCACTCAAATCTCAACGCAGTCCATCACCATTTTGAGACTGAGAAGCCGCACCTACTTTTCCTGACGGAGACGCAAGTTGGATGTCCGTTAGATGCGGCGTACCTTCTCTACCCTGGGTTCTCGCTGGAGCACAACTTTTACCTTCGTGCCGGAGTCTGTGTGTACGTCAGCAATGACATCTGCTGCCAGCGTCTCCATCACCTTGTAGACCCCACATTTTCAACCATTTGGGTGTTGGTAGACACAGATGATGGTAAGATCGTTTATGCCTGTGTTTACCGATCACACAGCGGTGACCAGGAGGCAACTCGGTTATTCGAAAATTTAAGTGAAGCCACTGATATGGCCCAGCATCGGTACCCCTCTGCACAACTAGTCTTTCTGGGAGACTTTAATTCCTGTCACCAGGATTGGCTGTTCCCATACCAGAAGACTGACCATGCAGGGAGAGAAACGAGGAATTTCGCTTTAACGCTGTATCTCTCCCAGTTGAGAGAGACATTGAGTTGATGTTCTATATGGAATACCTGTTGGTGGCAAAGCTCGCCCATGATTCAACGCCAAATGTTCCCAGGCCGAAAAGCTTAAAAATCGGCGTACCTCTCATGGGTTGACGCTCGAAACCGTAAAACTCCGGATGTCAGATGCAAGAAGAGAGCCTTTAATCTCGCCTAACAAGAAGGTGTTGCGGAAAGCTCGTTTCGAACGCATAAGGCATATCGGCGCGAAGCTCTCTGCTCCATCAGGCTGAAGACCTTACTGGACTCTTGTCAAAACGGCCGAGACGATTTTTTGTAAACCTTTACTGCCTCCGCTGGTTAAGCCCGACGGGACATCGGCTTATGCGGCAAAAGAGAAGGCAGATCTGTTTGCGAATCTCTTTGCCAGCAACTCACGTCTGGGAACAAGCAACGCAATTTCAACTTCCATACCTTCCTGTGGTACTTCAATATCAGAGGTCCACATTACTAACAAAGAGGTCTTCAAAACGTTGCGCCATCTGGACGTGAACATAGTCGAATTTTGGTGTAACGCGAGGGGGTTGTATTTGGCGGCACTTACAACCATTGGGTTAGGGTGCGGGGCGGCAGAGTCGAAGAATCGGCGGGAGGCCAACTTTAGATATTGGGCTATAGTAGGAAGCTCTAAATCGATGTGATTTAAATAACGCATGAACCACGGTGCTCTCGTGGCTTTTCACATGAATCGATTTTGTAGTACCTGATGTCGGTGAATTTGGCGCGGAGAGGCATGCTCAAATACGGGGCTTGCGTATGTCATAATTATTACGTAGAGACCTTTTACTATTTTTATTTAATAACGGATGTAGACGGCCGAGGACGAACGCCGTTCGGTTCCTTACTCGGTTAATGTGTGAACCGCAGGTGAGTCTCGAGTCTAAAAGGTCACCTAAGTAATTGGATGTCTTTTCCCAGAGGATTGGACGATCAAATAACTCTATTGGTAGGGAGATGTGGCTTTATACGCCGCGAAAAGTACATGGCTGTACTTTTGGTAGGGTTTGCCTCGATCCTCCATTTCCGAAACCAGTTCCCGAGGGTTCGGGCTATGATATGGATTACGTCTAGACACGTAGAGGCAGGTATCATCTGCGAAAAGGGTGAGTTCGACACCGCTGGTGTGCGGTATGTCGATAGTATAGAGGGTGACCTAGGACTGAGCCTTGAGGTACGCCGGCGTGGATAGGATGTGATTCGGATCGCATCCCCGCGACGCGGTAGCGAAAGGTTGCCCGTTGTGCCAGACCTTGTCGAACGCTTTCGCCACATTGAAGAAGAGCCGCCGTTCCGGTATGAAGCCCTCGAGACTTCAAGAACTTTGAGGAGGCTAGTAGGTCAATATGCTGTGGGATTCCACGGGGTGAAACAGTAAGTCTTAACTTCTATGGAGTATCTGCGATCTAAGACCGTTGTTAGGGTAAATGATTCTGAGATTTACTTCAGAAAAATTTGTTAATTCTTGAGTTTTTTTAACGCCGATAGGTGTCCGGCAGAGTAGAATAGCACCTACCTCTTTCCTACCGAAATGTTGTAAGAGACAACTAAGCTATTGTATGGACAGCCTTTATTCAATTTAAAATTTTTTTAGACTTGTACCAAAATGGCGCGAAGTGGTTCGCTGCCCGTCACATCACGTTTCCCACGGGTGCGAAAAGTGGGCTACGTGTGTGGCTTCTGCCTACCCCTTATATGGGCAAAAGGCGTATGTAATGTATTTTTTTAATATTAGACCAAGTACTATTTTTTAGAGAGAGTTAATTGTGTTGTCTGTTTTATTGTGTTGTATAGAAGTATGAGTAATCGTGATAAAATTACAGCGAATGTATTACGAATGAAGCAGGTCGTCTCACAAAGACTTAGGACCTGGAGGCGACCTCTAATAAAGGGTATTGGTCGGAATATTGTATCGAAAGGTCGAGATTAACCGGGAGTGGCTGCCCGATATCTTAACATGTCGTTTCTAGATCAATATAGACAAACATTTACGATTAGTCCTAAATTGGTAAAGCACTGTCTTAAGTAACTCAATTGTCACGGTTTTTTATTCCGGACATGAAAATGGTATGTAATTTCTGTAAGGTATATAGTCATGACGACTGCATGTCCTAATGGACAGAGTACCTGACTACAGCGCCGCGGGTCCTAGGTTCAAATCCCAGTGGTAGTATGGCGGTGGTAGATCAAGCACCTTACAGTTTATAATACGGGAGTGATCTAAGTTCGATCCCCGATGTCGGCATCACGAAATTGTTAATTCCAGCTGTTAGTGTTGATTCAACACATGTGAAATCTGCCAATCATCATGGGAGCCCCTTCTCAGATCCAAAACCATTTAAAACTATTAAGGAGGCCTGTACTCAGTTGACTCTTACCGTCAAGTAGAAAGTGTACGTTAGTCGCCCTAAATACATCAAAATAGCCTATACAACTGCAGAATGAAATTATCTTCATCTTCATCATGAATTAATATATCATGTATATTAATACAATAAGAACTCAAATGTATTTATCCCTTTTCAGCAAAAACTACGCTAACTGCGTCCATATTATTTCATTATAAAAAAGTTAATTTAATTGTTTGTTAACGATTTAATTTTTTGAAATAAATTTAAATATATTAATTGAATTTCTTTATTAGTATTCAATTAAAAAAAGTTGCCAGTATTAATATAAATTATATATTCTATCACAATCGATATCATGTTACCCAATTAATGAAAACTTTTTTATTACATGGTGTTATAATTTAAGAAACAAAATCTCCGTGCGATCACACCCACTAGTATTACATTATAGATTTTTTTTATTGGAGAAAGGTTCGAGACGAGCAAAACGATCACCTGATGGTAAGTGCAATGTCCGCCCATAGTAATGCTGTGTCACCCAGAATATTTCTGTGTGGCACCACACTGCCCCCGTCCCTCTGACGACGAGACATCGGTTCTTAAGTCTAATAGTGATTACGCTAGTTTTCAGTGCCCTACAGACCGAAATACAGCAATGTTTGCACACTACTGCTTCATGGCAGAATAACTGGCCATGCGGTGGTGCCTACCTAGACGGTATAGGAATCCACTATAACGACTCGAAGTCAGTTATGATTACTTTTTGTATTATAAATTTATTCAGAACATTTTTATATTTTAGCAACGTCAGTGTAACTGTGCAATTACACATCCAATACGTATTTGTACCATAAACCAGTCCTCACACACCACACCATACTTCATAACGTAATGTTTTATTAAAGTAACAGTTACCACACAACATACATTTCCCGCTGCTGATCACAGACATTCCATCTTTTTTAAGAGGGTTTTTGGTATTAGTAAGTGTTCGCCACGCTATTCCAGTACGGGTTGACGTTTGGCGGACTTCACATCTATCAAAATAGTTCTCAGACATGCGAGTTTCTTTACGATGCCTTATTTCACCGCCGAACCCTTTAATTCAGAACTTCAAATTTCAACTAACAACTTTAGTGATCACGGCACCGGATCTAACTACTATGTAAGGTCACTGGCGTGCTGAGGAAATTAAAGTTAGCGCCAGTCCCCTGAACACGGCTATAATGTTACTACTATAATAAAACGGGAGAGTTTGTATGTTTGAAGGCTTTCATCATCATCATCATTTCAGCCTATCACAAGTCCAATGCTGAAGCTCTCTTGTAGCTCTCATTTGGGAGGGATTTTGCCATAGTTGCCACGCTTGGCAGGCGTGTTGGCAACCGCAGTTTATTTATTCAGATGTACCAGAAAGATGCTGCTGCCATCTACAGGTTTTCATTTTCCCTCTGTCGACTTTTACGACACCCTCGGGATAGGGTCGTAGATTCTCTTAGACCGCCACCACACGGCTTTAATCTCAGGTAATGCTAATTCGATTTAAAAAAATATCATTCTGTGGTTAGATAGCCTATTTATTGAGAAAGGTTTTAGGCTATAAAACTGTACGCTATGACCTTAAGGAGTCGAATACTAAACTGAACATTACCAAGAAGGGCCCCAGTGTGAATGCTCAGGTCAGCGATGTACCATGCCCTACGGCTCAATCGTGTGGCTGACTTATTTTATGCGGGCGAAACCGCGGGGCACAGCTAGTTTTTTATAAGGTGTGGTAATTTGTATACTCACTGCCTTCATAACCTCATTAGCACTCCGTACCAGCTTAAAGTCTGTAATATTCAGCCCGGGGCATGAACAATTAACTTTGATTAAGTATCAAGTACTGGCAATAACATTAAAGTCGACTTGTTTTATATCTAACGTCAGACCTCGACGTATATAATTGCCTAAAATTAGTCTAACTGGATTTTTTATAGTTAACTAAGTACTCTAGTTGATTTAATAATTTTATTGTAAAATAATAAAAATCTATTTCAATAATCACTAAACAGCAGAGGTGGTAATAGTGGGTAAAGTGACGAGACGCAGTGGCGGATTTGATATCCTGGCCTTCGGATGACTTCCGCCCCCTACTCCTTGCAAAGCACGAAAATTATCTCAGACCATTTTTATTTCTTAGTTTTTTTTTATTTTTTTTTATTGCATATAGTGATGAAACGAGCAAAACGTTCACCTGATGGTAAGTGCAACACAACAATTGTTGTGTCACCCAGAAAATTTCTGTGTGACACTACACTGTGCCCATCACCCTGAGACATAGGTTCTTAAGTCTCATATGCTCAGTGATTACGCTAGCTCACAGTGCCCTTCATACCGAAACACAGTAATGTTTGCACACTACTGCTTCACGGTAGAATAACTGGCCCTGGGGTGGTACCTACCTAGACGGACTCCTGCATAGGAATTCTACCACCAGTAAAATTGTGATTGATCACAGTAGTAATTGTGAGTAACAATGAATACCAATAAAAACATCTCACAGCTTTTTTCCGCCCCCTAAATTTTGCTACCCTATCCCCGGACTTTCTCTGCCTACAGGGAAATCCGCCCCTGACGACACGAGCATATTGTTCACTTGATGGTAAATGAAACGTTTGCCTATAAAAATTTACTGGGAACATTTTTTGTGTCACCATATTGCGCTCATGAGATATCAGTCCTTTAGTTTCATATGCCCAGTAATTACACTAGCTTTCAGTGCTCTTCAGACCGAAACACAGTTATTTTTGCACACTACAAGCGGTACGGTGGAATAACTGCCCTGGGGTTGAACCTACCTAAACAAATTCTTGTAAAAGAATCCTAACACAACTAAATCAGCACTTAAAATTGCGTTTTCCCTGCAGAAAGTTGACTAAATCTCGAGAAAGGTGGTGGTCCGGGACAAGAGTCCGGGTACGTTGCAGAAGAATGGTTTCTAGCTGCAACGTTTGTTTATCCTTTAATTTTAATTTACTTTTTCAGTTTTAAAACTGACCGTTCCTACATCGTGAGTAAAGTGTATAAAATGTAAAAAAAGGACAGTTTTCACAAATAAGCTAAAATGAATATAAAATTGCATCAATGATTAACTTCGGATATAAATTTAATGCCGTGTGTTGGCGGCTTAAGAGAATCTACCACCTCATTTCATCCCGTGGGTCTCGTAAAAGTCGACAGGAAAATGATAACCGGATGATAGGCATCAGCATCTTCCTGGAACATCTTTATAAATAAACTACGGTTGCCAATCCGCCTACCATGCGTGGCAACTATGGCGAAATCCGCTAAAATGAGAGCACAAACTTTTGTGGTGATCTATTGGAGAGGCCTATGTTCAGCAGTGGACTATTGATAGGCTGAACTGATGATGATAAATTTTAAATAAAACGTATACAAAACTTATAACTAAAAGTAATAGTTACAAAGCATCTTTTTAAGTTTACTGACACTAATGGAGAAGAATATACTACGTAGTAGAGAAGCTATTTCAAACAAAATGACACGAGGCGCTTGCGCGATGCGAACTACGGTTTATATTCTCATGAATAACAAGACTGTAAGCAGATGCGACATATTGTTTATTGAGCGCATGCCTCCTCTAGTACGTAGTATATATCCCTCAATGATACTGCCCTGCATTCAAACTTCAGGATGCTAATGATGATGCTCTTATCAAGGATCATTTTTACTGATATATACTATATTTACTACACAGAATCACGCCTTAATCCCATTTAAGGGGTAGGCAGAGATCACACATGTAGTCCACCTTTCGTGACGTTTTGGTTTTATAGTGATGCTGACGCTGTGCTAAGTCCAACATAACTTGATATCACTAGGCTATCGAAAATTTGTGCCGCAATAATAACTCGGTTTTCGTTGTTTCTTATACTACATTGGGCGTATCTGGGTGAACAAAATATATAAAACAATAAAATCCAAGTTGCAAAGTTAGACACTCAGCATAAAAAATAAAGGTCCGTCTAAGTGACTGAGTACAGCGCTTTTCAACTAAAAAGGGTTGCTGACTAATTATAATATAGTATATTTGCTTATGTTTACAGTTAGCTGAAAGTTTTTTTTATATTACGATAGCAAGATCTAAAATTGATAAAAAGATTACGTAAAAATCAATTTATTGTTATTTTGATACCCCATCGATAAACATATTAAAATTTTATGTAAAACGAATTACGTAATATTTTTTATGACAGTTTGATGGTTGTCATTGGTTCCGATATCATGAAAATGCGAAAATGGCGCCACAGACTAAGTTGTCAGATATCACAGACGAAAAAGAACATAGATAATAAGTATTTAATTTAGCATACTCAGAATTTTGTACCGAGGCACACCCATTGTAACAACAATTGAAAGTAGTAGTTGTGAATTTAGAATACATATTTTAAAATATTTATTTCATCTTTCTTATCTTTTATCCAACCAAAAACGTTTTCAGTGAAAGTAGCAAGCGGCAACATAATATTTTCAGGTGCTAAATGTAAAATATAACTTTAAGATTTATTCACATTTGAGGAAGTAAGAAGAAGTTAAGAGTCGTGGTAGCATATGGCCACGCACATGCTTTAAATTTCATGGTACGCGAGGCAACTGAGTTCGTCCTACAGTGCCGGAACCACTAAAATTGTTCTGCAATTTTAAGTGCTGATTTACCATGTGCTCACACACACACACACACAAGATCACGACTGTATCCCATAAGGGGTAGTCAGAGACTGGGCACTCACTGCAAAAACAGATGACTGCCACAATCCACTTTTCACCAAAACAATATAATGCCCTTGGTGTAATAGGTGGTGAGCCCATCGCCACCATGCGCTGTTGGGTGCACAGTGCGGTTTAATTCCTAACTCGCCTTTTACGAGATTCATTGGATAAGATGGAGTGGTAGTATTCTTTCAACGAGCCGCCACCACACGGCTTGTGCTCAGCGGTGAAGGAAAACATCATAAATAAACCTGAATGTCTAAAGAATTAAAATATACATCCAGGCTCCTCTCAAAAATGGAAAAGGAGGCCTGAGGAGGCTTTATGAGAGAGAGTATGGTACTTTTCCAACCCATTTCTATTCTAAACAGACGGCGAAACCATCACTATAAAAATCTTTTAAAATTATTATTCCATAGACAAAAAATGTTTTAATAGTTTCGGTCAATGCGCACAATTTTATTAAAAAATATTTTCAAGTATGTAGTCCTGAGGACATCACATGATTGTATATTCTAACTCAGAGAATTCCGAGCAACAGTAAAAAAAATAGTTTTTGCATAATTCAGTTCTAATAAAAAAAAATATAGTCTAATATTTTATATGGGTGTAACGCAATCGTGCACCGTTACACTTTTATAGACGTGTTGGTTTTACTTTTAACCTAGTTTCTATAACCTCCAAATGTTTTGTTGCAAATACAAAACTGACGTAAATTGATATATTTAATAGCGTAAGGTACATTTTTCTATGATGAATCATATACATTGGGCGCGAAAATGCCTCATGCGTAAATTTAACTACGACTACGGGATTAATTGAAATGATAAGATGAATTTGCATATTTAGTCTGATACTCCATTTATATATGCGTAAATCCGGTTAGGAATAAGATCCACTCCTACACTGTATGCTCCGTTAAATAATCAAATTTCGAAATGTTAATTAAAAATTACCAAGGCTAATAAGGTATTTTGAATAGAATGGTCAGAATTAACTTATTACTTTTGATACTGATCACCAAATTCTCATCATTAACTACTTACACTAACAGCATTTTCGGCTTGGTTTACGTAAAGGCTAAAAGATTGGCTGCAACGTTACGGGTCGCAGGTTCGATTCCACAATTATAAATAAATCTATCCACTAAATAAAATTGAGGTGTGAGTCTGTGATTTCGCAATAAAGACTTTTTCTTAATCCATATGGTACTTTGTAGGATACCAAAAATCAAATACGCGTTTGCGTTTTTAAACTTTTTGTCTGTCTGTCTGCGTGTTTCTTAGAGCTAATATCCGAAACGGCTTAATTGATGGGACTTTCATTGGCTTTCAGATAAATTCAACCTAACCTACATTTTATTTCGGAAATATTTAGGGTTCCTGCAAAAATCTGATAAACCGTGGCATTATGCAGATGGACGCGCGACTTTAATTTGTATTTTGGTCATTATTATTTTAGTTCATGGCGATTTAAATATTTCTTTTATATCTTGATAAGTGGTTTAGAAACTTCATAGTTCCTTTCTTTACGTCCCTATGTTCTATTTAAAATAGCACTTACCTCTTTCCTACCATATATTATGCTCATACCGAAAACGAATAGAAGCATATAATGTGCGAGAAGTCTGGTACAGCAATCGGCAATCTGCCTATTAAGTGAGGTTTTGTGAGAGGTCGATGCCCAGTTTGGGCTGCTTAGACGCTGATGATGCATGATTAAATAACAGAAATATATATCCACTGAATTATTATGTATCCCGATTCCTGCCACGTGTTCCTTAAGACTCCGCTAAACGATTAGCGAGTAACGCAGTGGTGGTAGAGTAACGCTCAATGCTTAATGTCGAGTTCTGGTAATGAATACTATTTGTGGAGTATGGGTCTCTCACCCACCTTAAAACTTCCATCTAAATTTTGGAAGGTGAATGATATTTTCATATTCATATTATTTTTTAGGTTGACAGAAGCTTAGATATTGTAAAAATGTATATTACAGTTTATTTTTTTCTCCATTTTTTGTGTAGTTCACTTATAGAATAGCCTACACAGAAAATAGTGCCGAGTGGAGGCTTAAGAGAATCTACCACCCCATCTCATCCCGTGGGTGTCGTAAAAGTCGACAATGGGAAAATAAAAACCAGGATATGGGCACCAGCATCTGCCCGGAAAATCTGAATAAATAAACTGCGGTCGCTAACCCACGTGCTAAGTGTGTAAACTATGACAAAATCCCCCCAAAATGAAAGTTACAAACTCTTTTGGTAATCTATTGGGCTATGTTCAGCAGTGGACTAATGATAGGCTGAAATGATGATGATGACTTATAGAATGAATGTGTAAATAATTTTGAAAGTATTGCTGTAGAGAGTATATTTTTGCTTTGATTTTTTATTGTTATGCCATACGGGTTCATTTACAGCAACATATATTTAATGAACTTTATAATACGACATAACCGATTAGAATTCGAATAAGTATTGTTCAAAATTTTGCTTAAATTTGTTGATTGCACAGATAGGAACCTTACTTATCTGTATTAAAGTTTATGGTTATTTATCAACTAAAAATGTAGGTCTGCATTATTCGATACAGGAATATAAGTCTGACTTCGATTATTTGTTATAATGATTAATTGTTGTTTGAACGAACTGCGAGTTCGGTAATATGATGTTATAAAAAAAAATTATGTGTCTAACCATAAGAATACAAATGCAGGAAAACATAAGGTGAAGAAATTACACCACATTTTCTCGTATATGTCGTAAAAGTCTACTAAGCAAAGAATATATTAGCGTAACCACAGAGGCTCTCACTCAACGCACCGTTCCGCTTCCGATGTAATGCAAGCGACAAGATCGGAAAAGGGTTCAGTTGTAGTGTCGGAGACGGCAAGGCACCAACACAACCTAAGGCACCAACATAAACTAATACTCGTGCAGCAACAGTAATGGCCATGATTTGTGTTATTCTGAGGATTCCCTAGGATACGACATTTTATGGAATGAACAGGTGAACGTTTTGCTCGTTTCATCACTTTATCCAATAAAAAAAAACTTTCCTAACTACTAACTACGCTGAAAAATACTGTTTGTTTCATATTCGCGTAAATATAAGCGAGGTTTATTTATACATTTGTTCCACAATAGTCTGGCCTAGTCGTCAGAGTACCTGACTTCTACGCCGCGGGTCCTGAGTACGAATCCCAGCCGGAGCCAACATTTGTGCTAAAACACAAGTTGTTGGTTTTCGGGTCTGGTTGTGTTGTGTTTGTCCCCGTGTTTCTGACACTGCATCCTAGTCTACCTCCGATGTTATCACATCAGCGTTACATCGGGTGCGAGTAGGTTGGGACGAGTGAGTGCCTCTGTGTTTGCGCGTACACTTGTGGCGCTATAATATCTCCTGTGCAGTTGATGGCTCTCGACAGTATTCGGAAGTTGTCGCAGTGGTCGAAATCCTCTAGGAGAACATCACAGGATAACCTTATTGAATAGTGCAGTCTATTCAATTATTATAATATCAAGGACTAAACAGTGTTGCTTAGAAACTCGTTACATGAGTAAGATAATAAATCACTCCTCTCGGCAACTACATACATAGATGTAGTGTGCGCAAAGTACGTGATTAAAGCGCTGAGGACAGTAGGTTGATTCAGCGCAAGGCACTGCAAACCGATGTAGTCGCCCCTGCCGCCTCACTTATTCGGCACACTCAGGCTTAATTGCGCCATACCCGTATTTAATATATACTCTCGTAAAATTCTCATTAAATAATATGTGATTGCAAAATCCCTCTCGTTTCCAGTTGGTTGTATCCAACCATGTCCACAATAGATAGAGAGGGATACATCAGCGGGAAATTGGATACAACGTTATAGCCTCCGGTATAGGTATCTCATACATTTATTTCATAAATTTATTTTTAGGGAGCCCATACAACTGCATTGGGTATTTCAAATATCGATATTAGATTGTTTACTTATTAAAAAAAATGCAAATACCACGAAATAACATTGACGTCCATGATGTGAACTCGTTTTGAGTTAAAATAGCTTAAAATGCGCAAGATAAAGTGTCTAAATCTACTGCTATATTTCTATCTGTAATTGTAGACGAGAAGTGTTTTCATAACGTATAATAGGTAAAGGTGTTAATGTATATTTTTGTTCGGCTGTGTACACGCTTCCGCATTTTTGCAAACAAGTTGCTTAAATGGTTTTAGTGATTTCGTAAATGTCGTAGTTAAAGCTTGCTGACAGTATGATGTATGTATATGCCATTACATTAAAATTTGGCTCAAGATATATCAATTAGTGTACGCGGAAATATTATTTTAAGAAATATGAACGCATGTTACCAGAAGATCGCTCTAGAACTGATCATTCCATTGTATTAATTTTGAATAATAACAATAATTTTAAGTGTGTATTTAGTACATTCAAAGGTATTTGCAATAATGTTTTATTATTATTGTATATACACACCGGCACAATTAGCGGAATACAAAAATAACATTATTTTTCATAATATTTAATAAAAGACTGGCCAATTATGTTAGGTAACTTTTTATTTAGAACTTTAATTAAAACATGGATTATTATGGCAGATGAAATGCGAAGAAATAGCTATACCTACAGATCTATTGCAGCAAGACTGCTGCAATCATTTTCTACGATTCATTGCAGTATTCGACGGTACCGGTTGACTGATTCTCTTGTGAGGAGGAGGGGCCAAGGCAGAATAAGTGCACTTCGAGGAGGGATGTTTTCTACAACTTCGAGCTCGGAACACGCGGGTAACGGCTGTGCAGGCCCGAATTGAGCTTTCTGAAGTCGTGCGAGGAGTGTGAGTGAGCAAGCGTACAGTTCGCAGAAGATTTGAAGAAGTGGGCATAGGTTCGTTTGTACCAACCAGAGCTCCAAAATTGGGAGACACCATCGTTTTCATCGGTTAAACTTTGCACGCAAATATCGTTTTTGGATTTACCAATAGGGAAGGGTTCTTTACACTGATGAGTGTAGAGTGGTCTTAGACCAGATCGATGGAAGGCAGAGAATATGGAGACGCAAAGGAGAACGTTACATTCAGACTAATTTTGAAAATATGTTGGCATATGGAGGCGGGTCAGTTATGGTGTGTACTTTCTGTACTTTCTATACTCTGCCTTTGTATGCGTGTGTGTATATAAAGAGCCATTGGTCGTGCTGGCATAAGAAAATCACCCCTAACTCATCCCGTAGGTGTGGTAAGAGTCTAAGAAAATGTTATGGTTTCATACAAGTTTTGGAATAACCATCCCGAAAAATGCCAGACTGAAATACAGCGACTGGAAAAGGACAGCAGCCTCGAAGGTGTCAGGCGTTTGGTACTTCTAATCGCCAGTCCAGTTGCCAAGTATGCTAAGCATTGTTAGAATATCTGTAAGTCGGGGGATTTAAAACAGTTCGAGGACATGTCGTCGTCGTCGTCGTCGTCGTTTCAGCCTATCAATAGTCCACTGAGGACATGTGAAGTTCGCCAATTCGCAATGTCAGCGTGAAAACTTTATACAAAACCGTCTCAAAAATGAGAGGCCTGTGGCCATCAGTCCCACTGATACTCGTAAGTAGACTGTTACTTTATTTTTAATATATGCGGTGCATATTTCATTATAATTACTTTAGCTTTTTGAGTTATATCTATTTAAATAACTAGACAGAGATAAGGTTTAATAATTTTATTTGTTTTAGTTGTGAAACCAACGAATAATAGTGGAACGAAATTTCCTTCTAAGTTTTTATTATGATATGATGAAACGGTTTTTTATGAGACCTCTTTACTACAGCTTTAGTTAAGAAATTAAACTTAAGTTAAGCCTAAAATCCTAAAGTAAAGATATTCTAATATCACTGTCGGATTATTCTTCTTTTACATTATTGTTGTCATTACCGCAGATTCGAATATAATCATTACGTTTAATTACTTTGACTTAAATAAGTTTAGCAGAAAAATTAAAATAAATAAAAAAAAATAAAAATGGCGGCTCGTTAAAAGAATACTACCACTCCATCTCATTCAATGGATCTCGTAAAAGGCGAGTAAGGAATTAAACTGCACTGTGCACCCAACAGCGCATGGTGGCGATGGGCTCACCACCTATCACACCAAGTGCATATTGTTTAGGTGAAACGTGGATTGTGGCAGTCATCTGTTTTTGCAGTGACTGCGGTGCAGTGAGTGCCCAGTCTCTGACTACCCCTTATGGGATACAGTCGTGATCTTATGTATGTATGTATTATAATACGTTCATTTGGTAAGTATGCTCGTGAAGAACCGCGGATCCTAGCAGTGTAACATGAAATCTAAATCTTAACATCTAACATACAGTATTTTCATTAAAAAAAAATTAAAACTATGTAAGAATATTTTTCATTTTTTTTTACATAGCGAGAGAAATCTGTGCACACTTTTGGTATATTGCGTTGGGGAAAAAGTTTCTTCGCATTTTATATGAAAGCTCAAAACCTTTTTTTTTAAAGTTTACTTACATTTAATTACAGCATATGTGCCATTTTGTTCGATGACTTTTTGCCATCTTGAAGGTAGTGACATGCTCCCGTTGCTGTAGGATTTTGGGATTTCTGAGCATAAAAACGTGACAAGTAGTTTGGGCAGTCCTCTCTTGATGTTAACCCGACACTACCTAAAGAATTCTGAAGAGACCGAAACAGGTGGAAATCTGAAGGTGTAAGGTCAGGGCTATATGGCGGATGCATTAATACCCCCCAGCCAAACTATCTTAACTTTTCCTGAGTGGCTAAAGATGTGTGTGGTCTAGCGTTGTCGTGATACGAGTAACGACACACCCGTCTATTGATCAATTTGGGCCGCTTTCTCTCAACTTCTTGCTTTATTCGCATCAGTTGTTGGCAGTAGAGATCCGAATTAATGGTTCTGCCCGGCGGTAAAAGATCATAATGAACAACGCCCTTCCAATCCCACCATGCACACAGCATCACCTTATTGCGAGTTAACCCGGGTTTTGGCTTAGTCTGTAAAGCCTGACCGACATTTGACCATGACCATTTTCGTACATTCTTGTCGTACCTGATCCATTTTTCACCACCAGTTATCAATCTCTTCAAAAACGGTTCGGTTTCATTACGTCTCAAATAAGTACACGGCTCATTAGGTTTCTTTCAGTGGGTGGAAAGAAAAACAAATGAAAAATACCTGGAAACAACATTTTACTAATTTGGTTTTATTTAAACGTAATCTTTTTAATGTCATCAAAACCAGCCAGATACAAATAGTACAACCAAAGAGATTTTATTAAAAGTTTATTCATACTGCGAAAAGACTTTTACCCCGACCTTTTACCATTAATCAGTATTTTTGTAACGCTGAAAAACCCAATTTACTTCAATTTCTTAGTAGTGTCGAGGAAAGTACCGTTCTATCAGCTAAAAAAAATTGACGGTTGGAAAGTACGGAACGATTTCATTCGGTTTTTATTTTGATAACGTCTGAAACATGACGATACAATATGACTAACATTGGCGTGAAGTAATAAGCAATCAGCATTCCTGGGTCGCGTGGGACGCGCATCACTGCACATGCCCGGAGTTGCACTAATTTGGCTTTAACTATCATCAAAGTTGCAGATAATTGCCATTAGTTTCCTCTTTATGTAAACAGATTGTAATCGACGTCATTTTTTACGCATTTCTTAACATTTATATAGTCGAGGGGTGTCAATATTGACTTTTTTTAACGTAATATCTTGCTAATACCTTGCTCTAAATCACCTAAAAATTAATTAATATATGTTTGGTTATTACCAAATCAAGTTTTTCCCTGGCTCGCGAGTTCAGAGACCGATGAACCTTTTACATTTACAGCTTCACCTGTCTTGGCTTTAGACCGCACAAACTTCTTCAAAAGTACATATAATTTAGAGTATGTTATCTCCATCCGTCAAGGGCAAAATGGGCTTGCATTTTCCCAATGGGCGCAAAGTGAGCTACGGATATGGTCACTGCCTAACCCAATGGAAAGGCGTGACTGTATATATGCATGTATCGCCTAGGAAGACATTTCCGCTTGCCTTGTTGCAAGCAGATCATTAGATAGACATTCATACAGTAACAATAGCATTATCTTGATATGCTATTTTCCTTTACACGACTAGGTCGAAAACGTTTTCAGGAAACCCACGTCAATGTAGAGTAAGACCGTAGCAAATGGGCAGATGTGCTACCTGTCCACCCCAATGGAAAAGAGGCGTGACTGTATGTATGTATTTTTCTCTGACACCTGAATCTCTCACAAATTGAAATCTAAACAATTAATGGAATAGGCTTCTTCACATTTTTGGAGCCACACAGACTGCTAGGTTGCGGACTACGCAAGCCTCTGATATTTATTTTTCCTCAGTGATGCAGGTTTTGCTAATGATCTTTTCCCTTAACGCCAATCATGTGGTAAATCTGTACCTTATGTTACTTACTTACTACTTTACAACAATACTTTTATTGGTGCCAACATATTGAATACGAGTCGCGAGTAAATAAAATTTCACAAATGTGGAACAAAGCATATTCTTTCTTCAAAAAGTATAAATTCTTCACCTAACAGTTTAAGTGTTGCCAGAAGTCCGAATGTTAATTAAATACACTTAATATCTTAATCGTTTTATTTCGAAAGGAAACTTTAAATGCAAATGCCGAAATAATTCTGTTAGTGAAGAATAGTTTAATGGTTCGCGTACTTTTCTGTTACTATACTGTAGTTGAGAATACTTATTTTAAATTCCACCTGAAATAAGGATTATTAGTTTATGGGATTGACACGTATTGTAAAGGTCCTTGTGGGTCGAACTCTGCTTTTAATCCTTATCTTAATACTCTTAAGTTTAATGACGATCGGATATTCTAATAGCTTCGTTTACGTAAATGTAGGATTTTTATGTAAATTAATTACTTGGAAGTGTGTGAAAATGCGTGAGCATTTAATAGAAAGTCGTCGTTGTTGTCGCAATTATCATACATAACATCCTAACTTAGGAAGGCTAAGTTTGATCTATCAAACATTGTGAAATTAAAATTTATGAATGCTTAATTATAAGTAATGGTTGGCGTAGACGGCGCAGAAGCATAGCCGATGGTGCGATTCACACACGGAAATAATGTTTGTTTAGTTACATACAGTTGTTCTGTGCTTAAGAGTTTCTACATGAGCCAGTTTATTTCTCTAAATAAACCCATGCGAGCTATGTAGTTTTGCTCGGTGTTTGTATGGGAGACAGAATCTATTCGTTGTTGAAATGAATGAACGAATGATGAAATACTATATTGTATAATAGATACATCAATAAAGAAAAATAGAAAAATATACTATGGTACAATTGGCGGCCTTATCGCTTAGAAGCGATCCCTACCAGGCTACCACGTTGCAGGGGATATTATGACCAGTGGGAAAGGGCATAGAGTGTACGCAAGTTAATGAGTAGAACTTATTTTTATATAAGGTTGGAGAAAAAGTTTCTTCTATATTAAACTCAAGACGTTTTTTTCAAAGTTTATTTACGTTTAATTGCAGTATATGTGCCATTTTGTTCGATGACTTTTTGCCATCTTGAAGGTAGTGACATGATCCCGTTGCTGTAGAAATTTTGGGACATCTGAGCCAAAAAACGTGACATTACCTGAAGAATTCTGAGGCGACCGAAATAAGTGGAAATCTGAAGTAGGTAGAAGTCCGGTCATCGGGGATCGAACCATGGAACTCGCTTTCTATGAAATATAAGGCGAGCGCCCGACCACTGAGCTACCACGGCTTTTAATGAGTAGGCTTTTCTAAAATTTATTAAAAAGTTACTGTTTTATTTCCCGACAGAGATATAAGTACTAAAATGTAAAAAAGTAAAGTTTCAGCCTATAAATGTCTCACTGCTAGAGAGGCCTCCTCTCATTTGAAAAACGGCTGTCTACTGCCGCCAGTGGTTTTTTCGGACCGATGACTTTAGGAGAAAAGAAAAGACTTAGAGCTTTCTCAAAGGCCGGAAACGCATCTGGAAATCCTCTGGTATTGGGGACGTTCAAGGATTCACTTACCATCAGGTGAGCCATGTTCGAAGAAAATATCGAAAATACTCATTTCGCATCTATACATAAGAATGTGTAAACGGTTTTTTAATAATTAGTTATTTAGAAAAAAATAATTACACAATAGATTGACTAGAGAACAGTCCATTGATCGAAGAAAGAACAAATACTGTTAATTAAAGTCGACAAAATCGAAAGTTGGCAAATCATAATGTGTGCTATCTCAGGGGCCAATTCCCACTAAATTATTAATTCCAATTTTATTTTATACCGACTTAAAAAAATGAGGAGGTTCTTAATTATATATATATATATATATATATATATATATGTGTGTGTATATATATACGTATAATGACGGATGTGCATATATATTTATGTATAACCGATTTAAATGATTCTTTTTTTTTAGAAAGGGGAAATCATATAGGTGGTCCCATATATTTACATCTACATTTTGGTCAAGTTCTGATGATAGGATCTATGAGAAAGTCATGAAACTTTTAGAAACTGCTGCGTTGATGACGGTTTCTTAATTTAATTATATTTGTGACACGCCCATCACACATACATCCATCGACTTCCTGTACAACTGTGCTGCTAGTGATGAGTCGCCCTACGCTGCGTTTGCCGGTCCGAGTCAAAGATTATCGGGCCTACGAGCTATATGCCCGGCTTATTGACGATCATTAAGCCTTTATCACACTAGTTCTGCTGCGGATATCATCAAATCGAGCAAAGTCCTTTCTACAGCCCGCTGAGCAGCTTTGAGCTTCCTTTCCATTCAGAGAACATAAGAATTCCGCTACTTCGTACTGGAGTAGCATAGCAGATTCTTCTTTATCCATCTCAAAAAGAAAGTAGGCGTGTATACAGCAGTGCGACCATAATAAACAGTTCGTCTATAGATTTTACTTAAAATTTGAAAGGTAAATAAAACATTTAATTGTATTTATTCCGTAAATATAACGTGTCGATATTAACATCATTCAATCATATACATCTTTAAATCAAATAGAAGGAATTTATATAATTATCATGTCCATGTTCGATGTCAAACAAATAAAAAGGTTTGTACACGCAATAATGACAATGCGTTTATCGTAATGGTACCATTATTGCCTTCTACGTTCCGTGCCACATTAATAATAAATAGGGTAAGTGGTACGAAAACACAATTCTCTGATAGAGACCTACCGCACCCACTTGCCTGGTGAGAGTGTACAGTTATGAACAAATTTTAATGTAACAATATAATAGGTACATACAACTGTTATAACAGTATTCGATATTAATATATTCACGAGTACCAAAAAATCAGGTTAATATATTTAGTAAATATATGTATTATTTATAAGAACATAATATTATTCGCTATTTTATGCCAAATAACTGATTATTAAAAGTAACCCAACTTTTTGAATTTCTGACATTAATCTGTACAAATAAATAATATTGAAGTGTTTTCTTTTATTTACGCGAATATTACACATTTAAATAAAACTACTCATCCCGTGGGTGTCGTAAAAGTCGACAGAGGGAAAATGAAAACCAAAAGATGGGCAGCAGCATCATTCTGGAACATCTGAAAAAATAAACTGCGGTTGCCAACCCGCCTGCCAAGCGTGGCAACTATGGCAAATCCCCCCCAAAATGAGAGCTACAAACTTTTGTGGCAATCTATGGGGGAGGCCTATGTTCAGCAGTGGACTAGTGATAGGCTGAAAAGAAGAAGAAGAAGAAGAAGAAATAAAACTACTTTTTTACGGATTTTATCGCGTTTAATTTTTGAACTATTTTTACCCGACGTTTCGGACGCTTTACAGCACCCATGGTCACGGGGGGACTGAGGTGACAGTTGTCCCGATGTCATAGTTAAACGCGATAAAATCCGTAAAAAAGTAGTTTTATTTAAATATTGAAGTGTCTCTGTGATTTTGCTTATTATAATTTTTTTATTGGATAAAGTGACGAGATGAGCAAAACGTTCACTTTATGGTTAGTGGAACGTCGGCCCATAACAAATCCCTTGTCACCCAAAACATTTCTGTGTTGGACCACACTGCGCCTGTCACCCTTAGACATTAGTTCATCAGTCTTAGATGTCCAGTAATTACACTAGCTTTCAGTGCTCTTCAGACCAAAACACATTAATCTTTGCACACTGATGAATAACTGGCCCTGGAGTCCTAGACGAATTCCTGCACAGGAATCCTACCAGCAGTAATAACTGGCTCTGGGGTACCTAACTAGACGGACTCAAATACACGTTTTCAAAAAAAAAATGTGCCTGACTGTTTGTATGTTTGTCGGAGCTAATCTTCGAAACGGCTAAATCGATTTTGATGGGACTTTCGTTGGCAGGAAGAAGACTTTACAGGTAGGATTCCTGCGTAAAATCTGAACAACTGTAGAAATTAAGGCTATGCGGATGGACGTATTACACGCGGCTTTCATTTTCATTACATTGATTTTAGTTCAAGGCAGTTTAAATATTTATCTTAATATCTTTATAAGTGGTTTAGAAAATTCGTAGTTTTATTTAACGTTTTTAGTTTATCACAATAATCTTACTACTATTATAAAGCTTGACAGTTTGTATGTTTGAACGCGTTAATCTCTGGAAATACTAATCCCATTTGAAAAAATATTTTTGCAATTGATAGCTCGTTTATTGAGAAGGCTTGGTTTTGGGAGGAGGTAAGGCCTTAAGGAGCCGCACCCTAAGAACTGAACAATACTGAGAAGGACCGAACTCTGAATGCTCAGGTCACCCGCGACCTAAAGCGCAGAAACCAATGACTTAGCCACTGCATCAACCAAGCCGACTTAATGTGTATATTTTGTTTTCATAGAACATGCCTATGCCGTGTAAGAGCTGGGCTGAGCCGCACGCTGCTCCAATGCGGACATCACATGTCCACGAAATATAAGGTTGCTTCACCATGTTCTCTTTCACCGTTGAGCACGTGGTAAATAACTAAAACAATTTCAGCAGTGCCGGCACCGGCGACAAAACTCAGGTCACTCGCGTACTATGAAATTTAAGACGAGCGCCCGGCCCTTGAGCTACCACTGCGAAGAGATAATCTTCAATCGAATTATATCACCGTCAGTAGGACTCCTATGTGGGAATCCGCCTTGAATGATATCACCGTTATTCCAGTTATTTTGTCTTTTGAAGCATGCAAACACAAGGTCGTCTTAGTTTTAAGGGCACTACTAGACATATGGACATGATATACAGTCATATGAAACTTAAGAACTGACATCTCAGAGTGGCGTCATAAATAACTTTCCAATTTAAAGTTCAGATGCTCGTAGCTATTAGGGGTGGGCGTGAAATTTATCATTTAATTCCATTACAAAAGAAGTGGTATATAAAGAAGAATTTGCAACATTTCCAGCGGTGAAATTAGACCATTAAGTCGCCACCTTTATCTAAGCTTCTAGTATTCATAAATTCTATGACAACTCGTACAATGAATATACAATATCTAAACGTATATTTTTTTTTATTAAATAAGATTAGATCCTTATTTCTTCCACTCAATTGCTTCGTAATGAAGGAGACATTAGTAATTAACCTGTTATATAGAGTTTATCCTATCACAGTTGTCAATGTTGCGAATACTCGCATCAAGGTCCGTTTATTAAGTTTTTTATGGTATATAGTTATAAATGCGTTATTAATAATACATATTATATCTTTAAATCCCTTATAAGATATATCTAAAAAGGTCAGTTACAACTTAATATACGAAAGTAAACTAATGTTTTTATTAATCGAAGTATTGTACAGTATTGTAGTTGACACTGTTCTGTTAATTGGATTTATTTTTTTTGTATTCGGAGTTAAGAATTCATATTAAATTATGATATCTTTTGATAGATTTTTTTTAATTGTATAAAGTGACGAAACAAGCAAAACGTTCACCTGATGGTAAGTGCAACGTCCGCCTACAACGAAAGCTGTGTCACCTAGAATATTTCTGTGTGACACCACACTGCGCCTGTCACCCTGAGACATCAGTTCTTAAGTCTCAAATGCCCAGTGATTACGCTAGCTCACAGTGCCCGTCAAACCGAAACACAGTAATGCTTGCACACTACTGCTTCACGGCAGAATAACTGGCCCTGGGATGGTACCTACCTAGACGGATTCCTGCATTTAAGTTCGACCAGACAATAATAATACGTAAAAAAGTTATGTACATAATCATGGCCGTGTGGTGGCGGATCGTTAAAAGAATACTGCCACTCCATCTCATCCAATGGATCTCGTAAAAGGCGAGTGTGGAATTAAACTGCACCCAACAGCGCATGGTGGCGATGGGCTCACCACCTATCACACCAAGTGCATTATATTGTTTTGGTGAAACGTGGATTGTGGCAGTCATCAGTTTTTGCAGTGAGTTCCCAGTCTCTGACTACCCCTTATGGGGTACAGTCGTGATCTTATGTATGTATGTATGTACATAATCATGTCATGTCTAGACCATCTTAAATATCATCATCTCATGATATTTCTAACGATTCAGCCTGTGTACAAAGTTTATGTTTACTTACTTAGTAATAAATATTTACCGATGGTTGATTGGGTTTGATGATTGTCCTATGCATTAATCAGCCTAGGTAGGTACCACCGCAATGCTAGTTATTCTGTAGTCAAAGATCTGATGTCTTATGGTTACAAGCGTACTGTACACAGAACTTTGTTATTGAATTTTCTGGTGACACTGCATTTGTTGTCTCTATATCTCCTTAGTTTTGTTTTACAGAAGAGGGAGCAAACGAGCATGCGGTTCACCTGATGGTAAGTGATCACCGCAGCCCATGTACATCCGCAATATTAAAGAAATTACGGGTGCGTTGCCGGCCTTTGAGAAAGAAGTAGGCTCTGTTCATGAAGATACCCAAGTCGTATCGGTCCGGAAAAACTGCTGGCGGTTGCAAAGTTTGTTGAGAAAACAATTTGAGAACATTTGCCATAGTTACCACGTTTGGTTTAGCGACTCCTTTACTCGACTTAGTACCTTTTATACTGCTGCCCAGCAACGGTCCAGATTTTTTAGGTTTCCACGTGGGAAACGACGTGAAAAGATGGCGACGTGGTACGCCACCCGTACCACGTCGCCACCTTTTGGGTACGAGTCAAAAAAATCTTACCGCCATTGCGTTTTCACGAACAGTACAGTGAGAGCTGCTATTATGGTGTTATTCTGCAAGAGTAAAGGCGGTCCGTACAATGCCTTGGTCGCCTCTTTGGACACCTCGGTAGGTACACGGTACACTTACTTTATTTTAATTTAAAAAAAAAAACAAATTAGAAATGCAGTCTAGTAAACTCAAAATAAAGTTAATTGCTCATTTAATCACAATTAATAAACATGTTATTCTCGTACGCAGTAAAATATTTGCGATGCAACAAAAATTTATGTAATATGCCATTTATGTTTGCAAAATGAATGAAAAGTTAAATGTTTTTGTTGAAAGACGAAAATTAAAAATATCGGATTATTAGAAATGAAACACCAGTATTTAAAGGCCCGTATAAACAAAAAACATAATAATACGCATTGTATAAATAGAGTCTAATAGTACTCGTAATTAAGAATATGAAGAATGCGGCATGAATAATTTTAAAGAAAACTAAATGAAAGTACACATTTCATTATACGATATGTGAAACTATAATTTTAGCTTAAACTATTCAGAGAAAATGTACGAGTACTAAACAATGTTACATAAGTGGAATATTTTTAATGGTTCCCTGGTATATACTTAATCTTCAATAATTCATACAACTTGATAAATTGGATTTTAAAATCGCAGTAACAAATTTAGTGAGCCCGGGATTCATTTAGGGATTGAATCCAGCGACGGAAGCTGTAACTTTTTAATTTATTTTGGTTTGTGTTGCCAGTAAAAGGAAGTCACTTTTATACTTTGTACTTTATAATATGTATGTTTAACTGTGGCTTTGTTAACTGATCAGTATTAGGAATAAACAACAACTCTTTACAATAAGTACTCATTGGTACGTAGCAAAGTAAATAATAAAACAATGAACAAAAATAAAATCTAATTTATTTATGAATTCTGAACGCGATGTTACAAGATTCGCTATCAAATACAAGCATTGTGTTATACTCGTAGTTATTGGCTCAACTAAATATAATACGAAGTTGTGCAACGTGCAAACAGAACCTTTCATTCATTACGTACACAATTGCTCTTTTTTAAAAAAACTTTTGAATATTTTGATATATGATAACGTTTCGTTAAAACTTTCACGAACACATTGCATTCCTCGTATGTAAAGTTTTCGTCTTCTTGTATTTGCTTAGCGATCACCGTTTCTACTGTTGATAACATTTTAAAATGCTTTATTAATTTTTGTTGATTTACATAGGTTTTCAATACAAATTATAATAAGTTGATTGTTCTTCTTCATCTTCATTGGCCTGTTAAAGTTCTCTGCTGGATAAGTCTATCATAAAATGGGAGTATTTACCTTAATAACCGAGCTTGGCATGCAGATTGGCCGCCGTAATAAGGCTCAGGCATTTCGCACCTTAGATGCTGCTGCCAGTAACATTGATAAAGAAAGTCTGGAATGTTTGAGTTGGTTATTCCGCCATCCATCGGAGGCTATAAGACTGTCATGGCATTTGACTCAGTCGGCTCTTATGACACCCACTCATAAATTGCAATATATAAATACCCAAACGCGGTTTCGTGTTACAATCAAACCCGGATGCCGTGGCGCAGAACACACAGCAAGCCAAACCGCCGGTCCAATGTCTGATGTATAGTCATAAGTGCAGTTTAGGTCCGTAACGGCCCACGTAATTGTATCACTCACCCGTGGGATAAAATGGGGTGGCGGATTCATATACACACGGCTTGCCTGTTACTGTAAGTTAAACTCAGGGTTAGCGAGTGCCCCATAAATAAGAAAATACATCGTCCAGGAACGAGAACGAAAGAAAATAAATAATATTATTACTAAGATACAATGATTTCCTTCATTATGAAATGTTTCGAATCATTGGAACATATTTCGATTACCACCAAAAGTGATTATGTGCGTTAGAATATTATGACGATCACGCCGATGTTTCGTCGATGGTGGAATTTAGTTATGCAGATATATCGTGATAGTTACAATATATTGAAGACCAGAAAGCCAATGTCAATTCATTCAAAACACAGATTATTAACAAACTCCCAAAGTCCATTGGTGGACATGGACTCTTTTTTGGAATTACGTTAGCTTATAGATAACTAAAGTAGGCTATTTGGGGTCCCAGATCGGGTAATCTCTATGTGTTTTTTTATTGGATAAAGTGACTAAGCGAGCAAAATGTTCACCTGATGGTAAATGCAACGACTGCTCATAACAAATGCTGTGTCACCCAGACAATTTCAGTGTGACACATATTGTTACTATCACCATATCTCTGCATCTCTAAATTTCACAGATCGGCGGAACATCGGCGTGATTACATTGACTGTTAGTGCCCTACAAACTAAAACACTACTGTTTGTGTGTCAACAAGTCGTGTGCGAGTATTACTATGCTTGCGCACTACTGTTTCACGGTAGAATCACTGGCTCAGCGGTGGACTGGACCTAGGTATAGGAATCCCAATATCAGCAAAAGAGGTCTCTTTTAAAATTATTCCAAAATATAGTGAAAAGCGCACACATAGAACAGTCCATGCAATACATAACGGAGTAAAGCGGTAGTTGCGTGCTAGTTCGTGTTACCCCACGGTAAATTACAAAACTGTCCCCTGATAACTGCCTATTTTCGGTTCGATTCAAGAACATAAAATAATAGGGTTGCCACATAATACTTCCGTAAACTTGTCGGTTTATCAACCTTGCAATCTATAGCTTATATATAAATTTACAGAAAATATGAAGACCGAAGCGTAAAAATAAGTTTAAAGGAATTATAGCGATACAGGAGTGCTTTCCATTAAAGAAGATTCTAGAAGTGCGAACTTTATAATATAAATGTAGTGAGTGAGAAGGATAGTAGTAAGTACTGCAACTGTTATGGGAAAGCGTAGCACAATTTATTAGGTGAACTACTTGATAATCTCGTCGCTTACTAGCATAAACATTGTTATAAATTGTCTGAGTAAGCTCAGCTGCAAATGTAGGATACTTTTGGAAGTGTTATAGAAATGAACTCTATTTATATTTCTAATTTTTGTGCGAGCTATCCATTACTAGATGGAGCGCCGACCGATTTTATTGGAAGTCGGTGGCTAAGGGTTGATCAGGACAGTGGTTTTTGGCAATCTGTAGGAGAGGCCTATGCTCGGCAGTGGACTCGTGTTGGCAACGTGAAACACTTAACACGATGGTGAAAAACGCATAAAAATACCCATTGCTTATGAACTTTGCATATTGTATATTCTATAGAGAACAAGTTGACGCCCCCGACTTCGTCCACATGGATTTAGGTATTTTAAAAATCCCGTGGAAACTTATCGATTTTTCGGGATAAAGAGTATTCAATATCCATCTCTGGGATGGAGGTTATCTTTGTGCCGAATTTTCTTCAAAATCGGTTCCACGGTTAAGCCGTGAAAAAGACAAACAGACTTATTGCCGCGTGGTGGCGGTTTAAGAGAGTCCACCACCCTATCTCACCCCGTGGATGTCGTGAAATGATGATGATGATGATGAGACAGTGTCCCTCTAAGAGAGTTACTTTCGTATTTATAATATTAGTATGGATAGACAAGAAGAAAAAAACGAACATGAACGGATGACAGCCCTAACTAATGACATTAGAACAAGAACGCGGCAAAACTGGGTGTGGCCCACCTGTACATATAATAAAGGCTCGAAACGTTGGTGCGTTCCAGTTACAAATATACATCAATTAAACAATTTAATAGGTCCTTTATATAATCTGTATAAAAGAACATTGGTTTTTATTATTGCGTTATGATGATAACTACATTGTATTAATAATCGCTGATAATTTTATTTACATACATACAACCTTTTTCCTATATTATCCAAAAAATGGGTCCCTACCATTTTTTGCCCTCGCAGGGGTAACGGGTGGCGAATCACGTCGCCGTAATTTTATTTAGATAAATACATTTTGCGGGAAGGGACCGTCGGACCACTGCTCATGCTGTCCACTTATCG
Organism: Luehdorfia chinensis; assembly: GCA_019845155.1. NCBI lineage: Eukaryota > Metazoa > Arthropoda > Insecta > Lepidoptera > Papilionidae > Luehdorfia > Luehdorfia chinensis. The sequence goes on along the minus strand of JAHVAK010000025.1, from coordinate 4,813,857 downwards.
GGGGGCACATGGAGGATTCAAATAGCGAAAGGAATATGTATATCATCGATCGGAATCGGCTTTTTTACGCGGCTGAAACCGCGGGACACAGTTAAAGTTATAAAGTTAAAGTTATTGTAGTGTTAGGAATTTTATTGGATATTATTTATTCTTAATATACTCTCTGGCATAGGATCTGGGTTCGCAATGCGTCTGCAACCCGAATTTGTCTTATAAACAAATTATTGTTTTCAATAAAACTAAGTTTTTATAGCTTTCACTATTGATTTTATTGCTTTTAATTCTAACTATTTATTAACTACGAGCTGAACCAAAAGATGGGCAGCAGCATCATTCTGGAACATCTGAAAAAATAAACTGAGGTTGCCAACCCGCCTGCCAAGCGTGGCAACTATGGCAAATCCCCCCAAAATGAGAGCTACAAACTTTTGTGGCAATCTATGGGGGAGGCCTATGTTCAGCAGTGGACTAGTGATAGGCTGAAAAGAAGAAGAAGAAGAAGAAGAAGAAAAAAGCCGACCCCGATCGACGATGTACAAATATTTTTTTTTATGACTGATGTTCATTGTTAGCCCGTGGGCTTTCACAGCTTCGCCGGATTGATAGGTGGCAGAGCGCTGAGGGCGCTTAGCCGAAACCTTTATTTATGGATGACTATCGCAAGGTCCCCCGAGAGGGGTTTGCGAGAGTAACTGACTCGAGAGTGCCCAAGGGGGCAAAGCGTTTCCGCTGGAGAAGATATGGCGCAAGAAACTCCAGCGACGCTTCTACATATTAATGACACTATTGCTAGGGGAGAACCGGCCTGAGATGCGGCGGTACCTCGAATAACTTTGTCTGATACGACCTCGCCGATGGCGGGGGCGGTATGATAGTTATATGTTGTGTGTGTTTGTCGTGCTGAGTAGAGCGCTTGGGCTTTAGTGGTCGCGTCATCTGGGTACTCGAGGATGAGCCTCGGTCTCCTTTTTCCGCGAATCGAGTTTTGGTGTAACGCGAGGGGGTTGTTTGTGCGACACTTACAATCACTGGGTTTTGTTGCGTGGCGGCAGAGTCAAGGAATCGGTGAGATGGTCAAATTTAGATATTGGGCTATAGTAGGAAGCCCTAAATCGATGTGAATATTAGCATTACGCACGAACTACGGTGCTCCCGAGGCTTTGCGCATGAATCGATTTTGTAGTACCTGAAGTCAGTGAATTTGACGCGGGGAGGCATGCGCAAATACGGGGCTCGCGTATGTCATAATTGGCCGAATACAGGCTTTGTATAATGTAATTTTATTACGTAGGGACATTTTACTATTTTTATTTAATATCGGGTGTATCAGCCGAGGACAAACGTCGCTCGGTTCCTTACTCGGTAAATATGTGGACCGAAGCAGAGTCTGGGGTCTAATAGGACGTTTAAGTATTTGACTGTCTTTTACAGACAAAAAATTTAAAAAACAGTTTATTTTTTATAAGTACCGTACACACTTTCATAAAAATTGAGTAAAAAGCTGTTAAATTGGTTATTACCAACAGACGCTTCAATTTCACCACCAACATGAGTCCTGGGTTCGATTCCCAACCGGAGCCAACATTTGTGCAAAAACACTTTTGGTTTTTGTTGGTTTTAGGATCTGGTTGTATTGTGATTGTTTCACACTGATGACTGTTTGACACTGCATGCTATACTGCCTCCGATCTTATCGCATGAGCGTTACACCGGACGCGTGAAGAATAAGGCAAGTGAGTGCCTCTTGGTTTGCATTTGTGTGACTATAAATACAATATGATTCATTTTCATAGAACTGCGATAGTAGCGAAGTTATCGCTGTGGTCGAAAATTTTTCAGAAAGACAACAATCATCATCAAATCAGTATTTTAAAATTGCCATGTCTGGCATTGTAGTACGTGAGTGATCTGGGTTAGATTCCCCATGCTGGCACCACTAAAATTGGGATTTGGAATTTTAAGGAATGATATACCAAGTTCTTGGCAGTGTAGAAAGACATGGTAGCCTGCATTTTTCTTTAGGGCGTGTGCAAAATCTGCTTATCCTCTCTGAATCAGTGTGGCGGACGCTCCGCGGATCCAAAACCTCATTTCAAAAATGAGAGGGGGCCTGTCCTTACGAAGACTACAATCTACAATAGGCCGTACTTTATTTGCCGTAATACCTCGCTTCGCAGGCGGATTGGTGATTAGGCGCATTAGAGGGTTATTTCGCGGCTCGTCGGGAGCCTTAAAATTTTCCTGAAATTTCCTTCAGTTAGCTATGACGACACCCACGGGATTAGGTGGAGTGGCAGATTTCGTTTATTTGTGATTATGCAAAGGGGTGTCAAAAGATCTGCCAACATATCTGCGGAAATATATAAAGTTCACTAAATTATTATTCTTTATTTTAAGTTTAGTCATCATTTGATTAAGACGAGCGTACTATTTTGCAAAATACTTCGGTTGACTTAACGAACAAACATTTGACCTTTAATTCTAGCTTTAAATAAACTTATGTTCTTCGTAATTACTCATAGGCAAAACGAGACTGAATAATTTCATACCGATGACTCAGCTGTGAGACCGGAGAGGTCTTGAACTCGTGGGAGTTTAAGACTGTTCACACTAACGTTATGGCACCACAAAACTAGCATCGCATATGTTATGTTTATCAATAATCATGAAATTATACAATCGGAATAATTTAGGATACGTTTTCATAGATCTGCGCGATAGTAATGCCTATCAAAAAAGATACGTACTTTATTAACACATATTTTTTTAATAAATTATAAAAAAATGTGAAATAAGTGAAATGGTGTCTCATTTACTCTCTAGTTAAGTTAAATATTAACTGTTTAAGGGAGGTTCCGTTGGGGTGGACTAGATTACCACGTAATACGTCAATTAGTTTTCATATAGAATATTAATCCATATAAATATTAGCGTTAACGCTGAATCGTGTAAAAAGGCTGTTATCTGCTAACGTTATCCCGCAATCGAGACTTGCGGTTATGGTGCTTTTATGTACTTAAACACTTTTCTGTATTTGCATTCACTGATATACAACGAGTACTTATCCTGCTTGTGCCACTACAGATTTAAAATGAAATTTTAGGTATCGGTTTACCCCGCGTTTCAATTTCATACCGTTATTATTTTTGGGTTTGGGGACCTTAATACCAACTTCTCCATCCTGATTGCAATACGATGCAGTTTGGTTTGAATCGTCGATGAGCCGTAGCTTTTTTCTGGGCCATACTTACTGTGGGACGTGCTCTGAGAGCACTGCGGAATTAATGTCCATTAGCGGTGTTTCCTTTCACCTCGTACCATGGGGCCTTCAAGAGCCTACGTTTACCTTAAAGGCCAGAAACGCATCAGTAACACTGATCATGCAGATGTTTATGGACGAAGGTTTGACATCAAATGATTCTATTGGATATTTGCAAAAATATTTCCATGCATCTGTGTCAAGTTGAGATCAACATTGTTACTATGGGTCATTATATAGTATGTATATATATGAAAATGTTATGTGATGTTATTATTGTTGAAGAGATATATTTTAGTCTTGTTTGATTGATTATATGAATTTTGAAGTTTATAAATCATCTGTTATAATATTTCTCCATGCCCTGGGTTGACTGAGGGAGATTGTCTAATGGCCTAAGTCCGTCCTTTGTTATCCTTTTTTATAAGGTGAATATAATAAAATATATAAATAAATCTTAATTGACGTAAAGATCAGTGTCTCAATGTATATAGTTTATAGCTATTTTTTATATTATATATTATAGCCCCGGTTATAGCTAGTTTTTCATCATAATCTGCTCCATTTTGAGCTACCGTGCGCGATGGGCTCTGTGTTATTGTTGGGAATGCGCATAGACTGCTTCTATGCTACTGTAGCGACATCTATGTCGCCACTTGAGAAGCTCAAGAAATATCTCATACATTCCATAATGGTGCTATGAAAGTTTCTGAGATGCGAACTACATATACAACATCTAAATATTACTGGTAAGAGGATACGACTACCCGATCTGGCGAGTAGCTACTCTTTTCTTTGGCAATATCATCTGCCAAACTGGTAACCATGGTATGAACATCGCCATCAGTTTCTCCCATCCACAGCAACAACGCCATCGTACGTCACGTATGCGCTGCGTGGCCCTGGTGGGCAAGGTAAACACCAGCCCCAATAACATCTGGGTGAATAACCCTATATGATGCACTGTGCTTGGTGACATATATCCCTAACAGTTGAAAATAACTAGTTGTTGTCCCCTAACTAACATAGTTATTAAGTTCTTTGTTATTAAAATAACATATGTTGATTGAAATAAATGATTTATTATATTACTTATGGGTTTACTTTTAATACCAAATGCGTGTCCTACTGGTTCGATTACTACGCTGCGGACCTTGGATTCGAATCCCAGCCAGAGCGAACACTTGTGCAAGAACACAAATTGTTAGGGTTTCTGGTCGGGTCACGACCTTATCGCATGAGCCATACATCGGGCGCGGTAACGTTAAGACTCGTGAGTTTTAGATACATTTAGAGACATTTGTGGCACCATAATATCTTCTAGTCGAAAGATATGCGGCCGAGTAGAATAGCACCTACTTTTCTTCCTACCGAGGTGTCATAAGAGGCAATTAAGGTATTGTACGGACAGCCTTTATTCGTGCAGAATATCACCATCATACGCATTGCTGTCACTATACTGCTCGCGGGAACGCAATGGGGAATAAATGGGCCGAAATGTCCGTATGGCAATTCGCCACCTACTCACGTCTCGTTTCCCGCGAGGGCAAGAAGAGGGCTACGTGAGTGGCGTGACTGTATGTATATATGTAATATCGTCCGCGCAGTTTATAGCTTCTGGCAGTATTCGGAAGTTGTCGCCGTGATCGAAAATCGGGATGGAGGATTATCGCCTATTAATACAATCGATGAAATCTCACTTCTAGTTATAAAGCAATTATTTGACCTTTAAAATAGTCTGCACCATATTCTGACCTTTTCGACCACACCCTAAGCGAAGTCGTTATCTATTATTTGATCGGCGAGCAAAGTTGCACAAATATGAATCGCCATCGGTTGAAGGTGGAGCAGCCTTTAGATTAAAAAAAATAACTTTTGTTGAAGCTTATGACTGCGTTTACAACCAAGTTATGCAATTATTGTGCCGAAGACGTTCATCATCGCATTTTAGTACTAGATCTTTACATATCTCATCGGAATCCGGCTAGGTAGGTACCAGCACACAGGAAATAAAAAAAAACACGAAAATATTTAATACGTGGTAAGCTTTAAACACAAAAGTGGATAATGTAGTAAAAAAATTACCACATAAAAATCTAAAATAACGCTTGTAGACCTTTATTGGTGATAGGTTCCCTATACAGGAGTCAATCTAGGTAAGTACCTCCGCTTGTAAAAAATAAAACATAGTATAAAAGGAAGCCGCTAGCGACCTTTTGTCGTTCTGAATTACCGCGCTAATCCTGAAAACCACTGAATGAATTGGCATGTGGTTTTAACTGCTATGATCTGAATCTCTCCAGGAAGATGTATATGCATTAAAAATTGCCCCAGCTGTTGTAGGAGCTGAGCATTAACGGTCGTCGTTTCAGCCTATCACAAGTCCACTGCTGAACATAGGCCTCCCCGATAAGTTTGTAGCTCTCATATTGGAGGAATTTGGTAGGATTCCTATGCAGGAATCCGTCTAGGTAAGTACCACCCCAGGGCCAGTTATTCTGCCGTGAAGCAGTAGTGCGCAAGCATTACTGTGTTTCGGTTTGAAGGGCACTGTGAGCTAGCGTAATCACTGGGCATTTGAGACTTAAGAACTGATGTCTCTGGGTGACGGGCACAGTGTGTGTCACACAGAAATATTCTGAGTGACACATTTGTTGTGGGCGGACGGTGCACTTACCATCAGGTGAACGTTTTGCTCGTTTCGTCACTTTATAGAATAAAAAAAATGCCATAGTTGCCACGCTTGGCAGGCGGGTTGGCAACCGCAGTTTATTTATTCAGATGTTCCAGGAAGATGCTGCTGCCCATCTCCTGGTTTTAATTTCCCTCTGTCGACTTTTACGACACCCACGGGATGTGATGGGGTGATAGATTCTCTTAGCCCGCAACCACACGGTATTATTAGTGAATCAAGTCGGGAAAAAGTATGCCGATACTATCAAATATTGTTATTTATTTAAGTATCTCACTGTAAAAACAAAATTTTACCCGGGCAAAGATTGGTCGGGTCGCTAGTCAGATTTTTTTAAGTGAAATTTTTTATTTATTTTATTTTTTAAGAAAAGAACAGTGCAGTTTGACAAGAGTTTACAAGTCCTCGAGACTTTAAATTTTTTGGATATCATCTTTTTACTTTGTTTTATCACCTGGTCGAAAGAAAAGTGCCACAGATCTGAGCAGCACCAGTTAATACATAGTAGGTTTTATTTTTATTTTCACAATTATATAAATATAAACTATAAACCGAGGTAGCTCAGGGACCGAGCGCTTGCTTTAAATTTCATAGTACGCCAATAACCTGAGTTCGATTCCCGGTTCCGGTACCTCTAAAATTGTACTCCAATTTTCAGTGCTAATTTACCACGTGCTCAGCGATTAAGGAAAACATCGTGAAGAAACCTGCATGTCCGACGAATAAAAATATTTCGAAGACATGTGAAGTCCGCCAACCCGCATTGGAGCAGCGAGGGCGACTCTTTCCGGCTCTAAAACCCTTTCAGAAATGAGAGAAGGCCTGTACTCAGCAGTGGGACGTTTATAGGCTGTTACTTTACGTTTTACTTTTGAACTATAATCTTTTCGTAGTAACTTGCAAAAATACTGTGATATTTTGAATCTCACAGATAAGAAATTTGTAATGCGTATTACAAGATTAAACACCAACTTAAGATACGGAAGCATGGTAATTACTCTTTGTATGTAGATCTCACGGTCTGATTTACTTAATAAAGCTAAGTTGCTTATTAACGAATCATCTATTTTGAAGCAGTATAAGTGGATTGTAATATTTGCATAGTCCAGTCAGTAGGTCAGGGACCGGGCGCTAGCACTGAATTTCATAACACACGTGAGTACTGGGTTCGATTTCCGGTGCTAGCACCACTAAAATCGTGAAGGAAACATCGTGAGACCTGATGTGATCGTTTCAAAAACGCTGATACAACTGACTTTCTTTTATAAAGAGCAATATTACTAAATATAACTAAATAATAAAAATATAATAATAATATAAATAAATAATTTCCACATATATAACACTAGCGATCCGCCCCGGCATCGCACGGGAAGATAGATATTAGAAAGATAAATTAGTACTTTATTTGGACAAACAGAACAACAACAATCCCTTCACTAACATTTTTTGTAGCGACTATGCTCATCGGCGGCTCTGCACCATGTCAGGTAACATTAAGTTACCAAAATAATGTTTTATTTATGAGGACATAAGCTATGAAATATTAATGAAAGCTCAGAGCTTCCTTGTAAACAATATTTGATGTCGTGTTATGCAAAATAAAACGACCGCTCTCGACCGCTGCGCAAACGGAGCCGCTCTTTGATGCCCAAGTCGCATGAAACCGTGCGGCGCGGCGTTCATGACCGCGGCCGCTGTATTTATTATAGAGTTTTATTTGTGTGTAATGATGAGTACTATTAAAATGTAGTATATTATTTTCGTTATCATTAATAGTTTATGCAGCGTACGCCAAATAATGACTTTAATCAGAAAATTTTTGATACCTTGAGTCACATCATAGCATTTTTCGTAGGAATCTCGGTTTTTTTAAAATAAAATAGAACTCATGTTATTCGGTGATAATGTAGTTGTGTATAGGTGAAAGAATTTTGTAAATCGGTTCAGTAGTTTTTGAGTTAAATAATTACAACCAAACATACAAAAAATCACATCTTTTTTCTTTATAATATTAGTTTAGATTAAGAATGACGAACTTTCCCATGAATGACCCATTAGGGGATGAAATTTTAAGAATACTTGCTTAGTGCTCACTAACATAATTTAGGGAGCTCCTCAAAAACTCCTAGACCCATCGGTTTCGGCTGCGCGTTGATCAGTCGCACAGTCAGTTTCTCCTTACACACCAAACAAACAGGGTTGACCGTGTTAAAGTGCGCAAATTCGCGGATATAGTAAGAATAACATTATAGATAACTAGCTAATGCCGGCGACTTCGTCCTCCTGGAGGTTTTTCAAATATCCCGTGGGAACTATTGAAAATGATTTCTGAAGATAAAAAGTATCCTACGCCCGTCCCCAGGATGCAAGCTATCTCTGTGCCAAATTTCGTCAATGTCATTTTAGCGGTTGAACCGTGAAAAGGTAACGAATGGGATTAAACAGTACTCTAAATAAATATGTACTACCAGAGCGCCTATAGCTTCACTGTTAGCAATATTATTTCAGAAGATATTGCTAATCTATTGTATATGAAAATATTCCTCACCAGTTTTCCTCTTTAGATTCATCAGTTTCACCACAGTCGTTGAGGTGATAATCCCGATGACGATTGCTCGGTCAATAGCCATGGCGATTTCTTCCAATTATTAACAAAAATTGTCATTTGAACAGAGTAATATTTTAGTTCTGTAACAACGATATTAGCGCTGACAAAGAAGCAGTTACTCGTTTTCTTTACGGTGTAATGCTTTTGCAAAAAGAATAGAGCCACGTCAGATGCAGTATCTGAGAAACGGGATCAAAACCGTACACTTAGACTCATTAAGCTATTTTGTGTCTTGTAATTATATGTATGGATTTCGGCAGGGTTTTGAACCTAGGGCCCAAGATTCAGGAGATAATTACACCGTGAAGCCATCCTGTCACAAAATTAATTCGTATAAACACAAAGTTACCACTAATTGTTTAATATGTGTCAATAAGTTAGTGCATATGCGCTAAATTAAGGATTAAATGTAAATAATACGAGCGCCTGTCTTCTACTCGTAACTCTATGCATTATTCCAAAAAGGTTGCTGATGTAGTATAAAAAGCTTGGAAAAAAATATCTTGATTTTAATTTGAATACATTGGCATCCATCCTATCCATAACCTCTTCTTAATGTATGTGTCATCTTATATTATGTTTCATGTATTTTTTATTTGGGAAAGCTTAATTACTTTATCCTAAAAAACATAATTTGTCCTAGACATCTAAATCAAACGATGCGTCGTCATGTCTAAAAATATTTTATAACCGTTACATTAATGGGAAACCTATACAGTAGGTTTATCAAATTAAATTAAAAAATAATTAAAAATATGATTCCATTCATCAACATCATTTCAGCCTATCACTAATCCAATGATGAAAATAGGTCTCTCCCATAGACTGCCACAAAAGTTTGAAGCGCTAATTTTGGAGGGGATTTTACCACAGTTGCCACGCGTGGCAGGCGGGTTAGCAACCGCAGTTTATTTATTCAGATGTTCCGGGAAGGTGCTGCTGCCCATCTTCTGGTATGTTCCCTCTGTCAACTTTTACGACACCTACGGGGTGAGAAGGGGCGGTAGATACCATTATAATAAATTATTTTGTCGTGTTGGTGTAGGCTAAGAGAACCTATATAATCCTCATCTTATCCCGCGGGTACTCTAAAAGCCGACTAAGGGAAATGACAGGAAAACCTCATGGATTCTGGCAAATAGTGAAGTCACCATCTCAAATATGACAGACCTAATATATCAGGTAAAAGTTTTACTCGTCTCCTCACTTTCTCCAATAAAAAGTATATGTTACTGTATTATATTGAGTATGGTGGATGAAAGAAGATTGACGAAACGATATAGATGAGGCGAGTGTGAATGGACAAGCCGGTAAGGGTCGACGTAGGTGATCAGATCGAAGACGTTATAAGAAAAGGCCACGTCAAAAGTACAAGAACCGACGAGTGTGTATGAAAACGCACATAAAAGTAGAAAATGCGGAAGATTTGTGCCAGGATCGTAGCAAGTAGAAAAATATGTGATCTCTGCCTACCCCAATGGGAAAAGTAGTGATTCTATGTATGTATTGACTAACGTGGCGACATTAACCATGGGGAAGTAATGTATTCATTGTTTGTTTATTTTTAGAATATAGGCGCACAAAGTTGTCCAATCAAAAGGTTTATATTTTTATTAAACAAAAACTTTTAAGAGGGGTTATTATAATATTAAAGAATACATTGATGATGATAATCCTTGGGAATGAGATGACCGCTGCCAAGCTATTTCTTCATCTTTATATAAGGTAAAGGCACTCTACTCCGAGGGGTTCTAAAAATGGCACTATATTCCGATGTATTTAGAATAACAGCGATTTTAAGAAATTTACTAAGTAGTTCTTTTTGTAGAAGTGACTATTTTTATCGGAAGTGTTAATTATCTTATTTTTGAAATATACTCACAGTTTAACAGTAAATGTTTGATAAAAACGTTAAATTATTTAAAAATATGATGAAGACCGAGGCACCTTATTCCGATTTAAAAATCCTAATTCCGTTGCATTTGGTTCTTAATTCCGAGTGTACAGAATAGAAAAGAAAGGAGGTGGGGAGACTTATATGATTTTGTTTTTGTATATTAAATTGTTTCTAAAATGTCTGAAAAGATAAAAACTGGCTGCTGGGTTTATTGCTGGTACTTCCCAAGACAGATGCATTTTTTGCGAACCAGTATAGTTTGAAAAAAATTACGTTCAATGAGTATTATAATTAAGCTAAATTTAATATAATCTATATTGAATAAAAAATATTGTGTATGGTCCGGTCCATTCAGCGTCCGTCAATTCTATCTATCATTACCGCTTCACGGCAAATATCTGGGACTACAATGGTATCCACATAAAGGGACTCCTGCGTTGGAATTCTACCACCCATAACATATCTCTATAACATAAACATTTAAGATAGAGATTATGGTGAACTCACGGATAAGCAGACATTGCTATGTAAGTTTAGTTAGGAGTGGTCTTCTGGCGTAAATTGTTCTCGATTTGTTGTTTTTTAACTGTTTTTCAAAATTGTTTGAGTATTAAATTATGAGGAGGGATCAAAAAGAATGAGATAGAATATAATGACTATTGATAACTTAATAATTTATTTTTCTACATAGTCTTCGAGTCTCCCTACACACCGAGTCCAGCGCTTTACCAAGGCTTCAATCCCTTTCAAAAAAAAGTTTTGTCTTGTTCCTGCAAAAAGCTCTCCACGGCATCTATCACCTCCTTGTCGTCTTCCTACATGTTTCCCCTTCAGTATTCTTTCAATTTGAGGAACAGATAAAAATCGCTAGGCGCCAGATCTGGTGAGTAAGGGGGGGTCAATTCGAAGGCAGCCATCACGACTGCCGACCTGTGCGCGGGTTCGTTGTCGTGATGAAACAGTACGCCCCTTCGAAGTTTCTCTCTCCTTTTCTCTTTGATGGCATTCTTCAACTTGGGAATTAAAGCTGCATAATATTGGCCTGTAATAGTGGTTCCACGCTCCAGGTAATCAATCAACAATATCCCTTCTGAGTCCCAAAATATTGAGGTCATAACCTTGCCAGCCGATGCCACGGCACGCAACTTCTTCAGGGTCGGTCATGATTGCAGTTTCCATTGCGAATGCGTCGCGGGATCAAAATGATGGACCCATGTTTCGTCCATTGTTAAGAAACGAGACCAAAAATTTTTAGAATCTTCTTGAAACTTGTCCAAGAATATCTTCGAAATGTCAAGTCAATTTTGTTTCTGACTGTCGGTTAAAATTCTCACAACATTACACCCATCTTGCGCAGACTTTTCTCATATTCAAAGATTGTTTCAATATGGATTGAATACTTCCAAATGAATGCATTGAATTAAGTATCGGATGGTAACTCTTCGATCGCTCAATACAATTTTCTCGACTTTCGCAACATTTTCTTGGGTGACTAACGTCGATGGACGGCCGCAACGAGGCCACAACGTCTCCCGTGCTTGTTCTCCCTACTCGAAATTGAGAAGCCCACCTTGCGACGGTGGAATACGGCGGAGCAGACTCTCCTAATGTTGCCTCCAAATCGCAATGAATCTCTTGCGTCGTTAACTTTTTTGAACAGAGGTATTTAATAACGGCTCGCACTTCGTTTTTCTCCATTTTCGAGAACACGTTCCTACACGAAGCAAACAAATGACTACATTCAGAAAAAAAACAAAAGAGAATCGAAGATTTTTTTCTTTATTAATATTAAAAATATGTATCTGTGCTGGAGTATGTGGTTCTCACTACTTTTTAATCCCTCCTCGTATTATACCAATTGGTGGCAGGAAATTGACTTGTATATAAAATAGGTAAAACGTTCTTTATAAAAAAAACTTAAAAAATATTAATATAATTTAAAACCTCGCTTAAAATATCAATAGTACATGTATTTTTTGAGCTTGTTTTCCTTTATAATATGTAGTTAATCTTAACAATTTGGACACCAAAGCTGCGTGATGTTTTTATAAATGAGCGCATTACTAAATAAGTTTAAGGTAGAAAATGTTATGGCTTTAAACGGCAATGCTATTCGGATCGAGTCCTACATGCATAAATTAAACAGAAGATAAGTTAGCCCAGTAGCACCACCAGGCGTTATCCGTAATTGGCGAAGGATATTTTGTAATGATCCATTAAATCATTAAAATAACCTAGTGCCATCGATGATTATTTCATATCTTTTTTTTGGAAATAACCATTTAATGATTTAATATAAAATAGTGCAACTTAATTAATAATATCATTCATATGGAAACCTAAGTGTAGGCAGAAATGATGATGATGATGATGATGATTAATGATATCGGTTACGGGATGAACAGAGAATCCAGACCAAGACAGAAATCCAGATTGAAGAGCAGACTCAAAGAGTGCGCTAATTTGGAATAATCGGAATTCTCAATTTAAGGATTTAGTCGCATCATCATCCTCATTTCAGTGTATCACTAGTCCTCTGTTGAACATATGCCTACCCCAAAATGAAAGTTGAAGACTGTCATTTTGGGGGGATTATGCCAGAGTTGCCACACTTGGCGGGCGGGTTGGCAACAACTTTTTATTTATTCAGAAATTCAAGGAGGATGCTACTGCCCATCGTCTGGATTTAATTTTCCCTCTGTCAACTTTAACAACGGGATGGGATGAGGTGGTAGGTATTCTTTAGCCGCTACCACACGGCGATGGTAAATTAGTTAATAATTATTATTTAGCAGATAATATTAATAGTTGTAGTAATATTATAGTAGTAGCCCTCCCTATTGAAGTAACTGACTGAGCCGAGGCCGCCCCTCTTGGGCACCCTCGACTCAGTCTTTCGCGCACCCGGGACGGGACGGGGTGATAGATTCTCTTAAGCCACCACCACACGGCGATTACACTAACTAAAATGGAAAAGTTGAGGTTTGTTATGACCTATATATGGTACGTTGATGACCACTTAGCCAATAAAGAAGTATACAAAAAATATCATCACTAATACTGACACATAAGTAATATTTTTTAAAATACTTTTAAACTTCCTATACAGTTACCATGGTGTCATTTGTTACAAATATACAGAGCATGGAAATACGTTGAATATAAATTTATACGGGTGATTGATATTGAATGTAGATCAAACTAACGTATGCAAGACCACGCAATAAATATTAAAACATTTTTACATCCTTTAGATCTGGCATGAAGCCATATAGGCTTTTGAAAAGACGTTCTAAACGTAAAACGTTTTCTCTGAATGATTTATGATGAGTTTTTTTTCAGTTCTTTTCTTTAATAATTTAAGTCGTAGGCTGTACGATCGGAGGAGGATCTTTAACTTTGTCAAATATTACTGGTTGTACGACTTCTACGCCAAAGTCCGTTTAGGTAGGTACTACCACAGTGCCAGTTTTCTGCTACCAAGCAGTAGTGTGCAAAATGTTACCGTGCTCCGCTTTGAAGTGCACTGTAGCTCGTGAAATTACAGGGCATTGCACTTTAACAAAAATGACTTACGAGCCGTGGTAGCTCAAGGGCTAGGCGCTCGCTTTAAATTTCATAGTACGCGAGTGATTTGGATACCATCCCCGTTGCCGGCACCACTTAAATTGTTAATTGCAATTTTAAGGGCTGATTGTGCTCGGCGGTAAAGGAATGATGTTCTCCTAGCCGATTTCGACCACGGCGACAACTTCCGACTACTGTCGAAAACCATCAACTGCACAGGAGATATTATAGTGCCACAAGTGTACGCGCAAACACAGAGGAACTCACTCGTCCCAACCTACCCGCGCCCGATGTAACGCTGATGCGATAAGATCGGAGGTAGGCTAGGATGCAGTGTCAGAAACACGAGGACAATCACAACACAACCAGACTCAAAACCAACAATATATGTTTTAGCACAAATGTTGGCTCCTGTTGGGATTCGAACCCAGGACTCGCGGCTTAGAAGTCAGGTACTCTGACCACTGAGCCATGCAATCCGTAAAGGAATACATCGTGTGGAAACGTTTATATCTGAGAAATAAAATATATTTCGAGGACATGTGAAGTCCGCCAACTGGAGTAGCGTGGCGTATTCTTCGAGGCTCCTAAACCCTCTCCGTAATAATATAAGGCCTCTCTGACGTTAATGGCTTAACGTGACATTCATAATCAGGAATTTGCTCATTGCGTCACTTAATATCATAAGTCATAAAAGTCGGCTTCCTGCTGGTCACCGTACGAAACGCTGTTGTATTTCATATGGTGACCGGAATTGGAGAGACAATTATTGCCCATGAGGCAATCTAAAAGAGATTCGGATTCAGTATCAGAGACGGATGTCACTGTGTGTTGTTGACTATACACTTCTTAACGCCACCAGATTCTATACCAATTATCTGTGAATTGTGCAAATATTCACTGAGGATTCATGAGTCATTTTACGATAATATTCTTGGTCTTTTTTTAAATCTGTTATTCTCTAATTTTTACTTCTACTCAGGACCGGCGCTCATTTTTTTATCAATAAAGTGACTAGACGAGCAAAATGTCCTGATGGTAACTGCAACGTCTGCCCATAACAAATGCTGAGTTACCCAGAACATTTCTGTGTCACCACACTGCGCCCGTCACCCTGAGAAATCAGTTCTCATGCCCAGTGATTACACTAGCTCTCAGTGCTCTGCAGACCGAAACACAGTAATGATTGCACACGGCAGAATAACTGGCCTGGGGTGGTATCTACCTAGATGTATTCCCACCATCATTAACAGCTTACCTTACCTGAGCATCAACAGTTCGGCCCTTCCCGGGAATTTATATTCATATCTTCTCAACCTTGCAAGATATCAAAATTAAACATACACGAAAATTTAAATTAATATTCCGGTTTTAATCCCTCAAATTTCCATAGGAATCCGTGGAGACATTTCGGAGCTCTGAAATGGCTCAAGACAAACTTTCAGACAGACAAGCAGTCGTCGTCGTTCGTCGTTTCAGCCTATCTATAATATAAATAGAATAGTCCACTGCTGAACATAGGCCTCCCCATAGATTGCCACAAAAGTTTGTAGCTCTCGTTTTGGGGGGATTTTGCCATATTTGCCACGCTTGGCAGACGGGTTGGCAACCGCAGTTTATTTATTTAGATGTTCGAGCAAGATGCCAGACAAGTAGACAGACAAAAATTCTAAAAACGGTAATTTATGATTAAATCATTGGTGATTTAAAATCAAAGACAGGCACTTCATAACGTTAAAGACAGACGTTTATTATTGGTATACTTGATGTAAAACATTATGTAAGAATTTAGCCACAAAAATGAGTAGGATAAATGTTAAACGGAAGTTCAATAATTATGAATTTGTTGTGGGAAAATATGGGAACGCATCATCATGGCTAAATCATGACGCGTCTATAAGTGACGCAATAAACTTGCAGAAACATAACATACTGCCATTTCATTAAGTGGGAAAACCCATACGTCACAGAACTTAATGTAAACTTCGCGTCAGTATACCGCAGCTGTGAACAGTGAATCAATAATATAAATATTCTTATAATTCCTTATATTATATTTAAAATTTATTTATAAATAGTCATACCCATTCTGTTAATGCTGCCAGTAAATAATCTATTGTTAATGTATCTAGATAAAAAAAAGGTTTATTTCGAAGAATTTTTAATACTAAAATAAAACAAAAAAAATTGTGATGCTTTTTAAAATACTATGTCGCTCTGCGATTTCTTCTGTATCCCGTCTGCTTTTTTTTAATTGATAAAGTGACGACACAAGCAAAACGTTCACCTGTTGGTAAGTGCAACGTCTGCTTATAACAAATGCTGTGTCACCCAGAACATTTCTGTGTGACACCACACTGCGCCCATCACCCTGAGACATGAGTTCTTAAATCTTATATGCCCAGTGATTACGCTAGCTCTCAGTGTCCTTCAACCCCGAAACACAGTAATGTTTGCACACTACTGCTTCACGGCAGAATAACTGGTCCTGGGGTGGTACCTACCTAGACGGATTCCTGCATAGGAATCCCACCACCAGTAAAACACGGAGGAGTTTCAAATGCACAAACTCCTAGAGCCGAACTCATACAAAGATTTGTTCCGTCCGGAAATCGACTCCTGTCCCGTAGCGTGGAAGCCAACCGCTTAGCCATTATGCCAACTGAGCCGTCGTGCTGGAAATATTAATGCTGTCGGACTACTGTGTAGATCAGTTGTAACTGCACCTGTCTGCTTAGTGTCCTGGGTTGTATTTTAAGTCACGTTTTTTTTTGTTTTCGTGTCTGGATATATTTTGACAATTTTAATTTTAAATTTACTGGTACCGCAGTGACTTTCAACTTTGAAGCAGTAGTGCACAAACATTACTGTATTTCGGCCTAAAGGGCTCTTATAGCTAGTGTAGTTACAGGGCATAGGAGTAAGAACTGATGTCTCAAGGTGCCACACAGGACTTTGCAATATGTTCTGGGTGACACAGCATTTGTTACGGGTAGACGTTGCACTTACGATCACATAAACGTGTTGCAGATCTCGTCACGTTGTCCATAAGTCCATAAAAATGTGTTTGTGGTTATGTGAAGTTAAGTGAAGAAGTTGGAAGAAGGTTGCATGCAATTTTAGAGACATGGGACAATCGCAATGATCCTAAAGACTTATCTAGACCCGAAAGTTGCGAATTTGTATATTATACCAATATTAGTTTCGGCAGGGATTATCACTTTATATGTATATATGTATATATATATATATATATATATATATATATATATAGAAACTCATTTTCACCTACCCATATCGGGTTGCACTTTGCAATCTGTTTGTGTATCTGAAAACCAATAACTTTTGGTTTTCCCAAATATTTGCCTCAGCTGGAATTTGAGGTAAGACCCTTATAGCCCAAGAGCCCACGACGGCCAGACCTTCGTTATTTTATAAAAGCTAAAAGTTTTTCTATGCATGTCCCCTATACAGGTAAGAACGACCAGCGACTATAGAGTTTTGATTATGGTTACTTGGGCAGGTACAGGTAGTATAGGTGTATAAAATAGTACCTAAAATTCGTTAAAGTATTAAGCTCAATTTTTTTTAATTTTCTTGGGGATTACTTAAGAAATCTCGTCACTCACTATCGGACACTTATGACACAGTTGCTACCCCTTGCCAGACACCCCTAAACTTTAATAAATTATAACTTCGTACCTGTTATACTTTTGTTATTGTATAAAAGTTAAATCTTATATATGTTACTTGGGGACCTATAAAAAATGTTACCGCAACAGTATTAATGGTTTTTACATCTTGCCAGACACATTGAAAGTCCGCTGTAGGTGCGAGCGCGAGGTACTGGCAATAATTTAAGATATGTGGACCTAACCAAAATGCATGCTGAGTTGGGACAGTTAATTTGTCAGAGCTTACCTGAATTTCATGCCATCACAGGTTGTGATTTTCATCCTGCGTTCATCAGAAAAGGAAAATTAAAACCATACAAGACTTTAAAAGCCGTGGTAGCTCAGGGGCTAGGCGCTCGCTTTAAATTTCATAGTAGGCGAGTGACCTGGGTTCGATTCCCGGTGCCGGCACCACTAAAATTGTTAATTGCAATTTTAAGTGCTTATTTACCACGTGCTCGGCGGTGAAGGAAAACATCGTGAGGAAACCTGCATGTCTGAGGAATAAAAAATATTTCGAAGTCATGTGAAGTCCGCCAACCCGCATTGGAGCAGCGTGGCGGATTCTTCCTAACTCCAAAACCCTCTCAGAAATGAGAGGAGGCCTGTGCTCAGTAGTGGGACATTTATAGGCTGAAACTTTACTTTAAACTTAAAGACTTTAAAAAAATATCTAGAGTACCAGGAATAATTAATTGAAAATTTAGATCATCAACAAAACATCTTTAATATTATTCAGAGATTTATATGCAATGTTTATAATGCCCTTAATGTAATTGATGTTGATGCCGCTAGACTTCAAATATTCATTGACTCGTGTACAGTCTCCGATGTAAACGAAGCTTTTGAGCGAAAGAAGTTGCGAAATTTTGACGCTAGCAATCTACCACCTTGCAAAAGCAAGCTATTGTAGCAAATTCCGCGAGCAAATCGTATATGTACCATTTGGAATAATGCTTATCTGAGTAATCCAACCAAACAATAACGGCTGGGTGTTGAAAGATGACAAATACCAGTTCAAATGGTTTGAAGGGGATCAACTACCAAGTTATGTTCGTGATTCGCTCAAAACTCAATCAGGTATGTAATTATTATGAATAATTATTGTACATATTTTTTTAATTATTTATAGTTGTATGGAAGTTTATATATCTTTTTCCGAAACTGACGAAGAAGGCGATATTGACGACGATCATGCCATCGACTGGAGGAGTAATGACGAAGAAAATGAAAATGTCGACGACAATCATGAAATTTATTAAAATGATTAAATATTATTTTTACATGTAATAATACTTTTTTTGAAAGTAAGTTAATTTACTTTCCTTCATTGTAATGGATTTCCGCAAAGTAACGCCTGATTCTATTAACAATACTTTTTTTGTATTTTACGATATTAAAATAACATTATTTACTTAACATAACATGGCTATGAACGTAATTAAATTATTTTTTTATTGGATGTCTTTAAAGATCGTAATCGACTAAGCATTCGCGCTCGCACCTGCAGCGGACTTTCAATGTGTCTGGCAAGATGTTAGAACCATTGAAACTGTCCGGCTATTGAGGTAACATTTTTATAGGTCTTTTAGGTTTTTTATAGGTAAAATTTAGCTTTTATATAATTATAATTTATTAAAGTTTAGGGGTGTCTGGCAGGGGAAAGCATCTGTCGTAAGTATCCGGCAATGGATGACGAGGTTTCTAAAGTTATCCCGAAGAAAATATAAGAAATTGACCTTTATACTTTAACGAATCTAAGGTACTCTTTTATACCCCTTTACTACCTGTTACCTGCCCAAGTAACCACAACCCAAACTCTATAGTCGCTGGTCGTTATTACCTGTATAGGGAATATGTACAGAAAAACTTTCAGCTTTTAAAAATAACCGTGGCCGTCGTGGGCTCTTGCTCTATTAGTAAACAGATTTGGTTGACTAATGTGATATATAAACATTACCTGCGTTATAAGAAATATAACAAAGTAAATGGTGTCCAAGAGGTGTTCAATCTCAGGTAACTTTTTTTTATAAAAGTGACAAGACGAGCAAATCGTTCACCTCAAGATAAGTGCAAAGTCTGCCAATAACAAATGCTGTGTCACCGTACACATTTCTGTGTGGCACTACATTACGTCCGTCACCCTGTGAGAACAGCTGTAATCTCTCTGTGTCTAACTCTATGTCTAAGTCTCATATGCTCAGTAATCGCACTAGCTTTCAGTACTCTTCAAAGCGAAACACAGTAATTTTTGCACCTGCGTCACGGCAGAGTAATTGGCACACGGTGGTACCTACTTAGACGGATTCCTGCATTTCTAACATCATATATCCTTTGATCCATAATAAGAAATAAATCGCATAAATATACACGTAATCGGTGTAAAAACGATCTTAATGCATATGTGTTATTTAGAAATTATGACATTATATGAATGAACATTGGCTTGTTGTAAACTGAGTGTCTCTCCTTTGAACTTTCATACATACACACATACATAAGATCACGTCTGTATCCCATAAGGGGTAGTCAGAGACTGGGCACTCACTGCAAAAACAGATGACTGCCACAATCCACGTTTCACCAAAACAATATAATGCACTTGGTGTGATAGGTGGTGAGCCCATCGCCACCATGCGCTGTTGGGTGCACAGTGCAGTTTAATTCCTTACTCGCCTTTTACGAGATCCATTAGATGAGATGGAGTGGTAGTATTCTTTTAACGAGCCGCCACCACACGGCTGAAATTTCATTTTTTGATATTTGTACTGTTTTGAAAAACGAAATATATTTATCTAGTACCGAAGAAGCGGTAACAGCATCGAACATTATTTTTTATTTATCATAATCATTTCAGCCCATCACTAGTCCACTGCCGAATATAGGCCTCCCATATAAATAGCCACAAAAGTTTGTACTTACTCTAATTTTTTAGAGATATTGCCATAGTTGCCATGGTTGGCAACCGCAGTTTATTTATTTAGATGTTCTAGGACGATGCTGCTATCAATCTTCTGGTTTTAATTTTCCCTCGGTCGACTTTAACGAAACCCACGGGATGACATAGGATGGTAGATTCTCTTAAGCTGCAAGCACACGGTATTTTTTATTCAATATGTATTGTTTCTATAACACTGAGTGGTTTTTTAACCCTAAGTGGTCAACCCGTCTGCCAAGCGTGGCAACTATCGCAAAATCCCCCCAAAACGAGAGCTACAAACTTTTGTGGCAATCTATGGGGGAGGCCTATGTTCAGCAGTGGACTATTGATAGGCTGAAACGACGACGACGAGTGGTTTTTTTCCTCTCGTCTTTAGTACTGTCTCACACTACTTTGTTACGGTTTGAAGGGCACTGTGGGCACTGTGAGAGCTGGTGTTTAAGAAGTGATGTCTCAGGGTGACGGGCGCAGTGTGGTGTCACACAGAAATGTTCTGGGTGATACAGCATTTGTTATGGGATTACGTTACGCTTACCATCAAGTGAACGTTTTTCTCGTTTCGTCACCTTATCCAATAAAAAAAAAGTTCTGAGTCTCACTGATAATTTCTGTGTGGCACCACACTACGTTCGTCACCTAGAGACATCAGTTCTTAAGTCCCATATGCCCAGTAATTATTATCTATCAGTGCCCTTCAACTGAGACAGTAATTATTGGACAGCACTGCTTCATGGGAGAATAACTGTTGTACCTAAATGGATTTCTGCAAAGGGAATCTTACCACTAGTAATTTTTTTACTACTTTGCTCAACTCAGTCTACTCCCACCGAGATGCGTGAAAATGCAATTTATGTACAGTAATAAATTTTCAAGTCTATACTTATGAAACTGTAAGCTGCACGTGACTGTGCATTTTAAAATTTTGGGAAATAAATAATTGAGGAAGGCTAAAAATAAGTAACTAAATAGTCATCTATCTATCTATCATTTTTAGAAGTGTCTGTTTGTTTGTCTGTCTGTTTGTTTGTGAACGCATCAAGTCTAAATTACTAAATTTGTTCTAAAGACTCAGTAAGAAAATCATAAACCGTACCTTCCAGTAACATTTAGTCTTTATATTATTAAAATCGGTTTATTATATCATAGGTTATGAGTATTTGAAGTCTACGAATTTGTTCTATGGTGGCAATGAGTCAATTAAGTGTACATTTAATTTAAATCTAATGTAAGAAATGATAATAAAAGATGTCAAATAAGTTTCTATAGTATTAAACTAATACCGGAAACACAGCAAATGAAAAAAAAAAATTTTTACAAATGATAATTATTATAAAAAGTACAATAGTTAAACAGTGTCACAAAATGTTGGCGTTTTGTAAATGATGTAATTGTCTGAGTTGTGTTCTCCGCCATTGAATGACGATTGAGATTTTAGCTTAAAATATTGACTGATTGAAATGTAAACTTAGTGCAATTTTCGTCGTATTGTATTGGTTGGTCCAATTATAAATAAACAAATCAGTTGCTTCATTGCTATTAATGTTTTCATTCGTTATAAGAAAGTTTAAATTTTGATTGTTTGTAACAATAATTCATTATTTCTTGAACGTCGCGTTGTGGTAGATCTTTACGCATTTTTGGTTAAAGTATAATAATAGTTAATTAGTATTAACAGGTGGCGTTGTCAGAATGACATTCTTTTTTGAATAGCGATTGTTAATCACTATTTAAAAAGCCGAAAAAGCTAACAACAAATACATAATCGAAATAATTATCAAATATTTGTCGACCTGAATTTACATGGCAAAGTTAGGGAGCGTTTTATGTATATTAGTGTCGTTTAAACCAAACCTGGCGGGACCCGCGGGCACAGCTATCCGAATCCGATGGACATGTATAAGCCACAACGGTTGAGAGCAAAATCGTCACCGAAATTATATCAAATATTTATCGTTAAGTCTGGGTGTTAATGCTCTTTATGTTGTTGATCGAATCTGTCTGGTCTTGATGAATGTTGTATTAAACTCATAGCAATTGTCACAACTTTGAGAATTTATCGCTAAAATTTTTCAATTTTCTTATTTATTTAATAATTTGTAGGGTTATTAATGATTGTTTTAGGTAAGTTAGTTTAGGTTTCCATGTTTTCCATTAGCTGTAAATACTTATTTTAAATTGTAATGTGTCTATACAAATAAATAAAATGATGTGTCTGTCTGTGATTTCGCAACAAAGCTTTTTAATAAAATACCTCATTTGTATTGTATGAGTTTAAGAAAAAATATAAGGATACCAAACACAAATACGCGTTTCAAAAAAAATTGTCTGTCTCTCTGTTTATTTGTTCGTGCCAATCTCTGAAACTGAAACAGCTGAATCGATTTTGACAGGACTTTCATTGGCAGGTAAGGGACTTTTCAGAGAGCAATCTACTCTTTATTTCCGATATACTACTTTTTATATTTTTATATTTATTGTTTCTGCATCAAATCTAAAAAAAAACTTTATAGATTAGGGGCTATGCGCGTACATACATTTTCACTTACATTATTTTCGTGTAATCATGTAATGGCAGTTTAAATAGTTCTCTTAATTCTGCTTAATATTATAAATGCGAAAGTAATTCTCTCTGTCCCTCTGTCTGTTTGTTACCATTTCTCGGTTCAACTGCTGAACCGATCTTGATAACATTTGGCACAGAGATTGGCTGCATCCTGGAGACAGACAGGATACTTTTTATCCCAGTAAATCCACAATGTCTACAGGATAATTAAAATACCTGTATCCACGCGGACGAAGTCGCGTGCATCAGCTAGTTATCTAATAAAACTAAGACGTGGTACTAATTGCTAAACTGATTTCTAGTGTTAATGAATGGAGGTTACGAACAAAAACCTTTATTTCTAATTACATGTGGGTAATAAATCACCATTTTCCTCGTCATTTATCACCACGTAGGTTTTTCCAACGTTTACTTTGCTTAACGTATTGTTAGCAAAACCCATAACAGACGGCAAATTTTAAGAATTAATTAGTTTTATTATTTTGTGTTAAATAAAAATAAAACATTTTTTCTTCAATTATTATTGTAAAAAAAGCCGAACGTTATGGATTTTTTTAATGGATAAGGTGACGAAACGAGTAACTTTCACCTTATGGTAATTGCAACGTCTGCCCATTTCTGTGTGACACCACACTGCGACCTGTCAACCTGAGACATGTGTTCTTCAGTCTCATATGCCCAGTAATAACACTAGCTATTAGTGCCCTTCAAACCGAAACAGTAATGTTTGCACACTACTGCTTCAAGGCAGAATAATTGGCCCTGGGATGGTACCTACCTAGACGGATTCCTGTATTGTGATCCTATGACCAGTAAATGTTATCTTAAAACGCCATTTTGTAATGATTTCTTATATTTACGCGAATACTACACTTTAAAAAGAAATAGATTTAAGGTTTTTTTTTCGTAACTACTAACCGTGTGCCCGAGTTTTTTTATAACCTTCTCTCCCCTTGTCCTCGTTTTTACCCCTGGAACGCGGCGTAGAATTAGTTTTGCGTAAACAAATACAGATTAAAGAGACATTAACAAACTATCCATGTCACCCTTCAAAAAAAATTGACTCCACACATCAAAGAATCACCTATAGGAGGTATCCATAATATACGGAATTAGTCACAGAAACTATCGCTTTCACTTGTCGCAACGGACGACAGTCTAATAGAAAATAGTTGCCGCGCTTTGCTTGAAAACAGATTAATCCCAGGAATGAACCTAATAAACTGCCCACGCACATCTATATGCTTTTCTATTAATAAAAATAGATAAGACCCGAGATAAGCCAGACTACATCTCCTAAAATATTAAAAGTAGCCCGTGAGACATTCCGTCCCGTCAATCATCAAAACCGGCCGTGTGGTAGCGGCCTAAGAGAATCTACCACCCCATCTCATCCCGTGGGTGTCGTAAAAGTCGACAGAGGGAAAATGAAAACCAGGAGATGGGCAGCAGCATCTTGCTGGAACATCTGATTAAATAAACTGCGGTTGCCAACCCGTCTGCCAAGCGTGGCAACTATGGCAAAATCCCCCCAAAACGAGAGCTACAAACTTTTGTGGCAATCTATGAGGGAGGCTTATGTTCAGCAGTGGACTATTGATAGGCTGAAACGACGACGAATCATCAAAATTTCCACAACAATTTTAAATAAATACAATGAAAGGAAATAATAAATATCAATGTTGTCAAAACAGACTCACAAAATTCCTCAAATGCTAAACCATAACTTATGAATAAATATGAACACGGTATTTTTGCCTTTTAGCCAAAACAGCAACAAACAAAAACTAAATAACGATTGTAATTTCAGGTAATTATATTACATTAATACGTTTTTAAATATAATTTAGTAGCATACAAATAAGTTATGAAGTCACTTGTTTGCCGGGTTTTAAAATCGTTTAACTGATATACCTAAATCTATGTATGTATGAACCTAACATTGACAAAAATATTAATATAAATATTTTTTCTTAAATTAGGAAAAAACCCATGAAATGTGATTTTTTTTTAATAAAAGGCTATGTGTTTTCCAAAAGTATTTGCTCCCCATTATTGTGTTTATCTATAGTGCCTTAAAATTCACCCTTTTTACGCAAGCGGTTGTTTATAATAAATTACTTAATTTCAACTTTTAGAAGGCTGATTTAGAAGAGTTTGAAAAAGCCTAAATACCAACTTCCACGCCTTTTAATTTAAAAAATGTCGAAAAAATCTCTGCTTTGCCTTATGCCAATGCTTTTAGGTATTAAGTCCGTCATATGTTCTACTAGTGCTTAAAAGTTTAAATAAATAAAAACTTATTTTCCATCCTAAGGGGATGAATTTCCAAAACAGCTTATACAACTGACTTTTATTTATAAACAGAAGCCTAAATACCAATTTCCATATCTCTAACTTTAAAAATGACGAATTTCCATACAAACTTTCATCTCCTATAAGGGGCACATCACTTAGGGGAGGAATTTAAAAAAAAACTCACTTTCGTTAAATAAGAAACTCCTGTACAAAATTTCCTGTTTCTAAACCCACTGGTGTATGCTCCGCATCATCTGTCAGTCAGCCAGTGTTCAAGTTTTATTATAAAGATTTATAACCCGTCATACCGATCGCTTTACAGTTCCTATAGTCACATAAGGACTGGGGTATGAGACTACCTGAATCCGGGTTACCTTCAGCTTTAAATCATTATTTTTGGTCCGATCTACGCTAAATGAGGTTGCAGTGTCTTGAAGTCGGCTCGGTTGGCGCAGTGGTTAAGCCCTTGGCTTCTGCGCCGCGGGACGCGGGTTCGATTCCCGCACGGGACAAATATTTGTATGGCCTACAAACAGTTGTTCCGGGTCTGGGTGTTTGTGCATGTGGAATTTATGTATGTAAAACGCACCCACGACACAGGAGAAATCCTACTGTGGGGCATCGTTTTTTTTAAAAAAAAAAAAAAAAAGTGTCTTGAAGTCTTGCAGTCCCAAGCCGGTACCTATAATCTCTATTGAAATTAGGAAGTTTTTTTTTATTTCAGTAGCCCCGCGAATCATCCTTGGTAGGAATCGGTGTTCTTTTGCAAGGAGTTGTGGTCTATCCATGGTATAATAGACGATAAATCCATAAATCTAGTTTAATTAAACCCATTTCATCGGGTCGCAAAAGTCATTCATGGGTGTCGTAAAAGTCGATTAAGGGAAATGCGACAAAAATCTTAACGCCTCCAACAAAAAGCGGTCTAACAAAAACGAAACGGACTAACTACACGAAAAAACGCGTCGGCATCATGCCGTTATTTTACACAGCTACTCTCTCTAACTTAACGAGCTAATTCTCATAATTTTTTTGTCTTGTTAGATGTTGGCATATTGTGAATAACTAACTGTGCCCCGCGGTTTCACCCGCGTAAAATAAGCCAACCACACAATGGCGCTGCACGTTTGACCCTCCTCAGTGAAGTTTTGTTTTCAGCACGCGGCTCCTTTAAGCCGTAGCATAGAGTTTTATTGATAAATATTTTTTCCAATCGAATTTGTATTTCCTGTGATTAGCGCATTCAAACATATAAACTCTCCATCCTTGTAGTTAGTAAGATTTTAAGTGATGTAATATCATCCTGGCCGATTTTTAACCACGGTGACGACTATCGAGTACTGTTGAAAGTTATCAATTGTGCAGGAGAGATTATAGTGCCACAAGTGTACGCGCAAACACAGGGGCACTCGTCTCAATCTCGGGTAGATTGCCTGATGTAAAGTTCATGCGATAAGATCAGAGGTAGACTAGGATGCAGTGTCTCTCTGACACTGGGACAGTCACAACACAACCAGACCCGAAAACCGAGTTTTTGCGCAAATATTGGCTCCGGTTTGGATTTGAACCGAAAACTCGTCGCGTGGTAGTTAGGTAGTCTAGCAATTAGGCCAAGCGGTTGACGGTTGCAAGTACAATAGTGCCTTTAAAAAAACTTAAACCCAAACAGTTAATAATAGTTTAAAAAAAAACCTTTAACTTTGGAATCTTTTCACCAGTCACTCATAGTTTAAATCCCAGTACCAGTACCTACGGTATAATCTCAATTTTGTAATTAAACAATTAGTGTTAACTGCGTACTCATTTAAGGATAACAACTCCATTATTTTTTAATGTTCAAATGATTGTTAATATTCTATAATCGGAGTGTTAATGAAAGAGTCGCGATTGGGTTGAAGTGGTGGCACTTTCAAGCAGTAAAGCTTGAAAATTGACGATAGCTGAAACTACGTGCTGATACCGCAAATCTGCGGCGATTCTATCTTAGGGCATACCATTTTTTTTAAATTAACCCTAAGTCGCTCTCGTCGACAGGTCGACTCGCGATGGGAGGGACATCTGTGGCCGGTGAAACTCGAATTTATAATAGACGCCTTAGATGCTTTTACACCGGTCCCTATAATTATGGTTTTGAGAATTTGAAATGGTTATACAGCCATCAGTCGCAATTGTGTATTTTTTTGTCTGTGGTAATGAATTATACACTAGCCGTTTGCCCGATGGGATTTCCCATCGTCAACACCTCAGGTACCTTTCGATTTCTCTAAAATTTAATAGTTATTGCTAAAGTTATCTCCCCATGCCTATGCATAGTATGAACAACAATCTGTGAGACATTCAGCACCAAAATCATTAAAATTTCTGCAATCATTTAAAAAAAAATACAATGCAAGAAAAAATAACTATCCCTGTTTTCAAAAAAAGCCACAGAATCACTCAAATGCTATTAAAAAAAATTAATAAATATGAAAACTGTATTCGGGGTTTTGCCCCGAAACAAATTTTGGATTTTGATTGTAACTTCAGGGAATTGTATTATAAGATTTAAATAAGTTTCTAAATAATAGTATTTATACAAAATTGCAATTACAACAATCTTTTTGAAAATCTTTACTTTTCTGCAGGTTTTTAAACTGGCATAACTGATTAATTTATGAACCTAACACTGACAAAAATACTGATAAAAATATTTTATCATAAAGTAAAAAAACCATGAAATGTAAAGTTCCTTTAATTAATGGCATAATATTTCTCACAAGTATTTGATCGTCATTATTGTGTCTATCCAATAGTGCAGTAACAGGCAGTTGTATTTGTTTTCATTACATATCACTTTGAGTCCCAATTCAAGCATGTTTTATTATTTTTGTTATAAGAATATTATATATATGTAGAATAAGAATTTTGATTGAAAGTTAATACTGAATCTCTTGCTTCCCCGTCAGTTTCTATGCGTGTTTCGTACTTTTATTTTCAGGCCGATCCGTGACATTTCCATTTTGATAAATCAACCCTTAAATCAGTGAAATCGTATTTTTTTATTAAGTATTTACTTTCGAAGTTCTTCAGAAACCTAAATACCAAATCCCACGTTTTTATCTTCTGAAATGCCGCATCTCCCATAAAAAGTTTCGTCTCTTATTTTACCCCCTTTGGGGATACATTTCCAAAAACGCTGTTACAACGACTTTTATTTATAAACAGAAGCTTAAACATCCATTTCCATAATTATAACCAAAAATGTCACACTTCCCATACAAAGCTTTATAGTTTTTTTACCAATAATGGGGTAAAAAATCCGGATGAAATATGTTGGGTTAAAATTATAAAAAAAATGTTTGGAAGTACCTACTATTTACACGGCAGCCTTTGTCAACTTCTATTTACAACTAACTTACGTGTTAAGTTAAATCTCTAAAATGTTGTATTATTCACATATGTATGTCTAACTACTAACTACGATATTACCCACTGTTTATCTATATGAATGTTCTACTTTAATTATATTTAATTTCTCATGTAAGTGAATGTCAAATTCTTTTGAGAAATAAAGTTACCTTAAACCTGAATTATATTAGCGTTCGATAAAACTGACTTTTGCGCATGCTGCTTCTGTCTTCGCGACTGCTTTCACGAAATTTGATTAAAATCGGCGAAATTAAAATTCCACAAGAACTGCATTGTGCCGAAATAAAATGTATTTATATGTTATTACAGGACCATGGAAATCTTTATGCCAAATTTCATCAAAATCGGACCAGCCTTTTTAGTGCAGAATTATAAAGTTTTCTTCCCTTATTTAACCCCCTTTAGGGGATGAATTTTTAAAAATCCTTTCTTAGTGCTCACTTTCGTTATATTAGAAACTACTATGCAAAATTTCTTGCTTCCAAACCCACCGGTGTAAGCTGTGCGTCGTCAGTAAGTCAGTCAGAGTTCAAGTTTTATCAAGTAGAGATTAATTTCGAACCAGTGTTTTTTATGACAAATAGCTGTTATTAAACGCCCTTCACTTCAATAAATGTCCAATATTACATAGCCACATTGCAATAGTCGTAAACTGGGATGCGTGACTATACATAATTTGCTACGGAGCATTTATAGCTTGCCGTCATTCATATAACATTTTATCACGTTCGTATATTTTCTAAACATTGAACGACGGTATTCAAGTTTAAGACCATTATTTTTAGATTTAATGACAAGATTTTAGGCCGTTAGCCGAAATTTGACCCACATATTTTTTGTATATCAATATCTTTCAAGATATTTATGTAAATTGGTTTATCGATGGAGGTACTTGGGATTATTTTGGCGGCTATATAATATCGGGATCTGCAACACACACACAAAGAAGTCAGCCCTTTCGTCGTCGTCGTTTCAGCCTACTACAAATCCACTGCTGAACATAGGCCTCCCCCATAGATAGCCACAAAAATTTGTAGCTCTCATTTCGGAAGGATTTGGCCGTAGTTGCCATGCTAGACGGGCAGGTGTTCCAGAAAGATGCTGCTGCACATCTTATCGTTTTTATTTTCACTCTGTCGACTTTTTCGACGCCTACGGGATGAGTTTGGGTGGTAGATTCTCTTAGGCCGCCACTATACAACCCTTTACAACGTGGTAAATAAATATAAGAAACAATGTTAGTGGGGCTGGTCAGGGAAATCGAACTCAGTTTACTCGCACCCTATGAAGAGCCTGAGTACTGAGCTACCACGGCTCTCGCTATCAGTGTCTGGGCTAATATTTAGGCTCTTAAGAATAAGTTAATAATTTTCTTTTAGTATAAGTTACTAAATTCGGAAGGCTGTTTTCATCGTAACTTTTTAGACAAACTGTCTCAGAGTTTACATGAAAATAAATACTAACAGTATTCATTACTATTCAATACATAAATTAGAATATAGACTAATCCGCTCCGGACTTAACCTGGTCCAAATGTGCCCATCAAGTTCACGGCATTGTGGCTACTGAAAGCTGTTGGTCTAGGAAGGATCCAAAACGAAATCGACATAACCTCCACTCGCTTTTCTTCTCCGGCTGAGATCTTCAATAAAAACCTTGGCGAAGTTTCGGATCGATTCGAAGCATTGACGGACGCAAAACACAAACACCACAAATTACTTTTTACAGACTTTTTACATTACAGAAAGACAAAATATCAAATATCGAACTTCGAATCGATCGACGGATCCAATGGACGTTTTGGTGGGCAATGTGCGTCCGTCAGCCGAAACGTCGTATTTCGATTTTCGTAGTAGACCTGGATTGATCGGTGGCCTAATGAACAATTTATATATATATATTGTACTAAAATATATCGATTGTAATTTATGCTTTTTCACGTTTGATTGCGAGAATTAGTTAATAAATGCCAATAGTCATATTGTCGTTAATTGCAACCAAAGCATTTAATAGTCATAGCAATTTAATAAAACATTTATATTAATTGTGTTATCATATTTGGTTTTTCCGTCTAATTTTAATCGCAAAGATCAAATTGATTTGCTGATCCATTAAAATTTAATTGCATTAGTAACCAAAATGTCACTCTAATGCTTTTAATGGTGGTATTTCCTCTAAAGTCAATCGATCACAATCTCAAATACAATACCTAATTTTTGTATATATTCCGAATGTTACTTCCATTTTATATTGACCCATGGGGACCAATAGGGTTACATTCGCGTAAGTATAAAAAAATCATTATGTGATTTGTAGATATGAAATAATGATAACAAATGAGAACAACTCACATCGAAGCCAGTACATTCTGCAAAGTAGCTATTTTTATTTAATTTTCATAAAAATGTTTCCTCATATTGGGATTTCTTCTGTATCGTGGTTGCGAATGACAGACATTGATTTCAAGTGAACGAAGTGGCCGTGTGGTAGCGGCCTAAGAGAATCTATCACCCCATCTCATCCCGTGGGTGTCGTAAAAGTCGACAGAGGGAAAATGAAAACCAGGAGATGGGCAGCAGCATCTAAATAAATAAACTGCGGTTGCCAACCCGTCTGCCAAGCGTGGCAACTATGGCAAAATCCCCCCAAAACGAGAGCTACAAACTTTTGTGGCAATCTATGGGGGAGGCCTATGTTCAGCAGTGGACTATTGATAGGCTGAAACGACGACGAACAAAGTAGGCACGCAGCTGTGCCTTTAAAACAGAAGTACTTTTTGTCCGTCTGTCTGCACAAACGGATTTAACGCGAGATTTACTAAAGTTATAGACATAAATTTTACACATGCTATATATGATAACTCTGAAACTAACTCAGACTAAGTTGCATCGTGTTTTATTTACTGATTCCGAATTTATGAAATACTGATTCTGAATTTATGAATTATTTACAATATTTCACAGAACGCCATCCATGCTATAGTGAGTTAATGAATTCTAACGGTTTTTTTTAATTCAATTAAGTGGCGATATGAGAAAATTTACTTTATGGTAACTGCCACGCCTGCCTATAACAATTGCGAGGTCACAGCGAGCAAAGTTCTGTGCTAGGAAAGTGTTATTCAGTACCGCACTGCGATCCTCACTGTGAGACATCGACTCTTAAGTCTCCTATGCTAAGTAATTACACTAAGTTCAGTGCCCTACAGACCGCGACTCAGTAGTGCTTGCAAAGCAGTGGTATGCTTAACGGCAAGATCCCTGGCCATCATCATCATCATTTCAGCCCGCCACAAGTCCATTACTCAACAAAGGCCTCCCCTATAGATTGCCACAAACACGGTCCTGAGCCACCCGCATCCATTCCGCAAAACCGTGAAGGTCGTCAATACGATGATCTCATATTTCGCATTTACCTATCGCAATGAATCAGCAAAGAAGATAACACATATACTGTTATATAGCATATGACCCATGCGGCCAAGCTATATCGTTTTATGTGAATATTCTGTGGGGGTACCTAGTTCTGCAAAAGGTTAAACTGTTATACAAATCAATAAAAATCTATGCTGGTAGCGCTATTCATTTTAGGACTCTGTTAATCTTTCTGCTTTCAAGGAACTTCCTCGTGTTAACGGTAGTAACGGGCAAAGTTTTATCTTTAAACCGCTAAGCCCCTGAACGTGTGCCACGCTGTCATGGCAAGGAGATTAAATGTTTCGGTGGTTTCCCCATTGGAAGGGAAAACATTCGAGCGGCGGTGGGAGAAGTGGTCAATAAAACAAAATATTACGTATACATCCCGACGGATAGAATATACATAACATCTTAAACAGCCCATCCAATCATTATCAGCAGATATCGAGCAAATATTTATAACATTTTATAGTTCTGATGATGTACCTTTATATGTAACTAGTCTGGCCATAGATACTATTACATAAAAGCTTTTATTTTTTTCAACATTTCAATAATTTTGAATTTGGAACACGTATATTATTTTAAAAACTTCTTTCGATTTTGCGCCAATTCACATATGTTTTCGTGTTCATTATCAAATTACAATATGGAATGGGGTGTAAAAGAAAATAGGATAGCAGTGATCGCCTTGCACAAAGTGGGTATGGAGCTGTCGGTCATATTCCAGACACTTCAAAAGCTTGGTATCAGCCGTATGTTCGTATATCGTACTATCAACTGATACAACAACACTTCCTCTGTCGAAGACCAGAAAAGATCGGGGCGGCCGCGTGCTGTTAGAACTACAAAGGATGTTAATGCTCTTAAATCCAGAATTGTCGAAACCCCATTAGGAAGCAAAAAATCTTATCGCGAGAAATGAAGATTTCCGCTAGGACTCTGTCGCGTATTATAAAACAAGACCTGAAGCTCATGCCCTAAATCAATCTTTACAATTAAAGAGAGTGGATCGCTCAAAACGCCTTCTGTCGCGATACGCAGGTGAAAGGCACAGAAATATCCTTTTTACCGATGAAAACATTTTCACGATTGAAGAACACTACAATAAGCAAAATGATAAAGTGTACGCTCACAGTTCTAAAGAAGCTGCTCAAGTGGTCGGAAAGGTACACCGTGGTCATCATCCTACGTCAGTGATGGTTTGGTGGGGCGTGTCTTATCAAGGAGTCACAAAACTACATTTTTGTGAAAAAGGAGTGAAAACTTCAGCCAAAGTGTATCAAGATACAGTCTTGAATCATGTTGTGAAACCTCTCAGCAATACACTTTTTAAAAATATACCGTGGACTTTCCAGCAGGACTCTGCACCTGTCACAAGGCACGAACTACCCAAGCCTGGCTTGAAACCAACGTTCCGGACTTTATAAGAGCTGAAGACTGGCCCTCATCTAGCCCAGACCTCAACCCTTTAGACTTCAAATTATGGTCAGTTTTAGAGGACATGGCCTGCTCTAAACGACACGAGTCTCTTAAAAATCTTTGGTGCAAGCAGTGGCGAAATTTTCCTTGGAAACAGTGCGTAAATCCATACAGTCGTGGACAAACAGATTAAAGGCCTGTATAAAAGCCAAAGGTGGTCATTTCGAAAAGAATATTTTTTTTATTTTTTGCTGAGACTAATAAATAGGTAGGTATAAATTTTACATTACTTCTTTAACAAAAAAATGCATTTTCATTTGTAACAGAACTTATGGCCGGACTAGGTATAAGCGTATTTTTTTAGTCTGTGTAAAGGTTAACCCATCGCAAATGGCAATTTAAATTTTTTCCAACAATATACTTGTAAACCTATCCATTGATTGGTACACAATTCATTATGGAATTGGCCCAAATTAATAGTTGTAAATGTAACTTGAATAGCATTGTTATCCTAAAACGTTTTAGTTTCAAAAAATAGTTAGTAGGTCGATGAAATATGTATCGATGTAGTTCGAATTAGTGCATCTGTGATCGCACTTACAGTTAAAACATGATATACATTAGGCAGTTGATAACTTCTGATAAACCATAGGTGTGGTTGAAATCGGCCAGGAGGAATGTTAAGTACTTTTTGTTCTGATTACATTGCGTCACGTTTTGTACAAAATAGCGATCATTGACCATTTCGTATAGTTAACGGTATCCCTTAATTGGTTCAAATAAAAAGTTGGATCGATCCAATTTTTGTTGGCTTGCTCATGTCGAAATGTTAAAATTGATTGGATTCTTTTTGCAAGTTATTTTGAATTTACGGGAGGCAACACATGAAGAAAGGCAATTTTATATATTCTGCTCAGATGCCAATTCTGGTTCTTTGCGGGCGTAAAATTTGGTTAGGAGGTCAACTTCTGATATTATTATTTATGAATTACCTTAACGACATACGTCTTGAAAATAAATTGATGTATTGATGTTGTGTTTAATCAAGAATTATTTATTATTTGAAATAAGAAATTGTTTATTGTTTCGCTTTAGGTGTCACATGCGCCGAAGTTGTTAATATATATAACCTTTTCTCATTCATTGAGACAATTGATCGTCTGTGAGTAAAAATACGATCAGAGAAAAACATGAAGATAACCGAGTGCCTTAGTATTATTACTGTTGTTGAAATTGGCTAATCAATAAACATATTACTTTGCATCATTCCAACCTATCACTAGTCAGCTGCTGAACATAGGCCTACCCCATAGATTGCCATAAAAGTTTGATGCTCTCATTTTGGGGGATTTTGCCTTAGTAGTCACGCTCGGCGAGCAGGTTGGCAACCGCAATTTATTTATAGATTTGTTCCAGGAAGATGCTACTGCCCATCTCCTGGTTTTCATTTTCCCTCTGTCGATTTTTACCCACGGACACGGTGGCTTAAGAGAATCTACCAATCAAATTACTTTGCATATGATGATTGATTTGCATGATGATGATGTCCTGTGTAATTGATATTTCACAACTTCTTTTTCCTCTTTTATGACAATTTTAAGGCATTTTCTTGTTTTCTCCTGGTGTTTTAATGCTAAATGACAGATATACATATAATATTCTTTTTGATTTTGTTGATCATTCAATTACGTATAAGGTATGCTATGATGTCTGTTATGGAAAGCATCATAAAAACCTGTTCAGACGTCACAATTAAAAGTAGGTTAAGATGTTTCATAGAAATCTCACAGCTAGTAAACTGTTGAAGCTTGTGCATAGTTCCTTTTCGTATTTATGTAAAATGTACTAAGATAGATTTGACTGTAGTCGTTCCGGGTCTACAAGGCTTTTTTACACACTATGCCTATTTTCAATATATAAAAAGGTAATCATCAGTGTAATAATAGAAAATGAAAATGACTCTGAAATAGTAAAGATAATGACGCATTAATTCTAAATATTAGACATCTTAGCAAATTAACTTAGTTTCTATACCATAGCTACTCTAAAATGTTAAAAAATACTCGGTTAATTAGTCCGTGCTAAAGACATCTTGTGGCGACAGCTTTGTCACCATATAAAAAAACGAAGATAATAGCTAATATATCCTTAATCGTTATATCATCATTTCAATGATTTTTATTCTTTTTAAAAACGGTGCCCCACCTTATGCTTTCTCGTGCAACGTGGCTGCGTTCTATAGACATTTGCACAAGCACAAACACCTGAACCTGGAACAACTATCTGTAGGCAAAATATTTAATACAAATATTTATCCCGAGCCGGAATCAAAATAGCGTCCTATAGCGCGGAAGTCAATCATTTAGCTACTGCGCTAAATAAGCGATCTGCCAAACATCTAAAATAAGCAACTTGCCTTGTATTCTACGTTAATTCTACATCATCATCATCATCATAAGTGATTCACTGCTGGACATTTTCCCCTCCCACGAGGGAAAGTTATGAAAGTTTAAAACTAGACGCCTATCACATCTGAATTTGCGGTCCGTCTTAGTATTGTAGTATTAGTAGTATTGTACGAGTACTTAGTATCTCGTCGAGACTTAAAATATATTGACCCTTGACGGGCAGCAGAGTCTGGGGTGCGTCAATCCGCCTGCCAAGCCTGGTGATTATGGAGAATCTTTCCTGGGAGAGGCAATTTTTCTTGGTTAATATAATCAGGCGTTACTTTGCGGAAATCCGTTAAAGTAAAGGAGAGAAATTTGCTAAAATCCGCATTCAAAATTTAAAATGGTGTGTATTACCTAGTTTTGAAGAGGACCGCCGGCCCTCCCTCATCGGTGAACGTATCACGATCAGATAGAAGTCGTTTTAAGGAAAAGCCACGCCAAAAGTACCCGCAACCGACGAGCTTGTTTTAAAACACTAATAAAATTAGAAGAAGCGAAAGATGTGTCAGGTCTCTGCCTTCTCCAATGGAAGGACGCGTGACTCTATGTATGTATGTAATTTCAAAGAAACTAAAAATAAATGTAGAAATATTTAGGTTATCGAAAAGTTCTAGAATATAATGCATATTATCCATGCAAATTAAATGTAAAAGCAGTAGTTTTTAAGTTCCGCTATTATAAGGTGTAAGAGATTCCCTCATACGAGATTTTTCTCTATACAGATGTAATATAAAAATAACCTGTAAAGAGCCTCTGGAAAAATATCTATCTTCGCTGAATCTAAATATGCCAATGACAGGCATCGGAAAGCAGCATAAAGCCCCAGCTGCCTCACAGCAAGCCCCGCAGTCTCAAAACAAGCCTCTGTTGCCTCACAGCAAGCTCCCTTGCTCACAGCAACCTGCTGCTTCCATATCAAAACGTCCGGTACCTATTTTTGTTCAGGATAAAGATAAATGGCCGCAAGTTGCATCAGCCTTATCAAATATGACCCCTTATAGCGCCATCTCCACAACAGATGGCATCAAGCTCCAGCTTGATACGTCCAAGCCCATCGCAAGGTAACTAGTTACTTTCAATCTAACAGTGTGCACTTCTACGCCTACACTCTAGCTGAAGAGCGTCAACTTCGGTTCGTCCTAAAGAACCTGCCTGAAGAAATTCCCATAGAGAAGGTCAAAGTCAACTTTCTCACGCAAAACCTCCCCGTCCGATCGTATATCGGAGTATAGCGGACGCACTAAGGCGCCGTATAACACGGTGCTCATTGCTCTTGACTGTTACTTGACGAAACGGTGACCCTTCTTCATTGAGAAGTCCTCCCTTTCATAAATACCAACTTTAAAAATAATCTGATACGCCCGGGCTACGTTCGTAAAGTGCTTAGACGATCAAGCCGCGCTCGACTGTCCCAGACCAAGGGACAAAACTCTTTTAGCCACTTTCGGCCCACCCTCCTGTGTTCTCTGTAACACAGAAGGTCAAATGGCCTACTACCTTGGTTGCCCTTGGCACCGAAACCAAAAAGACCTGCGGCCAGACAAGTCCCAGAACCGCCTTTCAGACCATTCCCCCACGATCCTTATGGAGGAATTTCTCGACCTCTGAGTCTTTTCTAAATTTGGTTTCACCTCCCACACAAGACATCACGAATCGACCTGTCGACGACAGCGACTTAGGGTTGTCAGTCGCATCGCCGCCGTCTTCGCCGCCGTCTTCGCCCTCGCAAAGGCGTAGTTAGTGCCATAGTCAATATTTAAGCTTAATAGCCTTACTGGTCGCAAGTGCCGTCACTTCAACTCGATCGCGACTCTCGCACTCTTAACACACACACACATACACGATCATAATTAGAATACATATTAATCACTTGCGATACCGCCACCCTCTATATTCTATATGTAATGTATATGTAGTGTATATGTAAATATAGAAGTTTTAAACGTCCCCCCGATCGAAGTAACTGATTGAGCCGTGGTTCGGCGCCCTCGGGCGCCATGGAGACAGGTACTTACGCGCACAGGGTCCAAGCCGAGGTCTCCTCTCGGGTGCCCTTGCGCTAGTTACCAAAGCTGTAAAAGCCTTCGGGGTAACATAAAAAAATGTATATACATGTACCTTAAGATTCACATCTACAATATGTTCATATATGTAAATAATGCCATAAGTAAGTCGTCGAATGTGTTTTATAAATTAATTTTGCATTTGTTCATTCTGAATATTAAACTATATAACTCAAGTAATTAGTTCACTCACGATTAGATTTTATATGTGGCAATTTATAATGTGACATTAAATAAAATATGTGTAGTTATGTGAAAATAATGAAACAATGTTATAGAGAAATACATCCTCTTACTTCCTTACCCTATAAGGATTTGTTACAATTATCGAGCTAGGCAAACGGATTGGTGAATACCATACACTTCTCACCTTAGAGTGTTCTATTTTTAGATCATTATACCATGAAACTTTCCAGGCCTTTCCCTTTGTCTACTTTTACGTTATCATTGTCACACTTTGAGTATCGACCATTTCGTTATAGCCATAGAACCGGCATTAAAATCCTTTAACACGCAACAAAATAAGATTTCAAAAGACTTAATTACAAACTTTAATTAAAGTATTTAATAACTTTATGTTAGTTATAAGTATGAACAATAAAATAAAGCAGCCGTAATTTTACGTTGACTAAATAAAATTAAAATTAAATTATACTCAGTAATATTTAGTTAGCTTATTATTGTTTCACGTCAAGATTACTCCTGTATCATGCGTGCGTGTAAGCCGTGGTTGCTCAGGGGCCGGGCAGTAGGATATTTATTGGCTGTTACTTTACTTTTTACTTTATGGGTGCGGTGCACAAAACACTCGTAACCAAAACAACTGTCTGTATGCCATACTAATATCGCATAGCATAGCCCATAAGTCAGTCCCTTAGCCATTGTGCAAGACAGAGCCGACAAGATTAGATTAAGTTAAGAATATGGTAAGTTTTGGAGCTGGGAATAGTCCGTCACGCTGCTCCAATGCGGGTTGGCGGACTTCACATGTTCTCGAAATATTTCTATTCCTCGGACATGCAGGTTTTCTCACGATGTTTTCCTTCACCGCTAAGCACGTGGTAAATCAGCACTTAAAATTGCAGAACAATTTAAGAGGTTGCCGTTGCCAGCTGCCAGCGGTAATAGAACGTAGTCATTCTACTCTTTTAATTTATTTTAGTGGTTCCTCCTAGTGCCTAACCTCCAGTATCCTTAGCCAGATGCAATACATCCATACTTGCAAAGTTTTGTTCCGAACCTTATTAGTCGTCCAATTACCATATAAATGGTGCATGGTTGTTACTATTAATCGATTCGGTTGGCTTAGTGGTTAAGAGATTGGCTTGGGTTCAAACCCCGCACAAGAGGGTTCCTGGGCTGGATGTTTGTGAATGTGCAATTTATGTCCGTATCCTCGATAAAGCAGAAACGTTGTACTATTTTTGGGATGTGTTTATTTATTAGTACGCATTAGTAATGACAGTATACTTTTAAAAATGCAACGCGGTCAATGGCACGCGGGTCGAAATCCTCGCGCTTTTGCATTTATGTTTACGTGTCACCACGAGTAAATGTCTTTCACTTTTATTTCGATAATAACGGTATTTTAGTCTTTGGATTTCTGTATTTAATGATTTATTATCTTTACAGTTGATTGATTATACAAATATAGAGGTGCAATAAATTTCACAATGTGAATAAGTGATGTACGTAATGTAATCGCGCTAGGAGAAATGTGGCATATTAAATTAAAAAAAATCCTCTGAATACAGCGGTCAAATAGCAGTTTCGAAGAAAATTATCAAAAATTAGGTTAAGATGATTGTTGATTTGAGGAAAGCGGCCCTGGCACTAGTCGGTATAAACGCAAGGCAGTAAAATAATCGGAACTTCGCCGACATTTACAAAGCTTTACAAATTTACCTCCGTCATCTTTCTGCCTATGACTACGAGTATTATGTAATGAAAACTTTTCTAACTTTCGTTTGGTATTGAAACGACAATCATACATAAAGTTATACTATAGTACCATTAGTGGTATGAGTCATGACAGATCAATGCGTTGAGTGGAAAAACCTAGACTCATTCTTAGATTAAAATTAATAATAAAATTTGTATATTAAAAGAAAGAAACTAAATTTCAATTGTAATTCAACTTATACAGTAATGTAAGAATTTTTAAATAGTCTCATATTGCAAGTGACGATTCTCCTGCGTCGTGGGTGCGTTTTACACACATAAATTCCACAACCACAAACACCCAGACACGGAACAACTATATGTAGGCCATACAAATTTTGTCCAGTGCGGGAATCGAACCCGCGACCCGCGGCACAGAAGCCAAGGGCTTAGCTACTGCGTAGAATTATTTAGGAACTGAATGCGATCTAGTAACATAAGGTTTTGTATTTGTCTCTATTTTTAAGTTTTTTTTAATTTACCTGATGCGTGATGAAGTGTGAGGCACACGATTATTTCTCTTGTATCATGGCTGCGTTTTACAGACATAAATTGTACACGCACAAATACCCAGAACCGAAACAACTCTCTGTATGCGATGCAAATATTTGCCACACTCGGGAATCGAACGGATCGCAGAAACCAATTTTTGGGATGTTTTGTAATCTTATGTTAATAAATATCTATAACAATCCTAAAGGACATGGTGGTGTTGACGCTTATTCTATTTAACAATATGCATAATTTCCTCAAACTTCACTGATCAACGAAACCAATATAAACAAAGTGCGGACGGGCGCAGTTGGTGTCGTCGTTTGCGCGTCTTCTTACGTGCGCGCGTCGCGGAAACTGTGTTCGTTTTCTAATTTGTAGTGATATTAATTTTGCCGCCTTTTCGGTATGTTCTTATGTTTTTTTTTATTTCAAACAATATATGTTTTTTTTTAAAAAGAAAATATTTTTTACTTATAACTTTACATATTTCATCAAATTCGGGAGTTATTGACATTTTTTTATGATATCATATCAGTTTATTTGGTAAAACGATGGTAACGACAAATCGTTACTTCGAATTTATTACAAAGTTTTAAGGCAAACGTCAAACAGAATTCGATGTGAAAATAACCACAGCTAAACGTTAAAATATTTAGTTATACAAAATACTTCACTAATTCTGGGAAAATGTTAGCAAAATTTTGCAACCATATTAATTAATTTTTAAACACACAACTCAAGAAATGATCAAAGATCATATAACTAACAAAGGAAAACCAATTACGTCTATCTATAATTATTATCGAAATAAACTCATAATACAATTTTCGAAACGAGTATAATTGATTAAAAACCTAAGAACTGTAATTTATGCGTTTATATGTTTATCATATATTGCAAAAATAATACGTATTTAGATGTAATGAATAGTAAATGACATAATGTATGATTAATAAACGTATAAGAAAAAAACTAACTGACCTTGATATCAAAATGCAGTGAAATAAAAAAAACATTAAGAAAATGACATATATTTGCTTATAATATAACGTTGATAGAATGCCCACACTGAACTGTGTCAACCGGAGCGGTCTATATTGCGTAAACCGTTATATTTTCTTTATTCTGTGGTCGTTTTACTTTTTAAACTTATGTTAGTACTGCTTTGTTTATGTTGTTCAAATACTTTCGTTTGTACTTTCTTGTCACAAAACAACTAGAATTACATTTATTATTAAATACGATTTGAGATACAATTAGATTTCAGAATTTAATATTTTATGGCAACGTGTGGTGGCATAAGAGAATCCGTTATTCGTTTTCGTCCCCTAGGTCTCGTGCTTCCTAAGGGTATAAAAAGTCTGTGGAAGGATCGTATCCCCGTCTGTGTAATCAATCATACTGCGATTGCTAATCTGCCTGCTTATTTTTTTTCGACATCAATATAAATTTTGTTTGTCAAACGTCATTACATTACAATCAACTAACGTTCCGTAATGAGGTTAGCGTGGCAACTGAGACTACTCATGAGTTCTCTATTTAAATTATTTTATTTAAATATTACCTTTTCATGTGTAGAAACTGTGGACTGTAATAGGCTGAAATGATGATGATGATGATGATGTATAGAAATATCGTTTTTGCTAAATCTCTTTGATTTTGCTTACCTATATATTATACCCTATATATTATTTCCTATATAATATACCCTGTATCTTAGTTACTTCACAGTGGTATGTACTGAATCGGAATATACTTTGAAACATAAAGAACAAACATAAGGTACAAACATTTATATTTATCATACAAAAATTTATCCATAGCGGGATTCTACCGACTAGGCTATCGG
This sequence comes from Luehdorfia chinensis, assembly GCA_019845155.1. NCBI lineage: Eukaryota > Metazoa > Arthropoda > Insecta > Lepidoptera > Papilionidae > Luehdorfia > Luehdorfia chinensis. The sequence continues at coordinate 4,771,308 of JAHVAK010000025.1, read as the reverse complement.
ACCTTTTTGTCGATGGTCATCATTAACTGTACATTTTCCGGAAGTAATCATCGGCATAGAATACGCATTGTATAATTTGAACCAATAATTTGTTGCGGAATGTTTCGCTCAGAGGATTTATATTGTTAATTTTGAATTAAACATTTATTATTCTTCTTCATAATTAAAACTTGCAATAAGTCCACTGCTGGACATGGGCCTCTCCCAAGTTGGAAGGATTTGTCGTTATTGTTCCGTTTGGCAGGCTGATTGACGATCGAGTACTAGATACTTCGCACCTTAGACGTCGCATCCGTCACAAGTCTGGATAATCTTGAATATTGTGATAGTTTATTTATTTATTTTAAAGTACACTACATCATATTTATTAATAACATTACAATATAAATAAGACAAGACAAAATATTCTGATATATGTGACAATTTCAGTGTACACAGCATTAGCAACATATACAAAATAAAAAAGATACGTTAACCTAAAGTAAGAAATAATAATCAAGAAACAATTGAAGCAAAGCGTCCGATCATACGCGTGTCGTCAGAAAACGCATTACTGCTTGTTTTAACTTTACTAAGTTATCGTGGATAATATCTATGCTCTCCATGACTTCTGCGATTCATTGCATATTTTTACCATGGGGGATTGTAGACCAAGGTTGGTTTTTGTAGCCGGTATATAAAATAATTTACGTTTACGTCTAGTAGTACGTGGTATCAGAAAACTCATTAATTAAACATTTATTAAACATTGATTGTTTTTGTTTCAGACGCCCAACAGTTTCATTACGTAAAAATGATTCGGGCCGCAGAGGTGAGTTTATTAAAATAGCCTTCACTCACGTAAAATAAGCCGACCATATGACTGCCTTACGTTATGGTGCCTTGATGACCAGAGCATTCACAGTTCAGTTCTTCTCGGTAAAGTTCGATTCTCAGCGTGCGACTCCTGAAGTCCTTAATGCCGTAGCATAAAGTTTTATAACCTTCAACCATTTTCAGTGAACATAATATCTAATGTAAAAGGAATTTTTCAAATCGTTTTTGTCTTTCTGGTGGTAGGATTCCTATGCAGGAATCCGTCTAAGTAGGTACCACCCCAGGGCCAGTTATACTGCCGTGAAGCAGTAGCAGTGGTGTGCAAGCATTGCTGTGTTTCGGTTTGAAGGGCACTGTGAGCTAGCGTAATCACTGGGAATATGAGACTTATGTCTCAAGGTGATGGGCGCAGAGTGGTGTCACACACACAGAAATGTTCTGGGTGACACAGCATTTGTTATGAGCAGACGTTGCACTTACCATCAGGTGAACGTTTTGCTCGTTTCATTACTATATCCAATAAAAATAAATACTACTGTGGAGATCCATCAACTGCGCAGGAGATATTATAGTGCCACAAGTGTATGCGCAAACACAGAGGCACTCACTCGTCCCAACCTACCCGAGCCCGATGTAACGCTGATGCGATAAGATCGGAGGTAGGGTAGGATGCAGTGTCAGAAACACGGGGACAATCACAACACAACCAGACCCGAAATCCAACAATTTATGTTTTACCCCGCGGCTTAGAAGTCCGGTACTCTGACCACTGAGCCACGCGGTCGTCAAAACAAATCAAGTATTACATTTACAACCGGCAAGTTTATTACTGGCAACGAAGCATTCCGTCACAGTCCTTAGGAATAACAATGTTTAGGATTTCTTTTTACTCACGAATTTTATGGAGTATGGATGTAGTTACCATCAGACGTTCGCTTTTTTTGCTTCAGTGTCATCAGCATTATCGTCGTCGAGGTGCGTTAGATTTGTCATAGTTAAAGTCTATATGTACATACATACATACATAAGATCACGACTGTATCCCATAAGGGGTAGTCAGAGACTGGGCACTCACTGCAAAAAACAGATGATTGCCACAATCCACTTTTCACCAAAACAATATAATGCACTTGGTGTGATAGCCCATCGCCACCATGCGCTGTTGGGTGCACAGTGCAGTTTAATTCCTTACTCGCCTTTTACGAGATCCATTGGATGAGATGGAGTGGTAGTATTCTTTTATCGAGCTTTAAATTTATATATAATAATTGTGTTACAGATACATTAAATTCTATAAAATAAGTAAAATGATTACGGTCGACTTTCAACCAGTGGGCGACCACTAGTTCAAATGAATCAACCGAAACGAGAACGACTTATCAAGGAGTAATAATGCTTAATGCCCGTTCGTATTGAAGTCGTTAATCGCAAAAGTAACGGAAATACTCGTTTATTTATTAAAAAACACTGCAGTCATTTCACGAGGATTTTTATTTTATTTTATCATACGTATATTTAGGCCAGGCAGTAGTTAATCAAGTTGCCTTGTCCAGCAAGTACGGTAAAATAAAGGTAAGACCCCGGCCTCCCAAGCTACTGCTGTCTCCTCCTGCTTCTTCCGAGACAGTAGTATACCTACACTACCTACACCTTTTACACCATCACCTCATAGTTTCTTTCCCAACTTCCGCACCTAATCCTTTTCCCTTTCTCTCCGCCACGCAGTGCTTGCTGTGCCGATGGCTGCGTGGCTGAGCCAAGCCTAGTCGTTAACATGCCGATGCGCTCTGTGACCAGGTGACCCAGCTTAAAACTAGTCTTACCCAAGTATGCGGGACTTTGTATGGTGGACAACATCCTCCCTAGCTCTTACCAAAATGGCGGCTAAGTGGTTCGCCACCAGTCACGTCCCGGTTTCTTGAGTTAGCGAAAAGTGGACTACGGATGTAGTCTCTGCCTAACCCTATGGGGAAAAGGCGTAAATATATATATGTATGTAAAATTACGACCGCGTGGCATAGTGGTCAGAATACCTGACTTCTACGTCACACAAATACGGTTTTCTAGTTTGGTTGTATTGTGCATGTAAAATTTTCATCCGTAACCCTAGTGTGGTTCCATTAAAAATAGAATGATGCGTGACAATGACGTTCTTCTAATAACTTTAAATCACAATAGAACATTTTTCGGAAAAAGTGTTTAAACGAGCAAAACGTTAACCCGATGGTAAGTGCAATGTCCGTCTATAATAAATGCTGTGCCACCTAGAACATTTTCATGTGCCACCGCAATGTCAGCCTGACACATCTGTTCTTAAGTCTCATATGTCCAGTAATTACACCAGCTACTAGTGCCCTTCAGACCGAAACGAGGTAGCTGATGGGTTAGACGCTCGCTTTTAATTTCATAGTACGCGAGTGTCCTGGGTTCAATTCCCAATGCCATGAAAATTGTTAATTGCAATTTTAAGTGCTGATTTACCATTGTTCGCCAAACATCGCGAGGAAATCTGTATGTCCGAAAAATTCGCCGATATGTGAAGTCCTCGCCGTGTGGTGGCGGCCACCATCGGGCGGCGTACCACCCAATTCCATCGCGTGGGTGTCGTAAAAGTCGATAGAGGGAAAATAAAAATCAGGAGGTGGGTTTCATATTCCTGGAACATACTCGTATGAATAAATAAACTGCGGTTGCCGACCCGCCAGCCAAGCGTGGCAACCATGGCAAAATCCCCCCAAACTGATAGCTGTGACTTTTGTGACATTCTATGGGCGATTCTATGTTCAGCAGACGACTAGTTATACGCTGAAAAAATTATGACGATGATGATGTGAAGTCCGCCAACATGCATGGAGTAGCATGGCTGACGCTCCGGCAAACTGAAACCTTGTTAGAAATTATCTGACCTTATAGGGACCTGTGCTCAGCAGTGGGACATTTTTAGGAATAATTTACTTTTACTATCGAAAGTTGTGATATACGAGTCTAAGTATACAAATCAACACGAAATCACCTATTATAAGTCTGAGTGAAGAGTGCAGTGTCAGAAGCACGGGGACAATCACAATAAATACAAGACACGAAAACTTTGGCTTTGGAATTCGTATCCAGAACAACAAATTAGCAGTCAGGCACGCTAACTATCAGGCACGCGGTTGTTATAACATAGTGCCTTAAATACAGAAGCACTCATTAATTTTTCATTAATATTGAAAGACAGAGATGTAATCATAACAGCACGCTTTTAAACAATTTCCGTTTAATTTTTTTTCCATCGTGATTTCTTCCGCATAAATAATTTATGTAAATTATTCATGTCTGACTAAAACCACTAACTTATACCCGTATGTACGTATTGTTATGGAAAACAATATTATTAAACTATATACGAGTATATACCTTTCCCTCGGATTATTTTTATTATGTGTGATGTTGCCAAGGAAAAACGTAGCTTAGTAGCCGCCAGTTCTACTAAGCTACGCGGTTTGGTCGTTGGGGATGACGTCATCTTCTACCAGAAATCTTTTAGATATATACATACACTACATACACTATATATACATAATATATAGTTGGAATCTCAGAAACCTTAACAGTGCGATGTTTGAGATTTAAGACGTTTCTTGAGCTTCTCATGTGGCGACTTTGATTTCGCTACATAACTACAATCTTACATCGACTGGAAGTCGGAGTGAGCGTGGAGATCCTGAGGCGTCCGGCGATATTGAGCAGTCTGGCGATGCGGTGAAATTGCGTCCAGGCCTACAGTGCATCGAGGCATATGGAGACAGTGATAAAGCCGCAAGAGTCAGCTTAAGAGAGCCGCCGTTGATGATCCTTAGTGGCTGTGAGACTAGGAAGCACGCGTTGTGCCGACAGTAGTCTGGTACTGTGACTGCGATAGGTGATACACATTTTTACACACTGACGACCGCAAACATTTGTGCTGAACACAAATTTGTTGTCTTGCCGGTACGGTTGTGTTGTGATTGTCGCCGTGTATATATGCGCGTTACATCCGGCACGAGTTGTTCCGGACCGATACAACTTAGGCACCTGCAAGAAAAAAGCCAATTCCAAGGCTCGAAACCAATGAGTAGCTTTGTGGTGGTAGGATTCCTATGCAGGAAGTCGGGATCTACCTGTACCACCGCAGCGCCAGTTATTATGCCGTGAAGCAGTAATATGCAAACATTACTGGGTTTCGGTTTGAAGACTACTTAGAGGTAGCGTAATTGATGGGCATTGAGATTTAAGAAACGATGCCTCAGAGTGCCGAGCGCAGTGTGGTGGACACACAGATATGTCCTGGATGACACAGCTTTTGTTACGAAGACGACATGGTCTTTTATAAAACCTTTGTGTTTGCACGTACACTTGTCGCACTATAAAATGCTCTGTTCAGTTGATACCTTTCGTCAATCTTCGAAAATTGTCACTTTGGTTAAAAATCTGCTAGGACATCATCGATCGATCGAAAGTACTTGGAATTATATGTACATATGTTAAATATTCTTTGAATATAATAAAGGCATGCCGTATGAGGGCGGCTTAATAGAATCTACAACCCCATCTCATCCCGTAGGTGTTGTAAAAGTCGACAGAAGGAAAATGGAAGCCAGAAGATGTGCAGCAGGATCTTCTTGGAACATTTAGATAAATAAACTGCGTTTAACTGCCACAACTCGCCTGCCAAGCGTGGCAACTATGGCAATATCCTCCGAAAATGACAGCCACAATCTTTTGTGGCAATCTATAAGGGGGTTGAGTACTGGACTAGAGATAGGCTGAAATGATAATAAAGGCTAGGAAGAGGAAAGAATATGATGTTCATGTTATAAGAACCATTATCCGGTTTAATGATATTTGTGTGGTTTAACGTCTTCTTTCTATAGCGTATGTAATAATTTGCATTTTGTTTTTTCTTGAAACTGCAACATTATAATTACGTTACACTTAAAATATCGTAATGTGATTATAAAAACGCCTTGGCCATTCTTTTATTTTTACATGACTAGAAAAATACCGTCCGTTGAGTCCGAGGATCGAACCCTGGTCTTTCGCGTACTATGAAATTTAAAGCGACTGGTTTTACAAGTCCGGGCAGTTTACGTTGAACTTATTTAATTCCGCCCCTTCTTAATTAAAGTGCTTACGATTTTGTATCTCTTCGCCGGTTAACTTCTGATGGTAAAAAAGAGTAAGCCGTCCCACCTTTGGGTAGTACAGGCCTTCTCCAATATTTCAAAAAAATCCAGTTCAGGTCATGTCGTCATGAAATGTTTTTTTAATTTTTTAGACGTGGAGCGTTTTACAATATTTTCCCCCGCTGAGCACATATTAAATTAGCACTTACACATTCAACAAACAATTTTAGTGATGCTGGCATCCGGCATCGAACCCAGGTCACTCGCCTACTATATGTTGGAAGAGCGCATGCACTCAGAGTTACTACAGCTCCCACTGTAGATGGTATTTTTGTATGCTATCGCGTGTCCGTCGACGTACAATTCGTCAATTTGTGATTCTGATGTCGATAATGGCCATTGTTTTTTTGCGTGGAATTATACGTGATTGTATGTTGATGACAGTCCCGCTTAGTTTTATAATTATCCTTAATTACTTTTATTAGGTTCGAACAGTTCGTAATTTCATCAAAGCTTACGCAAGAAATTACTGTCAATGATATAACCATCTCCGGATAGTGCCAACAGTAGTAAGTTTTACTTTTCTGTTAATCATAAGAAATTATTAATTATGATAATATTCAATAATTGAAGTGGCATTGAGCTAGTCACATAGTGTCGTACTCAATCTGCGTAAGATTGCTGGCAGCTTTTGGACGCGTGAAACCGAAGATCTTTTTGGGAGAGGCCTATGTCCACCAGTGGACTTTTAATTCATTCACCACTTTAAGAATATGACTTACTTTAGGGTCAGCTTGCCTATAATCTTGACCCTCATAGCCGCTATAGGGCTATTTTGGTCAACCATTGTAATCATACTCATGACCGATTTCGATGGCGCAGACCAGAAGGTCATTATGGTAGGACATTTTATAGCACCGGAAATACTTGCGAAAGCGTTTCATTCGTCGTCGTCGTTTCAGCCTATCAATAGTCCACTGCTGAACATAGGCCTCCCTCATAGATTGCCACAAAAGTTTGTAGCTCTCGTTTTGGGGGGATTTTGCGATAGTTGCCACGCTTGGCAGACGGGTTGGCAACCGCAGTTTATTTATTCAGATGTTCCAGCAAGATGCTGCTGCCCATCTCCTGGTTTTCATTTTCCCTCTGTCGACTTTTACGACACCCACGGGATGAGATGGGGTGGTAGATTCTCTTAGGCCGCTACCACACGTACATTTCATTATTTTATGTAAAAACTGTGAGATATGACTTTTTTTATTTCTTCGGATTTATAAGATAATATGAGTATATGCTATATATAGGGAATAGATATGAAAATGAATCAAACAATGGGCCTCAGTCGAGATATGTATTTAGGACCTAGGACTTTGTAAGCAAATGATATAAAGCAATGTGTTAACAATAAAAAACGAATTAAGGAAAATTATCATTTCCTTCTTTGGACGTCACATGGATAATTTTTTTTAACTTAAAAATAAGACCTTAGACTGCGATAAGCTTAAAAATATAATTTAAGTATTTAAGAAACTTCTAATGGGAGAAAAGACGTTATTTAAATTATATTTAATAGAGTTTTGGATATGAAATAATTTCTAGTTACTTGAGTATTTGTTGTATATTGGCTGAGGCAGGATGACGAATCCTTGCTGGTTTTATGCATTGCCTTTTTAAGCTACCTTAATATATTTACCATAATATGTGATCTTCGTGGTTAAACGCTTTAGTCATGTCATATATGAGTGGTAGTCATGTGAGTATATGACTCGTAAAGGGCTATTATACTCGAAGAAATCTTATTGTCAAATCTTGTTGCAACTTTTATACAGCGGTTTGTTAGTTACTATGCTAATCGATCTAGAGGCAATGCTTCCGTTCTTTACAAATTCATACGATCATTATCTTATTTTTATAACAAATATGGAAATTATAACTCATATGAAATATTCAGGAAATCCGGGGTGTATAAGCAGAATGTTAAAAATATTCTTTTACCAATAACGGATGCATTTACCATTGATATTCAGTACAAGATAGAGGAAAAACAATTGTTTAGAGTTGTTAGAGAGAAGTAGAACAGTTTATATCCTAAATCTATTTTAAACTTGTCGGATGGACCTTGTTATGACAGCCATCTGGGAAAGAATTCATGCGATGTACAGTCGTTTTTGCTTAAGTATGGCTATTATGCTGGGAAGTTGCGCAGTCTTTGTTTCGCCAAGTTTAAAATAATGAAAATAGCGTTTATGGAAAGAGATAAGTGTCCTTCTCTTCCTGTTTAGGATATAAACTGCTTTTAAAATCAGATGACGAGTAAAAACTCTGCCAATGACCACCATTGCAGGAGGGAAGCGTTGAAGTATGACCGTACTAACTTTTAAACCTGAACTAATATTAACTTTAAAATAAATTGGGTATATTATACTCGTAGTTCCGTATTCAATTTACTTAATGACCTTTTTGTCCAGATTATGCTCAAATCTAAAGTAAACACGCTTTGTTACATTTTTTTTATTTTTTTTTGTCATTACTAATTTAGTTATTTAAGTAATTCTGTAAATGTTCATATGTTGTGGCATATTATTGAGACAAAATGGTGTTGAATGCAATTAACCTTCGTTAAATTTTTTGTGCTTAACGTTTTTGAAATATAAAGGTTAAAGTGAAATAATTTAAGTAAATTATTATTAATGAAGGCCTTTTTTTCATGATCCAGACATGATATACATACATAGAGTCAAACCCCTTCCATTGGGGTAGGCAGAGAGCACATCGTTCCACTTTCTACGATCCTGACACATATCTTTCGCTTCTTCTACCTTCATTAGTGTTTTCATATAAGCTCGTCGGTTGCGGGTACTTTTGACGTGACCTTTCTTTAAAACTACTTCGATCTGATCGTGATACGTTTCCCTACGTCGATCCTTACCGACTCGTACCGTCTCTTTCCGGCGAGTCCATTCACTCTCGCCTAATAAATCTGTTTCCTCAATCTTGTTTCATCCATTCTCTCTACGTGTCTAAACCATCTAAGCACCCTTTTCTTTATTTTTGTCCCAACACACCCCACACCGCAATTCAGTGTACATTGCGGTGTGGTACCTCTCTGTTTCTCACTTTGTACATTAAAGTCACTCCAGCTATAAAAGTAAAGTAAAACTTCAGCCTATAAATGTCCCACTGCTGAGCACAGACCTCCTTTCATTTCTGAGAGGGTTTTTGGAGCTGGGAAGAATCCGCCACGCTGCTCCAATGCGGGTTGGCGGACTGCACATGTATTCGAAATATTTTTTATTTCTCGGACATGCAGGTTTCCTCACGATGTTTTCCTTCACCGCCGAGCACGTGGTTTAAGCTCCAGCTATACTTCTCAAAATATTCATTTCCACAGCATTAATCTTATTTTTATGCTTCTTCTGCCAGATACAACATTTAGTACCGTACATAAGTGTGGGGACCAGTAATCGCCAGTCGTGCCTTTTTAGATACGTCCTGGCTGCACATTAAGTTATGCAGAGCCCCATATACTTGATTTCCTGCCAACACTCTTTATTCGATATCACTGTTGTACTTTCCGTCTCCCGTAAATTTTGAAGCCAAGTATACAAACTCTTTAACTTGTTCCAATCTTTCTCCTTCAATAAGAACTCTGCAATCCGTCTTACTTTCTTTTCTTTCAAAAACCATTACTGTCGTCTTATCTACATTATTTTTTATTCCTTTGCTTTGTAGAGCATCATGCAGAATATTAACCATCGCCTACGACTCCTCCTCCGACGATGCTAATATAACTTGATCATCGGCGTATAGGAGGCATTTGACGGTCAGATCATTCATTCTTAATCCAAACGCAATCTCTTTCAAGTCTTTCAAGCAATTGTCTATAAATAGGTTAAACAGCCACGACGAAGCCACACGTCCCTGTCTTACACCTTTTTCGATGTTAAACCAGTCTGTGTAAGCCCCGTTTACTCTGACACAAGCACTGGAATTCTTATAGAGTGATTTCAGTGCTTGTATCAAGTTGCTGTTCACCCCATATATAGATGATGTGGACCATAATTCATTTCTCACTCTGTGTAAGTCTTTTCCAAGTCTACGAATGCACAATAGACCTTTTGACTTTGAGCCAAGAATCGGCCCTTTTTCGCAAGAGCAAAAGCTGCAGAGCTACTTTTACTGGCAAGTTTAGATATATGGGGGCCTTATTGAAGGTTTGCATCAAGACTACACTAGATTAACAGTGGTTGGCTTCACTTTCCCTCATTTACAATCACATTTCCATGTAGTCGCTTAACATTTGGTTTTGTGAATTTAATACATTTTGTTTTATTTCCATTTAAAAGTAAATTGTTAACTTTATAATGTACTACTTTTGAATTAGCTTTATTCACCTAGTTATATAATCAAAGTTGACGTTTTATTTCGAAAATCAAAAATCAGAAGGACTTAGAAAGATCACAGAAAAACATCCAACGCATTCTGCGAGCTCTCCCAGGCATCGAATATATACTTAATTAGTTCAACACCGGAATCGGTTGTAGAACGACCTCTTGTAAAACCAAATTGGATTTTGTAAAACAATTTATGTAAATAATGTGTATCGACACGCTAAGAAGAAGAATGTTTTAACATTTGAAAATAATAATTACTTTATGTAGGTAGTACGGAAATAGGTCTAAAGTTAAGTAAAGGGTCCGATGTACTATCAGATTTAAATAAAGATATGATTTTACAATGTTTCATCAAATCAGAAAATACACCAAGTTTAATACTATAATTAAATATTATGGCTTACTGAGATGCAATAATATCTATAAGACGTACTGACTTCAACAGACATACCCCATAGATGTACGGTTCTCTTACAATCAAAGGTCTTAAAATGATATAAAATATTGTTTGAATCTACCATATGAAATTCAAAATCTTTAGACAAGAACATTTTGTTTGAGTAATGTCTCAGCGGCAGTAGGAGAAGAATTTAATGATTTTTTATCTACGTTACTTCTAAACTTCTCCAAATCATGTATTAAGACTTGGACAAAGGATTTTTTATGTGTATAATAATCTACTTTTCCTTAATTTTCAGACATGCCAGTGTCCGATCCAAGAAATAGGCCCGTCAATGGTGCCGTCTTGCTCAGGACAGTCCGTGCTGCTTTTCATGACTATATTAGAAGCTTTCATCTATGGCCGCTGCGACCTCGCCGACCCTTGCAATCGACTGAATAGCAAAGATGACCCAGACGATAACTATGATTTCGTGGTTGTTGGAGGAGGAACTGCGGGGGCCGTGGTAGCTGGGAGGCTTTCGGAGAATCCGCAATGGAAGGTAAGTAATAAATAAAACAATTGGTTTTATTTATTAGTTCTACTTTTCGTAGACACTAACAATAAAAGAAAAAAAAGGAAAGTAACAGCCTATAAATGACCCACGGCTCAGCACAGGCCTGCTCTAATTTCTGAGAGGGTTTGGAGCCGGGAAGAGTCCGCGACGCTGCTCTAACGCGGGTTGGCGGACTTTACATGTTCTCAAAATATTTATATTTCACGGACATGCAGGTTTCTTCACAGTGTTTTCCTTCACCGCTGAGCACGTGGTAAATCAGCACTTAAAATTGTAGAACAATTTTAGGGGTGCTGGCATCGGGGATCAAATCCAGGTTATTCGCGTACTATGAAATTAAAGGCGAGCACCCGGCCCCTGAGCTACCGCGGCTAACACTATAAATACAGTTTTAAGTACTTGCTTGCAAGCATAATTATCAGATTCGTATACGGCCTATATGAAAAGCCATTAAAAGGCATTAATAGGTTTTAATCTACCACCACATCGCCTAACGCGAGTATCGTTAGAGTCGACTGAGAGAAACAACAGACAAAATTCATGATCTCCTACAAATGACGGACTACTTTTCTGAAATATCCGAGAATGTTTATGGGAGTTTAAAGTGTAAGGTGCGTGGCGTCTTGTTACTCTGGTACAGCGATCGCCAATCGTGACTATTATGCCAAAAGCGATGTCCAGTAATAAACTGTTATCACGCTGATTGCTGATGATGGTGAAAAAATAAATTACAGAGGAGGCAGCAAAAAAAAAAATAAAACCTCACACTAGGATTTCTCCCGCATCGTGAATGAGTGCGTTTTACGGACATAACATTCACAGGCACAAATTAAACAGACTCGAAAACCAACAATTTGTGTTGTTGCACAAAGTTCCGGCTGGTATTCGAACAGGACCCGCGGCGTTTGAGAGAGGCCAGACGATCGTCTTTACCTGTACAGTTATCATATTACGCTCAGCAACGTTACACATAGGTAATGGTTATGTTAGAAAAAATTGTTCAATTCAATTGAGATTTTTTCTCCATTCCAAAAAAAAATGTGTATAGTCTTTGCTTAGTACTATTAGATAATTAAACTTTTGGTCTGTTCATATTTTATCTACTACAGGCTACAGTTATAAGTATGATGATATTTTTTATACATAGTCGGTATTTTGTTTCTTTGTTTGTAACGCAAGGTAATTAGTGTTATAACTAGTTATTTTAGCTAGTTCAATAATAATAATGATGTTGCCTTTTGTCGGGCGCGAATAAAGCATGCACATATAAGGACTGAGTCATGCCTGTCCTCATGTGTACCTTTGGCATACTCAGGTCAAACCGTGCTTAACGCCCTGGACAGAAAAAACCGAGCTATTACAACGTCGCATAAGGCGCATCATCCAAGATCGTCCGTGATGATGTTGTACTTGCAGCGGAAGCATGGTGAGCCTGGCATCTTAAGCGCTCTCACTATGCACAATAGCGAAATGTGCAGCGTCTGCAAATACTTCCTGGCGAGATCCAGTGAATCGTTCTGTGCAGATGTCATTATATGTAATAAAGTACTTACCCATTTATCTTTAGCAAACGAACAATGGCAGACCCCGTCAGTACAGAGTGTTTCTGACTGGGAGGCCATGTGGAAGAAGAAAGAGCTACACGGGAGGTTCTACAAAACCCTTCATGATTCTTTTGTAGACACTCGCCTCCCTAAACCGTCCACGTTACGGTGACCTCTTTGGGGAAACCGAGGGTCATGTCTGTGCAATACAGAATCAAGTTTTTACGACCAACAACTATCGGAGATACATCCTAAAGAACGGAACTGCCGACGTCTGTCGAGTTTATCGTCGTTCCGGCGAGTCGCTTAGGCATTATGTATCCGGTTATTTGGTGCTTTTTTTTCTTTAAGTATCTAGTAAGATACTTCTTCCGGAGCTCGCTCTGAAATACGGTCACGTGATTCGGAGATTACCTTATTATCTTGCCGGAGGCCGTGCTCGAAAATGAACGCACCAGGCTTTATTATGACCGGACTATCATCACGGACAGAACTATTCTTGCGAATATGCCTGATATTGTGTTGATGGACCGGGGACAGTCAAGGATATTTTTTGGTCGACATTACCATTTCATATTATGAGAGCTTCGTGAAAGGCGAAACGGATAAGGAGAAGATGTGAGTGGGGCAGTGTGCATACATACATACATACATACATAGGATCACGACAGTATCCCATAAGGGGTAGTCAGAGACTCGGCACTCACTGCAAAAACAGTTGACTGCCACAATCCACGTTTCACCAAACCAATATAATGCACTTGGTGTGATAGGTGGTGAGCCCAACGCCACCTTGCGCTGTTGGGTGCACAGTGCAGTTTTATACCTTACTCGCCTTTTACGATATCCATTGGATGAGATGGTGTGGTAGTATTCTTTTAACTAGCCGCCACCACACTCTTGGGGCAGTGTGCCTACCGAAATTATTCCCGTGGATGTATCTGCGAACGGGTTAATCCCAGACAGACTGTCTGGTATTAACCCTCGGGACATCTGAGGCGACTGAGACTCTGCGACTGGCCGCTCCGTGCTCAAACGCTGAACGCGGTGCTCCTCGACGCCGCCCGCGTCGTTCGCCGGTTTCTATCTCTTTCCCCCTAACCCTCGGCCGTCTGATCTCCTCTGCCGAGGGCTCCCGTCTGGTCATTTCCCCACACTAGGATATCTCCTGCGTCGTGGGTATGTTTTACAGACATTAATTCCTCAGGCACAAACACCCAGATGCGAAACCACTCACTGTAGGCCATACAAATATTTGTCCCCTGCGGTAATCGAACTCGCAACCCGTAGCGCACAATCCAAGGGCTTAGCCACTGCCCTAACCGAGCCAAGTATACTATTTGTCTAATAAGGGGCAGGTCAACCTAGTACTTATATCAGTCTCTCACAAAGTACTGTTTATATATTATGACTTACATACCGTAATTGTTGGCGACGTTGGCATGTCAAACATCTGCAATTCGAGACTTCGCACTGCGTCTGCGCATGCTTGGCTGAGCTACCTCGTCCGAGACCCCGCAACCTTTAATAAAACACGTACAATTCGACTATTTATTTATTTTATTAATAATGTCCTTCAGGCCAATTTCGACCACGGCGACAACTTCTGAATATTGTCGTAAGCTATTAACTGCGCAGGTGATATAGTGTCACAAGTGTACGCGCAAGTGTACACAGGCCCTCCAACCAACCTACCCGCGCCCAATGTAGCTCTCATACGATAAGATCGGAGATAGGGTAGGATGCAGCGTCAGAAACAAGGGGACGATCACAACACAACCAGACCTGAAAACTAATAATTTGTGTTTTGCACAAACACACCGGCTGGGATTCGTACCCAGAACCCGCGGCATAGAAGTAAGGTACTTTGACCACTAGTCCTAGGTCAGTGTAATTACTGGGCATATGAGACTTAAGAACTGGCTCTCAGGAGGACGGGCGTTTCACACAGAAACGTTCTGGGTGACACTGTTATTGTTATGGGCAGACGTTGCCCTTACCACCAGCTCAACGTTTTACTCGTCTCGTCATTTAATACAATTTAAAAAAAAATGAAGTATTAGGTAAGTGCAATTCCGACATCAGTTGAAAAAAAGTAAGAAAATTATCCTTCCCCTCTCCGAAAAGGTTACACATAATAAATAACATATATTTCAGATAGGCGCCAAAGTTAATAAATTAAAGTAAGTAAGTAAGTAAGTATTAAATAGTAAATTTTTTGCGATCAAATGTAGAGCCTGTTACCTAATAATAACGTTCGGACATAAACTGAAAGAACGAAGCAATTACAATAAAATCTTAGATTACATTGGTATCATTTCTGAGTATAGGAATCGTTGTATGTTAGGGATTTCCGGAATTAAGCATCGCTAGATTGGACAACCAAGTCTAGATATTTTTAACGTGTCATCATCGTCATCATCATTTCATCATTAGTCCACTGCTGAACACGAGCCTCCTCCATAGATTGCCACATAAGTTTGTAGTTCTCGTATTTAGCCGTAGTTGCCACGCTTTTCAGGCGAGTTGGCAACCGCAGTTTATTTATTCAGTTGTTCCAGAAAAATGCTGCTGCCTATCTCATGGTTTTTACTTTCCCTCTGTCGATTTTTACAACACCCACGGGATGCGATGGGGTGAAGGATTCTCTTGAGTCGCTACCACACGGCGGATTTCTCATGTCCTCGAAATATTTTTATTCCTGAGATATGCACTCAGTATGTTTTCCTTTACCACTGAGCAAGTGGTAAATCAGCACTTCAAATTACAGAACAATTTTACAGTACGTCTATTTGTTTCTTATTAAGAATAAAAGAAATTATGTTAATTTAAGGCAAACGGTATTATTAATTTTTAAAATGTTTATTATTTTACTGTTCTGACCTCACTTACGATTTTTGGTCCAATACCTATACCTGCAAAAGTAAAATGAAACTGTGCTCCTGAACCTGTATAGATAACAATTAAACAACTCTAACAATAAGAAATCATCCTGTGCTAATTTCGACCTGAGGCTAAGTGGAACGTCTGCCCATAACAAACGCTATGTAACCCACAACATTTCTGTGTGACGTCACATTTCGCCCGTCACCCAGAGACATCAGTTATTTAGTGTGATATGCTCAGTGACGCCTGTATTAAAGGCTGATGATGAATAATAGTAAAAAGTTATGATTCTCTTGATCGATTTTCGATCACGGTAAGACTTTCGTACACTATCGGAAGCTATCAACTGCGCAAGAGATATTATAGTGCCAGAATTGTACGCCCAAGCACAGGGCCACTCGTCCCAATTTATCCGTGCCCGATCTTACGCTCATGCGATAAGATCGGAGGTAGGCTAGAATGTAGTGTTAGCGACAAGGGACAATCACAAAACAACTAGACCCGAAAACCAACGATTTGTGTTTTTTCACCAATGTTGGCTCCGGCTGAGTTCGAACCCCGGCCCCGTGGTAGTCAAGTAGTCTAACCACTAGGCCACGCGGTCGTATTGTATCATACCATTACTATGTTTCTGTTGATTTTGTTGAATTGAATGAATTTAGAGGCGTAACGGCCTTTAAACATTAACATTCGATCAACTGCATAACATTGTAGTGTAATTCCGCTCTTTGTTCTATTATTTTCCTTGTAGCCAATTTTGACACTTTTTTGTAAACATCATGAATATAATAAATAGATTATGAATTTTTAGCCGACACGGTTTTAATTTGAATCTTCATCTTCTTTTAATTTGAATTAAACATTTTAATCGAACTGAATTTTACGGATTTCATCGCGTTTAATTTTGTACTATTTATAACCCGACGTAAAGCGCTCGAAACGTCAGGCTATAAAAAAAATCCGTAAAAATCGGTTTTATTTAAATGTGTAGTATTCGCGTAAATATAAGAAATCATTAGTTGAATGAAACATATTTGAAAACTTATTTGATGAGGTGAATGTCTAGCTGAGTACTGCCGTAGGGTGTAAATGGTGACTATATAGTAACGGTGTGATAATTGATGTGATAATTTTATAGTTAATTAGTTGATTAAAGACTTAAGATTAGTGGTATAACCGATGGGTGTGCGGCAGACGAGAATAGCACCTACCTCTTTGCTACCGAGGTGTCGTAAGATTCGACCAAGGTTTTGTACGGACAGCCTTTGTTCGTGCCGAATAACACAATTACATGCAATGTTGTATCTATACTGCTCATGGTAACGTAATAGGAAGTAAGAATTTTTTTGACTCGTACCGAAATGGCGGCGACGAGGTTCGCCACCTGTCACTTTTCTTTTTCAGTAGGATCGAAAAGTTGGCTATGCCTGGGGGGGAAAAGGCGTGACTGTATATATGTCCGTTGTAAGTATGTTTAAATCTTCTTAGTGGAGCTCAATTGTTTACCGTTAAATTTTCTTTGTTTACCAGGTACTGCTTCTGGAGGCAGGTGGCGATGAGCCAACGTCATCATCAGTGCCAGCGTGGGTGACATCGTACTGGTGGCGCAATGACACCGACTGGCTTTATTACACAGAGCCTCAACAAAAGGCGTGTCTAGCTAAAGGCGGCAAATGCTATTGGCCTAGAGGGAAGCTTCTTGGTAAGAAAGAATTTTTCCTTTATGAACTTTTTCACAAATGGATAACATATGATAATGGATGAAATTAAAAGAAACATTAAAATCTTTTAAAAGTTTACCATGGCGCATCTGCGAATGTGTTTCAATTAAATGTAAGCATAACAATCCTGTTACACTTTATTGATGCAGAATTAGTTCATGTTAATTTTAAATCGTTAAAATTGTTCTGAATGGGGGATAGTTCACGACAATTGTCGAATGGCGGGCTCTAGCCTGCGAAGTTATGTTTCGTAGTCCGTTCCATAAAGCATTAAACTGTTAGCGCTGTAAGTGGGTCATGTACTCAAGTATTGTTGAAGTTAAAAATAATAACGACGTACTAAACTTCGTAATGGTTATGTCATATAAGATATTTTCGGTTACACGCTATTCCTCACTACGGAACTCACTCACGGTGCATGGTCCGCAACGTACTTGGCCGGGTATCTTCTTAGGTACATATTGCACATACAACAATGACCTAAGCTATACTAAACTTTTTAACTCAGATATTTTCGTTTTTATTAATAAAATGACCAGAATGTTGTGGCACCCAGAACATTTCTAAAACGTCGTGGAGCAATAGAATTTGTGTTTAATTAATCGGAATTTGTGATATTTGTCTTTATTTTTATGTTTCAATCGACCGAGGACGCTTTTTGAAGTGATTTTTGTATAGAACTGTGTATCTTGTTGTATTTTTATATCAATGGTAGAATCATAAATTGAGTTTCAGATTGTACCTAATGCAAGGCCTACCCTTATCCTTAACATGATCTGTGACTAAGCCTTTCGCAGTTCATATTACTCTCTTTATTTTTATAGTCTTTTTACTGATTAGTAAAAATAGCAGAACAGACGTAAGTCTGTTGTGCTATTTTTTCAGTATTTTTTTAAAAAAACTAACCAAGCCGACGAAGAGCCTTATCTTTCTATTCACTGGTGGTGTGATTCCTATGCAGGAGTCCGTCTAGGTAGGTACCATTCCAGGGCCAGTTATTCTGCCGTGAAGCAGTAGTGTGCAAACGTTACTGTGTTTCGGTCTGAAGGGCACTGTGAGCTAGTGTAATCACTGGGCAAGATTTAAGAACTGATATCTCCGGGTGAAGGCCGCAATGAGGTGCCACACATAAATGTTCTAGTAAGTGAAACTTTTCCTTACTTTTTGTTATGGGCAAACGTTGCACTTACCATCAGGTGAATGTTTTTTTTTAAAGAATACTAGCAATGCTATATTAACATTACTAATATTCCTGTTAACCACTCCAATTAAGCGTAAAAGCTTGTGCTAGGAGATGGTTCACGACAATAGTCGAATGGCGGGCTCGATCCTGCGACATCATGTTTCGCAGTCCGTACCCTAAACCATTAGGCTATTGCCTCATTTTGCTCGTCTCGTCACTTTATCCAATAAAAAAAAATACTGAGTCTACTGAAAAATAGTTCTTTATTTTTCCTTGTACCTCTTTCAAAATATCTGAGTTAAAAATTTGTTAGTACAGCTTAGGTTTATGTGCAATATGTAAGAATAAAAACCGGCCAAGTGCGTTGAACGGAACGTGCACCGTGAAGAGTTCCGTAGTGAGGAATAGCCTGTAAAATATCAAAAAAAAACAGCACGATTGTTATATCCGGAATATCATACTAAGGTATTGCAGCATATGATTTCAAGTGGATAATATCATATTTGTAATTTGTAATCGTTAAAAGCAAACAAAAGACTAAAACGTGTCTACGATGTTTCCTTAACTGTATAGATCTCATCCAATAATCACCAACTCACGATTTAATAATATTATTCTACATGTTTGTTAATAAGTACCTGTAGAAACAAATAGTAGGTAATACCGAAATGAGTATTGTTGCTGATTATAATTAAGTTCAAAATCATAATTACGCAAAAATAAATACTGTGTGAACTGTGTTCATAGTAAGCGAGTAACCTGGGTTCGATCCCAGGTGCCACCACCTCTAATATTGTTCTACAATTTTAAGTGCTGATTTACCACGTGCTTAGCGGTGAAGGAAAACATCGTGAGGACCTGCATGTCCGAGGAATAGAAATATTTCGAGGACATGTGAAGTCCGCCAACCCGCATTTGCAGCGTGGCGGATTCTTCCTAGCCCCAAAACCCTCTCAGAAATGAGAGGAGGCCTGTGCTCAGCAGTGGGACATTTATAGGCTGAAACTTTCCTTTTTTTTTAAATATTGTGTAGTGGTTTAATATAATTTATGTCTGAAGAAGACAAGCAGAGGTAATACTATAGAAAATTAAGTATTTTTTTACCCTAACATGACGAGAGCGCATAGTCACAGTATGTACGTAGCTGTAATAATCTGATCTGTCCGACGTCTTATTAAGGTCTATGATAGCAATTACCTTAGATTTAGAATATAATAGAATTATTTTTATTCATTATTTACGTAATACTCATTAAACGTATTTCGTTTAATCTACACTGTTTTGAAAAAATGCCTCTGTCAAGGAAAGAACCAGCATAAAACCCAGCGGGCAATCTTTTTCTCTTTTTCGACATTTTAAATAACAAGTAACAATCATATACAGTAACAGTCATATACAATTACAGTAGTATAATAAACATAAACAATAGTTTCTCAGCGATTACCTTATTCCCAGGGGTTTTCATTTCATCATCCATTCCAAAATTTTTTTCAACATTCATATTCTGTAGTATTATGATAATCCCTTTTTATAAAGTCTTTGTTTGATAAAATATTGTTAATAGAATCAGGCGTTACTTTGCGGAAATCCATTATAAGGAAGAACGGTAAGTTACTTTGCTAAGATCCGCATGCAAAATATAAAAATGGTGTATATTACCTAGTTTTTTGAAGAGCACCGCCCGCCCTCCCTCAGTAGCGTGCACAAGCAAACTCGGCGGCCGTCTGTCGTAGTCTATGACGTTTGATAATGCCTCGTTTTGGGGCGAAACACGTGTCGTGTTCTCGACTTCAGTGGTGTATATTATCTAGTGGTGGTATTGTAGTGGTTGGTGGAGGGTACCTGGTGGCGGTTCCTGGTGGCGGTGTTAGTTTGCTTGTGCACGCTACTGAGTGAGGGCGGGCGGTGCTCTCCAAAAAACTAGGTAATATATACCATTTTTATATTTTGCATGCGGATCTTAGCAAAGTAACTTACCTTTCTTCATGATAAAATATTGTTGGATTTTGTTGTAAAAACGTATACATTACTTCACGAAAGATTTACTGATACTGTGTAGTCGAGTAACTAACATTATTAGTTTTTGCTTGTTCGTTTTCGTTGGTTTCAGATGTCTATTCACACTTGCCTTTGAAAGAGTTTTATACTAATTTATTTATTTATTATTTATATATATCTAATATAGGCTGCAATAGGCGGACTTTGTGCCATACGGTAATCATTGCCAGTTAACGCAGGCTTATGGTAAAAAATCTGTGGCAGGTGTTAACTTTAGCAATAAAAATTTAAACTGAACTGATCTCTCAAACTAATTTGAAAAGATCGACGGCGAGACCGATAAACGTTCCGACTCTCTCTCTCTCTCTCTCTCTCTCTCTCTTTGTACTACAGCACCAGTAACGATTGTACTATATACTCTTTTAAACGCTCTTAATATAAACCGAAAATATGAAATCAGGACGTCTGTCACCTCAGTTACCCCGTGACCATGGGTGCTGTAATGCGCTCGAAACGTCGGGTAAAAATAGTTAAAAAATTAAACGCAGTAGAATCTATAAAATTACTTTTATTTAATTTATTTATTTAAATTATTAAGTTAATAAATTAAAATTATATTAATCATTTTAAGTTATTTTTAATAATTATATATTATTATTTACGAGTATTATCATTTATTTAGTAATTTTATTCGCGTATATATAAGAAATCATTACATAAAATATTACTACATATTAAGGAAAAATTACTGTTGTATTATTTTTATAGTGTCGACTTTGTTGCTTATTCAAAGTTTGTTATTAGGTGGCTGTTCAACTATAAACGGCATGATGTACATGCGAGGGCACCCAGCTGACTATGATGGATGGGCGGTTAACGGCGCCACCGGCTGGTCTTGGCACGAAGTCTTCCCCTACTTCTTGAAGAGTGAAAATAACAAGGAAATTGGTAATGGCATCTCCCAACAATATCACAACATTGGGGGTCCAATGCCTGTGCAGAGGGTAAGTGATATGTTACGAAATATAAATTTACGTATGCACTTTGATGGGTGTTAAGCATTGATTCCAAATTATTTTTAATTACGTTAATCTTGTGAAAACTTAACATAATTAAAAAAAAATGGCACGTTATATATTTTAAATGAATTGGTAATCTTTTTCTATAAAAATAATGAATGTATATTGATGTATATCTACTTCATTTTAGTTTCGTCATGCGCCTCAATTTGCCCACGACGTGGTCTCAGCGTCTATAGAGATTGGTTATCCGCCAACAAATGATTTGAATGGCGAGAGCACTACAGGATTTACAATAGCACAGACATTCAATGAGTAAGTATGTGGTCTATATGGTGTCATCGTTTTAGGCAACGGCTACAACTTCCAAACACTGTCGGTAGTTATCAACTGCTCAGTACATAATATAGTGGCACGTTTGTACGCGAGAAGATCCGAGGTAGACATATTCCTTTCACGACATAGACGCCCAGTAAAAACGGATTTTACGAACATTTACTCTCAAATGGGTTGATGCTGTTTTTCGTTATACAGTCTAACATAACAATAACTTACGCGCGAAGCCGGGGCAGGATAGCTAGTAGTTTTATATATTTTTCCTAATTGTTCATTCTTATTATTTCTCACAAAAGAGACTTTGTATTCTTGTGAGAAATAAAGTATCTTAAACCTCTTCTCACCTGCTTGTGATATTTGTGAATATATATAAATATGTGAAATATAATAAAATAAATTGGACACAATAGGATATATACTAACATCATTAAATAAAATTTTGCTACTATTATAGTTATGATTATGTCATAGAAGGTAAAATTCTTTAACAGTGGAGGTTCAAGATACAGCACGGCACGAGGTTTTCTCCGGCCTGCAGCAAAACGTGAAAATTTACACGTCACGTTTAATGCACTGGCATCTAAGGTCATAGTAGACCCGAATACCAAGAAAGTAACAGCAGTGGAATATATAAAGGATGGTGTAAAGAAAACTGTCCGCGTCAATAAAGAGGTAAGAAAGATAACGTTTATTTTTTTATGTGAACGAAATATTTGGTGTTTATTTGAATGCAAGTTATTGTTTATTTTTTTATTAGAGCAAGTGACGAGACGAACAAACCGTTCACCATTATGATAAGTGCAACGTCTGCCCATAACAAATGTTGTGTCACGCTGAACATTCATGTGCAATCATGCCACACTGCTCTCGTCACCCATATATGAACAATAGTGCTTCAGTCTCATATGTCCAGCAATTACACTAGCTATCAGTGCCCTTCAGACCGAAAAACAGTAATGTTTGCACACTACTGCTCCACGTCAGAATAACTGGCTCTGCGGTGGTACCTTTCTCAACGAATTCCTGCATATGAATCCTATCACCCGTAAATTGGGACACAAATTTTATGACGAAACTAACAGCTAATAGCGAAAACTTCACCTATACACTTCACCCGCGACTCTACTGGTGTTGCGGATGTTTATGGGCGGCAGCGATCACTTAACATCAGGTTAGTCGCTTGCTCGTTTGCCCCCTCTTTTATAAAAAAAAATACAATATATATCTATAACTTATAAACTATTTTTAATTAATTATTAGGGTGAAGCGTTAAGAATGTACATTAAGACGGGCGTCATCACACATGTACCTATGTGTGCTCGCATTAGCTAAAGCTTATACTCACGTACACGAACACGTGCACTTGATACTCTAGCACACACTGGCATTTTATGAAGTAAACTAAAAAAGGCGTGCTCTTCTTATGCCGCAACTACATTGCCAGAAAAGAACTATCGAATGTAAAAAAGTTAAACGCTGCATGACCATTATCATCATCATCATTTCAGCCTATCACTAGTCCACTGCTCAACGTGGCCTCCCCCATAGATTGCATCAAAACACGTAATTTGGTGGCTGTTATTTTGGAGGGAATTTGCCATAGTCGCCACGCTTGGTAGGCGGGTTTGCAACCACAGTTTATTTAATATGATGTTCCAGTAAGATGCTGCTGCCCATCTCTTGGTTTTCGTTTTCCCTCTGTCGACTTGTACGATACCCATGGGTCGAGATGGGGTGGTAGATTCTCCCACACGGCGACCATCTACACACTCAACATAATCAATGTCATCGATCGCTACTCAACTTAATTAATGTCATCAATCTCTTCTCGCGATTTTCCTGATCACGACCTCTTTTCACGAAACTGTGAAAACCACCAGATACACACAAACAGCGTACGACACATTAAAAATTACCATGGCATGATACTCCTGAACATTTCTTTGATTACAGGCTATCCTCTCTGCCGGAAGCATTAACTCTCCACAATTGTTACTTCTCTCCGGAATCGGACCAAAAGAAACTCTGGAAAAATTCAACATCCCCATAGTGAAGGAGCTGCCTGGCGTTGGTCAAAACCTTCAAAACCACGTTGGAGTTAAACTCGATTTTACGCTGACGAAAGAGCCTGACCTGCCGGTGTTAGACTGGGCTGCTGCTATGGAATACATGCTCAAGCGGGAAGGGCCACTGGCTTCTACGGGATTGTCCCAGGTAACTAATATTTAGGAGTCTAATAAAAAGATAGCGGCTTTGTAATCAGAGTGGATTAGGGGATAGAGTAATAGTCAGGTATTACTCCGCGAGTTCTTGATTTGCATCTCAGCTGGAGCCAACATTTGGGCAAATGTCCGATTTGTTGGTTTTCGGGTCAGGTTAAGTTGTCAGACGATTGTATAAAATGAGCGTTTTATCGAGCGCGGGTAGGTTAGGAAAATGAACAACAAATGAACACCTCAGTATTGGCACTATAATAGCTCCTACTCAGTTGATAGCTTCTGACAGTATTTGGAAGTCGTCGCTGCGGTCGAAAATCGACCAGGAATACATTACGAAAAGAAACAAAATCATTTATGAGTTGACCTTTTGATATGAAGAAAACTATCAACGATTATAATTAAAAAAAATGTATTGTGTTCCACCAAGATGATCGATTAAGAGTAGGCAAGTGTGGCTAAATAACAAATGCTGTGTCACTCGGAATATTTCTGTGTGGCACCACACTGCGCATCACCCTGAGACATCAGTTTTTTAGTCTAATATGCCCAGTAATTATCTGAAAAAACTATTAAATATCTAGGTGTTGTACCGCATGGTAATCTAAATTTTCATGAACATATTCGCGAACTTAGCAATAGTATACGTAAATCCCTAAGTTTTTGAAAGTCTTTAAAGCATTTCGGATTCCGGGATTGTTTAATTAGTTTATTTTGCTCTCTGTCAATCCTTGATAATATATTGTATTACTTGATGGTGTGGAGCTACCAAATCTCACTTTTCACTTTTCCTCACTTATGCCTCTTGAAAGATCTCTACGGCTAATCTTAAAAGTAAGTAGGTTCCTACCCTACCCATTTCCAACCTAGGAACATAACAAAATTTCTAAAGTGCTCAGTGCGGTAACTTTTCATTCTATACACAGTGACCCAAACACTACAAACATATAAGACGCAAAGACCGCGTATGAGCCTCCCATCGCAACCACTCTTCTCATTATTCGAAAAGATTTATTTGTTATCTTGGTGGATACCTGTATAATAATCAGCAAGGAACATAACATCTGCCCTTTTCTTAAATTTAAAGCTAAAAATGTATTCACGAATAGTTGCTGAAAAGAAACTATAATGAAACTGAAGATCTTTTTACAAAATTTGTGTAAATACACGTTGACTTCCAGCTTTTCGTTACCTTCACACGCACACACACACAATACGCACACAAATTCACTCTTACAAACACACACCACAGATTACTACCTATCCCCGCTATCATATAAACAACTGGTAGGGAGACCTGATGATCTGAAATACAGGTTAGTCGCCTAGCTCAGGCATCAGTCTCCCACATTACCTTGAGAATAAGTTGTGTAATAAATTATAATTGTAAATTGAATGTGGTGAGAAATAAATGATTAATTATTAATTATAGTTATTACACTGGCTGTCAGTACCCTTCAAATGAAAACACAGTCATGTTTGTACACCACTGTTTCACGGCAAAATAACTAGCATTGCGGTGGCACCTACATAGTAAAAAAAAATATCTGAATTGTTCATCTGCAACTTCAAATTCTGGAACTTATAAACCAAAAAAAGAAATTATGTGATTCGGGACCATATCAAAGCCTTATTTTTTATTTGCTTCAGAAGTTATACAGTCATATATTTACATATTTCTTAACATAAACATAATGTTTCCCACTTATTCAACTGAGCCATTATCTTTTATATTATTATTTCTTAAAATATTATTACTACAAAATATAAGCCATTATTATCAATAACTAAAGTAAGAGATAAAAGTGGGTAGGGGCAAGGGAAGATGAAAATTGTCATGGACAGAAAAAGACGTCAGGTTTACATTGCAGGTGGTCATACAAAAAAAAATTGGCCACAAACAATTCAATGAGCTTTTCCATTTTTTCGTTGTCAATTTTTGTAATTAAATACAAAGCTGACGTCCCGTCGGGCGAGACGTGCACCGTCCCGCTCTCTGTTTGCCTACTACAATGAAATGAATACTCATAGAACACAACGCGGCCCGTCCCGCCGCGCTCGTGTTGTATTCCCGCCAGTCGCGACGGCGATGTGACGCGGCGCACCGAGCGCGACGGTGCGGTGTGACATCTTCTATATAAATTAGTACATTACAGCTGCTCACATCGCGTCGCCGTCCCGCTCCGTCCGCTGTCTGACCGAACCATTAACCCTGTGACCCTGTTAAATCGCAGAAAAAAGGTTCAAGACTTTCTCCGAAGTCTTCCAGCTCATGTCTTTAGATACATAACACATTATAAAAAGAGGAGAATAGTGATGCAAACCAAGCATGCTGACGATGAACATTTTTGCCCAGTTGACAGGAATGGTGAACTCAAAGTACGCGCCGGCCGGAGGTCGACAACCAGACATTCAGTATTTTTTCGGCGGCTACTACGCAGGCTGCGGTGACGGCCACGGAGTAGACCCTTCACAATACAACAACATCGATCGAAGGACTGTAATGTAAGTGATTTTATATTTTGTTCTTACCATTCCATAAAGCATACAAAATCAGCTCAGGAGCAAGGCCTCTCGCCCTAAATTTCATAGCACATGAGAGACGACGACGATGAATATTATCCCCGGTGACAGCACCACCTAAATTGCTAATTGTAATTTAAAGGGAAGATTTAGCACATGCTTTGCAGGGGAAGAAAGTTTCACCGGTTCAAAAAAATAAGAACCTATAAAAATTAAGAAATTTCACTATATTTTTTCTTCTGTATCCATTGGATTTAGATTCAGCTGAGCTTCGAAAACATTAAATTTTTTTCGAAAATATTATTTATTAACAAAAGAGAATAATCATCGTGCGTAATAAACGTTTATTCTTCCTACTATATAACTTCTTCTTCTTCTTTTTCGAGCCGATGCCCACATTTGGACTTCTCCTGTATCGTGGGTGCGTTTTACAGACATGTATTTCATGAATGACATGCACAACACAACCAGACCCGAAACTCAACTGCAATTTTTTTTTTTGCAAAAATGTTGGCTCCGGCTGGGAACCCAGGACCCGCGGCGTAGAAGTCCAGAAGCTAACCACTAGGCCACGTTGTCGAAAATGTGAAGATCGTTTCGATTTGGTCATTCGACTCAAGTATAAGAGGTGCACGACTTAGCACGACGTAGATCAAATCATGCAATCATGCAGCTATTGCTTAGTTTTTGTCCTAAAGTTGCGTTTTCTTCGCTTCGTGTTTGATAAAGATCAAACACGAAGCGAAGAAAACGCAGCAGTGTTAAATATAGCACTAAGTGCGATATAGGAGAGAACCAGTAAATTAAAACTGGTCTCTATTACTTGTTTTAGAAGTACCGCAGCCACGTGCTTCGCCTATCATCGACATTCAGCCCATCATAAGTCCACTACTGAACATAGGCCTTCACTATAGAATGTCACAAAGCACGGTCCTTAGCTATTAGCATCCAACGACTTCCCGCTAAACCGTGCAGGTCTTCGCTCTATCTAGTAAGGCTTCAAAGTACACTTTATTTGCTGGTTCGAGATTGCCTCTCGAGAACCCTTCTCTTGCAACTGTTACTGCTATATAGCCGGCCCATTGCAAAATAACGATTCTATCTCGCTATTAAAATAAAAATGCATGACAGGATCGCAGCAATAGCTCTACAACCACGCAGTAGGGGCTACCTGACGTTGCGATCAACGGACCCTACAGATCCCCCAGTCATGCAGCCGAACTACTTCTTCGATGAACACGAAATGGATGTTTTAGTGGAGGCGTCTAAAATAGCGTATCGACTAGCGAATAGCACGGTAAGTTATTGATTATTATTAAAATTTATTAAAGTTCTTAGTGTACTGGTTGGAGACGGCGTTAGCGAAGCCATAGATAGGCCAAAATGTCATGGCCTCCCATAGATGGCGGAATCTCAGTTATGCCAACCCTTAATTACACATCGGTGACTCGGAGCTTCTAAGGTGTGAGGGTCTGGCACTGCCATCACTAATATTCCTACCAAGCGTGGTGATAACGGCAAATTCTCCTTTCTTGGGAGAAGCATTTTTCCAGCAGTGGTAGCTATTGACAGGTTGATGATGAAGAAGAAGACGATTTATTTATTACGTTAACGCTACTTAATTAACGGAGAATTTGAATTCATGTGCTCGTAATTCGATTTACATCAATTCTAACCATTTTTTTTATTGGAAAAAGTGTCGAAACGAGCATAACGATGGTAAGTGCAACGTCTGTCTATAACAAATGATGTGTCATCCAGAACTTATCTGACACTACACTGCGCCCATCACCCTGAAACATTGGTGTTTAAGCTTCATATGCCCAGTGATTACGCAAGCTTTCAGTCCCCTCAAACCGAAACAGTAATGTCTGCATACTACTGTTCCTCAGCAGAGTTACATTTTAATTATATCCACATAGAGAAAAGCAGTCCGTTGTATTTATTTGAGTTAGTTGTTATTATTAATGAAAGCACCAATAAGGTTTAAGGTACTGATTTCAAAATATAACTTCGCAGGTTCGAGCTCGCGTAACTATTCTTCTAATAAGCTTAGTTGGAGCCCTTAACAGAAATATTAGCAATGTTAATGGTATTACTAGCATTCTTTAAATAAATTGTTAGCAATTAATTTTAACTAATTTAATGAATAATATATTTATTTTTATTTATTTATACTCTTTAGTGCACAAAAACACAATTATACATTTATATGTTAAAAATACACTAACTGTACAGTAGGTGGCCTCGTCGTCGGCCGTCGCTTGACAGTGATAATATAATAAAATGAAATCACTTCAGTAGATGTTCAGTAGATACCAGAAATTAAAATTATTTGTTCATAAATTTATTAAATTTTTTCAATTTGATAAATAAATTTGAAAAAACAATTTTTTCATAGTAAAGTTTACGAATTTGGATAAAAGGCATAAAATTGTATGCTACAATCGTTGCAGGACGTATTTTTATTATCTTTATTTCATTTAAAGATATTGCAAGAGAAATACGGCATGACCCCAACTGTGGGCTACGGCGACAGCTGTCCGGGTGGAGGGAACAATCCAACTGACGAGTACTTCAGGTGTCTCGCGCGGATGAACACCGCGCCCGAGAATCACCAGGTCGGCACCTGCAAGATGGGCCCAGCAACTGACATCATGGCCGTTGTCGACCGACGATTGAGGGTGCATGGAGTACAAGGTTAGTTATCTATAACATTGTATACTCGTATGTAAAAGTGTGTTTATGTTTTAAAGATATTACAAAAAAAAATCGGACGTCTCCGAACCCCTCTGAAAAATAATTTATTTGCTTGCGTATCACACGACAACTACTAAACCAAAGTCAAAATTTATTTTTAATTTAGACTTGCTTAAAGTTCTTATGAATGTCAAAATGTACACAAGTTCGAAAAATAAGACCTCAAAGATGAATCGCCATGAAACTCCGGGGTCTTTTTTTCAGTACCATATTACATAATTTCATTTATAAATTATATTAATTAAAGTATTGCTACATCATATAATTCGTAGCCATAGGGTTTGCAAGTGCAGATTAATGTCTTCTTGACAAGTTTTTTATAAACCTGAATAAATTTTTTCGCGTTGCGTTTAGAAATTTTATTATAAAATTTTATGGATATACAATAAGAAAGGACTTTCTAGTTTTGGCCATAATTTTTAATTAAATATAGGAACCTAAAGCATGTCGTCTCAACCCATTGTAAAGGATACAGTCACTTTTTTTAAATAATTCATGTTTTTGCGTACGTACATAACATTTTCAAGAATAAATAACGACGGAAGTCTCAAAATATTATTTTCCTTGAATAGTTCTCGAATGCTTGTTTTTGCAAAATGAGTATAGTTCCTAATCCAGCTGCGGACTCCGATGGTAATACGCCATAAGATAAATATTACTGTGGAAGTATGCAAAATACACTAATTTATCAGCTGTCTTATCCTCCTTATAGCAAAAATTATGAAACTGTACCTTGCAAAACAATAGAGATTGCAAGAAATTCAGTTGAATTTTCAAACGAAAAAATAAGAATTCTGTTAATTAATCGTAATACAATGCGCCGACTTAGACATTGTAATGTGTAAACATTTTGTTTGACGATGACGATACCACCGATAAAAAAATTATCTCTAACATTTTTGTACCAAATAAGGAAGATCATTAATTCCAGAGACCCAGTCCAGAACAGAAATGGACCAAGGATCGATACTTTAGCGACACCCATTGTCACCAGAGACACCTATAACACTGTTCATGGCTACTTTTTGCTCCCTATTTGTAGGAAAATAAAAGATCCAGTGCGACTTCACGAAAGCTGTACTATTCAAGTTTAAAAATTAAATTATTATGCTCTTTACAGTCAAATGCTTCTGATAAACACGAGACACACTGACCATGCCATCTAAATGTTCCCAGGCCTGTAGAACATGTATGACGACTTTTACACTGGCATTATTCAATGACCTACCTTTTTCTAAAACCGAATTGGTTGTCATTTAAAAGTTTATGTTTACTATAATGGACGAGCATTTCCTCTAGTACATTTGTTTTTAAATATTGCTCTTAAATCAATCGGACTCAAAGTGAAATCGGACGATATTTAGTACAAATTTCTCTACTACCCGATTCTGTAGTATAATCGGGTATGTAGTATAACCTTACTATGTTTCATTAGACCGGATGTATATTTACAAGCACATCAAAGCCAACACAAAGATTAAAAATCATTCCTTATATTGGGGCTACTTTCGATTATAACCGATTTTGATATGGTTTTTACTGTCCGAAAGCATATAGCTTAATATATAAATATGTTATTGTTTTTTTATAATTATGTTTTATATAAATATTGCTTGAAATTACCGGGATTGGACAAAACGGGATTTACCCATAAGAATTGTTGTAACGATTTAAATGACGTTACGTTAATTTGCTAAGATTAGCAAATCATAAAATGGTATATTTTACCTAGTTTTTGAAGAGCACCGCCCGCCCTCACAGAAGCACCTAAGTATCGCATCTAATTATACGGAATTACGACACCATAACAGAGATACCATTCTACGCGGATGATATCAAAGAAAAAGTTTAATTTCCTTAATAGATCCAGATGTTAACAATGACATTGTGGTTACATTCCTAGTAACTATTAAAAACACACGGGAAGTTACCGCTCCCCTAATGTTGGCTTGGATATTTACAGAAAAAATAAGACAATTTTAAAAGTGTTCTTTGACATAATAGCAATAAACGTATTTTTAATGACATGATTTACCTTTCTGTGTGCTTATGGGTTGTCTGTGTGTTTGCGTTTGAGTACGTGAGGGAGCATCTGTGTGCATGTATTTTTTTGGAGGAAAACAGAGGTTTAATTGAGTATTTCAAATCTTTAAGTAAAAACAGTCACTAGCAAAATTTAATACAGTATGTTAATATTTTATATTCAATTGAAAGCTCTTGTGGACGTCCAAATCTACACTGTATCAAAAATAAGACCTCGTCAGACAAGACTCGGCAAGGAGGGTATTTTTATTAATTTGGTTTCCAAAGAAACCCTTACACGAGGCAAATGAATAAAGACGTATTTGATATTGTATGTGCATAAAATTAACTGTAAAAGCTCCATAAAATATGATTTTACTTTCAAATGTTTAAAATCAAACTTCTTGCAGGGCTGCGAGTAATAGACGCTGCTATAATGCCAACAATAACGACTGGTAAGTGGAGACAAACTATAAGTACAATTATTAATTAATCTTCATAAAAACTAAAAAGTAAGCAATAAGTTATTAAATGACCTAATGGAAATAATACAAACACACTAGTACGAGACAATGTTAAAAATAATAGTTCTATATATACCTAATTTTTTTTTCCACAACTCGTAGGCCTACATAAATTTGTTCCGGGTCTGTGTTGGTAAAATACACCCACGATACATGAGAAATATTTCATTTTACTGGTGGTAGGATTCCCATGCAGGAGTCCGTCTAGGTAGGTACCACCCCATTCTACCGCGAAGCAGTAGTGTGCAAACATTACTGTTTCGGTTTGAAGGGCACTGTGAGCTAGCGTAATCACTAGGCATATGAGACTTAAAAACCTATGTCTCAGGGTGATGGGCACAGTGTAGAGTCACACAGAAATTTTCTGGGTGGCACAGCATTTGTTATGGGCAGACGTTGCACTTACCATCAGGTGAATGTTTTGCTCGTTTCATCACTTTATGGAATAAAAAAAAAGTGTGGCAACGTTTTTCAAATAAAAAAAGCATTGATTTATTTTTACTTCTACGTTCATGGCTAGCAATAGTTTATTTCTTACTTACACCTTTGTTTAATTATGTCTATTAAGGTAACACAGCTGCTCCTACAATAATGATAGCAGAGCGGGGCGCGGAATTTATTATCACCAGACATCAACAGTTTAAAAACCAACCTGGTAGCGGACTAGATAACAGGTTTGGCGACGGCTTTTCTCAAAATGCCGGCACTTCGAACAGACAAGCAAATGGAAAGGGGTAAGTTATACCGATTATTAAATCGCATTTATTATTTTAATATCTTTACTTATTATTGTGGTAGAGTACATATTAGTAGAGCCGTTTTCGAGAAACCAGTTGCAAGTATAAAACAAACAAAATTTGTTTGTATGAGCATAAATATGTTTGTACCTAGTAGCGGTGCTATCGGCAAAAAGCTTGAACTCTTCACGTTCCCTCTATAAGATACAATAAATCATAGTTGTTATTTACAGAGACCAGCGTTACTCTGTTTCCATCGACAAGGTTCCCCTGCGAAAACTTTCGCCCGCTGAAACTAGCTGGTGGTAAATTTGAAAGTAATATATGGTGGTATATTTTACTCGGATCGGTGACAATTACGAGCAGTCTGAAATTGTATCGTCAAATTTTATTTCTTCTTTTTTGGTTTTGGTATCGGGGTTTCGTTCTATGGATAAGAGCATACATTCAATATGATGGATAGTTATGCCTACTAGAACAAGTTTTATTTAATATACTAAAATCCTGTGATACAAAGAAATCAGGATTATGCATGACTGCTTTAAATTAAGACGCCTTTTTATCTGTTGGTTATAACATACGTCGTACAATGGAATCAGTATTTTTTGGTTAAGTATAGTGTGATAACCTAAAATTAATTAAACTCATTATTTTAGGTGGAATTATGGCACAGGCGCAGATTGGCATATAAACGGCGCGAACAAGGAACACAGATGGGATAGCACGAAGCTTTCAGATAAAAATTGGAACTGGGAGCACAAGTCCCATGACGAACACCAAAATCACGAAAACCCAAATTGGCACAAAAAGCTCAACACAGTCATTATTAGTCATTAGGTATGAATAAAATATAGTAATTAGCAGATTTATTTAATGTTAAATGACGTTAGTACTTTTTGTGTCATGGCAATGAGTCAAACTTTGTCCCCGTGTCAAATTCACTTTTCGTATAAGAATGAGTTCGTTTTTAACTCGAGTTCAAAAGCAATTTTGAATTACAAAAGGTACAAAATTAAATCCAAATTTGTTTCTGCATGTGAAACTAACTTTAACATACACTTTCTTACTCAAAGGCAAATTACATTGATGTAACCTAAATCGAAATTAGGGTTTATTATAATTTGTGTAAATTATAAGTATTTATTAAGTATTACTAAGGAAAAAATTGTTATTTAAAATAACCTTTACCTTTAGTAGATGTCTCATTTATTAGTATTACTAATTATACGAGTCGAAAAATTTGTAGGCATTTAAAAACATTTATTGATTTTTAATAAATGACAAAATTATTATTTTAAAACGCAACACATGATTCGATAACAATAGAGCCTAAAGGCATACGTTGTGTACGAGAGTGTTATAAATTTCATAGGAAATTTCAATTCTATCGTAAAATTCGGTTCAATCATCCAAATCATTTGTTCAAAAACGTATTACTATTGTGGATCTTTAGCCGCGTGTAACTTGTTCACAAGCAATATGATCAATTTCGATGTTTACGAAGTCATATACTAATTTTATTCTCTTCAAGACATCATTTCTGTATTTTCTTTTTTATTTTCGTCTTTGATAATAAATTGTGGTCGCTGTGAATTCAAGCATTGTTGTATTTAAATACAAATGCCGTATGTAGACGTAAATTGGAATGAAAGTTAATAATGTATAAGAATGTAAATAAAGATGCATGTAAAATTTAAGAATTACTTTATTAAAAATATGAAGGCCTTAAATTATTACAATTATTATGTATTATTTCTTGTTCCCATTGCGTTTTCCTTTCCATTTAATTGCGATAAGCTTCGGTTCGGATTCGGATCTGAAAATGGGTTTTTAAGTTTACGTAAATATAATACTGTATTCTATGTAGGTCTCTCAGTCTCAGGTAGGTGACTGTTCTGTCAATCTGTTGATAATCTGTTCAAGTAACATGCACGACAGCCGTCGGTTGGGGTTGTTAACATTCTTTAAGGAAGGTAGATCTGTTCATGATCACGATACTGCGCGAAATATTCGCACTGGTTAGCTAGTATTCTATAATTGCCATGCTTGACAGGCGCATTAGCGGTCTTAATACCAGTCGTTTGGTAACTAGACGCTTATTCCTGTCATCGTCTGGGTACTTTAGGGTTAGGGCATTCTATGTTAATATAGTAGATTAGAGTCACGGCGTTGAATTTAAATTGCAAATAACACTCTAGATTTCTTGTCTGAGTACACGAGAGACACTAAAATTACACTATGACAAGGCGGTAGAAGAATACATTTACAATTTAATTCAATTGAATCAATTCTTAGGTTTAGTGTTACTCAGATTGTTACCGAGACTAAAAATAAAAAAAAATCTAGGACCGTTTAAATCCGCCGTCTTACTCTGGAGCAGCGAGACGGACTGTTCGCGTCTCCAAAAATCCTTCTAAAAGTGAGAGGCGGATACTTTAAAATAGGTAGTGATGGTGTTCTCCTGGCCTATTTCTAATGGTATCTTCCGATGCGGAAGGCATATCGACAGTTCTATGTCTGTTAATGTTTATTTTTGCCTTCTTTTATCCAATGACCTTAGCGAAAACTTTCAAATATATCTGAAGCTATCAACTAGGTAAGAGATGTGCGACATAAATGGACGCGTAAATGTAGAGGCACTAACTCGTCCTAATCTATCCTCACTAAAGTTCGTTAATTAAACATAAGAACATTTGAGAATTTGTTATTTTATTAAGAACTAGCTGTGTCCCGCGGTTTAATTTAATTTTTTTTTGCGTGGAACCCCAATTATTTTTCTAAAATTTCCAGCCGTTTCGGAGATTAGCCGGAGCAGACAGCCAAAAGTTTTAAAAATGGTTCTTTTCTGTAATGATTACTTATATTTACGAGAACACTATACATTTAAATTAAATTAATTTTCCGGATTTCTCACATGCATTCTCTTGTTATAGTCGAGTACTATGCTTGGTTTATATGACCGTCTTTTGAATTTATATTGAGTCCCAATTTGTACGTTATGGTACGTCGAGATCATACTAACTATGTTAGCATCCCGCCATACCAGAACCGACAAATCGGAACAATACGTGGCCACTACTTCACCTTGCCGAAGTTCTGTCTTTGTCAGTGTCTTGACTGAGTCGGCAACGAATTCACGATTCAGCCTTAGTGTCCCATAAAAGTCCGTTTTTTGTTTTTTCAGACAACGCAATAGTAATGGACTGTTGTAAAAGTTGTCCATTATTAAAGTATGTCCACGGTGAAGCAGAGGCTCTATTAAGTCGTAAACTATTTTGACCGTAGCGCTTGTGGGTCGATCATAGTCATCACCAGTGGTTACTCTATCAGTCGACGCGCCAATCATTCCATCATTGTCAGTTCTTTCATTGGTCTCGTCATCGATGAGTCTGTCAATGGCGTCGTCGACGACTGGTATCTGTCTGTTCGCCTGGCTGGGCATTTCGGGTTTCGGTAATGTCAATGTCACCGTTGGCTTATCTTTTCCAGCGTATACAAAAAACCTCCAAAGATAGCCACTGGATGATTCGCACAGTTCGTACATTTTTACTCCCACCTGTGCGGCCTTAGAAGAAAGTTTTTGGGCAAAAGTCAGTCTTCCGTGCCACTCCAGGAGGGATTCGTCAATGGCTATCTCTTGTGAGGGCATGTATAGGCTGGAAAACTTGGCATTGAAATAGTCAATCACTGGTCGAATTTTACAAAGTCTAGTCGTAAGTCTAGTCTATCCTGTAGAGTCTGGCTGTCGACGAAATGAAGAAAGGATTTGAGCAATAAAAACCGATTGTATGACATAATACTGCAATAATACGGCAAAGTGCCCAAGGCATTAAAAGTGAAATAAGCCTTTTCCTCTGGTAAGGTGTAGGGCCTTGCAAAATGATTATTGCTAAAAAACTTATCATTTCGTCCCTGTGAGTACGAGTCCAACGATAGAATCGTGAATGTGGAGACAGCTTATTCTGCTCTTGCAGCATCGCTATCTTTTGCTGTGCATTCCGATTAGTCTCGACACTCAGACAGTCGATAAAGTCAACGTCAAACATTTGTCTCATCCAGTCTTCTACAACGGATTTAAAGTTATCGTCATTAACACCTGGAACAAAGAATACGATTTTGTTTTTTTTTATTTATTAAGAAAACCAACAGCGATGACAAAAAATACAATTTTAAATAATTAAACATTAGTAAGGTCAATAACAGGTTTTCCTTTATAAACTTAAAGCATTTGTTTAAAGATACATTTTATAAGCAGTCGTTGAGTAGTTCTGTATTAATGTATTGTAATTAAATATAATATAGTATAATGTATTTGTTTTACAAAGCAAATTAAGAATAGCGACCTAACTGGTACAGTTGTTCCAATAATGTGTATACATAATATACGATACAGAGATTTTATTGATAATTAAATTCTGTTTGAATACCAGTGTACGGCATTAATAAATCAGTTATTTATTATTTACCTATTGCTGATGGTACAAAATTTATTGGCGAGGATGATGTGGCGATGAAAACTTCAACACCAATGTCCGGAGAAAAAAATCAGATCATGATTTAAAACAGTTTTATTTATAATAGTATAATAAGAAATAATAAAGAGAAGTTAAAGGTTCGTCGGGGCGCCGTTTTGTAACAAACTCGATAAGATGTATCACTTATCATACACATTATTTAAAACATCATCGTTAAATAGCCATATTACCAACAAAACAAGTCACCCCCGAAGTTGAAGCTTCCAGTTCGGCTGGTACGGCAGGGCGACGTTCTGTAACCTAAGTAATAAACACCTTACCGACACAAAGTTTGGCTGCTTGGGCAGACCAAGCAGCCAAACTTTGTGTCGTTAAGGTGCATGGCGAGCGTTCTGGAGACACCCTCTTGTAAAATAAAAAAGTATTAAGCATTAAAATTATTAACATTACATATAATATAAATAATTTCCAAATATGACTACTGAATAAAAATATACCTTGTTTGTCGTTTGCGCGACGGAGCGCCAGGCAAAAGCATCCGCTCCAGATGAGCTTCTCACTTTTGGGTGACCAGCTCGCGCTTGGACTCCGTCGACAGTGCGGACATCCGGCGCTGCGTCGTATGCCGCTCTGGCCTGATGTTGTGAAGAGTGTCTTCCAGAATGCCACTGGTAAAAAAAATACTTCTTAGCACTATTACACAGCTGTAAAACCAAACCATAATAAAATTACGGGAATAATATTTTGATAATAAGATAAGAAACATACGCTTGTACATCTCGCCCTATCCCTCTTCCATGCCCTCGGCCTCTCCCATGCCCTTGTCCTCGACCTCGTCCTTCTTGACTTGTACGTGTTATATAAAATAAAAATACAGAATTGAAATAAGATTCTAAGTAACAACCGAAGCAATAAAAAATGTGTCATCTACGTAAATTATGGGTCCAAGCCATCTGTCTAGGTAGGACAGAGAAAAAAGAACTGATAACAATGGCTTTATACCTGAAGAACTAATGAAACTTCATAGTACTATGAAGCTAAGCTAATGTAACTATATTTACATACATCAAAATTATCAGCCGGTTAAAATATATCCATTACCATAAAATAAAATTAACTTAAATGAAAATAAAAAATTTAAACCTGCAAACGAACCAACGTCACATGCTTAGTGTTAAAAGGCATCGACACCAAATAAACTTGAAATCTAACGAAAAAACATTTCACTTGCACTCATGATTTATCGTTTGTACGAACCCTGTGGCAAACATCGTAAGCGTTACGGGCAGCTGTAGACGCCCATACGTGTAACCTGCTGAAATTAATATCATAACTTAAGATTGTAACTGTTTTCATTGTATTCTTATTGATTTAGTATGTTGAAACACTAAAAATAAACTTATTTACCTAAATCGAGATTTATTTTAATGGTAGATTTATTAAATCATACAATAACATCGCGCGAAAACTGGCGCGCGATGGCTATGTTTTTGCATATATTCATTTTATCGTAGTAACAGACATTCGACCTTTGATATTTGTAGATATTCTTAGTAATACTCTCGCTGATTTTTTTCATATTCAACATGTTACAATTACTTAGTAAATAAAATAATACTCACATCGTAAAACGCACAACCGCTTGGAGATATCACTCACTGAATCACAGTGGGTCGACACTTCGATACAAAAATCCGTATACATGATCTTTCAAGATAATTCAATCCTTAGGCTTCGGTCATAAGGTTTATTTTTGTTTGAATAGACAAACGTAAATTCCCTATACCTTGCATAGCCAACCAAATAAAATAAAAATTTGGACCGCGGTTATGTTGGTAATTCCAGATTCCATCTTTTTTTGACATTGTTTGACGTTTTTTTGATAGGTTTGAATTTTTTCGAAGAGAAGTGTTCACTTTCATCGTAATCTATTTTTTTCGCTTTTAGTTAAATTCTGCATAAATTATTACCCTAAACAATATTACTAATTACTCACATTTCTATATGACTCATATTTCAGTTAATCACGTCGAGTGGTGCCGTATTAGTTTGAAATTTAAGTAAATT
This sequence comes from Luehdorfia chinensis, assembly GCA_019845155.1. NCBI lineage: Eukaryota > Metazoa > Arthropoda > Insecta > Lepidoptera > Papilionidae > Luehdorfia > Luehdorfia chinensis. The sequence goes on along the minus strand of JAHVAK010000025.1, from coordinate 4,731,984 downwards.
TTAGATTTCAGTTTTCGGGTGTGAAAATTTTGATAACTTAAATATCTTAAAATGAAAAGTGTGCGTTATCGGAAGTGTTCGATTTGTGCTATTCACAGGTTGCCCAAGTCTAACGTTTTTCTATCTAGTTTTCCCCTTGATCCATACCGGTAAGTGAAACTAGTATAATACCACTGCTTACTACAATCATATTCTCATTCTTTATGTATTATAGTAAAGACATTTCTATTTTTATTAATTTTAGATGCAGATTGTGGATAAAAGCTTCAGGGAGTGAAGATTTTATTCACCTACCAGTAGAAAAGCTGCATGAGCTAAAATACATCTGTGGCTCTCACTTTTCTCAGGAATGTTTTAATGATAAGGAAAATCGCTTGCTGAAATCAGCAGTCTCATCATTAAATTTACCAAATCCACCTTTACCAGATCTTATTTTTGCTGAGTTTCCATTATATTTGGAATTGTATTACTCAAAGCAAAATGTTAACCCTGGTATGTACATCAATTTAAAATTTATTATATATATTATATATTGTATTGAATATTGATCTCATACAATTCTGATCAGAGTAGCTTTTATATGTTAAACACTAAGCCATGTGGATGTCAGTTATATATATATCAAATTAAATGACTTTGTATAATAATCTAAAGCTGTTTTTATAGTAAAAGAAAAATTAATATATTGTATCTAGCTAACCTAATTTATTATTATATTGCAGGTGAATCAGAGACTGTTGGTAATAAGGAGACAATAACTGACATCATTGAATACATACCAATTGCATCTACATCAAAGGCTTCATTTCATGAAACATATGAAAGAAAATACAGTAAGTTTTGAATACTAAATTGTCAAAAAATCTTATGGTATTTGTATATATTATGTCGTATTTGTATAGATAGTATACAAAATATAAATTTCTAAATAGAATAAATTATAGAGGGAATGTTTTAATCATTTCCAGGTGAACCAGTTATAATCCCTGGTGATGATGTCCCAGACATTTATAAATCTGTGGTTTCTCAACAACAAAACAAAATTGGTAAGTTTTTAATAATTTTATAATTTATTATTGTAAACCTGAAAGAAGTAAAAGGCCTTGAAAGTGTCTAAGGTGAGATATTTCTGGTACTGCAATTACCAATCAACTTGTTTAGGACAGCATTTATGGAAACTTTTTAAAAGAGGCCTATTTCCTGCAATGGACAGTACCCATAGGCTATTAGTGTAGTATAGGGTATATATGTATGTACATATATAAATACCCTTATACCATTCATATTATTTGTTTTTTTGACTTGTATGATAATAAATTATTTGTTTCCTTCCAGGAAATTAGAGACAAGAGACCACTTGGACAATTCAGAGCCTGAAACTGAAGAAAATTATTTATTTCATATTGAATCTTTTATCCTGTGTTATCACTGCCAGAAGAAGAGATCGACATTGTAGATGATTTATTTTATAATTTTGAGGAACAACCTATTATGTATGTCAGTGGGTTTTTAGCTGCTAAGTTATGTAAAAAACTTAATTGTAACATGTGCCAATGTTATTTAAAATAAGATAGTCCTGATTCTTAAGATCCTATGTATATATATATGTCATTAAGAGAATGGTGGCAAGATAAGATATTGTTAAAAGCCATCATTGTTCAACATTTACATGAGCTCAATATTGGTTGCTTACAACTAAGTACCCAATGCAGTATGCAATGGTTTAAATGTTTGGTCTATTCTAAAGATGTGGCGGAATATATGTTTTGTATAATAAGTAAATTATTTATAAGAAAATCCTGTAAAATTATTAATGCTGATTTTGCACACTTAGAAATTGATACTGCTGACAAAAGAAAAATTGTGTAGCAGAAAAACAAAGATAAATAATTTACTTTTTATACAAAATATATATATTCCCGAACACCCTTTTTATATCTTTTTAAGTTAGTCAATTTCTTAAATGACATAGGCTTTATAAAAGTTTTCTTTTGCTCTTTCACTATTCCAATACAGCATCTTTAATATTTCAGATATTATAATGTTTAGCATGTTTGATAAAATAACTTTTTAACATGTGACATATTGATTCTATTGTAAAATGTAAATAACATTGTAAAACAGAGTTATTAACAAAGAAAAGAATATACCCAGAGTTTCTTGCTTTTAAAATTTTAACCCCGGTATGTACATCAATTTAAAATTTATTATATGTATTATACATTATATTGAATATTGATCTCATACAATTCTGATCAGACTAGCTTTTATATGTTAAACACTAAGCCATGTGGATGTCAGTTATATATATATATATCAAATTAAATAACTTTGTATAATAATCTACATCTGTTTTTATAGTAAAAGAAAAATTAATATATTGTATGTAGCTAACCAATTTATTATTATATTGCAGGTGAATCAGGAACTGTTGGTAATAAGGAGACAATAACTGAGATCATTGAATACATACCAATTGCATCTACATCAAAGGCTTCATTTCATGAAACATATGAAAGAAAATATAGTAAGTTTCGAATACTAAATTGATTGACTTAAGCCACTGGTACTATCTGTGCAAAATATAAGTTTCTAAATAGAATAAATTATAGAGGGAATGTTTTAATCATTTCCAGGTGAACCAGTTATAATCCCTGGTGATGATGTCCCAGACATTTATAAACCAGTGGTTTCTCAACAACAAAGCAAAATCTGTATGTTATTAATAATTTTATAATTTCTTATGTGAACCTGAAAGAAGGATAAGACCTTGAAAGTGTCTAAGGTGAGATATTTCTGGTACTGCAATTACCAATCAACTTGTTTAGGACAGCATTTACGGAAACTTTTTAGAAGAGGCCTATTTCCTGCAATGGATCTATAGATATTAGTGTAGTATAGGGTACGGGTATATGTATGTACATATATAAATACGCTTATACCATTCATATTATTTGTTTTTTTGACTTGTATGATAATAAATTATTTGTTTCCTTCCAGGAAATTAGAGACAAGAGATCACTTGACAATTCAGAGCCAGAAACTGAAGAAAATTATTTATTTCATATTGAATCTTTTATCCTGTGCTATCACTGCCAGAAGAAGAAGAGATCGACATTGTCGATGATGAATTTTATAATTTTGAGGAACAACCTATTTTGTATGTCAGTGGGTTTTTAGCTGCTAAGTTATGTAAAAAACTTAATTGTAACATGTGCCAATGTTTTTTTTTTTTTTTTTTTTTTTTTTTTATGTTAGAGGAGGCAAACGAGCAAGCGGCTCACCTGATGGTAAGTGATCACCGCCGCCCATGAACATCTACAATACCAGAGGAATAGCAGATGCGTTGCCGGCCTTTGAGGAAGGAATAGGCTCTTTTCTTGAAGGTCCCTAAGTCGTATCGGTCCGGAAAAACCGCTGGCGGCAGCAGATTCCATATGGTGCTTGTGCGGGGCAGAAAATTGCGCGAAAAACGCACTGTGCTGGAATGCCAACCATCAAGGTGGTGACGATGACATTTCGCGCTATGCCGCAATGTGCGATGGTGAAAATCAGCGGCTGGAATTAATCCGAACAATTCTTCGGAACACTCCCCATGGTAGATCTTATAAAAAATGCAAAGGGATGCAACATCTCTTCGCAAAGCCAGTGGATCAAGCCGATCTGATAGAACATGGTCGTCGACGATTCGAGCCGCTCTCCGTTGAATGCGGTCAAATGGAAGTAGCTGACACTGGGGCGCCCCCGCCCAGAGATGAGAACAGTACTCCATGTGCGGCCGAACCTGCGCCTTATAAAGTTGCAAGCGTTGGGTCGGCATGAAGTATTGTCGCGCTCTACTGAGGACGCCAAGCTTTTTGGAAGCCAATTTGGCCTTCCCTTCCAGGTGACCGCGAAACTGAACGACACTCGATATGTCGACGCCAAGAATACCGATACTGGCTGCGGCAACGAGGGGAGTGCTCTCAAAATTAGGTGATACGACGAAGGGTTTCTTTTTAGCGGTAAACGCGCAAACCTGTGTCTTCTTGGGGTTGAACTGGACTAGATTTAGTCGGCCCCAATTCGAGATTTTGTCTAACAAAAACTCGACTTCCGACACAAGTTTGTTCCGGTACTCGTCAACGTGTTCCCGAGAAATATTAGCACGGCCGGTGTATACGGCATCACCAGTGCTGTCATCTGCATAGCAATGAATGTTACTAATTTGCAACATATCATTGATATGCAGAAGAAACAGGGTTGGTGATAGCACACAGCCTTGTGGGACACCAGCATTCACAGACTTAGAGTCCGAGCATGCACCGTCAACTACGACCTTGATGCTCCGGTCTGTGAGAAAACTGGTGACCCAATTACAAAATTTCTCGGGGAGCCCGTAAGAAGGCAGCTTCGAAAGAAGCGCTTTGTGCCAGACCCGATCAAAGGCCTTCGCTATGTCCAAGCTAACTGCCAGGGCCTCCCCCTTACTCTCGACTGCCTCCGCCCATCGATGAGTGAGGTACACTAGAAGATCACCAGCCGAGCGACCCCGACGGAAACCGTACTGGCGGTCGCTAATCAGCTGGTGCTCCTCTAAGTACCTCAAGAGCTGGCAGTTCATAATGGACTCCATAATTTTGGAGAGCAAGGAGGTGATGGCAATCGGTCTGTAGTTGGACGGATCTGAGCGGTCGCCGTTTTTAGGGATCGGGTGCACCAAAGTTATTTAAAAGAAGATAGTCCTGATTCTACGAATATAATATATATATATATATATATATATATAATTATATATATATATATAATTATATATGTATATATATATATATATATATATGTGTGTGTGTGTGCGTGTATATCACATATATATATTTGATTAAGAGAATGGTGGCAAGATAAGATATTGTTAAAAGCCACCATTGTTCAACATTTACATGAGCTCAATAGTGGTAGGTGGTGTTGCTTACAGCTAAGTACCCAATGCAGTATGCAATGGTTTAAATGTATGGTCTATTCTAAAGATGGGGCGGAATATATGTTTTGTATAATAAGTAAATTATTTATAAGAAAATCCTGTAAAATTATAAATGCTGATTTTGCTCACTTTGAAATTGATACTGCTGACAAAAGTAAATAGGTGTAGCAGAAAAACAAAGATTAATAATTTACTTTTTATACAAAATATATATATTCCCGAATACCCTTTTTATATCTTTTGCTAATGCTGGTCCATTAATGATATCAATAAGTTTGTCAATTTCTTAAATGACATAGGCTTTATAAAAGTTTTCTTTTGCTCTTTCACTATTCCAAGACATCATCTTTAATATTTCAGATATTATAATGCTTAGCATGTTTGATAAAATAACTTTTTAACATGTGACATATATTGATTCTATTGTAAAATGTAAATAACAAATACAAAACACATTTATATTTACAAAACATTAAATAGAGTTATAAAAAAGAAAAGAATATACCCAGAGTTTCTTGCCTGAGAAAGTTGTTTTTGTGAACTGATGTAGTTTTTCACGTTTATAAGAGTTTTAAACAATAATACACGTCTATATATCATGTGCCTCATTATTTAAACAAGTACTTAAATAACATTTTTATTTTATTTTAATTTTTTTATAATAGGTATTTTCTTTGATAAAGCCTGGAAAGTTTGTAAATAACAATATGATGTAATATTATATATGTATTGGTGTTAAATAAAGGTATTTTAAAGAAAATAAAATGTTTTTTTTTTATACAAAAAAATTTATTGAAAATATTGACCATATTCATATACCTAATCTCGATAAAAAATATCGATATTTGCACAACACTAGCCTATCGATATGGGTTCCATCGAACATTCACTTCACTATCTGTCAAAATAAAGTTTATCTAAAAGGTTGGTACACATACAATCCTTATTAGGTTGGCATGAGAATGTATAGGGAATTCGAAATGAGTATGTGTCAGTGAGACACTTTTCAATGTACTAAGTGCCGACTCTTACTTATATACTCTTTGACTGAATCACACTGACTTTAAAATTTTTGTTTCATCGTTTTTTGGTATTAGTTGACTATATTAATTAACGACCGTTACAAGGCTACTTTAATAAAGAGCCATCTAGTAACAACTTTTGAAAGCGTTGTTAAAGTTGTCCTTCTTAGAAATCAATAATAAACTAGCAAGTCGACTGGGCTGCCATAGTCGCCTGAACGTATTTGGCCTACAAATTTTTGGGCGAATGTAGTCACCCATACGTTTGAGTGGCTCTTCCACCATTTCTTAATGAGGTTCCTCTGTACGGAGATTAAACAGGTGAGAGAAACTTCGCAGGTATCCTCTTTCAATGTTTCAATGTTTTTTGAGAATAATAACAAATATATGTATGTATAAATAACATGACTGAGGAACAAATACATATGTATTATTTCTTCTCATTATTTCCAAAAGAAACGGCTGTCAAATAGGTATGTATTTTGATCAACGCTGTAATGAAGGCGTCGGTTAAGTGCTTTTACATTTATTGGGCTTTGAGTAAACGACAAATTCCTTTCAACTGGAAAGTAATACAAAATTAATTAATCGTGGAACATTCAACCCAGCCGTAAAACTACTTGCGACAAGTATATGTTCGACTGAAGCAAAGTTGATATTTTTAAGCTATTGACTGACTGAGTTGGACAACTAGGTATATTTATTGACAACACTGTATTCGTAAATGTCAGGCGTTACTTTGTCTCGCGCGGCTTAACACCGCGCCCAAAAACCACCAGGTGCCACCAAAATAGGCCCAGCAACTGACCCCATGGCAGTTGAGGTGGGATCAGTCGTTGACAGTTGAGTTTTTTTTTGCATGCGCAAATACGAGGCTTGCGTATGTCAGGCTTTGTACAGTGTGATTTTATTACGAAGGGACATTTTATTATTTTTATTTAGTATCGGATGTAGTAGGCTGAGGACGTACGCCGCTCTGTTCCTTACTCGGTTAATATGTGGACCGAAGCTGAGTCTCGAGTCTAATAGGACGCATAAGTATTTGACTGTCGTTTCCCAGACAATTGGACTATCGAATAACTTTATGGTAGGGAGATGTGGCGTTATGCGCCGCGAGAAGTACATGGCTGCACTTTTGGTGGGGTTGACCTTGATCCTCCATTTCCGAAACCAGGGTCCGGGCTGCGGATTGGAGGCGTTTAGAGATAGTGTCTGGATTACGTCCAGACACATAGAGGCAGGTATCATCTGCGAAGAGGGCGAGTTCGACGCCGCTGGTGTGCGGTATGTCGTTCGTAAAAAGGGTGTAAAGCACGGGACCTAGGACGGAGCCTTGTGGTACGCCGGCGTGGATGGGATGTGATTCGGATCGCACACCCTCGACGCGGTAGCGGAAGGTTCGACTGCGTAAGAAATCTCGTATGATGAGTACGAGGCGATCTGGCACACAGAGTCCGTATAACTTGTATATGAGCCCGTTGTGCCAGACCTTGTCGAACGCTTTCGCCACGTCGAAGAAGAGCGCTCCGGTATGAAGCCCGCGTATAATTTACACTATTATTCATTTATATTTATTAGAATTTTTTATACTATTCTTAATTCAAATTTATTTTCTATTTTTTAGTTTGGTTTTCTATATAAAGCGTGTTTTTTAGTTTTTTAAACTATTATTTATTTTCTACTTTTTTTTGTCAGTTTAATCCATGATTTTGTTATATATAGATGTACGTCTGCACGTATCGGTTCAACCTTTATTATAGTGTATTTAGTAGTGTTACTGTTTATTGTTATTTTGTTCTTACGTTGTTTTTATTGCTACGATTTTTAAATTTGGAATAATTATTTTATATATTATTATATAATTAAAAAAGAATAGATTACTTTATCGCAGATTGTAAGTGAAACCTCCTGAAGGTTAGATTGAAAATAAATAAAATATGATGAGTATTTAAATGAAGAGGCATGTTAAATTTGAGATATTACTTTATTAAATATTGTAAGGCCTTTAATTATTAGAATTACTATATATTATTTTTTCTTCCCGTTGCGTTTTCCTTTTCCTTTTACTGCTATAGGCTCCGGTTCGGACTCGGACCTGAAAAATGAATTTTAATAATTCTGAGCGTAAATATGAAATACCTTCTTTTACATAGAATATATATATACTAAAGGACGAGACGTGCAAATTATTTATCAAATGATTAGTGCTACCCTTGCCCATAATACTTGTATTGTTACCAGAATAACTTGTGTGACACAACACTGTGCTCGCCACGCTGAGTATGAACGTATGATCTTATTCATATATCTCATATGGCCAGTAATTACTTTAGAACGAAGCACAGTAATTATTTCAGAACGAAACAATAACTGGGCCTGGGTTGTACTTCCATTCAGCTTATCTCTAGTCCACAGGTGAACATAGACCTACTCCATAAATTGCGACAAAAGTTTGTAGCTCATAGTTGCAACGCTTGGAAGGCAGCTTATTTATTTAGATGTTCCAGGAAGATGCTGCTGCCCATCTTCTGGTTTTCATTTTCCCTCTGTCGACTTTTACTACACCCACGGGATGAGGTGGGGTAGTAGATTCTCTTACGCCACACGGCGGTTGTATTTACGTAGACGGATTAATGCGTAGGATTCCTACTAGGTTTGGCGCATTCTTCAGATAGTATTATATTTTAGAGGCAGGACGCTGGATTTAAATTTCATAGAACACAGGCAATACTCATACAGAAGTGACACTAAAATTATGAATATCAATTTTAAATGTTGATTCACTGCGTTCACGGCGGACGGCAATTTGAGCAGATTGCTACTGAGAAACATGAATAATTGAAATCGGCCATTCTTCATTTCAGTAGCGGTGGCGGACTCTTTTGGGTTCAAAGAATCCTCACAAAATTAAGAGGTGGCTCGTAGTGATGGTGTCCTCCTGTCGTTTATCCAATAGTTTCTTCAGAACGGAAAATGAATTAGAAATTGAAGGGTGTCATCGGGCTCAACCTGGTGGTCGCTCCTAGTCGGCTAGGGAAGCCCACTCTGGATGCGAATTGGAGGACTGCCGAGGGAAGGAAAGGAAGTTTCAGTGTTGCGTTTCTCCACGCTCACTACCGCGCGACTTTGGAGAGCAGCGAAGGCAGATAAGTGACGGTATTACGCCACTCTCCCTACCCTCCGCGCCCGTAGTGTAGTCGGGGACGGGAGCCACAGCGGAGCGGCGAAGTGATCACCTGGAGGTTTATAGTGTATCTCGGGTAGGTTTCGGGATCCTTTTATTTGCTCCCGATTAAACAATGAATATGGTTTAAACGCTAAAATAATACTAATAACGAAACTTACCAGAGTTACAGAACAGACCTCCAGATTCGCGGTTGGGGCAGGGAAGGCTGTTACTGATTGGAGGAGACGTCCACCCAAATCAGACCATCCGACGTAGCGGGCAGCTACACTTTTCCTTGGCACGGAATGTCCTGGGTTCGAATCCCAGACTGAATCCAGGAGCTGATTTTTGTGCAAAAACACAAATGTTGGTTTCGGAAATGGTAGTGTTGTAGTTGAAGTCTGGCGTAAAACGCACTCACGATGCAGTAGAAATCCTTGTGTGATTTCTCACACTAATAAAATAAAAAAATTGTAATTTCTTACTCTTCGCTCGCGTCAGGTGTTTCCGGTATAGTGATGTTCGATTTGGATATCCGTTTGCTGTCTGACAGCTCACTGGTGTCTTCCAGAAGGGATTGTTCCTGTGAAAACATTCAGAATTGCAAAATCGGTGAAGTGGACTGTATTTTATGCGTAATATTATCATTGGTTGACATGAAAGGAGATGAGCTGCTGCAGGAACAAAATAATATAGTTCAAAAAATTTACTACTAACATAATATCAGTACAAACTACATGTCGGTTTTTAAGTAACACACAACATACAACACATACACTAGAACGCACCCACACACACTTACGCACACACATGCTCTCACACAAACACACACACATACACTTATATTGTAATTTTTTTATTCTCTATAAATAGTAAACAGTTAATTGTCCTATCGACGAGCGCTTCGTAATCTGTTAAAAGGGGCAACCTAGTACGGATACCAGTCTCTCACAAAGTACTGTTTATATATTGTACCATACGCGGAATAGATCAAAATGGCAACTATTATTATCGGTGGCCCAGACTCATCCTAATGTAATGCGTAATCCTAGTCAATTAGTTACTGTAAACCCAATGTTTTTACTTACAATTTCTTGGTCATATACAATAGTATGCAGCTTTGTTTCGTCAGCGGAGTCTTCGAACATGGAGCTTTGTGAACTGCCAGCACTACTACGTACATCAGCCGTGCTCGAGCGCGTTACTCGCTTCGCATTTTTTACTAAACAAGGAAAAAAACATTTATTTTTATTTACTTCAATGTATTCAAGGAAATTGGCCGTGTGGTAGCGGCTTAAGAGAATGTACCACCGCATCTCATCCCGTGGGTGTCGTAGAAATCGACACAGGGAAAATAAAAACCAGGAGATGGGCAGCAGCATCTCCCTGGAACATCTGAATAAATAAACTGCAGTTGCCAGCCCGTCTGCCAAGCGTGGCAACTTGGGCAAAATCCCCTCAAATGAGAGCTACAAACTGTGGCTATCATTGGGGGAGGCCTATGTTCAGCAGTGGACTAAATAGGCTGAAAAGATGAGATGATTCAAGGAAATTATCATCTTAGTATTAAATTAAAAAAAAAAACATTACTCCACACTGTGTTTTGAACTGTATGTTGGCTGCGTATTAGACACAAATTGCACATGCACAAAGACCCAGATCTGGAATAAATATATTTTTGTTTGTTTGTTTGTTAGCCCCATAGATTATCGCTGAGGCGAGATCCTTTTTGACATTGCACAACAAAGACTTCCGTTTTTATATGTTTCTAAATGTTGCTTTTGTGTTTCTTTCTTTATACAAATATTTGTCCTGAGCGAGAATCGGACTCATGACCCATAATGTAGAAGACAATCGCTAAGTCACTGCACCCAACAACCTGTCAATGTTTAGTTTATAGATTCTTTTTATCATCAGGCTATAAAAGTTCAATGTTGACGTCATGAATTTTTTTTGCATTTTATAAGTTGCCTTGTACACCCACGGGCCAAATATACTTTCTCTAATTCAGCTACCCATATGGCTATTAACTACTAGTTTAGCAATATCAATATTTAATTATTGAACTTCTGACTGGGAAAGGCGTGACTGTATGCATGTATGTATATGACACACATGCATACAGTCACGCCTTTTCCCATCCATCCCAGGGGTAGGCAAAAACCACACCCGTAGCCTACTTTGGGTGGCGAGCCACGTTGCCGCCATTTCGCCATATTATGGAGTTATTCTACAGGAACAAACGCTGTCCGTACAATACCTTAGTCGCCTCTTACGACATCTCGGTAGGAAAGAAGTACGTTCTATTCTACTTTGCCGGACGGCTATCGGCGGACCTATCATATACATAATGTACATGACAATTATTGTATATAGGCGGACTTAATGCCACAGGTATTCTCTACCAGTCGAAAGCTATTTAGTAATGATCATTGATGTCAAATTTCAAGCAATAGTATCAATCTATCAGTGCGCTTGTACACGCGTTCGTTTCATCTGCCAATCAGCACCCGACTTTAGGAGTACATACCGTTGCCGGTCACCGTGCTTGTGTATTTTATGTTTGGCATTTTTCGAAGTGGTTACACTGCCTCTTTTCGGATGCCATAAGATTTTCCAGACAATTACCAAGTCGACTCTTACGTCCACAGGATACCAAGGCATTTTATTTTCTGTAATCGCTAAATCGCTAAAGGTATTGTCGATCGCAGATTCACATCTTAGACACTGATGTCCATTACCGATCAGGATAATTTTAGGTCTGGCATAATTTAGATGTTTATTCCGCCAACAATAGGAGGGCATATAGTTTACATGGCCGTTCCACGAGTCGAATTTTGTGATACCCTGGAGTTGAGTGCTTGTGTTTAGTCTGAAGGGTACTGATAGCTAGTGTAATTACTGGCCATATGGGACTTAAGAACTGATGTCGCAGGGTGACGAATGCAGTGTGGTGTCATACAGAAATGTTCTGGGTGACACAGCATTTGTTATGAGCAGACGTTGCACTTACCATGAGCTGAACGGTTTGCTTGTCTCGTAACTTTCCAAAAAAATAATGAAATTCTCGCAACGCCACCACCACACCACTAACTTCTTTCTTCTTCTTCTCTCTTTCGTTCTTTAGAATCTATATAAATAGTATAAATAGTATGTATAGTAATAATATAAAATACCATTTAAGATGATTAAGTACGTTAGTGCCGGATATTTTGTACAAATTTAATGCCAATGGTAAGTAATGATATTGTGTGTGTGTATAACGATATAGTGTATTCGTGTTGTTATAAATCAATATACCAAAGTAATCAGATTTAAAAAGTACAAAGTAGCAAATACACAAGATAATGTCCACCTAGTCGTTCTTCGACCCTGCTCTCAACATTAATAATACTGTTTGAAGTACACGCGAGCTAGTGAAATTAAAGAGACTGACGAACTGAAGTTTTATGGTGATGAGTGCAGAGCGGTGTGTGTTACTCGGAATTCAGCGCAACATTCTGAACCACATCGCTACTATTGTGGGCAGCCATGTCACTTCCCATCACGCGAACGACTGGATAGTCTCGTCACTTACTTCCATAAAAATATAGAAAAAATTAAAAAGAAGTTAAATGTAAAGCAGTTTTAAAATGAATATATTAGAAGTAACGTCAAGAGTGGTACCTGTTTTTCCTTCATTCTTTTTCTTTTGGCTGCTCTTGCTGCTTTCGCTCTGCGGCGATATGTTGGTGTCAGAACTGGAGCCGGATTGCTGGCCACGTGTCGATCTCCTTACAGTTACGTTGGATACGTCGAGATCTTGGAAAGGCGGTGAGACCGGTGGTGACGTCTCTTTGGACTCTTTCTTCTTGCCTATTGCTGCTTGAGATTTCGCTGTGAATCAAAGTTCATGATTTTTTTAGAAGCTTCAGTTAAGATTTCAGGAAATAATCTTCTAAGAAGTAGGATTCCTATGTCCATGTAGGTACCATCATCATCATCTCACTAGCCTATCACTAGTCCACTGCAGAACATAGGCCTCCCCCATAGATTGCCACACAAGTAGTAGCTCTCATTTTGGGAGGATTTTGCCATAGTTACCACGCTTGGCAGTCGGGTTGTCAACCGCAGTTTATTTATTCAGATGATCCGATGCTGATGGAAGATGCTGCTGCCTTTCTCCTTGTTTTTATTTCCCTCTGTCTACTTTTATGACACCCACGGGATGAGATGGGGTGGTAGATTCTCTTAGGCCGCGACCACCGCAGTGTCAGTTATTATGTTGGGCACTAAAGCTACTATAATAACAGGGTATATTAGATTGAGGGAATGATGTCTCATGGTGACAAGCATAGTGCATTTCTACACATAACTTTTCAGCACGAAGATATGACACCGCGGTTGTTAGGGTCAGGCGTGGCACTTGCCACCGGGTGAATGGCTCTCTCTGTCCCTATGTCTGTTTCTTACTTTTTCACGGTTCTACCGCTAAATCGATCTTGACGAAATTTGGCACAGAAATTTATTATACTTGCATCCTGAATACGGATCCAGGATACTTTTTATTCCGGAAAATCAAAGTGTTCCCACGAGATTATAATCGTGAACTTCAGCAAATTTTTTATAAGAAAATTACATGTGTGAACAGAAGAATTTTTTTAGTATGGTTTTATAAACAATAGTTAAAATATAAAAGGTAATTATATAACTATTCAACCTCTGTCTACATCCACTAAAGATCGCTGTGATCTGCTCCTCTTCACACCACCCTTTTCCGATTCCTCTGCTATTTCCTCTTTCTCCTTACTTGCTTTACTTTTCTTTTTGCCTGCTGTTTTTGTGTCGGAGGCACCCGTACCAGATTGCTGCCTGTTTATAGATAACTTCTTTTTCTTTCCTGTAACATATAAAAATCATATAGTATTTACTTTAATTTTCTTCTGTAACGAATTATAATAAATGACTCAGATCGTTTCTCTAGGTACGATTTTCGCACGGAAGATATATTTGTATTGAGGAAATAAAAATTAAATTGATCTGCATGCAAAATTGCCGTGTGGTAGCGGCTTAAGAGAATCTACCACCCCATCTCGTCCCGTGGGTGTCGTAAAAGTCGACAGAGGGAAAATTAAAAGCAGAAGATGGGCAGCAGCATCTTCTTGGAACATCATAATAAATAAACTGCGGTTGCCAACCCGCCTGCCAAGCGTGGCAACTATGGCAAAATCCCCCCAAAATGAGAGCTGCAAACTTTTGTTGCACTCTATGGGGGAGGTCTATGTTCAGCAGTGGACTAATGGTAGGCTGAAATGGATGGATGGATGGCATGCAAAATGTGAAATGTATATTACCCAATTGTTGCCGTGTGGTGGCGGCTTAAGAGAATCTACCACCCCATCTCATCCCGTGGATGTCGTAAATGTCGACAGAGGGAAAATTAAAACTAGAAGATAGGCAGCAGCATCTTCTTGGAACATCCTCATAAATAAACTGCGGTTGCCAACCCGCCTGCCAAACGTGGCAGCAAAGGAAAACTCCCCCAAAAATGTAAGCTACAAACTATTGTAGCAATCTTATAGGGGAGGGATATTCAGCAGTAGGCTAGTAATAGGCTGAAATGATGACGATGAACGATGAGGCATTATCAAGTGTTAATTGACACTAGATAATGCCTCGTTTTGAGGTTAAACACGTGTCGTGTTCTCGACTTAAGTGGTGTGTATTGCCCAGTGGTAGTGTTCTGGTGGTGAAGGCTTAGGCACGCTATTGTGGGAGGACGGGCGGTGCTCTTCAAAACTAGGTAATATATATTTTACATTTTGATTTCCGCAAAGTAACGCTAGCTATTAAAAATATTTCAATGACCCAAAAATGATGTCCTTTTGGCCGATTTCGATCATACATACATACACATACATAAGATCACGACTGTATCCCATAAAGGGTAGTCAGAGACTGGGCACTCACTGCAAAAACAGATGCCTGCCACAATCCACGTTTCACCAAAACAATAGAATGCACTTGGTGTGATAGGTGTGTGTGATAGGAATGCACTTGGTGTGATATTCTCGCCTTTTACGAGATCCATTGGATGAGATGGAGTAGTAGTATTCTTTTAACGAGCCGCCAGCACACGGCTCAATCACGATTTCGATAACGGCGACAAAATCCAAATATTGTCGGGAGCTATCAATTGCGTAGGAGATATTATAGTGAAACAACGTACAACAAACAAGATCGGAGGTAGGCTTGGATGCAGTTTCAGAAACAAGAGGCGATCACAACTAGATCCAAAAACCAACAATTTTTGATTTAGCACAAATGTTGGCTCCGGCTGGGATTCGAAGCGATGGCTCGCGGCAGAAGTCACGTACTCTAACCATTAGGCCACGCGGTCGTCAAGTCCCACAAAAAAAATCCGATTCTGGTTGTTTTTGTATGTGCAATTTATGTCTATAAGCCCACAATACAGGAGAAATCTATAATAGAGCAAATTTCCTTAAAAAAGTGCTAGCAAGTCATAACAATGTAAAATAGAACATACTCTCACGCCTTTTTCACATATAAGGGTTAGGAAGAGATCACACACGTATCCCACTTATCGCCCCCGTGGCGAACCACGTCGCCACCATTTGGTAGTGGTCAAAAAAAATCTTACTCGCCATTGCTTTACATGAGCAGTATATTGACAGCATTGCATATTCTGCACGAATAAAGCTGTCCTAAAAGACGACTAAATACCTCAGTCGCCTTTACGACACCTCGGTAGGAAAATGGTAGACGATATTCTACTCTGCCGGACACTATAAAATTAAGTATAAGAGAATTCAAAGTATAACAATGAATAATACTAAATCAGTCTAGATCTTTCCTACTTGTTTGCCAATTGTCACTCGCCACGAGGCCTTGGTTCGAATACCAAATTGAGCTAACAAAAATAGTAGTTTTTCGGGATTGATTGTGTTGTGATTGTCCCCGTATCTCTGACACTGCATCCAACTCTGCTATCTTATCGCATGGGCGTTAAATCGGTCGCGGTTAGGTTAGGAATGACAGTGTTTGCGCGTATACTCGTAGCACTATTATATCTCCTGCGCAGTTGATAGCTTCCGACAATATTCGGAAATTGTCACCATGGTGGAAAATCGCCTAGGAAGACTTCGCTATAGAGGTCTAATTTTGCAAACCGGTGGAGGGTTTTGGCGTTCATACGAACTTCGAAATTATAATTCATCAAAAATATTTTTAAATTTGAAAAAAAAAAAGGACATTTATGTAAGTTAGTATTACATATTATAATACCTTTTGAAACCTTCGGTTTCTTCACCGGTGAGACACCACTACTGTCAGACTGTTCTCCATTGGGTTCTGGAGCTGGTGCGTTGTCCGACTCCGGCGAACTTGGGGAAGGCTTAGGACTGTTGTTTTCCGATGGCTGCTGTTGTTCTGAAATATGGGTAATAAACCAAATTGTAATCATTCTAGCATGAATAATTTATGTGAATAATTATGAATTCTTAAACATAACCAACATAATTTCCTGAGAATTCCATTCATGCGGAAGAATTAACATGGTTTGTTTCGATTGCATTTTATCAATTTTTAACCGATTTCAAAAAAGAAGAAGGTTCTCAATTAGACTGAATATTTTTTTTAAGTTTTAAGTTCTGATGATGCATTCCATGAGAAAATAATGAAACTCTTAAATTCGCATAAGCATATCTGGATTGGAGCTACTGCATGGAAGTAGGTTTTTTTTTATTTGAGCAAGTGACGATACTAGCAAAACGTTTACCTGATGCTAAGTGCAACGTCTGCCCATATCAAATGCTGTTTTACTCAGAAAATGTATGTGTGGCACCACACTGCGCCCATCGCCTTGAGTGATGGTTTTCCGCACTGTGCACTGTGTGGTGACACCCAGAGATGTTCTGGGTGACGTAGCATTTATGGGTAAGCGTTGCACTTACCATCATCATCTTGACACTTACTCCAATTTCAAAAAAAAAAAATCTGAATAATAAATAATATTATTAAGCAAGAAGTAAATTACCTTCAGTAATCTTCACCATTTCACTCGGCGAGGTTTCGTCGATCTCAACCTCTTCTTCGACCGTTTCGTTCACCATCACGTGCGTGCTGCGTGCCACCGGTTGAGCTAAACAAAAAATATGTAATTACTTGCCGAGCTCGCGTAGTGTTGATTATTATTTTTGGTCCGATTTACGCAGAAAGAGCTGTCTTGAAGTCTTATAGTGCTATGCTTGGTTTTCTTTCTAATTTTGTTAACTGCAGACTTACTAGAGCGACGATGCTTCACATCAACTATATGTTTTTTTACGCAGAGTTTTACTGATCTTTTTGTATGCCATAAACGATTAGTAAAAACCCACACCTCATTTCTCCGGTTAGCATGGGTGCTCGAAATATTTTATTTCCCAGACATACAGGTTTCCTCACGTTTTTCTTCACCATTGAGCACATGGTAAATCTGTACTTAAAATTGCAACTATTTTAGTGGTACTGACACGGGGGTTCGAACTCAGGTCAATTGTGTACTATGAAATTGAAAGCGAACACCCAGCACCCACCCACAGAGCTGCCGCTAATCAATAGGCATTCTTACTTTAAAAAAATATTATAAACTACCACAGAAATCTAGAGTAATTACAATGAAATCTCAAGTCTTTAATTTAGATACCATTTTCATTTATTGGTTTAGGACATGGTTACAATAAGATATTTTTTTTCAAGTTATGAGTTAACGTATTTTGTCACTGAATACATAAATGATATGACATTTAATCAATCACTTTATTATCCTATCTATCAATATTTTTTCTCAAAGGTGTTTTTGTCGGTATGAAATACCTTCCTAATACTGTATAAAAATTAATGTTCCATACGCCATTTTGAAGATTATTTGTCCTTCTATTGACGAAAAGTAAGTGAATATAAGATATTCACTAATTTTTAAATTAATGTTTTGCTTAAAAATAACAAATTATAAAGATTGAATTATATAATTTAATTGTAGACAGCGCCATCTGATGACAATCTGTTTAACTAACATGCACGACAGCTGTCGGCTGGAGTTGTTTACATTATTTAAAGAGGGTAGATGCCGTCATCTGTTCATGGTGATGATACTGTGCGAATTATTCGCACAGTTTAGCTAGTTTATATATAATAATCAATGCATTAGCACATTAGTCTTACACTGCGTTACATTTTGAATACAAAGGTATTTTGCTAAAGTTGTAAATAGCTATAATACAGTCCTAATTTAATTACATAGAAGCGATACATTAAGAAATCATCTAGATGGGTAAATATAAATCAAACTAAAATGATGAGACAGATGGCTAATTGCGTTCTACAAAGCTGCTGATATTTGTGAATATTTTTAATTTGTTAACATACTTGAATGCCACCTGATAGCAAAGCTAGAAGCTCGTGGACTTCGATTCACTGAAGCACATGAGAAACCTAATCGAATATGTATATTATTAACGTATATAACCACAGATAATATTATTATTCAAATGATGAGCTCATGGCCTAGTAGCCAGAGTACCTGACTTCAACACCACGAGTCCTGGGTTCTAATCCCACTCGGAGTCAACATTTGTTCAAATCGGCTAGGAATGCATTGTAAAGCTGTTAAGACCAGGGCGGTTTTCACCGCCCAGAGTTACCGACACACATGTCGACAGTCAGAATGGAGACCCGCAGCCTCCCTCGGACGGTCATTAGACGACTTAAAATCATATTGAGATATTCTAAATCGCACAAGCACGCAGCGAACGTGACACTCTTAATTTCGAGGTTATTGTAGGAGGTTATTGTAGGAGTTTATTTATATATTTATGTTTGGGTCAAACCAAACCATACCTGGCACGCGGGCCCCTGGCCCGTGAGCACAGTATCCGATGAAGCTGTAAAAGCCAAAAAAGGCTAACAGCAATTAAATCACCGAAATTATATAAGCTGTTAAGAAGCACATCCATAACATAAATATACCTTTTTTACTCCTCTGCATTGACAACTTATAACTGGAGTGTGTCGATTTTATCAAATCATCCAGTACAACATCAAATATAAAATCTGCAGAGGTCTAACTATTGGAACCTTTGGTAGATTTTTGAAGCTTCGAATAAATCTTATTTAAGTTAAATATATTTGAATTTGAGATTTATTTTTAAAGACAAGACTTTAAGACAAATATTTAGATTATATATGCTATAGTTAATATCAATAAAAGGTGCCATGGCGATTTTACCCTACGTAACAGTTAAGTCTTAATTTGCCACCCGATAACATAATAGTTCAAAATGTTTTTATTATAGAGTAAGGAATAAATTAAGTATTCCAAAAATTACAAGTTTTTAGTAAAACTGATTATTTTTAAAATGTTGGTACTTACGTAGTGAAGTCGTGACTCGTCCAATTTGAGCGATTGTGTCTTCCGCCTGAATAGTTCCCTCAGTCATAACTAGAATAAGGCATTTGGTTAATTAATCATTATTAACTAAAAAATAAAGTAAAATCAGTATTAATCAATTCATAATTTTTTTTTTATTGGATAAAGAAACGAAACAAGCAAAACATTCACCTAATGGTAAGATGAATGATGACGCTGGGCCTGTCACCCTGAGATATTACTTCTTAAGTCTCTTGTGGCCAGTGATTACGCTAGTTTTCAGTGCCCTTCAAAACGAAACACAGTTATGTTTGCACACTATTGCTTTACGGCAAAATAACTGGCCCTGGGGTGGTCCCTATCTACAAGGATTATTGCATAGAAATCCATCCTACCACCAGTAATATACTTATACTAACATCACGTTTTTCTTGTATGTCTAAGCAATATTTAAATTGACAATGTCATCAAGTAAAACTTAATAATATGTTAGATAATAGCATATAGAGAAAATTTAAGTTTCAGAAATAAAAAGTATGTACACATATAAAGTGTAACATCCAGAGGTTTAGTTTAGTAAACCGTTGCTTAGCTTTAGTAAGCGTGGTACAACTTTAAATTTTATAGTACATGGGTCCAATCCCCAGTGCAGGCACCACTCAAATTGTTAATAGCAATTTCTAGTCTTGATTTACCACGTGCACGTGATGGAAAACATCGTGAGAAAATCAGCATGTCGGAAAATTTCGATGTCATGTGAAGCCCACCAAACCGCACTACTGCAGCGTAGCAGTCTCCCGGCTCCAAAACCCTCTCAGAAATGAGAAGAGGCCTGTGCTCAGCACTGGAAAATTTATGGGTTACTTTACTTTTTTTTAAGGCAATATGCGAATAACATAAGACCAAATGCAGTCAGCATACTTAAGCGTGAGTTGTGGATCCAAGTCGTGTAGACAATATTTGTGAATTATCGGTATTGTGTGACTTTTATTACTCATATTTTGTGAGTATTATACTAATACTAACGGCACCTATGTATCCCGCGCACGTTACAACTTGTGATTGTTAATTAAAACATGTTGCTGTGGCTAAAATCTGCGAAAACGATCACGATAACGAAAAAAGTTGTGAAAAGACGAGATTCAACATTAAAGATACAACAAAGTAACCAATATTTTATATATTTTTTTATATAATTCTATGAACAATTATCAACTGCTACGTTCACTTGGTATTTTAAATAAGAAGGTAAGGTGATCACTTACCATCACATGAGCCACCTGCTCGTTTGCCCCCTATTCTATAAAAAAAAAAAGTTTGAGTCAATGATTTACCTGTATTTGACATTTTGTTAAGACTGGAACGTTCCAGTGCCTCCAAAGAGCCCAGATATCGCATCAGATTTCTTGATGACTGTTTTTCTGACAATTTCTGAAAAAAAAAATTACGATTATTAACTTTTTTTTAATCTTTAATAACCTAACGACTAAGACCTTTACAATATTCATATTTAAATCAATTATAAAGCTCCTAAAAATAGATGACTGAAGGAAAGGAAGTTAATTTGTTAAGATGTAGTCGCCACTTTAGTAAGCGGACTATAGACAATACTGCTCATCACTGGTCAGAATAAATTTACGTTTGTTTTATTTGGGATGGTTATTGCGCCATCTAATAATAACAATATCATCCATGCTGATTTCGGCTACGGCGACTGGTTTCTTGTCTCAGTCGATAGGTTCGGTTACATGCACCGATGTGGCTAATGTAGCCAATTTTTGGCAGAGAATGCACGCATTGCATAAGTACAAACTATCTAAACTTGTGGTCTGCTTTTAATTTCAACGTGCGCGCCATCTAATGTTGTTCGTAAAATTCATCGGGTGGTGGTGTATTCTCTTTCGCCGCCACCACACGGCGATGGCATTGTTACATATTTGCATTTGATGTCGGACGAAACTATTCATTAAGTTCCCTTTCTTTTTGAAATTAATGGAAATCGTAAAGTGCAAGGCTGGAACAGTATGACGGATAACCCATGAATTTAACATTGTGTATATCAATACTATTTTAAACTATTTTTTTTTATTATAATGAATATATGCGATTTACTGGTAATAACGATAAAAATGCACTATATGTTAAAAACATTGGACAAAGAACAAAATAATGTAAAGACCTATATTTTAACCGACTCCAAATAATGAAGAGGTTCTCATATATTTCCCAACCGATGATTATTTTATCATTGGAAAGGATATAACTATTACGTGGTTCTATATAAATCTGGGGGAGATCTGAAGATGCAGCTCTTAGATATTGCGCGGAAATCGTTTTTCGATAATTGTTTTACTAGATAATTTAATTTATTTATTATTATAATATCAACAAGTATCATTGCAGGAAGTCGATGGATGCAGCTGGCTTAGGACCGTGTTTTGTGGCAATCTATGGGGGAGGCCTATGTTCAACAGTGGATTATGATAGGTGGAAATGATGATGATGATGATGATGATGATGATGATGATGATGATGATCATTACAGGACTGTCTTAATGCGATAGCGTGGTGACACAACATAAATATAAAAATAACAAATGATGTCCTCCTGACCGAAATACAGGGGTGTACATAACACTTACTCGTTTAACATACCCGTAAACGATGTGATGATGATGTTCTCCTATCCGATTTAGACCACGGCGACAACTGCCGACTACTGTCGAGAGCCATCAACAATTTATTTTCTCTATAAAAATAGCTGTTTCTTTGTATATTATAATACATTTTTATAAATAATTGTAAACAAAATAAAGATGTTAAGATAATTTTGTAAAGTAGTTTTTTTGATTTTTATCGATAAAAAAATCATGATAAAAAATGTATACCCGAATAATTATTTTTATAGCCTCGAATAGAACTTGAAATTAATATTTTTATAATAAGTAACTTTCCTATCTGGTGTCCCACGACACCACACGAATTTTATATAAACAATATTTAGCTGAACCGTGCACAATGCTAGCTGCTCGAATCAAAAAAGAAATAATACAACCATTTATAATAGAAAGAGACAGAGAAAAAGAGAGGGAAAGGTCGCCTATGCTCTCGTACCGTTTTTTCCTTACGTGGCGATATCGGTCAGTTCACTCTACGGGCTAGTAAAGTGAACTGGCGTAAAAAGACTTCGTTCAATAAAAATAAATTGCTACATGTATGAAAGATCATCACTTGAGAACGGCGCGACAGATTTGGCTGATTTCTTTTTTTTATGTGTTCGTAAATGTCAAGGACTAGGTTAGCATGAAAGAAAATGTTTGAAAAATCCTCTGCCGGATAGTATCGGCCTAACAAAGACGACTAAAGCTGGCAACACTAACGAGCACAAGGTCGCGCAGTGTCGCGGCCAGGTCAGCGGCGACGTGTGCGTGTCGCGGCGGCGACAGCAGCGCCAGCAGGCGGCACGCCAGCGCCGCCTCCGGGGCGTCCGGCCTGCCGGCACAGCGCGCCGCACAGCGCCAGCGCCATGCCGCCCTGACTGTCCACCAACTGGACGAAAACAAAAAAAAATATTAACCTTGGATTAACGGTACGAGCCGGGTGGTAGCGGCTTAAGAGAATCTACCACCCCAACTCATTCCGTGAGTGTCGCAAAAGTCGGCAGACGGAAAATCAAAACCAGGAGTTGGGCAGCAGTATCAGCCTGAAACATCTGAATAAATAAACTGCGGTTGCCAACCCGCCTGCCAAGCGTGTCAACTATGGTAACATCCCCCCAAAATGAGAGCTTACAAACTTTGTGGCAGTCTATGGGGGAGGCATATGTTCAGCAGTGGACTGTGATAGACTACAATGAGATGATGAACGGTACGAGCAGTGGTAGGACTTTTGGCCCAAACTCGGAGTGTCTGTTATTTTATATTAAATTTTGTAGTTTCTATGTACATTTCGAGTTTTGATATTCAATATTGACATTTTATTATGATAAGTATTTACTTAATTAAAGACTGAAATAGTCTTTCATTGAGTTTAGTTGAACAGATTGGCAACAGATGGCGCTTTCTACAATTAAATTAATTAACAAAAAAAATATCAATTTTTAACAAAAACATTAATTTTGATAATATATCCTAAAAGCTAACAATGTCTTGTAATTGTATTTATATTGTTTTTAAAACGATTAACCAGGAAAAACCCGCCGACCGGGTTTTTAGTGAGTTTTTCCAAGATTAGAGTCATACTTTGCGAAAGAGTGTAGTTTAAAGAAAAATTACTTATATATACTAATATTATAAATGTGAAAGTAACTCTCTCCCACTCTAACCCTCTGTTTGTTACTTTTTTTACGGCTTCACAGTTGAACTGATCTTGACAAAATTCGGCACAGATGCATCCTGGAGACAGACATAGGATACTGCTTATTCCGGAAAATCAAAGAGTTCCTACAGTATTTTAAAAACCTACACGTGGGCTTAAACGCGGGCTTCAGCTAGTAATCTATGTTGCACAACAATAATTCTATTGTTAAAGGTTGTGCATGCGTGTCGTTGGGCCACACTGACCAGGAGGACTGTGAGCTTGTTACCTATCCTTACTTGCATAAAGAATACAAAACAATTTACCAAATAGTAACATACTTACTTCATGATTAACTCTGGTGAGAGAAACAATGAATCTAACAACTGCTTCTTGATCAATTTCGGCAAGGGGGGAACTAGATGGCGCGTTCGCTAACGTGCGAAGGGTAGGCAACGTAGCTTTCTATAAACAAAAAATAGAATTATTATTAACAACTTAACATTTTTACTTTCTAATACAATATTCATTAAAGATATAAATATATCTTACGAAATATTCCATTCAAATGTATGTAAGCAAAAAAGATCGAATGTTAGCAAAATAGTAAATCGTGATTAATTTAGTAAGACGTGGTGGTGGCGGCTGTTATACGAGTTTTGTGTATAGGTTAAAAAAACGATTTATTGGAAGGCTTTACTATCAATAATACAATAATTTTAAATTAATATTGAGTCCTTAAGCAGCCTCGTCTGGAGTATATTGTGAGAGGGCTAGTAATAATGCTCAATGACTCGGCAACTTTGAAATGTCAACATGGTCAGAGTCGCACTTCCCGATATATCCTTAGTATAGATACATACATTTTTTTATCTGATAAGGTGACGAAACGAGCAAAACGTTCACCTGATGGTAAGTGCAAAGTCGGCCCATAACAAACGCTATGTCACTCAGAACATTTGTGTGACACCACACTGCGCTCGTCACCCTGAGACATCAGTTCTTAAGTTTCATATGCTCAGTGATTACGATAGTTCACAGTGCCCTTTAAACCGAAACACAGTAATGTTTGCACACTACTGCTTCACGACAGAATAACTGGCCCTGGGGTGACAGACAGAGGCCACATTAGTAGCACCCTTTTGTTCCCACGGGAAACCACGTCGCCGTCAAGAAGAAGTAAGAGTCAAAAATCTTACTTCCCGTTGCGATATAACACTGCTTAAAAAATGTGTATTCTTTCCGGTGAGTCGTAAAAATCGACATGAGGGTGATTGGAAAATCTCATCATGAGTCTCCATCTCAAAATGAATCTATGGACTTTTACCAGACTGAAGAAGAAGAAGAAAGAGACTAAATAAATTTTTGCATGTATTGTAATTTGATACCGGTATTGAGCTCAGGGGCCTGGTGCTCGCCTTTAATTTGGCAGAACCTCTAAAATTGTTCTACTATTTTAAATGCTTATTTACCACGTGCTTAGCGGTGAAGGAAAACATCGTGAGGAAACTAGCATCTCCGAGGAATAGAAATATTTCGAGGATATGTTAAGTCCGCCAACCCGCATTGGAGCAGCGTGGCGGACTATTTCCAGCTCCAAAACCCTCTCAGAAAAGAGAGGAGGCCTGTGCTCAGAAGTGGGACATTTATACGCTGTTACTTTACATTTTTTTACCTGTATTTGTTCTTGGGCGCCATCGACACTAATAGGGAACGTCTGGAAGAAAACTCCGATTGTCTGTCGTAGCATATCTTCTTCCGCTAAAACAAATTATAAAAATAATATGAAGATGACAGTGATTAGGAAGCTACCTGAAACTCTATGACTGTAAAGTTCACACATATTGTCAAAATTCTTTTCAGAATAGTTATAAAATTTAGATGTGATCCTGATGAAATTGTGGTCAAAGAAAAGAATATTTCTCATTATCTTCATCTAAGTTACCGTAACTTGTAATCCCAGTGTAGCAACTGTGGCAGTTACCTGCCAAAATCTGTGAAATGGATGTAAATTCTGAATGTGACCTGTTCAGCACTAAACTTCAAAAACTACAATAATTAGGAAAGACTGTGGGCCCTAGTGGTCAGAGTACTTGACTTCTTTGCTACGGATCCTGGGTTCAAGTCTAAGCTGGAGTCAACATTTGTGCAAAAACACACAAATTGTTGGTTTTCTGGTCTGGTTCTGTAATGCATGTTATTAGTCTGTAAAACGCACCAACGATACAGGAGAAATCCTAATGTGTATCACTTTACACACTTTAGATTTGTGTGCCTTTTTTTGTTTTTACACACTTTATTGAATATATGCATTGACAGTGTTTAGTTTATAAGTACTAATTATTTGTGGAAACTTTATTGGTTTATGTGCTACAGATTTTTTGTTATTTATAAGATAAAAAAGTTGAATGATTCCCATAAAAAAAAACAAAAAAGTGATACATAACATATAACATAAGATCACGATTGTATCCCATAAAGGGTAGTCAGAGACTGAGCACTCACTGCAATAACAGATGAATTCCACAATCCACGTTTCCCCAAAACAATATAATGCACTTGGTGTGATTGTCATTGCCACCACAAAGTTATAAGCTATTTATAATAGACTATATTACATTCTAAAAGTTATTTTCCACTAAATGATTAACAAAAACTTACCTGTAGCTGGATTAAACCAAAGCAATAGCAGTCTGCTCAGTATAGTGGGTGATTCTAAGTGGCCAAGGTGTATGAGACGGCAAAGACCTTCCACAATAATAAGCCTATATGCTGCGCACTGTAAGAACATAGGTAATCGTTATTATGTCAAAAAAGAAACAATAAAAATGTCAAAACAGTTTAAACTTACTGTGCTATCCATTATCTTAAGAAGTAATTCTATGACTGTGCTGTGTGTTGGTGACAAGGATATTACAGATTCTGATATACTGCCTGCAAATTAATACATGATAATGTTATATTTGTTTAAACTTTATTGTTGACCTTAAAAAGAAAAGAATGGGCAGACTTAATGCCTTTTGGCATTCTCTGCTAGTCAACCAGGGTGTAGATTGGGTGTAAATTTTGTCGCAGGTGTTTTACACACAAATACACTAATTTATTAAAATCTAAAATTTAACACACACAAATACAATTACATAACATACCAAAATAAAAATAAAATAATTCGTAGTCATAAAAATACATATAATTTATGGTGAAAATTCAGTAATACATAAATATGCACATTTATATAAACTCACATATACTCACACATACATATATACATGTAAAACTCGGCAGACTCCGTGATTAGCACTAAGTTATTGGCTAAGGTTAAATTTCCTCCCTAATATTTCATCACACAATTATTTGTATATCTTACAGATAGGCGCCCTGTTCTATGTGTTTGTGCGTGGGTCACGTAAGTCGACAGAGGAATAATGAAAACCAGGAGATTGGCATCTTCCTAGAACATTTGATTAAAGAAACTGCGGTTGCCAATCTTCCTGCTAAGCGTGGCAACTATGGCTAAATCCCACCAAAATTTGAGCTGCAAACTTTTGTGGTAATTTATGGGGGAGACCTATGTTCAGTAGTGGGGGAAACTATGGTGATGATGAAATCACTACGTAAAGTACGTATTGTACAAATCCTATTATAATTATTGTGCGCATTTTTCCTTTATTTTCTAGTAAATTTTAATTTAAAGAGCGTCCATTATAACATTAAAGTTTAAATTAATTTAATACAAATTAATAATTTTTACTATATTTTATAATAAATGTTAGGATCCTCTTTTGTTTCCACATGAGTAGTATAGTGACAGCGTTGCTTATTATGGTATTATGCTGCACGAAAAAAGGCTGTCCGTACAATACCTTAGTCGCCTTTTACAACACCAACACCTCGGTTGGATAGAGGTAGGTGCTATTCTCCTCTGTCGGACACATGTCGGCACTGAAACACACTGGCCTACTTTTATGTTATTACGACTCTGTAAAAACGTTCCAAATAGTTATTAGGATGTCTGATCATTTTTTCCGCTTTCATGGTTAAATACATACCGTCGTCTTCTGTAGCGTCAATAGATAGGCGGGTGTTCCGTTTCTTTTTCTTTTCGATTCGAGAATCTTCTTTCTGCGAGTCAGCAACATCGTCTTCGAACACTCGCGCTCCGTGTACACATAACAAGTCCACAATGCAACGTA
Source organism: Luehdorfia chinensis (assembly GCA_019845155.1). Taxonomy (NCBI): domain Eukaryota; kingdom Metazoa; phylum Arthropoda; class Insecta; order Lepidoptera; family Papilionidae; genus Luehdorfia; species Luehdorfia chinensis. The sequence continues at coordinate 4,703,945 of JAHVAK010000025.1, read as the reverse complement.
AAACTGTCGTTACAATGGGCTCGTTAGCTGTATCTATTAACTGTAAAAAATATATAAAATATTAATCTTCTCAACTGAAGGGCTCCGTAAAGGCCGGTTTTAATGTCGTATGTAACTTTTATCCACAAGATTTCTCTGCGTCGCGTGTCCTGGGTGCGAAAACCAGCCGTAACAAACATTTGTTGTTGCCATCAAATAAAATCACGAACTGTTACCCCCGATCTTATTGTATAAGCGCCATCATGTTTGCGCGTACACTTCTGTCACAATATCTCCTGGCGGTGATAGTTTCTAACAGTATCTGAAGTTTGTAGCCGTGGTCTAAGCTCGACCATGAGGACATCATAATGTAATCTGTTATTTGGCCGACAATGTGTGTTTTCTTAAATATAAAGAAACTAGCTTATGTCATCTATCATGATACAATTCCAGATTAAATTATATTTTTTCTAAACAATGCCTCAAAGTAGGATTTCATTTGTACGTTTTACAAACAAATTTCACATGCACAACACAACCAGACCCGAACACAGTTCAGTTTTGGATAAAGTGATGAAACGAGCAAAACGTTCACCTGTTGGTAAGTGCAACGTCCGCCCATAACAAATGCTGTGTCAATCAGAACATTTGTCTCAAACAAATGAACTTATAGTCTCAAGGTTGTTCACTCAGATCAACCTTGAGACATAAGTTCTTAAGTCTCATATGCCCAGTGATTACGATAGCTCACAGTGCCCTTCAAACCGAAACACAGCAATGCTTGCACACCACTACATCACGGCAGAATAACTGGCACTGGGGTGGTACCTACCTAGACGGATTCCTGCATAGGAATCCTACCACCAGTCAAAAAATTTGCACAAATGTTGACTCCGGCTGGTATTCGAACCCATGACCCGCGGCGTAGAAGTCAGGTACTCTCACCACTAGGCCACGCGGTCGTCGAGTTTCAAATCGCACGGGCGAATCGTTAAAGGACGCGTCCATATGAGCTGTGCGACCGGCGGTTGCTTTTCGTCGGCACTAACCCATGGTAACCCCACGGTGAGCATTTACCCGTATTCTGCTGCCTTACGCCGGCATTCACTGTTTAAGATAGAAGTCATGACTTAACATTCATTTGGCGCAGCGTAATGTGCCGTTAAATGCACATATGGCATAGGTCTACATATTTCTCGCACCACATCCTATCTTTTCCTAGATTGCATCAATTAAGAAGTTTGAATTTATGATCTTCTCCTGGCCGATTTTCGACCACGGCGACAACTACCGAATTCTGTCGGAAGCTATCACCTGCGCAGGAGATATTAAAGTGCCACAAGTGTAGGTGCAGGGACACTCACATGTGTCAACCTACCCGTGCCTGATGTAACGCTCATGCGATAAAATTGGGAGTGGGCTAGGATGCAGTGTCAGAGACAAAAGGGCAATCACAACACATCCAGAACCGAAAACCGACAATTTGTGTTTTTGCACAAATGTTGGCTCCGGCTGGGATTCGAACCCAGGACCTGCGGCGTGATAGTCAAGTACTCTAACCACTAGGCCACGCAATCAGTAATTTATACCGATATGTTGAGGTAAATGTGGTTTGTTTTAACAGTGACATTCCATTATAGTCATGGTATACATTGTCCAGAAGAGCAGTTGAGCATTTACTTCCAGAAAAGAAGTACTTTATGAACCATAGTGTCACTTAAATGAGAATTACTATTTTTAAGACTGATTGTAAGAACAAAATAACAAAAACATACATTAGCAAAGAAGAATGCCTTATTTTCTTTTGCAAACTCTTTATCCAACATCCCATATAGAGCAACGGTTTCAAGAGCGTTATTCAGTACATCGGGGTTTTGAAAAATCTCGACCTGTAATGAAAATAATAACTTTACTTAAACTATAATACGAGGGTGGATTGAAAAGTACTCGGCCTAACCAAGAAAATAAACACATACTAAATCAGTCATATTTTTATTTTTCTACATAATCACCATCATGTTCAATACACTTTTGCCACCACCCCTTCCAAGCATTTAGACCGTTAAAAAAAATGATTCTTCTTTAGAGTCAAAATATGCGTCTACAGCTGCTTTGACCTCGTCGTTTGTCGAAAATCTTTGACCTCCCAAGTGCTTTTTTAGGTTAGGGAACAGAAAGAAGTCTGATGGTGCCAGATCAGGTGAATACGGCGGATGCGGTAACAGTTCAAAGCCACAGTTGTGAATTCCAGCCATTGACTGTACTGACGTGTGAACACGGGCGTTATCTTGATGAAACAGGACTTTTCTTCTGAGCATTCCTCGACGTTTTTCTTTTATTTCCTCTCGTAAACGACGTAGTAAGGTGCAGTAGTAATCAGAGTTTATAGTCTGACCCCTTTCAAGATAATCAATCATAATCACACCTTTCGAGTCCCAGAATACTGAAGCCATCACTTTATTTGCCGACAAAATCGACTTAGCCTTTTTAGGGGGTGGTGAACCAGGTCTTCTCCACTGTTTTGATTGTTGTTTTGTTTCCGGTGTACAGTAATGAACCCATGTTTCGTCCATAGTAACAAAACGATTCAAAAAATCATCTGCATCGGCTTCAAATAACTCCAAACAGTCGAAATAGTCAATCGCGTCCTTTTTTGTTCAACTGAAAGCAGTCGCGGAACCCACCTCGCAGACACCTTGTGGAAACCCAACTCGTTGACAATGATGTTTTGAGTTCGTTCATAAGAGATGACTATAATCTCGGCTATCTCTCTAATTTTTAATCTGCGGTCTCCCATTATTAAATCAAGTACTTTTTTAATACGAGTATTTTCGTCAGTAGTTGACGTCGAAGGCCTTCCAGAGCGGGGTTCATCTTTCACACTCACCACGCTTAAATTCTGCTATCCATTTTTTGACGGATGAATATGACAGAGCACAATCGCCTAATGTACTGACCATGTCATCATGGATGGCTTTTGATGATAGCCCCTTCTTATGGAGGTACTTAATGACGGCACGCTGCTCGATTTGCTCCATTCGCGGAAATTATGACCGATTACTTTGTTAATAAATTTATAAAATCACAACTAATTATCGCACACGTTTCGAACTTCACACAATGAACTAGTCTGAACTGAACTAAATAATGTGGGTAGATTTCATTTTTAGAATTGAATGGATCTGTGTTTGGCCGAGTACTTTTCAATCCACCCTCGTATTAAATAACTTTTAAACTGTAATACCTATAGAACTTTTAAACTGTAATAGTATAGAAATCCTACCACCAGTAGGATTTCTATGGCCAGTTATTCTGCCGTGAAGCAGTACTGTACAAACATTGCTGTGTTTTAGAGGTGGATATTATAGGTTTTGAAAACTATCAAATCGAATCTTTATACTGATATTTGATATCGGATTTTAAACTATATATTTTCTGAAACTTTATATTGACGGATGCGTATAGTTACGATACGATACGTTGCGATGATGTAGTAGATAGTATAGGTACGTTTTCGATATAATTACGATTCTTGAAATTAAGATATTGTGTTATAGAATATAATATCGACATCAAAGAACTTTCCTTCATACTTGTTCCAGACTAGTGAATTATTGTCTGTTTTGTGACTTTTAATTAATTTTATTTACATAGTCACAGAATAAAATAGTTTGACATAAATATTAACAGCCTGTAAATGTCTCACTGCTGAGCACAGGCCTCCTGTCATTTCTGAGAGTGATTTGGCGCCGGGTAGAGTCCGCCGTTCTGCATCAATGCGGGTTGGCGGACTTCAAATATCAAAATATTTTTATTCCTCAGACATGCAGGTTTCCTAACGATATTTCCTTCACCGCTGAGCAGGTGGTATAAAAAACCTTAATTTGAAAAAGGAAATTTAAATTTGTTACGAAGAACCATAAATATGAAAGGATGATGATCTAAAATATCTTCTGATTACTTGCGTTAAGGGCTAGTTGTCATAGTATTTTTTTAAAAGCGTAATATCACGGTATAGTTAAAAATGTTTTTTTTTGTTATTGGATAAAGTGACGAAACGAGTAAAAACGTACTAATGGTACTAATGGTAAGTGCAACGTCTAACCAAAATAAATGCTGTGTCAACCAGAACATTTCTGTGTGAGACTACACTGCGCCCGCCATCACCCTGAGACATCAGTTCCTCAATCTAAGTGTGTGTGATACGCACGCACTGTGCACTGCGATAGCCAACAAATAAGCCAATGCGGCTATCAAGTGTGCCAATTATGTCTGCCAGCATTGACCTTAATGTGCTATGTAATGATGATAAATTTAATTGCTTTAATTTGTCTTTATTTTCGCAATAACTTCAGTAGATTTATCACAATTATTACAAAACACCATCATCATTTCAGCCTATCACATTCCACTGTTGAACATAGGCCTCCCTCATAGATATAACAATACCTTATTACTTTACAAAACTTTAAAACAATAAAATACATGCAACCCATGGTTTTTTTTATAAATGTACCCATAATAATGTTTTTTTTTTGGAGGCAATACCAAGCCAATGCCTATAAAATTCTACTGTGTAGATTAAGAGTAAAAAATATGACTATTTAAAAATTCAAAAAATCTCAAAATTACAACATACCTCTAATTCATTAAATATCATTAGAAGCATAGGTGTTATGGACTTCAGCTGGGACGTATCTAATGCAGCGTTTAATATCGTCAGACATTTGTTTAGTGTTACCTCATCTGATATCTTCTCTTTTATAGTCTGTAAAAAATATTGGCGGCAATAAGTAAGAGTCGGAGAGTAAAGATTCCACAAAACATGTGGAAAGATTCCATATAACTTCAGAACAGATTCTAAGAACGAACTATAACAAACTCAGGAAAATGGCTATTTCTAATCATTGTTTTTATTAAATTGGCACAGATTTTTTTATTTAATTATTTAAATAAATAATAAATGACAAAAAAATCTAAAAACTAAGAAGGGTAAGAAGTATCCAACTCGTTAATTAAATAAATATACATAACAAGGATTCACAGGTTACTATATCAAATGTTACGCATGAGAATCTTATTTTTTTAATTTTAGTATTATACTTACAGGGATGGGTGGGGGTGGTGGTGGTGGAGGCTGAATATTTAACTCTTCTAGCTTCCTCTGGATATCTTCAACCTAAAAAAAGCGTATATGTAATAAAAAAAAATATAAAACAACTAAACATCACGCGTTTTTCTACAGCATTCGTAACAATTACATTCGACGAACTTCATTCATCAATATAACAGCAGCTTAATACACTCTTCAAGTCAAGGATTTTCTACACGCTAGCCGAAATTTATAGTGTTAAACAAATCATAGATTGTAGTCTAGCACAATTATGAATAATCCGCTTACAAAAGTAACAGCCTAGTTTGACCACGCCAATGGAAACAAAAAAGAAAAATAAGTGTTCATTTATCAATTGCAAATTTTGCCATATTGACTAAATACATACTTTTCCTTTCATTATCAATAACATTATCATATTCCCGTAAGTACATATACAGTTCTGTTTAATATATATATTTTTTTACATTTATAAATGAACATGAATGCTCACAATATAATTGAAATACAAGCAAAGTATACCAAAATTTTTGTCGTAAAATTAACAGCTCCGTACCAGCCTTCTTTCATTTCGATATGGTTTTTGCAACCAGAATGTTACCCACTCCGCTCCAGGAAGACTTAACATGTACTCAAAATATTTTTATTTATTTGGTATGCCGATTTTTTCAAAGAATCATATTATAAACCGTTCATTAAAATTACAATTATTTAATCATTTTAGTGATGACACCAGGGATTGAACTAGGGTCTAATGCCGTCTGTCGTAAGGTCTAATATATCTAATATATCATATAACATCAAATAAAGTCTAATTCAAATGGTAGACGAGCGATTGGTACCAAATTGATCATGGCTTAATTATAACATAATGATAGATTATATGGAAAAATGAACATTTATTTGACTAATGTCAAATGTCCAGTAGAAATACCTTAGCTTTGCATTCTGCAGCCAGGGCATAATTTTGGTCTCTGACTGCCTCTTCTTGTGCTTCTATTGCGACGTTAAGTGATACGCGAAGTCTCGCTCTCTGGAACATACATTTCTTTAGATATTAAAAATATTCAGAATATTATACAGGTTTTTATTAAAGAGCAATGCTATTAACATTACTAATAAGACTGTTAAGCAATTTCGACTAGGCTTAAAAGCTTTTGCAGCAGCTGTAATCTTATTCAAAAGTTACTTTATGTGGACAAACTAAGTCCGATAGTCATGTAACCAAGTTTTCTATAGTCAAGGGTTTTGCGACAATGGCATCGATAGCATTCTGTGAATTATATCGAAAAAAAGACCATGACTTCGGAACCAGTGAAACAAACATAATGAAACATATTTAATTATAATTTGTTATTTTATGACTAGATGGTAATTAATATAATAATCGAAATATTTGCATGTTTTTTAAATACAGCTAAACACGTTAAAACTACACACCTTAATGAGAACATCAATGTTATCTATAAATAACATATTTGAAAAAGGTACTTCTATTTAAAATATATGTATGATGTATGATTACAAACCTGTAACTTAACCTCAGTGCAGTCAACAGCTGGTGGAGGCTGGGGAGGTAGAACTTCAGGTTCGGGCGGATCTCGCAGTGCCGATATTACACCGCTTATAACTTCCATACGAGGAGATACTTCCGGTACTACCAGTTCCAATGCCGTTACGAACGCCCGCAACACTTCTGGGTTTAGTGGGCCATAGTCACCTAGAAAATTAATAGTCTTAAATATTTATATATTTTTTAATTGCTGTTACCATTTCGTACGGCGTAAATTTAATTATAGTAGTCGTTGGGTTATTAAGAATAAATTATTTTCTATCCTGTATTCTAGTGACGTCTTATTCCACGACATAATCGACTTCTATGCCAAAATTCAATTCCGAAAAATCCGTTCAGAAGTTCGAGCGTGATTGGGGGAAAATATCCGGTTAGCGTCGTAAGAAAATAGGCCACACACCTAGTCGCGAGAATGACCACGTTAAACAAGCGTGCGACAACTAGCGAGCATGACTGCATCGAATCTGGGCGGACATCGCGACGACGAAGCATTTAAAAAGTTTGATTTTCGTATATATAAATGAAATTTTTGATATTGTTTAATGTAGGGTTTAGTTATTTAAGTGCATAAGTTATGTTTTTTTGTACTACTTATGCCGTTATTTCGTATAAAAGTTAAGAAAATTCATGAATTTCTGTTTGTTTATGTAGTCCTTTAGGAAAAGAAAGAGACACATAGCTGTGCAAGATGGCGCGATTAGAGGGTTCGATTCCCCCACAGGTCAAATATTTGTATTGCCTCCTGACAGTTTATTTATTTAAACTTTTATGCACTAGCGGTACATTTGGCGAACTTATTGTCTATGGGCATTCTCTCCCAGTCAACCATAAGGCAAAGCAGAGATAAACATACTACGATAGGCGATGCAGCGAACAATAAGAGAAGGAAAACTTGCTATGAACAAATTCATAAACATTAAAAATATCATATTTTCATATCTGGGAATAAAAAATATTTTAAAACATGTAACGTCCATAAAACTGAATTTAGAACGGCTCTTAGCTACACTTGCTACGGAACGACTTTAACGACACCCACTTGATAAAATGGGGTGGTAAGATCCCTAACGCCGCCACCACACGGTAAAATGATTCGGAAGTCTCACCTCTCTGAAACAACCACAAGGGTGGTCACACCAAAACTAAAATAAAAATAGGGTATTGGTACGCTAAGTCCTGCGTGACGCGGAGGTTAGACGTCTGTTGTCTCCTCAAAGGCAATTTTCTCCATAAGACCAATGTCACAAGACGTTTTAAAAGAGCCTAAACTGAACTCTTACATACTAAAGAACTTAATATTAGTAAATAAGTCAAAAAATCACACACACAGTATGTGTGATTTTTTATTATTACGCCGTGTAATAAAAAAAGTTGTGAACAGTCGAGAAATAGTTATCGGTTGTGATAGAATAAATAAATTATGTTTTCTATGTGGTACATAGTAGTACCGGTAGATTAATAATAATAAATTCAATAAAAATAGAAATCAATAATAAACTATATTAATTGAAACTATTATTAGCTCTATGCCGAATTTTCATGGATTAACTGTGTGGTTTTTGTTTAATACAGAAAAGTACATTTCTTGTTGTGTTAATACATATGACATCAACTAGTGATGCCCGCGACTTCGTGCGCGTGCATAAAGGTTTTTTAAATATCCCGGGGGAACTATTAAACTATTTTCCCGGAATAAAAAGCCTTTATACTTATACTTACTATCCTATGTCCGTCTTCAGAACGCAAGCTATCTCTTTGCTAAATTTTGTCAAGATTGGACCGTGAAAAGATAACAAACAGACAAGAGGGGCAGAGAGTTACTTTCGAATTTATAATAATAAAGTATGGATTATAATCATACCTGTAAGTATATCAGTGATCAGGGTTTGTAATGCACTTCTGCCAGTTGGATCCGAGGCATCATACACTCGTATCATCGAACCCAACTCTTGTAATACATACTGTCGCGTGCTGAATCCCACTGGATCTTCCGTTTCGGACGGACATGGCGATTCGACGATACTGTTAGATGAAGAATTCCATGTTATGATGTATCAACCAGTACGCCAATCAGTTGTGTACAAGCTTTATTGTTTCGATTAGTGAAATAACAGGACAGCCCATACTTAATTACTAATCTCTGTCGCATGGCATAGAGTACTTGACCGCTAGGCCGCCGGTTCTGGATTCGAATCTCAGCCGGAGCCAATATTTGTGCAAAAGCATAAATTGTTGGTTATCGTGTACGGCTGCGTTCTGATTGTCTCTATATCTCTGACACGTCATCCTGGCTTACCTCCAATCTCATTGCAAGAGTTTTATGTCGGGCACGGGGAAGTTAAAACGAGTGAGTGCGCGCATACTTGTTTATAGCTTCCGTAGGTATTCAAAAGTGATCACCGGTGTTGATAATCGGCCAGTAATACATCATTACCCATATCAGCACTCATGTGTCAGGATGACGATAGCAGTGTGGACAAGCATGGCACTCACCATCAGGTGAATAAGTTGCATGTATCACTTGTTACTTCGTTTTAAAGCTAACTACAGCTTAAATGAATTATTTGGAAAGAAGTAGTGACGTATACCTTCACGTGGGCCACGAAGCCTTTGTAAGAACTGCTAATAGATGGAATATCATATAAGAAGAAACATAATGCCAAAAAATTAATAAATGTTTATCACATACTACGTACGAGGGTAATTCTATTAGTAGTAGATATTCTATGCAAGAATTCGCCTTTTTAGGTGCCACTTATGCAGCCATTAAGTCTTTATCTACACATGAGAGAATGTCATACGAAAGGAAATCTAACTGCGCTCGTTGGGTGATACCTAAGGCTTACCGCTGAAAGGACGTGCCAGCCAAACATGCTACGCGGTCAGTAAGATAAAAATGAGCAGCTCTAATCCCATCACTGCTCTCCTGTGTTGAAACGACGCCATGATAGTTCAGATACTAGGCGTTCGCTTTAAATTTCATAGTATGCGTGTGCCATTGGTTTGAATCCCAGTGCCGGCGCCAATAAAAATGTTCTGCAATGAAGTGCTTATTTACCACATGCTCGGTGGTGAAGGAAAACATCGTGAGGAAACCTGCATGTCTGATAATAACAAATATTTCGTGGACATGTGAAGTCCGCCAACCCGCATTGTAGCAGCGTGGCGGAGTCTTCCCGGCTACAAAATCCCTTCAGAAATGGGAAGAGGGCTGTGCTCAGCAGTGGGACATTTATAGGCTGTTACTTTACTTGACTTATTCAGCAGACAGGCTTTTAGTGTGCAAACACCACAATTTCGATTTGAAGGATACTGAAGCTAGTGTAAATGGCAATGCGATGCTACACAGAATTTTTTATGCAAAGTTCTGGGTGACACTGCATCTGTAAACTTCAATTATTAAAAATAAACAAATACATAGTCTTAAGGCACACAAAAAATCCAACAATTTAAACATGTGGTTGTGATCAGTTTCACACTTTTAAGATCCTTGGAAAATATGTCCAAAGAAAGCCGTTAAATTTACTACTTACTAACTTAATACTTACGCTCTTATATAACCAGTGAGTACAACCAAATCAGGCAGAACCGTTTCCAAGGTTTCATCGTCATCGATATTCTGTAAATGTTCCGCCAGATGGCGCCAGTACCAAGCAGTTTCTTTATTTAATTTCTCAGCGGGGATGAGTCGCAAGTTCTTGTCGGTCGGCAACCATTCCAAAAGTTCAGAGATTGGGAGACGTCTAAAAAGAAACAACATTTACAAACAGACAGTCCACATTACATAATGTAAATGTTTCACCAGATGGGGCCAGTGTCAGTCTTTTTGTTTAATTTCTAAGCAGTAATCTTCTGTTTGCATGTATAATGCATTTCAGCCCATCATCAGTCCACTGCTGAACATAGGCCTCCCCCATAGATTGCCTCAAAAGTTACATAGCTTTGGGGGGATTTTGCCATTGTTGCCACGCTTGACAGGTGGGTTGGTAACCGATGCTTATTTATTCAGATATTCCAGGAAGGTTCTGCCATCGTCTGGTTTTAATTTTCCCTATGTTAACTTTTACGACCACTTTTGCATAAAATCAAGAGCCCTCACGGTATTTTAAAAAACCTAAATCCTCGCGTACGTAATCGCGGGCTTCAGCTAGTATATTATGAAGTGTATATTTTATAATGAAATTAATGATGATGATGATGATGATTGAAGGAAATCATCGATTACAACAATTGCAGTCTTATTACCACGGTTTTATTTACCCATTTTCGTCTATGTTTAATAATAATTTCAAACTAAGTTCTTGAAGAGCTAGAGACTTCGAATTTTAAATATTATTAACTCGCTTTCTTGTCTGCCTGTTTATTTGTTTGTCTGTTAGGTACACATTTTGCAATTGGTTAAAAACTAACTTTGTACTTTAAATCCGTTTTAAAAACTTGGTATATAAAAGTTTTTATACAATACTTCTTATGAAGTAATGTTCAAACAAACAGACTGGCTTATAAGTGAGTAGGCTCGATCGGGTTGGAATTTACGGTGTTAAAGAATGATGATGGCCTTCGTCGGATTTTCGTCCAAAGATATAGTCCCAAAAGTGTACTGGCGCAGTGTGGTGGCGGCGGCTTAAGAGAATCTACCACCCCATCTGATTCCGTGGGTGTCGTAAAAGTCGACAGAAGGAAAATTATTACTTTGAGATGGGCAGCAGCATCTTCCTGGAACAACTAAATAAATAAACTGCGGTTGCCAACAAGTCTGTCAAGCGTTACATCTATGGCAATATCCCCAAAAATGAGAGGAATCTATTGGGGAGACCTATGTTCAGTAGGGGACTAGTGATCGTGTTGGGGTGATGACGATGTATACAAGAGGGATTGTAAAACTATTTCCCTGGTGCAATCAGAGCTACTCCACAGAATGAGCTTTTTCTGAATCCAGTGTATTATCCAGCTATCATAGTATGTTAAATTTGAACTAATTTTAACACAATAACAGATAAAATAATTACTTGAACAAAGACTCCAACAGTTTACCAGCAACATACTGCGAGTCCTTGGCGTCATGCGCGTTATCCAAACGGATTGCTTTCAATAAATCTACAATGTTGCCTTTGAATGTGCTCAACCAGCCAGGGATTAAGATTTCCTCGACAACACGACGCACTCTGTTGCTGCGCTCCGTAAGTCCAACCTGTGAAAAATCATTAAAATTACAATTGAATTCCAATTAAATATTACTATATCGCTGATTAAATTATAAATGCGCAAGGCGGCTAACAGCAAATGGATAGGCGAAGACGAGGATAGAGCGAAACGGTATTTCTTGGGTATGTATATGTATCTCGGGGACGGCGAGGCGACGGGCAGTGAAATATACCCTTCCTAACGGGTATTATTTAAAAAAATAATCTATTGGATAAGGAGACGAGCAAAACATTCACCTGATGATTATTTATTTATTTATTTTACACTTTCTTGTACAAACTGTACAAACGGCGGACTGTTTAATGCAATCTCTGCACCGAAACACAGAATTGTACGAGCAGGATCAAGCGGTCACAGGGGCATATAAAAATCGGCCATTTGGAAGTCGAATTCGCAATCCGGATCAAGAAGGAACAAAAGACGGAGAGAAGATTGGTGTAATGTCTAATTTTTTTTATTGGATAAAGTGATGAAACGAGCAATACGTTCACCTGATGGTAAGTACAACGTCTGCCCATAAAAAATGCTGTGTCACCCAGTAAATTTCTGTGTAAGACCACACTGAGTCCATCACCCAGAGACATAAGTTCTTAAGTCTCATATGCTCAGTGATTACGCTAGCTCACAGTGCCCCTCAAACCGAAACACGGTAATGTTTTCACACCATTGCTTCACGGCAGAATAACTGGCACTGGGGTGGTACCTACCTAGACGGATTCCTGCATAGAAATCCTACCACCTGAAACATGCTGTATGGCGTTATCTACTACATAACTTACCTGGTAGACAATTCCACGAAGTATATATGGGACTTCAGATAGATTCAGAAAAAAAGCTGTAATAGAAAACTACTCGCCTTAAGAGTAAGCACTCTCTGTCTCACTCTAAGCTGCGTAACATTAATGGCCGCGATGTATAGGAAGGCTGCGCGCCGTACCGCTTCGTCTACATCACACAATCGTTCCAAGACGAAGGGTACATTTCTTGTACACTTAGCTATTGACATTACGATAGCTCTGTAAAACAAAATATTTGAATAAAAAAACGGATTTCAACGCCGCAGCTCAAAACATGCCTATGCAATTTTCTCATGGATCCCGTCATCAGAATCAATTGACCAAAATTATACGGGACTACACTCTTAATAATCTTTTAAAAGTAATCATCAAAATTAAAAAATAACTTTTTAAATAATGCCCAAACATATATAAATAAGTATACAGACGAAATGGACAACAAACAACCTCCTTTTCTGAAGTTGTACCAACCTGACATAGTTGCCCTATTAATAATGTGTGATTTGATTGATTTGATATTTTTTAACTTTTTTTATATTGTAATATATATTAAAATATTTAAAAAAAACATAAAAATTTATACTAGGATTTTTATTACATAAATTTTACATGCACAACAACATCTGACCCGAAAACCTACAAATTGTTTCGGCACAAAGGACGGCGCCGGCGGGAATTCGAACCCACTACGCGCCCAAGTAGTCGTACCTCTAAAGTCTGCTGTGTTTTGAAATTTGATACTTGTTACATATGTATATACATTATAATATTATAAATGCAAAAGTAACTCTTGTCCTTCTGTCTGTTTGCTACTTTGGAACGGTGAACCGGTCTTGACAAAATTCGACACAGAGATAGCTTGCATCTTGGAGATGGGCATAGGATACTTTTTATTCCGGAAAAACCCGTGGTTATTTTTATAAAAAAAAACCCTCGCGGACGTAGTTACGAGCTTCAGCTAGTAATGAATAGCCGATAAATTTTTAGGCACCTACCGAGGTGTCGTAGGAGGCGACTAAGGTATTGTACGAACAGGCATTATTCGTGCAGAATAACACATTAATTTGCAATGCTGTCACTATACTGCTCGTGGGAACTCAATGAGGAGGAAGAATTTGAGAATGCCTCGACTAGGTTCGCCACCCGACATCTCATATCCCGCGGCGGCGAGAAGTTGGCTACGTGTTTGGCCTGTGGCCGGGAAAAGGCGTAACTGTATGTATGTATGTCTGTAGTTATGTGTGTATGTGTGTGTATGTATGTGTGTGTATGTATGTATGTATGTATGTATGTATGTATGTATGTATGTATGTATGTATGTATGTATGTATGTATGTATGTATGTATGTATGTATGTACGTATGTATGTATGTATGTATGTATGTAGAGAAGTAAGAGGTGTTTGAGATGTCAAATGTAAGAGAAAAATTACCTTCTGACAGATGAGCTAGGGTCGCAGCTCATATGAAAGCGATACGCTCTGGTGACTTCATCATCATGTTCCATTGGGTTCTGTAAGCGTTGCAGTGCCAGCGCAGCGCGGCAACGCACAGCACCGCGAGTGTCATGTAAGCGTTGCATCTGTTGAGTATATTGAAATTTCGCTGAAATTTAAACTTTATTATCATGGGAGTTGAGTAAATTAAAGGATATAAACAAAGTCAAATTACTTTATGAAGTGAAGCTTCTTTGGGCGAGACGAAAGTAAAGTTTCGAGGTCCAATTTGAGTGCAACATTTCTTTATGTAATGTTTCAAAATGATATGTTTCTGTCGCCAAAAGGACAGAAACATACTACTATATACTAGGCCAGAAAAAAAAAACTATGCATTGGGGGCCTTGTTATTCTAAAAGATATTCAAATTAGTACAAATGAAGTTATTTATTATTGATATTCAATAAAAATTATTCTTATTTTTCTTTTTTTATACGAAAAAGAAAAAAATATTGCATAAATAAGATTAAATAAGTATATTATCTTATTTATCCTCATGTAAGTAAAGCTGGGAAAGGTCTGGAAAAGGATAAACTACATATTATGAACCTGTGATGCAAGTAATTTGTCACAGAGGTCATCATCAAGGGATGCGTCATCACCAAGGGCAGCAAGCACAGCTGCCAGCAGCTGACTAGCGCGATATCTTACTGATTGACCGGAAACACACTGACACTGAAAGCAAAAATAATATGATTAGAAATATAATTTTTATTGATGACATATATTTTAGTTCTATTAGTGTATTGTTTTTATTAGTATTTAAAATTATGAATTTAAAAAATTTAAATCACCTATTACAATATCTCTCCATGCCTTGGGTTGAGTGGTAGAGAATGCCAAAAGGCATTAAGTCCGCCCTTTGTAATCCTATTTTTATTTTAAAAAAGGTGAATTCAATAAATAATAAAAAATAAATATTACAAAGAGCCATGGCAGCTCAGGCGAGCCGTGGTAGCTCATGGACCAGCTCGCTTTAATTTTCATAGTATGCAAGTGACCTGAGTTTGATCCCTAGTGCTAGCACCTCTAAAATATTCTGCAATTTTAAGTGCTGATTTACCACATGTTCAGCGGGAAAGGAGAACATTGTAAGGAAACAAGCATGTCTGAGGAATAAAAATATTTTGAGGACATGTGAAGTCTTCCAACTAACATTGGAGCACCATGGCAGACTCTTCCTCACTCTAAAGCCCTCTCAAAAATGAGATGAAACTTGTGCTCGGCAGTGGGACATTAATAGGTTGTTACTTTACTTACTACAAAATATTACTAAGAACCATGCTTGCAAAGAAATGCTTGTAAAGTAATGAAAATCCTCCAATCCCTATTCCCCATCTCAGTATCTTGTAGAGTTGACTGAAGTTGAGTTGCATGTCACTGATATGAAAACACACAGACTGGTGATGGATATCAGTGACTATGGGGGTGAGGGGGGACTGGTACTGAATCAGTAATCTGCCTGCCAATTATGGTGAAAACAGCATACTTCTTTTACCATATTTTATTTAAATAAAAAATGTCGCTTCTCACTATGAATTAAAACTTGCATCAATCAGAACTATGTAATACAACTATGTGTTCAATGTGGATACCAAAAAATTGCTAAGTCACTGAATAAGTCCATTATAGTATCAAACTAAATTAACAAAAACAATATGATCTAAAATATATGAAATAAAAATTAACGCTGCCCAACTTGCAAATAGTACCATATCAGACACTTACCTCAAAAATTATATCAAATATAAACATAAGAAACTCCTCCTCATCATCCAGCTTAGTGCAAAATGTTGCCACAAACTGAATCACTCTGTCCACATTAGCACTAGTATCTCCAAACATAAATAAGTACTGGAGTGCATTCTTGAAGCTTTCACGGAATGCATCTTGGTCAGTCTGTAAAGTTAATTAAAACAATTATATAATATTTTATATATATATTTCTTTGGCAATCGGTAATGCCCTTTGTATCACTTGTGCAATAATTGAGAAGGAAGGCTAAAATACAGTGTTCAAGACATGGAGACTATTGTCTAGGCATCACCCCAGGGCTAGTTGTTCCACCGTGAAGCAGTAGTGTTAAATATGCGAGTAGCAACATTACTGTGTTTCGGTTTGAAGGGCAGTGTGAGCTAGTGTAATCACTGGGCATATGAGACTTAAGAACTGATGTCTCAGGACAACAACATAACGTAGAGGCTAGGCGTTTTCACTTTACACTAAGAGTAGGAGATTGGCCAGGGTTAAAATCTTAGAGGCGTTGATAAGTAAATTTCTCCATAGTAAAAGAAAACTATGTGAGGGAACTCGTATGTGTAATAAAGATATTTTGTTGACATGTGACTCTTACCTCTAAAAGAGGAAATCTGAAAAATAACAACTTGTGTTTTTGCTGAAATGCTACAATTATTGCTAGTAGCCAGTAGTGGTATTAGCAGTAACCACCACTAGTCACCCTATTGGATATTTCCAAACTATAAAACAGGCTTTCCAATTGCCAGCTAATCTGCCTAAGGCTTATGTTCAGTACATTATTTGGATCATTATTTCTAGATTAAATAAATTCGAATAACAGTACCTTTAAAAGTATGTATTTTTATAATTTTAATTTAATAATTGCGGATGAGCAAATTTGGTTCAATATGTCAGGTTTAGTTACTAATTATAAATGGAACTGTTGGGATGACCTCTCGATGTTCTGCTTTTGTTTTGTCAAAGTTTTTTACTTACTTTGGGGACAGCAGTCCTAGGTTAAAAGCGGGACATATGGTTGCGGTAGTTATACAACACCACTGGAGGGAACTAGAACTACAGAGAGTGGCAGGTGTAGTGATTATAACAAATTAAAACACTCTTCTTGTGAGGGGTTGAAATCCAGCAAAGTGGGCTAACTATATATAAATTCTAAATATAATCTCAAGTCTTAAAAAAACAATATGAATTTTCAAAATTAGCATTATGATGAGATTAAAACTTTTAAAAAAGCATATATTTTCAATAAAAATAAATAAATTTAATGTGTAATAGATTTTTTACTTTAACGCGCCAAAATACTTTCGTTTTGCAATTCATAAAGGACTTGCAGTAAAATAAAAAGAACTTACTTTTTTGTATAGTTTGGTCATTTCTTTCACGTATTTCTTATGCTGAACAACGTTATATTGAACGTTTTGAAATATCTTAAACATTGTAGGAATATTCCGTGGATTTGGTTTACTCGCGGAAACAATTAGTGGAACTTCTGCATCAGTCGGAGCCATTGTTCCCCTAACTGAACTATTAATATTAAAAACGTAAATAAATATTAAATGCTAAATTATAATTGTAAACTAAATTAAAGAATAGACGACTAACGATAGACGACAAAAGAGGATGGGAAGAGGATACGATAGCCGTTTTAATTCGAAATTGTTTTGTTTTGACATTTGTCCAGGGCTGCCTGGTAGAAAAATGCAGCAGTCCTTATAACTAATTTTTGTAAAGTGGCCTTATCAATTTTCTGTTTTCTTTTAGCTTATAATCAGTATATTTTGAGCTCGTTCTAATCAATTGCAAATCCCATTAACGATTTCATTGGTCTATTTCTTAATTTCGGTTTTAGAAAGTTATCTTCATTGAATGCTCTGACGCAATCAGCCCTTGAGTGTGGCAAATTTAGCAGATTTAACGCAAATAATTGAGGTAATATGTTGTATTGTTCATAACGATTCTTGACTACTCACCAAAAATCATATGCATTTAGCGTCAACTTTTTTGAGGATGTTGGAAAAAGTAACTGAATATAATTAGGATTGACACTCGTGGAACTAGTGTCATCGTATAATTATAAAAACTACTGGTCTCCCTGTAACCGTAATTCATATATATTTTTCGTTTGAACGTTATTGAAGTTTGGGTAATTATTTATTGGCAACATTTTAAAATTCTGAAGTAAAAAATCTCAACTCTGTTTGACCACAGACTATTGTGTGATTGACATGTCGCACCTGCGCTCAAATAGTGTCATAAGTCAAAAAAGCAAACTGTCGAGAAAAAGGCGCTTGAAACTTGTTTACCTTTTAATTTTCTCTTTTCGGGTAATAAATCAAAAACTAACAAAATTGGCGCATTATGTTTTTTAGTAAGTTAAAATGTTTTTTTAAGCTCTACTAAATGGTCTATTAGGTATCCTGAAAATATGAAAAAAAAAATAAAAAAAATTGAGTTGTGACACTTTAAAGTTAAAAAAAACGAACAATTTACGAAATATTGTTTAATTAAAGTGGTTTAAAAAAAATCTTATTATTAATTACAATAGAAACGTATACTTGTGACTATATAAACATACTTTTTTAATAGTAGACGAGTTAGAACTCAAACTTAATCCTTAACTTTTCTTCATAAAATATAATCAACAAAAATAATCAAAGAAAAATAATGTTAACAATAATCAACAGTACAAAAATTAAACAGAAAAGTATTTAATATTAAATCTCAGAGTAAAACATCTTTAAATTCTTATATTATTGGAATTACTTTCAAAATAATTCACAAATTGTTAAAAAAGTCAGCATAAAACCTTGGAATGTGATTGTTTTGTAGCAAAGTCATTAAATCAGTCTTTTTATTCTCCTTAATCTGTATTTTATTAGTATAAGCTTGCTTTATATCAGGAATGGTTAGTCTCTTATTTCGGGAGAGTAAATTACTTTCTGACCATTCGGTGTCCGTGTAAGACGTTTTGTACCTTAAAATATTTGGTCTGTCTTTGGCAATAGTCATCATTTTTACGTCTGAGATCTTTATCTTATTTAGAGTTGTAATACCCATATCACTAATTAAACTTTTCAGAGAAATAAAATCATTGTGTGATAGCTCATTTACTCTCAGTGGCTCCCCAGTTTTTTTAGCTTCCTTAATTATCTGTACATATTGACTAGGAACGTAAATTGGACCTGACTTTAACGATCGCTTTATTTGTTTTTCAATCACGGAATGTACTGAGTCGCCTTCATTCTGAGTGTGTCCTGCTATTAAAAATTTATGACTAATCGAATTTAATTTATTGTATTTCATTACTGCATACATGTACACCCCGACGATATATTTATTTTTGTTCTGCCCGCAACAATTGTCCGAATAGAAAACTAAATCAATGAGCTCGTTGCCAGTATGACCGTGCAGTTCTTTTTCGATAAATTTAAGCAAGCAGCTCCCGATTTCATCTGCACCTCGATAGCCTTCACCTTCATGCCAAAAATAGCATTCAGTAATACTTTGATTTACAATAGGTTCACCATTATTACTGTTACTCGTTGTCGGTTTATTTCTTTTTCTTCCTGTGTTTTCTGGTTTCAATTTGCTTACCGTAAAATTCATGTTATTTAATTTACTTTTATAGTAAAAAACAGATACATCACCACGCGGTAACTGCAAAACAGCCTGTAAGTCGTACACAGCCACGATCAGGTTTTTGTTTATCTTAAGAGCTTCCTTGTCTTTCTTTTTTTCTTCCCTAGATAAATTCTTTTCTACTAAGTGTTCATCATATTTTTTCTTAATTTGTACTTTATCTTCCTGATTCGAATTTTCATAAGCTACGCATAACTCACTCGTCTTTTTTTGGTACAAAGAAACCTAAATTAAATTCACCATTAAAAATGCGACTATACATCACATAATTTCCATAATTTCGACCATCTCCTTTACACTGGTCCACGTAATCCCTATGTAATTCAGAAATAGTCTTCCCTCCGTCAATGTATTCCCGCGTAGTTTGTGCTCTCAAATAATGGCTTTCAATTTTTGGTATTCCTTTTATATGATCCCGTATTTCATTTTTAATAGTTTCGCCTACAGTATGATGTTTATTATGTTTTCCTCTTTGATCTTCTTTCAAAAAACCCCCAATTGATTTCTCTGTTACAGTTCTGATCGTTCTGTCATTAATATCCAGCGTATTTTTAAACATAGTTTTGCAGATCCTTTTCAACGAACCTTCAACCTCGAAATAGAAAGTATAATTGTTTTTTCGCGGTTTTTGTGCTTTGACATACCGGTACTTAACTTCTATAGGTCTTAAATGTTTATGTATAAATTGCCTCTGTTTTTCTAAATCTTGCAAAGCCCAGTAAGAATCAAACAATTGAAGCCTTATTTCATTGGTAAGAAAAGAACTGCATTTCAGTCTACAACGTTCGCCACAACCTTCTTTAATACTTTTTTTAGGAATATTTCGTCCAGATTTTGTTTGATAAGATAATCCTGAGTTTCTTAGGATTTTAGTCACATTTTGCTTCCATTGTCGTTCAGCACGCCGTTTCTTACGTGAAGTTAGCATTTCTTCTGTCATCTCATTTTGTTCCTGGAGGTGATCCCTGTCTAAATTTGATTCCTGTGAAGTTGATGGGCGGACTTCGTGAATGTCTTCACTTGGTTTTGCCCTAGGTGACAAAGGTGACGAGCTAGATGAGGATGAATTTGAACTGGACGAGGATGAACTTGAGCTGGACAATGAAGAACTCGAAGTACTCGATGATGATCGGTGATGAGGAACGACGGTATTTTTCTTACACTTTTTACGAGCCCTGTCGTAATTTGGATCTTTAACTGAATCATCTGTTTCTTCCCCTCCAGTTATGTAATTATGAATACGTGCTTCGTTTTCATTAGGATTACATTCTACAAGGTTATTTAAATAAATATTTTCTTTGTTTAAGCTGTCATTCACTGCATCTAAATTATTTTTTTGGGTACCCTCTGATATAAAAGTTGATTCACTCATTTCTTGGCTATGCTGCCCATTCGGCTCCAGGCACAGAGACAATATTTTACTTGATCTGGACATTGTATGAATTTGTAGATACAACCACCTAAGGACAATAAGAACAATAATTTAATATAAAAAGTATATATAATGACTTTATATATAAAAATTCGTCATAACGTTTCCTAAAACAGTGACACGTTTCGCAGCAGACCAGTTTTAATTCAGAAAATAAATTACCTTAATCAAGTATACTATCATAACTAGACAAAGACCACTGTTATTGCCAAAAAAAATTGGATTTTGACTTGCTTTAATCACATATACTGTCATATATCAAAACAGTGCAATTTATCAAAATAGAAATTTTTTATTGTAAAATAACCTTTATCACATGTAATGACATAACTCGATACAGATCGATTTTATTACGAAAAATGGAGTTACTTTTGACTTACCTTAATCACATAAACTGTCATATGTCGACACACTTCACTTTTATTGAAAAAACTCACAAATTGTTTTCGATTGACTCAACACATGTACCGACATCAATCGACAAACAACACTTTATACACTATTCAGATAGATGACCATCTTGCGCAAACAGTGACGTGACACTGTTTATGTTTGGTAAGACATTACTTTCATTTAACTTTATAATGTCACTAGTGCCGTCTAGGAATAAATAATTGAACTATAGACATGACACTATTTGATATAAGATTCTTAAGTTTTCTGAATCGAATGGTACAATAAAATATATTTTCAAATTTTTTGAATTGTGACACTATTTGAGCGGAGGTGCGATGTATGAACGTAAATAATGTTTTTTTTTAATTTTATTAAATTTAATGTATTTGGAACAAATATTACATATAAATTTTGGATTTCTCGCTTCTTCCCCATACAAACTTTAACTATGCTAAATCTCACTCTCCTTTGTGCGAGAAATATGTCTAAAAAGGGAAAAAACTTTTCTCTTCGCGTATTAATATACTTTATAGAAGATACCGGGTAAATTCTCTTTTATTCTACTTGTAACGGTGTTTATTAAAGTTTTTCCCCATTTCACTTTATGAAAGTGAAACAGGGAAAAACTTATAGGTTCGCATCACGGATGACCTCGACATGCTCGTGACGTATCGTGCTTGCACCAGACTAGTGACGCGTAGTATAGCGGCCTGTGTATAAATGCGTATACCTACTTGACGAATATTTCCAACATTGTTATTGATATTTGCGTTGACAAAATTTGATATTAATTATTTTTCTTATATTTCATATCTACAATACATCATGTAATGAATATTATGTTGTGCGTAGATAGAAGGATTTATTAGTATTTAAGATTTGTTAATTTTTAATAATATTTATTAAAAGTTAACAAATCATTTATTAGAGGTCATTTGTTTGTGGTTAAAAAATATTAATTAGTATTTATCATAATTTATTAATACCTTAATAGATTTATTTGTTTTTAATAAATCATTTGGTACTTTACCGTATTTCAATGTGTTACCTCATTTTGTCAATTTTGAAAAATATTTGATAAAACTGTCAATTTAGGTTGAGAATTAGTTTATAATAAACAAAATAATTATCCTAATAATAGAATAGTACCATGGCGGTACTACAGAAATTTGTGGAAAGTATCCGCCTAATAAACATTTGTAGTTCATGTTGTTCATGATGTTCATCTAATGTAATCCCTAGAAATTTCACGCTATGTACAACAGGTACATTAATCTATTTTTAATGGGTACCTATATTTAAATTAGCTTTTTATGTTAATGCGTTAGGAAATAAATAGAATTTTGGTTTTTCGATATTTATTTTTAATTTATTAACGTCTAACCATTTATTAATATTTTGTAATACTATTTTTATATCAGACTCACAAGTGTTATGATCATTACATTCCACAATGACCATGGATATCATGCAAAATAGTCTGCATATATAACACCGATCCGATAGAATTGTCTGCACCTATCATTACGTTGCTGCTATTTATACCAAAACCACCTACGTTTCGGGATAAGTAGTAGTTATTCCAGTAGCACCTACTTCTGATATTTTGGAATCTTTAGGATTAAATATTTCACAAAGCTTCCAGAGTAGGAGCTGGTGGTAGTCCGTCTAGGGTAAGTATCACCACAGGCCGTGAAGCAGTAGTGTGCAAACATTACTGTGTTTCGGTTTGAAGGGCACTGAGAGATAGCGTAATCACTGGGCATATGAGTATTAAGAATTGATGTCTCAGGGTGACGGGCGCAATATGGTGTCATATAGAAATGTCACTTACAATCAAGGTGAACGTTTTGCCCGTTTCTTCACATTATACAATAAAAAAACTTACAGTTTTATTTTCGTCTTCTTTTTTGATCCTGGTAATTATGTACTAAATCCAGCCATTTTTGCCAAATTCGAGCAATACTTTAATTATAACAGACTTTGTTTCGATCGACAGTAACATGATAATTGACTTACTGAAGATTTTTTGAACTGATGGAGACAAATCGAAAAGCACAATTTTGGCCACGAGCACTTGCTGCATAATAAACTATCAATATTAAACATCAAAACTCAATAAAAACACTACCGCCACTTTTCTAGTTGGCGCCAAAAGTCCCAATTTTATTTTGATCTGAGTTCACTGTATGTTTAACTGATAAAACGTAAATTTTTCGAAATAGCCGGAGATGATTTTTTATTTTGATGATTTTTCATTTTGTCCTGTTCATCGATAATTGTTGTGAGATCCAAATTATTCATATGAATATCAGATATTACACCCTACACATGGTCTGCAGTTTAAAAAGGCTATAATGTGCTCTGTTATGCAAACTGCCAGTTTTATTTCTGTTGTTGAGCCAATTTTTCTTTTGAGTACTTTTTTAAGTGACAAAAATCTTGTCATAATACTACGCTGCTTTGAAGTATTCGGTGCGACAGATCAGGCTTTTTTATTTTGGCACGTAGCATAGGTCTTTGAAAAGGTGTATTCGGACACTATGTCTACGCGGCAAACGAGTGTATCGTTGGCTTTATATTAATTTTTACCTGGTCTCAGCCAGTGTTTACATAAATCCAGCTTCGGCCACAGTGAACGGTACTTCTGCACTCTGTGCCTGTCCTTCTCAGAAACCTGAAGTTCACCATTTTTGTAGTACAAATACCATGGCTTTCACAGTCATCACTCATTTTAAGGATTCCGTAGTCAACAAGGAACCCTTACAGTTTGGCCATGTCCGTGCGCCTGTCCATCCACGGCTTAGCTTAGGGACTCTTAGTACTAGAAATCTGTAATTTGGCATGAGTATAAATATTATATAATCAACACGTCGACAAAGTGGTAGAATAAAATCTTGAAAAAATATATTTTTAGGGTACCTCATCTACACGTAACCACCACCACCATTTCAGCCTACCATTAGTCCACTGCTGAACATAGGCCTCCCCCATAGAGTGTAACAAAAGTCTGTAGCTCTCATTTTGGGGGGATTGTGCCATAGTTGCCACGCTTGGCAGGCGGATTGGCAACCGTTTATTTATTATGATGTTTCAGGAAGATGCTGCTGCCCATCTTCTGCTTTTAATTTTCCCTCTGTCGACTTTTACGACACCCACGGGACGAGATGGGGTGGTAGATTCTCTTAAGCCGCTACCACACGGCCAATCTACACGTAAAGTGGGGACGAATTTATTTCTCGTCCATTTAATGGTGTGGGGTGTCATTGATAAGGTCTCTTAAATATATTGCGGATGTGTGAATAACATTTTTCGATTCAGAGATTCGTTTGCGAAACATTAAGTATTAAAATGCTGTTTTTTATAAGTCATGTGTCGCCCCTCCCCCCACCCCCTCAGCCAGCTAAATGGTTGTTTTTGTATAAACGGTATATATAACGAAAGGAAAACTATCACAGCAAAGTAGGCTTTACAAGTTAACGAGTAACTTATAAAATATAGTTGCAGTCGTATAAATTTCATTGAAAATTACTTCGATGAAGTTGTTAGTTGTGTAAAACAGCTAGTAAATATAAGTTTATGAACCATGTAAAATTATGGAAAAATAAAATAATAATAATTCCTAAATAATAATTAATAACAAAGTTCACGTTCGATATACTGTGGTTCGTTTAACATTGGGCATTGTTCAGAGTATCAAACAAAACGCCCATTCTAAGTCGGCATCTTGTGAAAGGCAACTACTCAACTACACTGCGTGTTGCCCGATAGGCACTTGACCGGGTTTTTAATAACGAAATTCTATGCATTTTGAGCCCGGAGTAATAAGATTGTACGCACTTCGATTTCGATGTTTCGGCCGTACGCACCGAAAATCATCAAAAAGTAATACAAACAGCAGCCTAGATTATATCAAATGCCGTTTGGTCACCTTACTACCATTGCATAAGTTTTAGAATCAGTTTCAGTAATTGGAGTAGAAATGTTATGTCGTGACAAACTTTCTTCACGTAGTGTCTTACATTGTACGACGTGTAGTGTGTACGATCCTAGGCGACCTCATCAATTTTGCGGTAAGCCGACGGATGCCACCTGGTCACGGATTTTCATACTCGTAGATCAGTCTTTTTTTAACAAGATCGTAATAATCAAGAGATCTAAGCCGTGTTAAGTTTTTTTTATTGGAATTAAGATTACCTTTATTTGTATCCTGTTTTTGTTTTATAACGTTTACTTTACGAGTTAAAAGATTATAAGCAACATGATTACATGAACATGATTACATGATATCACAGGATCGCGAATAATGGGATGTGACTTCATCTGACCTACAGCACAATATCTTTACTCTGTATATACATACGGGGCAAGGCGCAGCAAGTGTGAGTGCGGTAGGCAGAGACGGGGGAAATGTCAGCTCAAGCGATTCGGGTGCCGACAAAGAGACACTAACATAATATAGTGTATGATCTTTGCAGACACCGACAAGGCAATGTCGACAGGGTTAAACGAACACCGCGCGGGCCGTACATGACAATACTTATAATTTGCGAATTCGCTAAGAAAGCCGCGCGTATTTTAGGGTGCCTATTATTTACAAATTTTAATTATTTTGTTGAATTCCTATTATTAATGTGAAAAAATACTTTAAATAAGTAATATGTATTGATAGAATAAAGATAACTAGGGAGGGAAAAATGAATAAATAGTCGCTACTTTTTTATTATGAAAAAAGTAACGTCCCTCTTTATTTGGAGACGCTGACGTCACATATTATAATAATTAATAATATTTACCAGACTAAGGAAGATACACTAATGTATCACAACCAATACCTAAAAGTTCGATTAGAGAACATACAAAAAGAAAAATATTTAAAACGTAGGTACCTATAGTTTGAAAATATCAGTTAAAAACGTTCGTTCAAAATATGATATCATAAGTGTTAGTTCAAACACATAGATACTCGCATCACTTCCCCGTACCCAATGTAATGGACAGTAAGAGAGCCATATACTTTTTCCGTGGCTCTCTCACTGAACTATACTTAAAGAACTATACCAAAAATGTCTTGGCACGTATTGGCTTCGGCTGGGTCTTAAACACAACACGGCATAAGACCACGGTACCTTTCCCAGAGGCGATAATTTAACACAGCAAACCAATGTAATTGATATAGAAACTATGATTTATATTAAACTAAGAAATATCGTACATAAAGCCATGACGTTATGACAGGCGGCTAGGGCACAGCAGGATCATACTCTCTAGCATAAATAACACTGGGCGTGTCTGGGCGAACAAATTTCTATGTAACCTAAGTTAGACTCTCAGAATATCTAAGTCAGTTACCCTGGGTAGGGGTCTTATATATTACGAGAAGCAATAATAGAAATATAAAATGTAAATTTTTAATAGGCTTAATTTTGGCATTAGTACAATCAGGCTTAAAATTAATTATAAAATCATTTTCTGTAAATATTATATACAAATTAAGTAACAGTAATAAAAAGAAAAGATTATCAATAAAAATAACAGCATGTGCCGTTGAGATTACATAATCAATACGTGATTTTTTCAATAACATGTATAGGTATTAAATATATTATGAATTAATATGTCGATTTAAGTTTTACATTATGTGAGTAAAAAAATATAAAAGATAGATGTTGTGTATAACTGTAAAAATATAATTAATGTTTTTTATTCAGTGGCGATATTTATGTATTACTAGCGTAGCGTCGAAATCGTAGGACGTTTCTTAGAATAGAAAATCGTAAATTTAATTAAGTATTTCGTAGTCATTAATGAGTATTAATATAAAATTCAAAAGCTTAAAGCTTTTAATACCTATATCAACTTTTACTGGAAAAAATACTTCACGGACGTCATCGAATCGAGTTTCGAAGACATCATGACGTCAAAGTATATTTTTAAACCGTGATTTATAAATGTTTTACAGCAAGTATGGTAGTTACTAAAAGCAAGAATAAACTTAAAACTAATTTTATGGCTTTAAGGGACTAACACACCCAATTTCAGTAAAAAAATTATTACACAATATTATTATAATAACATGTATGGAAGATAATACATAATAACTCAATGATGGACGAGTGAAAAATATTACTTTATTTCGTTGACACTACAAATTATATAAGAATATAAAAAAAAAATAACGTGCGGGTGTGCTATATCCCAAAGTTTGCGTGATATCACAACAAAAACGCATTTCATTATTCGAGGTCTTCAATTAATGAGTCTAATTCTTTTTTTAGTGTCATAGATTCTTCTCTCTGCTTGAGAACATCATCTTTCAGGCGATCTACATTAGCCATGAGGAGAGCGTTGCCCTTCTTTAAAGCGTTTACCCTGGTCTCGTGTCTCTTCATGCGCTTAATGAGATTATCTTTCTTGTTAGGTAATGGAGCATCCTGCAAATTATGGAAATATGACATGATATAAGATGCAGAAATGAAGCCGTTCGAATAATTACATACATACATAAGATCACGACTGTATCCCATAAGGGGTAGTCAGAGAATGGGCACTCACTGCAAAAACAGATGACTGCCACAATCCACGTTTCACCATCGAATAATTACAACTTTTATAAAAGTTGCATTATTTGTACGCAAACTTCTAGTAGATGTTACATTACATACAAAAACTTTGAATTTATATATAACCCGGTTATTTCGTTTATCCACTCCAAAAAAATCCACCTTGAGGTAGATACGTGGAAACGTACGCCGTGTGGTAGCAGCTTATGAGAATCGACCACCCCGTCTTATCCCGTGGGTGTCTTAAAAGTTGACAGGGAGAAAACGAAAACCAGGAGATGGGCAGCAGCATCTGGAACAGCTGAATAAATAAATTGCGGTTGCCAATTCGCCTGCAAAGCGTGGCAATTATGGCAAAATCCCCAAAAAATGAGAGCTACAAACTATTGTGGCAATCAATGGGGAGGCCTATGTTCAGCAGTGGACTAGTGATAGGCTGATGTGATGACGAAATGTACGAAAATCAACCCTAAGCCAGAGTTCTTTATGTCTGGTTATTATTCCTTTTTTTCCATCCCTAGGTACAGTTAAACAATAATACATTTATGCTGAAGCTAAGAACTGCAGCTTCGCGATATTACTTGTTTTATGTAAAATTATTCCTTTAATATTCATTTTCCGCAACAATCTTTGGGTTATTCTGTTTATCCATCCCAAAAAAATCCACCCCGAGGTGGATGCGAAAACGCAAGTCCGAGAATCTACCCTAAGCCAAGGTGGACAATGATGATATTAATTTCAAAAATTATTCTCCGCAACAAACTTCGGGTTATTCCGTTTCTCCACCTCATGAAATCCACTTTCAAATGGTTACGCGGAAAAATATTTCCGAGAAATCTCCCTAAGCCACGGTGGATAAACGGAATTTATTTCTATCAGACTCGTTCGTTGGTTATTATGCCCTTTTTTCACCCTAGGTACACTTCGACATATAAAAAAAAACATTAAATGGTACACACCGGAAGAAAATTAATATCAAAATTCCCATTGTCAATCCTGGTTTAGGATGGATTCTCGGACTCAAATTTCCGCGTATCCACCTCAGGGTTGATTTTTGGGGGTGGATAATGGAATAACCGATATTACCTCTGGTTCGCTTTCGCTTTCAGTCTCGCTTTCCGTGTCTTGCTCTGTCTCAGTCTCTGTTTCCTCTTCTTCACTTTCACTCTTCTTTTCTTCTTCGGACTCTTCCTCTTCTTCCTCTTCTTCTTCGTCTGAACCAACTTCTTTCATCATCGCCGCCATTTTGTCCACTTCTCGTTTCAATTCTTTGTACTTTCGTTTTTCTTCTCTATACAATCAATTGAATATTAATTTAACATTCTTGTATAAAATTCGACAAATATAATATTATTGATAATTTTCAATTTTAGGTTATTGTGTATTTTATTTAAATATGTCTAAATGTTTTGTTTGACAGTTTAATGATTTAGTTAAATATATTTTGTTATGTGATAGTAGTAAAGTTTCAAAGTTATCGACTAGTATTATAAAGCAAGTATTATAAAGTACCGATGTTGATATTTTAACAAGGAGCAAACGCTGTTTGAGCATTACATTCGAGTGTCTTACTTCTTTGAACGGTATATTGAGAAGTCCCTGTTCTAGTATTTTAGGACAATATGATCAATTAAATTATACTCACTTAAGTGCCGCTTGTTGATTTTTCAATGACATTTTATAGCCCATACGTTCTCTCTTCATATTGTCTTGCTTTTGCTTCAGATGTGAAATCTTATTTCGCATGTTACGGATTTCTTTCTCTATTCGTTTTTGTTTTTTCTCTTCGCTTTCTTCCTGTAAATGTTAATCAAAAATAAAGTCGAAATTAAATATATGTCAGTAAATGAGAAAGGATTTGAAAAAAATAGTAACAACCCTGGTTATTTTCATGGTTTGAATGGCTGAATCTATCAGTCTTGAAATCGGATGTGATCGGAACCACGCTGCTACAAGCAGTACCTAGCTGTCGGTAGCATACAAATAGACCGGATCAACCGAGACCACGTTTTCACAGAATATCACGTAGACTAACTCTGCTGTATCTACTATGGTTAGTGACAATTGGAGACTTGACAAAGAATTATTCCATCATATTGACTTTATCAGTCATAGTAAAGATAACATCAAAATAATGGAATAGACGAACAGAGATACTTATTTATCCGGATCTGGTTGCCGGGACGGATAAGCGCACAGATCATTCATTTGATTGCCGAATAATAAAGTATTTGTTTTCCAATACAGAAACTTTCTTGTTTTATTGTTATAATTTAAAAAAAAATCTAATTTGTGTAAGCATGTACCACTTACCTCTTCTTCTTCAGATTCATCTTCTTCTTCAAAACTGTCATCTTTTGTAACGGAAAGTTGTTTGATGGCATGGCTAGACCGCCTGGAGCCAACATTAGGCATAACACCCTGAAAAGTAATTACTTTTATTTGTATTTTTTCATATTTTTATTGATAAAACTTCACAACCTCTGTCGTATAGTAAGTTCATCATCACTTTTATCATCAGCTATCATTCAATCCACTGCTGGATATAGGTCTCTCCCAAGTTGGAAGTATTTGTCGTTATCGCCACGCCAAGCAGGTGGGTTGACAATGACAGCTTATTTTTTTGATAATTGTCTTAGTCGGCTTTTATATAACCTATACGAAACTGAGCGCTGAATTCAATCAAATAGCTACAACACGGTCAAAATTTAAAAGTTTAGTTACTTACGTCATTTGGTCATGCCTGTTAATTTGACTTACTGAAATATGATTTAAGAAGAGTACAATGATCAATATGTGTAATATTTTATTTAAATTTAAAAAATGATTGATTTCCAAATTGAAGATTTGTTTCGTTAATTTTTACATTTAAAACTGATTAGATTTAATAGCAATATAAGCAAATGAAACAGAAAGTTCATTCAAAAAACTTGACAGTTAAAGGATCGATAGCCATTACCTCAGCATCCTCGTTAGAGTTAGTATTATAAGCATTAGCAAGGTTATTGTTAGCGTCAGCTTTCTTCCTTAAATCCTCAGCTTCTTTAGAATTAACATCAATATTTAATAACCTACACTGATTTATAAAATCAAGCTGGTTCTTTTGGTAAAAAGACAAGGGTTCTTCGGATGCTAAGAATTCCTCAAATTTATCCTGCAAATTTGTATTAAAGCTGTAATAAGTTAATGCATAGATATTCTAAAGGAATGTTAAACAGTCAAAAAACGGTAACAGCATAATTATATCAATCACAAAAGAGAGCAAATACCGAAAGAGCCTGTTCCAATTTCTTTTCTAGCTCAGCATTCCTTCTCTTCATTTCTTCCAGTTCCGATTGAGCCGTATCTCTTTCCTCTGCTGCTTCTAAATACTGTTTTTCCAGGTTATCGGCAGTTTCTTTTGCTTTTTCAACTTCTATTTTTAGGTTACTAACAAGTCTTTCATCATAAGCATCCGTAACCGATATAACCGTTTTATGTTGTTCCTGTTTAATTATGGCTCGTTCTCTAGCTAATTCTGCTTCTAAATTCTTTATTCTTGTTAAGAGACGTTTATTTTCTCTTTCTTGAGCTTCTTTATTTCTTAAAAAAGAAAACTTTATATTAATATTATTACGGGCGTTGTTTTTCTATTTTATATGATTTAGAAATGTAAACAAAATAAAAATAAATCATTTTTTAGTTTCCGATTACTGTACCGAAGTGTAACTATGTATAGGGTCCTGCTTTTCAATTACAGCCAAAAGTAATATGTGTTAAACACTCTCATTAATGATGTTGAGTTTTGAGACATATTGTGACTATACTCGTGTGTCTGATACTGCACTAATTCTCAATCAGTTTTATTCTGTTTCAGCCGGTGAAGCATCGTTCACCGGGTAATGTAAAAAAATAATATGATAAGATTAAGCTTTAATTTAAATTTACCTAAGTTCTATGGCTAGAAGCTGTTTCGTAGACTGAAGATCATCTCTGACCTTATCAATATCATCCATCTCATCAATATCATCTTCTTCTTGTGCAGGAATCTGTAAAGTTGTAAATTTAATAGACGTAAAATTATAAGCTTATCTCTACGATTTTTGAGCTGAATAAGGTTGCCTATTAAGCTTTTTTTTATAAAGAATATGGGCTGTGCTTTTTACATTACTATTATAACAGTATCTACATGGCCTATTCGAACCTACGACATTATGTTCCGTAGACCGTATCCTAAATTATAAAGCTTTTGGTCCTTCAATGGCGTTAGCGTGTATATTTATGAGTTAATATTGTTAATATTTATACATTTAAAAGCCATATCAAATATTCTGCAACGTTAATTTACTGGGCCAGTTATAATTTGTTACCTTTCATTGGCAACTTCCATACATAAAAGTCGCGAATATACTAAATACTTGAGCCAGTAATATTAATCATATTTTTAAAAGTGTACACGCGTTGAAGAAGGCTCTTAATCATATTTACATTATTTTGTGAGATCGGTAATACAGTACCTCTGCTACTCCAGGCACTAAAATACCAGAAGGGGAAGCTGCCAGATTTGCCTGCGACATTGACTTCTGCACTTGTTCTTCTATCGTCATTTGCCTCCTGAACTTTCTCAAACCCTCCAAATTTGGTTTACTCCTGTCATTAGTCTTTGTCTTCTTTAGTTTTATACCTTTGTTGATTTCTTTAAGTAGCTCATTGTGGGAGTTAGGTTTTTCAGATTCAAAGATAAATTGGTCTTTGTTTTTAACAACCGTTGATTGTGCGATTATCGGACTTGACCTGAGAAATGGAAGAGGGTTTCATAATTGAAATGTATGATAATTAATGTAAGTTTTTTAATTAGTCTGTTAAGTATGTAATCATTATTGGTTTATTACTAGACGCTATAAACTTTGCAGATCGTATTTTGTTTTTATATTTACCTCTACCATCTAACTAATTTTATTTCATTTTATTTAAAATGGAATCTAAATCTTATTATATTTTGTCCGAATTTTTTAAATTAAAAATATCGCGAATAAAGCTGTTTTGCACAGCCATTGTAAATGAAATTCCATTATCTTGTTTTTTTTTTTTTCTACTAACCTATCGTTGCAGACAACGTGTTTTAGCTTTTTTCCCTCTTCCACTTCCTTCATCATGTCGCTCCAATCGGGTCTTCTCCTGGGTCTACTACGGAGTGACTCTAATTTCTTCAGCTTTGTTGGGTCAAGAGGTGACTTCTTGAACTCTGGCGGAGGAGGCATTTTAGGTGGTAATGGCGGAGGCATTGGCGGTGGTGTCGGCTTTAGCAAACCTGGGGGTAACAAAAATGTGTTTAATTTTTTTTATTGGTTAATCAATACTGGTACAGCCAGTACCTAGATACTGACTGCAGGACATTAATTGGTTCGGCTCAATTGGGAGAAAAAAATATAAAGTCTACAATTTAGGATACGATTTACAGAACTTTCGATATTATTTGATATAGTAACATATTATACTTGCATGCCATATAAGCATTATTACTACATGTATAATATTGGCGTTCAACGAATGACTAAATTACTTTTAATTATCATATTCTTATCTAGTTCTGGTGTCCTTAATGAGGGTGATTTTTGTACGCGCTGTGAGTAAGAAGCATTTAAGGGAAATACAGGGTTAGTTGTTCACAATTATAAGGTAACTTCAACAAAGCTGCATATTTCTTAAATATATACTACGACCGCTCGGGAATTTTGTTTATTTGATAAAAAAATTATGAATGGATTAATGGACGCAAATCCATCTTATATTTGTATCTATACTACTATAATTGTACTGAAATAAATTCTCATACTTAAATCATATTCATACCTCTAAAATGAATGTCGTTATTAAAATCGAGCATCGTAAGTAACTAAGATCACTTTGTTAAAAGTTAGTAAAGCTCCAGACAACTAAGTTCTCCACGGGTGAATGTAAACGAAACTACACTGTCTATAATTAATATGCAATAAGAACGGAATATTTAAATCTCATTGCAACGTTAATGCTAGTGACAAATTCGAATGCAAACTGAAGTTATCGAAGTGAAGAAGAAGCCGCATTTGCACCTGAATGAGAAAGCTGCGCATGCGACGTACGCGGAACTATCCGAGACTATTTTGAACCAGATTCAGACCACAAACGTTGTCTAGCGCATAGGAGATCAAAAGGTAAGGGATTGAAATAGCGGTCTAACTCCACTAATGAGACAGGGAACGGAAAATATGATGTGGTTAAAACGCACTATGAAATTTATAATAGTATATTATTTTTTACCTATTCATATTGCTGTTGAAACGTAAATAATGAAACAAGAGAATGAAACAACTAGACTGTGACAGTTAAGTGCTTTGGGTTTCTTTTCTTTTTTTCAGTGGAACTTTGAAATTTCCAAATTTTTGAAAGCATTGTATTTGAGAGCATATCATCTTCCTTTACAATTATCTATACAGACGATTAATTATATAAAATATTGATTCAGTGATGACATATTGTATCGGTTAATATTCTATTGCTTGACATGGGCTTGCCCTGAGGAAGGAGGATTTGCTCTAATCGCTACGCGTGGTTGACAAATGGGTGATTGGGTGAATACTAGACGCATCGCACTTGAGACGCCGTTATCACCAGCCTGGGGTATTGTAGGACTGCCATGATTACATACATACATAAGATCACGACTGTATCCCATAAGGGGTAGTCAGAGACTGGGCACTCACTGCAAAAACAGATGACTGCCACAATCCACGTTTCACCAAAACAATATAATGCACTTGGTGTGATAGGTGGTGAGACCATCGCTACCATGCGCTGTTGGGTGCACAGTGTTTAATTCCTTACTCGCCTTTTACGAGATCCATTGAATTATCCGCCATGGTAACGGTGGATAGTTCGCCGTCTAGCTCTGCGAATTTTGCATTTGTGAGTTAAGATGGAGTGGTGGATTATTTTACAGCAGTTCCCGGCACGGAGTGTTTTACAGCTCATATTTATAATATCCAAAACCAGTCTGACCGCTTCTAGTAATATTACGAACATATAAAATAACTAGTTGCAGCCCGCGACTTCGTCCGCGTGGATATAGGTCTTTTAAATATCCTGGGAAAATTACTTGATTTTCCGGCATAAAAGTATTCTATGTCCGCCTTCAGGATGCAAGCTATCTCTGTGCGAAATTAGGTCAAGATCGATTCAGCGGTTAAACCGTGAAAAGGTAACAAACAGACAGAGGGACAGAGAGATACTTTCGCATTTATAATATTAGTATGTACTGTATTAGAAAAAACTTTTTTTAAGTTTTAATGTAAAATTGAATTATAGCGGTGTAAGAGAATGCACTACCTCGTGTCATATTGTTGCACTACTTCATGTCGTAAAAGTTGACTATGGTCAAAGCAAGAAAAAATCACGTAGCTTCATTAAATGACAGACCGACAGATCGAAATTTGCCAATAAGGAAGAAGATCAGATCACTTTGCTAATCAATAATTGTAACAATGAAATAATGCTACTAGTACTACTAGAAGTCATAAATAAATTGTCACTTTAATAATTTTACACCCACATTGCTTAACGTTGACGTACTATCAGAATTTAAAAATATATCTTAGAGGTAGGGTACATAACGTTGGCTGCCAATATCCCCCGCGTTACAATAAGGACATCATAAGATGGGGTAAGAGAATCCATTACCATATCCCCGGGTCTCCCGGGTATCGTTAAAGTTGACTAAGAGAATTGTATTGGGACAGATGGCGAAATAACTATACCAGACCTAATAAAACACACAGACTGGTCACGGGCAGCCACGTCTAAGGTGCGAGTCAATTGGCCACTACAGCATCTTCTACCTTCAAATTTCTGTAGCAGTGGTAGGTTGAGAAGCTAATTATGAAGATGAACGCCACTAAAATGTTTGCTTTTTGCTTTGTCCAACAAACATCAAATTAAACATGAACAATGAATCCCTCCGGCATTAATTTGCTAAGATCCGCATGCAAAACATAAAATGGGTTAACATTCACTGCTACCAGGAGCCGCTACCAGAAACCCTCCACCACTACAACACTACCACTAGGCAATATGATGATGATGATGATGATGATGTTCTCCTAGCCGATTTCGACCACGGCGACAACTGACGACTACTGTCGAGAGCCATCAACTACGCAGGAGATATTATAGTGCCACAAGTGTACGCGCAAACACAGAGGCACTCACTCGTCCCAACACGTGTTTCACCGCATAACGAGGCATTATTAAGTGTTACAGCTGTCGGCTGTCTGCGGTAGAGTTAATTGGTGGAGGGAACTTCGTTTGATTTGGTTAAGACTTCTAGACTACTTCGACTACTTGTTCATTCCGTGTACTATGATGCATTTTCTATATCTATAAGTTACTAAAATGTTGCTTGAACCGACTAGTTGGTCAAAGAAGGTTCGCTGGCAGTGTGTGAAATATGGGTTGACCAAGATACGAACCTAAGATCTATAAGTTAGTGAGTAACAATTTTTAACTGACTTTAGAATTAAAGATATTTTTAAGACTTACTTCTTAAGCTCTCATTTTTAGTTAACGTGTGCCCTTTGGGAACCTCATTCGCCAACGTCTTGTCAATGTTTTCTTTTACTCTTTCGTGTAATGGGTCCCTCCATTTCTTTACTTGAAATTCATCTTTAGACGGTGCTTTTTGTAGAGATGGCTTCCGTGGCGCAGGCGGAAGCTGAAAATTACATTATTTTAACATTGAAATAAAATTAATTAGTCATAAATTTCCACAAATGCTTCCCAATAATAATATTCCTAAATAAAAAAGAATGAAACCATTGAGTAATATCGTTTTCAAGTGAAATCTGAAAAGAAACTTACCTTAGCCGAAGACTTTTCAAGCGGTGGTTTAGTAGCCATTTTTGAAATATCTTGCGTCTTTTCTTCTGGTTTTAATTTTTCTACGGGATTTGTCTTGTCTGCTTCTTTAGATATTTCGGAAAATTTTGTCTTTTCCTCAGCTTTTAGTTTATCAGCAGCTTTAACTTTTTGTTCGATTCTTGATTTCTCAACAGATTTTCCTTTTTCCTCTACTTTCAGATTTTCTGTAGGTTTTAACTTGTCCTCTGTTTGGATTTTAGGTTTTCCTTCAAGTTTTATGTTTTCTGTTTGTTTTTCAATTTTTTTTAAGTCAGTATTTGGTGAACTTAAATTAACTTTGCCATTTATAGACTTGTCATTTACCACATTATTTTGTTTTGCTGTATCATTTTTGTCCGTTTGTTTTGGATCTACAATAGTTGTGTTTTTATCCCTGGCTTTGTCATCGATAGTTTTAACACTTTTTAATTTTGGCCTTTCAGGTGCTTTGTCGTTCTTATCTTCTGATTTGATCGTTTTTACAGTTTTCAAAGTAGATTTTGTGAACCTAGGTTTTTCGTCGGCTGATCTGTTGACTTTATCAGCTTCTTTCGCTGCAGAAGGTTTTACGAGTTTCTCTTCTACCTGTTCTGATATCCCGTTTTCAGTTTTTTCTTTTATAGTAGTTTGCTTTCTCAGTACCGCTGTAAAATAAAAATAAACGCTTTAATTTATACGCTTATAAGAAAACTATACTAACTATATTCCTTTAGCCAACCTCATTTTTTAATTGCAAAATACATTATAACGCAATTCCTTGCAAAATATATTGCAACTGCTCCAACTTTAAAAGACCTGTTATACGATATTAGGTAAAGATAGATTACATACTTTTCTGTACTACACGGATAAAATAATATATGAACAACTGTCTTAGATTTTCTAGCGATTTTTAATTGCGATGATCGATTACACATTATTAAGTATTCTGTAAAAACTCTTTTCGTATGTTGTATGTATAAAAACTTGTAATAAAATCTTTTTGGCTATACTATTTGTATATGGCTGGTTTTGTTGACATTGAAAAGGTTTCATTTCAAAAAAGAAACAAATGAGTAAAATGTTGTTGCAAGCTATTTTTCATTTGTTTTTCTTTATGTCAAAATGAGTAAATCTAATGAATAAATTCGATACATTTTAAAATTTTATGACAAACAATGAAAAGATGCAACGCAAGCCACAAAAAATAATTGTGACGTTCATGGACCTAATGCAGTGTCAGGACGAGTAGCACAAAGTTGGTTTAAGCGTTTTCAATCCGGGAATTTTAATGTCAAAGATTCACCTCGCTCTGGTCGCCCTGTTACGGATGAAATGGACGCTATTTGAAAAAAAAGTCTAGCAAGATCGGCATATCAGTAGTTACGACATAGCTGAAGAATTGAGAATTGACCACAAAACAGTTTTGACCGATTTTTGAAGCTGGGTACACGAAAAAGCTTGATATTTGAGTGCCACACGAGCTAACTGAAAGAAACCTAATGAACCGTGTACTCATTATCATTGCGATTATTTATTGAGACGTAATGAAACCGAATCGTTTTTGAAGAGATTGGATAACTTGTGATGAAAAGTGGATCACGTACGACAAGAACGTGCGAAAAAGGTCGCTTCACAGACTGTGCCAAAACCCGGGTTAACTCGCAATAAGGTGATGCTGTGTGTATGGTGGGAATGGAAGGGC
This sequence comes from Luehdorfia chinensis, assembly GCA_019845155.1. Taxonomy (NCBI): domain Eukaryota; kingdom Metazoa; phylum Arthropoda; class Insecta; order Lepidoptera; family Papilionidae; genus Luehdorfia; species Luehdorfia chinensis. The sequence continues at coordinate 4,665,404 of JAHVAK010000025.1, read as the reverse complement.
GTTGTTCATTAGAGCTTTTACCGCCGTGCGTTTTGCTCGTATTGAATGATTGCTAACTGAAGCGGCGATCGTTGTTCTAAACGTTTCGTTTTGATCTTTTCCTTTCCTTACCTCTAATAATATCGACGAAGAGGGTAGTGCATTTAATTATTTTGGAACGAATAAAGCATTTTTCTATTATGGTATAACAAAAACAAAATACACAGCATAAAAAAGAGTACTTATTTATCTTTTAAATAATACTTTTTGTTACTTCATGCAATATTTAGCAAATATTTGTCTTTCTTAAAGATAGTTACAGCCTCTTGGCTATTAAACTTTAAATTGAAATATATGATCTGCTCGTTTTTAACATGAATCTAATATTTCATGTCTGTTTATTTAGTCTTATAATTACTCATAGCCATTATAGATTTTAGTGTACTTTATTGGTGACATAGATTATGAAGTAGACACGTAGACGAAAATGAGGATAATAATATTTTTATTATTTCTTATATTTACGCGAACACTACACATTCAAATGAAACTAATTTTACGGATTTTATCGCGTTTTATTTTATTATTTATAACCCGACGTTTCGCGTGCTTTACAGCACCCATGGTCACGGGCGGTCCGCCCGTGACCATGGGTGCTGTAAAGCAAATAGCAAGCAAAAAGCAATGTAAAATAAAACGCAATAAAATCCGTAAAATTAGTTTCATTTGAATGTGTAGTGTTCGCGTAAATATAAGAAATAATAATATTTTTTAGAGTACGGGTAACCCTAATTACGCCGTTAACCAGGAGGCTTCAAAGTCCTTGCAATGTTTTTGAGTAACGTTTTGTACTTGTATTATAGAGTATGACTTAGGTATATTTACGTTGCAGAGCCACACTGCAGGTCTACACTGGAGTGTCTACACGGAAAAGGGTCTACTCGATTTGGGAGGATCCCGCTCTTACAGAATACGTAACGTACCTGTAGATCATAGCAGTATAACGCTGATGATGACCGTGTGATCTAATGGTCTAATTTTTGGGTCTGGTTGTGGTTTGATTGTTCCGTGTCTATAACACTGCGTTCTACCCTACCTTATCACATGGGCCTTACTTCCCACGTGGATATGTTGCAACTATTGAGTGTGTTTGCGCGTACACTTTTGGCACTATAATATCATATCATATCATAATGCTAGTGCTTTTTTACGTATGTGGATACTCATCGAGAATGAATGTTGGTTTTTATTTGAATAGCTCAACAGTGACCACTTACTATCAGGGGGATTTCTAACATTCCTTAAATCTATTTTATTTCTTGATTACTACTGTATAGAAAACTTTTATACCGAAAATTACATTTATCGATTCCCACAAGAATTCTACAGGAGACGAATTATCAATCAAAGAAAATTATGTCATGTTTGACGATTTAGAAAATTTTATAAAACTTTTTATAAAATCGTGGTAATATCGTATCGTAATTTTTTATTTTCTTTTAATATGTTTTATATTGATATTTTAAATTATTATAGAGAAATTAATGAAAACACGTGTAATGACCCCGCCCCGCTGCAGTAGATGGCATTCGCGTACGTAAATAAACATGGCACTCGCCAAGATGACTGACCTTCGCTATTTTAGCGCGATTACTTCTGAAAATCAATAACTCCTTGAAAAAAAAAATCCTAATGTACATTGATAAAGATTACAAAAATTATAATTGTTAACACTGATTAGCACTGACTGACTGACTGTTACAGTCCTTCGCGTGTTTTATCGTAATGAAACTCAATGCCTTAGCATTAATATAAATTTTAAAACCTCAGATAGCTTTACGAATTTTCACATTTTGAATATGCAAGCAAACGATAATACTAAAAGGGGAAAAGCCTTTTGTATTTATATTTCGTATTATCCAACGGATTTATTTAAAAAGAATTTTCATAGACAATGAATTGTACTCGTAGCTCTGAATCTTACATAGTCTGTTTCTTTTTAACATCATCTCAATAGGTTCTGGACTTTTGGCGCCAACTCGAATAGTGGCGGTAGTGTTTTTATTGAATTTTGTCATTTCTATTTATATTTGATGTTTAATGTAGATAGTTTATTATGCAGCAAGTGCTCTCGAAAATGTATAGTGATTGGAAAATTCAATTCAAGATCAAAATTTTTCTTTTCTTTTTATCTCCATGAGTCCAGCAAATTTTCAGTAAAAGTGAACTATTATTTTACTGCCGATCGAAATTTTTAAGGTACTTGAAGATTGTAAACCTGGATATGTTATTTGACGCTAAAATATAGTTTACGGCTGTTTTAATTAAATAAATAAATATTTAGATTTTAGATTCCAGGGACACGAATCCCGGTCGCCCACAAAAATAAAGTGGCAAGCATAGCTTTATTATATCTAACAAAGCTATTTTTCTTATATTCTGTTAAGGTGCATTGCACTGCATTTTATAAATAAAGTAACTAGTAGGTTATTATCATGACTTATGTTATTCTGTTATGATATCCTCCGTCGTAATATAACATCGTATCAATAATTTCTGTAATAGTATTAAGAGAATATTAATTAAAATTTACATACTTCTATATTTTAGAGTTATTTTTAGAGTTGAACACATATCGCGATGTTTGATAAATCATAGCATAACCCCGACAACTCCGTTTATTTTGTAAAATGTCTGTCCTCTCTAAAAATATCGAGAATCGTTGGCGTTGGTTGCCTCGAAATACACATCTCTAGACTGTTACAACGTTCGTTTAAATACGTCACCATACAAATCTAGCATGATTAATTAATTACTCAATAAAAGTACTGCTTTAACGTGTTGTTGCTTTAACGTGTTTAAGAAACACTTAATGTCACAAATTGTCGCACTAATTACACTTATTATAAAATATTTTAGATAAATTGTATATTACATTGATCTATATGACTTTTAAGATCTTATATTATCGATGTCCTTTAAAATAATAAGATTGTCAATATTTTTTAGATTAGTATAATTATCGCAAGTCATGCGTTCCGTTATTGTAAAGAGCGCGCCAACTATTTCTTATTATTTTACCTTTTGGTATCCCGTAAATCCCGCCTTTTTTATCCCGTAAATGTAAGATTTTACGTAAGTCTCCGTTACTAAAAATCAATTATTAATTTTGCATTAGATAATCACTCATACATTAGTAGTTATTTTTTCACTTATTTGGATACATATGATTTGAAAGCCACACACTGATTACACTTGCAGTCAGTTGTGAAGTTCCGAAAATCACACTACACTGCACACTACACTTTCGCGTCATTCGCCTCCAAACTCCAGACTGATAAAGTTCTGAACGCTTTCGGAGAGTCAAATGTTCAAAATTCATGTGCCCTGCCAAAGTTTCGGGCAAGATGTTGACGTCATCATGTAGGTAAATATATATCAACCTACATACATACATATGCACTCTGAAGTATAGCCCTCTTTCAAAGTGGCGTCGATGAAAAAATAAACAAGCGTACCACGAGGCCGATGCGGTGTCGATGAATTTAGCGCGCGCCTTTTCACAGTCTGCAGTTGTATAACTTACTGAATGAATGTTATTTCTAACTAAGCTGGCTTTAAGAATGAAAAAGATACCGTTTTCTTACTACTGTATAATAAGAGGTTGCTATGTAAAATGGCAATATATAAAATAAATCCCCAGTGCATTGCATATTTTTACATTAGAAGTGAAGTAAGTTAATCGTCAACTTAATGTTTTGCACATTTTATGTGCTGAAAATCCCTTTCCTAAATTATTTGTAATTAGCAGCCGTTTGTTACCTTCACGGTTCAGCCGCTAAACCGATCTTGACAAAATTTGGCACAGAGATAGCTTGCATCCTGGGAACAGATATAGGATACTTTTTATCCCGAAAAACCAAACACCTATAACCACGCGGACGAAGTCGCGTACATCAGCTAGTCAGATTATAAAATATCAACTACAGCCGTTTGCAATGTTCTGCTGGATATATGCTTGACATGTTCTCTATAACGAAGTAATTATTTTCTCTTTGGGCGTCCCCCAAGGCATATCTAACACGGTTAGTTAAAATAATTTTTATAAGGAATGGTAATTTAAATCATGAAGTAACGAATTTATTGTATATACTCTATGTATAGACCGGGTGTCGGTAACCTTTCTTGGTCGCGGGTCAAAATCAATCAAAATGTGAGTATTAAAGAAACGTTTAGGTCAGAGATATAGTTTCGTACTAGAGAAAGTCTTTTAGTAAATCCGCATTTAAAGAGTAAACTCCAGTCGCGCGTAAGAGGTGACATCCACATTTTTTTTATTCTCATTTAAATTATTTATAATTTATTTTTATATATAGTACTATGTATAGTATAGTCGGTCATTTGGAATTATCAAATGGGTCACTTGGTGACCCGCTAGTCATAGGTTGCCGACCTCTGGTATAAGCAATGCTTCATAAACTGTGCTACTCGTTTTGTAGCTATGATGTTTTGGTTTTCTGTGTCACAGTTTGTTGTCATTATCCAATATAGTTTGTTATCAATTATCACCATTTCTGGGACCTTCATTTTAGAATACGCGCTTCTATATTATGGTTCCATGACATGAATTTCCATTCGTTCTGTAAACCATTTCTAACACATAGCATACATACATACATACATACATATCGTCACTCCTTTTCCCCATATAAGGGGTAGGCAGAAGCCACCCACATAGCTCACTTTTCACCCTAGCGGGAAACTAGACGTGACGCGTGGCGAACCACACCGCTGTCATTTTGATATGTGTCAAAAAGTTTTTACTCTCCACTGCGTTCTCACGAGCAGTATAGTGACAGCATTGCATACTATGGTGTTATTCTACAAGAATAAAGGCTGTCCGTACAATACCTTAGTCGCGTCTTCCAACACCTCGGTAGGAAAGAAGTATGTGCAATTGAACTCTGCCGGCCACCAATGGGCCGAATGTCTAAACATTAAACCAGGAATTTTATTTTCAGTTTTCGGAAATGTTCCATTTCGGTATCTTGCAAGGTTCAGGAGATAAGAATCATCATCATCATCATTTCAGCTTGTCACTAGTCCACTGCTGAACAAAGGCCTCCCCTACAGAAGCTGATTGGCAACCGCAGCTTATTTATTCAGATGTTCCAGGAAGATGCTGCTGCCCATCACTTGGTTTTTAATTTCCCTCTGTCGACTTTTCCGACACATGAGATGGGTTGGTAGATTCTCTAAGCCGCCACCACATCTGTGTATATTATATTAAATTTATGCAAGTGTGTAATTTCAGTAATTGCAGTTCGTGACCAACCACAAGAATTTTCTAGAACACGCGAATTTTGGGGATATTTCCGAAGAATGTTAACTGTAGTTTGTCATGGATATGAAAAAGTAATTAATTTATTGTCTTCAAATATAAAAAGTAAATATATTGCCATCTCCGTCTTTTCACATTAGAAACTACTGAAGCTATTGATATGTTTGCACACATTATAGTTAGTAACCACAAAGATACCTTAATCATTTCATCATCATCATTTCAGCATATACTTAACATAACATAGATTAACATTATAACATTAACATAGATTGCCTCAAAACAAGGTAGTGAGCCACCTACATCCATCGACTTCCCGTAAAACCGTGCAGGTCGTCGCTCCATCTAGTTGGGGGCGCCCTACACTGCGTTTGCCGGTACGAGGTTGCCACTACACATGAGCTAGGTATATGGCCGACCCATTGCCACTTAATAGTTTTTATCGTATTTAATAATAAATAGATCTCGGTTTCTTACACAAGATTATAAATGAAGATATTCATTTAGTAAATAGGGTAAGATTGGCGGTACCAAAGCAAAACGCAAAATCTCTAATAAAGATCAAGCATACTTTAAGGTCTAGGTTAACAAAAAGTAATATTGGCAGGGCTGCTCCTCTTATTAGAATTGTCACGTCCTTTAATAATACCTTCAAGAAAGCTAACCTGGATATTTTTCAACATTCAGCTTCAGTTTTTAAAAGCAAAATTAAGAAACACCTAATGAATTAGTAGTCCTATATGTTACATTTTTTATCCAAATCTTTTTATGTATATTTTTTAATTCTTGATTTTAAACAAAGAATGTAAAATCAATTATCTTAATAAAAAAATTCGAGATTTTTTTTTTAAAAAAAAATAGTTATTCTGTTATTCGGGCGGAGACAAATCCAACAAATCAAACATTGTAAAACTCTGTGCAGCCGTTCTTAACGTGTTTTAGTTAGTTATAAATGGTGTAACTAAGCATAATTTCTTTTATATAGTGTATTGTGTTACAAATTACAATGTGTTGCAAATACAATAAATAATTTATTATTTACGTTCATACTGACAATGTCCAAGGCGTAATAGTCTGTGGTCAAACGGCCGCACAGAGTAGAGTTTGTCGTCTTAGAATTTTATAATATTGCCAACATAATAATTACTCAATATTGAGTTTAAACTTAAAAAATATGAATTACTGGTCGACTTTCGACCACTGAGCGACCACCAAGTTAACCCGAGATCAGGATGCGAGTTAATCAGGACGTCTAACATCTCAATCCTCCCGAGACCATGGGTGTTGTAAAGCGCTCGAAATGACAGGTTATAAATAGTTAAAAGAAAACATCTTCGTAACAAAAACAAATCTAAAAATTTAAAGATGTTTTGATTAATTTTTGATGATGCGCAGAAGAATCGTAACTGGAAGAAAAACCGGCACTTAAACTAAATATTAAAAAATAATTCCTATTTTAGAAAATTACAATTACTAAAATTCTAAATTTCTAAAAGATAACGAAAATTTATTATTTTTCTGTAAATGGCAATTAAATTATTATTGTGGCACCAATTTTAAATTGTGTGTTCGTCTTACAAGGGATTTATTCGAGCAACTATGATTCTAGCTGCGGCTTTAGTCAACAAGGAAGTTCCTAGAAACTTCATTTAGATTTTGGGTTAACTTCTTGTTTCCGGCAATGACGATGAGACCTGTATAATTAAATTTATAACTGCTTGATCAAGGCCATAGCTAATGTTACGTGTCTCACCAGTATATCTGTGAGTCGTCCAATGATGCGAAGGACATGGAAGCGATATCAAGATACTGGTACTACCAAAAGAGAGACATGAAGTGAAAGTTAAGGAAAACGGTGTACAGAGATTTTTTTAGTGAATCAGGCGTTAAAAACAGAGATTTTTCGTAAGTAGAAATCAATTTTTTTTAAAGAAGTAAAGGTGCACACATTAGTTTATCGACTATCATAAGGAGAAAGAAGCGTCCTTCTGTTGGTATTATTGTGATTTGTCGGTCGGAACTCTGTTACTCCTATCCTCTTATTATTTCTCCAATGAAGCGTGGATATATCTATGTGATGAGGTTGATATTTTTTTTTTATTTCAATAAGTGATGAAACGAGCAAAACGTTCACCTGATGTAAAGTGCAACGTCTGCCTATAACAAATGCTGTGTCACCCAGAACATTTCGGTGTGACACCACACTGTGCCCATCACCCTGAGACATAAGTTCTTTCATATACCCAGTGATTACGCTAGCTCACAATGCCCTTCAAACCGAAACACAGTAATGTTTGCACACTACTGCTTCACGGCAGAATATCTGGCCCTGGGGTGGTACCTACCTCGACGGATTCCTGCATAGGAATCCTACCACCAGTAAAAAAGATATTGGCAGTTATTATAAATATAAGAGGAATATTTCGAAGACGTATGCTCTAAAGGAGTCGCCCTCTGTACAGGAGGTTTTGTTTTATTTTAGCTCACCATGTATTCTGAATATAGTACAGACTTAGTTTTTACTAAAAATGGAATATTGATTGGAATTGTTTTATAATTTTCTTTCCATATTCCATTCCATTTATTTCCACATTCCATTTATTTAAAAAAAGGCTCTTCGCCTTTTTTAAATAAATGAATAATAATTAATGTAAATTAATACGAATAGATATAGATATTGTTATTCGTTAAAAATATAATATTTTTTTCACTGGTTGTTTTTTGATTTAATCTTTGTTGCTTCACCTTAAAAGGTTACAACGGGCGGATTTAATAACTATAGCCTTTCTCTAACAGCCAACACGGGATGTGGGTTTTTATATGTAACAAAAAATATGTGTTGAGCCTATCCGTGGCGAGGACTTGTGATAGCTGCAGCACCTTATGAAGTATTTCATACTATATAGAATATAATTAACATAAATATATATTATATATTAACATTTGTATATTATTGTATAGGAAGAAATAAAACTTAAAATAAACACATTTGCTCACTAATGGCGGACTTAATTGCGAAGTATTCGATTAAAATAGATCAAGTCGCTCGCCAAAAATCCGGCTTTAACAGTTTGTGTTTTACAAACGCAATGCCTTTGTGTCGAAGTTTTGATACGTATTACAATGTTAATACTCTTTGCGAGTTATTCTAGTCGACCGACTAGCTTAATGGCATATACAAGCGCTGAAAAAAATTCTAGGACCTCATCATCTTTTAAATTATAAGTAGTGATGAGGCGTGACGACCGTTTGTGCTAAAACACAAATTGTTCGTTTTCGGGTCTGGTTGTGTTGTGATTGTCCCCTTGTTTCTGACACTGCATGCTAGACTAAATCCGATCTTATCGCATCCGCGTTACATCGGGCGCGGGTAGGTAGGGACGAGTGAGTGCCTCTGTGTTTGCGCGTACACTTGTGGCACTATAGTATCTCCTGCGCAGTTGATGTCTCTTGACAGTATTCGGAATTCGGAAGTTGTCGTCCGTGGTCGATATCGGCTAGGAGAACTTCATCATCCTCAGTGATGAGGACTTCATCGATTTTTTCGTTATGGTGGTTATCTTTTTACAGCACAGATTACACATGCAGGCAACACTCAGACCCGGAATAACTATTTGTAGGCCATACAAATAACTATTTTGTTCCGTATGGGAATCGATCACGCGACCCGCAGCGCCGAAGTCAATCGCTTAGCTACTGCGGCAAGCGAGTCGACTAAAGTGGGACTGAGGTTAAACGTCGGCTTAAATGCTAAAAATTTGTGCATTATTAGATAGTGGGTCTTAGTATCGATGCTATGCTTAACTTGTAGCTTGTGTTGTAAAACTATTACGCAGGAATCCGCCTAAGAAATTCTGAAATTCTGCCATCAAACATTAGTGTATAAACACTGTGTTTTGAAGGGCACTAAATTGTGCATTAAATTTTGTAATTATTGCTAATGCTAATGCAATTACTGGAGACATATGAGACTTTAACTTTCGGCAAATGGCGGAATAACCATCTTAAAAAATGCTAGACCTGCAATTGAATATTTATTATTAGATTTTCATTTTGTAAATATTATTAAGTTTGTTGTCATTCAGGTTACATATAATATTCATAAACTGGAAAAACTTGTTCTTGCGATATCATGATGTAGTAAATGTTATTTAAGATATCGCGTGGATCAAAATTGCGTTTGTAGTTTGGCACTAGTTTATCTGTTAGTTTTTGAAATTATGAAAAAACTGACTTCATGTTACCATTCTTAATTAATTCGTTTGGTTAAAATAATGTTAATATGATTTATTTTAAAATAATATTCTATTATCAAATAATAGAAAAGATTAATCGTAATGACTTGATGAAAATACAAATGGCTCAAGTTCAAGATTTATTGGCAGCCGCTATTCAATAACAACATTGGCAACAAGGCTTTTTAGAGTATTCCGGAAAAGACATTTAATTTTATTACCTTCAACTTATGAACTTACTTTTACTACTGTATGCTATAATTAAATAATTATCTCTATGTGTATAGTACACAGTACCTTTAAAAAATAAGATGCTCAACACCAGGATATTTCCTACATCACTGCTTTGATTATCAAAAATCAAAGCGATGCCTCGATTTCTTATAAATGCGTGCAATAATAAATAAATATATAAATATAAATATAATATATGGTAATTGATAAATAAATAATAAATGGGTGCGTTTTACAGACATAGATTTCAAATACACACTCCAATCCGCAACCCGGGACACATACAAATATTTGTCGTGTGCGGAAATCGAGCCCACGACCCGTAGCGCAGAAGCCAATCGTTTGGCTCTTGCGCCAATCGATTAGGTATCAATCATACAAATCCCTTGAAACGTTAAATATCTTTGTTTCTCGTCGCACGGTGTTAGGGAATTCAGGACATCTCGTCTCGTCCCAAATAACTAACAAAAACAAAATGAATTGGTGGCTGGACAGGTGCATACTGTCATATGTTTTCCCGTTGGATAATGCTTTTGACAACCTCGTGGCGTAATGGTTTGAGTACCTGGCTACCATGCCGCGGATCCTAACTTCGAATTCCAGCCGGAGCCAAGATTTGGGCAATCCCGCATTGGAGCAGCGTGGCGGATTCTTCCTAGCTCCAAAACCCTCTGTGAATTGAGAGGAGGCCTGTGCTCAGCAGTGGGACATTTATGGGCTGAAACTTTACTTTTTTACTTTTTTAAATGTTGCACTAACCATCAAGTGAACATTTTGGTAGTTTTTTCTCTTTCTTCAATAATGAAAACAACAAACATTAAATCAATCAGTTGCAGTGAACTTACGTTTCAAAGGTTTTGAAGCTGGAATATCCACGGATTTTGATGTAGTGTCCATTGTCTTGGTGGTGCTCTCCACGGGCTTGAGTTTCTTTTGCGTCCACGACGGTAGTGTTTCCGTGTCTTTGTCCTTCACCCAAGGAGGTCTGAAGCTGTCGCGCCTCGGCGCTGTGTCTTTACTTACATTGCCGATCGGCATTGTGTGGTCCTGTGATAAAGAGTATTGTGTAAAGCAGGGTTTCTCAAAGTGGTCAATATCGACCCCTTGGGGTCGAAACTAACACAACTTATACAGCGACTTTCAAGATACTGTATACAATAAGTTGTGTGACGTGTACCAACTTGTTATAAGAATGACTAATATTTTAGTATAAAGTAACATTGTTGTACTTTTAAAAAACTCAAGAAGTCGATAAGCGTGCACAAGTTCGTACTAGATGAAGAACTGGGCAAGTCAATAAGCGTGGACAAGTTCGTGCAAGATAATGTGTTCGAGCGTAGAAGTCTTTCAGTTTACTCACTTAACCAACCGCAAAGGTTTTAAATTGGTAAGTATTTTGTATCAATAGGAAAAAAACTAGAGATAGAATTTTTAAAGTAATTTGGCTACGGATAGTAGGTATCAGTTAATTTTGGAAAAAGGGTCTCCTTCCCAAAATGGTTTGGAAATCCCTGGTAAAGAGTTGCACTGGTGGATGACAATTTTTTGTAATTTTCAACTACTATTTAAATACCGTTAAAACTTAGGCGCCGTGGACTAGCCTTTAATTTCACAGTATGCGCATGTACTCGTATTGGTTCGATTCCGGTGCTCGTACGAATAAATGCTGACTACTACGAACTTCACATGCTCTCTAAATATTTCTATAAGAACATGATAGTTTCTTCAAAATGTTTTCTTTCAACACCGAGCACGTGGTAAATCAACATTTAAAATTACATTTAGCAATTTTAGTGTTGTACGCGTAGTAGATCAAACCCAGGTAATTTGCGTACTACACGTAAGGCAAGCTCGCAGTTTCTGAGCAACCACAGCTCTGTTGCCCGTGTTGTTAAAAATAGTTTTTCACTATTCAATGAAAAACAACATACGTAGTTCATTCATACCAGACCTGCATATTTTATTGTAATAGTTATCATCAATTTTGGGAGCAATTTTCAATATATTTTAATTACAAATAAATATTGAAAATATATTACGACCATCGTATGAACCTATGCCTTGACTTTATCAGAGGGAGCTTTACAATAATGTATCTTTTGAGATATTATTATGAAATAATAACTTAACAAGTCTAGATATATTATTGCTATTGACATACATACATTAGCGAATACCTACATATAGTATGTGCAAATTTATGACAATAGCTTAAGAAGTTAGGAGAAGTTATATCTGATTAGAAGACAGACAAGACCCAATTTTTTTATATATATTCATAGAGTCGTCTTTTGAGTTATTTTTATTCGTAGTACGTGAGAGTTATTGCTTGGTTATTTTTGTCCACAACTTTTGTTTTCCTTTTTTTATAATCATCCACACCATTAAAGCTTTGTATTTTTGGCATAGAGCAGCGTTTATTATTACGTTACATTAATTTCTTTGGTAGCTCCAGTTGAATGGAATTTGATGAAATCGATGCTCTTAATTATAAAATAAATTCAAATTAGCTTTACAGTCCAGATCAATATTTACTTTTAGCTTTTTCTCATTCCCCTTGTTTTTATAATTTTTGAATGCGATCGATTTTAAATTTGATTTCTTAATAATTTAAAGCAAACCGTTAGTTACTTTAAGTTCTGTTTTTATTTGTTATAATTTTTTTATTCAAATAATATTTTTTTTATGTTTTAACATTTCATTAACTTATTAAAATATTTAAAAATTTGATTATGGTTTGAGTTTAAATTAATTAAAGCCGTCTATGCATTCAAGGGAAAATATTAAAAATTACTTTTTAATATTTTGCAAAGAAAAATATCAATGACATAATTCATAAAAAAGTTAATTGCAACAGTTGCGTTTTTTTGTTTTGTATGTAGATCTAACAAATTACAAATGAACGAATGCCTCCGAGGCTAAAACAAGAATAAAGAGTCTAGCACGTTATAGCGGGCAATAGAGGCAAATAGTTGGCAATGATTATTATTAGGTATCCCAAGTTTACGTTACTTTTACAATTACTAATATTGCGGACGGAACAGGATTATGATTTTGTCTATTAGCTTTAACACTGACATGACTGTCACTCGATGACGATGACTCGTCATCGTTTCAGCCTATCAAGTCCACTGCTGGACATGGGCATCCCCCATAGACAGCCGCAAAAATTTGTTAGCTCTTATATTGGAGGGATTTTGCCATAGTTGCCACGCCTGGCTGGCGGTTTGGCAACCGCAGTTTATTTATTCAGATGTTCTAGGAAGATGCTGCTGCTGCCCATCTCCTGGTCCTGAGTATTCAAAAATATTAATTACATTTTTTATTAAGAGAAGTTTGTAACGAAATGCAACTACCGTAAACGCAATCAAATTAACGTAAAGGAAACTTTTTTTTCTTCCAAGGCTGTGTTCCTATAATTCCAGTTATTTTTAAATTAAGCACTGTATAGAGTGTACATAGATTAAAAAAAATATTGAACTCGTCAGACGTAGAATGTGAAATTGAAATTGGTTTAAATTAATATATTTGCATATTTTTTCTCTTACGTTAATCCACTTGTATGTGTATTAGTTGTCTGTGTAATGTTGTTATGAGATTTCACTTAACATGAGCACACCAAACACTTCTAAGGGTCAACTAGGACATATTTTTCGATAGGAATTAGAATACTCGGAACGCTGATCCAGAAACGAAATTATGTGAGACGCGAAGACGCGGCGGCGAGTACGCGTGGCACAAGACTACCATCGGAATTTCAACTCTGAACAATCCTCTGGAACTTATAAATAGGTGTGCCAAGGCGTGCAACTCGTATTAGGGAGCATCAATTCTATCAACAAATTATAACAGCGTAAGCAAGTCATGCATATGTTTTCCTCATAATCTTTTATTTTTATTTTTTAGATATTTCATTAAGCTGTCATTTTCTATTCCACAAATAAAAAGTGGATACACTATTTAATGAAACGTCACCGGAATATATTTTTTAATATCGTAGCTGATAACATCAAAATAAAAGAATCTTAATGTTCATATTTACAATTTACAGCTGTCTGTATATATTATTCTTTGAGTAAGAAATCAAATATGTATGTCTGTATATATATACATATAGTAGTATACGTTGTTTTTTGTGAATGTATATCGTCGTCATTATCATTTCAACCTATTTTAGTCCACTGTTGAACATAGGCCTTCTGCATAGATTGCCACAAAACACGGTCCTGAGCCACGAGTCGACGGTCGAAGGTCGACTTCCCGTAAAACCGTGCAGGTCGTTGCTCGATCTAGTGGTGGGGCACCCTACACTGCGCTTGCCGGTACGATGTTGCCACTCGAGATCCTTCCTGTCTTCCCCTACGGTTGAATGTATGTGTATGTATAAATTTCTATAATAATTGATCGTTTTATTCCATGCTTCAGAATTTTCCGTCGCATGCTTTAACCGCAAACTAGTTTCCCAAATTTTGTAACTGGCAAACAGTTTAAACTATTGCCATTCCACGATAAAAATAATATTTTTAATTTCGAAACATCATACACATAATGTCAAATGGTTTGTAAAATTGTTAAATAGGATTCATTGATTGTTTGACTAGGTGAGATGTTGCTATGATAATATATATTTATTATTTTTTCTGCCAATAACTCAGTTCTATATTAACTGTAAAACAAACATCTTATTAAAAGTATGTATTTGTTATATATTAGAAGTATATTTTTGATATAAAATTAATTAGTAAAGAAAACAAGTACCTTAACTTTTCTGTTTTGTTCTGTTCTGTCCAAATTAAATGTCTCACTGCAAATCTCACAGTAAAGAACTTAAAGCTGAGAAACTGCGATGCCGCTCCAGTGCAAGGCATTTACATTTAATTTATTGATATATAACAATACGTTTAAATTAAATGCACCCAAAATATTCTTCCTTATTTCTACGTTCAGAAAACACCATTTAAGTTAAAATGATCTCTTTCAATGTTTCGGAGAAAAGTGAGACTGCCGTTTTTAATAATAATCCAAAGAATGTATTCAGTAATATGTTTGAAACGAAATACCCGTGGCTCTACATTAACGATGATCGCCTAGTAGTCGTATTGACTGACCTGACCTGACTTCTACGCCGCGGTTCCTAGGTTCAAATCCCAACCGGATTATTTCTACGTTCAGAAAACACCATTTAAGTTAAAATGATCTCTTTCAATGTTTCGGAGAAAAGTGAGACTGCCGTTTTTAATAATAATCCAAAGAATGTATTCAGTAATATGTTTGAAACGAAATACCCGTGGCTCTACATTAACGATGATCGCCTAGTAGTCGTATTGACTGACCTGACCTGACTTCTACGCCGCGGTTCCTAGGTTCAAATCCCAACCGGAGCCAATATTTGTGCAAAAACACAAATTACTTGTTTTCGGGTCTGGCAGTTTTGTGCATGTGAAATTTATGTCTGTAAAACGCAGCTATGATACAATAGAATTCCTACTGTGGGTTATCGTTTTTTTTAGATATACCATGATGATTGAAGCGATTCTATCATCCAACTGTTGTGCCAATCAACTTTTTTTTTTTTTTTAGGACTGATGGTCACTGTTAGCCCGAAGGCTTTTACAGCTTCGCCGGATTGAAAGGTGGCATAGCGCTGAGGGCGCTTAGCCGAAACCTTTATTTATGGATGACTGGCGCAAGGGCCCCCAAGAGGGGACCTCGGCTTGGACCGTCATCCTGTTCGCGTGAGTAACCGACTCGAGGGTGCCCAAGGGGGCCGGCCTCGGCTCGGTCAGTTACTGCAATCGGGAGGGCAATATTACTACTACTATTATTATGATTATTATTAGATAAGTTTACCACCAATTCGGAATGCGTTTCCGCTGGAGAAGAAATGGCGCAAGAAACTCCAGCGACGCTTCTGTTTATGATACTACTGCTAGGGGAGAACCGACCTGAGATGCGGCGGTATCGCGAATAACTTTGTCTGATACGCCCTCGCCGACGGCGGGGGCGGTATGATAGTGATGTTGTGTGTTTGCGTAGTGATGAGTAGAGCGCTTGGGCCCTAGTGGTCGCGTCGTCAGGGTCCTCGAGGACGTGCATCGGTCTCCTTTTTCCGCGAATCGAGTTTTGGTGTATCGCGAGGGGGTTGTATGTGGCGGCACTTACAACCAGTGGGTTGGGGTGCGTGGCAGCAGAGTCGAAGTATCGGCAAGAGGCCAACTTTAGATATTGGGCTATGGTAGGAAGTCCTAAATCGATATGAAGGTTAGCATTACGCACGAACCACGGTGCTCCCGTGGCTTTACGCATGAATCGATTTTGTATTACCTGAAGTCGGTGAATTTGACGCGGGGAGGCATGCGCAAATACGGGGCTTGCGTATGTCATAATTGGCCGAATACAGGCTTTGTAAAGTGTAATTTTATTACGTAGGGACATTTTGCTATTTTTATTTAGTAACGGATGTAATCGGCCAAGGACGAACGCCGCTCGGTTCCTTACTCGGTTAATATGTGGACCGAAGCTGAGTCTCGAGTCTAATAGGACGCCTAAGTATTTGACTGTCTTTTCCCAGGGGATTGGACGATCGAATAACTCTATGGTGGGGAGGCGCGGCGTTAAGCGCCGCGAGAAGTACATGGCTGCACTTTTGATGGGGTTGACCTCGATCCTCCATTTCCGAAACCAGTTCCCGAGGGTTCGGGCTGCGGATTGGAGGCGTTTAGAGATAGTGTCTGGATTACGCCCAGACACATAGAGGCAGGTATCGTCTACGAAGAGGGCGAGTTCGACGCCGCTGGTGTGCGGTGTGTCGTTCGTGAAAAGGGTGTAGAGCACGGGACCTAGGACTGAGCCTTGTGGTACGCCGGCTAGGATGGGATGTGGTTCGGATCGCACCCCCTCGACGCGGTAGCGGAAGGTTCGACTGCGTAAGAAATCTCGTATGATGAGTACGAGGCGATCTAGCACACAGAGTCCGTATAACTTGTATATGAGCCCGTTGTGCCAGACCTGGTCGAACGCTTTCGCCACGTCGAAGAAGAGCGCTCCAGTATGAAGCCCGCGTATGAAGCGGGATTGAATGTGCTCCGTTATGCGGTGCACCTGCTGGGTACATGAGTGTTTGGCTCGGAATCCAAACTGCTCGTGGATGGGGATCCCTCGAGACTGCATGAAGTCTCTTAAGCGGGCGAGTAGTAGGCGTTCGTATATCTTGCCTAGAGCCTTGAGGAGGCTTATAGGCCGATATGCGGTGGGATTGGACGGGTGTTTAGAGGGCTTTAGAATCCCTACGACCTCTGCCTCTTTCCAGATGTTCGGAAAGATTGCGTTGGCTAGAGCTGCGTTGTAGATTAATACCAATAGCTGAATGATGGTAGTAGGCAGGAGCTTAACTACTTTGTTAGTGATACCATCGGGACCGGGAGATTTCCTCGGACGGAGGTTTTTAATAATAGACTCTACTTCGGTGCTGTTAACCGGCGGTATGGAATCGCGGAGCGGTAGGGAAGCCTTCCGATCGACCTCGCTGTCGACTAACGCGACGTGAGCGGAGTCGACCGGTAAGGTGCTTGGGGAGCATTGAGTTTTTAGACTGTCAGCTAGACATTCTGCCTTTTCTTCGTCTAGGAAGGCAGGCGGTTGGTTGGGTTGTACTAAAGGGGGCATTGAACGGGAGGTGCCTCCTTTTAGTGATTTTGGAAGTCGCCAGAAGGCGAGGTGAGACGGTTCGATGTTAATGGGACTGTTATCCCACCGAACGTTTCTGACCTCCTGCATACGTGTTCGAACCTCACGTTGTACGGTGCATAGAGTTGTTCTATTTCTGACGGTAGTGCGTGCGACGGAGTGGCTGCGTTTTTGCGCCTCATTAGGTCTCTAATGTCGTTAGGCAGGACCCAGCGGTTGGCGTCCGCCACTGGGACCTATCTGGAGGAATCCTCGACGACAGTTTGGATGTGCCTAGTGAGTGCATGAGCCGCAAGGTTCGTGTCTGAATTGATGGTGGATGGAATCGCATCAAGGTGCAGAGAAGTCTGCTCAAGTTTTTCGGCTAGCTTTTGCCAGTCGACTACGGTTTTTGTGGGTAGTGAGGCTTGGACGGAAGGTCCTAGCCGAAGTAGAACGGGGCGGTGATCAGATGTTAGTTCGTGGATCACCTCTATATCGCGGATGGCGAGATTTATGTTGCTAAGGATGGCTATGTCAAGCACATCCGGCGTGTGTCCCAGTGTATGCGGGAAGTGGGTCGGTATTGTAGGCGCCAGAACGTCGAAGTCGAGGAGGTCACCGGCAAGGATAGTTGAGCTCCCGAGGGAGAGAAGTGCTTCGAAGTCGCTGCGTGTGGTTTTGGCGTCATTTCTACATGGTAAGTAGACAGACGCGATAGTAATGGGGGAGTGGCCGGTCATGGCTAGCTGACAGACCGATGCTTCAAGATGGCTGAGTGGCGGTGTGACGACTGGTACGCAGTGCAAGGACTTTTTGTAGTAGATAAGAGTGCCGCCTTTCGCAGCGGTAACTCTATCGTTCCGAATGATGTTGTAATTTGCGATTTTGGGATCGCGAGTGTGTGGTTTCAAAAAAGTCTCTTGCACGAGTAGTACGTCGATTTGGTGATCGCGAACGAAATTGAAGATTTCGTCGCGTTGGTTTTTTAAGCCGTTAGCATTAAAAAACGCTACGTTTAGGGAGCGCGGTTTCTTTCTGCCGTTGTGAGTCATTTTTATGCCCTAAAATTGGCTATAGCGTTTATGACGCTTTGGTACCGTACCGCCGCGGCGATCCTCTCATTAGGATTATTGTTGGTGTTTCGGAGAGCCGTGGCGAGGGCTGTAATGTCGGCACCGTTGAAAGCGGTGCCGAAGCGACGGACGAGATCTAGATCGCTCTCTGCGACCGGTCGGCTCGCGACGGGTGCGACTGGTGCGACCTGTGAAGGAGCCAGTACGTTCCGCGTGATCGCGACCGGAGGAGGCGCGTTTGAAGTTGCGCGGGTCGGAAGTGGCCTCCATACGGAGGGTGGTGGGGGAGGTACTATGTACCTTTGTGTTTGGGCCTGTTTAGCCGCAGGCCTTTTAAGTTTTGGGGCCTTCGGGCAGCCGAGGTAGTTGGCCGTGTGACCTTCTGCGTTACATAGTACGCAGGCAGGCGGGCCGAAGGAGGCTAACAGAGCTTTGTCCTTTGGACGAGGACAGTCTGCTGTGGCGTGATCGCCTAGGCACTTGACGCACCTGGGGCGGGCGTAGCAATTTCTTGCTGAGTGGCCGTACAATTGGCACTTATGACATTGGCCGGGAGGGCCGTTTTTGTGTGGGGCCTCAACTGAGAGCCCCGAAAGGTTGCAGCAGGTCCGCAGATTAAATATCTGCTTCCCTGCCGGGGAGCGGTCAAGTGCGACTAGCACCATGTTACCTTAGTGCGTCCGCTGTACATGCGGTGTACAGCGACGACGGGGAGGTTTTGCGCGATGAGGTCTTTTTTGACCTCTTCCGCGCTGATTTCCTTGGGTAGGTTCTTGAGAAACACCCTTAGTTGCCGCTCATCGGCTGGAGTGTATGTGTGGAAGTATACACCTTTTTCCGACAGGTAACGTGTTACCTGGCGGTAGACCTCAGTAGTCTCCACCTGTAATTTAATGCCGTTTGAGGTAGAAACGGCAGTATATTTTAACCTGGACATGGCCGATGTGAGCTTTTGCCATCTGTCCAGAGCCCGAATGAAGATAGGCGGTGGCCGCCGAGAGTGTGCAGCGAACTGCGCAGGATTGCGCGGGACAGCGGGGGCCTGCTGTGAAGCAGCGGGGGCCTGCTGTGAAACAGCGGGGGTCTCTTGGGAGGCTCAGGGGCGACCTGAGGTTGCGGGATAGGCGTGCTATCACTGGCTTTGGCAGCCTTGGCGTGGCTATCGGGCGTCGGTGAGGCGCGCTTCTTGCGCTTCTTTTTTGATTTCTGCACTTGCAGAAAACCAATGTCGTCGCCGGTGTCGCCGGTGTCGCGGCCGGTGTCGCGGGGGTCCTCGGGTGCCGAGGGAGAATCGAACTCCATTTCGGAGCCCGAGGAAGAGGCCCTAGAGGGGGGCCTAGATAGCGCCTCGCATGCTGAGGCGAAACCCGTACAGGTCGCAGCCAATCAACCAACGCTATGAATTAAACGCATTTTTCTTCAAATCAAACATCGAAATAGATTGTACAAATACATACATACAGTCACGCCTTTTCCCCATATAAAGATAAGGCAGAGGCCACTCACGTAGCCCATGTTCGCCTTCGCGGGAAACGAGACGTAACGGGTGGCGAACCACGTCGCCGCCATTTTGACACGAGTCATAAAATTCTTACCCCCCATTCCTAGAGCAGTGTAGTGACAGCATTGCATATGGTGTTATTCTGGTCAAATAAAGGCTGTCCGTACAATATCTTATTAGTCCAAATACTATAAAAATATGTATCTTTATACTGCAGAATGTAGATTCATTATATAACTAGACTGGCCATAAATACTTTTTTTCAACTTTTTAATTATTTTTAATTTGGAACACGTATATTATTTTAAAAACTTCTTTCGATTTTGCGCCATTTCGCATATTCTTTCGTGTTCATTATCAAATTAAAATATGGAATGGGGTGTTAAAGAAAATAGGATTGCAGTGATCGCCTTGCACAAAGTGGGTACGGAGCCGTCGGTCATATTCCAGACACTTCAAAACCTTGGTATCAGCCGTATGTACGTATATCGTACTATCAACAGATACAACAACACTTCCTCTGTCGAAAACCAGAAAAGATCGGGGCGGCCGCGTGTTGTTAGAACTATAAAGGCTGTTAAAGTCAGAATTCGTCGAAACCCTATTAGGAAGCAAAAAATCTTATCGCGAGAAATGAAGATTCCCGCTAGAACTCTGTAGCGTATTATAAAACAGGACCTGAAGCTCGGTGCTAATCGTCGATATACAGGACATGCCCTAAATCAATCTTTACAATTAAAGAGAGTGGATTGATCAAAACGCCTTCTGTCGCGATACGCGATTCCTTTACCGATAAAAATAATTTCACAATAGAAGAATACTATAATAAGCAAAATGATAAAGTGTACGCTCACAGTTCTAAAGAAGCTGCTCAAGTGGTCGGAAAGGTACAACGTGGTCATCATCCTGCGTCAGAGATGGTTTGGTGGGACGTGTCTTATCAAGGAGTAACAAAACTACATTTTTGTGAAAAAGTTGTGAAAACTTCAGCCAAAGTGTATCAAGATACAGTCTTGGATCGGGTTGTGATACCTCTCAGCAATACACTTTTTAAAAATATACCGTGGTCTTTCCAGCAGGACTCTGCACCTGGTCACAAGGCACGAACTACCCAAGCCTGGCTTGAAACCAACGTTCCGGACTTTATAAGAGCTGAAGACTGGCCCTCATCTAGCCCAGACCTCAACCCTTTAGACTTCAAATTATGGTCAGTTTTAGAGGACATGGCCTGCTCTAAACGACACCGCGACATTGAGTCCGTTAAAAATCTTTGGTGCAAGCGAAATTTTCCTTGGAAACAGTGCGTAAATACATAAAGTCGTGGCTAAACAGATTAAAGACCTTTATAAAAGCCAAAGGTGGCCATTTCGAATAGAATATATTTTTTATTTTTTGCTGAGACTATGTTAATATGTAGTTATAAATTTTAATAGTATTACATTACTTCATAAAAAAACTGCATTTTCATTTGTAACAGAACTTATGGCCGGACTAGGTAGATCATTAAGATCTGAACAGAGTTCGTTACATTGCTTCACTATAAGCTGTTCGATGGTTCAACATAAATTACCTTGGATATGCAAATTAACTCGTGATGACTTCTTTAACTATTTTTGTGATATAAGCAAGGTCGTGAAGAAATACTATGAAAACACGAAAACTTGTAAAGTCAACCAGCACACTAGAGCAACGTAACGTACTATTATATACAAAATCCTCTCAAAATTTAAGGGTGGCCGTACCGTAATATTTATAGGTTATACCTATTAAACAGGGTATGAATCCGGACTCTTTCATACGTGTACTGAAGTAATGTACGCGTTTGCCCATTAAACTTTTTTTTATTTGTTAAAGTGTCGAAACTGGCAAGACGTTAACCTGATGGTAAGTGCTGCCCATAACAAATGTTGTGTCACATAGAACATTTCTGTGACATCACACTGCACCGTTGCCCTGAGATATCTGTTTTGAAGTATGAGGTACCCAGTGATTACACTAGCTCTCAATGCCCTTGAAACCGAAACACAGTAAGGTTTGCACCCTACTGTTTCACGGCAGAATAACTGGCCCCATATCTAGACGGATTCCTGCATAGGAATCCTACCAAAGCTCTTTTAAATGTAAATATATATTACTTAAAATAAAGTAAAACTTGTATTGTCGTGCTATCTTTTTTTCTGACGTCCGGATAAGTTTTAAATAAATTGGATCGTCCAGCGTCACTAGTTCTATTTTCGAAGCTTTCCTGTCTTACGTCCGCGCTGTGTAGACACGCAGTTAACGACGGAGGGGAACATTGTTTTGTGTAATAAAAAAGTGGAAATAAATTGGATATATAATAAACACCGATTTGTGGAAGCTTTAAAAATCATCACCTCTTCTATTATCTTGGTGTTGTAAAATGTAGTCAGAGAAATAGACAAACATTTGGATACAGAAATAGCCAGTGTTTTAATTCAATTAAAAATTCTAATAACAAGTAACAAAAGCAATTACGCCTCTCCTTCCCGTCGAAGGTAATCCCGTCAGATGCAGCAGATTGGTTGATGAAGCTCATTTATTGGTTAATGGGATCAAATGAAACCGATCCCGAAACCTACTAGAGTTACACAGTAGACCTCTTGATCATTTATCGTTCGGCCGCTCTCGGCAATGTTCGGTTCTCAGCTGTGCAGCTCATTATGGCCGTAGCATAAAAATTTATAGCTAAGAATTTTTCATCAATAAACAGGACTATTTAATTCAAATATAAATTTTTGAATCGAATTAGTATTGCCTGAGATAAGCGCGTTAAAACATACAAACTCTCCAGCTTCATTATACTCGTTGTAGTAGATTAGTAGGATCATGTTTTGGGATAAACATTTGCAGTGGAAACCTGGTACCGTAAAGGCTGTTTAGTAAACTTCTCTACTAGATCAACTAGTTTAAATTAAGGGAAATAGAAGGCTGCAGGTGACTCAATATTGCGCTTTGATAATGTGTGTTCAACAGAGGACTTGATGTAAAAGTGATGATGATGGTGAAGAACAGAATAAATTTAATTTTTATTTCAACACGTGTAGATCATTTTCATTTTCGAAAAAAATTCTGTCTACGAAAGCATAGCATCGGGTTTTTTTGTGATGTGATGTAAAGATGAAAATCGTTTCAATACATGTTTTTACAGCTACATTGTTTCTACAACTACATTGTGGATATGACTTGATTTTTGGAGGTATATATTGCTTAATATAATAATAACGATTTTTATCAAATCTATGTTTATTAAAATTACTTATGACTAAACACTATGCATGAGTTACTGACTCTGGAATCGTGTAACTGGAGTTACTAGCTTTTGTTTGTAGTATTGTTTAATTTTATTTTCAAATCACTACTATAGGAAACGGACATGACATGAACTGTGGCACTGAGTAGAACGATGTTAAGAAATGTAGCAGATGCACATACATTGTCGCCTTTCACAGAATTTGTTTGTAAAATTCAGATAGAGTAATTTAGTCTCGCTAGAGCGACAGATTTCTTTAGATTTCATTTACGAGTAACAAGTTATTAAAATAAAAAATCAGAGTGTAAATGCACTGTTTCAAATGTCTTGTCTTGCGCTTTTCATTAACATTTAGTCGCTGGAAATGAGCCAATTTAACTGGAGTTATATCTGTGAAACTGTAAAGGTTATGGAAGGGGAACATCTCATACGAAATTATCTTATGCTTGGCTTTTAAATGACTACCGCTGAGCGCAGGCCTCCTCTCATCACAATTTTAGGGGGTTTTGGAGCCAACAAGAGTACGCACCCATCACTAGTGCGGATAGGGACCTCATATGTCGTCGAAATAATTATTCTTTCATAGATATGCTGGTATCCTCGTAAGGTTTTCCTTCACGCACGTGATAAATCAATACTTTGTAAAGCAAGCAAGCACTTTGTAATCAGGCAATTCGCGTACTAAGAAATTAATATCGAACTCCTGTCCCCATAACTGTAATGAGTCTTAAAATATTAATAAATTACATACTCGTACATACATACAGTCACGCATTTTTCTCATATAAGTCTTAGTCTTACGACACTTCGGTACACAGGACACCTATAATAAATTAAAATTATGTATTACTCATACTTTTGTAGGGCACAGCTGTTTCATGTATTTAGTGTTGTTATTGAAATTATTAAAATGGTAAGACTAGTTCAAATTAGTTATATTCGCTATAAAAATGTTAACTAGTCATTCAATTATAATTTTTTTTTTTATAAGTTAAAGTTATTCATTTTAATTCTCATGATACCTGTATACTGCTAAGAAAACATAGTTGGGTTTCTCAGAATCTATATTCTCCTATAAACTTTTAGTAACACGAATGCTTTTAATGATATGAATAAAATATATAAATATATATATAAATTTTAGAATTTTAATCGTTTTCCGAAGCGCGAAATGTTTTCTTACATGCTTTGTAAATTGTCTTGCAAACATGAATTCTCAATGTTTGATAAATAAATAAATATTAAATTATTTATTTATTTAAAGACCTATTTGCACAATGCATGTACAATTGGCACACTGACGACCGCGTGGCGTAGTGGTTAGCGTACCTGACTTCTGCGCCACCGGTCCTGGGTTCGATTCCCAGCCGGAGGTAACATTTGTGCAAAAACACAAATTGTTGCTTTTCGGGTCTGGTTGTGTTGTGCATGTGAAATATATGTTTGTAAAACGCACCCACGATACAGGAGAAAATCCTAGTGTGGCTATGCTTCGTTTTTTAAAAAAGAAAAAAAAAAGACACTTTATGTCTTAGAGCATTCTGTACTAGTCAACCACGAGTAAAGCAGAAAATATAAGTAGGTGTTTTTAAATGAAATCACTATAGCCTTAATTTAATATATAATGGTGGGCTTACAAAAACTCCTCATTACTCCTCAACCTGATTGTCACTTATCAGCGCAGCTCAATTCATAAGAATATTTTATTTACGAAGTCTACTAAGCTTCACATCGGTGTCGTGTCGTGGAGGAAACGAAGGGGAAGTCGTATACGCAACAGTTACTGAATTTCCTCGATAACTTAGTGACCTTCACATTGCAATTATGTGCCCTTGATACTGGGTAATTTTAATTATAAAAATATTCAATGGACTTGACTATGACATAATTAGAAGAATACAGGTAATAATAACTTACCTGTTTTCTTCTAATTTTGAAACTAAACCTGAGATTGATTGAATAAATAGAATTGATGAGATTGAATTTATTGATGTTTAAAATTTTGGTAATCTTCAGCAGCTTAACGGAATTATGAATATCAATGGAGAATTTTAGACCTAGTACGGTCGATTATGAAAAATTTCGGGAATTTTGGTTTTCAAATCGGGACAGCTACAACGGCTACATAAAATCTGGTTTTTGTGAATCATCATTTATTTTTATCTATCTAAGTAATTTATTTTTATCTATCTAAGTAATTTATTTTTATCTATGTAGTTAGTACAAGAAACCAAACATACTAGATAAATTTAGAGGTTAGTGAAAAATCGGGACATTTGGCGTTCCGATCAAGGGTTACGGTACGTGTCACCAGACCCCTGAAGATCGGGACGTCCCGTGCAAATTGGGATACCTGGCAACGCTACATAGTACTCTGTAATGGCTCCGCTAAAATTACTGAGTGTCAAAGTCAACTTGTACCCGTTGACCTTCATCACAAAATATTATTGCGTCGAGTTTTATTGAATATGAATCTTTGAAACACGTTTCACGCGCTAAGTATAGCTATAACAAGGGTTACTATGATTCAATCTATTCAGATTTAAAATTAATTAATCAGATAATTGAATTAAAGGGCCCTTTATTATCGGATTCAGTTGATTTTTGTACGACACTATTTATGCGCTTCGTGATGAATATGTACCATCAAAGTTAATAAATAAATGGCAAAATTTATTCCTGGTATTCTCCAGCATAAAAGAAAATAATCAAAGAAATTTTTCAATTCTTTTGTAAGTATGTAGTATGCGACCAATATATAAAACGGCAAAGAATATAGATCCTTATGATACTATTAACCCTGTCTTTGACGGCGATATTTCCTCTATCGAGATTACGGTAGACAACATCCGCAATAAATTGCTCAAACTTGATATTTCTAAGTGTGCTGGTCAGGATCAAATGAAACCAATGCTTTTGCCAAAATGTGCTAATAATCTTGCTTATCCATTATGCTTACTTCGTATACTTATTTCGTACATCTATTATAGATTTTATATACTATAGATTATAGATTATATATTGCTTTAATTTGGATGAGTGAGCATAAACAGTAAAAACCTGTTGAGTACAATATTTTACAACCCTTAGTAATTTTTATGTACTAGCTGCTATTTTAGTATCTAAACATAATGTTGTTCTAGGCCATATGTGTCAAATGAGTTCCATTAACTTGTTACTCCTTTTGGCTACCTATTCTACGTAGCAAAAGGCAAAGTGTAATGATAGGAACGCAAGTAATTTATTACATCATTTCAGTAGGTTTGACATCCATTGATATGCATTGATGTGCACCGGCGCCATTCTTCCGGCACGTCGCCGCGCCCACGTCAGTGAAACGTTAAGGGCTGTCAGATTTTTTTAAAAGTATATACTACAATTTCCTGTTTTGTTTTCGTTCTAAACTGATGTCGAACGATCACAAAGTCGATCACAAAGTCCGCAGTGGAAAGTGTAGCAAATTTCATTTTACTGGTGGTAGGATTTCTATGCAGGAATTTGCCTAGGTAGGCGCAGTGCCAGTAATTTTGCTGTCAAGTAGTGATGTTCAAAATTTTACTGTGTTTCGGTTTGAAGGGCACTGATACCTAGTATTCCTGAGTATATGGAGCTCATGTGACGAGCGCAGTGGTAAAAATATGAAGATATTACAAATTGGTGTTCGAAATCAAATGGTAGGCGTTAACTCGCGCTGGAGTCATTTAATTTTGTTCTTCCCGTAGTGCCCGTAGTGGAGCTAAAATTTTATTCAGTTGTGTATGCTTTATTTAGTTAATTTTGAATTGGGCATCCCTAGCAACAGTAGGCATATCTTTGGCCACACCTTTCGATGATCATTTGGACCGGAGAAGAATTATT
Organism: Luehdorfia chinensis; assembly: GCA_019845155.1. Classification (NCBI taxonomy): domain Eukaryota; kingdom Metazoa; phylum Arthropoda; class Insecta; order Lepidoptera; family Papilionidae; genus Luehdorfia; species Luehdorfia chinensis. The sequence goes on along the minus strand of JAHVAK010000025.1, from coordinate 4,638,244 downwards.
ATCGTTTATTACCAATATATCTTGAAGACGAAGATGAGTAATAGCCAAGGTCAAAATGGTCAATATTTGAACTTCCTGTAGCATTATGTGTAGGCATCCGATGATAATATAATAAATGTAATCGTGGCTCATTAGTAAAATTATATGTGTCTGCTGTTGTTTTTGAATTTTCGCATTTTTAAATGAACTTTCCTGTTGTCCGAGTAGTATTCGCCGACTCCCTCTGTCCGTCTGAATATAACATGATATGAACATTACACATGAAACTTGACCCACGTTACAAATGGCGAACCGGGGATTTACCCAGCATTTGTTTCTCGTTATAAAGGTACATGAACTCTGAATTCTGAAGTGCTAACGAAGTGTAACTTATTAGCTGTGGTCATATTATATTCAAAGATAAGTCAATATAATAATTAATGCGTAACCATTTATACCTAACCATATTGTGGTGCATGGTACCACGGGCCGTGGTAACTCATGGGGCCGGCGCTCGCTTTAAATTTAATAGTACGCCAGTGACCTAAGTTCGATCTCCGGTGCCGGCATCGCTACAATTGTTCTGTAATTGTATGTGTTCATTTACCACTTGCTCGGCGGTAAAGGAAAACATAGTGAGGAGACCGGCATGTCTCAGGAATAAACATATTTCGAAGACATGCGAAATCCGCCGTGTGGTAGTTAGTGGCTTAAGAGAATGTACCACCCCATCCCATCCCGTGGGTAAAGTCGACACAGGGAAAATAAAAATCAGGAGATGGGCAGCAGTATCTCCTGGACAAGCAGAATAATATATATGGAAATGGCAAAATCCCCCTCAAAATTAGAGTTACAAGCTTTTGTGGCTACAATCTATGATTCAGCATTGGACTAGTGATAGGCTGAAATGTTGATGAGGATGATGATCATGATGATGATGTGAAATCCGTCAACCTGCATAGGAGCAGCGTGGTTGACTCTTCCCGGCTTCAAAACCCTCTCAGGAATGCGAGAATGCATGTGGGACATTAATTGTTTGTTACTTTACTTGTTGTGACTCTACTCACTTTGCCGTGTGGTGGCGGCTCGTTAAAAGAATGCTACCACTCCATCTCATCCAATGGATCTCGTAAAAGGCGAGTAAGGAATTAAACTGCACTGTGCACCCAACAGCGCATGGTGGCGATGGGCTCACCACCTATCACACCAAGTGCATTATATTGTTATGGTGAAACATGGATTGTGGCAGTCATCTGTTTTTGCAGTGAGTGCCCAGTCTCTGACTACCCCTTATGGGATACAGTCGTGATCTTATGTATGTATGTATGTACTCACTTTTCACTTTGTGTCGTGCTCGTGTGAGGAGTAAGAAAATCGGTCGACCCATCTCATCCGGTGGGTGTCGTAAAAATCGACTGACGGAACTTCCCGGGATATCTAATACTCGTAGCTTCCGACAGTTGGCGGAATGGCTATCTTGAAAATACAATGACGGTTGACACGATCTAAGGTGTGAAGAGAATCTACCCGTGCGAAGCCGGGGCGGATCGCTAGTACATAATAAATTTTATATTTTGCGTACATTCTAGATAACGAAATGTAAAAATGATTGGTTATATAATGTCTTGGATACTAGAAAATATAAAGGCGTAATGAAATAACAGTAAATCATTCAGTACCATTATTTATTATTTACACAAAGTTTAATTTACAGTCAGTCGAGGTTTAAACAATTGGTTTAATGTTCGCTTGAAACCTATCCCACGTTGATATCACTTGATAGAGTGCTTCCCCAGGGCATTCAGTGGATTTCACCTGACGGTGACCAATCAGCTGATATTCCTCGCTAATATAGCCCAACTTGACTCCAGCATCGATCAGTTTCTTCACAGTTTCGAGTTGGCGATCAGGAGGAACTGCAGCTAAGCGATAATAATATTTTAACAATTGTGCTAAGTCAATTAATAATAAGTACCTGATTATTCGTTATAGCGTATTAACTCTAGGTATTCTCTTATTTCTAAGTGTTGTTAAAATAGTATTTAGTTAGAGTTAACTACTTACGTTAAAAGTTTTCCATCAAAAAATATTATTTTACTAAGCTACTTTGTTCGTGTACGATTTGGGATGTGCGTAACTCTCGAACTTCGGGGTCGCTGGGGTAATGTGATCAAATCTTATAGCAGATGCTTCTAGTCAAAGACTAGAACTTTGTTAGACGTCTAGTGTTTATGTTGCATTAAATATAAACTTTGCAACAGATGCAAGCCAAGAATCCCCGGCGTTGTAGGCTGGTACTCTGACCATTGTACTACGCGGTGGTCAACGATAACATTTTTTGTATTTTTCATCAGCTAAAAATCTACAGCTGGATTATTCAGTATTATGTACTAGAAGAGACACCTCAACTTGATTATTTGTGACAAGAGTCATCATCATTACAGCCTATCACTAGTCCACCTGCTGGACCTATGTTCAGAGATATATCAAATTTTCCACAGATTCCCACAAAAATTTGTAGCTCTTATTTTGGTGGGATTTTGCTGTAGTTGCCACGCTTGGCAGGCGGATTGGCAACGGCAGTTTTTTTATTTAGATTTTCCAGGTAGATGGAACATCTAAATAATCATCTCCGATAGTAAACATCTCCTGGTTTCATTTTCCCTCTGTTGACTTTTACGACACCCACGGGATGAGATGGGGTGCCAGATACTCATCAGCTGCCGTGTGATGGCGGCTCTCAAAAAGAGAATCAACAACTAAAATCAGAGTCTCAACTCAATTTTAGTCAGTTTCGGCCGCTTGCCGCACCTTTTACTTCGAAAAAAATGCCCTTATGTGAACTGCGATACATTTTAAACACACCACCACCAGTATGGTTACTTTGATATCGACAAATATCACCATAATTTAATTATATTTTATCGAATGGCGTCGGCAGCCATGACTTGAAGAAATTCATAGAGTAACAGCAGTTCTTTACGCAGACGTGACACTATCGAAGTGTAATGTTAAATAATTTAAGACAATAAAATTACTAATATGTTCAAGATACGAATGAAATATCATTGTTTTTCCCGACTACATATTTATGTATATATATATATATAAACATAAATATGTATTCATATGCGCACACATACATACATACAAGAATACTAAACTCTCGGAGCCAAAAAAATAAATATATATGGTATATAATATAGTTTCATATTTTTAATTGTTTTTTGTTCTATTATAAATTCCAGGTTAAGATTACTGTACTTTTTATTGTAAATACTTTTCGAGGCAAAAGCAAATAGGCATCTTCCAGATCTTTGAATAAGGATCATGGCCAGACGCTAGTATATTCTCAATCAAAAAATACTTACAGACCCAATCACCGATCACAACTATACCAATACTGATAGAGTTGTAAACAGTAGCGTGCGCTCCGACGTTACTCCAGCCTCGACCCTCGTACGCTGCACCGTCACCTCCCACTGCGAAACTGGAAGTAATAAAGAACATTTTTTTTTATTTAACTAGCAAAACGTTCACCTGATGCATAAGTGCAACGTCTGCCCACAACAAATGCCATCCAGAACATCCCTGTGTGACACCACACTGCGCCCGTCACCCAGAGACATCAGTTCTTAAGTCTCATATGCTCAGTGATTACACTAGCTCTCAGTGCCTTAGACCGAAACACAGTAATATTTGCAAACTACTGCTTTACGGCAGATCAGCCTATAGCTCAGTGTGCGTTAGTGTGTGTGTGTATGTGTGCATTCGCGTGTGCATGCGCGTGTGATTGTGCGTATGCCTGTGCATTCTGCATGAATGCCAATCGTTTTGCTAATATTACGTACTTGTATCCGATGTCGACCCATCCATGCGTTGATTGATGGTACATCTGCATCCCGCGCATGGCTTGCGAACATTGCTCAAGTGAGTGACATGCGCCGGGTGTGAAGCTATGGTGAATGACTACGAAGGGCACCGGCAGCCGGAGTTTTGTGACACTGGTCGGCCGATTGGCGCCCCAATCACTTCTCGATACGAATGGAAAGGCTTCGTAGACTGAAATGAAATAATGTCATTACCTGTAGCGGAAGTTGTATTTAGTATTATTCTCCTAGCCGATTTTCGACCATGGCGACACCCTCCGAATACTGTCGTAAGCTATCAGTTGCGCAGGAGTGCAAAAAGTGTTCGCGCAAACTCAGTCGCACTCACTCGTCTACACCTACGAGTAATATCGGAGGTAGGGAATAATGTAGTGTCAGAGACACGTGTGCAATCATACTACAACCATACAAACCATCGTTTTGTGTTTTTGCACCTAAATGTTGGCTCATGCTGGGATTGGAAGCCAGACCCGCGTTTTAAAGGTCAGGTACTCTCACCACTAGGCTATCATGTGCCTCGTACCGGTAAACGCAGTGTAAGGCGACCCCCCATTAGACAGAGCAAAGACCTGCACGGTTTTTGAGAGGACGATAGATGATAGGACGGTAGATGAGACGATAGGGCTTAGAAACGTGTTTTGTGGCTGTCTATGGCTTGTATTCAGCAGTGGACTTGTGATGGGCTGAAAACTACTAACTAAACTGGTAACTTAATCCAATGAGAAAAAGAGAACAATGAAGTACCAGATCGTCACAAGATCGTCTTGGTTTCGCATGTCACTATTTACAGTATGAACTATTTAAAGACTTTCGGTCATGTATTTTGAGAATTGAAAGCATATGAAATTAGTTTTATTTTCATATTAAATACACGTTAATTAAACTTGCTCTGTGCTCTATTAAAAGCCTAATATAAAAAAAGGTTGTACTGAGCTTCCGTATATTCACGCAACTCATACACATGCACAGACTCTTTTCTTGCAACATTTTTTACTTACTTATTTATAGGAATCTTATAACAGAAGTGAATACTTTTTTGCGTTCATTATCATTTCAGCCTATAACTAGGCCACTGCTGAACATAGGCCTCCTCCATAGATCGCCAAAAAGGTGTGTATATCTCATTTTGGGGGGATTTTGCCATAGTCGCCACTCTTCGCAGGCGGGTTGGCAACCGCAATTTATTTCTTAAGATGTTTCCAAGAAAATTCTGCTGCCCATTATCTGGTTTTTATTTTCCCTTTTTCGACTTTTATGACACCCACGGGATGAGAATGGGTAAGTAGATTCTCTTAAGCTTATAACCACACGGCGATGGCGAATTTTTTTCGTTAGTATTTCTATTTTTCTTTTGACTTTTTTTCTTCCTATTTCATAATAATTTAATGAAAGAAGAATAATTCAACTAGTATAAAATGCACTTACCGCACTTATCAGGATAAGGCTTAGGATATCCATTTGTGAAGATAAACACACTTACGAATATTAATACAAAGAACATTGTCCCTGAAATAAATAATAAATACATTGTTTTACACCATAACACTCGATTATATCTAAGTATCACTTGATTATTATTATTATTGATCATCTTTGTAGATGAAAGACGTGAGCTGCAGCGATTGTTTTTAATCTTGATAATACCATAATAGATTAGATAATAATACTTGGATGTAATATTTTTATTGTATTCTAATCACATGTTATTTTTATGCAATGCTTTAATAATTCTGTATAACAATATCACGACGCCCATAACGACAATGGCGACAGTGTTACCCTGTGGTCAGAGTACCTGACTTCAAGTCCTGGGTTCGAATGCCAGCCGTTTGTGAAAACACAAATTGTTGGTATTTACATATGGCTGCATTGTCCCCGTGCCTTTAATCATGCATCCTAGACTACCCAATTTTTTTAGTGGAAAAAACAAACAACTTTAAACAATTATGTAACAACGTACAATCCATACTGCTTTCCAATTGTTTTTTGAGAACAGAAAAATCTACGTATTGTCAATAGTAGGTTGGCCCTAAATCCATAGACAACGTAATGTGCTATTAAAATACTTTGAATGGAACAAAGGATTTTGAATAAACAGGGATAGGTTTAAGGTATGCGAGGGCCTCTGTGTTTGACCAAACACATGTTGCACTATAATATCTCTTGCACAGCTTTCGACTGTTGGCTCCAGTTGGAATTCGAATCCAGGAATTGCTGTGCAGAAATCAGGTACTATGACAACTAGGCCATGCGATACGTAAAACGCGAATCCCAGTGCGTGACTGTAACGATCTAAATACTGACGGAGCTAAAAAAATTAGATACTATATCTACAATTGTTTTTGTGATTTTTATTTATTCTATAGACTTAGATAATTTAATATCTGTTGTATGTATTATATAAATAAAAATATGTCGTTCTACCTTAAAGGAATGGATATAAAAGCAAAAAGAATATGACTTACCAATATAATTATTTTATAATGAGGTTCTGTTAATAGGTTATAATTTCCGAATTTACAGCGTCGTCCTCACTGTGAATTCTATGCCTTAATTATTTGTTAAATAATCTCTAATGTGTATTTATATCTCAATAGCTCAAATCAATGTAATGGTGATAAAACCCGAGGTTCTTTACATGATAATTCGGAAGCGAAACGTTTTGTAATGATATTGACATAATAATCTTTAACGATTCGTCATCTTCGAGTGCCAGTAGAGGGGTATTCACCAACTCGAGATCTTGTATTGACTATACTTCCGTTAGAACTTGTTTTTAAAGGCTTTGGAATGAATATTTAATGGATTATAAGAGGCACGCAAATAATATTTGTTATCATTTCTGGTCTATGGCAAGTTTAACGTAATAGTAACTTTTTTAAATTGATGTATAATGATTTAAGGGTAATCTGAGTAGGTACCACCGCCGTGCCGGTTATTCTGCCATCAAGCAGCAAGCTACTGTGCATGTGGGACTTAAGAACTGTCGTCTCAGAGTGAACACGCAGCACAGGCCTCCTCTCATTTCTGATAGGGAATTGGAGTCCTCCACCCTGCTCCAATGCTGGTTGGCAGACTTCAAATTTCTTCGAAATATTTCGAATTTTTATTTATTATCCAGACATGCAGGTTTCGTCACAATGTTTTCCTTCACCACTGAGCACGTGGTCAATCAGCACTTAAAGTAACTCAGGTCATTCGCATGCTATTAAATTTAAGGCGAGCGCCCGGCTCCTGAGCTACTACGGAAATGTTGTGGGTGACAAAGCGTCTGTTATGGGCAGAAGTTGCACTTACAACAATGAACGATTTACACGTCTCGTCACATTCATATGAAAAATAGACCTTTCGGAGTTTCATATATGAATGTACGAGTAGTGTGGTCTTCTCCACGACCTTCATCAGATCCGTCTAGGTAGGTACCAACCCAGGGCCAGTTATTCTGCCGTGAAGCAGTAGTGTGCAAGCGTTACTGTGTTTCGGTTTGAAGGGCACTGTGAGCTAGCGTAATCACTGGGCATTTGAGACTTAAGAACTGATTTCACAGGGTGTCGGGCGCAGTGTGGTGTCACACAGAAATATTCATGGGTGACACAGCATTTGTTGTGGGCGGACGTTGCACTTACCATCAGGTAAACGTTTTGCTCGTTCCGACACTTTTATGAAATTAAAAAAAAAAAAACCTGCAATGAAGAAGAATCGCCGCTGCAGACAATGACTCGGAGGTCGATCCAGCTTCGCTGTAAGGGACGACCACGACTAACCAGATATTGTACGCAGCGATCTAAGGGCTTTTTATCTAAGGATCTAAGTGATCTTAACAGAGATGAAAATTTGGCTTGGACCTCCAGTCGATACTTTTTGGAACTACTAGATTACTTACTTAAATCTGAAAATTTATTCATTATAAAATTATTGATTTGCGGGTCACTATGCAAGTTTCCTCGGGCCTCTTCCTTTCTAGCTATTCTCCTGATTATTTATTAGGTCCTATCGTATGAGATTTACATCAAATGTTCTTCAAAATATTTTTTATTTCTTAGATATTATCAGGGTTTATGCCACCCAATCTTTTCCATCAGCGCCGAGCACACGGTATCAGTATTTTAAATTGTAATATACAAATTCAGTGGTCAGAACAAGGAATCGAACTCAAGTTTCGCGCCTCCTATGAAACTTAACGCCAGTACCACTGAACTAAGACGTCGCGTAGAACATCTTAATATTTACCCATCAGCAAATAACTTTCTTATTATTTTATTAACGAAACAAAATCTATGGTTTTGTTATTTCTTATTTTTAATTGCATAACATTGCGGACGGTAACTAATCAATATTATTCTCAAAATTAATGTTTGCTTGTAATGGTGCTCGAACGCATTGTTAACACGAATAGATAATAGAATCGGGCGTAACCTTGTGGAAACCTGCGCAAAAAAATTATATAAAAAACAAATTAAATTTGCTAAAATCACTATGAATGTCGAATCTTGGCAAATTATTGAGCAGAGATTATTGCTGAGACTAAGGGATTATTCCAAATCTTATAAATTACATGGAAAATTTACGTTCTATAAATCTTATCGTTTGCTTTAATTATGCTGTGATGAGAAAGTGATCGAATGATAATTACTGATATAATATTATGATTCTAATCTGTTTTCCGCCTTTTATTGGAAATTCAGGCTTCTTATCAGGTCGTGTTATTTTAATTACTTTTATTGTTTGCTATTTGAAGGACACCGTCATTAAAAAAAGATAAAAAGTCGTTCCTACATCTTCAATTTGCTATCGAACGAAGAGAGCAGAACTTTAGATGTATGTCATCTAAAGTTATGCTCTCCGGTCCTGACGGAGATTTTGGTATCGCAGGACTTTGGTTTTTCCAGATCCATATAACATATCTACTGAGTCTAACGTAACTACTATATATTAATCGTATCGTATCGCGTTGGATTTTTATTGAATATGTAACGGTGTGATAATGTAGTTTAAAAAATCACACATAAATATTCCTTAATCGCAGACTTAAACATACCCAAACAGTTATAATTCTAAAATAAAAATATAAGTTCTTGTTAATTTATGTTTCATTGACCTGTAACTAATCATCTTTTGAAATAAAGAAGAGACTTCAATACAATTTGTTAACATATTTTTTTATTGGATAACGAGATGAAACGAGCAAAACGTTCACCTGATGGTAAGTGTAACGTCTGCCCATAACAAATGCTGTGTCACCCAGAAAATTTCTGTGTGACACCACACTGTGTCCATCACCCTGAGACATATGTTCTTAAGTCTCATATGCCCAGTGATTACGCTAGCTCACAGTGCCCATCAAACCGAAATACAGTAATGTTTGCACACTAGTAGGCTATAATAAAAACTATATAATAAAACTAATAAAATAGTTTAAAATGAAAACGGTCACTTCATCGACTAAGTGCAGCACGTGTTTATGTTTTCATTCTGGGAATAACTAACAACAAGTCACTCAACTACTCACATTTCTAAGTAGCCCTCTTCATTAGTAAACTTAATCTGAAGTATCACGTCGGTGCGGTAAGTAGCTGTTTGTTTATATTTGCTCTTGATGAACACAACTGACTACATTAGATATCCGCAATGGATAGATATGGAAGCGTCACAGACACGGTGATAGAATTTATAGGTGGTGAGGTTGCTTTGCAGAAATCCATCCAGATGGGTACCGTCGTATTGACAGTTACTCTGGCGTCAAGCAGTAGTGTGCAAATATTACTGTGTTTCGGTATGAAGGGCAATGATAGCTAGTGTAGTTACATGCCATATCCGAGTTCGGGGTGACGAGTAAAGTGCGGCCCAAGTCGTTATAATTTTGTTCACTCAGTTGTCAATTCAAATAGAAACTGGTACACTTTGGTGGCGACTGAAAAGAATCTACTACCCCATCTTATACCGTGAGTGTCGTAAAAGGGAAAATGAAAACCATGAGATGGGCAGCAGCAACTTCTTGGAATATCTGAATAAATAAACTGCGGCTGCCAACCCATCAGCCAAGTGTGGCAAGCAAAATTCCCCGAAATAAAAACTATAAATTTTTGTGGCAGTTTGTACGAGAGGCCTATGTTCTTTGCTGTAAGTACTCGAAATGTCGGGTTATAAATAGTTATAAAAATTAAATGCGATAAAATCCGTAAAATTAGATTTATTAAATGGCATTCATTCACTTACTTGATCAGATCTGAACAGACGACTGCGTAGCGCAGTGGTCAGAGTACCCGATTTCTTCGCCGCAGGTCCTGTTCGAATCTTAGCCGAAGCCAACTTAAGTCAAGCGTCATTGATAGAAGATAAATTGTGAGAGTATATTTGAAATTATAATGGAAAACAAATAGCTGAGTATCGATTTTTATTTCACTTGTTATATACTTACAAAAGTACAAATACATAAATATAAAAAAAAAACTGTATACATCAATGTTATGCTTTAGGTACTACATCAGCAATTGCTGTTACAATTATTTAAAAATTTTATTTGACTTTTTGTAGAAAGATTTGAAGGAACATTTAATAATTTTTATTTATTCATAAAAATAAGTTTATCACATATAATTTATTTACAATCTGTTTTTATTGTATGAAGTCAACCGTTCAATTCAATGATACTCCGTCGTAATGACGAAATCTATCCCAGGTCATGATTTCCTGAAAGAGCGTCTCTCCAGGGCATTCGGTGGCTACAACTTGGCGGTGGCCGACCAGATCGTAGTTTGGGCTTATGTATCCCAGCTCCACTCCCTTAGCGATCAGATTCTTCACGGTTTCTAGTTGATAAGCAGGCGGTAAAGTGGCTGTAAATATGATTCATAATTTTAGTAAATTGAAATTACGTTTCTTTATAGAACAATGTTACGAGCGAGATGTTAAGAGCTAGTTTCTTTTATAGAAAAAACGAGCAAACTGCTCACCTCTTGGTAAGTGATTACCGCCGGCAATGAGCATCTACAATACCAAAGGAATAGTGGATGCGTTGCCTTCCTTTAAGAAAGAAATAGGCTTTTTTCAAAGTCCATTCATCGTGGTGATGATGGAATTTTGAGTTGTGGCGCAATGGGCAATGGAGGAACTCAGCGGCTGGAACTTATCCGAACAGTATCTCTTCGCAAGGCCAGTGGATCAAGCCGATCGAAAAGAACATGGTCGCCGACGATTCGAGTCGCTCTTCGTTCAATGTGGTCAAATAGACCGAACTTGCGCCTTGTAAAATTACAAGCGGTGGGCCGGCACGAATTACTATCCCGCTGTACTGAGCACGACAAAAAGCCTTTCAGGCTTTCCCTTCGAAGTTACCGCGAAACTGAACGTCACTCGATATGTCAACCCCAAGGATTCCGATGCTGGCTTATGCAACGAGGGGAGTGCTCCCAAAATGCGGTGATACGATGGGCTGTTTTTAGCGCTACACCAGCAAACTTTAGTCTAATTAGGGTTGAACTGGACTAAATTTAGTCGGTCCCTATCCGTGATTTTGTCTAACAAGATTTCGATTTTAGACAAGTTTGCTGTATTTGTCGACGTGTTCCTATCAGTATAAGGCATCACCAGTGCTGTCGTCCGCATAGAAATGAATGTTTCTAATTTGTAATATATCATTGATATGCGGAAAAAACAGGGTTGGCGATAGCATGCAGCCAAGTGGAACACCAACCTTCATAGACTTGGGAGTCCGAGCATGCACCGTCAACTACGACCTCGATGATCCGGTCTGTTAGAAAACTGGTGACTCATTGCATAATTTCTCGGGAAGAATTTTGGCGCCAACTCGAAAAGTGGCGGTAGTGTTTTTCATTTAATTTTGTAATTTCAGTGTATATTTAGAGTTTTGATGTTTAATATTGATGGTTCATTATGCAGCAAGTGCTCCTGAAAGTGTACAGTCATTGGAAAATTCAATTCAAGACCAGTAATTGTACTTTTCGTTTTGTAGTCATCAGTCCAGCGAATCTTCAGTAAAAGTCAACTATCATTTTACTGTTGATCGAAATCGAAATTTTAACGAAGATTCGAAGATTGTATACGTGGATCATATATCCACTGACGCACAAACCGTGCAGGCCAAGAAATGGGAAAATAAATAAATAAAGTGAAAGGATCATCTATTTAAAGTCTAATGTTAAGGATCATGAATTGTCAGTGTGAATGCATATATGCGAGTGATTAATAATTTGAATTACTAACTCAAAATTTTTTCAGTGGCATATGCGCAAACCGCGCGATGCCATATTTAAAAAAAAATTCTCGGGAAGCCCAATAGGGAGGAATTAGAGAGAAATTCGAGAGAAGCGCTGCGAGGGCATATTAAGCATATTTAGCATAATAAGTTATTCTGCCGACAAATATACACTTACAGGTAAACGATTTGCTGGTAACGTCACTTACTTTCATAAAAAAGATACGTTGACAGTCGTAATACATCTAGGCCCGAAAACCCCTAATTTGTGTCGTGCCGTATTTACTGGTGGTAGGATTCATATGCAGGAATCCGTCTAGGTATGTACCACCCCATGGTCAGTTATTCCGCGGGAAACAGTAGTGTGCGAACATTACTGAGTTTCTGTCTGAAGGGCACTAAGACCTAGTGTAATCACTGGACATATGAGACTTAACAACTGTGTGTCTTAGGTGACGGGCGCAATGTGGTGTAACACAGAAACGTTCTGGGTGATACAGCATTTGTTATGGGTAGACGTTGCACTTACATCAGGTGAATGTTTCGCTCGTTTCTTTACTTAGTTCAATAAAAGTTTTCTTGGTACTTACAGACCCAATCACCAATAACAACAATTCCTATGCTGTCGAAATTGTAACCCAGAGCATGCGCTCCAACTCGATCCCAGCCTCTACCTTCATATACGGCACCATCACCTCCAACACCAAAGCTGTGGAAAAGTAAGCATGAAAATTAGAACGAAATCATTAACGTAACCTTTTATTTAAATATGCATACTTGCATATGAGCCGTGGTAGCTCAGCGGCCTGGTGCTCGCCTTTAATTTCATAGTAAGCTACTCGCTTACTGGGACCTGGGATCGATCCCCGGTGCCAGCACCTCTAAAATTGTTCTACAATTTTAAGTGCTGAATTACCACGCGCTTAGCGGTGAAGGAAAACATCGTGAGGAAACCTGCTTGTCCGAGAAATAGAAATATTTCGAGGACCTGTGAAGTCCGCCAACCCGCATTGGAGCAGCGTGGCGGATTCTTCCTAGCTCCAAAAACCCTCTCAGAAATGAGAGGAGGCCTGTGCTCAGCAGTGGGACATTTATAGGCTGAAACTTTTTTTTTTACTTACGTGCATATAGCATTTTATTAATCTTTAATTCAAAATGCCACCATATATATATAATAAGTTGGGGGAAAAGTTACTTCGCATTTAACACCTCCCAGCCAAACTCTCCTTATTTTTGCATTGTGGATAAAGATGTGTGTGGTCTGGCGTTGTCGTGATGAAAGACCAAATATCTCATAATGAACAACGCCTTTCCAATCCCACCATACACATAGAATGAGCTTTTTTGAAATGTAACCTTTTAAAATATTATTTTATAAATGTCATTAAAACAGCCAGATACAAATAGTACAACCAAAGAGATTTTATTACAAGCTTATACATACTGCATGCTAAAAGACTTTTCCCCGGCCTAATATTTAACGTGCAAACTCAATTATTTTAGGTGGCGAGTATACCTCACTTCTACGCCGTGAGTTCAGGGTTTTTATAACAATCGTGCAAAACACAATTTGTTGTATTTCCAGTCTGGTTGTCCGTCATGCGGGTTGGTGGACTTCCCATGTCCTCGAAATATGTTGTATTCCTTTATCGCTGAACACATAGTAAGGCAGCGCTTAAACTGCAGAACAATTTTAGAGGTGCCGGCACTGGGGAGCGAACCCAGGTCACGCGCGTACTAAGTATATATATATATACATATATAAAATATATTTATATATGTATATAAAATATATAAATTTAAGGCAAGCGCCCGGCCTCTTACAGGTACTTATTTCACGGGTTTCTTAGAAATTGATCATACTGCTAGGGTGACGTCAGTGTAGGGTTCCAAACAAAAAAAGGTAACGTACTTGTATCCAATGTCGTCCCATCCCTGTGTTATTTGATGCATATTTTGCATGGTTTGCATGGCTTTGGTACATTGTTGTGTGGAATGGCACGCTCTAGGCTCATAGCTGTGGTGGAGGATTACGAGCGAAACTGGCAACGCGAGGGGCGTTATGTTTCTCGGAGGCCTGGCACCCCAGTCGCTTCTCGTCATGAATGGGAATGTTTTGTAGTCTGAAATAAATTTTGAAAATAGTTAGAAATGTTATCACAATAAATCCAATTACGAAATCCAATAGCTTTATTGTAGCCCAAATATTAACTTTGGTTGGAATTCGGACCGACAACCCACAACTTAATAAAGTTGTACTTTGGTGCTGAAAGTATTCGTATAATTATGGAAGCGTTTTCTAGATCTATTATACTTTTAAATAGTGAAGTCATTGATCGATAAGAAAGTGATTGCCGTGTGGAGGCGGTTAAAAATACACTACCACACCGACAGAGGGAAAATTAAAACCAGAAGATGGGCAGCAGCATCTATGTTCCATATAGATATCTGAATAAAAACCTGCCGAGCGTGGCAACTATGCAAAAGTCCCCCCAAAATGGGTTCTACAAACTTACGTGTTTTGTGGCCATCTACGGGGGAGACCTATGTTCAGTGGACTAGTGATAGGATGAAATGATGATGATGATGATGACTGATTGATATTATCAAGAGAGTAATAAACTTACTGTAATTCCGATTTACAGGAGGTTTCGGATAACATTTAGCGGTAGCAGCCAGCAACAGGACCATTAAAACCGCGTACATTGTCATGATTTCTGTAAGAAACGAAGGACATAATAAAAGTAATGCGCGATCATTACAGTTTTCGATCTGAAGGGCATTGTTACCTAGTATAATTACAGGGCATATGAGATTTAAGAACTGATATCTCCAGGTGGCGAGCGCAGTGCGGAGTTATACAGAAATACTCATTGACAAAATATTTGTTATGGGTCGACTTTGCACTAACCAGGTGAACGATCTCTCCACTGATCACTTTCTTCCATGAACAAGTATGAAGACGTTTGTTGAGCCGCGGCAGCCCATTGGCAGTTATTTTTACTTTTGATCGTAACAATCAAAGCATTAGTATCCCGCTTTACTTCTCTACTTTTTCCAAAATGCGCCCATTATCACTTCAGCTTCCAGATTCTTATATTATCCATCGTTACGGATTCTGTCACCCAGAGAAACATCGAGCATAACCTTTGAGCCTCCTCATGGAGCCTGCTGTGTAAAACCACGTCTCAGTTCCGTATGTCAACGCTGGCACCACATACTGGTTAAAGACTTGACGCACCGATGCTTGACATACTTTTAGAATATAACAATAATGGTTCTAAACACATGTTTATATTATTTTTAGTCGCGCCTCCTTCCTATACCCCAGAGCGGAAGCTCATTCACAGCAGTAGACTCAATAAGCTGTAATGACGATGACGATCCATACAGGGCAAATAAATTAAAATCAGTGTTTTTAATCTATAACATCGACAGAAATTAATGTCCGAATATAAACGCTAGACGCTAGAATATAAAGATAAGATAAGCCTTGCTCAACGTTACGGTATTTATGAAAACTTATACTGTTACATAAAATGTTGCGACATAGCGGTAAAGAACACTGAAAAGCTGCTACATTAATTAGATGTTATTATTTATACAGTATTTTAATCTACTTAAGTCAGAGTATAGTTATTATATTATATTTGTTGTGATTGTATTGATATTGTTACTAAAATGGTGATGTTCTGGCTGATCATTACAAAGACAGGAAAAACCTTTTAGGTGAAAACTAAGACATCACGATGACGGAAATACGCATTTTGTATATTATTTATGAGACACGCTTAATATTTTTTTTTACATTCAGACATATACATATTTGCTAGACCCATACATATATTCATAACGCTTTTTAAGACTTAGAAAAAACTCTAACGTCTGAACTAAACTAGACTAACATTTTAATAATTGAAACGAATAATTTATTACTCATTAGATAATACGAGACAGTGCCATGGTTGTCATGGTTGACTGGTAGATAATACAACTAGGCATTAAAGTCCGCCCATTGTAGCCCTAGTAGGCTTAAAGTGTCAACAATGACGAATCAATAAATAAATAAACATAATATGTACATCATGTAAAAAATGAGATGCAATAAAATGTATGCAATGGTATGTAATCGTTCCTCAATGATTAAATAATGAAAAGGTGTACCTAATATTGGTTTTCATTTTCATGTCTTTTAGTGTCAACCAGTGCAAATGGGAATTGTATGTTAAGATATCGATGATGATGTGGAGATTCTTTTTTTATTAGATTTATTTTATTTTTTAGCCACTGTTTAGTTGTCAATGGAATGATGTGGATGGAATGTTTAAATTCCACAGCTTAGCGTTATTTCAAAAACCGTTTAACAACCCGTAACATTCCGCATCGATTTATTGCGACACTATCATTTTATTTTTCTCTAGGATTAAAAAAAATCTTGCCACAGACTTTTTAATTCATTTTAACGCGTAATTGAAATATCTGTTGTAACATTCGTCTGTAAAAGAAACCGAGGCGATGATTTAGTTGACATAAGTTTTCACATAATTATATCAGCGTTAATTACAAGTTATACACAAAAATGTTTTATTATTTTTAAACAATTATTATTGTTGATTCACTTTTAACATAAACTTTGTATTATTTTGTAAAACACTGTTACAGTTTTTACAAAATTACGACAAAAAATCTGTTTTATTTTAAAACATACCTGATGAGTGGTGGTGAAGATTTAATGTAGTACCGATGTCGTAACCGCAAAAATTCTGAGGTACGACTGAAAACGTTATATTTATGTATAAGCGATATGCCTGATAGGTTCGAAGGTGATTGTGATCTGCGATTATCATTCAGAAAATAAATTTGAAGATTATCCTTGCGTTTTCTGATAACTACATAGGTACATTTCAGATTAACATTTTACAAGGCATTTTGTTCATAAAAATCCATAACGATTTCTGTAGCACACTTAGTGAACCGACATAATGAGCCGACATAAGACAGACATATAGCTTTCCTCACGATATTTTCTTTCACCAACGAGTAGTGGTAAATCGGTACTAAAATTTGCATTATTGATCGCAGTGGTGATAGCACCGAAGAGCGAACCCATTTCATTTACAGTACTAATTTTAAAGCACTATTTTAAAATAAATTCAGATCAAAGTCACTTAATAGAAAGTGATGGTTTTAAGTAATTCACTGGTGGTAGGATTCGTATGCGTCGATCCTTCGATGATTCCTGTCGAGACATCGATTAATATTTTTGTTGTTATAAAAACTGTTTATATTGAAATATTTGTTATTAATTTCCACTGTACTTTCGATAATTGGTCCCTTCTGAACATATTAAATTTTTTTTTGAATAATTTTGAACAATTTTTATTTAAAAATTCGTTGCGAAATGTACTATAGTATCGAAAAATAAAAATAAAAATATTGTAATTTTACCTTTATATTCGGTCTTTACTCTTTTATTAAATACTTTGAAAAACGGTTTTGGACGACTTTATATACATTTGGTGGTGGCTCGTTAAAAGAATACTACCACTCCATCTCATCCAATGGATCTCGTAAAAGGCGAGTAAGGATTTAAACTGCACTGTGCACCCAACAGCGCATGGTGGCGATGGGCTCACCACCTTTCACACCAAGTGCATTATATTGTTTTGGTGAAACGTGGATTATGGCAGTCATCTGTTTTTGCAGTGAGTGCCCAGTCTCTGACTACCCCTTATGGGATATAGTCGTGATCGTATGTATGTATGTATATACATTTCATTAATTTTATTTATAATTTATAATATGTCGTTGCAGTATGAATTACAGTAATTAACAAATCTAAAATAATCATGCAGTCCTACTCCTTGTGATAAAGTGACCACTGACCATTAGCTAGACTTACACTGACTGAATAAAACTATAATAACAAAGTACCAGGATGGTTTTATTTATCACTGTCTGTCTGAGATGACTTTCTATTTACTTTTTACCACTGACGTACCGCAGTCGTTTCTATACGTACTTGTTGAAAATTAATTTTACAGCATTGGTTTCACGGGAGTGGAACTGCGGTTGCCAACCCGCCTGACAAGTGTGGCAACTATGTAAAAACCACCCCAAAATGAGTGCTACAAAGTTTTGTGGCAATCTATGGGGGAGGCCTATGTTCAACAGTGGTTGATGATGATGATGTTGATGAAACAGGAGTGTGCAAACATTACTGTGCTTCGGTTTGAAGGGCTCTGAGAGCTAGTGTAATCACTGGGCATATGAGACTTACGAACTGATGTCTTACGAGGTTGACACTCAAGAAGCGGTTACTTTCTTACCCTATGGTTATCAATTTTTCGAGTATGCCCGAGCTATTGTCACTTCAGCTTACTGATCCTTAGGGCTATATCGATTACTCTAGTTCTGATTTGAATGACATCGTTACGGATTCTAAATTCAATTAAAAGAAAATGACATATTTAAGTTATTTAAAATATACCAGATAACGTATATACTCATATTGCTTTCTAGGAAAAGTGATACTTGACTGATGTACGGGCTGTTATTGTTTCGGTAATGTACCCGAGTATTTTATATCGAGTTTAAGGAAATGTGAGTGATCCGTTACTGCTAAAGGTAAAAGGAAATTGTATTTTTAATAATAACAGGAATGTCTTATTTGGTTATCAAAAGAGTGAGACCAATATTGGTACTCATTACTATACACAGAAACATTATTACTTTTGCTATTATTATTTTCTTATTTATATACGAGGGTGGATTGAAAAGTACTCGGCCTAACACAGATCCATTCAATTCTAAAAATCAAATCTACCCACATTATTTAGTTCAGTTCAGACTAGTTCATTGTGTGAAGTTCGAAACGTGTGCGATAATTAGTTGTGATTTTATAAATTTATTAACAAAGTAATCGGTCATAATTTCCGCGAATGGAGCAAATCGAGCAGCGTGCCGTCATTCTCACCTCCATAAGAAGGGGCTGTCATCAAAATCCATCCATGATGACATGGTCAGTACATTAGGCGATTGTGCTCTGTCATATTCATCCGTCAAAAAATGGATAGCAGAATTTAAGCGTGGTTGGAAGGCCTTCGACGTCAACTACTGACGAAAATATTAAAAAAGTACTTGATTTAATAATGGGAGACCGCAGATTAAAAATTAGAGAGATAGCCGAGATTATAGGCATCTCTTATGAACGAACTCAAAACATCATTGTCAACGAGTTGGGTTTCCACAAGGTGTCTGCGAGGTGGGTTCCGCGACTGCTTTCAGTTGAACAAAAAAGGACGCGATTGACTATTTCACGCGACTGTTTGGAGTTATTTGAAGCCGATGCAGATGATTTTTTGAATCGTTTTGTTACTATGGACGAAACATGGGTTCATTACTGTACACCGGAAACAAAACAACAATCAAAACAGTGGAGAAGACCTGGTTCACCACCCCCTAAAAAGGCTAAGTCGATTTTGTCGGCAAATAAAGTGATGGCTTCAGTATTCTGGGACTCGAAAGGTGTGATTATGATTGATTATCTTGAAAGGGGTCAGACTATAAACTCTGATTACTACTGCACCTTACTACGTCGTTTACGAGAGGAAATAAAAGAAAAACGTCGAGGAATGCTCAGAAGAAAAGTCCTGTTTCATCAAGATAACGCCCGTGTTCACACGTCAGTACAGTCAATGGCTGGAATTCACAACTGTGGCTTTGAACTGTTACCGCATCCGCGGTATTCACATGATCTGGCACCATCAGACTTCTTTCTGTTCCCTAACCCAAAAAAGCACTTGGGAGGTCAAAGATTTTCGACAAACGACGAGGTCAAAGCAGCTGTAGACGCATATTTTGACTCTAAGGAAGAATCATTTTTTTTAACGGTCTAAATGCTTGGAAGGGGAGGTGGCAAAAGTGTATTGAACTTGATGGTGATTATGTAGAAAAATAAAAATATAACTGATTTAGTATGTGTTTATTTTCTTGGTTAGGCCGAGTACTTTTCAATCCACCCTCGTATTTATATTTTTCTTATATTATATTATTAATTCTGGGATTTTAATTCTTCTGGATCTTACGCGCCGTAACTGAATCGGTTTCGTATTCTGATTTCGTACTTGGAAAGACATCGTGGCTTTAGTACTATGATATAACAGACAGATATGACAGACATTTACGCCAGATTTTGTGGCACGCTGTCATCTTCGGTATTTCGTACAATCTGCCGCGAAGAGTATGTATTGAATCGATGCAGCTAAAGACATGGTAATCGGCTTGTTCGGGAGGCAGGAAGTCGTCGAGTCTGAGTGTGATACGATTAGCAACGACTTTCGAAGATAGAATATCTTCAAAAGTCGCTCAGGAAGGAAAGAAGACTCAGGAGGAACATTTGTCTAAAGGTTTTCAATGTGGTCTTGTCACCTTTCTAGAATAATGTGATCCTTTTATCTTTTCTTCTTCTCTACGTTTCTGGCGTAACACAATAATGATCCAAGAAATTCAATAGCTTCTGAAAGTTATTGAATTTCTTGGATCAAGTAAAGGAAGGTTTTTTCATAAAGAAATTTAAATTCTATAATATATATATATATATATATATATATATATATATATATATATATATATATATATATACATTCATATATATTTACAGAATTTAATAAAATTTAACCGTCACCATATTGTCTGATCGTATACATGATGTAAAATTTTCACGCGCTTCAAATTACGGTGCAGATGTCCAATAAATGGATTGAATAATTATATAAAAACATGTTATAACTCGTAATTACCACGCTACGGATTAATTTCGCAAGTGATTCCCCGTCTTATTTGTTAATTGTTTTTGCAGTTGACGAACAGATGTCTTTAGAAAAATAAACTTACCGTCATTCTTATTGATTTCGACCGATAAAGCTAAAAACATCATATTTTATCAGTTATAACGAATAATTACTAATAAATAAAGAGATAAGGAAAATTGATCGAAATTTATTAAATTTATCTACTTTTTTGTGTATGGATCAATCAAAATGGTATCTGCGTATCTGCGTCGAACGACTGTCCATTTCCACAAGGGATTGAATTTTCAGAAGCTTCTAATGTGAAATTAAGATACACCGCGATTATGTAACTGGGCGACACCCAACTTCGAATCAGACAACTTGGACAGAACAATTTTTATGCCACTATTTTAACACAAGTAGGATAAGGTGAAAGTGTAATCATCTCTCTGATCCCTATAATCCCCTCTGTTCCTCTCTTCCAACTTAAAATACTGCAGTTCCCTGTCAAACTCAGATTTGCAAAGTGAGCAAGTACAGCTGTTGCAGGTAGACGGGGTTACACCTGGAAAAACCATCCTTTACCCACGGATAGCTATTTGTAGCAAGTTCGCGTGTGCCTAGTGACCAAAATGTGGAAGAACATACAACATTAACATTAACATTATACAATTGCGTTCTAATATAATGCTCTGTAATGTGCCTAGGATTGCTGCTCTATTGAAATAAAATCCGTAATTTTTATTATCCTTTTATTAGCTTTATCTTTATGCATGTGATCGCGGGAGGACTGAGTTGTCAGATGTCCTGATTTCATAGTAAGGCCGGAGTATATCCCTAACTCCTATGGCTTTAATTATTATATTTGGTCCGATCTACGCAAAATAAGCTTACAGTGTTTTAATTATTGGATCCCAAGGCGGTGACATTACCACACCATCTGCTCTATTGAAATTAGGTTGTTTTAATATTTAAATAGCCTCGCGAATCATTATTGGTAGTAATTGGTGTTCTTTTGCACGGATTTGTGGTCTATCAAACCTAATATAATGGTTGAGATGATCCAGAATATTGTCACAAACTGCAGATTTCCGCCGCTCCGAAAGCGTGGATGCTATATAGTCTTATACGCGGTTTTTTAGAGATCGTTCGAAAATAGTTCAAAATTAAACACGTTGAACGTAAAATTTGTTTTAATAAATGTGATACATATATTCTTTAGTAAAGTGACTGTTCGTTTCGTGAGAAAAAAAAATATAAATTAACTTTAATACTTCTACTTCCACTTCTTGATATGGATTAGAAATTTCGCTGTTTTACTGATCGCTCATAGTGCACCGAAGGCGTGCGGCTGACGATTGTTAATTTTTTTTAAGTTCGTTGATAACTGTAGCCACCATCTAATCGACGATCACTAAAAGACTAACGTCCAGTTACCAGGTTGAGGCGTTAAACGGTTATTTTGTATTTATCACGACGGCTTACGACTTCCTCTAGGCAACCATGTCATTACCACAAACAACTTCTATA
Source organism: Luehdorfia chinensis (assembly GCA_019845155.1). Classification (NCBI taxonomy): domain Eukaryota; kingdom Metazoa; phylum Arthropoda; class Insecta; order Lepidoptera; family Papilionidae; genus Luehdorfia; species Luehdorfia chinensis. The sequence goes on along the minus strand of JAHVAK010000025.1, from coordinate 4,615,838 downwards.
TAGCAAATAAAGGTAAACTATATTTTGCCTCGAATGCTGTTTTCTTTTGACACACATTTTTTTTTAACTGTTAGGAGAATTCCTGTGCAGGAATGTGTCATGTACGTACCACCACAGTGCCAGTTTTTCTGCTGTCAAGCAATAGTGTGCAAAATTTACTGTATGGATCTGAAGGGCACTGGTAGTTAGTATAGTTATTGGGCATATGAAGCTTAAGGACTGATGTCACAGGGTGATAAGCGCAGTATGGTGATACACAAATGTTCTACGTGACACAGCACTTGTTATGGGCAAGTGTTTGCGCTTACCATCAGGTGAACGATTAGCTCTTCTCATCACCTTTTCCATAAAAATTAAGTTCAATGGAGTATGTCAATGCCCAAATAATGACTGTTGCACAATTTTTTTTAAATAGCGACACACCGCAGTTGGGTTTCTCCTGTATCGTGGGTGTGCGTTTTACAGACATACATTTTAAACGTTAAAAAAATTTATGTTTTGCACAAATGTTGGCTCCGGCTGGGATTCAAACCAACTGCGGTGTGGAAGTCAGGTACGCTAACCACTGCGCTATGCCGTCGACAAATATTGTTAGCCTATTGTACAGGAGCTGTTTATTCTAAGACATTCTATCCCTGATTGTTGTTTTTTTTATTTGTTTAAAAAGTTTTCAATATTTAGTCAGGTGAGTGCTATTGTCATATACAATTAATTTAATTGTGTCTTTCTTTACTCTACATACAAAATATAGTAGAGTAAATAGAGTAGAGCCATAGAAAATTTACCTTTAATAGAAAATGTGTTAACCAAACAAAAGAGTTACACTCTTTTGTATAAAGTAAAACTTTCAGCTTATAAATGTCCCACTACTGAGCACAGGCCTCCTCTCATTTCTGAGAGGGTTTTGGGTTTGTATAAAATTGATTAATCCGTAAAATGTTTGGTATGTTCAAAACATTAAATTTAATAAATGAAAACAACACAAAATTGGGCTGTATTCTATATGTATTAAGGTATTTTAAACTAAGGACTTTATCCACTCTATATCATTTTGTTACGGGACGTTTTTATTTTTAATCTTATCTATAAGGAATATATGCACAATTACTTTATGATTGTTTACTTGTAAAACGTATTGTTTTTCAAATAATTATTGAGGAAATTATTAAAAGGAGGATTATTTAAAAAAACAACACATATGTACTTCCCCGGTCATGCCAACTCACTTATGTGCTACAGCTTCTATATTATAGCCGCAGTATAGCTCTACCACGAACATTATATGGGCAACGAAACAGAAACTGGCATTGAAATAAATATCTACGATTAAATTTATCTCCAATTCTCTATCTTTAAATGATTGTATAATTAATCCGTGTGGTGGTGGCCTAAGAGAATCCACCACTCCATCTCATCCCGTGGATGTCGTAAAGTTTTCTTTCCAGGAAGATGATGCTGCCCCTCACCTTGGTTTTCATTTTCCCTCTGTCGACTTTTACGACACACACGGGATGAGATGGAGTGGCAGATTCTCATAAGCTACCAACACACGAAAAATATGCTATAAAGCTAAATCTAATTGTAACTAATGGTGCAACGCGCTAGAGCTCAACCCTAACTAAACGGTCATATTGCAATAGCTAAAGCGTCAATTGGGCACAGTGTCAACAGCAGTCGAGTTCCATTACACCTGCTCAAGGTAGATTGCATAAGTAAAGTTTTTGCTCTCAGTCTTCTTCGCTTTTACTTAGCTTGGTTTCGTAGAACTACCTATCCAACATAAATACATTAAGTCCGAGGGAGGTTTTGTCCTCCTTTCGGGCTGTCGACTTGTTGCATCGGTAACTCTGGGCGATGACACTCAAGAACGTGCGTGTATCGTGTGTAAGCTCAAAGAAGATAAAGTGGCACTTCGTAACCAAATAGACCATCAGTTTATTCATTAAGACTTAATGCGGAGTCAAATGAGAGAACTTGGAAAAATATTATATTTTTGTTTTCGCTATTTCAGATGTACTGCTCTGAAAATAAACAAACAAGATACCATCTGATAACTACATACATACAGTCACGCCTTTTTCCCATATAAGTATGTAGGCGGAGGCCACAAACATATCCCACTTTTTGCCCTCGCGATAAACGAGACCTGACGTGGCATGACCTGGGTGACGAACCACGTCGGGAACATTTTGTTAGGAGTTAAAAAAAATCTTACACGTCATTGCGTTCCCTCGAGCACTACAGTGACAGCATTGCATATTATGGTGTTATTCTGCACGAATAAAGTCTGTCCGTACAATACCTCAGTCACCTCTTACGACACCTCGATAGGAAAGAGGTAAACGCTATTCTACTCTGCCGGATACCTATCTGATAAATATCTTACTTTTATCACAATTTTTTATCTTAACACGGTCCGAAGTAGATGCAAACCTAGTGTTACTGTGTAATGTGTATTGCTGTCCTCCTGGCCGATTCGACCATGGCGACAATTTCCTACTACTGTCGGAAGCTATCAACTGCGCAGGAAATATTATAGTGCCGCAAGTTTTTGCGCAAACATAGATGCACTCATTCGTCCTAACCTACCCGGGCCCGATGTAACTCTCATGCGATAAGATCGGAGGTAGGCTAAACTGCAGTGTCAAATATACGGGGACAATTATAACACAACCAGACCCGAAACCAACAATTTGTGTTTTTGCACAAAAGTTGGCTCCGGCTGGGACTTGAATTCAGGACCCCCGGCGAAGAAGTCAGGTACTCAGACCACTAGGCTATGCGATAATATTATGTACATGATGTTCTTAAGTAAATTTGCAAGTGCTTTCGTGTTTATGAAGTTAGAATATTGGTTTTTCATAGAATATTATGACTCATGATAATTATATTTAGATTAAACCTTTATTATAACTTTGTAAACTCCAAAATAGTCTTAATATTAATCGTAATTTTTATCATTAAAAATATGCAGATATACATTGGATTTGCTTAGACGCCATATTTGATGTTCTTCGCACTTTAATGAGAACAAGCAGTTAGTTGGGTAGTATATATGGCTACCCTACCTAATTATTAAGTAGTTATCGACCTAATGATTTATTACAGACTGTCAATTAGGAACCTGCCAGTAAATTAAGAATTTTGCAATCAAAATTTTAAATCTTCTTATTATTGTTCCTTGGTTGCGTCAGTTGATCGTTAATTATGTTTTATATTACCAGAGTAACTTTATTTTTGACTCTAAAAGTTGGTCACATTGTTATGTTTTAAACATAATACAAATCTATTTAGGATCTGAAGCAGCTCTTCGTTTTATGACAATCACGACGCTAGGTCTGGCGGCTGCCAAGCTGACGTGTGATTTTTATTAACATTACGATTCAGCTTAAGGTATCAGCAATAAAGTATAAAATAAATAAATAAATAAATATAAACAACTCCAAGCTGTCGTGCATGTTAGTTGTACAGGTTGTCAACAGATGCCGCTTTCTAATATTCAATTTATCAATTCAATCTTTTGAATCAATTATTTTCCAAAAACATAAATTTTAAGAAATATACTTATTTTTCGTCATTAGAGGGAAAAATAACCTTCAAAATTGCGTAATAAACATTAATTTTGATAAGATTAAGGGAGATATTATATACCGACACAAATACCTTTGAGAAATAATAAATATGTATAGACAGATAGATCTTAATAGAGGTTTACATATAAATACTAATTTATGAATCCACATATTAATTTGTTTACTTTGGTTAGAATCTGCCATCTACTTTTCACCATAACAAGGGTTGACTGGTAGATAATGCCACTAGGCATTAATCCCGCCCATTGTAGCTCTTAACTTAAGGTATCAGCAATGATAAATAATAAATAAATAATAAAAAGCTACTTGGCAAGAAAAACATTTTAACGTTGTCGTTAAAAATAAATCAGATTAAGAAGATAAAAAAGATTAAGGATATCTTTCGCCACTGTAAGTAATAAATTGATGGAAAAATATTGTATTTCGGAGTTATATTATACGAGTTAATGCCCACGACTTCGCCCGCGTGGATATAGGTTTTTTAAACATCCCGTGGCAATTATTTAATTTTCTGGGATAAAAAGTATCCTATGTTCGTCTCCAGGACGCAACTTATCTCTGTTCCAAATTTTGTCAAGGTCAGATCAGCAGTTGAATCAGAAATGACAGAGCGATTTATTTTCGCATTTATTATATTAAGTAGAATTAAGACAAATATTTAAACTGACATGAACGAAAATAATGATGACCAAATGCAAATAAAATCCGCGCGCATAGCCCCTAATATCTAAAATAAATAGTAGCTTAGATTGCTCTCTGAAAAATTCCCTATCTGCCAATGAAAGTCCCGCCAAAAAAGATTGAGCCGTTCTGGAGATTAGCCCGGACAAACAAACAGACAGAGAGACAATAGTTTAAAAAAACGCGTTCTTGAGTTTTAGTATCTTGCAAATTACCATATAAGATAAAGAAAAAATCCTGTACATAAATATCATCCTCGACTAACGATGGTTCTTTGAAAAAACATAAATAAAAGCTTATCGTACAGAATTTATTTACAATCTCTTTTTATAATATGAAGTCAACCGTTCAATTCAATGATACTCCGTCGTAATGACGAAATCTATCCCAGGTCATGATTTCCTGAAAGAGCGTCTCTCCAGGGCATTCGGTGGCTCCAACTTGGCGGTGGCCGATCAGATCGTAGTTTGGGCTGACGTATCCCAGCTCCACTCCCTTGGCGATCAGCTTTTTCACGGTTTCCAGTTGATAAGCAGGCGGTAAAGTGGCTGTAAATATGATTTATAATTTTAGTAAATTGAAATTACGTTTCTTTATGGAAGCGTGTTACGAGACGAGGAAATAGTTTATCTGATGGTACATATCCAAATCAAGTCTGTCCAAGACAAATGCTGTATCACACAGAATATTTTTTGGTTATACATTGCGCTCGTCACACAAAGATATCAGTTCTTTAGTCTCATATGCCCAGTAATTATATTATTTGCAATTGCACCAGAATGCCTTTCAGACCCAACGGCAGAGTAAGTGGGACTGCAGTGGTGCCCTTCTAATCGGATTCATGCATAGGAAACTAACCATCACTAAAATCTAAGATTATTTTACAAGTGTTGAGCTCCACTATTCTGTACCAATATACTGTCCGGCAGCACGAATATCACTTACTTTGGGACGACATACTACGGCCATAAAATACCAGCCTAATGCTGATACTTTTTTTAACGGATCCTCGAATATCTCCAATCTTATCGCATGAGCATTACATCAGGCGCAGGTGGGTGAGGAGCGAGTATTTTATAGAAAAAAACGAGCAAACGGCTCACCTCATAGTAAGTGATCACTGCCGCCCATGAACGTCTACAATACCAGAGGAATAGTGGACGCGTTGCCGACCATTAAGAAAGGAATAGACTCTTTTCTTGAAAGCCCCTGAGCAATACATTTTCGGTTTTGGTTTGAAGGGCACTGTAGCTAGTGTAATTACACAGTATATGTGACTTGACAACTGATGTCTCAGGTCTAACAGCGCAGTATAGAGCATCACAGAAATATATTGGGAGACACTGCATTTGTTATGGGCAGACGTTGCACTTACTCTCACGTGTATGTTTTGCTCGTTTCTTTACTTAATTCAATAAAAAAAGTTTTTTGGTACTTACAGACCCAGTCACCAATAACAACAATTCCTATGCTGTTGAAATTGTAACCCAGAGCATGAGCTCCAACTCGATCCCAGCCTCTTCCTTCATATACGGCACCGTCGCCTCCAACACCAAAGCTGCGGAAAAGTAAGCATGAAAATCATTATTTAAATATGCATACGTGCTAAGCATTTTATTAATCTTTAATTCAAAATGGCACCATATATATTTAACCTGCAAACGCATTAATTTTTAGTGGTGAGAGTATCTCAATTCTACGCCGTAGGTTCACGGTTTTAATCGCAACTGGAACTAACAATGCTGCAGTAACACAATTTGTTGGTTTTCGGATCTGGTTGTGTTGTAATTGTGTTTGTTTCTCAGACACTTTATCCTAGCCTCTTCTGATCTTATTGCGAGAGCGTTACATCGCATGCACTTGTGATCCGACAGTATTCGGAAGTTGTCTCCGTTTTCGGGAATCGACCAAGAGGACTTATTAACACTCAATAAATTGGTTGGTAGGATTGCTATGCAGAAATCCGCCTACGGAGTTTCACCGCAGTACTAGTTATTTGGCAGTCAAGGAGTGTTGTGGAAACACCACTGTGTTTCGGTTTGAAGGGTACTGCATTTTAATTGAAGGTTCTATGAGACTTAAGAACCAATGTTTCACAGACATATACAGTACAAAGTTCTGGGTGATACTGAAAATGCTATAGGCAAACTGCGCGAAAGCTAATGAACGTTTTCAATTACTTTTAATAAAAAAATAACAGCGAATAAATGTCCCAATTATGGGAGGGTTTAGTCCGCCGGTAAGAGACCACTCTGCTCCAATGCGGGTTGGTTGATTTCACATATCCTATACAACAATTTTAGAGGTGCCGGCACTAGGGAGCCGTCCTATGAAATTGAAGGCGGGCGCCCGGCCTCGGAACTACCACGGCTCACACTTCCAATAAAAAATCTGGAGGTACAATTCCTATGCAGGAATCCGTCTAGGTAGATACCACGGCAGGGCCAGTTATTCCGCCGTGAAGCAGAAGTGTGCAAACATTACTGTGTTTCGGTTTGAAGGGCACTGAGAGCTAGCGTAATCACTGGGCATATGAGACTTAAGAACTGACGTCTCGGGGGACGGGCGCAGTGTGGTGCCACACAGAAATATTCTGGATATCTGATTGAATATATCTGATTGAACGTTATTATATCTGATTGAACGTTATTATATCTGACTGAATATATCTGATTGAACGTTTTGCACGTACGTCCCTTTTTCCAATAAAAAAAAACATAAAAAATTGGTGCCACAAAGAAATATTCTGGATATCTGATTGAATATATCTGATTGAACGTTATTATATCTGATTGAACGTTATTATATCTGACTGAATATATCTGATTGAACGTTTTGCACGTATGTCCCTCTTTCCAATAAAAAAAAAACAACTACAAAATTGAGTAACGTACTTGTATCCAATGTCGTCCCATCCATGCGTTATTTGGTGCACATTTTGCATGATTTGCATTGCTCTGGTACATTGTTGTGTGGAATAGCACGCTCTAGGCTGGTAGCTATGGTGGATGATCACGAGCGAAACTGGCAACTCGAGGGGAGTTATGTTACTCGGAGGCCTGGCACCCCAGTCGCTTCTCGTCATGAATGGGAATGCATCGTAGTCTGAAATAAATTTTGAAAATGGTTAGAAAATAGAAAACATGTAACGCCCGGTGAGCAGGTTCGCTACCGCAGTGTGATGATTTTCACAAAAACATTCTTCTTCTATTTCTTTTTCAAACATACATATATACAAAGAGTCACGCCTCTTTCCCATTGGGGTAGGCAGAGATCACATCTTACCACTTGTTCCTGATGCTTTTTCTACTTTCATTAGTGTTTTTTTATACAAGTTCGTCGGTGGGTCGACTGGGTACTATTGGTACTGAGTAGGTCTAGAAAACGCTTCGATACAAATACTTGATTGATTAGAAAATGATTACCGTGTGGTGACGGCTGAAAAGAATCTGAAAAACCAGAAGATGGGCAGCAGCATCTTTCTGGAACATCTGAATAAATAAACTGCGATTGTCAACCCGCCTGTCAAGCGAGGCGACTATGGCAAAATCCTCACGAAATGGATCTATAAACTTACGTGTTTTGTGGCTATCTAGGGGAGAGGCCTATGTTAAGCAGTAGACTAGTGATAGGCTGAAATGATGATGATGATGACTGTTTGATATTATCAAGAGAGTTATAAACTTACTGTAATTCCTATTTACAGGAGGTTTCGGATAACATTTAGCGGTAGCAGCCAGCAACAGGACCATTAAAACCGCGTACATTTTCATGATTTCTGTAAGAAACGAAGGACATAATAAAAGTAATGCGCGATCATGACAGTTTCAGTTCGATCTGAAGGGCATTGTTATCTAGTGTAATTACTGGGCATATGTGAACTGATATTTTCAGGTCCAGGCGAGCGCAGTGCGGAGTTAGTACAGAAGTAGTCATTGACAAAAGTGACTTTGCACTAACCAGGTGAACGATCTCTCCTCTCATCACTTTTTTCTATAAACAAGTATGAAGACGATTGTTTAGCCGCGACAGCCCACCGGCAGTTATTTTAACTTTTGATAGTAACAAATAAAGCATTGGTATCCTGCTTTACTTCTCTACTTTTTCCAAAATGCGCCCATTACTACTTCAGCTTGCAGATTCTTATATTATCTATCGTTACCGATTCTGTCACCCAGAGAAAAATCGAGCATAACCTATTCAATATCTGGATGAGCGACTTTGAGCCTCCTTATGGAGCCTGCTATGAAGGACCACGTCTCAGTTTCGTCTGTCAACACTGGCACCACGTACTGGTTAAAGACTTGACGCACCAATGCGCGCAAATTATAATATAACAATAATGGTTATAAACATATGTTTATATTATTTTTAGCTGAGCCTCCTTCCTATTCCCCAGAGGGGAAGCCCATTGTCAGCAGTAGACTCAATTGGCTGTAATGACGATGATAATCCATACGACAGCGCACATAAATTAAAATCAGTGTTTTAATCTATAACATCGACAGAAATTAATACGTCCGAATATAAACGCCTAAAGATAAGATAAGCCTTGCTCAACGTTACGATATTTATGAAAACTTATACTGTTACATAAAATGTTGCGACATAGCGGTAAAGAATACTGAAAAGCTGCTACATTAATTAGATGTTATTATTTATACAGTATTTTAATCTACTTAAGTCAGGGTATAGTTATTGTGCAGACTTTTGTAGTGATTGTATTGATATTGTTACTAAAATGGTGATGTTTTGGCTGATGATTACAAAGTCAGGGAAAACTTTTGAGGTGAAAACTAAGACATCACGATGACGGAAATATGCATTTTGTACATTATTTATGAGACACGCTTAATTTTTTTTGACATTCAGACATAAATATTTGCTAGTCCCATACAAATATACATATCGCTTTCTAAGACTTACAAAAAACTCTAACGTCTGAACTAAACTATACTAAAATTTTAATTATTAAAATGGATAATTTATTACTGACTGGTAGATAATACCACTAGGCATTAAAATCAGCCCATTGTAGCCTTATGGTGTACTATGAAGAATCAATAAATAAATAAACATAATATGTACATCATAAAAAAAATTAGATACAATACTATGTATGAAATGGTATGTAATCGTTCCACAATGAACTAAGTAAATAAAAAAATATATTTATGCACTTGATTATATAAGTCAAAATTAATTCAGATCTATTTTTTTAAAGGGTAAACATAAAATATTTTTATTCAATATTCAATAAAAAATATTCTTACAATGTTTACACAATAGTGGAACTTTGAAACGATATATTTAACACCAAGTTTGCTTTAAATATGGTGGCATTTGTTCATCGTGCAGTAAATATCTATGAAAATTGTACTAAAATCTATTAAACATTTTTAAAGAGTATGAAGTAATATACTATCATACGATTTTATCCTAAGAAATGAAATTTGAACCAGTGCACAAAATCCAATTCATAAATAATGAAAAGGTGTTCCTAACATTATTAATTTATACGCGTAAATATAAGAAATAATTAAATAATTAAAGAACACTACACATTTAAATGAAACTAATTTTACGGATTTTATAGCGTTTAATTTTATTATTTATAATCCGACGTTTCGAGTGCTTTACAGCACCCATGGTCAAGCACCCGAAACGTCGGGTTATAAATAATAAAATTAAACGCGATAAAATCCGTAAAATTAGTTTCATTTAAATTAGTGTTTATTTTCATGTTTTTTAGTGTCAACGTAATATACAATTCCCATGTGGACTGGACATGGGAAATGTATGTTACGTACGATATGGATGAAGATGTGGAGAGACTATTTTATTTTTGGGTCACTGTTTAATTGCCAATGGAATGATGTGGATGGAATGTTTAAATTCCACAGCTTAGCGTTATTTCAAAAACCGTTTAACAACCCGTAGCATTTCCCATCGGTTTATTGCGACTTTTTAATTAATTTTAACGCGTAATTGAAATATCTGTTGTAACATTCGTCTGTAACAGAAACCGAGGCGATGATTTAGTTGAAATAATTTTTCACATAATTATAATCAGCATTAATTGCAAGTTTACACAAAACTGTTCCATTATTTTGTAATACACTATAACAGTTTTTACAAAATTACCACAAAAAATCTAATTTATTTTAAAACATACCTGATGAATGATGGTGAAGATTTTATATTGTACCGATGTCATAACCGAGAAAACTCTTAAGAATGACTGAAAACGTAATATTTATGCATAAGTGATATGCCTGATAGGTTCTAAAGTGATTGTGATCTGTGATTACTATTCAGAAAATCAATTTGAAGATTATCATTGAGTTTCTTGATAACAACATAGGTCATTTGGACTTATTCATAAACATTCACAACCGTATCAAAAGACAGACATGTAAGTTTCCTCGCGATTTCTTTCACCACCGAGTACTTGGTAAAGTAGTACTTAAAATTGCATTATTAATCGCAGTGGTGTCAGAACCGAAAAGCGAACCCATTTCACTTCAGTACTGTTTTTAAAGCATGTGCTACCAAATGCTTCTTAAAATAAATTCAGATCGAAGTCACATATTAAGAAGTAGTGGTTTTAAGTAATTTACTCGTGGTAGGAATCCTATGCGTCAATCCCTCTAGGTCTCGTTCGTAACTTCTTTTAAAAAAAGACAAAAGTTAAGTTTCACCCTATAAATATCCCACTGCTGGGCACAGAACTTATCTCATTTCTGATGTTTTGGAGCTAGGAAGAATCTGCCACGCAGCTCCAATGCGGGTTGGCGGACTGCACATGTCTTAGAAATATTTTTTATTACTCAAACATGCAGGTTTCCTCACGATGTTTTCCTTCAGCGACGACCACGTGGTAAATCGGCACTTGAAATTGCAATTAACAATTTTAGTGGTGCCGGCACCGGGAATCGAACCAAGGTCACTCGCGTACTGTGAAATTTCAAGCGAGCGCCTAGCCCCTCAGCTATCAGCCAGCTTCTTTTAACAAACTGTAAATAACAAAATAAAAAAAGTTTTATTTTACAATAAATATATATCTTAATGTTCTTCAGGCTCTAAAACCGAGGAAAAATTTATGGAATCAAGAGCCTCTTGATGACCCCGTTCAGAGCCTTCGTCTATAAGAACGACGAGAAATTTGGCAATAAAGTCCGTGGAGACTACTATAAGGACACAAGGTCACCGATGGTTGATAGACAGGTGCTTCTAGTTATATTTTTTTATTGTTTAAAGTAACCAAACGAACAAAATGTCTGCCCATCACAAAAGCTGTGTCACTCAGAACATTTCTGTTTAACACCACACCGCGCCCGTGACGGGCCTGAGACATCAGTTCTTAAGTCACATATGTCCAGTGATTTCACTAGCTCTCAGTGTCTGTCAAACCGAAACACAGTATGTTTGCATACTACCACTCCTCGGCAATGTACCTGGCCTGGGGTGGTACCTACCTATACGAATTCCTGCATAGGAATCCTACCACCAGTAATACTTTTATTACAGAGACCTGAGCTCGATCCCTAGCGCACCCCTAAAATTATTCTGCAAATAAAAAAAAGGTTTTAAGTGCTGATTTACCACGTGTTGAAGGAAAACATCGCGAGTAATTCTGCATGTCTGAGGAATAAATATATTTTGTCGACATGTGAAGTATGCCAATACACACTGGAGCAGCGCGGCGGACTTGAGGCGGAATTCGGACGTTTTTTCACAGAGTTGGAAGCGTTGGATTATTAATCATCGTCGTCGTTTTAGCCTATAACAAGTCCACTGCTGAACATAGGCCTCCCCCATAGAAAGGGACAAAAGTTTGTTGCTCTCATTTTGGAGGGATTTTACAATAGTTGCCACGCTTGGCAGGCGGGTGAAGTGAAGACAGTGCTGCCCATCTCCTGGTTTTCATTTTCCCTCTGTCGACTTTTACGTCACCCACGGGATGTGACGGGGCTAGATTCTCTTAGGCCGCCACCACTATTAATACTACAAATTAAAAGCGATAAAGTCCGTAAAATTAGTTTTATTAAATGTATTATACATTTGCGAAATTTATTTATTTAAATTTTCGTAATTATAAGAAATCATTAAAGAAAATTTGTAATTTACTGAAATCTCCATAGGAATATTTATTGTAAGCAACTTTGTTTGTGATGACTTTGGATATAAAGATTGACAATGAAACCGATTCTATTTAATTTATGTACAATAATAAACTTATTCATTAAATTGTTTTGAAACGTTTCGTCATATATTATCATCAATACTAGAAAAAGATAATTGAGGAAAACAAGGGGATTTACAAATCTATATGACCAATTCGATTTCGACCAATAACTTTTCATATCGTATCCATTTAACTGAAAAATATTATAAAATTTGTATTGTATAACACAATAAACTTTGCAAAACAGCGTAGAATGGAATTATTTTTATTCAATATACATAATTAACATAATACTCAATAAAAGTATTTTCTTAAAAAATATCTTTGCCTTGAAAAAGAACCTGCAAGAAACACAGCGGGATTTTTTTTTAATCATTTATAAAATAATCTACAATAACAGTGTTACGAGTATAAAGATGGAGATATAGTTTGACAGCGATCACCTCACTTTAAGGGGTTATAGTTTTCTTTGTATTGTTTAATATTCTTGTTTTTTTTTTTAATTTCTTGTTTCGTTCATTTCAGTTCTTTCGTTGTTCTTGTTAAAAAAAAAAAGTTTTTGACTGAGACTGTTCACTTTCTGGGATTTTGTTGTAATAACGTACATAACTTGAGAGTACGCCCGAATTAGTGATTCAATTAGTATAAAGTAAACGTTAGCAGAGTTTTATCTTGATTGTGCTGAGGTCAAATACCTCTTTCTGGATCAAATGCTATCTTTTATGCTCACCTATTCTTCTTTACATAAATAAGCAAATTTTTAACTACGTCCCCATCTTATGGTAATCGTCAATCCAGTCCTGGATAGTAAACGCACTAGCTAGGAAATTATTATCGGACGAAAAGATCGATGCAGTCTTTTTTTGTAATATTTATTCTTCAGTACTGCGTTTTAATTGTAGATAAAAAACAGCAATGCTCCAAAGGAAACTAAATATTTTGGTTATCTTTCTCTTCTGGTGAAATTATTAAGTTAACGCGTAGTAGGTAGTTTTAGGCATTTAAATATTTGATTCACACAATATCTGTATGCCTGATGACTGCCTTTAACTATTTGTCATATGATTTAATCTATGGTATATGGATCTGGGGCCGGGTGCTTGCCTTTAATTTCATACGTACGCGAGTAACCTGGATTCGATCCCCGGTGCCAGCACCTTTAAAATTGTTCTACAATTTTAAGTGATTTACCACGTGCTCAGCGGTGAAGGAAAACATTGTGAGGAAACCCGAATATCCGAGGAATAGAAAAATTTCGAGGATATGTGAAGTCCGCCAACCCGCACTGGAGCAGCGTGGCGGACTATTCCCCGCTCCAAAACCCTCTCAGAAATGAGAGGAGGCTTGTGCTCAGCAGTGGGACATTTATAGACTGTTACTTAACTTTTTTTTATATTGAATGAAGAAAGGAAATGTTTGCAGGAACATTAAGTTTTTTTTTTTGTAAAATACTGGCACGGCCCAGCCGTCACCAACGGATGTTGGTGACGGCTGGGCTTCGCGGTCGTCGCTCACGAACCGCAGCCGTGTTAAGTTAATTTTCACGCTGATATTCTGTGAATGTAGTTCTGCCCATTTATATGCTATAGCTGCTACTGATGTTCATGCTCAAGACCAGAACTAGGAGTGTGATGGTCTATTGTAGAACGATAAGCCGTGATACGAGTAGCTTAAGGAGCCGTGGTAGCTCAGGGGCTAGGCGCTCGCTTTAAATACTCGTATCATGGTAAGCAAGTGACCTGTGCCCGGTGTGTGTTCCCGGTGCCGGCACCACTAAAATTGTTAATTGCAATTTTAAGTGCTGATTTATCACGGGCTCGGCGGTGAAGGAAACATCGTGAGGAAACCTGCCTGTCTGAGAAATAAAAAATATTTCTAAGACATGTGTAGTCCGCCAAACCGCATTCGAGCAGCCTGGCTGATTCTTCCTAGTTTCAAAACCCTCTCAGAAATGAGAGGAGGCATGTGCTCAGCGGTGGGACATTTATAGGCTGAAACTTTACTATTTTTACTTTTAAGCCGATGACTCTTTCTCTCTATGTGTTATTTATGAAAGTCGTCGTGAAACGTCTCGAAAACAGAGTTGGCGATTTTCGGCTTTCGAAACAAGTTAGTTTTCGAAAATACTTTAGGTTTTATACATGTTGGCAGATAATACAGAAGATGACGAGAGTGTAATCTGTCGCTGTATCTTATACGAATTGTGCACTAGCTTTCAGCTTTCATTCAGTCGAAATTAAGACAGTGTCATGTCTGTGCCAGATCGATTGTCGGTATGTCTACGCAAGCACAGAATCGAAGTGTGAAACCGATCCGAACAGCTGTAAGATAGAGTGATGTTATATTTCTGTCATTCTTTACCGCTGCATTGAAAGACCCTTTCAAGTACTGGACTGAATAGGATTACGAGGTAAAAATAATATTTAAACTGTTTAACTTTAAACTTTAAACTGAAGTTGTGAAAGAAACTTATGCGGTGATTGCTACGCCGCGATGTCGTGGGTGAACCGCTATTCATAAGCAGATGACGCATAAGGCTTAAAGTTATGCCATTATTATGACGAAAAACAAGACATATAAATAAATACGTCGAAAAAATTAAATTACTGGTAGTAGGATTCCTATGCAGGTAGGCATCTAGGTAGGTACCACCCCAGGGCCAGTTATTCTGCCGTGAAGCAGAAGTGTGCAAGCATTACTGTGTTTCGGTTTGAAGGGCACTGTGAGCCAGCGTAATCACTGGGCATTTGAGACTTAAGAACTTATGTCTCAGGGTGACGTGCGCAGTGTGGTGTCACACAGAAATATTCTGGGTGACACAGCATTTGTTGTGGGCGGACGTTGGACTTACCATCAGGTGAACGTTTTGCTCGTTTCGTCACTTTACACAATAAAAAAAAAGCTATGATTAATTCTACCTGAAATGAATATCTTTGATCTAGTAAATGCTTTACAAGCGTGGATAAACGTAAGAGACAACGTACGAGTCCATCTGAGGGGGTTATTATTATGTGGACAATCGAAATACTGGACGTGGTGAAATTGGTAGCATTTGATGCAAGAAGTCTCGTACTGGGATTGCCAGTCCGCCTGCAAACGTGATGATTGCAGCAACTCCTTCCAAATTGTGGATTACTGGTGGTAGGATTTCCAAAACGGAAACCCGTCTAGGTTGGTACCGCAGGGCCAGTTATTCTGCACTACACTGCATTTGCCGGTATGAGGTTGACACTCTAGAATCGGTTACTTTCTTACTCAATGGTTATCAATTTTTTGAATCATATGCCCGGGCTATTGCCACTTCAGCTTGCTGACCCTTAGGGCTATGTCGATTACTCTAGTTCTGATGTGGATTACATCGCTACGGATCCTATTTCGCATTACAAAATTGGAGGAAATTTCAGATTTCCTCCGAATTTTCTTATTTCCTTATTATGATGATTTGATAAAATAAAATAAAACTAGTATAAACCGTCGTCACGAAGAAGTTATTCGTTTGTTTACGTAACGTATATAGCTAAATTCCAATAAAGTAAAATGACATAATTAAGTAACGTAACGTACACATATATATCATATTGCTTTCTAGGAAATATGGTGATGCTTGACCGAAATAGGGCCGTCATTGTTTCGGTAATGTATCCGAATATTTTTGTCGAGTTTAAGGAAATGTGAGTGATTCGTTACTGCTAAAGCTAAAAGGAGATTGTATTTTTAATAATAACAGGAATGTCTTATTTGGTCATCAAGAGTGGGACCAATATTCTTACTCATTACTATACACAGAAAATTATTAATTTTACTTCTACAATAATTTTAATTTCTGGGATTTTAATTCTTCTGGACTTCTGATTTCCTATCTAACGCATCATAACTGGATCGGTTTCGTACTCTGATTTCGTACTTAGAAATGCATCGTGGCTTTACTCTACAAACACTTATGTACTATTATATACGAGACAGATATCACAGAAAGTTACGCATACGTATGAATCGAATCTATACTAATAAAGACATGGAAATCGGCTTGTTCGGGAGGCAGGAAGTCGTCGAGTCTGAGTGTGATACGATTAGCAACGTCTTTCGAAGACAGAATATAAGTAGACGAGGAGGAAAAGTGGTCTAAAGGTTTTGCAATAGAGCGTTATCACCTTTCTAGAATAAAATGATCGTTTTTTCTTTTCGTCCTTTTTTCTCAATGTTTCTGGCGTAACACAACAATGATTGACTAAATTCAATAATTAATAATCTTAATCAATATTCTCAAAGATTACCAGTATTGGTTTTCATCCGTTCGTAGTTCTTGTGTCTTTTTTTCATACCTATATATTTATATATAAATAATTATAGAATCTAAAAATATTTCAACACCGTCACCATGTTTATTGTCCGATCGTATACATGGTGTAAAATTTTCACGTGATTCAAATTACAGTGCAGATGCGCAAATTGTCTCATAACTAATGCATGATTAGCACAATAAATACATTAAATCTAAATACACTAAAGATAAAAACACGTAATAACTCGTAATTACCACGCTACGGATTCATTTCGCAAGTGATTCCCCGTCTTATTTGTTATGTTCCCGTTGGTTTGTTCCGGGTCCGGGTGTATGTGCATGTGGAATTTATGTCTGTAAAACGCACCCACGACACAAAAATCCAACTGTGGGCACCGTTTTAATCCCAGAAAAGGTTCCCGACAGATTAAAATATTGCCGAATACAAACAAAATTCCGTGTGGGGTTAGTGTGTGTGTGTGTTTACGATATTTGTAGGTT
Organism: Luehdorfia chinensis; assembly: GCA_019845155.1. Lineage (NCBI taxonomy): Eukaryota > Metazoa > Arthropoda > Insecta > Lepidoptera > Papilionidae > Luehdorfia > Luehdorfia chinensis. The sequence continues at coordinate 4,598,593 of JAHVAK010000025.1, read as the reverse complement.
ATAGACTTAGAATTTAGTATATTCTAAGTCTATGCTGTAGGTAAATATGTATGAAATAATGACAACATACATGCTAAATTGAAATACAATTTAAAGTTCTAAAATAAGTTGCAAGTCTTAAAGTTTTCTACAGGTTACATTTCGACGAGTGCACAGAAACTTCACTCCATCTGTATCTTCGTTGTGGGTAAAGTTAGAAGTCCGAAATTTCAGTCATCTAGATAACTACCGAGCCTACCTACGTAGGCCTACCGAGCCTACCTTTACGCCCAAATTACAAGTTTTTCAAGTTTTCGTAAACTATCATAGGTACACTATGACAATTTACGAAATATCATAAGTTAAATTCCCCTATTTTGTAACTGACTCATCGATCATCAAAATTCTTAGGTACTTGTAGAAGTGCGATATAGTTAATAAATATTAATGTGGACTACACTAACGGAAGAAAAATTAAAAAAGTATTGTCAGCCGCAAAAGTAAGTTTTTAAATCGTTTAAATGTTGGTATTTTTAAATGTGCATTGCGATTGTCCTCGGGTTTCTGACACTGCATCCTAATGTTACCGTGTGTTACATAAATGTTAATTATTATGCGCAGTTGTTGCACTATATGCAGCTATCAGGTGAACGATAAGCTCATCTAGTCACTTTCTTCCTTTAAAACAAAGATTATTGTATGGCTTAACAACCAATTCGTTTATTTTTTACTGATTCAAAAAAATATCTCAATTAAATTTTTTTGTTTTTTTTTTATATATGTTAACCGTATGGTGGAGCATTAAGAGAATCTACCATTCCATCTCATCCCGTGGGTGTCATAAAAGTCGACTGAGGGAAAATGAAAGGCAGCAACATCATTCTGGAACATATTAACCAATATTTTGGGCCTGTGATTATTACATATCTTTGTTTATAAAAAAAAATCAATTGTACAGCCAAAGTAAAATAATATTTATTACCTATGAAGTTATAAGTACATAAGTTCATAGGTAATATTATTTTACTTTTACCTGATATTAGCGAACTGAAAATAAATGTCTACGCAGAGTTGTTTGCACTGTGCAATTACCGAGGAACTATATTTTTTTATATAAACAAAGATACGTAATAATGAGAGGCCCAAATATTGGTTATTAATTAAGAAATATACTTAATTTATAACAAAATTGTTGAATTGGCGATTCGATGATAATAAAATTGAAGCCCAGTCTTCATTTTTATTATCACTTCACTACTTTTTACGCTATAAAGATTGCGATGCGAGGCTTGGCATATATTTTTAACATTTTAATGTCTTTGATGGGATTCATATTATTCCTACTAAACTTACAGATGAATTTCACGAAACGTCCCTAACTCCACATATTATCTGATTACCCTATTTACAGCAAATAAAGAATTTGTATTTGAATTTCACAAACACAAAATTGTTTCAAAAAAGCTTTAGAGCTAAAGACTACTAAGCAGAGACATATTGCAATAGCTGTGGCGTCAATTGAGCACAATTTAAGCAACATTCGAGTTCCATTACACCTGAAGAAATTAGCCTTCTTGGCTTTTACAGCTTCATCGGTCATCTAAGCTCGCGTTGAGCTTGGTTTGGTGGGACTACCTATCCGACTTAAATACATAAAGTTAATATTATCATCATATAGTCATGTCTATCTTGCGCTTCACGTGTATTTCGTGAGATAGTTCGTCTTATTATTCTTTCAAATATAAGTCATCTATTGACCGTCCGAGGGAGGTTTAGTCGTCCTTCGGGCTGTCTACTTGTTGTATCGGTAACTCTGGGTGGTGGGAAACGAACTAGAACGTGGGCTTATCGTGATATGTATAAACTTGGCGCTCCGTAACCAAAATAAACAAAATAGTCGATCAGTCAATCAGTACCCGGGCCCGATGTTACGCTCGTGCGATCAGATCGGTGGTAGGCTAAGACGCAGTATCAGACGCACGGGAAAAATTACAATACAAACAGACCCGAAACCAACAATTTGTGTTTTTGTACATATGTTAGCTCCGGCTGGTATTCGAACTCAGGACCCGCGGCAATTAAGTCAAGTACTCAGACAACTAGGCTACGCGGTCGTATAATGTGTATTATGTTCTTAATTACTTAAAAACATAATACATTTGCATATGTCTTCGTTTTTATGAAGATTTAGAAATAATTTTGTTCATAGAATATTATTGTACTCAATATATTATATTTAGATTTAACCATTACAATAACTATGTGAACTCAAAAATAGTCTTTATATCAATAAAAATGTGCCAAAAAATATTACATTTGATTAGACGCCATATTTTGAATGTTGTTATAAATTTCCGCAGTTTTTTTTTTTGCAGACTTTAATACGTACATACATATAGTCACGCCTCTTTCCCATTGGGGTAAGCAGAGACCACATTTTTTCACTTGCTACGATCCTGACACACATCTTTAGCTTTTTCTACTTTCATTAGAGTTTTTAAACACGCTCGTCGGTTGCGGGTACTTTTAACGTGACCTTTCCTCAAAATTTTATCGATCTGATTGTGATACGTACATCTAGGTCGACCATTACCAGATTCCCATTCATATGCCGTGTGGTAGCGGCTTAAGAGAGTCTACCACCCCATCTCATCCCGTGGGTGTCGTAAAAGTCGACAGAGGGAAAATTAAAACTAGGAGATGGGCAGCAGCATCTTGCTGGAACATCTGAAAAATAAACTGCGGTTGCTAACCCGTCTGCCAAGCGTGGCAACTATGGCAAAATCCCCCCAAAACGATAGCTACAAACTTTTGTGGTAATCTATGGGGGAGGCCTATGTTCAGCAGTGAACTATTGATAGGCTGAAACGACGACTTGCCTCATAAATCTGTTTCGTCAATCTCCTGTCATTTATCCTCTCTACGTGTCTAAACCATCTAAGCATCCTTTTCTCTATCTTTTTCACTACATCTTCAACCACACCGCAGCGTTCCTTTATAACGCTTTTTTCCACTTTGTCGATCAGAGTTACTCCAGCTATACTTTAAAGTTCTCATTTCCACAGCATTAACCTCACTTTCATGATTCTTCTACCAGACCCATCATTCACTACCATACATAAGTATCGGGATCAGAACCCCCCTATGTACAGCCAGTCGTACCCTTCGAGATACGTTCTGGCTACTCATAAAGTTACGCTGAACCCCATTCATTTGATTTCATGCCAATACTTTTGTCTCAATATTACAGTCATACTTTCCGTCTCTCGTAAACTTAGAACCCAGTCACACAAACTATTTACCTTGTTCCACTCTTTCTCCTTCAATCAGAACTCTGAAATCCGTCATACTTTCTTCTCTTTGAAAAACCATAACTTTCGTCTTACTTACATTAATTTTCATCTCTTTGCTTTTTAGGGCTCTAAGCATAATATTAACCATCTCCTGCAACTCCTCCTCCGATGATGCTAATATAATCTCATCATCAGCGTATAGGAGGCATTTGACAGTCAGATCATTCATTCCTAATGCATGCACACTCTCTTACAAATCTTATAAGCAATTGTCTATGAATAGGTTAAACAGTCACGGCGAAGCCAGACATCCCTGTCTAACACCTTTTCCGATGTTAAACCAGTCTGTATAAGAGTGATTTCAGTGCTCGTATCAAGCTGCTCCATACATATGCAAATGAGAGAGTTAAATTAACAACTACGCAGTACCCAACAAATTTTTCTTGTAATTTTACACAAAAACAAACAATGATTAATAAAAAAAACATCTAACCTTAACAAAGTATTGTTATGTTTGTGGTACTTTACGTTAAGTCCGTCTATTGTAGCCCTTAATTTAAGGTGTCACGAATGATGAGTAAAACATAAATAAATAATAAAAAAGCTACGTGGAAAGAAACACATTTTAATGTTGTCGTTAAAAATAAGACAGATCTGTATAGAGCCACTACACAACCTTAAGTTTTTTGTTTTTCTTTGACAAAATTGACGGAACGAGCAATACGTTCACCTGATGGTAAGTGCAACGTCTGCCCATAACAAATGCTTTATCACCCAGAAATTTTCTGTTTGACACCACACTGTGCCTATCACCCCGAGACATAAGTTCTTAAGTCTCATATGCCCAGTGATTACGCTAGTTCACAGTGCCCTTCAAACCGAAACACAGTAATGTTTGCACACTACTGCTTCACGGCAGAATAACAGGCCCTGGGGTGGTACCTACCTAGACGGATTCCTGCATAGGAATCCTACCACCAGTACATTATGGATATCTTTCGCCACCGTAAGTAATAAATTGTTGGAAAAATATTATATTTAATTTATATTATACGAATATGCTTTTTATAATTAAAAAATTAGGGTGCTTTTAAAATATTTATGAGTTAGAAGACGTCGATTTACTACATAAGACTGCTTCCTACACTAATATTCTCTCGCTATGGATCTTTCAGACATCGTTGGTTGGAAAATTTAGAATCGTTGGTTTGGTCTGCTATTGGCGATACGAAACCCTTCCCAGTCACTGTCGGTGATCACCAAGGTTCAGCTCTTAATCCCGTTTTGTTCAACGTTGTACTTACTTGATGCAGTCACAGTAGATATTGAGGAATCACCTCCAAACCTCATTATTTATGCCGACGACGTTACACTTTTGAAAACGGGGATGAGAGAAATCTGGAGCATATAGGGAATTGTGAAGGTCACGCTTAAGAATAGTAGACTGAAACTTAACGTAGCGAAGACGAAGTACAAGGCTTGCGGGAGCACAGATTTCAAATTTATCAAAGTAGGTTCTAAATACGCTGATAAAAACAAACATTCAAATACCTTGGATCTGTTCTGAATGGCAGCAAGTCACAGGAGTTATAAGTGATCGCATTGTACGCCTTAAGCTCATACGCGGGACCGTATACGCTATGAGTACATTAGCGGCAGTCTCGGAATTCGCTCCAGGAAAGTCGTTAAAGTGATACGGGCACGTTTTAAGCAAATCGTGAGAGTACATCGGGCGGAAGTGCCTTGACACGGTAGTGGCAGGTGCAAGACCGCGCGGTAGTTTAAAAAAGCGCTGCCTCGTTGTCGCTGTCGGATATGAGAGCCAACGGACTCAGAATGTGGGTGCCAAAGACCGGGAAAAGTGGAAACGTTTAAGTCGGAAGGCGGTCCCTGGAAGAGGATATCGCTCGTTGCGGCATACACATTCTTGCTTCTTTGTTCCTTTTGTGCAAAGCTAGGGAATAGCGATCTTGGTGAATAGACATCTTATAGGCTAACTAATGTGCTTACTATCTAAAAAGCTAGGCGTTTACATTAAATTTCAAACTACGCGAGTGACATCACCCATTCTACACCGACACACATTCTAGCACCGTTGAAGTCGTTAAGTGCTAATTTACCACCGCAGTCAAAGAAAACATCGTGAATAAACCTGCATATCTTAGGAATAAAAAAATTACAGAAACATAGGAAGTCCACCATGCATTGGAGCAGCGTGGCGGACTCACCCCGTCTCTAAAACCCCTCAGTTACCAGAGAAGGACTGTGCTCAGCAGTGGGTCATTTAAATGTTGTTACATTACGTTACAAGTGTTATTTAGTTAATTAACAAGTTACGATGTAACAAATATAATATTTCAATCAACAAAGCTGAAGATATTTATGTAAGGTAACGTATTAGACATCATACTGACGTGAATTCCGCGCAAACGCGTGATGCAATTATGAGATTACATATTAAATAACTAATTAGATTTACGGATTTTATCACGAGTAAATTTAACTTAATTTTTTTGACGTTTCTAGGGCTTTGACATATCACGAGAGGAGTCCCCTCGTGGCCATGGGGTATCTTAAGAATGTCCTTGTATAGGGCCCAAAAGGAATTTATTGCCAACTTAAAGAATGCTCGGACGGTGCAATAAGTAACTAATTACCTTCTCCGTTACGGGCCGTGATTTCGATTCACACAGGCAACAATATTTGCATGACCAACAGAAAGTTTTTCTAGCTCGAGTTTCTGTGATTTTATGTGTAAAATATATCACGACACAGGAATATTTCTAGTGGGTATCACGCCGTAGGCCCTGCGTTTGAATTCCAGTGCCAAAGCCAACATTTGTGCAAAAACACAGATTGCAGGTTTTCAGTGTCTGGTTTCATTGTGGTTATCCCTGTGTCTCTGACACTGCGACGTAGCCTTCATCCGATGTTATCGCATCAGCACTACATCGGGCGCAGGTAGGTTAGGACGAATAATTGTCTCAAATTGCGCATACAATTGCGGTACTGAAATAAATCTTGCGCAGTTAGTTGATAGCCTCCAACTGTATTAGAAAAATGGCGGTGTGGTTGAAAATTGGCCAGGACAGTTACATATCGCTTCGTATCAAATGAATCGCTTAAATCAATAAAGTCATCAACAAAGAATAACCAAAAAAAAAAAACTAAACTTATAAATATTCACTGCGAGCACAAGCCTCCTCTCACCACCCTGTAATATAATTGCGGTGATGTAATTGCTGTTAGCCTTTTTTGGCTTTTACAGCTTCATCGGATAGTGTGCTCACGGGCCAGGGGCCCGCGTGCCAGGGGCCCGCGTGCCAGGGGCCCGCGTGCCAGAGGCCCGCGCGCCAGGTTTGGTTTGACCCAAACATAAATAAATAAATAAACTCCTACAAAAACCTCGAAATTCGGACTGTATCGCGTTCGCTGTGTGCTTGCGCGATTTAGAATATCTCAATATGTTTTTATGTCGTCTAATGACCGTCCGAGGGAGGCTGCGGGCCTCCATTCGGACTGTCGACTTGTGTGTCGGTAACTCTGGGCAGTGAGAACCGCCCTGGAACACGGGTGTATCTTGTGTACGCAGTGTGATTGTCGACTGCTGCGCGCCGTTCTCTACGGCGGTCGCGCGTCGTGGTGCGTGTTATATTAAAGCTATTAACTGTGTGTACAGTGTAGCCTGGATGTAGATGGAGTGTAACGTGACTGACCGTATCGTGGTAAGGGAGTGAGCACCACCCTGTTCGATAGCCGCGTAGCGTGGGTTTATAACGTTATATAGATGTCACGTTAAACAATAATGTATCATAACCAAAACTTTTGAAAGATATCCACACTATCCATACTAATATTATAAATGCGAAAGTAACTGTCACTGTCCTTCTGTCTGTTTTTTACCTTTTCACGGCTCAACCGTTGAACCAACCTTGTCGAAATTCGGCGCAGAGACAGCGTGCATCCTGAGACGAACGCAGAATACTTTTTGTTCCGGAAAATGAAAGTGTCCCACGGTATTTTTAAAAAAACCTAAATTCCAGCGGTAGCAGACGCGGGAGTTAAGGAACCCCAATTGCTATCAGTTTCATCGGCTAAACTTACATTATACCTAGTGTTACCAGGTCCAGTGTATCAAATTTCGGGACGGAAGGTAAAAATAATAGGAATATTGTTTTTTAAATCGGTACAGCTACAATGCTACACAAAAAAACAGGTTCTTTGAATCATTTATCTTTTTATTTTATCGGACAGTCAATTTTTATATCTAAGCTTTCCTTAGGTTTATGTATTAAGTAAGTATACATAAATTAGTCAGATATGTAATAAGCTATGTAAAAATTCTATCTCAATCTTAGCGGTTGTTATCGAGAATAGCGTAATTAATGCCGACAGACTGATAGGAGAATTTGCTTTTCTACTTGGAACGTTAGCAACACGAGCCCTATGAAAAAGTTTTTACCCACTAGAATTATTGCTGCGTCGTGATATATTTTACACATAAAATCACACAAACCGGAGCTAGAAAAACTATCTATCTGTTGCTTATTCAAATATTGTTACCTGTGGGAATCGACCATCTCGTCCCGTGGGTGTCGTAAAAGTCGACAGAGGGAAAATTAAAAGCGGTAGATGGGCAGCATCTTCCTGGAACATCATAATAAATAAACTGCGGTTGCCAACCCGCCTGCCAAGCGTGGCAACTATGGCAAAATCCCCCCAAAATGAGAGCTACAAACTTTTGTTGCACTCTATGGGGGAGGCCTATGTTCAGCAGTGGACTAATGGTAGGCTGAAATGGTGGATGGTGGTGGAATCGAACTCACGACTTCGTTACCTACTGCACCGTCTGAGCAGTTATTAAGATGATATTGCCTTTTGGGCGATATACAAAAACATTTTTATGATACCCCATGGCCACGAGGGGACTCCCCTCGTGATGTCAAAGCCCTAGAAACGTCAAGAAAATTAAGTTAAATTTACTCGTGATAAAATCCGTAAATCTAATTAGTCATTTAATATGTAATCTTATAATAGCGTCACGCGTTTGCGCGTAATTCACGTCAGTATGACGTGTAATACCTTACCTTACATAAATATCTTCAGCTTTGTTGATTAAAATATTATATTTGTTACATAGTAACTCGTTGATTAACTAAATAACACTTGTAATGTAAGTAACAACATTTAAATGACCCACTGCTGAGCACAGTCCTTCTCTCGTAACTGAACGGGTTTTAGAGACGGGGTCAGTTTTTGTTTAAATGTATTATACAATACAAAATAATCAAACTTAAACAAACTATAAATTTATAGGTTAGTGAAAAATCGGGACTTTTGGCGTCCCGATCAAGGATGAATCTGGACGCTTGGCAACACTAATTATACTTTACAGAATGTTCCATTAGAATCAGCATCTATAATCTAGGACATGCGTCACTGCCTAGCAGTATCGCATATAATAGCCTTGTTGGCAATTTAATATTCAGACTACTAGAAAGTTCCATAGTAAAATCAGCAGTTGTTATATAGGCCATGCGTCATTAATAAATTTGGTATATAAGACCCGTGTTATAAAATATTAATTAATTACAGTTTTACATTGTAACGCTGTTCAATATGATTATGTTTTTTAATGGTCTACTGTCATTACTCAGTTAAAAATAAAGCGGTATTCGTCTCCGGACGCTTAGCCGCTTTCACAATCAAACGCAGGAATATGTCCCTCAGACAAACTGCTATTATATAAATATTGTGGCATACGCATGCGTTGTCTTTGCAAATGTCCCTATCTGTCTGTTACGCCCACTCCAGGCTATTCAAAATAAATTCTTCATCATATGCAGAATGTAGACATACACCGCGACTTAAATATGCCCACTTTATTCCAACAGTTCAAAGAAATATTCATAAGATATTTCAACTTGATTAAGGATCATCCGAGCCCGTGAGTGCAGGAAATTTTACCCTCGCGATACCCCTGGCCCTCTTTAAACCCCCTTATGATCTTGGATCGTCATAATATCGTCTATCGTCGTAAGATCGTCGGGATCTTAACAATGTATAACACATTGTTAAGATCCCGACGATCTTGATCTTAACAATGTATAACACATTGTTAAGATCCCGACGATCTTACGATTTTAGACAAAAACGACGAGGTTATGTCCTCTTCTAGCGACCACGTCTTCTTCATAACAAATGCACAGTTCGTTTTAAAGCGCTTCCAGGCGATTGCGCGGTCCGACGTTCGAGGCCAACACGCCATTCACTCGTATAAGTGGCCTGTTTTGAATTTTAAGTTTTAATTTTATAGTTTTTAAATATAATATTTTAACTAAAATTCTACCTATAAGATCCCTTATCGACGGCGATCCGAGCCAAGGCTTCGACCCCCACAAGAGAGGCCGTAGGATAATATATTGAGTGCTTACGAGCCGTGGTGGCTCAGGGGCTAGGAGCTCGCTTTAAATTTAAAAGAACGCGAGCGGCTTATGGTAAAGCTAAAATTGTTAATTGCAGTTTTAAATGCGGAAACCATCCATGTCTGAGAAATAAAAAAAAATACGAATAACGATATGTGAAGTCCGCCAACCCGCATAGAAGCAGTGTGGTAGACTCTTTTCTCAAAAACGAGAGGAGGGGCCTTTTCTTAGCTGTGGGACTTTTAGACGCTGTAATTTTACTTTACTTTTTACTTATTGTTTGACCGCACGTTTTACATTAGTAACATTATTAATGTTTTTATAGCTGCTTAAATACGGTGGACTACTTGATACCCATTGATTTATTTGATTGTTCTAAAGGCCATGATGACACATCTGTAATTAATGAAGGTTTTTATGGGCCACTGATAACCCTTACCATCAGATGGTTTGTGTGCTTGTTACTTGTGCTTATTGCTTGTTGTTTGTTGTTGTTTAACGACCGCGTGGCCTAGTCGTCAGAGTACCTGACTTCTACGCCGCGGGTCCTGGGTTCGAATTCCAGCCGGAGCCAACATTTGTGCTAAAACACAAATTGTTGGTTTTCTAGGTCCGATCTTATCGCATCAGCGTTACATCGTGTGCGGGTAGGTTGGGACGAGTGAGTGCCTCTGGGTTTGCGCGTACACTTGTGGCACTATAATATCTCCTGCGCAGTTGATGGCTCTCGACAGTAGTCGGCAGTTGTCGCCGTGGTCGAAATCGGCTAGGAGAACATCATCACCATTACAAACTTACAAGACTTACTTAAAAAACTTACACATTACAAATTTACAAGATACATTATAAATTTGTATAAGGCAAGTTAAGTTATAACGTTAAAAGAATACTACCACTCCATCTCATCCAATGGATCTCGTAAAAGGCGAGTAAGGAATAAAACTGCACTGTGCACCCAACAGCTCATGGTGCCGATGGGCTTACCACCTATCACACCAAGTGCGTTTTGGTGAAACGTGGATTGTGGCAGTCGTCTGCTTTTGCAGTGAGTGCCCAGTCTCTGCCTACCCCTTATGGGATACAGTCGTGATCTTACGTATGTATGTATAAATGTAACTGATTATCAATTATCCATTGGGTCTTTATAGCTCCTTATGGCCGATTCTAAATAACGGCGGCACTTCAGAATAAGTATTATAATAAGTTATCAACTGTGCGGTAGATATTACAGTGCAAACAGAGGCACTTATTTGTCCTTACCTACCCGCTGGAATATCCGTCCGATATAACGCTCGTGCGATACAATCGGAGGTGGTGATGATGATTATGTCCCCCTGACCGGTTTTCTACCACGGCGATAACTATCAAATACTGTTGGAAGCTATCGACTGCGCAGGAGATATTGTAGTGCCAAACCAACAATTTGAGTTTTTTTTTACAATGTTAATTGAACCCAGGCCTCGTGACGCAAGTCAGAAGCTCTGACGAACAGACCACTCAGTCGTTGATTACGTACATTCGTTTTAAGAAACGGAGACTGCCACGTGTAGTAAAAGTTTTTCTAGTGGTAGGATTCCTATGCAGGAATCCGTCTAGGTAGGTACCACCCCAGGGCCAGTTATTCTGCCGTGAAGCAGAAGTGTGCAAGCATTACTGTGTTTCGGTTTGAAGGGCACTGTGAGCTAGCGTAATCACTAGGCATTTGAGATTTAAGAACGGATGTCTCAGGGTGACGGGCGTAGTGTGGTGTCACAGAAATATTCTGGGTGACACAGCATTTGTTGTGGGCGGACGTTGCACTTACCATCAGGTGAACGTTATGCTCGTTTCGTCACTTTATACAATAAAAAAAAATCTTTGGGGAAGATTTGTTTATCACTATTGAAGGTTTGAAATGGGAAAGTACCGCTGCCAAATGCAGCATATAAATGAACACTAAGCGTCTGCTTAACACATTTTGTTCTCGCCCCTTGTGTGATAAGAATATTATGTTTAGTGCAATTTAGATTGCAATTAATAAACAATGTTTAATAAATTCAGCTGCATCGGCTTGGTGGCCGTAATAACTCTATACATTTCCTTAGTGCATGGATTGCCGAGAGATCTCAGTGGTGAGTTTTATATGAATTTATTTAGTTTCGATATTTCTTTAATCCTACATAAATTGGTGACACTTCGAGTGTTATCAATTCATGTTTTTTTTTATTTGACACAGTGACGAGACGAGCAAAACGTTCACCTGATGGTAAGTGCAACGTCTGCCCATAACACATGTTGTGTTACTCAAAACATTTCTGTGTAGCACCACACTGCGCCCGTCACCCTGAGACATCAGTTCTTAAGTCTCCCAGTGATTACGCTAGCTCTCAATGCCCTTCAAACCGAAACACAGTAATGTTTGAACACTACTGCTTCACGGCAGAATAACTGGCCCTGTGGTGGAAAGTGGCGCACTTTTCCCAGATCCAACCCCCCCTCCCCCCCAGAAATGAGAGGAGGCCTGTGCTCAGCAGTGGGACAAATATAAGCTGTAACTTTACTTTTACCTTAGAAACGGGAATTAAGCTACTAACTTTTCTGTAGTCGTTTCAGCCTATCAATAGTCCACTGCTGAACATAGGCCTCCCTCATAGATTGCCACAAATTTTGGGGGGATTTTGCCATAGTTGCCACGCTTGGCAGACGGGTTGGCAACCGCAGTTTATTTATTCAGATGTTCCAGCAAGATGCTGCTGCCCATCCTTTGGTTTTCATTTTCCCTCTGTCGACTTTTACGACACCCACGGGATGAGATGGGGTGGTAGATTCTCTTAAGCCGCTACCACACGGCATTCTGTAGTATCCGTTTTAAAAATACGAGTAAAATAATGTCTTAAAAACATTTTTTTTTTTCGATGAATCTATACCATTATATTATTTTGTATTGTCATAATTAACGGCTTAAATATCGTAGAATAGGTCACGCGCTCGCTTTAATCTCATAGTAGGAGAGTAGTCCAGGTTATATTCCCGGTGCCGGCTATAAGTAAATTGCTCCGTAGTAAAAGAAAACAACGTGAGGAAACCCGTATGGGAAATAAAGATATTCCGTGAACATCTGAGGTTCGGCAGCACAGGAGCAGCGAGTCTTACCTTGATCAAAACCAAAAAATAAAAAAGGAGACTAAATCTATGCCCAGAAATAAGACCTTATACATAAGATCACGACTGTATCTCATAAGGGGTAGTCAGAGACTGGGCACTCACTGCAAAAACAGATGACAGTCGTCTGTAAGGCCTTATAGGCTATTAATTTTACTTGGTGGCTACTTTTGAGATCGTTGGTTAGATTATTTATTGGTGGTAGGATACGTACGACCACGGTGGTCATTCTGTCGTCAAGCAGTATTCTATAAGCATTATTATATTTCGGTCTGAAAGGCACTAAACGTACACGTAAGCTAGTGTAATTGCTGGGCATTCGGGACGTAAGAATTGATGTTCAGAATGACGAACGGCGTGAGGCACCACACTGAATGTTAATTATTATGCGCAGTTGTTGCACTTACTAGCAGGTGAACGATTAGCTCATCTAGTCACTTTCTTTCTTTAAAACAAAGATTACCGTTATGGCTTAATAACCTATTCGTTTATTTTTAACCGATTCCAAAAAAGTATCTCAATAATATATTTTTTTTATAAGTCGACAGAGGGAAAATCAAAACCGGAAGATGGTCAGCAGCATCTTTCTGGAACATCAGAATTAACTAAACTTTTATGTTTATTAGCCGACTTTAATGATTCTTCTATTCTTCTCGAATGGGAGCTGCTGCATGAATTTCGATTTTGGTTTGAATAATTATTGAGTTTACGATGGCACTCAACTCAGCTCTTTCGCTGATAGAAATTGTATACATAAGTATGTCCTAGCGCTGGTGTTGATGATTTACTGATAACCGCTTTTCAACCACAGGGAAAACTTCCGAATACTATAGGAGATCGCTCTAAGGCTTTTACCTCATAACAACGACATGGGGTTGTTTTTTTTAAGAATAATTCACGAATACTGTCAAAAACTATCTACTGCGCAGCAGATATTATAGTGCCAAAGCGTACGCGAAACAAAGACGCACGTACTCGTCTTTACCTACCTGCGCCTGATGGATCGCTGATGCGATAACATCGGAAGTAGGCTAGGATACAGTGCCAAAAATACATGAATAATAATAACACAAGCAGACCCGAAAACCAAAAACTTGTATCTTCGTACAAAGTTGGTTCCGACTGGTATTCGAATCCAAAACCATTGTCGTAAAAGTCAGGTGCTCCGACCACTGGGCCACGCGAGCGTTGTGTTCGTCCTTTTCGCAGAAATAAATTGTGTACATACGAGTACGTAAGTCTATGCACTCTGCAATTAACCAAAAAAATACAGCGTCCTTGTTTAAATAACATTTAACTGTAATTACTATGAATAAATATGAAATCAACATATTTTAGTCACAAACACAGGTTTGCCGAAACTAGAAAGTATTAATGATTTCTTATATTTACGCGAACACTACACATTTAAATGAAACTAATTTTACAGATTTTATCGCGTTTTATTTTATTATTTATAACCCGACGTTTCGAGTGCTTTACAGCACCCATGGTCACGGGCGGACTCACTCGAAACACTCGAAACGTCGGGTTAAAAATAATAAAATAAAACGCGATAAAATCCGTAAAATTAGTTTCATCTAGAAAGTATTTTTTTTAGTACATCCATAAAATTATCTAATAAAACTTCCTAAATGTGTGACGCAAAAGACTGACATAGAATTGAAGAAACTTATCAAGAAGACGTTATTAGAAAAAGCGTATTATAAAATAGATCACTACATAGAGGACAAAGATGTGTGAAAATAACTCTTATTCTGCACTTGAAAACCCCCTAAATATCTGATAGTGTAACTAAATATGGTATTTTATACATGAAATTATGTTATATGATATAAAAAAAGCGTATTATAAAATATATCACTACATAGAGGACAAAGATGTGTGGAAATAACTCTTATTCTGCACTTGAAAACCCCCTAAATATTTGATAGTGTAACTAAATATGGTATTTTATACATGAAATTATGTTATATGATATTGAAAAAAGAAAGATCCTTAAATTTCTTGCCGTTTCTACTCAGAGGTCTTATTTTTTGAACCGGTGTAGATTTTGTAATTCATAAGAGCTAACAAACCTAAACTGAAAAAAATTTGACTGTGACTTTGACTTTAATCCAATACAGTCGTTTCATGTGATGCAATAGTAGTATTCAAATGTATGCAATAGTATATATTATATACCTGCGAAGTTCGCTATCCCGTAATGGAGTAGAGCAGACACTTCCAGCACTTCAATAACCTTCTTCAAAAAATGTTAACATGCTGAATAGAAACGAATAAAATAGAAAAAGAACCAGTAAGAAACCCAGAGGGATTTTTTTTAGTCATTTTTAAAATAATGTACAATGTTATTGTACATTATTTTAAAAATGACTAAAAAATCATCTTTATAATACTGCTGTTAGCAGTATTATAAAGATGTAGAAATGGCTTGGCGGCGATCAACTCATTCCCAGGGGTTATCATCATCTATGTATTCTTTAATATTATAATAACCCTTTTTTGAAGTCTTTGTTTAATATAAAATTTAAATGTTTTGATTGAAAGACTTGTAGCACTTTCTGGGATTTTGTCGTAAAAACGTATATATTGCCCTATAAAAGAGTTACTGACTCTGTGACGTCGGGTAACTGGCATAATAATTTGTGCTTGTTCCTGGTATTCACATTACACACACACTGTTATTTACACACGCTGTTATTTAACTTTAGTCGTGTCACTTTTTTTAACAGCCGTGAACTATCCGCTACAATATTTCTCCCGCGACGACTGGGGAGCGGAGCCGTCTACGGACGTGCGACCTCTAGAGAAGCCAGTACCGTTCGTGGTCATACATCATACTTACAAACCGGATGCATGCAACACCACGGAAGATTGCTTTAGCGCCATGAGGTCTATGCAGCAGTACCACAATAGTCTGAGATGGGGGGACATTGGATACAAGTAAGTATATCCATTGGGTCGACAAAATTTTGTTTAAAAAAAAAAAACGAACATATAACCTCCTCTTTTTTGGAAGGTGGTTAAAATATTAACACAAATTAACAAATTAACAAAATAGCAATATTCTTTAAAAATGGAATCAATAAATAATTTCAAACGCAAATAATATTTTTAAATTAAAATTTTCGTTTTCATACAACTTTATATTTGCTTGAAATCTCTTTTTATAACATTATAGAACTGTCATAAAATTAAAATACTATTACAAAATATAAAAAAGCCTACCTTCTTCATCTGTTAGAATGTATTAAATACAACACTTCACCTGAATTAAATACAATTACTTGAACAAAAACCGACTTCAATGCAACAGCTTCAAACATGCATGCGAATTTAAGAATTTAAGACTTTCATGATTTTCTCGTGGATCCGATTACCAAAACTTGACCAAATTTTGGGAAGACCCTTACGATCCTCCCCTTTCTAATAAAAAAATAATTAAAATCGGTTCATAAATAAAGAAGAAATGCCCGAACATACTTAAAAAAAACAGACGAATTGGACCCTCTCCTTTTTGGAAGTCGGTTAAAAACCATCGACTTTGTTAAAGACGCGTAAGTAACTCTTAAGGGAACTTTTAAAGGGTTTATATATGGTTAATTTTTAAATGGTATGCTGCAAAGGCCGTGTGATAATGCGTAAGATCTACCACCTACCAATCTTATTCCGCGGGTGTCATAAAAATTGACAAAGGGCATTGCCAGTAAAATCTAGTGGCCACCAACAAATTGCGGAATTATTATGTCAGATATACCGCCCGCGTCATGTGATTGCCAACCAGCCTGCCAAACGTAGCGATTGTATAGCGATTACGGAACGATAAGTCCTTTTTTTTGGGAAATGTGGTCCTGTAGTTGATTGTTTCACAGTCTCAACAAATGCAAAACGATAAAAATATAGGTTTTTATTTAAATTTAAAAATCGTGTAACATCGAATTACGGATTAAAATGCTCCGAGAATATGGTTGAATTATTTCATGTTTATTTGGTTAGTATTGAATCGGGCTTTTGTATTTTATAGTAAATGCAGAAATTGTGAACTTGTTGTGGCGGCTTAAGAAAATCTAACACCTGTTGAACTGCTGCCTTTTGCTGGTGGTAGAATTCCTATGCAGGAATCCGTCTAGGTAGGTACCACCCCAGGGCCAGTTACTCTGCCGTGAAGCAGTAGTGTGCAAACATTACTGTGTTTCGGTTTGAAGGGCACTGTGAGCTAGCGTAACACTGGGCATTTGAAACTTAAGAACTGATGTCTCAGTGTGACGGGCGCAGTGTAGTGTCATACAGAAATATTCTGGGTGACACGCATTTGTGGAAGGCGTACGTTGCACTTACCATCAGATGAACGTTTTTCTCGTTTCGTCACATTATACAATAAAAAAAAAACATAGGCTTCCCACATAGATGACCACAAGTTTCTAGCTCTCATTTTGGGGGGATTTAGCCATAGTTACCACGCTTGGTAGGCGGGTTGGCAGCAGTGTCTTCCTGGAACATCTGAATAAATAGACTGCGGTTATCACCCTAGGCAAGCGTGGCAACTTAGTCAAAATCAAACTGCGAGCTACAAATTTTTATATCATCTATGGGGGAGGTCTATGTTTAGCAGTGGACTACTGATAGGCTGAGATGATGATGATGATGATGAAGAAGATCGAAGTCGTGGATTCCGGGTTTGAAATGATGATTTTCACGTGTCGATGTTTTTTTTTTGTTGTATAAAGTGACGAAACGAGCAAAACGTTCACCTGATGGTAAGTGCAACGTCCGCCCACAACTAATGCTGTGTCACCCAGAATATTTCTGTGTGATACCACACTGCACCCGTCACCCTGAGACATCAGTCCTTAAGTCTTAAATGCCCTGTGATTACGCTAGCTCACAGTGCCCTTCAAACCGCAACACAGTAATGCTTGCACACTACTGCTTCACGGCAGAATAACTGGCCCTGGGGTGGTACCTACCTAGACGGATCCTGCAACGTGTCTCTGATACTGTTTTAAACCTTACTCTGATTTTATAAATTAGACGAGTTTGCGCTTACGGCACTATAATATGCCCTGGGCAAATGACAATTTTTGAATATAGTATTTGTAATTTCAGTTAGGACGCTATAATAAAAAAATGTTTCATAAATGATACTTTATCATTTAAGAATATATTTAAAGACCGCGTGGCCTATTAGTCATATTACCTGACTTCCACGCCACGTGGAGTCACACGGTGTCAAATCAGGGCTGGAAGGAGGTGACCCACAAACGTCCCTCGTTTTCAGCGCAGATTGCGCGGGCGCCTTGCAGTAGCCCGCGGAGGCCGTGTTCGGTCAGCTTGTTGCTGATAAGAGTACACAGTTCTGGCAAACATTTGGTAGTATACCATTTGAAATTGATGCTAATTTGTCTTCGTATAGAAATTGTCACCAGATACCCCGTCAAAGTGAAATACTAATGATCAAAAGGCTGGTTCATTTTAGCTTCGTTTCTGGATCGTATTGATAAATTCAAAATTCATCGTCTGTATTAATGTCGCAAACGCGCTGAGACGAGCCTGTTTCAAATTTAGTAATCCATTGCAAATAATCGCCTTTTCAAAATAAATGACAACTGGCCAGTGTCTCATACAAAAAAAATATTTTTTTCGCTAAACTTTCTGTGTGGCCTGGCACCTATACGTACATATTAGTACACACAAAATATTTAATTCTGTAAATACTTATAACGCGATTTTACTAAACATCAATGATAAATATTTAGAAACACTAAAAAAAATGACGTCGTTTCTTTTTTATAACACTTGTGTAAGTGTATGAAGCGTAATAAATATTCTAAATGAAAAATAAACCATATTTAAATAACATATTATGATGGTCATCATCAAACATTTAGGACTTTAAAAAATAACAAATTAGATGGGGAATTACCTGTTTGTACAGTTTTAAGCTTGTAAGAGTATTGACAAAAAACACTGTTGATTTATACGTATTATGTAAAACGAAACTGGTTTTAAAGCGTGGGACAAAAAAGCTTAACCGCTGTCTATGAAATCTAAACTAATACTAAAGTTTAGCATTCATTAAATGTATTTTAAGATGATTCTACTTTTTAAGTAATTAAGTACAAATAAATAAAATGGAAGTGTCTGTTTGAAATAACAAAATAACTGTTTTTTACTTAATGCTTATGAATGCTATTGTATATGCGGTACTTATGAGAAAATATTTTTTTTTGTCGGTCTGTCTATCTGTTTGACGGGACGTTCACTGACAGATAGCTGATATTACAGGGGTAACTTGGCTACTTTAATTTTTGAAAAATAATTAGGGTTCCGCTCCAAAAAATTATAACCCAAAAATCCGATTCAAATAGGGAAGTATATATGTATATCATCGATCGGGATCGGCTTTTTAGCTTATTAGCTTTTTAGCTTTTAAGGCTGCAGTGTCCAAGAAGTAGTAGCTAGTACCGCGATAATCAATCCACCGGACAAGCGTGGTGATTAACGAAAAACCTCTCTTCTTTGAAAAAGCTTTTGTCCAGCAGTGGAAAATTAACAGGATGTGGAAGAAACACGAGTTGTCAGAATCCAGCTCATTATCATCATCATCCTCATAATCATTTCGGCCTATCACTAGTCCATTGTCGAACATAGGCCTCCCCAATAAATTACTACAAAAAATTGTGGCCCTAAATAGGGGGGGATTTTGCCATAGTTGGCAGGTGGGTTGACAACCGCAGTTTATTCATTCAGGTGTTCCAGAAAGATGCTTTTACGACACCCACGGGATGAGAAGGAGTGGTAGATTCTCTTAAGCCCCGACCACATGGCAAAATATTATTGTAAAAATTATCACGCGTCGATTTTCAGCACTGGATTTTCCTATGTTTTAGTGCGTGCGGAATGTTGATGGGACAGGTAAGTGTCATCGGAGTGGCTGGTACTGGAATCGAATCCCAGCTGGGAGCTGAGTAATGTACACAGGAACAACACAAGCCGGCCTGAAAACGAACAATTTTGTAATTTTGCACATTAGCTGGCTTCGGCTGTGATTCGAACCCTGGAAATGTTTGTGCAACAACAAAGTTATCGGCTTTCACGTTTTATCACTGTATCTTATTGTATAAGCTTAACGTGTGATACGGGAACGTTTCTACAACTAAATCAGAAGCATTTGGATTTATACTTATCATCTTTCAATGCAACAGCAATTCCTCTGGTATTGTTTATTTGTACTGCTTTCTCGTTCTCTCCTCTTCTATAAAAATGTACTGACTGCAATGAAGATGGTGATCCGTCTAAGTTCATGTATATATTTGTACAGTTGGAATTCCCTAAGTATACCATATAAATAATACGGCGAGTAACATCTTCGTGTTTAATATTTCAGAACGGACTAGCATTGTAGGCGCACAATGCCTACTTGGCGTACTTAAAAACTACTACAACTACATACATAGTAGTGGTAGCACAAGTAGTAGTATAGTAGTATTACATATAAGTTACATATACTTTTTACCCATATAAGGGTAGGCAGAAGCCACTCACGTGGCCCACTATTCGCCCTAGCGGGACATGACCGGTGGCGTCGTCGACATTTTGGTACGAGTCAAAAGAATCTTACTCCGGATTGTGTTCCACGAGCAGTATAGTGACAGCATTGTATATTATGGTATTATTACCTTAAGTTAATTAAAGCTTCAGACTATAAATGTCCCACTGCTGAGCACAGGCCTCCTCTCATTTCTGAGAGGGTTTTGGAGCTAGGAAGAATCCGCAACGCTGCTCCAATGCGGGTTGGCGGACTGCACATGTCATCGAATTTTTTTTATTTCTCAGACATGCAGGTTTCCTCACGGTGTTTTCCTTCACCGCCGAGCACGTGGTAAATCAGCACTTAAAATTGCAATTATCAATTTTAGTTGTGCCGGCACCGGGAATCGAACCCAGGTCACTCGCGTACTATGAAATTTAAAGAGAGTGCCTAGCCCCTGAGCTACCACGGCTCTAGTATAGTATTAGTGAATAAGCATTAATTTTAGATTTCTTGCTAGTTTTTGCATGGGCAGTACGGGTGGCGCGTTCGAGGGTCGCGGTTGGGACAACGTGGGTATCCATGCAGGGCGCGCTAACAACTTCAGTATCGGCATTTGTTTGATTGGCGACTGGAGAGGTAAGTTGTATGCCGGCCAGCAGTAAACTTGAATTATAAGATATATATTTATACATTGAAGAAACTATTTTATTATTTACACATATGTACATAAAGAAAGATGTCTGGAAGATTTCGTACTTCCCCTTTCGGTGCTGTTTCCGCGAGTATCTCTTTCTCTACCATTTAGAAAACATGTTTGAACATTATATATTCTGTCTTTATTATCCGCTGGTGGTAGGATTTCTATGCAAGATCTGTCTAGGTGGGTACCGCCCTAGGGCCAGTTATTCTACCGTGAAGTAGTAGTATGCAAACATTACTGTGTTTCCGTTTGAAGAGCACTGAGAGCTAGCGTAAATGGGCTTATGAGACTTAAGAACTGATGTCTCAGGGTGACGAGCGCAGTGTGGCGTTATACAGAAGTGTTCTGGGTGACACAGCATTTGTTATGGGCAGACGTTGCACTTATCATTAGGTGAATGTTTTGCACGTTTCGTTACATAATCCAAAAAAAAATCAGCCTTAACACATCATAGTATTGGTGTGATCGAAGAAGAGGAAGTCATTGTTATGTCATAGTCTATTTCATCATCATCATCATTAAAATCGCTTCAGCCTATCACAAGTCTACTGCTGAACAAAGACTTCCATAGCCATAAACCAAGGCCCTGAGCCACCTGCATCCACTTCCCGCAAATATCAACTCTTTATAACGCTTAATACCTTTTCACAGTGACTACACCGCCTGCGCCTATGTTAGAAGCGACGAAGAAACTAATTTCAATAGGCGTAGAAAATGGATTCATCAGTCCGACTTATAAGCTCGTTGGACACCAACAGATTATGGCGACTGAGTGTCCAGGAGAAGCCCTCTTCAATGTCATCTCTACATGGGACCATTTTACACGGGAAGTTCCACAGTTTAGCACAAAGATAGTGTTATAATATTGTCTTCTTTTTAATTAATCTATTTATTTACATACATACATACATAAGATCACGACTGTATCCCATAAGGGGTAGTCAGAGACTGGGTACTCACTGCAAAAACAGATGACTGCCACAATCCACGTTTCACCAAAACAATGTAATGCACTTGGTGTGATAGGTGGTGAGCCCATCGCCACCATGCGCTGGTGGGTGCACAGTGCAGTTTAATTCCTTACTCGCCTTTTACGAGATCCATTGGATGAGATGGAGTGGTAGTATTCTTTTAACGAGCCGCCACCACACGGCCTATATATATCTATTTATTTAACTGAAAAATGGTCGACATTCTTAATTGAGAGTTTAATTATATCGTAAGCATTTTTGTACAGATTTAGATAATTATTCTTTCATTCGAAAGGATATATTTATAGTGTAATATATTTATAGTATGTAGTAGGTGTAGGTGTAAATCAGTTTTTTTGATTAAATATTTATTACTGTATATTTTATCTGCTGCTTATTTACTGCTTATTTTATCATAACCAAGATTTTTTTTACATTAATTAAAACGAATGGAACCTTTATTAAAGACAACTTGATGGTATTTGAATAAGTAGACAAGCCAAGATACCAAGCATAAGTTCCATCCAGAAATCGAACCAGCGACTCGTAACAAAGACGCCAATTTTTAGCCACTGCGCCAACCGAGCAGACTGAATAACCATGAACCTCGTATACTTCTGCCTAATCATGTGTGTCAATCGCTCTATCACGTTTGTGAATGACTAAAATACCTCACGATTATAAATCCTATGCAGTCATATAAAATACTAGCGAAACAGTTGTGTCGATTGAATGATTGATTGATGATTGCTTAATGAAAACACTGTTCTAAATTATTCGATAGGTTTCTAAGGTAGAGTAAGAGGTTGTACCAAAAGAAAGATTGTATATATGCGATGAAACTTCAATAGCGCGATGTAGGATGTATGCGCTATTTCTTGAGGCTCCTTAAGTGGTGACAAAAGTGTCGTTACATAATACCCCCGCATACTGGACGTCGTATTGAGCGTTGTGACATCCGCCAAAAACGTCCTAGACTTGACACGCTGCTGATCACGATGCGGTGAGACTGTGTTCAACTTCAGTACGTGAAGACGTATTAAAACAGTGTTGAAGCCACTGATCGGCCTGAGAAAAGACAGGCCGCAGTTGATGATCCTCAGTGGCTGATAACAGTCTAATTTACTAATAATACTTGTACCAGTAATATTTATATGTTGTATATATAGTTCACATTTTCACCTTTCACCTCATGTTGCTTCAGGAATATATAATAATTTCAAGCCTTAGTACTCCAGTAGCAGCCTGATATTGTCCACAGAGTAGTTAGTCTATGCAAGAATCCGTCTAGGTAGGTACCACCGCAGTGGTTCCACCGTTATTCTGCCGGGAAGTAGTAGTGTGGAAACATTACTGTGTTTCGGTTTCAAGGGCACTGTGAGCTAGCGTAATCACTGCGCATATGAGATTTGAGAACTGATGTCTCAGGGTGACGGGCGCAGTGTAGTGTCACACAGAAATGTTCTGGGTGACAAAGCATTTATTATGGGTAGACGTTGCACTTTACATCAGGTGAACGTTTTGCTCGTTTCATCACTTTATCAAATATCCCCCATACATTGTCACAGATTGGGGGGATTTTGCCATAGTTGTCACATTTGGCAAGCGGGTTGGCAACTGCAGTTTCTATATTCTGATGTTTCAGGAAGGTGCTGCTGCCCCTCTTCTGGTTTTAAGTTTCCCTCTGTCCACTTTTACGACACCCACGGGATAAGATGGAGTGGTAGATTATTTTAATATGCCACAAGACGGCTTCGTCACCACACGGTTCTTATATTTACGCAAATACAACACGCTGAATAAAACTATGTTTGGAGATTTCATCGTATTTAACTTTATTTAAAACACCTGAAGAAGTCCTTTCATTTGACCCTCGTGTAAAAAATTGTCCCTAGCTCAATAGTGAAACGCCTTAGCAACTATATAATTGTATCAAAGAATAAAAGGACAAAGACAATGTTGATTAATGTCCTTTTTACCAGATTCTAACCACGTGTTCTTGAAAAAATCGACTAAGGGAAATGACAGGTCAATGTAATTGCTTCCGACAGATGCCGGAATAACTATCGTGGATAATGCCGAAGTTAAAATACCGACGAACTTATAAATGTAAAATAGACCCCGAAATAATAGACGGGCAGCATCGTCCGAGGTTCAAGGCATCTGATACTGCAGTCACCCAATTGCCTGCAAAACATGGTTATTATAGGAAATTCGGAAGATTTGCTGTTCTCGGGATGGGCTTATGTTCAGCACTGAACTACTAACAGACTGATTAAGAAAAACAGAAGAACAACCAAGCGTGAAGAGGCCAGAAGATCATTATTACGAGTATATTGAACACCTAAACATACAAGAGACTAAAGAAGTTGAATAAGTTCAATAATTTGTGTTTTTCCTCAATTGTTGGTTTCTTATGGGATACGAACCCAGAAGCCGCAGCGCAGTAGTCACGCTGTCGCCAAGAGTATGTTCTAGTCATGATCACAGTCTACTACTATTTGCTCGTTGAGCACAAATCATGGGAAACGCGTAGGCCTAGAGACCTGAAGTTCAAACGCTAGCAGATCCTTTCCTATTAAAATACACATGAATTCTTTCTATTTAATAAAGAAGGTCGAGTATCTTAAAAAGTCAAGGTGATCAAAAAAACTTTTAAGACCCGCAATACACGTCCAGAGAATAGATTAAAGAAAAAAAACTTCATGTAATAACATACATACTCGTACATACAGTCACGCCTTATTTGCATATAACAAGTAAGCAGAAACCACACGTATCCCACTTTTTTCGCCCGTGGGAAACGAGACGTGACGGGTGGCGAGCCACGTCGTTTTGGTACGAGTCAATATAATCTTACTTCCCATTGTGTTCGTACGAGGAGTATAGTGACAGCATATTATAGTGTTATTCTGCAAGAATAAAGGCTGTCCGTACACTACCTGAGTCGCCTCTTACTGAACTTTCGGTAGGAAAGAGTTAGGTTGTTGTAGATGTTTTTGTTTATGATGATAGTTGTTTTTGTATAGAAGATTTTAATTTATTATTGAGGCGTCTATGGACCACTTAAAGCCCGCTTATCTTAATTCTGCATCAAAGAAGCTATAAGTGGTGGTAGGATTCCTATGCAAAAAACCGTCTAGTTAGGTACCACCACAGGGCCAGATATTCTGACGTGAAGCAGTAGTGTGCAACGTAGTGTTAAGAGCACTGTGAGCTAGTGTATTTACTGGGCCTATGATACCTAAGAACTGATGTTTCGGAGTGACACAACATTGGTTACGGGCAGACGTTACAATCACCATCAGGTCAACGTTTTTTTATTCTTGTCACTAGCAAGTGTAAGGATGACCTTAAAATGTAACGACATCTATGTTATTTAATGCGAAGCTGAAGAAATCGCTTTTACATCTTGTATCGCGCTATTTAAGTAAAAAAAATATAACTTTGACAGCCCTAACAATAATGAAATGCCTCGTAACCTGCAATTGGGATTCGAACTTACGACCCGCGGCGTAAAGTCATGTACCCCGACCACTACGCCACGTGTTGTTTAAAAAAAAACAAGACAACCTCGCAACGTGACTCAGCAATGAGGAAATGTTTGGCATTATATCTGTTTGTATTTCTCGACAAATTTAGTCTAATAGTCAGCGAGTCACACAATGTGGATAATTTTTAAAATGTAGTCCTGAAATAATTAAAACGTAAGTATGATGATCACAGTAAACGATTAGACGTCGCTGTAGATAGTAATGTTTGCACACTACTGTTTCAAGGCAGAATATCTATTTATTTAGTCTTTATTTGCATATACCAAAAGGCGTACATAAAGCTACAAGGCATTTTCTGGCAGTCTACTTTATTTTGCACATCTAGTTATTTGAACTCAAAAACTTTCCCTCACCAAAACATAAAGTTATTCTTTGATATTTTTTATACTATGTGTTCAAACGAAACATTTTAGTAAAAGGGCATTTTCGCCTCGATCAATTCTCATCCGCTCGGGGAATAACCTCAGTGTTGGCCAACGTTCGATATACATAAGTGCATAAATAGATATAGCTATAAGAGGCAAGCACTTTGTATAGTTCCAACGCAGCAGCTGCCATAGCGCGTTATGAACTGCTGTCTCATTTAAAACGTTAGCATTCAGTTTCAATGTTAATAACAATTTTGTGCGCGACAGTAATTGTGTGAATATTCAGATTTTTGTGGTGCATGAATATTTGTGGACAAATCAATTGAATCATTATTGTTTGTAAAAATCGATTATTCAGTCATCATTTCTAGTGAGTATTAAGCTATTGTATATCATTTATAGCGTGATTCTTTTTTATTATTTTGTGTTAGAAATAGCAAAAAATCATCGAAGTTTATATGAAAATGTAGACGTAACTTAATCACTGTTTTACTTTTGGTAACATTAAGTTGTTCTGAATTGTACAAATATTCTTACAATTTAAATTTATAATCTGTAACAGCTAAGAAATGTTCCTCGGCTGAACATAGGCCCCTTTTCATTTTTGAGAGGGGGTTGGCTGTCTGACTTTACAATTATTAAAAAAAAATATTATTCCGAGATGCAAATTTGTTTACAACGTTGTCCTTCACCGCCGGGCTCGTGGTAAGTCAGCTTTTAAAATGGCAATTAATAATTTTGGTGGTGCCGAAACTGTGGATCGAAATCAGGTAGGAAGGATTCCCTTCATATGCAGGGATCCGTATAGGTGGTAGGTACCACCCCAGGCCAGTTATTCCGTCGTGAAGCAGTAGTGTCCAAACATTACCGTGTTTCGTCTGAAAGGTACAGTGAGCTAGTTAATCACTGGACATTAGGACTGACGTCTCAGGGCGACGGGCGCAGTGTGAGGCCACTCAGAAATATTCTGGGTGATACAGCATTGCTATGGGCAGACATTAAACTTACCATCAGGTGAACGTTTTGCTTATTCCAATAAAAGAATATTGTTGTAGTTCGTCCCGCATGGCGAAAGAACTGTATTCTCAATCCTTTGTTGCCACTGGCTAGTTAACCATTCAGCGAGGATCTTTAAGAGAATTACTGGCTACGACGCATTCCATCGTGGTTCGCGGGAAGCGCACTTACCATGTTAATAATATTTTCTGGATGTTAGTAAGGTTTTTTCGTAGATGTGACTGTAGCGACCACTTAGGAAGAGTGAGTTTGTTTACCATACGTTTTTTTTAACGGAACGGAGAGGTACGAGATGTATATATAATAATATAATTTTAAGGTTAACCATTTCGGTGTCATCCGGAACTATATATTGGAATTTTGTATGTAGCACAGTCGAGATAACACTTCTCAAGTTGTCAAGCTGTGACTACACTGGCTTTAGTGCCTTATAAAGCGAGTTGCACTACGGTGGTATTAGGAATCATACAATCGTAGTAGAGTCGCCACATCGCCTCCTTCAGCCGAAATTAAGCCTTATCCTTTATAGGATTTTGGGGTCGCTTCTTGTCGTTAACTTGTAGAATACTTAGTCTCTCCGTGGCGACTTTTAAACTCCCTGATGTTTTGTGGAGTAGGGTTGATTTGCATTTACATTGCAAGTACATTTGACGTGCCTTTATTGATGAAAAATAACTCTAAACGGCTTCACTCAACAAAGCATAATTTCGTGCAAATCTCAGTCTGGCTACTACTGTAAAGTAAGGGCTCCGAGTCGGCCTGCACCAGCGTATATTTGCAGCGGTGAAAGCTTCGCCTTTCCATTCGTACGATACTTTGTACACTTCTTTTTTTTTTCAGGATACTTCTTAACGCTGAACACGAAATTTCCCAATTTCTTAGCTCATTAAGAAGTGATCGTCTCGTGGTTATCTTCCAATTTCTATCGGGACCTTCCTCCATTTGACGAAACTATTCCCTTGATCGTTGTTATATTTTCTTAAGAAAGCTGTTAATTTTATTTTGTAACAATATACCATGCAGTGCGGACGTGGGCAAATTTTGCGAACCTATTTCTGTATTAAATACATTTACCATTGGTAATCTTTAATCCACAGCGGCTGTTTAAATAATTATGTGTCCAGTCCATTGCTGCTGCAGCTTGCTGATTCTTTTTTGTATTTTGCTGATATATATATGGAAGTTTTAGTTTTCTGTATAATACATTATCCCATATAAGGGGTAGGCAATTGCTACTCATCATCATCACCATCATAATTTCAGCCTATTAGTAGACCACTGCTGAACATAGGCCTCACCCATAGATTGCCAAAAAAGTTTGTAGTTCTCTGGTTTCTCTAGTTTGGCAGGCTGTTTGGCAACCGCAGTTTATTTATTCAGATCTTCCAGATAGATGCTGCTACCCCTCTCCTGGTTTTAAGTTTCCCTCTTTCAACTTTTACGACACCCACGGTATGAAATGCGGTGGTAGATTCTCTTAAGCCGCCACCACACGGGAATGAATAGATACATAATTCGCAGCATGCCCAGAAGGATGGAAACGTTAGTTACAGCACGAGGGAACAACACACGTTATTAGTCTTTCATTTATTTAATGTCAAAATCTTACTAATCTTTAATTTGCAACTTTGTTTGTGTTCCCACAAAATAGAGAAAAAAGTTTTTTTTTTATTCTGATCATTTTTAATAAAATTTAATTAAAAATTTCTTAAAGTCGATTTTAAAAGATGTTTATCAGTTTGTTACTTCATGTCTGATTATTATTTGTTTTAATATACAAGTTATTATTTCTATACTCCTCCTTTTTTAACATTCCGCTAGTTATGCCGGTGTGTATATTAGTAAAGATATCTTGTCGCTGCGTTAGGAGCGCTTTATTTAGTTGTCTTCTGGGAATATGACTTGTCTATGTTTTACAATATCATTGTATACGAAATAACAGCAATATACTGCAGCACTACTTTAGCGCCACAGTGGATTACTGCAGTTTTAAATTAACATATCTCAATTTCATTCATATACGTTTTATATATTTATATATAAAATCTGAGATCTGAATATATTTTCCCATATAAGGGGTAGGCAATTGCTACTCATCATCATCATTTCAGCCTATTGGTAGTCCACTGCTGAATTTAAGCCGCCCCCATAGATTGCCACTAAAGTTTGTAGTTCTCATTTTGGGGGATTTTGCCATAGTTGCCACGCTTGGCAGGCGGGTTGGCAACCGCAGTTTTTTTATTCGGATGTTTCAGGAAGATACTGCTGCACATTTCCTGGTCTTTGTTATCCCTCTGACGACTTTTACGACACCCAAGGGATGAGATGGGGTAGTAGATTCTCTTAAGCCGCCACCACACGGCTCACTCACGTAGCCAATTTTTCGCCCTCGCGGGAAATGAGACGTGACGGGTAGCGAACCACGTCGCCGCCATTTTGGCACGAGACAAAAATCTTACTCCCATTGCGTTCGCGCCGGGGCAAAAAGCCTACCCTTAACATGGAAAAATGGAATGACTTTATGTATGTAATCTCACTAGCTGCAGACCTTTCAAGCCGGAATACAGTAACGCTTGCCCACTAATGCAGCAAAATAACTGACACTCGTTGCATTTGCCTAGACGGACTTCTGCGAAAAAGTTTTATTACGAGTAAAAACAACAACGTGAGATAATTTAAAATGATACGCTCTATTTATGATTAATACACAATAATTCCAATAAACAACATATTTAATTTGTAAGTGGACCGATGTGAATAGTTTATAGATAACTAAGTCTGTTACTTGATATTTTTATCAATTCACACTATTCATATAACGCTTGGACGTATCGTGCTTGTTGTGTTTAAAAGTGTTTTTTGTTTTGCAGTAAAAGTGGAGTTGATCACGATGTTTGTGTTTGTGCTCGTGTTATTGGGGATCATTGGCATCACTGTCGGAGTGCCGGCAATATTACGTGGTAGGAATTTTCAACCTTAGTTTTACCTGTTCACAGATAATTAATATTCATCGGTCATGGACCATCATCAGATATATCTATCGTTATCGCCCTGCTCGGCTTTGGAGTGGCGATGCCAGATATTTCGAACTTTAAATGATGGTTTGCTGTGGTCGATTTGGACAAGAGAGTTGTTGAATTAAATTTAGTTAATTTTAACGATACGACTGGAACTTATATTAGATTTTCCGACACTGCCCTGCCTAACTGCATGATTAAATAACAGTAGATTTAGATAATAGTGTGCTGATTACAATGAAACATTTATCAATCGATTCAAAATATATTTTTAGCAGATTATAGAACATTCATTTGCATTATTAATTTATCTAATTTGACGATCAATTAAACTATAATTACTGCCGATCACAAAGACGTTAAGCAGTTACTTAAGCAATTCCTTAGTGTTTATTTTTATTGATTTGATATATTAAATTAATACCAAGGAGTTATTTAAGTACCCGTTAAATATCTCGCATTGACAGTTAGTGTAAGTTTGCATTCTTTGTTCCAACTCTGCTCATGTCTATGCAGCAGCAGAGTTGGACCAAAAAGTGCAAGCGCTTTTACCGACGACATACAGTTTCCCGCTTTGTTTTCATTTCCATTTCGGCTTTTAACTTTATAACGCTTTAATGTGGTATGCAGTGATTTTATTCTGAAATATTCTCCATATTTTCAAGTCTCATATATAGTTATAATATAGAAACAGTTACCTTCAGGCAATTTATCAAATAGCCTTATTTACAATGTCAATAACAACAACATAAGACACTGATAATAAATATGATATCAGTTTTTTTTAAATAGCTGGATATGCATATTAAATTTGTTAAATCCTAATCGAAAAATCATGTAATCTGTATAAAATGTCTGACTTTATCATTCTATACATAGCAAAATGGTCAAAATATTTTAAGACTGATAAGAATATTTTTGTTTGTCAAGTTGTAAATTTTCATACATCTATTTTATATTTTCGTTGTATTGTACCAGAGTATATACAAATATCTCAGATTTTATATATAAATATATAAAACGTATATGATAGAAATTGAGATATGTTAATTTTAAACTGCAGTAATCCACTGTGGCGCTAAAGTCGTGCTGCAGCATATTGCTGTTATTTCGTATGTAATGATATTGTAAAACATAGATACGTTATATTCCCAGAAGATTACTAAAAAAGCGCTCCTAACGCAGCGATAAGATATCTTTACTAATAATAATAATAACAATAATAATAATTTATTTATAAATTCAGATAACAGAGATCCATTTCATAATTATTAAAATAAAATATAAATACCAAATCCTAATATACACACCGGCACAATTAGCGGAATGTTAAAAAAGGCAGAGTATATAAATAATAACTTGTATATTAAAACAAATAATAATCAGACATGAAGTAACAAACTGATATAACATCTTTTAACATAGACTTTAAGAAGTTTTTATTTTAAATTTTATATAAAATGATCAAAATAAAAATAAAACTCTTTTTTCTCTATTTTGTGGGAACACCAACAATGTTGTAAATCATAGATTACTAAGATTTTAACATTAAATAAATGAAAGACTAATAACGTGTGTTGTCCCCTCGTGCTCTAACTAACTTTTCCATCCTTCTGGGCATGCTGCGAATAATGTTATCTTTTCATTCCCGTATGGTGGCGGCTTAAGAGAAGCTACCACCGCATCTCATCCCGTGGGTGTCGTAAAAGTCGAAAGAGGGAAACTTAAAACCAGGAGATGGGAAGCAGCATCTATCTGGAACACCTGAATAAATAAACTGCGGTTGCCAAACCGCCCTTCCATCCCTAGCTCCATCCACCATCACTAACTCCGTATGAGTTCCGAAAGTTATCCCTCCCACACCATAACTGCGCCGCCCCCATATGCGATCGTATTTTCAAATTTAGTCTGAATGTATTGTTCTCTTTTGCATCTCCATATTCTCTGCCTTCCATCGATCTCGATTAAGAGCACTCGACACTCATCAGTGAAAATACCCACTCTCAATGTTTTATGTCCCAAAAACGACGTTCGTGTGCAAAGTTTAAGTGATGTAAACGTCTTTCGAGCTTTGGTACTATTGACACGAAAAATATAACTTTTACTAATAAATTGAAAATTTATAGATTTTTAAAACTTTGAAATATCTCCTCAGACCGACCTCGAACCACTAACAAATCAGTATTACAAGAAACAGAAACAAATCGATGAAAAATTGTGCCAGTGTGTGTATTATAAATGCAAAAGTAACTCTCTCTGTCCTTTTGTCTGTTAGTCTTTTCACAGTTCATCCGCTGAACCAGTCGTAACCAAATTTGGCACAAAGATAGCTTACATCCTCTTTATTTTATTACTCATTACTCTTTATCCCGGTTATTTAAAAAATCTTTATACACCCGGAGAGAAGAAAAAGAAGTCGTGGGCATCAGATAGTTCACTATAAAGCTAATAAAAGGAACTTTTAGGACGGAAGGACGAAATTGTCGCGAGTTTTTAGCTTCACATACGGAACGTTGGTAACTTACATAGATACGTACGATAGATCTTTTATTTTTTAATATCATTGTTTCGTATGGAGAGTATTCAGTAATAGTGTGGTCGTTCACAAGCCGACCGATCCATGTTCTATAGCCACTATTTACTGCACCATGAATAGAATAGAATATTTTTTTTCAACATAGATTCATTAAATAATATTTATTTTCAGTAATTTTTTTTTCTTTTTTTTTTAAACTTATGCAATTGTAGTATTAACAAGATGTAGAAATAGCTTGGCAGCGATCACTTCATTCCCAGGGATTATAATCATCCATGTTTTCCTTAATATTATAATAACCCTCTTAAAAATTCTTTAATAAAAAAAATTAACTTTTTGATTGAAAGTTTTTGTGCACTTTCTGGGATTATGTTCTAAAAACGTATACATTGCCCCCATAAAACAGATACTGACTCTGTGAAGTCGAGTAAGTGACATTATTAATTTGTGCTTGTTTCTGGTGTTTACATTACGAACATCACTTTTTTAGTAAACTTTTTTATGTTCTTGTGTACACTCAAATATTGTACTCAATATTGAGAGGCCAAGGTTAAGATATTAATTTCTTTAAATTTATCTCTTAGAGACACTTTAGAGCCAAGATTATTAATAGCTCTTACGGCCCTCTTCTGCAAAACTAAAATCACTTCTACATCAGTCGCATTTCCCCATAGCAAAATACCATAAGACATTATGCTATGAAAATAACTTATCCAGCAGTTTCAACATTAGTGAAGTTCCTATTTTTTTACAGCATAATCTGCCAAGCTAAGTCTACTTGCTTTTGTATAGAAATGGGAGACACATAAATTATATATAAATTTAAACTGTGTTTTTACCTGTCATAATTGTGTCAATATTTACCATGATTGAACCAATATTTTTTTAATGTCTAGAGCCCGCTGATAACGAAGTGTCTACACATGACTTCTCGTTCGTGACCAGATCGCAGTGGGGTGCGAGGACACCAAAACAGAAGAAGCGTCTTCTTTCTCCAGTTCCATATGTTGTCATACACCACTCGTATAAACCATCAGCATGCTATGAAGAAGAGCAGTGTAAGAATGCTATGCGAAGCATGCAAGATTTTCATATGGATGACAGAGGATGGTGGGATATAGGATACCAGTAAGTAGGATTATAATGATAACATTTAAGTCGCTCTAAACTACGATAAAATCTGCCGGTTCATATTCAGACCCTACTGCGCGTTATAAATTATAATATAAAAACATCTGAACTTATTTTTTTTTGCAAATCGTGACGAGACGAGCAAATCGTTCACCTGATGGTAAGTGCAATTTCGGCCCATTAGTATGCTGTGTCACCCAGAACATTAATGTGTGACACCATACTGCCCTCGTCAATCTGAGAAATCAATACTTAAATGTCATATGCCCAGTAACTATCAATTACACTAGCTATCAATGTTCTTTAAACCGTAACACAGTAATGCTGAGAAAATTACTGCTTCGTGACAAAATAACTGGCACTGCTATTGTGCTCCTTGCATAGGGGTCCTAACATTAGTAGTTAGTCTCATATGCCCTGTACTTTCATCGTTTTTAAAGGATGCCCCAGAAAAGGATTTCTCATGTATCGTGGGTTTACAGACATACATTTCACGGCTCCGGCTGGGAATCGAACCCAGGATCCGCGGTGTAGAAGTCAGGTACGCTAACCCCTACGCCACGCTAACTACACCTTTTCAGCGTCTCAGAAATGAGAGGAGGCCTGATTACTGATTTACTGACAATGTGATGGAATTACGTAGGCTGGTACACCGAACGCTCAGTTGCTGATTTCAACCATGCTGCCCCCCCCCCCCCCCCCGATTAAGTAAAGATTTGCACGGTTTTGCGGGAAGTAGAAAGAAGAAGAAGGGATGATGATGAACGAGTTCTGTACAACTTTTTGAGTGTTTTCGAGTTGTATATTTCGACTACCTGGGCCCCGCGGTTTCAACCACGTAAAAAAATCCGACCTCGAACGATGATATACGTACGAGTATATACTTCCCTATTTGAATCGGATTTTGGGGTTTTAATTCTAACAAAAATTTAAAATTAAAAATTCTCTTATGCACTTGATATACTTTCAGAAACATTGAATAAAAAGCTGTTAAATTATTATTACAAGCAGACACTTTAATTTTATTTATTTGTGTAGATGCTTAATATTGACAGCGTAATTGGTACTCGTTAATCCAATTCAAATCCGAGATCGCGCTTTTTACGTTTTGCCTTCAACAGCTAAACGGAACTGCATTTACAAAAATCATACAAAGTTACAAATCTTTGATTGTAACTTATTCCTCAAATAATGCCTATTTATATTTGAACATGCTACTTTGTACACTAGTAGAAAGTCTATAACTGATGACATTTGTCATAAAACCATTTTTACACCAGTGAATTTTCTTCTATCTCCTTATATCTTCTATATTCTATTTCATAATCTATATTTAAATACGCAATGTAGAGATCTTCTATATTCTATTTTATTATCTATATTTAAATATTTTGACTCGTACCAAAAATCCAAAATGGTGAGGACGTGGTTCGCTCACCACCCGTCACGTCTCATTTCCCACAGGGGCGAAAAGTGGGCTCCATGTGTTGCCCCTGCCTACTTCTTATATGAGAATAAACTGGTGGTAGGATTCCTATGCAGGAGTCCGTCTAGGTAGGTACCACCCCAGGGCCAGTTATTCTACCGTGAAGCAGTAGTGTGCAAACATTACTGTGTTTCGGTTTGAAGGGCACTGTGAGCTAGCGTAATCACTGGGCATATCTCAGGGTGATGGGCACAGTGTAGTGTCACACAGAAATTTTCTGGGTGGCATAGCATTTGTTATGGGCAGACGTTGCACTTACCATCAGGTGAACGTTTTGCTCGTTTCACTTTATGCAATGAAAAAAAAAACGTATGTATGTATATATACATAAAAATCAATTGCCGCATGTATTTGATACGTCACTTGAAAACGGCTCGACCGATTTTGAAGATTTTTTTTTTGTTTTTTTTCGTAATTTTCAGGACAAGGTTATGTTTAAGAAAATTTGTATGGTATTTTCGTAATAAAATCTCAATATCAAAATGACGTTAAATTTGACAGTAATGGACATTGAGCTATGTTATAAGATAAACATATGAAGTATGTAATATTTTGCTAAGCGCACTTCTCATTTTCTTTATTAGTAAATTGCACCCGTGCGAAGCCGGGGTGGGGGAGGGGGAGGTCGCTAGTATCATATATAATAATGCCGATGTATTAGATTAAGATCGAAGGAAGGATCATACAATGTATACAATAGACACGGGCCAATGACCACTCGACCAGTATATTTATAATAATTAGTGTGTTGGACAAATATTAACTTCGGCTATCATTCCAAACCAGGCTGTCACGCAGTCTTCAAAATGGCTAAGTCATCAACGATAAAATGACAGAAACAAAACACAATTGTGATAGTATGGTTTCACTCTCTTTATTATAACACACTGCACATGTTTGTTGCACGTGAGACGTAACACTGTATCACTGATAACAACCATTAAATATTCTATCTCCAAAATAAAATAGATACTAATTTGATATGATATAAAACTTCTGTCGCGTTTGTTATTCGAAGTAAAAAATAAAATAATATAGCCTAATGTTTCACTGCTGGACACAGCACAATGCATCTATCATTTTTGTGAAGGTTTTCAAGTTGGTGCAGTCCGTCACGTTGTTCCTATACGAAATGGAGATTATAGTCCGATGATATGAAATTTTTCTCACGACAATTTACTTCACTGCCGAGCACGTGGTAAATCAGCATTTAAATTGTTATAATTAGTTTTAATAGTATCCGCGAGCACCGAGGCACCGAGAAACGAAATTATGGACGAAGTAGGCCCCTGACGAGATAATTTCGTGTTCTAGTAGTAACGGTCAATCTGTTGTTTTTCGCTTTCGAGTTTTATCAAATAAGGAAAGTTGCTCTTAGTTACGCAAACACTCACAGCGCTATAAGTTATAAAATGTAAATGACCTCGTTGCTCTGTAAGATGATCATTGAATTGTTTTTTAATTAAGGCGTCAGAACGTCGGGCCTCAAATTATACAATTATGATTTTTTGATTCTTCTGTACAGTCTTATTACGTGCATAAGATAATTTTAATGATTATTTCAATTATAAGAACGCATAGAAAGTATCCATTCAGGGAGACATCAAGTAATGTATGTATGTAACATGATGTGACTGTTATTTAAGCAGTTACGTAACATGTATTTTTAGGTAGGAATAGATAGATATCTACGATGTAACGTTTAAATTATAAGTGCGCTCTGTAAAGTAAAGAACAATAATCTTAGTGAAGTAAATTTTGTTTGTTAGACTTGAGGTTGTCATGCTCGTTTTAGTGTCTCTGCCTGCGGCGGCGTCGTGTGACGGGTCGTCTACTTCCCTATAAAGTGGTTGAGGAAGGCGATGGATGCGTCATACTTGTGAACAGGTGCTGTTGGTGGAGGCTGGTTTGCTCGAGTTTGCAATATACCTAAATATTTATTAATTGAATCTTGTCTAAAATTTAAACATGGAGCGTGCTTTAGTTCTCTTGGAGACTATTCTTTGTAAATTTATTTATAATTTATTTTTGACTAAGATAAAAAAAGGATTTGCATAAAAAGAGGATACCTAAGGAGTTTCTTTCGCATGTTTCTTCTCTGTCAGAGGAACCTCATTACGAAACGGTGGTAGATTGCAAAGAAATGACGTTTGCGAAAGGAAATTTATATTTCTTACATCGAAATAAAGGATTTTCATATATAAGATAAGATCGGAGGAAGGATCACATACAGACTTGCCGTGTCTCTTGGTAGCCACACAATAACATGCGTTTTACGCTATTGTTGACTTCGGCCGAGTTTCAATCCCAAGACCTTCATAAAAAGCACATGCAATGACAACGCGGTTATCTAACAATTTACGATTCACAAATTAAATACTAAAACACAGTCACGCCTTTTTTCCAAATAAGAGGTAGGCAGAAACCACACTCGTAGCCCACTTTTCTGCCCCGCGGTAGACAAAACTTGACGGGTGCGAACCACGTCGCCCCCATTTTGGTACGAGTCAAAAAATTCTAACTCCCTATTGCGTTACGAGCAGTATGGTGACAGCATTGCATATTATGGTATTATTCTGTACGAATAAAGGCTGTCCGTATAATACTTTAGTCGCATCTTACACCTGAGTTTATAATTTGTGTATGTTATGAGATACTCAAAGTTCAAAAATAACTCTTCTATAAGTAAACAACTGGAACTGACCGTTTTCTTGAAATTTAAAAAATCTAAAATGTTTCAAAAGTTTCAAAATATGAACATTTGCGTACTATGATTATTCATGATTTTAAATATGGTTCAGTGATAGAATTAAACTTCCAACACTTTTTTTTTAATTGTAAAAAGTGACGAGACGAGCAAAACGTTCACCTGATGGTAAGTGCAACGTTTGCCCATAACAAATACGGCGTCACCCAGAACATTTCTGTGTGACACCACACTGCGCCCGACACCCTGAGACATCAGTTCTTAAGTCTCATATGCCCAGTGATTACACTAGCTCTCAGTGCTTCAAACTGAAACACAGTAATGTTTGCACGCTACTGCTTTACGGCAGAATAACAGGGTCAGTTCCATAAAGGCCAACCGTTTTGATATAATCGTTCAATTGAAAAACGCAGAACCCTTATTGTCTAGGTAGGTGCCACCGCAGGGCCAATTTTTCTGTGGTGAGTTGAAGTGTGCAAACATTATTGTATTTTGGTCTAAAGGGCACTAAGGGCTTGTGTAATTAATGGGCATATGAGACTTAAGAATTATGAATTATGTCATAGGGTGACGCGTGCAGTGTAATGCCACACATAAATGTTTTGTGTGGCATAGCATTTATTATGGGCAACTGTTAAAATTGCCGCCAGATGAACGTTTTGCTCGTCTCGTCACTTTCACCAATAAAAAAAGGATAATCCGCATTAGTAAGGAGAAACAGAGAAATAGACTTGTGCCAAGATAGGTTTTCGAAACTCGCTACGATCATAGATATGTCGATATGATTTTGACAAAATAATAATTGTTTGGATATGGACAATTACTGACAATATTACAAAGACCTCAGAAAGTTGACAAGAAAACGGTGGATAGTTATTAAAGCATTTAATTGATGGTAGGATTCCTATGCAGGAATCCGTCTAGGTAGGCACCACTCCAGGGCCAGTTATTCTGCCGTGAAGCAGTAGTGTGCAAACATTACTGTGTTTCGGTTTGAAGGGCTCTGAGAGCTAGCGTAATCATTGGGCATATGAGACTTAAGAACTGATATCTCAGGGTGACGGGCGTAGTGTGGTGTCACACAATAATTTTCTGGGTGACACAGCATTTGTTATGGGCAGACGTTACACTTACCATCAGGTGAACGTTTTGCTCATTCCGTCACTTTCATTATATAAATAAATAAAAAAAAGACCATTGATTCCGCTCTTTGTGAGTATTCCCGATAGCTGAGTACAAACTATAATAAAATCTTTTAGAGTCCCAAAGAAGCGCTAACATGCAGCGAAGTTTTTTTTAGTTAAATGATTTCAGAATTTGTTTAAGCGTATGGAAAAATATATACGACACTGGCGGACTTTTGTTCATTTTCCTAGAGCTCAAACGCAGCGCCACCTATCGGGTCCAATTCTGAACCTAAACCATCCAGGGAACCATACAAACAGATACAAAACAATTCATCTACATCGGTCCAGACGTTTAGGAGGTGTTCAGTGACATACACACGCACCAAAGAGTTATATGTATAAAGATTACATCGAGGATTTAGAAAATATGGTTGGAGAAAAATTTTCTTCGCACTTTATATGAAAACTCAAAACATTTTTTTTTCAAATTTGATTTACATTTAATTACAGTATACATGTACCAGTTTCTTCGATGACTGCCATCTTGAAGGTAGTGATATGATCCCGTTGCTGTAGAAATTTTGGGACTTCTGAGCAAAAAAACACGACAAGTAGTTTTGGCAGTCCTCTCTTGATGTTAACCTGACACTACCTAAAGAATTCTGAAGAGACCGAAACAGGTGGAAATCTGAAGGTTCAAGGTCAGGGCTATATGGCGGAAGCATTTTTGCTGAGTGTGTTCTAGCGTTGTCGTGAGGAAAGACACACCCTTTCTATTCATCAATTGCGGCCGCTTTCTCTCAACTTCTTGCTTTATTCTCATTAGTTGTCGGCAGTAGAGATCCAAATCGATGGTTCTGCGCGGCGGTAAAAGCTCATAATGAACAACGGCCTTCCAATCCCACCATACACACAACATCACCTTACCGCGAATTAACCGGGTTTTGGCACAGTCTGTGAAGCCTGACCGACCTTTGACCACGGCCTTTTTCGCATGTTCTTGTCGTACGTGATCCATTTTTAATCACCAGTTATCAATATCCTCAAAAACGGTTCGGTTTCATTGCGTCTCAATATATAATTGCAAATGAGTACACGGTTCACAATGTTTCTTTCAGTGAGCTCGTGTTGCACCCAAATATCAAGGTTTTTTGTGTACCCAGCTTTTTTAAATGGGTCAAAACTATTTGTGGTCAATTCTCAGTTCTTCAGTTATGTCTTAACTACTGATATGCCGATCTTGCGCCACTTTTTCAAAAATGGCGTCCATTTCATCCGTAATAGGGCGACCAGAGCGAGGTGCATCTTTGAGATCAGAATTCTCGGGTTGAAAACGCTTAAACCAACTTTGTGGTATTCTTACTGACACTGCATTAGGTTCATTACGTCACAATTTTTTGCGGCTTGTGTTCCATCATTTTGACAGAAAAAAAAACAATTGACAAATTGCTAATTTGTTTCTTTTTTTTTAAATGTAACCATTTTAATGTCATCAAAACCAGGCAGATACAAATAGTACAGCCAAAGACATTTTATTACAAGTTTATACATACTTTATGCGAAAAGACTTTTTCCTCGACCTCGACTCGACTTACATCGTCAACTGTTTATATAAAGTTTTTTTTCCGATACTTAAATACAAAGAGAATTAAAAAACACCATGAAGTTAAAATAGTCTTATCACGAGCAAGGATACGAGCTTTTGAGGAAGTAAAACAACCAGAACAGGAAACTGGCAGCTAAAATAAGGCTATCTACATTGGCCTATAGTAAATTAACGTAAATGACGGAAACGGTATTTTAGGAAAAAATACTAAATACTCAATACTATATTGCAAATACTTCACTTAATGCGGATACACGAGCAAGTGACTCACTTGATGGTAAGTGATCACCGCCGACTATGAACATCAGCAATACCAAAAAAATCACGGGTGCGTTGCCGGCCTTTGGCAAAGGAATAGGCTCTTTTCTTGACGGTGCCTAAGTCGGCTGGAATTAATCCGTACAGTTCCTCGGAACACTCCTCGTGGTAAATCCTGTAAAAAATGCAAAGAGATTCAGCATCTCTTCGCAAGGCAAGTGGATCAAGCCGATCGGAAAGAACGAGGTCGTTCGATTCGAGCCGCTCTTCGTTGAATGCGGTCAAACGGAAGGAGCTGGCACTGGGGTGCCCCCGTCCAGAGATGAGAACAGTACTCCATGTGAGGTCAAACTTGCGCCTTGTAAAGTTGCAAGCGGTTGGCCGGCCGGCTTTACGGAAAATGGTAGATGAATGCGGTGACATTCTGATAGAACTAATGATGATATATGATAACTGATATTAACACATCCATACACAAAAGCAAAGGCAGGGTACGAGAAAGTTGTGTACCGCGGTGTAAGCATTATATGTTAGACTAGCGATCCACCTCGGCTTCGCACGGGTTGATAGATATTAGAAAGATAAATTAGTACTTTAATTGGACAAATAGGACAACCACAATTCCTTATACTAACATTTTTTGTAGCGACTATTCTCATCGGCGGCTATGCAGCTGGTCAGAAAAGTTACGTTATTTTACCAAAATAATGTTTTATAACATAATTAAAAATTGCAAACCACTATTCAATTGTTTCTAGTTTACAAAAAATAATATGAGTAGGGAAGTAATTAAAGGATCTTAGTCTATTCGCGCGTAGCACGGGCGAGCGTAGGACCGTTCGCTCACAACGCGCCATTTACTTTTAGTTACTTTAAGCATTTTTATACCTGCCGTAACTTCTAAACGATAGGTGCAACGATAGGCAATTCGAATAATTTAAAGAGGACTTTATATGTACATAATCAACCTTGACTATAAAACTATTTTGTATAAAGATTTTGGGATAAAGATTATGATACGAATGTCATCATCTTTCGATTCTACCCGTATTTTGATTGACTAATTTGAACTAAAAACGGTTATTGTGACTTAACTATAATAGTTAGACATATAGCCTCGCGGAATTTTTTTTGAGTAATGATGAATACTATGAAAATGGGTCACATTATTTTCTTTATCATGAATAGTTGTTGCAGTGCAAGCCAAATAATGACTTATGTCAGTAAATTTTTGATACCTTGAGTTACATCATAGCAATTTTCGTAGGGATCTCGGAATTTTTTTTACTAAATACAACTCATGTTAGTCGGTGATAATGTAGTTGTGTATAGGTAAAATAATTTTTAAAATCGGTTCAGTAGTTTTTGAGTTTATTCATTACAACCAAACGTACAAAAAATTAAATCTTTTCTATTTATAATATTAATAATATAACGTAATATAATATAATATGTATATAATATAATATTTAATATAATATTAGTTTAGACTAGATTAGCAATACTTAACATATGGCCATAGCCACATACGCGAGATAAGTCAGCACCGGGTTTGTCACAGCCAGCACATCGTTATCTCTATCAAATCGGCCTAAGCGAACTGGAGTAAAAGAGATAAATCATATGTTTACTGGTTTCAAAGGTATGACGTAGCGATTTAATAGTGGTTACGCTTTTTTTGACGCCTTAGTATGAGGTTTGCTATTCTATTTTTTTTATTGGATAAAGTGATTAAACGAGCAAAACGTTCACCTAATGGTAAGTGCAACGTCTGCCCATAACAAATGCTGTGTCACCCAGAAAATTTCTGTGTGACATTACACTGTGCCCATCACCCTGAGACATCAGTTCTAAATTCTCATTATGCCCAGTGATTACGCTAGCTCACAGTGCCCTTCAAACCGAAACACAGTAATGTTTGCACACTTGCTTCTCGACAGAATAACTGGCCCTGGGGTGGTACCTACCTAGACGGATTCCTGCATAGGAATCCTACGGTGACCACCCGGTCAGACAGGAAAGTACTGCGCCCGTCACCCCGAGACATCAGTTCTTAAGTCTCATATGCCCAGTGATTACGCTAGCTCTCAGTGCTCTACAGACCGAAACACAGTAATGTTCGCACACTATTGCTTTGCGGGCGAAATAACTGGAACTCTGGAATAAAAGATCCTACTGTATTTGGTTTATATATTCAAGATATTTTAAAATAATTTCCAATTTTGTTATTTTTTAGCTTCGGAGTGGGCAGCGAAGGCACTGCTTACGAAGGCCGGGGATGGAACGTGCAAGGAGCACACGCACTGCATTTCAATACAGTAAGCATCGGAATTTGCTTAATCGGTGATTGGTCGAGTGAGTACTTTTTCTTATATTTATAGTTTGGCTTATTTTCATTATTTCTATTTCACGTGTTTTGTAATATTATATCTTAAATTAAGCTTTTAAATCCAAAGTCTAAGCATTATTCTAATCACTATTATTATTTTATTATTGCATAAATAAGACAAACTTATTAATTGCCTTTACGATTTATTACTTATTTTATAATAGCAAAACTTAGTAAACAATAAAAATTTTCATTCATACTAATATTATAAATGCAAAGGTAACTTACTCTGTCCTTCTATCTGCTTTTCACTGCTTAATCGTTGAACTGATCTTGACGTAATACGGCACAGACATAGTTTTGCACCCAGAAGACGGACATAGGATAATTTTCATTCCGGAAAATCAGAGTTTCATAGTATTTTAGAAAACCTAGGACACGCGGTTGTAGCTTCAGGTATTCATCATTTCAGCCTATCACTAGTCCACTGCTAAACATAGGCCTCCCCATGGATTGCCACAAAACAAGTAATTTTGGAGCTCTCATTTTGGGAGGATTTTACCATAGTTGCCAAGCTTGGCAGGCGGCTCGGCAATTTATTTATTCAGGTAATCCAGGAAGATACTGCTGCCCGTCTCCTGGTTTTAATTTTCCATGTATCGACTTTTACCCACGGGACGAGAGATGGTGGTAGATTCTCTAAAGCCGCCACCACACGCTTCATCTATTACTATATATTTACTTCGGTGGTAATAGAAAATATCGGGAGGAAACCTGAATGTTGGAGAAATAAATATTATTTTGACAACAATTTGTCTGCTTATTTTAGCAAAACTGTGGTAAAAACATTTAAAGCTCGATCAGTAGACTCAGCAGTAACTCTGACAAAATTTTTGCTTTCATTGTAATATCTCAAATTAAAATAACATCAACTCTACACGTTTTTTGTTTCATTGTTATCAGATTCGTTGCCGCCAACCATACAAATCCAAGCAGCCAAGGCTCTGATCGCGCAGGGCGTTGAACTTGGCTATATAAAACCGGACTACAAATTAGTAGGTCACAGGTAAGAAAACCACAAAATGTCGATTTCCAACTTGCTACTTTTCTTCTGACAACCTGCCTTTGCTACATAGATCTCTTGTTATTAGATTTATTTAGATAAAGTTTATATTCATTTATTCATTTCAGCCTATCACTAGTTCACTGTTAAATATATATCTCTGCCATAGATAGCCACAAAAGTTTGTATCTCTTATTTTGGGGAGATTTTAGTATAGTTGCTGGGCCTGGCAGGCGGGTTGGAAAAATTTGAG
Source organism: Luehdorfia chinensis (assembly GCA_019845155.1). Taxonomy (NCBI): domain Eukaryota; kingdom Metazoa; phylum Arthropoda; class Insecta; order Lepidoptera; family Papilionidae; genus Luehdorfia; species Luehdorfia chinensis. The sequence goes on along the minus strand of JAHVAK010000025.1, from coordinate 4,554,095 downwards.
CGAAGCAATCGCTTCAATTTGTGACTAATGCAGTTAACAAAATAAGAAGCAATGCGTTGAATACGCGTTTATGCGAGTGTAATCACTGGCATATGAGACTTGAGAAATTATGTCTCAGGGTGACGGGCGCCGTGTGGTGTCACACAAAAATGTTCCGGGTGACGCAGCGTTTGTTATGGGCAGACGTTGCACTTATTATCAGGTGAACGTTTTGCTCGTTCCATCACTTTGTCCAATTAAAAAAGTAATTTCTGCATAGGAGTCCTACCACTTGTACAAATATATATATTGTTTTATACAGAATTGTACCTTATATTCTTTTAAAGTGAAGTGATAAAATTTGTTATAAAACATTATGGGTGGTGCATAACATTATAAACAACACTATTATAATTTAAATGAAACTAAGTTTACGGATTTTATCGCGTTTAATTTATTACTATTTATAACCCGACGTTTCGAGTGCTTTACAGCACCCATGGTCACGGGAGGACTGAGGTGACAGATGTCCTGATGTCATAGTTAACCTGGGGTACCTTCAGCTTTTAATTATTATTTTTGGGACCGATCTACGCAGAAAGAGCTAACTGTGTCTTGAAGTCTTGCACTGGTATGCTTGGTTTTAAACCAAAAAAGTTTTTAATTCAAACACTCGAAACGTCGGGTTATAAATAGTAATAAATTAAACGCGATAAAATCCGTAAACTTAGTTTCATTTAAATGTGTAGTGTTCGCGTAAATATAAGAAATCATTATAACACTATTATAATTTTCACCATGGGAACGCAACGAATTTGTTTTTTAAGTCAAATTTTATCAACAGACAAGTGCGCAGTACTGAATGTCCTGGAGACGCGCTGTATCAGAACGTGAAGACCTGGGACCACTACGTGCCTTTCCCCGCATCACATAGAGATTTGATATACGTTGAAGAACTACCGCAGTCCGTTAGAGCGACGCTGAGGCAAGATAATACAACTGATATAGAAAAATAGCCAATGGAGTTGCGTTAGCGCTGTTATTATTTATTTGGTACAATACTGTAAATACTATTAAAGTTTAAATATGTTAATTAATATAATATAAATATAATAAATAATAATTTTTAATTTAAATAAAATCATTTAATAAGTTGTTTCTACGTCAACAGAATCAGTCCACTGTCGGACATGGCCTTCTCCTAGGTAGGGCACCGTGTGCTCTTATTTTGTTATTATTCTAAATGCATATTCGTGAAACTTTTCATAGATAAAGTAACAGCCTTTTCTTAGATAATTACACCACTGCTGCGCACGGGCCTCGTCTCGCGACGACGTTTTCCTTCACTGCCCAGGATGTTGTAAATCAGCACTTAAATTTGCAATTAACAGTTTAGTTATACCGACACCGAGAATTGAACCCACTGCGTTCTATAAAATTGAAAACGGGCGAACAGTCTATGTTTACTAGTATAGTTAATATTATAAATGCGAAAGTAATTCTTCTCTGTCACTCTGTCTGTTTTTTACTTATTCACGGTTCAACCGCTGAATCGATCTACGAAATTTGGCACAGGGATCCTAGGTATTATGTTTTATTAACAAATTTACTTGAATTTTGCTGGTCAATGAAATGCATCGTATACTACTTAAGTTAGAGTATCATAGAGATTTTTATAGTAAAATATACGTTATTTCCGTGAAGCAGTAGTGTGCAAGCATTACTATGTTTCGGTTTGAAGGGCACTGAGAGCTAGCGTAATCACTGGGCATATGAGACTAAGGAACTGATGTCTCAAGGTAACGGGCGCAGTGTGGTTTCACACAGAAATTTTCTGGGTGACACAGCATTTGTTGTGGGCAGACGTCGCACTTACCATCAGGTGAACGTTTTGCTCGTTTCGTCACTTTCATGAAATAAAAAAAAAAAAACGTCTACGGGTAATTCCCAACCTCAGTTCGTTGATGTATTACTTGAAATAAATAACACATAAATAAATATGCTATAATTAACTTAAATTATAGTTGAACATCACGTAATAACAGCGTTTATCAAACGAAATCATATTGTACGTCCAAACTCATTATAGAGGGGTATTACCGTAGCGAGAGATAGTGTACAAGATATAAAGATCGTGTGGTTCAGCGATTACAATAACAGACTATTGAGTCATGATTACTAATTTCAAATCCCAGCTGGAGAGTTTTAATTTTAATTTCGTTTGTCCAACATCGTTACTCCAGTATTTTTTCCTATTTTATAAGTTTCTATGTTATTTCATTTAGCTGATGGTTTTCCATTAATCTAAAATAAAAAAATTGTACTCTCGACCACGGCAACAACCTCCGAATACTATCGGAAGTTCACTGCAAAGGAAGGCTTATATCCTGGAGATATTATTGTGACTGACTCGTCCCAATCTTCCCCCGCGGATGTAACGTTGAGCGATAAGATCGGTGTTAAGCTAGGATGCAGTGTCACAGACACGGGGACAATCATAACACACCCAGATTCGAAAACTGGCAATGTGTTTACATAATTGTTGACTGCAGCTAGGATTCGAACGCAGGACTCGCGGCGTAAAAGTCAGGTACTCTGACCACTTGGCCACTTGGTCGTCGCACTTCAAAATTTTAATAGGTAAAATTGATTCTTCGAAGCATTTCAGCGACCGCGACCCGTCGTTTGGACCTACCGTTCCCTTTGCCATTTGGATAGTGTCAGACGTTGCCTCTAAAAAACTAAAGTTCTACCACACGTTGCAGTAATAACTGCAACGTGTGGTGGCCTAAGAGAATTAATCACCCCATCTCGTCCCGTGGGTAGTAAATGTCGAGAGACTGAAAATGAAAACGCAGGAGATGGGCATCTTCCTGGAACAGCTAAATCCTCCCAACCTGTGGGGAAGGCCTGTGTTCAACAGAGGACTTGTGACGGGTAAATATGAGAGTTACTGCAACTGGCACGGAAATTGCGTGGGACGGACGCCTCGCACTCGAAATGCTTTCGTATCGTAATTGTAAATGTACGAACAGCATAGTTTCCGAAACACAAAACAACGGCTCGGATGGAGCAGAAGAGCAGAGCTAAATGATTGGCTTTTGCGCTACGAATTGCGGATTCGATTCCTGTGCGCAACAAATATTTATATTACAAATGTTGTTCCGGGTTCGGCTGTTTATCCATTAGCACCCACGATACAGGAGTAATCTTAATACGGGGTAACAAATTACGACTATCTCCTTATTATAAATACATTCATCATCATCATTTCAGCTTATTACTTGTCCATTGCTGAACCTCCCCATAGATTGCCATATAAGTTCGTAGCTATCATTTTAGGGGATTATGCCATAGTTGCCGCAGTTTAATTATTCAGATGTTCAAGAAAATGCTGCTGCCTCCTGGTTTTCATTTTCCCTCTGTCGACTTTTACAACGCCCACGGAATGTGATGGGGTGGTAGAAAGCAAGCTTAAGAGATAAGCTGCCACACACAACATAATTATATTATAGTTTTGGTATTCATTATTTAAAGTTAATTTAATATTATGAATTTTCAGTTCATTTTTAGTCCTATGAAAACATCCATTCAATACAATTACGAACATTGTCTTTGTCGTGTCATAACAGTTGCGTCTACTGCTTTACACTTTTTTCACGAAAGCAAAAAAACCCACCCCATATTTACCTTAAAGAGTACAGTACAATGTGGTGGTAGTGTTGGATCATACTGCGACCGTAACCCTTCAGTCTCATATGCCTAGTGATTACACTAGCTCTCAGTGCCCTTCAAACCGACACAGCATGTACGAGTACAAAGTAATGTTTGCACAACGAACGAACGAAGAACGAAGAATAACTGACCCTAGGATGATACCTACCTAGACGGATTCCTGCATAGGAATTCTACCACCAGCAGCAGTGTGATTGTTTTGTTTAAAAATATACAAACATGATAATAGTGGATAATACTTAAAAAAATGGCATAACATCTAGGTAGGTTTCAGACATTACTGTATTTCGGTCTGAAGGGCACTGAGAGTAAGTGCAGTTACTGGGAATATGATACTTAGGAATGTCACTGGGTGACGAGCGCACTGTAGTGCCACACAGAAATGGTGACACAGCATTTGTTATGGGCAGGTGTTGCACTTACACGGAGAGTTACACGACCCCGCACATCTGATACTCCATCCTTGCCTAACTTCCGATCTTATCGCATGAGTGTCGTGTTTACGTGTACGCTTGTGGGACTGTAATATCAAATAAGGTAATAAAGTTTTACCCTATAGTATTTTATAATCTATAAACTAGCTGATGCCCGTGACGTTATCTGCGTGTATACAGGTTTTTCTTAAATATCCCGAGGGAATTATTCAATTTTTCGGGATAAAAAATATCCTTAGTCCGTCTCCAGGATGCAAGCTATCTCTGTGCCAAATTTTGTCAAGACCGGCTCAGCGCTTGAACCGTAAAAAGATAACGAACCGACAGAGCGACAGAGAGAGTTACTTTCGCATTTATGATATTAGTATGGATAGCAATCTATCAGCGTCATTAAAATAATATAATTCTTTCTGTGACGTCAAGAAGCCCGGTCTCAGAGAAATAACCTAAAGTGAATGACGCATTGCTGATTATTGTATTAATCTGTTATGTTCGGTTTATGTTGCGTAGATGATTACACAATATATTGTCTGATGGAAATTTTGTAGTAGAATTTATAATGTAGATGGTATCGTTGGCATGTCGACAGCGTGGGTCAGTGGCCCGCGCGTACTTGTTGGTTCGTGGGTTTCATTGGAGGTTCAGAGTTCGAATCCAAGTTAAGTATGAATCAATTAAACATATTATGGTTTTCGTATCGTATCTATGTTTTATTTTTGTCTCATGCACTGTATCTGAACCTTCATCTAATCTTATTACTAAAGGCTTAAGCGTTAAAATGGCGCAAGTGAAATTATAAAGAAAATAAAATATGTGAATTTAAATTAGCGCAGTGTAAAAAACCGAAGTTGATTTATTTGTGCTCGGTTTTTATTTATTACACTATTTCAGAAATATGTAATATTTTTTTTATATTACACAATACTTCGACATATATATTAAAATTAAATTAAGTAAATTTTCAAAATCTTTGTTCTTTAACTCTGGAAGTGCTATATCCCGGCACACTTGTTATAGTATGCTTAAAAGAAGGCTCCAACCACTAGAAGTGACTTGTTTTGAAACATTTTAAGGGAAAAATAGAAAATAAAGAACAACAGAATGTAAGTTTAACAAAACTGTCTCAACCACCAACCCAAGCAAGCAAACCTAGCGCCTCTAGTCCATGTTTTAAAAAATACTTTAAAGTTTCTGAATCATGTAATTATCTACAATCTATTTGATTGATAATCATCTTAAGCCTGATTATACACCACTGCTGGCGGTACATCCCTATTTCCCCACTACGATTTCGCTTTTATTGGAGATAATGGGAACATGTTTCCCTTTCCCTATTAGTAATTTTGCATAATGACTAATGACTAAGTAAAAAAGTATTTTTTTTAAATTAAAATGTAGTCACTTAAATTTATTAAGGTGTTTAAATAAAACTATTTTTTACGGATTTTATCGCGTTTAATTCTGAACTATTAATAACCCGATGTTTCGAGTGCTGTACAGCAACCATGGTCACGGGAGGACTGAGGTTACAGATGTCCTGATGTCATAGTTAATCCGGGGTACCTTTAGCTTTTAATTATTATTTCTAGTCTGAACTACGCAGAAAAAGCTTACTGTGTCTTGAAGCCTTGCAGTGGTATGCTTGGTTTTTGATTTAATTTTATTAATTATTGGATGCCAAGCCGGTGGTAATACCCAAACATCTTCTCTATTGAAATTAGGATGTTTTTTTTTTAATTTAAATAGCAGGTAGGAATCGGTGTTCTTTTGCAAGGATTTGTGGTTTATCAAATCTGATGTATAATGGTTGGGATGATCCAAAACATGGACCAAGGATGATTGAAAAAAGTAACTTATTTTTGATGTGTTTATAAATTATACACAATGTATTAACATTGTGTATAATTTATAAATAACATTATGAAATACGGCTTCGAAAAAAAAGACCACAGAGTTTCTGACCGGTTCTTCTATGAGATTCGGTCTTATTTTTCCAACCGTTGTAAATTTAGAGTTTTATACAAGCCTAAATTGAAAAATGAAAACCAGGAGATGGGCAGCAGCATCTTGTTGGAACATCTGAATAAATAAACTGCGGTTGCCAACCCGTCTGCCAAGCGTGGCAACTATGGCAAAATCCCCCTAAAACGAGAGCTACAAACTTTTGTGGCAATCTATGAGGGAGGCCTATGTTCAGCAGTGGACTATTGATAGGCTGAAACGACGACGACGAAATTGAATAAAGACAATTTGACTTTCACTAATAGTGATAACGAGGCACAGCATAACAGTCAACGTATTAACATTACCTTAAAAGTACATATGATTTCATATTAAATGTACTTATAAGTACTACCACTTATAAGTTCATTTAATATTAAATATGATCAACCACTTTTCTATTCGTCATTAAGCAAAATTACTATTGTAAGTAGCGAGACTATTACTATTGTAAATTCGTTAAACATTTAATAAAAAAACCGTCTTCCACGCAGCTCAGAACTTGTTTATGCGTATCTAAGAGTTTGATAATTTTTCATGGATGCACTGAACTTGGCCAAATTTATATGGAACCTCCTCATTTTAATTTAAAAAAAATCATAGAAATCGGTCCACGTGACAAGACAGCAAATTTTGTTTATTTTAATTTTATTTCTGCATAGGTACAGGCGAAACATGGTCTTCATCATTTAAGGATTGGCTAAAGGGTAAAAAAAGCACTAAATAAATTTAAATGGAATCAAAACTAAAACAAAAGTATACGTCGATTTCCACAAATAATTTTATTTCAAAATATCTCTTAAATAACAAGTGCGAAGTATTATAAATCATTCGTTACACAGTACATACTAACATTTAATTGAAACATCTCATAAAAGTATTCAATATGTATTTAAATATAACATTTGACACCGATAAGTGTTTGTAACACCGTATTGCGAAGCTTGGCTTGACTAAATCTGTCTTTAGTTTGTTGATTTTTTTTTCAAAGTTGGTCAGCTTAGTTTATTTCTTAATGTATTTGAAATGTCTCCAACGTAAAAAATATTCTGACGAGGATAAAGTCAATGCACAGTAACACCTAATAAGCCTTAGCGATAAAAATATAGTAGGCATACATGTAGAATTTCGGTATATAATTGCTGTTAGTTAGCCTTTTACAGCTTCATCGGATACTGTGCTCCGATGGAGGCTGCGGGCCTCCATTCGGACTGTCGACTTGTGTGTCGGTAACTCTGGTCGGTGAGAACCGCCCTGGAACACGGGTGCATTACCGTAGGACGCGGTGTGATTGTCGACTGCTCTCAACGGCGGTCGCGCGACAAAGTGTTGGTTATATTAAAGCTATTAACTGTAGTAGGCATACAACTTTACTTTTATAGACAATATCAGAATAGAGAATCAACATGCATACATTTGCTGCATATATATATTTGATAACAAAAATAACAAACAGTCTATGGTTTGGAGCAGAAGCTTAAGTTGCATTTCACTCTAGGCTAGGTACATTGCAACATGGTGCCCTTCGTTTAATAACGATATACATTTTGATTGATGTTTTAGTGATTGCATACTTAATAATTCTAGAAAAATAATTTTAGTCTTGGAATTATAAGATGTCTTGGAATTATAACATCCCATAAAAATAATAACGAAATAAATAGATGTTTTGCCATCTGAATATATACGTCGCCGGTTTACAGCGTGGACTAGCAAAACTATATCTTTACTAATTGTGAGAGCGAGTTAACTCCTGTCGTTAACTGTCCTCCTTATAGATACATTTTATTTTGGAGTTGGTAAAAATAGTTCTTAGCTTTTTAGGCAAAAAATGTAGCTATTATGACTATATAATACTGCACGACCAGAGTACAATATGCGTAAAAAACAATTCACTAATTATTTATTATGTACGAATAAATAAAATAAATGATCAATAATCAATCAGTAAATAATGCTAAATGTTTGTTAAATATGTGATAGAGATAGAGAGCAGGATATGCCCAAATAATCAAAACAAATTAGGGCAATTCCTTCAATATATTTTATTTATATTTTTACGAGATATAATTATAACTTATAGATATTTTAAGTTATTAAACCATTATACAATAGCGTATTTTATGTCGACACTGTTTCCCATAAATATTTTGAACGATTTTCCCGTAAAAGTTTTTCACATGAATGTACGTATGTTGCACATTATCGTGTCAAGAACATTTTCAGCTATGTATAACCTTATAGACCGTTAATGGATTTTATTTTATTAATTTAATTTATAATTATTAAAATATGTCGAGAAATTAATTAATTAAATTGTGGGAAATTTAAGTTTTTATTTTTATTTTTATTCGATAACAACATCTTGAATATTTACTCACAAATTCCTTGAAGTAATCTACATTTATCATATCGACAAAGTCATGAAAACCGACTTTATATTACATAAATTTTACTTATTTCATGAATATTGATAATAATCACGTATTAATTGTTATTATAGTAATTGTATCTTCAATAATCCTGACGTTCTGTAGTGGGCACTACAAAACACCACTAGAGACAAAACGTATTCAAGCATCATGTTATTTAAAGTGTCGAGTACTTCCCCGTTCGAGATATATCATTAGATTATGTGTATTTTAATAAATATTAGGTTTAGAAGTTTATAGGCTTTATGTAATTTCTAAAATAAGATTCAGATTTGTTTTACAATCTTTAGAGCTGGTATGTTTGAACGTACTAAACTCAAGAAACCCTAATCCAAGTTGAATGATTGGTTTATTGAGGAAGGTTATCCGTACTAATATCGATACCAATATTATAAAAGCGAAACTAACTCTCTCTGTCTCTCTGTCTGTTTGATTTTTTTCACTTTTTTACGGTTTAACTGCTGAATCTATCTTGACGAAATTTGGCATCTCTGTGCCAGCTTGCATCCTGGAGTCGGACATAGAATGCTTTTATCTTGGAAAATCAAATAGTTACTACGAGATATTTAAAAATCCAAAGTCCAAGTGAACGAAGTCGCGGGCATCGGCTAGCACGATATAAAACATTGCAAGATTATAAAAGATCTGCATGTTGAGAACCGAACATTATCAAGAAGTGCCGAACTGTGAATGCTCAGGTTGGCGAGGTACCATGCTGTACGGCGCAGTCACTTTTTTACGAGAGGAAAACACACACTCATTGCTCTCCATCGTACGTTCACCGCTGGATATGGTCCGCGGCCAAGATTTGCCAAGAGCTGCATCTCGCATCGCATTGCATCTCGTTTTCATTTCGTTCGTTTTCATTTTATTATTAGAGTTACAACAAAATCGTGTAAACACGCTTTTGTTGTAACTCTAATAATAAAATTTGGTATCAAAATGCGACGTGGTTCGCCAGCTATCACGTTTCGTTTTCCCCGAGGGCGAAAAGTTGGCTAAGTGAGTGGCCTCTTGAATTATAACTAAGAACACTGTTAACCAAGTCACCTTTCAAACAAAAAAAACCTAAATCAAAATATGTTCATTCGTTTGGGAGCTAGAATGCCACAGACAGATACACACGTTAAACGTAAATACCTCTCTGTTTGCGTCGGGGTTTAAAAATAATCCCAACGGTTATCGTTTCTTCCAGCTAATATGCAGAAATTTAAAAAAAAATAAAAAAAATCACTAGCGATAGTTGGAGTATCCGAAATGAAATACTGTAGTTACTGAGATCTAGTTTTTGGTCAATCATTTTTCTGAAAATAAATTTATGTGTAATATGGCCTCTCATTATAAGGCAAAGTAATGCCAAATAATAATAATGGCGTAATAATGGCGTAATAATAATAATAATGGCAAAGTAATGTCTTTAGAATGGTACAGAAAGCCTAAATTATTTCTACATATTTAAGTTAACTCCACAATTAAAAATAATGATTGTTTTGGCTTTCCTTTACTTAAATATATGTCTTTCTTGTTACTTAATAATTTATGAAACTGTATATGAGTAGCAAAATTTAATAATAAGTTAACAGTGACAATTTAAAAATAAATATTGAAAACAGCAAAACATCATGGACAAGAAAAATACCCATTAACTGAAATTATATTGATTGAAAAATAATTTATTATTTGTACTGAGTCACAGAAAAGTAATTACTAAATTGAGTAATTTTAACACTAATTTGTACAATGCTATACCTCAGTTGCGCTCATCAACAACGATTATTTTAATAATCTACAATTAAAATTTATTTAGGAAAATGTAGGTATACTGCAACAGTGTTAAATGTTATTGGAAACCAAAATATTCTTAATTTGTTAATAAGCAGTACTCGCCACTTTGTCCGTTTGTCATGGACTTTACGTAAAATAAACTATTTGAAATATTACAATGGCACAAAGAGCTAATTGATAAGATAGTTTACATTATCTGTCAATTTTATTATAAATAGCTTCGCTAAGTTTTTAAGTTAAATCCGGTCCAACATACAGACTGACTAAGAAAAAATATTTAACAATAGACTTTGTCAAGCAATACAGTATGAAAATTTTAAAAATCGTTTAATTAAATTCAATATGATAATTATTTATGATTGAAGCTGGCTATATTATATAATAAATGTAATAAAATTGACGATATAGTCTTGCCTTTTAGCATGAATTGATTTTCGATTATAGGATTTATTGCATATTTTTTTTTTTACCGACACTATCAGATAAACAGAACACAGAAACAGCTTTACAATAAGCCAGATAGAAAGTAAAACTGTACTTACTATTATATATAAACTCAACCATTATTGTATTTACTTAGTTCATCGACTGATCACACGGAAGAAATTATAAGAAGTAAAAGTGAAATCTTGTCAGATTTCTACTAGATACTAGAATCAATAAAACTACGACACGTTTCTGTTTGAAAACAGAGCAAAAGCTTCCTGTCATTTTCAAATATTAGTTTTCATCGTTAAATATGCATCGTGAGCGGTACAAAAATAATTTTAATACGTATATTATAAATATATCATTATAATAAATATTTACATCGGCTTAAATATTCTTGGAAAGGCACGGGAAGGAAATGAACAGTTTCATTTATTTAGGTTTTACAAGTGGTGATGTATATAGGCAAAACTCTATGTTGTATATTTTCGATCGCGTGGACAAGTGCCTGACATTTGCGCTAATACACGAATTGTTGGTTTTCGGGTCTGGTAGTGTTATTCTTCTTCTTCTTCTTTGTTTAATGGCTGCTCTTAAAAGAATTCTGCCAATATCAAGCCAGTCATGGGAGTGACAACATTACGCTGTTGTTGTTGTGTAAAAAAGAAAATTTGAATTTCGATAGTTAATCGCAAATCTAAAAAAAACAAATACTACACACTTAAAAGTCATCGCCTTGGTATTAAGTATTAATACCAAGGCGAATAAATAAGTATTATTGTCGCCATGATTCTGACACTTCATCCTTCCTCCGGTCTTATCGCATTAGCGTTACATTTTCACTGGGGTAGGAATCCTATGCAGGACTCCGTCTAGGTAGGTACCACCCCAGGGCCAGTTATTCTGCCGTGAAACAGTAGTGTGCAAACATTACTGTGTTATTTGAGACTTAGAACTGATGTCTCAAGGTAACGGGCGCAGTGTGGTGTCACACAGAAATATTCTGCGTGACACAGCATTTGTTGTGGGCAGACGTTGCACTTACCATCAGGTGAACGTTTTGTTCGTTTCGTCACTTTCTACAATAAAAAATAAATAAAAAATCGGGCGTAAGTAGGTGAGTCCCTCTATGTTTTGCGAGTACACTTGTGTCACTTAGATATCTCCTGCGCAGTTGATAACTCTCGACAATATTTGGAAGTTGTCGCCGTGGTCGGAATCCTGGAGGACGTCGTCGGAGGCGATAGGACAATTTTAACTCTTTTAGATTTTTTATTATTACATAAAAACTGACTCAGGCACATATGAAAAATCAATAAATTTTATACTCTCCTCGGTCATAAGGCAGCGGCAATCATACATTGTAATATAGCAGGATTTCTTTATTTGTCCTATCTTTACCCACCGCCACCTTTTAAATAATCGTGTATTATTGAATAATCCTATTTAAATGATAATAATGGATTAATCAAGTTTTATTTAAAAAAAATACAATCTACAGAATTTTTAAAGAAATTAGTAACATGTATATGGTTAAATGTTTCCAATGCTTTTATTAAAGATAATGTAATACGTTAACCTTGAAACTATTTATTTATTTAATTTTTTATGTACACACAAGTAAATGCATAAAAAAGATTACAAAGAAAATTGCGTAAAAAGGTTTCATAATGAAATTTCTTCCAGCAGGCCTGTTACTGGTCAATTTGAGAGCAAAGCAAATTTAGTGTGCATTTTTAAAATGATATTTATCTATACTAATATTAAAGCTGAAGAGATTGTTTAAACACGCAAATCTCTGTAACTACCAATCGGATTTGAAAAATTATTTTTGAATTTGATAGCAAAATTCTTGAGGAAAATTATAGGCTTAACATCAAACTACCACCCTTAGAACGATTTCTTTTAAATTAAACGGCGGGAAACCGCGCGGCACAGCTAATATAGAATAGAATAGAATGAAGCTAAACGGATTATCCAAAAAAAATATTATTAATAAAAGTATTTATGGTTGATTTTCAATTTTTTTTTACTAGAAGAAGTATTGAAGATGCGCCGAAACACTTCGTTTACGAGAAATACATTTACTACTCGTAAACGTAACTCGTCGTTCTGATTATACTGAAATATAGATCTGGAAGTAATGATATTATAATACATAGACACGTCATTTTCCCAGGATGCAATTAAAGAAAACGTTCCGAACGCAGCGACAATATAATACACATTCAATAGCACGCGCTATTTATCCTTGTCACTCTCGTTGTAAACGGAGTAATGTTGTCTCTTTGCGGGCTAGCAGCGGCAGCATTATGCTGTTACTTTACTCTGGAATTGTGTGAGAGCATGGTACTTCCCCGGTTGAGTCGACCGGGTTAACACTACTTCCGTTTGGCCCTACAACATTGTATGTAATTTTAATAATGATAACTTAAAAGAAAAGTTAAAAGTACTTGTAGAAATATTGTAAGATGTAAATAGATCAATAATATAAATAGTACGCACATATTTGTTTTTATAAATAATTATTAAAATATTTCTTTTAAATAACTAATTAATTTATTACGACATATGTTTAGGAAAGTATTTGTATAAAATGTATATTTGTGGCCATGTCTATCTTACGTATCTTTCTGGATATTTTTGCTAGAAGATATGATGATTGAAGATATATGAATTGAACTGCAGACTTAAGGTTAACTGTTTCGATAAAATTTATCTTTGATGTCTATTTATTCAGCAATTAACAATGATATAATATGTTAAATAACATTTATTTGTAATTTATAAATCGAAACGGATGGCCGTAACTAGCGTGGCCAGGTGTCCCAATTTACTCGTAACGTCCCGATTTTTCGATACCCACTAAATTTATCTAGTTTGTTTAAGTTTTATTTGTTTTATTTCTTGTACACTGTTTGTGTGTCGTAACATACCATTTAAAAAAATCTGACCGTCCAATGAAAATTAATGATGATTCACAAAAAACCGGTATTTTGTTGTAGTCGGTAGTTGTCCCGATTTAAAAAAAAACATATTCCCGATTATTTTTACCTTCCGTCCCGAAATTTGATACATTGGGCCTGGCAACACTAACCGCAATTATGGCACTGGCCGAAATGGGTCGGAACGCCACATGTGCTACGATACACAATACAAAATATTTAATCGTGTACATTGTATATCATAAATAAAAAATTCAAATCGTATTTATAAATGATTGAATTTTTTATCATAATTTTAAAATACAACCATTATCATAATCCCTTTACGTCGCTTGATTTGATAGTTTTAAAAAAATGAATGCTTGATATTATTTTATTTGATGTTTAAATAATCTAGTTGATAGAATCAGGCGTTACTTTGCGGAAATCCATTATAATAAAGGAAAAAAAGTAAATTTTCTAAGATCCGCATGAAAAATTAAAAAATTAACTTCTTTTTGCAGAGCACCATTCGCTCTCCTTCAATAGCGTGCACAAGCAAACTATTACCGCCACCGGGAACCGCCACCACTACAACACATTTAGACTCACTCGGTTTCTCATTGTAGTAGAGTCAATATACCTCGTTTTGATGTGGAACACGTGTCGTGTTCTCGACTTCAGTGGTGTGTATTGCCTAGAGGTAGCGCTGTCGAGGGTTATCTGGTGGCGGTTTCCGGTGGCAGTATTAGTTTGCTTGTGCACGCTGTAGGGGAAAGGCGAGCGGTGCTCTTCAAAAAACGGTATTTAAAAACGGATTTTAGCAAATTAACTTTCTTTCCTTTATTGCTTAAATAATCCATAATTAGGCCTATATTTCATTATTATAAAAAAGTTGTAATAATACAGGCAAATTTTTATGACTGTTTAAATATATATTTCGTTTATATTTTATATCAAACAGTTATCGCTTCACTTCCAATCCACCTATTGGAAACCTGATTGTTCAATTATCAACTAGAGCAACTCGATCTACTGGGCAAGTCCAAGGTCAAGCGGGGACGTTAAGAAGCCTGGAGACGTCGAAATACACGCGAATGCGGAAGCACTTACACCGAACAAATTAAAAAAATATAGTAACTATATCAGTATTTTTAAACGTATAAATATAGTGTAAACGTAACATATAATATTTGTTTAAAATTACAAAAAAATACAAAATTGGTTAAGAATATCCGAACTAAATTATTATGTTAAATATTGAAATTTTTACGTCTTCTAAAGAAAGCTAGTTAGCGTTGTATCTGTATCATAATATACTTAATATGTCACATTTAATAAAAATATTAAAGTTAATGTGATTCTGCATAAAAATTTTAATAAAATAATAATCACTACTACTAACACAGGCAGTCCTCTAGTAGTAGTAATAAGTCAACCATACAGTTTACTGATACAATTTAAGGTGGATACACACAATGGGAACCCCCTCGATATAAAACTTTGATACGGCCCAAACAAATGAAAAATAACTTGTAAATTATAACAAAAAAACCTGTAGAGACATTCAGTAAAACTTCCCTATGTTCGGCACAAAAATTTAAAATATTTAAGATACGATTAAGTAAAGTCGTAGGAGAAGCTTACTTCATCCGCTTGTCTGCTATGTCTGTTTCCACCTTAAACGTTGCTACGTTAGCATTAAGCACTCTAGTAACTTTTTCACAGATCAAATAAACTTTATCCACTAGTAGGGAATACAATTTTAAAATATTACTATCATCTACTCTCTTTATGATTCTAATATCAGACGCTCTATTTTATCTATTTTTCATTCAAATACCACTAATCATATTTTATTCGATGATCTTTAAAATATTAATCAAAATCATATTTAGACGTCAATTTTCGGTAGACATTTATTTATTCTCAATTAATGTTTGAACTTGTAGAACGAGATCCCTTGCTAGAGATAGCACGGCGGAAGCGTCGTGGCGTTCTGCCATTTCTGTAAAAAATGTTATGACTAATAAGTTTTAAAATTAAGAGAGGGATAATTTGCCACTCGGTTTTCTCCTTCCCTCTCCAATGGTTAACGGATCTACCTACCGGTCCATTGCCACTTTAGATTGCTGCTTTTTCTATCGGAGGAGGTGAACAGACGAACAAAACGTTCACCTGATGGTAAGGACAACGTCTGCCCATAACAGAAGTTGTGTCAGCCAGAATATTTCTGTGTGCCACCACACTGCGCCCGTCACTCGGAGACATCAGTTCTTAAGTCTCATATGCCCAGCTATTACACTAGCTCGCAGTGCCCTTCAAACCGAAACACAGTAATGTTTGCACGCTACAGCTTCACGGCAAAATAACTGGGCCTGCGACGGTACCTACCTAGACGGCATAGGCCTAGACCTGCAAAGAAATCCTACCTAAAAACTTTCTAAAGATATTGTAATATCGTTAGAGATTTTTTACTGGTGGTAGGATCTCTCTACTGTGGATATCGTCGTTACGGATTCTATCAAGCAGAGAAAGAGAGCATAGCCCTTTTCGTAGTTCGCTGTGTTCCTGAGCTTCATCGAGTTAATGCTTAGGTCATAATAATATATATTGCGCATGTGACTTAGTGTAGTCGTTAATAAGAAGTCGATCTAGTAGGCCATCATAATTTGCCTACGCTAATCTATTACGCGTCGTGTTGTGGCGGCTTAAAAGAATCTACTACTCCATCTCATCGTGTGGGTGTCGTAAAAGTCGGCAGAGGGAAAATTAAAACCAGGAGATGGGCAGCAGCATCTTCCTGGAATGTCAGAATATATAAACTGCGGTTGCAAACCCGTCTGCCAAGCGTGGCAGCTATGGCAAAATCCGCTCAAAATGAGAGCTACAAACTTGTGTGGCAATCTATGGGGGAGGCCTATGTTCAGTAGTGGACTAGTGATAGGCTGAAATGATGATGATGGTGAATCTATTACTGAATATAGGATTAAAGCATTGATGTTCATTCTTTTTATTGGTATCAGGGTAGAAAATTTATCGAAGCTTTGACGAACGCGTGGCCTAGTGGTAAGAGTACTTGACTACCACGCCGCGGGTCGTGGGTTCGAATCCCATCCGGAGACAACATTTGTGCAAAAATACAAATTGTAGATTTTCTGGTTTGGTTGTGTTGTGATTGTCCCTGTGTCTCTGGCACTGCATCCTAGCTCACCACCTTATTGCACGAGCGTTACATCGGGAGCGGGTAGGTTGGGACGAGTAAGGAGTGAGTGCCTGCGTGTTTACGCGTACACTTGTGGCACTGTAGTATCTCCTGCGAAGTTGATAACTTTCAACAGTATACAGTAGCTGTAGCCGTGATCGCAAAATCGGCTTAGAAGACTATTATCAACCGCCATTAAACGGTGGAGTGCCCATAGTCTGTGTTAGTTGTTGGCTTAAAGTTAGCATTATTATCTCACCGTTGAAGAACTTGATGATGTCTGTGAAATCCATCGTGTTGGCGAGAATGACATCTCGGTAGGTCTCGAGCAGGGCCAGCGCTATGAACAGCACCATGTGTTCCGAAGCAACATACCGTGCCGCCCATATTAACTCCCACGCGGAAAATACCTGTAGAGCCCACGTAGATTAGATGATTGGATTATTCAGTTGATAGTTTATTTAAATTCCTTTTGAGAAATAAATACCTCAGACTTTAAAAAATTACAAACAAACCCAACTTTAAAAAATCTATCATTCTTTAGTAAAATAACCGACAAATTTATAAAGATAGCTGTTGTGGAAAAGTGAAATAAAATTATTTAATAAAAAAAAACCGACTTCAACGCAGCAGCTAAAAACATGCTTATGCGAAGTTAAGAGAGATGATTTTCTCATAGATTCCATTATCAGATTTTGATCAAATTTGTATGGGATCAATCTCGAGAATTACCTATTCAACTAAAATAAGAATCATTGAAATCAGTCCACGAGTGGCGAACATATCGCGAAACATATACACAAAATAGAAATTGTGCGGTTGGCAAAAAAACTGTATACTCGATGAGCCCCGCAGTTTAACTCGCGTTAAATAATGCAATGTTCTGTTTTCAGTGTCAAGGTGCAGTAACCTTTAAGTTGTAGTATCAAATTGTATAGCCTATAATCTTCCTTAATAAACGGGCCATCTAATACGAACAATATTTTACAAAAAGAAGAAGTATTTCCTGAGATTAGCGCGTTCAAACATACATACTGTAGCTTTATTATACGATTTTCTATAAATTATGTGATTTTATGGGATAAAAAGTATCCTATGTCCGTCTCCAGAATGCAAGCACCTAATTCTATTCAGCGGCCTAACCGTGAAAAGGTCACAAACAGACAGAGTGAGAAGGAGTTACTTTCGCATTTATAATATTACTCGTACTAGCTTACGCCCGAAAATTCTTCCGTGTGGATCTTTTAGGTCATGCAAGAAATCTCCCGTGGGAACTATTTGATTTCCTGGGATTAAAACATCCTTTCTCCGTTTCCAGGATGCTCGCTATCTCTGTGCCAAATTAGGTCAAGATCAGTTCAACGGTTGAGCCGTGAAAGATAACAAACAGGCAGAGGGACAGAGAGAGTTACTTTCGCATTTATTATATAAGTATAGACTCACGTCTTGATACAGTAATTCCCGTTTGAAATCAAGCAGGAACCATCGGTAGCAGAAGTAAAAGTGAGTGTAGTCGCCGTGTGCGTGCATCAGCTCGTACAGCTCACAGTCCAGGATTTGTATTAACGATCTGGGAACAAATTGAAAATTATCAATTATGGAGGTCACACTACATGTCATTAGTCTTCATCATCGTCATCTTCTTCTTCTTCAGCCTCTAAATAATCCACTGCTGGACATAGGCCTCTCTCAACTGGGGAGGATATACCTTAATACATCCATTAATACTTTGACTAGAAGCATCGCTGGAGTATCTTGCGCCATTTTGTTCTTTAGCGGAAACGCATTCCGAATTGGTGGTAAGTTTAGATAAGTACGTAAATATTCCCCCCGATTGAAGTACTGACCGAATCGAGGTTAGGCCCTCTCTGGTACTCTCGAGTCAACTACTCTCGCGCACCAGGTAACGGTTCAAGCCGAGGTCCCCTCTCCAAGGCCCTTGCGCCGGTTACCCATAAAAAAGGTTTCATTTTGACGAACCTGTGAAAGCCCTCGATCTAACAGTGCCCATTAGTCCAAAACCTTTTCCCGTCATCAATTTGCTTGGCAACATGATTGACGAACAAAAACCAGTATAAATATATTCAGTATATATTCAGTCGCATTAAAAACTTCCTTATTTAAAGGCGGTTAAAAATCTGAAGACGAAGAAAGCCGAATTAACTATGAAATCAGTAGGTCTTCCCGTGACCATGAGTGCCGTAAAGTACCTGAAACGTCGGGTTGTAAATGGATAAAATTAAACACGATAAAGTCCATAAAATTGGTTTATTAAATGAATCATTTGTGTTGATAAACATGGTCGTCGACTAGGTTTCCAATTTAGAACTCAGGATTTAGCAAGCCGTAACGTTGACCATAGAGCCACGCGGAGCATTTGAAAATGAGTCGGCTTTACAAAGGAAATACTAAGATCTGTCATCAAAGTACCTTTCATAACGCTACTGGATATCGTATGTTGAGCGACGAGAAACGGAGACTCAGTTACCTTAAATGGGGCTATTTTAGTCTTCCAATGTAGTCAACTCACATCATATTGATTCTACCTGTTGCCTTTATCGGTGTCGTCACCTTTAAATAAATACTAAAAAATGGGTATATGTAAACTTAACGATTATCACTAAAATACATACAGTCACGACTTTTCCCCATATAAGGGCTAGGCAGAGGCCACCCACGTAACCCAATTTTAGCCCTCGCGGGAAACGAGACGTGACGGGTTCCGAGCCACATCACCGCCATTTTGGTACGTTTCAAAAAATTCTTCGTTCTCATTGCGATCCCACCAGCATAGAAATGACAGTATTGCATATTCTACTCTATTCTACTCTGCCGAACACCTATCAGCTAACGCTAACCGTACAATACATAATACAGTTATAAGACGTTAATAGTACAGTTATAAAACGTTTTCTCTTGTTCTTTTTTTATCCTGGCAATTAGGTACAAAGTCGAGTCATTTTTGCCAGTGTCGAGTAATAATTTAATTATAACAAAGACTTCAGATGGACAGTAAAATGATAGTTGACGTTTACTGAGAATTTGCTGGACTGATGAACGATGGCGGAGATGAAGATTTGCTGAACTGATGGAGACATAAAGAAAAGTACAATTTTGGTCCTGAATTGAATTTTCCAATCAATGTACACTTTTACGAACACTTGCTGCACAAACTATCTATATTAAACATCAAAACTCAAAATATACACAGAAATTACAAAATTCAATAAACTCACTGCCGCCACTTTTCAATTTGGCGTCAAAAGTCTTTAAAGTGTTTAGTGATCAAACATGAAAATCTTATATGTGGTTTGGTGGGCTGCTTTTTAAGATTTTTCAGATGAGATAATTATGTTCAATATCTCATATATTTTTTACTTTTAAATATATTTAGTAATAAAGAAATACAAATCAAAATATCACACAGTAACATAACAGCTAGAAAAGTAGTACAAAAAAGTCAGATGTGCCCATAATGCAAATATATTACGAAAAACGGAAGAATAAATACATAATACCTAGTCTTATTCATACAATACACCTCTAAATTAAAAAAGAAATAAATGTGAATAACTTCAAGATCTAATATAAAGAAATATTCTTAAATAAATTGCAAGCACCAACTTATTTAAACGTTGATAGTTAAAATGATCAAATACAAACGCAGAAATTAAAAAAAAATGCTAAAAATAATGTAAATTCCTACATACTGTACGTCTAAACGCATCCAAGCAAAATTGCATCGACCATAGCTAACTGGAAACCGGTTTTTGCGAATCGCAGCACTGGGCACGATAGCTATAACTAATAACATATGTCTTATGTATATGTTTATGTTTTATTTGTAAAACGATAATAATTTAGGGGATTTCCCCGCTCTGAAAGGAAAAATAAATGGTCGCGTTGATGATGATGTCCTCCTAGCCGATTTCGACTACGGCGACAACTTTTAAATATTGTCGGAAGTCGGAACACAAAGGCTCACTAGTTCCAACCTATCTGTGCCCGATCTAGCGCTGATGGGATAATATCGATAAAGGTGCGATGAAATTTTACCGGTGGTTCCTATGTAGGAATCCGAGTAGATAGGTACCCAGGACCAGTTATACTGCCGTGAAGCAGTAGCGTGCAAACATTGCTGTGTTTCGGTCTGAAGGGCACTGGGAGCTAGTGTAATCACTGGGCATATGAGACTTAAGAACTGATGTGTTAGGGTTATAGGCGCAGTGTGGTGGCACACAAATACTCTGGCTGGCACAAAATCTGTTTGACCATTTTATTTAACAAAAAGAGATCGAAGGTAGGCAAGGAAGTGTCAGAAACCAGACTGGAAACCAAGAATGTGTTTGGAAAGCAAACATGTTGGCTCCGACTGGGATTCGATTCAATAGGTGGTAGGATTCCTATGCAGGAATCCGTCTAGATAGGTACCACCCCAGGGCCAGTTATTCTGCCGTGACGCAGTAGTGTGTGCAAATATTACTGCGTTTCGGTCTGAAGGGCACTGACAACTAGCGTAATCACTGGGCATATGAGACTTGAGAACTTATGTCTCAGGGTGACGGGCGCAGTGTGGTGCTACACAGAAATATTCTGAGTAACGCAGCATCTGTTATGGGCAAACGTTGCAATTATTATCAGGTGAACGTTTTGCTCGTCTCGACACTTTATCAAATAAAAAAAAAGTTAGGCACTCCGAGCACTGAGCCACGCGGTCGTCAAATCGGTCACGTGGCGCATACCTCATGTCCGCGAAGTGCGCGTCCATGGACTGTCCGGAGGGGAAGTTGTCGCGCGCACGCTGCATGAGGCGCGCGAACAGCGCATGCGCCACCGCCTCCTCGCGCATCATCACCAGCAGCGGCGCCGCCAGGTCGCACATGCCCTGCATGTAGCCCGTCTCCAGGTGCTCCCACACGTACCTACGAACACATATACGAGTACAATATACATTATACAAGAGGCAAAGAAAACTCCTACTCTCCATTGCGTCCCCGCGAGCAGTACAGTGACAGCATTGCGTATTATGGTCTTTTACGAACAAAGGCTGTACGTACAATGCCCATCAATATGTGTGATGCCCTAATTACCAGGTTGCCCTAGTTCCAGGGTACCGACTACGACACGTGCCCCGGCCTGCCGAGGTCCGGGCACGTGGCGGAGGAGTAGGGTTCTACCTAAGACAGGGTTTGCCAACGGGGATTATTCAGCATCCTGTTTATCCCACAGTTGAACAGATGTGGTTAAGTATTAACATCAACGGTAAATCCCTTATTATCGGAACTGCTTATCGTCCCCTGTGGTTAAGTGTACGATTGTTTCTGGACGCGTTAAGTCAGTAAGTTCTTTCGTGGGAAACGATAATATTGTTCTGTTAATAATGTTGTATTAAATATTTTTGATCAACATGCACCCTTGAAAACGGTTCATATAAAATATAGCAATTATCCCTGGATTACATATAATATTAAATGTATGATGAAAAAGCGTGACGATGCCCAAGTCAGAGCTCGCAAGACAAAACTTGATTCCCATAAAGCTTATAACAAGAATCTGAAATCAATAGTCAATACTGCTATTGTCTCAGAAAAAATCGCGTATTTAAAATTCTATGTCAACTCTAAAATAAAGCAACCAAAAGTAATGTGGACGCATATCAAACGGCACGTTCAAATATAAAGGAATGACACTTCTCTACCAGTTCATTTTAATGACGCTGATGCATTGAATGATCATTTTCTTAAGGTCCCCGGAAAAAATAATGTTTCTTTATCCCTTCTCACTTTTTTTGAATTTCATCGTACTTCGAACAACTCGTTTCAATTTAAAGCAATCTCAGAATCTGATGTAGCAAAAATTTTAAATTCCTTACAGTCCAATGCAGTCCGATTTGATGGAGTATCTCTTGATATGTTAAGGCTTTTACTCCCTGATTGTCTGATGGTAATAACATTTATTGTTAATAAGTCATTTGAAAGTAATATTTACCCCGATATCTGGCAACAAGCCCTTGTGAAGCCTATTCCTAAAACTGGTAATCCTACTTCATTATCAGATCTGCGGCCCATCAGTATTTTACCGTGCCTCTCCAAGGTAATAGAAAAGGCAGCATTTAATCAGTTGACCGAATATCTCGAGGTAAACTATATTCTTCCGATGCTTCAGTCTGGCTTCAGAAAGCAGCGCAGTACTACAACTGCATTAATCGACGTAGTAGACGACATTCTTGCGGCACAGGCCAATGGAGAGGGCACTATTCTGACCCTGCTAGATTTTACGCGCGCATTTGAAACCCTTAACGTATCCTTACTTATTTCCAAATTATCATTTTACGGAATAAGTGCAAACGCAGTTAAATGGTTCGACAGCTATTTTAAAAACCGTCCCCAGCAAGTCGAACTGCAGCAAAACGAAAACGATAAAAGTTTTTCCGCGATTCGACCTGTCGAACGGGGAGTTCCGCAGGGGTCTATTTTGGGTCCACTGCTTTTTATGATATACAGCGCCGATATCATCAGCAATATAAAACATTGTAAGTATCATTTGTACGCAGATGACTCACAGATGTATATTTCTTTTAAACCTTGCGACACAGAAACAGCGTTGGTAAAGTTGAACTCTGATCTGGAGCACATATCTTTATGGTCTGAGCTTAGCGCATTGGTTTTAAATCCGAAAAAAACCAAGTATTTGATTCTGGGAACACCTACTCAGATACAGAAGGTTAGTGCAAGACGTTCAGCTGTTGTTGTAAATAATGAGACAATTGAAAGAGTCTCTGTAGCGAGGAATCTTGGAGTAATGATGAACGAGAACCTTAGGTTTGAAAAGCATATTATAGATATATCACGTAATTGCTTCTACAGACTAAAAGTACTGTATCGCATTCGGGATTATTTAAGCGTTACTTTACGTATTAACCTCTGCGAGTCCCTCATTCTCTCCAAATTTAAATACGCAGATTCCCTTATAGGGTCTCGTCTGTTAGCACGCACTAAACAAATTATACAAAGGGTACAAAATGCCTGCGCGCGGTTCTGTTTTAATGTACCACCGCGTACACACGTGACCCCTTTCTTTAACAACGCAAATATCTTAAAGACGGACTTCCGCAGGCGTCTACACTTCGCCACCCTATTATTTGGAATAGTAAAATCTAGCTGAGTTGGTCCCAGGACGAAAATAATATGTATATTACCAGATCGTCTGGTAACAAGCTAATATACCCCTTCAAACGCTAAGCCGCTTTTAGAGGTAGTTTCAAATATAATGCCACAAAGTGTTGGAATAACCTCCCGCCTCCTTTGCGTGACTTAAAATCAGTAAATGAGTTTAGAATTAGATACAAATTGTTATTGTTAGATGAACAAAAAAAAAGTGGCTAACTAACAATAATGGTAGGTTTATGGGATTGAAAATTAATTATCATAAATTAATTGATGACTTGGAAGAAGTGTGATTATACTTTCGTGCTTATAATTTCAAAGTAGCTTTATTATTTAACTATGCTGACAATAGGAGCTTACAAAATTAAAAACTATTTTATGCCAGATGAGCATGGCGGTGCACAGTACAGTACAGTCGTCCGAGTTTCCTCCTGTTCTGGGCCGAACTGAAAACCAGTGCTACGATATTATCATCGCGGCTTTAACTGAGTTCGGTCCACTTTACGATTATATGCTGCAGCACAGATATTGTGGTAATAGGTATATATATATATATTTTTTTTGTAGTGGCTAAGACATTTTTTGTTTTCTTTTTTTTATTTATTTCTTGTTTTTATTTTGTGCTGTATGTTTTTTAATCGTAAATAAATGTTTTACTTACTTACTTACTTACTTACTAATTATCATGTCATAATGAGTGGTCACTGAGGGGTAAGGGGGAAATTTATAAGCGGGGACTGGGGATTAATAAACGTGCACTCAGATAACGTGTTTATAATTTTGATTATAAGCACTTAGATCACGTTATCTGTAAAAAAAATAAGAAAAAAACAAATTCGATTATTGTTTACATGACTCTAAAATTCAACTCCCGTGAGGCGGCTTCAGAAAATCTACCACCCCATCTCATCGCGTGGGTGTAGTTAAAGTCGACAGAGAGAAAATGAAAAGCAAGAGATGGGCAGCAGCGTCTTCCTGGAACATCTGAATAAATAAACTGCGGTTGGCAGCCCGCCTGCCAAGCGTGGCAACTACGGCAAATCCCCCCAAAATTAGCGCTACAAACTTTTATCTCAATCTGTGGGAGGAGCCTATGTTCAGCAGTGGACTAGTGAAAGGCAGAAATGATAACGATGATGATTACTCAATTCTGAAATTCAACTTACGTGCACATAATATTTCTCAGTTTGTCCAAATTCTCGTCAGTGAAGAATGGATAGTTTCTATCACATCTCTGCACGTCCTTGTCTATCCTGTGTAAATTGAGTGAAAAGCTGTCCACCAGTTCGTTCTGAAAAAATATACAACTTCATATATTCATTGAATATTAGACTATATGCGACTTCGTCCACGATCAATAATAGGGCAATATATTAAATTTATTAATTTATCGTATATTAGCTAATGTCCGCGAATTCATCCGCGTGGATAGTTTTTTTAAATAACCCTTGGGAACTATAATATTTATCTTCCGGGATAAAAGGTATCCTATGTCCGTTTCCAGGAAGAAAGCTACCTCTGTGCCAAAGTTCGTCAAGATCGGTTCAGCGGTTGCACTGTGAGAAGGTAACAAACAGACAGAAGTATAGAGTTACTTTTTCATTTATAATATTAGTATAGATTATATGTCAGAGTGCATGTCTATGTATATTCAATTCCATACGGCTGTAGCGTTGTAAGGAAAAATAAATAAAAACCATTTTAGTGATTCGATTTATTTTGAACAGACTTTTTATTTAATATTTTTGTATATTAGATTTTTTTCATGTACATTGGTGTGTAATAAAGTATAAAATAAAATAAAATAAATAATTTGAATACTTTGGCTGAATTCAAAATATGTTTTAAGCAAAAATAATATTTTTGTTATACGATTTTGTGAGGCCTATGTCCAGCGGTGGACTTTAAATGTTGCTAGAGCTATAGTAGGTAACAGTAGGTTCGAAATTGATATTCAAGATTTGAAACGGAAACACATACGAAGAAAGCTTTACAAACCTATTAATAAAAACAAACCGGTATGATGAGTAGGAGCATTAAACTTACCGAATAAACTCCACCATTGGAACTAGCCGGGGATACGCAATTGGATCGATTATCCGGCCTTGCGTCAGCACTGGGCTCCAGTGTGTCAAAAGATGCGCCTGCCGAATGGGACTCTTCACGAACTACGCCTAGTGGACTTCGGGCGGGACTGACGTTTGCTGTGAAAAACAAATACATTACTTTATTAGTAGGGGATGCTTAGCTGGTTTGGACACGTAGAGAGGATGGATGAAAGAAGATTGACGAAACAGATTTATGAGGAGAGTGAATGGGCAAGCCAGTAAGGGTCGACGTAGGCGAACATATCACGATCAGGTCGAAGTCGTTTTAAGGAAAGGCCACGTTCAAAGTACCCGTAACCGACGAGCTCGTATAAAAGCACTAATGAAAGTAGTAGAAGCAAAAGATGTGTTTCAAAATCAAATACCCATTGGGAAAGAGGCGTGACTCTATGTATGTATGAACTTTATTAGTTTTGTTCATATTCCCAAATAGATACATTCAATTGTATGTAGTTATAGTTGACTTTTGGCGCTAACTCGAAATGTGGCGATAGTGTCTTTATTGAATTATGTATTTTCTGTATATATGAGTTTTGATGTTTAATTTTGATAGTTCACTAAGCAGCAAGTGCTCGTTAAAGTGTACAGTGATTGTAAAATTCAAACAAATCTCCGATCTGATCGTGATACGTACGCCTAGGTTGACCCCTTCTGGCTTTCCCATTCACAATCGCCTTATAAATCTGTTTCGTCAATCTTCTTTCAAGCAATTTTGCTGTTTATTAATTGACAAAGTAAATAAGCGCTTTACCCGTTGTTCCTTCAGAAGCTGGTGACCCGGAAGCAGCCAAGTCTACAGAAGGGTTAGTGATTATTACACTAGTATGTTGTTGTTGTGTTGGTGGTTGTTGTGTTGGATTTGATTGGACTTCATCAATTGACGACTTTAAGTCGTTACCGTTTAAAGTCATATTTCCGCTATCAACGCTACATAACAATCCTCTTCCATCCCCTTTCTGGACGATGCCTTCAGCCAATCGTTTGATTTCAGCTATGCTTTCTCTTCGCATATCTGGATTTTCTACAACACTTTTTAGGTAAACCTCGTCATCATCAATATCATTCAAATCTTCTATATCTACATGCTCTCTATTATCATCTTTCTCAGTCACTCCGTTAACCTTTGTATCGTCACTTTCTTTATTCTCAGAATCGATCTCGATATTATCAACTTCGTCTATGCTCGGTGCCCGGGATAACACTGGCTTACTTTCCGGTTTTTGTTGCTCCTTTTCACTAGGTTCTGGTGAAACTACTGGCGGATTATCTGAAATGACACTGCAGTCATCTTCAAAGACCTGAAAAAATGAAAGCCTTTCATTATTTATTACAAAAACGTGCATCACGTCTTTTGAGCCCCTCATTTTTATACTTTGTTTTCACATGCTTTGATAACTTCAAACGCCATTACGCAAATCGAAAAGTACAAATTGATGGTTTTTGGATAAAGTTATGCATGTGAAATTTATGTCTGTACGCACTCAAGAGGACAAGAGCAATTCTAAGGACAAAGTTTCGTAAAAAAAAAATTAAAGAAATGTCCCGATTCGTTATATATTGTCTGCCCTACTTTTAAGTTATTATACAGATGATCTGTAACTTAATGTCACAGGTTTGAGTCTGCTGACTTTGGCTATTGATCATATTTTATGAGATTAGCAATAATATTATCGCTACAGACAACTTCCATTAATTTAGCGGCAAAGTAAGGGCTTCATTAGTTATCTATCCCAATAACCTTAATTTTTGTATTAGATAAAGAGTCGAAACGAACAAAACGTTTTCGTTACGTTCACCTGATGGCTTGCCACGTTTTGCACTTGAACGTTTTGTTCGTAACAGCTGTGTCAGCCAGAACATTGGTGTGTACCACACTGCGCCCGTCACCCAGAGGCATCAGTTCTTAAGTCTCATAAGCCCAGTGACACTAGCTTTCAGAGCGAAACACAGTACCTCGCCGGAATCCAGAGCGTCGTCGGGTGTGGACTTCGCAGCGGCTTCTGTGAGGCGCGCTATGGAGGCCGCCGTGGTCTCGCGGTCGCGCTGCCGCACGATGGCCTCCACGCACAGCCACTCCGACATCGTCGTCTCGTACTGACGGCGGCACGTAGCGTCCTGTGTTCCCCTCTGTTCCGCCGTTGAACCGAACCTGTCATTGATTTAGATGTTTTGAATCGATTTTTTATTTTTAAGCCGATAGCTGTCCGGCAGAGTAGAATAGCACCTACTTCTTTCTCTTCTTTCCTACCGAGTTGGAATATAATACAAACTCTCATTCTTGACACATTGTATTATCGTAACTATGTATTTGTGCATGTGTGAATATATGTATACTCATATGTATGTTTATGTGTGTGTGCGTGTCGTCGTTGTCGTCGTTTCAGCCTATCACACACAAGTCCAACTTTTGTAGCTCTCATATTGTATGGATTTTGCCATAGTAGCCATGCTTGGCAGGCGGGTTGGCAACCGCAGTTTATTTATTCAAATGTTCCAGGAAGATGCTGTTGCCCATCTCCTGGTTTCAATTTCCCTCTGTCTACTTTAACCGACACCCACAGGATGGGATGGGATGGTAGATTCTCTTAGGCCGCTACCACACGCCTTTTTCATATGTATTTATTGATGTTAAGTATTTGTATATGATGCATGTAGTTATATGTACAATGTTTTTAATATTTTTTTCTCTTAAGTGTAATCTGTTAATTTCATTTTTTGTCATCTTTGAGTATCGCAATTGCGTTTTTCATCTATCCCAGAGATTGGTCAGTATTGAATGCATATAGCATTAAGTCCGCCTAATGTACCTATACTTTTATGGCCAATAAATATTAAATAAATAATCAAGTATCATCTGATACTGCGGTTAGCAACTCGCCTGCGAATCGTGGCAAATATGGCAGTCTCCCCTAATTGAAAGCTACAAACTCATGTGACAGTCTATGGGGGAGGCCTATATTCAGCAGTGGACTAGTGATAGACTGAAATGATGATGATGAATGATTCATTGTAATTTGAAGTATTTATATTGTACAATTTAAAGTGACCCAGTCTTTAAGCTACCTTGGGTCACAAAATACCTTATGATTTATCTCTTAAATGGGAACTCACTCGTAATATCCCAGTAGATACGGCCAAACCTCCCGCCGGATGTCGTGCTGTACGCCGCCATAGTAAACGAGCCGGTAAACCTCGTCTTTGTCGCTCACTGTACCTTGATTGTCCATCATCGACCGCCATATCTCTTCAGTGAGACCTAAATCTGCGCCATCTGCACGAATAACCACGGTGACGGTTATTTCATATTCACATTTCACTAGTGGCAGGATTAGTTAGCTAGAAGTTTGAGGGATTTGCGGCAACTTACCCCTTGGTATGATATTTGGATGCACCAAGCCACTTAGATGCGTGCGTACAGTAGACAAGTGCCTACAGTACGCCAGCCAACCGTAAAACGCTCGTGAAATTATTTGACGACGCATTGTACTGCATACTAACTCGATAGATGCCGCCTGTATACAACAATTACTCAAATAGAATTATTAATAAAAAATGCGTATTATACCTATACTTTGTAGGCTTGAATATATGTGTGCGTATGCGTGAACGTTGCGTAGTTTTGTTTGGAATGTTTGCTCGTGTGTGTGTTATATTTGTTCTTATGTTCAACGCAGTTGGCGAACTGAATTCTCATACATATTCTTCGAAAAATACAAATTTCGTCGAAAATCTTGCATTTGAATCATTGATTATTCCTCTTATATAAAGATGACACTATACAAAGGTGATGGGTTGAAATGATGATGATGACTACATAAAGTCATATAAGATAATATATTCTTATAAAAAATATTCTTTGATACTCGTAACTGCAAAAACAAAAAAACTACTACTAGTGTTTCAAAATAAAAATAATAAAATATCTCTAATTTTATCCAATTTTGGCACATTAAAAACTGTATTTGTTCTATTTTTATATCTTCTAAATTTATAGAAAAATTTACATCAAGTCTTACTTGTTCAACGGGTGGTATTTGAGCAGGAATCGTCGGTGGTAGACCATTAATGGTGGCAGAGGGCGGACAGTCTACAGACATTGTGGAGGAGTCCGAAGACGTCGTAGAGGTGGACGCGAGGGGGCGTCGTGGTGTCCTCGGTGGCGACTGCACCGCCCGTTCCAACAGCGAGTGACGCATTGCTGAAAAATATTTACAACTAAAAATGACACACTGATTCCTCAAAGATATTCGTGTTTCATATCACAGCCGTGGTAACTCAGGGGCCGGGTGCTCGCCTTTTATTTAAGAGACGACGACGAGTACGAGAGTAACCTAGGTTCGATCCCCGGTGCCAGCACCCCTAAAATTGTTAATTGCAATTTTAAGTGCTGATTTACCACGCGCTCGGCGGTGAAGAACATCGTGAGGAAACCTGCATGTCTGAGAAATAAAAAATATTTCGAAGACATGTGCAGTCCGCCAACCTATGCGGGTGGAGCAGTGTGGCGGATTCTTCGTAGCTCTAAAACCCTCTCAGAAATGAGAAGAGGTCTGTGCTCAGCAGTGGAATATTTATAGGCTGAAACTTTACTTTTCCTTTACAGGGAAGGCAGAGACCACACCCGTAGGCCACTTTTCGCCCCCGCGGGACTAGGACGGGAGACGTGACTGGTGGCGAACAAAGTCGCCATAAATTTGTAACACATATTATATATAATTTAAGATTTCTCGCTTCTCCATACGTACTTTAACTATGCCAAATCCCACACGTCAAGTTTTCTCTTCATATATGTATATAAAGATATATAGATATGCTATGACTACGGATAGTACCGAAGTAACAATACCTTCTCTGTCTGCGATTGCATTATTGACAATGCGGAAAACGTAATCTCCTGCCGCCTCCTCCCATTCGGCTTCCTCCGTCTCACCGCTCTCACAAAGACTTGGCATTGGTCGCCGTCGAGTTTTGCCCCGACCAAATACCTAAACAGTGATACAAATTATAATAATACATATGACTTGTTAAGTACCATTTGAAGAATTTTGTTACTGTGTGACCATTAGCTGGTGGTAGGATTCTTGTGACTCGTTGTTGACATGTTCTTTTGACTCGTACCAAAATGGCGGCGACGCGGTTCTCCACCCGTCATGTCTATTCCCGCGCCCGCACGAGTGTAGTCTCTGCCTACCCCTCATATGGGAAAAGGCGTGACTGTATTTATTTATTTTATTTTATACTTTATTGCTGACATCTTAAGCTAAGGGCTACAATGGGCGGGATTAATGCCTAGTGGTAGTGGTTCTCTACCAGTCAACCCTTGTTATGGTGAAAAGTAGATGGCAGGTGCTAACCAAAGAAAAAAATGTATGTATATATGTACTTATGTTACTTCTACTTCCTAAAGCTAAAGCATCTAAAAATTACAGAACAATAAAAGTAATGCCGGCACCGGGGATCGAACTATTTTTTTACAAAGAGAAAGTGGAGAAAAATCCAACTATTTTAGTTTAACTGGAAAACAGTATTATATAATTTTTTTAAATTTTTTTTAAACACACTGTACAGCCGATATGAAATACTGTAGTACTGAATACAGCCGATAAATGAAATACTACAGTATTTCATTTATCGGCTGTATTCAGTACTACAGTATTTAATTTTTTTGTAATCCATACTAATATTATAAATGCGAAAGTAACAATCGCGGTTGGCGCAGTGGTTAAGAGTTTGACTTCTGCGCCGCGGATCGCGGGTTCGATTCCCGCACGGGACAAATATTTGCATGACCTACAGATAGTTGTTCCGGTTCTGGGTATTTGTGCATGTGGAATTTGTATATGTAAAACGCACCCACGACACAGAGGAAATCCTACTGTGGGGCAACGTTTTAAAAAAAAACTCTCTGTCTCTCTGTCTGTTAACTTTTCACGGTTCAACCGCTAAACCGATCTTGACGAAATTCGCCACAGAGACACCTTTCATCCTGAAGACCAACGTAGTACACGTTTTATCCCAGAAAATCAAATACTTCTCACGGGATAGTTTAAAAACCTATATCCACGGAGTCGCGGGCGTCAGTTAGTATTTCACAAGGAGTCAATCGAAACACGTTAATACAACACGCCAAATACCTTGCCACTTCCTCTTTGCGACCACAGCGGTGGATCCAACTGGCCGTGCGGCAACAGCCCCGTTTCTAAATTACTGAGAAACGACAAGAGATGGCCTCCTAAAACAAAAAGGAACACGTTACATACGCCTAATATATGATAGATCTCTCCAAAATTCCTATGTAGGAATCCGTCTAAGTAGGTACCACCCCAGGGCCAGTTATTCTACCGTGAAGCAGTAGTGTGCAAGCATTACATTAGTGTTTCGGTTTGAAAAGCACTGAGAGCTAGCGTAGTCACTGGGCATATGAGACTTAAGAACTTATGTCTCAGGGTGACGGGCGCAGTGTGATGTCACACAGAAATGTTCTGCTTGTCACTGCATTTGTTATGGGCAGACGTTGCACTTACCATCAACTAACGTTTTGCTCGTTTCGTCACCTTATCAAATAAAAACTGTGTTCCGTAACCGCAAAGCAGGCTTTCGTCTCGTAAGCGATGGCAGTATCTGATTATTCCCGTGTCTCTGACACTACAACCTAGCCTACCTCAGATTTTATCGCCTGAGCGGTACATCGGGCAACGGGTAGGTTAGGATGAGAGCTTTTGTGTTAGCGCGTACGTGCACTTGTGTCCACACACTATAATATCTCCTGCGCAGTTGATAGCTTCCGACTGTATTTGGAAGTTGGCGACTTGATCGGATATCTGTTGATGTTTTAGTGATTGTGTAACAATACCGGAAGCCATGCCGCGGATTCTGGGTTCAAATCCCAGCCGGAACCGATATTTGTGCAAGAACACAAAATTGTTTGTTTTCGAGTCTGGTCGTGTCGTGATCGTCCCTGTGTCTCTGATACTGCGTCCTAGCCTACCTCCGCTCTTATAGCATGAGCATTATATCCGACACAGGGACGACAGGCTGGAACGAGTGAGTGTTTCTATGTTTGCGCGTATACTTGTGGCATTATAAAATCTCCTGCGCAGTCGATAACTTCCGACTGTATACGGAACTTGTCGCTTTGGTCGAAAATCGGCCAGCAGGAGGACAAATTGTAATAATATAATTTTTTCTTGGAATTATAACGACTATAAAACATAGCAACAAAACAGTGTCTGCAAAATTCAACTCAAGACTTTTGAGTCGCAACGGCCGCGTGGCCTAATAGTCAGAGCAGGAACCTGACTTTCGCGCTGTCCTGGGTTCGAATCCCAACGGGAGGCAACATTTGTGCAAAAACAAAATTTGTTGAATTCCGGGTCCGGTTGTATTGTGCATTAGAAATTTACGTCTGTAAAATGTCGCGATACAAGAGAAAACATAGTGCGGGCATTGTTTAAAAACAACGATCTCTCGGGCGAATGATAGATTTCGTAGAACTACTCAGTTATTATTTAGTAGAACGTTTTACTGGTGGTACGATTCCTATGCAGGAATCCGTCTAGGTAGGTACCACCCCAAGGCCAGTTATTCTGCCGTGAAGCAGTATTGTGCAAGCATTACTGTATTTCGGTTTGAAGGGCACTGTGAGCTAGCGTAATCACTGGGCATTTGCGACTTAAGAACTGATGTCTCAGGATGACGGGCGCAGTGTGGTGTCACACAGAAATATTCTGGTGATACAGCATTTGTTGTGGGCGGACGTTACACTTATCATAAGGTGAACGTTTTGCTCGTTTCGTCACTTAACACAATAAAAAAATATATATATTTCGACCTTTTGCGACATCGCACACAGGAGCTTTGCAGCTTGGCGGTGACGGTTGCCGTGTGGTGGCGGCTTAAGAGAATCTACCACCCCATCTCATCCTAAAAGACGCAGGTATCCTAAAAGACGACAGATGGAAAAAGAAGATGGGCAACAGCATCTTCCTGCAACATCTGAATAAATAAACTGCGGTTGCGAGTCCACCTGCCAAGCGTGGCAACTATGTCAAAATCCCCCCAAAATGAGAGCTACAAACTTTTCTGGCAATCTATGGGAGAGGCCTATGTTCAGCAGCGGACTAGTGATAGGCTGAATTGATGATGATGATGCACATAGAGCTTTCTGCGCGTACCTTTAGGGAACTGTATCGGCGGACGCTGTACTCCGTCCTGGCCGACCAGTATGAGCGCATCGCTCGCTTGCGATCGGTGCACGTGTACGTAGACCACCTCCCACACGCACACCTGTAGCGACATCGCCCAGTATACGCTGAAAACAAATTACAGACGCATTAAAAAATACCGATAGCCGATAGGTGTCCGGCAGTAGAACAGCGCCTGCCTCTTTCCTACCGAGGTGTCGTAAGAGGCCTTTATTCGTGCAGATTTACACCATAATATGCAAAGTATAGTGACAGTATACTGCTCCTAGGAACGCAATGGGGAGTAAGTTTTTTTTTACACGTGGTTAGCCACCCGTGACGTCTTGTTTGCCGCGGGGGCAAAAAGTGGACCACGTGTGTGGCCACTTCCTACCCCTTATATGGGGAAAAGGTATGACTGCATGTATGTACTTCACCTAGTTGCCTTGTCCGGAAAATACGGTAGTAACCGTGTAAGCGACCTACATTTCACCCTCGCGGGAAACGAGATGTGACGGGTGGCGAATCATGTCGCCGCTATTTTCGTATGAGACAAAAAAAATCTTACTCCCGATTGCGTTACCACGAGCAGTATAGTGACAGCCATGCATATCATGGTATTACTCTGCATGAGTAAAGGCTGTCCGTACAATAACCTTAGTCGCTTCTTGCGACACCTCGGTAGGAAAGAGGTAGGTGGTATCCTACACTGCCGGGCACCTCTCGGCACGAGGTCGCCATGAACATTAAAACAATTACAAAGCAAACAAAAACGTACCAGTCGATGCAAAGCGGGCCCGCACAACGTCTCCTGTATACGGTACATGTCGCCGTCATGCTGCACAGAATACACTTGTTTTGGCACGCGGACGCATGCACTAGATGGCATCGGTAGCTACACACACGACACGATCACAAACATGCACTCTACTACTAATGAAATCTAACAAAGGCACTATCAAAATTAAACTTCAAACAACAACTGGGCCCCAGTTCTTCTATTTTATAAAAAAAAATCGATTATGATGCGTTCCGCAAGTGAAGCTAAGAAAAAGGCAACAATTGTCGCCTTTTCAAACGACAACCTTACTTCGTTTACAACGAGAGTTACATGGACAAACAGCGTGTGATCATGAATGGAATGTGTATTATGTTGTCGCTGCGTTCGGAATGCTTTCTTTAGTTGTCTTCTGGGAATACGACGTATCTAGGCACATCACAGAAAATCTGTTCTGTGGATCTATGTATTATAAAATCATTGTCTATTACGATATTTTCGACGTTAAAATTATTTTTCAAAACAGTATTAATAATAATTAAAGCCTTTATTCGCTGACCAAAATATAGTAGTTTTACTTATATAAAAGTAATTTTTAATTCTCGTTTAATAAAAGGATTAAAAATGTCTTTTGGTAAGACAGTACACATTCTTCAGCAACTAGTTTGTTGGTTAGGTTGTCCTTTGACATAGGCCTCCCCCTAATTTCTTCCACTCATCTCTGTCACGAGCTAATCTTCTCAATCATTTTGGTAGGACATCTTCCCATCTCTTGATTGGACGTCCCTTTTGTCTTTTTCCATTCTTAGGATAACATTCGATTACGTCTTTCGTCCATTTTTCTCTGTCCGTTCTCGTAATGTGACCAGTCCAATTCCATTTTGGGTTTTTTTTGGTTTTTTGTAAAACATCACTTACTTTTGTACCTTCCCTTATATTGGAAGAGAAACCCCTTGAAAAAGCCTTGTTATAAAAACGAAGAGAAATAAAACCTAAGCTTATAGAAGTCCGTGCGAAAGGAAACTAAGTATTATGCAAATAATAATATGGGAATTCGAAATGTAACCATGGTTTCACAATCGTTTTACAATGGTCGCCATTGTCATAGCAATTGCCCTGTTTTTAAAAACTATGTTACTAGAATACCCAATATTCTTCAAAATGACAATAACATTGTTATTGTCACTTTGAAGCGATTGAATTAGTAGAATTGGGGCCCAGAGTAAGTGCAGTCTTAAATTTGCGCAGAAGTATACAATAACGTGCAACGAAAATATTCTACGTAAGTGGTGAATACAGCGGTATACGTCTAACAAACGTATAATCTAAGAAAATGATTATTTTGTGGAACTAAATGTGTGTAAAACTTAATATTTAAGGAATTGTTTAAAATTTTAGATGGCACAAATGTAAACCTACGGAATCTTCCTTATGTCGCAAAATAATCAAACACAATTTAAAATGAGAATATAATAAAAATACTTTTAAATACCACGCCATACATACAGACAGACAAGAAAGATAATGAATTGTCATCCAGTACTAACCTATGTTTAAAGTTTCAAGTCTCTAGCTCCTTGGGAAGTTAGTATAAAATTCAATTACTAAATTTGACCCAAACGGACATACACGAAAGCGAATCAATAAAAACGTGGAAATAAATAAGCTAACAGTGACAGGAATAAAAATATGAAGTTCTACATAACATACTTGAGTATCGGTACAATGCAATCCCATTTACTTGCCTTTTATCGATACCTTCGCTCTCTGCGTACCCATTCATGAGTTGATTAGGAGTCCATTTTATGACAAGACCTGCTGCTGTCTGATGCAAGCTCAAATATCCGGGCATAGCTTCTTCTATGTCTTTCTATTGGAATAAACGATAAAGAATTTATGCTAGCTTACTAATATTAGGGTAACTTTCAATGTAAATACAAAACTAAAAGTTTGACTAGTGTCATTAAAATATTTCAACTGGTGGTTGAATTCGTACGCATGAGTCCGTCTAGTTAGGTATCACCCCAGAGGCGTTATTCTGTGCAAACATTACTGTGTTTCGGTTTGAAGGGCACTGACTCTGGGACACTGCATATGAGACTTAAGAACTGATGTCTCAGGGCGACGAGCGCAGTGTGGTGTCACACAGTAATGTTCTGGGTGACACAGCATTAGTTGTGGGAAAATGTTTTGAAATCAAACATTTTCATTTTCACTTACCGGTTGTACGCGTACGTTATTTTTTCCATACAACAACGTGGCCCGAGAGTTTTGATGTAAGCTTTCAACGTAGTCTTTGGCGCTGGACCCTGTTGCATTACCCGTTGCTGAGAATATCAAATTTATTAAATATTTAATTACAACAAAATGGGTTTAATGCTAATTTATATTCATAAGCATCGATGCGTGAAGGAAAAGATGAAGATTTCCCATAGGGGTAGGCAGAGACCACATCTTTCCACTTGCTCACGATCCGGACACACATCTTTAGCTTCCTCTAATTTCATTAGTAGTTTCATACAAGCTCGTCGGTTGCGTCGGGGTACTTTTGACGTGGCCTTTCCTTAAAACGATTTCGATCTGATCGTAATACGTTTGCCTACGTCGACTCTTACCGGCTTGCCCATTCACACTCACCTCATAAATCTGTTTCATCAATCTTCTTTCATCCATCCTCTCTACGTGTCCAAACCATCTAAGCATCCCTTTCTCTATCTCTGTCATTACATCTTCTTCCACACCGCAACGTTCTCTTATCACGTTGTTTCTCAGTTTGTCCATCAAAGTCACTCCAGCTATACTTCTCAAACTTTTAATTTCAATAGCATTAATCTTATTTTGATGCTTCTTCTGCCAGACCAGTACTACTCTATGTACAGCCAGTCGTGCCTTTTTAGATACTTTCTGGCTGCACATGCAGGGCCCCATATAATTCATTTCCTGCCAACGCTCTTCGTTCAATATCACAGTGGTACTTTCCGTCTCTTGAACCCAAATATAAAAACTCTTCCACTTGTTCCACTCCTTCAATCAGAACTCTGCAATCCGACATACTTTCTTCTATTTCAAAAACTTTCGTCTTATCTACATTAATTTTCATTCCTTTGCTTTGTAGGGCATCATGCATAATATTAATCATTGCCTGCAACTAATCCTTCGATGATGCTAATATAACCTGATCATCGGCGTATAGGAGGCATTTGACGGTCAAATCGTCGTCGTCGTCGTCGTTTCCGCCTATCACAAGACCACTGCTGAACATAGGCCTCCCCCATAGATAGCCACAAAAGTTTGTAGCTCTCATATTGGAGGGATTTTGCCATAGTTGCCACGCTTGGCAGGCGGCTTGGCAACCGCAGTTTATTTATTCATATGTTCCAGAAAGATGCTGCTGCCTATCTCCTGGTTTTAATTTCCCTCTGTCGACTTTTACGACACCCACGGGATGAGATGGGGTGGTAGATTCTCTTGGGCCCATACCACACGGTGGTCGAATCATTCATTCTTAAACCAAACGCACTCTCTTTAAGATCTTTCAAGCAATTGTCTATAAATAGGTTAAACAGCAACGGTGAAGCCACACATCCCTGTCTAACATTTTTTTCGATGTTATACCAGTCTGTGTAAGCCCCGTTTACCCTTACACAAGCACTGGAATCCTTATACAGTTAATTCAGTGCTTGTATCAAGCTGCCGTCACCCCATATATAGACAATATCGACCACATTAATTCTTCACCATTCTGCCATAAGCCTTTTCCAAGTCTACAAATGCGCAATAGACCTTTTGACATTGAGCCAAGAATTTTCAGCTATGCTTCACAAGAAAGGAATAATAATAAAGCATAATAGACCAGACTTAAATAGTTAAATTGTCAACAAACGTCCAAAATCCCTCACTGCTGTCATTTTCAAGCCGCTATTAAAAGAGGTATTAAAATTGCTTGCCATTATTAACTTTAATCCCATGTTCGTGAGGAGGAATTAATTGCTTCGATATTGGATTATTGAAGTGTTAAATTAGTATTCTGGCAGTAACTTATTAATCCATTTCATTGTAAAACTTAAACAAAAGCATAACAGTAGCTAACGCGTTTAATATTCAACTAAGTTAACATTTCTCTTTTCTTTGATTTAGATTTTCCATTTGATTTTCTATTTGCACAAAACCATAATGTCAGCTTATTAGATGAAATTTAAGTTTCACAGACAATTATGTTAACTTTAATTAATTACAGTCATCGTAGATTTGAATCCCCCATTCGAAAATAGTCGTGAACCATCTCCAAATAGAACGGTAAAGCCTTATTAAATGCTTCACAGGACTTCTAGTAAAGTAAATAAAATTGTTATCATTCTAGTAAAAAATATGCACATATATGTGTAGTTTTCTCAAATATATGGAAATATATATGGAAATATATGGAAATGTATAAATCTTACCAGTTCCGGTAGATCCGGTGTCATCCGACGACGCGTTCAAACTCCTTCTAAAGTTGAGGATAGGACGTCGCACTGAGGGCGGTGTCGTCGTGCCCGCTGACATACGGTGCCTTTGTACCTGTCGTAATGAATGTGATAACAATGTTTTATGGCTAACTGAATACCATCGTAAAGTATTAATATGCCGTTTGGAGTGTTAGTTACAAGAAACGGTGACGTCTTGACCGTTCATTGAGGATGGAAATGTATCTGTGGTCTGCAGGTGGACTGCGACTGTGAGCTCATTTGCCAACCTTTTTGTTGCTTGTATACCAAAAAGGAATAAGTCGTTTGTATCTTGGTAGAATTTCGGTAACGGGATAGATGGATTCTAATATATGAATGTAATTTAATGCGCAAGTAACTATTGATTTACCGCTAACCTACAATTTGTAGAACTTTTTGTTAAGACTGTAGCGACATCTATGTCGCCACATGAGAAGCTCAAGAAATATTCGCATACTTCGATAATCGCGCTATGAAAGTTTTCTGAGATGCGAACTATATATACAACATCTAAATATTACTAGTTGGAGGAGACGTCCTCCCCAGATCAGACCACCCGATCTGGTGGGTAGCTACCCTTTTCATTGGCAATATAATATGCGAAAATGGTGACCCCTGTATGAACATCACGCAGAACAGCTTCTCCGAACAAACAGCAATAACGTCATCGGCAGCCATCGCAGTCACAGCACCAGACTACTGTCGGCACAACGCGTGCTTCCTAGTCTCTCAGCCACTGAGGATCATCAAGGGTGGGGGCCCCCTTCTCCTCAGGCTGACTCCTGCGGCATCAACACTTGTCTCCATACGTCTCGACGCACTGAAGACCTGGACACAGGTTCACCGCAACGCAAGCCTGCACCTCATCGCCTGACGCCTCAATTTCTCCGCGCTAACTTCGACTTCCAGTCTCAGCGGGGGAGTGATGTAGACATCTATGTCGCCACATGAGAAGCTCAAGAAATATTCGCATACGTCGATAATCGCGCTATGAAAGTTTTCTGAGATGCGAACTATATATACAACATCTAAATATTACTAGTTGGAGGAGACGTCCTCCCCAGATCAAACCACCTGATCTGGCGGGTAGCTACCCTTTTCCTTGGCAATATTAACCGCCAAAAGACTAAATAAGTATTATTTGTAATTCGTAACAATTCTGACAAGCCTAAAATTACATTGACCTCACCGAAAATATAATTTAAAGTGTTGATTCACCACGGGCGCGTGATGAAGAAAAACACCGTGGCGGCGTGTGCCCAGTACTTCGTTATTTTAGACTCAATTTTTTAACACAAACATATAATTACCAGTTCATCTGCAGGCGGATCGGACCAAAAGCATATCTGAGCTTTCGCCTTAGAATACTCCAAAGCACAAGGACCGACCAGCAACGAGCTCAAAATGCTCCCGTAGTCCGGATCGGCGACCAACGCATCACGTTCGTAATATCTCGTTGCGTTATTCACCAAGTGCTCTATGATCTTCGCTAACTGCCTCTCGAACAGAGCAATGCGTATCCAGAGATACCTGCAGAAAAAAAATAGCAATCAGACTTTTAACGAAAACCCAAAAAATATAAATGTAAATAATACAATTTTAAGTGCTGATTTACCACGTGCTCAGCGGTGAAGGGAAATATCGTGAGGAAACCTGCAGGACTGAAGAATAAAAATATTTCGACGATGTGTGAAGTCCGCCAACTCGCATTCTCATTAGAAACCAGAGGATGCCAGTGCTCAGCAGTGGGACATTTATAGGTTGTAACTTTGCTTTTTTACAGGAGAAAGACAATTTTTGTTAAAGAAATATCATTATCACTTTGGATGGTTAATTCTGCTTATCTCCTATTTGTATAGACGGTTATGATTATATTTTATTCGTTTGGAGTTGGTCTTAAATCGATTTAACTTCACCCAGACTTTATAGGTACTGTTGAAACTTATTTCTTCGGTTAGACTTTAAGGCCGAAAACTAACCCATATACGGTAATCAGAAATGACAAAGACAAGCGATAGGAGGAGCATATTCCATAATCGTCACGCTGTGTAGGGAGATTGGTGATAATTATTTGTAAGGATAATTATAACAGATTGGCGATAATTATTTGTAAGGATAATTATAACAGATTGGCGATAATTATTTGTAAGGATGAGTGGCAACGATACACCAACACTCCTCCTCCCCTGCGGCCCAATCACCACCGTATCTATGGCGCGGCTCCGCCAAAGTCGCGGGGGACAGGCAGAGTGAGGCAAAGCAACGCCTCCACTCCTCTGCCCCCACGACTCCACCTCGGCTGCGGAGGGCAGCGTACTGCTCCCCCAGCAGTCCCCCTATTCGTATCCAGAGTAGGCTTGCTAGCCCACTCGGAGCGACCTGCTCGGGCCAGCATGACGCCACAGGTCGACCATGTGGACCCCTTTCATCTTCACCGTGGGTGAACAAGCCACGGCTACTTAGCCCCCCGCCAAGGCGAGAATGTATTTTTTAATTCGGTCGCCGGTCCAAATAAGTGTCCCAAAAGAAGCGACAAAAGATATCCATTTCTTTATCTGAATCTGAATTACGTTTGTTTTCTTTGGATTCTTAAGCTTAATTGGACTCCAACAGACTATAAGCTTTTTGTTTATTTGATTACACCATTAATCAAAAAAGTTATTGAGTCTTACAAAAAAAAACATCGCAGGGATATTCTCATTATTGTTCTCTTTTACGACCAGTGATAAACTAGCTATAAAGAGCAGAACAGACAAACGAAATTACCCACAACAATAATGATAAAGAAAGACCTGCTTTATGGCCATTATTTAAGATAGAAAACAGCATAAAGCGATTCTTATGCTTTTTAATGTAACTGAACAAGATTACTTAAATATTGTGTACAGAAAATTGGACTAGAACAGACAATAAG
Source organism: Luehdorfia chinensis (assembly GCA_019845155.1). Taxonomy (NCBI): domain Eukaryota; kingdom Metazoa; phylum Arthropoda; class Insecta; order Lepidoptera; family Papilionidae; genus Luehdorfia; species Luehdorfia chinensis. Next base: position 4,511,535 of record JAHVAK010000025.1, on the reverse strand, counting down.
CTTTTTGTTTATCTGAACTCTTGATTACACCATTAATCAAAAAAAGTTATTGAGTCTTACAAACAAAAAAATAAAACGCAGGGAGTTACCGCGGTATAACACATGTATCGCTACGGCGCCGTGCAGACGGCGCATCGACGTTCCGCGTATCCCGTGTTATTCACGTAGCATCAGCAGTATGCATATCCATTGTTTCATTTCTTCATTATTTTAATTGTATAATTCATTTATCAGTCTTGACTTAGCTTTAACATTGTAACATACTTGTTTAATAAATATTATAGTTTTTAAAAACATAATTTTTCATCGCCCAAACTTAACTGGCGCAGTCGGTAGGATCGCGGCACTTCCGAGAAAGAATAGAACTCTTCTTCTCGAGGTGAACGGTATTAATCGTTAATTCGCGATCTATATAATAGAGAACCTTCGGGCGATATTCGCGGGACTTCCGGAGCTAAGGAATCCTGTTGCTCGTCAAGACCCGGTGGGAGATGCAGAAGACGCTGTGGTAAGTGCTCATTGACTTCCAAGTTTCCTATGCTATATTTCCTGTCGTTATTTATATATACATATTATTGTGTGTGTTTGTGCGTTCGTCCATAGGCTAAAATCGCGTTTGGCTTTCGTACTATTTTTTTTTCTCTTTTTTATTAACACTTGTGTCTACTTATATAAACTAGTATCGTTATATATTAGTAACACAAAATGGCTTTTAAAGATTGCGATAACTTTAAATTCATTACGGATTTAATGCCGAGATACGACGGCAATCCAAAGACGTTGAATTACTATATTAGAGAAGTAGATAATATTTTAAATTTAGTGGAAGAGCCAGCTAGGCATCATCCTTTAGTTCTATCTTTAGTTAAAAGTAGGTTAAGCGGCCCAGCAATAGACGCCATTGCATACGAGGAAAATCTAACTTCATGGGCTAGTGTCAAAAATGCGTTAACAAGACGGCTAGGCGAACCCAGAAACGAGATTCAAGTGATGCAGGAGCTTACGCGCATGCGTCGCCTCAAATCTGAAGACGCGGATAGCTTTCGAAAACGATTAAGGGAAATGTTAGATACCTTATATACCGTAGGCAAACATTCAGACAAAAGTTATTATGAGAACATGGTTATAGAACAATACACGAACCAATTAGATTTTAATGTATCGATAGGTGTAAGGATAGCAAAACCAGTAACGCTAGAATTAGCAATAGTAGCTGCTAGGCAGGAGGAAGCTAGACTAGCATATAGTAGGAATTACAGTAGCAACTTTCCATCTACGTCACAACCGAAGAATAAAATTGAAGTTCATAAACCTAGTTCACAAGGCCACCCGTTTAGGCCATATACTAACCAACCCTTACAACATCTGATAACACCAAACTTCGTACCACAACAAAATAATCTAAACCCAGAACAACGCCAGCAGTGGGTGCAATCTATGTTACCATGGAAGAACCGCTCCAACAACACAGGTAATTTTAGAAATTCTGGTAATTTTAGAACTCAGCCGAATATTCCACAACAACAAGTTAATCCTCCTCAGAAAGTATCTGATGTCACTATGAGATCGGTAGGTAAACCTCAAAAACCACAGTTTGTGTCCGAGGAATTATTCTATACCCCCAACGAGGAATACTTTAGTGAAGGAGAGCAACAAAACTTCAACGCCACCGAATATTACGACGACTATCAGAATCAAGATGACACAGCGGTAAGTAACAATCAGAATTTTATCGCGGACAGCGAGCTAGACGACCAGGGATAGTCAAGCTCAACCATCACGACAAAGACCACTTACCCTACATCCAGCTGCCCGAATACAAAGGTAAGTTTCTTATTGATACTGGGGCATCACGGTCAATGATTTCACCAGACGTAATCTTTGGTACATTTCTCGAGTATTGTGTAGAACGCGAACCTTTCGAAGTCAAAACTGCACATGCTAAAACCAGACACGAATACGTAGCACACCTTCCTTTACCACCAGCCTTTAATAGCGATATCACACATAAATTCCTGTTATTCGATTTTGACCCTAAGTATAAAGGACTTATAGGTTTAGATTTATTAAAAACGTTGTCAAGTAATATAGATTTAAAGAATAAAATATTACATACAGCAACAGCGAGTATACCTATATACTTTGATTATCCCATTAGAAAAATTAAAATAGAACCAAGATGCGAAAAGTTAATTACGGTAAAGACTAATTATATAGATGGACAATATCTTCACGACGATTATTGTTGGTCGAACGGCTTAGAGTCACCAGCCGCAATAGTCTCTGTAAAGAACGGTATTTTTAAAACTAGCGTAGTAAATTACACAGATGATCAGAAAGTTATATCTAATAAGACCCATATTAACTTAGAACCATTTGCAAATACTGTACAAAACAATCACAGATGCAGACTTAACAATCTCAACGTACACACCAACATTGACGCAGAGTTACAGGAGAACGTAAAGAAAATTAGGACACAACATATGAACGAAGAGGAAAAGCGGGAAATTAATAAAATATGCTTTCAATATAGAGACCTATTCTATTCAGAAAACATTCCATTAACGTTTACTCACGCTGTTAAGCACGAACTTAGGCTTACCGATGATAAACCTATTTTCGTTAGGAGTTATAGACAAGCCCCTCAGCAGCGTAAAGAAATAGGCAACCAGGTAGACAAACTGTTGAAGCAAGGAATCATAAGGGACAGTATTTCTCCTTGGTCCTGCCCTGTTCATATAGTTCCAAAAAAACCAGATGCTTCCGGTAAGGTCAAATGGCGTTTAGTTATTGACTATAGGAGACTTAATGATCGTATTGTAGAAGATAAATACCCTCTCCCCAATATACATGACATTTTAGACCGGTTAGGCAGAGCACAATACTTTTCCACACTCGATCTTGCAAGCGGGTACCATCAAGTAGAGATGCACCCAAATGACATTGAGAAAACAGCATTCTCGACCGAAAAAGGGCACTATGAGTTTCTTAGAATGCCCTTCGGATTAAAAAATGCCCCAAGCACGTTCCAAAGACTCATGGACCACATATTAAGAGGCATAGATAATGTGTATACCTATCTAGACGACGTCATCATCATCTCTACATCGTTACAAGACCATGTAGATAAACTAAGACAAGTCTTTGAACGGTTTAGGCTACATAACTTAAAGATTCAATTAGACAAATCAGAATTTCTTCAAAAACATGTTAAGTTCTTGGGACATGAATTAACGGACCAAGGACTTAAACCAAATAAAGATAAAATTAAGGCAGTTTTAGATTTCCCCCTCCCACAGTCACAAAAGGACGTTAAAGCCTTCTTAGGTCTAGTAGGCTATTATCGTAAATTTATCAAAGATTTTGCCAAACTTACAAAACCAATGACCATCTGCTTAAAAAAGGGTAATAAAGTTGTTCATACCCCGGAGTTTGTAGAATCCTTCGATAAATGTAGGCAGATATTAACGAACGACCCAATTCTCCAATACCCAGACTTTGATCAGCCTTTTATCCTTACGACTGATGCTTCAGACGTCGCATTAGGCGCTGTTTTATCACAAGGGACCGTAGGATCCGATAAACCAGTTGCGTACGCATCTAGAACCCTCTCAGATACAGAATCTAGATATTCCACCATCGAAAAGGAGTTACTCGCCATTATATGGGCTATCAAATATTTTCGACCTTATCTTTATGGCCGTAAATTCACTATTTACACTGACCATCGTCCACTTACCTGGTTAATGTCATTAAAAGATCCAAATTCAAAGTTAACTAGATGGCGTTTAAAATTAGCAGAGTATGATTATAAAGTCGTATACAAGAAGGGTAGACAGAATACCAACGCAGATGCGTTATCAAGGGTCAAAATATTCCATAATAGCATAGAGTCTTTAGCTGTAAACTTTGACGATAATGAAGACGACCAATTAATAGGCAGAATATTTGATAATGCACGTAGGGAAGCTGAGGGACAAGTAAATAACGATGATGTGAGCAATAGTGTCCCAATCTCGCAGACAGACGTGGAGTCCGATAGCATGAGCGTGGTTACGATAGATCGGGAACAACTAATATCTACCAATCACACTCAACCTGATAATGAGAATCGCGGAATACCCATTGTAGCCGAGGCAATAGATAGACAATTGAAACAGTTTCACATAAGATCTACACCTGGAACTACATATAGAGTCGATAATAGGTCCACCAACTCTCGATGCGTTATTAAAGACGTTTTTATTCCGATAAACAACACGGAACAAGAAATTATTAGATTTTTAAAAGAACATACAATAGCCGATCGAGTTTTCCATTGTTACTTCCATAACGAAGAATTATATCATGCATTTGCTAGAGTCTACACTACCGTTTTCAATGAGAGAGGTCCAAAATTATTAAAATGTACGTTACGTGTAACATTAGTAGAAAATAAAACCGAACAACAAGAGTTAATAAAGAAGTATCACGAGGGTAAAACTATACACCGTGGTATACAGGAAACTTATAAACAACTACATAAAAACTATCACTGGCCTAATATGCTACTTACAATACAGACATACATAAACCAATGTGAAACTTGCCTCAAGGCCAAATACGAACGTAACCCCTTAAGACCACCCCTAGCTCTTACCGAGACACCTACAAAACCCATGCAACAACTTTTCATGGATTTATATTCTACAGGAGGAGCAACCTTCCTAACCATAATAGACAATTTTTCAAAATACGCTCAAGCCATACCGTTATCAGCGTGTAGTAGTGTACACATAGCAGACTCACTATTACAATTCTTCTCAATACTAGGTTTACCTCATAAGATTACCACTGATTCAGATAGTAAGTTTGATAACGATGTAATAAAGGAAATATGCGCCTCCCATGGTATTAACATACACTTTACAACACCGTACAATCCTAACTCCAACTCTCCAATTGAACGATTTCACTCGACAATAGCAGAAATTATTCGTATACAAAGAATGACAAATAAGGACGACCCCATACAAACTCTCATGAGATATTCGGTTATAGCTTATAATAATGCTGTTCATTCAGCAACAGAATATACTCCACATGAACTACTTTTCGGTCATACAGCTTCACGAAACCCCTTAGAGCTATCTTATACAAAGGAATTTTACCAAGATTATGTCCTTAAACATCGCATGAACGCAGAAGCGGTACAGGAGTGTGTGTCAGCACATACGTCTAAAAATAAGGAACAGGTAATAGCAAAACGCAACCAGGATGCTGAGAGTATAAGTTTTAAGGTAGGTGAAGTAGTATTTAAGCAAGTAGCCAAGACAGCACGCAACGACAAAACCAAGCCTGTATTTAAAGGACCATACAAAATAATTCACTTACACCCGAACAATGTCGCTGAAATTATAGGTAATCACCCTAACTCTAAGTCTATTAGAGTTCATTATAAATTACTACGGAGACCTCATCTTGTTGCAGGGCCGTCGTCACAGGAACCTTCCTGCTCTACACAACAGCCAATGTAAATATAAAGCCCGTAGATAACACGAACGGTATCCTCCTATTAAGGCAAGGACAGATTAAAATACAAATCGACTCCTTTAGCATAGCCTGTGTATATAACTTAACAGATGTACACCTTACAGCAACTAAGCTTATGGCATTATATGCTGGTGTTATAACAGCTGAAACACAAGCAGCATCTAACGAATTACATAAGGCATATAGAGACCAAATTAGCCATACCCTAGATATAATAAGTAGGAAATTAACATTTATAACTCCTAGAATTAGAACTAAGCGAGGTCTTATTAACGGATTAGGTACGGTAGTTAAAGCCATTACGGGAAATCTGGATAGTCAGGATGCAATGAAATTTGAAAGCGAAATTAGTGACCTAAGAAATCACGTTAGTAAAACTAGAACTCTACAAAGGCAATCGCTCATATTAGCAGAGAGTACTATCACAGAATTTAGTAGTCAACTTAATAAAATAAATGAAAATCAAAAGAAATTAGTAAGAGCTTTACAAAATGCATCTAGTGTATCTAACACCGTTATGACTCAGTTAAATTTCTTAGATATGTATGTTCAAATAGATTTTAGTTTGCAATTATTATTAGATAAATTAATGATATTGGAAGATGCTATGTCCTTCTCTCAGTTAGGTGTAATGCACCCTAGTATTATAAGCCCTCAAAATTTAATTGTAGAAATGAGAAACTTACAAAAAATATTTTCAATTAAACCCGTGGCAGATATAAGTGTTAATAACATACATACGTTAGAACGATCGATTAATGTTAAAGCATATAGCACAGAACACTCACTTACATTTATTCTAGAAATCCCTTCGGTCGATCCCAATATGTATGATCTGATCCACCTGTACTCCATCCCAGATAAAAATAACCTTACAATTATCCCAAAATCCAAATACCTAGTACTTGGAAGCGAAGAGTACACTTACCTAGATGAAAACTGTCGTCGCATCAACGATGAAGTGCAGCTGTGCAAATCCCTTACAACAAGAACAGTAGATGCTTCAGATGATTGCATCACCTCGTTGATCCGTCACCAAGAAGCCAAGTGCGCGTATGCCCGAATGGATTTAAACAGAGGTAAAATTCAAAAAATAAATGAAAATACCTGGTTAGTAATTACCACAAAAGAAGAAGTATTAAGAACACAATGCGGAACTAGAACCGAATATAAAAGAATAACAGGAGTTCATCTAGTTACTCTGACAGACAACTGCCGAATTCATCTAATGAATACAACTCTTCAAACCCATTTCAAAACTGTATTTGTCAACGAAGTGATCCCGGTACCTAAAGGACAAGACATACCTCAAGAATCCGTTAGATATGATCTCAAACTACAAGACATATCTCTGGACAGCATACATGAACTGATTAATAAAGCTGAAACCATAAATGAGGAAGATCATCTCAACTGGTCCACTATTATGGCTACTCCAAGTTGGACGACCCTATTCCTGTACGCCATCGGAATTACATTAGCTGTTTGGAAGATATACAAATGGAAGTCAGGAAGAACGAAAAAAAGGACTGAAAGTAGCGAGGACGCTACTGAAAGTTGCAAATTGCACTTTCATCTTAAGGAGGGAGGAGTTACCGCGGTATAACACATGTATCGCTACGGCGCCGTGCAGACGGCGCATCGACGTTCCGCGTATCCCGTGTTATTCACGTAGCATCAGCAGTATGCATATCCATTGTTTCATTTCTTCATTATTTTAATTGTATAATTCATTTATCAGTCTTGACTTAGCTTTAACATTGTAACATACTTGTTTAATAAATATTATAGTTTTTAAAAACATAATTTTTCATCGCCCAAACTTAACTAGGGATATTCTCATTATTGTTCTCTATAACGACCATTTATAAACTAGCTATAAAGAGCAGCACAGACAAACGAAATTACCCGCAACATTAATGATAAAGAAATACCTGCTTTATGGCCTTTTTTTAAGAAAGAAAACAGCGTAAAATAATAATGACGATGGACAGCACATAAAAACTAACTTAGAGGAAAAACTTCAGACGACCGAGTTGTAGCCTAGTGGTCAGAGTGCCTGTCAACTATTGCACGGGTCTTGTTAGAATCGAAGCCCAAAATTGTTGGTTTTCTCTGACACTGCATCCTAGCCTACTTCCGATTTGTTGTATTAGCGCTACATCGTATCATGTACATATCATCACATGTTAGGACTAGTGACTTTGTGTTAGCGCATACACTTGTGGGACTATATCTCCTGCGCGGTTGATAGTTAGATATTCGTATTTCAGAGAAAACAGAAAAGCATTTGTTTCTCTCTGTGAATGACTAAACTATTTACTTACTAGCTAAAGTCCGCGTCTACGTCCGCGTGAATATAGGTTCTTATTCAAATAACGTTGGAACTCTTTGATATTCCGGAATAAAAAGTATCTAATGTCCGTCTCCAAGATGCAAGCTTGCGTGAAGAGCGGTTTAACGCTTCGTGAAAAGGTAACAAACAGACAAAGGGACAGAGAAGGTTATTTTCGCATTTATAATTTTAGTGTAGATTAGTATATCAGGATTAGTATATTAGTATAGATGATATACTACGTGATATGTATAGCGGGAATGTCGACGCTCTGATTTCCTCTCAAAAGAAGCGAACCTACAGAGACATGAGACTGTTTGGCGATTCAGCTCGTTCGGTGTAGTAGCTGAGCAGTCCTTCTTTGTGTACCTCGACAGGTCCGATTTCGCACAAAACAAAATTTATATGGCCTGCAGGTATTGTTCCGAGCCTAAAATTTTTTCATGTGCAATTTATGTTTTAGGATGACAGAAATGTTCTGAGTGATACATCATTTGTTATGGGCAGACGATGCACTTACCATAACGTGAACGTTTAGACTTTTTCTTGTCTGTCTGAAAGTCTATCTCGAGTAGGCTCCGAAACTGCTCAACGGATTTCAATGAAAATTTTAGGGTTTGAAAAAGGAAGTTTAACTTAAATTACTAAAATTTTATTTTTAACAATTTTTTTCGAATTTTCTTGCGTGTGTTCCATATTGATATCTTTCAGAGTTCAGGACATATGAATTAAATATTTGTATAGAATTAAAAGGAACTACACCTTGTTACTAAACAATAAAAATAACGCTTATTAATTTTTTAATTATTAAGCATTGTTAATAACGTTGTTGTAATAATTGAAAGAGCCATGTTTATATCTAAAACATTTTTATATCGCAGACTATCGCGTTATGTATCAACACAACATACCGCTGGAGACCTAATTACCGCCAACGGCTGCGACCTACGCAACTCTAAACAGTTACGAAAAATAAAAAATATCATCATCATCATCACACAGCTCTACTAATTTTGGACAGGAGAGCGTCTGCCTCGCTGCTCCAGGGCGGGTTGGCAGACTTCACATGACGAGATAATTGTAGTAGTAGTATCATAGTAATTGTTGTTATAGTAGTGAGGTGTATGTAGTTTAAGCATAAATTATATAATTGCTATTTTATTACTTATTGGACTCATACTACATAGGCCTCTCCCACAGATTGCCACTAAACACGCTACATAGTTTGTAGCTCTCATTAGGGGGGGATTTTACTATAGTTGCGTCGCTTAGCAGGCGGATTAGCAACCGCAGTTTATTTATGCAGATGTTCCAGGAAGATGCTGCTGCATCTCCTGGTTTTTAATTTCCCACTGTCGACTTTTACGACATCCACGGGGTGAGTTGGGGTGGTGGATTCTCTTAAGCCGCCACCACATGGTGCTATAACCAATAACAAAACTTAATTTTGTTTATTTCTATTTGATATCAGTTTCATTTTTTTATATTACGAAATTCTAAACTTCAAAAACAAATAGTAAATTTATTTTATCCACAAAATTAACAGAACAAACTCTATGGAGATTCTGAGATATTACATCATATAATTAAAACTGTTAACGTCGTGGTCAGACGTTGGCCTAAGCTTTTAACCTAAATATTTTGTGGTTAATTGTGAATTTTATCCTCTATCGCAAAGTCACTTACAAGATTTAAGTAAACGTCACCATTTTGCTTCGGTATACGTAGAAATATTTAAAAAAAACGTAAAGTAACTGCCTATAAATGTCTCAGCTGAGCACAAGCTCTACTAATTTTGGACAAGAGAGCGTCTGCCTCGCTGCTCCAGGCCGGGTTGGCAGACTTCACATGACGAGATAATTGTAGTAGTAGTATCATAGTAATTGTTGTTAGACTATTGAGGTAGTATATGTAGTTTAAACATAAATTATATAATTGCTATTTTATTACTTATTGGTAAATTAGTTGGAATAAAGAATCGAAACACTTATACAGCTTTTAATTATGCATCATCATTTCAACCTATCACTAGTCCACTACTGAACATAGACCTCTCCATAGATTGCCACAAAAGTTTGTAGGTCTCATTTTGGAGGAATTTTGCCATAGTTGCTCGAACTTGCACACTTTATGGAAACCCTGCCAGGGTACATTATCTAGAATTCTTTGGTCAACCTTTTAATTTCTATTTCCAGTCCTATTCCAAGAATAAGTAGTAGTGTAGAACCTTTACATAAACCAGATAATTATAGTTGAATTAAAATATCGTTTACAAGTAGCACATAGAGATGTGAACTATATTTTTTTTAAAGAAAACAAATGATGAAAATCTGATGATGATGATGATGTTCTCCTAGCCGATTTCGACCACGGCGACAACTTCCGTCTACTGTCGTGACCCATCAACTGCGCAGGAGATATTATAGTGCCACAAGTGTACGCGCAAACACAGAGGCACTCACTCGTCCCAACCTACCCGCGCCCGATGTAACGCTGATGCGATAAGATCGGAGGTAGGCTAGGATGCAGTGTCAGAAACACGGGGACAATCACAACACAACCAGACCCGAAAACCAACAATTTATGTTTTAGCACAAATGTTGGCTCCGGTTGGGATTCGAACCCAGGACCCGCGGCTTAGAAGTCAGGTACTCTGACCACTAGGCCACGCGGCCGTCTATCATGATGAAAATCAATGTACGATAGAAATATAAGGCAAGTTCCATATGAGAAAGGTTAAATTTAAATTTAAACAAGGAAACTGCGCATATATTCTTTGCCCATATAATTTTGACATAAGGAACCTTATGTCAAAATTATGAAAAACACTAAAGTAAAATTTCGTATCACAAGTACAAATTCTGTACACAAAAATCATTCAAAAAGTTTACGTATTTAGATGTATGTTTATACACTTTTCATAAATTTTCTAACATTTTACGAAATAAAGTTCACAATTTTGTTTTCTTGTAGTACCCATACAGTGTAATGTGGTATGGTATATATACATAAAATATGTAATTTGTATTAAGTCAGTTGGAAGAAATCACTCGAGGCGCATACACGTACTCGTATTTTAACTATTATCTTCCCGCAACCCGTACATTTCATTTGTTATTTCCCACAATAATGCCAATTAATGTGTAATACGTAACGTTACGTCCACGTTACGTTAAAAGTAAGTTGAGGAAAGGTCACGTTAAAAGTACCCGCAACCGACGAGCGTGTATGAAAACGGTAATAAAAGTAGAAGAAGCAAAGATGTGGTCTCTGCCTACCCCAATGCGAAAGAGGCGTGATACAGAATAATGTTATTTACACACTCAACTCGACTCAACTTTATGTAATTTAAGGCCTTGACCGCCAACTAGTTACTCCAAGTCCTCAAGTCGTCGTCGTCGTTTCAGCCTATCATAAGTCCACTGCTGAACATAGACCTCCCCCATAGATCGCCACAAAAGTTTGTAGCTCCCATTTTGGGGGGAATTTGCCATAGTTGCCACGCTTGGCAGGCGGATTGGCAACCGCAGTTTATTTATTCAAATGTTTCAGGAAAATGCTGCTGCCCATCTCCTGGTTTTTATTTTCCCTCTGTCGAATTTTACGACACCCACGGGATGAGATGGAGTGGTAGATTCTCTTAAGCATTTTATTATATTAAGATTCTGTTAACATAATTAATTTAGAGTGAAAAAAAGCGTTGATCGTTCTTTAAGAAGTTTCACAGAATATCTGTAATTCCCTGAACAAATATAAGCAATTATTTACTGGCTCGTAGATAAACTTCCTTTGCGGTAATTTAATTTCATGAGTAATTACGCTTCCCTTGAAACTTTTGTAGGTGTTTAATGTCTGTCGGTGTAATATGACGGAGAGCAATTTATAAATATCCATTTCTTTGCTTATTTTTGAAATATTGTGGCAAAGTCTGGTGTTATTCTTTGATATAACTTTCGATAATTTGAAATTGGATTACGCGGATATTTTTCGTTAGAGGATTCCTATGCATAAATCCATGTAGATTTTTATACCACTTTTTTATAGTAGAAAACGACGAGACGAGCGAAACGTTCACCTGATGGCAAGTGCCACATCTGCTCATCAAATCATGTGTTCCGTCAGTCAGACACAGTACCATATGCCAGGACATGGACATTTTACTATCTGATGTCAGTCAGACACAGTACCATATGCCAGAACATAGACATTTTACTAGCTGATGATGACAATGATGAAGATATGACGACCGCGTCGTTTAGTGGTTCTACGCCGCAAGTCCTGGTTTCGAATCCCAGCCGGAGCCAACATTTGTACATAAGACAAATTGTGGTATTTCGGGTCTGGCCGTATTGTGCATGTAAAATGTATGTTTTCCTCTGACTCTACTCGACCAATTAAGTTGAAGTTTGGTACACATATGTCTATGGCCCTACAAACACGTTACAGAAAATAGTTCTTTACTTATAGATTATGGAAAACCTAAGAGAAAGAAATCTATGGTTTTTCAAATAACATAATCAAATGAATATTAGTGCGTACAAACTTACATTTGTAGTTGGAACTACAAACAAATTTGGGTTGGATTTAACAAAATGTGGTAATGTATATAATGTACGGAACCCTCTTCAAGAGAGTTAAACTCGCACTTGTCCTGTTTTTTTTTTTTAAGAATATGGGAATTTAAAATACCTTTAAAACGTTACTAGCCGATAGGAGTAGGGTAAAATAGCAACTACCTCTTTCCTAAGAGGCGACACGGACAGCCTTTATTTGTGTAGAAATGAAAATACCATAATGTCCAATGCTGACACTATACTGCTCGTTGGAACGCAATGCGGAGAAAGAATTTTTTTTTGTACTCGATTGCTGAATATCTGATATGAAAATATTTCGAAGATGTATGACGCTTTCCTTCTATATAATTACAGAATTGAAAGATTTGTTGTCTTGAAAGAAAAAGAGATTAAGTTTTAAAAGAGGTGACCTTTTAAAGCTTAATCTTGTTGATCTGATAACCTATTGATTTGGGTTACCTAAATGGATAGATAATCTTATGAAAAGGTTAAGCAAATTAAGGGCTTATGCAGTCCCTGGTTAAAAAGTTACTTTTGACGAAAAATTTTTAATGAACTTTTTATTTCTTTATGATTTACAAGTTTGTTATCACCGTAACGCTGTTTTCTATCTCATACAAAAGCCGAAAAGCAGGTCTTTCTTTGTCATTAAAATTGTCGATAATTTGGTTGCCTTCGTCCAATTTCATAGACAGTTTACGACTGATCGTAAGCGAAAACAACAACGAGAATTACGTTGAGTTAGATTTTTATTTGGTTCTGAACATAAAATAACCTTCTGAATGGTTATGAGATTAAGATGAAAGCCCGCCTTTTAATTTGTTTCAAAATATTATTATAACTTAAAAAAAAGTTTTTAAATAATTATTCTGCACATAAACATTGCCTATTTAATTTATATTACAATAACCGAAAATCCTTTTTCAAAATGTTCACGATCATATTTATTTTGAAATCATTTCTTTCTTTTTAAAAAACGTTGCGTCATACTAGAATTTCTCCTGTATCGTGAGTACTAGTAACATATAAATATAAAGTTCACATGCCTGGATAGAATACCCGGAATTGCCTGTAGGCCAAATATTTGTCCGTTCGGAAATCGATCCCGCTACCCAGAGTGCAGAAGTATATGTTTGAGGACAAATTTTCTTTAGAAAACAGTTTTGATAATGTTTCCTGACTCAGCGTATGTCCATTTTAAAATAATATGAGTTAGAAGGAAATTAAATTGCCTCACCGAGCTATGTTTAAAATCAGACAAACTTACTAATTTGTTGTGTATACGTGGAAATTGTAACTGTAAACTTACATCACTTTCGAAGAGATATTAGATAGGAAAATAATATGTTTTTTATTTGATTTGATTTGGTTGATATTAAAATTTATTAGAATTTGAATGTCCGAAATTCTTATTCTAAACACAAAATAAATTCTTTTAAGATTCACTTTATTTTATAACTAACAAAGATTTGTGTTTCTCTTGTATATTTACGAGCTTCCAAACGCCCGACCCAAACAACACTTACAATCCATTCGATTTTCGATTACTGAGCGTAAATACAAAAGCGAATTCGCATTCCATATAGCATCGAAGATTTTATAGGTCACCATTTTAGTTTGATCTCAGTGGTTTCGATACGAAGTCACATTTTGTAAAAAAATAAATACTCGAAACAGTTCAAGTGCTGCTTGTGGTAGTCAAATTTATTCACAGGGCGTATTGGAGTTAATGGAATGGAAATAGTGCCTTATGGTTCAGTGTTGGTAATGGGGTGTGAAAAAAAGAAATAAGCATTTTAAAAATAGTTACAGCACATCGGTATAGTCCTTGTCGTTCCCATAATATAAAAAGTACTAAAAGTAATGATAGGCCTTCTTCCATTTCATAGGGACGAATTGTGCAACCCCGAAAATAAACCTTTAAAGTATTGTTCATACTTTTTTATTACGTTGAAAAAGGATATCAACGGCTCGGTTGGCGCATTTACTAGCAATTGGCTTTAACGTCACGGGTCGCGAGTTTGATTACCGAATACAACCACCATTTGTATGGCCTACAGATAATGGAATTTGGGCGTATGTGTATGGCCAATTTCAGAAAAGAAATCCTAACGTGGGCCTTTTTTTTTTTGTTTTTCCATAGAAAAACTATAAAATTTTATTTTTTATATAAAATGTATATATTTCTATAAAACGTGTTACTGACATAATTGGTAATTAATGATATAATTGTATTAAACATGGAAGCTTAGCTTTGTAAATAACACCAGCACGGGCAACAAACAAAGGCTATAATGGTTGTTTGAAAGCCCACTTAAATATTTATGAGACACAAAAATCGTTTACAGCTGATCCCCTTTTAGATTGTCATGCGTAAACCATAGGATTTGCATACCATATGTTATATTAGAATATAAATTTTAAAGAGCACTATTTTCACGAGTTTCGCAGTGTGATATTCCTTATTAAATAAATGACATATTGAAGTCCTCCTAGTCGATTTTCGAACACGACGACAACTTCCGAATACCGTTCTAAGCTATCCACTGGATATTATAGTCCCACAAATGTACACAGGAAAGGTATATTTAGATGATTTGAAAACGTAGAGAGGATGGATACAAGAAGATTGACGAAACAGATTTATGAGGCGAGTGTGAATGGGCAAGCCGGTAAGGGTAATGGGTAATATCACGATCAGATCGAAGGCGTTTTAAGGAAAGTACCCCCAACGACGAGCTTTTATGAAAACACTAATGAAAATAGAAGAGTCGAAAGACGTGTCAGGATCTTAGCAAGTGGTGTAAAACTACACAAAAAAGACAGGCACTCACGAGCTGCGACTTACCCGCGCCCGATGTAACGCTCATGCGATAAGATCGCAGGTAGGCTCGAATGTTGTGTCAAATACTCGGTGACAATCGCAACCCAATTAGAAGCCCAACAATTTGTGTTTTGCACAAATATTATGTTTGGCCGGAACTAGAACCCTAATTCTGCGTCGGAGAAGTACTCTGACCGCTAGGCCATGCGGTCGTATTGCGGAAATAAGATATTAACAAAAGCGATGTACTTCTGTTCGACCTTAACTACTTTAACATTTTCCAGTCATTATCCGGAGCACTCTGGCGAAGACGACGTCAATTTGAGCTCCGCAATCTACCGTAATCTTCTAGTTAACGACTAGGAGTTCTCATCTGCGCAGGATATATTTAATATTAAAAGTTTTAGAAGAAGGAGAGGATAAATGTTTTTATAGCTGACTTTACCTCAGATTAAATTACAGGTCATTTAGTTGTTTCCAAAACACCAACATCAACACAATTACGATGGTGCTTTAGCCCTCAGTGCGACTACACATATCTTTTAAACAGTATTTTATGTCTCGTCGATCATGTGCGATCTTTCGTAAAAAAACATTATTCTACAAAGAAAAACGCCTTTGGGAGCCTATTATCTTTTTATTTCTAGTGTAGACTTTAATATCGGTAGGCAAATATAATTTCGGTAAACATTCGACCGATCTTAAAGTAATGATATATCTATAATTTCTTAACAAGTCTCAAAAGAAGGAAAAGAAAAAAATGCATTTTACTTTAGCGGCTCATAGATAGCAAATTTTATCATGAAACTTTTTATTTGTTACATAATTTTATATATAACTTTGCTATATAACGTTAACAATCATAATTGGAAGTATTGTCTACCCTGCAGTGAAACATATAAAGGCTGACATTATACAACGTCTAACGAGATAAGCGCAAGATCTTAAGCAGCTTAATTAGACTATTAAGTTAAACGCATTATACAAAGACAAAAACTGGCAGTAAGGCTTCTATCAGGAGTCCGTGTAGGTAGTTACCTCGACAGTGCCTGTTTTTCTGCCGCCTAGCAGTAGTGCCTGTGCCTGTGCCTGTGCCTATATGTAGTATTGTTGTGTTCTGGTTTGAAAGGCACAGTTGATAGTGAAATTACGTCACATCTCATATGTTTATATATTCAATAACTGACATTCATAGTTCTTGGTACTGCTCCAACTGTTAAGGGCAATCATGTCACTAACCATCACGTGAACAACTTTCTTTTATTCTATTATGTGACGAAACGAGTAAAACGTTCGCCTGATGGTAAGTGCAACGTCTATTCAAAACAAACGCTGTGTCGCCATCAACATTTCTGTGTTCTGACCATAATGCGCCCGGCACCTCAATACGTCAGTTCTTAAGTCTCATATGCCCAGTGATTACGCTAGCTCTCAATGCCCTTCAAACCGAAACACAGTAATGTTTGCACACTACTGCTTCATCGCAGAATAACTGACCCTGGGGTGGTAACATAGACGGATTCCTGTCACCAGTCTCGTTACATAAAACAATTCAAAAAGCCTTTTTTATACACTACCACCTACGTTATAGGATGTCTACTAGTTCTACTAGTAGACATCCTATAACGTAGGTGTAAGTTAACTTTCTGTTTTTCGACCTTCTTAATAATTTCATCTTCAGCATTACAAGTAAAATGCTTAACATAATCATCCCCAGTAAATCCCAAATAGACAAAGCGTGGTCCATAGGTCACCTGCAATTATCGCGTCGTCAGTTATTTAATAATATTATTTAGTAATTATAATAACAGTAAACGTATCTATATTGTTACTTAAATTTCACAAGCACCAAGTTTACAAATAAATAGATCAGAAATATACAGTAGTAATTCGGATACATCAATTTCATTAGTCTGTATCTTTGCAGCCTCTACAAAATGCTATTAGTTTTAAGGCTTACTCTGTTCGTATTTTTCCATTCAATTTGCTCCGAGCAAAATGTTTAGAATTAAACAAATATTTTACTGCGAAGTTTCTTTTATTTCTGTTTGCTAAAAGTAATCGATTTGCCAATGAATTTTAAATGAAAAGTAAAATATTCCTCAACCTGGTCCTAGACCCATGACGCCTAATAAAATAGAGGCTTGTTATTCAATTTACAAGAGACAATTATTAACACATTTAAAACTAATTTTTACGGATTATTCCATCAATCGGCCATAATAATAATTCAATTTATAATTAATATTTTAACTTTTTTTGTGTGAGTTTAATATATCTATTCACTTAAAAATTAAAACAAATCGACCAGGTACATATTCAAAAACGTCATGTACTCGTATATTTTAGTAGTACAAGATATGCACGATAATAAAACGTTATTGGCGATTGTCTTAATATTTTATTACAGTTTAAATAACACAATACGGTTACAATACAAGGTTCCTTTACACTTTATACAAACAGTAAATAGAGTCAAGTTTAAATTAAACCTCATCGACGTACACGACGCTACACCTATTGTACTCTCGTAACTACGTCCACGTATAAATTGGCTTAAAGTTACACAAAAGCTCTACAGTTATATCGACGACGATACCTTCGATAACGATTGTTGCCAGTGATAGTTTCCGCCGTCAAATTTCTTGGAAAACGATAATGGTGGAATTATCACAACGAAAGTGAAAAGAAACGATTTTGTTATCGACAACACTTGGATTGTTCCGTATTCGCCACTTTTTTCCAAAACGTTCAAGACGCATTGCAACGTAAAGTATTGTAATTTTCATCAGTTAATTATTTTCTTAATATTGCGAAGTCTAAATGCATTACTGCTTCGATGTGATTAGATCTCTTGGCTCGCGGAATTGTAAAAAACACTGGAAAATTGCTTTTTGTAAAATTACATATTAAAGCTATTCTCAATAGAGAATTCAGAAATTTGATAACCTCACAAAGTGAACATCTTCTTATGTAAATTACCGTTTGACTTACAAATCGAATAAAGGTGAAAACTCGGAAAAAATGCTGATAAATCGCGGCGCTCATCTACAAAGCTAGCTCAATGGTATGCTATGAATGGGCTGCGCAGTTGAATCAACTGTCAGAGGGTAATGAAAGACTGCAGAAAGAAAGAAAAAGTATTCATTGTCACAGAACTGTCATGCATACAAAATAATATATGTTTTGTTTGTGTCACGTATCAAAGATGGCGTTGTATGCGGAAAATGTATGAGTAAATGAAATTTCTACATATTTTTTTTCTTAATTTTTTCGGTGTTTTATATTTCTTCTGCTGTTGGGGGCGGAGACAAATACGACATCTTAAAAATGGTCAAGCCGTTCTTGAGTTATAAATGGTGTAACTAACCGGACTTTGTTTTGTATATATAGATTTCAAATTAAATCATAACCTGTCCTCAAGTCTATACTGTCGCCCACAGATTCTCAAAGTAAAATGTTTTACTTTGAGAATCTCTAACAAAATATTTTATGAATCGAAATACTAAGGCAAACATTTTCAAAATGACAACATCAATTTGTGTTCAAATTCTTGTTTAATTTCCGTAGCGTTGATGAAATTGCTGTTGAGCGATTCCGAAAGCATGTGTTTACAATTCATGATGAAAATTACTTGCGACAAAGCACCTATTAATATTTCCTGTAAAATACATATTCGTTCGAATGTAAATAAAATATGTAACAAGTTATAAATAAAACATGTCAAAGATTATAAATTTATTTTTAGAGAGAAAAGGGAAGAATATGAAATGTTACAAAAATCTTTGGCGTAAAATTACGGTATACATCGCGCAGGTAGTAGTGGGCTTGAAAAATGGGGAAATTCAATATGGGATATGCAATATAACGTTTATGGCCTTAAATAAATAGGATTCCTATGCAGGAATCCGACTAGGTAGATAGGTACCACTCCAGAGCCAGTTGTTTGATGCGAAGCAGTAGTGTGCAAACTGTACCGTGTTTCGGTTTGAAGGGCACTGTGAGCTAGTATAATCACTGGCCATGTGAGACTTAAGAACTGAAGTCAACAAGCAGGGTAAGGGCGCAGTGTGGTGTCACACAGAAATGTTCTGGATGACACAGCATTTGTAGTGGGCGGACGTCGCACTTACCATCAGGTCAACGCTTTGGTCGTTTTGTCACTTTCTCGAATAAAAAAAAATTATATCCCAGTAAGACACAGGCAATTATTATTGCAAATAACAATCTGGTCTCCAAAATTGGAATAAGTTACCTATTTCTCCATTCAGAATCCCTTTAATAATTACATGTTGATCAGACTCTTTCTTGGGCATTGCATATTAAAGAGTCCAGTAGAAAATTGTTTGCATCAGCGTCTGCTTTACGACGTTTGCGCAATGCAATTCTTTACCAAGCCCTATTAGAATTATACTATTTTTGTCTTTGTTACTTTCTATTCTTGATTATGCCGATGCATGCTACTCTTATGTTAATAAACTCGAGCGCCTTCAAAATTTCGCTATAAGATTCATACTCGTATTTAGGCTTCGCAAATACGAGCATGTTTCCGAGTTTCGCACTAAACTGAAGATAATTCGTTCCTGCTGTACTGTGTAGTCCGAAAACACGGAGTTATCAAAAAGTAAATTTGAGTTTTTGGGCGGATAAAAGATCATTCCAGACTGGCAAAAACCTCATTTTACGTATGCCCGCTTGACTTAACTTTAAATTTATTCACTCCACCTTTGGTGTTAAGGCTTTGATGCTGTGGAATTCGCTACCGTTATATATAAAAAAGTGACTCAGTGTTGATTCTTTCAAAAAATTAACTAAAAGCTATTATGTAAATCAGTGTTAACTTGATTTATTTTATGTGCAGTGTGTGTGTGTGTGTGTGTGTGTGTGTGTGTGTGTATTACATACATAAATACATAAGGTCACGACTGTATCCCATAAGGGGTCGTCAGAGACTGGGTGCACAGTGCAGTTTTATTCCTTACTTGCCTTTTACGAGATCCATTGGATGAGATGGAGTGGTAATATTCTTTCAACGAGCCGCCACCACACGGCACGTGTGTATATATAATATAATATAATATATATATTTAAGGCGGCTTAAGAGAATCTACCATCTAATCTCAGCCCGTGGGTGTCGTAAAAGCCGACAGAAAAAAATTAAAACCAGGAGATGGGAAGCTGCATTTTCCTGGAACATCAGAAAAAACTGCGGTTGCCGATCCGGCTGCCAGCCGTGGCACCTAGTCAATTGTCACGTTTACGCACCAGAATATCTCGTATATTGGATTGCCTTCAAATATTGGATTGCATGAGCATTTATAGATAATGGTTAGAAACAGAGTAGCAATAAAATAGATAGCGCTTCAGTGAATTTTTTACGTTAGACGCAGCTCGACAATTTTTTTATTTTCGTGACACTGATTATAAACCCATTTCTCATTAAAAATATTTTCAAACTGTCTTAGACATAAGACATGACATGTGACCCTCGTTATTGTACAAATAAGATATAGAAACACAATTATTGTTCTTTAATAAATTATTTCTTTAACTTCAAATATATAATATCTTTTGCGGGAAGTCAATGGATGCAGGTGGCTCAGGACCGTGTTTTGTGGCAATCTATGGGGAAAGTCCATATTCAACAGTGGACTAAGATAGGCTTAAACGATGATAATGATATAATATCTATGTAGATATTATATAGATTTAAATAGAGGAAAGAAAGTTTGCTAAGATATGCATGTGCATATCTTAGCAAAGTAACTTTCTTTCCTTCAAATATTTGTACGACCTACAGATGAGCTCTTATTTATTATAACTATCTGTGCTTCGCGTTTTCCCCCACCTAAAATAAGCCGACCGGACTTTTGGCGGCAACTCGAAAAGTGTCGGTAGTGTTTTTATTTAATTTTGTAATTTCTTTGTATATTTGGAGTTTTGATGTTTAATATTGATAGTTTATTATGCAGCAAGTGCTCCTGAAAGTGTACAGTCATTGGAAAATTCAATTCAAGACCAATATTGTGTTTTTCGTTTTGTCTCATGTCAGATTTGTCCATCAGCGTTGTCTATGTGTTCGTTGCTGCAACGCACATTATATGAAGATTGCTTTCTGTATTCTCTCTATTTTGTACTTGTACCGTTTATCATTTTCCTTCGCGGCAGTACTAACCTCATACAAAGTACTTTAGAGTTTTAATTAACTCCGTTAGAGAGTAATAAACTTTGATATTACAATCTATTAGCCGGTTTTTTTTTTATTTATTTTTATTTAATAAAAGTTACGTAACGAGCAAAGCTTTCACCTGGTAAGTGCAACGTCTGCCCATAACAAATGCTATGTCACCCAGAACAGTGTGACACCACAATGCTCCCGTCACCCTGAGACATCAGTTCTAAGTCTCATATGCCCAGTGATTACGCTGGCTCACAGTGCCCTTCAAACCGAAACACAGTAATGTTTGCACACTACTGCTTCACGGCAGAATAACTGGCACTGGGGTGGTACCTACCTAGACGGATTCCTGCATAGGAATTCTACCGGTTACGTTTAAGAAATTGTAAAAAAAAAAATCATCACCATACGCATCATAACTTAAAAAATACCAATCTTTTAATTCTTTAATATAGATTAGGGCGATTAGTGCAAAAATTACGAATCTTATTATTTAAGCAAAAAATGTTGTACATTCGATGGTTTTTTTTGTTTTATTTTCAAGGTCAAGGAGTAGTACCTTGTTCCTACTTATCGAGGATATGTTCTTCGCTGTCTACCTGGCCTTTATTTGATTACATTTCAATTGATTTCGTCTCTAACCTTTTTTTAAAATATAGGATAACTAGCAGACTTATAGCATTTTCGTAATTTGAGTGAAGCTGTCTCTGATTTAATAGACAATGTTCATCGCTTCTAAAATATAAAACATAAAATATATTGAGTTTCAAGTATTACATTAAGCTATCAAGTTTAAATTTACGTCTCGAGTTTCAAAGATCTTTCTTAGTAAAACCAGTTTTATTATCTAAGTAAATGTACTACATTCTTAATATTTTTACTAAATATCTGCATATGATGTCCACCTGGCCAAATTTCGAGCATAGCGACACCTTAAGGATACTTTTATAAGCTTTGAATTGCGCAGGCGATGTTACAGTGCTTCAAGTATACGCGCAAACACAGGGGCACGACTTCGTCATAGCTCGATATAACGCTCATGCGATAAATATAAGCTAGACTAGGATGCAGTGTCAGACACCTTTGAGCAGTCACAATACTACCAAACTTCAAACTAACAATTCTTTACTATCATATGCCCAGTAATTACATAATACTAGCACTCAGTGCCCTTCAGACCGAAAAACAGCAATGTTTGCACACTACTGCTTCACATCAGAATAACTGGCCCTGCAGATAAACCTATCTAGACGGATTCCTGCATAGGAATCTTACCACCGGTATTTTCGAACTGTGATTTAATTGACAATGGCTTTGAGCTAAATAGTTGTTAAACGTTTCTAAACACATGTTTTAGACTTATAGTACCTATATAATACTTTGAAGCAATTTAAAATTCCTCGTATAGAATTTCACTTTGTCGTCTGGAATATCAAAACCACATCTCTCTGTGAAATAATTTGGGTACGAGTACACTCCGGTACACCGCATTTCTACAGCCCAACGAATATGGCATAATTTACAAAGGTATGCCGAACTGGACTATTCTTAATTAATTTTAAATATCTTCACCAACTGTAAATTTATGAATATATTTCATAATCTGTATATGTATACGTAAAGAGAAAAATTTGTACCCCTTTTTAAGCATATGCTTACACGGAGGAGTGTAAGATTTGGCAAAGTGTGTATTGAGAAGAAGCGACGAAGCTAAAATTTAAATATAATATGTGTTACAAATACATTAAATTGAATAACATAAAACATTCATTATTTACGTAAATACTGACAATGTCAATCACATAACAGTCTGTCGTTTGTTTACCTTCATACCACCAATGTAAAATACGTAATAGTCTTTGGTCAAACAGTCGCACAGAGTTACGATAGAATATGTTGCCATAGAATTATAAAATGTTGCCAACAAATAATTAAATAATAATAATTATTCAAATCATACCAATAACGATCAAACTTAAAATTTCTATGAATTACAGTCAAATTTCGATCACAGGGCGATATATGTTTGTTCTCGTTAGGAATTTCAGTTTATTTATGTCTTTTATGCTGCACCTATCACAAGTTCTCACCACACCATGGGTTGGCTGGTAGAAAATGCCTATAGGCATTAAGTTTGTTACCTTTTTGTTTAAAGGTTTAGCAATAAAGTTTAAATAAATAAATATATATTATATATATGTATATACTCGTATATATATGGTCGCTTTTTTTTGTTACCTTTTTGTTTAAAGGTTTAGCAATAAAGTTTAATTAATAAACATATATTATATATATATGTATATATATATATAGGGTCGGGGAAAAAGTTTCTTCGCATTTTGAATGAAAACTCAAGAAAATGTTATCAAAGTTTACTTATAATTTCAGAATATTTGTGCAATTTTTCGATGATTTTTTGCCATCTTGAAGGTAGTGTCATGATCCTGTTGCTGTAGAAATTTTGGGACTACTGAGCAAAAAAAACGCGACACATAGTTTTGCTGTCCTCTCTTGATGTTAAGCTGACACTACCTAAAGAATTCTGAAAAGACCGAAACGGGTGGAAATCTGAAGGTGCAAGGTCAGGGCTATATGGCGGATGCATTAAGACCTCCCAGCCAAACTTTCAACATTTTGCTGAGTGGCTAAAGATATGTGTGATCTAGCGTTGTCGTGATGAACCACAACCTTTATATTGATCAATTCCGGCCGCTTTTTCTCAACTTCTTGCTTTATTCTCATCACTTGTTGGCAGTAGAGATCCGAATCGATGGTTCTGCCCGGCGGTAAAAGCTCATAATAAACAACGCCCTTCAAATCCCACTATACACACAACATCACCTTATTGCGAGTTAACCCTGGTTTTGGCACAGTCCATCCAGATCCATTTTTCATCACCAGTTATCAATCTCTTCAAAAACCTCTCGGTTTCATTACGTCTCAAAGAAAAATCGCAATGAGTACACGGTTCATTAGATTTCTTTCAGTGAACTCGTGTCTATCAAGCCATATATCAAGCTTTTTTGTGTACCCAGCATTTTTTAAATGGGTCAAAACCGTTTTGTGGTCAATTCCCAGTCATTCAGCTATGTCGTAACTAATGATATGCCGATCTTGCTCCACTTTTTACAATAATGGCGTCCATTTTATCCGTAACAGGGCGACCAGAGCGAGATGCATCTTTGACATCAAAGTTCCCGGATTAAAAACGCTTAAACCAACTTTGTGCTACTCTTACTGACACTGCATTAGATCCATAAACGTCACAATTTTTTTTCGCAGCTTGCGTTGCATTTTTTCCTTTATTGTGATAAAAAAATTTAAATGTATCGAATTTCTGCGTTAAATGCACTCATTTTGACAGAAAGAAAAACAAATGAAAAATAGCTGGAAACAAAATTTTACTCATTTGTTTCTTTTTTTCGAAATGTAACCTTTTTAATGTCATCAAAACCATCCAGATTAAAAATAGTACAGCCAAAGAGATTTTATTACAAGTTTGTACATACTATATGCGAATAGACTTTTTCCCCGACCTATTATTATTATGAAACATAGTGTTTTTTATCTTAAAAGCTGGTCGGTCGCCCAGGTTGACCTGGGCATCTTCTAAGATTTCTAATATTCATTTTCAAGAAGAGATATTTAGACATCAAATATAAACTTCATTAAAATCGCTAGAGACGTTTCCGAGAAATCAGTTATATACAAGACTTGTTCGAAAATTAATCCCATCTAAAGTTAGAAAATACAAAATTATTAAGATAAAAAAAATTCTTTCATATTGGAAAAGTAGTTTCCGAGAAACCTATTACATTTAGTGTACCCAGCGGTTTCACCCGCTGTTCAATTTAAAATAAATTGCTCTGAAATTGGGCTATCAATTGCAAAAAGATTTTTTAAATCCAACTGGTAGTTCCAGAGATTAGCTAATTCAAACAAAAAACAAACTCTTCAGCTTTATTTTATTACTATAGATATAGAAGAATTGCTCTCTAAAAGTAATAAAATAAAGTCCAACAGCTGCCGTGACGACTCTACCTCAATAATGTTATAATGGCATAAAAACGATTAAAAATGAAGAAAATGTCGACAAAAGAAGATTAATCACACTTATACTTAATTTCGAGTAACTTATTATGTATATCAAATGATGAACCATAACGATGTATGACGATAAAGGTATAGTAAAGACATACGAAACGGAAAGGAGATGAAAGAAAACGTGGAGACTCCAAGATTATTATCTGTCCCTTTTCTAAGGATTTCCAAAGAAAATGGAAATATAAATTTTATTTCATATCATTTGCCATTTCTTATATTAAGCATTTTCACTAACAAGAAGATTTTCTATTTTTTTCAGTAAACAAATCGACATTCATAAGAGAAATATACAAGAATAAACTGAACAAAGAAATTAGGACTTTGACATCGTAAAAGGCTACTAAAAACTAAAAAAACAGAAAGCAATCGGCTTCTGCACGACAGGTCGCGGATTCGATTCCCTAACGGGACAATTATTTGTATGGACTTCAGTATATTGTTTCGGGTATATTTGTGCGATGTGCATGTCCAATACAAGTCCTTGCGTAGGACATAGTTTAAAAAAAAACCAAAAAAATATGTCGGAACGACCATCTCAAATGTGCCATAAGAAATACGCAAATCAGTTATGGGCAGCGCGACGTCAATGAAGGTGGATGTCGGGTCGGCCTGCCAAGCGTGGCGTTTAAGCCAAATCTTTACACTGAGAGAGGCGCCAACAGTGAGCGTCTAAATAATCGATGACGATAATGATATAAACGAATCTCATAAATATTTTACTAGCTGTGTCCCGACCACATGATTGCGTTATACGTAATCGTGCCGCGCTGACCTGAGACCCTTCTCGGTAATGTACGATTGTCAGCGTGAGGTTTTATAAGGTATGCTACAGGCATGAAGTGAAATAATCTAGAATGAACTATCTAATGCAAAAAAAAATGAAATCGGGTCAGTATTTTCTGACATTAGCGCGTCCAAAGATACAAAATTTTCAGCTGTATTACAGTAGTAAGATAAGATAATTTTTACTACGAGTGGTCGCCTAGTGTCCGAAATTCGACTGCAATACATTATTTTTTTTAATTTTGAACGTTTTCGAGTAATTATTTGTTGGCTACATTTTAAAATTCTTTGGCGATAAATTCTACTCTGTTTGACCACATGTGATGTGATGTGATTGAGATTGTCAGTATGAGCGTAAATAATGAATGTTTCTTCTTCATACAAACTTTTATTATACCAAATCTCACACTGTGCCGTGCAATATGCTTAAAAAGGGGCACACATTTCTCTGCACGTATTAATATGATATAGCTTTATTATCCGACGTGACGTTTAGCTTTCAATTATTGCTTTTATAATTCACATGTAGAATTGCAAGAAAGTAAATATTTTTAATACCCAATCAAATTTTGTCAACTTATTTAACTATTCTTTTTTTAACATTAAAACGCAATATACAATAAAAAATAAATTTTTGTAACTACAATCGTAGATATTAATTACACGAGACGTTACCGGCGCTGTGATAAAAATATGACGCTTAAATGAATTCCCCGAGTCCGGTACCGCTCGTGTACAATTGAATTTACGTAATGACTTTTACGCTGGAAATATCGCTCGGAAATATTCACGAAGTTCTAATCTTTCAAGCTGAATCGTTATTAAGACGTTTTCACATTGTTCGATACGATAACGGGACACGAGAAAAATATAAAAATTACCTTCGACGTAAATTAAAAAATAGAAATGAGGGATTTTATTTATGACAAAAAAATTGTTATAAAAAGTATCATCAGTACATTTTCCATGACAAAATGTAACATGTGAAATATAGTACTTGCAAAATGTTATACAGTAATATGCCAAATTTCATCAAAATCCCTTGTCAAAGCCGTTTAAGCGTGATATCTACCACCCCATCTCATCCCGTGTCGTAAAAGTCGACAGAGGGAAAATGAAAACCAGGAGATGGGCAGCAGTATTTACCTGCCACTAGGCCAACAAGCTAATAATGGCTTAATTGCCTAGTGGCAGGTAGATGCGTTTGACCTACAGTATCGGTCTAGAAAACTAACGCACTTATTAAAATCAGAATAAGTTTAATAATTAAATGGTATATGACTTTCATCTACAAACTTGTTTACCTTTTGTTATTAACATCGCAAGGCTTTATAATGTAACTCGGTTGTGCTTCACAATTTGCAATGTACAAACATCCTGACCTGAAATAAATATCTACAGATACTCGTATATGACGATACAAGTGACAAAGATAGTGAAAGGGACGCTTAGATGGTTTGAACACGTTGAGAGGATGTCTGAAAGAAGATTGACAAAACACATTTATGTACCGAGTGTGAATGAAAAAAAAGCTATTAGAAATTAGATTTTATGACTAAGTCATGTACTGCAATTAAACAGCCGAAAATATGAGAAAAAGTATTAACGTGGATTGTGAAATTATTTTTCACTAGCCGTCTTTACAAACTTTTTTTGCTGTCCTTACATTAAATAATGGTTAAGTAAGAATCATATATATACTTAGAAGATTATTCCAAGGCTTTTTCATCTTACATCGCAGCATTCATCTAATCGTTATTAAATTATGTTGAGGTCCTATTCCAATACTAAAGTCTCACGGATAACGACAATGACAATGAATCTACAATAATAAGATTTTAAGTCTATTATTCTTTGAAGAGTTTTGCAAACGCTTGTTTTTTTTTAATAAAGTATCGAAATGAGAAAAACGTTCACCTGGTGGTAAGTGCAACGACTGCCCATAACAAATTCCGTGTCACACTGCGCTCGTCACCCAAAGACATCAGTTCTAAAGTCTCAAATGCCTAGTGATTACTCTTGCTCTCAGTGCCCATCAAACTGCTTCACACTACTGCTTCACAGCAGAATAACTGCCACTGGAGTGGTACCTACCTAGACAGATTCTTGTATAGAAATCCTACCACCAGTAAGATGTTAATAACAAAAAAAAAATCCCCGCTTACATAAACACTTACAATATTAAATACTTTACATACATAAAATTTGCGGAATTTTACATTGTATACTCTAACCAGTCAAACAACCCTTAAAAACTTATGCCAAGGGTGTTATTAACATGATTGGTTTTTTAATAGATTTTTAGTAGTTTTGTTCGCCCGTAGCCGTAGCCCGTAGAATTCTACTTTACGCGTACGCATTCGATTTTACGCAATGGTCAGGCGTTAGAGTCACGAAAAGATACGACTAGCACGAAGTCTAGTGTTTTACTGGAGACTTTTTTGTGAGATATAAAACTGTGTTCTGTGCTGTCATATTTGTTGCTGCATCATGTAGCGTCGAGTATGGTTTATGTGTGATGAGTATAATGTTAGTTTAGACTTACCTAGATTGCGACGGTGGCTGTGACAGTAAAGAACCAGAGCCTCTCTTGTTCAGTGGAGGGCGAGGGGCGGAAGGGCGGCGCTCGACGCCAGACGCTGAACGCGTAGCTGGTGCGCCCTCAGCAGCCAGCACACGAGCTGACACCAACGCCGCCTCCGGGCAGTGCTAAATAAATACAAAGATTCAATAATACAATAACTTTTTCTGATTTTTATGCTTCAAGTACAGGCGCGTGCACTTACATTACAATACAAAACATTAACTGGTTCGTTCTTTAGATTGTGAACATGAAATTGATAATGAAGTTCATTATCAATTTCATGTCATTCATATCATTCAGTGTTTTTTATCCGATTGCAACGACATTTGGGGTACATTGTTTTTACTGGTTTTATTACTGGACAACAACTTTTTTTGCTGGTGGTAGTATTCTTATGCAGGAATCCGTCTAGGTAGGTACCACCTCAGGGTCAGTAATTCTGCCGTGAAGCAGCAGTTTACAAACATTACTGTGTTTACTTGTATTCCTCTTATGAAAAAAAACTTCCGGAAATCTACTCACGTGGAAACCTAAAGGCACTCACTCGTTTTAACATACCCGCACCCGATGTAACGCTCATGCGATATTATCGGAGGCTGTCTAGGTTACAATGGCAGAGACACAGAGACAATTACAGCATAGAACCAGTGAGAATTGTATAATATACAGTAAGACGTTACAACGTTATTTGTTCTACGAATTTATATAATAAGGAGATACGAGGTGTTTTTGCGCGGCGATGAAGGAAAACAATGTAAGGAAACCTGATACCTGAGAAATAAAAAATAAAATAAAAAGGACATATAAAGTCCGCCAACTCACATTAGAGAAGCGTGGCGGATTCTTCATGGTTCCAAAACTCTCTCAGAAATGTGAGATGGCCTGAGCGCAGCCGTGGGACATTTAAAGTTTGTTACTTTATTTTAAAACATAAATAGAAGAAACAAGAAATATAACCAATTAACAGCATCCGATTAATTGAGCATTGATTTTTTAACATTATTATGTTTTTAATATACATATTAATAATATGTAGAAATGTTTCTCTCGAAGTCTTATTATTAAACACTTGAAGTTAATTAGAAAGTTCTCAGTGACAAGTTGGCAACGAAGGGCGGCGTATTAAGTTTCGAAAGCATTTTAATCTTATTAGAATCCTAATTAAGTAGTATATTCACACTCTTAAATTCGATGGAAAATTCTAAAAATATTATAAAGAAAGTGAAAATGAAGTCTGTATCGGGCTTCATTTTTATTTATTTTTTCTCTATAGAAACAATCCCAATCTTACTAACATAATAGAGCTGAAGAGTTCGTAAATTTGAACTCAGTACAAACACTAATTCGATTTGAAATTGTTTCATTGGAGAGACCGTTTATTGAGAAAGGTTATAAGCTATAAAAATTGTTGCGACGGCCTTAAGACGCCACTCGCTGAGAACCAATCGTTAACGAGTATGGCCGAACGTATGGCATAATCATGAAGTCGGCTTATTTTGCGCAGGTGAAACCGCAAGGCGCAGCTAGTATTAAAAAAATGGTGGTAGGATTTCTATGCAGGAATCCGTCTAGGTAGGTGTGAAGGTAGAAGTGAAGTAGAATTGTGCAAACATTACTGCGTTTCAGTCTGAAAGGCACTGTGAGCTAGCGTAATCACTGGACATATGAGACTTAAGAACTTATGACTCAAGGTGACGGGCGCAGTGTGGTGGTACACAGACATATTCTGAGTAGCAAAGCATCTGTTATGGGCAGACGTTGCACTTACCAT
The DNA here is from genome assembly GCA_019845155.1 of Luehdorfia chinensis. Taxonomy (NCBI): domain Eukaryota; kingdom Metazoa; phylum Arthropoda; class Insecta; order Lepidoptera; family Papilionidae; genus Luehdorfia; species Luehdorfia chinensis. The sequence goes on along the minus strand of JAHVAK010000025.1, from coordinate 4,480,847 downwards.
CAGGTGAACGATTAACTCGTCTCGTCACTTTAAGAAATAAAAAAAAAACAAAAAAAATCTATCTGTTTATCCGTTATTGCCTTTTAGCGATAGGGTCACAATATCGTAAAATCATTTTGTAAAATTAAGTCGTTTGCCTTGAGTTTCACAACATAACGTGATGCTAAGTAAGAAAGATTTGTCATCATCATCATCACTTTGAAGATGTTGGGAGGTTGGAATACGTATCGTCACGCTTAGCAGGAGGATTTGCGATCACAGTGCCAGACACCGCTCACCTCGAGACCCTGCTGACCCCTCTCCGGTTTTAATGATTGGGGCCTGTCATGTTTTGGACAATTATTCCTCTACTGATTACACTCAGTCGACTCACGGCACTTACACGTAAGATTTCAGAATTAGAAAGTATAGTTGATAGTGTAAAATCATTAGAATTAAGTAATCAGTATAGATGTACTTGCAGATTTTATTATGTCACTTTGATTTTAACGTGATACTTAAAGATGTTCTTGTAGACGATCATGTAGACAGATGAATGACAAAGAAATTAATAAAATACTTTGTTTCGAAACTTTCATAGACGGTTGAAGGTTGCGTACGTAACATTTTCACAATCAATTATCTGTTTTCTTCCTGCTCATTTAATATAGAATATTCAGCAACTTAACATGCTCACAATATAAAGGCCACGCTGGTCTTAATGCCATTAAGTTCAATCAATTTGCGAGATTGCTGTCTTTAAACGATTAGGATTTTATTACAATCGTTACTCTGTAAAATCGTCTACCGTATACTTTGTGTACGGTATATAAATTACTTATATTGTAATTTATGCATTAGTTATACTGAAGTAGTCCTCAAGGAAGTAAAATGAAACTTAAGTAAGAGTGACTGTCTATAAAAGGCCGAATAACACTATTCTATTTTAATTATTTTAGGACAGTTATACCACACGAAGATTTATTTTATCTCGCAGTTTTACTTATATTTTTCTTCATCGTACTTACATCATATCACACTTGGCTAAGTAGTAAATTAGCACTGCCATTTTGGTACGATTCCAGCAATTCTTACCCCCCATTGCGTTCCCATGCAGTATAGTGACAGCATTGCATATTATGGTGTTATTTTACACGAATAAAGGCTGTCCGTATTATACCTTAATCGCGTCTTGCGACACCGCGGTAGAAATGAGGTAGGTGCTATTCTACTCCGCCGGACACCCATTAGGAATGCTAAATTCTATAAAAAAAAAAAAACAAAAAAAATATGTTACTGAAGGAATTTGTAATTTCTTTTCCTATTTTCAAGTTAGAAGTAAGCCGAACAAAAGTAAATTTCAACAAACACTCAACGCAATTTTGTTTTATTTGTTTAAAAGTTTTTGGTCCCATTAATAGCTGGCTTTGTAACTATTGAAAATTATAATTTCTTGAATCTTGAATAAATCTTCATATATACACATACATCTCATAGAATTGAAATATAATTGAAATATAAATAAAATTTTTGGTTAGGGGACGATAAAGGCAGAAACATGAAAGTAATAAACCACTTTTACTTCGCTGGGAAATCAACTGGCTTATTGTTGACCGCATATTCTCTGGACACTCACATGCCAATTCGAAGGAAAAGGTAGCTAATAACAAAATTGAATTCGATCTTCACTCAAGAGATTTGTATTTGTGGTCCATTTATTCACTTTTCTACATTTGTGGCCCTTTTTCTAGGCAATAAAGCGTAGTTTGTAGGAATCCGTCAAGGTAGGTACCACCCCAGGGCCAGTTATTCCGCCGTGAAGCAGTAGTGTGCAAACATTACTGTGTTTCGGTTTTAAGGTCACTGAGAGCTAGCGTAATCACTGGGCATATGATACTTAAATACTTATGTCTCAGGGTGATGGGCACAGAGCAGTGTCACACAGAAATTTCTGGGTTACACAGCATTTGTTATGGGCAGACGTTTTACTTACCATGAGGTGAACGTTTTGCTCGTTTCATCACCGTATCCAATAAAACAAAATATATCTAAACTAATATTATAAAGAGAGACGATTATATTATATTACTATTGATGATAAATCAAATAACGTACATTCTCATCTATTAATTACCTACCTACACATTTAATTTTTGGTAAAATAGTAACAATTGAATAGTAGTTTGTAATTTTAATTACATTTTTTTTTATTTAAAACTTTGAAACTCTTTAAAAAATACAGCGGCCGCGGGGTCTTGAACGCCGCGCCGACGCCCGGCTCCATGCGACCTGGGCATTACCAAGGTGCGCGGCTCTCTTTGTGCAGCGGTAGAGAGCGGTTATTTTATTTTGCTAACGCAACATCAAATATTGTTTTCAGTAAAGCTCTAAGCCACATAGCTTTAGTCTTACCTTACCAGCTGCACAACCGCTGTTGAGAATAGTCGCTACAAAAAATGTTAGTGTAAGGAATTGTTGTTGTTCTATCTGTACAAACAAAGTATTATTTTAGCTTTCTATATCTTGGGCGGATCGCTAGTAAAATATGAAGCAGAACAATTGAGCTAACGGAAAGCTCGCATTTCAATTACGTAAAAGAATTTGATTTATTTACTTGGGCAACATAAGCTATGTGGCACAATACATTACTAGTAATACCATTTTTACGCTTGTATTGATAAAGTGCCATTTAAGCATATGTATACAGGTAACAATAATACTACATCCCTATTGTCAGTTATTGATTGCATGTTTTTCTTTCCTATATTTGAGTGGACACCAAGGCCGTTCTTAGTTTATGCTTTTGCTGACTAAATTCCATGTTTATTTCCTATTCAGTTTTATTATTTTTATCCTACACTTCACTGTTTCTATAATAATAATAATAATGTTTTATATTCTCACCACAATATAGTACGACTTACATGATTAAAAAATATTACACGACACATTTCTTGAAATACTGTGGGAGACTGGTGCCTAAACTAAGCTCTAGACCTTTAATTTAGGATACCAGGTCTCCACAACTCTATGTTACTATAATGTTTTTTTCAGAGACCTACATTCTTCTACTCTAAATTTCTCATGGAAGTAGGGATACATTTTGTTGAAAGATGATATAGGAAGACATAAGTTTTTTAAGAACTATATGCTTACATACATATATATAGTCACGTCTTTTTTCCATACATGTGGTATACAGAGGCTACACGTCTAGGCCCACCTTATGATTATGATGTTTAATTTTAAATCGCTCGTTTTTTGAGGGATTTTGCGTATTTAAATAAAACTACTTTTTTACGGATTTTATCGCGTTTAATTTTGAACTATTTTTACCCGACGTTTCGGACGCTTTACAGCACCCATGGTCACATGGTGATTTTGCGTAAATAAAAATAATAGAAAGGACATCTTCGACAACCGTTAGCGTATGATGTGCTGATTAACGGGAGAGATTTTAATCCACACTTCTGCACAAACAAACATTATTAGCAACCTTGTCGTATGTTCTTTATTGCAATGTAAATGCCGTGTGGTAGCGGCTCAAGAGAATCTACCACCCCCAACTCATCCCGTCGGTGTCGACAGAGGGAAAATAAATACCAGGAGATGGGCAGAAGCCCCTTTTTTTATTTAATAAAGTGATGAAACGAGCAAAACGTTCACCTGATGGTATGTGCAAATTTCTGTGATTACGCTAGCTCACAGTGCCATTCAAACCGAAATACAGTAATGTTTGATCTGAAAAGCTTGTGCTAGGAGATGGTTTACGACAATAGTCGAAAGAGAGGCTCGAACATGCGACGTCATGTTTCGCAGTCCATACCTTGAACCATTAGGCTATGGGTAAGCGCACATGTCTGAGAAATAACAAGTATTTCGACGACACGTGAAGTCCTCCTACACGCACTAGAGTGGCAAGACGGTCTCTTCCCGGCTCCAAAAATTGTCTCAAAAAACGTGAGGAGACATGCTCAGCTGTGGGACATTTAAAGGTTGTTACGTTTTTTTTTACACATAGACTTCTGCTGGGATTGGAACTCTAAGAATATACCAAGCGAGTCTATTATTTTGAAAGTTTTTTGTTAATAGGCTTATTAAATAAATAGCTATACTCAAATAACAATTAAATAGAAATATTAAGTTAAAACTATACGGCTTAAAGTATTTACCGTAAGGCAGATGTTGAAAATTAATTTCATATTTAGTTTGAACTCACTAGGGAATTCCTCTGTTTCTGTAGGGACGGAAAAACTTTGTCTAATATTATTGAAATAATTTTGGAAAATATATTAACATAATTTCCAATCGATCAAAAATTTAACATAAATCGAAGTTTTAAAATGAAAAATGCCTAATGTTGTGAGTCGATGTATACTTACTGTATTTTTTACATTTAAATAATCCACTAATACGACATTTTAATAATACTGCACTGACTCGTTATAATTATGCACATTCTTACATACATCATCAATTAAATTAACTAATCTACCCGTATTCATACTTACCGCCGTGTGGTAACGGTTCGTCCAGGAGGTGGTCACAAAACGCGATTAAGGTACCGTACAAACTCCTTTGATAAGTAACAATGTAAATCATTAAACATACAGGCTTCGAAATATAATCATTAATTATCCCATTCAGCAAACACATAACACAGCAATCTACTACTAGACATATGTGATGATGATGTTCTCCTAGCCGATTTCGACCACGGCGACAACTTCCGAATACTGTCGAGAGCCATCAACTGCGCAGGAGATATTATAGTACCACAAGTGTACGCGCAAAGACAGAGGCACTCACTCGTCACAACCTACCCGCGCCCGATGTAACGCTGATGCGATAAGATCGGAGGTAGGCTAGGATGCAGTTTCAGAAACACGGGGACAAACACAACACAACCAGACCCGAAAACCAACAATTTGTGTTTTAGCACAAATGTTGGCTCCGGCTGGGATTCGAACCCAGGACCCGCGGCTTAGAAGTCAACCTGTAATTGAAGAACCTTGGAAACGCAAAGGTAGTCGTATGTCGTTCCTTCAACGCACGGTCAGCCAATGGAATAATTTTCTAGCGACGTTCTATCCAATACGATATATACACCTTAAAAGCAACATCTGCACTTCCTGCATCTCCTGCACTTATTCACTTTTTGGACTAACGAGGTCCGAGTTGTTCAATAATAGCCTATATAGCTACAGTTATAAAAAGTATAGTGCATGTGGCTTTAATACTCTTATCATCTCTTATCACTACTCTTGGCAAGCGGATTGGCCATCGCGGGTATCAGACGCCCCGCATTTTAGACACATTTACAATTCTCCAGTCTGCGTATTTCGAGGTAGAAACTATTAGAAATTAGTATACTAGGTTTGCCCTGCAATTTCACCCCCTCGAAATAAAACAACCACGCCGTTGCGCCGTACAGCAGGGTACCTCGCTGACCAGAGCATTCACAGTTCGGCCATTCTCAGTAAAGTTCGATTCTTAATGTTTTTATTTTTTTTATGACTGATAACCCGAAGACTATCACAGCTTCGCCAGATGGAAAGGTGGCAGAGCAGTGAGGGTGCTTAGCCGAAAGCTTTATTTGTGGATGACCAGCGCAAGGGACACTGAGAGGGGACCTTGGTTTGGACCGTCATCCTGTGCGCGAGAGTAACTGACTCAAGGATGCCAAAGGGGGCCGGCCTCGGCTCGGTCAGTTACTTCAATTGGGAGGTCAATTATGCTATTACTATTATCATTATCGGAATCAACTACATTAATTACCATTTCTTCTCCAGCAGAAACCAATTCGTTTCCGCTGGAGAAGAAATGGCTCAAGAACCTCCCGCGACGCTTCCAATCATGATATTACTATTGGTAGGTGAAAACCGGCCTGAGATGCGGCGGTCTCGCGAATAAGTTTGGCTAATACGTCGGCGAGCGACCGTCGCCGAGGGCGGTATGATCGTGATTATGTTGTGTGTTTGTCGTGTTGAGTAGAGCGTTTGGGCCCCAGTGGTCGCAACGTCAGGGTCCTCTAGGAAGTGCCTAGGTCTCCTTTTCCACGAGTCGAGTTTTTGTGTAACACCAGTGGGTTGTGGTTCGTGGCGGCAGAATCGAAGTAATATTTAGATATTGGGCTATGTTAGAAAGCCTGAAATCGAAGTGAGCTCAACGTGCGGCTTCTCAAGGATATAGCATAAAGTTTAACAGCCTAGAACCATCCTTTATAAATGAACTATATAATGCAAATGTATTTTTTTCACTCTAACCTGCATGCTATCTCTGCAACTTTATAATAGTAGTAAGATGATAATACAGACAGTTTTTTACCATTTTGCTTGAATTAATGAGTGCTCGACTTATAGTTATGAACAATATAATTTAATCTAAATAACGTAATGAATATTTATGCATATAGCATTATATTAACAAAGCAATTTAGTTAAGAGGTGAATTTAAACAGGATTATGAAAGGTTCTTAACGTGTGACATGGTCTGCTTTAATTAAAATAACGATATTTCAGCTGTATTAAAATGAACGTAATAGATTATAAATGTATTTATATACGAATATATATCAAAAGTATATGGTGAAATGTGTTTATTGTGAAGAAATGCCTAAAATAAACATATTCGTAAGAAATAGAAAGAAAGATAGAAATAGAAGTTTATTTACAGCACCCACACAATGAATACAGGTATATTTGTAAACAAAACACGGAAATATAGAACAAAAAATAAAATAAATAAATAATAAACAAAAAAACAGTAAAAAAAACAAAACAAAGCGATGATGCATCACTTAGTTTTGTTGCGGCGATTAAAATGTCGCTAGGACAACTTTATGGCAAATACCTGAGTTTTAAAATAGAGAAAAAAAAACAATCAATATCCGCCTATACACGGCGGAATGCTCCAAAAAGAAATGTCCTGGGATGTGTATAAGTAACACAAACTCGCCCTGATTTTTTATTGCAAAAAGTGACCAGTTATCCTGCCGTGAAGCAGTAGTGTGCAAACATTACTGTTTGGGTATGAAGGGCACTGTGAGCTAGTGTAATCACTGGGCATACGAGATTTAAGAACTGATAGCCTGGGGCCACAGGCGCAATGTGGTGTCACACAGAAATGTTGTAAGTGACAAACCATTTGTTATGGGCATACGTTGCACTTATCATCGGGTGAAAATGAAGATAAATAAAATGAGTATAATAGGTTAAAGGTCGTGGCAAAAGAGGTCGTGAGAAGAAAGAAAGAGAATGATAGAGATGAATTTGATAGGAGGTTATCTGATGACTTTCAACACAACATAAAGTTTTTCTGGAAGTCCATAAGAACGACCAGAGGTAAAAATACAACCTCGCAATTGGACAAAATCAGAAACCAGGATGGAAGTATTGTGAAAGGAGAGGAATGCATCCTAAAGAGATGGAAGGAATATTTTGAAAACTTATTTGAGAAAGGAATTATGCAAGTACAGGCCCCATTCGGGGACATGAATGAAGATTGCAAAGAAAGTGATATAAGCATGGAAGAGATCGTGGAAGCGTTGAATAGTATGAAATTAGGCAAGGCTGCAGGATATGACAGAATTACAGTAGAGATGCTGAAAGCTGGACAGGGCGTGGTAGCTAGTCAGCTGTACCGCCTTTTTAACCTTTGCTGGAGGAACGGCGTCGTACCAGGAGACTGGTGCAAGGCCGTCATTGTACCACTTTACAAAGGAAAAGGGTCGCAGCAAGACTGCAAAAACTACCGAGGCATTAGCTTGCTCAGCATTGTTGGCAAACTGTATGCAAAGGTGTTGATTAAGAGAGTGATGAATGATACTGAAGAGAAGATATGGGATGTACAAGCGGGATTCAGGAGAGGAATGGGATGCATGAATCAGGTCTTTTCCTTACGAAGCATAGCCGAAAAATTCATGGCTCAAAGTCAAAAGGTCTATTGCGCATTTGTAGACTTGGAAAAGGCTTATGACAGAGTGGTGAGGAATGAACTGTGGTCGACATTGTCTATATATGGGGTGAACGGCAGCTTGATACAAGCACTGAAATCACTGTACAAGGATTCCAGTGCTTGTGTCAGGGTAAACGGGGCGTACACAGACTGGTTTAACATCGAAAAAGGTGTTAGACAGGGATGTGTGGCTTCACCGTGGCTGTTTAACCAATTTGTAGACAATTGCTTGAAAGATCTTAAAGAGAGTGCATTTGGATTAAGAATGAATGATCTGACCGTCAAATGCCTCCTATACGCCGATGATCAGGTTATATTAGCATCATCGGAGGAGGAGTTGCAGGCGATGGTTAATATTATGAATGATACTCTACAAAGGAAAGGAATGAAAATTAATGTAGATAAGACGAAAGTAATGGTTTTTGAAAGAGAAGAAAGTATGTCGGATTGCAAAGTTCTGATTGAAGGAGAAAGAGTGGAACAAGTGAAAGAGTTTGTATATTTGGGTTCAAAATTTTCGAGAGACGGAAAGTACGACTGTGATATTGAACGAAGAGCGTTGGCAGGAAATAAATTATATGGGGCCCTGCATAACTTTATGTGCAGCCAGAATGTTTCTAAAAACGGACGACTGGCTGTACATAGAGGAGTACTGGTCCCCACACTTATGTACGGTAGTGAATGTTGGGTCTGGCAGAAGAAGCATGAAAATAAGATTAATGCTGTTGAAATGAAAAGTTTGAGAAGTATAGCTGGAGTGACTTTGATGGACAAACTAAGAAACAACGTGATAAGAGAACGTTGCGGTGTGGTAGAAGATGTAGTGACAAAGATAGAGAAAGGGATGCTTAGATGTTTTGGACACGTAGAGAGGATGGATGAAAGAAGATTGACGAAACAGATTTATGAGGCGAGTCTGAATGGGCAAGCCGGTAAGGGTCGACGTAGGCGAACGTATTACGATCAGATCGAAATCGTTTTGAGGAAAGGCCACGTCAAAAGTACCCGCAACCGACGAGCTTGTATGAAAACACTAATGAAAGTAGAGGAAGCTAAAGATGTGTGTCAGGATCGTAGCAAGTGGAAAGATGTGGTCTCTGCCTACCCCTATGGGAAAGAGGCGTGACTCTATGTATGTATGAAAAATTTGCTCGTCTCGTCAATTTGTTCCATGAAAAAAGTAAGTAAACAAGTAGGTGGCCCCATACCATCGGGTAGGCTGTGTGCTCTGGATTTCGTATCTCAGGGTTATTCAGATATAAAAATTATAAGCTTTATTTTAATTTATTTTTCTAGAATTTTTACCTTTCTGTCATTACCTCTCCAATTAATTAACGAAGAAAATTTTATCAACCGAAAAATATAATTAACTGAACAAATTGTGGAACGGTTCACAAAAACACTGCTTTTCACATTAATTGGAAAAGTTTTCACTGACAAGCGATCCGACTGGACGGGTAATTTTTATACGACAGCTCGCTGTATTGTACAACCGTGTGACCTAGTGGTTAGAGTACCTGACTAACACTCCGCCGGTCTAGGGTGCGAATCCCAGGCGGGACAAATATTTGTGCATAAACACAAAATGGTTGTGTTGTGATCGTCCCTGTGTCTCTGACACTGCGTCCCAGCCTCACTACGATCTTATAGCATGAGCGTTATATCGGACACGGGTAGGTTTGGACGAGTGAGTGCCTCTATGTTTGCGCGATCACTTGTGGCACTACTATACCTCGTTCGCAATTGGTAACTTCCTGGATATTATTCGGTAGTTGTGGCCATGGTCGAAAATCGGCCAAGATGACATCTCATTTTAGTAAAAGTAAAGTAAAGTTTCAGCCTATAAATGTCCCACTGCTGAACACAGGCCTCCTCTCATTTCTGAGAGAGTTTTTTTGGAGATAGGAAGAGGCCGCCACGCTGCTCCAATGCGGGTTAGCGGACTATCTCATTATAGACAAAAGTAAATAAACAGTATAAACTATGATAAACATATAATATTTACACATACACTACGTATGTATGTGTTATAAGTTTCAGTTTCTTTTTTGTTCTCGCAATATAATATCGTATCGGGCGAAGACGAATATCTTCTTGTAATTCCTTACAAAAAGTTGTTGCTTATTTTATTTTACTACGCGAGACTATTTTAAATTCACTCACTCTCTTCTCACTCTTTTAATCATATTATATGTTTCTTCGATTACTGATCTGTAACACACAATAGCTCTAAGTTGTACGCTATTTTAAAACTATAATTAGATTAATAAATAATTATTTTTATGCTAAAAGACATTGTATATATCCAATGACGTTGCACAGTATTTGCTTTTCATTAAATCCGTACCAATATTATAAATACGAAAGCGTCTGTCTATCTGTCTGTTTGTTTCCTTTTTTTTGCTCAACCGCTGAACCGATCTTGACAAAATTTTACATAAAGATAGCTTACATACTAAAGAGAGACTTAGGATACTTTTCATCCCAGGAAATCAAAGAGTTCCCACGGGATTTAAGAAACACGCGGACAACGTTGCGGAGATCAGCTAATGTAAAATAAAGGACCTAATTATATGTCAGACGTTTTCAAGCAATAAATTTAACTTTTTCAACACTTTCAATCATACGGATATCAGTACAGCAACTCCATTTTTTTACTTTTTGTACAAGCAGATGTTAAAGCCGACGATGTTTTTAGTGGTCGCCTAAAATTTGTAATTACGGCACTTATTTTTATTAAAATTGAAATATTTTGATTCTCATATCCGAGGTACGAGTATTTATGGATAGGTTAGCCAGGAGTCCCGATAAATAATAATATTTAAAAAAAATATATTTCAGTTATTAACAACCCATATTGCGTTAGTAATATTAAAAGACTGTGTTAGTTTTTTTTATAGAAGGCGGGACAAACCATGAAGCGGCTCACCTGATGTTAAGTGACCGCCGCCGCTTATGAACATCCGCAACACCAGGAGAGTCGCGGGTGCGTTGCCGGCCTTCAAGAAAGGAGTAGGCTCTTTTTTGAAGAGCCCTTAGTCATATCGGTCCGGAAAAACCGCTGGTGGCAGCAAGTTCCACAAAGTGGTCGTGCGTGGAAGAAAATTCCTCGAAAAGCGCAGTGGTGGAATGCCACCCATCGAGGTGATATGGATGGAATTTAATGCTTTGCCGCGATGTACGATGGTGAAATTCAGCGGCTGGTATGATTCCGAACAATTCCTCGGAGCACTTTCCAAAGTATATACGATAAAAACGCCTGGCCTTGCGAAGAGACGCAACGTCTCTTCGGAAAGAACCTGGTCGTCGACGATTCGAGCCGCTCTTCGCTGGATTCGGTCAAATGGAAGAAGCTGGCGCCCAGAGATGAGAACAGTATTCCATGTGTGGCCGAACTTGCGCCTTGTAAAGTTGCAGGCGGTGGGCCGGTAAACAATTAATAAAATAAAACAAAAAAAAATAATTAAAAAATGTCGCTCCGAACAAACTTTACCGCAATACACCAGCTCTCTCTAAATTCAGCTCAGTGAGCCTGCCAATCACACAACAATCGATACTTTACTCCTGGCATAGTACGGCCTTTTGATCTCGTGTCCGATTGTGTTGGCGGTGTCCGGTCTTCAGATTTTGATAGGCTTTTTACATTTTACCAGTCACGCGGTCGGCGCTGTGTTTAATTTTTTTGAATTTCATAATATAGAAGATTGATTCACTAAATATTCTGGTTATTTCATTAGAAGTTCAGACGTTTTGATGATACAAGCCAAAAAAACACTGGATTTACGCACAAAAAAGTGTTACATATTAAAACTACGAGTAAGACACAAAATCCTTTATAAGTTGTGCCGTTTCATCTAATTTTACACAAAAGTACAGCCTTTACTGGCTGGTCTGTTCGTATTTCGGATCTGGACGGCAACCCCATCTAAAGATAATATCAGGCTGTAGGTGTAATTTAATTCCAGACTATTACCATAACAAATCATCACATGTCCAGGCATTTTACGGTGTTATTTTTTACTATACCCACACAAAAATACTTTTGTTTTTTTTTAAACGATGCCACACAGGATTACTCCTGTATCGTGGGTACGTTTTAGACATAAATTCACATGCACAACACAACCAGACCCTAACATCAACAATTAGTGTTTTCGCAGACATGTGGGCTTCGGCTGGAATTCGAACCCGCGGCAAAGAAGTCACGTACTCTAACCTTCCCCCACACTATCCATTTTTTCATTAATATTGGAACATGAAAGTGGGAATAATCAACTACTAAAGAATTCATACAATGCATAATATGTTAAAATCTGCCGGAAAATCTAGAAAAATGGCTGACCGGAAATACACGGACCGGTGACGGGAAGCAGCGTTTAAAATGCGAAGCGTTTGGTACTGCGATAAAGACTTGGTAAATATGGAAAATCTCGTGGTTTGCGATGGATCCGCTACCACAATAGCCTTTAATTATTAATTTAATTAGTATTTTAATTAATTCTTCATTATCCACTTTGGTCTCGGGCCGTCCACGGGGCCTGTTCTGAAGGTCGAAATTTCCAGAACGAAAACGTTGGAACCCAAAACCTACCGTGTTTTCTTTTGCGACACCAGCGCCATACACATCGTTAATCGTTAAAACTTTTTCTGCAGCACCAGGCCACGGTAGAACTCGTACTCGTAAATAAAGCGATATTTCAAGTTTTCCATTGTGCGAGATGAGCAACGCCAAAGAAAAAAATAATACGGAGAAAAAAGACCCATTCTAACAGATACTTAAACGGTGAATCTCACAACCATCCATCACAGTTAGCTACCGTGGGAAAATCTTTGTTCCAGAGAGCACAAGAGATCTGTGACAAGAAACACCTGGCCACCGAACTTCAGCATGTCAAACAAGTTTTGCACAACAACAAGCTTCGGGTCGCATCTACGTCACAGGAAACGATTGAAACCGGCCACTGTTCCAATCGTTTCTTTCACTGTTTTACCTTATGTCAGAGGGGACAAGATTGGCTATATCTTGAAGCGGGATTCCACAAGAACATTTTTCAAGCCGCCGAAGAAGATAAGTCAATTTTTACCATCTGTCAAGTGTAATTTCTCTCTACAAGATGCAGGAGTATACAAGCTATGTAAACTAAAAGATCTATAAAAACCCGCGTAAAAGAACACATAGCTGATATGAAGCATCGACGCTCTAGGAAGTCTGCAGTATGTGTACCATGTTCTAGATCACTCCAACGATTACATCAGATTTGATAGACTATAAATCTTTGCACACCAATTCCTAACAAGGATGATTCGCGAGGCTATTGAAATTAAAAACAATCCTAATTTCAATAGAGAAGATGGTTGGGTTAGGTTAGTTACCACCGGCTGGGAATCCTATAATTAAGAAAATGAAATCAAAAACAAAGCATACCACCGCAAGACTTCAAGACAGTGTAAGCCTATTTTGCGTAGTTCGGACCAAAAATAAAGCTGAAGGTACCCCGGATTAACTATGACATCGGGACATCTACCACCTCAGTCCCTCCGTGACCGGGCTGCTGTAAAGAACTCGAAACGTCGTTAAAAATATTAAAGTAAAGTTTCAGCCTATAAATGTCTCACTGCTGGGCACAGGCCTCCTCTCATTTCTGAGAGGGTTTTGGAGCTAGGAAGAATCCGCAACGCTGCTCCAATGCGGGTTGGCGGACTGCACATGTCTTCGAAATATTTTTTATTTTTCAGACATGCAGGTTTCCTCACAATGTTTTCCTTCGCGGGGTACACACCGTTGATATTCTACCCCAGCCCGATATTATTAACATATAATTAATACTCTTTAACAGAATAATAAAAGCTTTAAATAAATAAAATAAATCTTTACATATGCCATTTTTGTAATATGTCACCCGTTGATACTGCCATCATCTTGAGAACGGATTCTTTAAGTTATTAGGGAATTTCTTATAACTATGAATACTTACGGTGATACTCGTATATTTTTTTTTGTATTAACCACACCAATAAAAACTAAAAAAATGTATTAATTTATGATATAATCTGTATGCCAAGAATGTAACTTACGATTCTGCCACAAATCCTATTAATTGACTGTTACCTAAAAGAATCGTAATATGCGCTTCAAAAATCTTTTGATAATATAAATAATTAAATTATGTACTTCATTTAAATGCACTGCGAACTCCATTGAAAGCATATTTTACTCAGTTTCCATTTTTGTCCTGTTTTTATTCGTCAAAGTTACTGAAGATTTTTTAGTATTTTTCTATAAATCATTAAATATTTCTTATTACATTAAGAATGAATTTACAAGCTTCAAAGAATTCGTTCAGTAGAAATATTACGAAGTCCGAACTATTTCCTAAGGGACGCCTATTGACAAATTATTTATGATACCATTCGATTTACCAAAAGCGAAAGTGACGAATGATTCTAACGAAATGTAACACATATTGAAGAAATAACATACAGTAAACTACAAATATTGTCGACCGATAGAAAATTAAAATTGTTCTGCCATACTAGGGGAGGTAACGGGGGCATTATTTATTGACTGTACGCACATATTGGCATTCGAGCAATTTGAGATCGAAAGAAAAGTGTAATAGAATTTGTCCTAATTTTTTTATAATAGAAAGTGATGAGACGAGCAAAACATTCACCTGATGGCTAGTGCAACGCCCATAACAAATGCACGATCATTTATGTGTATGTACATCAATCAGGTCTTATGTCTCATAATCCCAGTGATTAGGTTAGCTCTCAGTGCCCTTCAAACCGAAACACAGTAATGTAAACCTACCTAGACGGATTCCTACATAGGAATCCTACCATCAGTAAATGTACGTCCAAAAATCTACCAGTTTTAAACGCAATAGTTTAAAAATGTCTTAATTGTAATCATTTTAAAATTTTATCTTTATCTAAATTTTTATCTCCTTACATTATAAAAAAACAGTTAATATTTTCACAATTAGGAAGAGACACTATTCCAGATCGACACAGGCCATATTTAATACTTCATTTATGTTGTTTGAGCCGTGGTAGCTCAGGGGCTAGGCGCTCGCTTTAAATTTCATAGTACGCGAGTGACCTGGGTTCGATTCCCGGTGCCGGCACCACTGAAAATTGTTAATTGCAATTTTAAGTGCTGATTTACCACGTGCTCGGCGGTGAAGGAAAACATCGTGAGGAAACCTGCATGTCTGAGGAATAAAAATTTTTTCGAAGACATGTGAAGTCCGCTAACCCGCATTGGAGCAGCGTGGCGGATTCTTCCTAGCCAAAACCCTCTCAAAAATGAGAGGAGGCCTGTGCTCCGTAGTGGGACATTTATAGGCTGAAACTTTACTTTTTTTTTACTTACTCGTATTTTGTTTGTGTTTAATACTATAACAGAAGAATACAAAAGTGTGTTTTAGAACTTACAATCTGAACGCAGTAATAAAGTTATGATGTAAATAATTTAAGAAAGAATTTACTTTCACCTTATGAAAGTGGAGCAACAAATTAATTTTTAATGTTTAATAAGAAAAACGTTGAAGTATGCAAGGACTTTCCCTTCTTCGTGGCTGCGATTTACTGCGCAACTACGCTATACAAATACCTTTTCCTTAAGGAAATTGAGACAGCAACTCGTAGTACTCGTATATAAGCCAAACGCTGTCGCTGCACTAACCTAACTGACAATTTTATTGTGGTACAATGTAACTGGTGGCACCGATGTAGGAATTCCTCTAGGTAGTTACAACCCCAGGGCCAGTTATTTTGCCGTGAAGCAGTAGTGTGCAAATATTACTGGTTTTTTGTCTAAAGTGCACTGAGAGCTAGTGGAACACAGAAATGTTCTGGATGACACGGCATTTGTTACTGGCTGACGTTGCACTTACAATCAAGTAAACGTTTTGTTCTCGTCTCATCACTTTATCAAATAAAAAAATATGATATTACACAAAACAACAATCCAAATATTGCAGAATGTTCATACGAGTAATGTGGTAAAATCTGAATAGTTGTAATTTTAGATTTTAAATATCTCAAGATTATAGAATAATAAGTAATTTTTACCTCAACGAACTAATAAAAAATTGCACTAATATTGATATTAAAATTCGCGTCCACCACAGAGTGAAAATTCGAATACGATAACTGTAATAAAGAAAGCAATATATCCGAACCGAAAAACATTATTAAAGATGATTTCGCGGAAATTCATCAACGGAAAAGTACAGTTTCCTTTTAACAGGCAACAATACGTCGTGTTTTCATCATAACACCGCCTATCTGTGCCTAACAGTAGTAGATCTCTGTAGCCATTTATTGTTGTAAAAAATCTATAAAATGGTCGCAGAAATATATATCAACTTTTGGCAATTTCTGACAAGATGTATTCTTTTATGTAATAATAAGGGTGACAAACAAAGCCGTACGGCTCCAATTACTATTGGACGCGCACTGGGACTTCACAATATAATAGAAGAACACGGTCTAGGTAGTTTCCTATTATATTAAAATAAGTATAAAAGCAATTTCTCTTTATACATTTGATCATACTCGTTTTTGCAAATGGTACTTCGGCAGCTGATATTACCAAGAAAAGGTTACAGTACCGTTTGTTCCTTTTAATGTTCAATAACATACATACATACATACATAAGATCACGTTTGTATCCCATAAGGGGTAGTCAGAGACTGGGCACTCACTGCAAAAGTAGATGACTGCCACAATCCACGTTTCACCAAAACAATATAATGCAGTTGGTGTGACCATCGCCACCATGCGTCGTTGGGTACACAGTGCAGTTTAATTGCTTACTCGCCTTTTACGAGATCCATTGGATGAGATGGAGTGGTAGTATTCATTTATCGAGCCGCCACCACACGGCACTTTCAATTACATCTGTTATCGAAAATAGAAAAAGTAGGTGTTAAATCTTTTAGTTTAAATTTATTTATCATTCATCGTCATTTCTATCCATGGATATTTACTAGAGGTTGGATTCCTATGCAGGAATCCCTCTAGGTACGAGTAGGTACTGCCGCAGGGTCAGTTATTCTGCCGTGAAGCAATAGTGTGCAAACATTACTGTTTCGGTCTGAAGGGCATTGACAGCTAGTGTAATCACAGAAACATATGAGACTTAGGAGAGTGTGAGCATATGAGACTAAAGAACTGATGTGTCTGTGTCACGCAGAAATTTTCTGGGTGACAGCATTTGTTATGGGCAGAATTTGCTATTACCATCAGGTGAACGTTTTTGCTAGTCTCGCACTTTCTACTATAAAAAAGTGTACGCGCAAACACAGAGACACTCACTCGTTGCAATCTACCCGCGCCTGGTGTAAGGCTCATGCGATAAGTTCTGAAGTAGACTAGGATGCAGTGTCAGAAACACGGGATCAAAGAGAACACAACCAAACCCGAAAACCAACAATTTGTACACAAGAGTATTACACAAATTTTTACATTTTCAATATCCGACAAATTATTATTCATAATAATATAATAAAGCCTGTTCGCAGTACTTTTCTAGCGACTTTTAACTTAATTAAAAAAATGGGGCACAATTCGTCCGAAGGAGCACTTACCTTACTTACTTCTGCAGGAAAGACCTTTTTAGTTTTCTTTTACTCTGTTATCGGATCGTAAAAGAGGTTGCCTAATGAACTCATTGTTCTCAATTGGAATTTTGAGTAACTTTTTAACGAAAGGCTTTATGGATGAATTTACTAGTCATTATAATTTCAGCCCATCTTAGTCCACTGTTGAACATAAGTACCCAAAAAGTATTTACAAAGCTATCAACATTTTAAATATATCATTACATCCAAATAAAAAACCTACCACAGTTGCCACAAGCGTAGTATTACTTTTTATCGACAGTAGCTAAGCGATTTGCTTCTGAGCTATGGATCAAATGTGGTAAATTTTTGTTAAAGATGGCAGTATCTGAGCTCTGTATACACCAGCAGGTAGGGATGAGACGTATTTACGCTACAAGGTTTTAAAATCAGGGCTGCCCTTCAAAGTAGGGTTCCCTGTAGCACGCAGTCCTAAGCCTGTTATTAAAAAGTAGGAAAGAAAATTATACATATTTCATTTCATCTAAAAAACCCTTACTCGTAAAAACCCGTAAAATATTGCGGCACGGTACGAAGTTCAAAGTAACGAGACCGAATACTTCCAAGTATTTTAAGGTTTTAAAATACTATATAATATAGTAAATCTTTTTTATATAATATTATACTATATAATATAGTATAATGTAGTAATATAGTAAGTAGGTTTTCGGCCATAGTTTTTTTACATGCTCGTACTTGGAAGTCCTGGTATTGAATTTTGCAAGTATATCTCAGCCCTGCCAGCAGGTACTTAATCTATACATACATACAAATAAATTGAAGTGTCCGTTTGTATTAACAAAATAACAGCTTTTTAGTTAATGGAAGTATATACAAAACTTATAAAAAAAAACTATTTTTAAAATTTTTGCCTGTCTGTTTATTCCGGCTAATCTCCTAAACTTTAGGACCGATTATGGCGGGACTTTCATTTACGACAAATAGCTGATATTATAGCGGGGAACTTAGGTTACGGTAGGCGGATTACTTTCATTTTAGGAACCTAATTATAGTTCCGTACAAAAAAATTACTAACCCAAAATCCGATTCTAATAGGGAAGTACATCTGTAAATCATCGATCGGGGTTGGTTTTTTTATTTATGCAGGACACAACTAGTGAACAGTGTCCAAAACCAGATATCGATGACAGCTACGGTTTTATAAATAGAACTCTAGTGCCTGATTGAAGATAAATTTATAGCAATATGCCGCTTAGGTATACTTTTCACAAATGGTAAATGACTGTGTGATCTAAAATTATTACAACTTGATAAGCGCCATCTGGGGCGAAAATAGACTTGGGTGAATCGTTATTACAATAAGTAACTTAATATATTTATTGCATTAAACAACTAGGGTTAAATAAAAATGAAGTATGGAAGGAGATTTTTCGTATGTGATTGCACTAACGTCGCATTGAATGTATTTAATAGCGTTGTACATGATAAATAATAAATATATTTTTTAATAAAGAAAATACAAATAGAGACACATGATATCCGTCGGCGAAATGGTTCGCCACCCGAAAAGTGGGCTACCTCTGCTTACCCCTTATATGGGACAAAGCGTGACTGTATGTATGATATCACCGAAGGACGTGTGAAATCTGAATTACGTGTGAATTCTAAAGTATCCTAACTAGTGACGAGAGGAAGCGTCTAAGCGTGGGACACTGGTACTAAGATCGTTAATTTGGTGGCCAGGCTTGGTTTATAAGGCAAATTCTCCAAGCTTGAAAAAATACATTATTCAGAAGTTAAATGCTACAGTCTGACTATCATAAAACAGCTTACACCCTGTTACTGTGCGTATAATCGTTACAGATTCTATCTCGCAGAGGAACACCCAGCATAGCTCTTTCCATAGCTCGCTGAGCAACTTTGAGTTTTCAAATGTGGCCTACAGTGAAGGACAATACCTATGTTCAGCAGTGGATGTGTCGGGCTCAAATGATGATGATGAAACATACGTGACCATCCGTATTTTGACTATATCAGCCTTAATATAACTTTTTACTCATGGTAGATTCCTATGCAAGAATCCGCTAGGCGTAGTGCAGTGCAAACTATTCTGCCGTCAAGAAGTGCAAACACTACTGTTTCGATTGAAAATGATATGAAATTTCATTATTTTTCAACATAATAAATTTAAATTTCGTTTGAAAACGTAATTTTTTACAATTTACCACAGTTTCGTAATGAGGTTCCTCTTACGGAGAAGAAACAAGTGAAGGAAACTCCGCAGGTATCTTCTATTCTATAATTATTTCATTTTTGTTTCAGTCATAAAACATTATGTATATATAAATTTACAAAGAATAGTAGTCTCATAGACAATCGAAGCACGCTTCATGACAATAATTTTAAACAGATTCAATCATACGTATATATGTTAATATTGCTAACTTAAGCAGACCAGCCTCCACAAACAGCACCTCTTCACAAGAATGACGCTAGTGGCAGCCATCGCACTCCTCAACCATTTTAAAGGGAAGTAGAAGACCCGCCACACGACGCCGCCGCAAGCAGAGACTTTAAAGCGAACAGAACATACTCAAGTCTACCAAACAAAATTAACAGACAGACAGAAGATTACTTTACACGCTTAACACTTACGAGTATAAACAAGACCATTTAGATTTTTTTATTTGTTAAAACGGTACATCGTAGATACTTATACAAACATAAATATATATTATATGTTACTTAGCTGATTAAAACAAAAAAGTCATGTCATTCATGTGTTACGTTACTTGATTTCATGCTAGATGGATACTTAACATGCATCCTTATCAATGAAATAATCATTTAAATTAATAAGCTTTGGAGCACCGACCTTTCTTAATAAAAGTTTATATTTATATTCTTTATTTTTATTTTTAAGTATCTTCTGGAAATTTATTCACGTCAGCCGCATGCCCCCATAATAAAATACGATAAGTCATTATGCAGTTACAATAACTGAAGTAAACTAGTCTTGGCTATATCCGTAATTTGTTAGATCTTTCTAACGGCATACACAGCCAAACTGAATATATTAGCTAAGTTATACACCTACATATACCACATATATATGTGACCCTCTTGAAGCTTACAATCTTATGTGACACTCAAAAATATAGTACCATCAACCAACTAATTTATCATTCTGCAAAACAATATTATTTTATACAGTTTTTACATTTGGTAATGCAAATTTAACGCATTTTGTTTTTTTTTTGGTATTTAGTGGTAAATTGTTTGCATGGAACCAATCTTAAATATTCTATACATACATACAAATAAATTGAAGTGTCCGTTTGTATTAACAAAATAACAGCTTTTTAGTTAATGGAAGTATATACAAAACTTATAAAAAAAAAATATTTTTAAAATTTTTGCCTGTCTGTTTATTCCGGCTAATCTCCGAAACTTTAGGACCGATTATGGCGGGACTTTCATTTACGACAAATAGCTGATATTATAGCGGGGAACTTAGGTTACGGTAGGCGGATTACTTTCATTTTAGGAACCTAATTATAGTTCCGTACAAAAAAATTACTAACCCAAAATCCGATTCTAATAGGGAAGTACATCTGTAAATCATCGATCGGGGTTGGTTTTTTTATTTATGCAGGACACAACTAGTGAACAGTGTCCAAAACCAGATATCGATGACAGCTACGGTTTTATAAACAGAACTCTAGTGCCTGATTGAAGATAAATTTATAGCAATATGCCGCTTAGGTATACTTTTCACAAATGGTAAATGACTGTGTGATCTAAAATTATTACAACTTGATAAGCGCCATCTGGGGCGAAAATAGACTTGGGTGAATCGTTATTACAATAAGTAACTTAATATATTTATTGCATTAAACAACTAGGGTTAAATAAAAATGAAGTATGGAAGGAGATTTTTCGTATGTGATTGCACTAACGTCGCATTGAATGTATTTAATAGCGTTGTACATGATAAATAATAAATATATTTTTTAATAAAGAAAATACAAATAGAGACACATGATATCCGTCGGCGAAATGGTTCGCCACCCGAAAAGTGGGCTACCTCTGCTTACCCCTTATATGGGACAAAGCGTGACTGTATGTATGATATCACCGAAGGACGTGTGAAATCTGAATTACGTGTGAATTCTAAAGTATCCTAACTAGTGACGAGAGGAAGCGTCTAAGCGTGGGACACTGGTACTAAGATCGTTAATTTGGTGGCCAGGCTTGGTTTATAAGGCAAATTCTCCAAGCTTGAAAAAATACATTATTCAGAAGTTAAATGCTACAGTCTGACTATCATAAAACAGCTTACACCCTGTTACTGTGCGTATAATCGTTACAGATTCTATCTCGCAGAGGAACACCCAGCATAGCTCTTTCCATAGCTCGCTGAGCAACTTTGAGTTTTCAAATGTGGCCTACAGTGAAGGACAATACCTATGTTCAGCAGTGGATGTGTCGGGCTCAAATGATGATGATGAAACATACGTGACCATCCGTATTTTGACTATATCAGCCTTAATATAACTTTTTACTCATGGTAGATTCCTATGCAAGAATCCGCTAGGCGTAGTGCAGTGCAAACTATTCTGCCGTCAAGAAGTGCAAACACTACTGTTTCGATTGAAAATGATATGAAATTTCATTATTTTTCAACATAATAAATTTAAATTTCGTTTGAAAACGTAATTTTTTACAATTTACCACTGTTTCGTAATGAGGTTCCTCTTACGGAGAAGAAACAAGTGAAGGAAACTCCGCAGGTATCTTCTATTCTATAATTATTTCATTTTTGTTTCAGTCATAAAACATTATGTATATATAAATTTACAAAGAATAGTAGTCTCATAGACAATCGAAGCACGCTTCATGACAATAATTTTAAACAGATTCAATCATACGTATATATGTTAATATTGCTAACTTAAGCAGACCAGCCTCCACAAACAGCACCTCTTCACAAGAATGACGCTAGTGGCAGCCATCGCACTCCTCAACCATTTTAAAGGGAAGTAGAAGACCCGCCACACGACGCCGCCGCAAGCAGAGACTTTAAAGCGAACAGAACATACTCAAGTCTACCAAACAAAATTAACAGACAGACAGAAGATTACTTTACACGCTTAACACTTATAAACAAGACCATTTAGATTTTTTTATTTGTTAAAACGGTACATCGTAGATACTTATACAAACATAAATATATATTATATGTTACTTAGCTGATTAAAACAAAAAAGTCATGTCATTCATGTGTTACGTTACTTGATTTCATGCTAGATGGATACTTAACATGCATCCTTATCAATGAAATAATCATTTAAATTAATAAGCTTTGGAGCACCGACCTTTCTTAATAAAAGTTTATATTTATATTCTTTATTTTTATTTTTAAGTATCTTCTGGAAATTTATTCACGTCAGCCGCATGCCCCCATAATAAAATACGATAAGTCATTATGCAGTTACAATAACTGAAGTAAACTAGTCTTGGCTATATCCGTAATTTGTTAGATCTTTCTAACGGCATACACAGCCAAACTGAATATATTAGCTAAGTTATACACCTACATATACCACATATATATGTGACCCTCTTGAAGCTTACAATCTTATGTGACACTCAAAAATATAGTACCATCAACCAACTAATTTATCATTCTGCAAAACAATATTATTTTATACAGTTTTTACATTTGGTAATGCAAATTTAACGCATTTTGTTTTTTTTTTGGTATTTAGTGGTAAATTGTTTGCATGGAACCAATCTTAAATATTCTATACATACATACAAATAAATTGAAGTGTCCGTTTGTATTAACAAAATAACAGCTTTTTAGTTAATGGAAGTATATACAAAACTTATAAAAAAAAAATATTTTTAAAATTTTTGCCTGTCTGTTTATTCCGGCTAATCTCCGAAACTTTAGGACCGATTATGGCGGGACTTTCATTTACGACAAATAGCTGATATTATAGCGGGGAACTTAGGTTACGGTAGGCGGATTACTTTCATTTTAGGAACCTAATTATAGTTCCGTACAAAAAAATTACTAACCCAAAATCCGATTCTAATAGGGAAGTACATCTGTAAATCATCGATCGGGGTTGGTTTTTTTATTTATGCAGGACACAACTAGTGAACAGTGTCCATAACCAGATATCGATGACAGCTACGGTTTTATAAACAGAACTCTAGTGCCTGATTGAAGATAAATTTATAGCAATATGCCGCTTAGGTATACTTTTCACAAATGGTAAATGACTGTGTGATCTAAAATTATTACAACTTGATAAGCGCCATCTGGGGCGAAAATAGACTTGGGTGAATCGTTATTACAATAAGTAACTTAATATATTTATTGCATTAAACAACTAGGGTTAAATAAAAATGAAGTATGGAAGGAGATTTTTCGTATGTGATTGCACTAACGTCGCATTGAATGTATTTAATAGCGTTGTACATGATAAATAATAAATATATTTTTTAATAAAGAAAATACAAATAGAGACACATGATATCCGTCGGCGAAATGGTTCGCCACCCGAAAAGTGGGCTACCTCTGCTTACCCCTTATATGGGACAAAGCGTGACTGTATGTATGATATCACCGAAGGACGTGTGAAATCTGAATTACGTGTGAATTCTAAAGTATCCTAACTAGTGACGAGAGGAAGCGTCTAAGCGTGGGACACTGGTACTAAGATCGTTAATTTGGTGGCCAGGCTTGGTTTATAAGGCAAATTCTCCAAGCTTGAAAAAATACATTATTCAGAAGTTAAATGCTACAGTCTGACTATCATAAAACAGCTTACACCCTGTTACTGTGCGTATAATCGTTACAGATTCTATCTCGCAGAGGAACACCCAGCATAGCTCTTTCCATAGCTCGCTGAGCAACTTTGAGTTTTCAAATGTGGCCTACAGTGAAGGACAATACCTATGTTCAGCAGTGGATGTGTCGGGCTCAAATGATGATGATGAAACATACGTGACCATCCGTATTTTGACTATATCAGCCTTAATATAACTTTTTACTCATGGTAGATTCCTATGCAAGAATCCGCTAGGCGTAGTGCAGTGCAAACTATTCTGCCGTCAAGAAGTGCAAACACTACTGTTTCGATTGAAAATGATATGAAATTTCATTATTTTTCAACATAATAAATTTAAATTTCGTTTGAAAACGTAATTTTTTACAATTTACCACCGTTTCGTAATGAGGTTCCTCTTACGGAGAAGAAACAAGTGAAGGAAACTCCGCAGGTATCTTCTATTCTATAATTATTTCATTTTTGTTTCAGTCATAAAACATTATGTATATATAAATTTACAAAGAATAGTAGTCTCATAGACAATCGAAGCACGCTTCATGACAATAATTTTAAACAGATTCAATCATACGTATATATGTTAATATTGCTAACTTAAGCAGACCAGCCTCCACAAACAGCACCTCTTCACAAGAATGACGCTAGTGGCAGCCATCGCACTCCTCAACCATTTTAAAGGGAAGTAGAAGACCCGCCACACGACGCCGCCGCAAGCAGAGACTTTAAAGCGAACAGAACATACTCAAGTCTACCAAACAAAATTAACAGACAGACAGAAGATTACTTTACACGCTTAACACTTATAAACAAGACCATTTCGATTTTTTTATTTGTTAAAACGGTACATCGTAGATACTTATACAAACATAAATATATATTATATGTTACTTAGCTGATTAAAACAAAAAAGTCATGTCATTCATGTGTTACGTTACTTGATTTCATGCTAGATGGATACTTAACATGCATCCTTATCAATGAAATAATCATTTAAATTAATAAGCTTTGGAGCACCGACCTTTCTTAATAAAAGTTTATATTTATATTCTTTATTTTATTTTTAAGTATCTTCTGGAAATTTATTCACGTCAGCCGCATGCCCCCATAATAAAATACGATAAGTCATTATGCAGTTACAATAACTGAAGTAAACTAGTCTTGGCTATATCCGTAATTTGTTAGATCTTTCTAACGGCATACACAGCCAAACTGAATATATTAGCTAAGTTATACACCTACATATACCACATATATATGTGACCCTCTTGAAGCTTACAATCTTATGTGACACTCAAAAATATAGTACCATCAACCAACTAATTTATCATTCTGCAAAACAATATTATTTTATACAGTTTTTACATTTGGTAATGCAAATTTAACGCATTTTGTTTTTTTTTTGGTATTTAGTGGTAAATTGTTTGCATGGAACCAATCTTAAATATTCTATACATACATACAAATAAATTGAAGTGTCCGTTTGTATTAACAAAATAACAGCTTTTTAGTTAATGGAAGTATATACAAAACTTATAAAAAAAAAATATTTTTAAAATTTTTGCCTGTCTGTTTATTCCGGCTAATCTCCGAAACTTTAGGACCGATTATGGCGGGACTTTCATTTACGACAAATAGCTGATATTATAGCGGGGAACTTAGGTTACGGTAGGCGGATTACTTTCATTTTAGGAACCTAATTATAGTTCCGTACAAAAAAATTACTAACCCAAAATCCGATTCTAATAGGGAAGTACATCTGTAAATCATCGATCGGGGTTGGTTTTTTTATTTATGCAGGACACAACTAGTGAACAGTGTCCAAAACCAGATATCGATGACAGCTACGGTTTTATAAACAGAACTCTAGTGCCTGATTGAAGATAAATTTATAGCAATATGCCGCTTAGGTATACTTTTCACAAATGGTAAATGACTGTGTGATCTAAAATTATTACAACTTGATAAGCGCCATCTGGGGCGAAAATAGACTTGGGTGAATCGTTATTACAATAAGTAACTTAATATATTTATTGCATTAAACAACTAGGGTTAAATAAAAATGAAGTATGGAAGGAGATTTTTCGTATGTGATTGCACTAACGTCGCATTGAATGTATTTAATAGCGTTGTACATGATAAATAATAAATATATTTTTTAATAAAGAAAATACAAATAGAGACACATGATATCCGTCGGCGAAATGGTTCGCCATCCGAAAAGTGGGCTACCTCTGCTTACCCCTTATATGGGACAAAGCGTGACTGTATGTATGATATCACCGAAGGACGTGTGAAATCTGAATTACGTGTGAATTCTAAAGTATCCTAACTAGTGACGAGAGGAAGCGTCTAAGCGTGGGACACTGGTACTAAGATCGTTAATTTGGTGGCCAGGCTTGGTTTATAAGGCAAATTCTCCAAGCTTGAAAAAATACATTATTCAGAAGTTAAATGCTACAGTCTGACTATCATAAAACAGCTTACACCCTGTTACTGTGCGTATAATCGTTACAGATTCTATCTCGCAGAGGAACACCCAGCATAGCTCTTTCCATAGCTCGCTGAGCAACTTTGAGTTTTCAAATGTGGCCTACAGTGAAGGACAATACCTATGTTCAGCAGTGGATGTGTCGGGCTCAAATGATGATGATGAAACATACGTGACCATCCGTATTTTGACTATATCAGCCTTAATATAACTTTTTACTCATGGTAGATTCCTATGCAAGAATCCGCTAGGCGTAGTGCAGTGCAAACTATTCTGCCGTCAAGAAGTGCAAACACTACTGTTTCGATTGAAAATGATATGAAATTTCATTATTTTTCAACATAATAAATTTAAATTTCGTTTGAAAACGTAATTTTTTACAATTTACCACCGTTTCGTAATGAGGTTCCTCTTACGGAGAAGAAACAAGTGAAGGAAACTCCGCAGGTATCTTCTATTCTATAATTATTTCATTTTTGTTTCAGTCATAAAACATTATGTATATATAAATTTACAAAGAATAGTAGTCTCATAGACAATCGAAGCACGCTTCATGACAATAATTTTAAACAGATTCAATCATACGTATATATGTTAATATTGCTAACTTAAGCAGACCAGCCTCCACAAACAGCACCTCTTCACAAGAATGACGCTAGTGGCAGCCATCGCACTCCTCAACCATTTTAAAGGGAAGTAGAAGACCCGCCACACGACGCCGCCGCAAGCAGAGACTTTAAAGCGAACAGAACATACTCAAGTCTACCAAACAAAATTAACAGACAGACAGAAGATTACTTTACACACTTAACACTTATAAACAAGACCATTTAGATTTTTTTATTTGTTAAAACGGTACATCGTAGATACTTATACAAACATAAATATATATTATATGTTACTTAGCTGATTAAAACAAAAAAGTCATGTCATTCATGTGTTACGTTACTTGATTTCATGCTAGATGGATACTTAACATGCCTCCTTATCTATGAAATAATCATTTAAATTAATAAGCTTTGGAGCACCGACCTTTCTTAATAAAAGTTTATATTTATATTCTTTATTTTTATTTTTAAGTATCTTCTGGAAATTTATTCACGTCAGCCGCATGCCCCCATAATAAAATACGATAAGTCATTATGCAGTTACAATAACTGAAGTAAACTAGTCTTGGCTATATCCGTAATTTGTTAGATCTTTCTAACGGCATACACAGCCAAACTGAATATATTAGCTAAGTTATACACCTACATATACCACATATATATGTGACCCTCTTGAAGCTTACAATCTTATGTGACACTCAAAAATATAGTACCATCAACCAACTAATTTATCATTCTGCAAAACAATATTATTTTATACAGTTTTTACATTTGGTAATGCAAATTTAACGCATTTTGTTTTTTTTTTGGTATTTAGTGGTAAATTGTTTGCATGGAACCAATCTTAAATATTCTTCAGTGCACTATTGACAAGGCATTTATGTTCCCAGTTTTTCGACTGGCCTCAAATATCAGTAATGTATGATCTGCTAACAATAATATATTTGTAAAATTCTGGACTAATTATGGTAGATCTAAATGAACTATAAACAAACATATAGACTAAAAACAAAAACGGGCCCAGAATAGATCCTTGTGGCACACCCATTTTTACTTAAGAGCCTACAGAGTTGGAATAATTAATTTGAATCATTTGTATCCTATCACTGAGATAAGATTCTAACCAAGCCAAATAAATCACTTAACACTCCAATGGCATTCTGAGACTCCTCCTAAGCACGATAAATGTATTGAATTAAACTTACTCTTGAATCAGTTATGGAGCGCCCCTAAAATCACTGCTGCTTGTGTAATTAAAACTAACAGGGATTTAAAAAATGATGTCTCATGATGGCGAACGCATTGTGGTGTTACATAGAAAGTACTATGAAGACAAAATTTAATAAACTTTGTACTATCATATATAGATGTGATAGATATGTCACTAGAATTACAAATGTGAAAGTATATTTATTTGAATGTTTGTTTTACAAGCCCGCTCGAAAAACTGGACGGATTCTAATGACATTTAGCGTAGAAGTCGATCAAGTCGTCATGTAGGAGATAAGATACTTTTTATAACGCTGTGAAAAGTTTAATTTACGCTTAGCGATGCGGGCGGGTGACAGCTAGTTATATAATAGAACAGGGCAACGAACTTTATTCTCTATATCTAGATAAATAGATCCTGTATAATAGAAATCTTTTATTCCATTTGTATTGTAATTAGGCGAAACCTAGATCGAGTGAGTATTGGTCACAAAGACTAAAATATAATAAAATATTAGACTAGCATTACTCGTAAGCAGATACTGTTTTAGCAAAGACGAAATACGAAATTCCATAATTAATCGTAGAGATTGTTACAAAATAACTTACAAGCGAATATTTTACGTAACATACATACATGAGGTTATTATACAGAATTCTTGCTCTCAGTCGAGTTAAACTAACATTTTCATTTTATATTAATTACTCACTTTGTATGCCATCTAAACACCCCAGCAAATTAAAAGAAATACCAAGAAGAATTGAAAAATAACTAAGCAATGTAAAGGAGAATATATCAACTTTCTCCAAATGACAGCCTCACCTGCAGGTGGCTGGTTGACAAACGGGGCTCTGATCACCAACTGATTGGCGGAACCATATTTTACCGAACCCGAATCCCTCTGACTAGTGATAGAAAGCATACAAACTACGTAACTAGTTATGATTTTCGAAAGTCTGTTGATATGGAATAATATCCGTAACATTAGTATTTATTAATAAAAGATATTCTTAAATTATTTCTAAATGCAAAATGTAAGCATATCCC
This sequence comes from Luehdorfia chinensis, assembly GCA_019845155.1. Taxonomy (NCBI): domain Eukaryota; kingdom Metazoa; phylum Arthropoda; class Insecta; order Lepidoptera; family Papilionidae; genus Luehdorfia; species Luehdorfia chinensis. The sequence goes on along the minus strand of JAHVAK010000025.1, from coordinate 4,451,102 downwards.
TAAATCAGACAGATACCAAATCTGAAACAAATTATTATAAAAGTATCTGAAATAAAGTATTAAAAATAAATAAGAATTTCATTTACTTTATTAGTTTTTTATTTTTTTACCTTTCACTTTTTCCTGAAGAAATATTTTCCGTCATTTTGTTCCGAACGAATCGAAAAAATGTAAAACGTGTTTACGGAGTTTACATGTTCGGAGAGTCCGATTTGTAAAATGTATTCAGAATCTCGTTTGAAAAAATATTTATATATATTATCGAAAAGAATTTTTTTGTCAAATATATTGTAATATTTACATCAGTATTATTATTTAGTATCAATTTATAAATTGTAAAAGAAGACCTTCCAATCTGTCACTTCTAATTCAGATAATCACAAACTCTTATAGCGGTTTTATGTATTACGAGTATCTGGGAAGTCTGAAAAAGGAGCAATGTACAAGTAGATGTGAAAATAACGACCGTGACCGTATTGGTCGATTTTGATCACTGCTGTATCGTCCAGGTAGAAAACAGAAAATGTCTGCGGAAAGTAAATTTTAGTGCGATGTATCATTACTGTAGTGGGATGAAATAGATTTTAATAGCTTATCAATGCAGAACTAATGTGCTAAATAGATAAACATGTAAAAATATAAACACAGACATAGAAAACCGCACTCGTAGCAATCTTTTCGTATGGTGCCACCATATGTAAAATTATCATAGGAAGATTGGGATGCAGCGTTAACGACACAGGAATAGTAACTATAGATTTACAGTATAATAATTTACTAATAATTTTTGTGTTGATTAGACATGAAGACATCCTTTATCATTCTCGTCCATTAAATAAGACTAGTGAGGTACCATCCCAGGCCAGTTATTCTGCCGTGAAGCAGTAGTGTGCAAACATTACTGTGTTTCGGTCTGAAAGACACTGAGAGCTAGTGTAATCACGAGGCATGTGAGGCTTAAGAACTGATGTCTCAGGGGGACGAGTGCAATGTGGTGCCACAAAAAAATGTTCTGGGTGACACAGCATTTGTTATGGGCAGACGATGTACTTGACATTAGGTGAACGTTTTGCTTGTTTCGTCACTTTATCAAATAAAAGAAGGAATACAGTTATGATACATTCAGACCCCGATATTTGGAATTGGAAAGTTATTAAGACTTAGTAGGCAGGAAGGCTGATTACAGAACCTCGGTGTTATCAGGTACGTATTTTAATATATCATAAACGCAGACTTCTAGCAAATATGATTAATTGGCACAAGATATATTAAAGTGGTAAGTATTAAAGCAAATACTGAACCTCTTACTCGTGTCTTTTCGGACCCGAACTCATGCATAAGCGATATGAGCAATGATCAAAAGAACAATAAGATGCAGTGTCATACACACGCGACAAACACAAAAACGGCCAAAGCACAAGCCCAACAATTTTTGTTGCACAAATATTGGTTTTGGCTGGGATTCGAACCTAATTGACTATCGCAGTATTTGATCAATCATCTTCAGCCTGTTAATAGGCCTGTCCAGAGAAGCGATGATTAGCCGTAATCACTACGCCTGGCAGGCGAATGACGCCATTACAATAAACAAAAAAGATATTGCAAAAACAGCTTTTAATTAAACAGCGAAGTAGTTCTTAGCCTGCGGTTATTAATTAGCAACTTGAGTGTTTGGAAGCATGCTCTTACGTAAAGTGGCTAAATGTGTATCGCGGTGTTAGCTTTGAACGAGACCACTTCTGGATAACAGTTTGATATTTATAGCTGTGATCGTTGCTTTTAAAAATGTAAAAAAAAGTTTCAGTCTATCACTAGTACATATGCTGCTCAACACAGGCCTCTCCCAAAGGTGGACACAAACGTTTGAAGCTCTAATTTTAAGGAGATTTTGCCATAGTTGCCATTCTTAGCAGGCGGGTTAGCAACCGCAGTTTATTTATTCGATTGCTCCAGAAAGATGCTGCTGTTCATCTCACTGTGTACCTTACAATGATCACAGTATATTTTACTAATATAAATAAGTCTAAAATTATTTGAATTAATTGTTTTTGAAATTTTTATCATATTCACTGAGTAAATCGCTCGCTTATTCATCATTTAATTTTCTTCTTGAGATTTTACAGATGTAAAAAAAGTAAAGTTTCAGCCTATAAATGTCCCACTACTGAGCACAGGCCTCCTTTCATTTCTAAGAGGGTTTTGGAGCTAGGAAGAATCCGTCACGCTGCTCCAATGCGGGTTGGCGGACTTCACATGTCTTCGAAAATATTTTTAATTTCTCAGACATGCAGGTTTCCTCACGATGTTTTCCTTCACCGTCGAGCACGTGGTAAGTCAGCACTTAAAATTGCAATTAACAATTTTAGTGGTGCCGGCACCGGGAATCGAACCCAGGTCACTCGCGTACTATGAAATTAAAAGCGAGCGCCTCGCCCCAGAGCTACCATTACAGATGTGCTTATTACAAAATATTAAATAGACTAATATGTGAAAAAATTATAAAAAAAAATAAAAACGATTATTATAATGTATGTATACAAATACAATCATGAGTGGTGAATTATTAAAGTAGCAATATAAAAAGAAAGGAAACCTCTTTTTTATTACTTTTTTTTATATATATTTTTTTTATATTTTTCACTGGTGGTAGGATTGCTATGCAGGAATCCGTCTAGGTAGGTACCACCCCAGGGCCAGTTATTCTGCCGTGAAGCAGTAGTGTCCAAACATTACTGTGTTTCGGTTTGAAGGGCACTGTGAGCTAGCGTAATCACTGGGCATATGAGACTTAAGACCTTATGTCTCAGGGTGATGGGCACAGTGTGGTGTTACACAGAAATTTCCTGGGTGACATTGCATTTGTTATGGGCAGACGTTGCACTTACCATCAGGTGAACGTTTTGCTCGTTTCATAACTTTATCCAATAAAAAAAATATTTAAAGTAAACCTTCCGATATCTGTGATGCTTATCGACTATCAAGTAAATCTAATTTAAGTGAAATCATCGTAGCTAAACTATCGTTTGCACGTCTAAGCGACGACGTGCCAGATCTTCCAACTCGAAACATTCTATTGAAGAAAAACTAAATACGATAGCATCGACGCAAACCCGAAATTAGTTTTTTTTGTGGAATAACGCTACCAGACATGCAAAGCGTTCACCTTGTGGTAAGTGCCCATAACAAATACTTTGTCACCCAGATCGTTTCTGTGTAGCACGACACTGCGCTCGTCACCCTGAGACATCACGTTCTAAGTCTCATATGACAAGTAATTACAGTAGGTATCAGTGCCTTTCAGACCGTCCTTAACCTCAATACGAAAAAGACTTTCGCTCAGGCTCACCAGTTTGCTAAGGACAACCAAAAGTTCTGCCGGACAACGGATGCGCCCATACTCGCTATTTCTCGGCAAAAAGGAAGAACCAAAACAAATTATTACTTAGTCCTAATTTTTTATTATGTACATATAACACAGCCTTGTTTCATTATGTAAAAATATATTTATTAAAGTATTAAGAACGCATATTACCATATAATTTGATAATCCTTTGTTACTCTTGTTTGACATTTTATATACTGAACTAACACAGGATATAAATTATAAAACAAGAATTAACAGTGCCTTAATATGTAGCTTGATCTCTCAAGCATTGTTTTAATTATGTAGAGAGTAGGGAAAGGTCATTTACACATTCGCAGTATAAAATTGTAACATTGACGGACTAAGGATATTGTTAAGTCAATTAGCTTAACCTACAATGAGACCTAATAGTTCTCTTCGAGTGTCGGCTAAGTTAAATAAACTCTTTTTATGAAACTAAGACTAACTAAGAGAAGCTACATTTTCACAGCTTTGTATTGAATTAACAATTTTGTAATTAATAATAATTAATACTTTTTTTATTATCTATTGATTATATATGTTTATTGGCACATTCCACGGAATATTTAAATCGCCGGGGCACCAATATATATATTAAAGTGGACAGATACCTGATTTTCTTTTATTTTACATAGGAAAATGCGATAATTTGCCCTATTTATTCACAAGTAAATTTTTTTCACTTGAAAAAGTTTTACTAAAAGTTCTTTTATTCCTTATAAACTCTTTTTTGTAATAGTTCTCATATCCTTTTTTCATTTTATTATTACACGTCACGGGAAGATTATGTGGAAGACTCTGTGGTCGAGCCTATTGCTCATCCCCTCCTGCACCCGTCTGGCTTGGTGGCAACTGCAAAAGTTCTCGTGAGAGAGGTCGCCCTTCAGGCGGACGACCATGCAACGGTCCTATATTCCGTAGATGTTCATTTGGCCCGTTGCCGGCGTGGTCGTACATCCAACGTGTTAATCGGGCTACGAATTCGGAGATGGATTCTATTAGCAGGTAGTTTGCGATGACGTTATTCCTGCCGTATCGACCTGCTCCCACGATCACTCGGAGAGCTACGTTTTGCTGGGATTGCAGCGGTTTACGCTGTGTTGCTGATATTACCACATACCACGCTGGCGCTGCGTATGTGATACGCGAGGGGACGTAGATTTTGTAGATACCTATCACAATCCCCCCAAAATGAGAGCTACAAATTTTTGTAGCAATCTATGGGAGAGGCCAATGTTCAGCGGTGGACTAGTGATAGGCTGAAATGATGATGATGATGAAAGATTACTGGTAGGAAGAGATGTCCTCTCCAGATCAAACAAATGACCTGGCTGATAGCTACCCTTTTCCCTTGGCAGTAGCATCTGCAATATTCAATAAGGAATCAAGACGTAGGGCATTGTAACTCCTGAAGATAAGCTAAGATACAAGATGTCAATGCTAGCAAGTCTCATCGTCACTCATCATATGAAAAACAGCAGCACTCATCATATGAAAAACAGCAGCATCATACTTAATACATCTTGTTACAGAATTGTACTTTTTTGGTTGAGTCGATCTTATTATGTGCTACAGCTACGTTAAAATATTTTTTTTGTTTTAATGCAATAAATTAATTGTTCGATTTAAAATTAAAAAAGAACTTATTCATTACAGTATTCTCTTAGGCCGGTATTTTATTATTTCTAGTACATATTTTTTTGCTGTCAAACCTAGCCCAATAATTATTTCCAACACTGATGTATGTATTTAGATACACTGTCTACGTGAACTGTTTGTATCGATTTTGCGTAATGAGTGCGGCACGCGTGTGACGTGTGCTTAGAATATGTTGTATTAGGATTCTCAGTTTATCCTTGAAGTTTCCGTCTTAACATGAATTCCAAATTCAAATAAAGAAATTCGAGAAAAATTCGACATGTGAATAATATCGAATATCATTAAACGGAATTCGAAACTTTTGTTCAAATAAGAACTTTTTTGACTAAAAATAATATGTTTATTTAATATAATTAAAATCGATAATGGAGTTGACTGCAATAGAATGCCAAATAGCATTCCCTTGTTTGTAACCCTTGTAATAAAGATGTACACAACAAAGAAGAACCAATAAATAAATAAATGTCGCTAGTTCCAAAAACACAATAATCAATTGTACAATTGACATATGTCAAAAATAAAATTATTCGACAATAATCATAGTACGTTATCGATTACTACGGACGAATTTCCCGTGCCCACGCCATAGTCTATTTTCCCCTGTTAATTGCTTCCGCTAAGAGAATTAATAGCATCTGACCGAACTGGTTCCTTTAAAATAAATTTCTTTTATTTTTGATTCCGTCCGTGTCACTTTCAAAGTCTACTACGAAAGGGAAATAAACAGAACTCATCTCGGATTCCATTTATTTTTGAGCCCACTGAAAAAGGTTCGATCCACGATAATTTTCTCCGAATGAATTATTTGAAATTATTGGACTCGGATTTAATTTCTTTGAAAAATTTATTGCTTTACGAACACATTTAAAATGGAATACATTGTATTGTATCAGTTGATGGATTACTGCTTTGTTCAATTTAGTATGAGAGATGCGCTTATAGCCCATCGGATGGTAAGTAGTAATGATAATGAAGGATCTAGAGATAGGTGCGTTTTTTTTTGTTACGAGCACTATGCACTCTACTCGAAAATTAGCATTTTAAACACACACCCAAATGGTAAAAATTAAGGTGATAGAATCAGGCATTAATTCGCTTACTACCCATTATATTAAATGACAAAAAAAAGGTACTTCGACCAAGTCTATCGTAGAGCTATCGTAAGTAGTCAAAACTTTGTAATGCCTCGTTGTGATGTGAAACATGAGTCGTGTTCTCGACTTCATTGTTGTGTATTGCCTAGTGGTACGGTGGTAATAGTGGAGGGTATGTGGCGGCAGTTCCCGATGGTGGTATTACGGTATACGGTAGTTGGAGGGCGGACGACTGTCTTCAAAAGTAGATTTTTTTGCATGCGGATTTTATCAAATTAATTGTATTTCTGTCCTTAGTCTTGAAACTTTTATATACATGATAAATATGTAAGTTCGGGAACATCGTCTTCGATAAGATGGATTAATTCGTTGCATCGCAAGATGTCCGTACTTGAACACGTAAATTTATGGTCGAATAAAAATGCAAAGTTTTGCAATTACGCCATGGTTCAAATGAAAATATAATAAATTTATACGTGATGTATCCTCAACATATCATTAATTTTAAAGAGATAACAGCTAATTTTCAAAAACTTATTCAACATTACTTACATTTTTACGAATAGAATCTATATATATATAGTTAGTTAATATATACATATATATATTAACTCATGTTTCAGGGTAAGAGGCACAGAGCGATCACACACAGAAATGTTCAAAGTGACACCGCATTTGTTATGGGCAGACGTTGCATTAAGAGTGGTATGATAGCGAAGACCAGCATAACATACTCGTATGCGTAGGTGTAACGCTCTGTAAAGTCATTTATCAAAATAACCCATGTTACTTACTTGGATTTGTAATGTAAACTACATAATATCTAGCACAACCATTCCATACCCCCCGAATGACTGCGTTAGTTTTTTAAAATAACCTGTAACCTTACAGTATTCCCATAAATCAGCCTGTGCCAGAAACAGAGAGCTTGCGCAAATCTCCGTTTAGTCAAGTAAACGATATTGCAACTCTAAGCCTGTAAAAACAGTTACGTGTAATCTCGAATACGTGTACCTGAAAACGAGACGCATTCGTATGTAGCTCCAGGTTCTTAACCTCTGTTACAACCTGCTCCCCAAAGACAGTACAGAATAGTTTATAAATACGAATGATTTTCCGCTTTGATCCCAACGGTAAGTATTTTGTTTCATTCGTCACGAGGGTGTTGGCTTCTGACTACTGCAAAGTGTTGTAAATCCTACGTAATTCGCCGCAAAATCCATATATCTTGTAACTTTAATCGTAAATTCTCAGGCCAGAAAATGCCACAAGGCATTAAGTCTGCTCCTTGTAACCCTTAGCTGATGGTAAAAAATAGTAAAGTAACAGCCTTTAAATGTCCCACTACTGAACACAGGCCTCTCATTTCCGAGAGGGTTTTGGAGCTTGCAATAAACAATTTTAGTGGTGCCGGCACTCAGATCACTCGTGTATTATGAAATTTAATGCTTACGTTTGTAAGCTTTACAAAATGTTATACAAATCACTTCAGTAATTTTAGATAAATCCGGTTGAAGACATATTAATTTATTTAACCACAGATTTTCTCAAGTAAGCAAAAATACAAAAAAACTTCACTTCTGCTTTATTCTAAGTATGGTGATAATGTATTTTTATTCTTACTGTGTATATAAATAAGCCTAATTAACACGTTGACTGTCCCGGCTGATTACAGTAAAATTCTATTTTCATACCAAGATATTTTTTTTAAACTATTTTATTACATCTTTATATGAAGAGCAGATAAGTTGATCACTGGTTTTTTTTTTTAATGGAAATCATTAAGTACCAAATCAAACCAGGAAGTACACCGTCCCTAGTGGCCGTTTATTGACTAATGGGTAAACAGTTTACATTTGTATTTATAACAATTTATTTCCAATGTTCCACAGAAAGAAATACCATCGCATCTCTGCTATTTGATACTGAGATGTTATGGATATTCTTAGTTTCGAAAAAGTAAATTTTGTTATGATTAAACTATAATTAAGTTTATTATTTATTAGTAGTAAGAAAAAGTTAGCGTATACAAAATAAAGTAAAGTATATTTAGGACAATTTTTAAATCTATTTCTTAACTTAATGCTAATTTTATAACTAGTTATTATTAATTATACTACTGCTTATATGCTGCTGTGATCTTCACTTGTGATACTAAGTTATAACATAAAATTAAATTAAATTAAATTCTAGATCAGTCGTTTTGCGAGGATTTAATTTCGTATATTGAATGTTATCACACGTTATCACGGATTACTCCCTCATTTTCTCCAATTCATTGTTTGTATCTCTAAAAAATTGGAGACCTATATTACACGTCCAGTCCAGGCAGCCTCACAGTTTACGTTCATTACATACATACATACCGTCACTCCTTTTTCCCACATAAGGGGTAGGCAGAGGCTATTCAGGCATATTAATGTGTTATTCTGCACGAATAAAAGCCGTCCGTAACGTTGATTAATGAAATATGTAATGCACGAACGTCACAGCTAGATCGAAATTGCATTATGTATATGTAATGCACAGACAATCAACGTGTTAATAATGAAAGTGTTCATACAAAAGCCACACTCATAAACGAGAACAAAACCAGATAAATCGATTCTGAAGAAAGTTATTTTCTGCGAAAAAAAACATAACATTTACCTATCCTATTTCGAGGTCAGTCACATCCACTCTAATTTAGTAAAGCCATCCAATACCCACAGGTGCAGGAGACAAACACAAAAACCTTTTAGGAGCTAATGGTGCTTTGTCACCATTAAAACCTAACGCTCCGTTTGGTTTTATCTCACTCGTACTACCCTTTTCATTCTGTCTGGTGTCAATGGAACGTGACAATATATTCAATTAAATGTTATATTATATACAAATACTAGCTGTACCCGCGATTTTGATCACAAGAACTTCGGGATTTGCTTAAATATTAAAAGATTTAATTTTTTTTTTAGTTACATCTTTTCGTTTTCGAAGTCCATAGCAACTCGATTTAACGTAATTTTTTTATGCTCTTACTGAGAATACCGTACTAGTGGAGACACATAGCATTAAGACATAGCAGTAGGAGACGTTACGAACGCCATTGTACCTCTAAGTGTACCAAAAACAACAATCATCCAGGAAAATAGAAATCCAGGTGCAAATTTATAAATAAGACGATGGCAAGTGTTTTCAGCTCATCAAAAGTTTTTTTTTTTAAACTATGGCCCACAGTATGACTTCTCCTGTATCATAAGTGCGTTTTACAGACATACATTTTGCAAGCACAACGCAACGAGACCCGAAAACTAATCATTTGTGTTTTGCACAATTGCTGTATCCGGCTGGGATTCGAATCCAGGACACGCGGCGTTGAAGTTTGGTAAGTTAACCACTGCCACGCGGTAGTTTACTGATAAATATAGGTCTTCCCCATAAATATATATATACATAAATTGTTAAAAATTTCTCGTCGATTTCTTGCAAAACTATGAGTTCGTCGCTACATGTAGTAGGTGGTTGCCCTGCGTTTGCCGGTACGAGGTTGCTACTTGAGAACCTTTCTTCACCAACAAGGTTATCGGTTTTACGAGCTACAATTTACGAGTTACGATATAACCGGCCCATTGCCGTTTCAGCTTGCTAATCCTGCCGCTTCAGGCTACGTCGGTTACTCTAGTTCTGCTGCGGATATCATCGTTACGGATTCTCAAACACATCATCATCATCTCTCAAAGACATATGCAGCTACGTTCTTTTATAAATCCCTATAATTTACAAATGAAAAGCGTAATATTGAGTGTAAGTAAACTTTACTAACATTGTTATTTGTTTCGAAAGAGCACCGTAGGAGATAGCGCAGCAGGCGACTAATGGCTTAACTTTGTTACAATAACAACACACTTACATTAGAGTGAAGTGCACTTTTGATAAGTTCGTTATAACTAAGCTCTATTTTCTCGTACGAGAAAACAGTAATTTAAAAAATAACGATTTTTATGTCTTAATGATATTTTATAAAAAAGCTATGTATAGAAAACTGTATTAAAGCGTTTTGCAAAATTCCAGAGGATATTACAATTTTTTTAGGTACCTTACCCGTCAAGCACGTAACAAAATAGTACTAAAATTACGAATTAATTTTATCAATACTGTTACCGGGGTTCGAACTCCGCTTACTTGCATAGTATGAATTTAAGAATAGCGGTGGTCCTTTAGCCGGTAACGGTTTATTTAGTTCATTTCGTCAAAAGTAAAAAGTAAAGTAAAGTTTCAGTCTATAAATGTCCCACTGCTGAGCACAGGCGCTACAGGTGGAGCTAGGAACAATCCGCCACGCCCTGTACTATGCCGACAAGCACAAGGGCCGCATAACGATTCATCTCCAAGCCGCAGCCGATCGCCTAGGCGAATGGTTCCGGAAATGGAGAATAGAGGTAAACCCCGAGAAAAGTGTAGCGATATACTTCTCGAGGGGCACGCCAAAACCCGCTAGACGAATTCACACAATCGGCAACAATCAACTAGGTAACAACGATTACCCTGTTCGGACGCCCTATTCCCTGGAAAAAGAGCGTCAAATACCTCGGGGTCACTTTAGACGCAGCGATGTCGTTCGCTGCACACATTAAAAACATACGCAATAGAGCGGCTTTTATCTCAAGCCGACTATACCCATTAACTTGCTCCTCAAGCAAAATGTGCTTAAGACACAAACTTCGCCTCTATAAGACTTGCATAAGACCCGTAATGGACTACGCTTGCGTCGCTTTCGCTAACGCGACGGGCAATCAATTAAAGAAGTTACAAAGCGTTCAGAATCAATTCTTGCGAACTGCCACCGAAACCGGTTGGTACCAACGCAACTTAGATCTTCAAAGCGACTGTAAAATGCCCTTAATCTCTGAACACTTCAGAGCATTATCACGGCGGTTTTTCGAAAAAGCCGCGATTCATCCAAACCCGCGGGTGGTTAATGCAGCAAATTACCGACCAGATAGAAACGCGACCGAACGCAAACGTCGCCCGCGAAACGTGCTAGACGACACGGATGTCTCAGCACTCCCTGACCACGATACGGTCAGTCACGATCCAGGCTACACTGTACACACAGTTAATAGCTTTAATATAACACGCACCACGACGCGCGACCGCCGTAGAGAGCGGCGCGCAGCAGTCGACAATCACACCGCGTACACACGATACACCCGTGTTCCAGGGCGGTTCTCACCGCCCAGATTTTCCGACACACAAGTCGACAGTCCGAATGGAGGCCCGCAGCCTCCCTCGGACGGTCATTAGACGACTTAAAATCATATTGAGATATTCGAAATCGCGCAAGCACGCAGCGAACGCGACACAGTCCGAATTTCGAGTTTATTTATTTATTTATGTTTGGGTCAAACCAAACCTGGCACGCGGGCCCCTGTCACGCGGGCCCCTGGCCCGTGAGCACAGTATCCGATGAAGCTGTAAAAGCCAAAAAAGGCTAACAGCAATTACATCACTGAAAATATATAATCCGCCACGCTGCTCCAATGCGGGTTGGCGGACTGCACATGTCTTCGAAATATTTTTTTTTATTTCTTAGACATACAGGTTTCCTCACGATGTTTTCCTTCACCGCCGAGCACGTGTTTAAATCACAGAGAGTAATTTAATATAAAAAATCCTATTTAATCCTTTTATACTTAATCGACTAATCCATTGAAATACTTTTATATATCTCTTCTGATCTAAAATCTATTCTGATTTAATAATGTTAATATAATTTTTATGTTCAAAGTTTTATGTTTTGGTTTTATACCTACGGATTACGTCTACTAAAGCTCTTTTATCTAAGTCGTAAAGTAGTTCTTCACATTTTCGGACCCTTACTTAAATCTGAATGATTAAGTGACGTTGGTAACTAAGTCTTATTACATCTGTTTTTTTATTTAAAATATATATATATAATTGCTGAAAATATATGTACACTACAACGGTCAACCTTTTTCAAAATACGTTTTCGTTATAGACATGACACCTTTGAAAAAGGAATTTTATTATTACTTTTGGCAACGCTATAGTCAAAATACAACACAAAAATTTTTACAAAGATCATATTATAAGTTCTTCACTTGGAATTCAGAAGAGTGACCCGCTACGTCCAGCATTCTTAAATTTAAATTTCACCTTCACAGTTTGGACTACATGAGTTCAAATTATTTGATTGAAGTCCTTAGAAAGTGTTTAAATAAGGAGTTCAATCAAATCTTATGAGCTTGTAGTACAAACTAAATATATTTGTTTTGAAATACATAACTCCTAATCTTTACGGACTATCTTATTTTGTCCTCATAAAAACGTATGCTATTTGCTAAGTTCAGTCATCAAAAAAATCGTTTGCATATCAATAAATATATAAATTTATATTTAAAACAAATTCGGGTTATAACTAGTAAAACACCAAAAAAACCACCACCAATATTCCAACTAAATGTAAGTAAAAAAGTAAAATATAATAATAATATGTGTCTCATTCAAAAGACACTTATTATTTCATTTATATTTACGGAATATCCGTAATTAAATGCACAAAATATCTGTACAACTACTAGACAATACACAGAATTTTAAAGCACAAAGTTCGCCCAAAAACCAGCAGTCATTAAACATTGATTATTGAATTAAAACGACGGACACTTCTCAGAATTTATTTATAACCAAAAATATTTTTGAATTTGAGGTTATTGAAAGGTTTATTTCGAAATATCAGTTGTTATAACCCGGTTGTATAAAAGTCACTCAGAACCCCTAACAAACAAACACAAAGATTGCCAAAATTACATTTAACGACAAAAGCAAATCAAAGATTGCAGCTTGCGTGTTATTTCATCTAGTTTGTCAATATATTGGATATAGTATAGTTATTGGACATCTAATATTTCTTTCACTCGCACGCATTACTCGCATTAGGTAAGCTTTATTTGTTTAACATAGTCATTTTTACTAGCGATTTTTATGGTCTTTAGCTGCGTCTTTTTGTGTGGCACTTGGCGCTTTAAGTAGCTTTGTATCTTGTCTCACTTACGGATCCAACGCTGAAGCGATGATTTTAAATGTTATACGGGGAACGGTAAAGTGTCGTTATAACTATTTTATTTTATTAATCACTTTATTTTATTAATCTGAAGTGTCCGTTGGATTCTTAATTCTTTCCGTTGGATGCCATAAAATAAGCTAAGAATTATGGTATGTCAAAAGTATGCTGATTGTTCTTTACTGTAATACATTTCGGCAAAGTTAGGCTAAATCTATTAACTATATTGTAATTTGTCGTAAAAAGAAAACCACGATTCGTCTAATGAAACACATTTTCTCTTTGCAGGCTAATAAAATGAACTAGCCGCCCTGGAGCGCCGCTCAATCTAAGCAACACGGTTTTGATACACACACAGCCACTTCGGGTAAAAGCTTTTCTACAAGGACAATCATGTGCGCGGGTTTGTTTTAATTAACTTGTGCAAGCCACGAACAACATCATTGCTGTGGAAAACAAGCAGTTATTTTTAGTATACCCCTTCAAGCGCTTTAAAGTTAGGTTCCACCGCAGGACCAGTTATAGTTAAACAGGGGTGTGGTGTTGAAAATAAGGCAAATATACTGTGTTTCGGTCTGAAGGGCACTGACAGCTAGTGTCATTAATGGGCTTATGAGACTTAGGAACTAATGTCTCAGAATCAGGTCTGGGCGATACATTTGTTATGGGCAGACGATTTGCTCGTCTCGTCACTTTTCCTATAAAAAAAAAACATTAACGGTTATGTGTTGTTACGAACAAGTACGATGAACAAAACCATAAAGAATAAGCTATACGAAGTAACGTACAATACTGAGAGTATTGTTCTACATCGCGTTATCATAGTTTCCTAGATGCTAACTATATATAAAATATATAAAGATTACTCTGTGTAAAAACTATTATTTGATGGGTACATAAAACTTATGTAAGTACAATAGGCAAGAATTAAATCAAATAATGTATGATAAATTTGTTATCGTAACATGAAACTATAACGAGCGATTGAATTTCAGCATTAACTTCAAAGTCAGTTTTTTAACTAATAAAAAAAGAGAACGTGCATCTCATTGCACATGGCAGAAGTGATTTTTTTTATATTAAATATTATAGTTTATTTTATAACATGTCTCTATCTCCATGGCATTGTTTTCCAAAGAAAAAAGCTAGGCACTGAAATCAATTGAATGTTTGCAACACACCAACTTGTTGAATTTTACGGGTTTGAATGCACCAAATATATGATTACCACCGACGACACACTGAAACATCGCTTTCAATTCAATTCTCGCAAATTATTAATATTCAATGCGCAATTTTTTGTTATTATGTTCTTATGTGAACAAGCAGAACTGTCAAACACAACATCGCTTTTTATTGAGATTTTAATTCAAAAAAAACCATGCAAATTTCCGACTTTTCCGGTGGATTTTCCAAAAATTTTCTTTCTTATACCTTGTCCTTTCGATTATGAAATCAAGAAAAAAAATCAGCCAAAACGGTTTGTGCCCGCGGTTTCACCCGCGTAAATTAAGAAAACTTCATAACTGCATCATAGCATCATATTTTCGGCGATGTTTTTGCTGTTAGCCTGGCTTTTACAGCTTCATCGGAAAGCTCTGCTCGCGGACCGAGACGACTGCGTCATACGTTCGGCCCTTCTAGGTAAAGTTCGGTTCTGAGCGTTCGGCTTCAGCTTCAACTTCAGCGTAAGGCCATAGAAAGAAGTTTTATAGCCTATAATCTTCGTCATAAACCTTAGCCCGTTTGTTGACTAATGCAAATGGAATTTTTCAAATCGGTTCAGTATTTCCTGAGATTCGTTCAAACTTCTAAATTCTTCACCTTTATTAAGTAATATAGTAGTAGTAAGAACTTTGAGGACCGGGCAAATGGTTAATCAGCACTTTGCCGATAGACAACAATTTTAATGTTGCCGGTACAGGTATTCAGGTTGCACGCGTAGGGACTACAATATTTAAAGCTGTTATTTATTTAAATTATTTATTTAAAGCTACGATGCTTGAAGTGTTTTTTTTTTTTTTGAATAGAAAACGTACTTTTGAGTTATTTCCATCCCGGGAGCAAAAAGGTAGAAACAACATAAAGGATCAAATTTTTTTATGACTGATGGTCACCGTTTTACAACTTTTTCCGGATTGAAAGTTGGTCGAGCGCGGAGGACGCTTTGCGAAACCTTTACTACGGGTAACTAGCGCAAGGCCGTCTTCGACCGGGAGAACGTTTAAAACATCTAAAATTACTATGAATTCAGAATGCGTAGAAACTGGAGAAGAAATCGCGCAAGAAATCCAGAGACGCTTCTAATCATAATTTAAGTTCTGGAAAACTAACCTGAAGGGTGGCGGTATCGCGAACGATTAATATGTATGCTAATAATGATCGTGTATATGTGTGTTGAGAAAATGAGAGTATCGCGATGGGTTGAAGTAGCGGCTCTTTCAACCAGTAGGGCTATTAAGCTTGAAAGTTGACGATAGCTGAGACTACATGCTGATAACGCATAGTTGCAGCGATCCTATCTTCGCGATAAAAAAATTGTCAAATCGGTCCAGCCGTTCAAGTGATGAGCTTGCCAACTATCAGAATTTCACATTTATATATTAATTTTTGACAAACTGACCCCAACAATAAGACTACAGTGAAACTGAAAATACTTCAGCCGTAGCTTGAAATGTATGCATAAATTAATAACACAAAACACACAGACATAAAACACAAAACACTCTTAACGCACACAATACATATGAGAGCATTGTGGAATTAATATAAAATTATATTAAGAAGCATTATATTAAGAAGAATAGTATTATATTAAGAAATTGCAGATATGTGTAACAACTATCTGTGCCGCTAACCGAGGCTTCGTTACTCTTTGTTTCATTTGAATATCTTAAATGACTTTGGATTTAAATGAGTTCTAAAGTCTCCATACCGAAAGCCGCAGGCAGTGATTTCTTAATGTGAAATGAAAGTGGAATTCATATTTATTCTTTGACGTAAGAAATTAGAATTTCGTTCGTCAAACGTCTGTTTCATATCAATCTACCAACGTTTCTTAATTAGGTTTGTCGAACCGGAGAAAAGTACCGCAGTAATCCTCTTTTTCAGTTTTTTTTTTCAATATGTTAAAACTTTATTAAAGTACTGGCAGCAAACTATTATCATCAGTCTGCAAATAGTGCACGACTAGACAAAGGCCTCTTCCAAATATTTCTAAATTTGATTTCGCTTGGAAGGTGGATTAGACTTTTTAAGCTGCAGCATATCTTGGCACCTGCCTTAATATTGTTTTATTAAAATACAGCTTTCAAAGTTTTACCTCAATCTCTATCTATCGAGTTCCTCCGTTAATCCTTAATCTAACCCAAAAATGTTTCTTTTGATAAATCCGAGCCTGCGTGAATAGCGACCTGTAAATGAGATTTTAATGTACTACCATTGTGATTATTTGTAATAAAAATAATTATTCACAGGAATAATCAAAATCGACTTTACGCAAATCACTGAATGTATATTTAATAAGCTCTAGCTTATATGCCTCGCGATTTCACCCGTGTAAAATATGTCGGCCCCATGATTGCGCCGTACGGCATGGTACCTCGATGACCTGAGCATTTACAGTCCGTCCGTTTCTATTCTCAGCATAGCAATGAAGTTTTATAGCCTAGAATACTCTAAATATTTCCGAAATAAAAAGTAACTTAGATTGCTCTCTGAAAAGTCCTCTTCCTGCCATTGGAAGTCCCGTCAAAATCGATGTAACCATTTCGGAGATTAATCCAGACGAACAAACAGAGAGACAAGTCCAGTATTCAAATCACAGCCGGGGCCAACATGTACAACATAAAATGCACTCATGATAGAAGAAAAATATTTGTTTCGGACACTATTTTTAAGGAAAAAAAGTATATATATATGTTATATTGTAACACGCTTCGCTGGTGGGCCAGAGTACCATATTATCTCCCTCACCGCTATTTTTACAAATTCTATTTCCACTAAACTAATTTCTTCCTACCACCTTTACGTCTGCGTATGATCTACAAATATACCAGTGACTTAGATATTATAAATGTAATTAGCTAGCTATTAATATTAGACATGAAGACCTAGCGCGGATTTCGGATTGGAGCGAAGCATATGGTGCAAAGGTCAATATTTTAAAGACTACTTTAATAATAGGTAGCGCAAAGATGTTTGTAAAGATCTTAGATGGAAATTTAATTCCTGTAAGTGACAAAGTTAGAAACTTGGTAATATTAATGTACAAAACTTTACCACGGGATCCACAGTTATAAAACTTAGTCGTAAATTCTTTGCAACTGCTGGATCCTTAAGATGATTGAAGAATTGTCAATAAATTTGCTCCCCTCTACTCCTAATTCTCGACTATGCAGATATCAGCCACTAAAAATAAACTTGATACGTTTGAACCTCTTTAGAACTTTTGTATAAGATTCAAGTTTGGCTTACGAAAACATGATCACGTTCCTTTTTCTTCTGTACATGTGCTGTGAAATTCTTTACACCATTCTTACCTAAAGGTATGATAAGAATTCCTTTACGGCTCTCAACCACGACTTTTTAAATAATCAGAAAATTTAAAATGACCGCCGAATTTTTTAATACGTCGTTTCATGTCTAACTGTCCGCCTATAGAAATACCTTGCCTCTGTTAATGAGACGGGGTCAGTCCTTGCCAGATTTTAAGAATCTGGTAAATAATCACTTTCTATGTCTTTAATTTGATCAAAGCCTTCATCTGTTTTTATGTACTAGTGGTCGCCCTGTAGGCGAAACTCGACTGTAATCCACTATTTTGTAAGTTTGAACGTTTTTGAGTTTATAATAATTATTTGTTGGCAACATTTTAAAATTCTATAGCGACAATCTCTACTCTGACCACAGAATATTATGTGTTTGACATCGGCATTATAAACGTAAACGTCACCTTCCTATCATGTCTCCAATCTTCATATTTTCTTAAGTTCCTTTTGGAATAAAAAGATAACATTTACTTAAACTCGAAAGATGGCGAGCGAGGCAACGAGTTAGCGTAAAAATACATCTGTATTTTTTTAATTTAAAACGAGATAGTAAACATCTTAAAAAACGAATTATTGGATTTGCGGTTGATATAATATTATTTCATAAATTTTCAGAGAATTTTCCAGCATAAAACATACATCTTATAAAATTATCTTTGCATCCTCTATATAAGAGCGTAAAAGCAACGTCAAACAAAGTCAAAGAAGTCTTTTACTTTGTCTGCAATGTTCAACGTCAAACGTGTCAAAACTTCACAATGCATCAGTTCTCATGCGTTTCAACGTTCATATATAACAAAACCTTATATAGTTCTTTCAAACGATCCAAGATAACAAGTTAAGAGAATATAGATTTGTTTTAAAATGAGTTACGAGACGAAGAAATCGCTCACGTGATGGTAACCGTCACGCCTGCCCATAACAGGTACCACACTTGACAACAAGACCTTGGAAATTTCTGTGTAACACCGCACTGCGCTCATCGCCATAAGATGTAGGTTCTTAATCTCATGTGCCTGCAATTCTCAATCATTTGTCACCGTAATTTACTTAAAGAATCAACTTAGGATAAAAAAAGCATATCTTCTCATTAGTCAAAAGGTGTCTGTCTGTGGATTTGTGTCATTAAGAAAGAAAGAAAGAAAGAAACATGTGTATTCGCAGGGCAACTACAGCACGATAATTTCAATATACAAAAAGTATATAAAAAAAGAAACTAGTACTAACCTTAAATAAAATAATTAAAACAAATGTGACCAAATGGTAAAATCTGTGCTGCAGCATTAGCCCACGAAATGGATCGAACTCAGCTATTGTCGAGATAACCCGACACTGGATTATTGAAGAAATACCGCACGTTAAAATTCTAATCCATTATGGCTTACGCTTTAATGACTCGATCGGGTTGGTGGCCAAGCGATTAACTTCTGCTGCAAGTTGCGCGTTCGTTTGCCGCACGAGTCAAATATTTTAATATAAACTGCAATTACTACTGGTAATATTTCTATGCAGAATTCGTCTAGGTAGGTACCACCGCAGTGCCAGTTATTCTGCTGTCAAGCAGTAGTGTAATAACTGGGCATATGAGACTTGAGAACTGATGTCTCAGGGTGACGAGCACAGTGTGGTGGGATGTTCTATGTGACGCAGCATATTTGTATGGAACTTACCCTTACACTTACCTTCAGGTGAACGTTTTGCTAATCTCGTCACTTTCTCATTTAAAACAAAAGCTATTAATTCATAGGTATTGTTCGTTGTTGTTTATTTGATATTCTATGACAATTCCCAGTGCGAGTCTATGTTTTGTTAAAAAATAGCCTAAAAATAGGAAAAAAGCCACACGTAATATATTTAGCGTCCTTGAATTAACAGGGTAATTCAGTCCTGCTAATTAAATTTTCTAGTACGCATAGCCTTCGCCCGTTGAACCCGCGGTCGAATGAAACAAACAAAATCCCGAGCTCATTAAGCAACCACCCCTAGAATCAGGTTACGCTCATTTACTTTGTTTCTAACCACCAACGTTGCTTTAAAAATAGGTGTACTCACCTTTCGGTAATATAATTACGTAGCCTTACCTACCTACAACAATACAAGATACAATTGGGATTATGAAGGACTTCTGTGGAATGTAACAGAAGCTTCTAATTACATTACTCTCATACACAAAGACCTTGTGTTTGAACAACCCGAGCCTTGGTGTAACGCAACAACTCCAGATGTCTTAGTCACGTCAAAATGTTCCCGCAATTTCGTTCGTTTTTGAAATTTAAAGGTTTTATAAGTTAATAAGCTTTTGAGACGATACATTGAAATATACACCAGTATTCACGGATATTAATCAGAGGTCTCATAGTGCCCATAAATGTACGTGCATACCGCAGAAAATAACTTTCTTCGGAATCTATTTATGTGATCTTGTCCTCAATTAGTAATTCTTCTGGTGATGTGATTGTGATGAGTCTGGCTTTTGTATAAACTCTTTAAGACGAGAAAAACGTTCACGTGTTCACGTATGGGCAGACGTTAACTGCGACGTCTGCCCATAAGAAATACTATGTCACCCAGAACCTTTCAGTGTGGCGCTACACTACGCTCGTCACCGTGAGGCATCAGTTCTTAATATTCATACTCCCAGTAATTACACTAGCTCTCAGTGCTCTGCAGAACGAAATAACCGGCCCTGCGGTTGGCAAAATAACTGGCTGCTGACCCCCAGACGGGGTAACGAAAGATCACCCAAAAATTTAACACAGCCCAGTTAACCACTTATTTATATAATTATAAGCAACTCATATAGCGTAACAAAATCGGTCAACTCGTTGACGAAGTGAAATGTCTGGAAAATCCCATAGCTTCCGACAGGTGGCAATAAAACCATCTTGAAAATGCCAGATCTTAAATGCACAAACCAATGACGGACAGAGTGGGAAATTGCCAAAGCCTGCCATCTGTAGCGATTACGGTAAATCCTTATTTCATTTAGAACCTATGAGCTCTCACGGTATTAACGAATGCACAGGATATCATATAATTTTTCATAACCAACACTCAAGTGACAAACTACACTATACGTCTAACAAAATGAACGCATAGGCACGGTAACGCCCGCCGTTGGTGACCACGTGGCCTAGTGTTTAGCTTACCTGACTTCTACACCGCGGGTCCTGGGTTTGAATCCCAGCTGGAGCGAACATTTGTGCACAACGCAAATTGTTGGTTTTCGGGTCTGTTTGTATAGTGCATGTGAAATATATGTCTGTAAAACGCACACACGATGCAGGAGAAATCCTACTGTGTGGTATGTTTATTTTTTAGGTTCGTTGAAGAATAAAATTAGCATTTTATATTAAACAAAAGTTTTAATTTTACAGCTGTTGCGCGCTCTCTTCGCTGGAAGTAATGTGACCAACCCATTTATCCTTTTAGAAATAAATGTTCGTAAAATCGGTTTTAGTGAGTGTATGGTGTGAATAAGTTGAACACATGACTGAGTCGTGCGATCAGCTAACTCAGTGATCTCAACATTCACAGTTCTGCCCTTCGCGGTAATTTTCGGTCCTCAGCGTGCGGCTCTTAAAGGCTGTACCACAAAATATTATAGCCTCGCACCTTCCTGGATAAACGTGCTACCAAACGCAAAGAATGTTTTGAAATAGGATTAGTTTTATAGGAGTTAGCGATTTGAAACATAGATGACTTCTAGCTGTATTATAGTAATAATGTTAAGATTATTTTAGTAGTAACATAAAGACGCAAATAAGAACTATGTATTTTCTAAACCACTTATCAAGATATCAAGAGAAATATTTACACTGCCATGAACTAAAATTATACTGAACAAAATTAATAATAGAGCCGCGCGAACACGTCTATCCGCATAGCCCTTAATTTTTCAGTTTTTCAGAGTTTATTTAGACATCTCTTCATAGTTATGAAATAAAAAAGTAGCTTAGATTACACTCTGAAAAGTCCTTTGCCTGCAAATGAAAGTACCAACAAAATCGAATTAGTCATTTCGGAGATTAGCCCGAACAAACAAACATACATACAGACATACAAACATTTAAAAAACATGTGTTTGAGTTTTGGTGTCCTGTAAATTACCATATGAGATTAATAAAAAAAATGTATTGCGATGTAATATAACTTAAATTATGCAAAAATTTCAGACATGGACATTAGCGCAAACAAATAGTCAGGATTTTCTACCCTACGTTTAGCCTGGCCGGGATCTACTACTACTTCGTAGCTTAGACTACTCTCTGAAAAGTCCTCTACCAGCTAATGAAAGTGACGTCAAAATCGATTCACCCGTTTCGGAGATTAGCCCGGACGAAGAAACAGACGTCTGTCTGATGGATAGTCAAAAATGTTTAAAACGCGTGGTTGAGTTTTATTATCCTGCAAATGACCATATCGCATTCAGAAAAAGTTTTTATTGCAAAATCACAGACACTTCTATTTTATTTATTTGTATAGATGTATATATAGATGTCATTTTTTCGGTTAATAACCCGAAGTCGCCATCTGCTCAGCAGGGCTATTGCGTATCCAAAGTGATGATCACTTATAAAAGTGTTGAACGAATATCTGTTAAATAAATCTCAGTCTGCATACTGGTTATGATTAACAAAAATGACATCATATGAAAAACAATGGTCATTTTCATCACTTAGTGCCGTAAGTATTAATGGAAACACAAAGGTTCCCCTTCTCATATCCAAATAACACAGATGCGATAAGATCACAGCTTCGCAGCAGTTTTTTTTAGGACTTATAGTCATGATGCTTTCACAGCTTCGCCGGGTTGAAAGGTGGCAGAGCGCCGAGGGCGCTTAGCCGAAACCTTTACTTATGGATGACTGGCGCAAGGGCCCCCGAGAAGGGACCTCGGCTTAGACCTGTTCATCCTGTTCATCCTGTGCGCGAGACTAACTGACTCAAAGGTGCCCAAGGGGGCCGGCCTCGGCTCGGCCAGACTTCAATCGGGAGGGATCACAACCAGTGTCGGATCTAGTTGCTATAAAATCGGAACAAACCTGTAATGCTGTATAAATATGTCCTAAAAACTAAGAATTCATATGTTGTGCAAATATTGGCATCGGCTGGGATTCGAACCTAGAACTCATAACTTTTTCTGAGATGTCATTAGTATAAAGTTCATACGCAACATTCTGATGTCAAGCATCTATAGGCGCGCCTTGGGGGTAAGGCCGACTAGTGTGCCGTGACGGAAATGTACAGCTTAAATTATAACGTTAAATTCTTATAACTAATAACAGCCAGTATAATTTGGAGGAAATAAAAGGGGTATAATTATAACGTATTTCTAATTTTTTTTTATTGGATAACGAGATGAAACGAGCAAAACGTTCACCTGATGGTAAGTGCAACGTCGGCCCACAACAAATGCTGTGTCACCCAGAATATTTCTGTGTGACACCACACTGCGCCCGTCACCCTGAGACATTAGTTCTTAAATCTCAAATGCCCAGTGATTACCCTAGCTCACAGTGCCCTTCAAGTCGAAACACAGTAATGCTTGCACACTACTGCTTCACGGCAGAATAACTGGCCCTGGGGTGTTACCTACCTAGACCTTACCTTACCTACCTCCTGCATAGGAATCGTACCACCAGTCAATATTTAAATTACATTTCAATACTAAAAAAGTGAATAGTTTAAAACGACGACACGAGACGCGAAAGATTTTTATTTTTTTTCCATACTTATTAGTTTTCTTTTAATTATCAATAACCATCAGTTTCGATGTTTCCCATCTTGCGAGTCGTCATCAATTTACGTTACACAAGAAAAAGCGCACTTCAAGAAAAAAACACAACTCAAGACCTGAAAACAAACAATTTATGTCTTTCCAGAAACCTTAGCTGCGGCTTGGTATCGAACGCAGACTTATCCTGACCACTAGATCACGTGGTCGTCAAGTGGTACTAAAAATGTAGGTTGCAGATAGATTGTACAAAACACCATTACCATGACACTGACACGACCATTCTCTTCGTTAAATGTCAAGACCATAAACCTTATATTATACATTATATATACGAGTACGTTATATTATCCTAGTACATCATTATTTTTAAAAAAAAACAATATTTTTCAAAATCTGGAGGATTGGTACCATTTTGATTTTAAGAGTACCCTTTTCTTTTCGATACTATTATCGTCTGTACTATTTGCAGAATAATTCTTAGTAGTAATAGTAGGGACAAGTGGAAATTTAACTCGAAATATAAGCAGTAATACCAAAAATACAATAGGTCTTTCATCATATCCATAATCCTTAGGGTTTCAATAAATCCGTGTATTTGACTGGAAAGTGTTGTGTTATGTTTCTTTTGAATACACTCAAATAGTCCTCGTGGTATTCAACAAATATCTCGTGGCGGAGAGTAATGGAAAGGAATTTTCCAGTGATTCAAATTTTTTATTGAATATTTTGCATAAAGGAGAGTCCTTTGAGATGGCTCGGGCTTTTGATGGCCTCCTCAAGTACCGCTCTTGAATAAGTATTAGAATTATTTTTTGGAAGTCCTTTGTTTTTTTTTATCATTATACTAGTAATGCCTTATATTCTCAAGAAATACTTTCAATTTTCTTTTTATTTTTTTCTTAAAAAAAATAACGTAAGATAATATTTAATTATGTTACGTTATTTTAAAAAGATTTTTTATTACTATTTCTTTCTGTCTTAATTTCAAAGAAATATTTAAAAAAAAATGATTGAAGACTTACAGCTTCATAAGTGATAAAGAAGGTACTCGTAAAATAATTTATAAGAAATGTTAAAGTAAACTGAGTGGGTAGCGTGTAACAGTCTTCTTGTGAGTATAGATTGATTATATACGGTAAATATTTACGGTAATGGACAGGTTACAAATAACGGCTTTAGCTTTTTAACACGAATTCAGAATAAGGTATATTTGGATTTCGTGTCACGATATAGATGGATATTTATAAAAGGGATCTCATTCAAATGATCTTTTTTCGAAATATTATGGTTTTAAAGTATTTGACAGCAAATAACGATCTACCAATAACATAAAAAAAAACTATCTCTTCTAATGGCCTTTTTTCAAGCTAACCACGTACCTAAAAAAACATTTTATATTTTTGGTCAATAGAATAGAAATAGAATTACTTTTATTTAATGCAGGGCTTTGAAAAAAAAATACAAACACCGGCACAGTTAGCGAAACCCAAAAAAAACATTATTTTTCTTAATATTTCATAAAAGACTGGCCAGTTATGTTACCTTTTTATTTAGAGCTTTTAGGCGACCTTATTAGACCTTAGACCTTATTATTAGGCGACAGAGATTATTTTTGTCGATTTTATCTGTATCCTGGTAATATTTATTTGTTAGTGGTTCGAGCTCGGTCTGAGGAGAAACTTAAAAGTTTTATAAATTCGATAAATTCTCAATTTTATTAGTAAAAGTTGAAGGGCATGAAGGTTTCCTCGCGATGTTTTCCTTCACCGCTAAGCACGTGGTAAATCAGCAATTAAAATTGCGGAACAATTTTAGAGATGCCGACACAGGGGAGCGAACTCAGGTCACTCGCGCACTATGAAATTTAAGGCAGGCGCCCGGCCCTTGAACTACCATGGCTCGTTCTAAGTTGTAGTCGTAAATGAGGACTTACCTTTGCAATCTTGTGTAGCAGCGCTGTAGTGGAGCTGGTCTTAAAGAGCCCAAGTGCTCGCCTCCGGAGCCCTTGACCAAGGCAGGCTTCAACAGCGCCACATAGTGCAGTCACACCACCGCTTTCCTCGTGTACGAACTTGCGGGTAACAGCCTGTCAAAATAACAAAATATTCTAGGACTAAATTACCTACACAGGCAGGGCAAACGTTATCCCATTTTTGAGAGGGTTATAGAACGGGGGAGAAAAGACACCAAGTTGTTTCAGGTAAGTTGACAAAAGCAACATGTCCTTGGAATCATTTAATTTTTTTTAGTCACTTTACAATGTTTTTCTTGACCATCTCGATCCTGTCGTAAATGTTTAATGATAATTTTTCATTAAATCATTTTATTTATTAACCAGTCAATATGTTATGCTGTAGTAAGTAACATAGCAAGGTGTCAGTTATTGGATTGGTGAGGGATTTGATCGCGTGTAAGATTATAAAACAAAAGTATCGGCGTAGATCGCCGAAACTTTAGTCTTAGGGGATTTTAGAGTGAGTGTACATAACAAGGGTAGTAGCAGAAATATAATGCTTAGTTGATTTATATTTTGAAAAAAAATATTGTTTGGTAATTTTTTTGTTATAATAAATGTTGATTTTTAACGTCCAGGAAAATAAAGCATACTAACAACCCCCGCACCCTTGCTATCCGACTACCGTGTCCGGTAGAGTAGAATAGCACTTACTTCTTTCCTATCGAGGTGTCGTTAGAGGCAACTAAGGTACGGACAGCTTTTATTCGTGCAGAATAACACCATAATATGCAATGCAGTCACTATACAGCTCGAGGGAGCGCGATGGACAGTAAGAACTTTTTGACTGGTACCAAAATGGCAGTGACGTGTTTCACCACCCGTCACGTCTCGTTTTCCAGAGGGGCGAAAAGTGGGCTATGTGTGTAGACAACCCTTTATAGGTGAAAAGACGTGATTGTAGTTATGTATGATGCCCCACATTCTGATCTCTGCTAGTGTGGAGCATAAAAAAGATGCGTATAAAAAAGACATCAAAAATAACAACGTGCTAATCTTACTCTTACCTCTTCCATTAACTGTTTAACCTCTTTCTTTACTGCCGCTATAAGACGATACTTCTGTTCGGCGCTGGGGTCTGTTGTAGTCGCGGCCGGCATTTCTTCCGATTCACTTTCAACTGAGACACAAAACATATTTTCGTTACTTATTACTGTCGATGTGAATTAATTATCGCTTATAATAAACTCTATACTTAACCCATTTATGTCGCAAAAGACAATTAAATGCTGTCCGAGTAGTGTGGGCGATGAATACGTAAACTTTTTAAGTGCAGCATCTGTACGCATTTACTGCTGTACCTGCACGTTTTTTTATGCACGTATTTTTAATGGATAAAGTAACGAGATAAGCAAAACGTTCACCTGATGGTAAGTGCAACTTCCGCCCATGACAAATGCCGTGTCACGCACAACATTTCCGTGTGGCACCACATTGCACCCGTCACCCAAAGACGTCGGTTCTTAAGTCTCAAATGCCCAGTAATCATACTAGCACTCGGTGCCCGTCAGATCGAAACACAGTATTGTTTGCAGACTGTCATTGCTTAATGGCGGAATAACTAGCTCTGGAGTGGAACCTACCTAGACGGATTTTTGCATAGGAATCCTACCACCAGTAAACCACCAACCACCACCATTTATTATGGTGTGATACATAACGAATTAGTGGAAATTAAGCATGGTTTTTCTTCGAGAGTGGATTTGTCTATGGACCACAGTTAAAATCATATAAACTTTGAGTTCTTTTGTCACACTTACTTATAAAGAAACTATAAATATTACGAGCTATATGCTGCCTATAAACACAGAACTATAGAAATTACCTTCAAACCTCATAATACGTAGCTTGAATGCATGAAAGATACTCGTACAAGTGGAGATCACAGAGGTTTACAATCGCAACTTTATTATTGATTTAATGATGGCATGTGTATTGCTGCTTAAGTATCTGATCAATATTAATGTATTAACTTTCAACAATGTTAGCTCTGGAATTGCATGTGTGCACACACACACAAAAAAAATTAAGTAAAACCGAGGAAGTAATGTAGTAATGTGAACGTATAACACTATCAATGTCTCATTTATGTATAATATTGGGTATCTGTCGTGTATCGTTAAATATGTCGTAATAAGGATATAATTAGCTGTAATAAAGACGTAATAAAGATATTACAGCATATTCTGACCCGTACATTCAAACTTTTACTTACTTTAATAAATGTGACAATAATTCAAGGAATATCTCGTCGCCAGTAACACGGCCATCGGTTGTGTTCACTCACCCATCATACGATACGAAGCGTCGTTATGTACCAATATAAAGAAGCAGCTGTCTGGTAAGAGCGCAGTACTTACGGATTCGAAACATTCATGACCGAAGAAGCCGGTCGGTAGTCGTACCATTTAGATTCAGCGTAAATCTGCCTCGTTAGATGAGTTTCCTTAGTTTTAAGTGTTTAAATTGTGTTTTTTTAAGACCAGAACCTGTGCGTAAGAAATAAATAAGAAACTTAATAAGGATATAAATAAAATTATCTTTCCGGAAAAGAGCGTCGCTATGCCGACGTCAGTCCTATTTGTCAACGTTCGTAAATGTGCTATCAAGTTATGACACTGTTAACCTCATTACAGTGACACGTTAACAGATTAGGTACGATGACACGAAAGCTTCATATAAAGTACAGTGTTGTATTTCGTAGGGACTCCATAAACATCGTTTGTAAAAATTGACTCGTAACGAAAGTAAAATCAATTACAAATATATATTTTTTTATGGATGAAAGACGAGAAAATTAGTGAAACGTCTGCAGAAGATTGCTGTGTTGCACTAAACTGCCCTCATCACCCTGAGACATCAGTTCTTAAGTTTCATATGACCAGTAATTTATTTTTTATTTTTTTATTTGATAAAGTATCGAGGCGAACAAAACGTTCACTTTCTGTGTAGCACCACACTGCGCCCGTCATCCTGAGACATAAGTTCTTAAGTCTCATATGTGATTACGCTAGCTCACAGTGCCCTTCAGATCGAAACACAGTAATGTGTGCACACTACTGCTTCACGGCAGAACTACTGACCCTGGGGTGGTACCTACGTAGGCGGATTCCTGCATAGGAATCCTACCACCAGTATTGCAGTTACCGATTGAAGAAGATAATGAAGATATCATATGTTCACAGTATAGCTTCCCAGTAGTAGAATAATTTTTAGAACCGACCTTATAGTTTTCGAGAAATTACTTTTTTCTTTTTATTAAAAAAAATTGATGCCTAACATTGGCATAACTATAGTGCTAATAGTTATTGCAAAAAAACACAAATTTGTTTCTGAGTTGGGATGAGCAAATGTGTCTGTGTTTGCGAGTACACTTCCAGCTGATACCTTCGAAAGTATTCGAAAGACGTCAAAATCGACCGTTAGGAAGGACATCAATTTATCAACAACAAAAAAAAATCGTGTCTTACAATGGACTGTCTGTCAATCAAAGCGAGTATGGAAAGTTTTCCATTATAGCTGAAGAAAGTAATTCAAGTAGCGTACCCTCGACGAAGTCCGCAAAGTGCCGTCGGAGAGTGCAAGAAATACCACAAGTTTTATATGAGTTGGGAACTTTGAAAAATCCTTTTTTTTTGTTTCTTTCGCAGATATAGAAGGGATCTATGTCCAGCAGGAACATACTGAAGTGATGACGTAGAAGAAAAACATTAGCGTGATGCAAATATAAAATAATTAATTGAAATAGAAAGCCTCCAAAGACTAATGTGTTAATTACGAGTATATTAGTTACTTACTTAGATACTAGTTTATACTTTTTCGATCTTCTGAATAGTCAAGAAGCAAGACTCGCCACAGTTTTCATTTTTCTATTTTACGGAGTTTCGCCGATAAACCATCTCAAATATTACACACCGAGCAGGCAAAATCTTTTGCATTTAGACAATGTCAATGCATAATAAAACGTAGTGTGAATGTAAACACGTTAACTACAAAAAATAACTGGCTTGAAGTATCTTCGTATATTTGCAAGCATTGGTTTTTTATTTTATTTTTTAATGATGTGCAAACATTACTGTGTTTCGATCTGAAGGGCACTGTGAGGTAGCGTAATCACTGGGCATATGAGATTTAAGAACTAATTTCTCAAGGTGACGTGCGCAGTGTGCACCACACTGCGCCCGTTACGTACACAGTAATATTCTGAGTGACACAGCAGCTGTTATGGGCAGACATTGCACTTCCCATCAGGTGAAGGTTTTGCTCGTCTCGTAACTTTATCAAATAAAAAAAAAACCAGCAGAGTCGTGAGGAGAAGAACTACATAATGATTTCTTATATTTACGCGAACATTTAAATGAAACTAATTTTACGGATTTTATCGCGTTTAATTTTATTATTTATAACCCGACGTTTCGAGTGCTTTACAACACCAATGGTCACGGGCGGACTGAGGTGACAGATGTCCCGATGTCATAGTTAACCCGGAGTACCTTCAGCTTTTAATTATTATTCTTGGTCCGATCTACGCAGAAAGAGCTTACGGTGTCTTGAAGTCTTGTAGTGGTATGCTTGGTTTTTGATTTAATTTTATTAATTATAGGATCCCAAGCTGGTGGTAATACCCAACCAACTCTATTAAAATTAGGATGTTTTTTAATTTCAATAGCCTCGCGAATCATGTATGGTAGGAATCGGTGTTCTTTTGCTAGGATTTGTGGTTTATCAAATCTGATGTAATGGTTGGGATGATCCAGAACATGGTCACAGACTACAGACTTCCTGGAGCGACGATGCTTCACATCAACTATATGTTCTTTTACGCGGGTTTTAACTGATCTTTTTGTTTGCCCTATGTAAGAGAAACCACATTCACAATCCAGCTTGTATACTCCTACATCTTGTAAAGGGATGTTACACTTGACAGATGGTAAAAACTGACTTATCTTCTTCGGCGGCTTGAAAAATGTTTTTATGAAAGCCCGCTTCAAGATACGAGTATAGCCAATCTTGTCCGTGACTCCTCTGACATATGGTAGGACTGCAGGTACACGCTCGACTGTGGCCGGCTTCACTCGGTCACTGCAACGAAGGCGCGGAACCCGAAGCTTGTTGTCTTGCAAAACTTGCTTGACATGCTGAAGCTCGGCGGCCAGGTGTTTACTGTCACAGATCCCTTGTGCTCTCTGAAACAAAGATTTGCCCACCGTAGCTAGCTGTGAAGGATGGTGGTGAGATTCACCTTTTAAGAACCTATTTGTATGAGTCTTTTTCCTATTTACAGTGTGACTCAAGGTGTTATTAGGATTTCTAATTACTAAAACATCTAGAAAAGCTAAAGAGTTATTTGTCTCTAACTCCATTGTAAATTGTATTTTAGAATTTATGGAGTTAAGGTGGTCTAAAAATGCAGTGACTTTATTAGAAGGTAGTATTGTGAAAGTATCATGTACGTACCGCTTGTAGAACCTTGGATTTTCTGGAGAAGTACGGGGGCTTTCTCCTCAAGTCTTCCATGAAGATGTCAGCAACAATGGGAGATATTGGGGAGCCCATCGCCACACCATCTACTTGCCGGTAGTATTGTTCCTTCCACAATAGATAGCCAGATGTTAGGCAATGTCTAAGTAATTCTGCATGTTCTACTGGCATGTTGTTCTCTGTTAGCTTCCTAGTTACAATTGAGATGCAGTCTTCAACAGGTAGGCATGTAAATAACGACTGGACATCAAAACTGACCATAGTTTCATTGTCAGTAAGATGTAGGTCTTTTATCTCACTGACAAAATGGTAGGAATCCTTTGTGTGTGCTCTTGTGTGTCCTCTAAGTGGGGAGAGTATTTTAGCCACATCTGTAAGTTGGTGAATCGATTTGGACGTATCGGAGCATTGAGTTTGTGTATTTTGGGTAACCCATACAACTTCGGTGGTTTGGCACAAGAAGGTATTATCGAATTTACGTCTAGATTTAATTTCTCGGCGTGTTTCTTTATTAGATCGCTAATTATTTTGAGCGTGTTAGTAGTTGGGTCTGTCTTGACCTTTTTATAGGTGTTTACGTCCGCCAAAAGTTCTGGAATTTTAAAATTATTATCCGACGTATCCATTACTACCGTAGCGTTTCCTTTATCTGCGCGGAGAATCGTGAGCTCGGGTCTGTTTCGTAAGTTATTTAAAGCTTTTAATTGGTCTCTGGGAAGAATCAGTTTCGGCACAGAACTGCGACGTAACATAGACGAAATGTCTTGACGTTTGGCCTCCAAATCTTCTTTACCGATATTATTTTTATACAGACAATCCTCAACACTACAAATAATTTCTTTGTACTGTATTCTTCGCGGTGTTATTGCGAAATTGTGAATGTGGTCTCTCTTACATAGGGCAAACAAAAAGATCAGTTAAACCCGCGTAAAAGAACATATAGCTGATGTGAAGCATCGTCGCTCCAGGAAGTCTGCAGTCTGTGACCATGTTCTGGATCATCCCAACCATTACATCAGATTTGATAAACCACAAATCCTCGCAAAAGAACACCGATTCCTACCAAGGATGATGATTGAAGAAGAAGATGGTTGGGTATTACCACCAGCTTGGGATCTTATAATTAATAAAATTAAATCAAAAACCAAGCATACCACTGCAAGACTTCAAGACACAGTAAGCTCTTTCTGCGTAGATCGGACCAAGAATAATAGTTAAAAGCTGAAGGTACTCCGGCTAACTATGACATCGGGACATCTGTCACCTCAGTCCGCCCGTGACCATGGGTGCTGTAAAGCACTCGAAATTTTGTCAGTAGTAACAAATATAAATTGTTTATGAAGAAAAACCTCTGGAATGACCATCTGTTGGTATGACCAACAGATGGTCAAATATTTTTTTGTGCAGTTCCCGTGCATGCAGAAATCCAAACTCGCGATTCGAAGAGGAAATCGCTTTATCATTACGCGTACCGAACTATAAGAGAGAGATAAGAATTGATTCTATTTATACTTAAATATAAAACAAATGAAACAAAAAAAAAATCCTTATTATCTTTGAAATTGACTGATTTTTTCTTAACATCTTTATTCCGTTCGCAGAAAAATTAAGCCTTTTTCTCAAAACATTCGAAAAAAATCATTATAATAATAGCGCGGCGGCCACGTCGTTTCAGCCTATCACAAGTCCACTGTTGAACCAAGGCCTCCCCCATAGATATCCGCAAAAGTTTGTAGCTCTTATTTTGGAGGGATTTGCCATAGTTGCCACGCTTGGCGGGCGGGTTGGCAACCGCAGTTTACTTGTTCAGATTTCCAGAACCCACAGGATGAGATGGGGTGGTAGATTATCTTAGGCCGCCACCACACGGCATACTGAGTGACCGAAAATTTCAGAACTAGCTTCCCAGACTGCCGTAAGTGTAACTTCAGATCGTTGAGCCGGAACAGTACACCCAATGATTATTTTCCTCAGTGTTCTTTTTCTTTAACACCTATACGAGATTATTGATTTTCCTTTCAGTCAATGAATAGAATTTCTCGAATAGAGTATTGTCTTGGATTAGGAAAATGGAATCCAGTAGAAAGTAAAATAGAAAAGATACATATTACGTAAATATAAATGGTGAGTTCACGTTTCAATCATATTTACGTAACGATGACAAATTATTCGGATCACGCGAAAGATTTCGAGATTCCGCCATAAAACTTATAAACGTCGCGTCGGTTGTTGTTGAAAACTATGAGTTAGGACTGAATTGTTTAATAAAAGAAATGTTCAGTAGCGATAGATAACACTAAAAAAGTGACTGTCGATAAATGTTGACTGGAGACTAGGAGATTTTTGAGGGGGTTTTAAAAACTGTCGTTGTTCCACGTTCTGCTCAATTGTAAGTTAGTGGACTTTTAAGTCGTGAAAATATTTTATTTCTTTTTATTTCTAAGACAGGCAATTTTCCTTCATGGCAGAGCACGTACTAAATCAGCACTTAAAATTGCAACTAATTATTTTGTGGTACCAGTGCAGGGAATCGAGATCAGTAGTCAGTAGCGTGCTATAAAAATTTAAATCGCCCGGCCCTGAGCTACTGCGGCTTCTGGTTAGTTCAAAATTAGTACCTACTAAAATCTATCGCAAAACCTCCTTTCGTTTGACAACAATAACCTAGTAAAACTTCTAGCAAACCTAAAACCTCCCTAAACTTCATCATAGTTCATGTTTATTCGATACGGCAATCGTGAGGCTTAGCGGTCAGCGTACAGAATCGTGACCTATGGGTTCAAATGCCCACCGAGGCTAATATTGTGCAATGCCATTTTAATGATTTGTGGTCTGTGATTGTCCCAGTATTATTGATACTATATACAAACCCTCCCGTGGTCATATCCCTAAAACTTTCCGGCGATGGATAATACACAAATATATATAAGTACTAATACTTATTTCTGTATTTTCGCAAAAATTTTCGTTAGTTACTACATTAAAGAGGCAGATGAATGTTACGTCTGTTATATTCAAAATATAGTCAACATAATAAAAACCAATCTTAACGCGTGCAACAATATTACAATTTTTTTTTTGCACATAATGTCTATTAGCTACACAAACAGCGGATGTAATGAATATAGATCAAGGACTGAATACGGAGTAGTTCCAAGAATTATATCTATTTTACAGTACTTATTTGCTTTACAAATACAAAAGAACAATCGCGGCGTTTTTTGTTCAAATCTTTGTTTATGTTTTCCGAAAGGATCTCTGAAAAATTATCAAACAGTTTTTTGTCTAAATAAAAACTTAACATTTGTTAATTTTACGAGATTGTAAATATTTTTTCATTATCTATATTTAAGCTATATTGTACA
The DNA here is from genome assembly GCA_019845155.1 of Luehdorfia chinensis. NCBI lineage: Eukaryota > Metazoa > Arthropoda > Insecta > Lepidoptera > Papilionidae > Luehdorfia > Luehdorfia chinensis. The sequence continues at coordinate 4,416,751 of JAHVAK010000025.1, read as the reverse complement.
TTAATGAAAGATGCAATTCTCTATCAAAATTTTATCTTTAAAAATCATGTGATCATTTTACTTATAACATTTACAGAAAAAATAAAAAAACAGAAAATATTATTAACCGAAAAACTCCTTTATCATCTCTCAAGGCCATATAAATATTCCCAAACACCGTCACATGGCAGTATTCCGCCCACACTTATTGTTATCTTTATGTCAAAACGATGTGCATCCGAATAATTAAAATGCCCCACAAAAGCGGCTCGACTCTTTATCAGACTATTTACATAAAACCGATAATGAAAGTTTCGAAGGAAAAAATACGACAAACTGCTACAATATCAATTTCGAATATCTAAGGTGCGTACGTACCTTTATTTTGAGCTGCCATTATTTTTTTGCCCGCCAAAATTGTCGCATCATTAAACCGGAAAACACTCACATTACAAAAATAATATTGTCGCAATCATTCCAGAGCGCAACTAGTTGTGTTAAACGTGTTTACAATGTCACTGATGGTTGAAAATGGCTTGTTTAGTGGAAAAATCGATGTGGCGCCGCGCGCAGTGAGCCGCCAGCGCTACGCAAGTGATAAGGCGCCTGACGAGGGATTATAGCTATTCTTTTTTCTTATATACAACCCTATTCTTCCAAACGCCTTTAAGAACTATCAATATACTATACAACTACATATATACCTTAATTGCGTAAAAGATATGTATTTCAAAACAAAATTGATAAATTAGCAAAATTGTCGCAAGTAAACAAATTCTTTTAAAGAATGTCAAAAATAATTTTTTGACATTCTTTAAAAGAATTTGTTACCTTCGACTTAGATTTTGATACCATCGACAACTTGGTAAAACAAGTTTTCAAGACCCACTCAACATACAAAATCGAAATCACAAACTTTGTCCTATTGAAACATTTCATTATTGTTATGGGGTATATATGTAACTATGTAGTTAAGTGTGTGGTATCTAGTCGTAAAAAGTCCGATAAAGCTGCTCATGCTTTTGAGATGTATATAAATAAATAAAATTAAAATATCTGTTTGTAATAAGAAAGTAACAGCTTTTTACTCATCATCATCATCATTTCAGCCTATCACTAGTCCACTGCTGAACATAGGCCTCCCCCATAGATTGCTACAAAAGTTTGTAGCTCTCATTTTGAGGAGAATTTTGCCATAGTTGCCACACTTGGCTGGCGGGTTGGCAACCTTAGTTTATTTATTCGGATGTTCGAGGAAGATGCTGCTGCCCATCTTCTGGTTTTAATTTTCCCTCTGTCGACTTTCACGACACCCACGGAATGAGATGGGGTGGTAGATTCTCTTAAGCCGCTACCACACTGACACGGACACTCAATGATTATAAAAGTATATACGGTACTTACAAGAAAAAAACATTTTTTTAAGTTTTTGTGCGCCTGTTTGTTCCGAAACGGCTGGACCAATTGTGACGGGACTTTCACTGACAGATAGCTGATATTATAGCGTGTAACTTAGACTACTTTAATTTTAGAAAATAAATAGGGTTCGCGGAGCACAGCTAGTTACAAAATAAAATTAAAAAAGTGCAATGGATGAGTCTGTAGTCACCACGACGGTAGTTCCTCCTTCCTTCTTAGAAAGTCGCTACAAAACTGAGTCGACATTCGTCTACGTAAGAAGACGCTACGATAATGTTTTGCCATAATTAATTGTATCAATTTTTGATGCCTGATCTGTTGGTATCTACTTATAAATTCTATATTGAATTCGTCATTAGCTGTTAGTTGTAAGTTCTATCAGTTTTTCTCCTATAATTTTAATTTTAATTCTATGAGTTTCTCCCTTGAAGTGTTTACACGTAAGTAAAGATCCGAAGCCAAATCTAGTATGTTCATGTTAATAATATACACTAATCGCATTTTATAAATCAGCGTGGAAAACTTTTAAATGTTGGCTGCAAGTATATACTCGTATTCCTTATTGTCAGATACTGCTGATGATATTAATTTTGTATCCTGTAATTTTGAATAACCGAGCTTTTTTTATTGGATATTGTGACGAAAAGAGCAAATGGTTCACCTGATGGTAAGTGGAATGTCTGCCCATAACAAATGCTGTGTCACGCAAAACATTTTTGTGCGCCACACTATGCCCGTTACCTTGAGACATCAGTCCTCAAGTCTCATATGCCCAGTGATCACACTAGCTCTCAGTGCCCTTCAAACTGAAACAAACACAGTGATGTTGTGCTTCACAGCAGAAAACCGGCCCTAGGGTGGTACCTACCTAGTCGGATTCCTACATAGAAATCCTACACCCAGCTAAAAGTTTTACAACAAAAGCGATATCCAAAAGCGATACAAACATTATTAATTTTTATTTATATAAAGCGAATAGACTGACTTCATTAAATATTTTATGAAGGTCTGTTCGATAAGCAAAGCGTTAAATGTGACTAGGTTGACCGACAATCCACAATCTCCCTCCCTCTAGTGTTACTTAGTCACCTATTGGCTGAAACTCCAAGCTATTGAAATTTTCGTCAATTTCACTATAAAGTTGACTTAACTTTTTCATTCAATAAAATATTTTCTAATTGTGTTGATTGATTTAATAACATTATGATGCAACATATATAGGAAATTCACACAGATTGGCTCCCCGAAACGCCACGCTTGGTCCGCGGATTGGCGACTTTAGACGCCATCAGTCTGTTATCAGCTGGGACACTATGCTAGGAGAAATCGAGTCCAACCGCCTATTTCGATTCCGGCTTGTTTTCGGTGAAGTAATCGCTGTTAGCCTTTTGGCTTTTACAGCTTCATCGGATGCTGTGCTCGCGGGCCCGGGGCCCGCGTGCCAGATTTGGTTTGACCCAAACATAAATACGTAAATATAAACTCCTACTAAACATCTAAATTCGGACCGTTGCGTTCGCTAGCGTGCTTGCGCTACTGTGAATATCTCCATAAAATTATTATCTAATGACCGTCCGAGGGAGGCAGCGGGACTCCGTTCGGACTGTCGACTTGTGTGTCGGTAACTCTGGGCGGTGAGAACCGCCCTGGAACACGGGTGTATCTAGTGTACGCGGTGTTATTAACGATAGCTGCGCGCCGCTCTCTACGGCGGTCGCGCGACGTTGTGCGTGTGATGTTAAAGCTATTGACTGTGTGTACAGTGTTGCTCGGATCGTGGCTGACCGTATCGTGGTCAGGGAGTGCTGAGACGTCCGTGTCGTCTAGCACATTTCGCGGGCGTTTGCGTTCGGTAGCGTTTCTGTCGGATCGATAATTCGCTGCTTTAACCACCAGCGGGTTTGGATAAACCGCGGCTTTTTCGAAAAACCGCCGTGATACTTCTCTGAAGTGTTCAGATAGTAAGGGCATTTCACAGTCGCTGTGAAGGTCTACATTGCGTTGGTACCAGCCGGCTCCGGTGGCATCTCGCAAGAATCTATTTTGCACCGTCTGCATTTTCTTTATATGGTTGCCCATAGGCCAATACGGGTCTAATGCATGTCTTGTAGAGGCGAAGTTTGTGCCAAAGGCACATTTTGCTTGAGGAGCAAGTTAACGGATATAGGCGGCTTGCGATAAAAGCCGCCCTATTACGCACGTTCTTTATGTGTTCAGCGAACGACATCGCTGCGTCTAACGTGACCCCGAGGTATTTGACGCTCTTTTCCCAGGGAATAGGGCGTCCGAACAGGGTGATCGAGCCTAGCTGGTTATTGCCGATTGTGTGGTAACGTCTAGCTGGCTTAGGCGTGCCCCTCGAGAAGTATATCGCTACACTTTTCTCGGGGTTTACCTCTATTCTCCATTTCCGGAACCATTCGCCTAGGCGATCGGCTGCGGCTTGGAGCTGAATCGTTATGCGGCTCTTGTGCTTATCGGAATAATACAGGGCCGTGTCATCTGCGAAAAGCGCTAGATTGACTTTAGGGTCTTTAGGTATATCGCTAGTGTATAGCGAGAACAGGAGTGGGGAGAGGCAGGAGCCCTGAGGGACACCCGCACGGAGAGGGCGGCTTGAGGAGCGCGTTTCCTCTACCCGGCAGCGAAATAGGCGATTGGACAAGAAGGCTCGTATGATGTTCACGAGTCTGTCCGGCACTTCCGTGTGATACAGCTTGTAATACAAGCCGTCGTGCCAGTTCGATTCCGGGTAGAGTGAACGCGCTCTTCAAGCCGCTCTCTCCGAGCGGGTGTCCCTCAGGGCTCCTGCCTATCCCCACTCCTTTACTCGCTAGATACTAGCGATATTCCTAGAGACTCGAAAGTCAATCTTGCGCTTTTCGCAGATGACACGGCCCTGTACTATTCCGACAATCACAAGGGCCGCATAACGATTCATCTCCAAGCCGCAGCCGATCGCCTAGGCGAATGGTTCCGGAAGTGGAGAATAGAGGTAAACCCGAAAAAAGTCTAGGGATATACTTCTCGAGGGGCACGCCAAAGCCCGCAAGACGAATTCACACAATCGGCAGCAATCAACTAGGCACGATCACCCTGTTCGGACGCCCTATTCCCTGGAAAAAGAGCGTCAAATACCTCGGGGTCACTTTAGACGCAGCGATGTCGTTCGCTGCACACATTAAAACATACGCAATAGAGCGGCTTTTATCTCAAGCCGACTATACCCATTAACTTGCACTTCAATCAAAATGTGCTTAAGACACAAACTTCACCTCTATGAGACTTGCATAAGACCTGTAATGGCCTATGCTTGCGTCGCTTTCGCTCACGCGACGGGCAATCAATAAAGAAGTTACAGAGCGTTCAAAATCGATTCTTGCGAACTGCCACCGGAGCCGGTGGGTATCAACGCAACGTAGACCTTCACAGCGATTGTGAAACGCCCTTAATCTCTAAACACTTAAGAGCATTATCACGGCGGTTTTTCAAAAAAGCCGCGGTTCATCCAAACCCACTGGTGGTTAAAGCAGCAAATTACCGACCAGATAGAAACGCGACCGAAAGCAAATGTCGCCCGCGAAACGTGCTAGACGGCACGGATGTCTCAGCACTCCCTGACCACGATACGGTCAGTCACGATCCAGGCTACACTGTACACACAGTTAATAATAGCTTTTATATCGCGACCGCCGTAGATCGGCGCGCAGCAGTCGACAATCACACCGCGTACACACGATACACCCGTGTTCAACGGCGGTTCTCACCCAGAGTTACCGACACACAAGTCGACAGTCCGAATGGAGGCCCGCAGCCTCCCGCGGACGGTCATTAGACGACTTAAACATTTGAGATATTCGAAATCGCGCAAGCACGCAGCGAACGCGACACAGTTCGAATTTCGAGCTTTTTGTATTATATATTTGGGTCAAACCAAAACTGGCACGCGGGCCCCTGGCCCGTGAGCACAGTATCCGATGAAGCTGTAAAAGCCAAAAAGGCTAACAGGAATTACATCACCGAAATTATATCAGTGTGTCATTTCGGTGTGGTATTTTTGAGATTGATGCATTTTTCGGTACAGTGTACATTTCGGTGTGGTATTTTTGTTCCGCAAGTACATATTATACCGGACATGTCCCTTAATCTACTATTGGTCATCACACTATGACACAGAGTGGCAGATTTTGTTACATCGCCACCACACGGCAACAGCATGTTCATTGCTTCTGCTTCTTGTTCTACTTATAAGTAAGCTACAATTTTACTAAGATAGCTATTTAGATCTTTCATACACCCTAAAATCTGAACTTCAAATATTATCCAAGCAAAAGACATCAGTGATTATACGTACAGTACACCCGAAGAGCACTTTTCGGTGCCGCGGGAAACGAGAAATGAGGTGTGGTGAACCAAGTCGCCGCCATTTTGGTACGAGTTAAAAAATTCTTACTCCCCGTTGCGTTCCCACGAGCAGTATAGTGACAGCATTAAATATTATGGTTTTATTCTGCTCGTATAAAAATTGTCCATACAATTACCGTAGTCGCCTCTTACGACACCTGGATAGGAAAGAGTTACTATTCTACTCTACCGGACACCTATCGGCTATCAGTAATTTTAAGTTACAAATTGTAATACATCATAAATATGAGTCCAAGTAATCTTCCTAGTTCCTATCTTGTTCTAACTTCCAGCGCAAGTACGACAATTATATAGAATTATATAAATATTACGTATAACATTAAATTTAATAAATTATATAAAAATTAATAATAAATATTACCATTAATAAACCACATTTAATATTCTTTCTTATTTCATTTAAGAACCACTTTTTCACAGGCTTTTACAATAATCCATAGTACCAGTGTCGGAGCAACTGCTCAAAATGAAATCGACCATACTCATTACACAAACGTGCCTGTTTTATTAAATTGTGTATCAGTATCTTTAACGGGTCTATCACTTCTTACTAAAACATTCACTTTCGCACTGCATAACTCTTTATGACTTTCATGTTAATGAGAATATACCGCCGTGTGGTAGCGGCTTAAGAAGTCTACCACCCCATCTCATCCCGTGGGTGTCGTAAAAGTCGACAGAGGGAAAATGAAAACCAGGAGATGGGCAGCAGCATCCTGCTGGAACATCTGAATAAATAAACTGCGGTTGCCAACCCGTCTGCCAAGCGTGGCAACTATGGCAAAATCCCCCCAAAACGAGAGCTACAAACTTTTGTGGCAATCTATGGGGGAGGCCTATGTTCAGCAGTGGACTATTGATAGGCTGAAACGACGACGACGATTTAGACCTGATTACGATCCTTTGAAAATATTACAATTGCAAAAAGTTTAAGACTGTTGCCACAAATAAATAAAAATAGATTATACATTGTAAGCTATAGAATTACGCTAAAAAAATATAATTAAAATTTAACCTAGAAGAAATCTCATTATTTTTATGCGTTCTATTTCGTTATGATACGCGTGTGATAAATTCACTGGTGGTACAGGTCTAAATACATAATATATAATTTTTAGATGAGAAGCAATTTTCAAATAAGAAGCAAAATTTAAATGGTAAAATGATAGTTTGCTTTGAATGATATTTTATTGAACTAAGGAAGAAAAAACGAACGAAAGCACAATTACGATTTTGTATTGAATTTTCCAACCACTGTAACTTTCACGAGCACGACGACCGCGTGGCCTAGTGGTTAGCGTACCTGACTTCTACGCCGCGGATCCTGGGTTCGAACCCCGCCGGAGCCAACATTTGTGCATAAGCAGAAATTGTTGGTTTTGTAGGCTGGTTGTATTGTGCATGTGAAATATATGTCTGTAAAACGCACCCACGATTTAGGAGAAATCCTACTGTGGCAAAGTTTTTTTAAAAAAAAAACACTGCATAATAAACTATTAAAGATGTAATAGTCCCTTAACTGAAATGAGTCGTCTGTAGCAGCTGACAATATAAATTGAAAGTTTTATTATTATCGGGTGTCTAGGCGAACAAAATTCTAAGTTGCTAAATTAAACACTCGGCATAAAAGTATGGTCGAGTGACAGAGTACAGCGCTTTTCAACTAAAAAAGGCTAGCTGACTAAGTAGCCATATTTATTTGTTTGCGTCAGTACATAACCTTACGATTTGAAGGTTTTTTGAAAATTACGATACTTAACGAAAAGTAATGTAATGGCGTCTCACAAAATAACAAAAATAATTTTCTGATTTATTATGAGTCTTTCACTGAATTAAGCTATAATTCCAATATAAACTATCAATATTAAACATCAGAACACGAAATATACACAGAAATAACCAAATTCAATGAAAACACAATCGACACCTTTCGAATTCGCGCCAAAAGTCCGAGTATAGTATAAAACCTAAATAAATCTATTCTCATCTATTATTAGATATATAAATCAACATTATATATTAATAGGGTTGTCAATAGCATAATTGGATTCAAAAAGTGTATAATATGGTTATGCATCCAACTTGTACATAAAGCAGTTTGCCATAGTGGATACCAAAGTATGAATGTAGGCAGAGACGATGTCTCACATCTCCTATACAAAAATAAGAATTCAAAAGTAAAATAAACTTTTTGTGATTAAAAACATCGCTTTTACATTGGATTCCCTCCTAAGTTTGGTAATGTTAAAAGCATGCGAACACGTGCAAATTAATTTACGCGACAGAAGTAAAACTAATATATAAAATAAATTTGATTATATTAAAAATAAATTATAACATAAATTCATAAAAAGATTACTCACAGTAAAATAACTACACAGTGTGTAAACAGTTATAAATAATCGATAAATATTAACAAACGAACGAATACGTTGCATTAAAACGCTGCACTCGATCTTGAAACTTTACTTTAATTACTTTACTGTCTTTTCTTACAACTTTCTCTCGCCCATATTTATTTCGTTTCAAAAACGAGAGATCGAATGTTTAATAACGTTGATGACAAATTTTACGGCCAAAGTTATATTTTTTTTCATGTTCAGAATAGTGAAAGTAGCCGAAAAGATATAAATATTGTATTTATTACAGACTATTTCTCGGCAGTTTTGTTCAAAGAGTATATAAGTGTTTTGTTGGTTTTTATAATAAAATTTCTTCTTTTTTTGGTCCTGTCAATCGGCTACCCAATTCGGGCAATTTCGGGTAATAATTTAATGAAAGTAGTGTTTTTTTCTTTATGTTCGCGCATAAGATTGGCAAGTTATAAGGGAAGTGGGCAATATATACGAGTACGTAGATTTAAGATGGTTAATTAATATAGAAACTAGTACTGGTGGTAGAATTCCTATGCAGGAATCCGTCTAGGTAGGTACCACCCCAGGGCCAGTCATTCGTGCCTTGAAGCAGTAGTGTGCAAACATTACTGTGTTTCGGTTTAAAGGGCACTGAGAGCTAGCCCAATCACTGGGCATAGGAGACTTAAGAACTGATGTCTCAGGGTGTCGGGCGCAGTGTGGTGTCACACACAAAGTGTTCTGGGAGACACAGCATTTGTTATGGGCAGACGTTGCACTTATCATCAGGTGAACGTTTTGCTCGTTTCGTCACTTTAACAAATAAAAAAAATGAACTATAGAGAAATATTATAGTGTGCAATAAATTTATTAATAATATATATTTCAATGATTTCTTATATTTACGCGATCACTACACATTTAAATGAAACTAATTTTACGGATTTTATCGTGTTTAATGTTTTTACTATATATAACCCGACTTTCGAGTGCTTTACAGCACACATGGCCACGGGAGGACTGAGGTGACAGATGTCCTGATGTCCTAATTAACCCGGGGTACCTTTAGCTTTTAATTATTATTTTTGGTCCGATCTACGCAGAAAGAGCTAACTGTGTCTTGAAGTCTTGCAGTGGTATGCTTGGTTTTTGATTTAATTTTATTTATTATTGGATCCCAAGCTGGTGGTAACCATCCATCTACAACAACCATCTTCTCTATTGAAATTAGGATGTTTTTTGATCTCAATAGCCTAGCGAATCATCCTTGGTAGGAATCGGTGTTCTTTTGCAAGGATCTGTGGTTTATCAAATCTGATGTAATGGTTGGGATGATCCAGAACATGGTCACAGACTGCAGAATTCCTAGACCGACGATGCTTCACATCAGCTATGTGTTCTTTTGCGCGGGTTTTTATCGATCTTTTTGTTTGGCGTATGTAAGAGAGATCACATTCACAATCTAGGTTGTATACTCCTGCATCTTTTAGAGGGATGTTACACTTGACAGATCGTAAAAACTAACTTATCTTCTTCGGCAGCTTGAAGAATGTTTTTATGGAAGCCCGCTTCAAGATATAGCCAATCTTGTCCGTGACTCCTCCGACATAAGGTAGAACAGCAGGAAGACGCTCGACTGTGGCCGGTTTCACTCGGTCACTGCGACGTAGGCGCGGAACTCGAAGCTTGTTGTCGTGCAAAACTTGCTTGACATGCTGAAGCTCAGCGGCCAGGTGTTTCCTGTCACAGATTCCTCGTGCTCTCTGAAACAAGGATTTACCCACGGCAGCTAATTGTGATGGATGGTGGTGAGATTTTCTATACACAGTGTGACTCAAGGTGTTATTAGGATTCCGAATTACTAAAACATCTAGAAAAGCTAAAGAGTTATTTGCCTCTAACTCAATTCCAAGGTGGTCTAGAAATGCAGTTACTTTATCTGATGGTAAAATTGTGAAAGTATCATCTACGCTTGCAGAATCTTGGATTTACTGGAGAAGTACGGAGGGCTCTCTCCTCAAAGTCTTCCATGAAGATGTCGGCGACAATGGGAGATACTGGGGAGCCCATCGCCACACCATCTACTTGCTTGTAGTACTGTTCCTTCCACAATAGATAGCCAGATGTAAGGCAATGTTTAAGTAGTTCTGCATATTCCGCTGGCATGTTGTTCTCAGCTAGCTTCCTAGATACAATTGAGATGCAGTCGTCTACCGGTAGGCATGTGAATAGAGACTGGACATCAAAACTGACCATAGTTTCATTTTCAGTCAGGTGTAGGTCTTTAATCTCACTGACAAAATGGTAGGAATCCTTCATGTGTGCTCTAGTGTGTCCTCTGAGTGGTACTCTCAGTACTTTAGCCACATGCTGAGCTAATCTGTAGGTTGGTGAATCTATCTGGATCAATAGTGAGCCGGCCACAGTCGAGCGTATACCTGCTGTTCTACCTTATGTCAGAGGAGTCACGGACAAGATTGGCTCTATCTTGAAGCGGGCTTCCATAAAAACATTATTAAAGCCGCCGAAGAAGATAAGTCAGTTTTTACCATCTGTCAAGTGTAACATCCCTATACAAGATGCAGGAGTATACAAGCTAGATTGTGAATGTGATCTCTCTTACATACGCCAAACAAAAAGATCGATAAAAACCCTCGTAAAAGAACACATAGCCCTCTAAAAGATGCTTTTGCAACGAGCTTCATTTTCAGTGGGAAATATTTCATCAGGTGTTGCAACATCGATTCTATAAAACTGACAACAATTTTGAACCTTTTTGCTAATTTGGGGAAAAAATCTTAGATTATTTTCTAAGGATGAACCATAGAGTATACTCTATAGTTCATTGACAAACTGAATTCAGGACAATTTTTATTTGTACCCATATGGGAACGATTGCAGTTAATGCAAATAGGTTCTTCATTAGTACAGGATGCTCCACTATGTTCATTTGCACACTTATAACATCTAGGATTACTTCTACATTGAGTACGGGTGTGTCCAAATCGACAGCAATGGAAACATTGAATGGTGGGACAAATATATTGTTCTACAGGTAATGATGTGAAAAAATTGTAAACGTGGGAAGGAAGTGACTGATCATCAAACTTAAACTTACAACAAGTGTCTGAGTAGGAATCCAAGTTATCCACTCCGGGGTGACAGTTTTCCTACTCAGACGTCTAGTCTTGTCAAGAATCCTTGAATTTATTTATTTAAGAACACATACAAAGTGCTACTAACAATGATACACAATTTACATAATCATACGTTTTGAGGTCTAGTAACACATGCAAAATTGTGTCCATAACAAGCATCAAACGTGTTAAAGAGCCTAAAATAATTATTAGCAAGTTATAATTACATGTATCAAATTATAAAAAGCAACTATTTAGTACAAAAAGTTACCAAAAGTAAGAATAATAAAAATAAAAAAAAGGATTTAAATTTCAAGGCTTAACAGTTCCTTTTCAAGTGCCCTCACGTAAATACATTTGCATTTTTGAATGTTTGTTAGATAGTCTACAAATTCTGATAATAGGATTGCTAAAAGAGGATTTAATTCGACAAGGTGAAATATGCAACATGTTCAAAATTAAACCTGGAGCTATGCAGAAAATACACATCTGACAACATTTAAATTCTTTTGATATTCTATACAAAAAGCCCATTAAGATTATAGATTATCTATCTCCTCATGAGACAACTCCATTGGCAAACCCTTTACTATACCCAATCTACATAGGCAAGATATACGAACGCCTACTACTCGCCCGCTTAAGAGACTTCATGCAGTCTCGAGGGATCCCCATCCACGAGCAGTTTGGATTCCGAGCCAAACACTCATGTACCCAGCAGGTGCACCGCATAACGGAGCACATTCAATCCCGCTTCATACGCGGGCTTCATACTGGAGCGCTCTTCTTCGACGTGGCGAAAGCGTTCGACAAGGTCTGGCACAACGGGCTCGTATACAAGTTATACGGACTCTGTGTGCCAGATCGCCTCGTACTCATCATACGAGATTTCTTACGCAGTCGAACCTTCCGCTACCGCGTCGAGGGGGTGCGATCCGAACCACATCCCATCCTAGTCGGCGTACCACAAGGCTCAGTCCTAGGTCCCGTGCTCTACACCCTTTTCACGAACGACATACCGCACACCAGCGGCGTCGAACTCGCCCTCTTCGCAGACGATACCTGCCTCTATGTGTCTGGGCGTAATCCAGACACTATCTCTAAACGCCTCCAATCCGCAGTCCGAACCCTCGGGAACTGGTTTCGGAAATGGAGGATCGAGGTCAACCCCATCAAAAGTGCAGCCATGTACTTCTCGCGGCGCTTAACGTCGCGCCTCCCCACCATAGAGTTATTCGATCGTCCAATCCCCTGGGAAAAGACAGTCAAATACTTAGGCGTCCTATTAGACTCGAAACTCGGTCGGAAACACATATTAACCGAGTAAGGAACCGAGCGGCGTTCGTCCTTGACCAATTACATCCGTTACTAAATAAAAATAGCAAAATGTCCCTACGTAATAAAATTACACTTTACAAAGCCTGTATTCGGCCAATTATGACATACGCAAGCCCCGTATTTGCGCATGCCTCCCCGCGTCAAATTCACCGACTTCAGGTAATACAAAATCGATTCATGCGTAAAGCCACGGGAGCACCGTGGTTCGAGCGTAATGCTAACCTTCATATCGATTTAGGGCTTCCTACCATAGCCCAATATCTAAAGTTGGCCTCTTGCCGATACTTCGACTCTGCTGCCACGCACCCCAACCCACTGGCTGTAAGTGCCGCCACATACAACCCCCTCGCGATACACCAAAACTCGACCCGCGGAAAAAGGAGACCGAGGCACGTCCTCGAGGACCCTGACGACGCGACCACTAGGGCCCAAGTGCTCTACTCATCACTACGCAAACACACAACATCACCATCATACCGCCCCCGCCGTCGGCGAGGGCGTATCAGACAAAGTTATTCGCGATACCGCCGCATCTCAGGTCGGTTCTTCCCTAGCAGTAGTATCGTAAACAGAAGCGTCGCTGGAGTTTCTTGCGCCATTTCTTCTCCAGCGGAAACGCATTCCGAATTGGTGGTAAACTTATCTAATAATAATCATGATAATAGTAATAATAGTAGTAGTAATATTGCCCTCCCGATTGCAGTAACTGACCGAGCCGAGGCCGGCCCCCTTGGGCACCCTCGAGTCGGTTACTCACGCGAACAGGATGACGGTCCAAGCCGAGGTCCCCTCTCGGGGGCCCTTGCGCCAGTCATCCATAAATAAAGGTTTCGGCTAAGCGCCCTCAGCGCTATGCCACCTTTCAATCCGGCGAAGCTGTAAAAGCCTTCGGGCTAACAGTGACCATCAGTCCTAAAAAAAAAAAAAAAAAAGTGACAACTGTGGCAAAAACCACCAAAACGAGAGGTACAAGCTTTTGTGGCAATCTATAGGGGGAGGCCTATGTTCAGCAGTGGGCTAGTGTTAAGCTGAAACGATGATGATGATGAACTTAGCGTACTCAGAATTTTGTTTGCCCAGACAAATTGTTCATGTTTAGAGTGCATGTTTGTAGATTTTTTTTAAATGTCTTTGTTTCGAAGTAATAGTTAATTAAAATGAATAGTGTCATGTCACAATTACTATTAGTATGACATGAATACTAATAGAGTTTCTTTGTCTGATCCTTCAACATCTAAGAAATATAATCTAAGAAGTACATTTCGCAACGAGTGGTTGAATCTCAATGTGTCTTCGAATTTATTAGAACCTACGACGGTGGATTGAAAAGTACTCGGCCTAACCAAGAAAATAAACACATACTAAATCAGTTATATTTTTATTTTTCTACATAATCACCATCAAGTTCAATACACTTTTGCCACCTCCCCTTCCAAGCATTTAGACCGTTAAAAAAAAATGATTCTTCCTTAGAGTCAAAATATGCGTCTACAGCTGCTTTGACCTCGTCGTTTGTCGAAAATCTTTGACATTTTTAGGTTAGGGAACAGAAAGAAGTCTGATGGTGCCAGATCAGGTGAATACGGCGGATGCGGTAACAGTTCAAAGCCACAGTTGTGAATTCCAGCCATTGACTGTACTGACGTGTGAACACGGGCGTTATCTTGATGAAACAGGACTTTTCTTCTGAGCATTCCTCGACGTTTTTCTTTTATTTCCTCTCGTAAACGACGTAGTAAGGTGCAGTAGTAATCAGAGTTTATAGTCTGACCCCTTTCAAGATAATCAATCATAATCACACCTTTCGAGTCCCAGAATACTGAAGCCATCACCTTATTTGCCGACAAAATCGACTTAGCCTTTTTAGGGGGTGGTGAACCAGGTCTTCTCCACTGTTTTGATTGTTGTTTTGTTTCCGGTGTACAGTAATGAACCCATGTTTCGTCCATAGTAAGAAAACGATTCAAAAAATCATCTGCATCGGCTTCAAATAACTCCAAACAGTCGCGTGAAATAGTCAATCGCGTCCTTTTTTGTTCAACTGAAAGCAGTCGCGGAACCCACCTCGCAGACACCTTGTGGAAACCCAACTCGTTGACAATGATGTTTTGAGTTCGTTCATAAGAGATGCCTATAATCTCGGCTATCTCTCTAATTTTTAATCTGCGGTCTCCCATTATTAAATCAAGTACTTTTTTAATATTTTCGTCAGTAGTTGACGTCGAAGGCCTTCCAGAGCGGGGTTCATCTTTCACACTCTCTCTGCCACGCTTAAATTCTGCTATCCATTTTTTGACGGATGAATATGACAGAGCACAATCGCCTAATGTACTGACCATGTCATCATGGATGGCCTTTGATGATAGCCCCTTCTTATGGAGGTACTTAATGACGGCACGCTGCTCGATTTGCTCCATTCGCGGAAATTATGACCGATTACTTTGTTAATAAATTTATAAAATCACAACTAATTATCGCACACGTTTCGAACTTCACACAATGAACTAGTCTTAACTGAACTAAATAATGTGGGTAGATTTGATTTTTAGAATTGAATGGATCTGTGTTAGGCCGAGTACTTTTCAATCCACCCTCGTATAACCTAAAGAGAAGGGGCTATAATAAAAAACATGAATAAATAAAAGTAAATTAAATGTTGTTTTCACTAAAATAGGCAAATGTAACACCGTAATTCTACCGTAATAATTAAAACTGTTACACCGTATTTCTGGTAATTTTGGCCCACCGTGCACCGTATTATTGTCTTATCCATCTGGCAACACAGTATGTAAGTTAATAATTAGTGATTTTACATGTCTTTGGATTTTAGTGTCAGACCGCTGTCAGTGTCAAATGTTTAACTAAATCTGTCAAAGTGAACGTTGTTTTGCTTTTTTAAGGCTTAATTAGCAAACAAAAGGAAAACCATCTAATTTTATTAGTAGCATAAAAGATAATTTTCATAAAATCTAAGTGTTACTTCTGTAATGAAGGAAACAAAAATGAGTACACACCTCTCTGGAGGCAGATTAAATGTATCCTTGCTCCAAGAAGCTATGAGAAAAGAGTTACTAAATCTTTTACAGCTTTGTGAAGGACCTAAAGTGAGTTTCTTTAATAGTTCATTTAAATACGTGTGCACTTAACATGCCTGAATTGTTATTTAATATTCTTACCACGAAAGTGTTTGAAATTAATATATACATTGTGTGTAATATTTAATCACCGATTAATGATTAGGCCTTCCTGGCCAATTTTATTGGTATACTGTTGGAAGCTATCATATGCGCAGGAGATATAATAGTGGTACAAATGTCAATGTCACTCGTCCTAAGTTACCCGCGACCGACTCATGTAATAATGCAGTGTCGGAAACACGGAAACAATCACATCACATCACAACCTGTCCTAAAAACCAATATTTTATGTTTTAGCACAAACGTTGGCTTCAGCTGGGATTTGAACCCAGGACCCAAAGCATAGAAATCAGTTACTCTGACCACTAAGCCACATTATACTTACTGTTTACTTTTAATAAAATGAAGAAAACATTTTAATCTAGTTACAATAAAGTTATGGGTTCAAACCATAATTGTTACAAATTTTTAGTTTGCCTTTTTTCATATTTAATAATTATTTAATATTCCTCTGTACCAGGTAACAATATGGGATGAATGGCTTGCAGGTCCAGTTGGTCTTGTTGCTCAGTATTCACTGCTAAAGGAACATGAGGTAGCTGACATGTTTCCTTTGCGGCCAGGCAGTCTGCCTACCATCTCAGTCAAGCACATTGTATTTATTGCCCGCCCTAAACTTGCATTAATGGACTTGGTTGCAGATTATATACTTTCTCTAAGGTGAATTTTAATATTTTATTCTTGATTATATGTATTACTTATCATTGGGATAATGGTTTTCTCCATGGTGTATCTTTAGCAAGATTGGAACAATTGCATCTGGAACAGGCTAAGTTCTGGATCAGTGATGTGGTTCATTTGCAACACCATGTCAGAGTAACTTATTAGGATCAGTGAATTAATCTCAAACCATCGGCTCCCATTTGCTTAATAGAACTGGTAAAATGAAATGTTTGAATTCCAAATGAAACATTGTACTGACACAAGTGTTTCAGAATATTCTGATTACATTGATGTGCCGGTTCACTAAAGAGCTACACATGTCTACCTGTGGTATCACTTCTTCAGTCTAATGTGCCCAGTAATTACACTAACTGGCAATGCCTTTCAGACCAAAACACAATAATGTGTGCACACCTTTTCCTCATGGCAGAATAACTAACACTGCAGTGCTACCTAGACAGATTCCTGCATAGAACCATGTCCAGAAGTGGACTATTAACAGGCTATCCATGATTCTATTATTTCAGAAAACACATGTTAAGATTTTATATGAAAAATATGCACCTGCTTACTCGCTTTGTCTGGAGGCTAAAAGTCAACAGAATAACTGGAAAGTTAATAACCTCCAAATACTGTGGGAAACTATCAACTGTGCAGATTAATATAGTGCCATGAGTCAATGTGCAAACATTGCGTCATTAGTACCAACCTACCTATGACCGATATAATGTGCATACACTAAGATTGAAGGTAGGCTAGGATACAGGTATAGGTGTCTGAAGTATTAATGTCCATATTAAAACACAGTCAGACTTAAAAACCAACTATTTGCATCTGGATAAATAGGCTCCATATGGGATTCATACCTAAGACTCATGGCATAGTACTGAGGTATTCAGTGGTTTTAATGGAACCAAAGTCAGAAGAGTCAGAAGCGAAGGCACATGAATGATGTTTTAATTGCAGGTCTAATTAAATAAAATAATACAAACATTGTTCTGCTTCTTTACTTTCAATTGGAAAAAATAATCAAATAATATAACAAAAAATTAATAAAATATAAAATGGAGTTTAATTAGAAAAGTCAAATTATTTGTCTTGAAAATTAGCAAATTGTACTTAATAAACAAAACCTTGGCAGCTTTATCTTCATCCATTCTATTTCTCAACATGTCTTAGATTACAACAAATATTAGGCAACAAACATTGGCGGGAAATCGAGTACAGGGATTGAAATTTTATGTTTATTACCCACCATAAAAAGGGACCACTGATAAGAACCCGTTTTCTCTATTTTACTCAATAAGTAAGCCTTACAAAGTAAGATATTTGTATCATCCTCATTTCTGCTCATCAATCTGTTTGACAAAATTGATTGGACATTACTTTTAAGAATATTGCTAGACTTATCTTCTTTGCCGTTTTTCTGCAGGAGCGACAATAGTTTTAGACCCATTTGTAGATTTACCTGCATCATAATAAAGCAAGCTCATCAATTCGGGATGCACTTCGAGCTCCAGCATAACCTTCGTGTGTGTGTGTGTGTGTGTGTATGTGTTTATTAAAATGTGAGTTGAAAAGCCAGATTTGTGCTATGATTGACTCTCGTCAAAAATGTACTCAGCATTCAGACTTGAAATGATTTTGAAAATGTTAATCTCTGAATCACCTATTCAACAGATATTAAAATTGTAACATTTGTGATATATTTCACAATTTTGTGCAAAAATGTGCATTTAATATGACTTTATGGGACTCATCTTAAAGCATTTATCTCAAAGCATTGCAGAAATAATGATTCATTTCACTTTTTCAAGTTATGTATTGACTAGAAAATAATAATATGTAGTATGAGGGTAAAACAATAAGATCCATCAAACACTTTTTCATCACTACAACTACTTTATTACCAAGGTTTTCAACCAGGAGGTGTAATTAGACACAATAATTAAAACAAAGGTCAAATCTAATAGTATCTTATTCATTTGATTATAATTTATATATTTACATATCATGGTCACCACTTACCATTAGGCTAGCTGCTTACTTGTTTGTCCCTTTTTAAAAAATATTTATATATAATGAATCCCAACCAGATGAGAAATCCATAGAAATACCCAGTAATGGTACACAAGCATGATATTAATGTGCATTACTCTCTAAAATACTACATTTCTAATTTTTGATTACATTCCTTTTGTAACTGTCACATTATGGAATATAACATATTTATTAAATACAAATAAGAAAAAACGCTCAGTCTTCTAAATGACAAGAATGTATTTTTTAAAAGCAAACTTATTAACTTTTTATTCCTCTAATACTCGTAATATGAAAATGCACTAATGTGATAACTACAAATGTTGTGAAAATGTATTTTTAAATATTTATACTTCTATTTGTTTTTAGATCAAAACAAAGCTTTCCAGTGGAATTCCATCTGTTCTTTGTGCCAAGAAAGAGTGAACTTTGTGAAAAACACTTAAAAGACCGAGGGGTGCTTTCAAATTTATCCATTCAAGAGTTCAAATGTGACATCTTTCCATTTGACAGTGATGTTATGTCTTTGGAACTACAAAACGATTTCAGGTACTATATATATATGTATATATAACTAGCTGGACTGGCTGACTTCGTTCTCACCTTTCTGGTAGGTGATGCAATGAGTTTTTTGGCATTAAATATAAATAAAAATAACTCATATAAATATGTAACATATACATATTTTGCATATTTTTTTTTAATAACACAACTACAGCGCATCCTATTGGATCCCAGTATAGCTATGAACATCATAACGAGAAAAGAAATATATTGCGTAAATATGACCACAAGCAGTCTGACTTGACTTCAGAAGATACACTATCTATAGATCATACGGATATTTGTATATTTGTAGTTGTTACACTGGTGGTAGGATCCCTATGCAGGAATCCGTGTAGGTAGGTACCACTGCAGAGCCAGTTACTATGCCGGAAAGCAGTAGTGTGCGAACATTACAGAGCTCATGTAATTACTAGACAGCTGAGACTTAAGGACTGATTTCTCAAGCTGATGTCTCAAGTTTGTAAGCAGTGTGGTTCAGAAATGTTCTGAGTGACACAGCATTTGTTGTGGACGGACGTTGCACTTACCATCAGGTTAACGTTTTGCTCGTCTCGTCACTTTCTCCTTTAAAAAAAACAAACAGAAGCCAATTGCTTAGCTATTGTACCAACAGAAAGTCATTATCAGTTCGTTAAGATTTGTATTTCAATACTTTTTATACCGCATAGTCTAATGGTCAGAGTACCTGATTGCCCTGGGCTCGAATTTCCTCAGCCGGAGTCAACATTTGTACAAAGCACAAATAGTTGAAATAGTTGATAGTGTCTCGGACATTACATCTTTACGTACCTCGTTAGATCGCGCTTGTAAAGCTTAGGAGGATTGAGTGCCTTATTGTTTCTGCGTACACTTGTGGCACTACAATATTATGTAGGTATATAGCTATTACATAGCTTCCTATAATATTTCCAGCTATATAATATTGCAGTTAATAGCTTCCGAGTGTATTCGGAAGTTAAAGACATAATTTGTCAATTATATTATTGGTTTTGCTTTATAGAGAAAACTACTTAGAAGGCGACCCCACGTGTCTGTACAATGCGGCGCAAGCGTTACGCACTATTCAGCATATGTACGGAATCATTCCCCGAGTCTTCGGCAAGGGGACCGCTGCCAAACAGGTAGCGATCAAGTTTTTGTAAAACTTCTACAAAGTTTACTTTGAATATAAACCACAATTAAACATTCGTGACGACCGCGTGGCCTTGTGGTTAGAGCACCTGACTTCGCGGTACAGGTCCTGGGTTCGGATCCCAGCCGGATCCACCATTTGTGCAAAAACACAAATTGTTGGTTTTCGGGTCCGGTTGTGTTGTAAATGTCCTTGTTATCGCATGAGCGTTACATCGGGCACGGGTAGGTTGGGACGAGTGAGTGTACCTGTGTTTGCGCGTACACTTGTGGCGCTATAATATCTCCTGCGCAGTTGATAGCTTCCGACATTATTCGGTAGTTGTAGCTGTGGTCGACAATCGGCCAGAAGAACATCATCAAATCCGCCAAACAGCTGTCTCTCAGCGGTGGATTATCGTACTTAGAACCGATTTCACCGTTCGCTTTGGAAACGAAGTTTAATAAGACCACGTTTACTTAACAGAGTTGAAATGTATAATTTGATCTCGGTTTTCGTCTAACCGATTTTTTTTTAATTTTTAAAGTTATGAATCGAGCAAAGCGTTCGCCTGATGGTAAGTGCAACGTCTGCCTATAAAAAAATGCTGTGTCACCCATAACGTTTCTGTGTGACACCACATTGCGCCGGTCACCCTGAGACATCAGTTCTTAAGTCTCATATGCCCAGTGATTACGCTAGCTCTCATTGCCCTTCAAACCGAAACACAGTAATATTTGCACACTACTGCTTCACGGCAGAATAGCTAGCCCTAGTGCGGTACCTACCTAGACGCTACCTAGTGTTTGCGACATCAAACAGCCTGTTTTTATACATATCACAGGTCACATAGGTATGCAAACAATAATAATACGATAAAAAGAAAATATTTTTGGATTTACATAGTTTGATTCGAAAATTGATCGTTCAGCAGTGTATTCGCGTTTAGCTTTAATCAAATGCAAACTGCTCCCCGGAATTCTGTTAAACGGTTAAACTGAGTTTAGCGCTTTGTTTCAACTGTGAAATTGGCCCTTAGTCACTACGCGCCGCATTTTAGGTTCACAGAATAGTGTGAACGAAAAATGGAGTCCGACTTCACGTAAAGCTGGCTCACAGTGAGCATGCTCATAATCGGCTCTCACGCCGGCGTTGACGTTGGGTGTTAACGCGGCCTTAATTCGCAATGAAGCAAGTGTTAAGTCTGTACAGAGAAAAACAGCACCAGCTTGTTAACCCTTTTAGGCGTAAATGATCGTAAAAATCCATTGTTAGTGTGTCTGTCTAAGCCGGGAAAGGAACATGTATAGCAAATTTCAAGCCTACGGTAGGCAGAGCCCACTCACTTAGCCCACTTTACGCCCTCGCGGGAAACGAGACGTGACGGGTGACGACACACGTCGCCGCCATTTTGGTACGAGTATAAAAATTTTTACTCCACATTGCGTTCCCACGAGCTGTATAGTGACAGCAGAGCAAATTATGGTGTTATTCTGCATGAATATAAGCTGTCCGTACAATACCCCAGTAAAAATCGTATTTCCTACATTAAGAATTTTCATTTCATTACAAGTCTAAAAACTGTCAGGTGTGGGATCTTCTGTGCCGCCTGAACAAAGAAGACCAGGGTTCCCCGCCGAAGGGCTCGACCACGTCATGCATCGACCAGCTATTGCTTATAGATCGCGCGATCGATTTCACCAGCGTCATGGCCACGCAGCTCAGCTACGAAGCTCTCATTGGCAAGTATAAAAACAACGGACAAGTGCGAGTTTAACTGGCTTGGAGATAGTTGTAAAACATTTCTAAAAATATATATTTATATATTGTATATATTATTACAAATTGGGAAATCCATACTAATATTATAAATGCGAATGTAACTCTCTGTGTCCCTCTGTCTGTTTGTTACTTTTTAAGGGCCCAACCGTTTAACCGATCTTGACGAGATTCGGAACAAAAGTAGCTTGCATCTTGAAGATGGACATACGATTACGGACTTTTATTCTGAAAAACCAAAAAATAACCACGATAGTATTAAAAAACCTAAATCCATGCAGACGTAGTCAAAAGCTTCATTTAGCTTATTATATATTAAGAAATTTATATGTTATTTTAAAACCATAGACTTATATGTTTTCCTGTAATCTCTAAGTAAGGAAATGTAGTTTCGGAGATAATAGGGGAGCGGGAATTGTCAATATTCATTTATTTTTTTAATTACTTTAAAACTATTTTTTTTAATTATAAAAAACTATCTTTGAGACCCTCACAACAAGCCCTTTTTATTTGAATGTAATTTGTTTAATAATACGTTACAAAATTAAAAAAAATTAAATTTTTCAAAAATTACAAACTACAAGCAGTTTTTTTTTAATTTTCTAATTTAATATTTGTTTTTCTTTAACAGACGAGCTGTTCGGTATAAAGAATTCAACGGCGACCTTCCCGGGCGATAAGTTCGTAAGCGCGGATGACGCCAGTCCCGAAGTGACGGCCCGGGAGAAGAAACGAGTCATACTTAACTCCAGCGAGGAGCTGTTCACCGAACTGCGCGACTGTAACTTCACGGCGGTGAGTGAGCAAGTGCACACCGAGAGAGAGAGACACACACACGCACGGATATAGATATAGCGGATGAGAGAGCAACCTGCAGTAAAATACGATAGTACGATGATAAGGTCTTTCTGGCCGAATTGCGACGACGGTGGCAACTTTCGTATACTGTCGGAAGCTATCAACTACCCAGGAGATATTATGGCGCCACAAGTGTAGTCATCCCTACCTACCCACGTCCGAAGTAACGCTTATGATACGCTTACGATAACATCGGAGGTTGGCTCGGGATCGGAGGAGGCTTATGTTCAGCAATGGACTAAATAGACTGAACTAGACTGAACTAGACTAGATGTCGTCTTTTTATGGTATGAAACGTGCCTTACATCGGGAAACAAAACTTAAATGAAAAGCATTGACTTTTCCGAGATAATTCGTGCACAGATGTGTGTGCACTGCACTAGTACAAACATGCTGTAGTTCACTGCACTTATTGCTCAATACGAAGCATTATTTTGTCTCTTGTTTCGAATATTTTTATTAACTACAGTGCCGTGTCAGATGAAAGAGAGTGCAAACTGATTTGTGAAGCACTAGCGACGAGGCCCGGCTTCGATCGATCGACTAAGACATAAAAATAAAGACTTACATAACAAAGCTTTTTAAATGAAATAATCTATCGTTCCACGACGTTTTGACAGTCCTTGCGTTGACACGGCTGATGTGATGCTAATAGAAATGAGCGCATTGTGCGTTCTTTATTTGAGGACGTTATAAGGTGGCCGACTGTGTACCTATCTAGTTTATTTTCATCATCATCATTTCAGCCTACCACCAGTCCACTGCAGAAAATTTGGGGGGATTTTGCCATAGTTGCCATGATTGGCAGGCGGGTTGGCAACCACAGATGTTGTAGGAAGATGCTGCTGCCCATCTCATGGTTTTAATTTTCCCGTCTGCCGAGTTTTAAGACACAGGATGAGAGGGTCGGTAGAGGGTGGTAGATTATCTGAAGCCGCGTGGTGGCACACAGTTTCTTGTATATCAATGTTTTACAGTGATATACTTAATAAATAAATTGGGAAAGGAAAATAACAATGTTTGATAGTATTGGCAAACTTTGTAAGGCTTAATTTACTAATAATGCAAATTAATCTTCCTGGAGATCATAGCATTAAAAACCGCATGCAAATTAGTAAATTGGCTCTCATATTAACGCGGTCATACAGAAGTACAGACAGCATTTTTATGACTGATGGTCACTGTTAGCCCGAAGGCTTTCACAGCTTCGCCGGATTTAAAGGTGGCAGAGCGCTTAGCCGAAACCTTTATTTATGGATGATTGGCGCACGAGCCCCCGAGAGGGGACCTTGGCTTGGACTGTCATCCTGTTCGCGAGAGTAACTGACTCGAGGGTGTCCAAGCGGGCTGGTCTCGGCTCGGTCAGCTACTTCAATCGGGAGGGCAATTATACTTTTACTAAGTAGTGATTAAAATGAAATATCTGTTTTTTTTTTCATTTTAAACGATAACACTTATCTCGTTTAGCTGTACAGAACGGCTATATGCGATAATTCCAATTAAAAAAAAACTGTCACTGTAAATTCGATCTATTAGCTACATAATAAAGTGTCGACTACATTGTTCCACGTACGATAATGTTAACACGTATTTCCAATGAGATTGTCGGCAGCTTTGATTACTGTAAATTCCAACTTTTTTCAGATATAACAATAAAATAAACATTAATTTGATACACATAGCTGCATTATTAAATATAGATGCCAATTTTTTATTGAAATTTTATATTCTTAAAGTAAATAATTATTAATAATTGCCTTGTAACGTCAAGGTGTTGCGTCTCTTTGCATTTCTTATCGCGTATACCATGGGGAGTGTACCGATAAGTTGTTCGGATTAATTCCAACTGCTAAGTTTCACTATCGCACATTGCGGCATTACACAAAATTTCATAAACATAACCTGGATGACTGGCATTCCACCATTGCGCGGCTTGCCAAAATTTTCTACCACTCACTACTACTTTAGTATCTGGTGAGCCGCGTGCTCGTTTGCGCTCTTCTATAAGAAATTTGGTTTTCATTTCAAGTATGGAGAATCAATATCGGTCATAGTTTTTTTTTTTTTTTTTTTTTTTTTATGTTAGAGGAGGCAAACGAGCAAGCGGCTCACCTGATGGTAAGTGATCACCGCCGCCCATGAACATCTACAACACCAGAGGAATAGCAGATGCGTTGCCGGCCTTTGAGGAAGGAATAGGCTCTTTTCTTGAAGGTCCCTAAGTCGTATCGGTCCGGAAAAACCGCTGGCGGCAGCAGATTCCATATGGTGCTTGTGCGGGGCAGAAAATTGCGCGAAAAACGCACTGTGCTGGAATGCCAACCATCAAGGTGGTGACGATGACATTTCGCGCTATGCCGCAATGTGCGATGGTGAAAATCAGCGGCTGGAATTAATCCGAACAATTCTTCGGAACACTCCCCATGGTAGATCTTATAAAAAATGCAAAGGGATGCAACATCTCTTCGCAAAGCCAGTGGATCAAGCCGATCTGATAGAACATGGTCGTCGACGATTCGAGCCGCTCTCCGTTGAATGCGGTCAAATGGAAGTAGCTGACACTGGGGCGCCCCCGCCCAGAGATGAGAACAGTACTCCATGTGCGGCCGAACCTGCGCCTTATAAAGTTGCAAGCGTTGGGTAATAGTTAGTTAGTTAATTATTGTATAATTTTCTGTACACCAGGTTGGATCAGCGCTGTCGAAGAAGGCGCGTGTTATCAAGACTCAGCTGGACGAGAGACATAACGACAAATCGGTGCAAGAGATCAAACAGTTCGTGTCCCGCCTCCCTCAGATGCTTGCTAACAAGCAGTCGTTGGCCACGCACACTGCAATTGCCGAATACATAAAAGAGGTAAGTCTCTCAAAAGTGACTTTTGACGTGAAACATCTATTGGAGCACCTTGGGGGGTAAACCCACTTGTGTGCCGTAACGGAAAATGGCATGTCGTCATGCCCCCTTTTATTACCCACCAAGATGTATCTTGCCCATACATTGATATGTATGGCACTATGTGTTACGCACTATGATGTGTTTCACACTATAATTATCCCCCGCGATTAGAATATGTAGTTTCTAAATGGGTTCAATGAAATAAAAAAAACTTCGTAGTTTACTGCCAACGTAAGCAGCAGCCGAAAACGCTTGCTCAGTTCCTACACTAGTCGGAGGAATAGACACTAGATATTTATATGTTAATTCAAATTGATATCCGAAAACTCCTCCATTTTATAACAGGCTCATTTCACATGGAATACTATTTATCATCCCCGTTTCATTTTGTACTTCAGGATCTGGAGATTCCATGCTCTTATCAATTTCCAGCTGTAACTTTTAGTTGGGTATCAATTGGGGTGGGAAGTTTTTTGTCATGGTTTATCACCTGTTTGTGAACCTGACTTGTCTTCTTTCGTGTCGTCTTGACTATTTAGTTTAATAATGCTCTAACTAACTGGATATACTGAAAATAAGTCAAGACATTCCAAATCCGATGCATGCATTGTAATATCGGTATAACTATCACCACGAAATTGAGAGGAAACGATTTTGTGGTTACTTTATTTTTAGAATATCTAGACTTCTTAAAACTGTCATACGATTTACGTCAGCTAAAATCTTGATGTTATGTTTTGATGATAAATGTGCAGTAATCCCTTAGTCGATCCACCCGAAGTCTTGAGAATGGCTGGTAATCGCTTATAATTAGCACGATCCCCTTCTTTCACAACTAATAAACAACTCCACACTGACCACGTATCACTGTCTTTTTCATGTTTAACAAAGTCTTCCCCCATTTAAAATAACCCTTCCAAATAATTAACCTATTAAATTTTATATGAGGTAGCATGTGTAACATGGTCGGTGGTAGAATAATAAATAAAAAAAATAAACCCCAACCTACCCTACCCCTGTTGGCCCGTTGAGGAATCACACATTAATTAAGGCGCTACGCCTGACCTCACCACTGCGAAATATTTAGGCTGGAATTTTACTTTTTATTTAATGGAGCGACTTGTAAAAGTATACAACTAAATTCAAACAGAAATCATACCAATAATCCCACTGCTGAGCACAGGTTCCCTCTCATCCGTTTTGGAGCCGGATAAGTCCACGCTGCACTATTGCGAGTTGGCGGATTTACCATGTTTTCCTTCACCGCTGAGCACATAAATCAGCGCTTAAAATACTAATTTAGAGGTACCGGCACCGGTTATTGAACTCAGGTCACTCGCGTACTATGAAATTTAAAGCGACCGCCTGGCCCCTTAGTTATCACGCGTGATGGTTTTTAACTAATTATTAAGTAAGATTAGTCAATAGGCTTAAAAAGGGTCAATTGTATGCTAACAAACTATAAATATTTATAGAAAGAATTATCGTACCTATTTTTATATTTTAACCAGCAGTCTCTGAACTTTTATAATATACTGTTGGGACCATACTTCATAGAGATGGTTATATTGCATTGTATGGCACTACATGGTGACGAACGCGAGGCCTAGTGGTCAGAAACTTCTACACCTCGTGTTTCTGACACTGCGTCCTAGCCTACCTCCGATCTTATCGCATGAGCGTGAGCGGAGAGAGTAGGTAGGAAAGAGAGAGTGCCTCTGTATTTGCGCGTACACTTGTGGCACTATAATATCTCCTGCTCAGTTGATAGCTTCCGACAATATTCAAAAATGTTCGCCGTGGTCGAACTCGGCTATCATCACTACATTTATATAGTTAACTACGTCCGCGTGTATTTATGTTTTTTTTAAATACCGTGGGAACTCTTTGGTTTTCCTGAATAAAAAGTATTATGTATCAATCTCCAAGGTGCAAGCTATCTTTGTGCCTAATTTTTGTCGAGATCGGTCTAACGGTTGAGACGTGAAAAGGTAACAAACAGACAGACGGACAGAGAGAGTTACTTTCACATTAATAATAATAAGTTTATATTATTAAGTATGAATTGCAGCCCTTAATTCGTATAATATCCACTGTAGATGATAATTAACTTTTACGACCGTTGCCTAGTGGTAGAATCCCAGCCGATGCCAACATTTGTGCGAAAAGAAATTGTTGCTTTTCGGATCAGGCTGTGTTGTGCGTATGAAATGTATGTCTGAAAACGCACCCACGATACAGGAAATACTGTGAAGCGTATCATCGTTTGCTAAATACTTACTTCACATGACAAAATAAAGGGTATTTTATAATGAAAGGGGGTAAGCCATAAGTTTGATAAATAAATAATTGACAGAATCTTCGCCGTTTTTCTTACCCACAAAGCTGTTCTTTTATTATTTAGTCGATTCTCATGACCGCCACAGAAGCTTCGGTATTTTTAAAAGTGTTCTACTTCCTGATATAAAACATCATCCTTATAAACAGACATCTTTCGGTTATTTCCAAATGGGGTCATCTGCACAGGAATATTTACAGTGCCATGTGTGTTCATCTAAATTCAGACCCAAACACTCGTCACAACCATGCCGTTTTCATTAAAATGAGTTAACTTGTGTTAATGTGTGTACGGGTGTTAGGATTCTTATAAAGGAATCCGTCTTGGTAGGTACCACACCAGGCCAGTCATTATGTAGTGTGCAAATATTAATATGTTTCGGACTAAACGGCTAAGAGACATAACCTTCACTATATCCACGCGTCCGAAGTGGCGGTCATCAGCTAGATTACTATAATTCGTTTCCGATTGCCTGTTCAATTCACCTGTAAACTAAGTTGATTTTTAACTTAGTTTACAGGTGAATTTATAATTATGCCCCCAACATGAACTCTGTTTCCAATTGACATAGTCGTACATATAGAACTACTTTCTGAGTTATAATATTGTAAATCGTTTCCGGTTGAAAAGGATACACTGACATGGTTAATAGATTTACAGTAGGTTACGAGTATATAAGCCGTGGTAGCTCAGGGGCTAGGCGCTCGCTTTAAATTTCTTAGTATGCGAGTGACCTGGGTTCGAGCCCCGCCACTAAAATTGTTAATTGCAATTTTAAGTGCTGATTTACCACGTGCTCGGCGGTGAAGGAAAACATCGTGAGGAAACCTGCGTGTGACATGTGAAGTCCGCCAACCCGCATTGGAGCAGCGTGGCGGATTCTTCCTAGCTCCAAAACCCTCTCAGAAATCAGAGGAGGCCTGTGCTCAGCAGTGGGATATTTATAGGCTGAAACTTTACTTTTTACTTTTACGAGTATATGTAATGTGTTGTAATATTTTTTATTATTTTTTTAAGTTATCTGTCATAACACAGACCGATAAGCCTAGCGGTCATCACAAGCATTACCTAAAAAAATCGTCAAACAATGTGACTTAATATTTTTTACGAATTTCTATAAATTCCTGTGCTTCTTTCAGACGACTGATACCTTCGAATTCCATGACACAATACAATGCGAAGAGGACTTTCTAAACTGCGTGGACAACGAAAAAGCGTGCCCGTTCATTGAAGACCTCATATCACAGAAGGCTCCACTCACTAAGGTAAATCATGCTACAAATATTTTCTTGCTGAAGCACTAAATGGAGACTCGACTAAAAAAAGAGCAAAGAACGCACGTCTTGACGACGCGACATTCTTTCTTCATCGTCAGTTTCGTCAACTTTTATTTACAAGGAGAAAGTGATCGAAACACAGTAATGTGTGCAATCTACTGCTTCACGGCAGAATAACTGGCCCCAGGGTGGTACCTACCTAGACGGATTCATGCATAGGAATCCCACCACCAGCAAATCCTCTAATCGTAGGAGAGGCTTATGAGCAGCAGGACAAGTAACAAGAAGGTGACTAGTACTCAATGGCGTAACAAAAGGGTGGCAGAACGGGCAACATGGCAGGGAGCCACCGGCTCCCAACATTTATTATTACAAAATTAATGGTACTGGTGTAATTGACAGTTTAATTGAAAAGAAACTACAACGTTGATTGAGCTTCTTCACACCCTGACGGTGATATGATGATGATGATGATGATAAATTGCGTGAAGAGAAAACTTTGTACCCCATTTTAAGCATACTGCGCGCACGGAGGAGTGACAGATTTGGCATAGTCAAAGTTTATATGGACAAAGAGTACAGAAAGATAAAATTTATATATGTGTACTTTTTTTTTAATTGAATGTAATGTATTTGTAATACATTACATTCAATTAAAAAAAAGTTAACGAGTTACTGCCGAATTTCGACCACTAGTTTACAAAAATACAACTTAACATTATAAACATAAAATAGGTTATCCAATTATTTTTATTTTTAGATTCTCAGACTGATATGTTTACAATGCGTGACCTGTTCAGGATTCAAACCCAAACTGCTGGAGTATTACAAACGGGAACTGGTACAAGTGTACGGACTGCAAACGTGGCTGACTCTCTGCAATTTGGAGAAATGTGGCTTACTACGAACGCAAACTGGCAGCCGGCAGTATTGTGTGCTAAGAAAGGTAGTATACATAAAAAAATTAAAAACAAGTAAAGTAAAGCATTCTCTCATATCTTAGAGGGTTACGCCAAGTTACTCCAATGCGAGTTGGCGGACTTCAAATGTTCTCGAAATATATTTATTTCCCAAACTTTCAGGTTTTCTCGCGATCGTTTTCTTTAACCCCTCAGCTATTAAAATTAAAGAATAATTTTAGAGATGTCGTCGCTGGGAATCAAGCCCTGATCCCACTCCTACTTTCCCTTTTTTTAAGAAATTCAACATCAGGAATCCAAATTGGATTGCTCGCATAAGAAGTGGTGTTAGTTAGCCGTGTGGTGGCGGCTTGTTATAAGAATACTACCACTCCATCTCATCCAGTGGATCTCGTAAAAGGCGAGTAAGGAATTAAACAGCACTGTGCACCCAACAGCGCATGGTGGCGATGGGCTCACCACCTATCACACCAAGTGCATTATATTGTTTTGGTGAAACGTGGATTGTGGCAGTCATCTGTTTTTGCAGTGAGTGCCCAGTCTCTGACTACCCCTTATGGGATACAGTCGTGATCTTATGTATGTATGCATAAGAACACGAGCAATACAATTTCAAAAAGTTCAAGTGTAGGGGATTTAATATTTTACTCACGTTTAATATCCCCACTCCCACGAGTCTGATAGACGACGCCAGCAGGGTTACGTTACGTGCTGAAACGGTGAAGATTAAGTATAAATGATGAACGTTATGATGGAAATAATTCATCACTTTTTTAGACATTTTGTAATATGGCTTCGAATTCCCCATAGTTTATTTTCGGTTATTTTCCGAGGTATTATTTACCGAACCTTTCTGATTTTTTATCTTTATAAGAGCTTTTAACAAGTCTAATTGAATAAAGATCTTTAGGATTTGACTTTGAAACCGAGTCGCCAATGTAAGACGTTCAAGTCTATAAAAAATTGGAAAACAAACTTCTGTTGCGTGCTGAGTGCATACATAACGTGACAATATGTCCTGCTTTGACTCTTTTTTTTGTGTCCCGCTGTCTCCAAAATACGTAAAGATGACACGCTTTTACAAAATAAGCGTTACATCAATAAGTCATGCCAGTAGTTAAATTTATATTTTACTAGAACTACTAGACCGATCAAAATAGCCGCCAGACTAAACAAGATTAGTTATTATTTTCATTTTTGATCATTAAACATTTCATAACTGTATTATAAAATGTTTTTCATTTGTAAATTAATAATTATTTAAAGAAGTCTCGCTCTAAGGGAAAAAATAAATGGTCACGCTATGAAAACATAATCGTGTTAAAACGATGTATTGTTGTTTGTTTCTGATTTTTGTAATGAACCCGCCGTGTTTCTTTGCTGTTCTTAAGACAGATATTTAGTTTCATATCAGTACTACATTAAAAATGTAAGTTTCATGCATTTAGTTATTATGTACTACGTGCTAGAGGAGACACTTTAACTTGATTTTTTGTAGCAAGAGTTGAAGTGCTTGCGCTGAAACTCATTTAGTCTGTGTCGACCGTTTGCCAAAACACGACCCGTTTGATTGATAAGTTGCTTCGAATACAATACCCTTATGTGTACTGAGGTACAGTTTAGACGACTCGATAAACACAAGTGAAAATCAAGCAGTTAATTTGCACCAATATGGTAAAGTAAAAAGTAAAGTTTCAGCCTATAAATGTCCCACTACTGAGCACAGGCCTCCTCTCATTTCTGAGGGTTTTGGAGCTAGGAAGAATCCGCCACGCTGCTCCAATGCGGGTTGGCGGACTTCACATGTCTTCGAAATATTTTTTATTTCTCAGACATGCAGGTTTCCTCACGATGTTTTCCTTCACCGCCGAGCACGTGGTAAATCAGCACTTAAAATTGCAATTAACAATTTTAGTGGCGCCTACACCGGGAATCGAACCCAGGTCACTCGCGTACTATGAAATTCAAATCGAGCGCCTAGCCCCTGAGCTACCACGGCTATTTAAATAAATATATTTTGTGGCAGTTGAAATACCCTTTTTATTTATTCCCTAAGTACCTCGACTCGGTATCAACTAGGCAAAATAAACGTTATGTCGCATCTGCGCGCACTGATTGTTATCTATGAGAACATAAACCCTCGTTCTCCTCGCGCATGCACGGCGTGTAATCAAGCTATTACGTAACACAAAATAATTCAATGGTTATATGTAAAAAAAAATATATAACAATGATACTGTTTTTTTCTACAATAAATACCCCCAGAAGTCTATTCCCTAATTGTGTTAATGTTGTATTGGGGCGTACCGCGGCTTATTTTACGCGGGTGAAACCGCGAGGTGCAGCTAGTCTCACATATTATA
Source organism: Luehdorfia chinensis (assembly GCA_019845155.1). Classification (NCBI taxonomy): domain Eukaryota; kingdom Metazoa; phylum Arthropoda; class Insecta; order Lepidoptera; family Papilionidae; genus Luehdorfia; species Luehdorfia chinensis. The sequence continues at coordinate 4,384,091 of JAHVAK010000025.1, read as the reverse complement.
TTAACACGTACCAATATATTGAAAGGTGTCCGGCAGAGTAGATAGCACCTACCTTTTTCCTACCGAGGTGTCGTAAGAGGCGACTAAGATATTGTATTGACAGCCTTTATTCGTACAAAATAACACCATAATATGCAATGCTGTCTGTATTACTGCTTGTAGAAACGCACGGTGAGTAAAAAACTCTTAAACTCTTCTTTTTGACTCGTACCAAAAAGGCGATGACGTGGTGCGCCACCCGTCACGTCTCGTTTCCTGGGGGGCTGAAACATGCGCTACGGTAGTGGCCTCTGCCTACCTTTTATATGGTAAAAAGGCGTGACTGTATGTATATATTATTAACGCATACAATTTCTGTTTCAGACTTTATGTCTAACTCTGAGCGAATCGGAATTAGATGTCAATGAAAAAAGTTACTTGTCCAGCAAATACATACCTTTGGTCGTACGTCTTTGTGAACATATTGCAAAGAACAAGGGATGGTCAGGTGCGTATTGTATAGTTGATATCCTAAATAAACGATAAAAGGGAAAGAAATTAAATAAATAATTAAAAAATGTTTCTTTATTGATAAATCTAAGAATAAGGTTGCCTAGTTTTCTTCTTTAGTATAGAGTATAGTAGGTATCCTATTTCGATAAGCAGTGCTTTCTAATTTTGACGGGTTTAATTTTTTTTGCGGGACTGGTTATGTTTCGAATGTCAGTGTCTCTGACACTGCAACCTAGCCTACGTTCGATCTTATCGCATGAGCGTTACATCGGGCTCTGTGTTTGCACGTACACTTGGGGCACTATAATGTCACCTACACAGTTGATACGAGTAGCTTCCGATAGTATTCTAAAGTTGTAGATCATTTTCTAATTTAAGTAAGCAGCACTTTATTTTATACCTAATGGTTCGGTCAGACAGCGGACGGGACGGGACGGCGACGCGACGCTGGCGCGATGTTAACAGTTGTAGTGTACTAATTTATATAGAAGATGTCACACCGCCCCGTCGAGCTCGGTGCGCGGCTACCGGGCGCGTCACGTCGCCCTTCAAGTTCTGGATCATCCCTACCATTAAATCAGATTTTATAGGTCACAAATTCCTGTAAAAGAACACCGATTCTTACCAAGAACGATTAGCTGTCTATTGAAATTAAAAACATCCTAATTGTAAATGTAAGTGCAATGTCTATCACACCACACTGCGCCCAACACCCTCAGATATCAGTTCTCAAGTCTCATATGCCCAGTAGTTACACTAGCTCTCAGTGCCTAGGAATCCTTCCACCAGACATCGGTTCTTAACACTCATATGCTCTAATTACACTAACTTGACGTGGCCTAGTAGTCCTGACTTCTACGCCGCGGGGCCTGGGATGGAATGCCAACCGAATCCAACATTTGTGCAAAAACACAAATTGTTAGTTTTCTGGTCTGGTTTTGTTGTGCATGTGAAATTTGTTTGTAGAACACCCACGGCACAGGAGAAACTGTTTGACGACAGAACAACTGGCGTACCTAGGCAGATTTCTAACATGGCTTGACCCATTATAATAAGGAATAGTTTAAACACGCATACATAATTTCAGACTCAACTTGTTTTACCATATTAGCACATACTACTCGTATCAAAGCGTTATCAAATATGTAAGTCATACAGGATGAACGCTAACCATATTAATTTTATTTGTATCCAAGTGCAGATATTTTAGTTCGGTTGATATCTTAATCATTATATATTTTAGCTATTTATAACGCCCCGCTTTCTGTCTGTTTTTGTTATTAACCATGTCATACAGTTTAGTTCCATTAAACAATAGTCTATTAGTGACCTAATTGATCGACGTACACTGCTACTGCAGTTCGACTGATTTTAAATTTATGAACACTAATAAATATCTCGTGCGGTGCCGGTGCCGGTGGGATTGTTGTCATTTCATACCACTGGAGGACATACCCACATGTACCTTGATAATTTTACGTTGAGTTGGGAGACTGGCAACAGTACGATAGGTTATGCAAAAGGAAAAGGGCAATTTATCTTTAAAATTTAGAGTAAGAAAATACAAAGAGTATTTAAATGAAACTAATTTTACGGATTTTATCGCGTTTAATTTTACAGTTAGCTTCCTGCGTAGATCAGACCAAAAATAATAATTAAAAGCTGACGGTACTCCGGGTTAACTATGACATCAGGACATCTGTCACCTCAGTTCCCCCGTGACCATGGGTGCTGTAAAGCACTCGAAACGTCGGGTTATAAATAGTAAAATTAAACGCGATAAAATCCGTAAAATTAGTTTCTTTTAAATGTGTAGTGTTCGCGTAAATATAATAATCATTATACGAAGAGTAGTCACATAGGCGGCCGAAGCAAGCTTCACGATTTTTTTTTTATATGAGAAAGTGAAAAAACGTGCAAAATGTTCACCGGATGATAAGTGCACCGCCTGCCTATAGAGTTGCTGCGTCACCCAGAACATTTCTTTGTGTATTTCCCCTTTGTATTTTTCGCGCAATGTTCTGCCACGCACTTTAAGGAATTTGTTGCCACCAGCGTTTTTGTGAACCGATGCGACTTAGGGACTTTCAAGAAAACAGCCTATTCCTTTCTCAAATGCCGGCAACGAATCAGCTACTCCTCTGGCATTGTAGATATTCATGTGTGGTAGTGATCACTTACCGTCAGGTGAGCCCCTTGCTCATTTATCCCCCTTTTTATAAAAAAAATCAGCTCTTAAGTCTCACAATTAACTAGCTCAGTTATTGCAATTGCTCGCAGTTTCCTTCAGACCGAAACACAGTAATATTTGCTCACCACTGCTTGACAGAAGAATAACTGATCCTGCGGTGGTACCTAGCTAGACGGATACCTGCGTAGAAATCCTACCACGGGTAAAATAAATAAATAAATGTATTACTGAATTTGTTTAGTCTGATAAGTTCCATTACATAAGTGTATTACAAACTCAAGCAGAGTAAGACTCCACAAGTAGCATCCGTATGTAGTGTGTAGACGGCCTATTCCCACTTCACCGTGCTGAACCTTAATGCTATGTCGATTACACTAGTTCTACTGCTGATATAATCGTTACGGATTCTATCTAGGAGAATATCACCGAGCATAGCACTTTCCATAGCTCACTGGACGACTTCAAGCATTTTCCATTTCCTCATTCACATCATTTCTTCTCAAACAATCTATATATCGGTTCTACGAGCAGTGTGGCCGTACAATTTAGATTGTTGATCCTTAATAGTAATGTAGGTTCTCTGAATTCTGTTTCAAATATCGTCTTGGCAAATCCTTGCTCGCCGAGAAACCCCACTGTTCGAAGCTCAGTGAGCGACTATTTCCTCAAACAACGTCTAGTGAAAGACCACGACCCTGGTTCCATACGACATCACATAAAACACTCAAATACTTGTGATACTATATAAATTAATATGATGACAGATGTCGCCGTGATCAACTATGCGGATGTGATTAATCTCCTCGAATTCATTAAAACACAGATAACAAAGATATTTAAGCAAAACTGACGGACGTCCATAAATTGACTTATAAACAACAAGGGCCAGTTATTCTGCCGTGAAGCAGTAGTGTGCAAACATTACTGTGTTTCGGTTTGAAGGGCACTGAGAGCTAACGTAATCACTGGGTATATGTGACTTAAGAACTGATGTCTCAGGGTGACGGACGCAGTGTTGTGTCACACAATGTTCTGGCTGTCACAGCCTTTTTTATGGGCAGACGTTGCACCTTCCATCAGGTGAACGTATTGCTAGTTTCGTCACTATCCAATAAAAAACTGAGACCTCGTGCATATTTCAGTCATATATAATTCAGGCATTAAAAATCTTAACGTTATTCTTATTTCCTTACAGGTATTCTAGATGTATTAGGTTCAATCCCAGGCCCTACTTTTGATGAACTTCAGACACTACAACCCCGCATGGCTCGTCGAAACTCCATCTCTAGTGAAAACTCCTCCTCACTTGAGAATCCCCGAGTGATTCTTGTATTCTTCATCGGAGGATGCACTTATTATGAAATATCGGCCCTCAGAAGTATCAGTCAACAAGAAGACTCCAATGTGGAATATGTTATATTAACAACTAAATTAATTAATGGAAACTCATTCATTGAAACTCTAATGGAGAATGAATAGTTCGTATTTGTTATAGTTAATTATTAAGTTCAACTTTCAACATGTATGAAAAACCAAATTATTTGTAAACTTTATGTGTATTATGTGCAATAAATATTAATTAAATAACTTAATAAATTTCTATGATTCTCAATATTTATCGCTTTAAAATTGCCCATCTAACCGGTGGTTCAGTTGGCGCAGTGGCTGAGCGTTTTGCTTCTACACTACGGGTCGCGGGTGCGAATCCCGTTCGACTGTTATATATATTGCCTAAATAGTGGTTCCAGGTCAATTTATCTCTATTGTGCACGCCCACAATAAGAGACAAATTGACAACAATATTATTGATTTAAGTGGAACTGGGCAAAACGTAATTCTAGAAAAAAAAATCAAAATTGTCTACGTCTAAATACATACAAACAGTCATGCCGTTTTCCCATATAAGGGGTAGGCAGAGGCCACTCGCGTAGCTTACTTTTCGCCCTCGCGGGAGACGTGACGGGTGACCACATCGCCGCCATTTTGGTACGAGTCAAAAAAGGTTTACTCTCCATTACGTTCCCAAGACAAATATAATGAGAGCATTGCAGATTATGGCACGAAATAAAGCCTGTCCGTACAATACATTAGTCGCCTCTTAAGACACCTCTGCAGGACACATATCGTCTAAATACGGCGAGGTATTAACTTCAGTGGTGGGGACCCATTCATGGTTGTATTTATATATATATATATTACTTCCACTGCTCTTTATTGTTTCATTTTTATCAAGCGCAAGATTGGGTACGATAAGTACCCAATCTCAATGATAATCTACATCACAGATTAAAAGAAAAAGGAGATCTGCGAGGGACTTGTTTACAAAAACAAAGGGACAATGGCGACAACTGAAGAAAACAGGTGTTGTCCTGTGTATCTCGTGATGAAGACTGTCTAATAGTGAATTACCAGTAGCGAGCGCCGGGAGGTTTTGTGCTCAAATTTAGACCAAAATCTAAAAACATTGTAACATTGGTGTTCATTGGTCTTCATCTCAGTTTCACATTGTTTTTTTTTAAATTGCTTACCAGTAAAAAAAATTAAAAATTTTCCTCCCCTAAATTTCAACATGAATAGTTACGTTAGTAACTACTTACAGCTAAAAACCTTTTTTTTATTCTTAAAAAGTTTTTAGCCTCGACCTATCTAATGCAGCAGAGCATGATATTATATTGTCCAAACTATAACATTAATAAAGAGGTGGGAACCATGAGAAACTGTACAAGTTGAAATCCATCTATTACATGCACTGTCAATATGTTGAAGATGCAACCTAATGATGTGTTTCATGAGTAAGAGGGAGTCGTAAAAGTCGACAGAGGGAAAATAGAATGAGGTGTAGGGCAGCAGCATCTTCCTAGAACATCTGAATAAATAAACTGTAGTTGCCAACCCATCTACCAAGCATGGCAACTATGGCGAAATCCCTCCAAAATGAGAGAGAGGAGATGTTTAGCAGTTGGACTAGTGATAGGATGCAATGATGATGAAAACTGAAAGACAAATAATCTAAATAATTAGGTACGCCAAGATAATATATTTCCAGTATTTATTTTTTCTTGTCTTCAAATGTTGAATACCAAAAACAAAAAATTTCTAGAACTATTTTAATATTAATACATTACTGGTCTTTTTGTATTTCTGCAAAATTAGCAACTGTTATAATGGCTATATAAAACTCATAGATTACCAAATTGGTTTATAAGGTCTACAAGTACTTCTGTGATGCGGGTAGAGACTTCTATATGTGGGAAAATAATTGTGTTAATAAAAAGTGGATCAAAATGTAAATCCCCCACTTATGACTTAAAAAGTAAATTTTAGAAAAATACTGTATGATGTAAAAAATCAGCTTATTGTCTACAGGGAAAAATATTTGGAGCCTCTGGCCCTCATATCTGTACCATTATTAACTTTTTAATACTTGCAGACATTACTTTAATGGTTATAAGACTTTGAATCAAAAGACCTATTTTATTAAAAAATATTGCTGAAAGTATATCCATATAAATTCAGGCTTCACTTCTGAACAAAATGGCACTGTTTAGTTCTGTTCTTAATGATGACACTACAATATGAGATAAATAAATACCATATAAAACCATAAAAACCTTGGTTTATTTTAAAATTTCATATTGATTAACTTGCATATAATATAAATTTAAATTTGATCAGTTTTTAAATAAACTTACAAAAAAATCTGCATGCTTACTATCTATATATTACAGTATTAAAGCTTCAGCATAATAAAAATAAACTTCGTTCACTGACATACTTTCTGAAATTTGCGAGTGACTATTCTCATAAATATTCATTACTTGTATATTTTGTGATGTTGGATTTCTTTGGAGGTGACACTTTTACGCCAAACTTCTTTGCTAATGACACTAATTTTTCATTATCATAACCAACCTCTTCCTTGTAATGTCTAAGCATTAGTGGCATGACTGTATCTAAAATAAACTTGAAATTCTTCTGAGCATAACTAGAATCATTCCCTAGAGAGAGCTTAAGGCGACTGTTGAACACTGCATGAATACACTCATCCAAAACATCCATCATATCCTTTGTTACAAGCGTCAGACCAACTTTCTGTATGGTTATTACAGACTGAGCAAACCATATAGTACTACTAGATAAGTCTACCCAAGTTTCATTTATTATGTACTTAGCTAAGATAAGGCCCAAATTTTCCATCTGTAATAAGAATTTATTAACACCAGCTTTTGTATGCATATTTATGGGAGTCCATTTATCTTCAGACACTTTCGTTTTCATTGAATCACCAATCTTCTCTTTATACTCTCTGAGAGCCTTTATGATTGGAGTCCTCAAACAACTATTCATTTGGAACCTTAAATCAAGACCAAATTCACAAAAAAGACTGCATTGATCCCTCAAACTCTGAACACATTCCAAAACTGAGTCTAATGCACACTGCGGTGTGAACACTTGCTTTATAATTTGACTCATTAAAATCCTTAATTGCATACTAGCCCAAACTATAAAAGCACTTATTTTATTCTTAGGGAAGAGGGTTATAAATTCTGTTAAGGCATCACTTAATGAGCAAAAAAACACTTCACCCACTTGGTTTACATAACTGTGAATGGAGCCTTCCAGTTGCACTCCTTTAACATGAGCCTTTACTGTATGACTACATATATCTAGAAACAGCTCACACGCTTGACTGGTCATGTTAAACTTATTGAGTATTAGCACAGGATGTCTAGAAGATCTAAGGCCTCCTCTTGGACTCCAGTTATGGCTTACATCAAGTTCTTTCAGCAATATCTCAGTTAAAACTTTTTGTTTTTGTTCTATTCTCTTTAAAATATCTCCCCTTAGCGGATGGTTTTTGAACTCCTCCATGTTTAATGTTTTTTGAGCTGACACCATTAGCTCATAGGTCTTTTGAAAATGTCTTTCTACAATTAGTACATCTAATTCTTCTGTTACATCTGACAACCAATCAGGTAATGGAGTAATCACTGGTGATGGTAACTCCTCAACTGAAAGACTAGGGGAATCTAGAAACTCAGGTTTAAGCTTCTCTTGACCTTCCTTTTTCTTTTGCTTAGAATTTTCATTTTCAATGTGCATTTTTTTAACCACATCAAACTTGTCTAGCCAGTCCTTTTTAATAGCTAAACTATTGCATTGGAATACTCTAGTATCAGGAAAAGCTAAAACCTTAAATGCTTGTTTGACAGTTCCCAAATCACGTACATTTACTACTGCTAGAGTGCTAATTGGATAACTTATTTGAAACTTATATCTCATAGGGCCACGGCGGTTTGAAATCCAGGATGTTAACATTAAGCAGTCATTAAACAAATATACATGCATTCTTTGTAAAGCAGTGTTTTCTTCCGCATCGATTTCTAACAAATCACCCTCATGAAGCAATGTTCTGACTGGCACATCTAAAAGATTCATGCAACCTTCCACTTTTTCAGTTATTATATTAAGTTTATTTTTACGCTGTTCTTCAGCTCTCTCTGCCTCTACGTCATGATTGTCCAGCGACTCGCGTGAAATTGTGTTATCATTACCTAAAATTGACGCTTGGGATAAAGTTGTTAGCACTGTACGCTGTTCACTAAGCAAGTGAGACAGTTTATACATTTCAGCTTCTAGGTGGGATATCTCCGTAGCCGTCTCAATAAACTGCATGTAGTTCTCATAAACATTTTTCTTGAGGGCACTAGCGGTCTCCTCTGCTAAAGTTTGAATTTTTTCCTTTTGCTGCTGCAACTCCTCCCCTCCGACACATGACTTCGCTAGCTCTTTCACGTAGCGATCAGGTACAAACTCTGGCACAGCAAACTTCTCCATGTTTATGTCGGACATCGTTTCGCATTAATATTAACTATTTCGAGGAGCAATAATTTGTTAAAAACACTGTTTCGCTCATCATTCGATAATCGAACGACAGGACGTATCAATCAACCCATTAAGTGTCAAATCAAAACTACGTTTCGTTACACAATTTTTTAAATATACTAGACGCCTATCACAGATGATAAGTTTTATACAGACAAAAGCAAAAATATATTCACCACAAAATTAGAGGTGTTGTGTGGTACATGAATAAATGGAAATATTCAATGGTTTAAAGATAAGTACACATTGTTTGGTAAATAAGGTATAAACTTGAGGTCACCAATACGTAAACATGTTGCCAACCAACCAAATCAGAACGGTAGGTAAATTCTGATTTGGTCTTGATTGCGGTACATCTCACGAAAAATGAAAAAGTTTCTCATGATATTGTGCACATTCTCAAGTACTGGAACGGAAATCAAATTAATAATGTGAGATGGGCGGACAACCTGTCCGAGCCGTATCAAATGGAATCCGGTTTTAGGCAAGATGGTTTGAATTCCCCTGTATTGTTTAACCTGTATATAAAAGCGCTGATCAACGCGCTCAGCGCCGAGCATATCGGCTGTCATGTGGATGGAGTCTTCGTAAATAACATTAGTTATGTAGACAACATACTTACATGTTGCTGAGTGCGTCAGTCTGCGGTGTTATGAAACTTTTATCTATTTGTGAAAGTTATGCAGATAGGCACAAGTTGAAATATAATGTCACAAATATAGAAGTCATGGTATTTGACTTAGTGGTGCACCTTACCGGATAGTATATCAATTTAAGTATTTAGAACATTTAATATACCTCACCTGACCTCAAAGACGATGCTGATCTGGAAAGAGAACGAAGGGCGCTGTCAGTAAGAGAGAACTTGATCGCTCGCAGGTAAAAATAACTTTATTTAGAGCATACTTTTATACGAGCAACCCGTGGGCGTAGTTCGCCCACATGGAAGTATATCAATATATATGGAAGTATAGGTACTCAAAATTTTGACATTGTCCTGCGGTTCCTGTACAACAACGCATATAGTGTGCTGTTGAGGTTGCCCCGCTTCTGCAGCGCGTCGAGGATATTTTCAGAGGCTCACGTCGATTTTTTTTACGACAATACTATAATTGTGATGTGCATAGCGATGTGCATCCCTGGTACATCGAGTGCAGACCAGCTACAACGGTATTTTAGTCACGACAGTAAATAGGTTCGACTGTTCATATGATAAGCATTGCACTAAGTTACATATAACAGCATACAAATAAATGTGAACGGTCATTCGTAGCATTAGGTAGTTATTAAGTGGTAATTGTCTAGGAACTAACAATCAATGATGAGTCCTGATACTGGAAATAAATGTTTCTAATGTTATTATTATTGTATTATTATAAGAAGATATTGTCGTTAAATGCGAAACTACTCACTGATTTGTTAAAAACTAAACTGTGGTAAATAATTGTATAAGGCGCAGGTTCGGCCGCACATGGAGTACCGTTCTCATCTCCGGACGAGGGCGCCCTAGTGCCAGCTCCTTCCATTTGACCGCATTCAATTAAGGGCGGCTACAATCATCGACGACCATGTTCAGTATGAACTTTGCGAATAGATATTGCATCTCTTTGCATTTTTTTATAGGATCTATCCGCGTCGAGTGTTCCGAGGAATTGTTCCGATTAATTCCAGCCGCTGTTTTTCAGCATCGCACATCGCACAACTAAACATTCTATCGTCACCACATTGATGGTTAGCATTCCACCACAGTTCATTTTCGCGGATTTTTCTGACACGCAAAAGCATTATTTTATGGAATCTGCTGCCGCCGGCGATTTTTCCGGACCGACACGACTAAGGGACCTTCAAGAAAACAGTTTATTCCTTTCTTAAAGGCCGGTAACGCATCTGCTATTCCTCTGTTATTGTAGATGTTCATGGGCGACGGTGATCATTTACAATAACAGGAGCCACTTGCTCATTTGCCCCTGTTGTATAAAAAAACAAGTTACCTTAAACTAAGTTACTTTCATTAAATGGTAATAATTTAAAGAAAATCTTTATTTTCGGGTAACTTGTGTTTGGAGGCGGTAAAAGCGGGGGGTATTCTTGTGATTTGTTGACGGGTAATCTGATGATCCATGTGTGGCTGCCCTACTAACTTAACAGTTGGTGAGTTAAGACCAGTAGTAGTTTTTGTTGATATATTAATAAATAATGTATTGAATTAATTTGCTACTTCTATATTTTGTCGGATAAATGCAAAATCATTCTGTTGGCGTTTAATAAAAACTTACTAGTGGTCGCCCAATGGTCGAAATTTGTGAAAATTCATTTTTTTTAATTTAATGTATTTGTAACACATTACATATCAATTTTAGCATTTGCACTCCTCTATATATATATTCTTTAACTATGCCAAATGTCCCAAAAAGGGACACAACATTTTCTCTTCATGTATGTAATATACATGATTAGGGGAAGGTTTAAATAAAGTAGTTGACTATGGTGCGGCTGTAAAAGTCTATACTTTACCCGCCCATCTCTATATTACAAACTGAAATATGTTTTAGTTAGCGATAACGGTTGTAGATGTATCTAAAATAATTGTATATTGAATCCGGGAATTATTAATCTCGATTTTAATAAAAAAAAAAAAACATTTATCCCCTCAGTCTTTCCTGCGTGAAGATTCACACATTATTCTTTCGACATCTTTTATTTATTTAACAAGTAGATGCGCCCCGCGGTGTCTGTAACAATTTTAGTGTTGCCGGCACCGGGCATTGAAATCAGATTGCTCGCGTGATGGCTATCGTCCTGTCTGAAGTATTTAATACCAGTTCTTACAATTAAAAAAAACTTCGAGATTTCCATCTCAGGAGCAAAAAGAACAAAACTAAAAATTATCTCTTTCTGTTATTACAGTGTTTGTGTCAACTAAATATGAAATAGTTTTAGCATTAAATATTTTGGTCCTATATATAATATACAATCAATATAAGGAATATCGGAACTAAAACAGAACCTTTAGGCACTGCTTATCTAAATTTTCGACACTAAAGTTTTTAGTAAAAATCTCGTTTTTATTAGTGTATATAGTACGTATTTTTATGTCGATATATTGCTTCATGGTATGCTATACGACTTAACGCGTTTTCATATGCTTTATTGCGATAATAATCGTAATATTTTAGTTTACAAAACAGAGTTTTGTTGCTTTCGCCGTTGGGAAGGTTGGGAGTCGCCAAATTTGCGTGTGAGACGATTTGTAATGAATCGACCAGCACCGACAGTAGACCCGGCTTAGTAGCGATATATGTCTATAGGTTGTTTGCAAGATTAATATTTTTAAGAGGCCCATTGAATAGCAACAGCTTGGAGTGAAATAACTGAATTAATGTTTTGTAAGTTGTAATAATATTATATAAAATAAAATGCATATAATGAAACCTTCGAACACTGTCGGAAGCCATCAATTGCGAGAAGAGATGCTAGTGATAGATATAGTGGCACAAGTGTACGGGCAAACACAGAGGTACACGCTATAGCATATAGGCTAGGATTCAGTGTCAGAAACACGGGGACAATCATAACACAACCAGACCCGAAATTTGGCAATATGTGTTTAAACCAAAATGTTGATTTCGACTTGGATACGAACCCGGGACCCACGGCGTAGAAGTCAGGTACTCCGACCACTAGGCCACGCGGTAGTCGAAAAAATCATTATACTCGTAAATAGTGTAATCAACCATCTTTTCGGTTTTGGATCACTATAGCTATGGAGGATATTTTAATAACGTTCGATTAGGTCCTAATCGTTATCGCCTTTCTATAATAGACTACTTAGCGCATGGATTTTTTCATATCATCCATAGCAGAGCAATTATATATTTATTTATTTATGTATTAATGGAAACAGTCTTAAACTATTTTCCAGCGTCAAGTAACATATCCAAGTATACAATCTTCAAGCAGCAAGACTTCAAAACTTTTGATCGACAGTAAATTGATAGTTGACTTCTACTGAAGAAATCTTCAGTAAAAGTCAACTATCAAATGCTGGACTGATGGAGACAAAACGAAAAGCACAATTTTTGGTCCTGCGTTGAATTTTCCAACCAGTCTACACTTTCATGAGCACTTGATGCATCATAAACTATCAATATTAAACATTAAAACTCCCAATATACACAGAAATTACAAAATTTAATAAAAACACTATCGCCACTTTTCGAGTTGGCGCCAAAAGTCCTATTTATATATTAAATTGTCATTAAAGTGAAACTAAATTTGCTAATATTGCCATAGATAAAAGGATATATCCATGCATATCCTGCCTTTGGCATAACATTTGGAAATACTTGGAGATAATATTGTAAACAACCACATTGGTATTTCAATAGTATTACTACGCAGCACTTTATTTTAATTAGTTTAAAAATATTAATAAATATCAAACAATAAATAAATCGGAAATATAAATAACACGCTAATGATTTCGCATTTGTTAATAAAATTATTGGTTTATTATTTTATTACTGGTTTCATTTGTTTTTTCTTTGCAAAGTAGTGTTTATTCTTTTTTCGCGGTTTCAACCTTCTCAGTTACAGCCTGTTCAGTTTCCACTTTGTCGTCGCTTGGTTTTGAAGTGGCTTCAACAACGGTTTCTGTCACTACAACGGACGGAGCTTCGGGTTCCGAAGTGTAGTTTCCGTCGCGTTTAAATCTGTTGTAGTAGCGTGAGGTCGCCACTACCGAATTCGTCTCGTAGCAGTTTACAAGAGCGTCACCATGGTGACCTAGAAAAACCGATTTGATATTGAATTAAATTAATTTTTACTGCATTTGATAAAAAAATACATCTGCAAAAAATTGTATCCAACTATTAAAGCTTCCGTCCATTTTTTTTTCTCGCTAACAGCGATAACGCTGTCAACCTATAGCGAATGTATATAGATTTTACAACATTATCAATTTCAGGGACGTACATAGCGCACTGCTGAAAATCGTTGAAACTCAAAAGGTTACTTTTAACAGAGTCGATGAGAAAACAATTCCCAGGGCCAGTTATTCTGCCGTAAAGCAGTAGTGTGCAAACACTGTGTTTCGGTTTGAAGGGAACTGAGAACTAACGTAATCACTGCGCATATGAGATTTAAGAACGGATTTCTCAAGAGGACGGGCGCGTTGTAATGTCACACAGAAATGTTCGGGGTGTCACAGCATGTGTTATGGGCAAAATGTTGCACTTACCACCAGCTGAACGTTTGCTGTTTTTGTCAATTATTCCAATAAAAAAATCCTCCTGTTTAAAATTTCTTGCTCAGTAAAAATGTCTCTTGACGCTTCTATTGTTAAAACTGTTTTGGTCACAAATAGATAATACACGTACAATACACAAAAATTTTATTTTTAATGTTTGACTTTCTACAGTTTTGTAACAGCAGTGCAATTTATCGATGTATAGAACAATTACAGATAGTACAGCGGCAGTACTCCAGAGAGCTGGGCACTCGCAATAAATTTCATAGTACGTGGGGGACCTGGGTTCGGTCCCTGGTGCTGAAACCACGAAATTTACCACGTTTTCTGCTGAAGAAGAAAACATCGAGATTAAACCGGCATGTCTGAGAAATAAAAATATTTCAACGACTTTTAATGTCCACCAATCAGCAGCAGCTTGAAATAGCCACACTAGAGACAGATGCTTACAGCTTGATGGGTCAAGTTCACCCATCGGTAGCTTGCGAAACAGATTTAAAATTAAGATAATAGGGTGCATAATTGCTTACCGTTGGGGCAGGTGCAAACAGCGAGATGGCGACGCGCCATACACTCGGCACCGGAGCCGCACTGAGTGTTTCCCAAGCACGGGTCGACGCACTGATATCCCACGCACGCCAAATTATCAGAGCATTGAGAATCCAACTCGCATTCACCCTGTAAGCGTAGAATTGTGATAGTGAAACTTACAAACTGAAGACTGCATGGCTAAGACTGTTGTGGCTACTCAGCTCAAATCCCAGCCTTAATCAATGGGTTTATACAAACTAATAAGCAATAACGTCGGGGAAGGAAGGTTCCCGAGTGGACTTTAGGTTATATTCCACAACACAACCTCGTACCGGCAAACAGTGTAGGACGACTATCCACAACATCTATTGGAATGACGACCTGCAAGGTTTTGCAGGAAAGTCAGTTGACGCAGGTGGCTCAGGACCGTGTTTTGTGGGAAGCTATGTTCAAAAGTGCAAAAGCGACGGGTTATAATGATGATGACGATGATGCTGACGTTATGCTGTCTCAAAATGTGGTAGAGCTTGTACTGGTTTCAGTACGTACAAGCGTAAATGCAACGCTGTTCTGTTTCGTAGGGTGAGTGAAAATAAATAAGAACGCAGAACGCACCCTACGCTTTGATTCTAAATCCAGCATGGACATCGAGGCTTATTTACTGGTGGTAGGATTCCGATGCAGGAATTTATCTAGGTATTTAACCGGATTAACTATCGACATCAGGACGTCTATCACCTCAGTCCACCCGTGAACGGGACATGGGTGCTGTTAAGCGCTCGAAACGTCGGGTTATCAATATTAAAAAAATATCGGTAAATCTAGTTTTTAACCTACTTCAAAAAAAGGAGGAGGTTCGCAATTCGACTGAATATTTTTATATTTTTTTGGTGTCTAGGTTACGTGATATCTTCGCCAATTGTGAACCAATTTCAATGATTCTTTTTTCATTGGTTATACTCGAGATTGGTCCCATTCTAATGATAGAATCCATGAGAAAATCATAAAACTCTCAAATTAGCATAAAGTATGTCTGGAGCTACTGCGTTTAAATCGGTTTTTCGATGGAATAATATTCAATACCAGCTGTGCCTCGTGGTTTCATCCGCGTATAAAAGTTTAAAATTGTTTTTTTCTTATAAGTACTGCATATACTTTTATAAGAATTGAGTAAAAAGCTGTTATTTTGTTAATACAAACCACCACCCCATCACATCCAATGGATGTCGTAAAAGTCGACAGAGGGAAATGAAAACCAGGAGAGGGGCAGCAGCATGTTCCTGGAACATCTGAATAAATAAACGTACTCGTATAAATAAACCATAGTTGGCTATGGCAAAATCCAAAATTAGAGCTACAAACTTTTGTGGCTATCTATGGGGGAGGCCTATGTTCAGCAGTGGACTTGTGATAGGCTGATACGACTATAGATTTAAAAAGAGGAGATACTGACCCGCTGGCAGGCCACCAGCGCGTTGCCGAGGTACCCGGCGGGGCAGGTGCACACGGGCCGCTCGGCGCCCGTGCGGTCGTGCCCCGGTGTGCACTTGGCGTTCGCGCCGCACGGGTTCGGTTCGCAGAGGTCCCCTGCGAAATACATTTTCACGTTTTTATTTCCATACAAATACGTGTTAAGATTCATTGTAGTTCCAGATATCGAAATCGTTTAAAGGAAAGGAAGTCAAAAGTAATCAAGCAACGAGCTTGCAAAACGCACAAGAAAGTAGATGAACCGAAAGATGTGTGTCAGGATCGTAGCAAGTGAAAAGATTTGGTCTCTGCCTACGCCAATGAGAAAAAGGCGTGACTCTATGTATGTATGTATGTAGTTCCGGGGCAGGACCTAGGTGCTGATTACTAATGATACATACTCGTCAATGATTTAAACTGAATTTATACTGGTGGTAGGATTCCTATGCAGGAATCCGTCTAGGTAGGTACCACCTCAGTGCCAGTTATTCTGCCGTGAAGCAGTAATGTGCAAACATTTCTGTGTTTCGGTTTGAAGGGTACTGTGAGCTAGCGTAATCCCTGGGCATATGAGACTTAAGAAGTGATGTCTCAGGGTGAGGGGCGCATTGTGGTGTCACACTGTTCTGGGTGACATACCATTTGTTATGGGCAGACGTTGCACTTACCATCAGGTGAACGCTTTGCCCGTTCCGTTACTTTTATTAAATAAAAAAAATGAGAGAAAACATCGTGGATAAAAATACTTCGAGAAACAAGTACGGCACCGCGCTGTAATGAGCATTAGGGTCTTTGCAGACTGCTAATTTATTTATACTTAATAACTCTAAAACTCTAACTGAAAATCTTCTGAAATGTAATTATCTCAAAACTACTGCACTACTGAACTTAGAGCGCCACCTGCATCCATTGACTTCCTGCAAACTTTGACAGTTCGTCAGTCTAGGTTTAATATACATATATGTGACGGTAAGGTGATGGCAGTATAAAATAATCTATCAACCCACTGCTTTAAAACCGTCATAAAAGTTCGCAATGGGAACATTTCTGATCTTCGGACCAGAGATTAGGAAGCAGCGTCTTCTTGAAACATCCAAATAACCCACAGTTGTTGATTATGTTCTAAGATAACTTACGTGCTTCGAATGGCCGACAAAATGTGAAGGGATCGCCGGTCATGTTTCTTGGGCAGGAACATACGGGTGTTAATCCGCGAAGGTTGCAGTCCGCGTTAACGCCACAAGCGTTTGTGCAAGGGTTCACGCATGCGTTGTACACACACACCGGTTTGTAGCTCGGGCACTGGGTGTTTGATTCACACTCGGCGGTGCAGATGCGGTACGGATCACCGAAGTAACCCTGCAATGTATACTCGGTTTTACGTCTGTACACATATGTGTAGGAGGATTTAGCGATAGAACCGTTAAAGATACAACAATTATAATCTATCAACCCAATATAAAACATTTTATAAAAACAATAGAAAGTAAACCATTCCCGCATATTCTGTAACATTTACAAAAAAGCGCAAATTTTATTGCATAATAATACGTTATACGCTATATAAGTCGATAACGCCTGTTTACACTAAACCTAGGGGTCGCTTAAGTAAACAAATTAAAAATAAAGCGTTTCCTAACTCCAAATTGTGTGACACCAACTTTGGTAGCCGCAAATTTATGTGATTTGCGTTGCTTAAAGTTATGACATTCCCATCAGTGGTAAAAAGAGTATTCAGTCCATGTTGTGTACCTTATTGCTCCATTAATTATTTTTGAGATTATCTACATTTAAATCACAACTTGTGTGCTAGAATTTCTAAAGGATTTGGAACCGCGTAAGATCACGAATAGCAATTTAAATTTTTTGTCTGGAGAAGAGATTCAAAATTATTCCGGAACAAGAAAGAAACTTTTTCTATCAATCTCCAAACATTTGTCTAAGTGTTAAGCTACGTCAGCCGGCAACTAAAGAAAAAAAAACGACTAAAGGAAACTTAAACAGTTTTGTACAAATGAAGAAAGAATCGCTTATAAGGAAATGCGTAAAAAAAGACAAGATTTATGTCATTTCCTAATAAGGGATTCTAATGTGATATTAGTGCAAAAAGTCTAAGCAATACGTGGGACGTCACAAAAAACTGAATTAAATTTATATTACATCCTTGGCAACTGTGCTGGTAAACTTATGGTAAACAAGATGGCGCCCACGCATAGTCATGTGTATGCAGTATTGGAAAAAACACGGAAGCCTGTACGTAGGTGACTTATCTCCATCTACAACGATAAAGAAGTCTATTATAAAATGGCCTATCCATTTTATGAAAATAAATCTGTTTGTTAGTGTTTATATAAATAAAAGCAATCACAATTCACCCCAAGACAATAAATTGTGGCAACACACAAATTCCAACAATTTGTGAGTTGACCCAGAACTCACTAAAGGGAGGTTAGCTGACCTAGTTGATGATGCTACAATCTAACAAAGCAGTATTATATGTTGAAAAATTATCGTTTCTTACTCAATAAACCCACAATCACGTCTCTGACATTGCATTTGATTTCACCTTTTCTCTGATCTAATTGCATGAACGATATCGACATCAAAAGCTGTGCTTCCGCTAACATCCGGACATTATAATATGCCTTATACAAACCACTTATTACCACCGGTGGTAGGATTCCTATCCAGGAATCCGTCTAGGTAGGTACCAACCCAGGGTCAGTTATTTTGCCGTGAAGCCGTAGTGTAAAAATATTACTGTGTTTCGGTTTGAAGGGCACTGAGAGCTAGCGTAATCACTGGGCATATGAGACTTAAGAACTGATGTCTTAGGGTGACGGGCGCAGTGTGGTGTAACACAGAAATGTTTTTTTTTACATTGCACTTAACAACAGGTGAACGATGTCCTCGTCTCGTCACTTTTATCCATATAAGAAGATGTCGCCGTGTCAATATCAACCAGGGAGACATCATTGTCATTCGTAAATCCGACCGCATGATCTAGTGGTCAGAGTACTTGATTTCTGCGCCGCGGGTACTGGATTCGAATCCCAGCCGGAGCAAACATTTGTGAAAAAACACAAATTGTCGATTTTCCGGTCTGCTTGTGTTCTGCGTGTGAAATTTATGTTCTGTAAAACGCGTCCACGATACAGGAGAAATCCTACTGAACCCTCAGTAGGATTTCTCCTGTATCGTGAATACATCGTTTCTTAAGCGAAATAAGAATTTAAAAAAAACTCACCCTCGGGCATTTGCAGATGGCGCGGTGTGCGGAGACGGTCTCACAGTCAGCGTTAACTCCGCAGTCGCTGCACGGACTCACGCACTTGAAATTGCGACACGAGTGCTGCGAGGCGCAGTCGCTGTCCGCCTCACACTCATGAGTGCACCCGTTTAGCGGACTACCCTGATCGTGTGATAAAGGAATATGGTAGATGAAATTGAAACGAGGTAGGTAGGTTTAGGTCTAGGTATGTACCACCGCAGTGCCAGTAATTCTGCCGTGAAGCAGTAGTGTGCAAATATGTCTGTGTTTGGGTCTCAAGGGCACTGATAGCTAGTGTCATTACTGGGCATTAAAAACTTAAGAACTGATGTCGACGAGTAACAAGCGCAGTGTGAAAAATCGCATGGTCTCCATGGTGGCGGAATAACATTTCAATTACGCAAGACATATTTACACTGGTGGCAGGATTCCTGTGCAGGAATCCGTCTGGGCAGGCCAGGCCTTATTTCAGGGCCAGTTATTCTGTTGTATATCAGTAATTACTTGTGTCTGGAGCTAGTATTATTACTGGGCGTATGAGACATAACTTCTGATGTGCGCTTGTTACCCTGGGATGATGAGCGCAGTGTGGTGCCACACAGAAATTTACTTGCTAACACAGCATTTTTTATGGGCAGACGTTGCACACGAGACGAGCAAAATGCTCACCTGATCGTATCCCGTGAGCGTTTTGCTCGTCTCGTCACTTTCTCCAATAAAAAAAACATAAATTATCAAGACTGGCGATGGAAAGAAGCGTCTAAGGTGCGAAGTGCCTGGTACTGCGATTGCCAATCAGCATGTCTAGCTTTGCAACTACGACCAATCGCCTCGGTACGGGAGAGACATTTGTCCTACAGTGAACTCTATAATAGTTTCTAAAGAAAATGGCATATAAAAGGCGTTTTTCAAAGAAGACACCTACTCTGTATCCGGGAAGACAGGTGCAGATAGCCTGATAGTTGGCTACGTGACACTTTGTGTTGACACCGCACGGGGACGGGTGACACGCTGCCTCTGAAAATAATTATTAATTTTTCACAACCTTTGAAAACTAAGTTTTATTGACGTTTTTTAGTAAAAACTTATGATAGAAATGCTAAGATTAAATATTAGATGATCTGATGATACAGTTGGTGCCAGGTAAATCCGTGTAAAGGTCACTAGGCAATAAAAGTCTCGTGGCCCTTCTCTACTTTCCTACAATCCTAAGACAAATGTACACTAATATAATTGTCAGTTGATCGTGGTCCGTTTCCACCTGATCGATTCAAAGGTTTCGGACAATCTTATAATATCTTTCCGGCTCTACCGCCACGGTCG
Organism: Luehdorfia chinensis; assembly: GCA_019845155.1. NCBI lineage: Eukaryota > Metazoa > Arthropoda > Insecta > Lepidoptera > Papilionidae > Luehdorfia > Luehdorfia chinensis. The sequence continues at coordinate 4,363,679 of JAHVAK010000025.1, read as the reverse complement.
TGTTGGCAGACATACTTGGAGAGGCATTATATAAGGTTGATTTACACAAAAACCCAAGTTATAAAGTCTCGTGTCTTTTCTTATTTTGTTGCGTTTTCTTTTCTGGATGGATAATTAGGGAATTTTGTGCAAATAACCTCATTTATATCGGGTCTCAGGGTTTTAATGGCTTCTAAGCGATGCAGGGTTCATAGGCAGTTGTCTACTTTGCCGTTAGGATCCAAATCCGCTACGCTGGAGTGGCGTGCGAAATTAATATCTACAATTTTTTGTATTATCTTCGCGTACGAAGAAAATTATTGACTGTCCTCAGGTGTTATAATGCCATCTTCCATATTAATATATAAAAAAAAATCTTTCTTTTTTCTTCACGATATAATAAATGCATGGACACAAAACGATGACAACAAGACAAAATTGGCATCTGCTGAGATGCGAGCCCTGAACCATCGACTCAGCAGTCAGGTACGCTGATCACTAAGCCGGTCGTCAGTAGTACAGTGAAAGTATGTCAGAGTATCGATTTTTATGTAAAACTGAATGGATGCTGATTACCTGGGTCAAGAACCTTGCAGCTTGTGAATGGTTCACCAGTGTAACCTGATGGGCATGAGCAAACAGGGATGTGCTGAAGAACCTATAACAAGAATAAACATTATTATTTTTTGTTTATAAGCATAGTTCATATTTATAAAAAAGAAAGCCAGAAATAGTATTAAATGTAAAAATAAGATTGGATAATATTTAGATTGGTTTCTTAATCATTATTACAATATTTATACTTTATTCTCTATTTTAAAAACAGCATCTAGTCCTTCTTATCTTATTATCCTTATCTGGTTAATTACTTTTAGTAAACCTGTCTGCAAAGGTAAATATAATTTGTACAACGGCTTCAAGCTTCCTTGATACAAGCTTGCCTAATAACAAGGACACCGAAAAATTTATGTATTTTATGTTAATCAAATAAATCTGTAATAAGCCGTGTGGTGGCGGCTCGTTAAAAGAATACTACCACTCCATCTCATCCAATGGATCTCGTAAAAGGCGAGTAAGGAATTAAACTGCACTGTGCACCCAACAGCGCATGGTGGCGATGGGCTCACCACCTATCACACCAAGTGCATTATATTGTTTTGGTGAAACGTGGATTGTGGCAGTCATCTGTTGTGTTGCAGTGAGTGCCCAGTCTCTGACTTCCCCTTATATATCGGATACAGTCGTGATCTTATGTATGTATGTATAAATCTGTAATATATATTATGTTTGTAATTTTTATATTTAAACCATTATGTAATCTTGTATTACAGTAATAAGCAATTTCCATTACTAATTATTATAATATTTATATTAATTCTAAGATCTTTTATTTAAGATTTAAGATTCAGAGACTTATATTAATTCTTCTATAATATTTTAATTAATTCTAAGATCATTAATACCGATGTCGCCGTATGGACTCCATTTTTATAGCCGGCTTTTTACTGGCTTTTAGTAGTCTGACGTCATGTGACTCAAAAACACGACAGATAAGAGAAACTATCTCGTAGCTTTTCTTTACTGATTCAGTTTGAAGCACTCAAAGAGCTTTAACCTGAATAGTGTACCTGCCAGCTCCAATCCACATTACAAATTCTTGTCGATAACATTATGATCAAATTCAATTATGAGCAAAGGATTCCGATTGTAGACAGAGAATGGTGCCTCCAAACTGACCTAGAAATAATCTATTACGCAAGTGAAGGCTCATTATTGGCCCATATTTGGGAATACTTACGTCACAATTAGCATTAACACCGCAGGTGCCCTCACAAGGGTTGACACAATGTTGGTTCACGCACGTCTGATGGCTGCGGCATTCCTCGTTGTCTGAAATAATTCCAATTGTTTATTAAATATACTGCTCGATAATACGAGTAGTTAGTTCTAGGGACATATATATATATCATAATCGCGTGGCTCTGCGGACTATATACTTTTTTTTGTTGGAAAAAGTGACGAGTCGAACTGAACGTTCACCTGATGGTAAGTGCAACGTCTGCCAAATCATCAGTCATAACAAATGCTGTATCACCGAGAACACTTCTGTGTGGCACTGGCACCACATGACATCTCTCAAGGCAGGCGAAAATGAATTAGTTTACATAGCAAAAAGGAGTACTCACTGACGCACTCAATCTTGATGCACTGTGATAGTGGATCACCCGAGTAGCCAGGCAGGCAAGCACAAACAGGTCGCACGCTTCCGTGAGTGCAGTGGGCACCAATTCCGCAAGTATTCGGTCCGCATTTCACCAGTTCGTCAGAAATCGAACGTCCATTCTCATACAGGTTACGACCACTGTAACCCCTAAGTGAATCGTAGTTGTAGTACCTTTGCGCTGTTGAAAAAAAAGTTTTTTTAAAGTTAAGTTACTTCGTTAGTAACAGTAACAGTATTAGCCTGAGAAGTTAACATTTTTAGATATTGCATGCGCATTTAATACTTTATTTTAATCCGCCATTTGACTATTATCATAAAAAGTCACTATTAGCGTGAATTCTAGTAATGTTGATAGCACTTATATTAGATTTATTTCGCTAATCAACACGTGCTTTATTAATTACTAGGGAGTTTAACTTTTTGCTGACGTTAACTTTTTCCGATCAATATAAACCTCCTTACTTCTACGAGCTATGCTAACTTAAAGTTGGAAAACTTATAATCACTTATATCTCATAATGTTTTTGTAACAAATGCGGAAATAACCCACAGTCTGTTACTTTATAACAATAAGATGAATATCATTAATCAAGTCAATACGTGGTAATTAAATCCACAGCCTCCATATTAACAGTAATAGCCTCGACAAAATCCTTATAAGCACATAACTTCCCGCCTACTTGAAAACCCTCGTCTCCGCTATTGATTTGTTAGCTCAATATCAAGGTTAAGCCTTGTGACGAATACGTGTAGTGTTCTCGACATGGCGATTCGCTGTGGCGGTTCCCGGTGGCGGTATTACTTCGCTTGTGCACGCTATTGTGGGAGCGCGTGGGGGCGCTGCCCTTCTAAGACTAGGTAATATTCAACATTTTAAATTTTGCTAGCGGATTTTAGCGAATAAACTTTCTTTCCTTCATTTTTATTTAAGTTATAGCGGTTAAGAAGGGCTCTATACGGAACTGTTTAAGACAAAGATGAGCCGTCAGCTACTAAGCAACCATGATTACCATCATGAACCTTATCAAAATTTAACCCCAGGTGATATATTAGTCATACCGCTGTGTGGTAGCGTATAAGAGAATCTACCACTGCATGTCGTCCTGTTTGTAAAAGTCGGCTGAAAGATCGACTGGAAATATCAGAAAATGATCATGGTCAACAATATTAAATATGCCAAACCTACCATATTAAATATGGTAGGCTGCTCTGCGCAGTGACGGGAAAGTTCTATTGCCTATCCGCGTGTGTGTAAGGCGTAGCGGTTATGGCAAAGCGTTGAGCAGAGGACTATGTAGATGCTCAAGATGATGATATCTTAGTACATACTTTAGCCTACATACTTCAGTCTACATACATCTACATACTTTAGCCTATTTACTATAAAAATGGTCAGCTGCAGTCCCTCTTGTAAACAGATGAAAAATTCTGGTAAATACATTAAAATGCTTATTGATAAACTTTCGAAATGTTTCTATTATGTAGCGTTTATAGCACTCACCCTCGACGCCATACTGCAGGAAGGCGAATAGCACCAAAGGTGCTAAAATTAACAACTTGCCCTCCATCTGCGAAAATTAATTTATTAAATATGGCAACAAACCTACGGAATTATTATGAAAAATAAAATTAAACCCTTTCGAAATCAAATCCTTATCCCCTTATCTCAAATTTAATTTTAAGACAGTTAGGTATTTTTAAACATAATATGGTTAAACGTAATAATGAGAAAACCATATAACTTCTTATTACTTGCTATTACTAATTGTTTTCATTTGGTCATTACGTTATTGGCAAGATGGAAATAAATAATTATAACTGTCTAAACGGGCAAATGAGTTTCACTAAATATATAACAGTAAAAGTATCTTTGTAGGCATAACTGAGTGGTTGCTGGTGAGCACTGCCTGAGTATTGAATTTTTAAAAAAATAATGGGATATTTTAGTTTACTCAACATCTGTCCACTTAACATTATTCGGAACTTTAGTTAAGATCCATTTACGAAAAGAAAATTACTTAAAATACTTCGCTACATATTTAAATAATAGTATACGTGCGTCATTCAATTTATGAATAGCCAACATGACGTAATATTTGCGTTGCGACATGGTATTGGGTCAATGTTAACAGTGCCAAAGTGCGATAAATATTTCTTTCTGTAAGTATTGTTACTCACAAAATATATTAACTGAATCGTGATCAGTTCAAAGTATCGTAGTTTCAACTACGAGTATGAATAAGTTATTTACCGACCGCATTCCCATGCATCGTGATCAGAGTACCTCAATTCTGGTGTTTGCTTCAAATCGCAGCCCGAGCTATAATTTGGGCAATAATATTGTCGGTTTTCGGGTCTGACTATGTTGTTTGCATGTAAAATATATGTCAGGGGAAATCCATAAATAGATAATAATTAAAAAAAATGTAAACTAACTTTAAAGAGACCTGTGGTGGATTATAAAAAGGGTAATATTGAATTAATGATGAATTAACCGTTACATTACTTAATTAAAATCATTATTTCAGGTACACGAGTGACAACCTAATACTAAAAACACATAATGCGAGGGGTCCAAATTTTTTTGAAACTGATGGATGGCAATATTTAGGAAGGTTTATGTTTAGCAGTGCGATAGGCTGCAAGGAAGGTGTAGCTAAATTAAAAGTGTGAAATATTCTTCAAAAATTATAATACTAGCATCAAATGTGTTGTTTCGGTTTTTAATTTTAATTACTTTAGTGAAAAGTACGGATTTTTTTTTGTAATTATTAAAAAATATGATTACAACGTTTTATATTGCAAACGTATTGCAATATAAAACATTGTATGTAATAAGTTCATGAAACATAAAATAAAATGTCAACACTAAAGTTACAAATAAATAAAGGTATTTGATTATTTTTTGACCTCTCTTTTAACTTTAGATTTTAAGTTACTCATTATATTATAGCCTTGCCTCTCTTTTAATATCCACTATATACATAAATAGTTTAAAAATGTGGAACTATGTTTTTATCAAATGCCTTTTCCTGCATCCTGCCTAAAAAAGCTCTGAAGATTTTACATTACAAATAAATACTTAAAATGTCACTACACTTTTCGCAACACTGTTTCACGGACAGATTAAATAACAATTAAATTTTAGACCACTAACTTACATCTGTTCGTAAGCGTGATACGAGGAGCAAAACATGCATGCGACGGACACTACCCGTCCTTATACTGACTCTTGGCGCCTACGCTTTTGCTGAGATACTTCCGAAATGAGAAAAAACAACAACATTCGTAATAATTATGTAGATTAGGTAATTAATTATGATTGTAATACATTTAAATAGAACATTTAAGTTTATTTATATCTGTAGACATACTCTGAGGGCATTTATTGAAACATTTTAAAAGAAACCTATTTACGACTAATATATATTATTGGTGCGTCAACTTAAGCAGAAATGATGTCATTTAACTTTTTCGCGGTATCACTGAACCGGATTTTGGGTTTTCTATGTCTGTATCAAATAATTATAATCTTCAGAGGCACTCACTTGTCTTAACCTTCGTGTGTTGATGTAACTTTTGTCATGAAAGGACTGGAAAAATGATTAAGTACAATGGCAGACACAATACTATTACAATATATTAAGGTTCGAAAACCAATAATTTGGGTTCTTTTTTTATTGGATTTAGTGACGAAACGATGGGTGATCTACTTATATTGGTTTCGTCTGGGATTATAAACTGGGACCCACATTTCAGTGGGCAAGGTCCCATTTTAGAATCCGATTTCGGTTAACAATCAGGATTAGTTATTTTTTATTATTATTTAAAGATTTCCGATATTACAGTTCCGTAAGCTTTTGCGAATATGTAGAGATATTCATTCTTCAGACATTTTTAAAATTGGATAAAAATACTTCCAGACACGAATAGCCCAGGCGAGTTGTATTTGTCGATTGACATTTTGGTCGAAGTTTCTAATCGGTAGACTTCCAGTTGGACAATCTATCTCCAACATTCTATCCTTTGCAGGATAGCGTCTGGGTAGGTTAGGTACTACCGCAGGGCCAGTTATTCTGCCGTGAAGCAGTAGTGTCCAAACATAACTGTGTTTTGGTTTGAACATTACCGATATTTAAAGCTACAGCTAGTTGTAATTACTGGGCATATGGTATTCTGGTCCCAGGCAGACGTTGCATCGGCCGTAGTGTGGTGGTTGTTATGGGCAGACGTTGCATTTACCATCAGGAGAACGATTTCCTCGTCTCGTTACATTCTCTAATAAAAAATCTGTCACCATGGTGGAAACCATCACCACTATGATGAGTAATGCAATGCACTTAATAATAAAATATGAAAATTCTGGTATTTTTCGAAATGATTATTTCGCCAGCTATCGGCAGCCTTAAAAGTTACCAGGAATTTCACTTAGTCGGCTCGGTTGGCGAAAAGGCTATAATAATAATATAATATGAAAATTCTGGTATTTTTCGAAATGATTGTTTCGCCAGCTATCGGCAGTTCCCTTAGTCGACTCGGCGGGCGAAAAGTCTAGGCGATTGACTTCAGTGGTATGAGTCGTGCGTTCATACCCGCACGGGACAAGTCTACAGACAGTTGTTCCGGGTCTCAGTGTTTGTGTGTGTGGGTTTTATTTCAGTGGGTGTGTTACCGAAAAAGTCCTAGTATGCGGACCGCGTTTCTTTTAAGTTCCCTTAGATGATTCTTTTGACACCCACGGGATGAGACGGGATGATAGATATTTCTACGACACTACCACACGATTAATCTTAAAATACACACTTTTTTTTTAAATAGTGAAATAAAATATTATGTCACAATAAGATGACAAAATTTGGGAAATAGGAAGAAATCAACAGAAACACATTTATTAATTTTATACGAACTAAAGATACGAGTGTCAACTGAAAACGTTTAACGATGAATAAAATTTTAATAAATTAGCAACAGGTAAGTTACTTGACTTAATCGTCCAATATCCTTAAAAGGAACCCTGTAGCGACCATTAAATCTTAATTCGAATTAAAGAAGATCTGTTTCGGAAAACACGCCTGTTATCTCAAATATCAAAATTTTAATAAAATTTTGGCGTGCGGAATAGGAACTTTTTTCTTTCTGTTAGCAACTGGCAACTGACTCAGTGCATTTCTACCCACATAATAATTACGTAAGATATCGGGTGATATCAACTTTATGTCTGAGAATCGTTACAGACTTAAATAACTACTCAAATATATAACGAAACTATAACTTAATACAAAAAGTAAAATAGTACATAATCCATGTCAGTGAACTAGTATCTATAATACTGATTAATAGAATTGAGGCTTATGATCGATATTTACTATTTATTTATAACTAGATATCCACCCGGCTTCGCACGGGTAGATACGAGTAGATATTAGAAAGATAAATTAGTACTTTATTTTGACAAACAGAACAACCACAATTCCTTACACTAACATTTTTTGTAGCGACTATTCTCATCGGCGGCTCTGCAGCTGGTCAGATAAGATTACGTTATTTTACCAAAACCATGTTTTATTTATGGGAACATAAGCCATGAAATATAACCAATATTTGATGTCGTAGTAGCAAAATAAAACGACCGCTCTCGAACGCTGCGCAAAGGGAGCCGCCAAAGGAAACCAGTATTCAATTGTTTCTAGTTTACAAAAATAATATGAGTAGTTAAGTAATTTTAGATCTATTCGCGAGTAGCGCGGGCGAGCGTAGGGCTGTTCGCTCACACCGCAGCATTTTTCTTACTTTTAGCATTTTTATACCTATCGTAACTTCTAAACTATAGGTCCGATTCGTATAATTTAAAGAGGACTTTACATGTACATAATCAACCTTGACTATGAAACACTTTTGTAGGATAAGGATTAATATCATGATACGAATGCCATCATCTTATGATTCTACCCGTGTTTTGATAGACTAATTTAACAAAAAGCGGTTATTGTAACTTAACTGTAATAGTTAGACATATAGCCTCGCGGACTTTTTTATGAGTAATGATGAGTACTATGAATATGTAGTACATTATTTTCTTTATCATTAATAGTTTTTGCACCGCACGCTAAATAATGACTTATCTGTAAATTTTTGATACCTTGAGTTACATCATAGCAATTTTCGTAAGAATCTCGGTTTTATTTTTAATTAAATATAACTCATGTTAGTCGGTGATAATGTAGTTGTATATGGTGAAAGAATTTTTAAAATCGGTTCAGTTCAGTTTTTGAGTTAAATCATTACAACAAACATACAAAAAATCAAATCTTTCCTCTTTATAATATTAGTTTAGATAAGATATCCATGGTTATATTTTTTGACGACAGTGCTATTTAGCGTTCGTGGTTTTGAATTCGAGACCTGTTGAATTGAAAGCCAACATTTTTGGTACACTCCGATTCTTCCGATTGGTCTGTGGTTATCCCGTAGACTATAGTAGCGATACTGGTAATAATAATCACGGCACTATAACTTACAAGTGGTAGGATAACAATGCAGGAATCCGTCTAGGTAGGTACCACCGCAGTGCCAGCTATTCTACCGTGAAGCAGTAACGTGCACACGTTACTGTGTTTCGGTTTCAAGGGCACTGAGAGCTAGCGTAATCACTGGGCATATGAGACTTTTCTATATGTTCGAGTATAACTTCTTTCCTTATGAACCGATTTAAATTATGGGACCGTAAGGATGATCCAATATAGTTTTGGTAAAGTTCTGATGATGGAATCCATGAGAAAATCATCAAACTCGCATAAGCATTAGCATGTTTGGAGCTAATGCGTTGAAGCAGTTTTTTTATTTAATAATTATGGTTAATAGAATCAGGCGTTACTTTGCGGAAATCCATTATAATGAAGGAAATTAAGTTAATTTGCTAAGATCCGCATGCAAAATATAAAATGGTGTATATTACATAGTTTTTTGAAGAGCACCGGCCGCCCTCCCTCAGTAGCGTGCACAAGCAAAGTAACACCGCTATCAGGAACCGCCACCAGATCACCCTCCACCAACCACTACAATACTACCAATAGATGGATAGTTGTAGGTTATAAAACTGCATGCTACGGCTTTAGGGTGTCGCACGCTGAGAACAGAACGTTACCGAGAGGGGCCAAAATGTGATTGCTCAAGTCAAGGAGGTTTACGGCGCAATCATGTGGTAAACTTGTTATACGCAGGTGAAATCGCGTGACACAGCTAGTCTATATAAAAATTTAATGTTAGGTAGTAGAAAGCTAAAATCGGTGAGAAATATTTTTTAATCCTTCAGTTAGTATTTGGGCTATCTTTTTATTAATTTAATCGTTAGTAATAAAAAGCTAAAATCTGCGAATAATTATTAAATCCTATTGCTAAAATTATTAGCAAACTATCTTTTTATTGATATATTTATTGAAGTTTGTGCTGTCAGCCTTTTTAGCTTCATGGGATAGATAAGCTCGCGAACCAAGAGTCGAGCGAGCGCGAGCTTGGTTTAGTTTCACACAAACATACTCCAAAATTCTCAACTCTGTTCAACCGTTTGACCACAGACTATTAATGTTTGACATTGGTAGTATAAACGAAAACAAACGATATTCTATTAAGTGATTGACTGATTGGAAAAGAAGGGTGAACGTAAATAATTAATGTTTTATTTTATTCCCTATAATGTATTTGTAACACATATCTTTCAAAAAAAATAAAAAGTCAATTGCGACATTACTGAAATATTGAGACACATTCTCAAGTGATGATATGATCTCAAGTGATTCTTAATTGTCTGGACAAGATTATTGTGACAGAAAATTTTTGGAAAAATCCACAGGAAAAGTCGGAAATCTTGATGGTATTTTTGTATTATAATAAAAAAGGGATGTTCAGTTTGACAGTTCTGCTATCACATGTTTACTCAAAAAACTTCGTATTGAATATTGATATTTTGCGAAAAAGACTTGAATTGAAAGCGATATTTCAGTGTGTTTACGAGGTAATTATATTTTTGGTGCATTCAAAACCGTAAAATATAACAATTGCACACTCCTCATTTCCTTTATTACAATATTGCACCCGTGCGACGTCGGGGCGGTTTGCTAGTTATACGAGTATATAAATTATAGCTTTCTCGTTTCTTCTCTATAGAAACTTTAACGTTGCCAAATCTCACACTCTTTTGTGCGCAGAATATGCTTAAAAAGGGGTACAAAGTTTTTTCTTTACGTATTAATAGATAAAAGATAACCGCAGCGTAGAAGTCGGGTACTCTGACCACAGTCGAATTTTACGTAGTAAAGTGTTAAAACCGGCGAGCAACATTTTTTAAATCCTATAGTTAATATTATTATTCACAAAGTTATCTTTTTATTCATAGTAATACATAGGCTTAGAATATATAGACGGCGATAGCGCAAGAAAGGGAAGAAATTTCCTTACGTCAAAACAACAAGGTATGGAAAGCGAATCTAATGACGCTGTAACCCGTTTTGAATGACAGGTTAGCACAAGTTAGCACGCTTGGAATTAGCTTCCCAGTTTTTTTTGCATTTCTTGTATTTAATAATGGTTATTTATAGTAAAACCAGTTGTCTTCAACAATGGTAACATGTTATTGGTGTTATTGGCTCTGGTAATAATCATGTTAAGTGCACATTTCACAGGTAGATTCTCCGGATGCCATCTCTGCTAAGACGAGTTCATTTTTGGTTTTATTTCTATTATATTTTATATAAAATATAGAATAATTTAATTTGTATTGTTAAGTTTTATATTTTACATGAAAAATAGTAATGTTGTTGTTAATTTGCGTGTTTCTGATCTATACATTTTTCTTCAATATAATTTACGTGAACGCTAGGACTTGACTCTAATTTATCGACTTTGTTAAGTATCGATATTTATACTCAATATTTATAATAATACATTCTAGATTTGCGTTTATTATTTTTAATATCTGATAAATTTTGACAAAAAGGGTAAATTTTTTTTTTTTCAATTAGTCGAACCGATTTCCTTTGGATCCTATAGTTAAAGGAAAATGATAAAGATTAATTGGGCAAGTTAGTTGGTGTCCAAGGAAGATATCCTCAATTTGCAGCAAACATTTTCCTGGTAAATATAAAAAAACAATAAATGGAGTTCAGTTTTCTCTCCTAAGCTTAGCCTTCAAATAGTTAAAACAAATTTTTAAGAACCCTATATACATCATATGAACAGACAAGGGAAATACATACATATATACATACAGTCAAACTTTTTTCCAATGTAAGGGGTAGGCAGAGGCCGCTCACCTAGCCCGCGTCACTGCCATTTTGATAAGAGTCAAAAAAATCTTACTCCCCATTGCGTTCCCACGAGCAGAATAGTATATAATTTCGGTGATGTAATTGCTGCTAGCCTTTTTTGGCGTTTACATCTTCATCGGATCGCAGAATAGTGACGGCATTGCATAGAATGGTGTTATTCTGGACTAGGCTGAGGTAGGTGATATTCTACTCTGCCAGACACCTACCGGCTTTCAAGGAATCAAGTGATCGAGGTCGTCAAATAATATAGTTTTAGAAACTGCAATTAAATTTTTAACATCTATACGACAGTATATTCTAAGTCTATGTAGTAATATATAAACGCTGTTCTATAATATGCTCATATTATTGGTAATCTGTATCTGCAAAATGTATTGTTTCCGAACGAAATGACATGATCAAAAACAGCTGACCGCGCTTAAATAAAAATTTAAAAACCTTGTTGACATTGACAAAATGTATGACATGATATCAATTTAGCAATTTTCCTATTATAGCAAGTAGAATGTAATCACCACGTTTATATATAGTTCTAGTTATAGATTCTTTATTAAAATGTATTTATGACTTTAAAGAACGTAGTAAAGGCAGACATTAGACGTTGAAACAAATAATACGTGATAAATATTCATCGCCTCTTCGAAATATGTCTGCAAGCAGATTAGACGCTGTATACCGGAGTATACTCTTAACCAAATTTTTCACGAAAGGCTGGGGCAAGCCAGAGAATTTGCGCAGGTAAGCAACAAAGTGAACTCACTGAAATATGTACTTCGCCCTAAATTATATAACCAATGTATATCTGTAGCTTTGTTGAGTTGGTAGACAATATTTACAATTACAACTATGCTAACATATTTTTAGGTTATTTGAATTCAGAAAAGTAGTATCGAACCGGGACGAATGCTTCAATTTAGTCGAAAGGGACTACCCTGTAACTATAACAAAGGTATTGTATAACTTTACAATTTAAAATATCACATAAGTCAGATTAAAAAAAAAGTTTTATATTACCAGACTACAATAAGTCTGTTTATCTTCATTGATAAGTGTGTGATAGTTAAACAATATAATTTTCATAGCAATTGTGTGTCTATTTATAATTCAAGGAACAAAATCTAACAGATTGTAAACTGGTAGAGGGATATTTTATAACACCTTTGGAAAGATATCTTCCAGGCATAGTGCCTGAAATTGCCCAGAAGGCTCATTTTCAAGCCCTGCTTCCTACACATTGGCCAGAGGCTGGCTGCAGACCAGTATGTCTTCATTTTGCTGGAACAGGTGATCATGTAAGTAAAGTTAATAATAAAGAAATCATTGACGAAATTTATTGTAGTTCATAAGTCTTTCTGACTATGAAGCATTTTGTCTTACAAGAGGAGGTCATAACTTAGGAAATTTAGTTCGGGATGGGATTCTGTAAGTATGTAGTGCCCTAAAGGATGGTCACCCTTTATACATATAAATATTAAGGATCTAACTGACCAGCCAATTCTGAAAAAAAATTCATTAAAGTTTCAAGCTCAGCTTTCATACTAGTAAATTTTCACCACCTTGCAATGTAGCTAAAGTTATAGTTGTGATGACTTGAATATAACTAACTTAAAAATTTGTTTGAAAGAAAGTTAATTCTTTTGAAATTATTTTAACTGTTTTATTCTGTATTTCAGGTATGTGTATAGTTTTACCAAACTACATTACAAATTATGAATATGATTAAGTAGATTGTGCTTCAATACTCAATGTTTTCAAACAAAGGGTACCTATCCTTTTTTTGGAAGCTCAGCAACATGCTATGATTACTGCTTTACTTTCACTTTGCTCTTTAGGCGACCATATAGCTACTGACCCCTAGGTCAGAGTACCTTTGGGTCCTGGGTTCAGATCCCAGTTGGAGTCAAGATTTGTGGAAAGAATAGAAATTGTTGGTTTTCAAGTTGTGTTGTGATTGTTTTCGTACCTCAAATGCTTAGTTCCATTCTTATTGCATGAGTGTTAGTTTTAGGTGTGTGATTGTATCTATATTTGGGCATACACTTGTGGCACTATCATATCTCCTATGCAGTTATTAGCTTCCTACCTAATGGTGTAATGAATATTCATATGTTTGTTGACATTCGCAAAAATCGTTTAAATATTTTGCGAAAGTGATTGTCACAAATACTTCATATTTTACTTATAAAAACTAAAAATAATATTAAATAAGACAAAAAACATTTTTTTTTTAATCATGAACTTTTACTATAAAAGTCTATACCTTTAAAATAATCTTTTTTAACAGAAAAATAACTATTCCCTGCTAGGTGATATGTGGTTAAATAATGATTAATCAAGTAACATTCGGCTTACTTCGGATAAGCTCGACAATTTCCGGAATAAGATTCAAACGGCGCCAATGTGTGCGAGCTACTTGCATGGTGTACCTGTCATTCAATCAATTGTCAACTTTTAGCCATAGCGAATTAGCGCCCGATTTATAAACGTAAACTACCATTCGCTAATTTCAATGGTAAATATTCGCATTGGCGAAATTTTAAAAATTTACATTCATTACATTACTAATTCTTACTTTTTTTTTATTGTATAAAGTGACGAAACAAAAGTATAACTCGTAGATAGGTTTGTAACATTTTTACGTTTTTAGATACTTCCATAGGATATCAATGCTCATATTCTTTCTAAAGATTTTATGCCACGAAGAACCATGCTTGCAAATACGTAATTATGGCTAAATTAGTTTTAATTGCGCTGATGAAATTGCCAAAGATTGTTTGCAATTATTATTATAAAAATAAACAAAATTACGGAAACTTCGGCATAAGTACTAAGAAAGCACGTTCTTATCGGCTCACTATGGTAGTAGTTTCCTCCTTGCATAATTCATCAACAGCGACATGTTGCAATTACTATAAATAATATTCTCAGTAATCTTGACGTCCGAGCCTTCGTACGTGCAATAGATGATTTCCGGATCTGTTACGTCGTATGAGGTGAGACCTGAGAGTCATAAGCTTTATTGTCTCTAAACAATTGGCTCGTTACTTGTGAAAAAAATATACTATTGAAAAAAAAAAGAAAATGAGGATAACACGCTTCAAGAATCGCACCGAAAAATGTATGGTCCACCATCACGTCTTCCACTTCTCGCGTCGGATGAAATGCGAAAACGACATCAAGACTCAGAAATCTAAGACCTCAAATATACTATATAATATGTTGTGTTATGCACTAATTCGGACTTCGGCTGGATTAGTACCCAGGACAAGTGTTCTTACCGCTGCGCTACGCGATATTTTTTATAAAAGAAAGTGACGAGACGCCACCGCCGTCACCTGATGGTAAGTGCAACATCTGCCCATAAATGGGCTGTCAACTACAAGGTATTTGTGTAACACCGCACTGCGTCCATCACACTGAGACATCAGTTCTTAAGTCTCATATGCCCGTAATCACTGGGCAGTAGCTCTCAGTGCCATTCAGACCGAAACACTATAATGTTTGCACACTACTGCTTCACGACAGAATAACACGGCAGGATATAATTAGGCCCAAAATAGTTCTCTAAGTTCTTAAATGTTTATTTTCAAAATCTGCATAACATTCATTAAAAGTCGTAAGCTATTGGATCATTATAACATATTCCTGGGACAATTGCGAAGTTCTGCATTAAATGCTACGTAAATTATGATATATATAATTTTTAATTTGTGATAGTTTTTCTGGCGACGGAGAAACTTGATGGTGAAGCCTTTACTAAAAGAAGCTGGTATCGGTGGAATTATATTGGAGAATCCTTTTTATGGACTTCGTAAACCCATAGATCAGATGTAAGTAATGCAATATATAAAAATCCATATTAAAATTATATACACAATATGGATATTAAATCCGAAAGAAGTACTTATTTTTAAAGAAACGTTGCCCCACACTGTGATGTCTTCTGTGTCTTGGCGGTTAACAAACATAAACCCCACATGCACTAACACCCAGACCCGGAACAAATATCTGTAGGCCATACAATTGTTCCGAGCGCTAATGGTCCGCGGCCCGCGGCGCAGGAGTCAACCCTTCAGGCATTGTGCTTATATATCATGTTTTATTTGAGATAATATAGCAGTTAAAAAAAGCCTATTGAGAATCAAGCTAGACAGATGTGTAAGTCATTCTTTGATTGTCAGTTCTACTTGAAATGAAAAAAGTTTGTGGCGTAGATATTGAATTGCCTCAATGATGATCAAATAATATATACAAAACCTTAACTCGCTTATTTATCATTCCAAACCATCTTTCAAAGCTGTTCCGGTTTACTGCTGAACAACAGGCTATCGCATTATAAATGCCGTGTCTGTCACTCTTAAGCCGTTGTCAACCTCTTGTTTATTTTCTCTCGCGCCGAATGCTCATAGGATGACCAAAAATGCGATAGATTATGTAAAGACGTTATCACACTGCTAGCTAATAGCAAAAAACTGTGAGGCTTATTTTTATCTAAGAAGGTGACCAGATGAGCAAATCGTTCACCTTATGGGAAGTTAATGTTTGTCCATAACAAATGCAGTTTCACCCGGAACATTTCTATGTCGTACCACACTGCACTCACCCTAAGACAACAGTTCATATGTCTCATATGCCCAGTAATTATACTAGCAATAAGTGCCGTTCAGACCGAAAGACAGTAGCAACAATCGACGAAACGGGCTGTAGTGTTCAAACGCTACCCGCTGCTTGGCGTCAGAGTAACTGGCACTGGGGTGGTAACTATCTAAACAGATTCCTGCATAGAAATCCAACCATCAGTAGTATAAAATTGCAAATAAAACCTATTTCACACAAGTCTACTGCTGAAGATAGGCGTCCCTCTTATATTGCCATAGCACAATGACGAACTACCTGCATCTACGACTTCCCGTAAGAATGGACAGGTCGTCACCCTATCCACATTATCGTCGTTGATGGTCATCTTCCATTGAGTCTGCCGGTATGAAACACTGGAGAACCTTACTCTCCAACTCTTATCGCTTCTACGAGCTATATGTTCAGAAAGAAAAAAAGAAAGCTTCTTTCACATCACAACACAAAATACATTACAAAATAATAATAATAAAAAGACAGAAAAGACTAAGTCATAGAAACAGTGTATTTACAAATATACGCTGGGTTATAGCAAAGAAAAGGCAACCAACTCAGCATAATGTTCTAGCATCGTTACTACAGCCACAGCGCTGTTATACGTTTACCGTGCAGTTGTCGAACATTTTAAAACTATAGTATCTAAAATAAAATAAACCTATGCAAGACCTTGTGCCTCTTACCTTACTTCTTTTATGGAATAATTGATTACGTGCCGACTATAGTGTACTCGCGTAACCAATCCATTATTCCAGTCGATCATCCCTACATAACGTGTCGGACATTTTTGTCATGGGCGGATGTCTTATTCTGGAATCGCTGGTGCTTTTCCATTGGTGCGAACGCAACGGCCTGGGCCCTCTCGGCGTCACTGGTCTCTCAATGGGCGGACATGTTAGTATTTCTCAATTCTTCAAACTTGCTGATAAGTCTACAGAATATTGTAATGTTTTATTGTGATTGTCTAAACTTCATGTTGTGTGTTTAAGTAATTTGAAATGATGTCTTATGACCTTATAAATCAATAGAAAAATTAATACATGTCTGCCTTCTTAAAAATAACTGAAGCTGAATGAAATGGCCGTGTGGTGGCGGAGTAAGAGAGCAAGAAGATGTCAGTTATTCCGTTTATCCGCTTTGAGATTAAAAAGTAACCCTTTTAGTGTGTTATCTGTTGAAAAAGCGTATCAATCAGAAAAATATTCCATTTATCCACGCAGGCTTATTATCGAACATACGTTTCCGAGTATCCACCGCAGGGTGGGTTTTTCAAGGGGCATAAACAGAATAACTGTACTATTTAGTGGGTATCGTAAAATTCTACTAAAAGAAGTGTCAGAAATATAAAAAGGCGTCCGACAGATCCGAAGCCGGAATAAGCATCTCTAATATGCTGTGACGTTGAGCAGCGTCTGAGGTGCACAGTGTCTCATACTGCGATTGTCAGCCCACCTGCCAAGCGTAACAATTTTAGCCAATCCTGTCATTAGGAGAGGCATATGTTCATAAATGAACTGTTTATAGACTTCTAAACAAGAATTAAATGTACCCTCCTTATTTTTTCATAGTAATAGACCAACAGATTCTGTATTTCTATGATTTTAAAATTCACGAAGTCGCGTACACAGCTTCTTAGATCTAAAATATTTCCCAGATGGCGTCCCTGGCAGCAACAAATTGGCCAAAACCTCTGGTGCTTGTTCCATGTCTCTCATGGTCTACTGCTTCTGCTGTTTTCTTACAGGTAATCAAATAAATCTTAAAAGAAATCATCATTTGACTCGAATTATCAACTTAACTATTTGTTATTGAATAGTTGGTTTTTAGAAAAAAAGGGACGAGACGAGCAAAACGTTTACCAGGTGGTAAATGTAACGAAACAAATGCTGTGTCACAAAGAACATTTTTGTGACCTGAGTTCGGTACCTATAAATGTAGGGATGGGTGATACGAAACGTATATAGATATTGAATCTATATATTGCTCCATTTGATGCGCATCGCACTGATCTTCATATAGAAATATACTCGTAGTTTCGTTTCGTTCGTATCGAATCGAAACTCGCTATTCGTAATCGGTACCTGGAATGGTAAACATATATTTAATAAAATAAAGTCTGAGAATTGTTCATAACATGTTGGCTGGATTGTAACACAAATAGTTTTTCTGTGATTAAGATAGAAATTTCGCCTTATAGCAATAATGATAATGCACCGGTCCCCTTCATTTGCGCGGGTTGGCCTTGAATTAAGAAATTTTGAGCAGGTGACACATTTTTCTTTTTTTAGTTGAATGCAAACTGGTGGTAGGAGTTCTATGCAGGAATCCGTCTAGGTAGGTACCACCCCAGTGCCAGTTATTCTGCCGTGAAGCAGCAGTGTGCAAATATTACTGTGTTTCGGTTCTAAGGGCACTGAGAGCTAGCGTAATCACTGGGCATATGAAACCTTAGAACTGATGTCTTTATGTGACGAGCACAGTGTGGTGTCACACAGAAATGTTCTGGATGACTACAGCATTTGTTTTGGGTAAACGTTGCACTTACCATCAGGTTAACGTTTTGCTCGTTTCGTCACTTTATTAAATAAAAAAAAATTAGTAAGCGCACTGATTTAATGTTTTTTCCTTTAAAGTTTTCAATGTTTTGGGATTTCAACCGTGTAAATAATTTATGATTAGATTTCGGACTTAATTTTAGTGTTTTAAGCTTGTGCGCCGTGGGAGCCGGAGGCTCGCCGGCACCTCCAAAATTGTTCTGCAATTTTTTGTACTGATTTACCACGTACTCAGCGGTGAACTAAAGCATTGTGAGGAAACCTGCATGTCTGAAGAAACAAAAAAAATTCTAGAACATGTGATGTGCGCCAATGCACATTGGAGGAGCGCGGCGAAGTCTCGCCGGCTCCAAATACCTCGAAATACCGAAATGAGAGAAGACCTGTTCTCAGCAGTGAGACATTTATCGACTCATAATGTTTATTAAAAACAATTTAATTTAGTGACTCCTATTATGTAAATATGTAAATAAAATGTCACAAAAAAGAATAAATTACTGGTCCTAAGCCTGTTAAGAGTATGAAGGAAAGTTCTTTGATGTCGATATTATATACTATAACGCAAAATCTTAATTTCAAGGATCGTATATAATCGAATCGTAGATATCGAAAACATACCTATACTAACTACCACATCATCTTAACGTGTCAAATATCGGGAATAACTATGCGCAACCACCAATATATAGTTTTCGATGTGAATGAGAGAATGCCTGTGTTCATCAGTGGAACATTTATAGGCTGCAACTTAACTTTTTTTACCACACTGCACTCGTCACCATGAGACATCAGTTCAGTAATTACACTAGCTCTCAGTGCCCTTCAGACCAAAACACAGAACATTTGCACACCACTGCTTCACGGCAGAATAAGTGGCCCTCCTGGTGTGAATATCTAAACGGATTCCTGCATTGAAATCCTACCACCAGTTAAAATTGTGGAATGTTTAACTAAGCTAAACGACTGCGTCATATATAATCATATAAAATACAGAAAAAATCACCGGGAAATACATAACTTAAAAATATAATCAACAGATGCTCATTTTTGTAACAAAAGAACCCATTTTTTTTCCTCAAGGATCTCATCCATGCCCATGACTTATAATTTTATTTCATCAACTTGTGCGTAAAATTGTATAATAATTAATTATGTTATAATTTAGCAAAAAAAATGCTATAAATTGTACCTGGCATTGACAAACGAGTAAAAAGAAAAATGTGTAGAAATTTTCTGTTTCTTTTGATGATTATGTCGTCCTGGCAGATTTAGACCACGGTATATTACTTCCGGTTAATAATCAGATATCATCATCTGTCCGGGATATGTTACAGTGGCGTTAGTATTAGCGCACACAGAGGCACTCAGTTGGGTTTACCTTTCTAAATCCGATTGAGATCCAGTATTGTAAATACATGAGTCATACAACGATCAGACTCGAACACACGACCCACAACTCAACAGTCAGGAATGCTCACCATGCCGCATGATCTTCTTTCTATCCTCATGTTTCAAATACATTTAAGTTGAAATATATCCGTGACTACAATTGCTTTAAAAACAGAATGGTATTAAAAAATTATGTTAATACCAAAATATATATTTTTAAGAAATAATCAAATATTACAGGGAGTAATGTCACACTCGATCAACTGGGATCTACTTGAGGACCAATATCTGTCAGACGGAGTTTACAGAGAAAAACTATCAAAAATGGTCACCATTGTTGACGAGGCATTCCTAGCTGGAAAGAAGTTCGCACGCACGTATTCAGAGAAAATGGTCACAGATACATTAACGAATGCACAAAAAGAAAAGCAAGAAATTTTGATCAAAAACTTAAAACACGATTCAAACAAAAATGTAGATATAACTTACAAAGAGTCCAGTGATACTAGCAGTTTAGATAATAAAAATGGGATGAATATGATTAAAAAAAGCATAGGATTGGATGCCATAAAAGTGCCTATTAAAATTGTCAAGGCTGATCAAATTGTGCTGAATGAAAATCTAAGCGAAGAATTAAGAATTTTGCTGGATGAAAATAAAATTAGTAAGACATTATATGATAAGCTTACTTCTAACACTACATTTGAGTTAGACGCTAAAGATATATCAGAGATAAATAAATTAAATAAAAATGAACTAAAATATTTGTTACTGAAATACAATGTTGGTAAGACATATTGCATCCGAGTTTGTTTTATTATGTACAGCAATTTCTTTTATTTTTTTTGCTTATTAAGTACGAAAATAATTTATTTATTTGTGATTGTAAATTTCGTCGTTTGAAATTACACGTTTAGTTATCCTATCCTTATAATTTGCTTTGCTATTATACATAAGCCCTAATTTATATTAGACTTCTTTGTGTTTTATAATTGTTAATATTTCTATTTATTTTAGCTGATGATCTAAAAGACGTTTCAATTGAGTCAACCAAACAACGTCCATTAGAAAATACGAAAACAGAAAACATTGAAAATTTGGATATTAATGAAAAACTTAGTAAAGAATCTCTCCCTCTACACATGACTGGATCTGTTAACAGTTCTAAAACTGAAGACAAAAAAGAGAAAACATATGAACTTGGTAATGGAAGAGACTGTAAGGAAATCAAACCGGAAAAAAAACCGTGGAATGTATCAGAATTGACAACGGACTTATGGACAAGTTTGCCATTTTTAAAATCATCTGGGAAGAAGATAGACATAGGAAAGATAAATTGGAGGGACAGAGAAGCGTTGCAATTCATGCGAGGAATCATGGATGAATGCACTCATTTGAGCAATTTCTCTGTGCCATACGATACATCGTTGATTATCGGTATGTATCAATTACATTTAAAACAAATGAAAAATAAAATTCGAAAACTAACCATTATAAATTTGGATTTTTCGTACAACTATTCAGCTGTATGTGCGAAACACGACGCGTACGTACCTCGCGATGACGTCGGTTGCCTGGAGGACATCTGGCCCGGCGCAGAAGTGCGTTACGTAGATGCTGGACACGTCTCTGCGTACATACTTCACCAGTCCGTTTTCAGGTAAACATACATACAGTCACGTCTTTTTCCATATAAGGGGTAGTCGGAGGCAACACGTAGACGAACAGCCATTAATGTGACAAAATTTTTCGTATAAATGCCAAAAGATTCCCACCTCTATATTATACTATGAAGTTTTTTATATGTGAGAGATTATATCGAACGCAACTAGTTAATTTTTTTATTTAACCTGCATCTTTACTTATGCCAGATTAGCTACAAAAAATTGAACCAAAAAGTTGCTACACAGCTGTTAATTTTAATTTATAGTGAAATTATTCGTGTATCTTAAAAAAGCTGCCACTGAATTATATAGTACAGATAAAAGAGTCAATCACAGAAAAGTCGGTTAAGAAACGACATTCCATGTATATAATCTGTCCTAAAAATTATTTCTAAGCAGGGGTAGAATTAAATTGGGCACTATAGTATTCTTATAGAAAATATAAGTATTATTCATTGTTATTTCAGGGCTTGCATAAAGGAAGCTTTCGAACGATCGAAGAAAAAATGGAGAGACGGCAAGCACATCGAATGATGCCTTACGAAGCCTACGAAGTAACTTTTTTTCAGTAATTATAAAAATGTTATTGGAGATCATTGTATATTGCTCAATGTCATATCATGGAGAGCAGTTATTAAATTAAGTTTTCTATCTTTCTTAAGTAACAGTAAATTTTAGAAGTGGCAATGAATATTTAATCGACATTATATTCAACGTTGGGGCGAAGTTTGTCTAAATATAATATCTGATTAATTATTCCCTTGCTCGTCACATTATGGGTGATATTATATTATAATAACGCTTTGATTACTTCGTGATAAATGTGTTTCGTTCACTTATTGGTAACATAATAATAATTCTTAAGACCATGTCCCTAAGCAAAGTTTATAGTAGCGACATAATAAGGTGACCAAAAAAAGCAATGCCAATATGTATTTATTAACTGGAATTTATCCTGTGATCCTAATATTTTAGCTTTTATTGTCCTCAGGGTAATCCTTTTACATTGACGTGATGTTATCTTAGATTGTAGACCCTTACTAGAATGTGGACAAAAGCCTGACGTTTTTAAGTCTATTATGGGGTTCCAGTTTTTCCTGCCGTGGAGCAGTAGTGTGCAAGCATTACTGTGTTTCGGTTTAAAGAGCATTGTGTGCTAGCGTAATCACTCAGCGTTATCAACTGATGTCTCAGGGTGACGAGCGCAGTGTAGTGTCACACAGAAATGTTCTGGGTGACATAGCATGTGTTATGGGTAGACGTTGCACTTTACATCAGGCGAACGTTTTGCTCGTTTCGTCACTCTATCCAATAAAAAAAATACATGAGGTACTACATAAAAAATACGATTTAGTAAATGTACAATGAAATTGAATGGCACAATTTTGTGTCATTAAGTGGGCTAGTTTAAAAGTGCCTAAAGAACTTATATTAGCCATTTTAAAATTATTTTATCCTTTTTAGGATGATACGGCGAAATATGTTTTACTATATTTAAATAGTGCCAACTATTCTATCGGTTAACACGTGTGAAATCACTAACTAGTTACGTTAATTGGCGCGCGTGACAGAGCAATCTAAATTAATTTGTTATGGTATGTTTTAGGCAAAATATTTTTCAGTGTAAGTCTAGTTTTCTAGTCTTGTGTGATTATTTGTATCTTATCGTTAGTTATAAAAGGGGTTTAGTGCAACGATTTTGATGGTGCTAACAACAAGGGTAACAATATTATTAACTCTATACAAATAATGTGGATGGATGATTTATACAGCTTACAAGTCTGAATCGTGCCAATATGAAACGTAAAAAGCGGCGGGATAGAGTCTACGTAGATTTGAAAAAAAAGTTCAACAAAATTTCAGATTTAACAAAAGCTCTGGCTAATTATATTACGGCATGTCTAGAATTTAGCACGGGTTAATAAGCCTTAAATGTGACATGTTATGTAATTTTTTAAAAAGAAGGTTGTAACTAATGAACATATTGTTATAGAGCCTAGCTTTACAGAAAAAAACGTTAGGGGAGAAAATACAATGCTTGATTTTTATACTTACCACAATATAAAGAATAAAAATATAATATAATTTTTGTATTATTCTATATACATTTTTGCAAAATCTTACCAAATTACTTGACGTCCCAAACTACTATTTGATTTTTATTTCGTTTAGATTTTGTTTTTTTTTTAACGCAGTGCTTATAGTTGTCTACTAAACTATTTGTTGTGTACATAGCTTAGTCTCTATTGAGACTGTATTTTTATAGAAAATACAGTATATTTTATTATAATTCATGTTTTTATTTTATGTAATATCCCAAGTGACCTGTTTCCTAAATGTGAGAGTAAAATACTTTATCTTTCTTATACATTTAAGCGCCAAAAATGCAATAGTTTAGAGTACGGACTGCGAAATACGGCGACACAGGATCGGTCCCGTCGTTCGACTATTCCTAGCCTTCTATTTTAGTTGGAGTGGTTAACAGGAATATCAGTAACTAGCTGTGCTTCGCATACATACGCGTACTGTGCATGCTGCGGTCAGCGAGGTACCATGCTGCACTAATTATATTAGAGCTGGCTTATTATACTAATGTGCATTGCAATAATAATCACATGGGAATAATTAATTTCCTTTAATTGTTAAAGATTATGTCTTTTATTTTCATTGTCAGTATTATTTAACAATTATTAAGTAAAAATATCTTTCGCTGTCTCCGGTCCATCACTATATAACGGATATTCACAAGAATAGTGCTATCCGTAATGATGGTCCCAATAGAGCATGGAGCCGTCATTTTCGAGCACGGCCGCCGGCAGTTTCCGATCCAAGGGACCATACTTCAAAGCGAGCTTCTGATGAAGTACTCTGACTTGTGTCTATGCAGATAATCAGTTAGAAAGCGACGAAGAACCGGAGATGACATGCCTAAGCGACTCTCCGGGATGGCGACAAGCTCGGCAGACGTGTGAAAGTGGTTGGTCGTAATAGAGGTGGTTGGATTCCTATGCAGGAATACCGTCTAGGTAGGTACCACCGCAGGGTCAGTTATTCTTCCGTGCAGCAGTAGTGTCCAAATATTAGTGTTCTGTCCTGGGCGTTAACCTCGGTTTGCGTCCACCTGAGTATACTAAAAATATGCATGACTCAACCGTTATACGCGCGTGCTTTTTTCACGCCTGACAAAAGGCTATTACACTTGTCAGACGCGTAAAAGCAAATAGCTAACTGATTGTTTCACGCCAGCCTCATCAATATTCAAGTTTTGTGACATACTCAGGTATCGGTATGTTTCAGCTTCAGGAAGGGTACGTTTGTTGACAGGTATAGACCATTCTCAGTTTTCGATCATATTTGGAGGTCCGCACACTTATCCGTGTCCAGATTAGAGCGATTTGGGACGAACAATTTAAGGTCATCTATGCAGAAAACGTGGGCCACGTTTGTCCCTCACAAACGTGGTCTACCTTGTCTGCTTTCCGAAGCTGAAATGCCCTCCCGGAGCCTTCCAGTTATGTGCTGATAGGGTTCAGGGAAAAGCAAATCCAGATCAGGCTCAATAATCAACCTGGAAAATACTCCTTCGTATCCTTATCCGGTCTTTCGCACGCTTAGATGACAAAGGATCTTACTCTATAGCCCCGTACACTGCCCGAGGAAGTCTCTTATTGTACAGGTTGAGAACCCTCTTTAGCCATGAATGCGGCATCGAGTCCAATGCCTTTCTATATGCGGTATTTTCCCTATTATCCATTCCTATTCAACTACCATCTTACGAAAAGATAATTTTGTGTATATATTTTCGGTGATGTAATTGCTGTTAGCCTTCTCGGCTTTTACAGCTTCATCGGATACTGTGCTCGCGGGCCAGGGGCCCGTGTGCCAGGTTTGGTTTGACCCAAACATAAATAAATAAATAAATAAATAATAAACAATATGCCACTATAATGACTATCCAATAAAATGGCTCATAGCCTCCTTCCCTCCCCCATAACATAACCCTGGCTACGCCAATGGCTTTCTCGTACAGCTTTGATGAAAAGAGTCACACCATTTCTCAGCTCCAAGCCTCCTCACACATGTGCTGGAAACCAGACCACCTAGTAAACTATTGTAGAAATTCTTTATTGTTCAACGTAAGAAATATAAATTTTTTTTGTCAAACGCAATTTGTAGGGTTTCTTAGTAAAAACGGAACCCTAATTTCGTCCTGTCCATCTATCCGTATGTCACTGCCATTTTACTTGGAGACGATTGGCCTTGTATGTAGGTGATATTGAAGGAAGGTGTTTTTATGAACCGCTGTACAATGGTGAGATGAAATTACGAAAAAATATTGTGGCACACCATCCATACAACTGAAAATAAACATTGCCCATAAGCGTGTGAGATATCGTTAGATAGGTCTTAAAGACCAAATTATAAAAGAAGTTTCTAAGTAACAAAGTATGTACTTCTGATCTCGTAAAAAGTGTATACCCCCACTAACTTTTCAACCATTCCAAGTGGAAAAATTCTTATTTTATTTTTAATGTTCTTATTTGGTTTGAATAAGATATGCACTACACTGTACACGACTATTAAGATATGGGATATTTTCGGTTACACGCTCTTCACTACGGAACCTTTCACTGGTTTCAATTCGTGGTCCGTGACGCACTTCGCCGGTTTTTATTTTTAACAATCTACAACCGTCGCAATGAGAATCCTCTGCTGGGGTATGAATGTATTTCTATTGTATGGGTAACAACTTTATTAGGTAAGATAATCATGAACCGAATATCATAAATATCAGCACCCTGTGATATCGTCCTTCTTCATTAGTCTTTTAATAGTCCTCTGCTGGACATAGGCCACTACCCAGGAAGAGAGGATTGCCATAATCACCACGCATAGCAGGCGGATTTGTGATGGCAGTCTTACCTGAAATGCTGCTGCTCCTCACTGACCTATTAATATTGAGTAAAGTGACGAAACGAGCACAACGTTCAGCTGATGGTAAGTGCAACGTCTGCCCATTACATATGATGTGTCACCCCAAAACATTTGTGTGGCACCACATTGCACCCGTCCTGATACATCAGCTATTAAGTAACATACCCATTGATTACACTAGCTCTCAGCGGCCTTCAGACCGGAACAGTAATGTTTGCACACTACTACTTCAATAACTTGCCCAGGGGTGGTACCTACCTAGACGGATTCCTACAGGAATCCAACCAGCGTGTATTGGCCGAGAGGGTTATTTCGCCACCTGTCGACAGCTATGACATTATCCTGACATTTCCCTTAGTCAATCCTTACCTCACCTACGGGACGAGATGAAGCAGCAGAGTTTCTTGCGCCCATCACACGACACAGTTCAAATTCTCCTGGTCGAACTATTCATTGGACAAATATTCTCAAACGCCTTGCTGCTTTCTCATTTTAAGCCGATCGTCGTGGATTTCTTTTCAATCATTGCAGTCGCCATCTCAGACGTGATTGACTATTTGAAAACTAGAAGTCAGATTAGCTGCAGCACATCTAAGGTTAATCAGTGCCTGGATCTGAAAGGACTACTTTTCCTCTCAGACTGCGAAACGTAAAGATGAATAAAGGCTACGGAAAATATATTCTTTTGTTATTTCTTTATTTGTTATATATCTCACACCTCACCAGAGTCTAGGTACGTCATTTGTGCCTATAAAACAGTGTAATAAAATTGTACAGATATTATAAAATCAAACAAAGTAATAAAACAAATATTTTTAATCTATACCATTATTTTATCTTACTGCTAGCCAAGACTTGGATAAGAGAAAATCTGAATTTAAAAAAGTATTGCGACCGTCACAATAGGCTCGAGTAAATTACATTCAGATTTTATATTCATGTTTTATTGACATAGTATATAAAATAAGTAATCTAAGTGACATAACGTCACACTTTTATTGCTATGAAAGATACATCTAGGCTATTTCATTCCATGTGCTTCAATTAAAAGAATGAATAAAAAAAAATAAAAAAATCCAATTTGTAATAGAGAAACACAATGTAAATATAATTGGAATATTGATAGTTGTTAAGATAGACACAATTTTTATAGTGATATATTTAACTTAAAAAAGTGTGAACATAAAGTTCAATTTACTCTTCCAAATAACAATGTTAAGCTCCCTGTAACTGTTTATTTCATTCAAGTAAGAATATTGAAAAATTCATGTTAGTTAATAAGGCATACTGGAGACAATGCTGATACACTGCTACCATTAAGGGACTTCAAAAAAAAAAAAAATTATCTTCGGGCATCACTTCTTTGTTTATGAAACGATTATTATGATCCTTTTTTTATTAGAAAGGGGGTAACGTAGTCGTAGTTGTCCCATATAAATTGGTTAAGCTCTAACGATGGGATACATGAGAAAATCATGAAACTCTCTAATTCGCATAAGCATGTTAGGTGCTGCTGTATAGAAGTCGGTTTATTCGATTTAATTATTATTTATTCTTGTATTAATATGTACATGTGAATGCATATGTATATATTTCATAAAAACCTAAAATTTCCAAACTCGTGCTTCCAAAGTAAATTGCTTTCTAGAATTATATCGTCAAAGATCATATATAAAGCAAAAACTATTAATAATAACAAATATACTGACATCTTCCTACAACTACCTATAAGTTGACAACTTGCTGTATCCGATCGAAAGCTTAAGCAACAGAATCGAAAGATGCAAAGTCCAGAAGACACTCATTTCTGAGAGAGTTTTGGAGCGGGGAAGAGTACGCCACGCTGCTCCAATGCGGATTGGCGGAGTTCATGTCTTTGAAATATTTTTATTTCTCAGACATGCCGGTTTCCTCACGATGTTTTCCTTCGTCGTTGAGGTAAATCAGCACTGAACATTTTATTGGTGCCGGCACCGTGCATTGAACCCTGGTCACTCGCGTACTATGAAATTAAAGGCGAGCGCCTAGCACCTAAGCTACCACAGCTCTATAAGACCAGAAATTAATAAACAATACATAGCATCATAATATTCTTACTTATAGTAATTGGTAGTACAGTGAAGAGCTCAGTACGTCTCGTGGTTAACGGCATATCACTTTCTCTTAATGTAAATGATTATTATTTCTTCAGAAGCATATTCCTGAAATCGACATTGCTGAGCGGTCTCTTCGCCTCGCCGTTGGTATGGCTGCCATTGCTTGCATTCGTTGCCTTACTCGTTGACGGCTTTTGTAACACACTGGGTATGAAACTGCTAAGCTGCGTCCGTCGCCTGATGTGAAAACAGATTGTCATATAAATATATATATTTCGATAACACAGGCCGACAAATCTTTCTTGTGTTTCCTACTAGTGATACAATTATAATTACAAATGATTACTTGGTTGGAATTGAACACAAATCGTTGATTGTCTGATCTGGTTTTGTTGTGTATGATGTGATATTTTACTGGTGGCAGTATGCAGGAACCCGCTTAGTACCTCCGCAGCGCAAGTTATCCTGCCGTGAAGTGGTAGTGCGTAAACATTAATGTGTTTCGGTCTGAAGGGCACCGATAATTACTGCTTACGAGACTTAAGAGCTGATGTGTCAGGGCGAAGGGCGCAGTGTGGAGCCACACTTATGTTCTCGGTGACACAACATTTGGTATGGACAGACGTTACACTTATCATCAAGTGATTATTTTGGTCGTCTTATCACTTTCTACAATAATAAAAAAAAATCCATCAAATCATTAACACCACAGTGAGATTACGTCGATACTTTTATACCACCTGCATTGATTTATAACTACTTGCATCCTTGTAATTGTGTGAGAACAGGGAACATGCTAGAACATATTAAATGTTTTTTCACACTAAACCGCAATTAGTTTCAAAGTTAGTTTTTAATAAACTACGTAATAGTGAACGGTAAACTAGACTAGAGACGATCAATAGCGTACACAAGGAAACTTACACCTGCCACCAGATACCCTCCCCCCTTCTGGGTCACTCAGCGGCTGACTGTCGTAGAGTCGATATTACTTGATAATGCCTCGTTTTGAGATGAAACACGTGTCGTGTTATTGACTTCAGTGGTGTGTATTGCCTAATGGTAGTATTATATTTGCCCTTTATTCGTATGAAAGTTGTATGATTCTCTGCAACTCTACTTAAAGTAGACAGCAAAAAGCGTGAATATACGTACATGCCTCCCGCCGAGTCGCGCTTAGGTTGCCCCAACGAGGGCGTGGGCGTGGGCTTGGGCGGCGGCGCGCTGACGGCCACCTGCAGCTGGCGGTCGCCCAGCTTCAGCCCGTCCGTCTCCTGCAGCGCCTTTGCTGCGCACTGCTCGTCCTCGTACTCAATATAAGCGAGCCCCTTAGGTTTGCCGTCCCTGACAAAATAAACTCAACATTTTTAAATTAATTATTATCGACGTGGTAGAACAAGGGTTCCCAAATTTTACTGCGATGGTTCACTTTGCGAACCCGGAAATTTTTGCGGAACCCTTAGCTATCACCTGCCATTCGATATAAAAGAGGAGATCTTTAAATGGCTACGAGTGTATTTACTTTGAAAATTGTCACCTATTCAGATCTCAAGAATCACAAAATAGACTTCAACGCAGCAGCTCCAATCAGAATTTCATGGATCCCATCATCAGAGCTTACGATGTCGTTACGATATCCATATTCTAATAAAAACGAATCATTACAATAGGCTCATAAGCAAAGAAGTTATGCCCGAACATACATAAAAAAATGTATACAGACGAATTGAGAACCTCCTCTTTGAAGTCGGTTAAAACACTTGTGTTCCGCGAACATACTACGTGAACCCCTGTAATTGTACATTTCACGCCAGCCTGTTAATAACTCATTTAAGGACATAAGCCTCTCCCAAGAAGGGAGCATTTGCCATAATCACCACGCTTGGCAGGCGGATTTGTGATAGCACTACGCCACGCACTTCAGGACACTGTTGCCCGTCAAAGGTCTGTGTATTTTAAATCTATAATTTTTGAGATAATTCGCCATCTGTCGAAAACCATCAAAATTACCTCGCATTCCTATTAAACTTAGACTCGAGAGATAGGCATGCTTAGATGATTTAGAGACGTAGGAGAGGATAGATGAAAGAAGATTTACTGGGGGTAGGATTCCTATACAGGAATTCGTTTAGCTAGGTACCACCCCAGGCAAGTTATTCTGCCGTGAAACAGTACTGTGCAAATATTATTGTGTTTCGGTCTGAAAGGCACTGAAGCTAGTGTTACGTGGCATATGAGACTTGAGAACTGATGTCTCAGGAACACAGGCGCATTGTGGTGCGACACACAAAAGTTTTAGGTTGTGGAAATAGTCTGGGTGACACAGCATTTATTATGAGCAGACGTTGCAATTACCATTATATAAACGTTTTGCTCGTCTCGCCTTTTATTATCATATAAAAAAACTTATAAGGCGATTGTGAATGGGCAAACCGCTATAGGTCGACGTACGCGAACGTATCACGATCAGATAGAAGAAGTTTTAAGGAAAGGCCAAGTGCAACTGACGAGATTATATGTAACGCTCATGAAAGTAGAAATAGCCAAAGATGTGTGTCAGGATCGCAGCAAGTGGAAAGATGTGGTATCTGCCTACCCCAATGGGTAACAGGGGTGACTGTATTCTTCTGCGCAAATATTTATGCCCTACAGATAGTTATTCCAGGTCTGTATGTTAGTGCATCTGCAAATTAGGTCTCTGAAACGCACCCATTACACATGAATAATTCTAGTGTACGGCGTGGTTTAAAAAAATAACCTAGCATTTATGGTTTAGGGTACAATATCAGAAATTTGATGTTGAAGAGCCCAGAACAACGAAAGCTTAGTGATTAACAAGAAATCTAGTATGGCAACACCATTGCCAGTGGTTTGAATTACGAATCACAGAAGGCAAGAAATAATGCAAAATAAATGTGTCTACTCACTTGAAGGTGACAATCCTCACGTCCTTGAGATTACCATACTTGTGGAATATCTCCGTAAGTGCTTCCTTTGTGCACTGCGCAAAGGGAAGGTTCCGTACAAAGAGTTTGTTCTTCTCCACAGTGGTCGCGTACTTGAATGTTTGTTTATTTTTGTTCGCCGAGTACCTCGAGAAAAACATCGGCCGACCGTCTATTGGCGTACGATCGTGCTTGACAGCCCCTTCAACTGATTCCTGAAGACGGTTAACAATTTTCTATATAATACAATTATGAACTCTTAACGCAGGAGAAACAATTTTTTTCTAAAATTAGATTGTATTATTAAATGTTAGCGCTACATTGTGGGGGAATTGCGTCTTTGTTGCGATCGTCCAGTGTCCCTAACACTGCATCCAGTCTTTCCTCAAGCACAAGTGCATAGACGATTTTATAAATAGATTAACTACTTCATAAGTGGTGTATGACACCCTTCATTTAATTATAATAATAATACCATGAAGTAGATTAAAAGAAACTGTTTTAAAAAAGATAATATTTGAAAATTTAAAGGGTCACATACTTAATTTTTTTTTATATTTTGCAATTTGCAATTAAGATGGAAGAAGATCATCTTAAGCCCTATCTTAAAAGGTATAACCTTTCAAACTACATATTCAACCAACCAGTTAATTAAAAAATAACTTTAAACATAATAAATAGTATATAAAATTATGAAGCCGTGTGGTTGCGGCTCGTTAAAAGAATACTACCACTCCACCTCATTCAATGGATCTCGTAAAAGGCGAGTAAGGAATTAAACTGCACTGTGCACCCAACAGCGCATGGTGGCGATGGGCTCACCACCTATCACACCAAGTGCATTATATTGTTTTGGTGAAACGTGGATTGTGGCAGTCATCTGTTTTTGCAGTGAGTGCCCAGTCTCTGACTACCCCTTATGGGATACAGCCGTGATCTTATGTATGTATGTATGTATAAAATTATGCTGACAAACGTTCCCTTACCGGCGTCTTATACTGGCAGTAGCAGATGGAGCCACCAAACGCCTTCACACCAGCTTTCACCCTCATCGACACAATGTCGCCATACTCTGATAATTTATTCCGCAATTTCTGCTCGTCCACCCTAAAATATTATGATACTTGCAGAATTTTTCAATTATAACTCTATTCAGCACCGCAAGCACCTTAAAGTAAATTTTGTACTACAAAAAAGTTTTTTTTAATTTAGTATTTGTTTAATATAGAAGTGCGGGTTATCCTAGTATATATTTACTTAAAGGACAGTGATAACAACGGATGTTTTATGGCCAATTTTTAAAGCCAAAAAAATTTTTTTTTTAGTGGAACAATTTTTTTTAGTGTAATAATTTTTATTGTTAATGGTATAATTTTTATTGTTAATGTTATGGAACGCATATGGCACAAACCATGCAACACTAATTTTTATATATATAGATAGTAATAAGGAGACGGTTCTGGGTGTTTCTGAGACCATGATCAAGAAAATGAAAATTTCAGCAATGCCATAAACAAACTCTTACTTACTTAAAATCGAGGTTGCTAACGAAAAGCGTGCACGCATCTCTGCCCCCTTGCTGTGAGCCACTTGAACCACTGTCAGTCCTTTGCCGTTTGTTGTCCTTCGCTAGAACACAAATATGCCTAATAAATATATATATAATATAATACCTATGCAGGAATCCGTCTAGGTAGGTACCACCCCAGGGCCAGTTATTCTGCCGTGAAGCAGTAGTGTGCAAACATTACTGTGTTTCGGTTTGAAGGGCACTGTGAGCTAGCGTAATCACTGGTCATATGAGACTTAAGAACTGATGTCTCAGGGTGATGGACACAGTGTGGTGTCACACAGTAATTTTCTGAGTTAAACAGCATTTGCTATGGGCAGACGTTGCACTTACCATCAGGAGAACGTTTTGCTCGTTTCATCACTTTATCCAATAAAAAAAATTTAAAAAAAAAATCGGCGGTTTCTTTGGCATAGAGACTGAGCGATTGGCTTCTGCGCTACAGGTCAGGAGTTCGATGCACGAACAGAACAAAATACGCCCACGGACCGATATACTTGTTAGGGATGTTTCTGCACGTGCTATTAATCTCTGTATAAAAGTATATGTCAGCATATGTAAAAAGCATCGGAACGACTGAGGAGAAATCCTAGTGTGGTGAAGTTTTCTTTTTTTGATAATATAGTTAATAAATATTGAGAAAGTGGATTGACTTCATCATCATCATCACAAGTTCACTGCAGAACATAGGCCATAGACTGCCACACAACACGGTCCTGGGCCACCTACGTCCATAAACTTCTCGCAAAACTGTGCAGATCGTCGCTCCATCTAGTGGTGGTCGGTTATCGGTTCCACGAACAATATGGCTGGCCCATTGCCACTTTAGCTTGCTGATCCGTAGAGCACTATCGGTTACGCTAGTTCTGCTGCGAATATCATCATTACGGATTCTTTCTGGCAAAGAAACACCGAGACTGCCTTATCAGCCTGCAAATAGCGCAGTTTTTGACCTAAACCTCTCCAAGGTTGGAAGGATTCGCAATCACCTCGAACAGGCATGGTAATTGGTCACTTGGGCTTATATCTAAGATGGAATGCCACGAGGTAAGTGATTGGATCTTTGGTTCTCGTCAAAATGAATTAGGTAACTTACCTGTTGGCACACTATAATGTTTTTATTGAATGTTTAATTTTATTCAATAAAAACATTACACTTTCTTTTTAGAGTCGAAAGCTTCTATGAAATGCTTTATCTCTTTATGAGGTGTAATGTTCAGTCCATTCCGCAACTCTTCTATTATACAAATCTTTTTTTTTATTGTATAAAGTAACGAAACTAGCAATACGTTCACCTGATGGTAAGTGCAACGTCTGCCCATAACAAATGCTGTGTCACCCAGAACATTTCTGTGTGACACCACACTGCGCCCGTCAGACATCCCCTGACAGACCCTGAGACATCAGTTCTTAAGTCTTTAATGACCAGTGATTACGCTAGTTCACAGTGCCCTTCAAACCGAAACACAGTAATGCTTGCACACTACTGCTTCACGGCAGAATAACTGACCCTGGGGTGGTACCTACCTAGACGGATTCCTGCATAGGAATCCTACCACCAGTAAAAAAAGTATATCTGAAGTAATATATTCAACTATCTTTTCATCGTTATCAGAAAACAATTCATATAACATTTTTTTATTTATTTTTATACAAAGCTATTTATTTTTAGCATCAAACTTAAAGGCAGTGTATTTAACAGTTATTTTCTGCTCTCATGATGTCCCATTTACGTGATTAAGTCAGTACCCAGATACAGTAGCATGGCTCCATCACATATGAATATTTATTCATGGCAGTGGAGTGGTAGAAGAAGTAGTGACAAAGATGCTTGGATGGTTTGGCCACCAACTGGCACTATAATATCTCCTGGCAGTTGATATCTTTCGAAGTATTCGGTAGTTCGAAATCGCCGTGGTCGAACATCGGCCAGAAGGAGGACAAGCTGATAAAAGAAACGAAAAGCATGATTTCAGCCTTGAATTAAATTTTCTAGTCATTTAACTTACGCAAGCACTTGTTGCTTAATATACTACATATCAATATTAAACATTAAACATTTTTCAAGATGGCGCCCAAAGTCTACATCACTTCTAAATGGCTGTACGAAAAATATAAATAAAAATGTGGTCAAAATGAGACTATAGTCTGTTTTTTTTTTATTACTTAGACTTAATTGACCTTACCTTCATTATCATCTTCATCATGTGACCTCTTCATACCACCTCCTGAGTCACTTTGCTTCTCTTTATCATCCACTTCCATATCAGTCTCCTTTTTTCTTTTTACTTCACTTCCTTCTCCATGCCCGGCTTCTTCAGACTTCCTCTTACCTTTCACTTGCTTGTTATCTTTAGCCTTCTTTTTATTGTCTAATTTTGTCTTTTTGTTCTGACCTTGCTTGCCTTTCTGTTTTGTTCCCATCATTTTGTCTTTCATTGCTTGATAGCTCTCCCGCCATTCCTTGAGTTTAGCCTAAAATTAATTAACAATTACAATAATTAGTTTACATGTTGTGATTTGAAAAGTTCTTAAGATTCAATGAAATGTGGGAATATACGAAAAACGCCCCAGTTCTGTTAAAAATAAAGTAACCAATAAATAAAACCGCCAGACCTTCTTCAGGATAATTTATCTTTTTTTAGGCATCACGGCGGACAGGTAGTCGCGCACACACTGCAGACACTCACCTAGCAGAGGGTGACGCGTGGTGTGAAGGTGGCCGCGCGAGCGCCTCGGCTCGAGCCACGGAGGGTGGGTATTTACGCACACACTGCAGCACTCACCTCGCAGAGGGCGGCGCACTGACGCGTGGTGTCTAGGTGGCCACGCGAGCGCTCCAGCTCGCGCCACAGCCGCGCCACGGAAGGCGGGTAGTCGCGCACACACTGCAGCGCGCGCTTATGTAACTCGCGCAACTTGTGCTCGCTGCCGCCGCGAGCGCTCTCCAAATGTAACAGCGCCTCCCAATATTTCGACATTGTTTTGTTCTCGCCATACTCTGTGAAAAGATACAAGCACTGAAATACTGGAGATAGATATCTTCTAGCAATCTAACTCTGCCTTGTCAAATTTGAGACGGACAGACCAACTTAATCATTTTCTGCAGTTAATAACATTGCGGCACAAGTTGTGCCGAACAAATTAAAATTCTATCAGTCCACAAGATGACTTGATGGTTGGGATGATTCCAACACTGCAAATTTCACGGAATTTTCTGCCACACACGATCACTTTCTGGAATTTACTGCAACACGGCTTAGGAACCTTTAAAAAAGGAGCAAACTCCTTTCACAAAGGCCGGCAATTCACCCGTAATTCCTCTGGTATTGAGAATGTTCAAGGGCGTCGGTGATGACTCACCATCAGGTGAGCCGCTTGCTCGTTTGCCACCACTCATATGAAATAAAGGTAAGGCTACCATAATAAAAATACCAGAGACCAGAGAACCTATAATTTCTGTGTTACGCAAATTACGAGTTCAGATAGGTTCGCCGTTCGGGGATCGTTAAAACTTTTCGATAAGTACTTACTAAATATCTCTTCAAAAATTTCTTTGCCCTGCTTCGGATTATTCATACGCTTATATTCTAGCTGTGCCCAAAA
Organism: Luehdorfia chinensis; assembly: GCA_019845155.1. Lineage (NCBI taxonomy): Eukaryota > Metazoa > Arthropoda > Insecta > Lepidoptera > Papilionidae > Luehdorfia > Luehdorfia chinensis. Next base: position 4,326,761 of record JAHVAK010000025.1, on the reverse strand, counting down.
CAAAGGCACTTCGCAATCATTCGCCTCATCGCCCCAAGCCTGGAACATAATATTCAATGATGAAATATGTACTCACCGGTACAATTAGCGGAACGTTAAAAAAGGGCAGAGTATATAAATAACAACTTGTATATTAAAACAAATAATAATCAGACATGAAGTAACAAACTGATAAACATCTTTTAACATCGCCTTTAAGAAGTTTTTAATGAAATTTTATTAAAAATAACCAAAATCAAATAACACATTTTCTCTATTTTGTGGGAACACAAACAATGTTCTAAATAAATATTACTAAGATTTTAACATTAAATAAATGAAAGACTAATAACGTGTGTTTCCCTCTCGTGCTCTAACTAACGTTTCCATCCTTCTGGGCATGCTGCGAATTATGTTATCTATTGTATCTTGGGATAAGCTCTGTCACTCTTCAAGTAAATCGTATTGCAGTTCTCTCAGGTAGTTGGGATTCTGAATTTTTTGAAAGTCCCATACATGCTCTATAGGATTCATATCCGGGGATCTTGCTGATATCAATGTTTTACCCACATGGTTTATATATTCTTGGACTGAGCGAGCACTGTGAGCCCGAGCATAATCCTGCATCAGAATAAAGCCGTCATCATTATAGGGGGTAAATGGCACAACGTGTTCTTCTAAAATATCTCTGATGTACCTATCAGCAGTCACATTCCCTCCATCCACCTACGAACTACGTACAAGCTCCGAAAGTTATCGCTCCCTACACCATAACTGAGCCGCCACCATATGCCACCGTATTTTCAAAATTAGTCTAACGTATCGTTCTCCTTTGCGTCTCCATATTCTCTGCCTTCCATTGATCTGGTTTAAGAGCACTCTACACTCATGAAATGTACCCGCCCCATCGGTTTATGTCCCAAAAACGATGTTCGCGTGCAAAGTTTAAGCGATGTAAACGATGGTGTCTCTCAAGTTTTGGAGCTTTGGCCGATACATACGAACCTATGCTAAATTTTTCAAATCTTCTGCGAACTGTACGCTTGCTCACTCACACTCCTCGCACGACGTCAAGCTCAATTCGGGCCTGCACCGCCGTTACCCGCGTGTTCCTGCGAGCTCAAAGTTGTAGAAAACGGTCATCCCTCCTCGAAATGCACTTTTCTCTGCATTGGCCCCTCCTTCTCACAAGAGCATTAGTCGACCAGTACCAATGAATACTGCGATAAACCGTTGAAATTTATAGCTGCGGTCTGGCGGCACTAGATCTGTAGGAATGACCATTTCTCCGCATTTCATCTGCCCTAATAATCTCTGATGGTGTTAAATCGGGCGACCTACTATTGGCACGAAAAAAAAACTTTTACTAATAAAATTGAGAATTTATCGAATTTATAAAACTTTTAAGTTTCTCCTCAGACCGAGCTTGGCCACTAACATAGAGTAACAAATAAATATTACCAGGATACAGAAACAAATCGATGAAAAAAATGACTGTCGCCTTTTGTTCCATTTTTAAATTAAAGTTCAAAATAAAAAAGTAACTGACCCGTCTTTTATGAAATATTATTAATAATAACATTATTTTTGTTGTGGTCCGGTAATTGTGCCGGTGTGTGTATGTTGAAAGACAACGAAAAAACATTTTTTGGGTACGAATAGTACGAAAGAGGAACTATAATTATTCATTCAGAAAACACAAATTTGTAAGATTAATCGACACTGTTACACAAACACTGTACAAGCATCATCACATTCCTTTAGTTGCCGTTCTAAGAGATGCAAATTCATCAGTTGCCTTGTTCAATGTCAACAATTCAATTGGCAGACTCTGTTCGCGAGGACATTGGAAAAGTGCAAAAACTTTTTTATTACCAAAAAACTGTAAGTTATAACTAAAGACGCCACGCATATTCGTCTACTATTCGGTGTTCAACCTATTCGGCGACTTTTTTGAATAGTAGATACTCGGCCGAATAGTACACAGTATTCCAAATGAAAAAAAAATGCTCTTTTGCCTTAAAAATGTGTCAACGGTAAGTTATGGTGAATAGAACAATTTTTTTTCAGGCAAATATCACGTTTCACGATAGTATATAACTTGCAAATTAAACAGATACGACCCCCCCCCCCCCCCCCCCCCCCGTCAACCTCCGCACGCACCCCAAAGAAACAGGTTGTCACCTGTCAACCACGAAATGTCCACACATCTTTTGCCGAACATTCGGGTTCAGCCGTCGAATATTCAGCGCTTCGGCCTAGAGCATAGCCGAGTATTCGGTATTGGGAAAAATCACTATTCGTGGCATCTCTAATTATAACCATACAAAAATATATAATCTATCACTTTTTGTTAATTGCTTCAAAGATTCTTCGAAAAACGTCCGAAGAGATCTTGTAAAGTGAGTTTTGAGTTTAACAATTATTCTAGTTAAAATACTACTGAAAACCTAAAAGTTACAAATTATAGACACACTTCCGTTTTGTTTAACTTGTATTGATATTTTCTTTTAAATAAAAAGCAAGCGTGTCTTCTCCGTCAGACCGAACGGATAAAGGTTAAAAACTAGTGAAGGTAAAAACTAGTAAGGTAATAAAGAAAGAAAAACAAACAGTTGGACCACAAAATGCCAAACCTCGTCCTGCGAAAGATACACAGTAAGAAATTCAGAAAGGGCACCTCAGCAAGCGAATCCCACGCTAGTCGGAAAGTACGGCGCAGTCTCTCCAGATCTGCTTCATTTTCAAAGTCAGTTTTCCGTCTGCAGTATTCGAGATAGCTCATCCAAAGTGACTCTGCCTGCTTGTACGACTCCATACCTTTCGACAACGCAGTCTCGAATATCGATTTAACCTGTAACAACAAAAAGTGTATTTTACAGTGTTAGTATACATTAAAAGTACTACTTCCCAGTAGTTACATATCAGGTTCCTTATTTCTGACACTGTGGGAACAGTCACAATACATCCAGATCTGAAAACTAATAAATGAATAAGTGTTGATTTAACATTTACACAGCTGACAGAGCTCACAGTCACAAAATAGAAAGACCAATATGAGACTATAATGTCTCAACAACTTTCATTATTAGACAATCAAGTTTCATAACTGTTTCGTTTGCAAATTTGATTACAAAAATAAAACTGATATTTAAAAAAATGTTTGTCTGTTTATAACTTGAAAAACGACAATCTTTTTGGACGAAGTGTTATTAGATTATTGAAATTAAAGCTAAAACTAACGCTATTTTATTTTTATAATAATATCTCAAAAGGTTCTCAGGTTACATTTGTCTTTACGAATAAGTCGCGGATTCTGCATTTATATAAGAACCTTTAATTTCAGTGGTGAGCGCATCAACTTTTACCCAGCCACCTGGTTCTTAGTGGTATTACTTAAATTTGTAAAATATATGTTTAGTTCGCGCGAATACAAGCACAGTAACAATGTTTAGATTTACACAGGAATGAGAAAAAAAGTGGAAGCGCTACTTGCTTAAACTTACATACATACATACATAAGATCACGACTGTATCCCATAAGAGGTAGTCAGAGACTGAGCACTCACTGCAAAAGCAGATGACTGCCACAATCCACGTTTCACCAAAACAATATAATGCACTTGGTGTGATTGGTGGTGAGCCCATCGCCACCATGCGCTATTGGGTGCACAGTGCAGTTTTCTGCATGCATTCTGATGCACAGTTAATTCCTTACTCGCCTTTTACGAGATCCATTTGATGAGAGTGGTAATATTCTTTCAACGAGCCGCCACCACACGGCTAAAACTTAAACTTACCACACTAATATTCTTGAATGAGCCTTACTTATGACAATTGTACAATACAGATTTACCAAATCAATGCACAAGCACATGTGGCTGATTATCATAGAAGTACATTGATATAAAAATCAGTGCCGACAAATACATGTGATAGAATTGTAACTTCTTTTTTTATAAAAAAAAAAAATATCGTAACATGTTTCATCGTTTTTGTGTTTCATTATAAAATGTTACATTGAAAAAAGTCTCACTATAAAAAAAAAACTTAAATTTACAAAAATATTACTCACTATAAAAGGACTGCTTAGTGTATAAACAATTATCAATTATTCAATAAATATTAATTAAGAACAATAACGATATATGTAACAAACTATGTATATACACTCGGCGTCAAAAAAATCGCACATCTGAAAAAAATAATTTAAATACTATTTTAACACAACAGGCCAATGGCAATGTTGTGGTTTGAGGGTATCATTCGAAAGGTAATTTCATTAGCTTTCAGGAATTTTAATTGAATTTTACTTTCATAACGAGACGAAAGAGAAATTAAAGAAAAAGACAGGATATGTACAAATTTGCAAATTAATAATTTAAAAAAAAAACTTAATAAATACAAAAAAAGTTCTTAAAACCTAGTGTTACCCCCCCTTGCCTTGATAACGGCTTCCATGCGATCTTTCATGGACCTTACAAGGATCGCAACAGCCTCTTGGGGTATTTGTTCCCACTCTTCAAGTACCGCATCTTGGAGCTCTTGAAGAGTGGCTGGAGCTGGATCTCGAGCTCGCACGCGCCGTTTTATGTCATCCCAGAGATGTTCTATTGGGTTAAGGTCTGGACTTCGTGCTGGCCAATGCATAACAGGGATATCGACTTCCTGTAAATAATCCCGTACAATAGCCGCGGTGTGGCAACGAGCATTATCATGCATTACATACCCAGCTACGGGACCAGATGTTCCTCCAGGATTTCAGTAATGTACCGACCAGCATTTAATGACCCTTGCCCACGGCCACCCCGAGTCCGGGAAACGCACACAAGTTCCGTTTTCCCGTCGACGGAAATGCCGCCCCAAAACATACACGAGCCACCCCCGTATTCGACGGATTCTTCGAAGCAGGGTTGTGTGAACCTCTCCTCCTGTCTTCTGTAGACCCTTCTACGTCTGTCATTGCAGAAGAGACAGACCCTCGTCTCATCAGAGAAGAGTACGGTCCGCCACTGTTCTAGAGTCCACTCGCAATGATTGCGAGCAAACTCTAGGCGATCTCTGCGATGCTGTGCAGTAAGTTTTGGACCTTTAGCAGGTCTTTGGGCTGTTAAACTCTTTTCGTGTAACCTTCTTCTTATCGTAGAAACACTCACAGATGTTCTCCGAGTTGATCGAAGCTGTTGTTGCAACTCAACAGCATTTGTAAAACGGTTTCGTAAAGATGTCGTAACGATGAAACGGTCATCTCTTTCTGATATGCACCGTTTTCTTCCAGATCCCGGTTTTCTAACATAACCACCAGTCTGCTGAAAACGTTGGAACACCCGTCGAACTGAAAAACGGGACAGGTTCAACTGTCGAGCAACGTCACACTGCCGCATTCCCGACTGCAATAGGGCAATCACTTGAGCGGCTTCTTCAGAGCTGGTGTCCATCTTTACTTGATCTTACTTGGGTTACTTATTCACGTGTGTTCACTGCAAAGTCTAAATTACGACTGGCCCATATTTCATCCAGATCGACCGTTTTATACCCTTTTTAGGTGGTGTAACTAGCGTCCTTACTAACGAGCATTTGACAGTGTTTATTTTTGACGCTCTATAATGATAAATGTTTTAATGATTTCATGATTTTTTTATTAATAATGTAAAGCTATTCAAATACCCATTTCAAACATACCAATATTTATATAAATATAATTCGTTTCTAGCCATTACAGCCATTTTTCGCGCAAACTCAGAGAGGTGCGATTTTTGTGACGCTGAGTGTAGTATAGTTCTATCTTTTCCTCTCTCTCTGATCAAGAACAGATGTTTCGTCCTTTTTGCATCTGTATAGACAAGACACCCATCACCCTGAGACATTAGTTCTTCAGTCTCATATGCTCAGCGATTATGCTAGCTCACAGTGCCCTTCAGACCAAAACCCAGTAATGTGTGCACTCTATAGTTACATCAGAATCAAACCTGCCTAGACGGATTCCTACATAGGAATCCTACCACAAGTATTAAGTGTTTCGGTTTGAAGGACAGTGAGAGCTTGCGTAATCACTGGGCATATCCTCATATGCCCAGTGATTTCGATTGTGATTTAAGAACTCATGTCTCAGAGTGACGGGCGCAGTGTGATGTCACACAGAAATGTTCTGGGTGACACAGCATTTGTTATGGGCAGATGTTGCACTTGTCAACAGATGAAAGTTTTGCTCATTTCGTCACTTCATCCAATAAAAAAAAAACACTAACCTCATCAAATTCCCTCTCTTCATGCTCAGCTTGCTGCATTTTGAGTGTCCAAAACGTATGCTTCCTTGGACATCTGCGGACGCAGGCGTCGAGCACGCGACGTATAGTGGCGCGAGAGGAGTTCTCCTGCACAAGACGTGCGTAGTCGACCAGAAGGTCGTGTACCGCTTCGCAACTTATACACTCCGTTGTCACCCGCTCGAACAGCACCTGGAATACAAGATAATTCAATTTAATCAAGTTTTTACTTTTACTGGGGGGTAGGATTCCTATACAGGCCAGTTATTCTGCCGTGAAGCAGTAGTGTGCAAAAATTCCTGTTTCAGATAGAGGACACTGTGAGCTAGTGTAATAAACCTGGCGTATTAGATTTAAGAACTGATGTCTCTGGTGACGGGAGCATTGTGATCCCCCACAGAAATGTTCTGGGTGACACCATCCATACTAATATTATAAATGCGAAAGTAACTGTCTCTATCCATCTGTCTCTTTGTAACCTTTTCACGGTTTAACCGTTGAACCAATGTTGTCAAAATTCGGCACAGAGATGGTTTACATACTTGAGACGGACTTAATGGTTTTTGAACAACAGTAAATTAAAAATTCCACAATGATAATTCCTGAAATTGATAAAGAAACAAGATGTCACATCTAAGGGTGATGACGGAAAACCTTATTGCAGTAATTAGGCCATATTTTCTTATCATCATCACTCATTACATGTGCTACATCCTGTCATCCCAAAAATATTAATATGTAGAGTCGCAACCCATAATATTAGTATTTGTATCTGAAATGTTAGGGATAATGTTGTACAAGCTTTACAAACACATTTAAATTAGTAAATAAATACCTTAAGGATACCATTACTGTCACACTCTGAATACTTTTCATCCTGACATAATTCCTTCATTGCATCTATGTATTCCTGGTAAATTTTACACTTTTCCTCTGGATTTCTGTAAAGAAAATTTATATCAGTTATCTTAAAAAGGCTCTAATGCTCTTAATGCTGTATAAAAATAAGCTGCTGTACTCACTCTGTGATCAATAGTTTGTCTTCAAATGGAGTTATTTTTTGTAAGTAGTCGACAGCCGCATCATGTTGATTTTTCACCTTAAAAGCATTAGATGACAATAGATTAGATATAAAAAATACGTAAACATAAACAGGTTTTTTTTTTAAATACTGGGAATATTAAGTATATTAATCACTTTCTAATTCAATCTTTTTATGTTCTTGTGGGATCACAACACAAAAAATTAGCGTTATGTCCAAAGTTTGAAAACTCTCGAACGGTTTGGAAAAACAAAAACGGAAGGGGGGTATACAGACCTTGTCAACATATTGCTGATCATGCAGTACTAATGCTAATTCGTGGAATGGCTGCCACGCCTCTTCACCTCTTAACAGTGGCCGAGAGACCGCCTCTTCGAGGCACCATAACACACGCCCCTTCTGAGTCTTGTAGTCAGCATGGTCTTCACTGTAAGACAATAAGAATTGGAAAATGAATACATAATTGTCTTTTCTAAAATAATTTATAGGGACAAATATGCACACAGTCTAGTCTAGATGGTAAGTGGTCACAATGGCTTGTGACCACCTATTCATTTACAATGAAGAATCAAGATGTAGACAAATGTCTATGCTATTAGCAAAAATTGATTCTTCTCTTCCATCTGTTCTGTGAGAGTTAAAAAATTAGTTCTACTATCTTCTGTTCTCCATATGTTCTGTGAGAGATTATGCGAAGGAAGAAGTTGAAGAATGAAGATGAAAGTAGGTGGCTCAATGACAAACATTGGTTCTAATATAATTATATATACTAAGACTAAAATATTATTATATTATATTTAGCTTAAATTATTATTATATATAATATTTTAGTTTAACTTATATATATTACTCTAGCTGTAGTAACGCAAAGAAAAAGTGAATAAGCAATTACAGTTGACCATTTTAGTGGCATCATTGTCAGAGTTTGGACTTGAGTTGCTTGTGACTATGAAACTTAAATAGAGACCCCAAGTCTGATATTACGGATCAGATTTGTAATATGAGTACATTGATCATACCTCAAAGTTTCTAGCTGTGCTTTCTCCAGCTCAAGCCTGGCATCCCAGAACAGTTTCCCAGAAAATGGATCAGCACCAGCCCGTCGGAGCACTTCGTCTAATTGAGCTCGTGCAATCTCCGCCGCACCAGTACTTAACGCCCACGAGCACCATAGACTCAGAATTGGTATTGCTACAAAAAATAACGATCAATGCTCATTTATTTTAAATATAAAAATATGCTTATGTATAACAGCTATGGCTTTCTCATGTAAGCACATTGTATTACAAAGATCTACCCTTTTCTGAAATAATTTTTAAAGTAATTCTTTTACAGTCAGTAATGTCTTTAATTATTTTATATATTCACAAACACGCGAAGGGCTTTGACAAATTATTGGTTTTCAAGTTGTCAATAAATGAATGATGTGTTTGATGCTAAATTTCCATTGATCCCCTGATGATTGTCCATGCCGCCAAAAGGTAACTATCAACCATAAAGATCACACTATGGAACACTATGTTGGTGGTACTTACAATAACAATCTAATGTAGCTTGCTGGAAAAGATCCGCCATAAAGTCGTGAGACTGTGCTGAATGTGCAAGTGTTTCTTCAGTCTGGAGACGCAGCAACCAGTGCTCGGGACGAAGTAACGTCATCTGCTGAAGACGGTCGAATGCGGCTCGCCATTTGTCTAGTTCTGATAGACTCCTATCGCAATTTCAAAGTAAAAATTAAAATAGTTAATAGAATCAGACGTCACTTTGCGGAAATCAATTATAATGAAGGACAGTAAGTTAATTGCTTATGCATGCTACTGAGGGAGGGTTGGCAGTGCTCTTCAACTAGGTAATATACACCATTTTTTATATGTTCCATGGGGATCTTAGAAAATTAACTTACTTTCCTTCATAAAAATTTAAAAATTAATTCATAAATGACACTTCAAAAATAAACTAATGGTTTTCGAAGAAATCAGACTAATCAGAATCAGTCCTAAAATATAATAATATTTATTTTAGACCATTATATTTGATCCATATCAAATATAATGGTCTAAAATAAATATTTACTATTATCAAAAAGCAGTAACAGAGAAATGAGTGTGTGTCATTATCATCATCATCATTCACTGATGATATCATGTTCGATATTAATGACTGCGGCGGCAGTGATATGTGGACACTTACAGTGTGACAACTAGTCAAGTTCAAAGTCATTCAGAGAGCAATGGAAAGAGCCATGCTAGTGTTTCCTTGGTGGATAAGATTTGTAATGTGAAATCCCCTGGAGAAACAAGGTCACCTATGTAGCTCTGTGTATGCCAACTTAAGTGGGAATGGGCTGTTTACATCTGTATGTGTCGGAGGCACTTTAGCAAGATAGAGACAGCTGGCAGCAACTGGATGTTTTAAGCCAATGATTGGGTATAAGTGGTGCTTCTTGGGACAAGCTAATGTGTATATAACACATTCAAATAATTAATAAATATTGAATTAAAAATTACTAAGCAGTTTCCTTCATTCATAATTTAAAATTGTAATAGTTGCAAGAGTACAAAGTTTACTATCTAGTGTTAACATAAAGAATTATAGTATAAAAAAGTTTTATACACCATGTTTTTAAAATGAACAAAAGTTATTAATCAATTGCAAAATTTGTCCCCAACAGACAAACAAACAGACAAACAGACAGAAAAACAAGTTAATAAAGGATTGTTGTCGAGTGCTAAACTATGTTTGTGGTCTCAAGCACCTCGGGATGTTATTTAAAATCAATTACTAAATTTGACCCAAACAGACATACACAAAAGTGAGTTGATAAAAATATGACATAAAGCACTTACCACAATGCCTGAATTAAATCAATGTGATCATTGTAGTTATAAGGGTCTTCTGCTAGCCGACGCTCCAATTCTGTGACTTTCCTCTCCAATACTTCTTCATCATCATCATCCTGTTATATTTTTTATTTTAGAAAAAATCACTACTGCCCATGGAAACCTATGCCTATTACCCCTTTGCTTCTCACCCCTGAGAAATATGATGGAACACACTTTACCAGTAATTATACTACATATTTTATACTATAACTACAGTACAAAATACTGTTACTTAGCTGCACACTGGATTTCTATGAGCATAGTACCATCAGTAAAGCTTATCCATTTATTTTCAAAAACAAATTCATCAATTTGTTCCATGTATTTTAGTTGAGTAAGTATGAGATTTTTTTGTGATTTCATTTTTGGCCCCACAGTGAAAGTTACTTACTAGCATTAATGGGTATTTTCACTCCCTTTCGGCTTGTTACCCTATTTGTTTACACCTGTGTAGTTGTGTTGGATGTGCCCCACATCGGTATAGATAGGTAAAAATTTATTTGTAAGTACTTGAAGTTAGTCCACAACATTTTTAGAGTTTTTACTTATGTACACCTTAACAAATCATCTTAGAATATACTTTTAGTATCAGACGACAACATGCCTAAGACATAATGTAAATATAGTTTTAAACACCACTGGTGGTCTTAGTTTCATTAAAAAAATTACAATGGTACAATGAAACGCTAAGTTTGTTTTGAAAGGTTAGCAATATTTACAAAAACTGTCCTTTAAAATACTGAAACAATTTTGAAAATCAATTACAATGATATAGTTACCCATCAAAAATAAATAAACAAATACAAAAGAATCTACGATCCTAAAGTTCTGTATTAAATATTATTTTTAGAATCAACTAAACTCTCTCTCAATTAAAATGCAGTCAACATTTATATTTTCGATTAAGAAACAAAAAATTGACCGAAATGGTTATAAGTAACAGCCTGGAAACAGCTTACTTCCGAATCATCAGAATCTTGGTCTGCGTCGTCCTCTTCGACAACAACTTCTATCTCATTTTCTTCTTCCGAATCATTACGTACTTCATCTTCTACAATAGCCATTGTTTTAAAGAAATTGTGTATTTAACACGAATTTTACAAATAGAAAATCTAGTATTTGTATTTGACAACACAGTCAACCATAACCATCCATAACCATAGACCATAGATATAAATAGAAACTGTTTCTGTCTCAAACAAAACAGAACAGATCTAACAAAAGGTACAAAAATTGAGATGGAACAGGTATAGACTATAGACGAAGTGATTACGATGTTTTAGCTAAAGGTGATTCATATGCGTAAAAACTCAAAGTTTTAAAATAATAATTACTGCCTTGTTCCAAAAGTTTTAAATGTATTTTTTGTTGATATTTCTGAGTATATTTTCGAAAAAAAGTTTTTATTACGAATATAAATTATGTGCATATTACGCCGCAAGTTGTCGGGGAAGAATAAAAAGATTTGAATGTATATCAAAACCTATATACGTACAAAGTAAAGAATCCAGCTATATGTAGTTACTTTACTTTACTTTTACATAATGTATTTGAACTAATATTGTTACAATACAAGTTGTTCGCTGACTTCGCTGCATCGCTAGGCGAAAATAAAAAATGATTGATTTTTTTTATCATAAAATATTGTTATTAAAAGTGTCCAAAAAATTTTTCGTGCCAAAAAACTATGGCAAATTTAATTATTATCCCTTCAGCCGTTTGAGCGGGATTCAATGACTCTCTAATCTATTCTCCGGAACTCCGTAACTCAAGAAGTACCTAGCTGTTATATTTTTAAATTAAATTTTGTTATTTAATGGTGATTTGGTTGAATACCAAATATTCGGCCACGCTCTAGGCCGAAGCGTTATCGAATGCTCGGCAATAGATTAGCGCATTTCGTTGGTTACATGTTTCATTTACGAGTAGACCGTGTTGCGAATTTGCGATTCAAATTGTTGGTCTGAAAAAGTGGTTTTCGTACATCGCAACTTACCACTGATATATTTTAAGTATTAAAGTAACCATTTGTAAAAAAATAAATATTTTTGAGTAATACATGCATTTTTTTCATGATTTGGTATTCGGTAATCGGCCAAATACCAAATAGTAGGCGAATATTTGTGGCATCTATAGTTTATAATGCAACAAGTGCTTGTGAAATTTTACAGTGACGAGAAATTTCAAGAAATTTACTATATTTTTTTTAATAAATTAAAATTTATTTATATTAACTAAGACCAAGATTATTATTTTCGTTGGTTAGCAGATGGCAATAATTTAATGGTTTATCGTAGATAGTTTAAATGTCGCTTTATATTAAACTAATGGATACGTATGGAATTAATAAAATAAAATTTATTTATATTAACTAGACCAAGAGATTTTCGTTGGTTAGCAGATGGCAATAATTTAATGGTTTATCGTAGATAGTATAGATACATACTCCTGGTTTTTATTTTCCCTCTGTCTGTATGAGATGAGGTAGTAGATTCTCTTAAGCCGCCACCTAACGGCACTGTTCGCCTTGCTGGTAATATTTTACAATTTTTATGTTTAATATTATATTTACTCGAACTCTTCCTTATTACTTCGAATTCATCTGATAGTATTGTTATTGTTTAGCTTATCAGGATAATGTACTGCCCCTGAAAGTATAAGGTGTCCACGAAAATCCACTTTGATGTTTTGATGAAGACTCGACATATACTCATAATTTTATTTTCAACTCAAAGAATTAAATATTACTGTTTCATGTATGCAAAAATTACAACAGTTCTATTAATCTCCAGTGATAATAGTTTTGCACCACCAAAGGTGCATGACACCTTGGAGCCCAAATATCAGACCGGAAACGTTTTGGAAATAAGTGGTTTATTTCCAAAACGTTTCCGGTTCAAACAGTAAAATAAGTTTTATACACGCAAACCATGTAACGGGAGAGGGAGAGGAGAGCTGTGCCACAAGCTGCTCACCAGCCCGGCCGGCCTGCGCCACCACGTAACTGCCTATTGGGAGAGGCCTATGTCCAGCAGTTGACTGCCGCAGGCTGATGATGATGATGAAACCATATAACAATTTCACAGTACGAAAACGTTCAATAAATTTTGTTTTAAAATTCTGGTGTCAATTATTAGAAATTTCTTCTTATTCTTCTTTATTATGATCCTGGCAATCAGCTATCAAATCGAGCCATTTATGCCAAAGTCGAGTAATCATTAAATTATACCAAGAACTTCGTTTTGATCGACAGTAAAATGATAGTTGACTGAAGATTGCTGGACTGATGAATGATAACAGAGGTGAAGATTTGCTGGACTGATGGTGATAAAGCGAAAAGTAATTTTTTCTCTTGAATTGAATTTCCCAATCACTGTAAAATAATGATTTCTTATATTTACGCGAACACTACACATTTAAATGAAACTAATTTTACGGATTTTATCGCGTTTATTTTTGTTATTTATAACCCGACGTTTCGAGTGCTTTACAGCACCCATGGTCACGGGGGGACTGAGGTGACAGATGTCCTGATGTCATATTTAACCCGGAGTACCTTCAGCTTTTAATTATCTGCGTAGATCGGACCACAAAAAATAATTAAAAGCTGAAGGTACTCCGGGTTAAATATGACATCAGGACATCTGTCACCTCAGTCCCCCCGTGACCACCGTGACCATGGGTGCTGTAAAGCACTCGAAACGTCGGGTTATAAATAACAAAAATAAACGCGATAAAATTAGTTTAATTTAAACTGTAAAATAAATTTAAGATAAGCCAATAAAACTGTTGTACCAGTTATCGCAAATTTATAATTATTAGGGTAACACTGCCATATCAACATTTCTTTAAAAATTGGAATATTTTTAACAAGTAGCTGGGGTCACTTGCATACTGAAAAGGTTGACTATTTCTCATGTTGAGAATAGACTCGAAAACCGGCTTATATGACGAACTTTCCTCGTGTGTGATCGACGGTCACAAAAATTTCAGAAATTCCTACAATTTTTCCATTTTTTTTTATTTTAATCCGATAAATCTGCTGTAATCCATATCTATGATTCTTAGTTTGAGCTAGCATCACAATACCGTTTTAAGGATAGAGTTGTAAGATAGATAGCTATTAAAAACAAATGTTACAGCCTTTAACGGACTTGCCCTAAAGATGGTCTTCCCACCATCCATTCTAATATTATAAATGCGAAAGTAACTCCCTCTGTCCCTCTTCGTGTTTGTTACTTTTTGACGGTTCAGCCGCTGAACCGATCGTGGGGAAATTTGGCACAGAGATAGCTTGCATACTGAGGACGGACACAGGATACTTTTTATCCCGGAAAATCAGTTTCCACGGAATATTTAAAAAACCTATTTCCAGGCGGACGAAGTCGCGGCATTAACTAGTTGACTATAACATAATTAAAGGTTGAATATATAAATATATAAAAAAATAATAGCAATAAGTTGAAGGATGATTAAAACAATAGACTTATGTATTTCAATGTTTTAATATAAAAATATGGTTACATAGTTTTCGATACATGTAATATTTGGTTATAAACATGGGGAATAGTATTCGATGATATTCGAAAATTAAGAACCAAAAATTTCGTCGTTAGAGCTTTGGCACCAATTTAAAACTTATAGAAGGATCTCTTTACTCTAGTTTTTATTACAAATATAACACTTTAGCGTAAGTTATAATGCTGTTGTTTAGTTAAAAGCTTTGCAATTTATAATTTTTTTGTATACTTACTAATAATAAATGCACCAATATGGAATTATTCATTGTACCATGAAATTTAATTGTCATTATTTTCAATTATACACCTTCATTATAAATTATTAATATGAAATGTTAAGAAACCACATCACGTAGGAGTGTAATTTTAATCGGCGCTTTAGATCTTAAGAAATTTATAGGTATTAGTGTTTATAATTGAAAGCTTTTTATTCCATATTTTATCCTTATTAAATTGTATTAAGATAAGACAATTCGATATTTATCTTACATTTAATAAAATAGATAAATATAAGACGTAGGTAGTACATTTGATGTAGGATTTATTGATAAATTTGAATATAATGTATTAAAGTATCGGGATACTTGTAATTTGAGCTATTAAAGAGTTACGTTGTGCGATATTAAATGGATTTTAAAAGAGTTTTGTAAGCTCTTGCTTCATGTATTTTATGTTTAAGTACAGTTAACAATTAATATTTTTCGCATTTTATAATTATCAGACTTACTATTCGCTTCATAACGACTAAAATGTGATAATTTCACAATTAAAAATATAAGAATACAATCAAGAAAATAGATTATAATATAGCTAATTCTAAATAAAATAAAGATAATACATTGTTCAGTAAATACTCGGTTATAAGAGAAAGAAAATCAGTCAGGTTAATTAAATCTTAATGAGAAATTATTTGAATTTCCTCAAGGAGTTAAATAAGGGTAAACTCAAAAATTTAGCGTATATGCATTATTTAATGTAAGCGTCTGTATTTTTAAGATACAGTCGGGAGCAATATTTTGATATTCTTTAACTTTAATTGTTATAATTAAATAATTCGTGATCCCTTTTCCCTTATTGTATAAAAATACAGACTTGAATGGCACAAATAAAACTTATAAATAAGATAAATTCACAGAAATACACAGACTATAGCTCAGAGCTACTTTCGTTATTTAATTAAAAATTAATGGAAATGTAAAATTCCAAATATATTATAAATCAAATTAACTATGGAGAACATGCAATTCTATTTTTTTTGTCTATGTTATAATTAGTCGACAACTAATGAATCTATTTATCTCTGTTTCAATAAATAGTGTATCATAGTTTTTGTAATTAACGATCGCACGTGGCCCTTGAGTGTGGTAAACGTATCTGTATAGGCACAAAGGCTTAGCATAAAAAAATTAAATAACATAAAAATAGATGGTTAACAATTTTATCGTACATATTGTCATTGATTTGTTTTTGGGAAATAATGACAAGATATAATGAAATTAATTTTTTAACACGCAATCACGTCTGTACAACGTCCAAAGGCCACGTGCGCTAGTGAATTGCAAGAACTGCTTTCAAATTTTTAAATCAAAATTTGAAAGGAGTTTCAAATATCTGTCGATTTAAGAAACGAGACACTCAATGCAGCATATAGTAATGAAATAAGTGAAAAAATGCAGTACAAAAAATCAACAAGTGAAAATTGACCGTACTAAATATGGTTAAAACTGGCTGTTTTACGTTATATTTTCACTAAGAAGTTATATACAAGTTTTGTTTCTATAGAATATATATTAGCATTTCCATTAAAATTACACTATAAGCTGAAAGTTTATGTGGAACATGTTAAAATGAAATTTGAAGAATTGTTTAATGGATTTATTACATAGGAGTAAATGACAACTATCAACAAATCTAACAGACAGTTGAATTTTATTACTTATATTTACTGCCATATTCTGGCCAACAGAGTTTACTAATATTTGCTAAGTAACATTATTTTTTACCAATTGACGTTGGACTAATATTAGGAACCTAATAGATTATATATTGCAATCTAATATTAAATGTCAGTCCTATAATATGATAACATCATTACCACAAAAGTATAATTGCACAGATTATTTTAAAGTTGCTAACCTGCTAACTATAAATACAGAAGATTATTCGATGTGATAACTAAAAGATACATTTGAAGTTTTCTTATCGTCATCTAAGAGATTTTTCCTCATACATAAAATATATTGTTTATACCGTAAACACATTTATTTCTGAAATGTATCGTATTTTAAAGATACACATACATTTAAAATTAGTCAATAACTTCCACAGATTATTATGTTAACACATTATAAGAGCTACATACCATAGAATATGTATATATTGTAAATAACTAAATGATATTAATTGTTTCCCTATTTCATTATAGAAAATTATAAAATGATTCTAGAGTTAATATTTATAGAAATATCCGAAGAATTTGGGCTGTTCGCAAGATGATTATCTATTTTGTGTCTAATGTATTGCGTTGAAAAAAATTTAATAAGAGATCTTATCACTTCATGTGTAGATTTTAGAATTTATTGAAATTAAAGCCATTTTTTATAATTTAGTAACAAAGAAGACACTTTGTTAATCAATTAATGTAAATATTTAGGAGTATTGTTATCCTATTTCAGATACTAGATAACAGGCACAAAAATGAAACAATAATACAGTTTATTTGTAGGTCATTAAGATATCTTTCTATCAATGTTATATTGGCTGGTAAAGCGATATAATAAAACTTCTTAATTAATTAACAGTACGGCAGTAAGGAATCTTTGTAGTAACTTTAAATGTCAATGTTTGACTATTTAATTTGGGAGATTAATTGGAAGTGACGCAGTACGGAATGGCGCGCAGTATCGAGTTGACGACGTCACAAGCGTCCGGCAGTTGGACAGCCGTACTAGTGTCCAACTAGAAAAAGGGGCAAGTAAATATTAAAATGGACTGCAAAAATACGAATTGGGCTACATTGACAGGTGGTAAGATTCCTACGCAGAAATCCCCAGGTCCAGTTATTCTGCCATGAAGCAGTAGTGTGCAAACATTACTGTGTTTCGGTTTGAAGGGCACTGAGAGCTAGCATAATCACTGGGCATATGAGACTTTAGAACTGATGCCACAGGGGACGGATGCAGTGTGGTGTCACACATTAATGTCGTGGGCAACAGCATTTGTTATGGGCAGACGTGGCACTTGGCATCAGGTTAACGTTTTGCACGTTTCGTCAATAAATTCAATAAAAAATTATGAATCCATAAAAATTTCATAACGTCTGGTTTAGTATTCTTAAATGCGGAAAACAAATGTACTTTTAATAACATCCATACTAATGTTATAAATGCGAAAGTAACTCTCTCTCTGTCAACTCAACTGCTGAACCGATCTTGACAAAATCTGGCATAGTGATAGATTTCACTCTGAAGACGGACTACTTTTAATTCCGAAAAATCAAAAAGGTTCCAAGGGATAATCAAAAAACCTCACGCGGACGAAGTCGCGGGCATCAGCTAGTAAGTTTATATACCTGTTGGATTCGCGTGCACTATGCGGTTGTAGTGTTGGCGGCCGCTTGAAGCTGCATCTGACGTTGCATCTGCTCCAACATCTCTTGCATGCGACGTAGTTCAGCTTCCTAAATGCAAGTTAACATGTATGACAATTTTCGAATATACGCAATATAAGTATTGACACTTGAATTATAATTATTATAGAATTCCAATCCAATTAGGTAGGTACCACCGGAGTACCAAATATTCTGCCGTGATGTGCAAGCATTTCTGTGTTTTGGTCTGAAGGGCTATCAGCTAGTGTCATATGAGAACTAAGAACTGATGTCTTAGGGCGACAGGCGCAGTGTTGTGCTATACAGAAATATTCTGGGTAACACAGCATTTGTTATATGTTATGTTGCACTTACCATCAGGGGAGCGATTTGCTATAATGATATAATGTTCTTTAAAAATAAAGCGTATTCCTGAACAGCTGTGTTAATTTTAAGACAGCAAATCTTTCTTATTGTCAATTTTGATAAGTAAAAAGGGTAGCAGACAAAGTATGTCACCTTTTCACAAAGCGCGCGTTCGCGTTCAGATGTATCTTCGTTGGATCCATTAAGTCCATTTGAGTCGGCTTCACTCAAACCGCTCTCCGTCGATCTGAATAAATGTTTAGTAAATTTATTAAATAAATATAAAAGGTGCTATTATAGAACAGAATCTATATATACTGTTTCACAAAAATATTTTGTCGGTATAAAATATGTCCCTTAATACTTTATCAAAATTAATATTTGATACGCCGTTTGGAAGATTATTTATCCCTAACGTAGATGGCGCCATCTGTTCATGATAACGATACTGTAAGAAATATTCGGACGGGTTAGCTAGTAGTGTTTATTTACATACTTCTTATTGAAACGTCATTGTTACTTTACTACCGGTCCGCCAAAAAGCCTCTATCCTGGACGGACACGTAAGAAACTTAACTGGCATTTTTTAAAGAAAAAAATATTGTTAACATAATAATCATCATCATCATTTCAGCCTATCTTAGTCCACTGTTGAACATAGGCCACCCCCATAGAATAATGCATTAGCAGAAATATTCTCGAAGCTATCCTCTGATTCCTTTTATATATAATTTATTGTGAATTACAAGCTATTGCTCATTATCTCATTCAGTTACGCGATTTCAAAAGCTGACAATCAAAAGTTTTCTGTTTGTGTACATTTGTAAACACCATTAAGCTGCTTTCTTAATAGCTATAGTGACTATTTTTGTATAGGTCAACATTTTTGTACATGATTAAGGTAGTTTGGGTGTGTGTCCGTGTGTGTTCTAACATTTCCGCGACAAGATGGGACATAAAGGTTGGATGTGGTCTATGTATGTATTATAATGATTACACTGTTATATTTAAACTCACGTGTGTCTCTTCGGTACTTGTCCGTTGCGGGCCAGTCTCTCAGAACGATAGTTTTCATAATGAACTTCTTGTGTTACTTCCTGCAGGTCCTGCATGTGGGTGCTGTGAAATACTAAAAGTATAAATATTTTCCTCTTTGTTGTTTTATACTCTTAGCTTAAATGATACGAATAGGTATTAATTTTATTTATCTGTTTTAGAACATTTCAAGTAAATTTATTACATTTTGTGATGGTACCATCCATATTCCATACTAATATTATAAATGGGATAGTTACACTCTCTCTCTCTCTCTCTCTCTCTCTCTCTATCTTTTCACGGCTCAACCGTTGACGGACCTTGACGAAATTTGGCACATAGATACATTACATATTGGCGTACGGACACAGGATAATTTTTATTCCGGAGAAATTTTGTTCGAATGTTCTCGACCTCCACCACGCTTCAGGGGTACAGGCGGCCGCGCACCTGCAGCTGCAGCAACTCACATGAGCATGGTCCTCAGCTTGATGAAGTCGCAGTGCTCGGGGTTCTCGACCTCCACCACGCCCCAGGGGTACAGGCGGCCGCGAACGCGACGCCCGCGCACCTCCAGCTGCTGCCCCGCGCCGCACACTGCGAACGGCACTGCCTCCTTGAGCTGCCGCACCTGTCACAACACCAAATTCACGAAACTTCACACCAAAGGCTCTCAAGGCTGACTTTAGTGTAAGTGCGTGTGTGCATGCGTACGCGCATGTGCTCATGCGTGTGTGCATATGTACGTCCATCCATTATACACACATGCACGTGTGTAGGTGTGTGAGTGTACTAGACAATAGCGAAACGACGTCATGGCGCATGCACGTGTGTGGGTGTGTGAGTGTACTAGACCAGCGATTCCCAACCTGTGGTACGCGCACCCCTGGGGGTACGCGGGGTCTCATTGGGGGTACGTGAAAATTATATTGGTAACGGCGGAAATACTGAAAAGTTAAAAAGGTAACTTATATAAACATTATTATAATTTATTACGTCTACAATATGTAGTTTAAAATGAACCTTATAACTAATAACTTACTAAGGTGCAAGACAAGTTCATAGTCAAACATGTCTAGCACCTAATTTCAAGCTTAAGATTAACAATAGATAGACCTTAAGATAAACCAGACACATTTTTAGGAACTTTAGGAAATTAAACGTTTTATTAAGGGGCACGGGAACGAAAAAAGGTTGAGAAGCACTGTACTAGACAATAGCGAAAAGACGCCATGGCGCATCCTCGGTGTGTGTACCTTTTATCAACAAGTAATAACATTATCACACATTCATCTTAATTTTTTATCACGACCGATCGCACAGTACAAATGCATGCTTTGCGACAAAAACGGCTGAAAGTAATAATGTTTCAAGAAGACGCGAGACCCCATAAATTAAACTGACACGAAAGCTTCTATTTCGGGGCCCTATAGCGGTGCCGCTCAAGAATAAATAGGATAACGACAGGATACGACTCCTGTGCAGGAATCCGTCTAGGAAGGTATCATCGCATTGCCAGTTATTCTACCATGAAGCAGTAGTGTGTAAACATTCCTGTGTTTTGGTTTAAAGGGCACTGAGAGCTAGTGTTATTTCTGGGCATATGAGACTTAAGAATTAATGTCTCAGGGAGACAGGCGCAGTGTGGTGCCACACAGAAAAGTTCTGAGTTACACAGAATTTGTTATGGGCAGACGTTGCACTTACCATCAGTGAACGTTTTGCTCGTCTCGTGAGTTTCTGCTATAAAAAAATTAAAACAAAGTGACCTTGCTGACTAGAATCACCTCATTTATCCTGGAGGAATGGGATCGACACATTGTCTAGTAAATGGTTAAGTTTGTTGAGTGTTCTAGATAAGATTTGAATGTATTAACGATTAATTGTTCGTTTTTATTCGCGCTTGTTAAAAACCTATAAAAAACAAAACAATACAATATAAAGCAAATACTCAAACCATTTCTTAACTGCAGAAAACATTAAAGGTAATTGTAGATTAAAATGTTGTGCTGGGATAACATCTTTAATCCAAGCAAATGTTTTGTGATCCTTTTTATCAATTACTAGTATAATATAATATAGTTTATAAATATGGTTCGTTCATATCGACTGACAGCTAAGGCAGATCAATATTATTTATTTGTATTAATTCCGCCATTAAGCATTAAGTCCGCGATTGTGTCCCTTGTTAGGTAATTATTAAGGCTATAATAAATAAATAATTATACCTGTTCTTTGTAATCCTCGTCCTCGTCACTATCGCAATCAGGTAGCGGATAGATCTTAATGCCCTCTCTTTCGATTTCTTCCATTACCTGTAAAAATAAAAATATTCAATGTCACCGAATGTTTACTTAGAAAACAATTAATAATAGATTTCTAAACATATACTTCTAAACATAAACGTATTGGCCACGTAGGATGACTTAAGAAACATAGTGTGAGATACGGAAATTGAAGCACCACAAGCGACAAAAACGTAATTTGTTTATTAAAATTGCCGTGTGGTGGCGGCTCGTTAAAAGAATACTACCACTCCATCTCATCCAATGAATCTCGTAAATGGCGAGTAAGGAATTAAACTAATTAAGGAATTTTTTCACTGGTGGTAGGATTCCTATGCAGGAATTCGTCTAGGTAGGTACCACCCCAGGGCCAGTTATTCTGCCGTGAAGCAGTAGTGTGCAAGCAGTACTGTGTTTCGGTTTGAAGGGCACTGTGAGCTAGCGTAATCACTGGGCATTTGAGACTTAAGAACTGATGTCTCAGGGTGACGGGCGCAGTGTGGTGTCACACAGATTTGTTCTGAGTGACACAGCATTTGTAATGGGCTGACGTTGCACTTTCCATCAGGTGAACGTTATGCTCGTTTCGTCACTTTATCCAAAAGTACGGCTCTGAGCAATCCACCGATTTCGCGTGAACCTAGGTGGTCGGTTCGCCCTACATTGTGCTTACAACTGTGTCACTCGTGAAATTTCCATCCCCAGCGGATATCATAGATCTATAGCCACTTCAGCTTTATTATCATTTGGGCTGTTTCAGTTGGTTTGCCTTCCTGCTCCAGTGCCGATTGGCCATACGAAGTCCCTCCGTAATGAAAACGATACCGCTAACATTTGACCGTATCCGTACTTCACACCCATTTGAAACTATTGGCACTGTATAGATGAAATTATGAAGGAATGTTTTTTTATGAACCGCTTTACAATGGTATAGTGTAATTACGAAAAAAATAGTGGTTGCCCACTATCAATGTGGATGAAAAAAGTTAGTGCACATTAATTCTATTTGAAGGGCATTGAGAGCTAGTCTCAATGCCCTTCAAATAGAAACACAGTAATCTATGGTTAAGGTGTTCAAATTAATGTGTCCGAGCATTATGGAACCTCCGTGACCATGGGTGCTGTAAAGCACTCAAACCGTCGGGTTATAGATAGTTAAAAATGAAACGCGATAAAATCCGTACAATTATACGAATTGTTAAATAAATATTTATATATACAATATTAATATATACAATATACTACTACTAATCCTGTTAACTCCCAACTCGTTTAATGAGGAAGGAAGGCTAGAAAATTTCAAGCGTAACGTTAGGAAGTCGTACTCTGAGGCGCTACTCATGGATTAGGTTCTCAAACCGAACGTTACCGTGAAGATAAACGTACGGATCAGTCATGTGGTCGGCTTATTATACGCGGGTTAAACCGCGAGGCACAGTATACTTACTCTGGTCTTGAGCCTCTGCACTTCCTTCTTGGTTAGACAATCGGCTTTTGCGATAACCGGCACTATATTCACTTTGTTGTGGAGTTGCTTCATGAACTCTATGTCAAGCGGTTTCAACCTAAAAATATTAGACAATTATCAATGCATTAAAATTGATATGCCTGAACAATTCTGCTATTGACTGAAATTGACAATAATTTGTAAATATGGAAAATATAAGTTGTAATCCATTGTAAATCATGGGCCGAAGCACAATTTAAATACTCCATGGTGAGCACGCAACGATAATTCAATCAAAGTCGGTACCGCAACCAACAGTAGCAATTTTAAGTTCTGAATTGATCTTGACGGTGAAGAAAAACTTCGTGAGGGAATCGCGCGTGTCATCAAACTATCAAAAATATTGAAATTTGTCAGAACTTACACTAATGCGATGGGGACAACTCTAATCGTGGAGAGTAACTTGAGCTAGAGGATAGTTTAAAGGGTTTCCAAATTAAGTGTTAAGTTAATTTTTAAATTAATCATTTTGGATTATAGATGATTTTTTTTAAATTATGCACTATGGGGCACTACTGCATGGGGCGGTTAATCTTTTTGTAGTTTAAGTACAATAATTTTATTTAAATCCTTGTTACAAAATTAAAATCTAAAATATATAAAACAAAACCGGGTTAGTTACACCATTTATAACTCAAGAACGACTGGATCAATTTTTGTGATGTTGGATTCGTGTCCGTCCCGAATACCAGAATAACTATCAAAACATCTAAAAATCACGAAAACCAAAATAATGAACAAAAAAAATAATTTTCTCATACATTTTACATACAAGAGAGAAACAAAACTTATATTATTTTGTATGCATGGCAGTTCTCTGAAAATAAATACTTTTTCTTTCATTATCTCGAGTTTTTAATAATTTTCATTCTGTTTTAGACCGTTATTGCATTTGAAGTCAAACGGTAAGTTGCCTTAGAAGATGTTCACTTTGGTAATTAAATTTGTGATTTATAATTGCTTCATTAGGTAATTTTAAATTGTGTGACCAATTTTCCAGTGTTATTTACAATGCCGTAAAGTTTTATACTTAAATGTAATCTGAATTATCAAACTCTTCGCGTCATATACCGAAACGGACAGGACAGCGTCTGCCGGGCCAGATAGTCGTATATAAATAGAACTTCTATTTTGAAGTCACGAGAATACGATTACACTTTTAGGTCTTCGATTACATACAAATCTATCGAATGATTATTGATTTATGTGTGTGGGTGTGTGAGCATGACAAAAATAAACAACTGACTCAATTAGAGCTACATTCGAATCGAAAAAAAGAAACTGGATTGAAAATAAACAGCGTAGTGTTTTAGAATTAAATTATTAAAAAAAAAACTACTATATTTATATCATCATTCAAATATACAATATCAACTGATATGTCCTAAAATCGCTTGTAGGTTTGTTCTAAACCATATTAATATACGCAAAATATTAAGATACGTTTGTCAAATAGTCCAGTCCACTATTTGACATAGGCCTTCCCAAGTTAGGTGTGACGATTGTTACACTAAAATTTCTCCTTTATCGTAGGTGGGGTTCAGAGGTGGTTACAGAATTAATTGCACATTCACAAACACAGCCACACATCCGGAAATAATATCTGTAGGACATACTGCCGTGAAGCAGTGGTGTGCAAGCATTGCTGTGTTTCGGTTTGAAGAGCACTGTGAGCTAGCGTAATCACTGGGCATATGAGACTTAAGAACTTATGTCACAAGGTGATGGTCGCAGTGTGGTGTCACACGCACAAAAATGTTCTAGGTGACACAGCATTTGTTATGGGCGGACGTTGCACTTACCATCAGGTGAACGTTTTGCTCGTTTCATCGCTTTATCCAATTAAAAAAAATACAAATATTTGTTTCTTGCAGTAGTCGAATCTGCGACCTGTTGCACAAACGCCAATTGTGCTTCCTCGTACGCAAGCCAATTAGTCTTTACACTATTTATTTTACCTATAAATACAAATCTTAATAGTCGGACTGTCGCTTACATGGCAACGGCATCCATCACTACACCTCAGAGCGTGGCTGTAGCAATTAGTAAAAGCACTTACCCATGGCCAAAGGGTGATATGAAATAGAAGCAGCAGTGTATGCGGTTGTCGACGATATTACGTCGGTTAAGACCACTCTCGTCGCGGAGGAATCGCTCAAACTGCTCGTCAATGTACTGAATTATCGACTGTGACAAAATATTAAGGTTAAGTTTTTAGTATGCCTTCTCAATTTCATACAAATATATATTTTTACGTACGTAACTACAGTTTCCAATTTCCATAGACTATTTTTATATTTACTGGAAAGGGTGAACTTCGTTTTATGTTGTCTTTGAAATTATACAATTTTACCTAATCTCAAAATAAGTTTACCATTTATCTTCTCTGAAATAAGCCTGCTTAAGAGGCCTGTGCTCAGCAGTGGGTAATTTCTACGCTTTACTTTACTTTTATTTAAGTGTACCATTTATATTACCATAAAAGCTGTAAGATTTTCAGGTGTTGCATTTTATAGGAATGGTGTTTGTAATATATACGAGTAGTAGCTCTGGGGAGTATGATGTACAGGGGCTTTAATCCTGGTATTGTAAAAGGTAACTTGCAATGTGAATAAAACAAAAGCTTCATGAGCTCTAGCGTAGGGCTGCTACAAATGCTAAGTCGCCGACTGGGAAATTTAGAGCAGTAATAGCGTTAAAAACCATGGTAAAAACCATTATTGGTAACACGCCTCCACTCCATTTCACTGTCAGATCGCAGATAAGGCACTTACGCAGCGGTAGCTTACGAATTATGTGCAGGCCGGGACATGTCTAACTACGCCGTTATTATGTCTGTTAGTCAGTATTTTTAACGCGCTCCTCTCCAGCTGCTCCTTCCCGGACGACTGGAAGGAAGCCGACGTTATAGGCATTCCGAAGCCTAATAAGCCTAGGAACATTCCGTCTAAATATCGCCCAATAAGTCTCCTCAACTCGATGGCTAAGATTTATGAGCGAATTATACTCAGTCGATTAAAAGACTATGTCCTTACAAATAATATTCTTCCAGACGAGCAGTTCGGCTTTCGCCCCGAACACTCGTGTACTCATCAAGTGCACCGCTTAACGGAGCACATCTTAGAGAATTTAAACGACCGCCGTAAGCCTGTAGGCACAGGGGCCTTATTTTTCGATGTCGCAAAGGCATTTGACAAAGTCTGGCACGACGGCTTGTATTACAAGTTGTATCACACTAAAGTGCCAGACAGACTCGTGAACATCATACGAGCCTTCTTGTCTAACCGCCTATTTCGCTTCCGGGTAGAGGGAACGCGCTCCTCAAGCCGCCCTCTCCGAGCGGGGGTCCCTCAGGGCTCCTGCCTCTCCCCACTCCTTTTCTCGCTATACACTAGCGATATTCCTAAAGACCCGAAAATCAATCTTGCGCTTTTCGCAGATGACACGGCCTTGTACTATTCCGACAAGCACAAGGGCCGCATAACGATTCAACTCCAAGCCGCAGCCGATCGCCTAGGCGAATGGTTCCGGAAATGGAGAATAGAGGTAAACCCCGAGAAAAGTGTAGCGATATACTTCTCGAGGGGCACACCAAAGCCCGCTAGACGATGTCACCCAATCGGCAACAATCAGCTAGGCACGATCACCCTGTTCGGACGCCCTATTCCTTGGGAAAAGAGCGTCAAATACCTCGGGGTCACTTTAGACGCAGCGATGTCGTTCGCTGCACACATTAAAAACATACGCAATAGAGCGGCTTTTATCTCAAGCCGTCTATACCCATTAACTTGCTCCTCAAGCAAAATGTGCTTAAGACACAAACTTCGCCTCTATAAGACTTGCATAAGACCCGTAATGGACTATGCTTGCGTCGCTTTCGCTCACGCGACGGGCAATCAATTAAAGAAGTTACAGAGCGTTCAAAATCGATTCTTGCGAACTGCCACCGGAGCCGGTTGGTATCAACGCAATGTAGATCTTCACAGCGACTGTGAAATGCCTTTAATCTCTGAACACTTCAGAGAATTATCACGGCGGTTTTTCGAAAAAGCCGCGGTTCATTCAAACCCGCTGGTGGTTAAAGCAGCAAATTACCGACCAAACAGAAACGCGACCGAACGCAAACGTCGCCCGCGAAACGTGCTAGACGACACGGACGTCTCAGCTCTTCCTGACCACGATACTGTCAGTCACGATCCAGGCCACACTGTACACACAGTCAATAGCTTTAATATAACACGCACCACGACGCGCGACCGCCGTAGAGAGCGGCGCGCAATAGTCAATAATCACATCGCGTACACAAGATTCACCCGTGTTCCAGGGCGGTTCTCACCGCCCAGAGTTACCGACACACAAGTCGACAGTCCGAATGGACGCGCGCAGCCTCCTTCGGACGGTCAGTAGACGACTTAAAATGTTTAAGATTTTCGAAACCGCGAAAGCAAGCAGCGAACGCGACACAGTCCGAACTTCGAGGGTTTTGTAGGAGTTTTTATTTATTTATTTATTTATGTTTGGGTCAAACCAAACCTGGCACACGGGCCCCTGGCCCGCGAGCACAGTATCCGATGAAGCTGTAAAAGCCGAAAAGGCTAACAGCAATTACATCACCGAAAATATATATAGGCCGGGACAAATTACTTGCAGACCGGGACATGTCCCGATGTACCAGGACATATGGCAGCCCTACTCTAGTGTGGTAAGTGGATAGGAAAGCTTAAGTAGTTGGGATGTTATAAGATTACTTTGGGTCACAGTGCGACTTGCTTATTTTAAAAAAATCGGTAAATATGCACTTACGCGGAAGCAGTCAGTATTGTCAATGGCGTCGCCATAACCCGGGGTATCAACGACAGTTAAACGCAGTTTCACACCTCTCTCCTCTATCTCCACAGTTGATGCATCTAACTTGACAGTTTGATTTGTTTTCTCTAAAATGGAATCATAATTTGATTTATCAAGTCTATGCTAATTTAATGTTTAAAATTTCCTTGGACATGTAAATAATGTAACATTATTTACTTTCATTACTATGATGCGGTTATTCAACTGTCCAATTTCAAACACAGCTACATCTTCCTGTTAAAAACCAAAAGTTATCAGGATATAATATAGAGCTTTAACTCACTGCGCAAATGCAGAGAAGATGTAGCACCTTATGTCATGTAGTTGTGTAGTCTACTGATCGCGTGGCCTAGTGGTCAGAGTACCTGACTTCTACGTCGCGGGTCCTGGGTTCGATTCCCAGCCGGAGCCAACATTTGTGCTAAAACACAAATTGTTGGTTTTCGGGTCTGGTTGTGTTGTGATTGTCCCCGTGTTTCTGACACTGCATCCTAGCCTACCTCCGATCTTATCGCATCAGCGTTACATCGGGCGCGGGTAGGTTGGGACGAGTGAGTGCCTCTGTGTTGACGCGTACACTTGTGGCACTATAATATCTCCTGCGCAGTTGATGGCTCTCGACAGTATTCGGAAGTTGTCGCCGTGGTCGAAATCGGCTAGGAGAACATCATCATCAGTCTACTGATCCCTTCACTCACACACCACAACAGACATGGCAACAATGAACATAGTCAAAATAATGCAAAAAATATGTGCAGTTTCGCTTACATTTAAGCAAATTTCTAGATAACAAATGTATTTATAGAAATTCATACATACATTGTAATAACAAAATGTTGTTGTAGAAAGAGTTATTGTCATGTATTGAACAGTGACATGGACCCTTTAACATGTGTCCACAGTATGTTATAATTGTAGTGTGGATAAATATTTAAAAAAAAAGTTATAAGTTTTGACTTATATTTTTCATAGTAGAGACAAACAAACAAGTAGGTCAGTTAACATTGGGTAATCACATCCTGCTATAAATATTTAAAGTAAAGATGCCACCAATATTCAGCTACTATTCGGTATTCGGCTCATTCTGCTGTTTTTTTAATATTCGGTCAAATATGCTATTCGGCCAAGTACCAAATCATGAAAAAAAGGAACAACTTGCTCAAAAATTTATTTATTTTAATCACAAATGACTACTTAAAATCTATCAGTGGTATGTGGTGATGAAGGAACAAACTCTCTACTTACCCTGAAAAGAGATCTAAAGTCAAAGTTAAATAATCGGCTATTATTACCGGTAGCATCAGGAATAACACGTTCAGGATAAAGATCCGTAAGGAACAGCGAATTGACAAGAGTCGATTTGCCAAGTCCACTTTCACCAACAACCATAAGAGTGAACTCAAAGCCTTTCTTCACTGACTTGCGGTGCACTTGGTTGGGCAAATTGGCAAACCCCACATAACCCGGAGTCTCTAAATTGGAGAACTGTTGGTAAGCAAAAATATAAATATAAAAACCATGTTATGTTTCAAAAAATTACAGAGACACTGCACCAGCTACATATATGATGAACGCAGCAACGCCGTGTGGTAGCGGCTTAAGAGAATCTACCACCCTATCTCATCCCGTGGGTGTCGTAAAAGTCGACAGAGGAAAAATATAAATCAGTAGATGGGCAGCAGCATCTCCTGGAACATCTGAATAAATAAACTGCGGTTGCCAACCCGCCTGCCAAGCGTGGCAACTATGGCAAAATTCCCCCAAAATGAGAGCTACAACTTTTGTGGCAATCTATGGGGGAGGCCTATGTTCAGCAGTGGACTAGTGATAGGCTGACATGATTATGAATGGATTAAGGGACACAGCGGATCTAGGGGCAACGACGCGGCCGACGAACTTGCTCGAGGAGGCTCTAACCAGTGTGCTGTGGGTCCAGAACCTATACTGCCACTTCCCCTCAGGTATGTTCATTCGCTAGTCTGTAAGCGCATCAGGAACCAACATGTACAAATCTGGGCGAATCACCCAGAGTGCAGACAGGCAAAGACAGCTTTGCCCGTTATCAACAGTCGCATCTCCAAGGCGCTACTTCGTCTGAATAAACCCCAAATTAGAACGATCAGTAGTGCTATAACTGGACATGGATCATTTAACAAACATCTGTTTAATTTAGGTGTTACAGACAGCCCTCTGTGCAGAGCCTGTATGGAGACGGACGAATTGGCGGCCCATGTCCTACTGGACTGCCCTGCGGTCGCCTTATACCGGGTCAAGCATCTCGGCTCGCCGAGACTGCTCTCTGAGGTCGCGGGGAACATCAAGGGCCTGCTGCGATTTCTGGAGGAGCTTGGTTGGCTCGAGTAGCACAACGTTCCTGCCTACACGCAAAATACGCGCTAGACGTGGAGTTGCGGAAACCGGCCCGTTGCAATCTACAATCTACAATCTAGGCTGACATGATGATGATGATGATGATGCATCAGTAAAAACCCCATTTAATTCGTTCAACTGCAGTAACAGTTACAAAAGCAACTCCCATTTATAAATGTAATCATTATAATAATGTAATATGATTGATATGATTAACAAAGATAGATTATGTAACTAAGTATTTAAACAAATATTTGTACCACTCAAAACCATACACAGTGAGCTGATATTACATAATACATTTAGTTTACTGAAGAAAGTGACGAGATAAACAAAATATTCGCCTGATAGCATATAGGTGTAACATCTGCCCACATCAAATGCTGCATCACCCAGAACATGTCCATTTGGCTCCACCAAGAGGTTCTGGGTTCACTACCCTGAGACACACATTCTTTAGTGTCATATCACTAGCTCTCAGTGTCCTTCAGACCAAAAAACACAGTCATGTTTGCACATTACGTACATTACTGCAGAGCATAACTTTTTTTTAAGGAAAAAAAGTTAATGAGCACTGAAAATTGTTAATTACAATTTTAGTTTTCCAAGTATCAGGGATTTGTATACTATGAAATTCTGAGTTTAACATTAATTCACAAATTATACAGTTTATTTATGGCTGCTGTTTTGGTTCCCATGCAGGAATCCTTCCAGGTAGGTACCAGGGCCAGTTATTCTGCCGTGAAGCGGTAGTGTGCAAACATTACTGGTTTTTTGGTTTGAAGGGCACTGTGAGCTAGCATAATCACTGGGCATTTGAGACTTAAGGAACTGATGACGGGTGCAGTGTGGTGTCACACAGAAATATTCTGGGTAACACAGCATTTGTTGTTGGCGGACGTTGCACTTATTATCAGGTGAATGTTTTGCTTGTTTCCTTACATTATATAATAAAAAAAAATGTTGAGTTACAACTTTGAAGTTAAAAATGCCAAAATCCTCTGTACACTTCAAATTTGATAATCTGTGTAACTGTTTACTAAAATGTTTCATTAAATAAATACCTTTTGCCTGTTATATTATTTGTGATGTTAAACACGAACAGATTTTTTTTAATATTTTCTAAATGTTTTGATAGTTGTAAAAAACAATGTCTAACAAATATGAACGAAATTGTTATCCTGCTTTGCTCATAAATGATGTGAGTCATTTCCTTAGTTAGAGATATATTTCCTACTAATTATAGACCAAGTGATAAGCATCCACAACAATATACTTTCGAAATTATAAAATATTGAAATATGATTTCAAGCAAATATATACAACAGAAAGACAAGACAAGAAATTCGGCAGACCTACATTCATTCGATAAATATTCAGGCGGCACGCGTAAACATTGACATACATCCGGCGTTAACTGTAACGAGATCCAATTCACCACCGTCCAAATTGTTGAAAAACGTTTAAAAAACGCCAACATTCAACACTGAAGAAGTAACTTAGTATTAAACAACACTGTCGATTTCAAATATGTGTTGTTTTTGATGAAATTAATGTGATGTATTTATAAAAAATACATACAATTTTTCATGTAAAAAAAACTACATAATACTTACATTCTTTGTTGTTTCATTGGCCATTTCGCCTCCGTTGTACTTCACTATTTGTAGTGATTGTAAAAAATAAATATAAAAATTTGTTAATACGGTGTTTTCGTTCTGTTAAAATAAATTCTTTATAAAAAAATATCAAGTTTGTAGGACACGGTAACAATATTAGTCATTCACACGAAACAAAACTGAACAATTTGACAGAGTACATTTAACTTGACATCTGACAGAACAGAGTAGCAAACAGAACAGAGCCAGTGCTGCCGTGTTATATTTGAAAACGATACCAACTTTTCGCTTTTATTGATAACTAAATGTTCTATAGGACTATTTCTTCGCTGATTGGCAGACATTATACAACCACTTAACTGATTCAGCACCTGAGTCGGCAGACGTTACATAAGGAATTCTTTCCTTCATGAGCAAAAATAAAAAAAGATCACTGCGCTGTTGGCTATAGGGTAGGAGTATTAGAAAGAAAAATTTATGATGTTCTATTGTACAACGTACGTGGGCATGAAGTTATCGTATATGTACGATAGTCATCGTACGATTGGGAACTCTGTGACAAAACAGAAAAAAACAATTTATTTTGTAAAACACCACATTGTATTATAAATATATATTCAATCAGTGTGACCAGATTACATTTTTCGAAAATACATACTGAACACCTCTAGCACCTCAAAAAATATACCAATAAAAAACTGATTTTGATAACATGCTTAATTTAATAATCATTATAAATGTTAGACTTGTATTTTAACATTCTTTTCGAAGGATTAAAATTGACACAGTCTCATTTTAACACCTTACCTTACCACCTGCTTAATTTTGCACCTTCAGAAAAACTTAGCTGAAACTTATATTTTCCCTGTATTTAATAAATTCTTGGCCTGCTTGGCCTTACCTAAGTACATATCTTTCAATGGCAAATAATTCACATTAGACTTCGGATCTAACGTAAGTCAAAGTAAAAAGTCAAAGTCAAAGTCGAAGTCAATTTGAAATATAATGTGAAATTTGTTTACGATCGGCAAAATGTAGTCTAAAAAGTAAACGTACAAAGCGTCATAAGCTTCATGCCTGTGCTAGTAGAATAATTGCAATAGTTCTTTCAATACCAATACTTGAGTGATCACATTGTATTATCAGAATAACATTCTTATAACAGTGATATTAACAAATTGTACTTTTTGAATGTATTATCTATTAAAACGTAGTGTATATATTATCTTTGTTATCTATGTTTTCACTCAAAGAGTACAGTAATACTTGTTTTCATAGGTTGATGTTTCAATGACATTTTAATAAAAAATTTATTATCGCAAGAACACAATATATATTCGGTGTAATTTCGCTAGTGCCGATAATTATCATCAGCAAACGAGTTAAATTGCAATTCCAATGGCTACTTCAAGTGATACGTCGGATCAGAATGTGAAATCAAGACGACCTGCTGGTAATATCACTGACACATTTGACTCCGTATTATTGATTAAAAAAGTTTTAACATTTGGATAATTTATTTTTGTAGAATCAGCCTTTAAGCAGCAGCGTTTACCTGCATGGCAACCTATATTGACTGCAGGAACTGTCCTTCCAACGTTTTTTGTAATAGGGATTGCTTTTATTCCTGTAGGGATTGGCTTACTCTACTTTTCGGATGAGGTAAGCTTCATAAATAGAAAGTTTTGTTTATGACCTGTAAACAACCATAACAGCAGCCGCCTAGCTGAAAAATAAGCTGTAAAGGCCAACAGCACACTAAAAATATATCTGTTAGCACCTTATTATTTTCGGAATATTTCCTCCCTATTATATTATCAGATTTGTTGATTACTTTACATTTGCAAATATATTTTTACTTATTTAATAATTAAACTAAATGAAAATTATTCAAGATTTAATGATATTTTATATAAAAATTAGGATTTTGTGTCATTCCTAAAAATTCGTATTTTTTTTATTTAACTTAAGTTTATTTTATTACAACGACAATTCTCTGTTCAGAAATATCAATATTCTCTAATCTGAAACCGTCAGGGGAAGCTGGCTCCAATATTTTGAAGATAAAAATCCAATTTTGTTGATTTTTTTTTAAAACTAGATTTAGATTTACAAGAGTATTATTTTTTTTCTTCCTTTTTATATTCGTCGACTCGGTTGGCGCAGTGGTTAAGCGCTTGACTTCTGTGCCGCGGGTCGCGGATTCGAATCCCGCGTTTGTGCATGTGGAATTTATGTATGTAAAACGCACCCATGACACAGGAGAAATCCTACTGTGGGGCAAAATAAAGAAAAAATATTATTTAGTTCTATTTTTAATCTCTTTGCGCTCAGTAATCATTTCCTTGTATAGAAATCTATAAAATGTTTCCCCAAAACTTGATTAGCCTTTCAAGTAGACTGTACTGGAAAGGCTAAATCACAAATATAACATTCAAAATTATGTTTTCTGTTATAATAATTTATTGTAATTCTAGTATAATTTGCAGCATAAGCTAATATAATTATGTGGTCAGTGGTAGATGTGTCTTTTTAATTTTGGTACAAAGAACAAATTCAATAAAAATTATTTACAAAATAAGGAACCACTTTGTTGGTATTAAGCTGGTCTTGTGCTCTTTATTATTTAACAACACAAAAAGAAGAAGGAAGAACTTTGTGTCCAATAGTACACATTTATTTACTAATGTACACTACTAATGTACTAATGTTACATACATATGTGTAGTAGTAGATATATATATAATTTTAAAGTTAAGATATGGTTGCATTCACAAGCTCATTCTAAAAATGATAAGCAGAGAGTTTTAGAGAGAAAATATTATTTTCAAGTGAAACTACAATAGTAACAGCGATTTTCAGAATCACAAATTAAAACATTTTACATTAATTCTTAAATTTTGATACTATATTTAAATAATATTGCTCCAATCTACCTCAAAGATACAAATAAATCATCTAAGACCATAACACTCTATTTGAGCTTACTTACAGTTTACAGTTACCTTCTGAAAATGACATTAAAAACTTCATAGAGTGGGAAAGATTCCAGGTAAATCATATTTTGAAATTTTAGGTAAAGGAACATGTAATAGATTACACATACTGCTTGAAAGAAGATGAAAATATAACCTGTGCGGAATATATCAAACAGAATGATATGGAGCCATGCACTTGTCAAATAATTTTCAATTTAACTGAAGATTTCAAAGGGGATGTGTACTTTTATTATGGATTGAGTAATTATTACCAGAATCACAGAAGATATGTCAAGTCCAGGTAGGTTATGAAGTAAAAGTCTTATATAAGTAAAATTATAATCTTAAATCTTTGGCATTGTTTGAAACTAGGCAAAATAATCATCATCGTCATTTCAGCCTATCACTAGTCCACTGCTAAACATAGGCCTCCTTCATAGATTGCCACAAAAGCTCTAATTTTAAAGGGAATTTTGCCAAAGTTGCCATGCTTGGCAGGTGGGTCGGCTACTGCAGTTTTTTTATTCAGATGTTCCAGGAATATGCTGCTGCCAATCTTCTGGCAATATAATACACATTTGAATTTAATGTTTTCTGTAAAATTAAATGTTTGCTTACAAATATTACCCAATTCAGTTGCTACTTCCATTCTGAAATTAATTTCGGCTAAGTAATGCCTGATTTGATAAATAATCTTATGCTTGATGAAGCATCTAATAACATACCTTGGTATATTTACATTTCTAAATTCAACTCTTGCTATATCTTTATATATAATCATTGGCCTGTTTGTGATTGTGTAACTTCTGATTGATTTGATCAATTGAGTTCACTTTCACACAATATATTTGTTTTTTTGAGACAATGGCTCATAGCTATGCTATGATCCAATAGATAGCACTGTGGTCAAGTTATTAAGAAATTCTATATTTATGTACCAAAATAACTCATATCCCCAATATATGTTGGTGTAATGCCAAAAAGAAAATATCATAATTTGGAGTCAATAGGTGCCACTACGGTCAACTCAATAACTCTGTATAATGAATCATTAATGAAAATGTTACATTATAATGTACTTAACGTTTTATACTCCTACCGGAAAGGTGTCCAGGTTTAGCTTCTGTTTTACTCATATCTAAATTGATTTCTAGATTCCATCATAAACATGATGGTTGTTTATTAATACATATCATTTTGAGATAAAGTAATTGTATTGTGTTGGAATGCTTTTGTTATTAAAGCAAAATGGTCTTTATTATATTTCAATAACTGAATCCAAAAGTATATCATACTATATTTTTCACATGTAGTTATTTTTTTATATTTTTCTTATGTAGTATGTAGTAACTCTCAAACATGGTTAAAAATGAATTGAAATTTCAAGTTGTACACATGATTTTTGTGTGTATATTTATATTTAGTGCCTGTGAATTTTATTATGTGAATTTGTGTGATGTGTATCTATTTTGTGTATATTTTTTTTAAACAGAGATGACAGTCAGCTCCTTGGACGTTTATCATTGACACCCTCATCAGACTGTGAGCCATTTGCCTATGCTGATGAAGATGGAAAACTGAAACCTGTTGCCCCATGTGGTGCTATTGCCAACTCATTGTTTAATGGTGTGACTCTATTTTATTAGTTGTTTTTATTTATTTAAGAAAAACATACATAACACCAACCTGACCTGAAAACTTACAATTTATGTTTTTGCTGGCACGGGTGTAGAAGTCAGATACTCTACCACTAAACCATGCGGTCATCAAAACACTTAAATATTCTTTAAAAATGTTTCATTATCATCATCATCATCATTTAAGCCCATCACTAGTCCACTGCTGAACATAAGCCTCCCCCATAGATTGTCACAAAAGTTTGTTGCTCTCATTTTGGGGGCATTTTGCCATAGTTGCCGTTCTTGGCAGGCAGGTCAGCAACTGCAGTTTATTTATTCAGATGTTCCAGGAAGATGCAGCTGCCCATCTCCTGGTTTTTATTTTCCCTCTGTCGACTTTTACGACATCCATGAGATGAGATTGGTTGGTACATTCTTTTAAACTGCCACCACACGGCGGTCAATCTGTAATGTTTATCTAGCTGGAGTTGATAATTGCTATCACTTCTCAAATATTAATGTCATGTTGTAGATACATTAACTGTGCACTCTCAAGATTTGAAAATCAACGTGCCGGTGCTGCGAACTGGCATTGCTTGGACATCTGACAAAGACATCAAGTTCCGGAATCCACCTGGAGATCTTAAGACTGGTAAGTAACAATGTTCTCGACATTTAGTTCATAAAGCCAAAGAGCAATTATAATTTTAGTAAACCTTGGTAACTTATTCACATCATCCATCGAGTTCATACCCTATAGGTCCAAATAAGGGCGATCCAACTCCGAAACTGATCAGTTATATAACTCTCATAAGTAAAAAGTCTCGATCGCGCTAAAACAGTGAGTCACCAACAACTGACCTGTGGGTTACGTCTACGCGTCTCCTTGAATTTCTAAGAAATACTCAGATTTAAGAAATAGTTTTCACAATGTCGTGTTGTTCTATACAGTGCTGTGGGGAAAATAGCAATACATCGAATTCTAAAATGAATGGAATATCATTTCATCAGTAAGTAACAGTAATTATATAATTTTCCTCCATTTTGTACACGGCTCAACTTAAACCGGTCAAGCGATAATAATATTTGATTGCCAAACTAGTATGATGCTTGTCCTTGAGACGGCCAATCAGAGCGCAGCAGTCGCCCCAGTGATTTGACAGAACTGATTTCAAACAAAATTATTGACATTTCGTCTCTGTAGGGTATGTGCTTGATGACTACATCTCATCCTACTGGTATTTAAGCATCCAGTCCATATTGAGATGTCAGACAGTAGAGTAAATAGTAATATGCAAGTCCGAAAATAGATTACACTGGTGGTAGGATTCCTATGCAGGAATCTGTCTAGGTAGGTACCACCCCAGGGTCAGTTATTCTCCGTGAAGCAATAGTTTGCAAATATTAATGTGTTTCGGCGTTAAGGGCACTGGGAGCTATTGTAATCACTGGGCTTATGAGATTTAAGAACTGATGTCTCAGGGTTCAGAGATATTCTGGGTGATACATCATTTACCTACCATATACCATCTGGTGAACTTTTTACTCGTTTCGTCACTTTATATAATTAAAAAAAAAGATTGGTGGCGGGCATCATTGTATTTATGCACCATAGACATAATTATGGTCAATTGAATACACCCCAATTAGGAGAAGCTTATTTCCAGCAGTGGACAGATTATGATGCAACTATGTAGATTCTGGGAAGCTTAACATACCTTGTAATAGATTTTATATACTAATCTTAGAAATGTTGACCAGATGGCCTACTGGTCAGAAAACTTGGCTAATGCGCCGCTGGTCCTGTTTTCGAATCTCAGCAGATGCCAACATTTGTACTTTGTGTTGTGATTATCCGCATGTCTCTGACACTGCAACCTAGTCTACCAATGATCTTATCGCCTGAGCATTACATCGGACGCGGGTAGATCAGGATGAGTGAGTGCTTCTGTCTGCGTGTTTGAGACACTGTATTGATGTTCTCCTAGCCGATTTCGACCGCGGCGACAACTTCCGAATACTGTCGAGAGCCATCAACTTGCGCAGGAGATATTATAGTGCCGCAAGTGTACGCGCAAACACAGAGGCACTCACTCGTCCAAACCTACCCGCGCCTGATGTAACGCTGATGCGATAAGATCGGAGGTAGGCTAGGATGCAGTGTCAGAAACACGGGGACAATCACAACACAACCAGACCCGAAATCCAACAATTTGTGTTTTAGCACAAATGTTGTCTCCGGCTGGGTTCGAACCCAGGCGGCGTAGAAGTCAGGTACTCTGACCACTAGGCCACACGGTTGTCAAAGTCAGTGAGACACTATAATGTCCCCTGCGCAGTTGATAGCTTCCGACAGTATTTGGAAATTGTCGCCGTGGTCAAAAATCGGCCAGGAGGATGTGATCAATGCAAAAAAAGTAACTTTTAAGCTTGAACATAAACACAAAAGGTCATGGTTAGCTCAGACAGTTGTAAGTTTTATATTTTTTTTAAAGCAGCCTATATTTTTATTACTATAGGGATAGAAACTAGTGAACCAACTGCTTGCTTACACAGAGTGGTATATTTCATCACTTGTACGTGGTTACAGCCATCTATGTCTTTGCACATATTTACTTAGATAGCTATACATAGACAGCATTATATGATAAATTTTTCCTTACAATTTTATTAGGAAAGTTAATGACTGATTCTACCCAGTCTAGTTCCATAGAGATAATATAAAAGATGTAAAAAAAAAATTACATATTTAACAGAATCAGGCGTTATTTTTCTGAAACATTATATTTAAAGAAAGTGAATTTGCTGAGATCTACACGCAAATGTTAAAATAGTGTATATTACCTAGTTTTTGAAGAGCACCGCCCGCCCTCTCTCAATAGCGTGCACGATCAAACTATCACTGCCACAGGGAACCGACACCACCACTACAACACTACCACTAGGCAACCACCACTACAACAATAGCACAGTGGGTCATTTTTAATTTTGCATGCGAAAGCGATCAATTATCTACTAACTTCGTGTCTTTCCTTGACAAAATATAAATGTATACAATTTGTTTCTTAAGCATTTGCCAATTTCACCAAACCTGTGAACTGGCGAGTACCGGTGTGGCAGTTGGATCTCAACAACACGGAGAATAACGGCTTTCAGGTAAAAAGACAATGTTTTTTTTTGTATTTTTACGACCTTTTAATTCCTATTGGACTTGCGTCTTTAAAAAAATTTCCAAGTCAGCATAAATTAGGGAAACAAATTAGAAGATCGTTAATTTCTAATTCTTTAGTGTTATTATAAAATCAAATTATTTTTTATCAGAAACTGTAAGAGGTATTAATCAATACTAATATTCATACTAATATTATGAATGCGGAAGTAACTCTCTCAGTCTGTTTGTTACCGTCTCACGGTTCAACCGCTGAACCGATCTTGACGAAATTGGACTCAGAGCTAGCTTGCATAGGATACTTTTCACCCCGGAAAATAAAAAAGATCCCACGGGATATTTAAAAAATCCACGCGGACGAAGTCACGGAAGAATCTACCATCCCATCTCTCCCGTGAGTGTTATAAAAGTCCACAGAGGGGAAATGAAAACCTGGAGACGGGCAACAGCATCTTCCTGGAACATCTGAATAAATAAACTGCGGTTGCCAACCCGCCTGCGGTATGAATCCCTTTAAATGTTACAGAACGAAGATCTCATAGTATGGATGCGCACTGCTGCATTGCCAACATTCAGAAAGCTGTATCGTCGGGTCGACCACTCGCAAGTCGGCTTCAGCACTGGACTTGTAAAGGGCCCTTACCTACTACGAGTTGATTATAGTGAGTGTTTTTTTGTTCTTTTTTATTCTATAGCTAGCAGTAGCGGTCTGTAAACGGCCTTCAGCTGGGCACAGGTCACCTGTAATTTTTGAGAGAGTGTTAGAGCCGAGAACAGTCCACCACATTATTCTGTAGTCGATTTAGCGGACTTCACATGTCGTTGATTTTTTTTTATCTAACACGTGCTGGCTCATTTACGATGTTTTCCTTCACCGCCGAACTGGAAGTTCTACTTTGACCCCAGCAAAAACAGTTACCATAAAAAATAAATAAAAAAGAAGGTTATAACCTGTTTTAAAAAAAAAGTGTTGAAAAAATACTACATATTTTAACCTATGCAAATTGATATTCAATTTGCATAGGTTAAAATATATAGTACATAGTTTCATTGTTATATATCCTATAACAATGTAGTGGCGATGATAGAGAATCCACCAGCCCATTTCATCCCCTGGGTGTCGTAAAAGTCGACTAAGGAACCAGCAAAATGCTTTCGATTGATGGCAGAACAACCATATCGATTATGCAAATTATACCAGGTGTTTAGTACTGCAGTTGCCAATCCGCCTGCCAGACGGAGCTCTTGGGTATAGTCTATGACTGGACTTTTTTCATGCTGATAAGGAAGAAGTATTGACCTTCTTATCAAAACTTGCGAGAATTGCATTTCAAAATTGAAAAAAAACTACCTGACTATAAAATGTATCAGTGATTTATATGGATAGATGACAGACAATTTATGTTCTATGTTCCTCCAGACTACCCAGTGACCGATTTCGATGGAACTAAATCCTTCATAATATCTACGACATCGTTACTCGGCGGCAAGAATCCTTTCCTTGGCGTCGCTTACGTTGTGGTCGGAACTCTTTGCTTGCTGCTCGGCATCGTTCTGCTGGTTATACACGTCAGGTGCTCCAGGAGGTAAGTCTTTAAATAAATATTGAAAAATAAATTTAGTCCTTGTATTTTTACTTTAAATTAATTTGACTACTACACCGCGGGTTCGATTGGCAGACGGAGCTGACATTTGGGCAAAATAATAAATTGTTAGTTTTCGGGTCTGGTTTTTTTTTTTTTTTTTTTATGTTAGAGGAGGCAAACGAGCAAGCGGCTCACCTGATGGTAAGTGATCACCGCCGCCCATGAACATCTACAACACCAGAGGAATAGCAGATGCGTTGCCGGCCTTTGAGGAAGGAATAGGCTCTTTTTTTTGAAGGTCCTTGGTTGTATGCTTGTCAAATTTATATCTTTAAATCTGTGTACTCAAAATACAAGACACTATTTGTTTAAAAAAAATTTAGAAAAAACGGGGATAAAACGATGTTAAAAGGTGAGGTCCTATATTGATTCGTCATTAGTTTCATTAGTAATTTTCGTAGAGATTCGTACCTACAAACTACCAATTGAATTAACAGGCTGTCCTTGTATATTTTTCTATAAGACAAAAAAAAAATCACTCAAGTTACAAATTGAGTCATTCTTGCTTTTTCTATTAATAGTAAAAACGAATATAGAAATCTAAACTGGCCAATTTTTTTTTTAGGAAATATAGCGTATTTTATATGGTAAAGAAAAACAATTTAATTTGCTAAGATCCGCATGCAAAATTTAAAATAGATTATTAGATGGTTATTACTTAGATTTTGAAGAGCACCCACCCTCCCCCAATAGCGTGCACAAGCAAACTAACACCACCGCCACCAGATACCCTACACCACTACAACACTACCACTAGGTAATACACACCACTTAAGTCAAGAACGCGACACGTTTTTCACATCGAAACGAGGCATTATCAAATTTTATTGACTCTACGACAATCAGCCGCTATTTTGGTACGAGTCCAAAAAAATTTACTCTTACGACACTCTGGCAGGAAAGACGTAGGTGCTATTCTACTCTGCCGGACACAGTAAAGAATGACGTTTTTTATTGTAAAAAGTGACGAAACGAGCAAAACGTTCACCTGATGGTAAGTGCAACATCCGCCCACAACAAATGCTGTGTCACCCAGAATATTTCTGTGTGACACTACATTGCGCCCGTCACCTTGAGACATCAGTTCTTAAGTCTCAAATGCCAGTGATTACTCTAGCTCACAGTGCCCTTCAAACCGAAACACAGTAATGCTTGCACACTACTGCTTCACGGCAGAATGACTGAAAAAAAACGGATTCCTGCATAGGAATCCTTCCACCAGTGAGGTATAATGGTATACCTCTACAATTATACCTCTTACAAACAGTTCTAAATTAAACGCGATAAAATCCGTAAATAGTAGTTTTATTTAAATGTGTAATACTCGCGTAAATAAAAGAAAACATTATATACTCCTACAATTCAGAATTAACCTCTTTTATTATAATTAGATATCCACCTCCTATTACCAATTCCTACTTTGTGGACGAACAGACTACCTCCCACAATGTCACTGTGTGTTCGTAAGTTTTTATGTTTGTTTCCGTAGTAAGTAAGTAGTTTCATTAAACTCAAAAAAATTAAAACCTTATAATTATTGTTTTTTGCGTACTCTTTAGATACATTAGTTAATTAATATATTATTCTTATGTTAATATTACGTACGTATGTGAGTTTAAAACTGTGTTGACGTTTGACTGATTAATATTTTCCCAAATAATGGTCACTTTAGAGACTGTGTTGCGTGCTAGTGTGTTTCTTGAATGAAAGAAGTATTTTATGCGATTACAAATTTGTACTTACAATAAAATAATACTTACAAAAATTATTCAATTATATTTTTATTGTGTAAAATTAGGAACAAATTTGAAAAGGTCGTGGAACGGTAGTTGATTTCATTTGAGAAACTACTTTATGTCGTCTGCATAAGATCAATTTTATGTTTATTTAATCGGAATTTGTTATCTTTGTCTTTGTTTTTATGTTTTGATCGATCGTGGACGCTTTTTGTGATTTTTGTATGGAAGCGTG
Source organism: Luehdorfia chinensis (assembly GCA_019845155.1). Taxonomy (NCBI): domain Eukaryota; kingdom Metazoa; phylum Arthropoda; class Insecta; order Lepidoptera; family Papilionidae; genus Luehdorfia; species Luehdorfia chinensis. The sequence continues at coordinate 4,283,070 of JAHVAK010000025.1, read as the reverse complement.
TATCTTGGGTTTTTGGATTTCAAAAAAACTTCACTAAACTTCAAAAAAATTATGTCCGCGTGGCCTTTGTGGTCAGAGTACCTGACATGTAAGCCGCGGGTGTGTAGTCTCTTATATAAATAAACTTATATATATTAGAAATTATTACTACAAAAAATATTACTCGTGTAATAACTGTTTAATTTATAAACACTTATTAATTAATCGATAAATATTAAGTAAGAATAATAGAAATTCGACCGTGAAATAGAACGTGAAAGACGAGCGAGTCTTTTTTTATAGGAGAAAGTGACGAGACGTGCAAACCGTTCACCTGACGGTAAGTGCAACGTCTGCCCATAACAAATGCTGTGTCACCCAGAACATTTTTGTATGACACTACACTGCGCCCATCACCCTGAGACATCAGTTCTAAATTCTCTTATGCCCTGTAATTACACTAGCCATTCAGACCGCAACGGTAATGTTTGCACACTAGTGCTTTACGGCAGAATATCAGACCCTGGGGTGGTACCTACATAGACCGGATTCCTGCATAGGAATCCTGGTGGTAGACCAGTAAGAGTGAGTGCCTTTATGTTGGCGTCAATAGTGCAGTCACTGATATTTATGTAAATCCTGCGCCGCTGGGGACTTCTAGTTGTTAGCTAGAAGATGTGGCATGGTCGTATGGGCCATGGTCATAAACAGCTGGCATTAATGAATGCGAAGTTAGTCATTTATGAATCTTTTAAACATCTTACATATAAAAAAGTTCCGATTGTTTTTGGAGTCATGTGTGTGTTAAGAATTTTTTGATTAGAAGTTTTTTTTTATCAAATTAAATATCTTCATTTATGTAGACTTTTTGCACGTATCTATGTGCAAAACAAAACATGTATCTAAAAACAAACAATATTAAATCATTTTTTTTATTTGATAAATTGATGAAACGAAACAAATAATTCACCTGATGGTAAATGCAACGTCTGCCCATAACAAATGCTGTGTCACCCAGAAAAATTCTGCGTGACACCACACTGCGCCTGTCACTCTAAGACATCAGTTCTTTAGTCTCATATTCCCAGTGATTACATTAGCTCTCAGTGCCCTTCAGACCGAAACAGGAATATTTGCACACTACTGCTTCACGGCAGAATAACTGGCTCTGGGGTGATACCTACCTAGACGGATTCCTCCATTGGAATCCTAACACCGGTATTAATTCCCGCATAGGAATCCTACCATCAGTATTAAATCCCATTTCTTTTTGAAGTCGTAACTAGTCCACATTACCTATTGTGTTTTATTCTTGTTTGCTTACTAAGGTATAAATTTGTGATTTTCATATTTAAATTTATTCATAACTTTAGTTATGTAATTCTTTAATTAGTTTTCTTTTTAACTTAGCCGTGGTCACCTGTAAATATGATATAGCTTGACTGATATAGCACGACTGATATGCTGGTTAGTTTTAGTGTTTGATTACAACTTGTTAAGCTCACATCTTGTTGGTGCTTAAATAAATAAATAAAAATAATTTAGGTTATAATACTACGATTTCATTATAGTAGTGTAATGTATTACATCTTATTATGTACTGTTGAAAGTGTTTTATATCATTTTCGAAAATTATGTACTGACAAGATTTTTTTTTGTTATTACAGCACTACTGAGATGATCAACGTCAACCCACGTACGCCATATTCTTAAATTATTCATTTGAACTACGTCAAATAACTTATGAATCACTATTAATGACAATTAATTTGTTAAATTTATTTAATGTTTACAATTTTGGTTAAATATCTTAAACAAAAAGAGATTACTGTACTCTTTAAACTTCCGTGCAATAAGAACTAAATATGTGTCAGTTTTTGAAAAAACCTTTTCTGTATTCGATTTGAACTAATTGGTACTTTATTAACCAAATGATGCAATCATTGTTAGATAGATACTAGTATGTAACATTATTTGTTTTTTTAAAAAAATCTTTATTTTTTCTATATGATTGGCCAAAGCTAACGTTTGTGCAAAAACAGAAATAATTGGTCGTTGTAGTTACTGTTCCCGCGTTTCTACTTCCTATCATATCGCATGAGTGTTTCATTGGGCGTGGGTAGGTTGGGACTAGTGAGTGCCTCTATGTTGAAGCGTACACTTGTCGCATTATAATATCTCCGGCGCAGGTTATAGCTTCTGACATTATTCCGAAGAAAGTGTCGAACATCGGCCAGAAGGATATCATCACTGGCTTTACCAGATTCAAAAAAAAAGGGAAAAAACATGTTTTTTTTAGTTCCACGTAAATCTTACACAGGAATATTAAGAGAGTCAGATTTTACTTTTAAATAAGTGTTTGTTTATCATATGTAGGAGACAAGACGTATAGAGTATAGTAAGAGTTATAGATTTGTTAGACATAAACACAAATATTTATGTGATAATGTGATAATTGTTTTTTTTTTAATTTATTGTGATTTTTCTTGTTTCTTGTGTTAATATTGTTTTAATAACATATGAAAGTCTTAAAATAAGAATTAATTATTAATAATACGTTTAGCGATGATTTTAGTTTTAACAGTAAGTGCCTTTTAAAACTTTTTAAACACTAATGCTAGATCACTTTATATTAATAAAATTTCACACCTTTATAGTTCTAGGTATTAAGGTTCTAGAAATATTTTTTCTTAGTAATTCTAACGACATGATAGCCAAATTGAGTTTTTCGAAAATAATTCCTAATGTACTGTTTTCGAGCTTATGTGCCTGCCGAATATTCTACTTTTTCTCTAATTAAGTGACTGGGCTAGAAAGTCGTTCTTTTGATGGATAGTGCAACGTCTGCCTATAAAAATGCGGTGCTACCAAGAAATTTCCATTAGAAAGTTCTGTTTTACTGCACTGCGTTCGGAACCATTAGACCTCTTTAAGTCTCACGCCCTGTTATTACACTAGCTATCATTGCTTTTATGTCAGATGCTTGCTGGCAGAATAACTAGTACTGCGATCGTACTACCCAGACGGTCTACGATAAGTAAATTTAATAAATAGTATTTTCGTTACAAATAATTCATTGTGTTACACATGCTATAGAAAGTTTTAGTCAAGGCTTCTTTTTGGGTAGCCATTAAAGTATTAAACTAATAAAAAGCGGAAATATTTAATGCTCCGACATTTCTAAGATATTCCTTGGATTTTGGTGAGAAAAGTATTTTTTACCGAAACACTAAATTTTTATTACTTTTTTACCAAATTTTTACGCCATTGTACATATGTGTACGATGTAATAAAAACGATGTTGCGGCTTCATTATGTTTACTAAGTCTGTCTTAGTAATATAAAATAAATTAGAACATAGATTTTAGTACTTAAATCTTGCATTGTTACGGTAAAATATTGCATTTCTTTGTATTAAAAAGTTTCGTATGTTTCTAAAATTAATTGTAGATGTTGTAATTTGTTACATGTAATAAATGTTTAGAAATAGATAATGTTTTTTTAATTGTTTCCTATTCCTAGTTACCATGATTCGCTTATTATAAAATTTAAGACAAGTACTAGATCCTCAGTTACCACGGTTCCACGCGACTTTATAAGTGTTTAAAAAAAAACATTCGAGTTGTGTACAATATCTTTTTATTTCCGTAAACTTTATCTAGAGTGATATAAAAATTATCAGTCTTACTGGTTACTATCACTATTAAATTTATGATCTAATATAATTACTTATCATAATGAATAGTTATAGAATAACTTCAGATATGACTTCTCTTTGTATATTTGTCGGAATGTATAAACCTAAAGTTAGTTAAAGGCATTAAGATGAAAACACAAACGGTAATACTGGAATTACATTAGTCTTTGTTTCACTGTAATATATCAAAATATTATGGATTGATACGAATTCCAAGGGCATGAGCAAAGCTGCGGCAAGGCCTATGTTCAACAGTGGACTATGGTAGCCTGAAATGATGACGATGATGAGCAAAGCTGGATGCAGCTTGATTTAATTTTATGACACTGGTCGGTATGATGCGTATTTAATTCCGCATTTTACAATTTACTGTTCTGTTCAATTTCGTTTTATCATGTTTACTTTTCACTTTTTTATGTATCGAAACGTCATTTGTAAGTGTGCTACTTGATACAAAAATATACCACATATATTGTACTAGCAATACCCGGCAGACGTTGTCCGTGTTGCCTTTGTATATTTATTTACTTCTGGATAATATTAAAAATTTAAGAGGATAGCGTCGATGTGATTTTTTCGATCGGCTGAACGATGTAAAGTTAATATGCTGCAGCGTCATCTGGTTACTTACATTCACCGTGCTCAAATACCTAAGTATTAGGGTAAAAAAGCAATTAAAATTGCAGAACAATTTTCGAGGTGCTGGCACAGGGAACGAAAATAGGTCACCCGGATACTATGAAATTTATGGAGAGCGCCCTACGACGGCTCGGCAATCACGTAGAGCCCGCGAGCACAGTATCCGATGAAGCTGTAAAAGCCGAGAAGGCTAACAATTACATCACCGAAAATGTATAATCACGTAGTAAACCACTGCAATAGAGTCGCCATCGGAGTTGGGACTCGGGTTGCTCTATCCATGGCTCTAAAGTAAGGATTTTAACTGTTATGAAGAAAAAAAAAACAATTGTTTATTTTTGTCACTAGCTACTGAAGCTGTCACTGATAACTTTTCCGTAGACTACTGCGTATTTTGGCGTACGCACGAGGGCCATACTATTTTAAACACTATGGGTAATTCATATATGTAAATCTTGTTTTGGCATTAATTTAATCGGACAATTTTATAAAATATAGCGAGGAAGCTTAATCGTTTGAGTGCAGTGGCACGTCTGCCCATAACAAATGCTGTGTTACACAGAACATTTCTATGTACACTACCCGCGTGACACTGAGATCAGTTTTTAAGTCTCATATGGCCAGTAATTACGTCTAATATTTTTCGAGTCACATGTCAGAAGCCATGAGATTTCCCAGGCAGGGGACATATGTCGACTTTTACGACACCCACGGTATAAATAAAAAATGCGACGACACGGCGATTTATTAGTTATTAATCGTGGTACATGACAATGTATGCAATAATATTATCTTGCTCCAGTCTGTTGTGATTCAGTACCACCTATTTAGAGTACTAGATAAAGATCACTTAGGTACTTTGATATTTAACTCGAGCCCGGCCGCTGTGCTGCCACTTTAATTCTTTATCTTATTTATCATTTAATATAGTACAAGTTATCTAGAAAATGTTTTAGTATTATTTTAATCGCTGATATTCGCAAAGGCTACCACGATCACTGTTTAACCGTATGATTATGTATCAGATAATGGCATTCACGAGAAACCACTGACACTAGTGACTGTACAAAGGAGCGATGTTGACAAGAAGTGCTTTGTGGGTTATAGCTTTATTGTCTTTCGTGTTAGGACAAAATAACAACGGATTGTACGACTTGAACATAATACATTACAATGACTTTCATGCTCAGTAAGTTTTTTTCTCTTATTTCTAACTAGGTGATGCCCGCGACTTCGTCCGCGTGGATAAAGGTTTTTTAAATATCCTCTGGGAACTATTTGATTTTCCGGGATATAAAGTATAATATGTCCGTCCTCAGGGTGCTATATCTGTGCCAAATTTCGTCTACATCGTTTCAGCGGTTGAGCCGTGAAAAGGTAACAAACAAACAGAGGGACATAGAGAGAGTTACTTTCGCATTTATAAAGTATGAATTTCGATTTGGTTTTGTAATGTAACCTGTTGGACCTACAATCTGTCCGACTAGGTGTAACTTCGACCAATAGGTCAATCGACGGATCCAACACGGCTGACCACCGTTCAAGAAACTACGTCTCATCTTCTCGTCGAGAATACCCCAATGTCTAAAAACTAAACTTTTCAAGGAACTGAGGCATGGCTCATGACTGCAGGCCGCATGAGGAAGCTCGGAGTTGCTCGGCGAGATATGGAAAAGAATATGCTCGGTGTTCTTCTGCGTGATAAAGTCCGTAACGATGATATCCGCAGCAGAACTAGAGTAACCGACATAGCCCCAAGGATTAGCAAGCTGAAGTGGCAAAGTAGAACCGATAACTGATGGGGAACAAAAATTCTGGAATGGAAACCTCGTACCGGCTAACACAGTGTAGGCGATCCCCTTTTGCGGGAAGTTGATGGATGCGGGTGGCTCGGGACGGTGTTTTGTGGCAATCTATGGGGGATGCCTTTGTTCGACTTTACGTAAATACAAACTTAAAAATTGAGGTTAAAAATTTAGAATATAAAAAAGTAGAAATTTTCATTGCTTCCGACAGACGGGATAACCATTTCAAAAAATATACAGTCCGGTCATAGGCTGTAGCGTTTAAGGCGCCAGGTGCCAATTCACCTGCCAAGCGTGGCGGTTACGAAAATTCTGGGGAGAGTCCTATATCCAGCAGTAGAATATTAATAGGCCGATGATGAAAATAGTGATGATATGGTTAATCTGTAATAAATCTTGATTACCTATTAATTATATATTTTATTTATTAGATTTTAAATTGTATCGTAAATAAATAAAACAGAAGAGTGTCTGATTTTATTATTTTAAATACTTTTTTGGTGATGACTCCTTTGTTTGTTGTTAGTTCTTTATTTGTATATGTGTTTTGTTCGTTATTAAAGTTATTGTCATTTTTGTAGAGATTATAGTCTAGCCTTGGGGCTAAATGGATTAGCTTGTTTTATCGAGTTGCCTCAAAAGGTTTACATTTCTCAGTCGATTACCTGACATACTTGAGGTGATTAAATATCACAGAAAGAACTTTCTAGTATAGACTCATACTATTCTAATTTTTTTTTTAGAAGTAAGTTCTTAAGTCCCTTCGGATAAGGTCGCCGGAGTTACTACTATTGAACAATTGTGAGATGTAATCGATTCTCGAATACAATATTTGTATACGCCTCCGGCAATTTCAGTGTTAGTGTAGTGAAATCAACCAGACAACCAAATTTTAAAAAAAGTAAAGTAAACAGTGCATTACATAGAATTCTATTATTATGTATATTTTTATTCCTCAGTCATGCAGGTCTCTTTCCGATGTTTGCCTTCACCGCCGAGAAATCAGCAATTAGAATTACAATCAACTATTTTACTTTTAAAGTGGCACCGTCACCGGGGATCGAACCCGTAACGGTGTACTATGAAATTTAATGCGAGCACCCGGCTCCTGAACTACCACGGCTCAATAGTATTACCATACATATAAATAGTAATTAACAAATTTTAGCTTCGACGAAGTTAGCCCAACAGGAGGGGTCTGCAATCCAACTGAGAGTCCCTGCGTTGGGGGCTTCGCTCGTCTGTACACGGCCATTATGCAGGTGTTAGAAGCCGAACCGGAGTCGCTGCTACTCAACGCCGGAGACACATTTCAGGGCACCATCTGGTACAATTTCTTGAGGTGGAATGTCACTCAATACTTCATGAACATGCTACCGCATGACGCTCATGTAATACGGCCTTTGGCTTAAAATTTTTAATTTAGTTATAAGTTATTACTAGCCTTGCTTTGCGAGTGGATTAGTAATCTGAAATTGTATTAAAAGGAAACTATGCTATTGACCCATTATACTGGGTATTGGTCCTAGTGACCTCCAGGTAGGATTCCTATGCATGAATCCGTCTAAGTACCAGCCCAGGGCCAGTTATTCTTCTCTGAAGCAGTAGTGTATTTTGGTTTGAAAGACACTGAGAGCTAGCGTAATCAGTGGACATACGAGACTTAAGAACTCATGTCTCAGGGTGACGGTCGCAGTGTGGTGTCGCACAGAAATGTTCTGAGTGACATAGCTTTTGTTATGGACAGACGTTGTACTTACCATCAGGTGAACGTATTGCTCGTTTCGTCACTTTATCAAATAAAAAATAGTAAGTAATGAAATCCTGGAAATACGGAAGGCATATACTGTAAACGTTTTGTTGTACATAGTATAAAAAAAAATATTTATTAAAAATAAATGCTAGCTGGTGTTCAGTAAAGGAAAACGTTGTGAACAAATCGCCACGTCTGAATTAAAAACTATTTGAAGACATGCAAAGTCCGCCAACCTCCATTGGAGCAGCGTAGTAGACTCGTCAGAGTACAAAACCCTTCAAAGAAGCCTGTACCGTTCAGGAAAACATAAAGACTGCTTTTTTGATTTTCATGGGTTAAACTTTACTGTTTTACTGGTGGTAGGATTCATATGCAGGTATCGGTCTAGGTACCACCCCAGGGCCAGTTATTCTTTCGTGAAGCAGTAGTGTGTAAACATTACTGTGTTTTGGTTTGAAGGGCACTGAGAGCTAGTGTAATCACTGGGATATGAGACTTAAGAACGGATGTCTTAGGGTGATGGGCGAAGTGTGGTGTTACACAGAAATGTTCTGGGTGACACAGCATTTGCTATGGGCTGACGTTGCACTTACCATCAGGTGAACGTTTTGCTCGTTTCATCACTTTATTTAATAATAATAAAAAATCTGCTTTCTGTTGTTATCATTTGTCAGAGCACTTCATGATTATGCATTGCATGTACGTATAACTACGAGATTATTCATAACTGTATAATCTTTAATTAATGATATAAGCTGGGTCTTTTCTATTTAGTTTATTATTATTATTTATTTATTGGGAAACTCAACAGCTTATTTTATATAAGTATAATATTGCTGACATTCACAAACTCTTAAGCTAATGACAGAGTTCCACGATGAGATATGTTCCTGGGTATTTATTTTACTTAATATTTATTTACTAAGTGTACTATACTATACTATTATTATACTCTGAATGTCACAACAATATTAGTCTTGAAGTGTTCTAAGTATCACTTACAAACCATTCATAGAATACAATGAGGTCAAGAAAATAATCAAAATCCAAAACTAAAAACTGACTGATCCACGACTGAAAAATTAGTTTTGTAATGTTCTTAAGGATAGGTTAATATAAGGTGAACAGGTACAGTGTAGATATTAATAATTTATTTTATTTATTTGCACGTGGAAGTGTACGAATGAGAATGACTGTTAATGATTTTTCATGACTTATTGTATATACTTATATACAATAAGTATTAAAAATTTAACTAACATACATTTGTCAGTTTTGTGTATTATGTTGTTGTTTCAGGTTCTCGGCAACCACGAGTTTGACCACGGTGTGGAGGGCTTACTGCCATACCTTGAGCGTTTGAACTCGACAATGCTAGGCGCCAACGTCAATACCACCTTCGAGCCCAAACTAGCACCCTACGTCAAGAACCACGTTGTAGTGACGCGCCGTGGAAGGAGGATTGGTATCATTGGAGTGCTATTGAGACAAGTTAGTTCTGGCATAATTTTTGTACGTCTAAGTAGGTACCACCCCAGGGCCAGTTATTCTGCCGTGAAGCAGTAGTGTGTAAACATTACTGTGTTTCGGTTTGAAGGGCACTGAGAGCTAACGTAATCACTGGGCATATGAGACTTAAGAACTGATGTCTCAGGTGACGGGCGCATTGTGGTGTCACACTGTTCTGTGCGTAACAGCATTTGTTATGGGCAGACGTGGTAGCTCAGGGGCTAGGCGCTCGCTTTTAATTTCATAGTACGCGAATGACCTGGGTTCGATTCCCGGTGCCGGCACCACTAAAATTGTTAATTACAATTTTAAGTGCTGACTTACCACGTGCTCGGCGGTGAAGGAAAACATCGTGAGGAAACCTGCATGTCTGAGAAATTAAAAATATTTCGAAGACATGTGAAGTCCGCCAACCCGCATTGGAGCAACGTGGCGGATTCTTCTTAGCCCCAAAACCCTCTCAGAAATGAGAGGAGGCCTGTGCTCAGTAGTGGGACATTTATAGGCTGAAACTTTACTTTACTTTACTTAGACGTTGCACTTACCATCAGGCGAACGTTTTGCTCGCTCCGTCACTTTTATCAAATAAACGTAATGAATAAGCTGTTATATCAGAGTAATCATCGTCGGCTTCCTTACAGCTTACTGCTGTCATAGACCTACAAAATCCTTCAGGCAGAGTTTGCCATAATCGCCACGCATGGCAGGCTAATGGGTGTTAGCAGTACCAGAAGTTGCAACTTAAACTCTGCTACTCTTCACAGGTCACAATAATTTAAATTTGTTAAATTTCTTACATTATATCGCACTGCTAATCTAAAACTGAACTAGCAGTCAGTAGTGAAAAAAGCGGCTTATGGATAGCTTCAAGTGAGATTTTTAGTGAGTTAGAAATCTTAAACTGATTGTTCTGGAAAAAATAACTTTTTGAGTTACAATTTATCTCATTTTCGGTTCTTATTATTTTAGATATACTTATGTTTGTAGTGTTATAATTATTTGGTTCATATGTAATTGTATATGTGTTTGTATATGTATAATTTATTTATTATATATCTAAATTGTATATTACATTTAAAAGTCATAAATTTATTTTCCTCCTAATTCTTTTTTATTATTTTTTGGTTAGCCTGCCTACTACTTTTCACCATAACAAGGGTTGACTGGTAAAGAATGCCACTGGGCATTAAGTCCGCCCATTGTATCCCTTAGCTTAAGGTGTCAGCAATAAAGGATAAATAAATAAACCGTAATAGCAGTGCGATATATGGGTCGGCCGTATAGCTCGTATAACCGATAGCAGAAGAAAAGTTCTCAAGTGTGCCTCGTGCCGGCAAACGTAGCATGCATGGTGTCGCGGGAAGTCGTTTAATGCAGGTGGCTCAGGACCTTGTTTTTTGGCAATATATAGGGGAGGCCTATGTTCAGCAGTGGACTTGTGATGTGTGGAAATGATGATGATGTTATTACGCCAGTTTTTAATTCACATAGACACATTTTGTGATGATAAAGACTATGTTAGTTCTGGGGTATGAATGAGTCTCAGACCTATTTAGTTGGTCTGAGGTACGGATATGAAATTATAGATAGTAAAAAAATCATGTCAATAGCTACCGTAGTTTAATTCATATGTGAAGATAGACAGACGAAGGGAGCATTTCATCATCATCAGCTAGAAAATCACAGTGATCTGTCTACTGCTGAACCTAGTTGGGAGGCTGTCTCAGTTGTTTTACTAACACGCTAAAGAATTAAACTGGTTCATTTTGTTTCCGTAATTTGATTGTTACAGTTCTCCGCACCTACGGGACAAGTTGTAATGGAGGACGAGCTTGAGGCTGCCAACCGAGAAGCAGCGATACTCACAGCAGAGGGCGTCGATATCATCATACTGCTGTCGCACCTCGGCTACACAAACGACGTGTGAGTGTCAGTAGCACTAACGTAACTAACAGAAATGTTTAGTGATTTATAATACAGCGCATTGTCTTTTTTATTGGATTAAGTGACGAAGCGAGCAAAACGTTCACCTGATGGTAAGTGCAATGTTTGCCCAAAACAAATGCTGTGTCACCCAGAACATTTCTGTGTCATCAGTTCTTAAGTGTCATATGCACCGTGATTACACTAGCTCACAGCGCCCTTCAAACCGAAACAGTAATGTTTGCACACTACTGCTTCACGGCAGAATAATTGGCCCTGGGGTGGTACCTACCTAGACGGATTGCTGCATAGGAGTCCTACCACCAGTAGTCTTCGATGAGTAGTCAGCGTACACGGGTTTTGATGTCTTCGTGGAAGCCAGAATTTGAACATCATATATTTTTTTCTTTTATTTCCTCAATAAGTATAATTTAGTTGATTGTGCCAGGAGAGACCGCACTGCTATAGCTAAAGTATAAATATTATCAAAAACATAAGGAAGAAAAAAATGCACTGTATACAAACCTACCTCCGACATTTTTAAAACGTTGCCCTGAAACTGTTTTCTCTTGTATCGTGTGCGTTAAGGACGATAATTGCACATAGACATACAAACCCGTCCGATTCCCGTATGGAGGGAGCCACAACCCGCAGCGGAGTAGACGTTCGTTTAGCCACTGCGCCAATTGGGATTATCGGTCTCCCATTGGATGCAGGAAGGCGACGCCGAATGATATCTAGCGACTCTATGATTTCAATCAGCCAGAAGTGCCTCAAGACATAACTTATATTAACGATCGCGACTACGACAGTATTGACCAGCGGGCAGACCCGACTACCTCGCTGCGGACCCGTGTTCGAATCCCAGCCGGAGCCAACATTGTGCAAAAATATAAATTCTTAGTTCGACACTGCATTCTAGCCTACTTTTAATCATATCGCATGAGCGTTACAGTGGGACGGGTGAGATGCCCCACAGTAGGATTTCCCCTGTATCAGGGGTGCGTTTACACGTGCACAACACAGCCAGATCCAAAACCAACAATATGTGTTTAGCAAAAATTTGGCTCCGGCTGGGATGCGAACCCAGGACTAGGGCCCCGCGGCTTAGCAAGTCAGGTGCGTTAACCACTAGGCCACGCGGGCCCAGGTGTTTGCATTGCACGTTTCTGGCACTAAAACATTTGCCGCGCAGTTGATAACTTCTTACAGTATTCGGAATCTGTCGAAACGTGGTCGAAAATCGGCCGGGAGGATCATCATCACTGATTTTCAACAGAAACTTAGCACGCCGCGTGTCACCAACGGTCGACATCATAGTGGGTGGGCATTCTCACACGTTGCTATATAATGGCGAAGCTCCCGATGGTTCCACACCGGTCGGCGAATACCCTACCGTCGTCACTAGGAATGATGGGCACAGAGTAAGCGTTATTTAATCGTAATTTCAGTTACAATGGCAGCATTGTAAATTTTATCGTAATGAACGATTTACAAATAAAGAATTAAGTAGTTGTTTTTATAGGAAAGAGTTCACGTAAGCGCAACGTCTGCCCATAACTGATGCTGTCAGAAGGTATTGCACGGACAGCCTTTGTACGTGCAGAATAATATCATAATATGCAATGCTGTCTCTATACTACTCATGGGAACGCAATGGGAGTAAGATTTTTTTGACTCTTGCCAAAATGGCGGCGACGCGGTGGTTCGCCATCCGACACGTCTCGTTTCCCGCGAGGGCGAAAGTGGGATAAGTGAGTTGTCTCCGCCTACCCCTTGTATGGGAAAGAGGCGTGACTATATATTTTGGACCAAGTATGCTTAACAGGATCAATCAGTTCATTGCTGTGCCAGCGTGTTTTTTAGTTTATCAACTATACTATACTTCATCATCATTATCATCTCAGTCTATCACTAGTCCTCTGCTGAACATGGCCTCCCCCATACATTGCGACAAAAATTTGTACCTCTCATTTTAGGGCGATTTTGCCATAGTTGCCACGCTTGGCATGCGGGTTCGCAACCACAGTTTATTCATCGAGATGTTTAAGGCAGATGCTGCTGCCCATCTCCTGGTTTTCATTTTCCCTCTGTCGAGTTTTACGACACCCACGGGATGAGATGTGGCGGTAGATACTTTTAAGGCGCCACCAATATGATTATTCGCTTTCAATTTAAGTTTAGAATTTACATACCTGCCACATTATAAATACCCTAGCGAATGCAATTATGAAAGTAACGAAGCTGATTACAAAAGCGTTAGTATTTTTTTTAATAAAAAAAAATTACCTTCATATTACTTATTAATTTAAAAGATGTTACTGCTGGACCGAGCACTTAAAACTACAGAACAATTTTACAGATGTTGTCACCCGGTATCGAACTCAAGTCACTTGCGAACTACGAAAAAGTCGAGCGCCCGGCTCAGCTTCCACGGCTCTTAAATTTTAAGTTCTGATTTACCTGATCAGCGGTGAAGGAAAACATCGCAAGGAAATCTGCATGTCTGAGTGATGTGCATGTGCATGTGTGATGATAAAAATATTTCAATAATAAAAATATTGAGACGCCAGTACAGTAGTGAGACATTTAAAGGCTGTTACTTTTTTTTTTTTTTTACTTTATTAGACTAAGGCCTCTCTCATTGCTGTACTCGCCACGGATAGCATACGGATAGGCGATGGCAGTACCTGAAACTTCCAACCTTAAACCCTGCTGCCAGTCACCGGTCTGTATATATTTGGTCTGGAATTTTCTAGGCTTATTCCGCCATCTGTCTGAAGCTATGTTATTGTCCAGGTCTTTCCCAAAGGCGACTCATTAGAAATTTAAGGGACGCACAATATGATACTTACGCAGTGACTGCACTTTTTTTATTGCATCGAGCGACGAAACGAGCAAAACGTTCACCTGTTGTAAAGTGCAACGTCTACCCATAATAAATGCTGTCACCCAGAACATTTCTGTGTGACACTACACTGCGCCCGTCACCCTGAGACATCAGTTCTTAAGTCTCATATGCCCAGTGATTACGCTAACTCACAGTGCCTTTCAAACCGAAACACAGTCATGTTTGCACACTACAGCTTCAGCGCAGAACAACTGGCCCTGGGGTGGTACCTACCTACTAGCTACCGATTTTTTATCAATTTTCGATTGTTAGATACCGGTGGTGCAAGCATCCTGTTACACAAGGTACTTGGGCGATATAAAACTGTATATTAACGAGCAAGGCATAGTAGAATCTTGGGAAGGTCTGCCTATCTACTTGGGTACATCTATTGTTCAAGGTCAGTAAAGAATAAAAATATATTTTTGGCACCACACAAATCCAAATCTACGCAAACACATACCAATACATCCACAACCCAACCTTGTATAAATTGCATATCTTTACAGAAATGCAAATAAAATAATGGTTTTTTAAGTTCTTTTTGACTGCATACAACTTAACGAGATGATTAAAATTGACTTGCAACTTGTCAAAACTAATAACACTTCGAAGTAATGTCAATTATAATAATTATTCACGTAAAAGCGCATCCCAATGTGACCTTTTTTTCCCGGATAATTATACCGTTACCACGGGATATTTAAAAAACCACGCGGACAAAGTCGCGAGCATCAGCTAGTAATCAATATAATCCGTATATTAATTCGTGAAGAGAAAACATTGTACTCCTTTTTAAGCATATAGCGCGCACGGAGTGCGAAATTCGGCATAGTTAAAGTTTATATAGAGAAGGAGTTCAGAAAGCTAAAATTCATATATAAATATGTTACAAATTCATTAAATTCAATAAAAAAAAAGTTAATCAAGTATGGTCGAATTTCGACCAATGAGCGATCACATTTTTTTTTATATTACATTGTTATCCATGTAATACTTGCATTTATTTTCTTGGTATATTGAAAGAAAATATTTCCCGTATATAAGTATGGCACCTATTACCCACACCTCTGTATCTGGCTTGTGTGATTGCCACTATAAGAATTACACTTGTTTGTTAATAAATAATAAAATATTCTCTTCAGATCCACGAATACTCGAAGAGTTAGAGCCATGGAGGCAGGAAGTGGACGCGGTAGGAAAAGAAGTCCTTGGAAGGTCTCTAGTGACGTTGACTCGGTCTTGTTATCGCGGCGAATGCAACCTCGGTAATTGGGCCTGTGATGGACTTTTAGAACAGGTAACGCATAGCTTCGAAAGTCTGATCTGAATAAATAAACTGCGGCTGCCAACCCGCCTGCCAAGCGTGGCAACTATGGCAAAATCCCCCCAAAATAACAGTTCACTATCTTTTGTGGCAATCTATGGATGAGGCCATGTTCAACAGTGGACTAGTGATAGGCTGAAATTATGATGATGATGATGATGATGAGACCTGCCGCATTACTTGTAAAAATGTGAGAGGTTGCGTTCAAGAGTATGGCTTTTTAAGGCATTTACATTAATGAATTTCATTTGTATGTTATTAGGAATGATTGACATTGTGATGCTGTCGGACTACAATAATGTATTTCATTTAAGATCTTATTGAAATGTACCGAATCATCTAATGGAAGAGAATATTCCTCCAGGTGATGGAACGAGCGTCGGGCAACGCTTGGAACGATGCGCACGTTTGCATGATTAATGCGGGAGGATTGAGGATGCAAATAGACCGTGGAGGTAGTTTTCAATATTATTAACAGCGAGAAAATGATTTTAGAAACGAATATAGATATATTTTTTTAAATTAATCATTACCTATTAATTCGACGAAAGAAAACAAACTCTACACATGCGTTAACTCTAAAACAAAAAAATAATAAAGTCTATGAAAACTTATATAAGTATTTAAAAATAGAATGTCCAACTGCTGACCAGAGAAAATTCGTCTCTATCTAGCCGTGGGTCTTATAAACGTCGACTAAGGGGTACATACATACAGTCACGCCTTTTCCCCCTATTTTCCCACTTTTCGCCCCCGTGGAAGACGAGACGTGACGGTTGATGAACACTTCGCCGCCTTTTTGCGTTTCCACGAGCAGTTTAGTGACAGTATTGCATGATATAGTATTAATCTGCACGAATAGACTATACAACACCTTAGTAACCTCTTACGACACATCGGTCAGATCAGAAAGAGGTAGGTGCTATTCTACACTGCCGGACACCTATCGGTCAGACTAAGGGGTATACCGTAAAAATGTGACCTTCGTTCACGTTCGACCTCGTTCCAACTTTTTAAGAGTGTTTACCTCAATAATTAATCAACAGATGTAACAACCGAGGCTCTCTTAATGTCAATCCCGTTCGAGAACTACGTTCAAGTGTACGACTTGAAAGGCGAATACCTACTGGCGGCCATCGAATTCTCCGTTGGTACTGCACAAAACACACCCGGATCTTTTTACAGTAGTCGTATGTTACAGATTGGCGGTGAGTAATGGATACAAATATTTGGCTTGTTAATTTTTTAAATGATTCAACAACACATCACACTGCGCCCTTTCTGAACACACTGCGCCCTTCTTCTTGAGACATAAGAACCCAAATATCATATGCCCCAGTAATTACACTAGTCCTTCAGTCCGAAAAACAGTAATTTTTGCATACCACTATTTCACGGCAGAATAACTGACCCTGCGGTGGTACCTACCTAGACGAAATCCTGCATAGAATCCTACCACTAGTAAACATATTTATAATTTAAGTTTATAGATTAGAGAACCAGTTTTAGGCGCAAAAAGTGAAAAGAAAAGAATAAATCTTTTAGCAATCTACTACTATTATTTTATACGTGACGGAACTTAAATTAAATACATAAGATCACGACTGTATCCCATAAGGGGTAGTCAGAGACTGGGCACTCACTGCAAAAACAGATGACTGCCACAATCCACGTTTCACCAAAACAATATAATGCACTTGGTGTAATAGGTGGTGAGCCCATCGCCACCATGCGCTGCTGGGTGCACAGTGCAGTTTAATGCCTTACTCGCCTTTTACGAGATCCATTGGATGAGATGGACTTTTAACGAGCCGCCACCACAATTACCACAATTTAAATAATGGATGTATATAAAAAGCTTGGTTAGAGAAAATCTACTTCTTATAATACCACCGTAAAATAGAATACGTTGCTGAGTTTCGTATAATTGCGTAACAAGAATGATCCAATCACATACTAAGTAGAGATTCTAACGATTGATCCAAACAATGGATACGATCTACGTGGGTTCTATAGGTTTGATAAGGGATGATGCATCTCTCCGTGTACATGATATTCTTATCTATGAACGCATCTATATCATCATTCTTATCAGAGAATTAATGAGTATGTGGGCCGAAAAACTATGAGTTGTACTCGTATAGAAACATTACATTACTAAAACTTTCTAATTTAATAAATAACTTGTTTTTTCTCCACTAGGTGGAGATTGAATTCTTTTAAATTCTCAAATATATTTAAGTATATTTGCATTATTAAACTATTCCCTCCAAATATTTTTTTCTAAATGATATTAATAAGTGAAAACGGAATGTAGATCACCAAGAGACAATGATCGTCATTATTAATTAGATTTGTTGCACTATTACTTCGTAAGCATGTAATTGTACAATTTACAGGTATGCGCAATGTATACAACGCGTCCGCAGTAGTGGGGTCACGTGTTGTATCGACTAGCGTCCGTTGCATAGAATGCGACGTGCCCCGTTTCGAACCTCTTGATGTCAATAAAACTTATCGCGTGCTCACACAGAACTATATTGGCGATGGAGGAGGCGGATACTCGGTAAGAAAATATATTAAGATACTAAGTAAGTGCTAAGGCACAAAATAGTATTTATTCATTCAAGTCATTAATAAGATCTAAATAAGAAATTGCGATGTGTTGCCAATTGCAATAGTGTTCCACTCGCACGTCCGAATAAGGTCCGAAAACGACGATGTGATATTTTCCGGTTAAAACTGGAAAATATCACAAAGCAGTTGAATAGAGCCGCATTCTACAAACGACGGAAGAGTTTCTTATACCAAACTCGGTTCCTCTGTCGTTCCATGGGATGAGCTGGCATGGAGTGTGTCTGCCTGTCTGTTCCTCGGGCTGGGTCTCTGTAATGTCATGTGTCGGCCTATCTCTTCCAGCATACACAAAGAACCTCCAGAGATAGCCACTTGATGATTCGCACAACTCGTAGGTTTTTACTCCCACCTGAGCGGCCTTGGAAGAAATCTTTTGGGCAAAAGAAAGTCTTCCATGCCACTTCAGGAGGCATTCATCAATGACTATCTCTTAAGAGGGCATGTATAGGCTGGAAAACTTGGCATAAAAATAGTAAATTACTGTCAGTCTAATTGTACACAGTCTAGTCATGTCCTGTACAGTCTGACTGTCGACGAAATGTAAAAAGGATTTTAGCAACAAATAACGGTTGTATAACATTATCCTACAGAAGTAAGTTAATGTCCCAAAACCGTTAAACCCGAAGTAAGACTCTTCCTCCGGTAAGGGAAGAGGCCTCGCAACAGGATGATTGTTAAAAAACTTAACATTTCGTTCCTGTCAGTCAGAGTCCATCGAGTGAATCGGGAATGAACAGACAGCTTATCCTGCTCTTGCAGAGCAGCGTTCTGTTGTGCATTCCGATTCGTTTCGAGAACGAGTGAGTCGACGAAGTCAGTGTCAAACATTCGGTCGAATACGTTGATGGGTCGGGTCTCGTCAGTAATGTCGAAAGTCGTCCCGCTCCCGCTGTCCGTGAAAAGTCATTCCGTCCTTACTCCAATCAAAAGTGTAGCAGTTCGTCTGACGCAATGTCCCGAATTGCTCGGTCATTGGCGTCACCCTCTTTCTGCAACACTTCTGATTGGAGTTGCGTCATGTCAGTGTCGCAAGGGGGTTCAGAGGCAGCGTTCCGCCCCTGAAAAGTCGGTGTAATGTCGTCGTCACAGTCAAAGTAGTCATCGTCATCGCTTTCAGTCAGTCTCAGCCAGTCGTCTACCACTGTTGCGAAGTCATCGTCAGTCACACCTGGAACAAAGAATTAATTATAAATTTTATTGGAATTAATTATAAATTTATTCATAATTAAATTCTGTTTGATAACCAGTGTACGGAATTAATACATCAGTTATTTATTATTTACCAATTGCTGTTGGTCCCACGTTTACACGCGAGGATGATGCGACGACCACCTCTGCACCGAAGACCATCTCTGCACTTTAAGTTTTATTTATAATAGATTACTGGTGGTAGGATTCCTATGCAGGAATTCGTCTAGGTAGGTACCACCCCAGGACCAGTTGTTTTGCCGTAAAGCAGTAGTGTGCAAACATTACTGTGTTTTGGCCTGAAGGGCACTGAGAGCTAGTAATCACTGGGCATATGAGACTTAAGAACTCATGTCTCAGGGTGACGGGCGCAGAGTGTTGACACACAGAAATGTTCTGGGTGACACAGCGTTTGTTATGGGCAGACGTTGCACTTATCATCAGGTGAACGTATTGCTCGTCTAGTCACTAGAGAAAAAAAAACGATAACTTACCCAATTCTATGAAAGTTTCGGCTGATGTGGATGGCGTGGCAGAAGTTGCAGTTTCGGGGCGGCGTTCCACCATTATGCATGGCGAACGTTCTGTAGTCCTGTAATATAAAAAAGTATTCAGCATTAAAATTATTAACATACAGCAGCATCTTCCTGGAACATCTCAATAAATACACTGCGGTTGCTAACCCGCCTGCCAAGCGTGGCAACTATGGCAAAATTCCTCCAATATGAGAGCTACAAACTTTTGTGGCTACCTATGGGGGAGGCCTATGTTCAGCAGTGGACTTGTGATATGCTGAAACGACGACGACGATAATGTAAATAATTTTCAAACGTGACTACTGAATAAAAATATACCTTGCTTGTCGTTTGCGCGATGGTGCACCGGGTAAAAGCATACGCTCATGGTGGCATCCCGATTTCGGGCCAGCAGCTCACGCTTGGCGTCTGCGGCAGCGCTGCGTCGCAAGCCTCTCCGCCCTGACTTTAGTGAGTGTCTCCCAGAACGCCCCTGGTAAAAAAATACATCTTAGCATACACAGCTGCAATAAAATTACGGGAATAATATTTTGATAAAAAGATAAAACACATACGCCTGTACACTCCGTCCTCGCCCACGAACTTGGCCTCTCCCACACCCTTCTCCACGACCACGTTGACTTGTAGTGGGACGATAAAATAAAAATACATACATTGTAAATTTAATATATACATTTACTCTCTCCCTCCTGGCCAGAATGAAAATGGGGGCGGCTTTCAGACCTGAAATTAGAAATGAAAATAGATGAAAACACTAATGAAAGTAGAAGCTAAAGATGTGTGTCAGGATCGTAGCAAGTGGAAAGATGTGGTCTCTGCCTACCCCAATGGGAAAGACGTGACTGTGTGTAAATATGTATGAAATTAATGCATCAAAGTTATCTAAATTGTTTAATAAGTATTTTAAAAAAATTATCTTAAATAAAAATAAAACATTTAAACCTGCAAACCAAATAAAATCACATGAAAGTCATCCACACCAAATAAACTTGAAATCTATTAAATTGCACTCATGATTTATCGTTTAAGAACCCTTACGCGGCCTATACCGTAAACGTCCCGTGCAACATTTGTTGCAAATACGTATAACTTGCCGAAAAACCCTATGATCTGTTTTCATAGTATTCTATTGATTTTATTATATTAAAAAATTAAAAACAATCTAATTTACCTAAATACAGATATATTTTAATGGTAGATTTATAAAATCATATAAAAACATCGAGCGAAAACCGACGCGCGATCGCCATTTTGAACACATGTGTGCGTTTAATTTAATTTATCGTATTATCGGACATTCTACCATTGATATTTGTAGATATTCCTATAAAATATAATACTATATACACTTGGTAATTTTTTTGATATTCAACATGCTATTACATAATAAATGAAATAATACTCACATGATACAACGTAGAAATGTCGCTCGTTCAAGTTCAAGGAATGAAACACCAAAGAGTATATAAGTATGAAACACAGAGTACTTGAATGAACGCACAAACACAATGACTTTCGAATTTTTTTTTACAACGTTCCGTCGGCATTTAAGGCGTGTACCGACAAATGCAAGGCAAATGTATTATAGAGCCATCTAGTATTAACCTCTTGAAGCATTAATAAAGTTGTCATATTTAAAAATCGAATTTAGCCGAGCAAGTCGGCCTTGCAACAGTTGTTGCACGGACGTTTAACCGGAAAAATTTTCTTGCAACAACTGTTGCACGGACGTTTGAGTGGTAGTGTGTCGGAGTGAAAGTTTTAAGCAAGTCGCAAACAGTGTCAACAAAATGTCGCAAAATATGAGAAATATTTCTTTACAAAATTCATAAATGAGCGGCAGATTTTTTTTTATTTTTTATATTGCATAAAGTGATGAAACGAGCACAACGTTCACCTGATGGTAAGTGCAACGTCTGCCCATAACAAATGCTGTGCCACCCAGAAAATTTGTGTCACACTACACTGTACCCATCACCCTGAGACATAGGTTCTTAAGTCTCATATGCCTAGTGATTACGCTAGCTCACAGTGCCCTTCAAACCGAAACACAGTAATGTTTGCACACTACTGCTTCACGGTAGAATAACTGGCCCTACATAAAAAGTTCGCTTATCTAAGTACTATTTGCCGTAATGAATGATTCAGCGAATAATTTTCACTTTACACTTTTATAATTTTTTATAATAACAATGTTGATCTTAAATAAATAAATAGTTTACTTGTAACTACCCTCTCCCCAATACACTGCAGCAACGTTGTCGGCACTTACCAAGAGATCAAAGGTATACCAACTGTAGCACTTTGTATTATGATCATATCATTGCTGGATAGGCGGAGATAGACGGGTCGGGTTACATTTATATCAGCAATACGGCGGTAGCTGTTGTGATGATTGTGATTGTGTTGTGTTGTAAGTGTGAGTGGTCATAGACGTCGGTAACTTTTCATTTGGTGGATTAAGACGGTTCTCTTCTTTTCCCGTGGTAGATGATCAAACGTCCATGTAGTGATTTATTACATGTATAATTTGAATGGAAGTATCTTTATCTGTTGAAGCTCTCATATGTGGGGATTATGCCATAGTTGCCATGCTTGACAGGCGTGTGGCTCAGGACAGTGTTTTGTGGCAATCTACGGGGAGGCCTATGTTCAACAGTGGGCTAAAATGATGATGATGAAGTATCTTTCCTGTGTTCCCTCATCAACCCTATATACGAAAGGATGGAATCTTTTCTGTTAGCGTTTTTACGTTCCTTTAATTTTTTTTAAATCATTAAAAGACTACGACTTTAGTGATATGCAGGAAGTCCAACGACTTCGCCATCTGCATTCATCAATGCATATGGCGATGGATAATCTAGGTCCACCAGCAGTGGACTTGTGATAGGTTGAAATAATGATGATTTAAGAGTTGTGCTAGTGATTGATTTGTAAGCGGTACAGATAAAGATAACCCAGTATACAGTAGACTGAATTACAGATACTTTTACCTCAGCGGGTATCGTCTGAACAGGGAAAAAAACAGTTTCTGACCGAATGACCATAGAAAAATGCCAGATCCAAAATGCACAGATTAGTGATGGGCAGTATCAACGATTTCTGGCTTCAGGTTCTGCGATCGTTTATCCTAAGCGTGGTAATAACGGCAAATCGTACCTACTTAAGAGCGGCCATGTCCAGCAGTGGACTTTTTACAGATTACGATAGAAGTTGGGTATCATATATTTTTGTTATTGTAGAAAGTGACGAGACGAGCTAATCGTTCATCGATGGTAAGTGCAACGTCTACTAATAACAAATGCTGAGTCTCCCAGAACATTTCTGTGTGGTATTAAACTGCGGGCTTCACCATGAGAAATTCGTTCTTAAGTCTCATATATACAGTAACTAGCTGATGCCCGCGACTTCGTCCGAGTGGATATAGGTTTTTAAAATATCCCGCGGGAACTATTTGGTTTTCCGGGATAAAAAGTATGTCCGTCTCCAGGATGCAAGCTATCATTTTGCCAAATTTCGTTAAGATCGGATTAGCGGTTGAATTGTGAAAAGGTAACGAACAACCAGAGGGACAGAGAGAGTTACTTTCGCATTTATAATATTAGTATGGATTACACTAGCCCTATCACTATCAGTGCCCTTCAGACGAAAACAGTAATGTTTGCACATTACTGCTTGACGGCAGAATAACTGGTACTTATCTAGACAGATTCCTGCTTAACCTACCACCAATAAATGTAGATATATTTTAAGAAATGACGATATTTTATATATGTTACAGATGTTATCACAGAACCGGGAAAACTTGGTAAATCTAGAAGTCGACTATGTGATGCTTCAGCGTCACATGAGGAAGCAGAGGGCGGTCGTGCAGGACCACGACGGGCGAATACAGATCGTCTTTTGAGTTAAAATAAAATATTATTTAAGTTTGTTTATTTATTTATCCATACTGTTTACAACACCTTAATTTAAAACGGTAGCAAAGGACTAATTTAATGCCTATTGGTGTTCTTCCCTAATCAAGCAGAGGGCGTGGATAAAATTGTGAAGGCTGCAATATAATTTATAATATCGCTCCTCGGATAAAAAAAACATGGCGAGTAAACCGAGACGGTCATTTGAAGTGCTTAACCAAAATTAGACAGCGACTTCAGTAGTAAATAAAAAAACAAAGTTGCCAAGATTTATTGTTTTATTTCATCCTGCATTTTACATAGGTCTATATTTACAGACAAAAATATGTAATTTTATACATTCTAATCATCCAAAAAAAATAACAATTGAGTCACTATTAAAATCAAAAATAAAGTTCTCTAACAAAAATTATTTGTTCATAAAAAAAGCGTACCAATAAAATGTACAAGTGAACATTTCTATTGAGCCGAAGCTGCATTATAAATATTAAAATTACAGAAATAAATAACAAGGGCAATAATGTTACATAAACGAGCTAGTAATTATTATCTGTCCAATCGAAAACCATATTCAGCAACTATGAATACATATACATGAAATTGGGAATTGAATTAAATAATGTTTGATAGATAAAACGTTAAAAGAGTTTTCCAATAAAAAAAATATTGTGTGAATGTCTGAAAACCACGGCTAAGTTAATCCTCAGTCACACATTTATTTATATAAGTGTTAAAATATTAATTGTATGAACTAGTTTCGAAATGGAACAGACAACGAGACAAATTAATGTTATAAATTGAGTATTGCGTGAGTAAGTTAAATTATGATACATCGTTCCACACACATATTTTTTGTAATCATTTACTAAGGCCTGTTATTTGAATGCGATAGCGATTCAATACTGGATACACCACTATTGCTATGTTCTGTTCGCATCGTAGTTTACTATAATAAACATAAAAGAACTCCTATGTTGTCCTATGGGTCACAATATTTGAAAACTAATATAAAATAACCAATATAGGTAAAACAAGAATAAAATAAGCAATCGATATTCTAATGTAGATACGTACGCTTGTCATATTTTCAATTTCAAAACTTAACTTAAAAATATGGGTTGCAAGCAGTGAAACTTACGTGAGACAGAATATACTGGTATATCTATCTCTCTTTAACTGCCTGCGCGCACATTCAACAATAAATGATAATTTCAAATACATATTAAAATCATAAGTACGCATTTAATAATTTTCAAATTCGGTTACCATTAATACAAACAATTATAAACCAACATATTTCAGTTTGTAATGATTAATGAAAATGGACTTTACTGATGATGACTAATATATTTCTAATATCGACAACTCTAAATTTAATAAAAACTATTGCAGAAATATATAAAAAATATATATATATTTTTTTCTAAAATATTTAAATAATTTAAATTTGCTGCTGAAAACTATACTTACAGTTAAATTTTTAGGTGTATCTTTTATTCCATGTATTAAGCCCATGTATTTTAGTCAGTAATTTTAATGCAAGTTATATTTTTTCGTTACCAATTGATTCTGTAAAACTTTTACTATTTATTTTTCAGCGCAATTCCAAATAAGACCTGAAATATATACGTATCAAAATACGAGTATTAGAAACTATAAATAACAAACTAAATGTTTCTATATATTTTCAGAGTTCAAACTAGCTTTCTATACAATTTTAGTTGTTGACGATCATAGCAATAGTAAGCGATGTAGATGAAGATAATACTTATTATTTAATAAAATCTTGTCAATTACTATAAAATTATATTGATTAAAGCAATCGCTACGCCACTGAACTGTCAACATGTACAACTACGAGGTAATAAAAAGTAACAAATAGAAAATAAAACAGGTAACAGTCGTTTTTTTTGGGTTCTGGAAACTTGATTATAATTATTAACATTTAAATGAGTGAGTCATTTGGCATATATCATTCAACGTTTAATAAAATCATTAATGTTTTGTAGTGAAAACTATTCCTTAAGTGAAAGCTGTTTTATGATTGCTATTTTCGTAAGTACAAATCATTCAATCTGTATTTATCTACATTCAATATCAACACTGTGCTAATTCAATTTGAGGCACGTCTATAAACGGCAGGTCCCTTTTGAATTCCTCTATGTTTTTAATGAAATCAGCGTCATTCTCAGTGGAATCACCAATAGGATTGTTAGCATCTAAATAGGTGAGATTGTAATTCTTTATATGCGTGTCGGCAATGGTCGTGTTGCTGTCCTTCTTAGCCGTGTGACCCATTACCTAAAAGTGAAAAAGATGACTATAAATTTGATTTAGGATAGAAGAATAATTAGGAAGCAAGACTGAAATGGTTACTCTTGAACTTAGGTAAAACTATGGAAATCACGTTAAATAGTGGTAAACAAGACTGAAAAAGACAAAAAATCTAGTCGACTAATCTTTGTTAAACCAGAACGTACGTAGGCTGCTAGGTTTTGCTAGTAAACCGCAATGGATGTTTACTTATATCAGAAGTTTTTCACAATTTCGAAGAACGAATGATAAACACAGCGTACTGCAAATCCCAGAACAATGGAGCTCTTAAATAACAAAAAATGTACAATACCTGTATAGAAAGTTTCTTGAAGTGCGATTTATTTCCCGTTGAGAAGTGATTTTCGACCCAGCTCCTGATATCGGCCACTTTTATTTTCTCTATTGATTCAGCCTGTGAATGGAATATTATTATTAAGGAGTGATTGGGAGTTATAGCCATAGTTGGCAGCCCCTGTTTTAATTATACCCTCGTCCTTTTCTTACTGCATCCACTAGATGCAATAGAGGTGTTGGATTCTCCATACGTCAATACAGTTTGTACGTTATGAGCAATTTGTGTTCATCAAAAGTGAATTTTATGTCTGCCTTTCAAGCGTGGCGATAACGACAAATCCCTGAGGATTGGCAGTGCCAGGTATTAAAAGAACAGATGGGTTTTTATATATATTTTGTAATATAAATGATTTACATAATACACCATGAATATCATTTTTATACCCTACACTAATTCCCAACAAAAAATTTCTTTGGAAGAAAAAGGTGACCCATTTTCAAATGCACAATATGTAGAAATGAAAGCATCCATCAAAGCACAATGCAAGATTGAAAACACTTACCTCTAAAAATAACCTTTGAAACTGATACTCCCTGCTCACGATTTCGCGCCAGTTTCTTTCAACCTAGATGGAAATAAACAATTTTAGTCTGAAGTATTTTTGGAAACGAGATTCACAGAACAGCTGCTATAAAACTGAACGAATACAATAAATAATCCTAGCGAAACATTGCTTTACCTCAAAATAGATATCTATTAACAACGCTATTAGCGCCATCTATTACGTAACTATAAAAAAGTGTTAGTAAGTAGAAAAATATATGCTTTTGTTTTGTTACACATGAGAATTCATGGGATGCATGGATCAGATATTTTCCTTACGAAGCATTCTCGAAAAATTCTTGGTTCAAAATCAAAACGGTCTGTTGTATTCGTATTCGTAGACTTGTAAAAGGCCTGTCATAGTGGTGAGGAAGGAATTGTGGTAGACATTGTCTATGTACAGCTTAATACAAGCACTGAAAGAAGATTCCAGTGATTGTGGCAGAGTGAACGGCACTTATACAGAGTGGTTTAACATCGAAGAATGCGTTAGACGAGAATGTGTAGGTTCCGTCGGGGCTGTTTAATCTATTTATAGACAATCGCTTGAAATTTTTAAAAGAGAGTGTGTGGATTAAGAATGAATAATCTGACCTGTACGCTGATGATCAGGTTATATAAGCATCATCGGAGAGATAGTAGCAGGCGAGGCAATTCAAGTGATGAAAGTGAATAGTAGTAGTAAGATATATTTGAAATACAGCGTCAATTATTGTTTTTGATGTTGTCGAGCTAATGAGAGCAAAATATACGAAGAAATCGAAGATTTGGACGAATTCGAAAATATAATAGGAATCACTGTATATTGTATTCTATCTTATTATCTCGTAAGCTACATCCTATAGATGTATATGTTTGTTTCTTTCTAGTGTCGCTTTTTCGTTCCATCAAGTTTCAAATCACAACAATTCTGAATTCTCGTAATACGTGGTGTGCTTATAAATTGCCAGTGTTAGAAAGAGATATGAATACAAAGCTCACCTCTTCTTTGAGCTCGTAATCGGTGGTGTGCTTCAGTTGCACGAGCGCCGAGCGCGTGGCGGCCAGCGTGCGCTCGTTGAGGCGCCGCATGTCGCGCGCGAATTTCTTCAGGAACGCCTCCACGCGACCGTCCACGTGCGACACGCTGCGCACGAACGAAACGAAACAACGTACATACATACATGAAGTCACGCCATTTTCCCGTATAAGGAATAGGCACAGGACACTCACCTAGCCCACGCTTGGCCCTCGCGGGAAAGGAGACGTGAACACGTCGCCGCCATTTTGGTACATGTCAAAAAATTCTTTATCCCCGTTGCGTTCCCACGAGCAGTATAGTGACAGCATTGCATATTCCGCACGAATAAAGGTTGTCCGTACAAAACCTTAGTCGACTCTTACGACCTCAGGTAGGAAAGAGATAGGTGCTATTCTACTTTGGCGGACACCTATCGAACTAACGAAACAAAGTAAGCCTGCGTATTTTTAGTAACCTGCCCCTCACGAAGAGGAGTTCCGAAATCTCCCGTTATTGATGTGAAAATCTATTGGCGCACCTTGAAGGTAAGACCAACTCGTGTGCCGTGACGGAAATACAAACATAGAGTCACGCCTCTTTCCCATAGGGGTAGGCAGAGACCACATCTTTACACTTGCTACGATCCTGACACACATCTTTAGCTTCCTCTACTTTTACTAATAAAAGGTAGAGGAAGCTAAAGAAGTTTTCATACAAGCTCGTCGGTTGCGGGTACTTTTGACGTGGAAATGAACAACTCAAATTATAAAGTAATATTCTCAAATAATTATAGGCGTTATAATTTGGAGGATATAAAAGGGCTATAATTAAAACATAATTTTTTAATTTAAATTACATTTCAGGCACCAAAAACTTACTTAGGATAGGTGTCACTGTTTACAATTTATTAATAACCGAAAACAAAAAAAATGATTTGAATCTCATTGGTTAAATTTACTGGTGGTAGGATTCCTATGCAGGAATCCGTCTAGGTAGGTAGCACGCCAGGGCCGGTAATTCTGCCATGAAGCAGTAATGTGCAAGCATTACTGTTTTTTGATGGGCACTGTGAGCTAGCGTAATCACTGGGTATTTGCGACTTATGAACTGATGTCTCAGGGTGACGGACACAGAAATATTCTGGGTGACACAGTGGGCGGACGTTGCACTTAGCATCAGGTGAACGTTTTGCTCGTTTCGTCACTTTATACAATAAAAAAAATGGTTTTCTATAGAATTTGAATTAGTGAATTTTATAGAACGACGCGAGACGCGAAATATTTTTTTACTCCTTTTCTTTTAATTGTAAATTCTTTCCATAACAATCATATTTGATGTTTCACATAGTAAGGCGTGTATTGACGGCAACATTATAAATGTCGAATACGGAAGCCAAAAAGCGGAAGAAAAAAATCAATGCATTTAATATTTTTTAACAATATTACCTAACAGAGTATTTCAATAGACTAGTATTATCGCGTTATACCTCAGTTTCACCTGTTTGTTGTCTTTTAGCCGTGGAATTTCTTGTTTTTATTGGGATTCTTTTTTGAATGTGTAGAACACTGGTAACGCGTGTACGGACTGACACCGTTGTAATGTGACTAATCTACCAATAATTATCTTTGGTATCTTTTTTTTAAAAAACGATGCCCCACATTGGGATTTCTCCTGTGTCGTGGGTACGTTTTACAGACATAAATTCCACATGCACAAACCACCCAGACCCGGAACAACTATCTGTAGGCCATACAAATATTTGTCCCGTGCGGGAATAGAACCCGCGACCCGCGGAGCAGAAGCCAAGGGTATACATGTTAACAAATGAAATTACCGGAAGAAAACCGCATTTCTGCAAGCAGTGGTTTTTTATGCATCAAGGCAGTGTTGTCCGTCGATTAAGATTATTATTACTAACAAAATCGAGCCTAAAATTCCGTCATTTTAGATTACACTAAACATGCTGTACTTTTACTAACTACTGTTTAATAACTTTTTATAATAAAGTATGTATAAATATTATCATCAATTTTGATTAATTAAAATCCTCCTAAACTCTGTTCTATTAATATTAAGTACAAACTCCACATACCTGAACTTGTCGACCTGCGTGTTGACTGTTACGGAGAAACCGAGAACACCAAACGTGTAGCGCATCATATTAAACACGCTGTAGCCAAGCTGCTCCTTCGTCCGCAACGCGTCGAATACGGGTTCCTCCATTAACATCTGAAAACGTATTTTATTGTTTAGATACTGAAGTTCATAGACTGGAAATTATTTAAAATAGCAACAGATATTTTAAAGAGAATTTATCACATCATTTTTAATTTTAGTTGCTGCTATTAGCAACAACTTTAATTTATTAGTTGTGTATTTCAGAAGAACGCAAATGGAAAGGAAAAGGAGAGGCATACATCCTGGCGTCGAACAGCCATTTCTGACTGAAAAACATATAGTCAGGGAACCCCAGTGTCAGCTCCTTCCTTGTGATCGCATTCAACGAAGAGCGGCTCGAATTGTCGACGACCATGTCCTATCTGATCGGCTTGATCCCCTGGCTTTGCGAAGAGATGTTGCATCTCTTTGCATTTTTTACAGGATCTACCATGGGGAGTGTTCCGAGGAATTGTTCGGATTAATTCCAGCCGCTGAATTTCACCATCGCACCTTACGGCATAACCTCAAATTCCATCGTCACCACCTTGATGGTTGGCATTCCACCACAGTGCGTTTTTCGCGGAATTTTCTGCCACGCATTTGCACTTTATGGAATGTTCTGCCGTAAGCGGTTTTTCCGGACCGATACGACTTAGACCTTCAAGAAAAGAGCCTATTCCTTTCTCAAAGGCCGGCAACGCATCTGCTATTCCTCTGGTATTGTAGGTGTTCATGGGCGGCGGTGATCACTTACCATCACGTGAGCCACCTGCTCGTTTGCCCCCTATTCTATAAAAAAAAAGTCACCACGGCGACCGCGTTGCCTATGACCGACTTCTACGCCGTAGATCTTGGGTTAAATCACAGACGGAGCCAAAATTTGTGCAAAAAAACGTTTCTGGTTTTCGGGTTGTGATTGTTCCCATGTTCCTGCCGTTGCATCCTAGCCTACCTCCGATTTTATCGCATATTCGTTACTTTCGCCCACGGGTAGGTTAAGACGAGTGATTGCCACTTTGCGATACACTTGTGACACTGTAATATGCTGCGCATCTGATAACTTCCAACAGTTTTTCAAAAGTTGCCGCCGTGGTCGAGTATACTTACCATGAGGACTTCAACGACGGCTGTGTCCTGCGGCGACGTGGCTTCGCCCTGGTAGTAGTTGGTTACGATGCTATTGGTCGACGCCGGGTTGAGGCTCAGCACTCGAAGCTTACGTTCGCCGAGAGGCAGCTGATGTACCCGAAGCTGTGCACAGATTAACATGTAATAAGTATCCGCCTATAAGTGTCCCACTGCTGGGAACAGGCCTCCTCTCATTTTGGGAGGGTTTTGTACCCGAGACGAGTCCGTCACGTTGCTCCAATGCGGATTGGCGGACTTCACGTCCTCAAAATTTCAAGGTCAAATTTCAAGTTCAAATTTGAGTGCTACATTTCAGTTATTCTTAACGCTTGGCAGGCGGCTTGGCAATCCGCAGTTTATTTATTTAGATGTTCCAGGAATATTCTGGTTGTAATTTTACCTCTGTCGATTTTTACGATACCCACGAGATGAGATGGGGTGGTAGATTCGCTTAAGCCGCCACCACACGGTGTTTATATACTGAGCCTAATTTACTTTTATTTTCACCAAATTTCTAATTTCACGTTGTGTCATGTGTTATGTGATGCATGCGCTCTTTTTTATTTCTCATACATACAGGTTTCCTCACGATGTTTTTCTTCACCGCTGAGCACGTGGTAAATAACCACTTAAAATTAAAGGACAATTTTAGAGGTACCGAGACCGGCGATCTAACACAGGTCACACTACTATGAAATTTTTGGCGAGCGGCCGAATTTTGAACTACGAGGGATTACCATACCTAGAAACAGATTCATTATACAGCTCACCTCAGGAAACTCGTCCTCGGTCAGTCCTTCCCACTTTATATTTGTTAGAACCTTATCCGATATCTTGACTGCTTCGTGCCATGCTAGATTTCCCTGCACTAATACCTGTAATTGAGTATTAAAACGGTTACTTACTAACGATAATGTTTGGGTGTACATTTTATAATTTTTGTATACAAAAATTACACCACTTTAACATTTATGAAGTGTATGAATTACAGAACTGATAGCTTGTCCACTGCCGATTTCGTCCACGGTGGATAATTCAGAAAATGCTTAAATGCCGAGGATACACCGTACATGGCGTGAGTAAGGTGATATCTCGCAAATGTGTAATTTACAGGGCAGCTATTTATAAGTTTTTCTTTTAGATAATTATGCTAAATTCTGTTTTATGTTATAAGCTTTTTTTAATTGAATTTGTTTTTATATATAATAAGGAAATTTTCACAAAAGGTAGGAATAATTTTGAATTATTGTTAATTTCGAGAAATAAAATAGAATCATCAAGTTGTTCACCAACGACTAGTCTACATATTCACGCCTCGTACGAATATAACATAGTAAGCATAAGCTCGCACGCACACACGCAAGTACGCACACACACATGCGCAAATACAAAGGACTTACTTGCAAGTACAGTTTGCTGAGCAGATTTTTACTGAAATCCTTTAATTCGCTGATTGTAATGTTGTGTACGATGGACGCTTTCTCTCGGGGCGATATGTATGGTTCTAGCAAAACTTGCATGCGTATATCTCTGCAAAAGATATGTCTTATTAACCTATATGTAACTCAATTATTATTTAAAAAAAATATACATTTCTTTGTAAAATAATTTTGGTAAGATTCTGTAACAGCCCTGTTAGTACGCTTGTTATGACCGGCGTGTGCATAATTTGTTTACAAAGGCTGCTGTCACATAGTAAATAGAATCAGGCGTTACTTTGGAATAATTTATGACACTAAAAAAAAAATTGTGTAAAAGAGCTCGTAACTTTGTACGGGTAGAAAATCTCCACGGACAGAGTTACTAGCTCAAATTTTCTAAAATTTAGAAATCGTGAACCTTTCGAACAAAGCTCAAGACCATATAAGCTAGTGATCATAGTTCCAGAATTCTATGCCGCGGTTCGAATCCCAGCCGGTGGTCCACTATGTAACATTTGCGTAAAAACAAAAATACTTGGTCTTCGGGTCTGACTGTGTTTGAAATTTATGTATGTAAAACGCACTCGCGATACAGGAGAAATCCAAGTGAGAGGCATAGTTTTTTTTACATAGAGAAAAAGAATATTGTTTACTGTACCAGTTAAATCATCTATTACAATCTATATACACATATTGTTTATCAATGGTGTTTTTTTTGATAAAATTACTCTGTATCAAAATTAATGTTTTCCTTAAAAAAAAAGTGATTAAAAACATTGATTTAAGTAGGGCAGGGGCCACTCTCGTAGCCCACTTTTTGACCTCGCGGGAAACGAGATGTGACGGGTGGCGAACCAAGTCGCCGCCATTTTGGTGCTAGCCGTTTCGTTCCCTCTATCCATATAGTAACACTATTGCATATTATGGTGTTGTTCTGAACGAATAAAGGCTGTCTGTACAATACCTTAGTTAGTCGCCTCTTACGAAAACTCGGTAAAAAAGACGTAGGTGTGAGAAAGACTACCGTTTTTTTAAAGACAGAAAAATAATATTGGTTACTATGCTATAGTTAAATCATCTATTACATTCTACATATATTATTTATCAATAGAGTTTTTGTCGGTATCAAATACCTTCGTTGATACTATATCAAAAATAATATTTTAATATACCATTATGAAGATTACTTTTCTCTCTAATGATGAAAATTCTTAAAACTAAGGTGTTCGTTAAAAAATTACTGATTAAAAGGTTAAAGAATTAATAAATTTAATTGTAGAAAGCGCCATCTGTTTACAATCTGTTCAACTGCACATGCACAACAGCCTTTTTTTTTATTGGAGAAAGGGACCCGATTGTAAGTGCAACGTCCGCCCATAGCAATTCTGTGTCACACACCACACTGCGCCAGTCCCCCTGAGATATCAGCTCTTAAGTCTCATTTGCCCAGTGATTGCACTAGCTGTCAGTGCCTTTCAGGCCGAAAGACAGTAATACAGTAACTGGCTCTGAGGTGGTACCAATTATTAACAACTCACTTGGACAGTTTATGCGGTTTAATGAGGACGTTGTGGTAGTTCCGCGCCCGCACCTCGCGCACCGCCTCGAACAGCGGCTGCGTCAGCGTGTCCGTCGACCTACTCATCTCCCGCGTTATCAGCTCCACCAGCAACTGTTGGACGACGAATACGTGTTTCAATTCAGCCTATCACTAGTCCACTGCCGAACATAGGCCCCTCCCATAGATTGCCACAAAAGTTTGTAGCTCTAATTTTGGAGGCTATTGCCATAGTT
This sequence comes from Luehdorfia chinensis, assembly GCA_019845155.1. Lineage (NCBI taxonomy): Eukaryota > Metazoa > Arthropoda > Insecta > Lepidoptera > Papilionidae > Luehdorfia > Luehdorfia chinensis. The sequence continues at coordinate 4,248,550 of JAHVAK010000025.1, read as the reverse complement.
GCTACGTTTGGCAGGTGGGTTGGCAACTGCAGTTTATTTATTCCGATGTTCCAGGAAAATGCTGCTGCCCAACCGGGTTTTTTTTTCCCTCTATCGACTTTTACGACAGCCACGGGATGAGATGGGGTGGTAGATTCTCCTAAGCCTCCACCACACGGCCAATGTGTGGCACGTGTTAAAGGCAATGATATTATCTTCTATATAAATAAAATGATAGAGGTCTGCCGATGTGCGCGCATTACGCAATAACTACAGGATAGATTTCGATCATGTTTTTTTAGCTTTACTCATTAGACACTTGGATGACCAATATCATAAAAAAAATATCACCATATTTTCATCCATACTTATATTATAAATGCGAAAGTAACTATCTTTGTATCTCTGTCCGTTTGTTACCTTTTCACAGCTCAACCATTGAACAGTATTTAACTAAATGCGGCACAGAGATAGCTTGCATGCTTGATACGGACATAGGATACCGTAAAAGCAAATAGTTCCACGAGATATTTAAAAAACTATATCCACGCAGACGATGTAGGGGACATCAGATACGTCATATTCCCCAAAGACAACTTAAGGAAGCGTTCCGAACGCAGCGACAACATAATACACGTTCATGATCGTGCGCTGTTTATCCTTGTCACTCTCGTTTTAAAAGGAGTAAGGTCCCTTTGTCCCTGTCCCTTTCTTGCGGTTGAACGGCGACCTTTGAAGAGGCGAAAGTTGTGGCCTTTTCTTAGCTTCACTTATGGATGGTGACACATCTGCCTCTTTAATTTTTTAATTTCATTTGTTTACTGTACATTTGTGGCAATATGGGGGAGGCATATGTTCAGCAATGGACTAGCGATAGGCTGAAATGATGATGATGAGGAACATTAATTTATTTAACACAGACTCTGCCACACTTTTGTACTAACCATACAAGAAAATTATAGGATAATAAATAAGACAAATGAAAATTTTTGTACGCGTAAATATGCAACGGCCATAACTGTAATAGATCACATTTGTACCAACTTAAATAAGAATAACGTTCATCTAGCCATTATACAAACACCCATATCAGATAATAAACAACTATACTTAGACTATATAAGAAACGAAATCAAACCAATCAGAAAAATGCAATATAGTGATATAAATCACCAAAAACTTTTGAATTATACAAAAAGATAACAGCAGCATTGAATGACGTAGTATTTATAAAAGTTTAGAAGAAAGATAAGCAAAAAAAATCGAAAGTAGTAGAGTCACTAAACATAAAATTCAAATATATTATAGGTCATTTTAGCGTCTAACAAACTAAATTAATTTTCATGCCCCGCTATCACACAGTGCACTACCCTAAGTAAACGGCAGTACTCAAATTATGAGCTGCATTTAAAGTTTAAAGTAAAGTTTCAGCCTATAAATGTCCCACTACTGAGCACAGGCCTCCTCTCATTTCTGAGAGGGTTTTGGAGCTAGGAAGAATCCGCCACGCTGCTCCAATGCGGGTTGGCAGACTTCACATGTCTTCGAAATATTTTTTATTCCTCAGACATGCAGGTTTCCTCACGATGTTTTCCTTCACCGCCGAGCACGTGGTAAATCAGCACTTAAAATTGCAATTAACAATTTTAGTGGTGCCGGCACCGGGAATCGAACCCAGGTCACTCGCGTACTATGAAATTTAAAGCGAGCGCCTAGCCCCTGAGCTACCACGGCTCCGAGCTGCATTATAACATATTAAATGTGCTGATTTATCAAGTGTTTACGGAGAACGAACAAATAAATAAACTCACGTGCAGATTTTGATTGTACCCACTGACTTTTAAAGTAAGTCCTTTATCGGATACGTAAAGCGAATGCGTCAGGTCCGCCATGTTAGCCGGGTACACTTCTTCCTAAAACATGTTAAGACAGGTTAGTCAATAAGTAATAAAAATTAGAGAGCATCAGATCACTCCATCACGCCCTTTTAGTTGGTGCAAGTCGATTAAAGCGAAATGCCAGTTACTTTTACTGGTGGTAGGATTCCTTTACAGTAATACGTCTAGGTAGGTACCTCTCCAGGACCAGTTATTTAGTGAAACAGTGTTGTTGACATTATTGTTTCGGTCTAAAGGGCACTGAGAGCTAGCGTAATCACTGGGCATATGAGACTTAAGAACTGATGCCTCCGGGTGACGAGCGCAACGTGGTGCCAAATAGAAATGTTCTGGGTTACCCATCATCTGTTATGGGCAGACGTTGCAGTTTTTACCACAGTATCGTCCCTTTATACAATAAAAAAGTTAAATCTTGGGGCCTCCGAAAGTTGGTATGACATATATACATAAAAATACAATCACGCCTTTTTCCCATATAAAGGAAAGGCAGAGGAAGACTCACGCAGCCAATTCACCCTCACGGGAAACGAGACGTGGCGGATGGCGAACCACGTCACCGCCATTTTGATACGAGTTAAAAATTCTTACTCCCAATTGCGTTTTCACGAGCAGTATAGTGACAGCATTGCATATTATGGTGTTATTATGGGCGAATAAAGGCTGTCCGTACAATACCATAGTCGCCTCTTACGGCTCCTCGGTATGAAAAAGGTAGGTGTTATTCTACTCTGCTCGACATCTATCGGCTATTAGTTAGTAACAACCTCAAGTATACCGGACCTGTGAAGGAAAGCAGTGTTACAGGCAGCAGTGCGACGATAACGACAAGTCGACCCGACTTGTGGAAAAAGCATTTTTTTAAAACAATGCCACACACTAGGTTGTCTCCTGTATCGAGGCTGCGAATACCCAGAGCCGAAGCAACTACCGACACAAACCGATGGTTGTCTCTTTAGGGGCTGTTGTTGGTGATTAGTTCTATAACGTTTTGCTTATTGTAATAATTGTTTAATCAAAAACCATCTTCAACGCAGCAGTTCAAAACATGCTGATGGATCCCATTATCAGAACTTGACAAAACTACCCTTACGATATCCCTTTTGTAATTAAAAAACTTGTTAAAATCGGTTCATAAACAAAGACGTTTTTTTATTTGATTAAGTGACGAGACAAGCAAAACGTTCACCTGATGGTAAGTGCAACGTCTACTGTACTGTGTTACTCAGAATATTTCTGCGCCCGTCATCCTGAGACATAAGTTCTTAAGTCTCATATGCCCAGTGATTACGCTAGCTCTCAGTGTCCTTCAGACCGAAACACAGTAATGTCTGCACACTACTGCTTCACGACAGAATAACTGGCCCTGGGGTGGTACCTACCTGGACAGATTCCTGCATAGTTATCCTACCACCTGTGTATATGTAGTAGTTATGCCCAAACGTAAATAAATAAATTTATACAGACAAATTGAGAATCTGCTCCTTTTTTGAAGTAGGTTTAAAAGTACATAACACAAACGGTGAAAATATAACATAAAAAGTAAATGACCATCATCAAAAAATATTTTATTTAACGTCTGTAACATGTTACTTCTTGTAAAGGCTGTACTGACAACGGTCAAAGATTTATTCATTTTTTTTTGAAAGCTATATGAGTATAACAGTATAAGTACCTTTAGTCCCTGTTGCAACACATCTGACCACAGATCAAGTAGACACGATCTGAAAATGCGCCACGCGTGAATAAAAAAAGTAAAGTAATATAATATAAATGCCCCACAGCAGCGGGCGGGCCTCCTCACAGAAAGAAGTTCTTATATATGAGATTTTTGTACTTTTTTAAAAACGAAGCCCCACTCTTGGATTTCTCCTGTATCGTGGGTGCGTTTTACAGACATAAGGACACTATATTATATAGATTGTTCGTATGGTAGCGGCATAAGAGAATCTACCACCCCATCTTATCCAGTGGGAGTTGTTGCGGTCGACAGAGGGAAAATAAAAACCCGGAGATGGGCTGCAGCATCTTCTTAGAATTTTTTTTTTTTTTTAATTTATTTAATCTTAATTGTAACACCTTAAACTAAGGAATACAATGGGCGGACTTAATGCCTAGAGGCATTCTCTGCCAGTCAACCCTGGGAGACTAGAAAAGTGATGGCAAGTGCAAATATATAAAAAATGTGGAGTCTGGTGTAAGAATATAAATACTGTTGAATAATAATTATATAATAATATAAATAACCAATATATACACAAAATTAACATAGATAAATACATACATACAAATAATAAATATACTACACAAATAATACATATATAAACAAAATAATAGGTGAAAATAAAACATCAGTTTGCCTCCAAATAGTGTTCTCTAAGAAGTTTTTTGAAGGCGTTTTTGTTGGGTGCATTCCTGATAGCATCAGGAAGGGCGTTCCAGAGGAGTGTCGCCTGAACTGAGAAAGAAGAGTTGAAAAATCCAGTATGATGCTGTGGAATACTGATCTTTAGACTATTTGAAGAGCGAGGAATTCGATCATGAGTCGAATAAAGAAATTGGAAGTTATCTTTAAGATAAGACGGAGAATTGGGGTCGTGTAAAAGTGAGTAAAGTACTAATAAAATTCTGGAGCTTCGCCTTTGACGAATAGAGAGCCATTTAAGCTTTGAACGATAAGAGGATATGTGATCATACTTACGTAGTCCATAAATAAATCTTATAGAATTATTAAGAAGGCGCTCCAATTTTGTGAGAAGATTTTGTGAAAGATCTGGATAACACACATCTGCATAGTCGATAATGGGTAGAATAAGCGAATGAACCAGCATAAGCTTGGTTTTGAAAGGTAAAAAGTTTTTCAGACGATAAAGAGAACGCAGGGTGGCAACGACTGCACGGCTGATTTCAGCAACCTGTACTTCCCAGGTCATACTTTGGTCTATACGCAAGCCAAGGTTTTTCAACATCTGAATAAATAAACTGCGGTTGCCAACCCGCCAGCCAAGCGTGGTAACTATGGCCAAATCCCTCCAAAATGAGAGCTACTAACTTCTGTGGCAATCAATAGGGGAGGCCTATTTTCAGCAGTAGACTAGTGATGTACTGAAATGATGATGATGATGATTATAAAGATTATGATTATGATTATGAAGAAAAATTAATGCTCATGTTAAGCATCACTATAGTGGGAAAGATACAAGGCGATGATAACAGGAGCAAAAACCTAGATTAAAAACTGTTATACAGTTGCATGTACTAAAGAGTTATTTCTTAATTTTTTCAAACTTTATTGAATATTTTACCGAAAAATCGAAGAATGGGAATTGCATCTGTTATGAGGTTACCACTTAGCGGTACTGTAATATATTATATTACTATATTGTGGTATCTATGATGGCTTTTTGTTTTTACCGGAAAATATTATCGTGGTCAAAGTCGACCGTAAAAATATCAAACAATAATATTTATTCTTTCTTAATTAAAATATATAAGCAGTACCTTTAATACTTACTCTCTAGGTGTCTTAAGACTGAGCGGTGTGATGAAGTAGAAATACAGCAAGGCTGTCGGAAATCTGAACTTGAAGTCTGGCTTGTACCACAATTCCATGTGGCGATTCTTGCGGAGGAGATTGGGTTGGTCTAACCTATGAAAAAACATTTTTTTTAGTAAAATTATCATGAGCTAATATTTCCAATATATATCAGAGTTAGTGAAATAGTTCCTATGCAGCAATCAGCTTCGGTAGGTTCCACCGTATGGTGGCGGCTAAAGAGAATCTACTACCCTCCCATCCACCCGTGGGTACTACCATACCATCTCATCCCGTGGGTGTCATAAAAGTCGACAAAGTCAAAATGAAAACAAGATCTTCCTAGAACAAAATAACATTTTTTTTTTCTCTTCTTAGTGTTCTTTGCATCATCATATTATGTTTATTCTCTGCTTTGCCTTATGGTTGACTGGGAGAGCCTTTAGGCTTTAAGTCCGCCATATGTACTAGTGCATTAAAGCTTAAGTAAATAAATAAACATGTGAATAAATAAACTGCGGTTGTCGACCCGCACGCCAAGCGTGGCAACTATGGCAAGATGCACCAGATTTAAAGTTAAGCATCCAGCAATACAACTGTGAAAACCACATCGAATTACGTGCAGTAGTTTTTTCTTAAGATTTTTTTTTTTTTTTTTATAGGAAAGGGGGCAAACGAGCAAGTGGCTCACCTGATGGTAAGTGAGTAATTATTTTGGTTTCTACTGCTCTAATAAAGATCCCTATTATATATATATATATATATATATATATATATATATATATATATATATATATATATATATATATATATATATTAATTTTTCTTAAATTTCTCCTACGTACAGACATCGGCCAATATAGCCAATTTTGGTATATGTCTAAAATCATCAGGAACAAAGCAAAAATACCGACCTAAAGTTATTGACTGTAGCGATCAAATCTTCATGCTTCAATACTTTCCTAGTCTTCGGCGCTGCAGTAACTTTCCTGTGTATATCTTTAACAGAACTGTTGTTAAGATCAATCCCCAAGGCATCCGCAGCTTCCACATAAGCTTGTGCCGGTGAGATCAAATCGAAGTTTGTAGTGAGATAGATGTTTTCGTCTGGCAAGTGGAAGTTTGTTAATGGCTCTACGTTGAGCCAACGTTGCAGCCAGTTTTGTGGTATCTCTGAAATGGTAACAGCGCAGGGATCTATAAATATTTTTAAATGGGTTAAGTAAAATAACAACCACCATATATTTGAGCGGAAACTGGGTCGGTTCATAGAATTGACATGACCTCGAAATACTTTTTTTAGACACGTTTAGGTGTCAGGCCGAGTAGAATAACACCTACCCTTTCTTACCGAGGTGATTAAATTATTGTACGGACAGCCTTTATTCGTGCAGAATCACACCATAATATGCAACGCTGTCTCTATACTGCTCGTGGGAACGCAATGGGGTGTAAGAATGTTTTTGACTTTTACCAAAATAGTGGCGATGTGGTTCGCCACGAGTTGTGGTTCCACGTCTCGTTTCCCGCGGGTCGAAAATTGGGGCTCTGCCTACCTCTTATGGAGAACATGTATGACTGTATGAATGTAGGTAGGTATGTATGTATGTTTAGAAATATTACTTTAGAAAATTAATTAATAAAAATTCTAGTTTCACAGGGGCCTATATATTATAAACTGTATAGACGCCTGGCCCCTAGTTCTAACATGGCTTAATTTAAATTCAAGATAAACAAAGCATTTGTGCTTTGTTTATATCTATCTTGAATTTAAAATTTATGTTGAAATTGTCAACTGGTGGTAGGATTCATATGCAGGAATCCGTCTAGGTAAGTACCACCCCACGGCAAGTTTTTCTGCCGTGAAACAGTAGTGTGCAAATATTATTGTGTTTCGGTTTGAGGGGCACTGTGAGCTGGTGTAATCACTGGGGGCATAGGAGATTTAAGAACCGATATCTCGGATTGGCAGCGTGGTCCGTGTGGTAGCGGCTTAAGATAATCTACCATACCATCTCATCCCGTGGGAGTCGTAAAAGTCGACAGAGGGAACTTCAGGTTAAAACCAGAAGATGGGCAGCAGCATCTTCCTGGAACATCTGAATAAATAAACTGCGGTTGAAACCCGCCTGCCAAGCGTGGCAACTACGGCAAAATTCCCCCCAAAATGAAAGCTACAAACTTTTGTAGCAATCTACGGGGGAGGCCTGTGTTCAGCAGTGGACTAGTGATAGGCTGAAATGATGATGTTGATGATGATGATCTCGGATTGACAGGCGCAATATGGTGCCACACAGAAATGTTCTAGAAGACACAGCTTTTGTGATGGGCAGCCGTTGCACTTACCATCAGTAAACGTTTTGCTCGTCTCGTCACTTATTACGATAAAAAAAAACTTATTCAGGTTGTATAATATTCTCACCTTGTCTTTTGTATTCGGTACCGAACCATTTCTCCTTGGTATCATATTGTATGGGTGTGGTATGCTTGTTAGACAGTATCATTACATTGACCGTGTCGGCACGCATGCAATCCAGCAGCTCTGTTATACCCTGTTGAAAATCATTATATACTATTCCAAGTAATATACAAGCATACACATTTTGTGGCAAAACACATTAAGATCTCAACACCTAGAACAGTCATCCAAACAACAAAATACACAAAAAAAAAATAACAATGGATAGGGAACATTACGTTTTTTTTGATAAAAGTGACGGAACGAGCAGAACGTTCACCTCATGGTAAGTGCAACGTCTGCCCATAACAAATGCTGTGACATTTCTGTGTGAGACCACACTGCGCCCGTCACCCTGAGACATCAGTTCTTAAGTCTCATATGCCCAGTGATTACTCTAGCTCTCAGTGCCCTTCAAACCGAAACAAAGTAATGTTTCAAACTATTGCTTCACGGTAGAATTACTCGCCCTGGGTTGGTACCTACCTAGACGGACCTTATTCAATGCAGCGTTAGTGGCAGCACAGAGGCAATAGTTGAGACACACACACACACACACCATACAAAGAATAAGCATAACTTTTATTGTTTTAAATAATGAGTAAAGTATCGGATTCTGCAAACAAAATGCAATCTAGTAATTTATGTTGCAAGTTCTATTTCACCTCTTCTTAGAGATAGGGTATAATAACTTGCTTTTCATTTTAAGTACTTTAGTAGCAATTTATTTTATTATTTAGAATACGATTGTGTTGGATTTTGCAAAAACACAAATTATTGGTTTTCGGGTCTTGTTGTGTTGTTTGCCCGTGTATCTCTGACACTGCATCCTAGATCACCTCCGATCTTATCGCACGAGCGTTACATCGGGCACGGGTAGGTTGGGACGCCTGAGCTCCTGTGTTTGCCGGTATACTTGTGGCACTATAATATCTCGTGCGCAGTTGATAACTTCACACAAAATTCGGTTGTTGTCGCCGTTGTCAAAAATCAGGTAGGAAGACATCATGTTGCATTTTGTTGACTGCACCGTTGTAATGTTTTAAAGTAATATGTTAGTACCGTATTGCAGTATTGATTTTGTTTAATAACTACTCACTCTATATACCGGTTACCTATAAGTGAGGTTTGTACAGACTTAGTTGTGCGCACAATCAGTTTATTTGGTTTTTTTCAGTGATCTGGTACTAAATTTGCTGGAGAGGTCAAATAAATAAATTGCTGATAAACTTTGTTGAAGTTACAGCATTTCTAAAGATACAAAGAATCAAGGCTCTATCTGTATTTAGGCACTTATGTTTGCTAAAGTTCCTGTATTGTGTTATTTTGATCACTCTATACAACGCAGTCGCTAAACATAAACACGCCACCGACGTTTATCAAAATCCTTACTCAGAACAACAATTTAAGAATATAACTGGTGGTAGGATTCATATGCAGGAATCCGTCTAGGTAGGTAACACCCCAGGGCCAGTTAGACTGCCGTCTGTAGTGTGCAAACATTACTGTGTTTCGGTTTGAAGGGCACTGAGCTAGCGTAATCACTGGGCATATGAGACTTAAGGCCTTATGTCTCAGGGTGATGGGCACAGTGTGGTGTCACACAGAAATGTTCTGGGTGACACAGCATTATTGTTATGGGCAGACGTTGCACTTACCATCAGGTGAACGTTTTGCTAGTTTCATCACTTTATCCAATTAAAAAAAAAATGGTAGGATTTGTTAGGGCATACTTTATATATGTCTAGTTTTAGTCTAGTTTGCACTTTCTACACAAGTTCTAGTTTTATTTGGTTATGTATTATATTAAACCTAGCAACAAGTGGTGTTCAGTTTTTTTACATCATCAAATAAAACTGTTTAGCTATATGTTTAAAATCTATATAACATCATGTCAAACTAATCTAAATAAGAATATATTAAAAAGTTACCTTAGGATCGTATTTATAATAAAGCCTGTCGCCAGTAATGTAGTGTTCTGGCGGGAAGAAATGCATATTCTCAGCGAGCGACTCGACGTAGTCGGCCGGCTGTGATTCTTCTTCGAAGCGGAAACTCGTCTCTTCTATAGCCTAAAAGAATTAAATATTAAGGGGTATTACATATAAAAAGTACAATATATACAACCACAGTACTGTACAGTGTACAGTATATACAAACCTATAATATTATTTATTTCAATAAATATATGAGGTTAAAAGCAGCTCCAAATAAAGTGTAATAAAATATAAAACATATAATTACCTTTATTTCATTGTATATCCGTTTTGAAGGTCCAATTTTCTTCAGCATGTTAATATACGAGAATATAGCTTCTAAAACCTGAAAATATCCTTATCTTTTATCATTTATTAATTAATTTGCAGCGCTTTAGTTGAGAGTTGTTGCGAGACTTAATTTTTGATATAGACATTGGGACAGACAAATAGACAGAGATTTAGCATCGAACTTGGTTTGGTAATAAGTAAATGGTTTAGTAAAACAATTTGGATTAATAGAAATAATGCAGCGAGCGTATTGGGCACGTTTCAACTGGCAACAAGTAGGGGTGACCTTTTGACTGATTTTTTTTTAAATGATTCTGTAAAAAATATGTAAATGCTTGTAAATATAACATTTTTTCCAAAACTTTAAAAATTGAAACATGAGCGACATTAACATTATTACTCACTATTATTATTCACATTCATATTTTCATCTTCAAAATCTATTAAAGAAATACTTTTTATATTGGTAGTGCGAGAGAACCTTTAAAAAATAAATTTTAATTTTCAAGAAATGCAAATATATCTGAAAGGAGAATGAAAATTTGCCCCCTCATTTACGTTTTAACCCACTGCTTTCGCAATGAAAATATGAGGATCATTTATTCCGATATTTGGTTACAGAACACTAAAATTGCAAACTTATGTTAAAAAGTTCTCTGTGTGCTCGTTTACTCACATCGTCTATATGATCCAGTCCATCTTTCGTGAGTACCACCTGCGTAGAGAATAAGCTGTACATAGACGTGTAGTCGATACCGCTCTCTGAATTACCCGTGTAAATGCCAAGCGCCCATACTCTTAGGGAAAAAAATCCGTTATAAATAAATGACATAAAGGTAGAGTGGCAAAATGAATTGCAGTAGACCCGCGGTAAACCGACAATTGTTTTGCAAAGCGGCGTCGGATTATCAAGTATGTCGGACTATAGAGTATACTGCCACCGACCCTTGTAGTCCGGAATGTTGTGAAGAGGAGTACCTTGTAATCCGACAAATTATGAAGAATGTATAAAATTGATACTATGCAATTTCGTAAATAAAATAACACAGCAGATAACATAAACTTGCATCATGTTCAATCATGCATTAACGAAATGTTGAAGTGAAAACTTCTTTAGAATCGTTGTGAATCATTCATTTTTGAGTTTCGAAACTTAAAAATGAATAAATGAAAGAAACGAAAAAGCGACACTGAATAGGGGACAAACATACATCTATATGATTTAACCTGCGAGAGAATTATATAGAATACAGTGTGTGTTATTTACTTTTATATTTTCGAATTCGTCCAAATCTTCAATTTCTTCGTAGATTTTGCTCTCATTAGCTCGATAACAAGATCAACGTCAGTAATTGACGCTGTGTTTCAAAGATATATTGATCAAATCCAAACCAACGCATTTTACTTTAGTTACCATAAGCCACTAAATTACTAAACTAACTTGATAATTTGGAGTTTGTATAGTATGTAATGTAATATGTAGAATAAAAAGTTAAATAATTTTTAAACTTGGTAACAATATTATAATAAATTTACCCTACTGTGCATTTAGTCGTTATCTCGTAGTTTTCTGAAGGTTTCGCTTCTACCGCGTGTGATCTGCCACACGTTTTTTTTTCATACACATATAGGTACCTAATTAGCAAGTCGGATTATAGCCGGATCAGACAGGGACCGGATTACCGAGGATTTACTGTAAAGCGAGGCCTAAACGTTTCAGTTTATTTTTGAACGTCTTTCGAACCCACGATTTATTGTATTTTTTTTAAAGAGGGGGCAAACTAGCAAACTAATCATCAGATGGTAAGTGAATCCCATGAACATCCACTATACCAGAGGAAAAGAAAGTAAAACAACAGCCTACAGATGTCCCACGATTGGGAATCCGTTTATTTTTAAGATTTTGTAGTCTTGGCGGAGAGTCGGCGGACTTCATACGTTCACATTCCAAGCGATGTTTTCTTTCACTGCCGAGCACGTGGTATTTTATAAATTAACGACCGCTTTCAGAGTACTTGACTTCTACACTTTTTCCACGGATCCTTGGTTCGAATCCCACTCGTAGCGAACATTTTGAACTGGTGGTAGGATTCCTATGCAGGAGTCCGTCTAGGTAGGTACCACCCCAGGGCCAGTTATTCTACCGTGAAGCAGTAGTTTGCAAACATTACTGTGTTTCGGTTTGAAGGGCGCTGTGAGCTAGTGTAATCACTGGGCATATGAGACTTAAGAACCTATGTCACAGGGTGACAGTGTAGTGCTACACAGAAAGTTTCTGGGTGGCACAGCATTTGTTATGGGCAGACGTTGCACTTACCATCAGGTCAACGTTTTGCTCGTTTCATCACTTTATGCGATAAAAAAAAAATTGTAGCAAAAACACAAATTGTTGGTTTTCGGGTCTGGTTGTCTTGTAATTGTACTGTTCGTGTTTATAATTACGTCCCTATATATTACTTTACTATGCATTGTATCAACCAGTTAGCAATAAACACTCCTCGTAATAAGACGTTATTTTCTTTGCAATAAAACACTAAAACCATATTGAACCTTAAGCACTACAACATATGGTCGAATTCTGAGCCGGATAAATAGTTGTTTACTAGTTCGAGCGGCCGGCGACGAAGAACAATAGGGACCGCAAACAAAAGGATCTCGATAATGTTTATGAACTACCATCTTTAAAGAATATAATATTATTGACATCGTTATTTTTACTGTTTTGGTGCATTTACGAACGTGAAAATGAGTGAAAGATTATTAAATTTACTAGAAGAAACGGCAAGACTTTTACAAAAAACACAAGTTAACATAAAAAAGTGTCCGAAACAACGTATGACTAAAGGTTATGTAGAATCCAGATTACAGTGCATTGAAGAATACTGGCTATCATTTAAGACTACGCACCAAGATCTTGTTAAAAGTGTACCGAAGGAGAAACGGTCGGATATATCATACTTTGTTAATGAAGATTATTTTGTCGTTGAAGATTTGTACCTATGCTTACAAGGTGATTTAAAAGACACGTTAAACGCGATGACACAGCAGAGTATGGAAAAGATGGATGTTTCGGTTACGACCGAATGTCAAGCATCACAGTCGGCAGTTAAGTTACCTAGAATACAGATTCCTACATTTGGTGGTTATTACGAAGATTGGCCTACGTTCAACGATTTGTTTTTGTCGCTGGTACATAATAACAGTTCGCTAAGCAAAGTGCAAAAGTTACATTACTTAAAATCAAGCATCGTCGGTGAAGCTGAAGCATTATTAAAGCATATTAAAATAACTGACGGCAACTATGAACATGCATGGACTATACTAAAACAGAGGTTTGGAAATAAAAGGATCATTGTTAATTCTGTAATGAAAAGATTATTTGGACAAAAAAGATTAAATACGCAAACGGCTAACCAAGTTAAATTATTATTAGATACCACAACGGAATGTTTAAATAATTTACATAACCTTCAGGTATCCACCGACTCTTGGGATCCGCTGATAATATTTCTGGTCGTACAGAAATTGGACCCAGAGTCACATAAGGCTTGGGTAGAACACGCTTATAAAGTTAATGCCAATGAATTGCCTACCTGGAATGAATTAAGAAGTTTTTTGGAGTCGAAGTTCCGCACCTTAGAATTAATAACGCATTCTACAGCCACTGTGCGAGAAAATAAACCTATAAAAGAAAGGTCATTCCATGCGTCCACTTCATTACCGACGAGAACTTGCATAAGATGTAATGAGGAGCACACCCTATGTCATTGCAAAGAATTTACAAGGTTAACGCCAGAGGAGAGAAGTGAGTTTGTAAGAAATAAAAATTTATGTTACAATTGTTTGGTTCCGGGACATACTGCAGCGAGATGTCGTCTTCAAGTGTCCTGTAAGCTATGTCATCGACGTCATCACTCATTGCTACATCAGCCGAAGGGCATCAACAAACCAAACAATGTTCAAACTCACTTAAGTTACATAGAATCTAGTGAAGCACAGACAAACATAAAAGATGAAGAAGTCGCTATATCGTCACACTTGGCAACAAGAAGATGTACCTCACTGTTGGCTACTGCTTTAGTACATGTAAAGGACGAGAAAGGACATACAACAATATTGCGCGCCCTAATTGATCAAGGATCGCAGGCAAATTTTATAAGCGAACGAGCAGTACAGTTACTAAAATGTAAAAGGACGTCTGCCAAAGGAAATATAGTCATCACGGGAGTTGGATCAACACACACCAATGTTAAGCAAGCGGTACATCTGGAGCTTCTTTCGAAATATGATAAAAAATTCAAGCTCTCTATTTACGCATATGTGATGTCTACACGCTTAACAACTATGTTACCATCAAGGTCTATTACATATCTCGAACACACCTGGCCGCACCTGCAAGGACTCACCCTGGCCGATCCTAGCTTTAACCAGTCAGGGCGAGTAGACATGCTGCTTGGAGTTGAAGTATACGCCCAAATTATGAAGAATAATATAATCAAAGGTCCTCCTGGTTCTCCATGCGCTCAAGAAACAAACTTAGGATGGATCCTCTTTGGGACTGTACAGGATGATACTTCACTTGACGAGATACTAGTCATGCACCACCACGTTAAATTTGATGACATGCTGCGAACGTTGTGGGAAATAGACACTGAACCCTTTAAAAAATTAACCAGAGATGAAGAAATCTGTGAACGACTATATAAAGAAAACTACGCAAGAAATGAAGAAGGGAGGTATATAGTCAGGTTGCCATTCAAGATTGAAACTCCAAAATCGTCAGAAGGAAACACTAGAGAAATTGCTATGACTCGACTACTACAATTAGAAAGGCGATTCACCAAAAACCCAAAACTCAAAACGGAATATATTGAGGTTATGGAAGAATATTTGAGGTTAAATCACATGGAAGAGGTACCACAAACAGAGATAAACGCTGCAGCAGTATATCTTCCACATCATCCGGTAGTCAAAGACACGAGTGAAACTACAAAGGTCAGAATTGTTTTCAACGCTTCATCTCCCGGAACTAATAGCGTCTCACTAAACGACGAATTAATGGTTGGACCTCAACTTCAAGAGGATATGAGGTTACTAATAATGCGATGGCGACTTAAAAAGGTATGTTTCATAGCGGACATAGAAAAAATGTACCGTCAAATCTTAATTAAAAAAGAAGACGCAGATTACCAGCGTATTTTATGGCGTAAAAACCCTGACGATTCTGTCAAAGATTATCGTTTATTAAGAGTAACCTTTGGCACTGCTTCAGCACCTTACCTCGCTGTGAAGACCCTTCACCAAGTAGCCGAAGATGAAGGCAAAGAGTATCCTGTAGCTGCAAAGATAATTAAAGAAGATTTTTTCATGGACGATTTAATGTCTGGACAAGATGATATCACCGATGCAGTAAGAGCAGCTAAAGATATAAGAAATATTTTGCAGAAGGGAGGATTCAAATTGCAAAAATGGGCCTCCAACAGTATTGAATTTCTAAAACAATTTAAACTCGACGAACGAAGTTCTCTTGTTAACATAGATCTGGACGTTCAGGGTACAGTAAGAGCGCTTGGTTTATCCTGGAACGTTGAGAATGATACACTTCAATACAATGTTAACTTACCTATACCGTCGGAACTCATCACAAAAAGAAGCATACTCGCAGAAATTCAACGGTTGTTTGATCCTCTTGGGTGGCTAACTCCAACACTCATACCTGCAAAAATAATTATACAAAAGTTGTGGCTGAAGAAATTCTCCTGGGACGCAGACGTTGAACCTGAAATAAAAAAAGAATGGTTAAACATAAGAGAAAGCTTAAAATGTATTAAAGAAATAAAAATAGATAGATGGCTTGATACTACAAAGGAAAATATTAAGAATATCACCATACATGGTTTTTGCGATGCTTCCACAAGAGCGTATGGAGCAGTTGCTTATCTTAGAGTGAAAAACCACGGAAGGGTCGATACTAACCTTATTGCTGCAAAAAGTCGTGTCGCACCAGTTAAGCCCATCTCTCTTCCACGGCTGGAGTTATGTGGAGCCCTGCTTTTGTCAACTTTGCTAAAACAAATAAGTGAAGCTACACGTATACCTCTTGCTCAATTTTACTGCTGGACCGATTCTACAATTGTTTTGTCCTGGCTGCAAGGTGATCCTTTGAGATGGCAAACCTTTGTAAGAAATCGCGTTGTAACTATATTAGAGAACAGCGGAAACAAATGGTACCATGTGCAATCCAAAGAAAATCCCGCAGATGTTGCTTCGAGGGGAATGTTAATACCTGAATTAAAGAATTGTAAGCTATGGTGGCAAGGGCCAGAATGGCTGAGACATAAAGATATCATAATGAGGACTCCAAATATTGAAGCAATCGACGCAGAAAAGAAAGGTATTACTATATCTAATCTCAAGCTAGAAGAAAAAGTATCATGGTCCAGTCGGCTTGGAGAATTTCATAGCTTGATTGAATTATTAAGAACCATAAATTACTGTAGAAGATTTTTAAATTATAAAAAGAACAAAATGAACGATATGTTAAAGGCGATAACTTCAGAGGAATTGAGTCGCGGTCTTGAAATATGCGTCAGACTATCTCAAGAAGAAGATTTTAGTAATGAGATAAAATACCTGAAAGAAAGAAAACCCATAAATATCAAGAGTCAAATAAAGAATTTAAATCCGTTCCTTGATAATAAAAATATTCTCAGGGTGGGCGGTAGACTCAAACACGCACCTGTATCTGAAACCACAAAGTATCCAATGATATTAAATGGAAAACATAATTTGGCTACTTTAATAGTAGCCGATGCTCATAAGAAGACCCTACATGGAGGTGTCCAATTAACAATGAACTTTGTGAGATCTCGCTTCTGGATAGTCAGAGTTAAGTCACTTATCACATCTTTGATTCATAAGTGCCTTATTTGTGCCAAGCAAAAGGCGAAAACAAGAGCTCAAATTATGGGCAACTTACCAAAGGTAAGAGTTACTCCATCACGTCCATTTTTGCATTCGGGAGTTGACTTTGCAGGACCGCTTCAAATTCTGATGTCAAGAGGTCGAGCCATCAAGACTGATAAGGCATACATATGCATTTTCATCTGCATGGCTACAAAGGCTATTCATTTGGAACTTGTGGGTGATCTCAGTACTAACGCCTTTTTAGGAGCCTTTAAACGATTTGTTGCGAGAAGAGGCAAGTGTAGTCATGTATGGAGTGACCAAGGAACCAACTTTATCGGTGCTAACAAGGAGTTACAGGATCTATGGCAGCAAGCAAATTTAGAGATTCCTGGTTCATTACTAGATGTATTAGCAGAAGATGGTACACAATGGCACTTCAACCCACCATACAGTCCAAATTTTGGTGGCCTCTGGGAAGCAGGCGTAAAGTCCATCAAATATCACCTTAAGAGAATTATAAATAAAAATCTTACTTTCGAGGAGATGTCCACCACGCTATGTCAAATAGAAGCTTGTTTGAACTCTAGACCTTTGTGTCCAATAGACACCACCGATATAGATTCTTTGGAAATACTAACCCCAGGGCATTTCTTAATTGGGGAAGCTCCAATCAATATCCCAGAACCAGATTTAAGATATATTAAATTAAATAGATTAACACATTGGCAGTATACGCAGAGATTATTACAAGATTTTTGGTACAGATGGCAGAATGAATATTTGTCTAGACTGCAACAAAGACCTAAATGGCTAAAACAAACAAGAGAATTTAAAATTGGCGACATAGTTCTTATCAAGGACGAAAACCTCCCCCCTGGCAAGTGGTCTTTAGGTCGTATTATAGAAAGGCATGCTGGATCAGATAATGTATGCCGAGTTTACAGTTTAAAATGTAGAAATAAAATTATTAAAAGATCGGTGTCAAAATTGTGTCCTCTGCCAATATCTGATAATGATTAATGTGTTTTGACGTATATGTTATGGACCAATTGCGTTTAATTTAGCATAATGAAAAAAAATATCAATTATTATTTTATGTAAACAAATCCTTGTTAACGTTATGTTAAAACCACTTGTTTCTTTATGTTTGATTATGTTATTGTAGCTCTATATGTATTTCGCTTTTGAACCAAATTTATATAAAAAACTAGGGTTTTTGGTGGGCGGTATGTTCGTGTTTATAATTACGTCCCTATATATTACTTTACTATGCATTGTATCAACCAGTTAGCAATAAACACTCCTCGTAATAAGACGTTATTTTCTTTGCAATAAAACACTAAAACCATATTGAACCTTAGGCACTACAACATGTACACATGTCTCAGACACTGTATCCTAGCCTATCTCCAAGCTTAACGCGTGGTAGTAACATCGGGGGTGTACATCGTTGCGTCGGTAGGTTAGGACGAGTGCGTGCCTCTGCGTTCGGTTTTATAGTGAAATTACTAATTAAAATGATGTTGGCGCCGGGTTACGAGTTATACTTAGTAAAAGTGTTTTTCCAATCACAATCCAAGAGATTTACTCTTTTATGAATATTATTGTCAACCAGACTTTCATTTCACCTGATGCAAATGATCTTACATCCTTTAGTGGCTTAAAAAGTCCATAAAAGTACAAACATATTTAGCAGTAGATTGATTACTACCAAGACATAAATAAACTTAATAAACAAGGCAATAAGGTAGATAGTTGTTTGACACGAAATGACGAAGCAAAAGCTTTGTGGTGAAATGGTTCTAGTGAAGGATTGAAAATATACGCTATGAAATTAATCAAATGTGTATAAGAACTAGAAATTTAAGGACTAATAAATACTTTCATAAGAACCTTACGAGTCCAATTTTATATTAATTAAATTAGTATAAGCAAACGTACTTTTTCCTGAGATATGACAACAGACTGCCTTTGCCCTCATGTCCCAACAGATACGAGATATACTGGTGGGGTTTTGACTCGTACTCCGACAGTAACGACCGCATACACCACGTCAAGTGGACCTGAAAACACAAAAACATAATTTGTCCCTTATGTCAATTGTAACCAATTGTCTACCTAACTAATATCCAGAATACATTGACCCCAGAGAAATAACTGGCAAGACAAATTCTGTAGATAGCCTATTCTATTTAAAAAAAAATACTATTAAAACATACACTATTAGAAGGATGAACTCTCTTGATAATAAATGCTTTTATTGAAGACTAGCTGTGCCCCGCGGTTTCACCCGCGTAAAATATGACGTCCGCAGTACGGCATGGTACCTCGCTAACCTCATTAGCAGTTCGGCCCTTTATAATGTTCGGTACACAGCGTGAAGCTCCTTAAGGCAATAGGATAATATAACAAATTTATATTCATATCTGAAGCTATGAAGGAACTGAAGTACCTTTGAAAGACATCGTAACGAAACATACCCGAAAATTTTAATAAACTTTTCTGTTTTAATCCCTCCAATTTTTATTGAAATCCGTTGAGCCGTTTCGGACACTATGCGACACCAACGCAAACAGACAAAAATTCTAATTGTGGAGCTTTTCTTTGAAATAACAGCCAGGCATTTCAATTTTATTATTGGTGTATAGATAGTGACGAGGCTAGTAAATTGTTCAACTGATGGTAAGTACAACGTCTGCTCATAACAAATGCTGTGTCACCCAGAAAATTTCTGTATGACACCACACTGCGCTCGTCACCCTGAGACATCAGTTCTTAAGTCTCCTATGCCCTGCGATTACACTAGCTCTCGGTGCCTATCAGTCCGAAACATAGTAATGTTTGCACACTATACTGCTTCACAGCAAAATTACTGGGCCTGCAGTGGTACCCACCTAGACGGATTCCTGCATAGGAATCCTACAACCGGTAAAAAATAATGTTTGCACACTAATGCTTCACGTCAGGATAACTGAAACTGGTGATACCTAGTAAGATTACTGCAGAGGAATCTTACCAATGCTTCTTAACAAGCGCCCACGAATCCAATGCATCATCATCGGCGTCTAACCAACTACTGGACCTGGACTGAACCCTCTCCCAAGTTTTTTTTTAATATAAAATTGGTGAGACGAGCAAAACGTTCATTCACCTGATGGCAAGTGCAACGTACGCTAACGTAAATACTGTGTCTCCCAGAATATTTCTAGGTGGCACCACACTGCGCCCGTCACCGTGAGACATAAGTTCTTAAGTCTCATATGCCCAGTAATTACACTAGCTCTCAGTGCCCTTGAAACCGAAACACAGTAATGTTTGCACACTACTGCGACGGCAGAATAACATACACTCAGTGGTACCTACTTACTTAGACGGATTCCTGCAAAAGAACCTTACCACCAGTAAAGTTTGGAAGATTTGTCGTAATCACCACGTTTGGTAAGCGGATTGGCAATCGCATTGCCAACCTACCCGTGCCCCATGTAACGCTCATGCGATAAGATCGGAGGTAGAAACACGGGGACATTAACAACACAACCAGACCTGAAACCTAATACCCGCGGCGTGGTTGTCAGGTACTCTAACCACTAGGCCACGCGGTCGTATCGATGCATTACAACAGTACGAATATCCTAACAGATTTAATTCGGACGACTCACCTCTGTTGTATCACTGACAGGCTTAACATAGTAAATGCTTCGGAACTCTGGTGTCACAGCGTCGGGTTTGAAAGCGTGCTCCGTGAAGTTGTCTGGCGGTTGTCTGTTGTTCGCGACTTGCCCGAACGTGTTCACAACGTACTGCTCTAACGCAGCTAGGTCCATTCGAGCCTGGAAATGAATATAAAAACTGAAATTCTATAGATATTTAATTATTAATGTATAAAAATATTTATGAGGGTTAAAGAAAAATAAATAAACCTGGTGACTCCTTTGCAACGGAATAATGCAATGTATGTCACGGGACCAATGAAAAACGTGCACTTTTTTACCACTCATCATCACAACATTCATCATTCGCTGAACACCGCTAGGTATAAAAAGTTTTCCACACTTCTTACCTGCACAGCGACAGTCATCCGATGCGCACTGTAATGGCGCCTCCTGAATTCGTGAGCGGCGCGATGCAGTTTCTCGTCATCTTGCAGGTCATCCCTCAGGCTGCGTAGATTCCCCCATGTAAATGTACGTGCAGGATGATTTTCAGGAAATAGGCTCGATAGTAACTGGTCTTTGCGGTTCGAATCCGACGGGGACGCGATGGCAAACTCTGTTGGCGGGTAAATTTTTACGTACTTAGACTTTCTTGAGGTATGTAACCTCCAGAAATAATTGAGGTTATTTTTTTTAAAAAAAAAGCCATCAGCTCTTATTAATATTAAGTAATTTTAATAAAGTTTCAGGATAAAATTCTATACAATCTCGCAATTGGACAAAATCAGAAACCAGGATGGAAGTATTGTGAAAGGAGAGGAATGCCATCATAAAGAGATGGAAGGAATGTTTTGAAAACTTATTTGAGAAAGGAGTTATGCAAGTACAGGCCCCATTCGGGGACATGAATGAAGATTGCAAAGAAAATGATATAGGCATGGAAGAGATCGTGGAAGCGTTGAATAGTATGAAATTGGGCAAGGCTGCAGGGTATGACAGAATTACAGTAGAGACAGATGCTGAAAGCTGGACAGGGCGTAGTAGCTAGTCAGCTGTACCGCCTTTTTAACCTTTGCTGGAGGAACGGCACCGTACCAGGAGACTGGTGCAAGGCCGTCATCGTACCACTTTACAAAGGAAATAAATCGCGGCAAGAATGCAAAAACTACCGAGGCATTAGCTTGCTCAGCATTGTTGGCAAACTGTATGCAAAGGTGTTGATTAAGAGAGTGATGAATGATACTGAAGAGAAGATATGGGATGTACAAACGAGATTCAGGAGAGGAATGGGATGCATGAATCAAGTCTTTTCTTGGCTCAAAGTCAAAAGAACTATTGCGCATTTGTAGACTTGGAAAAGGCTTATGACAGAGTGGTGAGGAATGAACTGTGGTCGACATTGTCTATATATGGGGTGAACGGCAGCTTGATACAAGCACTGAAATCACTGTATAAGGATTCCAGTGCTTGTGTCAGGGTAAACGGGGCGTAAACAGGCCGGTTTAACATCGAAAAAGGTGTTAGACAGGGATGTGTGGCTTCACCATGGCTGCTTAACCTTTTTATAGACATAAAAATTTATATTTATAGACAATTGCTTGAAAGATCTTAACGCGAGTGTGTTTGGATTAAGAATGAATGATCTAACCGTCAAATGTCTCCTATATGCCGATGATCAGGTTACATTAGCATCATCGGAGGAGGAGTTGCAGGCGACGGTTAATATTATGAATGATGCTCTATAAAGCAAATGAATGAAAATCAATGTAGATAAGACGAAATTAATGGTTTTGTGGAATTTTTTTGGAAAGAGAAGAAAGTATGTCGGATTGCAGAGTTCTGATTGAAGGAGAAAGAGTGGAACAAGTGAAAGAGTTTGTTCAAAATTTTCGAGAGACGGAAAGTATGACTGTGATATTGAACGAAGAGCGTTGGCAGGAAATTTTGTTGGCAGGAAAAATTATATGGGGCCGTGCATAACTTTATGTGCAGCCAGAAAGTATCTAAAAAGGCACTGGCTGTACATAGAGGAGTACTGGTCCCCACACTTGTGTACGGTAGTGAATGTTGGGTCTGGCAGAAGAAGCATGAAAATAAGATTAATGCTGTTGAAATGAAAAGTTTGAGAAGTATAGCTGGAGTGATTTTTATGGACAAACTGAGAAACAACGTGATAAGAGAACGTTGCGGTGTGGTAGAAGATGTAGTGACAAACATAGAGAAAGTGATGCTTAGATTGTTTGGACACGTAGAGAGGATAGATGAAAGAAGATTGACGAAACAGATTTATGAGGCGAGTGTAAATGGGCAAGCCGGTAAGGATCGACGTAGGCGAACATATTACGATCAGATCGAAATCGTTTTAAGCAAAGGCCAATGAAATAGAGGAAGCTAAAGATGTGTGTTAGGATCGTAGCAAGTGGAATGATGTTGTCTCTGCCTACACCTATGGGAAAAGGGCGTGACTCTATCTATGATGTAATTGTCCAATCATAGATTTCGTAGTCAAGTCATTAGAGCACTTGACTTGTATGTCGCTATCCATCTAACATATCATCTTTTTTTTTTTCAAAAAAGTAAAACGTAAGGGTATAAATTATAATGAAAAAGTATAACATCAGAAACTCCGATCATACATCCATATAAGCCCCCAACATTAACTTATCTCTGGCCGTAGTAAAGTATCAGCCTAAAAATGTCATACTGCTGAGCAAAGGCTCCGCTCATTTATGAGCCGGGATGAATTCGCCACGCTGCTCCTATGCGGCTGGAATCGAAAGGTGCCGCACCTGGGATCGAACTCAGGTCACTCGCGTCCTATAAGATTTAAGGCAAACGCCCGGCCCCTGAGCTGTCTCTCCTCATGACAATGTAATAAATTCAGTTTCCAATGGAATACCACAGCGAAGTTATTGTTAAACTATAAAATGATATACGAGCAGCTATCGAAAAAATACACGCAATGTGTGAAACGTATAAACAATGCGAATATTTCGAAACGCTCCATGTCTCTGATCAAGCACTGGAACTAATCGTGCAATTTACAGTTTACACCTATGTATAAGTAATTGCTGATTTTATACCGATACTTGTATATTGTACTGTTTACTAGCTGCACCCACGAGTTTACTTGCGTGAACTGTGGAATTAATTAAAATTTAATGAGAAATTATGGATAAATAAAATGTAAGATATTCCCAGTGTTATGTCAGTAGTTATAGTAGAATTGATTTAAATTTAATGAGATACTATGGATAAATAAATTGTTAGTTATTCCCAGTGTTATGTCAGTAGTTACAGTAGAATTGATTTAAATTTAATGAGATATTACGGAGAAATAAAAAGTAAGCTATTCCCAGTGTTGTTATGTCAGTAGTTACAGTAGAATTTATTTAAATGTAATGAGATATTATGGAGAAACAAAATGTAAGTTATTCCCAGTTTTATGTCAGAAGTTTCAGAAGAATTGACTTAAATTTAATGAGATATTATGGATAAATAAAATGTAAGTTATTCCCAGTTATCAGTTGTCAGTAGTTACAGTAGAATTGATTTGATTTTAATGAGATATTATGGAGAAATAAAATGTAAGTTATTCCCAGTGTTATGTCAGTAGTTTCAGTAGAACTGATTTTAATTTAATGAGATATTACGGAGAAATAAAAAGTAAGCTATTCCCAGTGTTATGTCAGTAGTTACAGTAGAATTGATTTTAATTTAATGAGATATTATGGTGAAATAAAATGTAAGTTATTCCCAGTTTTATGTCAGTAGTTAAAGTAGAACTGATTTTAATTTAATGAGATATTATGGATAAATAAAATGTAAGTTATTCCCAGTGTTATGTCAGTAGTTACAGTAGAATTGATTTTATTTTAATGAGATATTATGGAGAAATAAAATGTAAGTTATTCCCAGTGTTATGTCAGTAGTTATAGTAGAATTGATTTAAATTTAATGAGATATTATGGAGAAATAAATTGTTAGTTATTCCCAGTGTTATGTCAGTAGTTACAGTAGAATTGATTTAAATTTAATGAGATATTACGGAGAAATAAAAAGTAAGCTTTTCCCAGTGTTATGTCAGTAGTTACAGTAGAATTTATTTAAATTTAATGAGATATTATGGAGAAACAAAATGTAAGTTATTCCCAGATTTATGTCAGAAGTTTCAGAAGAATTGAATTAAATTTAATGAGATATTATGGATAAATAAAATGTAAGTTATTCCCAGTGTTATGTCAGTAGTTACAGTAGAATTGATTTTAATTTAATGAGATATTATGGTGAAATAAAATGTAAGTTATTCCCAGTTTTATGTCAGAAGTTTCAGAAGAATTGAATTAAATTTAATGAGATATTATGGATAAATAAAATGTAAGTTATTCCCAGTGTCATGTCAGTAGTTACAGTAGAATTGATTTAAATTTAATGAGATATTACGGAGAAATAAAAAGTAAGCTATTCCCAGTGTTATGTCAGTAGTTACAGTAGAATTGATTTTAATTTAATGAGATATTATGGTGAAATAAAATGTAAGTTATTCCCAGTTTTATGTCAGAAGTTTCAGAAGAATTGACTTAAATTTAATGAGAATAATATGGAGAAATAAAATATAAGTTATTCCCAGTGATATGTCAGTAGTTACAGTAGAATTGATTTTATTTTAATGAGATATTATGGATAAATAAAATGTAAGTTATTCCCAGTGCTATGTCAGTAGTTACAGTAGAACTGATTTTAATTTAATGAGATATTATGGAGAAATAAAATGTAAGTTATTCCCAGTTATCAGTTGTCAGTAGTTACAGTAGAATTGATTTGATTTTAATGAGATATTATGAAGAAATAAAATGTAAGTTATTCCCAGTATCATGTCAGTAGTTACAGTAGAACTGATTTTAATTTAATGATATTTTATGAAGAAATAAAATGTAAGTTATTCCCAGTTATCAGTCGTCAGTAGTTACAGTAGAATTGATTTGATTTTAATGAGATATTATGGAGAAATAAAATGTAAGTTATCCCCAGTGTTATGTCAGTAGTTATAGTAGAATTGATTTAAATTTAATGAGATATTATGGAGAAATAAATTGTTAGCTATTCCCAGTGTTATGTCAGTAGTTACAGTAGAATTGATTTAAATTTAATGAGATATTACGGAGAAATAAAAAGTAAGCTATTCCCAGTGTTATGTCAGTAGTTACAGTAGAATTTATTTAAATGTAATGAGATAATGGAGAAACAAAATGAAAGTTATTCCCAGTTTTATGTCAGAAGTTTCAGAAGAATTGACTTAAATTTAATGAGATATTATGGATAAATAAAATGTAAGTTATTCCCAGTGTTATGTCAGTAGTTACAGTAGAATTGATTTTATTTTAATGAGATATTATGGAGAAACAAAATGTAAGTTATTCCCAGTTTTATGTCAGAAGTTTCAGAAGAATTGACTTAAATTTAATGAGATATTATGGATAAATAAAATGTAAGTTATTCCCAGTGTTATGTCAGTAGTTACAGTAGAATTGATTTAAATTAATGAGATATTACGGAGAAATAAAAAGTAAGCTATTCCCAGTTATCAGTCGTCAGTAGTTACAGTAGAATTTATTTAAATGTAATGAGATATTATGGAGAAACAAAATGAAAGTTATTCCCAGTTTTATGTCAGAAGTTTCAGAAGAATTCACTTAAATTTAATGAGATATTATGGATAAATAAAATGTAAGTTATTCCCAGTGTTATGTCAGTAGTTACAGTAGAATTGATTTTATTTTAATGAGAAATTATGGAGAAATAAAATGTAAGTTATTCCCAGTGCTATGTCAGTAGTTACAGTAGAATTGATTTTATTTTAATGAGATATTATGGAGAAATAGAATGTTAGTTATTCCCAGTTATCAGTTGTCAGTAGTTACAGTAGAATTGATTTGATTTTAATGAGATATTATGGAGAAATAAAATGTAAGTTATTCCCAGTGTTATGTCAGTAGTTACAGTAGAACTGATTTTAATTTAATGAGATATTATGGAGAAATAAAATGTAAGTTATTCCCAGTTATCAGTTGTCAGTAGTTACAGTAGAATAGATTTGATTTTAATGAGATATTATGGAGAAATAAAATGAAAGTTAATCCCAGTGTTATGTCAGTAGTTATAGTAGAATTGATTTAAATTTAATGAGATATTATGGAGAAATAAATTGTTAGTTATTCCCAGTGTTATGTCAGTAGTTACAGTAGAATTGATTTAAATTTAATGAGATATTACGGAGAAATAAAAAGTAAGCTATTCCCAGTTATCAGTCGTCAGTAGTTACAGTAGAATTTATTTAAATGTAATGAGATATTATGGAGAAACAAAATGTAAGTTATTCCCAGTTTTATGTCAGAAGTTTCAGAAGAATTGACTTAAATTTAATGAGATATTATGGATAAATAAAATGTAAGTTATTCCCAGTTATCAGTTGTCAGTAGTTACAGTAGAATTGATTTGATTTTAATGAGATATTATGGAGAAATAAAATGTAAGTTATTCCCAGTGTTATGTCAGTAGTTTCAGTAGAACTGATTTTAATTTAATGAGATATTATGGAGAAATAAAATGTAAGTTATTCCCAGTTATCAGTCGTCAGTAGTTACAGTAGAATTGATTTGATTTTAATGAGATATTATGGAGAAATAAAATGTAAGTTATTCCCAGTGTTATGTTAGTAGTTATAGTAGAATTGATTTAAATTTAATGAGATATTATGGAGAAATAAATTGTTAGTTATTCCCAGTGTTATGTCAGTAGTTACAGTAGAACTGATTTTAATTTAATGAGATATTATGGATAAATAAAATGTAAGTTATTCCCAGTGTTATGTCAGTAGTTACAGTAGAACTGATTTTAATTTAATGAGATATTATGGAGAAATAAAATGTTAGTTATTCCCAGTTATCAGTTGTCAGTAGTTACAGTAGAATTGATTTGATTTTAATGAGATATTATGGAGAAATAGAATGTAAGTTATTCCCAGTGTTATGTCAGTAGTTACAGTAGAACTGATTTTAATTTAATGAGATATTATGGAGAAATAAAATGTAAGTTATTCCCAGTTATCAGTTGTCAGTAGTTACAGTAGAATTGATTTGATATTAATGAGATATTATGGAGAAATAAAATGTAAGTTATTCCCAGTATCATGTCAGTAGTTACAGTAAAATTGATTTTACTTTATTGAGATATTATGGAGAAATAAAATGTAAATTATTTCCAGTGTTATGTCAGTAGTTACAGTGGAATTTATTTTAATTTAATGATATATTATGGAGAAATAAAATGTAAGTTATTTCCAGTGTTATGTCAATTGTTATAGTAGAATAGATTTAAATTTAATGAGATATTATCGAAAAATAAAACGTAAGTTATTCCCAGTGTTATGTCAGTAGTTACAAATTAGCATAGTAGTTAATTTGTTATATCCGTTCTTACATAGAGAACGCTTGTGAACAACTTTTTATTTACATGTACTGATGGATAAACAATTGAATATCTGTTTAATAACCTCACAAATGATATAAAAGATAGTGACACTCTTAGAATATTCAAGAAAAAACTTATATTAAACTTGTAAAAAAAAACACTTAAATAGATATACGTAGCCTACCACATTGTCTTCTGAACTCTGGAAAAGAACCATTTTAAATTGAAAAATGTATTTTCTCTATAAGAAAATTTTAAATTTGTATGAGATAAATAAAGATCTTTAAACCCAATATCAATATGTTGTAGTTGTAAAATGCAAACCAAATGCAAATGTTACTTGTCTGTGGTATGTCACATGCCACTTGATGTATGTATTATCACTAACTACTGCACTGCACCACGAGCCGTAATTAAATCGACTTTATTTATTTTCTCTTTTGTTTGGCCAGTTATTCTTCCGTGAAGCAGTAGTGTGCAAATATTACTGTGTTTCAGTGAGACTTTAGAACTGATGTCTCAGTGTGACGCCGCAGTGGGGTGTCACACGCTGCAAACTCCCATAACAATGCTGTGTCACATAAATGCAACATCTGCCCATAACAAATGCTGTGTCACTCAGAAATTACACAGCATTTGTTATGGGCAGACGTTGCATTTATTATCAGATGAACTTTTTGCTCGTTTCGTCATTTTATCCAATAAAATAAATGAATTAAATAGTACATACTGCTTGCTTATTTGTCTCCCTATACCAAAAACTCCACAATACCATCATTTTTGACATTTCTTATGAATCAAAAACTCACCAGATTCTATAGCCTCCCGTTCCCTTTGCATAGCTTCCTTCATCATGAGCGGGCTGACGAAGAACTGGCTGAACATATCCATTGCGTGGGGCAGATGTTTTTCTTGAATCTCGAAGTAGAACGTCGTGACCTCGCAGTCTGTTGACGCGTTGTCTGATCCACCTTTTTTCTGGTTTAATAACAATTAAGACTTTGAATAAAGCACAGTTGTTCAAGCGGTTATTTTTTTTTGCAAACATTACTACTCAATATCAAAGCACCCAAATAAAGGTTTAGTACTAAAGACTTTGAATAAAGTACAGTTGTTTTAGCGGATTTTTTTTGCAAATATAACTACTCAATATCAAAGCACCCAAAAGAAGGTTTAGTACTAAACACTTAATGATACTTTAGTAGATTAGTAAAATTGACATAAAAAATAATAAATTTCGACTAAATCGATTTCCAATAATTATCAGAAATAGGCAACTAGGCAGGAAGCGCCACAAGTTTTTGCACATAGGGTTTTATCGATCGGTTAGCTCAGAGGCAGAGTGATTAACTCCTCACTACGAGTCTCCGAGTTCGATTCGCGGATGAAACAATTATTTTTTTGGCATTCATATGTTGTTTCGGGTCTGGGTGTTTGTGTATGTACAATTTATTTCTGTTAAACGCAACAGAAACATGGGAAATCTTAGCACTGACCAACGTTTAAATTAAAACACAGTCACGCCTTTTTCTCATATTATAAGGCGTAGGCAGAGGCTACTGACGTAGTCACTTTTTGCCCTCGCGGGAAACGAGACGTGACGGGTTGCGAACCGCGTCGCCGCCATTTTGGTATGAGTCTAAAATTCTAACTCCCAATTTCGTTCCCACGAGCAGTATAGTAACAGCATTGCATATTGTGGTGTTATTGTGCACGAATAAGGGCTGTCCATTCAATACCTTCGTCACCTCTTACGACAACTTGGTAGGAAAGAGGCCTACCTCTTTTATTTACTAGATACCTCTTATATTTCTAGATATTCTACTCTGCCAGACACCTGTCGACTAATTAAAAAATAACTTTATTTTTCATTTTCTGTGTTACTCATCAAAAATAAAGTTATTTTCACAGCATTTGTTATGGGCAGACGTTGCACTCATCAGGTGAACGTTTTGCTCGTTTCGTCACAAAAAAAAAGATAAGGGCACGATGTGAAGTTTCATTTAGGAGTTCTTTAAGAACTTGGTTAAGTGAATACGTTCGCTACTGTACTACTAAGAATATTTTTCACTACAAGCACCTTAATGAAAGAATCGAACTCGTTCTCCTTGGGATACTTCTCACTGCCCATGAACACCATGTGCTCGACGAAGTGAGCCAGTCCTTGTATGTCGTGTGGATCGCTGTAACTGCCCACGCCGACGCACAGCGCACATGCCGCCTGCAAACAAATATCATAGTTATGTATAAATTAATAACAATAATAAAGAAACCTTTTCCTGATGATGTCCACTGGACAGGAAATATAATAGAGACGTAAACTCGTCCTCGCCTTCAATATTCCGAAGTAACGCCTATGCGATTCAATCTGAGGAAGGCTCGGATGCAGTGTCAACGACAAGCCTAGATCCGAAATCAAAAAGTTTGCGTGTTGCACAAATGTTAGCACGGCTGGGAATCGAACCCAGCATCCACAACTCAGTAGGCAGGACACCGGCCACTAGACCACGCGGTCTTCAGAATTACTAATACGTCTGTAACACCAAGCAGCTAGAATAACTTTTAACGTGAATTTATAAAAAAAATGGCTGTATGGTCCTCATATTTTCAAAACTATAAAATATAACAATGTAAAGTATTACTACGGTCTTATTCATAAAACAAATATCCATACAAATACTAAAGTAGTATTATAAATGCAAAAGTAACTCTCTCTGTCCCTGTGTTTGTTTGTTCCCTTTTCACAGCTCTATCCTTCAACCGGTTTATACGAAATTCGACACAGAGATAGCTTGCATCCTGGAGACTGACATGGGAAGGCAGTGCACTGCAGTAAAGGACCATGTCTCGGTTCCGTATGTCATCACTGGCACCTCGCACTGGTTGAAGACTTTAGCTTTGTTCTGTTGATACTTTACACCTATTAACCAGAATCGGAAGTGTCCATGGAAAGATTTAATTAGAAATATATATTCGATAGGTTTAACATACTGCAGTATTAAAAAAACTGTGACTGTGTTGTGGCAGCGTAAGAAATCAATGTTACACTTGAAAATCGACACCTAATGTCCATGTCATACACAAGACCTTATATACACAAACCAATGTTAGGTATAGCAACGTCTAAGTTGCGAGATCGGACTTTTATTCGCCAATCGCCAGTACAGCGTGGTGAAAACGACTAATCTTCCCAAATTGGAATCGGTCTATTTTCAGCAGTGGCCTGTTTATGATGTAACAATTATGATAAACTTAACATTGACAATGATGATAAAACTCAATCCGACGAAACTGTAATAGCTAGAATTTTGCAAGATACACACAAATACAACAAATAGGTCAAAAGAGAACACAGGTCAAAACAGAAAACATTGACAGTTGAACTGTGTGTATATGGGGGAAAATTAGATCAACGTAGAGTAAATTTTAAATAAGTAAAACAACTTTGTCACGTCAGATTACGTTAAAAACGAGAACTATTGATGTAATCTGTCAGCAAGGCCAGATCAAACAATAGAAGATTTCGGTAGTGTGATAAAACATTGTGGAACTAAATTTATGTAAACACCAGCTGATGCCCGCGACTTCGTCCGCTTGGATAGAGGATTTTTAAATATCCCGTGGGAACTATTTGATTTTCCAGGATATAAACTATCTCCTCCTATCTCCGTCTCCAGGATACAAGCTATCTCTGTGTCAAGATTGGTTCAGCGGTTGAACCGTGAAAAGATAACAAACAGACAGAAGGACAGGGAGACTTACTTTCGCATTTATAATATTAGTATGGATTTAGAGAAATATTTAAACTGACGAACTAAAAAATAATGATGACCAAAATGAAAACTAAGGCCGTAACACGTCCTTATTTCTGTAGTTTTTTAGATTTTGCTTTAATATATTACAAAATAAAAAGTATTTTGGATTGCTCTCTGAAAAGTGCTCTACCTGTCGATGAAAGTCCCGCCAAAATCGATTTAGCCGTTTCGGAGATCTGCCCGGACAAAGAAATAGACAGACAGACAAAACTTTTAAAAACGCGTGTTTAAGTTTTAAAAATCTCAGAGAGATACTAAAATTGTGTTTATTTGTTTAAATAATGTCTATCTAAAAATCGAATTTTAACTCACTTTTGAAAAAGTTCTCAAACCGTGAAGAGAACACCTACTCCAGTTGACGCACTCCACGTGACGTCCAAATTTTTTTTCATTGTTTGCGGACGACGTACGTTTCGTTACGATGCTTTATTTTACCGACCAACACTCATTAAATCAACAATTTTAGGGATGCCGGTACTCCTCTTCAGAATCCTCTTCACACGCGTATTTAAGCAACTGCTTTCATCACCATCATCATCATATCAGCCCATCACTAGTCCACTGCTGAACAAAGGCCTCTCCATAGATTGCCACAAAAGTTGTAGCTCGCATTTTGGGCGCATTCTATCATAGTTGCCACGCTTGGCAAGCGGGTTGGCAACCGGAGTTATTATTCAGATGTTCCAGGAAGATGCTGTTTTTTGCCTATCTCCTGAGTTTCATTTTTCCTCTGTCGACTTTTACGTCACCCACGAGGTCGTTTGTTACGACAGACGGTATGGCTGCCACCGGATGGTATAACACGGTATATATAGAATTCTTACAATCGTATTTTTCATGAAAATAAAATTGATACTTTACCCACAAGATAGGTAAGTTTAAAAAAGAATTACTGTCAGTACTTAAAGGAGAATGAGTACGAAATAAGAAGTAACGTTTTTGTAACACTGTTTATGTTATATGTAACACTGTTTTCTATGTATTTGTTGTTTAGTATACACAATATACAATTTCAACACACAATATATAAACACCAAAAACCAACACCGTTGTCAATAACATTGTCAACGGTGTTGGTTTCATTCCTATATTTTTTTAGTATAATATATATAGTGTAAACTGTTTGTTGATCCTAATAAATCAAAAAAAAAAATACAATCAATAATGGAGTTGTTTAAGTATTCGTCAAACGACTAAATCGCCGTAAAAAATATTAAAAACTAGCTGATGCACGCGACTTAGGCTGGATTAAGGTTTTAAAAAAAAATTAACCATGGCAATCTATAGGGGAGGTCTATGTTCAGCAGTGAACTTGTGATATGCTGAAATGATGATGACACAACTAAAACTACAAAGAGACACGGATTACTTTCCATTAAGTTACACAAATAATATTTATAACTATACCGGAGCTGGCCTAAGCATTCATCATATCATCATTCTCAGCTTGTTAGTCGTCCATAGCCACATATATGCCTCTCCTAATAGGCCGCTAAGACACTTCTGCCTGCCACCAGTCTGGGTGTTTTTAAGAAGGCTATACCGCCACCTGTCGGAAGCCATTTTTCAACAATACAACTCGTCGACACTAACGGTGCCCTAAACAAATAGTACAGCCTAAGGTCCACTTTGAATCGAATAGTTTTTTTAATTTAAGCGTAAACGACGACCGGGTCTTTCAAGCCTTGAAGGCACTAAATAGACTTATATTGGACGGGCTAGTCCGTCACAGAAAGCATCTTCCGATCACTCTACACACATACTACACTTTCGAGCCGGTTTTATCAGTGACACCATAGGATTGCGTGTCTGAGGAGGGTTATAATCTTGTTATTTCGTGAAGATTCGCGGGAATGTTAGTGGATGAGCCGCTAATGACTGATTTTAAATCCCATCTACTCTCCTGACCCAAAGGACACGACGCGACAGCTAAACAAGTTAGTAGCAGTTTATTTGACCTTCAAGATTAAGCGTTCCTTCCTAATAATTTCTTTCTTCGAGAGGTTTTTCTGACGGACTAGCTCGTCTTTATTAAGTTTTCTGGTGGCTGAGAGGTTGTGCAATTACTGAGCATATGAGGCTTAAGTACTGATGTATCGGGGTGACAGGCGCAATGTGACGCCACACAGAATTGTTCAGAATGACACAGCGTTTGTTGTGGGCAGAAGTTGCACTTACCATCAGGTGAAAGTTTTGCTCGTCTCGTCACTTTCTCCTATTAAAAAAAAGTAATATTATTGTATAATTTAACCACAAAAACGGACGTTCCTGTACCAGAAACAGTCCGAAAGAAAGAACGTTAATGAATGGGGAAAAATAAAATATGAAATCTACTATTCTACCTACGAATAAAAAAAAATTAATAAACTATAATAAACGATTAAATTTAAATATAACTTTAAAATATATACCTACTCTGAATAAACTGTTCTAAGCTGACCTACAAAATAGATTTTTTTTGGATGAGGTGACTATTATTTATATCAAAGCTTTCTATCTAATTCCACGTATACGTCGGCATGTAATGACATTTTAAGCTTTAAGATCAATGTGATAAAGTTGAAAATAAACCATGATTTAACTCGATATTGACCGTTAACATCTGTATGATCATAAATAATAGACGCTAAGTCATACCGTGTCAAGTGAAAGTTGATTAAAGAATATCTTGCATCGCTTTCTACATATTCTCTCGTACGTGTCCTTCATGAATTTTACTAGATTGCGTCGATAGCGGACCTGTCGAAAGCATGTGTCTTAAATCGAGGGCAACATTGTGTCTTGAAATATGTAATATTTTTAGGCCTAGTGTACATAGGACACTTCCACACGATCTTAGATTAAGTATTTAGCGGAGAAAGTTTAATCCAAGCATACAACGTAACATCCATAGAAGGAAAATTAAGCTTTAGCGTAACGGCAATAAAAAACTTGAAAGTAACACAAAAAGAGATAGCAAAAAATAAATAATAATTTAATCAAAAAACCGACTTTAACGAAACATTATATTATATAATGATTTTCTCATGGATCCCATCACCAGAACTTGACAAAAATTATATTAGACCATACGTATCCTTTTTCAAATAAAAATAGTTTTTTTTAAAATTGGTTCATAATTGACGAAAATATCGGTGAACATACATAAAAATATATAGACGAACATCACCACCTATTTTTAAATTAAAATAATTTTTACTTACCTACCTATTATTTGCTCGTTAGACATTCTTCTATAGGAGAAAAATGAATCTATATAAAAATACTAATATATTTTAATATATTAGTATTTTTATATAGAATCATTTTTCTATATATATATAAAAAAATGTATCTAAACATCTTTAAAATTAAAATATAATCTAAACATCTTTAGTGCATTGCCGCAACAATTTCGGCAAACAAGTTCATATTTTCCTTCCCTAAATAATATTTTAAATACCTGATAAATTCCTACTTTATTTAATACTAGCTGTGCCCCGCAATTTCAATCGCCGTTTAATTTAAAAGAAATCGGGTCGCGAGGGTCGTAGCGTGATGTTATATAGCCTATAGCCTTCCCCGATAAATGGGCTATCCAACTCTTAAAATAATTTTTCAATTCGAACCAGTAGTTCGTGAGATTAGCGCGTTTAACCAAACAAACTCTTCAGCTTTATAATATTAGTACCTATAGATTATAAATGCGAACGACAAACCAACAAACCCTTGTTCGTTTGTCCTTTTTTGACGCAGAAACGGATAAATGATATGATTATTTGCATAGAGACAGTATATGGGCCGGAGAGTGACATAGGTTACTTTTTATCCCGGAAAATGCACGGTTCCTCTGGGATAGAAGTGATTTTCTAATTATTTCTTTAAGCAAAAATTAATTTTGATGAATTTTAGTATGAAGGCGTCTTAGGGTCTTGGAATAACAAACTTTTTATTCCGGAAAAATGTACGGTTCCTGTGGCATAGAATTAAGCATGTAGCAACCTCTCTGAGTTTGCGGCGAAAAATGGCTGTAATGGCTAGAAACGGAATTATATTTATATAAATATTGGTATGTTTGAAATGGGTATTTGAATAGCTTTACATATTAATAAAAAAAATCATGAAATCATTAAAACATTTATCATTATAGAGCGTCAAAAATAAACACTGTCAAATGCTCGTTAGTAGGACGCTAGTTACCCCACCTAAAAAGGGTATAAAAGGGTCGATCTGGATGAAATATGGGCCAGTCGTAATTTAGACTTTGCAGTGAACACACGTGAACAAGTAACCCAAGTAAGAACAATTAAAGATGGACACCAGCTCTGAAGAAGCCGCTCAAGTGATTGCCCCATTGCAGTCGGGGATGCGGCAGTGTGACGTTGCTCGACAGTTGAACCTGTCCCGTTTTTCAGGTCGACGGGTGTTCCAACGTTTTCAGCAGACTGGTGGTTATGTTAGAAAACCGGGATCTGGAAGAAAACGGTGCACATCAGAAAGAGATGACCGTTTCATCGTTACGACATCTTTACGAAACCGTTTTACAAATGCTGTTGAGTTGCAACAACAGCTTCGATCAACTCGGAGAACATCTGTGAGTGTTTCTACAATAAGAAGAAGGTTACACGAAAAGAGTTTAACAGCCCATAGACCTGCTAAAGGTCCAAAACTTATTGCACAGCATCGCAAAGATCGCCTAGAGTTTGCTCGCAATCATTGCGAGTGAACTCTAGAACAGTGGCGGACCGTACTCTTCTCTGATGAGACGAGGGTCTGTCTCTTCTGCAATGACAGACGTAGAAGGGTCTACAGAAGACAGGGGGAGAGGTTCACATAACCCTGCTTCGAAGAATCCGTCGAATACGGGGGTGGCTCGTGTATGTTTTGGGGCGGCATTTCCGTCGACGGGAAAACGGAACATGTGTGCGTTTCCCGGACTCGGGGTGGCCGTGGGCAAGGGTCATTAAATGCTGGTCGGTACATTACTGAAATCCTGGAGGAACATGTGGTCCCGTATGCTGGTTATGTCGGTGATGGATTCATGTTAATGCATGATAATGATCGTTGCCACACCGCGGCTATTGTGCGGGATTATTTACAAGAGGTCGATATCCCTGTTATGCATTGGCCAGCACGAAGTCCAGACCTTAACCCAACAGAACATCTCTGGGATGACCTAAAACGGCGCGTGCGAGCTCGAGATCCAGCTCCAGCCACTCTTCAAGAGCTCCAAGATGCGGTACTTGAAGAGTGGGAACAAATACCCCAAGAGGCTGTTGCGATCCTTGTAAGGTCCATGAAAGATCGCATATCCGGAAGCCGTTATCAAGGCAAGGGCAACCCCCCCTTAGCACTAGGTTTTAAGAACTTTTTTTGTATTTATTAAGTTTTTTTTTAAATTATTAATTTGTACATACCCTGTCTTTTTCTTTAATTTCTCTTTCGTCTCGTTATAAAAGTAAAATTCAATTAAAATTCCTGAAAGCTAATGAAATTACCTTTCGAATGATACCCTCAAACCACAACATTGCCATTGGCCTGTTGTGTTAAAATAGTATTTAAATTATTTTTTTCGGATGTGCGATTTTTTTGACGCCGAGTGTATATATATAAAAAATGCTTAGAGAGCTTTAATTCCAATATTTTTAAAGAAAATATAGGTGCATATTTCAGTAGATATAGTCCTGCACACAGAACCGACCGTACTACCGAACCGCATCCCATAGAGTCCTAAACTCTCTGGAAGTTGTCAGTTGTGCTCTCGCTTAAGCTTCAATTTAAATTAGGCTTATGCGGAATTTAGATGCGCTGCGATTAAATAAGTAAATTATAATACCTCGGATCCCTATAATCCCCTATATCCTGCCGTCGGCGAGGGCGTATCAAACAAACTTATTCGAGATATCGCCGCATCTCAAGCCGGTTTTCCCCTAGAAATAGTCTCAGTAACAGAAGCGTCGCTGGAGTTTCTAGCGCCATTTCTTCTCCAGCGGAAACGCATTCCGAATTGGTGGTAAACTTATTTAATAATAATCCTGATAACAGTAATAGTAGCAGTAATATTGCCCTCCCGACTGAAGTAACTGACCGAGCCGAGGTCGGGCACCCTCGCGAACAGGATGACGGTCCAAGCCGAGGTCCCCTCTCGGGGGCCCTTGCGCCAGTCATACATAAATAAAGGTTTCGATCCGGCGTCTGCGATCCACCTTTCACTCCGGCGAAGCTGCATTCGGGCTTACAGTGACCATCAGTCCGTTTATGAATTCGTAATTAATGTCTGTAAAACGCACCCACGATACAATAGTATGTAATTGTATTTTTATTCCTTAATTATAAGTTTTATAAAATTATATATATATATATATATATATATATATATATATATATATATAATAAACTTAACGGGCATTAAGTCCGCCCATTGTATCCCTTTTTTGGTGTAGTTACTTCAGAAAGTTACAC
This sequence comes from Luehdorfia chinensis, assembly GCA_019845155.1. Classification (NCBI taxonomy): domain Eukaryota; kingdom Metazoa; phylum Arthropoda; class Insecta; order Lepidoptera; family Papilionidae; genus Luehdorfia; species Luehdorfia chinensis. The sequence goes on along the minus strand of JAHVAK010000025.1, from coordinate 4,210,128 downwards.
ACACGAAGGGTGGTTTACTGGAGACCGATCGTCTCTACCGCAAATAGCAATAGGCAACTAGTCATCCAGAAACTCATTTTTTACAAGTTCGACTGTCGTTGATACCGCCGTCGCATTCAATATTGGCTTTTAAACAGAATTCGAATCCTAGATTCAATGTGGAAAAAAACAACGTTTCGGAATGTCGTCCTTTGTTGTTGATCATTTTGGATAATGGTCACGATCCAATTTTTGTAGGCTGAATTTGGTGATTACCTTTCAATGTTTTAATTTACGGAATGATTGTCATTCGAACGAACGAACTCAAAACATCATTGTCAACGAGTTGGGTTTCCACAAGGTGTCTGCGAGGTGGGTTCCGCGACTGCTTTCAGTTGAACAAAAAAGGACGCGATTGACTATTTCACGCGACTGTTTGGAGTTATTTGAAGCCGATGCAGATGATTTTTTGAATCGTTTTGTTACTATGGACGAAACATGGGTTCATTACTGTACACCGGAAACAAAACAACAATCAAAACAGTGGAGAAGACCTGGTTCACCACCCCCTAAAAAGGCTAAGTCGATTTTGTCGGCAAATAAGGTGATGGCTTCAGTATTCTGGGACTCGAAAGGTGTGATTATGATTGATTATCTTGAAAGGGGTCAGACTATAAACTCTGATTACTACTGCACCTTACTACGTCGTTTACGAGAGGAAATAAAAGAAAAACGTCGAGGAATGCTCAGAAGAAAAGTCCTGTTTCATCAAGATAACGCCCGTGTTCACACGTCAGTACAGTCAATGGCTGGAATTCACAACTGTGGCTTTGAACTGTTACCGCATCCGCCGTATTCACCTGATCTGGCACCATCAGACTTCTTTCTGTTCCCTAACCTAAAAAAGCACTTGGGAGGTCAAAGATTTTCGACAAACGACGAGGTCATAGCAGCTTATATAACGCATATTTTGACTCTAAGGAAGAATCATTTTTTTTAACGGTCTAAATGCTTGGAAGGGGAGGTGGCAAAAGTGTATTGAACTTGATGGTGATTATGTAGAAAAATAAAAATATAACTGATTTAGTATGTGTTTATTTTTTTGGTTAGGCCAAGTACTTTTCAATCCACCCTCGTATAATACCTTTAAAATCATTGACAGTTACCAGAAGTAAGAAGATCTTTTATATGTTTACTTATAATAATCATTATTGAAGTGGTAAACAGCCTCTATGGAATGAATAAATGTTTTGATACTTATTTAATGAATATCTTCCTTGTTATGACCTAGCATAGAGAACAATATTGAATGGATTTCTATACACTAATTTAGTTAGTAGTTAGGACCATATTATAAAAATGTATCTACCAAGTGATATTCAAAGTCCCCGTAAGTCTAGGTATAAGAAATGAATTAAAAGAAAACTAAAACATCAATATTCACCTTTCAAATGTTAAACAATGCTTAAAACTCTTTGGATTATATGGTCGATGACCAGCAAAAAACCTTTAATATCTGCGAAAAATAGAATGTCTCGACATGCATTTGCGAAACGGCTATGATTGTGTACAAGATCAATCAAGGTCTCATGTTTTGTGGAGTCACAAAATCAAATTTAATCTAGTTTCACCTGTCAGAATCAAGTGGCGACATGGTTTGTCACCCTTCAAGTCTCGTTTCCCGCGACGGCGAAAAGTGGGCACCCCTGTGAGTGGCCTCTCAGGTAGGCACTCCTTATATGGTACAAAGGCATGACTGTATATATGTATAGAATATCTATGGGATGAGTTCAATCACAGAGTAAGATGCTGAAATTATTGAAATAAGGATGCTTTATATGAAGCTCTTAAAAATGAATGGAACCAAATACCTTGTAAAACAATAACAAAAGCTAGTCGACTCAAGGCAAGGCTGTCATAAAAGCAAGTGAGTACACCTCTAAATATTGACTGACTCTTTATTATAGATGAAAATAATTGGTAAAAAAAGTTTCATGATAATGCCAAAATACTTTTGATCTATAATTTTTATTCTTCAATTTAACTCTATTTACTGGTAAACTATTATACATTTTGTAAAATAATATAACCAATTGAAATTATTTCAATATAAAATAGTATTGATGTTCATATTTTATGATTGATTTTATTTAACTCAATTGCAATCTCTGTCAATATACTTTTAAGCGCTACTGTATAATCATGTTAGTACAATTCTTATGTAGACAGTCCATGATTGCCTGACATCTGACTTCTGGTTTAAAAAACCTAACAAAAGTAATTCAACAAGAAGCCTATAATGAAAAGAGATTTTAAAGCTATTTTAAAATGGTTTACAACAACTTCAACAACTGATCATTGATAGTAACTTGTCTAATAACATTTTTACTGGTTTAGAACCATATGGAAATCTCTCACTACAAATTGTAATGTTGTGTAGAGTTTAGGCCAACTTACCAATTTCTCTTCATCAAATTCATTACGCCTCTTGGTGCCATGATGATCACTGCCACCAGACTGTGTAGACTTACTGCCATCACTCTCAGGACCTGAACTGTCATCAGCAGCACTACTTTCCTCCTCACTGGAGCTGTGTTCTTCAGTTACAGCTGGTCTGCTTGGGTCTGAGATTAAAAGGGCTGTCAAACCATTTTCTAGCCGTATTGTCCTGAAACAATGTTTAATTAAAGTTAAATGTGAAACAGTATCAGGTTTATATGTGAACTTCTGCTTTTTCTTTCATCTTTTCATCAACCGCTAATTCTTCTGCTAGACATTGGCCTCTCATAATTTGAGGATTTGCTATAACTGCAACACTTGGCAGGCCAACTGGAGATAGATAGTAGTACACTTTGCTTCCTCTTACCAGCCTGTTGATTTTTGTTGCAGTATAATTGAGATGATTTTTTCACCATCTACATGTGGTTGTCAGTTTAGGTTGCCCAAGCTATGAAATGGGGGCCATATGTTATGGTGTTGGATATTTGCAAAATAAATTTTTAATATTATGTATTAAATCTGTATTATAAAATAATGTTTTTCTCTAGGATATTAAGCATCTTATATTCTTTTTTGTCCAACATATGCAATAAAATTTTAATTTAATATGTTCCAAATATAATACCAAGGAAAGTATAAATGGATATTCTCGACAAATTGTTTCAGTCAGAAAAATCTTAATTCCAAATTTACAAAAAACTCAGGAAAATCTCTTATTGCTAATATCTATTTTAAATATTTTTGTAAAACAGGATGCTTTGTTTATATTTGTCGTTATCCAATCTTTAGGAAAATTATTAAAAATTACAATAAAATAATTTGTGAAAAAATAGCCCTATTCCATTTTGAACTTACTTCTGGCTGTACATCACATCAAAAAAATAGAAAAATGGTGACATTTTACAATCACATATAATATTAAAAAAAAACCACTATTAAAGAAACGAAAAATCAAAAACTTAACTTACTTGTAAAGCTTTTTATCAGACACTGATTTTATTAGGTTCTGGTAAAACTTCTACTTTCTCGTTTCGATTTAATATATTCATAGCATGTCCTGAACGATTCTTGACTACTTTTACTTCAGGCTTAAATCTTGGTATCCTATGAAAACTATTTCTTTTAGACATTGCTGATAGTGTGTTAGTTGCCTGTTGATGACCAGATGTTTTTTGAATAATAAGGACAAGAATTTTGACATTTATCTGTAGACATTAGACATTCGACGCAACGTGAAAAGTGCTGCCATGATCATAATTTAATAAACATCCAAACCCATCTAAACAAAACTGTAATTTTTATTTTTGTTGTCTTTTAGATAGCACTCTACATATTTTAATTTTATTATTTGAAATGGGTTATTGTTAAAATAGGTTGTTGTATCAAGTAAAAGTCTACACTAACGAAATTAATTTGTCGAGGGTTCAAACCACGCCTTAAAATCTACAAAAGGATAATAAAAATAAAAATGTGCTGTTCATATATATTATCAAAATATTTTTTGTTTATCTATATAATTAGTACAAAGTAACACAAAACAATAAAGGCAAGTAGCCGTTTTTAATGAAAAATGTCAGGCCTATGAAGGAATCCGTCTAGGCAGGTACCACCCCAGGGCCACTTATTCTGCCGTGAAGCAGTAGTGTGGCAAGCATTACTGTGTTTCGGTTTGAAGGGCAATGAGAGCTAGCGTAATCACTGGGCATATGACTTGAGAACTGATTTCTCAGGTGACGGACGCATTTTGGTGTCACACTGTTCTGGGTGACACAGCATTTGTTGTGGGCGGACGTTGCACTAACCATCAAATGAGACGTTTTGCTCGTTTCGTCACTTTCTAAAATATAAAAAAAAAATAGTTTAATTGTGAATGATTAAAAGAAATATTCTAAAAAAATAAGTTGGTTATTGCCGCAAAATCAAAGCTTACGAAAACTAACTTGCCCAACGAACACCGAACATCAACACGCATAAATATTTCTTAGTAATTATGTAGCGATTGTTGGGAACGCCACGCTCGAAGTTGTCGACGAATATGTATACCTAGGACAGATTATCGAGTATTTAACTTCCACCAAGAGGTCAATCACGTCACGTCGTCAAAACGGATCCAACTAAGCTGGGCAGCTTTCGGGAAACTGCGTCACATCTTCTCATCGAGTATATACCTCATACCTAAAAAGTTTACAAACAGTGCTTGTTGCCCGTGATGACTTGACGTGGTCATTCGCTGCAAGCCGCACGAGGGAGCTCACAGTCACTCAGCGAAAATTAAAAGATGATATCCGCAGTAGAACTACAGTGGGGCGACCAGAACCAGACCTTCTGGTCTGGTCTGGTCTTCTGGCCTGCACGGTTTTGTGGGAAGTCTATGGACACAGGTGGTTCAAGTGGACTGGTGTGGGCTAAAATGATGATGATGATGTAGCGACCAACAAACTCTAAAAATAACAATGGCGTATGAGCAATGAGGAAACTGAATCGTATAGCTACGAAGTATTTAGGTTTTAAGTTGACGTTTAATGCAAATGTAGTAATAGTACAAGTTACGTAAATATTTATCCTTCTATTACTTCTTTCCATACAGTGTACATTATGAATAATTTAATTACATAGTATAACTGACTGTAGAAAATAATATTTCAGACGATGTCGGGTAATGTTCGGCAGGGTAAAAACTGTTAGTAGATGTTCTTCCCAACAGTCAGTACCAACTTAAGCAAAAGCGGTTGATTTGGTTTTAGGGGTCTATAATCTTGAGTTTTTACTAAAAATTACAGATACTAGCTGATGCCCGCAACTTTGTCTGCAATATAGGTTTTTTAAATATTCGTGAAAAATATTTAATTTTCCGGGTATAAAGAAGTATCTTATATCCGTCTCCAAGATACAAGCTATATCTGTGCTAAATATAGTCAAGATCGGTTCATCGGTTGTACCGTGAATAGGTAATATTTTTATTGGATACTTTAGTATTTTAGTATGTATGATAATACAATTTACAAATTACTAATTGACGTTTTACGTATTATGAATGGCAACATATTTATAGCTGTGCTTACTGCTTATGTCAACTCTTTGAAACTTTTAAAAATTTAATAAAATTAAACATTTTGATAGGACACTCCAGATGGAATAAACAAGGTAATAGTTATTAAAATGGAACAATCGTATTCAGAAAGTGATCTTTCGATGTCACCGTCTCAAATATTAGAACGACTACAAGTTTTACGGCAGTTGCAGTTATTACAACGCGGGAAACTACAAAAACAGCAGTTACTATACCAAGATTCTCCCGAATTGTCGTCAAACATTACTGAAATTGTAAGTCATTTTAGCAATAGTACAAGCTATAACACATTTCGAAGCTTATTGCAATCACATCAAAATTCCTCTAATGAGGCATCGCCTCGATTGAGCACAAGTAATTCGTCAAGAAAACTTGTAGAACATGATTTAATAGATGGCGTATCTGTACTAAATCTTTCACAAGAATCTGAATTTATTTTCAATTCGCCCACGTCCACAAAAAGTAAAGTTATGTCGGAATCAGAACATACGAATATGAAATCATCACTAAACAATATCACAGATAAATCTCTTTATAGTAAACATATTTCACTAGATGAGATGCCTATATTGACTCCAAAAAAAAATTTTGAAGCTTTGATAGTTGAAAAAATCCAAACAGAAGAAAATGATAAAAAAAATAAAGGTAAACATGAAGAAAATAATGTATCAGAAAAAGGTAAGAAACCATTTCTTAAAAGAGGTGAAGGAATGTCACGATTTGGACTTCAAAAGAAAGATCTAGTTATTCAACACACTAAGTCTTTGCCTTGGCATCAAAAGAGACTAGATATGAAATGTGCACATACACAAATTAATAAAGTTGAAAGATCCAAAATCAATTCTAAGAAAGTTGAAGTTCAGATTCTGGTCCCAAAACCGTCTAATCCAAATGATGAAAATGTTAATAGTAATGTAAAAGAAATGGAAAAGGGTGTAAAATTACAGGAAGATACTGTCAAAGAAACAACAGTTCAATCAAATAAATCTAGTATAAGTAATAAACTTATATCTGAACTGCCAGTGCAAAAAAATAATTTACCCAAAGGAAAACATCCACTTGAAGTAAATAAGAAGACATGGGCAGCAGTACTCACGAAAGAACAAGATGATTTTCTAAGGCAGTTAAAACAAAGTGATTATTATAAAAATTTTGGCTCCCCTGCTAAAAGTATCATATCAGATTGTAGTGATGACAACCTTGTTAGAATGAGGCAAGAAAAAGAAACTGCAGAACAAAACATGTTTGAATTGCTTGAAAGTAAGGTAGCTCGTGAGAGTTTTAATATAGAAAACTCTTTTATTAACCGCTTTCTTCAAAGAAGTAATGGATTGGAATGCTCTGGTGAGAGTACTCCTCTAGCTATGCAGAGATGTCTGTTTAACAACCCCAATCTGAGGCACATCTATCCTAATTTAACACAAAAAATTAATGAAAATGTGCAATATGATGCAGAAACATGCCATAGTGAATGTACAGAATGTGCTGAAACATGTTCTTCCATTTCAAGCTGTTGCTCATGTGTAACTGTTGAACCAGCAACTTCCAGTTGTGCATGTTATAAAGAAATTAATCAAGATAAAAATGAATCAAAATCTAAAGACAATAAAGGGAAAACAAAAGAGGATAACAAAGTGATTGTAACTGATATGCAAAACAAAAAAGACAAACAATGTCAAAATGGCAATGCTACTCATGACACTGACATAATGAAAGCAAACATGGCAGAAATGAATGCTAAACTAATTGCAACAAGTGAGTTACTAAAAGATAGGCTTCGTGAACTAGAAGATGAAATTGAAACATTTAGAAAAGAAAATGCAAATTTGACAAAAATGCGTGAGGAAGTTGATGTTGAACGTCAAAAATTCTTAGAGGAAAAGACAGCGCTTGAACAAAAGTTTAATGAGGAGAAAATTTTATCTGAATATTATATTGCTGAGGAAAAAGAGAAGCTTACAAAACAGAAACAACTATATGAAAGATATGTCAGGGAAATGAGAGGGCGATTAAACAAAAAAGATAAGGAAGAAGTAATACATTTGAAAAAAGAAATTAGTGACCTGAAAGAAGAGATAAGAATTAAAGATTCAAAGTCCACATCAACAATAGCAAGACTTCGTAATCAATTAAAATTGTGGAAAAAGAAAAAACCAACTTACATGAGGAAGTAGAGAAATTAAAAAAAGAGAACAGACGAATTCAGCATAGTAATGATGTGACAAGAAGATTAACAAATTTAAAGTACCTTGAGCAAATTAACAAAAAACTTACAAACATAACTTGTAAAGATTCTCAATCAGAAATAAATTTAGACCCAAACATAAAATACAAAGCTTTTGAAATTGAAAGACAAAGTAGAAGTAGAAGAGTACCATCCCAAAATGAAGGTAAAAGACCTAGGGCAAAAAGTGTTCCCAATATAAATGTTACTTCAAGATACGCAAAATACTTTAGCCAAAAAGATTCTATAAGTGACATAGAGAGAAATAAGACCTTGAATGCTGATGTAGACAATTCTTCATCAGATTATATAGCAGATCATTTTGATGATAAAATTGAAAATTTAGAAGAGTCTAATTCAAACTCAGATAGAGGAAATACAGATAGTGAAGACGAGAATAAATTAGAAAAAATATACATTGAAAGGTTTCAGAATACCTCATCTAAAGGTAAAAGATCGACATTATCTAATTCAAATGAAAATCTTGATGACAATACTAACAGTTATTTTATAAATAAATCAAATTCTAGTCAGGATTCTTCATCTACAAATCAGAAGAACTTTAAAGAAACTTTGATGTCTAAAGTGCACACTTCCAATGTAAGCCATAGATTTGCAAGAAATTCGCCAACACTTAATTCTAATGATCTACATGAATCTAGGGAATATATTTCTAACTACTCAAATGGTGCCAGTAATTCCCACAGATCATCTAAGTCTCCTACTTCAATAACTAGTTATCACTCTTCTACCCAGAAAATGGCCACAGTTATCAACAAGAACCAATTTCAAGATTCAAGAATGATTATAACTCCTGAACCCTCCACAAGCAAAAACAGTTTTACAAAAACTAATTTGAATCCTACTGAAATTAAAAAGCCTGATGGATCTCGAGAGCTTAGATTTCCAAATGGCAATGTAAAGTTTATTTCAGCTGATGGTAAATATAGTAAGTTTGTGTACTACAATGGTGATGTTAAAGAAAATTTCTACAATGAGGGTAGGATTAAATACTTTTATGCCGAAACAAAAACTTTTCACACTACACATGCAGATGGATTAGAGGTACTGGAATTTGCTGAGTAAGTATAACAACTAATTAACTATTTTATACAAATTCTATATCTAAAAGTATTGCTATATCTAAGTTTTATAGGCCATATTGAAACATTTTGGTGGGACAGATTTTTTACAAAAGCAAGCTTATGACTGTGCCACTTCAACATACAGGCACGCCTTTTCCTATATAAGGGGTAGGCAAAAGCTATACATGTAGCCCACTTTACGCCCCCGCGGGAAAGGAGACGAGACGGGGGCGGCGAATCCGCCGTTTTGATAAAGAGTCAAAAAATTCTGACTGCAATCCCACCAGCAGTACAGTGACAGCATAGCATATTATGGTGTTATTCTGCATGAATGAAGGCTTGTCCGTACAACACCTTAGTCGCCTCTTACGACACCTCGGTAGGTGCTGTTCTACTCTGCCGGACACCTAACGGTTCACTTTAACATAATAAGTAAACATATTACTATTACTTTGGGCTTGTGCACACCAGTGAGGTGCATAGAGATTATTATTTGCAAGGTTTTATGGTATTATGTGATTTATTATTTATCTTTTTCTAGTGGTCAAGTAGAGAAACGATACAAGGATGGTTCATCAGAAATCCGCCTACCTAATGGCAGTGTCCGATATTTTGACCCAAAAAATGAACATATACGTGAAGAGTGGCGCTTCCCTGACGGCGCCGCTCTGACTGTTGCTGCGAACGGTGAACAACGCATTGTTTTTAGTAATGGACAAATTGAAGTACATGCTAAAGATCATAAGGTAATTAAATACGAAACTTAAAACTATCTCCTAAACCCTGAAATAAAACTGGAATGACAATTATTTATTTTTGCCCTAGTTATCTCCCTATCTAGAATTGAAAGAATACTGTACCATCTACTTTAATTGTATTACACTTTTCAATTTTGTTGGTGCATTTACATCTATTGTATATTCTAACATTTCATATATGACAAAATAGTGTGACATTTAGTGACCTTGATTAATAAGGTTTTTGCTTTTAGTAACAACTATATTTTTGGGTTTCTTTATTCTTCTCCCCAGCATTATCGTACCAATAGATAATGTCCTGCTTTCCGGCTGAGACATTTCCACTTTGCCTTGTCTTTGGCATCTTCAGTGGTGAGTCCATTGGCTCTCATATACGACATTGTAACGTCGAGCTAGTCTTTTTAACGTCTGCTGCATGGTTTTGCTTTTACGGTCGGTTTGCAGAATTACTTCTGCAACCGACAGAGTAAGTCGACAGACTAAGGTGGAGGACACCTTAGCCTTTTCCTGCTCCAGCCATGTCACCTGCTCCGATACTACCTCAAATGTCTAATAATTTCATTTCCGGGACGCTCATGATCGTGTCCCGCCAAGGTCGGCCTGTTCTAACTGCCATGTAAGAGTACAGGTAGGATAATGCTCTTATGGCCTTTGAGCTTAAGGTGTATCTTTTTACTGGTGGTAGGATTTCTATGCAGGTAGGTATTAGCAGTAGTGTGCAAACATTACTGTGTTTTGGTTTGCAGGGCACTGAGAGCTACCATAATCACTATATGAGACTTAAAAAATGATGTCTAAGAGTGACAAGCGCATTGTGGTGCCACACAGAATGTTCTGAGTGACACGGCATTAGTTATGGGCATATGTTGCACTTACCATCAGGTGAACGTTTGGCTCGTTTCGTCAGTTACTTTATAAATATTATTTATGTTCACAATAAACATATGCTAATTTTTTTTTAAACATTTCACTTAATAATAATGTAAGCAAGCTATACTAACATGCAAGTGCAACTAGCTATCTCGTTATGTACTTACTAAGTGAACAGTTCAAATTAAAAGAAAAGGGGACAGTTGAGAGAAATTTTAGTAAGGTGTATAAGCCCCATTTGTGGAAAAACATTTGATTCTTAAAAGAAGTTAAAATTAAAATGAACTTGAATAACTTACTTATTCTGCCGTGAAGCAGTAGTGTGCAAACGTTAGTGTTTCGGTTTGAAGGGCACTCAGAGCTAGCGTAATCACTGGGCATATTAGATTTAAGAACTGACTGTCTGCGGGTGACGGGCGCAGTGTGGTGTCCCATAGAAATATTCTGGGTGACATAGCATTTGTTATGGGCAGATGTTGCATTTACCACCAGGTGAATATTTTGCTTGTTCTGTCACATTTATCAAATAAAAAAAATAGTTTAGTTTGTGATTTAACTTCTTTCCTTGCATCTAGTGTTGTCGATTACACACAAGGGCTAGTTTTCATAGGTCATTATCATATTTTGCATGTTGCGACTAGTACCATGTCATACACTATTTAAGTTTCTGTCAAATTAGCCAGACTGGTAGCCTGACGTCGACCGGCCATTTAATATTAATATTTGTAATTTTCAGTAATAGAAATAGAAAAATGATATTGTGGCTGCTTTATAAAAGATTCCATCTCATCACATGCACTGGACGTCGTATGAGGGAAATGCATGAATTTTGACTACTCATAGTCTTATGTAAAATAAGTAACAGCTTGTCTATACACTGCCCTTACCACGGGACCATAGATAAAGACAGAAATAATAATTAGTTGTATTACTTGTTTTAATTTGTGTATATTTATTTAAGGTTTAATCCTATTTGCAGCGTCGTGAATTTCCTGATGGGACAGTTAAGCTAGTTTACAACGACGGCACAGCGGAAACTCGATATGCTTCAGGCAGAGTTCGCATCAAAGATAAACATGGAAACCTTATTATGGATTCAGCATGTAGTTGATTAAATATTAAGTTAAAATGTTGTTAATTTGTAATAATAAGTGCCTTTTCACTGTTTTATTATCAGCACTATAAAATATGTAAAAAAAGGATGTTTTTAAAATTAATTTATCTAGTAATTAATGTGTAAATGTTAATCCAGAAGTAATTATTTAATATTTTTTTGTTAAATTTTTTTATTCATTAGTGTCAATTTATGTTCAATAAAAGAAAATATACTGACTTTATGGGTATACCACGTTTATTAATACATTAGTTACTCTACGACTTTCTCAATAAGAGGCATAAAGACTACTATTAACTAGCAGATATATGTTTTTGCATCTGTGTCACTGACTTTGGGATACCATTGAGTTTAAAATTGATTGGTGCCATGTTGTCTTCTGTACCGAAAATCTTTTTAAGTGCTTCCATTGCTGCCATTTCTTTGGCAGTTGTAATTGTTTCACCGAATCCTGGAATATATTGTTCAACCATCATGAGATAATAGAAAATTTGGGTTATAAAAGATTCATTATTACACATATAATTTTTTTAATAGTATAAAAGACACTGCTCATAACAAATGATGTAACACCCAGAATATTTGTGTGGCACTACAAAGCGCCTGTCAACCTGAGGCATCAGTTCTTAAGTCCCATATGCCCAGTAATTACAATTGCTCTCAGTACAATTCATACCGAACTTGTAATGTTTTCAGCTTCACGGCAGAATAACTGACCCTGTGGTGGTATGTAGCTAGACGGATTCTTGCATAGAAATCCTATCATCCTATGTGCAGAAAATCTACAATAAAATACAATCCCATTGAAGAACTGTGTCTTTCAGTCATGTGCTGTTTTCGAGTATCTGTATGAGCATATTGAAGGCTTAAACAAATATGATTATAATTCGTTATATATAAAAGAATATGTTGTATATACCTGAAGACACCATTTTCTTGTCTACATAAAGACCAACTCTGTAACATGCTAACAATGTATTCTTTCCGACCTCTCCAATCAATCTTGGTTCCACCTTAACTGCATCCTTCTCTAATATACCAACAAGTGTCGCCCAAGGGTCTTCTATATGCCAGTAATCATTTACATCCTGACCTGAAATTTGACTGTGCAACTTGTTTAACTTTTTTACTAAACATTGCACCTTGTGTAAAATCATTATTCAAAGTATGTGGCTAATTCATGCTCTATGGCCTTACTGGGAGGTGGCAAGATATGGGTATTGTTTCCATTACATCTTCAATTTTATTTATAACTAGCACTGCATTCATTTATGAAATAAAAATACCATAATATGTTAACTGAAAATTACTACCTAAAATTCACCACCACTTCTATCACCATTCTTTGCCTTGATATAAATCACACAAATAAACTTCTCACAATACTAGTATCTCTTCAGTTTCCTTTAAATAGATATATATATAATAGAAAAGGGTTTATATTATACAACTACACTAATAGCCACAGGGCATAATACAACCACTTTCTTTTTGTAATATATATATATTTTAATTGTTATTAGGCACATATTTCATTAAGATAAAATTAATGGATTATATTTACAAATATTTTTAATGCTAGTACTGATTGGGCCCAAGAAAGGGTTAAGAATTAATGCCATCCATAATGTAATTCATTATAAATATAAAAAGGTCTTAACTAAGAATAATAGTCAATATACGAGGGTGGATTGAAAAGTACTCGGCCTAACCAAGAAAATAAACACATACTAAATCAGTTATATTTTTATTTTTCTACATAATCACCATCAAGTTCAATACACTTTTGCCACCTCCCCTTCCAAGCATTTAGACCGTTAAAAAAAATGATTCTTCCTTAGAGTCAAAATATGCGTCTACAGCTGCTTTGACCTCGTCGTTTGTCGAAAATCTTTGATCCTCCCAAGTGCTTTTTTAGGTTAGGGAACAGAAAGAAGTCTGATGGTGCCAGATCAGGTGAATACGGCGGATGCGGTAACAGTTCAAAGCCACAGTTGTGAATTCCAGCCATTAACTGTACTGACGTGTGAACACGGGCGTTATCTTGATGAAACAGGACTTTTCTTCTGAGCATTCCTCGACGTTTTTCTTTTATTTCCTCTCGTAAACGACGTAGTAAGGTGCAGTAGTAATCAGAGTTTATAGTCTGACCCCTTTCATGATAATCAATCATAATCACACCTTTCGAATCCCAGAATACTGAAGCCATCACCTTATTTGCCGACAAAATCGACTTAGCCTTTTTAGGGGGTGGTGAACCAGTCTTCTCCACTGTTTTGATTGTTGTTTTGTTACCGGTGTACAGTAATGAACCCATGTTTCGTCCATAGTAACAAAACGATTCAAAAAATCATCTGCATCGGCTTCAAATAACTCCAAACAGTCGCGTGAAATAGTCAATCGCGTCCTTTTTTGTTCAACTGAAAGCAGTCGCGGAACCCACCTCGCAGACACCTTCTGGAAACCCAACTCGTTGACAATGATGTTTTGAGTTCGTTCACAAGAGATGCCTATAATCTCGTCAGTAGTTGACGTCGAAGGCCTTCCAGAGCGGGGTTCATCTTTCACACTCTCTCTACCACGCTTAAATTCTGCTATCCATTTTTTGACGGATGAATATGACAGAGCACAATCGCCTAATGTACTGACCATGTCATCATGGATGGCTTTTGATGATAGACCCTTCTTATGGAGGTACTTAATGACGGCACGCTGCTCGATTTGCTCCATTCGCGGAAATTATGACCGATTACTTTGTTAATAAATTTATAAAATCACAACTAATTATCGCACACGTTTCGAACTTCACACAATGAACTAGTCTGAACTGAACTAAATAATGTGGGTAGATTTGATTTTTAGAATTGAATGGATCTGTGTTAGGCCGAGTACTTTTCAATCCACCCTCGTAATTATACAAAAAAACCGACGTTAATGTAATCCAAACATGATAATGGGAATTTAATGAATAATGAATGAGTTTCATGATTTTTCACGTATCCCATCATCAGAACTTGACCGAATTTATATGGTGCCACTACAGTACCGTTTTTCATATAAAAAGTAGCATCCAAAATAGGTTCATAAACAAAGAGGTTATGCAAAAACATACATAAGAAAAAATTTAAAGACAAATTGAGAACCTATTCCTTTTTTGATTTCAGTTAAAAATTAAATCAATTTCATTCTTTCTGTACCACATTAATAATTGGGGACTGATAAACCATTCTGTCTAATTCTTGCCTGTAATCTGTTAGAACAAACTGATAGGAATCAGACAATTAGGACCACTGGTGTATTTGTTATATATTTTACAATACAGGACTATATGTGTTGCGGTCAGAAGATGTCTGAACATTTACAAACATGTTCCTGTATTTTATCTTTACCCACCTACTTAGGCCATTTGGGTTCAATGTCAGCAGAAGTCATTTAAGGCCAGTGCCACCTGTTTTTTGAACATGGCAAGATCCTCAGTTTATCTAGCAGTTGGTCAGACTTAATTTGAGAGATAAGATTAAACTCATGTTAGTAGCAATTCAAATGGAATTAGCCTTATAAACAGTATAATATTTAATAATATATATTTATGTGCAAAAATACCTTGCAACTGAGTAATAACAAAGTCTCTAACAAAGTGAGCAGCTCTTTCTTCGCCAGATGATCTCAGAAGTGTCCCAACAATTGCTTTAAATGTTTTTCCTAGAATATAATTATCAACAGGATATTCCTAGAACGAAATAGTAGTAAGTCTTAGCCATTTAAAGTTATTACAATTCAATATGCGACGTGCGTCAACACTTGCTGCGGCACACCTCAAAGACACAATTCACGGTGGTGGAGCTGCTGCCGAAACAGCCGCAAGAGCAAAGCTTGTTAAATATGCTAATTTATCGTCACTGTATCAGATGAAGCAGAGGCTTTAAGTTTTGTCGGGAAGCTTGGTAGGCGCTAAAATAGAGAAGTTACGACGCCCGCTCTGGATCTTTTCTGGTTCAACGCTTGTCACTGACCATACAACTTGGCAATGCAGCTAGTTTAATGGGCATGTTTAAACCGGGATCAATTCGGGGTGGCCCTTTTGACAAGTTTTTTTTATTCATAATGTCATTATAAATAAGTACTTTGTTAACAACGGTATATCATTAATGAAAGCATTGTATATGCAGCACTTATAATACTATTATTATAAATTAAGTAATCTATATCTTACAGATGCCAGGATAATGTCTTTAGTGCCAAGATGTAGAGATATATTTGCTAATGTTGATTCACTTGTTAAATGTGCTTTAACACCTTCTCTACCTTCAAATGGGAATCTTGGTAGGACTGCTTCAAGGTACACTTGGATGTACTGGTTTATGAATTTTTCACCTGCAAGATTAATAAAGCGAGTGAGCTTATTTTATTGTGCGACCGTCCTTTGGGGCGAGAGACATTCGGGTAGGCAAGATAACATGTCATACTAGTATCAGCTGACCAGGGCTGGGCAAAATGCATGCCTAACTTTAAATCAAATACAAATAACAAAACACTCGCACGTATAATATAAAACACGAAATTTTCTCAAGTTGTGTATTTGAAATACATAATACAGTATTTTGACATTTTAATTTAAAATACAAATTACAAAATACATTCATAACCTTTGATTTGAATAAATGTTGTAATAGTTTCAGCCTATAAATGTCCTACTGCTGAGCACAGGCCTCCACTCATTTCTGAGAGGGTTTTGGAGCTAGGAAGAATCTGCCACGCTGCTCCAATGCGGATTGGTGGACTGCACAATTCTTCGAAATATTTTTTATTTCTCAAACATGCAGGTTTCCTCAAGATGTTTTCCTTCACCGCCGAGCATGTGGTAAATGGACTTTAACTTGCGTGTTTGAAATCATATTGCTTACAAAGTCGTATATCAGAAAACTTTTCAAACATACAATTTGACAAAATTGGCAACTTTTTCTATAGGAAAATTGTACAATGTAGATATACAATTAACACTATTGAAATACCAATTACAAATTACAGTGTTAGGAAGTAATTTAAATAAAACTAACTAACAAAAAACAATTGTATTTCATATACTGCCCAGCCCTGCAGCTGACACATAGTGAAGTATGTACAAGTCTTGAGATAGTAATAACTATTTGTGAAATATCAACCAGTATATAAGTGAAATTAAAATTCGGTTATGTTAAATTTGAGGTATTCTAATATATAATGACAGTTGATTAGAAATAATAAAAAATTATTTATGTAAGTACAATATTTTTATTCAAATAAAGAAAGCTAGCTCCAATATAGATGGGAAAATGGCTAGGTGAGTAATGGTGATTTATATTCAAATACATTTTTATCAGCAAACTAGACAACTTTCAGGCAGATTTCAAAATAGTTGTACACCATTTCTGTAGTCTATCTAATACGCTTGCCTCATCTTCAGACTCTAATTTCATGTGCATTGAATGTAATGGTGTCATCTGTGACACCCTGTCTAGACCTAGTCATTTTCCCATCTACATCCTATTGGAGTTAGCTTTCTTTATTTAAATAAAATGTTACATGCTTTGTTGGTGGCTATTATACTGAAAGATGTAGTGTACAATGGCCATTTTTATGTGTCATTTAAAAGACGAATGTCTGTTTTAGTTTTTTCTTTATTTCAAAACATTTACTTCATTAAGTTATTTAAATGTCGAATGTATGTAGTTTTTGTATTCTTCAACAGATGGCAATGTGATATTAATACATCGCGGTATAAATAGTCATTGTAAATAGTATAAGAGATTCATATTGAATACATACATAATGCACCAGGTGAAACACTGTTTTATTGGAGTAAATCCTTAGCAGTGATTTCAAATTCCCACTTTCGCGGTTTCTTTATTGCGACGGTACATAGTGAACGTACCAGTAGTAACTGAGCAAGGGCAGATTTCGCCATTGAAGCTAAACGAAGTTTAAGTGTTTAACTGAGTTCAATGCTACAGTTTGCCTTTTATCAACATCAAATAAATGCAGTTAAAGCTACACGGGATTAAAATTCAGAACATCCAATTTTCGATGTTTACTCTATACGCGTTTAGACAGCTGTCATTGCCAATTGCACAACTATGTAAACCCAAAATTTTATTTTTAATTCATATTATTTATTGTTTTGCATACTGAATAAAAACTGTGTCATTGATGTCGCAAAATACGAAATACGAGGTTTTGTTTTAGATTGTATTGTCACAATTTTTTCATGTCATCTTCTTTTTCCTGAACACAATCAAAATTGAGCTGGTGAAATCGGTTAGATGAAAACTGAAATCAAATTATACATTTGAACTCAGGTTTTTATTTTTAGTGACGAAACAAGCATAAGTGCAATATCCGCCAACAACAAATGCTGTGTCACCCAGAATATTTCTGTGTGACACCACATTGCGCCTGTCACACTGAGACAACAGTTCTTAAGTCTCAAATGCCCAGTGATTTCTCTAGCTCACAGTGCCCTTCAAACCAAAACACAAGTAATGGTTACAAACTACTACTTCACGGCAGAATAACTGGCCCTGGGGTGGTACCTACCTAGAAGGATTCCTGTAGCCTAGTGTCCTAGCCTATCTCTAATTTTATTACATGAGTGGTACTTCCGACACAAGTAGGTTGGACAATTGAGTGACCCTGTGTTTGTGTAAACACTTGTGGCACTATAATATCTTCTTTTCTGTTGATGATTTCCAACAGTATTTGGTAGTTTTCACAGTGATCAAGATCAAAAATCAGACAGGGGAGACATCAATTTGCATTTCAGATGCTGCTACCTGGTACTGGTCTGGATAATTTAGACCTGGCATAACTGTGATGGCAATTCAACAATCAATGGAAAGCAATGAAATTTTCCTGCCATTTCCCCTTGTGAATGAATGACTGTATTTGTAACTAAATGTTTGAAAATAAAATAATTCATAGTGGACAATATACAAGTATTTGACTTGTATTTAAATTCTTGTAAAATAAAACACCATTACCATATAATTACTGTGAACATTTTTTCAAGAGAATATATAAGTATTACTAGCTCTACCTTATTTCCAATAATTAGCAATATTTATCAGTACTTGTCAACATTTACTGTCGACTAGAATATAAAAATTAACTTTAAATATATTTTTATTGAGTTACCTTCTTCAGCTAATTCTCTATTATCCTTCATTTTTATATCCAATTCTATTTCCTTTTGTTTCATTTCCTCCTTGATAACATACGATCGATCGGTAAAAGCTTGTAATAATAAATCGGAGTCAAATTCTTCGTTTAACCGTTTGCCAAAAGCGTATAATTCTGCTTCTAAATTCCATTCTAGAAATGTGTTTCTTGGATTGATTCTTTTGCCTCCTATCTTGTCTTCGCGCCTTTTAAATTCCATTAAAGTCGGTGCTACCCATCGGTGAATTTTTTGTGCTAAAATAATAAATACTTTAAAAGGAAAATACTTTTTGCAACGCAAAACATTTCTTGTATATAAAATTACCCTGCGTAGCTACAGGAATATATTTCACTACGTCTGTGTATCTTTTTAATAGTGGCGCAGATTTTCTTAAAAAAGACATTTCGTTTTTTAATAAAGTTTTATTCAATTAAAATTAATTAAGCATTTCTTGTGTGAATATAAAAACAAGTCCCTAAAAATATTGAGGTTATAATATAGTTAATTTATACTTCTGTCAGAACAACCAATACCGAAACCTGCGCTGTGTGACGGCCTGTCAATGTCATATAGTATAGTATATATATCACAGTCAAACAAATCAAGAGTGAATAAATTATAGAAAACATATAATATCTGACTCATATGAAGCTATTTTATCTATAATACTTTTTGAGATTTTTAATAAATAAATAAATGAAAAAAGTATTCCACACTGCAGGTTCTGGGTTGTAATCCCAACCTAGAGCCCACATTCGTTGGGTCTTGTGATTGTTGCTGTGTCTCTCTACTCTCTTTTTTTATAAAGTGCCAAAACAAGCAAAACATTCACATGATGGTAAGTGCAATATCTGCCCATAACGAATGTTGTGTCACCCAAAACATTTATGTGATGCCAAACTGTGCCTGTCATCCTAAAACATCAGTTCTTAAGTCTTATATGCCCAGTGATTGTAATCACTCTGTGCCCTTCAGACTGAAACAGTAATTTTTGTACACTACTGCTTCATGGCAGAGTTACTGGCTCTGGGGTGGTACCTACCCAGATGGATTCCTGTATAGGAATCCTACCACCAGTAGCCTAGTGTCCTAGCCTATCTCTAATTTTATTGCATGAGTGTTACTTCCGACACAAGTAGGTTGGACAATTGAGTGACCCTGTGTTTGTGTATACACTTGTGGCACTATAATATCTTCTTTACTGTTGATGATTTCCAACAATATTTTTATTAGTGTAAAATAGCTGTTCCCGAGCCTTGTTTTTTTACATTACTTATTCGCACTACACACATTGAAGGTATATAAAACCAAAACATTTTGTGCGATGACATCAGCAACTTGTCCCCAGTCAAAGTGTGTGATTCGAAATTAGGTCATATCTCGCTTGAGGCAGTCCTTCTAGTGCAGTAAAGGACTCACTATAGTTCTCTACGCGTGCGCTATTTGGTCAAGTAAGAATCGCCTCGGTAGACCAGATGGATCCATGCGATGTAAATGCCCTAGCCATCCGCAGGCGATGCTGCTTAAATTATGCGATGAAACTCGGCAATGACTCTCTCACTAGTGACTCTGTCTTTCCATGATATGCCTAAGATGGTATGTAGACAGCGCATGTGAAATGTATAAAGCCGACGTTCCTGCTTTGTATAGAACGTCAAAGATTCTGCTCTGTATGAGAATATGCTGAGATCGCATGCTTGATATACCAGTATTTTACTTTTAGCAGAGAGGTGTTTATTCTCCGACACTCTAGCACGGAACTTCTCAAATTTTTTGGCCGCCTTGCCGATGCGAGTATTGATCTCTACATCGAGTGAGAGATTGCTCGACACGGTGGACCCAAGATAGCAAAATCTATCGACCTACTGAAATGGGTGCTCCATTTAATAATATAGACGGAACAAAGTCGCAGCCTTGAGCTAAGACTCTTTGTAACGTTGAATGACATGGAGAACTAAGCACATGCATGGCTCAACTTATTGATTTCTTCCTATGGCTGCTAAAGTTGTGCTTGCAGCCTCTACTCTTGCCTATACTTGACTATGCTGATATTTGCTACCTTGACATTACAGAATACGATTCGTATTTGGGCTTCGCAAATATGGTCATGTATCTGAATTTCGTAAGCAACTCAAGTGGCTTCCCATCCGACTTCGCCGGAATACTCATATACTTTCTGATTTGTACTGCGTGCTATTAAACCCATCTACTCCTCTGTACTTAAAAAATAGTTTTGAGTATATTTCCCTATCCCATGATAAATTTCTTCGTTCGTCTGTCAACCTCTCCCTCCGGACTCCTGTGCACTACACTTCTTTCTTTAGTAAATCCTTTACTGTCACAGCTGTGCGCTTATTAAATTCCTTATCTTTGCACATAAGACATGCAAAGTCCCTCTTTTCCTACAAAAACCTGGTTAGAGCTCATTACTTGAATATTTAACTCATGTTTTCAATTATGCGTTTGTTCTTAATCCTTTACTTTAGTCTGTCGCTTTTTATATGAAATGCTATCATCTAGTGTTTTTTATAGATTTATATGGTTTAGTGTACACCTTTTTGATTTTGTTGTATTAGTTCTCTGCGCTAAGGTTGTCTGGAAGAAATCGCTTTCAGTGATAAGACCGCCTTTTGTACCTTAACTTAAATATAGTACTTAGTCTTATTTTTGTATTGGTGTACAATAAATAGTTTGAAGATCACGAGACGAGTGCGCAACAAAAGCTGCGTCGTCGTCATAAAGAAGGCTGTCAACGTATAAATCTTCCAGATTCCGTTTAGATCGAAGGAGAGACAAATTCAACAGCTTTCCATCAGCACTCGTATGCAGATGTATACCTTGCTAGTCATTACCGAAAGCGACTTGAATGAGTTATGAGAAATAAATACCAAAGAAGGTAGGGGCCATGGAGACAGGCTTGTCGCACACCTCTGCGCATATCGCTTGGGCTCCGACATGCTACCATGAAAAACCACGGTACCTTTCATATCAGCATGAAATGATTTTATGAAGCGCAGGAGTTTCGGCGGACAACCAATTAGCTCAAGAACAGGGTAGAGACCCTCTCGGCTAACAGTGTCGAAAGCCTTGTTAAGGTCGCCATGCCGGTTGCAACGGTCACCTTTCCCCTTATAGAATGTGAATATTCGCATCTCGCTTATCCTGAAGAACTTCGCCCGCTTTCTAGCATCTGGACAGAAGATTATGTAAGATGGGCATAGTGTTCTTTAGTTTTAATACTTGCCGCTTACCTCTTACCACGTTAAGTTGTTCTCTGGCAGTGTTAAGCTTTTCAATAGTGAGTAGATTAGCCAACTCGCTCCATGTGTCCAGCTTTGGTATAAGAATTTTTACGTATGGATGCAAATATAATAGATTAGTGTAATGTTCCACCCATCGTTCGAGTTGCCGGCGGTTATCTGAAATAACATCTCCGTTCGTTTCTTTAAGAAGAGCCACCTTCTTTGGTGTTGGTCCGAGTGCTTGCTTGATACCCTTTAAGTCACCCACGATGTTTCCAATATTTGCGCACGATTGGATACAAAGATACAGATCAAGCCAGTACTCGTTGAAAAACAAAAGAATACTGCGCTGAAGTTGTAAGGCCGAGGTGTAAGCGGTGCTTCAAGGCAGTTTGACGTTTGTAATCTAGCAAAGGTCGTAGTTGCTCGGAGTATTCAGGAAACCAGTCCCGAGCTTAGGCCTTCCGTTAACCAAAAGCATCACCAGCAGTTTCCGTCAACAATTTTTTACCTGATCCCATCCTTGAGACAGACACACACTCACGTCCCATAAAGCCGTCTACCTGGTTACGATTGTGTAGAAATAATTCACTTTCTCTCTATTTTTTGTGTTGGCAACATTAAATTTTTTCTTCCAGATGACTTGAACTCTCGGACTTTTGGCGCCACCTCGAAAAGAGGCGGTAGTATTTTTATTGAATATTGTATTTTGTGTATATTTTGGGTTTTGATGATTAATATTTGATAGTTTGTTATGCCGGAAGTGCTCGTGAAAGTGTACAGTTATTGGAAAATTCAGTTTAAGACTAAACTTGTACTTTTCGTTTTGTCTGAATCAGTCCAACAAATCATCATCTCCATCATCGTTCATCAGTCCAGCAAATCTTCAGTAAAAGTCAACTATAATTTTACTGTTGATATAAATGAAGTCTTTGTTATAATGAAACTATTAATCGACACTGGCAAACACAGCACGATTTAGTGGCTAATTGCCACGACCAACAAAGAAGAACAAGAAGACTTGGATTCTCTTCTACACAAAACCAATCCGCGAGGCAGCTAAGGAGTGATCGGTGTCACAGTCAGCGCTTTTGTATGAACGCGTGTGAAGAACCTTGCGTAAGGTCCTTTTTTTGGTTCCACTTTTGCCTAATGTATATACTTATTTGCTTGCTGGACTGATTGAGACAAGCCGAAAAGTACAATTTTGGTCTTGAATTGAATTTTCCTCACACTTTCACGAACACTTACGCTGCATAATAAACTATCAATATTAAATATTAAAACTCAAAATATACACAGAAATTACAAAATTCAATAAAAACACCACCGCCACTTTTCCGAGTTTGCCAAAAGTGACAATGGTTTTTTAATCTAACAACCATGTTTTTTGTTATTTAAGTGCGCACCAGATCTCTGTTCACTGTTTTGTGTATATTCATTTGCGCTATCTGATGCATTAGTAATATTTACAGGCATGGAAGATCATATTTCTTTCAGCTCTTCGACATTACGGATTTCGCATATTTCTGGTTACTTAAATTTAAAAAAATATAGGTATGATCTGTATCATCGTTACATAGTGCAATTTTATTTTTCTAAAGTACAAAATGCCTAATGCCATAGTTGTCGTCGCTAATTAATTAGTAGTAGTTGAAATGCATAGCTAAAGTCATAACATCCTAATTTTTTTATTCGAGAAAGTGACTAAACGCTCAAAATGTCTTCTGATGCTATGTGTAACGTCTGCTCATTACAAATACTATAGCACCCAGAACATTTCTGTGTGATACCACACTGCGCTCATCACCATAATACATCAGTTCTTATGTCTTATATGCCCAGTGATTACATTAGCTCTCAGTGCCCTTCAGACCGAAACACAGCAATGTTTGCACACTACTGTTTCACGACAAAATAACAGGCTCTAGGGTGGTACCTACTCAGACGGATTCCTGCACAGGAATCCTTCCACCAGTAATTTAAAGAAATGCAATACTATTGTCTTTTATATTTATTTTGCGAACTTTTAAATATGACATAGTTGTGATTCGTGAATAAGTCGAAGTTTTCCAAACTAATAAAAATGTACACAGTAACAGCAGTAACATAAAGATGTAGAAATAGCTTGGCAGCGAAGTAGCGATCACTTCACTTCCAGAGGTTATTATCATCCATCTAAATTAATGTAAATCTAAACTAATATTATAAAGAGGTAAGATTTGATTTTTTGTATGTTTGGTTGTAATGATTTAACTCTTTCAATCAAAAAATTATTTTTTGACTTTTTGATTGAAAGACTGTGCACTTTCAGGGATTTTGTGGTAAAAATGTATAGATTGCTTCATGAATGAGTTACTGACTTTGTGAAGTCGAGTAACTGGCATTATTAGTAGAAATACAAGAACGATTCCTGTATCGGAATCCTACCATCAGTAAAAAAGTGATTTAACACTATACCTCTTTCTCGATCAAAGATATGTATATGTAGGTATATTTGGTCTTCAATTCTTTCAACATATTGCCAGACAAATCAGCTGCTTTGGAGCAATGCTCTAGTGATTGAGACTAATCCGTTGTGCTTTGATTCATATGTTTATACAAATCGTCTATTGACAAATAAGTGACTTGTGATAAGAAGGAAGACGACCTGATCGGGTCCATGTTGTTTTAATAAAAATGTTCATTCATTACACATTCCGAGTCTTTTAGTTTTTTTAATCACTCATACAGTTGCGGTTTGATCTAGCAACCATCTTATCGTATTTTATTCCTTATTAACTTTTCTTGCAACTCTCGTATTAAGTTGTTCAATGTGGGAGTTTTTTTTATCTGAGTTGAGAGATTCGGTGTATTATCCATAAATACGATATGTTTCTTTCTTAGTGAACTTAGAAAAACTTTTGATTTATGAGTATTTATTGTATTAAACTTCCAGCATTTATATTATAAGGCTAATCACTTGATTTTGAGATATTCTCGAGATGTTTTCTATTTATCCCCGAACGCGACCTTTCGAACGCTAAGCAACAGCTTGGTTGTAAGCAACAGCTTGGTTGTAAGCAACAACATGGTCATGGGCTGCCTTTAACTTTTAATTATTAATTTTGGTCTGATCTACGCAAAACGATCTCAGCTTCCGGTCTTGCAGTGGTATGCTTTGTTTTTGATTTAATTTTTTAATTATATCTTCCCAAGCTGGTGGTAGTTTCCAACTATCTTCTCAGTTGAAATTAGAATATTTTTTTTTTAATTTCTAGAGCCTTGTGATTAATTTTTGGATTTTTGACTATTTTCATTGCCCTCAGTCGGCTCTTTTCGTACCCACGTGATAAAGTGGACTGGCAGATTTTTTTTACGCCGCTACCACATAGCGAATATGATTAGTTTGCTTTTAGTTTTTGTTCGTACATAGGTAATTCTATCTCAGGGATGAAGATATTTTTTACTTTAATATTAATAATAACAACGGTTATGATTTCCATGACGAACTTGATATTAGCAGAATTCTTTTAAGAGCAGCCATAAACAAGGAAGAATAATAACATAATAGGTACATTTAGGTATTTCCTTTACACTAAAATGTTTTTATTTCTATGGGTCATGCTAAGGATACGTAAAATTCCGGTTATAGCTGGAAAATTTATTTTATCAATTTGACAACTGTAGAACAATACAAGTATTTAAACAGTTTTCACAATAAAAAGACGAAACGCGTGTAAACTAATACAAATAAAAGAAGTAACAAATTCACAACACTATTTTTAAATTTAACCGAATGTCAACTTCTCCGACTTGTAAGAAAACCGCGGACCGAGCTTAAAAACCCCCTTTTAATTTTGTTTACAGGTACAATTGTGTGGTTACTGTAGAATGATGCCGACGTGTCGTACATAGACGATGTCACTTCGATAGCCTGGAATAGAACAAAATGTTTATATTAGGATATTTAATTACTTAATTTTGCACTTATTTTGATATCGGGCTAAAAGTAAACGAAAGTAAGATCTTTTAAATTATTCACTACTGAGCACATTATTGCCATTAATTTTTGGGTGGGCTTTTGGAACTGGCGTTTATTTTGCGGTTTTTTGAAGAGTCTGCCATGCTGCTCCAGTGTGGATTATGGACTTCACACGTCGAAATATTTTTATTTCTCAAACATGCAGATATCCTGACGATTTTTGCCTTCAACGACGAACACGTGGTTTATAGAAAAAACTATTATAGAAGGTTAAGGTTTTAAGGCTTTTTTAAGGCAAGCGCTCAGCTCGTTTAGAACATTTAGATTAATTAAGAAAAATATAGTGAGTAAAAAAATATCACTTACACCGAGAGACGTACTTATATAGTAAGAATCAATGGAACTATTGACGCCAGATATTTTACTGGCCAAACCACATGGGATCTTTAGATTTGACGCTTTGGCTGAATGCATGACCAAACAAGACATAAGTCTTCTCAAAAACGGCCGCTTTTGCTTGGAGTCGCGCGGCGATAGTAAGTATTTCAGGGATTGATCTGATCCAGTCGCTTTCGAGAATAGAGAATATGCGGATGTGCCTAGATTTGGAGTTGCCGATTTTTTACGCCCTGTAATAAATGTTTAGGTTAGGAAAGTAACAGCCTATAAATGTAATGATTTCTTATATTTACGCGAATACTACACATTTAAATAAAGTATTTGTATAACTTGTGTTAGAGTTTTTGGACCCGGGAAAAATCCGCCATGCATTTTCTGTGCAGGTTGGCGGACTTCAGAAGTCATTGATAACTTTAGATTACTAGCAGGTCAATGATTTCCTTCACTGCCGAGTACTTTAGAAGTTGACACTTAAAGTTAGACATAACAATTTCAGAAATGCCAGCACTGCAGACCGTAGCTTACCTACGGTACAATTTAAGGCCCTGGGCTATCACAATCTCACTGTGTTTATACTACCTCCGTCAACAAATCAGTTCATAAACGATACTTGACACGTGTGTGTGTTCGAAAGATGAAATACCAAGATAAATACTTGTCATTAAAGAAAAGTGTTCTTTAATTATTAGGATATAAAGATGGTCTGCCTAAAACAAGAATTGTAAAGTTATTTACTAATATAAAGCTATCGCCTAAACTTTAATCATTAATTTCAAGAATTTTGAACGTTTTATTTATGGAAGAACGACGAGCCAACAAGTCGTTCACCCGATGATGAACGACTTGTTTGAAGTGCAACGTCTGCCTCTAGCGAATGCTCTATCACCCTGAACATTTCAACGGCGCTCGTCACCCTGATACATCAGTTTTTAAGTCTGAAATTACACTAATCAGTATTTACACTAATCAGTGCTTTTCGAACCGAAACACATTAATGTTTGCTCACATTAATGAAACACATTAATGTTTACTGCTTGACGGCAGAATAACTGCATAGGAATCCTACAACCCGTAAAATTTTTATATCTTTAACATTTTAGCTAAATAGAAAATAAGAATAACCAAGCGTTCTTCAACACAATTCGTCTGAAAATATTTACAAAAATAGGCATGCCTTTGTTTTACGACAGAACTTTATAGTTTATATAATTTCGGTGATGTAATTGCTGTTAGCATTTTTGGCTTTTACAGCTTCATCGCATACTTTATAGTTTATTGTAGATAGACACAGAAAAAGATACAATAATAATGGTCATTTATAAGCTGTAATGAACATAGTCGTATTATTTATAGTATCAACTTACGCACTGTGTAGTGTGGTGTAGTCGTAACATAATCACGCATTTTCCCATACAAGGCCTGTCAACCACCGACTTGGCAGAGAGGAAGGGAAAAGGAACTATAAGGTGCAGGATAGTACTACCCTGGAAGTAGTAGGAATAGGCAGCAGTAGTTAGGGAGGCCAGGGTCGCATACCTGTCTGGCAGTCTACCGTATTTTCCGGACAAGGCAACTAGATCAAGTATCCCCGGCCTAAAGAATCTCAAAAGAAAGAAGGCGTAAAAATATCTAATACCCCACTTCATCTAGTGAGTGTCCTAAAAGTTTATATAAGTAAAAGAAAAGGAAGGCCTTCGCAAAAGTGCAAGATCTGAAATATCCAGACGGGTAATGGGTATGGCTTTTAATGAGTCATCATGGAGTATGCTCTAAGACCATAATAATCCCGATAATATTAACAGTATTAGTAATATTGCCCTCCTGATTGAAGTAACTGACCGAGCCGGGGCAGGCCCCCTTGGGCACCCTCGAATCAGTTACTCTCGCGTACAGGATGACGGTCCAAGCTGAGGTCCCCTCTCGGGGGCCCTTGCGCCGGTCATCCATAAATAAAGGTTTCGGCTAAGCGCCCTCAGCCACCACCTTTCAATCCGGCGAAGCTGTGAAAGCCTTCGGGCTAACAGTTACCAGCAGTCCAAAAAAAAAAAATTTATACCATCTACAAAATTTTCTATATTATTCATATAAATTGTATTACTCACTTTTGAGTAAAGAATGCAATGAGATACTATCTTTTCCATTCGAATAAAGCGACTCTGTTGCAAGCTGGCCAACATTTGTCGATGAAAATGTTACGCGTTTGTAAGCAACGTTAGCGTATCTGACCTCCAGGGATGACATTGCCTGTCTTGGTAGAATTTCTTCAGAAGACTTAGCAGCTTCAAGCATATCTTGCTTATTGTACAACATATATGTATTACACATCGTTTTTCTGTCTATGCTTCTTCTGCTGGAAACCGTTTGAATTTCCGCACAAACGCAAGCACCTCTTCTCGATTCCTTACACCCATAATTTTTATTAACTTTAGTCATCTGCTTCCGTGATTTTTTTCCACCTTTGAATGTTTGTATCCCTTGGGTGCGGATAACGTTGCTGTTATTTTTCGGAAGTTTCTTCACTTGCCCGGAGGATACGACACTATATGCTTTGAAAATGTTCTTTTTACTTTTGTCTTGATTTTTTATTTTTAATTTTACTGTGCTTTGTATCGTCTTTTTTAATTTATCATATTGTTTGCGTGTTAACATTATTGGTTTCTGTTTCGTGAATTGCTCTATTTGTAGGTACACTTGAATATTGCGATTTAATATTAACTGCTGCTTTTCGCCGCTGTCACTTGGTAGAGAATGAGAAGGAGTGGCTGCCGGAGTTTTCATATCATATTGAGTGGTAGTTGTTTTCGTTTTAATAATTTTACATTGTCTGTTTTTATTTACTTTTCTTTCTGATTTACAGCATTTGCATTCTAGTGTTCGCGACATACATGCTGCTATACTTCTTTTCGAGGTTTTTTGATCGCTGTAAATAGAATAGTAAAACGTTAACGTCGTAGTTATTTTCAAGCTGTGTATTTTTTTAAGTGTTCATTTTCTTTTTATGAAATCTTGATAGACATATACCTGCTCTTTTTAAATCGATTTTGCATATCGCGGCAGAAGATACCAGATATATAGTCCTGAAACAAGTTGCTATTATTATTACTGCTTTTTTGTCTCATTCCGAGTTGATATTTATGTCTTACTTTTTTACCATAAAATTTACATTCATGCATACAGTCACGCCGTTTTTACCATATGAGGGGTAGACAGAGTCCACACCCGCAGCCCACTGTCACCCCCGCGGAAAACGAGTCCTGACGGGTGGCGAACCACTTCGCCGCCATTTTGGTACGCGTCATAAAATTCTTACTCCCCGTTGCATTCCCACGAGCAGTATATTGACAGCATATTTGTTGAAGGAAAATGAAAACCAGGAGATGAGCAGCAGCATCTTCCTGGAGCATCTGAATAAATAAACTGCGGTTGCCAATCCGCCTGCCAAGCGCAGCAACTATGACAAAATCCCCCCAAAATGAGAGCAACAAACTTTAGTGGCAATCTATGGGGGAGGCTTATGTTCAGCAGTGGACTAGTGATGGGCCTAAATGATGATGATGATGAGAAAACTGATAAATTTCATTTCAGATCTTTTCCAGTCCTTATTAATATAAATGAAAAGAATCCTCTGGCAATATTAGTATTAGTTTAGATTATTCGAATCGGACCTATCGTTTACAAGTTACGACGGGTATAAAAATGCTAAAAGTAAGAAAAATGATTCGGTTAGACTAAGTTCTATTGATAACTTATCTATTCATTTTATTTTTTGTGAACTAGAAACAATTTAATAGTGGTTTGTCATTTTAATTATATATTTTTTAATTTAAAACTTTGTAACGCTCTATAATAAATACAGCGGTCGCGGTCTCGAACGCCGCGCCGCCCGGTTTCATGCGACTTGGGCTTCATCGAGGTGCGCGGCTCTTTTTGCACAGCGGTGGAGAGTGGTCGTTTTATTTTGCTACCACCACATTAAATATTGGCTATATTTCATAACCAAAACATTATTTTGGTAAAATAACGTAATCTTATCTGACCCGCTGCTGAGCCGCAGATGAGAATAGACGCTACAAAAATGATAGTATAAGGAATTGTGGTTGTTCTATTTGTCCAATAAAGTACTAATTTATCTTTCTAATATATATATACCCGTGCGAAGCCGGGGCGGATCGCTAGTAAAAAAATTTTAAAGTTTTGGACATTTTTAGTATTCAATTTTGTCATTAAAGATTCATCGTATCATCAAATCAAAGTAGCATGGGTAGGTGCTGGGAAGGAACCAGTTATGTATAACGTTCTATATACATACTTAATCTATGCGTACTGATGACCGCCGTGGTCTAGTGGTCAGAGTACCTAACTAATGCGCCCCGTGTCCAAAGTTCGAATTATTGCCGGAGCCAATGTTTGTGTACGAGTGCAATGTGTGTTAAACGAAAACCAAAAACACATGTTGTTGGTCTTCGGTGCCTCACTGTGTTGTGCCCGTGTCCTTGACACTGCATCCTAGCCTAGTACGAGTGAGTGCCTCTGTGTTTGAGCATACCATTTTAGCACTATAATATTTCCTAAGTAGTTGTTATCTTCCGATAGTAATCGAAAGTTGTAGCCGTGGTCGAAAATCGGGGGACATCATCATATGCTTAGACTACCTATCGGAGACCTACAACACTACTAATTCAGGCTATCCATAAGAACTGCGATTAAATAATGTCATTTCAGTATAAGTTTATGGAGAGTATACTTATGTTTTTTTTATTAACGATAACAGTCATAAACTTTTTGTCATTACCAAAGTAGCAGAATAAAATGACAAGCACAATTTCGGTATAAATAAAAATAAAAAAGTAATAACAAAATTGTATAAAATACACCGCCGCCACTTTTCGATTTGGTGCCAAAAAGTGATAGACAATGTAATTTGAATTTTGAAACTAAGATTTTCCGAAGACACTTGTATTTTTCTTCGAAAAATCTTAGTTTTATAAAAATGAATTATTCTGAACGTAACTTCTTAACGTGTCTATAGACTTACTTGAGTGATAGATCTGGAGACAGTGGGTCTGCATTGTTGTATGCCTAGCAGTTCTCTAATCTCCTTATCTCTTTCTAAAGGATTTGTGATTTTACAGTTATCGCCATGGTAGTGCTTGATAGGTGCTGTAATTATTACCAGTTACCTCTAATATTTGAAAATTGACAAATACATAATATTATATTAACCTATTATGCTTTCGCATGGAACTTAAAAAAAGCAGTGCAAAAAATATATATTTAGACGAATACTAAAAAAATCCGTGGTAGCTCAGAAGCCGGGCGCTCGATCCCCAGTGCCGGCACCTCTAAAATTGTTTTGCAAATTTAAGTGACGATGTACCACGTGCTCAGCGGTGAAAGAAAACATCGTGAGGAAACCTGCATGTCCGACGAATAAAAATATTTCGAAGACATGTGAAGTCCGCCAACCCGCAGTAGAGCAGCGTGGCGGACTCTTCCTGGCTCCAAAACCCTTTAAGAAATGAGAGGAGGACTGAGCTCAGCAGTGGGAAATTTATAGGCTGTTCCTTTACTTTACTAAAAAGTAAAACTAGGCTTGTGGATTTTCTTTTTTAATTATTTTTTTTCTCGACGAGCCGCGCGCTTTTCAGCACCCATTGTTACCAATATTAATTAGCTATGACATTAAAGTAAAACACCAAAGAAAAAAGAAGAGAAATAAATACTCTAAAATCCGTAAACCTAGAATTATTCAATAAATACTAATAGCTTTGAAAAAGTGCAGGTGATTCCGCGACGCTCAGCGCAGAGTCATTGCTACTAGCCACGTTGTATTCCTTACTCTAGGACCTCCTACTCACGAGTGTTTTTCGACGAAGCTGTAAAAGCCCCCAGGCTAACTGCGGCATTTTACATATAAAAAAGGAAAGGGCAGAGTCTAAAGTGCAAGGTGTCCGGTGTTGCGATTGCTATATCGCCTGCTGGAGCTTGGAAATAACGGCAAATCCTCCCAACTTGGATAGGGCCTACGTCCTGAAGTGGTCATCTGCCTCTTGTACTTGTCCGTTTCTCCGAACGGACCACTTCAGAACTGAGGCCCCTTGATCATGGTCACCCTTAGGTGATTATGATAAAGCGAATTTTAAATATCGAACCTGAATCGACTGAAAAAGACACAAGTATAAGAATCGTTACCGAAAAAGTTAGTGTTACTCTCGGAACCGTAAAATTCATCACAGTTGCGACTGGTTTGGGTGATTTTCATGCAGAGCCGCGGTTCATCGCTACTACTGGAAGTAAGATCATATTAAATATTTAATGACAACTAAACAAATAAAAAATAATTTTATAAATATTCGAAGGTAATTTATTAACAAGCGACTAAACAGTCCATTTGATAGTCCAACCTAAGTACGACATTTCAGTTAAAATTGACTAAAAGTTTACAGCACTCATGACCACTAAGTAAGAAAAATTACTTGCATTTGTAAGAAATTATTCTTATTTGTAATAAAGTACCTCCCACGCTTATGTGATAAAGTACCTTGAAATCGACGGAATGGAGACAGACTTTGTTAATGCGCAATAGCGTATGATTGGCATCTTTAATTTATAACATAATTCCAAAAGTCTTCAAGGAATTAAATATGATTTCATTTGAGTCAATATTTAAAAGATTTTTAATTGACAAAGGTAATTATTATATCAGTGACTTCTTTTATGACAAATTGTAATATAATAACAAATTTTTGAATGTTTATGATTGTGTGACATTGTATTGTAATTTTACTTTGATTTAAGCACCTTATTATAATGATTCGATGTTATTTCAAGTTCTCGACTTGTATCGGTCGCCTACATACGAGTATTTAAAATGATATATGCCATCTAGCCATTTTGTGCATACCGATGCAGGTAAAACATGTTGGCCACATCATCATATGTGCATAGCTTCTAATATGTTTGTAATATAAGTTTGCAAAAAAAATTATCTTTGTTTTCATAATATATTTTTGGCCAATTGAATAATATTTGCGTGAACTTAGAATTGGAATTTCTGTAATAAATTGGTCTCAGGGTGGGTCGTGATTTAATTTTGTCAAGACGTCTATACCCCGGAGGACTATGACAGAATGTGTCGATATCAGTGATTAGGTCTCCGATTCGCGTCAGTCACTGAACGAAAGGTAGCAGCATAATGCTGCTGATTTAAGCTGGTAGTCAAAGTGAATATGCCTTGCCCCAGTAGAGCCAATCGTCGTCGTTTCAGCGTAACACTAGTACACTGCTGAACATAGGCCTCCCGCATAGATTGCCACAAACGGTATTTTGCCATGCTTTTTTTTTCATTTGCCACACTTAGCAGGCGGGTTGGCAACCGCAGTTTATTTATTCGGATGTTCCAGGACGATACTGCTGCCCATCTCCTGGTTTTCATTTTCCCTCTATCGACTTTTACGACACCCACGGGATGAGAAGGGGCCAAAAGCCAATCGATTTACGTGCAATTGCAAGTATAGCTGCAGCGCTGTTCTGCCACGTTCTAATTTTAAAAACATTTTTTATGTAGCAAATGATAAAAAATAATATTTAAAATAGTAACTTATATGCACATAATGCATTTTATAAGTTGACAATTTGGCAAAACCTAGGAATTATGGTCAGTCTTTGCATTTAGGTAAATTGGCAAGAGGATTAAGTTAGACCACAATTACGGCTCTTAAAATAAGTTTGAATATAAAGTTAAAATAAATTCTAACTTTTTATAAATATTTGTTGTTAACAATTTCTTTATGTAAATGGTTCTGTCTTCTCAACTTATTGTAAAGTACAACAAAGATACATTATATTAGTATTGCATTCTGCCTTATATCAGTAATCATAAAATTGGTCTTTTGGCGATAGATTTAAGTTTATTATTAGTGTGATGGAAATCTTTTGAATGTCAATAAATCAGAAGGAACTTAAACGACCGCCAAACAAACGTTAGCGAAAAACAAGGCAAGTAGATGTTTTAGCTTTGGTCCAAATTGGAAGTTACGTTGTGATCAAAAGAATAAACAAAGTACATGCTCGAGAAAATTGGTTAATAATTTTCGTTGAGGAATTTTTTCAATTCCGGTTTGTGAATTTTTCTCAATTTGTGATGCGGGTGCCGTAAAGGATTGGATGTATTGAAGTTAGAAAAAACATTTAAAAAGTGTTTTAACGATACATTTTAATTGTTTTAGTTGGCATATGAAACCTTACATAATGGTGATCTGAATGACTATCCTGATATCCAGACTACAGATTTCTTACAGCGTTGTCACATTCGTCATAAGTTACTTTATATGAATACTTACGAAGTCTTTAGAATAATAAGTTTAATTCATTTATTTAACAAAAGATTGGATGTGTTGTTACATTCCTATATTGCTTGTTAATGACTTGACATCGGAAATTGATAAAAATCATTTCAAAGAGAAAGGTTTTAAGTAGGTTATTTCAAACATTTTCAATAATTTGTTTAGCTAAACCATTCTTTTTAACTACTATAATTCAAACATTGTTCACTAATTTTATAAATATATCCAAAAGAATAAAAGAAAACATAAGATAAAAAATTAAAAATAAACTGCTCTACCTGTTACTATTACCGTCTGAGTGTTGCGACGTTTCATACAGTGCGGTACCATTACTTGATTGCTGAAATAGAAAATTGAAGTTGTTGCCAGCATGAAACAGAATGTGACTGCTGATGTATACGAATCCTCTATGTATTAAAATATCCACTAACTGTAAAAATACTTCGTGATATATCCATGATTTTTATAAAATACATCATTATTTTTCCATTAACGCCATTATTTTTTTTGTTAAGATATTAATATATATATATGATTTCTATTGTCTTTCTTAATTTATTTGGGTATTTGTAAAAATAACAAAGAATCTCTTAATTATGAAAATAAATACTTACGGAATAACAAAGCGTTTGTGAGACTGATCTTTTCCTATCTCTATTGTCTTCTGAAAGCATAAGGTAATTCTCCATGGATCCATAATCATCATCGCTTGACTTTTGCGACTCTTGATCTTTAAAAAATTTCCGAACCCTTAAGTCAGTACCTAAATTACCCTGATGCCACATAACATTGAAGCGTTCTTTTTCTCCATCAATGTTAATTTTGACCCTAGAAGAATCATTTTTTGAGAGTGACGAACCGTTTCCAGTGTCTTTTTTATTCACCTTAACTATTTTGTTACGTGCGTTGTTAGTATAACTTTCTACAAAAGTTTTCTTCTTTGCTGAATGAACCGTATTTGTTTCTTTGGAATCTCTCGATACAAAACTTACTGGAAACTTTTTAAAAAACTCAGTCCTGGTTTTAGATTTTAAAGTATTGTTGCTTAATTCTGTTGGAGGTGGAGATTTTTTTTGAAAATTAGTTGAAGTTCGATAACTGGAATTTTTCTTTTTATGATCAGTCCTTAAAAATCTAGTGTCAACTGTTCTATTGAGAGGATTTTCTTTCGTTAAATTGCGGTTAATTGGCGAAGGAGAACGACTAGAGTGCATATTGTTATTATTATTATGTCTACCAACTTTTCGAGAAATAATATCAGTAGTTCGCTTAGGTGAGATCTGACGCTGATTTATAAGGGTGTGGCTGCTGACATTTTCAGAAGCATCTCGTTTTGGATATACCGATATTATAACCAAAGGGCTTTTGATTTCTTTGTTTGTACTACTTTTGGTTACATCGCCAATTGTACTGCTTACTATATCGGTGACATTGCTGCAATTACAATAGCATTGTATTGTCTGATCTTTGTTTTGAGTTTTTCTTATATTATGTATTGAGAAATTTATATCCAAATCTACTTGAGTACCTTGTGATTCTTGTCTATAAAATAAATTATCCTTGATATATAAATTAAAAAGAATTAGTATTATTTCTTAACGAAAGTAAAAATTACCTGGCTCCACGGTTTTTTGAATGAGCACGATATGTAGTAGGTTCTAGAAGATTAGCTTGAACATTAGAATCTCGCTGAGTTCTAATTTTAATTAATAAAAAATATTAAAGATATAGAAAAAATTAAAACATGTAGAGACTATTACATAAACTATGCGATCAACTTACCTATATTTTTTGTTGTTATTGTAGATAAAATTACTTGGGCAATTACCCGACGTGAAATTAGTAGGATCCCTGTAATTTTATTCAATTAAAAATAATTTTGGTCCTGAAATGGACAAAACAAGACTCAACAATACTTACTGACAAGCAAGTTTAACATCTACGACTTCATTAGGCACTAACTTTTGTTCCACATGAGTGAAGTTTGTGATAACTACAAATAAATAGTCATATCCGTTATGTTCTGAAAATCTTAAATAATTTAGATACATTTTCATAATTTTCAAATAGTGTTTTACTAACCCGGATTGTCCTTTACAGTAGCGGCATAGTTTAACACATATTTATCATCATTCGTAAGTCCAAGTTGGCCAATAATTCGCACTCGACTTTTACGAGACTTGACATTATTCAAAACATCCTTTCTTTTTGTATTGGAGCAGATACATTTCTGTAAATCTAAGCCTGCACCTCCAAAAATTTCATTTACAAGCGATGTTCTTGATTCATTTTGTGGTGCTAGATTCGTCTTCTTCTTCTTAATTTTGTCTTTGTTTTTCTTATTATCCATATTTAAGGAATCGATGATCTGTTTGTAATTGCTAATTTTTTTTAAAGGTATGTTTTCATATTTCAGCCGGCTTGAAGATTGGTTACTAGATAAGTTTTCACTTCCAGTTGTTTTGATTTCATATATTTTGTCTGCTTTTTTGCCCTGTTACCACTAAATAAATATTATTTGAATGGATAGAGCTTTCCTGGTTCGAAATAGTACTCTGGACTCTTTTTACGATTTGTCTTCGTTTATTAAACCCTCGTGATGTTTGTGTCTCCACCGCTTTAGGTACTACAGTTACTTTTATGAGTGGGATTTCTGTGCACGTATCGTCGTTATAAATTTTATTTGTAATAAACTTTCTTTTAGGGATCTGAAAATTTCAGGAAATCTTACTATAAAACATTATTCATTATTCAATGTCTTTGTTTTGTTATAATTTTATTTATATTTATTTTTAAGATAATAACCCCTGCTAAAGTCATGTTAAAGTTTACCTTAGCTATTGCCTTTCTTATAATCAAAGACGTTGAAGATACACTATCTGTAGCTTCAGTGAAATTGTGTCTCGTATGTTTTGTTGTACAAAATTTTCTTATTAAATGGATATCAGGATGTCTGCTAAAATTTTCTACGCAATTTTTGGTTTTGCTGTTCTTTCTGTGTGTTTTTTTTACAGGAGGTATTAAGAACTCCAAAGAATCTTCCAAAAGAAAAAAATAGAAAAAGTAAATAAAAATTTAAAAGAATAAAACACAACTAAACAATTTTACAACTGACCTAATGTATCGGATTCGACACTATAATAGTCCATTCCGATAATTTTGTTGTGACAGTGGTATAAATCTCAAGTATCCCCCACATGAATTGTGATTATCAAAGGTGATTATGAGGTTAAATTTTGACAATGAAAGTAGTCTTTCATAAGAAAAATATACTCCTTTTCATAGGTTCATTCATATCGGTTGACAAGTTGGTAATATTTTAAAGTGTTTGTCAGATTGACAATCTAGGGATATTAAGTGCCTGTGTTAAGGTTTTTTTTTCATAGATAATAAATAAGCGAAGCTTGTTTGTTGAATATAATTTTTTAAATGTTATTAGAGTTTTTTTTTTTTCTAGTAAAGAAATCCAAAAATGTTTAGGTCCTTTGATTACGCCCGTTGTTTATTATTAATAAAATTGTT
Source organism: Luehdorfia chinensis (assembly GCA_019845155.1). Lineage (NCBI taxonomy): Eukaryota > Metazoa > Arthropoda > Insecta > Lepidoptera > Papilionidae > Luehdorfia > Luehdorfia chinensis. The sequence goes on along the minus strand of JAHVAK010000025.1, from coordinate 4,171,862 downwards.
TTAATTAATAAAACCATGCTCCAGTTAAAAAAAATTTATTAACAGCGGAAAGCACATTCCCTCACGGAATACCAGTGTAACAATGGAGAATTTAAGTGCTGTGTTGTGTATGCTTATTAACGAAATACGAATTACTAGGAACGATTTGTTAGTACTCAAGGGAGCAACGTCTTCTTAAACAAGAAGTGGTCAATGTGACCCATACTTACTGTGTGGGTCATATTGACGACTTACATTAGATAGAGTGAATGACTCTTTTGTCACCCATAGCGTTACAATGCCCACACTTACTCAGCTAACAATGGAGTTTTTGAAGACTCCGTACAGTCAGAACGAATCCTGGGATTTCCAAATATGTATATATATTAATAATATGTATATATAATAATACAAATATTATTGTAAAGGGAGTGCCAATTTTATGAGGCTGTGTATATGTAGATGGTAAAATCCGGTACCTTATTCCAGATGGACAAAGGCTATATATATATATATATATATATATATATATATATATATATATATATATATATATATATATATATATATATATACATACATATGTGTGTGTGTGTGTGTATATATATTATATATATGCACCCGGGCGAAACCGGGGCGGGCCGCTAGTCAAGGATAAACTTGTAACGGTTAACAAGACCGGCAGAAGAAAGACAGACAGACACGAGAAGACTGGGCTAACTGTTAGTTTTTCCAATGGTTTCAAAGTATGAAAAAGTTGTTCATGAAGAATATTTTGAAAAATGGTAAAAACAATATAAATATTATAAATTGATAACCTAAACGAATGTTGTTTCCTTCGCTCTTCTTTTAGACAAAATATACGGGAGCTTATTATTTATTATTAGAACTCTTGGTGACGCCGTCCCTGTGAGGTCAGTATCCTCCGCAACTCTTTTGTTGATCTGCTAAGACCAGGATGCCATGTATGTTTAACAGGTGAGTAAGCCGTAAGACCTTGACGACCGCGTGGCCTAGTGGTCAGAGTACCTGAATTCTAAGCCGCGGGTCCTGGGTTCGAATCCCAGCCGGAGCCAACATTTTTTGCTTTAACACAAATTGTTGGTTTTCGGGTCTGGTTGTGTTGTGATTGTCCCCGTGTTTCTAACACTGCATCGTAGCCTACCTCCGATCTTATCGCATCAGTGTTACATCGGGCACGGGTAGGTTGGGACGAGTGAGTGCCTCTGTGTTTGCGCGTACACTTGTGGCACTGTAATATCTCTTGCGCTAGTTGATGGCTCTCGACAGTATTCGGAAGTTGTCGCCGTGGTCGAAATCGGCTAGGAGAACATCATCATCATCAAGCCGTAAGATAGAATATTTCATTTTAAGATACTTTTATCTATACTTAGTCGTTTTTCAAAGAATTTGCAAGATATTAGTATAGATGTGGAGAGGTATAAAACCACTGCACATGTTAGTTAAGTCCCGTGACTTCCATTTTTTATTACAGCGTTTAAATCTAAACTTAACAGTCTCCTACTGGGGCGATGATACCTCGGTAAGATTTAATGCCACCAAATACAACAATGTTCGGCTTCATTTTTCGAAATGTTACTCTGGAGTTTCAATAAAGTGTTATCTTATTAATTTTGTGCAAATTTAAGATTTTGCAAAATGTATTGTATCTCTGATCCTCATTGACTAAAACCTAAACACTTACACGCTACGGTGTAAAAAAATGACATAGTGATTATATATATTCTTCTTGGATATATTCTTTTTGTCAAATATCTTGTGATCAAAACGAGCACAAATTTTTCATGAAACAATAAATTTGTTATTCTTATGATATCAAAGTACTATACAGTAAGCATGTCTTTAGCACTAGAAGATAGTTTGACCACCCAAATGGTGATACCAGTTTCAAAAGAGACGTATTTCAATACGAAATATGTACCAAAAACTGCCCGGCTATGTGCCTATGACATGCTTTATCACCCTCCAGACTACAACCCGAAATCCGCAAGATCTGATCGTCAGGAACCTGAAATTATAAGAAAAAACATTTGGGATCAAGTAGATAATTTTTGTGTAATTGTATTTGTTAATAGGTTGTCGTTGTAGAAAGAAACAAGACATCCATTGGTGGTTTATGTACAATGTTTGGTGAAAAATCTATCATTTTTTCTTAAAGAGTCGTAGTTTTATATAAGTCTTACTTGCCTACTTTTTTAAAAGACACTCTTATTCAAAATACTTAATTAAAATATTTATAATCTACTTAATAAAACTTGAACATTGACTGACAGACGACGTACAGCCTATACGAAGCCTATACCGGTAGGTTCAGAAGCTCAAAATTTGCATAGGAGTTTCTTTTGTAACAAAAGTGAGCACTAAGAAAGGATTTTTGAAAATCCATCCCAATCAGGCGGGTTGACAACCACAGTTTATTTATTCAAATGTTCCAGGAAGATGCTGCTACCCATCTCCTGGTTTTCATTTTCCTTCTGTCGACTTTTGAGACACCCATGGGATGAGATGGGGTGGTAGATTCTCTTAAGCTACCACACGACTAAAGAGATAATAAGATTAATAATTGAATATATAATGAACATGCACTTTGGCTTAAAAATATTTTAATTGTTATTACTGTAATTCTAGAAATTGTAACCACCAGTCTATAGTTGTAGTTAACTGTAATGTAGGCTGTAAAAGTAAAGTAAAAAAGTAAACTAACAGCCTATTAATGCCCCATTGCTGAGTATAGACCTCTCATTCTGAGAGTTTTTTGGAGCCGGGAAGAGTCCGCCACCCTGCTCCGGTGCGAATCGGCGGATTTTAAATGTCCTCGAAATATTTATTTATTGTTCAGACATGTAGGGTTCCTCAAGATGTTTTCTTTCAAATCAGCACTTAAAATTGCAGAACAATTTTGGAGGTGCCGGTACCGGGGATCGGACTAAAGCCACTCGCGTACTATGAAACTTAAGGCGAGCTTTACGTAGGATATTTTATTTTTATTAATTTAGGACGACTCTTAGACTACAAACTACCATGGAATGCCACCGTAGTTCTCAAATGAGATGCATGATAGATCTATTCTCGATTCTTTTGGGAATATCTGTAGGCTTAATTATCTAATCAGGTAGATAGTGTCATCGAAAAAATACGCTTTCAGAGTATATTTCTTGCAGGAATTCTATAAAGGTATACCATCAACTACTCATTTCCGACTCGGTCGACCAAAATGGAAACCATACGATTTACCTAACGAAGGAATTTGTGAGAGTCCACGGTAAATAATATAATACACGTTTCATATTTTTCTCTAAAACACGTATCGTTTGTATCGGCATGTGCGCTCATAGATAAGCCGGCAGTCTAAACGATTGCTGAAGTTAACCAACTTTCCAAATGGCTTACAATTTGTTATATACTCTAGGTTATTCACCAGCGCTATAAGCACTTTAAGCAGCGATTGCCCCGGGGACACGAACTTGACGTCGCTTTTATAGTACGCAAGGAACCAAATTTTGATCTACGATCTAAAATGTCATTTTTTGGTATTTTACAGTGAAAAACGAAAATGCTCATACTCGCATCTACAATGTATTGGAATGGGCTGCACTCTTGAATGAAGGAAAACCTACACTATGCGATTAACTGCCATTCTCCTAAATCGCAGTCTCCAAGAATAACAACAGATTTATAACATTGTGAATGGAAAACTGGCCCAAGTCGCGAAAAATATTGCGTTTGGAAATATTCAATTCTGTTGGCTTAATAAATTTAGACGGTATCATTTCCATTTCACATAAGTTTTATTTTATATTATGGAAAAAAAAACAATGTTTTAGACTTTATGTAACACCTGTATGTATACTTTTATTACACAGTGGTAGCTCGACTTAAAGAAGAGGGATATCGGCACTTTGATTAATTGAAATTTCAACATTCTAAATACCCGATCCATCCTCCTTGCTATACGAAATCTTTCTATTACAAACAAAAATGAAACTATAATTTTTATAAATTGTATTACATTTTTTGTAAAAATGTATATTTTCATTGAAAACTTTTAATTTGTATTTGTAGGTAGGTATTTTAGAATACTCTCTACATATCCGTCTAAATCAACTCTGAGAGCGTTGTTGTCTGTCCTACTTCGATAAGACTAAAAACACTGCTTCAGCAATCTTCTCTTAATTCACGCAGGACATGTACGCTATTGAATTGCAATATCTTTTTAGTATATTTATAGGCATAATATTCTTCTTATGCGAAATTTAAACTGGTAACTATGAAATCGCCGATAGCCTCATTGTTACAAATGTTGCAGCAAACGTCATAGGCCAGAAGGGAGACCGTATAACGTATTGTATGTAAATATAAGTCTAGATTTGAAACATCAGTTACGACTATTAATGACAAGTGGCATGTGCTTTTCAGCCATTAATGGGTTTACATTTTTCATACATCCGAAATTACCACATCTACAATATAATACTACGATAAAAAGCTTAATTAAAAAAAAAATTAAAAAACACGACGGATGTACGTTCGAAGTATAAAACTTATTTTGAAAAAGGTTGATTTGTCGCCAAGGTATGTCATATAAACAACTAATTATGACTTCCTTAGTCCTACCTCTGTGTATCTATTTGCTTGTCGAAAAGATTGAATTTTTAGAAGGCGAACATGCAGCAAGAATTTTGACAGCGCATCTCGCATGGCTTCATTGAGAAATCAAGATAGCGCCGAGGAGCATGAAACAAGTATTGCTGACAGCGAATCTCACATGGCTTTATTAATTCTCTAAGAACCCAAACATGCTTTGTGACATCGAAAACCCTATTTAAAAAAAGAGCCCAAACGTGGGTTAATAATTGCTACGGTATATGCTTCCTGATAGTTTCCGACGATATTCTTCTGTTATGTCATCAGACCCATCATGAGAACTTAAGAACGTATTTAAATCAGCAAAACCATTTTAGAGATGAAAGGGAACATTTTAACGATGGACGTTCATTGCAACGCCTCCTGGGGAGGTTACACCATAACACTTATCTAACACCTATCACAGATGAATAACAAACCCTTTCCAGAAAGCGTTTTGGAGATAAATGGGAACATTTTAACCAGCCAAATGTTTATCGCTGCGCGTTACCCTGGCGAGTTAACTCCATAACACCTATCTAAGAACCAACCTCGATGTATCACAATTCCTTTTACAGAAAACCGTATCTAAATCGGTCAAAGCGAAGGGGACAGTCGTTTGCACACACAAACAAACAACGTCTTCCTAAACGCATACACCTTCCCCGTTCCGTCTTGGGAAAAAACAAACAACCTCTCATCCTAAACTCATACACCTTCCCTGTTCCGTCGTGGGTGAAAAGAGATCGTATTTATTGTATGTAAGGGATGAAATCGAAAACTTTTTCAAACAAATTTTCACTGCTAAGATCCTACCCTAATGCCAAAAAGAACATTTGAGTAAGCAAGTCGCTAGTATTGGCTTTTGCAGCCATTACCAGCCAGCCAAAGTTTCGAATGAACTGTATTACCGATTAAAATAATTATATTTGAATTGCATGGGGAAGTTGTCGCCGTGGTTAAAACCGGACATAATGTATTAATAGCATAAAATAATATTTTTAAACACTCGAAAATAATAGATACATAACACACTAAATAACCTCCGTCCTACTAAGTGTTATCTACTGTTACTTTACATAAAGAATAGTGTATGTAAAGACATTCAAATTATTCAAATTACACAGCTTATGATACACTAGAATTACCATTAAAAAGGTACTTATAGTATCATTACATCTCTTAATTTTTTTCTTTTAATGCCAAACATTTTATGGGTCTAAGTCTACTTGACCCATAAAATGTTTGGCATATTTGCATTAATATTTTCTTTTAATTAAAAGATAGTTAAAAATAACCCATTAAAAACAATACTATTTCCTAAATCGTGTCATAGTTTTTGAAACAAATTGAAAATTTTAATACTTGTATTCTGTTTTTTAATACATAGAGTCACGCCTCTTTCCCATAGGGTTAGGCAGAGACCACATCTTTCCACTTGCTACGATCCTGACACACATCTTTAGCTTTCTCTACTTTCATTAGTGTTTCATACAAGCTTCAGTTTTCAGTCAATCTTCTAAAAATTCTTTCATCCATCCTCTCTTCGTGTCCAAACCATCTAAGCATTCCTTTCTCTATCTTTGTCACTACATCTTCTACAATACCGCAGCGTTTCCTTATCACGCTGTTTCTCAGTTTATCCTTCAAAGTCACTCCAACTCTACTTCTCAAACTTTTCATTTCAACAGCATTAATCTTATTTTCATGCTTCTTCTGCCAGACCCAGCATTCACTACCATACATAAGTGTTCAGCCAGTCGTGCAGTTCTGGCTACACATAAAGTTATGCATATGCCCCATATAATTTATTTCCTGCCACTGCTCTTCGTTCAATATCACAGTCGTACTTTCCGTCTCTCGCAAATTTTGAACCCAAATATACAAACTCTCTCACTTGTTCCACTCTTTCTCCTTCAATCATAACTCTGCAAACCGACATACTTTCTTCAGTTTTAAAAACGATTATTTTCGTTTTATAGGATCTTAAATCATCGGCGTATAGGAGGCATTTGACGGTCAGATCATTTAATCTTAATCCAAACTATATATAGTCAAACAGCCACGGCGACGCCACACATCCCTGTCTAACCCTATTCGATGTTAAACCAGTCTGTGTAAGCCCCGTTTACTCTGATAGATGCACTGGAATCCTTATAGAAAGATTTCAGTGCTTGTATCAAGCTGCCGTTCACCCCATATATAGACAACGTCGACCACAGTCCATTCCTTACCACTCTGTAATTTCAAGCCTTTTCGAAGTCTACGAATGCGCAATAGACCTTTTGACTTTAAGCCAAGAATGTTTCATGCATCCCATTCCTCGCCTGAATCCCGCTTGTACATCCCATATCTTCTCTTCAGTATCATTCATCACTCTCTTAATCAACACCTTTGCATACAGTTTGCCGACAATGCTGAGCAAGCTAATGCCTTGATAGTTTTTGCATTCTTGCCGCGACTCTTTTCCTTTGTAAAGTGGTACGATGACGGCCTTGCACCAGTCTCCTGGTACGGTGCCGTTCCTCCAGCAAAGGATTAAAAAGGCGGTACAGCTGACTAGCTACTACGCCCTGTCCAGCTTTCAGCATCTGTCTCTACTGTAATTCTGTCATACCCTGCAGCCTTGCCCAATTTCATACTATTCAACGCTTCCACGATCTCTTCCATGCCTATATCATTTTCTTTGCAATCGTCATGCATGTCCCCGAATGGGGCCTGTACTTGCATAACTCCTTTCTCAAATAAGTTTTCAAAACATTCCTTCCATCTCTTCCTTCCTCTCCTTTCACAATATTTCCATCCTGGTTTCTGATTTCGTCCAATTGCGAATTTGTATGTATTTTAGCAGACTTCAAAAAAGGAGGAGGTCTCAATTCGGCTAAATATTTTTTTGTGTATGTTACGCGACATCTTAGCCAATTGTGAATCGATTTTAATTATTTTTCTTTTAGTTTAATTAGTTATCGTCGAGATTGGTCCCATACAAAATTTGGTCAAGTTCTGATGATGGGATCTATGAAACTTTTAAATTCGCATAAGAATGTTTGCAGCCGCTGCGTTGAAGTCGGATTTTTTATTAAGAGAATCTAACACAGCATTACATCCCGTGGGTGTCGTAGAAGTCGACAGAGGGAAAATGATAACCAGAAGATGAGCCACAGCATCTTCTGGTTTTCATTCTCCCTGTTCTGATTAAAAATAACTGCGGTTGCAACCGTGTGCCAAGCGTGGCAACTATCGAAAAATCCCGCCAAAATGTGTGCTGCAAACTTTTGTGGCAAAATATGGGGGAGGCTTACGTTCAACAGTGGACTAGTAATAGGCTGAAATGATTTAAATAAAACTACTTTTTACGGATTTTATCGCGTTTAATTTAAAACTATTTTTAACCCGACGTCTCGGGCGCTTAACAGCACCCATTATTACGGGGGGACTGAGGTGACAATTGTCCTGATGTCATAGTTAACCCGGAGTACCTTCAGCTTTTAATTATTATTTTAAGTTCGATCTACGCAGAAAGAGCTTACTGTGTCTTGAAGCCTTGCAGTGGTATGCTTGGTTTTTGATTTAATTTTATTAATAATAGGATCCCAAGCCGGTGGTAGTACCCAACCATCTTCCTTTGAAATTAGGATGTTTTTTAATTTCAATAGCCTCGCGAATCATCCTTGGTAGGAATCGGTGTTCTTTTGCAAGGATTTGTGGTCTATCAAATCTGATGTAATGGTTGGGATGATCCAGAACATGGTCACAGACTGCAGACTTCCTAGAGCGTCTATGCTTCACATCAGTTATATGTTCTTTAAAGCGGGGTTTTATGGATCTTTTCGTTTGCCCTATGTAAGAGAGACCACATTCACAATCCAGCTTGTATACTCCTGCATCTTGTAGAGGGATGTTACACTTGACAGATGGTAAATGATGGTCTTCTTCGGCGGCTTGAAAAATGTTCTTATAGAAGCTCGCTTCAGATATAGCCAATCTTGTCCGTGACTCCTCTGACATATGGAAGAACAGCAGGTACACGCTCGACTGTGGCTGGCTTCACTCGGTCACTGCGACGAAGGTGCGGAACCCGAAGCTTGTTGTCTTGCAAAACTTGCTTGACATGTTGAAGCTCGGCGGCCAGGTGTTTACTGTCACAGATCCCTTGTGCTCTCTGAAACAAAGATTTACCCACGGTAGCTAACTGTGAAGGATGGTGGTTCATTAAATCCGTAAAAAGTAGTTTTATTTAAATGTGTAGTATTCGCGTAAATGAAAGAAAACATTAGGCTGAAATGATGATATGAGGATTCCTATGCTGGAATCCGTCTAGGTATGTCCAGGCCAGTTATTCAATTCCAAACACAATAATGTTTGCATATACTGCTTCACGGCAGAATTACTCGCCCTGCGGTAGGTACAGTGGTGCTCAGTATAGACTTGTCCACAAAATTAGCAGGCAGTTCTACTTAATTGCCGGTTTAATCTTTCAAGGTTTTCCTACCAGGGATGAATCGCATCGAATTCATTTCAATAGAGAAGATGATTGAGTTTGCCCACCGGCTTAGAATCCTATAATTAATACAATAAAATTAAAAACCTAGCATACCACTCCAAGACTTCAAGACTGTAATCGGCCAAAAAATAATGATTAAAAGCTGAAGGTACCCCGGATTTACTATGACATCAGGACGTCTGACACCTCAGTCCTCACGTTACCATGGGTGCTGTCAAGCGCCCGAAAAGTCGCATACGTACATTAGCTATATAGCTGCTTCAATTCAAAATGACCACAAATCAAAATTACAGTTTTCTACAGGAGAGCTAATCAAAGAAAAACAAACTATTTTTTGTCTATGGCTTTCTTATTTTTAATCAAATCTATACATATTATACATCGTTAGAAGCGTATTTTTAAGCAGCATTAAATGCTTTATGTAGTTTTATAATAAACTTAATGCTAGAGGAGATGTAAGCATATAAGTTACTTTTGAATTAAAAAAAATATGTTTGAAATATAGTCCAAAAATAATAGTATTAATCATGTTTCTCTACAAAACTGTTAAGTATCACTATTAAAATAACCATGCAATTTAATAATCTAACTAAAATGCTATCTTAAACTTAAAACAAATCAAAGTTTTCTTCAAAATGACAAATAAAAATCTTCGAAACTGTTATAAAATAATCATCAATTATTTTTTAAGTTGATGAAAAAAAAAGAAAAGTGGATGAAAACATAAAAGTAATATATAAAAATTGGCTATACTAATTAGCTAAACTAACTTTCAAAAGTCAAAATAAAACAAAGACTTTATAAACACGAAGAAAACATTCAAAACTTTTGAACATTATTATCTTATATAATTTTTTAACTTTTAAATCAACAATAGCTATTACAATGTTATGTTATAAGTATAATAGTATATTAAATTACATTAGAAACACTTATGAGATCACAAAATCACAACCATTTGTAAATATTAGCTTTGTTAAAACGTATGTGAAGAAATTATTCAAATCTTTTCAACACAAGCACATATGATCCAATTTCGTTTACTCCTCGAGCCATACAAAACAAGTTGTCTTTTTAGGGTCCAGTTCAGTAATAGTAAAATTAAGTATATTAATTTTTGATACAAATTCATTTATCGTTCAGTCTGCACTGCACGGGAACCTCTTGTCCGATGACATAAAAAAATAAGATCTGCTTTAAGAGGATAGAACGAGAGCTTTATTTTAATAGTTGCAGATAAAATTGTTTGTTGATTCTTTTTTACAAATTTATGTCGAACCATTACGTGTATTTCTGTATATGCCTGTGTGTATGTATGTTACTATATATGTATGTGCATATTTTTGTATAATTGTGTATTAATCATAATTATATATTGCTATGTTTTTATTTGATATGTATTTTAAGTTTTTGTATAGTATTCTTTAATTATGGCTCAATGTCTCACAACGCTCTGGGTTGTCTGGCAGAGAATGCCAACTGACATTAAGTCCACCCATTGTATCCTTTTAGGGTAAACCATAAAGTTTAAATTAAAAAAAAAATAAACATACATAGTAAAAAACGCGATACATCGCCCCGTGGACATGGCATTACCGCCTGTAAATCATATACAGCTACCATCAGATTCTGATATGTAAAGACCGCCAACCTATATTGGAGCAGCGTGGCGGACTCTTCTCAGCTCCAAAGCTCTGTCAGAAAAAAATGTGAGAAGGCCTTTGCCCAGCAGTGAGCATTTATAGGCTGCCACTTTACTTTTTTTTTACTAGCTTGACTTAGGTTTTAGTTTGACTGGTAGAGAATGCCTCAGACATTATGTCCGCCTATATTCATTCTGTATGTGAAGATGTATAAATAAATAACAAAGCCACCCACCCGCCGACCTAAGCCCTCGACTTGTTTTGAACAAACGTACCGCCATGATGGTTCAAAAGGAGCCTGGCGTTTTTAAAATTACTAAACTTCATAAAATACCATAAATAGAATACCTAGTAAATAAAAAAATAAAAAGTCAAAGTCGAAATTCCTATATTCAGTTTAGGCTTACGAATTTTGAAATGTACACCGGTTCCAAAAAATAAGACCTTCTCAGAGAAGAACCGGCAAGAAACTCTGGGATCTTTCTTTTTTTCAATGCCATATTCCATAATGTCATTTATAAATTGCATAAAAATAACATTGAGTAGCCAGGGGATTTGCAAGAGCAGAGTAAGAGTTATTTCCACACTTCTTTGTCCTGTAATGATTTATTTTATAATACGCCTTTTCTAATAATGTCTTCTTGACAAGTTTTTTGAATTCTTTGTCAGTTTTTTAAATAACTCTTTTAGGAATTTTGTTACAATCACCTAAAAATTAAATCATCTTAAAATAAAATTCAGTCTATTTAACGTTAATACGTACGGAATAACAGTAATACAATACGTAAAAACATACCTACAATTTTATAATTATTTTGAGATAAGGTCAGGTTTAATACATTGTATTAAAATAACTCTGTTCTAATAAAAGCAAATCGAGTCTATTTCTGAATAAGGCCATTTTGAAACGAAATAATAATAATAGAAAGTAATGTTTTATATGCAAAACGAACACATTGTCCCATAAGTTTATTTTGATGAAAAAATTTAACTTCTTTGAGGTTTATTTTCTGTGCAAAACAACCAGTTTTGAAAAATGGTTCTTTTGATTTAAAAATAGTGTCATACTGACGTTTATTCTTTATTCAAAACTAAAGTATTCCTAAATATGGCCGTATTCTGTATAAAGTTAACGAGTAACGCAGATTAATTTTCGGATTATGGTACTTTTGCACAAAAGAAACGTTCTTTCAGTTTGTTTGTTGACGCGCACGTCACAATGTTGCAGTTTAGACCATATATCGCGCGTACAAAACGAAAATTCAGAAATACGATTGCGTTGTTTTTGTACCTTAAATTGCAAAATCAATGGGTGTGTTTTTAAAATATAAAAATATGAAGGATTATGAATGTATTTTTGCAATAAAAATATTTTTGCAATTTTTTTATTTGTGGTACTTTTGAATTGAAGCAGCGTATGTTCATTCTAACTGCGACATTTGCATTTGCGCACGGTGCAACTATAATTACAGATTAGAGATGTTTTTCAGTCATTAAAGTATTTAAATTTTTCATATAACCCAAATTCCTATATTTACAATATTATACTATAAAAAGAGAGCGTTTTTTAATAATTATGTGAGGGATAATATTGTAAACTTTTATGTCTATTTCAAACAATTTTTCTATGTTAAGAACGTTCACTAGTACTTGAGTAAAGTAGGTCGCTGGTATCAGCTTTTACCGCCATTATCAGCTTGCCTAGCTGATGCTGATCGCGGGTCATGTGTACGAATCCTAGCCGGAGCGAACGCATGTGCAAAAATACAAATTGTCAATTTTAGGGTCTTGTCCCATGTTTCTGACACACTCTAACTCCGCTCTCATTGCATGAGTGTTATATTGAGAACGGGTAGGTTAGGACTAGTAAGTGCTTCTGCGTTTGCAAGTACCTACTAGTGATGTAACGAATGTATATTTCTAGGTATTCGCGAATGCGAATATAGTCTTAAGCATAATAGTCGCCCTAAGAGCGCCCAATTTTGTTCTTTTGCTAAAAGTGCACCACAAAATTTTAAAATTATTTTGGAAAAGAAAAGAACTACATAATTATAAACATTTAACTTATTTTAACTGAAACAAAAAAATTGTTTAACACTTCAATAATTAAGCAATGCATATGGAGTTGGACCTGTTACGCTGGTTGAAGTAAACATGGATCAATTACTATATATAAATATACTGAAACAAATGATGTTATCCTATTGTATCTGCGCTGCTTCTTGTTATTTGGACTTTCCAGCACGACCCAAAGCATACCTGCACGCATGGTGAAAGAATTCCCCGTTTTACAATTACCTTCTGCCTTAGACTGACCAGTTAACAGGCCAGACCTTAATCCAATGCTTCTGCGAAGTCAATAAAAGGGTATTAAATCGATAATGTGGCTATTTAAACGAGCTGTACTACGTTTTCTTAGAAGGTGTTACCTAACTGTATAGCTGTCAAAAATTGATAGAGTCAATGCCTCGCCGGTGTAATTATTAAAAATGTATTCATTTGCCTTTTTTCGTTTTCATGCTGTCACATAAATGCAATTTACTTACTCTACGTTTCATTTGAAACAATTCTCTAACAATTTATTAAACGTTATTAATTATTTGTCCAGCTTCATTTGTATTTTAATTTGTTACTATTGAATTTATAACTCTATTCCTAATTCAGTTCGCTTTACCCATGTGGCTTTTTTATGACATATCTAATTACTTATAAGAAGGAACACAAAAGTACATGTAACATTTTTTTGATCAACAATTTGTGAAGCTGCAAATTAATCATAGTTATATGACCATCACTGTAAATTTTCATACCGGTTAATTCGAAGGATGTAGTTGAGTTATTTATATAAAAAAGGTAATATTTTATGTATCAAACAATCTTTTATAATAAAAGTTCACTGTAATATAAATGTTTTTCGGTTTATTTTATATAATTTTTATACGCAAAATATGAAGTATTTGTGACAATCATATTCGCAAAATATTCGCATGATTTTCGCGAATGCGAATGCGTATGCGAATAGTCTAGAAATATGCGAATATTCGCGAATGCGAATGCGAATACGAATATTCGTTACATCAATAGTCTGTACTAACAAAAAGTATTAAAAAATAAGAAATGCGAGGAACGAAGTTCAGACTAAAAAACGTAATCATGTCCAATGTGGTAAACAATTACTCAAACAAGTCCTAATACATGGATAGAATTTTACTTGTTTTTACTGCATCAGGTCGCTTTTGTGTTACTAATGTTAATAATGCGAATTATTACGACATTTGCTATGTTGATTTTAAAGAGAAGACTGAATGCTCCATTAACGTGCTCCTTACTTTAATAAAATCAATTTCAAAAATACAATTACTCGCATTTAATTAAATACTTTCATCACAAAAATATTTAAAACTAAAACCATATTGATCGACAATATGGTAAACGGACAAGAACACTTTGGGCAATAAAAGTAAAGTAAAGTTTCAGCCTATAAATGTCCCACTAATGAGCACAGGCCTCCTCTCATTTCTGAGAGGGTAAGGGCAATCCTCCTTCTAAAATATTAATATTGCAGGTGTAGGTCAGCTACAGTAGAGTAATGTTCTGGTACACGTTGTCTTCTTCTATACATATAATAAAACTGTAAGCTTCACGTATCTGTACATTCTAAAAATTTGCGAAATAAATTGATTACGAGTACGATTGAGGGATGCTAAAAAAAGTAACTAAAAACATTTCCATTTTATTTATAAATGACTGTCTGTCTGTTTGTTTGTGAACGCATCACGTCTCAAGTACTAAATTTGTTTAAAATACTCAGTAAAAAAATCATAAAGTGTATCTTCCAGTAACATTTAGTATTTGTTTTATTAAAATCAGTTTATTCTATCAAACGTTATGATTAATTTAAGTCTACGAATTTGTTCAACGGCGGCAATTAGTCAATTAAGTGTACATTTAAATCGAATCTAAGAAATGGTAATAACATACAATCACGGCTTTTTCCCATATAAGGAGTAGGCAGAGGTCACACAAGTAGCCTAGTTTTCGCAACTGTGGGAAACGAGACGTGACGGGTATCATCAAAAGATGGCGTTGTGCAAATGTAGTAATTTTCTGAAATGCGACATTTTTTTTGATTGGATAACGTGATGAAACGAGCCAAAACGTTCACCTGGTGGTAAGTGCAACGTCTGCCCATAACAAATGCTGTGTCACCCAGAAAATTTCTGTGTGACACCACACTGTTCCCATCACCCTGAGATATAAGTTCTTAAGTCTTGTATGCCCAGTGATTATGCTAGCTTAGCACAGTGCCCTTCAAACCGAAGTAACACAGTAATGTTTGCACATTACTGCTTCACGGCAGAATAACTGGCCCTGGGGTGGTACCTACCTAGACGGATTCCTGCATAGGAATCCTACCACCAGTAAAATATCTGCTTCGAGAAAAACTAGCCGCCATATTCTTGACAACGTTTCGAGATCTTTGTGTTATATTTTCAGTAATTGTTCAGTGAAGATTTCGGAAACTTCTACCTGACGACGATGCTGACTGGCACTTATTGATGTCCCATTTTGGAAATATTCGTTAGCATTCTCGGTATCAATTCGCTGTAGCTTGGTTTTCTATTTCAATGAGCAAATGAGGTATCAACTAAGTTTTCTAAGACCAAGACTCCGCAGATTGCTAACTCCTTCCAGCTGTTCCTTTCAGTGTCATTCTAAGCGATTAGCGGATCTTCTCGCACCAGTGTTACTAACTACGTTCCGCGGATTATCTGCAGTCACTGCTGTTGGCGGTAATTCCGCTTCTCTCTTTATCTTCAAAGTGGGCTCTTTTGTATCAGCAATCTGAAAAAGGAGCTTACTCTCTTTGCGCTGATTTAAAGCGTTGCAATCTTAACTCCTCAGCTTAATACAATTAGAATAATAAAAGAAAAAAAACACGCAAATTTTCACATTTTAGTATCATAGTTGATAGAGCAACTACTCGACTACTACCGATCTACTTACTGAACTATTTCGGATGCGGCTACTGAATTGAGGTATTTGTATAGTATGCATAAAGTGTTATATTTTTATAATGCGAAACTGGTAACTATAAAATCAGCAATATCCTACTTAGAGTACGGACTGTGAAACATAACATCACTGGGTAGTGCCCGCCATTGAATTGAGTAATGTCAGTAATGTCAAAAGTACAGCTACTATTATTATGTAAGATAACAAACCGTAAAGCGGAAGTCATTTGTTTCCAACAGAAAGTAGTAATTACTAGCATAAAGTAAATGTTAAGTTCAGTGAATACATTGGCTACTAATTATCATTTTATCTTCGTCATTTCCATTTGTGCATATCTCATTAACTCGCGCGTTGTAACTTTACATCTTAATAAAATTATGTTTAATAAATAAAATTATGATTAATGACATGTTGAAAATATTTTCAGCTATTAACATCTTTAAATTTTTCATATGTCCCAAGTTCCTACATCTACAATATTAAACAAAGAAAAGAGAACATTTATTTTTATTTTTATTGGATCGAGTGACGAAACGAGCAAATCGTTCACCTGATGTAAAGTTCAACGTCTACCCATCTCAAATGCTATGTTACCCAGAACATTTCTGTGTGACACTACACTGCGCCCGTCACCCTGAGACATCAGATGACCCTGGGACATCATCATATGCCCAGTGATTACGCTAGCTCACAGTGCCCTTCAAACCGAAACACAGTAATGTTTGCACACTACTGCTTCACGGCATAATAACTGGCCCTGGGGGTGGTACCCACCTAGACGGATTCGTGCATAGGAATCCTACCACTGGTAAAACTTCTATCTATTCAAAAAAAAATTAATGTTTTTAGGTTTAGGTTTAAGTTCTCAGCCTAAACTACTCCAGATGGGCACAAGCCTTTCGTTTAATGCCAAATAAAACCTAAAAAACTTAGCATTTGAGTAAAGCAGGTTGTTGGTTATATTATATTAGCTTTCACAGCCGCTATCAGCCATACAAAGTCCATAATAAACTGTATTTCCAATTATAATAATATAATATTTTTTTTGTATTTCGAAATTATGATGTTTTTGAATAAGAAGAAAGTATGTCGGATTGCAAAGTTCTGATTGAAGGAGAAAGAGTGGAACATGTGAAAGAGTTTGTGTTGTTCTAGTCCTGGGTTCTAAATTTACGAGAGACGGAAAGTATAACTGTGATATTGAGAGAAGAGTATTGGCAGGAAATCAAGTGAATGGGGCTCTGCATAACTTTATGTGTAGCCAGAACGTATCTAAAAAGGGTCCTGGTCCCCACACTTGTGTATGGTAGTGAATGCTGGGTCTGGCAGAAGAAGCATGAAAGTAAGATAAACGCTGTGGAAATGAGAAGTTTGAGAAGTATAGCTGGAGTAACTCTTGATTGACAAAGTGAGAAACAGCGTGATAAGGGAACGTTGCGGTGTGCTTGAAGATGTAGTGAAAAGATAGAGAAAGGCATGCTTAGATGCTTTGGACACGTAGAGAGGATGAATGAAAGGAGATTGACGAAACATATTTATGCGGCAAGTGTGAATGGTAAAGCCGGTAAGGGTCGACCTAGGCGTACGTATCACAATCAGATCGGTGAATTTTTGAGGAAAGGTCACGTTAAAAGTACCCGCAACCGACGAGCGTGTGTGAAAACGCTAATGAAAGTAGAAGAAGCTAAAGATGTGTGTCAGGATCGTAGCAAGTGGAATGATGTAGTCTCTGCCTACCCCCTATGGGAAAGAGGCGTGACTGTATGTATGTATGTAAATTATGCCAATTAATTTAAAAAAATCTGTAAATGCCGTCAATAATTCATTTCCCTTGGAGATACTGTCCGAAAATAATCAACACTACATTTTAAGTAATTCTTACTCAGCAGCATATAAGAATATTTAATACATTTTCAATATCGTAATTAAAATGCTTTATATTTCCAGGATTATTTAAAGATACATCGCCTTTTTAATATTGTGTATTAATGAACGTATGTTTGAATACCGCTTGGTGTTATATTATCTGACTACAACGCGGGTCCTGTGTTCGAATCCTATCCTTGAGCCAGACCCGTAACCAGCTAAGGTGTCGTCATATCTCTGACACAGACTAATGGGTAGGTTAGGACAAGTGAGGATCTCTGTGTTTACGCCTACGTAAACTTGTGGCACTATACTATCGTCTTCGCAGTTGGTAAATTCCGTCTGAATTCAGAAGTTGCCGCCGTGGTCGAAAATCTGCAAGGAGGACGACTTAATGTATTAATTGGATAAAATATTTACATGGAAAGACAAAGCACTCAAAAACAGTATATATTATTCAGAACATGCTAATATGTACTGCTACTTTACATAAAGCTATATACATTATTCTAGCTATATGTAGGCATCATTTTAGGAGGCATTCCAATTATTTAAAGTACATAAGGTACAACGATACACTTTCACATTTATAAAGATATCAGTAACGTGAAAATAGACTGAATATTCTAAAATAGACTTTTTAAATTAATATTATCTCACTATAATTTGCATTTAAATTGCTCAGACCCATATAAAGTAATCTACATTCAATCAGTCGTTTTAATTAATTAGATAGTTAAATATTAGCCATAAACATAAAAATTATCATAGTACTGTTACTGCTTTTATAGTAACCGTGTTATAGTTTTTAAAATCAATTATCGAAAGAAAACTGAAATGAACATATTCTGCAGTTCTAGTCGTACCGTTAAATGGCAGAGGTGATTCTGATAAAAAAACAATATTAATGTAAGTATTTTTTTATTTTTCGACACTGGAGCAGCATAGCATATCTTCGTGGCTTCAAACCCCTAACAAAAGTGAGACGAATAAAATAGAAGCCTAGTTTGTTTTTAATGTATTTTACAATTTATATATTCAAAGGAAACATTTTAAAGCTAGTGTCTACTTCCTCATTTATTACTTATTTACTTCTAAAATGTATAGACGAAACGATAACGATAGTTGGTTCCAAAGCTTCGATGTGCTCGCCAGATATCTGTTAGTTAAATAAAATAGTACATCGCATTACAGTCCGCAGGTTCATTGCATCACACGCATACATATTCCAATACTAATCGTACTAACATATTAAATACTTTTTTTGATTACTTTTTTTTAAATTCTACTGTACTCATAAACAGACGAATAATTACATACAAAACTTATCTATTACCCAAGGGGTGGAGACCTGGTGTCCTGAAATACAGGCCTAAAGCTTAGTTTAGGCACCAATCACGATCCACCTGCATCTATTGACTTCCCGCACACTCGAAAAGTGGTCGCTTTATGTTGTGGTTCGATCTACACCGTGTCTGTCATTGCAACCTTACTGGTCTTTTGGGCAATTTAACCTACTTGACCAGCCTCAGGATATGATAGACGTGAAACATCTAAAACAAGCTTGAGTTTAAACAGTTTTCAAACTTAAACCATTTTTTTATATACTCATAGTTCTTTAAGTTGTAATTTTAGTGAATACTTAATTAAAAAAAGCCTCCAAAAATGTTGTATTTACTAACTTTGAATCATTTACTCATACATCGAGACATATAACCTTTTGTGTATTTAAAACAATAAAATGCGCTGACTATCTATTTCATGAAAAGACGAAAACATCTTGTAACGCTTCACTGTTACCACGGTTTTACTACAGAGATGATTTTGTGATCTCAGCAGTCTATGCTGCTGTTTATAGTATTTATTAATGTTGACTGAAAAAATTAAAAGAAATAGCTGAAAATATTTTATTATTTTTAAAGTTATGTTTTTTAACATAGTCGTTAAAATTGTGTTCATGAAAATGATAACATAGTGTGTTCATTTAAAGATAATTGAGAGATATTAACGTATAAAATGTATTTTACTGAGACAAATCCAATTATGTGGAAATGGCTACATGCTGTTTAGGGCAGTGCTATAAAAATCAGTGCGGTATTCAAGGGTAAGCTAATAATAGTCATGTTAATAAGATGCTTAATATGTTTTATATTTACTGAAAATCAATATTTAGACACCAAATTATATAATTTTATTATTTGATAAACAAAAATGCGAGAAATTTTAACTACATTATAGATACTCGTAACACATTAAATATATTCATATAAATATATTTATATCTATTCATTATATTTTGAGCTCTGCATATTTATGATGTAAAATATTTATCTTTTTTTTACTTTGTGAAAAATCACCGGTGCAGATATCCTACGTAGCTCTTGTGTTCAAATCCCAAACGAAGACAATTAGTAAATATACAAGCTATTCGTTTTCGAATCAGGATATATTGAACTGTGTATATATTGAATTGTGACTGTGTCCCCCCCATGTATTATTTACACTGCATTCAGTTATTTCTCCGAAGGAATCGCATAAGCGTTACATCGGTTTAGGAAGGTGACGGCGAGTCAGTGCCTCTGTGCGTTTATATAAGGTTGGAGAAAAAAATTCTTCGGATTTTATATGAAAACTCAAAACATTTTATTTAATTCCAGTATATGTGCCATTTTGTACGATGACTTTTTGCCATCTTGAAGGTAGTGACATGATCTCGTTGCTGTAGGAATTTTGAGACTTCTGAGCAAAAAAACGCGACAAGTACTTTTGGCAGTCCTCTCTTGGTGTTAACCTGACACATCAGCAGTTGGCAGTAGAGATCCGAATCTATGGTTTTGCCCGGCAGTAAAAGCTCATAATGAACAACGCCCTTCCAATCCCACCATACACACAGCATTACCTTATTGCGAGGTTACCCGGGTTTTGGCATTGTCTGTGAAGCCTGACCGAACTTTGACCACGACTGTTTTCGCACGATCTTGTAGTACGTGATCCAGTTTTCATCAACAATTATCAATCTCTTTAAAAACGGTTCGGATTCATTTCAATAAATTCGACTTAATAAATAATCGCAAATGTGTACACGCTACATTAGGTTTCTTTCAGTGAGCTCGTGTGGCACCCAAATATCGAGCTTTTTTGTGTACCCAGCTTTTTTTTCAAATGGGTCAAAACTGGTCAACGTGGTCAATTCCCAGTGCTTCAGCTATGTCCTAACTACTGATATGCCGATCTTGCTCCACCTTTTCAAAAGTGGCGTGTATTTTATCCGTAACAGGGCGCACCAGAGCGAGGTGCATCTTTGACATCAAAATTCCCGGATTGAAAACGCTTAAACCTACTTTGTGCTACTCTTACTGACACTGCATTAAGTCCATAAACGACACAATTTTTTTACGGCTTGCGTTGCATTTTTTCCTATTTTGTAATAAAATTTTATCAAAAAAAATTAAAACTTTAAATTTTTTCATAAGATTCGCTCATTTTAACAAAAAGAAAAACAAATGAAAAATAGATGGAAACAATATTTTACTAATTTGTTTCTTTTTTGAAATGTAACCTTTATAATGTCATCAAAACCAGCCAGATACAAATAATACCGCTAAAGAGATTTAGTTTATAAATAATATACGCGAAAAAAGTTTTAATGCATGTCGATTACACTTTTTCATTGTTAAAATTAATATCTCTAGGGTTTCAACATTTTTGGTTTTTTGGACAAAATTTTCACATGCACAGCAGAACCACACCCAAAAACCAGCAATTGGTGTCTTTGAACAAATTTTGATTTAAAAGAATTGATTACGGCTGGCATTCGAACCAGGGACCCGCGATATAGAAGTTAGGTACTCTCACTAGCTCACGCGGTCGTTTAATCTGCCCAAGATGAAAGGGTAAAAAAATTTGTTTTGCATATAGATCTGGTTAACAATAACTACTCATTTAAACAGATCAAAGTTAAACGTAAAATAAAATTAAGTGTAAAATTTTTTGAAATTGCCCTGCCCAATTGCCCTTGATTCTTGCAGTTCCTCACAAGGCGTGTACAATAGGAAACAAAATTTATTTATTTATTCTTTATTGAACCATTAAGTAAATGAACAAAAGGCGGACTTAATGCTGAAGCATTCTCTGCCAGTCAACTTTAGGGCAGTGAGTTAACAGCGATGGCGGTTACTAAAAGAACAGAATATTATTAAATAAATAAACGAATATTCACATACATATACATATATACACATACCTAAATACTATATAACATAATATACGAATACATACTACTAATACAATATAAATTATACATATTATTATAAACAAGGATTATAATATACTAAGGATATTATATACTAATGATGATGATGATGATCATTATTGGGATAAGAGTTTACAATTAGAAATAGTTGTCTTAGAAGTTGTGGCAATATAATTTTTTTAAAGAACACTAGCAATAATATTAACATTACTAATATTCCTGTTAATAACTCCAACTAAGCTTAAAAGCTTGAGCTAGGATGTGGATCACGACAAGAGTTGAATGGCGGGTTCGATTCTACGACGTCAAGTTAAACAGTCCGTACCCTAAACCATTAGGCTATTGGCGCTTAGCTTGTTCTAGAACAACGCGAAACTAAAGACTATACAGACGTTCACAGTCAAAATACGGCCATGACCCAAAAAATTAAAGTCTGTTACACAATTCGAATCGAAAGGCTGTTACTGCACAACACTAAATCAAGTGACCGTAAAATTTCATCAAAATGGCATTCAGGCTTCGAAATTTGTGAGCGGGCACTTAGTTGTAAATTGTTTTTGTTTTATCTCGGCCCGGACGCTCGCCTTCAATTTATACGTGACTGATCTGAGTCCGAACCCTTTTGCCTCGGTGGTGAAGAAAACATCATATGGAAATCTGCATGTCTGACGAATTAAAAATATTTCGAGTATATGTTAAGTCTCCCGTTAAGTCCCTCGTTATGGCAGCGTAACGGACTCTTCCCGGCTCCAAAACCCTTTCAGAAATGGGAGACGACCTGTGCTCAGAAGTAGGACATTTGAAGGGGACTGTGGGACTTTACTTTCACTATAGCCTGGGAACTTTTATTGTACTTAAATGTAATATAGGTTTTACTTTTCTTCCGTACTGTCAATGCGGGTTACTTTATCTACTTTATTCTTTATAATAAGGATTGTGGTAGACTTCTTCATGCTTCAATTTTTTATTCAATGGGTTAGGACAGTTGCTAGTTAGTAATAATCAATTTTTCCTAAACATATTTTCACATTTTTTTTAGTTTTTGTTGCAAAATATTTCTATGAAGAGGGTTACTTTAGCTTGCAAATTTTTTTGACCTGAAAACTATATTGATGAAAGTATTGAAGCCGATGATCGAGCCAATGTAAGTCTCTAAGGGAATAGAAAATAAACAAACAATTAATTAAACTATTAATTTAAAGAAATATCAAATAAAATTGAATTTTTCTCAAAAATATACATGGTTGACGAAAACTTGAACAGCTTTTTCATTTAATAAATGTTAATTTTACTTTTATTTCGAACTGGGTTTTTGACTGAAATACATTGGAAATGTATTTGTATTACAAAAATCTAATTAATATTCGTCATTCCACTCCAAAGTTTCTCAATTATATTTATGAGACCTGTGATACAAGGATCTCTGTGTTAAAATGTATAACTCTGCTTAATTCGTGATAACGACGACGCCTGATATCTTACTCGTTATCGTCTGTTAATTTATTCAAAATAAATATCATTTTGTTTTTCTGTAATCTACTCACATTTCCGTAAGTACGAATTTAAATGACACCCATCTTTATTACAAACCTGGAAAAATTTAAATTGTTTCCGCGGGAATTAATCGAATCTTGTTTGCCGATCAATATGCAAGAGAACACACAAAAATACCAACAAAGTACTTATATATTAAAAAAGAACACACATTTCTGAAAAACCATTAGTTTTTAATAATTATTCTTGGGTATTTTAACTAATTTACATTGTAATTAACAGTTTTTAACTTTTTCTTTACTTAATTTTGAGATTAAGTATAACCAGAAAACGTTTTAACAAACAGAGTAACATAGAATGATGAAGAGTTTTACTCGCAAGTATCATTTCGTTTGTTCCAAATAATTGTCAAATTTCATGTCTTCGTTCATGAACAACCGCATCACCGGTGAAGCCAGTCAAAACGATAAATCGGGCAGTTTTATATTCGCAATTATATAATAACAAGGTAGAATTTGTAAAAATCATATTCGCATCGCAAAACAGATTTCGATAATGCCATTAGGCCTTTTCATAAAAAACCAATTTCGTAAAACTAATTTCATTACTTTTACGAATCAGGATAATAATTATATATATATATATACACTCGGCGTCAAAAAACGCACATCCGAAAAAAATAATTTAAATGCTATTTTAACACAACAGGCCACTGGCAATGTTGTGGTTTAAGGGTATCATTCGAAAGGTAATTTCATTAGCTTTCAGGAATTTTAATTGAATTTTACTTTTATAACGAGACGAAAGAGAAATTAAAGAAAAAGACAGGGTATGTACAAATTTGCAAATTAATAATTAAAAAAAAACTTAATAAATACAAAAAAAGTTCTTAAAACCTAGTGCTACTCCCCCTTGCCTTGATAACGGCTTCCGGATATGCGATCATTCATGGACCTTACAAGGATCGCAACAGCCTCTTGGGATATTTGTTCCCACTCTTCAAGTACCGCATCTTGGAGCTCTTGAAGAGTGGCTGGAGCTGGATCTCGAGCTCGCACGCGCCGTTTTAGGTCATCCCAGAGATGTTCTATTGGGTTAAGGTCTGGACTTCGTGCTGGCCAATGCATAACAGGGATATCGACCTCCTGTAAATAATCCCGCACAATAGCCGCGGTGTGGCAACGAGCATAATCATGCATTACATACCCAGCTACGGGACCAGATGTTCCTCCAGGATTTCAGTAATGTACCGACCAGCATTTAATGACCCTTGCCCACGGCCACCCCGAGTCCGGGAAACGCACACAAGTTCCGTTTTCCCGTCGACGGAAATGCCGCCCCAAAACATACACGAGCCACCCCCGTATTCGACGGATTCTTCGAAGCAGGGTTGTGTGAACCTCTCCTCCTGTCTTCTGTAGACCCTTCTACGTCTGTCATTGCAGAAGAGACAGACCCTCGTCTCATCAGAGAAGAGTACGGTCCGCCACTGATTCTAGAGTCCACTCGCAATGATTGCGAGCAAACTCTAGGCGATCTCTGCGATGCTGTGCAGTAAGTTTTGGACCTTTAGCAGGTCTTTGGGCTGTTAAACTCTTTTCGTGTAACCTTCTTCTTATCGTAGAAACACTCACAGATGTTCTCCGAGTTGATCGAAGCTGTTGTTGCAACTCAACAGCATTTGTAAAACGGTTTCGTAAAGATGTCGTAACGATGAAACGGTCATCTCTTTCTGACGTGCACCGTTTTCTTCCAGATCCCGGTTTTCTAACATAACCACCAGTTTGCTGAAAACGTTGGAACACCCGTCGAACTGAAAAACGGGACAGGTTCAACGGTCGAGCAACGTCACACTGCCGCATCCCCGACTGAAATAGGGCAATCACTTGAGCGGCTTCTTCAGAGCTGGTGTCCATCTTTACTTGTTCTTACTTGGGTTACTTGTTCACGTGTGTTCACTGCAAAGTCTAAATTACGACTGGCCCATATTTCATCCAGATCGACCGTTTTATACCCTTTTTAGGTGGTGTAACTAGCGTCCTTACTAACGAGCATTTGACAGTGTTTATTTTTGACGCTCTATAATGATAAATGTTTTAATGATTTCATGATTTTTTTATTAATAATGTAAAGCTATTCAAATACCCATTTTAAACATATCAATATTTATATAAATATAATTCGTTTCTAGCCATTACAGCCATTTTTCGAGCAAACTCAGAGAGGTGCGATTTTTGTGACGCTGAGTGTATATATATATATATATATATATAATTATTATTTCACTTTTTTTTAATTACACTTGCCAGAATAGCTCACCACACTGCAGGTTGACTGGCAGAGAATTTATTATTAGGCATTAGGTCCGCCCATTGTTAGCTTAGAATCTAAGGTGTAACAATAAAGAGTAAAAAATAAAATAAAAAATTATCCCAGGCAGGAGAGGCTTGTCCTACATTTTACAAATACAACAGCTCAACAGTCTGCATTGGCGTATGTAACTAGGGTTACTTAATAGAATCAGGCGTTACTTTGCGGAAATCCATCAAGACAGTCAACCGCCGAGTGACCAGCCGGCGGCTGCCTAGTGGTAGTGTTGTAGTGGTTTTCTTGTGCACGCTGTTGAGGGAGGGCGGGCGTTTCTCTTCAAACCTAGGTAATACACACCATTTTACATTTTGCATGCGGATCTTAGCAAATCAACTTTCTCTCCTTTAGTATGTAGGGTTATTTTCCAGGCTATCCTCTGATGCTATTGGTCGATGACGCCGAACCCGAATGTAAGCAATTACAGGTAATTTCTACTTGAAGTGTTGGGGCATATTTCGGCCATAGATTTTCGGAGTTTACAGACACGTAGCTCTGGCGGGCAAGGTCACAACAATCAAATTTGTGGCTACGTACTGTACACCATTTCTGATACACTTGTTAAGATATTTTTATTAATTATGTACTTTTATTTTAATGTATATATAACCCCTTTTTTTCCATATTTTTGTTTTATTAATATTATTTTGATTTTATATATAACATTCAAGCGGAACGTACGTACGTCTCTTGCCGGTCGGTCTCACTGAAAACCAGCGCTGTAGTCTCGACTACAGCATTAAGCTGAGTGAACTTATTTGCCCAATACGCCACCACACACATGACGTTATGGTTGTAACCACTTTTTTGTTAAATGTTCAGTTTTATGATGTTGTTGTTGATGTATTTTCCTGTCTGTTATGAATATTGTTTGTTTCGTATTTATTGTAATGTAGTTGAGTCTGTAGCGTGTAAGCGTGTAATATTGCAATAAATGTTTTCTTTCTTTCTTTCTGAATGTTATTTATTTTAAAGGGTTTTTGTGTGAAATTTTTTAACTGCGTGGTAAGTGGTAGGGGTGGTATACACGGTCGACCTGGCTCACACCTTATAGACGTCAATAGAAGTCGTCAGTCATTGTTATGGAAAAAACCTAACAGATGCATGAAGAAAGCATGCATTTTCTCTATACAAACTGTTACATTTAAAAACAGAAAGTGCTAAACGTCTGGACGTTTGAATAAATGGCCTAACTGGCACATTACTATTAACCTGCATTCATTGAAAGAAAAACATTTTATGTTCTACAGATAATAAGTAACTTATGTACAGGATAACTGTGAACACTTTTATGAGTATATAAAGAGGAAAAGGCTTCTTGAAATCGCCATTAATGCATTTTATTTTCTGTATTTCAGTTAAGTTTTGAATTGTGAAATAATTGAGTTAGTAAAATTTCATTGATAAAATAATTAGTATCCCTATTTTTGATTGTCGTGAATGTTGATCTATATTTATTGACCATCAATTTACAGGACTAGGAAGTGAAAACGGTATTCGCATTCAACATGATTTTATCGGCCGAGGTATGTTTAAATTTATTTTTATCATAACTTAAAAACCACCAACATCATAACACTACTGCACTTCTAAAACTAAACTTCTGAATCACAAGGTCATTGTCAAAATCGTGGAGAAAACACAGTACAACGCAGTGAAATAGTCATTCGGCATTCCATACTCGGGGTTTTTACAGTCGTACTGTAAAATATCCGCAAGTATGGTATGCCGAAATTCTATTAGATATTTTTATTTATCTTCTAATTTTTAACACCAGTCTTTTTTTAATTCGATGAACATCTAGCGCCGGTGTCTATTTAGTTTACTTTTTGCATAACTGCATTTAATTTAATAATTGGGACGTTAAATAAACCCACAAAAAACAATCAAATAAAGTGAGCTAAGAAAGTGTACCTAAAAATTACAGGAATAATTAGCTGTATTTAGCTGTGCCTCGCGGTTTAACCCGCGAAAAAAGCCGACCCCGATCGATTACACGATCGACATATGTACTACCCTATTTCAATCGGATTTTGGAGTTTAATTTTTTTTCGCGGATACACAATAATTTTTCAATAATAACAGCTATCTGTCAGTGAAAATCCCGTCAAAATCGGTCAAGCCGTTTCGGAAATTAGCCGGAACAAACAGACAGACAGACAAAAATTTTAGAAATTGTTTTTTTTCTTATAAAAGTAAAATGTCTAGTAATATAAGATGACTAGAGTATAAGTAATAGTCTAGTAAAATGCTGTTTAGATACAAACAGGCACTTAAATTTAATTTATTTGTATAGATGCAGTGGTTAAGCTCGGTCCGGCTCTATACAGAGAACTCTAGCGAATAGTAGTGCCATAACGCCGCTACGATTCGTGTCATTAGTTCTCGAGGGTATCAATGCATCTATCTGTACTAGCCACTGTGATGACTTCTCATCACATGGACTGTGTGCTCGTATTCATACTTACACTTCCTTACCGAATCAAAACACTTACCGATGCTGATAAAAACTAGATGTAGTATCAATAATTCTACTTATTTTTCATTGTGTCAGTCATGTTCCTGTCCGTTGGTTGACACGGGGCTGTCACTTTCAAGCTCGACGGTCTGTTACGGTCAAACTCTATTCATGATAATGCTGGAGGGTTATCTGAAAGGTCGCTGCAATTTTGCAACACCTTGCAACAAAGTCGAGCCTGTAAAAGACACTGATGAGGTATACGACTTCATCGTGGTGGGAGCTGGCACGGCGGGCTCTGTCGTTGCCGGGAGGTTAAGCGATGACAAGAACTTTAAGGTAATTGTTCTGGATATTTGATGCTGTTAATCTTACTGTTTTTATATAGTTGTTTTTTCCCCGACTGCCCGAGGAGGAGGGTATTGTTTTTCCTGTGTATGTATTTGTGTAAATATGTAGGTGTCTCTATTTCTTTGGCACTCACCGTAGCCTAAACGGCTTGATAGATTTTGATATATGAGGTGTCATTAGATTCGTCTTAGTTGTGGGAGTGCTATATGGTATAATATTTAAATATGACGCATGCGAATCAGAAAGCCGGGTGGTCTTGTAAATCAGAAAGCTTAAGAGAATCCACAACCCAATAATATGTATAATATAAATATGGGATAATATGTATCCCGTGGGTATCGGAAAAGTCGACAAATGGAAAAAAAACACCAGGAGATGAGCGGCAACATCTTCCTGGAACATCTGAATAAATAAACTACGGATGCTAACCCGCCTGCCAAGCATGGCAACTATGGCCAAATCCAAAATAAGAGCTACAAACTTTTGTAGCAATCTATAGGTGAGGCCTATATATATATATATAAGTTGTGGACTAGTGATAGGCTGAAATGATGGCGATGACCATGAATCAGAAAAGAGAATAATAAAAAAATGTTTTAATCTTTATAACAATATGGATATCAAATGAAAGCTAGTAAATAGCCACTATGGTATAATATATTGCAGTCGGGTTTTTTAGTTATTAATATTAATAATTACTATTGCAAATAGTGTTTTAGATCGGGGGTGGCGGGCTTATTTTTAATTTTTAGGACGATAATAGTCCACTGAAGTCATCATCTTCATTAATCACATGTTTTCCTAAAAAGCCACGCGTGGTAGACGTACACATAGTCATAGTTATATCATTTATTGCTTCGTGTGCTTTTAAAAGATGTTATTTCCGTTAAATTTGTAATATTTAGTGTGAATAGCATCAAAATGAAATATACTGTACATACATAGAGTCACGCCTCTTTCCCATTATGGAAGGCTGACCACATCTTTCCACTTGCTACGATCCTGACACATCTTTCGCGTCATCTACTTTCATTGGCGTTTTCATATAAGCTCGTCGGTACTTTTGACGTGGCTTGTCGTCTACGTCGACCCTTACCGACTTGCCTATTTACACTCGCCAAGTAGATCTGTTTCGTCAATCTTCTTCCATCCATCTTTTCTACGTGTCCAAACTATCTAAGCATCCAATTATCTATCTTTATCACTACAAATCTTCTAGCACATCACAACTTTCCCTTATCACGCTGTTCCTCAATTTGTCCAACAAAGTCACTCCAGCTATACTTCTCAAATTTTTCATTTCCACAGTATTAATGCTACTTTCATGCTTCTTTTGCCGGATCCAACATTCATTACCATATAAAAGTGTGGGGACCAGTACAGAAAGTCGGGCCTTTTTTAAAAAACTTCTGGCCACACATAAAATTAAGCCGATGTGTATGGCGCTAGTGTCGCAAAAGAAAACACGGTACGTTTTTGGTTCCAACGTTTTCGTTCTGGAAACTTCGACATACAGAACAAGCCCCGAGGATGGCCGGAGACCAAAGTGGA
Organism: Luehdorfia chinensis; assembly: GCA_019845155.1. NCBI lineage: Eukaryota > Metazoa > Arthropoda > Insecta > Lepidoptera > Papilionidae > Luehdorfia > Luehdorfia chinensis. The sequence continues at coordinate 4,141,737 of JAHVAK010000025.1, read as the reverse complement.
TAATGAAGAATTGAAGGCTATTGTGGAAGTGGATCGGTAACCACTTCAGAGTTAGCTGCAGGCTTCGCTGTGAGTGATAAAACTGTTTTAATCCACTTGAAGCAAACAGAGAAAGTAAAAAAGTTTGAACACGCGTCGACTGCTGCGTTATATTGCCCAACCGGCACAATAATGAATTGTTAATCGGGTCATTACCTGTGATGAAAAGTGGATCCTGTACGATAATCGGAAGCGCTCGCTATGGCTGAACCCGGGAGAACCAGCCAAATCCTGCCCCAAGCGAAATTTACTCAGAAAAAGTTACTTGGAGTGTTTGGTGAAGTAGTGCCGGTGTCATTCACTACAGCTTTCTAAAATCTGATCAATCGATTACGGCAGATATCAGCATGTCAGCAACTGAAAACCATGATTGAAGAACTGGCTGCTAAACAATCGAGGCTGGTCAATCGCTCTAGGCCACTGCTGCTTCAGGACAACGCTAGACCACACGTCACACAACAGATGGCCGCTAAAATTACCATTTTTTCCGGAATTTGGATAACTTCCGGAATAAGGAAGAAAATTCATCTCCGATGTGGCAGTCCAAACCGCCTTCAGAGAGTTTATTGATTCTCGCCCCCATGATTTATTTTGTAAAGGGATCAATTTTTTTTATTTTTTTTTTATTTTATGTTAGAGGAGGCAAACGAGCAAGCGGCTCACCTGATGGTAAGTGATCACCGCCGCCCATGAATATCTACAATACCAGAGGAATAGCAGATGCGTTGCCGGCCTTTGAGGAAGGAATAGGCTCTTTTCTTGAAGGTCCCTAAGTCGTATCGGTCCGGAAAAACCGCTGGCGGCAGCAGATTCCATAAGGTGCTTGTGCGGGGCAGAAAATTGCGCGAAAAACGCACTGTGTGAATGCACTGTGCACTGTGTACTGTGTGAATCAAGCCGATCAGATAGAACATGGTCGTCGACGATTCGAGCCGCTCTCCGTTGAATGCGGTCAAATGGAAGTTGCTGACACTGGGGCGCCCCCGCCCAGAGATGAGAACAGTACTCCATGTACGGCCGAACCTGCGCCTTATAAAGTTGCAAGCGTTGGGCCGGCATGAAGTACTGTCGCGCTCTACTGAGGACGCCAAGCTTTTTGTAAGCCAATTTAGCCTTCCCTTCCAGGTGACCGCGAAACTGAACGTCACTCGATATGTCGACGCCAAGAATACCGATACTGGCTGAGGCAACGAGGGGAGTGCCTCTCAAAATTAGGTGATACGACGAAGGGTTTCTTTTTAGCGGTAAACGCGCAAACCTGTGTCTTCTTGGGGTTGAACTGGACTAGATTTAGTCGGCCCCAATTCGAGATTTTGTCTAACAAAAACTCGACTTCAGACACAAGTTTGTTCCGGTACTCGTCAACGTGTTCCCGAGAAATATTAGCACGGCCGGTGTATACGGCGTCACCACGTCTATCTACATAGCAATGAATGTTACTAATTTGCAACATATCATTGATATGCAGAAGAAACAGGGTTGGTGATAGCAGACAGCCTTGTGGGACACCAGCATTCACAGACTTAGAGTCCGAGCATGCACCGTCAAATACGACCTTGATGCTCCGGTCTGTGAGAAAACTGGTGACCCAATTACAAAATTTCTCGGGAAACCCGTAAGAAGGCAGCTTCGAAAGAAGCACTTTGTGCCAGACCCGATCAAAGGCTTTCGCTATGTCCAAACTAACTGCCAGGGCCTCCCCCTTACTCTCGACTGCCTCCGCCCATCGATTAGTGAGGTACACTAGAAGATCACCAGCCGAGCGACCCCGACGGAAACCGTACTGGCGGTCGCTAATCAGCTGGTACTCCTGTAAGTACCTCAAGAACTGGCAGTTCATAATGGACTCCATAATTTTGGAGAGCAAGGAGGTGATGGCAATCGGCCTGTAGTTGGACGGATCTGAGCGGTCGCCTTTTTTAGGGATTGGGTGCACCAAAGCTGTCTTCCATGACTTCGGGACGACGCCTAGAGAGTAGGAGTACCGGAAAAGACGAGTTAAAACCGGTGCCAACTCTGGAGCACACATTCTCAGCACAATAGGCGGGATGCCATCAGGCCCACTCGACTTGTTGATATCTAGGGAGAGTAGTGCTTTGGGCACTGACCTTTGCCAGAACCTGATGTCTGACATTCACAACGCGGGATGGTCGGCGGTGAGCTCCCCCTGTCGTCAAGAGTCGAGTTGGATCAATGAACTAACTATGAGTAATTAAATTTATTTTTCAACAAAAAAAAACGACTTTATATCCATTCAAAATGCTAATTTCGTATGTAAGGACCTAAAATAAAAATAAAATAAATGAAAATTGTATAAAATAATGATGATAATAATTAATACAAAAAAAACAGACAATGAGAAACAAACTATATTTCAAAACATTTTTGTTTGCTTATTTGCACATGTGCATATGCAATATTGAACTAAAATTTATATATTATTTATTCAGCCGTTAAAATCATAATACTCTGGCATCATGCTATAAACACATTTTGATAACAGAAATTCTTTAAATTTACAGTAAATTTAAAGAATTTCTACTAACTATTATATTCTGATTCGCAACACCACATCGCTTTCTGATTCGCATGCGTCATAATTTTTGTGTATTTTTTCTATGATTTTTGGTAAATAATTATATATTTTAACACTTACGTAGTTTAGTTAATAACTAAACTACGTAATGTTAAAAGTGTAAGTTTAAGCCTATAAATGTCCCACTACTGAGCACAGGTCTCGTCACATTTCTGACAGGGTTTTGGAGCTAGGAACACCGCCACGCTACTCCAATGCGGGTTGGGTTAAAAGTGTAATCGCTTTTAACTGACGCTTACGTTGATAATTAATATATGAAGAGAGTGAGAGAAGTGGGTCGTCACTTCTCATCTCCAGTGGAATGAAATATATAATTATTCTCTGACCTTTTTTTTTACAATCTACCACCGTTTCATAATGAGGTTCCTCTGTACGTAGAAGAAACTGGCTAATAGCACTGATCCAGTATTTTCTTCGACTAAGAGAGCAATGATGTCCACACTTGTATTCGGGATTGACGGTCGCGGTCAGTCAACTCGTAAAGGCCAACTGACCTAACTTGCTCTTTTTACCAATCGAAGCTAAATGTGTCACAGTCGTGGATTGAGCACAGTAAAGTATCGCTGCCAATTCGCGCGCATTTTGTTAGGGGTTATCCTGCACAGAGTAATTCCTCGTCATCAAATTCTGTCGGCCGGCCCGACCTGGGCTCGTCTTTAAGACTATAATTCCCAGATCGAAACCGGTCAAACTACTATCTTTCGTTCACTGTACCTACAAAAAACGTGGCACATACACGACTAGATTCTCTGCCGAGATGTCTAATTAAAAATCATTGAAACACTGCCGCTACCGGCCTTGTTCAAGTTTACTTTGTCGGACATTTCAAGGCCAAGGCATTAATGTACAGACACATAATAAACAGATTATTTTTGAAACAAAGGTATTGCTGTTAGAAGCGGGCGGTGAAGAACCAATAGGCACACGCCCTCCATCGTTCTACCGAAATTTTTGGTCAAACGACGTCATTGACTGGTCCTATCGCACTGTTCCGGACAAATATTGTCTGGACCAAGGCAAAAAGGGGTGTAAATGGCCTAGAGGAAAAGTCTTAGGTAAGTAATATTACCTTGTTATTAATACAATAAATCGATCTTTTAGATTACGAAGGTATCCAGAACCTTTAACTTAGTTTAGATCAATAGTATTTTGGTTATATTGGGAAATGAAAAACATTCAAAGTAGTAGGATTTCTATGCAAGAATTTGTCTAGGTAAGTACCACCTCAGGGCCAGTTATTCTGCCGTGAAGCAGTAATGTGCAAACATTACAGAGTTTCGGTCTGAAAGGCACTGAGAGCTAGTGTAAAAGTACTGGGCATATGACACTGACGAACTGATGTCTCTGGATTACGGGCGCAGTATTATTATCGTCCATAGCCATGACATAAACATCTCAAACAATTCAAAAAATCAGACGAAAATACACATACCGTTTATCAACAGCAGCATTTAAGATGCGAGGTGTGAGGCGCGCTGGTACTGCGACGCCGTCTGCCTGCCATGCGTGGCATCTGTATCTATTAGACGCCTATAACCAGACTGGTGATGATGACGATGATGATGATGTATTAAATGGCTCTTATTAGAATATAATAAAATATCATGTAACGAAATATAATAATATGAAAAATTTACATCTGCAACTGCATATTCCTGCACATTCATGATGTTTGTTTCTGTCGAAGGACCGCTTCATCAGACAGTAAAAAAAAAAAAGTTTATCAGTAGGGAGAAGGGAAGGAGGGAAGGAGGAGTATCCAGTTTACATATCGAATTTAGTAACAACGTGGCGCATCCGCCTAGTATTCACGTTTTCTTAGCCTATGATAGAAAGACAAAAAAAATTCAATATACTCATAGCATTTTCCGGTACCGGTTCTCTCTATCAATATCACTCCATTGCATCCGTATTGGATTTCGGATCCTCGTAAGTAAACGCTCGTTACAATCGATCAAACAACTACTTCCTAGTTCTCGTAGCAAAGCTCAAAAAATGAGGTTTACCTTCTATTCACTATGTGAGGCTAAATACTCATGACCTGCATTACGTACGTGTTCTTTGCTATGTGCTAACCATGGACAAGGAAGATAATGTCAAGACTAGTTCCAATATTACATCTGAAGACTATGAGGTGACTACGTCCAACCATCGTTAGCAGCGAAATTGTAATCCCTGCTTGCTGGATTCTGCTTGCGAGTCTCTTCTTACAAATTTCTTAAAATGCTAATAGCGAACTACGTATTCGAAAAATCGCAAAACAGCATTCAATTGCTCAATCAGTGGCTTTTTCACAGGCGGCAGTAGTGTACTAAACGGCATGATGTACCATCGAGGTCACGCCGCCGACTATCGCACGTGGGGTGAAAAGTGGTCGTGGGAGAACAACTTGCCATACTTTCTCCTTACCGAGGGTAACAGGGACATCGGGGCAGTCGTCAGTGGAGAGTATCATTCAGACGCCGGACCTTTACCAGTCGGACGTGTCAGTATATTATTTAATATCCGTATTTGCCGTAATATAAACCACAGAATAAAGAGGAGACATATAAAAACTAACTGTCTACTCTGCGCATATTGCCAGTTCCTTGTGAAGCAGATAGGGTGCTGAAAGAAAATACTTTTCTATGAACACTCTTTTTTACACTCATTTTGCAAAATTTAGGCATTATAAGATAATATTAAGGATGCCATATCACCAAGGACCATATCTCTTATTATCGATAGGGATCTTCGTTTCTCATCTAACCTTAAGATTAGTATTCCACAGCACTTCACCGATTTCTTTGGTAACACGTTTGTAATTCAGGCTACACTTCTCTGGAACTCCTTACCCGAAGACATTAGGAATGTTTCTGATAAGCTGACATTTAAAAGATTAATACGAGAATATTTTTTAAAATCATCTTTGAAACTTGATACCAACAATGCTATCATCGGTCTTTCTGTAATATGTATGTATATATGTATATATCAGTATTACGTGTATGTATATTTAAGTGTATATATCTATGTAAGTGTAATATGATTTTAAATATAATTATTATTAATAAGATATATTTTAGTCCCATTAGTGTGTAAAGCACCTATAACAATATCTCTCTATGCCTTGGGTTGACTGGCAGAAAATGCCAAAAGGCATTAAGTTCGCCCTTTGTAATCCTTCTTTTTTTTAAACGGTGAATACAATAAAGACTAAATAAATAAATAAATAGATAGGTTCAAATTATAACACAAAAAATCATAATACATACAAGAAAGAGAAAGAGGCGTGATGTTACATACATACAGTCACGCCTCTTTCCCATAGGGGTAGGCAGAGACCACATCTTTCCACTTGCTACGATCCTGACACACATCTTTAGCTTCTTCTACTTTCATTAGCGTTTTCACACACGCTCGTCGGTTGCGGGTACTTTTAACGTGACCTTTCCTCAAAAGTTCACCGATCTGATTGTGATACGTACGCCTAGGTCGACCCTTACCGGCTTTTCCATTCATACTTGCCGCATAAATCTGTTTCGTCAATCTCCTTTCATTCATCCTCTCTACGTGTCCAAACCATCTAAGCATGCCTTTCTCTATCTTTTTCACTACATCTTCAACCACACCGCAACGTTCCCTTATCACGCTGTTTCTCACTTTGTCAATCAGAGTTACTCCAGCTATACTTCTCAAACTTCTCATTTCCACAGCGTTAATCCTACTTTCATGCTTCTTCTGCCAGACCCAGCATTCACTACCATACATAAGTGTGGGGACCAGAACTCCCCTATGTACAGCCAGTCGTGCCTTTTTAGATACGTTCTGGCTACACATAAAGTTATGCAGAGCCCCATTCACTTGATTTCCTGCTAAAACTCTTCTCTCAATATCGCAGTCATACTTTCCGTCTCTCGTAAATTTAGAACCCAGGTACACAAACTCTTTCACTTGTTCCACTCTTTCTCATTCAATCAGAACTTTGCAATCCGACATACTTTCTTCTCTTTCAAAAATCATTACTTTCGTCTTATCTACATTAATTTTCATTCCTTTGCTTTGTAGGGCACCATGCATAATATTAACCATCGCCAGCAACTCCTCCTCCGATGATGCTAATATAACCTGATCATTCGGCGTATAGGAGGCATTTGACGGTCAAATCATTCAATCTTAATCCAAACACACTCTCTTTCAAATCTTTTAAGCAATTGTCTGTGAATAGGTTAAACAGCCACGGCGAATCCACACATCCCTGTTAACACCTTTTTCGATGTTAAACCAGTCTGTGTAAGCCCCGTTTACCCTGACACAAGCACTGGAATCCTTATAGAGTGATTTCAATGCTCGTATCAAGCTGCCGTTCACCCCATACATATGCAATGTCGACCACAATTCAGTCCTCACTACCCTATCATAGGCCTTTTCCAAGTCCACGAATGCGCAATAGACCTTTTGACTTTGAGTCAAGAATTTTTCGGCTATGCTTCGTAAGGAAAAGACCTGATCCATGCATCCCATTCCTCTCCTGAATCCCGCTTGTACATCCCATATCTTCTCTTCAGTTTCATTCATCACTCTCTTAATCAAAACCTTTGCATACAGTTTGCCGACGATACTGAGCAAGCTAATGCCTCGGTAGTTTTTGCAGTCTTGCTGCGACCCTTTTCCTTTGTAAAGCGGTACGATAACGGCCTTACACCAGTCTACTGGTACGTTGTCGCTCCTCCAGCAAAGGTTAAAAAGGCGGTACAGCTGACTAGCTACCACGCCCTGTCCAGCTTTCAGCATCTCAATCGTAATTCTATCATACCCTGCAGCTTTTCCCAATTTCATACTATTCATCGCTTCCACAATCTCTTCTATACTAATATCTCTTTCATCGCAACCTTCATTCAAGTCGCCAGATGGGGCCTGTGCTCGTATATATTCTTTCTCAAATAAGCTTTCGAAATATTCCTTCCATGTCTTTAGAATGTTTTCCTCACCTCTCACAATACTTCCATCCTGGTTTCTGATTTTGTCCAGTTGCGAGGTCGTATTTTGACCTCTGGCTGTTCTTATGGACTTCCAGAAAAACTTAATGTTGTTCTGAAAGTAGTCAGATAACCTCGTATCAAATTCATCTCTATCATTCTCTTTCTTTCTTCTCACAACCTCTTTTGCCACACCTTTTAACCTGTTATACTCACTCCTTGCCATGCTTACTTCCTAATTCGTTGCTTTTTGCATTGATTGGCTCTTGTAGCCAACCAGTCCAGCCAAGCTTTCTTCTTCTCGGACACTGCCTTTTGAACCTCTACACACACAGTCTTTAACTTACACCCTTTTCTTCTTTTACTTACACCACACACTTCAATAGCAACTTCCACAATTCCTTGCTTAAACGGCTTCCATACTTTTTCAACCTCACATTCCTCATTTAAAGTATCAAACTGCTTGGTCAGTTTACTAACAAATTCTTCTCTCACATCTTTCTCTTGCAAATTCTCTTTTATGCGCTCTAGTACACTAATAGGTTCATGCACACGATGCCGCCATTGCTTAAAGAGCCCTCTTAGTCGGCTTAACACCAGAAAGTGGTCTGTGTTGATGCCGACACCGCGGCATGCATTTATCCAAAATCGAGCATCAATCCGGTATTAGGTACATACCGGTTTGAGCTAGGTATAATTCCTCGCTCAAGAATTTAAAATTACTTAGTAATGTTATCTAAAGTTCTTAGAAGGTATCCAATTTGGGCTCCGTTTCCATTTTTCTTAACACATTTTATTTATTTTGTCGGCTCGGTTGGCGCATTTGCTAAGCCGTTGGCTTCTGCGCCACGGGTCGCGGGTTCGATTCGCGCACGGGCCAAATATTTGTATGGCCTATAGATAATTGTACCAGGTCCGGGTGTTTGTGCAATTGTATTTTAATTATGTAAAACGCACCCACAGGAGAAATCCTAATGATTTTCAATTACCGCAACACAAAATCAAGATCTCCAACCAAACTAAAAAGATAACCTCTCTCAACTGACAACTTGTGTAATATTCATTGACAATTGAAACCAAAATAATCCAAAATGATGTGGGCATAAAATCTTTATAATCGCTTTATAATCAACTGAATTTTCATTTTAGTTAGCTTACATGTGCATTCATCAACTCTAACAATACCCAGTATTGGCTACTCTACGTTTGTGATCGTAAAATTATAAGTAAAATTATTCTAGATTTAGTTACTCCAATTATGTCAGACGTACCAGCTTGTTGGCACAAACACTTTTTTTCTGCCTTTTATTTACAAATATGATGGTAAGCTTTAATGTATCTATAGTCTGTATTGTAATAGGTGGTAGCCATAATGTTTTTGTTTGAGAGTATTACATATATGGCGGTAGAACGATATACTATATTCATACACATACTATAATATCTATACTTTTGTATGAGGATACCAATTTTTTATTTAATACCAGCTTTTAGCATCATCTGCACCAAGAACATAGGGCAACTATCTACATAGGATAACTATCTAACAGCACTGAGTTACTCTGGTATAACATGACATTTGGTTGAATTCTACCCTAAGTATCACAAGGGGGAGTACAAAAGTTAATGATTACTCTGTTGAGTGATAAACTGTGCGCAATACCATAATCATAATACTTTCAGAAGCCCGAATTCGCTCCAGAGAAAATTGAGAACTTATCGTAACTTATACTCGTAGTTTAGTCTGCATATATTCAGCAGTGCACTACGTAGATTGAAATGATAACCATAATAATATGAACTTAGTTAAAAGCTATACTCCGATAATTCGATGTCGAAAAATTAAACCATGTTTTGTATTTTATTTATAGTTCAATTATCAGCCTCCATTCTTATTCGACTTGATGCGCGCTATTGAAGAGTCTGAGCTACCCATCATAGATGATATGATGGATCCTGCAAATCCAGAAGGATTCGCTATTGCACAGGCGTTTACGGAGTAAGTATTTATTTCCTATTAACTACGTATATTCGCAATATATTATAATAATAAAACAAAAAGTTTTCTCTAATTGTTGAGCCATTCGGTGTTCTGGCAGGCCAGAAGTATTATAGTTTATATAATAAACCTTAAAAGTTTTTTGAGTTAACGTAAATTGTAGTGTACATATATAGTATAGGCTTTGATTTTCTAAATGTATGTTGTAGATGAATGTACCTAATGTATGTAATGTGTATTATCACTATTGGTGAGCCAAATAAAAATAAATAAATAGTTCTGCAGTTGCACGTCATAATATAATTATGTGTCAAATATTCTTTACTTAGCACAAAAACCGGTCTATCTTTCATTTTCTTACTATAATAACTTTATCGTTGTTTTGCAATGTTTAAGAATACAAGGAAACTAATACAAATTATTATAAAAAATATTCTATCCTATTCGTGGCAAAATAATCCGTCGCGTATACCATGTGGAGTACCCTAATAAGAAAACACAGAATCCATATTTGCCCTTAATTTTTTTTTGGTCCTACCTAAATTACTACTGGCAACATTTTGGCAATCTTTTTACAGAAATGGTCAAAGGTACACGACAGCAAGAACGTATCTAAAGCCAAAGAAGGAGCGACCTAATCTACACGTTAAACTACACGCACATGTGTTTAAGGTATTGATAGATGATTACCGCGCTTTTGGCGTCCAATATTTCGACGAAAACGGTCAAGTTCAAACTGTAAATGCTTCAAAGGAAGTAAGTAACTTAAACCCATACTTTTTGACATATTTTTTACTGGATTACGATAAATTAATCCTAGAACTTTAATTAAGTTATATTTTCATTTTGGTCTAACCATTTTTGTAGAAGCACCGGGTTTTAATCCATTTCCCTTTAATATGTTTAAGGAAGATGGCTACAACATACGTCATACTTGTGAGGTGCTGTTGGTGGAATAGAATAGAAAAAAATAGTTATTCCACATAGATTATTTGCATAATATTTATTGAACGTCATTTTTTTTAAACTACACTAGTTCGCAAATAAAGACGTCTGTCCTGGGAAGAAGAAGCAAAAAACCTAGCGGGCAATATCTTTTTCTTTAAGTCGTTTCAAAAATTATTTACAATTATAGTATTTTAGTTTATTAGATGTAGAAATATCTTGGCAGCGATTATCTCCTTCCTGGGGGTTATCATCATCCATGTACTCTTTAATATTATAATAACGACTTTTATGAAGGCTTTGTTTATTAAAAAAAATGTACTTTTTAATTGAAAGACTGTGCATTTTGTTGTAAAATCGTATACAATGTCCCATAAAACAGTTACTGACTCTGTGAAGTCGAGTAATTGGCTTTATTAAAGTTTTTAAATATAAATTGAGAGGCCAAGGTTAAGATGTTAATTTCTTTAAATTTATCTCTAAGAGACACTTTAGAGCCGAGATTACAAATAGCTCTTACAGCCCTCTTTTGCGAAACAAAATTCACTTCTACGTCAGTCGCATTTCCCATAGTAAAATACTATAAGACATTATGCTATGGAAATAACTAAAATGCACTAATCTGGGAGTTTCAACATTAGTATCGTTCCTAATTTTTTACATGATACATATGAGAGGGCCCCATTGAAGTTTCGCGTCAAGAGTTATTACAAGAAGGAAAATGGCTCAACTCCTCCCCATTTTTTTCTATTATTTTTTCGATGTAGTACTTTACTATGTTTCAACAAATCAAGAAACACACCAAGTTCAATACTAGAATCAAAAATTATGGCCAATTGAGGTGCTATTTTATCTATAATAGACGTACTAACTTCAACGGACATACCCCATGGACCTGTAGTTCTCTTACAATCAATAGTTTCAAAAATATTTAAAATCTTTTGTACAAAAACTTACATTTTGTTTGAGTAATGTCTCAGCGGCAGTAGGAGAAGAATCTATGACTTGGTTATGAAAATTGGAATATCTGTAAAAAATCTTTTTAAAAGCTGTAGCAAAATCTTGATCAGATGTCATAAACTTGTTGAAATTTATTTTGAAATCATGGTTGCGCTCCTTTACTTTCCCAGTTTCACTGTTAATAATGCGAGCTTTGGTTTTCTTTGAGAAGATTCTTTGTAAAGTTATTTATAATGTATTTTTGACCAAGATAAAAAAATGATTTACTTAATAGAGGATACCCATGGCGTTTCTTTCGCATGTTTCTTCTCCGTCAGAGGAACCTCATTACGAAATGTTTGAAGACAGTAAAAAAATTGGCGATTGACAAACGAAATTAATATTTCTTACATCATAAAACAAAGAATTTCCATTTCATTTCAATCTATTCGACTATAATATATCTGTACAATCAGAATTATAAATAACTAGCGGGGCCGCGCGGTTTCTCCCGCGTAAAATAAGCTGACCACATGTTTGCGCCGCACGGCATTGTACCCCACTGACTTGAGGATACACAGTTCGGCGCTTCTTAATAATATTCGGTTCTTAGCTCCTTAAGGACGTAGCACGAACTTTTATAACTGAAGCCCGCGACGACATTCCCGTGGATTTACGTTTACTAAAATAAAGTCTCCTAATCCTATGTCCATCTCCAGGATGCAAGCTATCTCTGTGCCAAATTTCGTCAAGATCGGTTTAACGGTTGACCCGTAAAAAGGTAACAAACAGACAGAGGCAGAGAGAGCTATTTTCGCATTTATAATATTAGTATAGATATCAAGTAATCCGGAAAAGTACTCGTCGGACCACTCACAGTGAAAGGTTCCGTGGGGGGAAATAGCGAAAATATCCCATATTTCAAAAAGTACACGACATATCTTAGTGAAACTAATTATGAAAGTGTTTAATAGGTTCTACCACTCTTATTGTTTTCCTAATTTCTACTCCATTGTATAGCGGTTCATAAAAAAGACCTTTCTTCACAACTTCAAGCTCAAAAATCAGACGCTCGCCTTAAGTTTCACAGTGCGCGAGTGACCAGACTTCGATCTGCGGTGTTGGCACCTCTAAAATTGTTCTGTAATATTAAGTGCTGATTTACCACGTGCTCAGCGGTATGGGGAAATATCGCGAGGAAACTTCTATCTCTGAGAAATAAAGAACCTAAGGACTATCCGGCTCCAAAACCCTCTCAGAGATGTGAAGAAGCCGGTGTCCACGAGGACAATTATAGGCTGCTATTTTTCTTTTTTACTTCTTTTATAATAACAAAACCAAGCTAGTATCCTAAATAAAAAAATAAAGTCATCTACTTGATGATAACTTAAGTGTCCAATACTTATTACAGGTTATATTAAGTGCGGGTGCACTGAACAGTCCGCACATACTTTTTCACTCGGGCATTGGTCCAAGACAAATGTTAGAAGAGCACGGCATACCCGTCGTGGTCGACTTACCAGTCGGACAGAATCTGCTGAACCACCTAGGAGTTACTGTGAGCTTTTTGCTGACAAAACTGGAAAACAGAGCCACTCTGGATTGGACCGCACTGATTGATTATTTGCTGAAGCAAAATGGACCCATGAGTTCTACTGGACTCACTCAGGTATATAATAATATATTGATTTTTACAATATATTTTTTATATTTTCAATGGCAATGGGACTCTTACGCAGTAATCCGTCTGCAAGGTAGTAGGTACCACCGCTACACCAGTTATTCTGTCGTCAAACAGTGGTGTACTAACATTACTGTTTCGATCTGAAGAACACTGATGGCTAGTATAATTACTGGGCAAATTTAAGAACAGGTATCTCAGGGTGACGAGTATAGTGTTAGCATTTGTTATGGGCAGACGTTGCACTTATCAAATGATATAAGATTTGGTCGTGTCGTCACTTTATTCCATGTTTATTTTACGAAGACCTACAGACATATCACACTAAATATTACTGGTGAGTGTTTCATTGTGAACGCAATTGAAGGCATAATAAAGATCAAAGAAAACACCCAAAGCATCATGCGAAACGTAAAGGATTAACAGAAAACCTAAATTAAGGAGCTTATAGTTTGAGTAACGCCAGTAGCCTTCATCTTCAAATAAGTCTTTTATCATCTGTCTCCTTACTGATATCGTGCTAGTACAGAATAGGTCAATTTCTAGTTACGATGAAAGCCTCTTACTCTTCGTAGAAATAATAGATAACATCTGACAAACCACTCTACACTATAAAACGTAGAAATATGCAAAATGCGCAAAAATTCTTGTTTTACACGAAGCGTGACGATGTATCATCAGAATATAACTTCCAGTTCAATTTTAATACTATATATTACTCACAGTTAATTATTATTTAATGACGGTCGAGTACATATAAACGAAATTGAAACTACCTATATGTAATCTTCATTAACTTTAATGGGAAAAAATGTACTTGTTTTGTTTGAAATATTTAATGTAACACGTCACACTTAATATGTCGGCTAATATAAGTGAAACAAATTTCTTAAACTACAATCGCTCTTATGTTTCAGTTGTCGGGATTGTTATACTCCAGTCTCGCAGACAGAAGTCTCAATCAGCCGGATCTGCAATTTTTCTTCAACGGTTTCTATGCGGAATGCTCTCAAACCGGCAGGATAGGGGAACCAATTGGAAACTGCTATCGCAAGGGTGTTAATATTTCGTATGTGACGATTTCTATTATCGATTTCGCAGTTTGCCTCATGCTTTTAACAACTACACAAGGTTTTGGTATGGCTGGAAAAATGTTAAAAAGAATATATACGACTTAACTTTCAACAAAAAAAAATTACCGACGAACAAAGAAAACCAAACAAATAAACGAGAAATTTTTCGTCGGTTAATAAAAAGAAAGAAAGAAAAAATTAACATTAATCAACTTCAGGTTATTCTAAAACCGATGGCAGAATGACCTAATTGGACAGATTATCTGACTGCTGTGTCGCGGGTCCTGGATTTGAATTCCAGCTAACACTTGTGCAAAACGCAAATTATTGTCTCGTTTCGGATCTTGTTGTACTCGTATTGTGATTGTCCTCGTGTCTCTACCACAGCAGCCTACCGATATTATCGCATGAGTGTTACATTGGTCACGAGCCGATTACGATGAGTGGGTCAGCATTATAATAAGTCCTGCGCAGTTGATATCTTCTGACAGTATTCGGAGGTTGACGCCGTATTCGAAAATCGATCAAGGGGACATCAAACACTATAAAACTGTATATGTATTCATATATTAAGTTTATATACATTTTGGTTATCACATTTGGGCGCCAAACCCCGAAAATCCATATTGACAACCTTGTCGATTATTATTATCACATTGGACTTACATTAGCCTTGATGTTTTTTTTTATTAAAGAAATATGGCTAATTTATTTAGAAATTATAGAAAATATTATTTTATGATTTATTGAGTACGTATTAAGTTAACAGTCTTACAATTTTTACTAATTATCCACTAGTGATACAGTTGTGCAGTTTACTTTAAGTAATCACCGAAATTCCTCATCACTAAATGTTCAATATAAACTAAAGAAATGTTCTTATGTTATACGCTCACAACTCAGTTCTACTACAAGTAGTGATGTTTACAGAAGGAACGACTTTTTTTTAATGAAAAACCATAAATTAATAAAAAAATTGTTATCAAAAGACGAACAAAATTAAAATTCTCTGGAAGTAACAATTAGGTGTAACTAATTTAAACTTTACACTTACATTTGCACATTTAAAAAAAATCTCAGAATTCCGATGTCTACTTACTTAGATAGTCACTCCGAAAATATAAAATACTTTTTATTTCAGAGTTAGTGCAGTTGCATTACTGCCTCGTAGCGTTGGCTACATAGTACTGAACTCCAGCGATCCAATGGTTCCTCCGCTATTTTACCCTGAGTATTTCTCCCACCCTGACGATATGGTGATGGTGAAGGACGCCGCTAAATACGTGCAGAGAATAGTTAAGAGTGACGTAAGTATATGTCACCTGTAATTTTGAAATGTGAAAATACAATGGATGCTCCTTTTTAAAAGCAACTTACCATAGATAATACACTATACTGCGACTTACTATAGTTATTTCCTATAACCCTATCAGGAATCGGTAAGCGATTAGTCGAACATATGTCAGATTTGAGACTCTTCAATCAAACACCGGTCTCGAGTGGCAGGTAGGTTAGTGGCAGGAATCCCATGCAGGAATGAACCCTAGTTCTCTGAAGCAGTACTCTCCAAACATGTCTATGTTGCTGTCTGAAGGGCACTGATAGCTACAGTGATTACTGGGACTGTGAGTACTAATACTAAAAAACTGATGTCTAATGGTGACGAGCGCAAAACACAAATTTCGATTAAACAAACACCAAATTAATGATAACTAACTAACTATCTTTCGACGAACTTTTGATAGTCCTTGCTGACGGCTAACGTGATGCTAACCGAAAAGAACGGATTGTGCGTTTTTTGTATATTGTAATACAGTTACTAATTAGAAGGCTTAACTTATAATGTAAATCTGAGTAGTTTTTCGCTTTTATGAAACGACACAATGAAAGGTCTACACGTGTTTTCTGGTGATAGAATTCTTCTGCAGGGTTCCGCCACGGTACCACCACAGTGATAGTTCTTGTGCTGTCAAGCAGTGGTGTGCAAAACATAACTATGTTTCAGTTTGAATGGTACATTTGAGACATACGAGGGTGGATTGAAAAGTACTCGGCCTAACACAGATCCATTCAATTCTAAAAATCAAATCTATCCACATTATTTAGTTCAGTTCAGACTAGTTCATTGTCTGAAGTTCGAAACGTGTGCGATAATTAGTTGTGATTTTATAAATTTATTAACAAAGTAATCGGTCATAATTTCCGAGAATGGAGCAAATCGAGCAGCGTGCCGTCATTAAGTACCTCCATAAGAAGGGGCTATCATCAAAAGCCATCCATGATGACATGGTCAGTACATTAGGCGATTGTGCTCTGTCATATTCATCCGTCAAAAAATGGATAGCAGAATTTAAGCGTGGTAGAGAGAGTGTGAAAGATGAACCCCGCTCTGGAAGGCCTTCGACGTCAACTACTGACGAAAATATTAAAAAAGTACTTGATTTAATAATGGGAGACCGCAGAATAAAAATTAGAGAGATAGCCGAGATTATAGGCATCTCTTATGAACGAACTCAAAACATCATTGTCAACGAGTTGGGTTTCCACAAGGTGTCTGCGAGGTGGGTTCCGCGACTGCTTTCATTTGAACAAAAAAGGACGCGATTGACTATTTCACGCGACTGTTTGGAGTTATTTGAAGCCGATGCAGATGATTTTTTGAATCGTTTTGTTACTATGGACGAAACATTCATTATGGTTCTTTACTGTACACCGGAAACAAAACAACAATCAAAACAGTGGAGAAGACCTGGTTCACCACCCCCTAAAAAGGCTAAGTCGATTTTGTCGGCAAATAAGGTGATGGCTTCAGTATTCTGGGACTCGAAAGGTGTGATTATGATTGATTATCTTGAAAGGGGTCAGACTATAAACTCTGATTACTACTGCACCTTACTACGTCGTTTACGAGAGGAAATAAAAGAAAAACGTCGAGGAATGCTCAGAAGAAAAGTCCTGTTTCATCAAGATAACGCCCGTGTTCACACGTCAGTACAGTCAATGGCTGGAATTCACAACTGTGGCTTTGAACTGTTACCGCATCCGCCGTATTCACCTGATCTGGCACCATCAGACTTCTTTCTGTTCCCTAACCTAAAAAAGCACTTGGGAGGTCAAAGATTTTCGACAAACGACGAGGTCAAAGCAGCTGTAGACGCATATTTTGACTCTAAGGAAGAATCATTTTTTTAACGGTCTAAATGCTTGGAAGGGGAGGTGGCAAAAGTGTATTGAACTTGATGGTGATTATGTAGAAAAATAAAAATATAACTGATTTAGTATGTGTTTATTTTCTTGGTTAGGCCGAGTATTTTTCAATCCACCCTCGTAAGACACGATATCTCATGGTGACGAACGCAGTGCGACGTAACTGTTATGGGCTGGGGTACAACTTACCATCAATTGAACGACATGCTCGTTTTGTCACCAACATTCATTAAAAAACATGTTGTTATTACGAAAATAAGAGTGACAAATATGTACACAGTCCACCTGATTGTAACCCTCCATGCAGAATCAAGGTATATGTGCGATGTCTTCTCTTCTTTTGTGAGAGTATTGATTTTTAACGACTTCTATGTCCCACATGCGAAGCTGAGGAAATAACGCATACGTCCAGCATCGCGCTATTGAATTCTCAGTGATGTTTACTATAAATATCTAACTGAATCTAAAGATAGTACCTGGTAGGAGGAGACATCCTCCTTAGATCAGACAACCCATATGGCGAGTAGCTACCCTTTTCCTTGGCACCACACCTGCTAAATTGATGACCCCCAACATGATATAAATAACGCAGCAAGCTTTTTCTATAGAAGCTACGTCATCGACAGCCATTGCAGTCACAGCACCAGACAACTGTACTGTCTATCGGCACAACGCGTGCTTTCTGGTCCCTTAGGCACTGAGGAACATTGCTCCCTTTCCTGTGACTTCAATACTATCTCCGCTACATCCACAACTCAAAATTGCACTTCATCGCCCTATGTATCAAGATTCCTCCACGGTCACTACGATTTCCAGTCTCAGCGGGGGAGTCATGTAACGACATCTAAGTCACCACATGAGCTTAAGAAATAAGATCTAGCTCATACATCACGCACCGCACATTTTCTGTTCCAACTATGTTTACTATATACGTAAGATCTAATCATAACTCATAGGAGAATACGCCCTCCACAGATCAAACCATGCGATCGGGCGGGAAGCTACCCTTTTCCTTGGCACCTCATTTACTAAACTTTATTTGAACTTACAGATACTGCGCAATAAATACGGCATAAAGTTAAACTCCGTGCTCACGTCGCAATGTTCCCACTTACAAGAGTGGTCGGAACAATGGCTGGAATGCATGGCGCGCGCCTACACCGACCCACAGAACCACCAGCTCGGCACTGCCGCCATCGGACTCGTGCTCGACGAGACGCTGGCCGTATATAATATTCACGGTTAGAATGAATCTTTTGTAACGCCTAATACATATGAAATTATACTAAAGTGATGATTTAATGGAACTAAATTTCCGGATTTTAATTTGTTTAATTCTTACTATTTATTACCTGGCGTTGCAAGAGCTTTGCAGTGATTCTGAGTCATCGGGAGACTCCATAGTGATGAAATCCGTTAATTTAGATTAATTTAAACGCATTAATTCGCATAAAAAAAGTTAAGTAAAAGCCCCGGTTTGCGGACTTCACATGTCCTGAAAATATTTTTATTCCCTCACAATGTTTTTATTCACGACTAAGCACGTGGTAACTCAATAAGTACAGAACAATTTACTATTAATGGTAGGTGTCCGGCGCCTACCTATCGGCATAGCACCTACCTTTTTACTACGGAGGTGTCGTAAGAGGCGACTTAGGTATTGTACAGACAGACTTTATTTCGTCCTTTATTCCTTCCCAGCCTTTACACCGTTATTTGCATATAACATATGCTGTCACTTTACTGCTCGTGCGAACGCAAAGGGGAGTAAGATTTTTGGGTTCGCCATCCGTCACGTCTCGTTTTCCCACTCGTGATTCCATTTCATTATATTTTTCTACAGTGCACCCATTTTTCCAGGTCTACGTGTTATCGACGCATCTGCTATGCCAACCCAACCCACTGGCAACCCACAAGGCCCAATCATGATGGTAGCGGAACGGGGCGCAGACTTTATCAAAAAAGATTGGTCGACCGGTTTCTAATGTTACTTTAAATTATAAGGTCTATTATTGTATACACTCGCCATACGGGTCATAAGGTACGCCTTTTAAGCATTTTCAATTGATATAAAACTACAATTGAATTATCTGTAGACGCAGACAAAAATGAGGTTTGCACAGAAGTGAGGAAAAAAATAGATCAGGAAACCTGTCAACATGCGTAATTAATTGTGATTGGTTTCTGTTTTACTGTTTCCTGCCAATGTACTACGCATTCTTGAACCTGCGTCCATGCACCCACTTCCAGATTGAACTGTTGATAAAATATCGATATATCGAAGTATCGCTAGTGTTTGTAAGAAATGTCGATAGATAAGACTAATATTTTTTTTAATCGATATATCGATAGTTCAATATTCAAATCTAGGTATCGATGATTGATATTTTTTAATTACGTTTTGATTTTACGTGTTCTTTGTAAATAATATAATATTTTTGCGATGATATGCAAATTATTCACTGTATTTTATTTATATATCTATATTGCTGTAAAGTATTTATATTTCACTCATATATTCTTTAGAAACGAAATGGAATTTCCTTATTTATGGTGGACTGTGTGTGACTTTAACCAAAACTGTGACGAGAGATTATTCAAACGTTATGTTAACGCTATTGTTGGCTAATTCAAATAGTTCAGTTAAATTAATTTTACTAGTTAAAAATATTAAAGTGCCACAAAATATCCTCATTGTCCTCTGCAGCAAATTCTTTAATTAATCACAAAAAGTATATTTTATTTGTTAAATAAATATACTTGATTTAAAAACCGTGTAACCCATTTTTGGACTGAATTATCGTTTTATATAAATATATCGATATATTGAAATATCGATATTTTCTTGCAGATAAAGTCACTAAGGTGCTTGCTTAGGAGTATTGGATTGGATTGGATTGTGTAATAAATTACAGGATATGCTTGATATGTTTGCCTGATACCCTTAGTATCAGGTAAACATATCAAGATAAATTGTTAGTAATTTATTAAAGAGAAAATATATTATTTATTTAAGGATTTCATAATTTCAGCCTATCATAGTCCACTGTTGAACATCGGCCTCCCCTATAGATTGCCACAAAACACGGTCCTGAGCCAACTACATCCATCGACTTCCCGCAAAACCGTGCAGGTCGTCGTTCCATCTAGTGGGGGGTCACCCTACGCTGCGCGACTTTGAGCTTCCTCATGCAGCCTGGCCTGCAGTGAAGGACCACGTTTCGGTCATCACTGGCAAGAAAGTTTAAGAATTTACAACAACAAAATTCAAACGTAATTTGGGGGCTGAATATATTAATGTATAGATTCAAAGTACTTTAGACTGCAGCGACTCTCAATTAACTACGGTAGCAGGTAATCCATAATAAGACGATATTCACAAGAGATATTATTTACACGACGCACGTCTACTGTTATACATACAAATTTCTATCAGTGTTATTCATAAGGTTATATTTTAACTGTGCAACCAAAAACATTAATTTGTCCTCACCTTTTTGTATCCGTTGTAAAGTCTATGTATTATCCAATTGATAGGGCATTATATGTACCGCTCGCTAAGTAGTAGATCCGGGATTCGAATCCCAATCGAAAATATTTATTTACACTAAACACTTAAATGTGTTGTTTAATCCCAGTATACCTCAAACTGGCTCGGCTTCCAATCTTATTGCAGAGATGGAAATGAGTGGTTCTATATTTACGCTAATACTGGCGGAACTGTGAGGTATATTGAACTGATCCCGGTTGGAAAGGAATTTCGGATCTGATTAAATTTTGACAATTACTGTTTACAAAGTAAGAACACATACATACATAGTCACGCCTCTATCCCATTAGGGTAAGTAGAGACCACATCTTTCCACTTGCTACGATCCTGAGTTTTCATACAAGTACTTTTGACGTGGCCTTTCCTTAAAACTGATACGTTCCCCTACGTCGCTCCCTACCGGCTTGCTTATCCACACTCCCATCGTAATTCTGTTTCGTAAATCTTCGCCAATCGTTCGTCTATCGCCGTTTAGTGGCGGCTTATGAGAATTTACTTATTTATGTATAAATAGTCTAAATAAGTAATAATAAAGAGAATTTACTTATTTATGTAAAAATAGTATTTATGTATGTATAAATAGTCTGCGGTTGCCAATCAGCCTGCCAAGCGTGGCAACAATGGCAAAATCCCCCAAAATTAGAGCTACAAAGTTTTGTGAGAATGTATGTGGAGGCCGAATGTTAGCGCCGTGACGACAAACCCGGTTCCGAGACAAGAATATTCGCGAGAAGTCCGCGGCGCATCTCACCGACATACCTACACCAGCCGTAAACGGGTCAACATGTTAAATAGTAACAATTAAATAGATAATGTAACGAATATAGAAATTATAAGAACTATCCAGAAGCAGTATTTTTAATTTCATTACAACATGGGCAGTTCTTAAAATACCTGCTCAGACACCTACGTTCAGCAGTGGACTAGTGATAGGCTGAAATGATGAATCTTCTTTCATTCATCCTCTCTACCTGTCCAAACCACCTAAGCATTCCTTTCTCTACCTTTGTCAGTACATCTACCGCACCAAAACATTCCCTTATTACGCCGTTCCTCACTTTGTCCATCAGTCACACCAGCAATACTTCTCAAACTTCATTTCCACACCATTAATCTTACTGTCATGTTTCTTCCAGCAGCCACTACCATACAAATGTGTTTACTGTTCTACGTACAGCTAGTCATGCCTTTTTAGATATGTTCTGGATACACAGTTATGCAGAGCGCCATACACTTGATTTCCTGCCAACACTCTTCACTCAATATCAACGTCGTTCTTGCCATCCCTTGTAAACTTTGAACCAAAGTATTCAAACTCTTTCACTTGTTCCACTATTTCTGTCTTCAATCAGAACTCTGCAATCAGTCATACTTTCTTCTCTTCCAAAAACCGTTACTTTAGTCTATCTACATTAATTAAGAACAGGAAATAGTTAAATGAAACTCCGAAGTTTTTTTGATAAAATTTTAAAGTACGTAAATACTGAAATAAATAGTTACATGATTACAAACATGTTGGACACAATTAGTATGTTACAATTAAGTAAAGTGCATTACTCGAAAATTTCATAATTAGAAACAAGTACATTACTTTGTATCAATACAAGCCAGTTTCTAAAATGTTCTACAAACCAATTAAGGAATGATAATAATACTTTTAACTTAATCATCTATATGAATTAATGAATAAAAAAAAAATGGCTTATTGGTGCAAAAAAAATTTTTTTTAACATTACATAATATAATTTAAACAAAGAATGGTCCTATTAATGGAAATGTTTTCGAAAAATGCAATCAATTTCAGTAACTAAAACTTGTTAAAAACTAATTTGTTTAGCACCTCGGTGTCTATCGAGATTGTATGAAGTCCTCATTTTTAAAACTTATCTCTAATTAACTTTATCATATACCAATATGTTAGTTTGGCAGTAATAGAAATTTATAAAATAGTAATAAACAAGATGGAAGGTCATTCCATATTATGATGGCTTCAATTAATATGTATTGTAATGAATATTGACAATATGTTTCTATAGGTACCATACATATATATTCATGATCCAATATTACATGCTTGGCATAACAATGTTCTCTCTTTTATAAAATAATAGAAGAACAACAATGTTTCGCCATATGCTTTATGTTTTGTTTTGTAAAAAAAATATTTCATACAGGAGGTGAAAATATTTTATTTCACTCAGTTTATATTCCTATCTTCATTTTCAAAAATACCCAACTTAAATGTATCTGCCTGCTACTACCCTTTTGATTGTATAAAACATTAACTAAATAAAATAATTTGATTTCAGTTTAAAACAAGAAAGAATTATGTTATTTTGTTCTCCTCTCTGGATAATCCATGACTTAGAATATAATAAACAAGATCAAATACTAAATTTTAATGGATTTTGATTCTTTTTTGATGTATGAGCACTTCTTTACTGCTCATCCTTATCTTTAGCTCCGTGCTTCAGAATACGGGTAAATTCGACGTAGTCAAAGAGTCCATCACGTATTGGAGCTTCACGAAGCATTTCGTCTACATCGTCATCAGTGAATCTGTCACCCATAGTAGTAAGCAATTCACGTAGTCGCTCCTCGGCAATCACTCCATTATTTTCTTCATCGAAACATCTATTAACAAAATATGTAGAGAAATTATTAATAATGACAAATGTAAAATGACATGTGACAATTAGATGTGCTGAGTGTTGATGAATGCAGTTGGTTCTGAACCATTATTTGTTATCTATGGGTTTGACTTATGTTCAGCATTGCTATAGATTGTGTTAACCTAAATTGTTTTATTAATTTCTTATTGCCATAAAATAAAATAAATTATTACTGGGTGGCTAAGTTGTGGTTCACTGGTAGAGAATGCTCTAAGGCATTATGTCTGCCAATTGTATGTATATAGTCAAAAATAGTTTCTTTTTTCTTTACTAATTTCTTTAC
Source organism: Luehdorfia chinensis (assembly GCA_019845155.1). NCBI lineage: Eukaryota > Metazoa > Arthropoda > Insecta > Lepidoptera > Papilionidae > Luehdorfia > Luehdorfia chinensis. The sequence continues at coordinate 4,117,795 of JAHVAK010000025.1, read as the reverse complement.
TTGTGAAGCAAGTTTTTATATTCATAATCATCATTTCAGCCCACACCAGTCCACTGCTGAACATAGGGCTCCCCCATAGATTGCCACAAAACATGGTCCTGAGGCACCTGCATCCATCGACTTCCCTGAACGACCATGCAGGTCGTCAGACCTTTCTTCCCTAACAGTTATCGGTTCTTCGAGCTACATGGCCAGCCCATTGCCACTTTAGATTATAATCTTAAGAATTATGTCAGTTACTCAAGTTCTGCTGTGGATAACATCATTATTGATTTGATCTCACAGAGAAACACCAATGCATAGGACTTTTCATAGAAAGCTGAGCGACTCTGAGCTTCCTCATGCGACCTGCAGTAAGGGACCACATCTCGGTTCCGTAAGTCCTCACTGGCATCACTTTGGTTTTGAGTTGTTGAGGTCCACTCGACAAGAATATGTGACGCAGACCTTCATCTTGTCCATGTTCATCTTAAAACCTACCCAATGAGAGACACTATTGAGTCATTGAGCATAGTGCTAAGGTCCTCCAACAATTCTGCCATAATGACTATGTTGTCAGCAAATCAAAGTGTTTATATTTTTTTTAAAGAAAGTGTTTTATTTCCAACAAGAACACTAAATTGTTTAGATTTTACAGTCAGTATGATATATAAGAAAATCAAGAAACACAAAAAAAAATTATCTTATCTATTAAATAATAAAAACATTGGCAAAAAAATAGTTATGTTTTTAAATTTTTTACTTGATTATTTTTAATATGATAAATGATAAAAGGAGTGAAACGAAAAAAATCATAAAGGATTAGATTTAGGGCCAAAACAAGTGAGCCTAAGCAAATAAACAATACTTATAACAACTATTAACCAATTCAACTAATCTTCAAAGCTTGTGTTAGGAGATGGTTCATGACAATAGTGAAATAGCAGGGTGGAACCAGCAACATTAAGTTTCACAGTCCAAACTGTAAACAATTTGGCTACTGGAGCTTATTATTTACATTTAAAAGACATAAACAGTTATTTACAAGTGTTATAAATAGAATCAGCTACAGCTATTACTTATCACCACCAACTAAGCAAAACCATGACACATAAAACTTTTTCTGGTCCTAAATAATGCATAATGAAGTAATTTTCTTGTGAAAAGACTACATTTTCTTATTCATATGATTTCCAGTTGCCAGCTCCTTTCAAGCTAACATGCTTACGTTCTTGGAGCTACATCTAACATGCTGCTTAACATCAGGAATAATTCTTATCAAATTTTAGCTTAATTATGAGCTAAAATTTAAGGTTTACAATTTATATTAGATTATTAAATTTACTTTCATATATTTTTAAAGTAACTAAAATATTAAATTACTAATGCTTTCATATCTGCAGTTTTAATTTTTAACTAGTTCCTCATGCCTATATTTTAAAACTATAACAACTCAGCTCAATTACACTTTGCCTATACATTTGAAATGTTGATTAATCACTTTGTTGTCTGTATCATTATAATGGTGGTAATTGTTTATCTGTTTTGAGTTTTAAGTCTTGAAAACTCCTTAAAGTGGACTTCAAAAGCTAAACTTGGTTTTCATCTCACTTTAATTTATGAATGTCTGGGCCATAGATGTAGATTATTCACACAATTATTAGTAAAGAATAAATACTTATTTAAAACAATTATACACAACCACTATCTGTTACTTACCCAAATGCGTTCTTAATTACATCCTCTGGATCTGTGCCTTGAAGACGCTCACCAAACAGTGTAAGGAACATGGTAAAATTGATAGGGCCTGGTGCCTCATTCATCATATTCTCTAGATAATCTTCAGTTGGATTTTTACCTATTCAACAAAATTTAGAATGTGTAACACTTACATTACTTCCTGAATTGGGACAGGCTCATATTCTGGTGAACTGTTTATATGATAGTATAAATAGTAAGAACTTACCAAGAGATGCTAGCATATCATGAAGATCATCCTTATCAACAAAACCATCTCGATTTTGATCAATCATATTGAATGCCTCTTTAAATTCGGCAATTTGAGCCTGGTCAAACATAGCAAAAACGTTTGAAGTAGCACGTTGGGCGCGCTTTTTGTTGGTGCCACGACGGCCTGCAGTTTTCCGGGACGACATGATCTGTAGAAAAAGAAAGTATTTTTAACCTACCTGTAAAGCTAATTTCTGAACTATATTTCACCATGTCATCCAAAGGATAAATAACTGGTTTTTGAATGAAAATCCGGTATTTACAAGTTGAACAAATTATAGCACATTAAATACAATTACAAAGCAAATAAAATATACCCTTACTTAACAAAGTAACAAATGACAATTTGCTTCGAAACTATCCCTGAGGCAGAATAGCACCAACTGCAAATTTCTTGCTATAATTTCAACCAGATATGTCGACAAGTTTAAAAATAAAATCAATCACCGAACAAGTACGATAAGCGTCAGCTCCTCGTCACTTCACACATTAACGTCCGTTAACTAGAATTGACTCACGCCCTCGATTATCAGAAAATTTCAACGAACCGCGTTAGCAACGAAGGTTGATTTTAAAGTATGTAGAACACAATGTCACAATCTCAAAGACCGAAGAATACCATAAAAGGTAGTGTATTTTAACGAACCCAGTAAAGTCAAGGATGCTGTTTTCTACCATCTGTTTTAATTTCAAATATAATTACACACAGAAAAATGTTTAACTGTTACTTACATATTATTTATCGGATTCAAAATCGACAAAAAATGTTCGAATTTCTATAAAATTAACTAAGTATAATTCTTGTAAAAGAATGACTAATTCATACAAAATACGTTTAATGTTCACCACAGATAAGTATAAATAACTTAACGTTAAGTGACGTCACTTCATCGGTCAAATACCCCTGTCACACAGGCATTAAAGTATCAACAATGATGTTTAAAATGTAGAGTATTCATTATAATTCATAATCATTTCAGCCCATCGAATCCACTGCTACACACGGGTTCTCCCCCACAGATCGACGCGATGAAAAAAAATTGTATGTAAAAATTCTAATCATATCGTCATATCGTTTTTAAATAGGAGGAACAAATTTTTGTAGCAATCTGTGGGGGAGGCCTATGTTTAGCAGGTATCCGTCTAGGTAACCACAGTAGTGTGCAAACTACTGTGTTTCGGTCGTAAGGGCACTGAGAGCTAGTGTAATCACTGGGCATATGAGACTTAAGAATTTATGTCTCAGGGTGACAGGCGAAGTGTGGTGGTACACAGAAATATTTTGAGTAACACAGCATCTGTTATGGGTAGACGTTGCACAAACCATCAGGTGAACATTTAGCTCGTCTCGTCACTTCATGAAATGAAAAAAAAATATGGTACAGTTCCCTGAAGTTGCATCCAATGTTTGTTTGTAGTCCTAATTGGAAAATTACGTCTGAACGCCGTTAACGCTAAATAGCAAAATATCGAATATAGTTTTCAGATTTATTCATTTGTTTTGCTGAAGCATTTGAGTAATTTTGAGGTTTTGTATTGAAAATAATGAATAGAAATTATTAAGGATCCTTGCAGTTAAACGCAATATGACAGCGTTTTATTATAACATAAAATATATTCGCGAAACGTATTATTTTCTTTTACAGTCAGTAAACATGTATTATACTCTTTGGTCAGTAGTACATTACACCACGTTACAGACTATTATGAAGATACTAGGCCATGCGGTCGTTTTTGTAGACGACAGATAGATGACATGAATTGTAGGTACAATAAATACAATTAATAATTTTAATTATTTACTAGCAAAAAAAAACATTTTCAATATATATTTTATTCATGGAAAATCTTATATTTTATTACGTACATACAGTCAAGCCTTTTCCCCAGGGGTAGACAGAGACCACACGCGTAGCCCACTTTTCGCCCTTGCAGGAAACGTGATGGGTGGCAAACCAAGTCGCTGCCATTTTGGTACGAGTAAAAAAATTCTTACTCCCCTTTAGTTCCCACGAGCAATATATTAACAGCATTGCATATTATGGTGTTGTTCTGCACAAATAAAGGCTGTCCGTACAATATCTTAGTCGACTAGAGATAAAAGAGGTGGGCGCTATTCTACTCTGCCGAAATCAAAAAGGTAACGGTATATTTAATTTATTGCCTTCATTCATTGTTTTCTTCTTCTTTTTTTGATCCTGTTGAAAAAGTTGCTATAGTGTTTTTATTGAATTTTGTAATTTCTGTGTATATTTTGAGTTTTAATGTTTACTATTGATAGTTTATTATGCAGCAAGAGTTCGTGAAGTGTACAGTAATTGGAAAAATTAAATTCAAGACCAAAATTGTACTTTTCGTTTTGCCTCTATCAGGCCAGCAAATCTTCAGCTCCATCATCATTCATCAGTCCAACAATCATCAGTTAAAGTGAACTATAACTTTACTGTCGATCAAAACGAAGTTCTTGTTTTAATTAAATTATTACTCCACATTGGCAAAATGGGTCGATTTGGTAGCCAGGATAATAAAGAAGAAGAAGTAATAATTATATTATAATTTAATTTCGATCGACAGTAAAGCGATAGTTTACTTTTACTAAAGCATTTGCTGGATTAATGAATGATGATAAGATGAAGATTTGCTGGACTGATAGAGACGAAACAAAGTGTACAATTTTGGTCTGGAATTGAATTTTCCAATCACTGAGCACTTGCTGCATAATAAACTATGAATATTAAACATCAAAACTCAAAATATACACAGAAGTTACAAAATCTAATAAAAACACCACCGCTACTTTTCGATTTGACGCCAAAAGTCCAGATAGTACATTGAAAGTAAGGATTGAAAACAAAAAATACTGCACTTCTTACTTGTCACTGCTTACTTGTTCCCTCCTATAAGTTACTCGATGCTTGTCACTTTGACAAAAAAGTAATCTCTCTTTGATCTGTCTGTGAGTCAGCAGTAATATATTCTGTGCTCAGTGATCTTGACAATGTCACCTACAACGTCAAAATCCTTATTTTCAAGATACAATGACAAAATTACTTATTTAATTTGACCTATAATAATATTAGGTTGCAACAAAACACCTTCGAGGGTGTTATCTAATAAGGAAAAATAATATTAAACTTTTGTGGACCAGTAAGCTTCGTACTAATTTGTTACAGTATCATGCATACAGTATTGCCTTATTCATTACTACTTTTTAGATGCTGAAGCAAAGTAAATCGAAGTTGGTCTCAAGGTTTATTCGCAATATTTGGACTAGCCCTTGCCAATGTGCCAGCCACTATGATGTCCTCGGTATCACCCCAAAAGCTACTCAGAATGATATTAAATCTGCCTATTATGAATTGTCAAAACTTTACCATCCTGATAAATCAAACGTAAGTAACCTTACTAAATTACTGCATGTTGTTAATATTTCAATACATATCATATAATCCCCTAAGAATAATCATCACAGAAATTATTTTTATCTCATTTCATTCATCTACCTTTGTGTTTCAGGATAAAAAAGCAGCTAGAAAATTTAGAGCCATCACAGAAGCCTATAAGGTGTTAGGAAATATTAATTTAAAAAAGATGTATGACAAAGGTAATAATGCTATCTTTTTCTTTCTCACAACAATAAACAAATGAATGTCTGCAACAGATGGCAGTCACAATAATGTCACATCTAATACCTCAGTCTGGTAACAGGCCAAGGTATCAAAGGTGTGTAGGCTTTTGTTGCTGTAATCACCTTTCTGTTAAAAGGCTGAAATAATTTTTTTCATGGAAGAATGTAATGAGACATTCAAAATGTTCACCCGATGGTAAGTGTAATGTCTGCCCGTAGAAAATGCTAATTTTCCGGGTGACATAACCCAGAAAATTTCTGCACTTGTCACATTGAGACAGTAGTCCTTAAGTCCCAGTATGCCCTATAATTACACTAGCTATCAGTGACTTTCAAACTGAAACAGTAATTTTTTCACACTACTGGTTTACAGCAGAATAATTCATATAGTGGTGATACCTACCTAGTTGGATTCCTCCATAAGAATTGTTGCAAAAAATTCTGTATGTGGGGGTGACTGGAATTAAATTTTAACTGCAATTGGTGTAAGAGAAATGCATACACTTATCACTTGAGTAAAAATAAGGCACGAGTTATTACTATGCATTCTTGGAAGACCATTAATCTGTGGTTGCCCAGTCCTTGAGCAGATCGGCACGCTATATTGTTTATTGAAGAAATATCCATTAATAATTAAAAATGGAACTATTTTTTTATCAACATTAATTCACATTGTATTGAACATTGCAGGTCTCCTAGTGGGTAAAGAGAATACAACTCGCATGGAATACCAGCCTGAACCAGAGCCAACTGATCCAACACTCAAGTTCTATAAGTCACACAGTAAGCGTCAAGTAGCCCCTACTATTGATGGCAAGACACCTATCTATGACTTTGATTCATGGTATGTCCATTTTATTTAAAGATATTTGCTTTTATCAAGCCTTTATTTTTATAGAAGGATACACATAAGTATGCTTTACCCAGTCTGTCGGTCGGTCTTTTGAAAGGCAAAAGCAGGTAACTTTGAATTTTTGAAAATTATTACAAAAATTTTATATATTATTTTATATGTATTATATTTTCAACATCGATATAAGAAGATCGGAGTGGTCATTACGGGTCTAAATTTATATAAAAAAAAATGTGCCGCGCTTTTCATTCCAAGGTAATTTTTTGGACACAGTTATTTCACTACAGAAATTACTTATTATTATAATGTCATGACGGTTACCTTAACTTTTGATCAAATTTGACGATAATTGATGAGGCCAAATAGTATCATAAACATTTTGTAAATGTTTAGTTCTCAGTCATATCGATGCAAACTACTTTAACTCTGTCTAAGTTATAAAGATACTAGCTGATGTCCGAGACTCCGTCCGCGTGGATAAAGGTTTTTTAAATATCCCGTGGAAATTATTTGATTTTACGGGATAAAAAGTATCCTATGTCCGTCTCCAGGATGCAAGCTATCTCTGTGCCAAATTTCGTCGAGATCGGTTCTACAGTTGAGTCGTGAAAAGGTAACAAACAGACAGAGGGACATAGAGACTTTATAATATTACTCTGATTTACTCTTCTATTGACCAGACAACATTTCGAAAATATTAGCAGGACAAATTGTAGAATAATCGTTTGCAAATTTTTTGCATTTAAGTTAGTGCCAAAATATTACAATTTGCTATCAAGATTCAAAATTCAAAACGCCAGCAAACCTTTTTATGTTTTAGTTCAACTTTACGTAATTTTATTTATTAAACTAGAAATAATTTTTGATTTTTGCCACCGAGTATTTGTAAACATATCCTTTTTTTAGTTTTGTATATGTATATTTTCTATGGTTATTACTAATAACTAGTCTGGCCATAAATACTGTTACATAAAAACTTTTCTTTTTTTCAACTTTTTAATTATTTTGAATTTGGAACATGTATATTATTTTAAAACTTCTTTCGATTTTGCGCCATTTCACATATTTTGTCGTGTTCATTATCAAATTACAATATGGAATGGGGTGTTAAAGAAAATAGGGTTGCAGTGATCGCCTTGCACAAAGTGGGTATGGAGCCGTCGGTCATATTCCAGACACTTTATAAGCTTGGTATCAGCCGTATGTTCGTATACCGTACTATCAACAGATACAACAACACTACCTCTGTCGAAGACCGGAAAAGATTGGGGCGGCCGCGTGCTGTTAGAACTACAAAGGCTGTTAATGCTGTTAAAGCCAGAATTCGTCGAAACCCCATTAGGAAGCAAAAAATCTTATCGCGAGAAATGAAGATTCCCGCTAGGACTCTGTCGCGTATTTTTAAAACACCTGACCTGAAGCTCGGTGCTTATCGTCGATATACAGGACATGGCCTAAATGAATCTTTACAATCAAAGAGAGTGGATCGATCAAAACGATTTCTGTCGCGATACGCAGGTGAAAGGCACGATTGAAGAACACTACAATAAGCAAAATGACAAAGTGTACGCTGACAGTTCTAAAGAAGCTGCTCAAGTGGTCGGAAAGGTACAACGTGGTCATCATCCTGCGTCAGTGATGGTTTGGTGGGGCGTGTCTTATCAAGGAGTCACAAAACTACATTTTTGTGAAAAGGAGTGAAAACTTCAGCCAAAGTGTATCAAGATACAGTCTTGGATCATGTTGTGAAACCTCTCAGCAATACACTTTTTAAAAATATACCGTGGTCTTTCCAGCAGGACTCTGCACCGGTCACAAGGCACGAACTACCCAAGCCTGGCTTGATACCAACGTTCCGGACTTTATAAGAGCTGAAGACTGACCCTCATCTAGCCCAGACTTCAACCCTTTAGACTTCAAATTATGGTCAGTTTTAGAGGACATGGCCTGCTCTAAACGACATGGCGACATTGAATCTCTTAAAAAATCTTTGGAGCAAGCAGTGGCGAAATTTCCCTTGGTAACAGTGCGTAAATCCATAGAGTCGTGGCCAAACAGATTAAAGGCCTGTATAAAAGCCAAAGGTGGCCATTTCGAATAGAATATTCATTTTTTTTTTTGGCAGAGACTAATAAATATGTAGGTATAAATTTTAATAGTGTTACATTACTTCATTTAAAAAAAAATGCATTTTCATTTGTAACAGAACTTATGGCCGGACTATTATAACCATAACTAGCGCTTGGGCTTATTTTGCTCGATGCCCTTTTAACGAAATAAAGTATATTGGTTGATATATGTAGGAAAAAAGTACTTTGTGTCAAAATAATGTATCATGTATTTTAGTTGTTTTTGTTTGAAAAAAAAATGCTTTTAGCAATCTTTAATAAATAATTGTCACTGCTAAACAGTTTCACATTATGGGTGGTAGGATTCCTATGCAGGAATCCGTCTAGGTAGGTACCACCCTAGAGCCAGTTATTCTGCCGAGAAGCAGTAGCGAACGAAAGAAAGAAAGAAGCTGTAAACATTACTGTGTTTCGGTTTGAAGGGCACTGTGTGCTAGTGCAATCACAGGTCATATAACAACTGATGCCTCAGGGTGACGGGCGTCGTGTGGTGTCACACAGAAATGTTCTTGGAGATACAGCATATGTTATGCAGGCGAGTGTGTATCAGGTGAACGTTTTGCTCGTTTTGTCACTTAATACAATAAAAAATAGTATATAGGTATAGTATAAATATATATAACCGGACAATTAGCGGAACGTTAAAAAAGGCAGAGTATAAAAATAACAACGTGTACATTAAAACAAATAATAACAAACTGACAACATTTTCTAACATCGTCTTTAAGAAGTTTTTAATGAAACTTTATTAAAAATAATCAAAATAATAAATAACACTTCACGTCGCCGCCATTTTGGTACGAGTCAAATAAAATCTTAATCCCAATTGCATTCCCACGAGCAGTATAGTGACATACATACATACATACATACAGTCACGCCTCTTTCCCATAGGGGTAGGCAGAGACCACATCTTTCCACTTGCTACGATCCGGACACACATCTTTAGCTTCTTCTACTTTCATTAGCGTTTTCACACACGCTCGTCGGTTGCGGGTACTTTTAACGTGACCTTTCCTCAAAAGTTCACCGATCTGATTGTGATACGTACGCCTAGGTCGACCCTTACCGGTTTTTCCATTCACACTTGCCTCGTAAATCTGTTTCGTCAATCTCCTTTCATTCATCCTCTCTACGTGTCCAAACCATCTAAGCATGCCTTTCTCTATCTTTTTCACTACATCTTCAACCACACCGCAACGTTCCCTTATCACACTGTTTCTCACTTTGTCAATCAGAGTTACTCCAGCTATACTTCTCAAACTTCTCATTTCCACAGCGTTAATCCTACTTTCATGCTTCTTCTGCCAGACCCAGCATTCACTACCATACATAAGTGTGGGGACCAGAACTCCCCTATGTACAGCCAGTCGTGCCTTTTTAGATACGTTCTGGCTACACATAAAGTTATGCAGAGCCCCATTCACTTGATTTCCTGCTAATACTCTTCTCTCAATATCACAGTCATACTTTCCGTCTCTCGTAAATTTAGAACCCAGGTACACAAACTCTTTCACTTGTTCCACTCTTTCTCCTTCAATCAGAACTTTGCAATCCGACATACTTTCTTCTCTTTCAAAAACCATTACTTTCGTCTTATCTACATTAATTTTCATTCCTTTGCTTTGTAGAGCACCATGCATAAAATTAACCATCGCCTGCAACTCCTCCTCCGATGGTGCTAATACAACCTGATCATCGGCGTATAGGAGGCATTTGACGGTCAAATCATTCAATCTTAATCCAAACACACTCTCTTTCAAATCTTTTAAGCAATTGTCTATGACTAGGTTAAACAGCTACGGCGAAGCCACACATCCCTGTCTAACACCTTTTTCGATGTTAAACCAGTCTGTGTAAGCCCCGTTTACCTTGACACAAGCACTGGAATCCTTATAGTGATTTCAGTGCTCGTATCAAGCTGCCGTTCAGCCCATACAATGCAATGTCGACCACAATTCAGTCCTCACTACCCTATCATAGGCCTTTTCCAAGTCCACGAATGCGCAATAGACCTTTTGACTTTGAGTCAAGAATTTTTGGGCTATGCTTCGTAAGGAAAAGACCTGATCCACGCATCCCATTCCTCTTCTGAATCCCGCTTGTACATCCCATACCTTCTCTTCAGTTTCATTCATCACTCTCTTAATCAAAACCTTTGCATACAGTTTGCCGACGATACTGAGCAAGCTAATGCCTCGGTAGTTTTTGCAGTCTTGCTGCGACCCTTTTCCTTTGTAAAGCGGTACGATAACGGCCTTACACCAGTCTACTGGTACGTTGCCGCTCCTCCAGCAAAGGTTAAAAAGGCGGTACAGCTGATTAGCTACCACGCCCTGTCCAGCTGCTGAAAGCTGGACAGGGCGTGTGTCTCAATCGTAATTCTATCATACCCTGCAGCTTTTCCCAATTTCATACTATTCATCGCATCCACAATCTCTTCCATACTAATATCTCTTTCATCGCAACCTTCATTCATGTCCCCAGATGGAGCCGGCATTGCATATTATTGTGTTATTCTGCACGAATAAAGGCTGTCCGTACAATACCCATTAATATGTGTCAGTAATGTTAATGATGGCAGTCAGAGTATGTGGCTACAGCACCGCGGCTCCCGGTCCGATTACCAGGGAGGCCAATATTTGTGCAAAAACTGTTGTCTATGACGCATTCTACCCTACGTGGGGCGTACAATGTATTCTCTCACATTCGCTCTCGCGCTCTGGTGCAGAACGAACGTCTATCCGACCGCGCTCCATGCGCAAACAAGCTGAAAAATCGTATTCGTTATGGACAGTTGTCTGTAAACGCCCGTTGTCACAGTTGTGGATAGTGGCCAACACCCGCTCCCGTAGCGGTGTGTCTGGTTATTCTTTTTCGTGCGTGCCTTCATCGATCGTGTCCCTCGAAGTGGAAGTGTGGTGCTTCGTAGTGTGCGAACGAGAAAAGTTTCGTCAGTGCGTTCCTGTGTCGCGTCGGCTTGCTGGGTAAAACCGTGAGTAGAGTGCTACACACATTCTCGCCTCAGAGGCGGCTTTGTATTTTTGTGTCCGCTTGTTGCACTAGGCAACAGCCAGGTACACACCCTCGCGCACCTAAAGCGTAAGGCTGTAGGTAAGTCAATTTTAGCACACACCTCCCTGCTCACGTAGGGAGTATTTCTGCTTTTTGTACACACCGCCAAATTACCCGTGTGAAATGGCGAGCAATAGCGACATCGTCCTAGCAAGGCTAGACGAATTTCTGCGACTCGCGCACCCCGAGATTTGGGGCCAGTTTAGGTCGTACCTAATGGAGTCCGACGACATCTCCGGTATCCGTCCGGACGGATGGATAGAGCAAAGGAGTCACGAACCAGCTTTCGACTCCGACGGCCCGTCATCGCAGGCCTTAGAATCCGCCGTACCGACACCTGCGCACGATGACGCATCCGCACCAGTGTGCGAGACAATGCCCGGCGTAATCACCGGCAATAAAAAGACCGTGCCGACCGAGTCGGCATTGTCTGCCATTAATGCACCTGCGGGCAATAAACCCGCCGCTAATGGGTGCAATAAAACAGCGAACGCACCTGCGCTTCACTTCCGGGAATCGCAATCGCAATCCATTGTTGGGCCCGCGGCCCTTTCGGACGAGGGTTCCGACATGGATTGCGAAGAATCCGGAAGTGCTCACGACGACGGCTTCACCGTCGTCGTGCGTAAAGCGAAGAAACGCTCCGCGAAAGGCGATTCCGAGCCTAACTCGGATACCGCATCGCCGTCCGCTTCACGGAACCCGGCCAAGAAGGGCGTGTCTAACACACGCAAGGCCATCACAAAGCCACTGCCCGCGCATCCCGCGGCGCAAATCAATAAAGCTCCTCCGCCAATAATCCTACAGGATAAGGCGCAATGGAACGACTTGTCATTGTGGATGACAAGCAAGAAAATTGTGTGCCCGAAGGCGCAGACGGCAGTGCAAGGTATCCGCGTATACCTCAGCACAGTCAGCGACTTCAGGGCAGTAACTAGCCATTTGCGTGGAAAAAACATCAGTTTCCACACTTACTCGCTCGCGGAAGAACGTAGGCTCCGCGTAGTCATCAGGGGCCTGCCCAAGGAATTGGAGACTAGCCACATACTTAGTGACCTTAAGTCACAGAACATACCTGTGTTGGAGGTGCATCGGATGCATCACCCACACAATAAGAAGTCGTACGACCTGATCCTAGCCATACTGGATCTAACTCCAGAAGGCAAGCAGGTATTCAATATCAAAACGATTTGCGGCCTCTCAGGCCTCTCGATAGAGGCACCCCGTAACAGGGGCATCATTGGCCAGTGCCACAGATGCCAGCTGTACGGACACTCTGCCCGTAACTGCTTCGCCCGCCCTCGATGCGTCAAATGCCTCGGGGATCACGGCACCCAGGATTGCGCTCGCACGCCAGAAGCGCAAGAACCCCCAAGCTGCATACTCTGCGGCGAGCTGGGACACCCTGCGAATTACCGCGGATGTAACAGAGCGCCGAAGAGTGAGAAGCGCAGGGGAGGCAAGAAGAACGGCCGTAGGAAGGGCCCCGGGGCCACACAGCCTCAAACACCCGCTCCTAAACAGACAACTAAGCCCGCGACTAAACCCGCGCCTAAGCCAACGCCCGCGCCCGCTCCGGCCGCAGCAAAACCCGGTCCCGCTGACGGGACTACCGGGCAGAGCAAAAGCCAGAGCGCCGCGCCGACGCCGAACGCATGGACAAAACCGTTGCCCATGACGCAAAAGAGCGCAGCCGCCTCACGGCCCGCGCCTCAAATCGCAACGCCTAAAATACAGGGCTCGTCAAATTTCGCCGCAGATTTCTCACTAATTTGCGGCTTCATGCGCAGCATAAATGTTGCCGAACTTTCGACTTTAGCACGCAAAATCCGCGAAGCAAAGTCTCCTCAAGACCGACTCATGGCTACCGTAGAGCACATGAACGTCATCGACGCGATTTGGACGTTTCAATGCGCCTAAACATCACGCGCCGCGTCGAATATAAAATCTTTAATTGTTACCAATGGCGTCCCATATAGGTAGGATTAAACCACGCTCTCTGACTGTCTCGTATTTTAACGCAAACGGTCTTAAGACGCAGTTAGTTGAAGTCGCGAATTTCCTTCGTGACCACGACATCGACGTTATGCTAGTGCAAGAGACTTTCTTAAAACCTAGTATGCGCGATCCAAAGATAGCCAATTACAAATGCATCCGAAATGACAGAGTGACGGCGAAAGGCGGCACTCTGATCTACTATAAAAAGTCCTTGCACTGTATCGCGCTCGATACACCCGACTTCGTCAACATTGAAACTTCCGCGTGTAGGTTAGCAATGACCGGCCATAGGCCGCTTGTACTAGCATCAGTCTACCTCTCGCCATCCAAACAATTATTAGAATCGGACTTAAAATCCCTACTAGATTTAGGCCGTTCTGTTATTCTCGCCGGAGACTTGAACAGCAAGCACGGCAGTTGGAATTCCAACGTAAATAACACGAACGGTAATATACTGTACAGATTAGCGGAGAGCCATAACGTAAACGTTATAGCTCCCGAAACACCAACCAGAGTTCCGACGCAGTTAAATCAGCAGCCGGACACTCTCGATGTAGCCATTATTAAGGACGTGAACTTAGAAATAGACTCTATAGTTACGCTTCACGAACTTGAGTCGGACCACCGTCCGGTCATTTTTAAGCTGGGCCGGCCAAATGGTGAGGTCACACAGACCAAAACCATTGTGGACTGGCGTACCCTCGGGGTCAAACTCGAGGCTACGAGCTCCCAGCACTTGGATGAAATACCAGATATTATCGACTCGCCAGACGTAGCCTGTCGAGCGATAAAATCATTCTCAAGTCATCTCGAAACAGTCGTCGGAGAATCCTCCCGGACGGTTACGGTGTCGAGCGATCGACGCTGTAATCTACCGGCGGACCTCCGACGCCTGATTAGAGAAAAGAACCGTGCGGCCAAAGCGCACGATAGATATAGAACAGACGCAAATAGACTCAGACTGCGCCTCCTACAAAGGGATGTTAAAGAGCGCTTATCTGAGTACACTAAAGACAGCTGGGACACTATGCTTGGAGAAATCGAGCCGTCGCACACTGCCTACTGGCAGTTGGTACGATCTCTCAAAGCAGAGCCGGTCTCACCCATGCCGCCACTTATTAGATCGAACGACAACTCGCTCGCCTTCGACGACAGCGAAAAAGCCGAATGCCTTGCAGACAGTTTAGAGAGCCAATGCACTCCGTCTCTCGCGCCTGCGGATCCCGACCACCTGCAGCAGGTGGCCGCGGAACTCGAACGCAGGGCTGCCATACCACCAGTGGGCGAACCACTGACTCCAGTGACTCTCGACGAAGTCACGAAGATTGTTAAAAATCTTAAAAACCGATCCGCGCCCGGCCTCGATGGCATAAACAACAGGGTGATCAAATGTCTAACTACGCCGCTATTGTGTCTGTTAGTAAGTATTTTCAACGCGCTCCTCTCCAGCTGCTCCTTCCCGGACGACTGGAAGGAAGCCGACGTTATAGGCATTCCGAAGCCTAATAAGCCTAGGAACATTCCGTCTAGTTATCGCCCAATAAGTCTCCTCAACTCGATGGCTAAGATTTATGAGCGAATTATACTCAGTCGATTAAAAGACTATGTCCTTACTAATAATATTCTTCCAGACGAGCAGTTCGGCTTTCGCCCCGAACACTCGTGTACTCATCAAGTGCACCGCTTAACGGAGCACATCTTAGAGAATTTAAACGACCGCCCTAAGCCTGTAGGCACAGGGGCCTTATTTTTCGATGTCGCCAAGGCATTTGACAAAGTCTGGCACGACGGCTTGTATTACAAGTTGTATCACACTAAAGTGCCAGACAGACTCGTGAACATCATACGAGCCTTCTTGTCTAACCGCCTATTTCGCTTCCGGGTAGAGGGAACGCGCTCCTCAAGCCGCCCTCTCCGAGCGGGGGTCCCTCAGGGCTCCTGCCTCTCCCCACTCCTTTTCTCGCTATATACTAGCGATATTCCTAGAGACCCGAAAGTCAATCTTGCGCTTTTCGCAGATGATACGGCCCTGTACTATTCCGACAAGCACAAGGGCCGCATAACGATTCATCTCCAAGCCGCAGCCGATCGCCTAGGCGAATGGTTCCGGAAATGGAGAATAGAGGTAAACCCCGAGAAAAGTGTAGCGATATACTTCTCGAGGGGCACACCAAAGCCCGCTAGACGATGTCACCCAATCGGCAACAATCAGCTAGGCACGATCACTCTGTTCGGACGCCCTATTCCCTGGGAAAAGAGCGTCAAATACCTCGGGGTCACTTTAGACGCAGCGATGTCGTTCGCTGCACACATTAAAAACATACGCAATAGAGCGGCTTTTATCTCAAGCCGTCTATACCCATTAACTTGCTCCTCAAGCAAAATGTGCTTAAGACACAAACTTCGCCTCTATAAGACTTGCATAAGACCCGTAATGGACTATGCTTGCGTCGCTTTCGCTCACGCGACGGGCAATCAATTAAAGAAGTTACAGAGCGTTCAAAATCGATTCTTGCGAACTGCCACCGGAGCCGGTTGGTATCAACGCAATGTAGATCTTCACAGCGACTGTGAAATGCCTTTAATCTCTGAACACTTCAGAGAATTATCACGGCGGTTTTTCGGAAAAGCCGCGGTTCATTCAAACCCGCTGGTGGTTAAAGCAGCAAATTACCGACCAAACAGAAACGCGACCGAACGCAAACGTCGCCCGCGAAACGTGCTAGACGACACGGACGTCTCAGCTCTTCCTGACCACGATACTGTCAGTCACGATCCAGGCCACACTGTACACACAGTCAATAGCTTTAATATAACACGCACCACGACGCGCGACCGCCGTAGAGAGCGGCGCGCAATAGTCAATAATCACATCGCGTACACACGATTCACCCGTGTTCCAGGGCGGTTCTCACCGCCCAGAGTTACCGACACACAAGTCGACAGTCCGAATGGACGCGCGCAGCCTCCTTCGGACGGTCAGTAGACGACTTTAAATGTTTAAGATTTTCGAAATCGCGAAAGCACGCAGCGAACGCGACACAGTCCGAACTTCGAGGTTTTTGTAGGAGTTTTTATTTATTTATTTATGTTTGGGTGAAACCAAACCTGGCACGCGGGCCCCTGGCCCGCGAGCACAGTATCCGATGAAGCTGTAAAAGCCGAGAAGGCTAACAGCAATTACATCACCGAAAATATATAATGTATTCTCGGTATGGGGGTAATATACTAATGATGAGGGTAATTAAATTATCTCAGTTAAAGACACTCTGAGGGTATAAATATAAAATTACATTTAATTGTCATCATTAGTATTAAAGATATCATTCCGAAAAGGCGGCTACGATGACTGATACGACAATGTTGAAAAAAATCCTTACAAAACAAATAAAAGACTCAAAAAGTTATTCACGAAGAAAATGGTGGCTGTCTACGAAGATTCTACTCCTTCCATTATCTACTATTCAGAAGTGGTCTAGTGAATTTAAACGGGGTAGAAAGAGTGACAGCCCCCGTGCTGGCGCGCGGGTAAATGCCACTGCTGAAGAAAACATGAAAACCGTTGAGAAACTTGTACTCGAAAATGCCTGTGTAAGAGTGAAAACATTACCAGAATGGACTAAGCTATCCGTGGGTACTATTCACACTACCCATTTATAAGCACCTGAATCTGTCAAAGTTCAGTGCAAGATGGGTGCCGCGAATGCTCACGGCGCTTCAGAAACTAGTGCGAGTTGAGTGTTGCAAGGACTTTTTGGAGCTCTGTGGTGAAAATCCGCATAGTATTTTTGACTGATTCGTTACCGGTGATGAAACGTGGGTTCACGATCCTGAGAGCAAGCAAGAGTCCATTCAGTGGCATAAAAAAGGAACAGACCCGCCAAAGAGGTTATAAGCCACCCCATCCGCCGGAAAACTCATGGCCACAGTGTTTTGGGATTAAGGGAATCTTACTGATTGAGTACACAAAAAAAGGTCAAAGTAATAAAGGAAAGTAAATTAATTTGCTAAGATCCGCATGCAAAATAAAAAATGGTGTATATTACCTAGTTCTTTTTCTCCTTAAGAGCACCGCCCGCCCTTCTTTCAGTAGCCTGCACAAGCAAACTAACACCGCCACCAGGAACCGCCACTAGATACCCTCCACCAACGACTACAATACTATCACTAGATAATATACACCACTGAAGTCGAGAACACGACACGTGTTTTGCCACAAAACGAGGCATTATCTACGACATATATGATCCCGACTCTCTGTCGTGGAGTCTATGACACTTGATATGATGATGATCTTAGCAAATTAATTTACTTTCCTTCATTATAATGGATTTTCGCAAAGTAACGCCTGATTCTATTAACTATAAAGGTTAAAGTATTACAGCCGCATCTTACGCAAACACCCTGCGTAATTTAATGAAGGCAATAAAAGAAAAAAGGTGTGGAAAAACCGCAAGTGTCTTGCTTCGCCGCGACGACGCGCCGGTTCACAAAGTGCGCGTTGCCAAGGCTGCCGTGCGGGATTTCGGATTTGAAGAAATCAACCATCCACGCTACAGCCCGGACCCAGCCCCTAGTGATTATTTACCGTTCCCCAACCTCAAGAAAGATCTTCGAAGTAAGCATTTTTCCATCGATGAATAGTTGAAGGCGGCATTTTTTCAGACAAGGAAGAAAAATATTTTTTAGTGTATTGAAAAGTTACTTTCCCGCTCAAATAAGTGTATTGACGTGATGGGGGACTACATTGAAAAATATTTTTTTTTACAATGTTTGCTTATTATTTTATGCCTATACCGAGAATATTTTGAACGCCCTTCGTATCTTCCGTATCTTCGATCTAATCGCATAAGCTCGGGCGCGAATAGTTCGCTCGCAAGACGAGGGAGTGCCTCTCTGTTTGTGCGTACACACACTTGTGGCACTATGATATCGTCTGTGTTGGTTGCTTCCAACAGTATTCGAAAGTTGTCGCCGTGGTCGAAAATCGCCCAGAAGGACATCATCATCATCATGAGTCTGACTTTATCTCGACAGGAGGCCATCGTATTTAACCCTGCCCGCCCCAATTTCGTCTCCTATCAACGTGGCATTTTTATACCATTCATAAAATATGGTTCATCTATCTGAAATAAAGTGGTATTACTATTATTATTTACATAGGAGAAAGTGATTAAACGAGCAAATTCACCTGATCGAAAGTGCAACGTCTGCCCATAACAAATGCTGTGTCACCCAGAATATTTCTTCAGTTTTTAAGTCTCATATGCCCAGTGATGACACTAGCTCTGTGCCCTTCAGATCGAAACACAGTAATTTTTGCACACTACTGCTTCACGGCAGTATAACTGGCTCTGCGGTTACCTACTTAGTTCGATTTCTGTATACGAATACTACCACTAGTAAACGTCCGTCGGAAACGGGTATCTTTTGATCTTCGAATTGTTTTTAATAGATTTTTGATGAAGCCGTAACTTTCAGGTCTAAACAGCACTATGGAGATTTGTTGCAAAAGTCTATGTATGAGAAGGAGTTCATTAGGAAGAAAAGTTCAAAAGAAATGGAAGCCACTCACGCCTCCCAACAAGAATTGACGATTTACACGATGTTCACTGTTATTTGCTTCTTTGCTTTTCTAGTTTTATACGGTAAAGAAGATTACGACAGAGACACCACTGTGAAACAAAACTCGATAGAAAAACAACAACAGTCTTTAAATTCAAATAGAAAACAATTTTCAGTGGATTCTGATTAATAGTAGTCAAATTATTAGATACTTAAAATTATGAACATTTAAAAAACGAATGAATACAACATCACTGTTTCCTTTTATGTGTAAAAATTAATATGAATGTTAAATAATTTTAATTATGTAGAATGCCTTAGGCAGCTTATTGTTACTTAGTACGTATGTATATATTGTACATATCTATACCTCTCAAATTAAATTCGATATATTATCGTAAGGCATTGAAATAAAATAAATCGCGTTTTTATTGCCGAGTGCTAACGTCGTAACATAATCCCTTATCACCCTGTCTCGTTTCGTGGATGTTTTAGATACTTGATAATAAATAATGCCCAGGTATACTCCATAACTAGAGCCGTTAGGTGGCGGCTCGTTAAAAGAATACTACCACTCCATCTCATCCAATGGATCTCGTAAAAGGCGAGTAAGGAATTAAACTGCACTGTGCACCCAACAGCGCATGGTGGCGATGGGCTCACCACCTACCACAACAAGTGCATTATATTGTTTTGGTGAAACGTGGATTGTGGCAGTCATCTGTTGCAGTGAGTGCCCAGTCTCTGACTACCCCTTATGGGATACAGTCGTGATCTTATGTATGTATGGTAGAGCAGGCGTTGGGCGCTCGCCTTAAATTTAATAGTATGCTAGCGACCTGATATCGATAGCCAGTGCCTACACCTCTAAAATTATTATTTTGATTGCTGATTTACCACCTGCTCAGCGGTTAAGGAATACATCGTGCGAAAACCTGCATGACTGAGGAATAGAAATATTATAATTGGATATTGGATTATAAGTATTGTAGCAGCGTTGTCGACTTTTCCCAGCTCCATAACCCTCTCACCAGTGGGACATTCATAGGCTTTACTATACTCACTTATTCCTCCGTCCTCATCTTCCCATCGAACTACACCGACGCATGGAGAGGTTTCACCCTTGCCTGGTTTACCCCGGACCCGTACAAAAGCATTTTACGTCTGCCTGGCAACGCAATCGTAGAACTCTACCTGTGTCGGTCTTCGCGGATATGTATAATATGGCATCTTCAAGACTAACGCGACGGCTTGGACCATCTGATAAGTGGTGACACTTAACACTAGAGGATCTTTGTTAAACGCATAGCCTATTCACAATAAAATATTCTGTCACTTGACCTGCAGGACAAGTGACAGAAGTGAAACTTATATATTTATCTGTAGCATAAAGTATTATTATTATATAAAAAACTAGCTGATGCCCGCGACTTTTTAAGCGTGGATAAAGGTTTTTTAAATTTCACGTTGGAACTGATTTTTTGGGATAAAAGTCCGTCCTATGTCCGTCTCCAGGATGCAAGCTATCTCTGTGCCAAATTTCGTCAAGATCGGTTCAAGGGTTGAACCCTCGTAGATGTGAACCTCTGACCTGTTTTCTAACGTCTATAGATCCAGTGATTAAAGACCACAGATATGATCTATAATTACTGGATCTATAGAATAATTCAATGACTGTAATCATAGATCAGCCGTGTGGTGGAGACTTAAGAGAATCTACCACCCATCTCATCCCGTTGGTGTTGGAAAAGTCGACAGAAGAGGGAAAATGAAAACCAGTAAATGGGCAGCAGCATCTTTCTAGAATATCTGAACAAATAAGCTGCGGTTGCGAACCGTGTGCCAAAGTGGCAACTATGGCAAAATGCCTTCAAAATGAGAGCTTTATACTTTTGTGACAATCTTTAGGGGAGGCCTATGTTCAGCTAGTGATGATAAATCATAGACTAATGTCAGTTTCCGTGCTGTCGTTCTCCACAGCGTTGCGCGCCACTTGAAATATTTATTACATTTGTGTTGGCCATTTTGGATTCTCCAGCTACATACATATGTAATGATATGAACTAGGGAGAACCATATGATATAACTTCATGATGACGGACCCTTTCTGACTCTAAAACCCTCTCAGAAATAAGAAGGGGCCTGTGCTTAGCAGTGGGACATTTATAGGATAATACTTTACGATGGACGCGGGTGCGCGTGTTTAGTGTGTCTTTTCCACACTATTTCAAACGTCACAACGCACTTGCTTGGTCTATTCTTGGCCTTATAGTTAACTTGCTTAAGCAAAAATAAAATCAGTTCCCTATTGGTTAGAGGTAATATCTGGGCGAGTCTAAAGAAAAGGCGCCTAATTAAATTAAAATTATATTTGTAACATAAATTACACATTTGAATGAAATCATTACAATCCTACACAGATTTTAATTCTTCATATCACACATAGATAAAATGAATATCCTATTATTACGCAAATGCATATTATGTATTATAACCTTATATGTATGCTGGCAATAATTAAAAAGATGAAACTAATAAATAATAATTTACGTATCGATCATTGCTACCCGGGCGTTTAAATTCACTAACTGATAAGTTTTTCTTTAATTAGCATAATTTAATGATATAACAACAATTCAGTAACAAAGGGAAATCGCAATGTATTGAATTTAGAGGGTTTTTTATATTGACCTTAAGCAATGTTAATAGAACTGAATTTAATTTAAATATGTTTATTTAAACCAAATATACCAACCAAACATGTAAACCTCCTTTTCTATAATTTAAAATTTACCACTGTATTTAAACACTTTCAAATTTTAGAGCAAAGGACGCACACAATTTCATCATCTCCATGGAAACTTAACATTTGATTTAGATTCGAATTAAAGATACGTATTTCCTTCTCATAAGTATATAATATACTATAAGGCCAAGAATAGACCAATATCTATAAAAATGACTTGCCTAGGAAATATTAAAACAAAAATCATAAGTCGGTGTGACTTTTTTAAGCTTATCAAAAGTAAATAAAATATCCTGCTACCTATTTATTATGATGAAGTATTATAAATTGAAGTGCTTCAAATATATTCATTAAAATTGAAGTATTGGACATGCTGTGCACAATTGTTATACAGTGCATTTATATTTATTATATAAATTAAGTTTATTGTAACACTACTTTATTAATTATTATTTATCTACTTAATACAGTAAGAATCACATTCCATCTACATAAGCACCAACTTCAAGCGGACAGTTGAATCTCTGAATTAATTATTTTTATATTAATAACAATTGACGTAAATTAATAATAAATGTAAACACTACATACATCCATGTATACTATATATAATAAAACATTAAAAATAGACGAGTTTAAAAATGGTAAGTTGCGAATCTAGCTCTGTTTCGCATCTCCCATTTAACATTCGTTTTTGTTCCAGACTCCACCCAACACACAAAAAAAATATAACTGTACTGAGTAATTCTTAAAAAATCCACTGTCGCCAAAATTTGAGGGAAAATATTATTCGGGATCATTGGTAAACTTTCTCTTCAATACACCTTAATAACTAAAAGTTTATTCAGCTGTAATTGATAATTTTAAAATCTATCCGAAATATTCAGAGAGGAAGAGTACAAAATTATATTATGCACAAACACAATTTTACTAAAAGATTGTTAGGAAACTAATGAAAAGGCATGTGAATTAAAACCCAAGTATGACTTAAAACCCAGATAGTTTTACAATCAAAGTTGTAAAACTATTTTCTTTTTCCCACAATGAAAATAGTTCTTTTTTAAAAAGGATGGCCACCGAGGCTGCTGACCCCCTTTCCCGTGTGGTAGTGGCTTAAGAGAATCTACCACCCCCTCTCGTAGGTGTCGTAAAAGTAGACACATCGAAAATAAAAACCAGAAGATGGGGAGCAAGCATCTTCCTGGAACATCTGAATAGAAACACTACGGTTGCCAAGTGTGGCAACTACAGAAAGATCCCCCCCCCCAAAAACTGAGAGCCCAATAAAAACTTTTGTGGCGATCTATGGGGGAGGACTATGTTCAGCAGCGGACTAGTTATAGACTGAAATGACGAAAACCAATTTGAAGTAAATAAGATTTTAATTTCCTTTATAATTCTTGTTAAATTTCAATTTTTCCTAAAGAAAAAAGCTAGCTTTTGAAATAATGAATTGGAAAAAATTTAAAACGCAATTACACTATATATTGTAAAACATTCGGAAACTGTCAGGAAAACGAGCGTATATCGCCGGCTTAAAGTATAAAATACTTCCAAATGCGGCCCGACTTTTGCATGAGTGTGAGTAATTTTTGTTTGTTGCAAAATTGCCACGCATTTCTGATCGATATTTCTGTGGTCATCACACTAGTTACTGGTGCACGAGGTCATCCACCAAGACGCAATAAATTATACTTTGTTAAAATACGATAGTAATTCATTAGGCTAAGAGGGAACAGATGAATGTCCCTTTATACATACGTGGCTTTGTCGTAGTCGGGTAAAAATTAAGCTCTCAGATAACTACATATTCAGTTTTTAACATGTCAAGTCTTAAATTAATTTATTGATGGAATTGTAATTGGATTCAATTATATTATTTTAAACAAGTATAATATTTACTTAAAAAAACCCTAAGATATATTTTTATTATTAAGAACACTATACATAGTGATTTTTTTGTATATTAATATGCACAGATTTATTAAAAAATAACAGTAAACTAAACTCATTATTTTCCAAAGTGCTGTCATGTTATTATTCAATCATAAGTAAAAGACATGATGAACATAGTTTGGAACACTAGATTCTAAAATGGCAACTTACAAGAATTCAAAAGTGGTTACCATACATTCCAGGCATTGGCATATTCAATGGTCCAACTGGATATGGGACACTTGGCACATTTTGTGGATAACTTGGATAAGGTAAATATGGCTTCGCAAGACCATTGCCATAAGAAGTTTGACTGCCAGTCCTCAGTAGTTCACTCATTTTGTCCGATTTAAACTTTTGAAGGTGCATCTTTTTCCGAATAGGTTCAAAGTCTTCAAGAAACTTATCAACATCTATTTTTCCTGAAAGGAAGTCTTGTGCTATGTTTTCTGATTGTTCCTCTGACTCAGCTGCTGCTGTTTGTAGCAGAGCAAGTGTAGTGTCTGGGGAGATTCCTGCAGATTTGGTTTCTGAAAATAATGATTCATTATATTACTTTCCCCAAGAAATCAAACAATACATTTTACTAAAATCCCAAATACTGGGCTTCTGTTATAATGTACGAGAGGGCGTTTTTAAGATCGCGGAATGAAGGGGGTTGGGGCAAAGTGTGGGGGCTCTCTCTCTAGAGTCAATATGTTCAGTAACCATTATTATTATCAATAATATATATCTAGAAAACTCTGTTTAAACCATATTGGAAAAGATGTCATCAGTTTACAAGGACTATTTTCCATGAAAAATTATAGTTAACTTGTTAACAGAGGGCTGGGAGCAGTCTTTTTAATCAAGTCTGGGAATCACAAGATGACAACCTCTCCCCGGGCAACCATTCAATGTGACCAATGCAGAACTTGTTGTGAAAGTATAAAAATTAATAGTATAAAAATTAATAGTAAGTGAGATGCTTGTCTGAAGAAGAAGTATAGGAATAGTTTGAGTATGTGAAAAGTTTTCATGAAGAATTTTAAAAATGGTAGCATTATTACAATTCTTCATGAAAACTTTGGCATGACTATGGTCAATGCCAGTGCGCTTGTGTTTTAGAAGCTCAAAAACCATGCTGTAAATAGATGAATTGCGTATGAAACTAAGGTCAATCAGTATTTACCTGAGTCCAAGTCAAAATTTTTTCGAAGAGAAGAAAGAAGAAGAAAAAGTGACCAGATGAACGTCAGAAAACGTCATCTGGTGGTAAGTGTAACGTCTGCCCATAACAAAAAGCTTTATTACCCAAAAAAAATCTGTGTGGCATCATGCCCCTCTGAGACTGGTTTTTAAGTCTTATATGCTCAATAACTACTACTACTACTATTCCTTCACAGCAAAATAATTGGCCCTGCGGTTATACTTACCTAGACAGATTCCTACATAGGAATCCTACCTCTATGAAGTGGCATAAATATGGTACTTCGACGCCCAAGAAGTATAAGGTGATACAGACGACGAGAAATATGAATGCAAAAGTTTTTTGGACAAAAGTAATCCCATTGATTGATTACGTGGGCAAAGGTGTAAACACAACTGAACCATAATTCCCTACAATTCTAGAATGTTTATAAGTATCTATCAAGGGAAAGAAGGGGAAAATTTACAATAGGCGTCTTGCTCCTGCATGACAAAACATCACAACAGAGAACATTGCATGAAATTGATATGAAATTATTAAATACTTCTTAATTGACTCGAGATAACATAAATTTTTAAACTGTATGTATATATTTCTTTAAAAATTTATTAATTGAAAACAATGGGCAGAGTTCATCTTTTATTGGACATTGGACGCGAGAGGTGTTGCGTCGCTAATTAGTCTTTTTCAAAGCCAAAGTCAAAATTCCTTTATTCAGTTTAGGGTTGTACAAAGCTCTTATGAATGTCAAAATCTGAGAAGAACCGATACTTTTTTTCAATATTATGTTACATAAAATCTATAAAACACATTAGTTAATTACAATATCACATATTTGATCATTACGTTATTATGTATTACAAACTAGAGAAGCTATTTCGCAAAACTCGATGACATGCGGCGCGACGCGAACTACGGTTTATGTTCTCGTAGATAACGATGTGTGAGCAGATGCGATATACTCTTTTTAAGCAAATGCACTTAAACTTGTGTTACAAATAATCAAGCTGAAATGTCTACTCTACGTCAATTCATTAGCTTTTTTACTAATATATAAAAAATATATTTTTATTAGCCTATATTTAAAAAATTGTGTAATCAAAATGAAAATAAATAACAATCAACTCACTATATTCCTCTAGAAGTTCCTGAATACGATTACATAACTGTTCCCCAAGTTCTGACTTTTGTTGTATTTCGGACTTAAGTTCCTCCAGTTCCGGTTCTTGATTTAGGTTGAACTCTGCCAGGGATCTGTTGCTTGCTATCATCATTTCTTTTTCGGTCTCCCAATCTTTAACCTACAATAAGATTTTTTTATGTGCACATGGAACCTTCAAAGTATTGTATTAATTCAAATATAGTTTTTACCAATTTGTTGTATTTCAACTTCCATACTGAGACATATTTAATAATTACATAAATAACTCCTTGGTATTAATATGGCAAATCAATACTAAGGAGTTGCTTAAACTGTTCAATAACTTTGAGTGATTGTGAGTGTGAGTTTTTTTATATAAAACAATAGTCTACACTTAATAATAAACATATCGACTCAGTTTTGTTGTTGAGGCAAAGTTGAATCCACATGAGGGAAATATTTTTATTCTTCTTATATTCTCATGTGGAGGAATTACACAGTTATGCAGAAACAAAAGAGGGATACAGATAACATCAATGGCATTGCTCTTTCTCACTACAACATTAAAAGTCTGGGTACTTATGTATTAATGCCACAGCAGCAGAATAATCTTGTTGTTCAATTGGCTTCTTAGTTTTTAAAAAAATGTTTCTAACCTAACCTAACTGTAGATTGGTGGCACTTAAAAACTGCCAAATCTTTAGCTGCGTGGTGTTAATATGTAAGTGCCAAAGTATGTTTAAAACAAATGGTAATTTGGCAGACAACAAATAAAAATCAGGTCTTGTCATATTTATCCTCACTGTACGTAATGAGCAGTCTTATGGTGCCTAGTTAAATTATAAATTGAAGACCTTCCTCCTGAGATTTCCTTCCTCTCCCCCTAAATTGGTGCAGCAAAATATAGGGTATACCATTGAGTAGGGGAGAACCTCATAATGAATAGAATAAATAATACATTAATACACACGAAAATTTCCAAAGCATACAACAATTGACATAGAACACTTATTTTAGACTCGTGGACTTTGTTACTTTATGGAAACAACAATGGGAGCCCAAAAACATAAAAATATGCCCAAAATATTACCTGTTTGACATCTTTGACGACGGCATCAAATTTGATGTCATCGTTAAGAATTTCCTTTAATTCTTCGGAATTTAAATGATCCAGAAATCCTATAGATGGTGAGAAGTCCGGTTGAATCATTCTTGTCTAGTCAACTCTGTCTGAAACTGAAGTAACAAAAGAACACGACTTTCAATAAGAAAATTTAATCAATCAGATTGACTGCAATTTAAACCAAATACCGCAATTAAGTTTCAATAAAACCAACTACAAATTCTTCGAAATAGCTGTAACGACAATGTTGTTGGTAAATAAAATGATTAAAACTTCAACATTTCGTAAAATAGGATTCCATAATACTAATTGTTTGTATATGAATTACGAACCGTAGATAAGAGACCAAGGAGTATAGTATTCTAGACGGCAATGAGACTATATGTCAATTGAAAGGGTAAGTACATATTGTTGAAGAGTTAACGTAACCTACTTGCACGAAATGATACATACTGGCCATTAATGAGCGTTTGTTTATAAAACATGTCTGTCATTCTTATTCTATTGTATCGATTTTAATATGAATATAATTTCTTATAAAGTGTAATGGTTGCATGTAAATAAAACAACAATATTATCTTCCAGATCATTTCATTTACATCAGGTTATGGGCTCCCCAGAGTAAATAAAAGTGACTGGAAGTGATATAAAGTCAAAATGGCTAGCACCTCGTACCGTATCGAGCTACTAAACAGAAACAATTATGACACTTGGAAGGATCAGGCAAAAGTCGTTATGATAAAAGCAAATTTGTGGAATTATGTTCTAAATCCTAAACCGCCGAATACTGAAAAAGATCCTGATGTTATTGCAAATTATGAAGACAATGAACTCCTTGCCAGGTCAGAACTTCTTTTGATAATTTCATCTCAAGAAATAAAATATGTAAAAACTGTTTAACTGCTAAAAATATATGGCAAAAACTCGAGGATATATATGAAAGTAAGCGACCTACTAAGAAGGCTTCGCTCCTCAAACAATTAATTGTTTCAAAATATAAAGAAAGTGATGATTTAAGAGAGCACTTAGACAATTTAACAGACATTGTGGATAAAGTCGCCAACATGAATGTCGATATAAATGCAGATCTTTTATCCGTCATAACGCTCTACTCCTCAACATCGAAATTCGAGAATTTTCGCATAGCGATCGAATCGCCTTCTCTAGATGGAGCTAAAGATACAAAATTTAGAAGAAACCGAAGCTCGTAAACACACTGAAGACATTATAGTTGAAACCAACGCAATGTATACAAAAAAAAATGACTGTACCTTATAAATCCTTATAATAATATAAATAAAAATAAACAAGATTTCTGCCAAATTTGTAAGAAGCAAGGGCATAAAACAAAAAATTGCCGATTCCGTAATGACCGTAAGAAAAAAGAACGATCTAATGCTGCACAAAACATTTGTTTAGCTACGGAACCAAATAAAAATACAAAGAGATGGTGTATTGATAGTGGATGCACATCGCATATGTGTCACAACTTGAAGAGTTTCTCACAAATAAACAAATCTGATGGCATACTCAAATTAGCAGCCGATGACAGCACTGCTAAAATTGAAGGAAGAGGAAACGTGCAAATAAATTCTAGTTTTATGTTTTTATCATTAACTTTTAATGATAAAAACATAAAACTAGAAGACTCCCTGTACGTACCAAATCTCGCAACCAACCTATTGTCTGTTTCAAAAATAACGAAAAAGGGAAAGACCGTACTATTCAAAGAAAATACAGCGACAGTAAACGATTCAAAAACAAGGAAAATTGAACTTACAGCTAAAAATATTGATGATGACAATGATTTTAAATGCCAAGTAGAAACAACTTTTAATGCTGAAATTGATGATTGGCACAGAAAACTTGGACATATAAATGAAACAAGTTTAAAACAACCTTTAAATACTGAAGCAATGAATGGACTCAAGTTTGAAATGCATCAAAAATTAAAGGAATGCGAAGTATGCATAAAAGGAAAGATCGAGACCCGACTACCTTTTCCCAAAAATAATCAAAACTTGAGAACGACACAACGTCTTGAAATAGTTCACTCAGACGTGTGTGGACCAATGAATGTAGAATCCGTCAGTGGAGGAAAATATTTCGTCACATTTATTGACGAATATTCTCGATACTCAAGAGTATACATAATCCAAAAGAAAAACGAAGTGTTGAAGAAATTTAAAATATATAAAGAACAAATGGAGAGATTTACTGGAAATAATATAAAATACTTACAATCTGACAATGGAACAGAATATATAAATAAAGAATTCAATGGATATTTTAATCAATGTGGTAATAAGTCGAAGACTTAGCTGTGCATACACACCGCAGCCGTGTGGTAGCGGCTTAAGAGAATCTACCACCCCATCTCATCCCGCGGGTGTCGTAAAAGTCGACAGAGGGAAAATGAAAACCAGGAGATGGGCATCAGCATTTTCCTGAAACATCTGAATAAATAAACTGCGGTTGCCAACCCGCCTGCCAAGCGTGGCAACAATGGCAAAATCCCCCCAAAATGGGAGCTACAAACTTTTGTGGCGATCTATGGGGGAGGCATATGTTCAGCAGTGGACTTATGATAGGCTGAAACGACGACGACGACGACACCGCAGCAGAATGGAACAGCTGAAAGAAAAAATAGGAGCCTACAAGAAAGGACCAGATGCCTATTAATAGATGCTTAACATGCCAGAAAAATATTGGGCTGAAGCTGTATCCACCGCAAATTATTTATTAAACCGTACTCCATCAAAGGTAATCGAAAACAAAACTCCATTTGAAATATGGGTTGGAAGAAATCCATCCGTACAGCACTTACAAATTTTCGGATCGAAAGCATTCGTATTGAATAAAAACAAAAAAAAAAAAAGTTTACATCAAAAGTAACTGAAGGAATATTTCTTGGATATTCGGAAAATAGTAAAGCTTACAGAATATTAGTACCAGAAACGCATCACGTAATTGTAAGCAGAGATGAAAAAGTAATTAATAAATTATATTACGAAAATAAAGATAAAATTGACAAATCCGAAAAATATAGAAGAATATCTAGAAAAGATAATTAAATCCACAAAGGATGCAGAAATTAAACAAAAAGCTAAAAAATGCTACATGATTTAAACCAAGATAAAGAAAACACAGTATGCAAATTAAATAAAGCCGTCTATGGATTATAACAGTCAGGAAGACAGTGGTATAAGAAACTAGATACCTAATTAATATCAATAGGTTTCAAACCTACCAAAGTTGATCCATGCATGTACATATACGCGAAATGCGGAGAAACTATTATTATTAGCATATATGACGGACGATATTATAATTGCATACAAATCTCAAGAAAAAAATAGACAATATTAAGAAATTACTTATCCAGAGATTTGAAATGAGAGACTTGGGTGAAATTAATGACTGTCTCGGAATAACTTTCGAAAGAGATGAAAAGCAAATGATACTGAAACAAAGACAGTATATTGAAACTATATTAGAAAAATTTGGATGCAAAGATTGCAAATCCGCATCTACTGCCATGAATACAGGACTGAAATTAACTAAAGGCACAAGTCCAACAAAGGAAAAGGACATACCGTACCAAAATCTTATAGGATCACTTATGTACTTAGCTGTTGCCACACGTCCTGATATAATGTTTGCAGTAAGTCACCTTAGCCAGTTTAACAACTGCTACACATCTGAACATTTTCAAGCAGCGAAAAGAGTTCTGCGATATTTACACGGGACTAAAGACTTAGGTCTGACTTACATAAAAGGAAACATGAAGCTTGAAGGAGCAACTGATGCTGATGCTGATCGGGCATCGTGCGCCATTGATCGTCGCTCAGTGACAGGCTACGTATTTACATATAGCGGAACACCTATAAGTTGGGAGGCTAAGAAGCAAAGAACAGTCGCACTTAGTACAGCTGAGGCGGAGTACATGGCTCTAACGGAGGCATCGAAAGAAGCCATTTACCAGAAAAACTTGCTGAATGAGCTGAATATAAAAACAGGAATCATTGATATTTATAATGATAATCAAGCCGCGCAAAAGTTGGTCAAGAACCCAACTATAAGCATTAAATCCAAACATATCAGCATCAAGGAGCATTTAATCAGAGATGCTTTGAAGGATGGACACATAGATGTCAAATACTGTGCTACAGATGATATGGAGGCAGATGTTCTCACAAAAGCTTTACCTGCTATGAAGTTTATTAAAATTAGGACTAAGATGAATATAGTCTGATCTGATTTCGTGAGGCGGAGTGTTGAAGAGCTAACGTAATCTACTTGCACGAAATGATACATACTGGCCATTAATGAGCGTTTGTTTATAAAACATGTCTGTCATTCTTATTCTATTGTATCGATTTTAATATGAATATAATTTCTTATAAAGTGTAATGGTTGCATGTAAATAAAACAACAATATTATCTTCCAGATCATTTCATTTTTTACACATATCCACTACTACTTTCATTCTGCCTCTGTGGTTTTTCAGTTCATACATTCCGTCACGATGTTTTGGTTTGAATCGATTTTATGGATCGAAATGGAAAATAAATAACAACTGAATCGATTTTTTTCTCAATTTTACATAATCTAGTACTATAGCTATAGAATCTAGCCAAAAAAACTCAAGCAAGCGTTTTTAAAAAATTGTATTTGTAGGTTTGTTGGTCCCGACTATACCCCAAAACGGCAGAATCAATTTAGGTGGGATTTTCATTGGCGGGTAGAGGACTTTTTAGAGCACAATCTAAGCTATTTTAATTTCTGAAATATTTAGACTTCCTACGTAAAATCTGAAAAAACTGTAGAAATTAGCCAGGTACGGTAATTTCTATAGTTAGGCCATACCAGGTAGGGCTCTTGAATAGTAGATGTTAGCCACATCTACTGGGGTCACTTTAAAACCAAAAAAGACACTTATGGACTGATAAGGAAACTATTTATTTTAACTGAAACATTTTTTGAATTTACGTTTGATGAAAACCTAATCATTATAGAATTTATAGAAAATACATATGTTACTTCTTCTAGATGATTTTCACGGAATTAAATAAAATATGACAAATTAAATCTGAACAAACAAACTGTCATTCCTAAATTTAAACTAATTCAAACATCATTTTATAACCAAAGCAATTCAAACATAATACATAAACCAAACAGGTCAGACTTGACATCAAAAGAGTATGCATAATATGAGAGTACCAATCAACAAGAGCCATGCGGATGGACGTGTTACGTATGGCTTTCATTTGCATTTTGGTCGATACTGTTTTAGTTCAGGGCGGCTTGAATTTTTCTCTTTTGAATTTTTCAAAAACCTATAAATAGCCAAGCTGAGTTTGCAGGGGACAGGACAGATTCATGCCATTTTATGAATCGGCCACTACCCGTCGGGTGAAAGATCGGCAAGGTTATCATGCTGCCAAAGTCTGGGAAGAACATCTTTCTTCCATATCGGACTTCTTTACGGTCAAACTTTTCAAAAATAATATTTTTTTGATCACCTACAAAATCGAGCCATTTTTGCCAGTATCGAGTAATATTTATAAAAAGGATTTCGTTTTGATGGACACTAAAATGTTAGTTGACTTTTACTGAAAATTTGATGGACTAGGGCTTGAATTGAATTTTCCAATCACTGTACACTTTCACCATCACTTACTGCATAATAAACTATCAATAATAAACATCGAAACTCAAAATATACACAGTAATAACTAAATTCAATAAAAACATTACTGCCACTTTACGAATTGGTGACAAAAGTCCTTTTCAAACTCAGTCAGTTAAAATTATCACTTATAGTGATAGTAGCGAACAGCACTTTTACCAACTTAAGAGTAAATGTTCGTAAAATTCGTTCTTTGTGAGAGGCTACGTCCGGAAATGATTACGCCTTTGACAAACAAGTTTGATATTTAAAGCAAGGAATTAAATTAGAATTGTTCTATAGGATTTGGCCGAAGGCCTTATAGCCGATGACACAAAATGAAAAATTATCATTTGTCATTTTGACAATTGTGAAAATGAATAGAATATTCATAAGTATTTTGTCCAAGATGTTACTCATAGTACAATTATAAAAGTAGCAAATTAAACATTTACAGTATAAATAAGCAAAGATTTATTCTGAGCTCATGAAGAAGAATATTCTATACTCCAACTATATAAAAAATAGTACAAATATATATTTACCTTCTAGTCAGAAATGTCATTTATTGACTCGTCCTTTAACTTAGAAATTGTGTACAATTTTTATCTAAAATTTGTAGCAGAAACTTTGCTATATTTAAGGAATTTTATTTTATACATAAGCTTATGGATCGCGGGTTATTTATGTGTATGTTGTGTGGTGTATCGTCGATATGCGAGAAAATTACCTACTCGAATTCGCGGCGCGCTCGGGGCGAAAAGGGTACTTTTAGTAATAGCGCACCCGGATGACGAATGTATGTTCTTCGGCCCTACAATCTTCAGATTATGTGAACAGGGTGCCGATGTATACATCTTATGTTTATCAAATGGTCAGTTGAAATAGTTTAACAAATAATCACTTATTTTTTTTTAATGTTCATCAGGTTTTCATAAATTCTGTGAAGATAAAAATATTATGGTTCAGTTTCTATACAGTCCACTTAGATGTAGGCCTCTCAACTTAGGATGATATTTACACTATTCCTATATTAATTCTTTTACTAGATTACCTTTTAAAATCAATATTTTTGCTGATGAGTCTTTCTATGTCTGCCCTCCATGTCTTTGATTTAGTTCCATTTTGAGCAGTGCTATGGCCTAAACAGGTTTGTTAGATTTACTGTCAGTATTAGTATTTGTACTGTAATGCAATCATATTCAATAAACAGCATAGGAAATAAATACATTAATGTATTTGAAGTTTAAGTTTTAATTGACAAATGTTACTATCATATTTCCGATTCTTTAAATGATAACATTTGATTTAGTTATTTTAATATTATTTTATTCTGTTAACAGTATGAAATTGACATTGACAAAATTATTAATTGACATTTAATTTGCTTAAGGTGTTTTTTCTTATAATGTTGTTTCTATTACCTATATAATTAACTTCAATTTTTTTTTTAATTTTGTGAGTAACGAAAAAAAATTGCTTTATACTGCGAAAACATGTGTGACTTCCATTTTTCTTTTTTAACACAAGCATGTTTGTTTTGTACACCCATGATTTACAAATAAATTATCTTTTTCTTGAAGTCCATTCTAATGAAGAAAAGAAAGTTATTTTGCCAAGATCTGTGTGCAAAATATAAAATGGTGTATATTACCTAGTTTTTTTAGAGCACTTTTGCCCTCCCACACTAGCATGCACAAGCAAAGTAAAACCGCCACCAGGAACTGCCTCAAGATACCCTCCACCACTACAACACTGCTACTAGGTAATATACAAAACTGAAGTTGAGACCACAACACATATTTCACATTAACACAAAGATGTAAGACAGAGTGATCCTATATCCCCAAAAGTCATCACCCTATTGGAAAATGTTTAAAGTCCTATTTCAGCTCAAAGTCAAAATGATGGATACATTGACAATTTGCAAATAATGTGGCCATTATTGTAAAAATACATAAGGGTTAGACTGTCTGTGCACAGTAACCAGAGGATGTCTCTATATTAACAAGACAATAACCATGTCTAATGACTATGTCACACATATTTTGTGTCCTTGAGACGTACTATGCTAAGATTGTAGCATGTTTACTTAGAATAAATTATGTAACTTCAACCAAGAGAACTACAAAGACAGCTTGGTTTGGCAGCATGATCTCCAAGCCTCTGTTTTTTTTAATTGATAAAATGTAGAGACGAGCAAAATGTTTACCTGATGGTAAGTGTGACGTTTGCCCATAACAGATGTTGCTTTACTCAAAATATTGCTGTGTAGCACCACACTGCGCTCGTCACCCTGAGACATAAGTTCTTAAGTCTCATTATGCCGAGTGATTATGCTAGCTCTCAGTGCCCTTCAGACCGAAACATAGTAATGTTTGCACACTACTGCTTCACGGCAGAATAACTGGCCCTGGGGTGGTACCTAACTAGATGGATTCCTGCATAGGAATCCTGCCACCTTACTTGATATTTTTTATTGAAAGTACAGTATGCAACTAGATGTACTATTTTTAATGGAAGGTCAACACAGCTTTGGCGGATGATATTGCCAAGGAAAAGGGTGGCTACCTGCCAGATCAAATGGTCTTATCTGGGGAGGACTTCTCCTCCTACTCGTAATATTTAGATGTGGTATATATAGTTTGCATCTCAGAAAACTTTCATAGCTCGATTATGGAAAGTATGAATTATTTCTTGAGCTTCGTATGTCGCGACATAGATGTCGCTACAACAGCCATCTCTAAAGACAAAATTATTTTATCAGTGCATTTTGCAAGTCTGAAGTCTCTTAGCAAATTATGGAAATCTAGTACTAATATGGACTTGCTCACAGTGATGCAATCCCTTAGAAGCAGGGTAACCAACATATTCATGGGCCAGCCACACAGGATCCACAAGCTTTAAATCAAAGTTTAATTTACAACATCACATAATCAATGAGAAATGGACCAGCTACATTACTTTTAAAATCATTGCTGTACCTCCTAATGGAAAATGCAGTAGAACAGGGTCGAGCAACCAATTTTTCAGTCATGCCATACCAACCAACACTACAACAACATTCTTATAATCAGAACCTTTGGAGTGGTTTTTCAGGCAGTAATTTATTAAATTGGTTTTAAATTAGGAGGTTGACAGACAAATCAAGTCTGAAATATGATTTATAGTTAGTGAGCAATATTGTACACTGGAGTTAAGTACAATGGAAAACGCAGTGTAGGATCCCCCACCCCATAGTTATGACATGTTCTAGGCGTAAATGATACTCACATCTTACTTCACTAATTTAGGAATAAGTAAAGCATTTTCAAATGTTTTTGCATTAAATAATTATCATTAAAAATAATAAATCAGTTATGAAAACTGATATTGCAGCGCCTTCTGATACATTATGTTTTTAGGTAACTATGAGGGTAAAGGTGATACTAGGCTAGAAGAACTATGGAATGCATGTAAGGTGCTTGGGGTTCCAGAAGAAAATATTTGTCTTATCAATGATACAAGACTGTGTGATGACCCTAAAGTTCAATGGCCGGTACAGGTTATAGCCAAACTTATACATCACCATTTGGAAGTGTTAGAAGTAGACACTCTAGTCACTTTTGATAGAGGGGGAGTTTCTTCTCATCCAAATCATTCAGCTGTTTTTTATGCAGTAGCCTATATGTTTGTTGAAAAGAACATGCCTAAGAGTGAGTACATACTGTAATATTATTGAATCATTAACCACATTTTAATTTTTATGTTTTATAACAGTAATCTTTTTAATTATTTATCATCAACAACCCATAGCATGTTGCAAGTTACACTTTAATATTTAAACTAATTGAAAATAACGGGTACTTTGAATGTAAATATGCAAAGTTGATAATATGTACAATAGGATCAAAACACGCACTGCATATTGGGTGTTTATTTCTTTGTAGGACTTTCTATTTTAAAAATATTGGTTCTCGATATATTGATAATTTTAAATTTATCAGTATCGAAATTCGATATACTTACCGATTTATTTATTAAAAAAAATATTTATCAAGTATACTAATTGAAAAATTAAAATCCTCTTTGTGATTACTCTGAAATAAAACAGCAACATTAAGAGTTGAAGGATTTTCTGCAGACAACATATTGTGGCACTTCACTATTTTTAAGTTAAATTAAATTGACTTTGCGCCAACTCGAAAAGTGGCGGTGGTGTATTTTATTGAATTTTGCAATTACTGTGTATATTTCGAGTTTTTATGTTTAATATTGATAGTTTATTATGCAGCAAGTGCTCTTGAATGTGCACATCATCTCAACTCCGGTAATAGTCCACCATAAATATAGAAATAAATTTTCGTTTAGAAAGAACATGATGTATATATATAAGTGGGAAAAAGATAATCCATACTAATATTATAAATGCGAACGTAACCTGTTACCTTTTCACGGTTTAATCGCTGAACCGATGTTGACGAAATTTGGCACAGAGATAGTTTGCTTCCTGAAGACGGACACAGGATACTTTTTATCCCGGAAAATTAAATAATTCCCTCGGGATATAAAAAATCCTATTTCTACGCGGATGAAGTCGCGGTCTTCAACTAGTATAATATAAATACATACATACTGTCACGCCCTTTTCTCATATAACGGGTAGACAGAGACCACACGCGTAGCCCAGTAACGCCCACACAGAAACGTAGTACAGTAAATAACACACAACATGTACATTTAATTACATTTACACTTACATTTAATCTTTATAAATATATTATATAAAGATATACGAAAAAAAGGAAAAATAAAAACTTATTTAATAAAATATTGATTGTCGATATCTAAATTACAATATGAAATAATCGATATATCGTTTCAAAAAATATCATTCATAGTTTATATATTTATTTATAATCGATATTTTATCAACTGTCCTATTTCATTATCATGGTAAGCAACACGTCCAGATCAGACAATAGTCCATTGCTGGACTCAGGCCTCCTCTAAAAGAGAGAAATTGTTAAAATCACCATGCTTGCCATTTGCCAACCGGACCTAACACTGTAACTGCTGCTGACCGAGTGTTTTTTTTTTAAATCAATACTTATTTTGTTTCAGGGTGTACAGTCTACACTTTAGACTCTGTAAATATATTACGGAAGTATATCGGTTTTCTAGACTTGCCGCTAAGTTTTGTACTATCTTCAAAAAGGTCAGTTAAAAATTATAAAAACATTTATAACAATTTATTTATACAGTTGGCCATTACTTTCGGTAAATCTACAATATTCATTATAAATTTTACACGAAAAGTCTTATTTACTAATCTGAAATTTTAATTTTTTCCTCAGATATTTTCTACGCTGGACAGAGAGCCGACGAGTGACGCGAGCTATGAAGCAACACAGATCCCAAATGCTGTGGTTTCGATATTTATATGTCATATTTTCACGCTACATGGTCATTAACACACTGCGAAAGATTAACCTCACTGATATAGAGTTGGAACTTGAAGTTGATGATTGAAAAGACATTACAAAAATTTAACAATAGTAAGAGAATAATGGAGATGTGTTCCTGTGTAAGGGGTATGGTTTATTCCTACTGGTTTCATGCAGACATTAGGTTAAATAGAACATATCAATGGCGATCAAGAAAATCTGAACAATTTCACATTCCATAATAATTTCCAGCCTTTATTAGGTTAATGTGCTCTCCACCCTGAACCTTATTACAGCTTTTAAATACGCGGCATCGTGGTCAGACGCAAGTTTTAATGTAACTTGTCATGTCAAATCACGCTGAGCAAAATTTACAAATTGAATACAATTTCTGGTGCTGTAAAGCGCTCGAAACTTCGGTTTATAAATAGTAAGTAAATTAAACGCGATAAAATCCGTAAAATCTAGTTTATTTAAATATGTAATATTCGCGTAAATATAAGAAATGATTATATTCATTCTGCTGAATACATAACCAATGATCGATTTTATAATTATACATCAAAATTGTCCATTTCGCAGTGCTACTTAGCTCCACTCTGTTATGTTATTCTGCAGTTTTCTTTCGTCATAGAAAAATTCTGGGTGACACATTTGCCATCAGGTGAACGGCGCGTCACTTTTATTCCAAAAAAATTGAATATTGCATTCTACAATAAAAGTAATGAAGTCAGTGTTACCTTTACCGCGCAGTTAGCGTATTGTCATCGAACATTTACTCTTAAAGGTCCAACCGCACTTGCGCTGCGCTTCGCGACGCGACTCGGATCTGCACGTCACTGCAACAGCAGTTGAAACGGTAGTCCTGAACGCATAGCGCGTG
Organism: Luehdorfia chinensis; assembly: GCA_019845155.1. NCBI lineage: Eukaryota > Metazoa > Arthropoda > Insecta > Lepidoptera > Papilionidae > Luehdorfia > Luehdorfia chinensis. Next base: position 4,078,440 of record JAHVAK010000025.1, on the reverse strand, counting down.
CAACCGGCAGGGTAACACTTCTTTCGTGATACTCTTTTTTCTTTTTTTTTCTCTTTTATAAAAAAAACGTAGCCCCGCAGTAGGATTTTCTCCTGTATCGAGAGTGCGTTTTACAAACATACATTTCACATGTATAACACAACCAGACCTGGAAAGCAACAATTTGTGTTTTTGCACAAATGTTGCCTCCGGCTGGGAATCGAACCCAGGACCGGTGGCGCAGAAGTCAGGTACGCTAACCACTACGCCACGCGGTCGACACTCGAAATGAGGGTCTACGACGTAGAAGTATTAAGTATTTCACTGGTGGTAGGATTCCTATGCAGGAATCCGTCTAGGCAGGTACAACCCTGGGCCAGTTGTTCTGCCGTGAAGTAGTAGTGTGCAAACATTACTGTGTTTCGGTGTGAAGGGTAATGTGAGCTAGCGTAATCACTGGGCATATGAGACTTAAGAACTTATGTCTCAGGGTGATTGACACAGTGTGGTGTCACACAGAAATTACTTTGCTTAGTTTTTCCCGTTTTTCGGCGACTTGAACATTCAATGTTTCTGCAGTCTTCAACGTAATCACAATTTTGTCTATTTTCTTCCGTTTCTTTTTAAGAGGTGTCAAGTCAAAGTCAAAAGAAGATATGGAAGGTAACAAATAAATTATTGAATTAATGCCTTCCTGTTTTTGGCTATTTTCTAGGAAAGGTCTATATCCAGCAGTGGACTGCTAAAAGCCCATAAGAAAATAAATTATAATTTATAGAACTAAGTTACAATATGGATCGGCCCTTTCGAAATGGACATTCCTACAAAATGCCTTTTTTTTATAGGATAGGGGGCAATCGAGCAAGTGGCTCACCTGATGGTAAGTGATCACCACCGCCCATGAACAACCGCAACACCAGAGGAATCGCGGGTGCGTTGCCGGCCTTTGAGGAAGGAATAGGCTCTTTTCTTGAAGGTCCCTAAGTCGTATCGGTTCGGAAAAACCGCCGGCGGCAGCCGATTCCATAAAGTGGTAGTGCGTGGCAGAAAATTCCGCGAAAAACGCACTGTGGTGGAATGCCAACCATCCAGGTGGTGACGATGGAATTTTGTGTTCTGCCGCAAATTGCGATGGTGAAAACCAGCGGCTGGAATTATTCCGAACAATTCCTCGGAACACTCCTCGTTGTAAATCTTGTAATAAATGCAAAGAGATGCAACATCTCTTCGCAAGGCCAGTGTATCAAGCCGATCGGAAAGAACCTGGTCGTCGACGATTCGAGCTGCTCTTCGTTGAATACGGTCAAAAGGAAGGAGCTGGCACTGGGGTGCCCCCGCCCAAAGATGAGAACAGTACTCCATGTGAGGCCGAACCTGCGCCTTGTAAAGTTGCAAGCGGTGGACCGGCATGAAGTACTGTCCCGCTCATTTGAGCACGCCAAGATTTTTAGAAGCTAATTTGGCCTTCCCTTCCAAGTGACCGCGAAACTGAACGTCATTCGATATGTCTACGCCAAGAATTCCGATACTGGCTGAGGCAACGAGGGGAGTGCTTCCACGAAGGGTTTCTTTTTAGCGGTAAACGCGCAAACCTGTGTCTTATTTGGGTTAAACTGGACTAAGTTTAGTCGGCCCCAGTCTGAGATTTTGTCTAACAAAATCTCGACTTCAGACACAAGTTTGTTCCGGCACTCGTCGACGTGTTCCCGAGAAATATTAGCACGGCCGGTGTATACGGCATCACCAGTACTGTCGTCCGCATAGCAATGAATGTTACTAATTTGTAACATATCATTGATATGCAGAAGAAACAGGGTTGGCGATAGCACGCAGCCTTGCGGAACACCAGCACCCACAGACTTGGAGTCCGAGCATGCACCGTCTACTACGACCTTGATGCTCCGGTCTGCGAGGAAACTGGTGACCCAATTGCATAATTAGAGGAATTCGTAAATAATAACCACCATTAATTAGCAATCTATGGGGGAGGCCTATGTTCAACGGTGAAGGTTGATAGGCTGAAATGATGATGATGAACCATCATAATTTTTCATAGCTTTTTTTTTATTGGATAAAGAGACGAAACGAGCAAAACGTTCACCTAATGATAAGTGCAACGTCTGCCCATAACAAATGCTGTGTCACCCAGAACATTTCTGTGTGAAACCATACTGCGCCCATCACCTTGAGATCTCTCACAGTCTCATATGGCCAGTGATTACGCAAGCTCTCAGTGCCCTTAAAACCGAAACAAAGTAATGTTTAAACACTACTGCTTCACGGCAGAATAACTGGCCCTGGTGTGGTACCTACCTAGATGTATTCCTGCATATGAATCCTACCGCCAGTTAAAGATCCATTTAAAGATATTTGATTTTATCAAGCCTTTATTTTAATAGAAGGATACACATAAGTACGCTTTACCCGGTCTGTCGGTCGTTCTTTTTAAATGCAAAAGCAGGTAACTTAGAATTTTTGAAAAAATAAGTACCTACCTCCAGTGACGGCAAACCGTGGCAACTATGGCAAAATCCCCCAAAATGAGAGCTACTAACTCTTGTGGCAATCTATGGGGAGGCCTGTGTTCAGCTGTGGACTAGTGATAGGCTGAAATGATGATGAAATATGTTAGTGCGTCAAATATTACACACTGCATAAATTAAATAAATTAAAAGACGATTGCGGAGTACATATTAGTCTCTCTTTCAACGGTTAAGGTCGTAGTTAACGCATTTGAATCGTGTCTCTGTCCAAAATGATCTTTATATGCGGAAGTATTTAAAATGCAGTACACAATGACGATATATGACAATGTCTTAGAACGGTGTTTGTTATTAAAAGTTGACTATTATGAAATTAACTTGACGTAAGAAAACCAGTCTGCTATGTGTGAGATGTATAAAAATAAAATTTGAATAAAACTCTTATATTGTTAAATAATAAAATATTTTTTACTGAGCGGGGAATCTCGTGTCCAACAACGGAAAGGCTTTGAAAAGTATCGAAAGTCACTAGTGTAGCTACAGTAATTTTTATGATGGTGACTTAATTTTATTTTTTCTATTATTTATTTCTGAAATAAAGTTTATTATTAAAACAGTGGACATGCATTTTAATTTTTTATTTTCTTATTCACACACCGTCATTGTTTAAATTGAATTATTTTCTTTTAGTAGAGTAATTAAGCGACATAACCCCAAGGACCATCAGTAAGCTGTAGTTGGAATGGGTCGTCCATATAACTCGTTGAACCGATAACCGCTGAGGGGAAAAATTTCTTTAGTGGCAAAGTCTTACCGGCAAACGCAGTGTTGGGTAATCCCCATTAGATGGCGCAACAATCTCCACGTTTCTACGGGAAGTCGATGAAAGCAGACTCAGGGCCGTTTTGTGGCAATTTGTTTGGAGGCCAGTGGACTTGTGATCATTTGAAATGATGATGAGTAGAGTAATAGGAAAACTAAATATAGACGTGTGAATAGCCGGTAAAATTTATGTAATATATTTTGTAAGTTGTTTATTATGTTATACGTATTTTGATCTGAGCATTATACATATTTTATACTAATGTAAGACTTTACTCCTGCGACAATATAGTCTTATGAATAAACAAGACTAGCGAAAAGTTCACCTGATGGTAAGTGCAACGTCTGCCCATTACATACTCTGTGCCCGTCACCCCCAGACATCAGTCCTTATAAGTCGCATATGCCCCGTAATTACACAACCTCTCAGTGCCCTTCATATCGACCGAATCAGTAATGTTTGCACATTACTGCTTCACGGCAACAACTGGTCATACGTTGTAACGTAAATATGCTCCATGCTACGAGAGGCGGTTAAAAAGTTCGCGGTATGAAAGGTTTAAAAAAAGACGGGAATTTTTCGTATACACAGGTATAATTGATGCCTTAACATCACTATAAATACCAAGTTTTAGCTAAATCAGGTCATGTTCGAGCTATCGCCAAGTCAATCGGGAAGAAAATGTCTACTATACAGAAAATTGAGTTCGCAAGAGATGTCATCTGCTTAAGGGGACTCTTGCCGGAGTGCCGGAAAGATCGTAACCACGATTTTTTGAGATTGATAGACTACAAAGAAAAAGGCGTCAACGTGACCGGAAGATACTACGCCAGTTTAATCGAAAAAGTTAATCTAAAAAATTCCATCAAGAAAAAAAGAAGAGGAAAATAGACGTAGTGTTTCTTTTGCACAACGCGCCAGTTCACAAGAGACACGTTGCGATGCTTGCCCTACACAAGTGTGTCTTCGAAACTTTATACCACCCGCCCTATTGTCCAGATTTGCCATTCCGCGAACTTTTTGACCGCCCTTCGTATGGTTTTAATGACAATAATTATTCTTGCTGATTTCGATCGAAGCAATAACTTACTGAACAATGGTTTCGCTCGAAGCAAAAACGTCTTATTTAAGTCGCCCGTTAGATTGACTACATTACTTGAAACTATCGAGACCTTACTAGCTAAAAACCAACAACTTTCCAAAGGAAATGAATTATTCTACGCCTCGGGTATTGGGTACGAATCCCAGTCAAAAATCAAAATCTGTAAAATAACTCATTTAGGGTATTGTTGTGAACGTAAAATGTATGTCCGTAAAACGCGCCTTTGATACAGCTAAGCATTACTTAACTTTTATTATTATTTATACCACCGTTGAACTACGAGGGTGGATTGAAAAGTACTCGGCCTAACACAGATCCATTCAATTCTAAAAATCAAATCTACCCACATTATTTAGTTCAGTTCAGACTAGTTCATTGTGTGGAGTTCGAAACGTGTGCGATAATTAGTTGTGATTTTATAAATTTATTAACAAAGTAATCGGTCATAATTTCCGCGAATGGAGCAAATCGAGCAGCGTGCCGTCATTAAGTACCTCCATAAGAAGGGGCTATCATCAAAGGCCATGCCATGATGACATGGTCAGTACATTAGGCGATTGTGCTCTGTCATATTCATCCGTCAAAAAATGGATAGCAGAATTTAAGCGTGGTAGAGAGAGTGTGAAAGATGAACCCCGCTCTGGAAGGCCTTCGACGTCAACTACTGACGAAAATATTAAAAAAGTACTTGATTTAATAATGGGAGACCGCAGATTAAAAATTAGAGAGATAGCCGAGATTATAGGCATCTCTTATGAACGAACTCAAAACATCATTGTCAACGAGTTGGGTTTCCACAAGGTGTCTGCGAGGTGGGTTCCGCGACTGCTTTCAGTTGAACAAAAAAGGACGCGATTGACTATTTCACGCGACTGTTTGGAGTTATTTGAAAGCCGATGCAGATGATTTTTTGAATCGTTTTGTTACTATGGACGAAACATGGGTTCATTACTGTACACCGGAAACAAAACAACAATCAAAACAGTGGAGAAGACCTGGTTCACCACCCCCTAAAAAGGCTAAGTCGATTTTGTCGGCAAATAAGGTGATGGCTTCAGTATTCTGGGACTCGAAAGGTGTGATTATGATTGATTATCTTGAAAGGGGCCATACTATAAACTCTGATTACTACTGCACCTTACTACGTCGTTTACGAGAGGAAATAAAAGAAAAACGTCGAGGAATGCTCAGAAGAAAAGTCCTGTTTCATCAAGATAACGCCCGTGTTCACACGTCACTACAGTCAATGGCTGGAATTCACAACTGTGGCTTTGAACTGTTACCGCATCCGCCGTATTCACCTGATCTGGCACCATCAGACTTCTTTGTTCCCTAACCTAAAAAAGCACTTGGGAGATCAAAGATTTTCGACAAACGACGAGGTCAAAGCAGCTGTAGACGCATATTTTGACTCTAAGGAAGAATCATTTTTTTTTAACGGTCTAAATGCTTGGAAGGGGAGGTGGCAAAAGTGTATTGAACTTGATGGTGATTATGTAGAAAAATAAAAATATAACTGATTTAGTATGTGTTTATTTTCTTGGTTAGGCCGAGTACTTTTCAATCCACCCTCGTATGTCCGTAAAACGCGCCTTTGATACAGGAGAAATCCTCATGGGCATATTTAATTTTACCGCGCTAAGCATTACTTAACTTTTATTATTATTTATACCACCGTTGAACTATAATGTACCATCGCCTGAGAACTCTTATTCTATAATGGTTTGATGAATTTTTAACATTACAAAGACAAACACATCAGATTAAATTATTTTATTTTTGTTGGCCTTCAAAATCTCCATAGTACATTTTACAACAAATGTTATTTATACTTACATTTCAATGCGAGAACTTGTCAACATTTTAAATTAGCTAAACGTTTTAAAATTGACAATTTTAGCATTCTATCCCGTGTACTTACATATTGCTATCATCTGTGCAATCGATTGAACACCTGGCAAAAAGGGAGTTTCTAAACAATTTAAAGTTTCGAAAAGCAAAAAGATGCGTTTTTATCTGGTATATATGACACGACAGTTACAGATTAGAAAGAAAATTTTAAACATGGCATTTATATTTCTTTCACAAATTTATTACTGCCGATTTTTGCCTTCATATATTAGGTAATTTAAAAAGGTTTTGATTCCAGAAACCAAATGATACGAGAAACCGTCTTACAATCAAGCTTAACAAATCTCATCAGATAATACAGAACATTAACCAAATAATTTTTGTCTTTTGCCAATTTCTATCGAGTGAACCGGTAACTGACGCTGTGCTGCAAAGGATGCCCTAAGCATAGCAATTGGGGAAACTAGATGAGATTTTATCTACATGCATTCAAAGGAAAATAAAATATTTTGTGTGTACTTAATTTTATTTGGTAACTGCAATGAAGAAGCTTTAACAATACCAAAGCATGAAGCTATTCACTAAGTATTACTTATTAATAAGCCGAATTTATACTGTTGCGCCGTATGTATGTATGAGAACTACTTTAATATTGTGAAGTTGGACTTGCGAATTATTTCTAGAAGCAAGTTATTTAATCTACAATTCGTGGGGCCGTTCTACTTATCTTGGCGTGAATTTCAGTCATTCAGTCATTTTCAGATATATAAGAAATCTTTAATAAAATATAAAACCAAACAAAAAAAATATAAGCATTATGCGATGCTAAAAGCATGTTTTGGTAACGTCTAACATCTGAATGAAATACTGCTGTCAAATATATATATATATATATATATATATACAACACTGTGTATTTGAAGTTAAACTTATTCCATATTATAATAAAAGTATTAAAAATAAAGTGCAATAGTGTAAACATACAAGCTAGAGTCAGAGCTTCCATAGACATTTTTTTTAATAACAGTATCAGAGAAGATTGATTATTGCTTTTTGTCTTTGTGAGCACCAAGTCAATTTTAGTAAACAAAGAAAATAAATAAATACACGCCTACTGACACAGTTTTATTGATTAAAAAAATAATAAAGGAACACCATTAATACACTTTTAGTTCATCGGTAAGGATACAAGGATACATATTTTACAGACAGGAATTTCTATATAAACTATACTGATTTCTTAATCATATAAATACATCATAGATTCATCGTATTATGCATTGTCTGCATTGGTGTTTGAATATGGAATATTTAAAAAACAAAGAGCTATAAATATTAATAATTCTCTTATTAATGGGCAAGCCATACAGTAATCGTTCACAAAGTTTATCAGCATAGAATCTGGAATGTCACGCAAATATTAAAATACTGATTTGTTAAACAACAAACTTAAATAATAATAAACATGCAGCTGTTCCATTATGAATGTTGCAATCTGAATCAAAGTCAATTTGCTGCAGCCACACACTAGCACATAATGTTTTCATTAATGTCCCACAATGACCGCCGAGCAATTGTTGTGGGGAAATCATAAAAATTCACCTTGCAACACCCGTTAAATAAATTAGTTAACCGAACTACATACATTAACATTTAGGTTGCCGTTAATAAAAAATATATATTGCACCGAGATTATTTCTGCAATACACGACCAAATAACTATTACGAGAAATCACTTGTATTAATATGCTTTTATATATCTATGATAATTTATTATACACAACAGCCAAGTAATGCCTGCCCGCGACAGGGTTATTAAGTTAAATAATAACTAATTTCTTTTATTAAACAGCGAAAAATCTGATCTATAAACGACGTAAATAACTCTCCACCAATTATCGTTGCTAATGAATAAGAATTTCTCCAAAATGTATTTCGAATGTTTTCATTAGGTAACGACAACACTACCTGTAACCACTGACTACATTGACTTATTTATTTATTTAAATAGTATTCATACGCAGGGGCGGATTTGATACCCTGGCTGCCCTAGGTCTACGGAAGATTGCCCCCCCCACCCACTACTCCCTGCAAAGCATGAAAAACAGAATGACGTATAAGAATTAAACTAAAGTAAAAAAACAACAGAAGTCTGTAAATGATAAAATTATCTCAATCAGTGTCTTTAGCATTTTTATTTGTGAGTAAGAATGAATAACAATAAGAAAATCTCACTAAGTTTTGTCATCCCCGAAATTTGCAGCCCTAGGGCCCGGGCCTACTCGGCCTACAGGGAAATCAGCCCCTGTTCATGACATATTTCTATGAAGTTATTTTGCTAATCGTAAACTATGCCCTCGCTTTGATTGAGATCGCATCGCTGAATTATAATATCAATTTAATAAAGAGAAGTTTTTTTTTAAACGAACTCAAACCAACCGCCAAAATGCAGCAAGACAGCATTCGCGTCATATGTATTAGAGAAATAGTCCCCTTAGAATACGCCCAACGCTTAGTCAATTATCTATAAAATAAATATTTAAAATTTACTATTAAAGCGCAACGCCATGTTGGATTCTAAAAATTCATTAAGTAGATAGGACACTATTACTCGTATATAGCAACACCACACAATTTTACATTCAACATTCTTAGTTAAAAATGAGCAAAAGACTGCCAGCAGTCGGTGAATGCGATCTCAGTTATCGAGGCTCGAGCAATGTGCGAGAGCGAGTAACGATCGAGCGCAGAACGCTTAGGAATAATTGAAAAACTACGCGAATATGGTACTTATACTTACTCGCTTGGAAATAGAACTAGTTACCATAAAACTCTACAACGCCATTTATTTCACTGCCTATTGTAAAGACAGAACCGTTTATTTCTTAATAAATCGTAGTTACGAGGACTTTACGACGAATACATTTAAAATTTTATTTACTTTAATCACCTAATGCGAAATCGGTATCAGCAACCTTGAATTGGAATTTAATATTATCAACTACGTCCAAAAATTTATAATCGCGACGCGTATCGATAAATACATGTGTGACTATTGTTAAACGCATCCCCCGCATATGCTAAGTCGGTTTCCATGTTCCCGCGCCCGTCGCTCCGCACATGCGCACGCGAGTGACACACGCCATGCACACGCAAGTGACAGACTCATATGCGCATACAAGTGACGCACGCACATGCGCATGCAAGTGACGCACGCACATACGCATGCAAGTGACGCACACACATGCGCACGCAAGTGAAACGAACACGAGTTTACTCGTTGTCTGCACGCATTCCGCGCACTTCTCCCTCGCGTCGTAACTTTTCCAATTCCTCCTTAGTGCGTTCCTCAATGGCGCGGATGTCCGCCATTGTCATTCCGAACCAGTCGTCCATGGAGCAGAATACTTGTCTGTAAAATTTAATACTAATAAATAGGCGGCTAGCCGGTGACTTCTACACAGTGTTGCCTGGTCCAATGTATCAAAGTTAAGGGCGGAAGTCAAAAATAATATTTGGTTTTCAAATCGAGACAGCTACAATGGCTACAAAAAACAGGTTTTTGTGAATCATCATTTATTTTTATCTTACGGTGTCTTTTATTTAAATTGTAGAATGGTAAACTAACTAGATATATTTACAGGTTAGAGAAAAATCGAGATATTTGGCGTCCCGATTTCAAGTTCCCAGCGTTTTCTGCGATTCACGGACGTGTCACCAGACAATCACCAGATGAAATTGGGCCGTCCCGCGCAAACCAAGACACCTGGCCACACTACTTCTACAGGTGCCACTAACACAGTGCCAGTAATTTTGCCGTCAAACAATAGTGTGGAAGCAATACTGTATTTCGGATTGAAGGGTACTGTTAAAGTTCTATACTTATTAATCACTTGCTATTTTTTTATAGGCGTAAGTGAGTTTTTTATGCTAAACGTTCACCTGATTGTAAGTTCAACGTTTGCCTACAACAAATGCTGTGTCAAAAACGTAATGATTTTGATCCTAGACGAATGTTTCTCATCTGATAGGTTTGTTAATTGCTAGAAATGTAACTACGAATAGCTATATGTTAAAAGCAATATACACAAAAAAACGTGTACGTTAATATTGAATTTTCTTCAACTCATTAACTTTAATGTTGACCCCTATTTAAATCTCGCTGCTTATCCGCTGAGGGTTCATATAGGAAGACCATTTGTAAGGCAGGTTTATAAACTTAAGTCTTCTGATTTTTTAAAAGCACTGCATTGGTTTATACTCTCTGACACTGTATCCAGTGAGAAGAGTGCGTCCGTATTTACGCGTACATTTGTGGCACTATAATATCACCTGCGCAGTTGACAGCTTCCGACAATATTCGGATCTTGCTGCGGTGGTCGAAAATCGGCCAGGTGGATATAATTTTTTGCTTATTTTGTATTATACAGACTGCGATAACCATCTCGATTGTAAAACACGCCATGATTAGAACTTAGACATTAAATAAAATTTGGAAGTGTTCTGTTGCCTTACATATAGCATACAAAGTAATAAAAACCAAAAAAGTCTTACCTATGGAATATTGTGAAAAGCCGTCGTTCCGACTTCTGAATCACATTTTCTACTTTACTCTGAAATAATATAAAAAAAATTTTTATTTGCATACAATTCTTAAAATGCTTTTATACAAAAATAATAAAGATTACAACAAAAAATATTGTATTTAAACTAGCAAAAACTAACAAAAGGATTATTAATCAATGATATAACAACTAAAGTAAAAAAAATAATTACGTTAAAATAAAAATAATGATTATATGACATAACAACTAACTGGTAAAAATAAATTAAATACATAATTGGAAAACACGTTTATAACTATAATTTTATACCTCATTTGAAACAGATAACCATAATTAGGAGTATCCTCATATGTAATTCGTTTGAAATATTTAAAAAGGGTATAGTTATATATTTAAACGAGGTCCCTTTTCTGACCGTTTTGAAGATGCAGCTACTCAATACAAATCTATACTTCTAGTGAGCACACAATCTTTCTTTCTCAACAATCTCTAAAAATACCACAGCTGGACCTATGTCCACGGCTATCCGTTGACGAGTTTGTAACATGTAATATTTTTGTTTAATTTCGGTCAAGTAGACCGTAAAGTTTGTTAGTACATACATACATAAGATCACGACTATCCCACAAGGGGTAGTCAGAGACTGGGCAGTCACTGCAAAAACAGATGACTGCCACAATCCACGTTTCACCAAAACAATATAATGCACTTGGTGTGATAGGTGATGAGCCCATCGCCACCATGGGCTGTTGGGTGCACAATGCAGTTTAATTCCTTACTCGCCTTTTACAAGATCCATTGGATGAGATGGAGTCGTTTGTTAGTCAATTGACCATATATTTGGCTTCAGTTCAAACCGCCTAGTAAACCTTGCAGACCATATTATCTTGAAGCATTGGACATTCATCTCACAACCCTTGCAATACAGAAGTCATAGCCCATCACAAGCGGTTTCCTTTCGTTTTTCTAGTTCGGAATTACTAAAATTACAAATAATCTTGAACTCACCTGAAGACCAAACCACTTGAACTCAGCGGTAACAAGTTTGTAGCAGGTCATCACTGGCTTTACATCGTTCTTCCAGGTGGGACCGACCAGCGGGCCGCGACCGGTCTTCGTCGACTTGAACTTTGTCGGGTCGGTCTCGGGCTTATAGTCGGCAGACGGCAGCGGGTCGTTCGCGATATCAATGTTAACCACCTCGCGTGTTTTTAATTTTTCTGGTGATAATTCGTGCACCTATGAAATAATAAAAAAGCTTTAATAGATCACATTTAATATAGCGTAGCATTTTCCATATTTTCATAAATACGGAATGTCATTTCTGTGTAATCGCACAGACTGAAATATTCTAAATAAAAATTCTTAAGTTATCTATAAATATGTAGATAAAAGAAAATATAAAACGAGTGTGACCTGAGTTCGTTCCTCGATTCCGGTACCTCTTTAATTTTAAGTGCCGATTCACCACCATGAAAACATTGTGGGGAACCTGCATGTAGGATGAATAAAAATATTTGGGGGATATGTGAAGTCCCTCAACCCGCATTATGCCACGGACTCTTGCGAGCTAAAAAGCCCTCTCAAAAACGAAAGGCATCAGTCAGTGGAACACTGATAAACGTTGACTTAACTTTTAATATTTTTAACAAGTTATCCTTAAATCTTTTTTTTTTAAGTATGCATAAAACTTGTTACAAGCTGACCTGCCCCGGCTTAAGTCGAAAATTTTTTTATGACTAGGTTACTGTTAGCATGATGGCTTTTACAGCTTCACCAGATTGAAAAGTTACCGAGCCCTGAGGCCGCTTAGCCGAAAACTTTATTTGTGGATGACCAGCGCATGGACCCCCGAAAAGGGACTTGGGCTTGAACCGTCATCCTGAGCGCGAGAGTAACTGTCACGAAGGTACCCAAGGGGGCCAACCACGGCTCGGTCAGTTACGTCATTCGGAAGGGCAATAAAAAGAAAAGAGCCTATTCCTTTCTCAAAGGCCGGCAACGCATCTGCTATTCCTCTGGTATTGTAGATGTTCATGGGCGACGGTGATCACTTACCATCAGGTGAGCCGCTTGCTCGTTTGCCCCCTATTCCATAAAAAAAATTATAGTATTAACGGAATTATCTACATTTACCACCAATTCGAAATGAGTACGCTGGAGAAGAAATGGCGCAAGAAACTCCAGCGACGCTTCTATTCATGATATTACTAGAAGGGCAAAACCGGCCTGATATGCGGTGGTATCGCGAATAAGTTTGTCTGATAGGCCATCGCCGACGGCGGGGGCGGTACGATTGTGATTGTGGTGTGTGCGTGCATGTCGTGTTGAATCCGGATCGTCCGGATCCTCGAGGACGTGCCTCGGTCTCCTTTTTCCGCGAGTCGAATTTTGGTGTAACGCTAGGGGGTTGTACGTGGCGTCATTTACAACCAGTAGGTTGGGATGCGTGACGCTAGAGTCGCAATATTGGCGGGTGGCCAACTTCAGGTATTGAGCTATGGTAGGAAGCCCAAAATTTGATGTGTTGATTGGGGCATGAACCCATTCTGTATGACCTGAAGTCGGTGAATATTACGCGAGGAGGAGGGAAGTTATTGTTATGTTAAAGTTTACACAGAGACTGGTGACACTGGTGGTAGGATTCCTATGCAGGAATTCGTCTAGGTACGTTACCCACCCCCAGGGCCACTTATTCTTCTGTGAAACAGTGTACAAACATTACTGTGTTTCAGTTTGAAGGGCCTTGAGAGCTAGTGTACTGTAGCCACTGGGCATATGACACTTAAGAACTGATGTCTCAGGGAGACGGGCGCAGTGTGGTGTCACACAGAAATGTTCTGGGTGACACAGCATTTGATATGGGCAAACGTTGCACTTACCATAAGGTGAACGTTTTGCTCGTCTCGTCACTTTATCCAATAAAAAAGAGAAAATCAGCAGCAGCCCGTTGACCCATTTATATGGTATATTATATGGTAATTTTCTTAAATTATTATGGTACTTTTTTTCATTTATATGGTAAATTTTCTTAAAATCCATTCTTAGTGGATGTATATGACAGGAACGGAACAGTACGCCATATTTCAAATCAATATGTCTTATAGTTTCTGAAATATCGTAATTACTCAGTGGTAACTCGCTTTTATACACACAGATGAAGCTAGCAAATGACCTAATCATTGTTTGTCCTGCACCGCTCATATGAACACTTAACCTTGATGTTAACCTTTAATATATGTATATTATTTTTTAATTTGATTCGATTATGAATTAAACATTGCCGACGTTTCGTAGGTCATTTACAGAAAAATTGTCATTAGTGGTAGGTTTTATTTAACCAATAAGTATCTAATTATGAACGGACGTACGCAAAGCTTGCTCTGTAGAGACATTTTCATCAAAACCTGTACAGAAAGGTTTGAAACTCATTAAAACATAAAAGAGGACTATTTTAGCTTGGAAATAAGGTAATCGCTTCCATTCTATTTGTAATTATTATCTATTCTAGGTAGGTATTTTTATTTTTCTTAGACATCTAATTCTCTGTCATCGTAAAGAAGTTAGTAAAATCTATACTAATATATTATATTTTGTATGTAGGTATGTTTGAACTGAAGATACAACTTAATCTCTTTTTGACGGTTTTTAAAATGTTTATCATTCCAGAAGTGGCTATGTTTAATTCAACTTTTTAAATGAAGTTTTGAGTAAACTAAATTTTTTTATTGTTTCACTACTACTTGAGCCTTCGCTACTTTTTTATTGGTAGGAGGGAGTATGATCATAAGTGGGAGAAGCGGAGCTACACATAAGTAAAGTAATGCTACGGGTGACGTGGACAAATGCGCGAACGAGTACCTATATGGTATTCTTCTGTGAATGCGATATTTTTTCTTCACGACGAATGTCAACGCCGGGTATTTCTGCTACATACATTTCTGTACACAATATTGCAATTAACAATTTTAGTGCTGTCACCAGATTACGATGAGCGTATTTCTGTCAGGTAATGAATTGTTCATACTGGTTTCGAAAATCAAATTCATGCGAGTAACCTTAACGTTATCTCCTTATCGATCTTCCGTCATTAATTTAGTAGACGAGCGTATTGCGTAATACAAACGTTTGAAGACAGAAAAACGCACACGTTAACGTTTAATTATTGTAATTGTTAATGATCTTATAAAAATTTGTTCAAAACGGTCATGATCAGTTGTAAACGACAGAATATATAAAATCTTTACGAGACTTCAACATTACAATATGACCTTTCCTGTAATAAATAAATCAGGTTTCACGAGGTCATTATATCCACGTTTTTGTTTTTTTTTTAAATATTAAAGAAACGATCGAGCACAGTCCGGCGAACGTTAGTACACACGATAAGTATTCAGTGTGACCCACAGACATCCATTCTCTCGTAATATTATTAATAATTACCGTAATTAGGTCTCGGCTCCTCGTTACTCACACTATACGAAACGCAACCGCTTTTAAAACTGCTTTTCTATACTAGTATGATCTTTTTTTTTATTGGATAAAGTGATGAAACGAGCAAAACGTTCATCTGATGGTAAGTGTAACGTCTGCCACACTGTGTCCATCACCCTGAGATATAAGTTCTAAGTCTCATATGCGCAGTGATTACGCTAGCTTACAGTGCCCTTCAAACCGAAACACAGTAATGTTTGCACACTACTGCTTCACGGCAGAAGAGGATCCGATGAAGCTGTAAAAGCCAAAAAAGGCTAACAGCAATTACATCACCGAAATTATATCACGGCAGAATAACTGGCCCGGGGGTGGTACATACCTAGACGGATTCCTGCATAGGAATCCTACCACCAGTACTTCTATTGGGCTGAGATATTTACGACTCACTACATCTTTCCAGAAAGTTTAATGGAAGAAAATGTGTTGTAGTAAATAGAATTATACGCTACTTTGGAATACTACATTTGAAATCCCTTTTTTTTTCCAAATTACGAGTTTTACTTTCTTTCCTCGTTAGAATTCTATCAGTGAGGAACAGCGTGATAAGGAGACGTTGCGGTGTGGTAGAAGATGTAGTGACATAGATAAGATGGATGCTTAGATGGTTTGGACACGTAGAGAGGATGGATGAAAGAGTGTCGAAACAGATGTCCGTCTACAGGGCACTAGCTGCCTCTGTGGCAAACTTTGTTAAAATCGGTTCAGCGGTTGAGTCGTGAAAGGAAACAGACAGAGGGACGGAGAGAGTTACTTTCGCATTTATAATATCAGCATAGATAATAAATATTAAGTGCACAAGTGAAGTTTGTATATATATACATCGCTGGAAGCATTAAAAAAATGACAGTTTTTGAGCACAGATTAGCTTCGTTACTTGTATGGTACGTGACACAAATTAGTTTGGAATATTTGAAAAGGCTGACGACTGACGTCGACACGCAAATGAGATTTTAGAGGCTTTACAAAACTAGAAACACTTCAAACATTGAAAAGAGGGCAAAATAGTCCGCTGACCATTTATTAACGCAAACTTGGATGTCACAGGTAAATAATGAGCGTTTAAATAGACTGTAATTAACAACCGCATTTCTTTGAGGTTATCGTATTGATAATATGTAGCCTTCGGGATTCTATTTACAGTTTGAGGAGTATTTTTATTTTTGTAGGCAGGGACGAGATGGGGGCGGTTAGACGCCTTTCTCCACTACGGAACCCTTCACTGTGCGTGGTCCGAAATGCACTTGGCCGGTTTTTTTTATTTAGAGAATAATAAAAACATATTTAGACAAGTGAAATTCGCAAACTCTGGATAATGGAGTAGGTCTACTCATGTAATTTGAATGGAATTTATATTAATACGTGAAGAGAAAACTTTCTACCCCTTTTTAAGCATATTGCGCGCACGAAGGAGTGTGAGATTTAGCACAGTTAAAGTTTGTATGGAGAATAAGCGGGGAATCTTAAATTTTTATAATACAAATACTACATAATTACTGAATAAAATAAATCATTAAATATTTATGGTCATACTGCCAATGTCAGAGACGGTGGAGATTGTCGCCATAGAATTTTAAAATGTTGCCAACAAATAATAACTCAAACCTCAATAACGTTCTAACTTAAAAAAAATATGAATTACGGTCGAATTTCAACCACTGGCTGCTCATAGTATAGTGTTTGTGTTGTATCTGAAGCTACGCCAAGATCTTGGTCGGTTTTAACCTTGGCAACATTTTCTAGTTAACTACAAGAAGTTTACGTAAAAATTGGCGCACGTGACGTTTACTAACTCATTATTCTTTATGTTTCTGTATCAGATATTACGCGTATGCGGTAAGTTCAATGGTAGTATCCAAGGCAGAGCCAAAACCAATACATCTAAATCCAAAAATCAATCGTTGGTATCTTGGGATTCGAACACAGCTTCTGACTACGTGGGTAGGTGCTCAGACTTCTGAGCCTGTGGTCGCTCTACCTACATATTAAGTAAACTATATTAATACACTGGCTACAGCTGGCCACAGCTGAACACACCTAGACGAGACTCGCGCAAGATAGAAATGGTAAAAGATGAAGGAGGTTTTCAGCAGAAAATGGGTGCCCAAAAGAAAATAAATAATAATCATTTAATTTATCTACTTAAGTAGATGAATACCAATTTTATTTTATTGTAGTTTTAATTTGTAATTTTAGTTATAATGATAATTATTTTGTACCGTTCATTTATCTTTTTTGGGATTAAAGACTTTTATTATTATTATATTAATACAGTGTAACCCTGTAGTTTAATGTGGACTATATGACCTCCCTTCCTTAGTTCCTTATCCTTAGTTTATTATAATTCTTTTTTTCTTCAGTTTTTATAAGATAACACTTATATAAATTATTATTACAATTAAAATTCTACAATAGAAATAATAATAGACCCTTGCGCCTCTTCAATTTGAGTCATGTCATAACTGAAATACTAGGTACTCTAGTTTACATAATGTTTTCTTTTATTTACGCGAATATTACACATTTAAATAAAACTACTTTTTTACGGATTTTATCGCGTTTAATTTTTGAACTATTTTTACCCGACGTTTCGGACGCTTTACAGCACCCATGGTCACGGGGGGACTGAGGTGACAGTTGTCCCGATGTCATAGTTAACCCGGAGTACCTTCAGCTTTTAATTATTATTTGTAGTCCGATCTACGCAGAAAGAGCTTACTGTGTCTTGAAGCCTTGCAGTGGTATGCTTGGTTTTTGATTAAAAAAAATTTATATTTTTTTAATTAATTTTTTCAATATTTGATTGAAAAAAAAAAAAAAAAATTTAATCGGGTAAAATAAAACGTCGGGTAAAAATAGTTCAAAAATTAAACGCGATAAAATCCGTAAAAAAGTAGTTTTATTTAAATACTCTAGTTTATTTAGAAATGTATTTCTAAAAAAAAAATTAGTAAATACCTAATCCTTAACTTTGCACGCAAGTGCTATCGATCGCATATTACAGGTGCCTTTACTGTATTAAAATATGGGCTATTTTCACTCTCGCTTTTCTCGTTTCTTGGTCTTGAAACACCTTTATTAAACACGGATGACTTTAATCGAATGAAACTGAAGACTGATCTACCACGATCACCTTAGTGTCGCCACATGATGGACATCTATTACTAGAATAATGCTACCGCGTGGTCTTGGGGTTAGAGTACCTGACTTCTACGCCGCAGGTACCTCCGATCTTATCGCATGAGCGTTACATCCGGGCGCGGGTAGGTTGGGGCGAGTGAGTGCCTCTGTGTTTGATCATACACTTTGGCACTATAATATCTCCTGTACAGTTGATAGCTTCCGACAGTATCGGGAAGTTGTCGTCATGGTGGAAAATCGGCCAGGAGGACACGTATCACTAGAATAATGCCTCTACCTCTACACTCTATTTCATAGAACGCGAGTAACCTGGGTTCGATCCCCGGTGCCAGAACCTCTATAATTGTTTTACAATTTTAAGTGCTGATTTACCACGTGCTTAACGGTGAAGGTAAACATCGTGAGGAAACCTGCATGTCCGAGGAATAGTATATATATTTCGAGGACATGTGAAGACTGCCAACCCGCATTGGAGCAGCGGCTGTTACATTACTTTTTTTTACAACTGATAAATAGGGAGGGATTGCTTTAATCACCACGCTTGGCAATAGAATTAGTTGTCACAGTAATATATGCCTCGCATCGTTATATTTATTATATCTTACTATTTTAGGTGGGTTTTTCACCAGTTTAAAAGCCACACATTATCTTTTTCTTGTCTTATAAAAAAACCATGTCTGACACTAGGATTTCTGCTGCATCGTGGGTGCGTTTTACAGACATACATTTCACGACCGACCAACAATTTGTGTTTTGCACAAATGTCGACTCCGGCTTGGATTCGAACTCCCTCGGCGTAGAAGTCAAGTACTCTGACCACAAAACCACACGGTTGTCAAATTTAAGTCCACGTCTATCAAACTGGTAGATTTTCTTTTGACATGGTTACAGCGCCACGACGGCGAGGTACCCTGCCGTACTGCGCAGTCATGTGGTCAGCTTATTTTGCGCGGCTGCAACCGCGCTAGTTAGAGGATATAAACAATATCATCATCATCATTTCCGACCATCATCAGTCCACTGCTGAAAATAGGCCTCCCCCATAGCCATGCCACTCAACACGGCCCTGAACCACCTGCATCGATCGACTTCCCGCAAAACCGTGCGTTTTCCGGTACGAGTCTGCCACTCGAGAAACCTTCTTCCCCAACAGTTATCGGTTCTACGAGCTATATGGCTGGCCTATTTCAACTTTAACTATCTAATCCTAAGAGCTATGTCGCTCTAGTCCTGATGCGGTTATCATATGTAGCGACATCTATGTCGCCACATGAGAAGCTCAAGAAATATTCCCTTACGTCCATAATCGCGCTATGAATGCTTTCTGAGATGCGAACTTTATATACAAGATCTAATTACTAGTAGAATGAGAACTGCTTAAATATTGATAATTTATACAACAGTAATGATCATAAAGACTTAATAAAACTATAAGTTTATTAAGAGTACGTTCGCCGCCTCGACGAAGTAACTAAACGTAATGATCCATTAGGACTTTAATGGTAGGAGTGTGTTGTCACTTATTACGTCGATTACCTAGTCCTTGTTGCGTAATTGAAAATAATCATACTGAACACAACCTAGCACTTTAGTAAGTGGAATAAAAAAACGGCACCTCATGTTACGTACCAGTTAATGTAAATGTTAAAATATTGAAATAATAAATTAACATTTACATTTAGTACATAACATGGAGTTCTGGCGCCTACTCGAAAAGTGGCGGTAGTGTTTTTATTGAATTTTGTAATTTTTGTATTATGCAGCAAGCGCTCCTGAAAGTGTACAGTGATTAGAAAATTCAATTCAAAACCATTACTGCACTTTTCGTTTTGTCTCCATCGGTCGAGTAAATCTTCAGAAAAATTGAACTAACATTTTACTGTCTTGTATTGCTATTTATCTGAAGATAATATTTATACCACTTTACTTGACACTTGAGAAAAAATTACGACTGTTTCATTAAATAAATAAAATAGTACATAACTATTTCGCTCCTTAACAATCTTTTTCATTGAATGAATTGTTGAATGTAATGGTATACATAGATAAGTTTGGATTACATTGGGTGCCCGAGATGTTTGAAATACAATGTCGGACGAGAAATTACCTTTTTTCGGTTGGAAAAGGAACTATAAGATGTACGATACTACTATCTCGGAAGGAGCAGGAGACAGCAGTAGCTCGGGAGGCAGAGAACGTTTACCCTGTACTCTACCGTATTTGCCGGACAAGCCTACTAGGTCAAGGCTTCCTCATTTTTAGAGAAAAGTTTTTCCGAAAACTATGATAGCCATTTCATGAAACAAAATTTTATTTCGTAATATGGAGCATGAAATTATTTATTTCTCCAAAGTGGAAAAAGATATTTACTTTCGACGTACAAGGACTACACGAAAAGAATAAGGTGATAAGCTTTTGTACAAAAAATTATTTCATTTTGTTTTTATATCCTACACAAATTATATCTAAGTCGTAATGCAATAATCTCTAAATTTAAATTGCGATAATCCTAACACTGTTGCTGAGTAACAACTTGTTTACTAAACTTTTGTCTATATTTTTTACTAGCGATCCGCCTCGGCTCCGCACGGGTAGATAGATATTAGAAAGATAAATTAGTACTTTATTTGGACAAACAGAACAACTATAATCCCTTCACTAACATTTTTTGTAGCGACTATGCTCATCGGCGAATCTGCAGCTGTTCAGGTAAGATTATGTTTCCAAAATAATGTTTTATTTATGGGAACATAAGCCATGAAAGCTCAGAGCTTCCTTGTAAACAATATTTGAAGTCGTGTTAGCAAAATAAAACGACCGCTCTCGACCGCTGTGCAAAGGGAGCCCCGCGCACCTCGATGAAGCCCAAGTCGCATGAAACCGGGCGGCGCGGCGTTCGAGACCGCGACCGCTGTATTTATTATAGAGCGTTACAAAGTTTTAAATTAAAAAATATATAATTAAAATGACAAACCACTATTAAATTGTTTCTAGTTTACAAAAAAATAAAATGAGTAGATAAGTTATCAATAGAACTTAGTCTAAGCGTGACTACCGCGGGCGAGCGTATGGCTGTTCGCTCAACCCGAATCATTTTTCTTACTTTCAGCATTTTTATACCCGTCGTAACTTGTAAACGATAGGTCCGATTCGAATAATCTAAAGAGGAATTTACATGTACATAACCATACTTGACTATAAAACTATTTAGTAGTATAACGATTAATACTATGATACGAATGTCATCATCTTTCGATTCTACCCGTGTTTTGATAGACTAATTTAAACTAAAGGTGGTTATTGTGACTTAACTATAATAGTTAGACATATAGCCTCGCGGCCTTTTTGTGAGTAATGATGAGTACTATGAAAATGTAGTACATTATTTTCTTTATCATTAATAGTTTTTGCAGCGCACGCGAAATAATGACTTTTATTTTTGATACCTTGAGTTTCATCATAGATCTTTTGGTAGAAAACTCGGTTTTTTTTTAAATTAAATACAACTCATGTTATTCGGTGATAATGTATGTATATATAGGTGAAAGAATTTTTAGTTTTTGAGTTAAATCATTACAACCAAACATACAAAAAATCAAATCTTTCCTCTTTATAATATTGGTTTAGATTTTTAAGGACCGAAAATGTCACAACATACTCAACGCGCGAAAATGACATCAACTATTAAGGCATTGAATTCAATCTTGATTAACGGGAGTACCTACGAAGGTTGGCGTTGGCGCACACTAGTGAAGCGCCAGGAAATGGGTCACTGGGTCAGCTATAGTGTAAAGGGTCAAGATTACAAAACAACCATGATTTTTTTAAAATAAAAATACTTTCTCCTTTGCTTATAAAATATAAAGCACATTGCGGCACGTGGCATGTCTTTGCCTTCAATAATAATGGAACTTTTTTTTAAATTTAATATCAGTTGGTTTCCAAAGCTTAGTCATATGTGTTTGTACGTAGGATACAATAATAAATAAGGTGACTATGTTAACAATTATGTCCATATGATTTTCAAAATATCTTTAAAAACCTATCTACGAGTATGTATATCAAAATAATTTACCACTGACTCATCACGATATCTCAGAAACTACAAGACATATTGACTTGAAATTTGGTATAAATATTCCTTTCCCAACATAGAACGGATTTTACGATTATTTACTCCTAAATGAGTGAACGGGCTGGTGGTGTTTTTATCTATACAAACTTTAATGTAACAAAGTTTTCTCCGTGGTCAAAAATCGGGCAGGAGGACATCATCATGATATATGTGTATATGTTGATAATACTGATCATGTCAAGCAATATGACAATAAATAAATAAAATGAAACTTTTTGCAATAATATAATACAACTTTAAAAAAAATATTGAATCAGCGGTGTACGTACCGTTATCTAAGGATCAGAAACAAGGTCGTCGTCAGCAGCGCTTTTCTTTGGCACTGATAATGGCTTTTAATTTTACAGATAACCCGTATCTGTGGTGAGTCAACATTCGCAAGGTAGTTCATAACTGTACTTCGACGAATAAAATCTTAACACTACATGAACTGACTACGTTATGGTATCCATAAATAATAATAAAAAAATAATAATTTAGAACTTTCATCATTACGGTGATATATCAGTAGAAATATCCTTTCGAAAAAATGGAATCTGTAAATCTATAATGTATGTAAATAAATGTCTATGTATTTTATGTTAACGATAATATAGGCCGATAGGCGTCCGCCAGTCCTTTGATGTGGCATTAAGAACAACGAAGCAAAACGCTTCGTCCGAATGCAAGGTATGTCCACAGAAATAGCATAGAAACCAGCCGTTCGTCTGGTTGTCCGAAAATGGGGAGGGGAAGGGGTGATTACTTCGTGTAATTCTTGCGAACACTTTCCAAAATGTAACCTTTAGAAAATCGAAAGACTGAGGAGGTTCTGGGCTTTATAGCCAGCTCGCACGCTGAGAACCGAACATAACCGAGACGGGCGAGAACTGTGAAGGCTCAAGCCAGTGAGACACTCTGCCCAGAGTTGCCGCCCGCCCCGATTCTGCCGGGACGGTCCCGATTTCGATAATATCGTCCCGCGTCCCGACGACCTATAAATTTTGTTTCGATTTTTCAAAAAACGCTACGATCGCTGAACTCAATCAGGCTCCCAACACAGTACCCACAGCTCACACGGCTCCCATCATCCGCAGCACGCACTGCGTTCGCCTTCGTTTCCCTCGCGCAGTATACAGTTGTGTGGCTAGTTTGGCCGTCATGGACAACATCAAGCTGGACTTGTTTTGTTCAGAGTTCATAAATAAATATAAAAGATAAACTCTGATGTCCGACCGATTGTCCGGACATTTTTTTCCAAAAAGTGGCAACCCTGACCCTGCCCTATGACGCAGTCTTATTTTATGCGGGTGAAACCGCGCGGTACAGATAGCTAATAATAACACAAGTCAATGTAATGTTTATGGACATCGCTTCATCATACAGTAACGATATATTATTAATAGTTTGCTCACATTACACTAACATAATAGATGTGTCGGAAAATCGAGCTAAAAATAGCGATTGGTAAATAAATAAATCATGAAATGAATTAACGAGTACCAGCTAAAGTTCACTTAGCGTGCGGTTTATTTTATGATTCATATCGCACCACACTATATCGATTTCTTATCTAATTTCACTCAGTTTTAAAACGTGTAACGAAATATGTGCGACTGTGAACATTTTTTATTATCCCTATACACGGCTATTTAAAAAATTTCAACAACCGTCCGTGAATATTCTTTTTATATTATCATTTACACTAAGAAAATATATAATATTGTAGGTTTCAAACAGCAAAAATTAAATAAAATGTCTTGTAGTACTTTCTTCACTTTATTTATAATAATTATTAACGCTTAGTTAAAAAGACACAACTTAACACAACGGGAGATGAGATCAACGACCAAGTTTTCCATAGACAAATACACTAAATTTTTATTGCCATCAACATGTAATACGTAAAACTATTAAAATAACATTTATCACGAATTAAATTTTACTGTGTTATGTATCAAAAGTAACGTCTGAGAAATGAGCGCTTTGCTTTGTACTTTGTCGTTCTTACTAGATAAATAAGTTGTTGGCGGGGGCTGGTCTGCTCGAGTTTGCAATGCATTTATTCATTTGTTATTAAATCTTGTATAACATTTTGTCATACAATTAATTACCATAACCTTTAATTTCATAGTAAGCGAGTAACCTGGGTTCGATCCCCGGTGCCAGCACCTCTAAAATTGTTCTACAATTTTAAGTGCTGAATTTACCACTTGCTTAGCGGTGAAGGAAAACATCGTGAGGAAACCTGCATGTCCGAGGAATAGAAATATTTCGAGGACATGTGAAGTCCGCCAACCCGCATTTGAGCAGCGCGGCGGATTCTTCCTAGCTCCAGAACCGACTCAGAAATGAGAGGAGGCCTGTGCTCAGCAGTGAGACATCTATAGGCTGAAACTTTATGCAGCGTGCTTAGGTTTTCTATGAGACTGTTATTTGTAAATTTATTCATAATGTACTTTTGACAAAGATCAAAAAAAAACAAAATAGAGGAGTTTCTTTCGGCTGTTTCTTCTGTCAGAGGAACCTCATTACGGAACGGTGGTAGATTGAAAAAATGACGTTTGACAAACGAAATTATAAAATATATTTACTACTAAATTATAAATTATATTTATTACGTTGAGAATAAATAATTTTTATTTCATTTCAATAACGTAGTGTGTTTATAGTAATGACCCCGTAGCCTAATGGTCAGAGTACCTAACTTGCCGCAGGTCCCGGGTTCAAATCCCAGCCGCGGTCAACACAGGTTGCGTGAGTACCTCTGCATCATTTGGCACTAAAAACTTAAATTTCCTCACTTTACCGTGCATGTACATACACGAAATATGTAAGTTTGTTAGACGATACCCAAAATTTTATTCTTCTGCGAAAGATTTACCTCGGCGTTATGATTCGCGTCCGAAAACATGACTTAGTTCAGTCATCGTCTAAATTGAAAATGCATAGTTCTGGCCCTTATTCCATGTCTATAAAAATATATAATAAATTACCGATTAACATAAAAAACGAAAAAAACTACAAAACATTTTAGAAAAAATTAAGAGCGTACCTAATAAAAAAAAGTTATTATAATATTGAAGAATATTTTGAAAAATTATTCAGATAGATGTCTGCCTCTCACACACATTCATTGCCATGCCCGACAGGGTTACATGAATTTTATAATTTTATAATTTAATTTCATGTAAAGCAAAAAATAAATAAATAAATACTCTTGTCTTCACTTTATTTCGGATAATTGTTCGTCTTCCATCCGTTCGCGCATCGTTGAAGCTGTACAGTTTTATTTTGCACTTCCGAGTAATTAAGGAACATGGTCTTTTATTTACTTTGTACATGTAAATGTGCCTGGTTTGTATACATCAAAAAAATTAAAGAGGCATTGCAACGCCTCTTTGATTTTCAAAGTCGCATATAAATGACTCACAGCTGAGAATAGGCTTTTTTTTTATTACAAGCCAACATTCGACCTCAATCCCACCTGACGTTAAGCTGCGATGTGGTCCTAGGCTGTCCACGGCTGCGCGCACAAGGAACGATAAAGTAAAACGCTTTGAGCGCGTCTGGGGTCCATCCACATACGTAATCAATCGATAATTGACATGCAAAATTTTCCTTCCTTAACCTTCTTTAACCTTCTCTTATGACCGATAACTGTAGGGTTGCCAAATGTACAAAATGATATACTACCCTACTATAACTTGGGCTGAAATACTATATACTGTTGGAAAAATACATATTAGCCAATCATTTTGAATTTTTTTGAATTTTTTTTATTTTATCCCGCTAGGCAAATTTTTGACAACCATAGATAACTCCATTAAACAAGTGTGGTTTGTTCCTGATTGGATAACCTGTATCTATTTATACTTTTGAATATTACTTTTCAAACGTTTTAAATAGGTCATGTTAACGATAAACTATTTCTACATATACTCGTAGACAAAAGAATAGAAATAATGTAGGTACACATACATACATACATATGATCACGACTGTGTCCCATAAGGGGTAGTCAGAGACTGGGCACTCACTGCAAAAACAGATGACTGCCACAATCCACGTTTCACCAAAACAATATAATGCACTTAGTGTTATAGGTGGTGAGCTCATCGCCACCATGCGCTGTTGGGTGCACAGTGCAGTTTAATTCCTTACTCGCCTTTTCGAGAACCAATGGATGAGATGGAATGGAGTTCTTTTAACGAGCCGCCACCACACGGCTTTAAGGTAGGTACACGTTTTTTAAATGGATAAAGTGACGAATCGAGGAAAACTTTCACCTAATGGTAAGTGGAACGTCTGCCCATTATCACCCAGAACATTACTGTGTGACACCTCACATCGCTCGTTACCCTGAGACGTCAGTTCTTAAGTCTCATATACCAAGTGATTAAGCTGGCTCTCAGTGCCCTCCAAACCGAAACACAGTAATGTTTCCACACTACTGCTTCACGGCAGAATAACTGGTTCTGGGATGTTATTTCCGGATTCCTGCATAGGAATCTTACCACCAGAAAGTTATCATAAAAAAATTATGATGTAACGTATATAAAAGTTAAGTAAAGTAAAGTTTCAGCCTATAAATGTCCCACTGCTGAGCACAGGCCTCCTCTCATTTCGGAGAGGGTTTTTGGGGCTAGGAATAATCCGCCACGCTGCTCTAATGTGGGTTGGCGGACTGTAACGTATATAATCTGAACAAATTTACAAATTTCCGTTTAATAGATTTATTAAAACAAATAGACACAGAGAAGACGTATCTATTGTATTTATATAATTGTATGCATTTTGAAAAGTCATAGTAAACAAGGAAGTATAAATATTATACGGATAAATGCAACAAAATATTTTTTAACAGTCTGCATACTCGTACTTAAAAATTTCCGTGTGTTGATTCCTCGGCGGTTTTAATAACAGACTTTAACACTATATTCATAAGACATATAACCGAAAATCTTATCGAATGGTACAAAACCTTAACCACAAGGAAACTTTAACTATAAGGAACAATCTTGATAATTAATTCTACTGACTTTTAAAATATAACGTAATTTAGCTTCTTCGACTGACACGTTTCTATCATCAGACTTGCAACAATATGCTACTTCTTTGCGCATAACTTTTTTAAATTGTTTCCGGACATCCTTTATGAGACTTCACAATCATTTGATAAGAATATTCGTAGTTCTTAATTTACATAATGTAATAACATCTTATCATATAATACTTTATTTAGTGACTCGCGAATATCGCTTCTAAAGCTAGGTACTATACGCCATTTATATTTTGCATGCGGAACTTAGCAAATTTATTTTCTTTTAATTAATTATCTGTTTCAGGTAAGATAATACACGTTGAATACGCAAAAAGATTATGTCCGATTTTTTTTTTACTAATTTTGTATAAGCAGCGCGATATGAATTCGTATACTCCTATGTCAAAAAATGTAATCAATAATGTTAAAAGTAGATAAAAAGTACAGTTATTCTGCCGTGAAGCAGTAGAGTGCAAACATTACTGTTTCGATTTTAAGGGGCACGGAGAGCTAGCGTAATTACTGAATATATGAGGAGGGAATAATGTTCAACCTCCCGAGCTCCCGGCCCCGTAATAACTTCTCGGATTTTTTCTCAAATGAAATTAATTATTATTTACAAAATAAATAAATCACGCTCAAACACGCGACTACTTGCCGCCCGCAAAAATAAATATTAACAAATATTTGCCACCTTTTTTGAACACCTATCCCTATTATTACTAATCACGCCAATTATGTATTAAAATACTAATATAAAACCACCTCTTGGTTCTGTCGAGAGTTGGTAACCCTACATATGAGATTTAAGGGTACTGATGTCTCTGGGGTGACGGGCGCAGTGTTGCGTCACAGAGAAATGTCCTAGTTAACACAGCATTCGTGCACACATGCAAATGCACACAGCATGGGCAGACGTTCCACTTACTGTCAGGTGACCGTTTTTCTTATTTCGTCACTTTATCTAATAAAAAAAAAACTTACGAAGGTACATACACAATGTACTGCGCCGAGATCAATTTTTGGTATCATAGAGTCCGGCAGTCTATTACAGTGCGAATTGGCGAACTTCACATGTCTAAATATGTTTTTGTTACTCTCTCAATGAAACCAAATCATTGAAGACTAATTTTATACCATTTTTGCATTGCGAAACTCAATGAGTGTGTTGTCATTGTCATGTCGTCATTACAATGACGATTTGGAGATGCTATTATGACCCTTTTTGTATCTGTCCCCAATCATTCTACCCGCAACGCAGCATAAAACTTTCAAGTGTCTGAAGCAATAGTATGTAAGGTATACAGACAAGCCTACACACCATACGCCAACACCTCTTAACAAGTATGTCGCCTTTTTTTTAAGACTGATTAGCCCGAAGGCTTCCACAGCTCACACAGCTTCACCGGATTGAAAAGTGGCACAGCGCTGAGAGCGCTTAGCCGAAACCTTTATATATGGATGACTGGGAAAGGGTACCCGAGAGGGGACCTAAGCTTGGACCGTCATCCTGTGCGCGAGAGTAACTGACTCGAGGGTGCCCAAGGGTGCCGGCCTCGGCTCAGTTAGTTACTTTAATCGGAAAGGGTTGCTCAAGCACCTGTTAATATAAGTACTGCACACCGAGTGGTTGATTAGTCAGTATGGCTAACTTATACGCCATGACACCTTGGTTCACTCCAGAAGGAGCCGACATTTTTGTAAACAACACAAATTATTGGTTTTCTTGGCTCCACGCCGTGTGGCGTCGGAATAAGAGAATCTACCACCATCCCATGGGTAACGTAAAAAACAACAGAGGGAAAATAAAAACCAGGAGATGGGCAGCAGCATCTTCCTGGAACATCTGAATAAATAAACTGCTGTTGCTAACCCGCCAGCCAAGCGTGGTAACTATGGCAAAATCCCCCCAAAATGAGAGCTACAAACTTTTGTGGAAATCTATGGAGGCCTATATTCTGCAATGGACTAGTAATAGGCTGATATGATGATGATGATGTGCCGCGATTGTCCCCTTGTTTTTTTATTGGAGAAGGTGACGCGTCGAGCAAAAAGTTCACCTGGTGGTAAATGCAACATCTGCCCATAACAAATGCAGTGTCACCCAGAATATTTGTGTGACACTACACTGCCCCCGTCACCCACAGACATGAGTTCTTAAGACTCATATGCTCACTGATTACACTAGCTCTCAGTGCCCTTCAGACCAAAATACAGTAATGTTTGCGCACTTCGTCTAAACGGCAGAATAACTGGGCAGGGGTCGTACCTACCTAGACGGATTCCTGCACAGGAATCCTACCCCCAGCATGACACTGCATTCTGAATTAACTCGGATCTTATCGCATGAGCGAAATCTCGGGCGCGGGTAGTTTGAGACGAGTGAGTGCCTCTGTGTAAGACCGCTAATGGACTATTACCAGGGTGACGATCTGATAATGTTTATAATTATTAATGCACCACATGCCAGAAACGCGACATTTACTTGGCATTTCCTTTAGTTCATTTTCACTAGACCACGAGACAACATCGAGTAACAGATTCTATAAGGGATGATGATGATGATGTCCTCCTTTCCGATTTTCGACCACGGCGCTACCTTTCGGATACTGTCGGAAGGTATAAACTGCGCAGGAGATATTATAGTGCCACAAGTGTACGCGCAAACTTCTAGGCTTCAATCATACTAACCTATCCGCGCCGGATGTAATACTTATGCGATAAGGTCGGAGGTAGTCTGAAAACGAAACACAATTTGCACAAATGTTAGCTTCGGCTGAGATTCGAACCCAGGACCTGCAGCATAGAAGTCAAGTACTCTGACCACTTGGCCACGCGATCGCCAAGGATTTAAGATTGAGGCT
This sequence comes from Luehdorfia chinensis, assembly GCA_019845155.1. Classification (NCBI taxonomy): domain Eukaryota; kingdom Metazoa; phylum Arthropoda; class Insecta; order Lepidoptera; family Papilionidae; genus Luehdorfia; species Luehdorfia chinensis. The sequence continues at coordinate 4,047,980 of JAHVAK010000025.1, read as the reverse complement.
GATAAGGTGATCATCAAGCTTTTTCTTTAAAATACAAAAGTTACTCACATTCTGCTGATCGCCAACGTCGGGTAAATGTAAGGACTCTATGCAAATAACGAAGTTCTCCTTCATATAACCGGGATTCTGAAAACAAATATAACATTAAAACAAACCGAATACGATTTTTTTATCATAATTATTCTATCTGTAACGGGGGGGGGGGGGGGGGGGGTACTGGTCTACCGTACTTTTCTCACCTACTGTCCCGGAGACTTAAATCGATCTGGCTCTCCTCATTAAACAACTGTATTTTTGTGTGGTAAATAAAGTTTCTTTGATAGCATCAGATATACTAAAATGGTTTACAAATATATACAATTTTTTTTATTACTACGACAGTACGGAGGTAGCAACGACAACGACAACGTCTGTAAGCAATTTAACTTTATATTGCTTAAGAATTTTAAAGTTTAACGGCCAGATAGTTTTGTCATTTGCCACACAGTTATTGTTGACATGAAATAGAAATTTATGAACAAATAAAATAGACCTAAAATTTTTCCGAAATACTACGAGTATATTTGCACCTGGGCCCCAATTCGTTTGGAGCTCAGGCCCCAAATTGTCAAAGCAATGGCGAGCGCATTAAAGAGATTGTGGAACCATGGTTACATTTCATATTCATTTGAATTATATTCAAAAAATTATTTTAAAGTCATGGTATTTATAATTTACAATTTTAATGGCTACGCTGGTTAGATTCCTACCTATCACTGTTAAACGGTGCCATTACCATGTCATTGTCATGCCATTGAAAATTTAGCAGCATAGGAAAATAGCAGCAATCGTAATAGAATGATAATGGTATAATCGTTTTTTTTATAAAATAGCAGACTTGGGCCCAGTACAAATGGGATGCTCACTGATAAACCCAAGCGCTTCTAGTTGCCAGATGAGCCGCATCCCTACAAACCTTCAATAAGAAAAGCAATATAAAAAAACCTGCTGACTTAAAATTTATTTTTTCGCGACGTTGCTATCTCTTATACTATAACGGTCGACCTAGGCGTACGTATCACGACCAAGGGGGCTACTGTGTAACTCTGGTTGGTTTCGAGATCGGTTTTATTTGATCCCACTAACCAATGAATGAGCTTTATTTTGGCGTATGAAGCTCATTCATTGGTTAATGGAATCAGATCGGACACCTATTCAGGAAAGGCGATGTCAAAACTACATGCAACTGTGAGCTTGTATGAAAATGCTAATGAAAGTAGAAAAAGCGAAAGATGTGTGTCAGGATCGTAGTATGATCGAAAGGTGTGGTTTCTGCCTACCCCAATACGGAAAAAAAGAGATATTTATTTGAAGCAATTACAAATATTACAGATAAAATTGAAACAAAATATGTACTAAATAATAATGATTAAACCACAACAAAAAACAGTAATAATATAAACACAATGCCACAGTTTTGTAATTAATAAACGTATAAAACAACATTAATAAAAAAAGCAACAACAATTTGGCAAGTGCCAAAAGCTTAAAATTAAGGAAAATATAAAAAAACTTTAAAAAGTAGGAAAACCATCAAATATATATCCACCTTTATATGGTGAAATGCTTCAAAAAGGAATGCCACTCAGGATATGCTAGAATGTATTAACCCAACATAACCCCGCCTTGATTTTCAGTGGCATACTATAAAGAGGCTTGTCTGTATGTATGTTATCATTAAACAAACTAGCTCGCAACTTTGCCCGCGTGCACTTTACAATTCATTTAAATTCCAAAGTATTTGGGATATTTCGATGTAAGAATGACCCATTTATTCTCTTCTATAGTCTTGTGTAAAATCTGATCGGAAATACAGACGCGAGTATTTTAAGTCAAGTAATGAAAGTGAAAAGTGAATCAATATAAAACTTAAACATTATTTAAAAGGCAAAACACAGACATACAGTACTGTTTTGTGTGCGTGATAATGACAATAATTAAGTTAACCTGTTACTAAGATAAGAGAATTAATGCCTTATAGCTTATTCACGTTGCACAGCCTAAACCTTACGTAACGGAAAGAGACGATAAGGAAAGTTCCTTAATCCAGTTAGGAACTTTGTACAATGCGTCGCTACACAAATTTAAATTTTAATTAAGTTGAAACATAATTCGAACCAGTTTTCAAGGTATAAAAGTAAATGTCTCACTGCAGTACCAAAAAAACTTTTCAAAATAGATTTTGAAGGGTTTGCGGTGTTTCCTGCCTAGACAGATTCCGTAGTAATCCTACCAGCTAAATACATCTTTCCTACAGTACTAAAGCAATATTTTGGACTTGCAAGTGTAATATCCAGTACGAATTAAAAACCATAGAAACGTTATAATTGTTTTAATACATGCTAGTATCTCATTCTAACAATATGTGATATAAATTGCTTACCGTGAGCACAGTCCGGCAGTAGGGGTAAGCGTTCCACGCCTCTTCATGCACCTCAAGGGAGCCCTTTGGAGCTAAGAGCCGAATGAAGGCGGGCACCTTCGACGCCAGGTGATATATCTTGTATGTGTATTGTCCCGATGAGTATTTACCTCCTAGATGAAATAAGACAAGCCATTAAAGAACGAAAAGATTAGGAATATATTACACTTTATTCGCATGGATTTAGGTTTTTTAAATATCCTGTGGGAACTTAATGATTTTTGGATATAAAAAATATTCTATGTCTCCAGGATGCAAGCTATCTCTGGTCCAAATTTCGTCAAGATCGGTTGTATGGTTGAGATGTGAAAAGGTAACAAACAGACAGAATGACAGATGTAGTTATTTTCGCATTTGTAATATTAGTATGAATTCATTATTCAGATTCAATTAATTGTATCCCATCACGGACTTATTCAAACAACTTAATGTCAAAGGGTCAATGGCATTTAATTATTATTTGAATAGCAAATGATAGAGGATCTATTAATATTCTACTATCTCTGCAATTAAGAAAAAAGAGATCTAGTTGACTGACAACAGTTTCACTCGTAGGACTGACAATTTTAATAATGGAACGAAACAGAGTTATTATGCTAAGATCCACATGTTACTGCGTTATTTCTATGCTATGTATTACTTATTAGAACTACCTATCTTACGCGTTTACTATATTAAATAAATCTGAAAAATTGCTTAAGTAACCATTGAATGTCTCTGAATGCGGCAGTTAGCCAATTAAATTACTTTCTTTCCTTTATTGTAAGATTACTTAGCGGATTACCACAAATTAACTCCTAATTCTATTAACTAATATAATTTTGACCGAATTCTAAGACTTAAGTTTCTTAAGGCCGTCATTGTCAATGTAAGGTGTCCATCTTACATCTAATCGTTTTAGCATTAAGGAAAATGAAAAATGCGTACAGTGACTCGTTATATAAAAAAATATCTTACAATTTTTATATTTTCTTGAATATTAGGTCCTTACATATGAAATTGTCGTTTTGTATGGGAGGAATATAAAGTCGTTTTTTTTTGGAAAATATATTTAATTAATCAAAGTATGCACCATTGTTATCTATGCACTTTTGCCATCTCATAGGTAAAGGGATAAATGAACTGATCCCTTTACCAAAAAAATATGAGGGGCGAGAATCAATAAACTCTCTGAAGGCGGTTTGGACTGCAACATCGAAGATGAATTTTTTTCCTTGTAAGAAGTTATCCAAATTTCGGAAAAAATGTGTAATCTGTTGGAGCAAGGCCCGGGGAATACGGTGGATGGCGCAGAAATTCCAATTGCAGCTCCTCTGGTTTAGCGGTCGTCTGTTGTGCAGTGTGTGGTCTAGCGTTGTCCTGAAAGCAGCAGTGGCCTAGAGCGATTGACCAGTCTCGGTTGTTTAGCAGCTTGTTCTTCCATCATTTTTGCAGTTGCTGACAATAGATATCTGCCGTAATCGTTTGGCCAGATTTTAGAAAGCTGTAGTGAACGACACTGGCACTAGTCATCCAAACAGTCACAAGTAACTTTTCTGAGTAAATTTTCGCTTGGGGTAGGATATGGCTGGTTCTCTAGGGTTCAAATTTTATCACTCACAGCGAAGCCCGCAGCTAACTCTGAAGTGGTTTGCTATGGAGCCGCTTCCACAATAGCCCGTAATTCTTCATTATCCACTTTGATCTTCGGTCATCCACGGGGCTTGTGAACGCGATATTTCAAGTTTTCCATTGTGGGAGATGAGCGACGGCAAAAAAAAACTAATGAGGAAAAACAAATGATAACTGTTTTCGAAACTCAAATATACCTGCTAAATGGCATTATAAATCTGAACTTGAAATTCTTAACCAAAGGGGATATACGAGTATTTCAGATCAAAGTGGCCAGTGCGACGAATCGCCAGTTTCATATGACCTAATAATAGCAGGTTGGTGGTAGGAATCCTGTGCAGGAATCCAACTAGGTAGGTACCACACCACAGTGCCAGTTATTCTGCCGTGAAACAGTAATGTGCTAAAATTACTATGTTTTGGTCTGAAGAGCATAGCTAGTAATTACTGGTCATATGGGACCTAAGAACTGATGTCTCGGGGTGACGAGCGCATTGTAGTGCCACACAGACTCCTACGCCGCGGGTAAAAGCGGCTAGGTTTGACTCCTAGCCGGACCCAACATTTGTGCAAAAACATAAATTGTTGGTTTTCTGGTCTAGTTGTGTTGTGATTGTCCTCGTGTCTGACACTGCATCCTAGTCTACTTCTGATCTCATCGCATGACCGTTATATGAGGTGTAGAGTTAGTTTATAGCGAGTGAGTTCCTCTGTATTTGCACGTACACTTGTGGCAGTATATCTCCTGCGCAGTTGATAGCTTTCGACAGTATTCGTTAGTAGTCGCCGTAGTCAGAGATCGTCCGGGAGAGTATTATCATCATACAGCAACTTATTAAATACTTCGTAGTAAAATTGAAGAATATTAATAATATAAAGTGAATAGTTAGATGATTTTTATGATATCTTGACAGAATGCCGTTGTTTTTTCAAAGAAGGGACAAGACCAGTAATTCGTGCACACCAGTAATTGATACATCAATTCTTAAGTATCATATGCCCAGTATACACAGTAACGTTGGTATATTACTCCTCGACTGCAGAATATCTTGCATTGCGGTGGTACCTACTTAGACGGATTCCTGCATTGAAATCCAACCACCAGTAAAACAGTTGTGTTGAGTCAGCCTATTGTCTCTGTGGCGTCATATGAGTACTAAATTAAACGACGACCGCGTGACCTAGTGGTTAGAGTATATGACTACAATGCCGCGTGTTCTAGGTTCTAATCCCAGCCAGCAACTAATCCCAGCTAATTTTTAGTTATCGGGTCTGTTTGTGGTTGTTATTGTCATAACTCCGATCTCATCGCATGAGCGTTACATCGGGCACGGGTAGGTTGAGTGCCCCTGTGTTTGCGCGTACACTTATGGCACTATATTATCTCCTACGCAGTAGATATTTTCCGATAGTATTCCGTAGTAGTCGACGTGGTCGAAAATCGGCGAGGAGAGTACTTTTACGAATAAATACTGAATGTACTAATTATCTTAGATTTCAGTTTAGTGATAACAAGCTTTGGTAATTGTTGGACGCAACGCAACCCAGCACTGAAAATGCCTACACAATTCATATAAAGTCACGCAATCCTGATTTTGTCAGTTATGCGAAATATATAAAAATATCTTAACGATACGACCGAAACGTGACGAAATCACATATATGTCGTTATGTGTTACTAAAATAATATTATTTATTATAAATACTTAATATTAAATTATCCTACTGTCAGATAATTGCTATTTTTTTTATTTTGATGACTCAAACCTTCTTTTTAAATATCAATTAAAATGGCCTCGTAACAACAGAATTAGCTAACTGTGGATTTAAAGGTTATAAGTATTCAATTATTTAGTATTAAACAGTAAAAATGTTTTTTCTCATTTGTTTACGGTGAGCGAGTTCATATATTTTTTTTTAAATATTATAATCACTTTATGATCTTAAAAAATATGATTTCTCACATTAAAATTTTTAAGTAGTGCGCGTTTCATAGACATAAATTGCGCATTCACAAACGCACGCTGACTCCGGAACAATTGTCTGTAGGCCATACAATATATGTTCGGTGCGGGACTCAAACCCGCACCCAGCAGTGCATTATAAAGGAACGTCATTTATTATTGTTATGCCTTTTATCGTATATATTTAAAGTATATATCTGAGTCGTATATAGTTTTATTCGTGTAAATTTTGCTCCAATGTGTATTTAAGGCAAGAGGATCAATAAACTCTAGACACGAGAAACCATCAAGTCAATACGTTCACTATAAGAAGATTTTCGACACTTGTGAAATCATCATCTTTCAATACACAACTGAAAGGTTGGAATCCGACGGCGACACGATCTTCACTTTCAATCATATTCATAATAATTCCTTATAACTGATTTATAACACTCAATAATGCTCTTTAGGCATCTTAACGTCGTGTGGTGGCGGCATAAGAGAATCTACCACCCCATCTCGTCCCGTGGGTGTCGTAAAGTCGACAGAGGGAAAATGAAACCAGAAGCCCATCTTCTGGAACATGTGAATAAAAAAACTGCGGTTGCCAGCCCGCCTGCCAACCGTGGCAGCTATAGGAAAATCCCCCAAAATGAGAGCTACTAACTTTTGTGGCAATCTACGGGGGATGCCTTTGTTCAGCAGGCAGTGACAGGCTGAAAAGATTTGAAAGGGCGTATTAAACGTATTTTAAATTCCGCTATGGAATACTTTCACATAATTATGTTATCTTGTGATCAAAGTTTGATTATTACACAGATAATACATCTGTAATATGTATTTTACGTGTTTAGTAGGATTCCTATGCAGGCCAATTATTCTGCCGTGAAGCAGTAGTGTGCAAACATTACTGTTTCGGTTTGAAGGGCACTGACAGCTAGCGTTTTTTTTATGGATAAAGTAATGAAACGAACAAACCGTTCACCTGATGGTAAGTGCAACGTCTTCCCATAACAAATGCATAGTCACCCAGGAAATTTTTGTGTGACACCACACTGTGCCCATCACCCGCAGACATAAGTTCTTAAGTCTCATATGCCCAGTGATTACGCTAGCTCACAGTGCCCTTCAAACCCGAAACACAGTAACACCGCAACAGGTACTGTGTAGTGTCACACAGAAATGTTCTGGGTGTCACAGCATTTGTTATGGGCAGACGTTGCACTTACCATCAGGTGAAATTTTTGCTTGTTTCGTTGATTTTATAAAATTAAAAAAATTGATATATTTTACCGCAAGCTTCAGTTAGGAATCGGTTGTCGTTTGAAGTCGTCCACTTTCTTTATAGCAGAATCTAGCATTCTGTAACTTATGTAGATAGTAGTTTTGTTATTGAATACTCACACAGCGTTTAAGCGCCATTAAGCGTGTATACTAGCTGAAGCCTGCGATTATGTCCGCATGAAATTAGGTTTTTAAAAATACCGTGGTAACTCTTTGTTTTGTCGGAATAATAAGGTATCCTATGTCCGTCTCCAGGATGCAAACTATCTCTGTGAAGAGTTTCGTCAATATCGGTTAAACGGTTGAGCTATGTAAAGGTAACAAACAGATAGAGCAAGAGAGTTACTCATTATTACAAGCTTATAACGTTTGAATTATAAGACCGTTGCTGTGTCAATATTACGTGCCACGTGCCATCTCTCGATTCGACAGTGAAGCGTACTACACATTTATATGTAAAATTGTGTATTGTCGTTAATATTTATTTTAGGTACGTGAACTACTTACCGCGCCATTCTGTCACTAAGACATTTTGTATCTTTACTCGAACGCTTAAGATTTTCTTACTTCTTAATGCAGAGTCTTACATCACTACAACAAATCCACTTAATATATCGCATAATATAACTCAAAACGCTAATAACATCACGTGTATCGTAGTCGCATAATTATTGGTTAAAATATATACACGTGATTATCAAGTTATCATCCCCCCGCCCCTCTTGGAACCTTAAGTGATTAAAGGACGATCCCTTTGGTGACAATACAATACATAAAAAAAAGCAGGCATTATTCTTTTCGCATATGGGGAAAAGAATAATGCCTGCTTTTTTTTTTGAGATACTACAGTTTTATAATAGTAATGCTATATACCGTGTAAAAGTGAGTTTAAGCTGTTTTAGAGGAGGGGCCAGTCGCTCGCCTAAATTTTAACAGTATGCGAGTTGACCCGAGTTCGATCCCCGGTGCCGGTACTACTAAAAATTGTTAACTGCAATTTAAGCTCCCCATTTAAGACATGCTTGGCGGTGACGGAAAACATTATGAAGCACCTGCATGTGTAATAAATAAAAAAAGAAAACAAGTAAAGTCTGCTAACCGGCGTGACCCACTCAAAATGTTATACTCTTGCAGTGGCCGGAATAAAGTCACTGTGGTCTAATTAATTGTTAGTGAAGAACAAGTATGGTATGGTTTGAGAGTGCAGCAATATGGGCCAAATTATGTAATGTATATGCAACGAAATATTTAATAAAACAAGAGGTAAAAATAATAATGAAATTATTAAGTCTGTGTGTTCAGAAAGAATATAAAAGGATCTTGGACTAAATATACTCGTAAAGTGTGTGTCAGGATCCATAATGGGAAAAAGGTGTTACTCTATGTATGTATGTACAGTAAGAGGAATGGTCTTGTGATGAATGTGTCCCTGTCCGTGTCTGTTGATCAAAATGCACCATTACAAAACATTGCTGCTATAGCTGAAGCTTCGTTATCTACTTTTTGCCCATTCAAACAATACGTTCTGACTACTTCGAATAACCTCTTAACAGCGAAATTCAAATGATCGCAAAATTAAAGTCCAAAAATTATAATTTTGTTCAATAATCATTAATGATGGCTGTATGTATCGCACTTGAGCAAATATTCAAACAACTGAGTAAACCTATGAATGTGACGTCACATCGCTACAATACGCCTCATTTGCTGTGTGCCAACGTAGTTACCAATGTTTTACGTATTTGGCCCACAAAATTGTCGTATTTATACTATCTATATAAGAGAATGCTCTTTTTAACCGTCAAAGAACAGTAACAATTTGAACTGCCTGTATAATTGGTCGTAAAAAAAGTAAATTAATCTCCTCCTCTTATTTTAGAGGAATTTGGAGCTGGGAAGAATCCGCGGATCCTCGAAATATGTTTATTCCCAGACATGCAGGTTTCCTCACGATGTTTTCCTTATCCGCTGAGCACGTGGTAAAACAGCACTTATTGTAGAACAAAAATTTTAGAGGTTTTTAATTGGATATTGTGATACAACGAGCAAAACGCGTTTTGTCTGCCCATAGCGAATGCCGTGTCACCCAGAACCCTTCTGTGAGACACTACACTGCTCCCATCCCCTGAGACATCAGTTCTTTAGTCTCATATGCCCAGTGATGACAATAGCTCACAGTACCCTTCAAACCGAAAATTTATCTTTCGATGCATCTTAATCCATGGCATGTTATCTTACTCATATTATAAATGTGATATAGGATATTTCTTACTCAATCAAGTGAAACCAACATTTTAGATCGCGTCATAACGAATTGTAATGTGCATCAATTTGGCACAGAGATAGTTTGTAACGTGGAATAAAATATGAGAACTTTTGATCTTGTTCGAGAGTTGCCGTGGGCCCGTCACCCTGAGACATAAGTTCTTAAGTCTCATATGCCCAGTGATTACGCTAGCTCACAGTGCCCTTAACACCGAAAGACAGTAATGTTTGCACACTACTGCTTCACGGCAGAATAACTGGCCCTGGGGTGGTACCTACCTAGACGGATACCTGCATAGGAATCCTTCCACCAGTAACTCGGTTTACAGAAAAACAGCACCAGCCCGTTTACACATTTAGGAGTAAATGTTCGTAAAATCCGTTCTTAGCGGATGTCTATGTCAGGAATTTTTAAATAACGATGCCCCACTATAGGATTTCTCCTGTATCGTGGCTGCGTTTTACAGAAATATTTCACATGCACAACACAGAACGGCTGGACCGATTTTTATGATGTTGGATTTGTCTCCGCCCCGAATAGCAGAATAAACCTATTAACCCATTATTGACCGCCGTGCTAATTTGGGAACACTTAATTTGTGAGGGTAGTTTTTGATCCGCCAAACTTCGTTATCCGCCAAGTCAGAAGGTAAGTGTATATTTTCATTTGTTGTATTATGTATATATAATAGATATAGTGATAATCGTTTGGGTCATTACAAAATATGTATATATCTTAACATTTTAAACATATTTTGAAGAACTTATACTCATTGTGTGAAAATATATAGAGATCACAATATTGGTGTGCCAATTTGGAAACAACGGCTACAAGTATACTAAAATGTACAACTTTTTCAGAATATTAAAATTAACCAAAATCACTTCGAGATTGAGAGGAGATAGAAATTATGGCTGGCAGTACGATTTAGCCATCATTCAACTACAACCCAGAATCATTACTGACGAAAATGTGAGTTTCGATGATGATTTAGCTTCCCCATCCGTCAAGATTAGCAAAAGACGTTCCTGGAAATGTCGAGGTATTCGTTCACAAAGTAGATACTCCTTCGGATGCCGACAATAGTAGTGAAGATGAGCCGTTTGCAATCAAAGGGTGCTAATAGTGACCGATACATCAACACAACTTTCCACGCCGTCAAGTAACGAAATTTAAAATTTAGCGGGGGTTTACTTCGATTTATTTGACTACTTATGATCCTCATAAGTAATCAATTAATTGGTAGGAAAACCGCGCAAAGCAGGAATTAAAAGACATGACTCCGGTTCATCATCATCATCATTTCAGCCTATCACTAATCCACTGTTGAACATAAGCCTCCCCCATATATTGCCACAAAAGTTTGTCGGTCTCATTTTGGGGTGACTTTGCCATAGTTGCCACGCTTGGCAGGCGGATTGGCAACCGCAGTCTATTTATTAAGATGTTCCACAAAGATGCTGCTGCCCATCTTCTGGATTTTCCCTCTGTCAACTTTTACGCACCCACGGTATGAGGCGGGGTAATAGATTCTTATAAGGCGCCACTACACGGCTTTGGTTCAAATATGTGAAATGCTTTTGAGCTAAGCTCTACAAACACAATTATTGTAGAGCAAATATTGTAGTTAGATAAAATCCCATGCCACTGCCAATTTTCATTCCGTTTTCGACCGTTATTTCATTTGTAAATCAAACGGAAAATTACAAGTGTTAATCTAAGTGTTGTCGACGACAAAATCGTTTCCTTTTACTTTTGTTCATTATACGTTCTACTGTCATCACCGTGCATGGTCGACGGCAAGTGTTCCAAAAAAGAAAATCCGACCCGGTTGTTGGCGCTGTGATCGTATGGCTGTAAAGTTTCATACTCAAATGTAATTCGGAAATCAAACTCATCGCGTCACATACCGGAACGGGCTGGACGACGTCTGCAGGGACAGCTAGTAGGTATATAAAAACACGTGCGTCGTGCATGTGCGAATGCAACGTAGTGTCAAAAATTCAAAAAAGAATTCAAAGAATAAGATTTTGAACAAACGAACATTTAAATTTTTATTTATAGATATTGAAATATTGATCTTAACAGTTAATAAAATAAATAAATAACAAACAATATATATATTAAACAAGCAGGGTCTCAGTCAAAAAAAGAGATTTAACTCGTCCATCATCATTTCAGTCTATCATAGTCCACTGTTGAACATAAGCCTGCCCCATAGATTGCCACAAACGTTTGCAGCTCTCTTTTTGGGGGGATTTAACTCGTCCTAGTGATTCCTAATGTTTATATTTAGCAAAATGTTCAACAAAGCAGCTATTGTTTATTCGAAGAACCGAAGCCTAAAATTATGACTCTCTAGAGAACCAAAATAAAAACAGAATAGCATCTCGGCTCATATACCTATTCATCTTAAATACGGATCCATAAACTGAGAAGACCCTGAACAGAGGTCGAGAATACAAGCGAAGCCAAGGGCATACGTTCGATAGTTTTCTAAGAAAATCCACCTACACATTCTCTACACGTTGTTAACTTTGCTGTTCTGGCAATTTGAATATAGAACAGATCGCTTTCCCTTCATTCTCGCTTCATTAATTTTGCTGTCTTATAGGTCTCAAGTAGCAACTCTTCAATTTGGCTGTAATACCGAGAGTTATTTTTCATGTTTTGTTCACCTAATGATAAGTGCAACGCCTGCCCCATAACAGTTGTGGTCTCAATCTTCTTAAGTTAGATATAGTCAGGCCTGGGCAAAAGACATTTACCTTTAATTAAAATACTTTTTCGCAAGAATTGAAAATACGAAATACAAAATATTTTCAAGTCGTGTATTTGAAATACAAAATACAGTATGTTAACCATTTTTATTTATAATACAAAATCCAAATTACAAAATACCCTTAGAACGTTTGATTGCAATAAATTATCGTAAGCATCAAACTTTAACTTCACGATTAAAAGTATCATATTGCTCACAGTTTTATACCAGAAAACTTTACAAGCGTGCAATTTGCCAAATGGATAACTTTTTAAAAATTGTACAATGTACAATTAAAGCTAAATGACGCTAAAATCTATTTATGTGAAAATATTTTTTGACCCGAAAAAGATTTGAAATACTAATTATAAAATACCTCAGCATCAAGTTTATGAAATTGCAATTACAAATTACATTTTGAGGACTGTGGATTAACCGAAAAAAAAATACCAAATATATATTTGTGTTCAAAATTCCTTCATCCATTCATAACGAATCGGTCGACACGTGTTTGCTTCATTCAATTCATGAGGTACCCACCGCTTGCTTCAAGTGGAATAAAACAGTTTTAGCACTCACAGCAAAGCCTGCAGCTAACTCTGGGTCTGGCGATCGATCCGCTTCACAATATCCTTCATTATCCACTTTGGTCCACGGGGCTTGTTCTGAAGGTCGAAATTTCCAGAACGAAAACCTAATATATCCTAACGTAATATTCAGTAAGGTCTACGCGATACACTTAGTACAATGCAACCTGTCTCTCGCTTAAATTTTGTATTGAGATGTTGAATAACAGCAGGACCAAACCTGCGACTTTAGTTTCGTAGATACTACCCTAAAGCAATAGCCTCCTAGCGATGTTCATATTCTCCTAATATATTATTGAACGGTCTATTCTTAAAGTATTTAATAAAACGATAAAGTCGATAATATTTTATGTTTTACTTTTCTTCGTTCTGTCTTGTCAATTTCTTTTTTCCTATATATCTTTTTTATTATCATATGTTAATGTCTTATTGGCCAGTCAGTCACTGCAAAGGTCGGATAGCCCCAACAATTATTATAAAATAATTTAAAAACTTAACCAAAACATTGTCACATTATGCTTAACGACTATAATGAAGAGCGTATTGTATTATCGCACAATAGAGCCAAGTGGGGAGGGAAACAACAATAGGGCAGAGAGCTTCGAATCGCTTAAGGCCGAATACTTTCTGAAACTTAACGCCAAAGGTTCGCATACCGTATTCTAGACTATGTGAATGTGTACAAAGGTAAAATATCTATGAATAATTATTTAAATAGTTAATAATTAATATTTAAATAGCCATGAACTAAAATATCCGTGTGGTAGCGGCCCTAGAGAATCTACTACCCGATCTCATCCCGAGGGTGTCGTAAAAGTCGACAGAGAGAAAATAAAAACCAGAAGATGGGCAGCAGCATTTTCCTGGAACATCTGAATAAATGAACTGCGGTTGCCAACTGCCAAGCGTGCTAACTATTGCAAAATCCCTTCAAAATGAGAGCTACAATCTTGTGGCAATCTGTGGTCAAAAACACTGTAATCTTATCTATACAAATAAATAAAATTGATGTCTGTCTCTGTTTTCACACTAAAGACATTTTCTTAATCTAATTTTTGTCTGTCTGTCTTTTGTTTGCCTGGGCTCATCTCCGAAACGGAAGAATCGATTGTGACGCGACTTTTATTGGCAGGTAGAGGACTTTTCAGAGAGTCATATAGGCACATCTAGTACATACATACAGTCACGCCTTTTTCCCATATAAGGTGTAGGTAGAGTCCACTCACGTAGCTTTTCGCCCTAGCGGGAAACGAGACGTGACGGGTGGCGAACCACGTCGCCGCCATTTTGGTACGGTTCAAAAAATTCTTACTTCCCATTACGTTCCCACGAGCAGTATAGTGACAGCATTGCATATTATGGTGTTATTCTGCACGAATAAAGGCTATCCGTACAATACCTTCTTCGCCTCCTCCTATTCTACTCTGCCGGACACCTATCGGTAGTGTATATAATACTAGTATAATATAATAAATTTGAATGTTGTTTCGATGTTTGCTCTTCAATCACTGTCGAAGAGCTTAACGGATTGTAATAAAATTTGGCATAGAACTCGATTATGTCGTAGAACAGGACGCAGCATACTTTTTGTATCGCAACGAAGAAAAACCAAAAGTAAATTAAACTTTAGTTAGAATAAAGTTTAATTTACTCCCAACGTAGCGGGCGGGTAACAACTAATATTTAAAAATATGCATACATACATATATACAGTCACGCCCTTTCCCCATATAAGGGTTTGGCAGAGACCACATCCGTTGACCACTTTTCGTCCATTTTGGTCCGTGTCAAAAATTATGCTCTGATATAATTGTGATCACTATCAAAATATTAGTTATAAATACAATAAAATAATGTTGTGCTATGCTGTGCGTGGCAAATGATTTTTACCAACGCTGATACTTGCAGTAATCGCCAGATCAGAGGAGAATGGGACATGGGAACGGTCTTAACAATGAACTCAGGTAAGCAAAAGGATCACTAAATCGTCTCAGAAACCAATTTGAAATTTGTTTTTTAAAAATATTATTACCTTCACATATTTTCTGCTCCGTCCAATTTATAAAGAAGCATTCAAAATGTTATGAAAAGAGCTAATTTGGAAAGTACGCCAACTAAAAAAAAATAAGTAATGAATGTCAACGAAATACTTACCAAGCAAAGGGTAATCTTTGAAGGGTTCATTTTTGATGACCTCGATTCCTTCGCCCCCACCCGTTTCATTTTTGGACACCTCCGCCACGCAGTATAACTGGGCCACTTGATACTGAGTACAAAATATTAAATGTTAGCGACAAATATCAAGAAAGCGGCACTTTAAATGCCACATGACACTGGACTAAGTCCATTTATTACATTTAAGTCAGACACGATCACACACAATATTGTTTATTGGAGTAAGTAACTAGAAGAGCAAAACGTTCACTTGATGGTAAGTGCAACGTCTGCCTATAACAAATGCTGTGTCACTCAGAAAATCTCTGTTTGGCATCACACTAAGCCCTTCGCCCTGAAATGTCAGTTCTAATGTCTCATATGCCCAATGATTACTCTAGCTCTCAGTGCCCATCAAACCGAAACACAGTAAAGTTTGCACTCTACTGCTTCACGGCAGAATAAATGAGGTGGTACCTACCTAGACGGAATCGTGCACATGAATCCTACCACCAGAATAACTTAATAATTTAAAAGACACTGATAACAAATATAAATCATGGAATACCCCAAAATTATTTTTATGTAATATTCATATAATTATTATATTTATTTTTTATGAAAATATTCACGGTTTAAATTTAAACAATTGTAATACAAGAACTGACCATTGTACGAGGAGGGATCAAAAAGTAGTGAGAATGAGAGAATATAATGACTGTTGATAACTTAATAATTTATTTTTCTACATAGTATCCGAGACTCTCTCTACACACTGAGTCCAGCGCTTTTCCGAGGCTTCAATCCCATTTAAAAAAAAAAGTTTTGTCTTGGTCCTGCAAAAAGTTCTCCACGGCATCCATCACCTCGTTATTGTCTTCGTACCTGTTTCCCCTTAAGTATTCTTTCAATTAGGGGAACAGATAAAAATCGCTAGGCGCCAGTTCTGGTGAATAAGGGGGGCGATCAACCAAATCGAAGCCAGCTTGCTGAATGTCAGCCATCGCAACTGCCGACCTATGCGCGGGTGCGTTGTCGTGATGAAACAGCACGCTCCTTAGAAGTTTCCCTCTTCTTTTCTCTTTGATGGCATTCCTCAACTTGGGAATTAAAGCTGCATAATGTTGGCCGGTAATAGTGGTTCCACGCTCCAGGTAATCAATCAACAATATCTCTTCTGAGTCCCAAAATATGGAAGCCATAACATTGCCAGCCGATGCCACGGCACGAAACTTCTTCGGGGTCGATGATGATGGCCGTTTGCATTGCGAAGATTGCTGTTTTGTCACGGGATGAAAATGATGGACCCATGTGTCGTCCATTGCTACAAAACGAGACAAAAAGTTTTCAGAATCTTCTTGAAACTTGTCCAACAATATCTTCGCAATGTCAAGTCGATTTTGTTTCTGACCGTCGGTTAATTTTCTCGACACCCATCTTGCGGAGACTTTTCTCATATTCAAAGATTGTTTAAATATGGATTGAATACTTCCATTTGAAATGCTCGTTTCTTGAATTAAGTATCGGGTGGTAACTCTTCGATCGCTCAATACAATTTTCTCGACTTTCGCAACATTTTCTTGGGTGACTGACGATGGACGACCGCAACGATGTTCGTCTTCCGTGCTCGTTCTCCCTACTCGAAATTGAGAAGCCCACCTTGCGACAGTGGAATACGGCGGAGCAGACTCTCCTAATGTTGCCTCCAAATCGCAATTAATCTCTTGCGTTGTTAACTCTTTTAAACAGAGGTATTTAATAAGGGCTCGCACAGAGAATCGAAGATTTTTTCTTTATTAATATTACAAATATGTATCCGAGCTATGCCAGCCAGTATTTATTTTTTTCTTACCAAGGAGTATGTCGTTCTCACTACTTTTTGATCCCTCCTCGTACAATCTGACACATTTCACATAATAACTTCATCAACATCATCTCAGTATATCACTATGCCACTGTTAACAGTTTTCAAACATAAACCTACCCCATAGATTGGGGTCATGAGATCAGTCAGATATTTGATGATAGATTATTTTTTAAGATTTAACTTTCGTAAAAGCAAGAGTTTGGTTTGTGATTAAAAATTACGTTTTGACTGTAAACTCCCATAGTGGTCTACATGGGGGTCGATATTGGCTTGCGGTGGGGGTTCATGCAACGAGAAAAAAATTGGCGGTGCACAAGATGTATATGGGGGTGACGAAGTTAATAAGTTCAGGATATACTAATATAATTCAGAGATATGGGAGTAGCGATAATAAATAATTAGCATGTGGTCTACACGGCAAAAAGTCTGGGAACCGCTGGTTTAGATTTACGAACTATTTCACGCCGCTTTTTATTGTTTTAATTTTAAGTACGACTAGAATTTTCCATCCAAAAAAACAAATGTTTGTACTCAGCGTTATGCGAACGTTCATTATGTTAATTGCCATGTAACGGTGGCTGTTGTATTTCATACTATGATAGAACAAAAACAAACAATTTTAATAAAATATCATCTATTCGTATTTTATTCCTAAGTTGCATTTTTATTTATTGTTTATAATCTGTATTATTCGATCAAGTAATAAAAAAGTCAATCTGTACATACAATACACAACCCACGTACCCACTATTTAAAATCTAAAAAAAATAACCGTACATCAGTGACCAGGAAACTTGACATTTGAAATTAATAAAATAATGTAGATACTATATAAACATCATGAGTATAAATATAAAAAAAATATCCGATCGTCGTGAATATTTTTCATAGTTTATTAAAATAACGTTTCTTCCAAAATTCAATAAAATAGTTTTCTTTTGTTATTTAATTGCTTCTCTGCATTATTTGAACATGGTAAAGGTCAATCTGTACAAGCAATACATTTATAATATAAAATAAAAAATTAAATAAGCGTGGCCACCAAGGCCAATTTACGTACGTAACCTTTTTTTTATATACAAGAGGGGGCAAACGAGCAGATGGCCCACGTGATGGTAAGTGAGCCCGCCTTTGAGAAAGGAATAAGCTCTTTTCTTGAAGGTCCCTAAGTCGTATCGGTCCGGAAAAACCGCTAGCGGCAGCAGATCCCATAAAGTAGTTGAGCGTAGCAGAAAATTCCGCATAAAACGCACTGTGGTGGAATGCCGTAAGGTGCGATGATGCAATTCCGCGGCTGGAATTAATCCGAACAATTTCTCGGAACACTCCGCGTGGTAGATCCTGTAAAAATGCAGTGATGCAACATCTCTTCGCAACACCAGTGGATCAAGCCGATCAGATAGAACATGGTCGTCGACGATTCGGGCCTCTCTTCGTTGAATGCGGTCACTGGGGGTGCCCCCGCCCAGAGTTGAGAACAGTATTCCATGTGCGGCCGTACCTGCCTTATAAAATTGCAAGCGGTGAACCGGCATGAAGTACTGTCGCGCTCTACTGTGCACGCCAAGCTTTTTAGCGGCCAATTTGGCTTTCCCTTCCAAGTGACCGCGAAAATGAAAGTTTCTCGATATGAGTGTTGTATCGATATCTCTACCTTCAAGCCTGCCCAGGCGAACGTATATCCTCTCTCAAGTATACATAAACCCCGGCCCGTGGCACAGAGGAGTATTCCAGCGTGTGGGGTACAAGTAGGAATGATGAGAGGTATCCGCCGGAAAGGATATCTGCGTCTCGATAAGAAAGAGCAAGGCTGGCTTCGCCGTCTCCAGATGGTAGTGGACGGCATCAAGATTGGAATGTAGTCTCCTGATATTACACAAAACCAGGGCGAGCGTAGAAAGGGGTGCCGGAGTTTTTTTGCTCCCCTCATTGTCAACCCTCAGGTGACGAGTGTAGTGTATTGTCACAGACTTTAAAGCTAAAATTCCTGGATAACACTGCTATTGTTATTGGTAAGTGTGGCAATACGTTTTCAACTACCATTAAATTAAAATCTGAGTTTCGGCTAATAGTTTCGGCGATTTTATTTAGCGTAGATGACACCTATTTATCGGAAGTCAAGTACCCTTTCACTGTGGTTGAAATCAGTTAAGAGATCTCAATCAACATTTTGTAAGGAGCTTACTTTTGAAATATCAGCAGATGTTAAGTTAGAACTTCATAAAACAGGCAATACCATACTGTATTGTTTTTTTTAAAAAGGGCAAACAAGCAAGCGGCTTGGAGAAATAGGCTTTTTCTTGAAGGTCCTACTCGTATTGGTCCAGAAAAACCGCTAACGGTAGCGAGTAGTCGTGTGTAGCAATAAATTGGGTTATGTTTATGTATTTCAAAAGACGCAACTTAATTATTAGAAACTTACAAAACAAAAATATTACATAATAACTGCTATCTTGATATTTTTTTTCTTTAAGCTTTTGTGGCTATGAGAAGTTGCTTACATAATAACAACTACAAACAAGACTGGCAGGTATTACAAGGTTATGATAACTTTATACTGACAGTAACAAAAAATTTAATAATTATTTTGTTACATACAATGCTATATCTCCAAGTATAAAACTTCTATCAATAATTGTTCATATAATTAAATATTAGTAATTAAATAATACAAAGATTGCTCTCTATAATCTTGCCAATCAAAGAAAGTTATAATTTTTTTCAATTTCTGTTTATCTTTGATCACACCTTATAGCCCATATTTTAGAATAGTAAATGATTTGTTTAGTGAACTTTGTTTACTTTATTTACTCTTAGTACATTGAAAAATACACCAGTTTTTCCTGGACCTATCAAAAATCAATATCAGGTTAATTTTCTAGAACTAATCAGCATAAACCTGTATTAACCAGACAGCTGATTAGTCCACACAACTCCTTGACTATTCAATGGGCAGGTCGTGTTTACATTGTTAGGAGGCTATATGAACAGATTGTAAGATCATGTCAAAAAAATAAATTTTCACCATACATGAAGATTGTACAAATGAAACAATGTAGAAACTTGTGAGAGCCAAGAAGAGTAGTAAAATAAACCATTATTAGCAAATTAAAAGATTTCATTCTCGTATTAGAAGATGAAAAGGTGACACAGACACTGCTGAACACAGGTCTCTCCTGAACAGGAAAGATATGTAGTAATCACAAAGCTTGGTAGATTTGCGAACACAGGAGCAGACTCCTACCACCTCAGCCACTGCTGTTCGTCATTGGTCATTGACACTTCTGAGATAGTTACTTCTAGACAGCAGCAATCTCTCTGAGACCATATGATTTATGGATGATAAATGGGTTAGCAGATTCTGTTACTCTACTACCACACTGCAAATTACATATTTCTTAATATTTAAAAAATTCATGCATGATTCAAGGCAATATTTGAATATAATTAACATTATAAAAACAACATTATAAAGTTTACCCTTGGTGTAAATGAATTTCAAACAGACATTCTTGAAACATTAAAATTATTTCATTTATTTAACTACAAATTGTACAATGAAAATAATAAATATTTTGCATAAAGTTTTTTTTTTAATTGGGAATAAATGATGAAAGTCCTTGACATGATGGTAAGTGCAACCACAACCCATAATAGTAAGTCTGTCACCCTGAACTTATGGAGCTGAAAGTTCTGTGTAGCAATGCACTGCGCATATCACATTGATTCTCAGGACTCAAATGCTCTGTAATTAAACTAGTTTTAATGTCTTTCTAACCGAAATGCATTAGTGTTTAGCGGCACCACGGTCGCTATTTACTTTTCCTAGGTAGGAAACCACCACAAAAAATTAAGTAAAAAATTATGTTTGATCCTTACACATAACTACTTCTTTAGACACTATGTAATAGTAGGCTAATTACTGTATTATTTGATATATTAATAATAATGTACTACACACACAAGCCCAATTAACGGACCACAAAAAAAAAACATTATTTTTCATAATATTTCATAAAACACTGGCCAGTTATGTTACCTTTTTATTTAGAACTTTAATTTAAAAATGAATCATAAGTTGACAGTAATATTTTTCATCTAATAGTTTCTGTTTCCCGGTAATACTGATTAGTTAGTGGTTCGAGGACAATTGGTCTGAGGAGATTTAAGTTTTATAAATTCGATAAATTCTCAATTTTATCAGTTAAAGTTTTTTTTCATGTCAAAAGTAGGCACCTTAGTTGAAATAAACTAAAAATGACCAATTTAACACCACCGGAGATTATTAGGGCAGATGAAATCCAAAGAAATGGTCACATATTTTTTTTTATTGAATAAAGTTGCCGAAATGAGCAAAACGTTTACCTGATGGTGAGGGAAACCACTGTCCATGACAAATGATCTGACCCAGAACAGTTCTGAATGACACCATACTGAGACATCAGTTTGTAAGTCTCATATGCCCAGTTTAGGCACAGAACAATAAGAAGAGAAAAAAAGCTTACAAGTGGCATCCTCATACTAGCAAATAGTATAGGGTGACACCCAGTAGATGGAGTAACAACCGGCATGGTTTTACGTTAAGTTGATGGATGCAGGTGGCTCAGGACCGTGTTTTGGTGTAATCAATTGGGGAGGCCTATGTACAGCAGTGGACTAGGGATAGGCTGAAATTATGATGATGATAGAACAATAGTGTTCTACAGATAGCCATACAAAAATGAGATCACACTCAAAATTGAGAGACCTATGCTCAGCAGTGAGTGTGAGATACAAATTAACATGCTACTAAGTAATGATCAAATTAAATTAATGATAATGTGAGTTCACATCTCATTAGATTGGAGGAAGTGGAGATGCAGTCAGAAATATAGCATAAGAAGATACATCTTATAAACACAATATTGTTAAACACCAAAAACTCTTTAATTACATAAGATAGATTTTGCAATAATTTCAACTAACTAAAAGAATTAGTTACTAAAAAATAAAGTGGTTAATTTGATTACCTAAATATTATAACCATTTTTAAAGTTGATAACTAATGGCAAAAATTACTTGAAATACATTGTAAGCAACTGATAAGATACAAATAGCCAAAATTATCAAAAGATAACTAATTTGATAATATCTGGGATCTAAAAATTATGTTATTAATGATAAAGTAAACTATACATTAAAACCAAAACTGTCT
Organism: Luehdorfia chinensis; assembly: GCA_019845155.1. NCBI lineage: Eukaryota > Metazoa > Arthropoda > Insecta > Lepidoptera > Papilionidae > Luehdorfia > Luehdorfia chinensis. The sequence goes on along the minus strand of JAHVAK010000025.1, from coordinate 4,025,849 downwards.
GCTGAAATAGTCATTTGGGCCTGGAGAAATCACTGGTAAAAATGTGTAAGCATAAATCAATCTAACATTAAATAGATTATACACATAATCTCTATTAAACTGGCAAATATGTAGAGCATATCTAAAATAAAAAAAATACTCTTAAACAAGTGTTATAAAGGAGGAAGTAAAGCTACCAAGCACCAGTGTAAACGAAATAATGTAAAAGACAAAGTGCTCTACAAATAATAATTCACTTAAAAATTATTATTAATTTAGATTACCTAACACAAGTTTAAATTTCGTACAATTTCTTAAATAAGAATTTAAATATTTTAAGTATATAAACTAATAAAAAAAAATCTTACCTCTTCAACAGTTAAAGGAAGGGTAACTCGACTGTAAAAAAAATAGTTTAGTTTTAATATAAACAATAATAGAGTTATAAAATTCAATGATATGATGTAAAGAAGGTAATATAATAAAGCTATCTGTTATTTTCTACCTTGACCTGAACTACTGTCATTGTCAGATTATTTCTCTTTCGACATTACCAGGTTTCTAACTCAAGTGTTATATTACAATATAATGAATAACCTAATCAATTTATTAATGATCAAAAATTATTTTATGCTAGCCCACGAAAATAATTTGATGACGGTGAAAAATCGATTCATAATCTGAATTGAAGAGAAAATAACCTTTACTTACTATTCTTTAATAAGCATATTGACTATGTACTTTTTTTCACTTAAATGCACATCAGGTAATTCACTACAACCGTATAAAGTTCTTATCACAATACAACACTTGAGCGATGCCCCGATTATCTAAATATTTTAATTTTAAAATCTTTAGTCAACCAATGACTGAAAATGACAAGGCGCATGCTTCAAATCATGATGCAACGGATATTACGTCAACAGTTACAGACGCGTTCTGTATAAGAAAATAAAAGAATCTGCATCTTTTACATACCGTAACAGAAAAAGGAAAATGTAATACGTCGGACACAGAAAGTTTTGCGTATCATATTATTAAAATTTGGTTAAATATTATTTTTATTGTTTTTCAAAGTATTTTATTATTCAGTCTAACTTTTTTTGAAACCATGAGGACCATTGATCTGATCTGATGGCATGTTTTCCACGTTCTGATTGAATTTTTGAATTGAATTGTTTATTCTTCTTTTGATTCTGGCCTCTGTCAATAGAATTAGAATTTTGCGAATGTCAGTCACGGGAGCGACAATAGTTCATTAAAAATTTCGATCATCAGTAAAATGATAGTTGACTTTTACTGAAGTTTTGCTGGACTGATGGAGACAAAACGAAAAGTACCATTCTGGTCTTAAATTGAAATTTAAATCACTGTACACTTTCAGAAGTACTTGATTCATAATAAACTATCAATATTCAACATGAAAACTCAAAATATACGCAGAAATTTCAAAATTCAATTAAAAAACCTCCGTCAACTTTTCGAGTTGACACCAAAAGCCATTACGCCATTAAGCCATTACTTCTGCGTTTGTAAAGTGACACCTCTAATTAAATCTTTGATTTTTGGGACAATAAAAAAATCGCAGGGTGCCAGGGCCGGACTATCGGCACGAGTCACGAGTTCTACTTTTTCGATATCCAAAAACGACTTCGTTTTCTTGGTTGTCTGCGAAGAAGCGTTGTCATGGTGCAAGGGATTTAGATTCTCGGTGGCTTTTCTCGAACTTTCTCAAACACAGTGGGCAAACAACTGGTGGTGTACCACACAGCATTGACACTTCTTTGATCCTCAAGTGGGATCGTGCAAACTGGACCCGTACGAGAAAAAAATGCTATAATTTTTTACCAACGTTCCGTGCCTGTCTCAATTTGGTGGGTCTGTTCTCACTTTCGAGCACCCATTCACAAGAATGCTGATTTTTCTGTGGTTCAAAACTAAAAATCGAGTGGTCGTACTTAAGGAACATTCTTGTGCTCCAATCAACACGAGCCTATTTCTGTTCATGGCCCTATTCTAATATTGTTAGTCATACATAAATGGGCCCTATCATAATTTTCTGGTGGTAGGATTCCTATGCAGGAAACCGTCTAGGTAGGTACCACCCCAGGGCCAGTTATTCTGCCGTGAAGCAGTAGTGTGCAAACATTACTGTGTTTCAGTTTGAAGGGCACTGTGAGTTAGCGTAATCACTGGGCATATGAGACTTAAGAACTGATGCACGGGAATGTTCTGGGTGACACAGCATTTGTTATGGGCAGATGTAGCACTTACCATCAGATGAAGGTTTTGATCGTTTCATCACTTTATTCCACAAAAAAAACCTAGTCTATGTACAATCTATTCTCTATCTCTGTTGGCAGTTTAGGCCTTTTACTTGTGCAATTAACAGGGATGAAACATCAAGTGAGGTGGTTAGTCTGACTCTGTTTAACGACTTTCTAACTTCTTGTGGTAGGATTCCCATGCCGGAATCGGTCTAATTAGGTCTAGGTACCACTCCAGGGCCAGTGGTTCTATCGTGAAGCAGGTGTGATGTCGCACAGAAATGTTTTAGGTGACACATCATGTATAATGAGCAAACTTTGCACTTTTTGCTTACAACACGAACGTTTTCCTGTTTAAACTACTTTATCCAATAATAAAAACTCCACCTGTAAATTTCATCAAAGATGACATGACATGAGAAATAAGAAAAAGTCAAATTTCCGCTTTCCTTTTCTACTCATTCCAAAGGGTGCCCAAGAGGGCCGGCCTCGGCTCGGTCAGTTACTTCAATCGGGAGGGCAATATTACTATTACTATTATAAGGATTTATATTAAATAAGTTTATAACCACCAATTCGGAATGCGTTTCCGCTATTGCTAGGGTAGAACCGGCCTGAGATGCGGGAGTATCGCGAATAACTTTGTTTGGTACGCCCTCGCCGACGGCGGTATGATAGTGATGTTTTGTGTGTGCGCTTGGGCCCTAGTCGTCGCGTCGTCAAGGACGTGAATCGGTCGCCTTTTTCCCCGAGTCGAGATTTGGTGTAACGCGAGGGGGTTGTATGTGGCGGCAACCAGTGGGTTGGGTTGTGTAGCGGCAGAGTCGAAGAATCGGCGGGAGGCCAACTTTAGATATTGAGCTATTGTAGGGAGCCCTAGCTCGATGTGAAGATTAGCATTACTATTTTGTAGTACCTGAAGTCGGTGAATTTGACGCCGGTAGGCATGGTCTTCATGAGTGCAACAAATCTACAGTAAGTAAACTATAATTTTAAGTAAACTATCATTGTACTAACGATGTTTTTATTATTACTAATATTAAAATATTACTTATAATTTAAAAGCTACTTATACATTGGCAGGAATCTTACGGTCGTTGCCTTAGATAAAAAAAAATTACAATAAAAAACTTAAATTTTGGCAGTTTAAGTTACTTGACGTGAATAAATTCTAAGAATCTTTTTGTATCACTTAGTATGAATAATTAATGAATAGAAATGCTTTACTGCGTTTGATCTGTCACAATTTTGTGCCGTTCACATTATATTATAAATTAGAGCCTTTTTTACCTCAGCATCCGATCTGCTATTGATCGGCGGAATAATGAGTTTAGTCGGGAAAAAGTGCGAATCAGTATCTCTTTCTGAACCGAATAGAGACGACACAATACCTAGTGAAATAACACCAGAAGACGTACTCAGACTGGATAAAATTACTGAAACATATTTATGCAGTCCAGAAGCTAATATTTATGACATAGATTTCACAAGGTTCAAAATTCGTGATTTAGAAACTGGCACAGTTTTGTTCGAAATCGCGAAACCCCCAACTGATTTTGGCGTAGACAATGAGGGTGCTGAAGATGCTCCGGAAGAGCCACTTGACCCAAATGCTGGCAGATTTGTTAGATATCAATTTACACCCCAATTTTTGAAATTGAAAACTGTTGGAGCTACGTAAGTTACCTCTTACGAATTTCCCAATTTGCTATCCTATGCTTCATATGCTAAACCATCTATAAAGTTAATAAATCAAATGACAATTCAATGGAGATTAGGTCTATTTCATCAAATGTGGTTTGCACCAATATTGCATATACTTAATATTATAAAGCTGAAGAGTTTGTTTGGTAAAACACGCTAATCTCTGGAACGACTGGTTCAAATTGAAAAATTGTTTTAATGTTGGATAGCCCATTCATCGAGGAGGCTATATAACATCACACTACAACCATTAGAGTGATTTTTAAATTAAACAGCAGGTGAAACCGATGGGCACAGCTAGTCAAAACATAAAAACATAATTTAATTTACATTGAATTGTAATTGCACTGTTATAAAATTTTCAACAGTAAAAGTTTCAGCCTATAAATGTCCCACTGCTGAGCACAGGCCTCCTCTCATTTCTGAGAGGGTTTTTGGAGCTAGGAAGAATCCGCCATGCTTCTCCAATGCGAGTTGGCGGACTTCACGAAATATATTTTATTTCTGAGACATGCAGGTTTCCACGATGTTTTCCTTCACCGCCGAGCATGTGGTAAATCAGCACTTAAAATTGCAATTAACAATTTTAATGGTGCTGGAACCGGGAATCAAACCCAGGTCACTCGCGTACTATGAAATTTAAAGCGAGCGCCTAGCCCCTGAGCTACCATGGCTCTATAAAATTAACAACTAATACTAAATAACTAATATAAAATCTACAAAATAATAATTTGTATAAAATAATGCATGCATTGGATCTTAGCCAATAAACTTGAATAAACACCTTACACCTCAGATGTTGCTGATTGTCAACAGTTAGGCATTATTTAACATGGTTAATCTGCTATCTGCCAGATGTAATGGGTTTTTAGGCATTTATCTTAGTAGGATTTTACAGCACCCATAGGATGGAATTAAGAGAAAAGATTTTCTTACCTTACCATATGCCCAAGTACACTATCTAAAGTCCTACTTTCAGCACTTTACGAGTTATAAATTATTCAGTTTTTTAACATTACATTTTTATTTAAAACTACATTATATATAAAAGCAAAATTCGAAATTTCAGAGTGGAGTTCACAGTGGGGGCTCGTCCTGTAAATCACTTTAGAATGATTGAGAAACATTTCTTCAGAGATACACTGTTAAAAACATTTGACTTTGAATTTGGCTTCTGCATCCCATTTTCAAGAAATACTTGCGAACATATATATGAATTTCCAACATTACCTCCTGATTTAGGTAAATATGCACATTCGTTTTAATCCTTCTATTGTATGGTAACAAGCAACAACTATCAAATATTGTTTTTTTTTTCAGTTGAGGAAATGATTGCTGCCCCATTTCAAACATGCTCTGACAGTTTTTACTTTGTAGATAACCATCTGGTTATGCACAATAAAGCGGATTATGCTTACAATGGCGGAATTAATAAGTAAACTCAGAACTTTTATTTTATTTACTATTAACAATTGGCACTGATTTACTGTGTGAAATGACACAAATTTTATGCAATTATTGTGAACACTAATATTGTTAAAAAGATTTTTAATTATTTTACACATTTTACATATATTTTTAATATTAAAAATACACATTCCCATAAAGAAAATGTAATGCATTCGAACTTTTAAGATGCTTATTACTTACACATAACAAGGCATTGTTTTTGTCTCAAATATGATTCTAATTTAAACACTGTGTTTTTTTCTTCTTAGTTTAAATCTTCATAATTGAAGCACAAGAACAATGGAAATGACAGCATTTATATTTTTATTTGTTGTGTATTCGCCAATTAAATGATATGAAACTTAATCTTTAAACAAACTGAAGTATAATTTGTTTGTGAAATGTGAGTCTCTTTGATATGTTAAACATAATGCAAGTGTGTTAACATGATACCACCTATTGAACACTTCTTATAAGCACAAGTTTGATAGTCACCAAGTTTGAAAGTATTTTTCAGTGTGAAACACTTATATTGCGGATAGTTATTAAGTGAGTGCTTTGTGGTCACAGATCATTATTATAATCTAGTCATACATTGAGGTTATACTTGTAAGTTGGTAACCAAAACATTTAACAAAATTACTAACATAATTTAATTTCTTAAAATTTAATGTCTTAATAATACTTAGTTATTAATTATTATCAAATTAAAAAACAGCTTACAACAAGGTAAAGTGTGCAACAAAAATACAGGGATTGGAATTGGCTATAGATAAATACTTATTTATGTGAATATTTTAATTTTGTTTAAGTTACATTTTAATGTAATGTATACAAGAGGATTCATCACTGTCTTTATTATAGCCCATTACAGTCCACTGCTGAATATTGTCACCCATTTTTTATGAAAATTAAGTGAAAAGATTATTAAAGAAGATCAACACTTCTTATTCTCTAGGGCGAGGGTCAAAAAATATTTTTACACAATTTAAATATTTGTAGTTTTCAATAATAATTTAAATCTGGTACAAAATTTGTTGAGTTTATAAATGAGATGGGAGGGCACCATTGACATATGGATAGACAGACTAATGGATAGACCGAAACTTCTTAATTGGTAATGGAACCTTTATATTTTCAATTAAATTGAATAAATTTAGTGAAATTATTATTAGTGTTTAAGTACTGACTAACAAAATACTGAATAAGTAAGTTGTTATTTTTAATATAATTGAAATAATTGGTCTCCTATCATGATTATTATGGAGAATTCGAATTTAGAAAATTTAAATGTTTTGGTGCTACTTCACTCATACTACAGATTTGAATTGTTGAATTGCAGGTGCTTCAGGCAGGTTTTAATTACACTGATTAGTAGTTTTTAAGTGATCAGTTTAGCTGGTGTAATTTCTTTTTTATTATTTTTTAATTACTATGCTGTTTTGGGATAAATATGAAATGCTAATAAACATAAAATGGAAGATACAAGTTGTAGTCCATCATTCATTTTTGTTTATAATTACGAGCTTGGTCTCGCTCTGTTTAGCAAATATTTATTAGCACATTTTCATCATATATTTAAAAACAATGTTGTTGTCTTGTCAATACTATAAAAGTAATTTTCTACACCGATTATTTTTAACTATTGACATTAAGGTTGTCTGGTAATTTATGGATTTATTTCTCAACAATACATTTTTACTTGTTTTTTTGTAGCTAGCTACACATAATATTATACTGTTTTATAGCTACAATAATCACCTGTATTTATACTTATGAAAGATCCAACAATGGAAACCTTTATATGTTAACCATCATCATCATATACACATAAGAAAAATACCTTTACCAAATATTGTTTACCAAGGATAGAACACTATCTGTGTAGCTTACATTCTTCAACAAGGAATTTTATTTATAATTATCGGTTATTAAATTGTGTGAGAGAATTCAATGAATGCTAAGGGCGGTCGTCGGGAAATACATATATTATTAAAGACTTGAAAAGAAAATGTTTGAATTTGAAATCCTAAAAATCTCATTTTAATGCCGTCCAATTACTTGTTTCTTTGACAAGTGTCCTTGCTTTAATGTAAAATTTTACATTACGAACTAACATGTGTTCACTACTTAAATATTTGTTTTACATGTGTATGTGTAATATGACTTATTTTATTTAATAAGTGTGGTATTAGTAATGTTTGAAAAATCACTGATTGTAGTGATACTCACCCTATAGTGTTAGATGAAGAAGCTTAAAATACATTACATTATTGTTTCTTTAAATATGACATATTTTATTTGTTTGTCCATTGTCCCATAATACAAAGTAATTATGTTCTCTCTATAGTTTTAAGTATTGGCACCACAAAGCTGGAGAGCCAGAATTTTTTTTGTGAAATAAGTATACAAAACATTTATTCGAATTTTCGATCCTGGTTATATTGTGGTTGTACAATTTTGGTTGTAGGGTTTTAGATAAGGAAAAGCTGAAATGTATATTGCGTATACAGATGATGGCTTCCGGTTGTTATATGTATATGGCTATAGTCAAGATCGACTTGATGTATATATTTTTTTTTTTAAAAAACCAAGCCCCACAGTAGGATTTTCTCCTGTATCGTGGGTGCGTTTTACAAACATATATTTCACATGCACAACACAACCAGACCCGAAAAGCAACAATTTATGATTTTGCACAAATGTTGCCTCCGGCTGGGAATCGAACCCAGGACCGGTGGCGCAGAAGTCAGGTACGCTAACCACTACGCCACGCATGAAACAAATAGGCATATTAATATATGTCTGTCTCAAGGACTGGTGTTGCGTGGGTCTATTCCTCCTTTGGTTTTCCACAATCAGTTGACAACCGACCGACTCTTGCTATTTTTATTGGGCACCGTTGTCGGAACGAGACTTGTTTTATAATTATATCAAAGAACTGAACAGACTACTTATGTACGAGTGACAAACTTATACATTGTGGGCCGTAAACGCAGTTAACTCTGATTGATCACATTGTTGTGATGCCACGATTGTCTCCTCGCGCTGATATTGCACAAATAAAAATATTTGAATTGTGTTTTATCCGTTGAACTGCACTTAAATTATATTTGTGCCTCACTTGCCGAGCTGAGTCGTGGCTTTTTTGGTGCTGCGCTGCGGACGGTTTCCTAATTTATTTAGTCAAAGTGCGTCTTCGCGGGCGGACCGCCACTGTTCAGAGCAATATTACCAGGCTTACAGCCTGGTAATATTGCTCTGAAACTCTTGATATGATACGAGTATTTGGCTGTGTGCACTGAAAACTCAGTTGGCATGAATGCAATCTTTAAGTATTTGTAAAAAAATATTTGATTAAGTGACGAAACGGGCAAAACGTTCACCTCATGGTAAGTGCAACGTTTGCCCATAACATAATATAAAAAAATGTAACTAAAAGCCTTCAGGCCAGATGCAAAGTAATTTTATTTAGTAATTACTATTAAGTAAGTACTAGTACTAGTAAAATAATAACAAACGGTAATTCCCATATACGAGTATCATTAGCTCCACAAGCTGCAAAACCTATCAAAGTATATGGAATATTATGTCGCCTAAAGAAATTACAATTATTTTGTGTAATATGCATTAACTTGGATAAGTCCGAGGAAAGCATCCCTCACCCCTCACCTGATATTTTTTATTACGTTACTATTTTTTATTAATAAGAACATATTCTGTTGCAAATTCACAGAGCGAACTAAAACTTTGTTCTTCTATTACATTATTTACGATAGTCTGCCCTGTATCCTGGGACGCGTCTTTATATTTTCAGATATTTTAGGATCAGGGCAAACTACACTCGGCGTCAAAAAAATCGCTCATCCGAAAAAAATAATTTAAATACTATTTTAACACAACAGGCAATGTTGTGGTTTGAGGGTATCATTCGAAAGGTAATTTCATTAGCTTTCAGGAATTTTAATTGAATTTTACTTTTATAACGAGACGAAAGAGAAATTAAAGAAAAAGACAGGGTATGTACAAATTTGCAAATTAATAATTTAAAAAAAAAACTTAATAAATACAAAAAAAGTTCTTAAAACCTAGTGTTACCCACCTTGCCTTGATAACGGCTTCCATGCGATCTTTCATGGACCTTACAAGGATCGCAACAGCCTCTGGGACCACTCTTCAAGTACCGCATCTCGGAGCTCTTGAAGAGTGACTGGAGCTGGATCTCGAGCTCGCACGCGCCGTTTTAGGTCATCCCAGATGTTCTATTGGGTTAAGGTCTGGACTTCGTGCTGGCCAATGCATAACAGGGATATCGACCTCATAACCAGCATACGGGACCACATGTTCCTCCAGGATTTCAGTAATGTACCGACCAGCATTTAATGACCCTTGCCCACGGCCACCCCGAGTCCGGGAAACGCACACAAGTTCCGTTTTCCCGTCGACGGAAATGCCGCCCCAAAAAATACACGAGCCACCCCCGTATTCGACGGATTCTTCGAAGCAGGGTTATGTGAACCTCTCCCCCTGTCTTCTGTAGACCCTTCTACGTCTGTCATTGCAGAAGAGACAGACCCTCGTCTCATCAGAGAAGAGTACGGTCCGCCACTGTTCTAGAGTCCACTCGCAATGATTGCGAGCGATCTCTGCGATGCTGTGCAGTAAGTTTTGGACCTTTAGCAGGGCTAGGGCTGTTAAACTCTTTTCGTGTAACCTTCTTCTTATCGTAGATACACTCACAGATGTTCGCAGAGTTGATCGAAGCTGTTGTTGCAACTCAACAGCATTTGTAAAACGGTTTCGTAAAGATGTCGTAACGATGAAACGGTCATCCCTTTCTGATGTGCACCGTTTTCTTCCAGATCCCGGTTTTCTAACATAACCACCAGTCTGCTGAAAACGTTGGAACACCCGTCGAACTGAAAAACGGAACAGGTTCAACTGTCGAGCAACGTCACACTGCCGCATCCCCGACTGCAATAGGGCAATCACTTGAGCGGCTTCTTCAGAGCTGGTGTCCATCTTTACTTGTTCTTATTGGGTTACTTTTTCACGTGTGTTCACTGCAAAGTCTAAATTACGACTGGCCCATATTTCATCCAGATCGACCCTTTTATACCCTTTTTAGGTGGTGTAACTAGCGTCCTTACTAACGAGCATTTGACAGTGTTTATTTTTGACGCTCTATAATGATAAATGTTTTAATGATTTCATGATTTTTTTATTAATAATGTAAAGCTATTCAAATACCCATTTCAAACATACCAATATTTATATAAATATAATTCGTCTCTAGCCATTACAGCCATTTTTCGCGCAAACTCAGAGAGGTGCGATTTTTGTGACGCTGAGTGTAGTACGGCAGATTATGTTGAGCGACGAACAAAGCAATGCATATTTCTGCTTTAAAAAAATCGGCAAAGTTTATTTTTATAAATGAACATAATTTATTAATGGCTTCTCTAACTTAGACCCGATTTCACCGATCGCTTTGGAAACCAAGTTTAATAAAACCACGTTTTACTTAACTGAGTTCAAATGTATCATTTGATCTCGGTTTTCCTCTAACCGATTTCACCGACACCATTTTGATCACGTTTAGAAAAACGAAGTTTACATGAAATATCGTCACAACCTAAAAAAAAGGACGATTTATTTCGTATTTTGAGACATCAAATAGCCTGTTTTTATGCATAGGTTACATAGGTATGCAAACAATAAACAATACGAATTAAAAATCATTTTTGTGTTTACATATACGCGTCTTAAAGAGCTTAACGTCGAAAATTGGGCGTCAGAATTTGAACCGCGTTTAGCATTGACTGCGTTCATTTGATGTTGATGAAATGCAAACTGTAGCATTGAACTCAGTTAAACGCTCAAACTTCGTTTTCCTTGAACTGATCGCGTTTAGTTTAAACGGTGAAATCCGCCCTATGTGTTTAGACTGGACAACTTTTTGGCTCACAAAATTAGTATTCTTAAGATTGAACAGTAAAATTTTCAACGCTTCAGGTACGACTGGTAAACGGCATGTTTGTTTTTTGAGTAAGTATATGGATAGCTTTTTGTAAATATTATCTATTTTATCTAATATATAAATATTATCTATTATTTTTTGTAATCGGTACCCGTAGTTTGCTCCTTTCTTGCTTTCTTTTAACCGTTCAGAAAATTCTGGCCTAACTTCCCATTCCTTTTTAAATTTCTGCGGATTTTTTTTCGTCCAGTAGTGAACATACTAGTCTGACTCAAAGCTTGCAGACATTATTTAACAGAGATAATGTAAAAACAATCACAATGTTCTCAGGCAGACGCTAGTTCAATACGAGTAGATAGATCTAACCAACCAAAGTAACGACGAACCATTTTATTCAATCAAGAAAAACATATTAGGGAATCCCCACGCATCATTTGTGTTATATATATTTTTTTTAATGTTGCCTTATTCAGTACAGTGTTTCCCCACATTCGCTAACTTGCGCATAGAAAAATCAGTAGATCGTGACGCTATATCGGTAGACGATATCCAAACTCGGTATCTTTTGTAACACTGGGCAGAGGCCACAAACGTAGCCCACTTTTCGCCCCGTTTTAGGAAACGAGATGTGACGGGTAGCCAACAACGTCACTGTTATTTTGGTAAAATTCTTGCTTCAATTGTTACAATCGGCACGTTAACCACTAGCTTTGGGGAGAAGGAAATAGGAAGTTGAGAAATGAACTTTGAGGTGTAGGATACTGCTATGTCGGTAGGAGCAAGTGGAGACAGTAGTAGCTGGGGAGGCCGGGGTCGCTTACCCGGTACTCTGCCGTACAAGGACAAGGTAACTAGGTCAAGCACTTCCTAGCAACAAAAAAATATTGTGACTCGAAAAATGAGAGAATCAGCATCTCAAATACTGTCAGTCCTAAGTTATTCCAATCGGTGAAGGACGATGCACTTTCCAATCGTAGCGATTACGGCAAATCCTTGGGAAAATATTGGTTTATACTTTAATTTGCACAGTATGTAATGCGGGAAGGACGATATAATTTTCACTGGTGGTAGGATTCATATGCAGGAATCAGTCTAGGTAGGTACCACCCCAGGGCCAGTGTTTCGGTTTGAAGGGCACTGAGAGCATGAGACTCAAGAACTCATGTCTTGGAGTGACGGGCGTATTGTGGTGTCATTCAGAAATGTTCTGGGTCTGAGTGACACAGCATTTGTTATGGGCGGACGTTGCACTTACCATCAGGTGAACGTTTTGCTTGTTTCGTCACTTTATCAAATAAAAAACAATCATTTTAAGTTCTACAATATGTATACTTATCTGTTTTAGTGGACGTAAATTGGTTGGATTTTTGGTAGGTAATTAATATTATTTTCCTATGTCATATACAAGCGTGTAAATTAACATAATTCGAGCTGTCCTTTGAGCGTGTTGAGTCATTGTTAATATGATTAAGATGTGTGTAATCAAAATAATAAAGAAATATTAAATATAGAATTTATTTTATTTAAAAACATTAAAATCACAAGTCGTAAAACTACCTAGGATAAGGATTCATAACAACATGTCACTTACATATATGGTTTAGTCGAGAGACTATTTATTTAGACTTATCATTTAAAATACAACATAACCAGGGTATAAAAGGCAACACGTCGAATAAATATTAATCGCGGGTCTTCCGAAGAAGCTGCGAAAGTAGTCAACATAAAGTAGTGCATTCGAAACAAAAGACCTATCAATATCACAATTCAATACTACTACTTAACGCTTAATAAAAAAGATGGTTCTATCAAAATTAGTATCATAAACAGAAGCGTCGCTGGAGTTTCTTGCGCCATTTCTTCTCCAGCGGAAACGCATTCCGAATTGGTGGTAAACTTATCTAATAATAATCATGATAATAGTAATAATAGTAGTAGTAGTAATATTGCCCTCCCGATTGCAGTCACTGACCGAGCCGAGGCCGGCCCCCTTGGGCACCCTCGAGTCGGTTACTCACGCGAACAGGATGACGGTCCAAGCCGAGGTCCCCTCTTGGGGGCCCTTGCGCCAGTCATCCATAAATAAAGGTTTCGGCTAAGCGCCCTCAGCGCTATGCCACCTTTCAATCCGGCGAAGCTGTAAAAGCCTTCGGGCTAACAGTGACAATCAGTCCAAAAAAAAAAAAACTATCAAAATTACAGTTAGTGTGTTACGTGAACGTATAGCCAGTGTTTCTGACTGTGGAATTGTAGATCCGGGTTCAAATTCAATCTGAAGCTCATACTTTGTGCAACAGCTGTGTACTCGCGGCGAAAATCACAAGAGCTCCGATTGAAGGCGACAGCCATCAACCATATCAATTTCCATGTACTTATTTTTTTGTAGTGTATCAAATTATAAGGAAAATTAATAAAATTTTATTGTTATGTTTTATTTTACTGTTGTTTCGTTCATTTTAACGTATTTATTTTTTGCAATCATTCTTCATTTCCTAATTTACACCCAAACTGTGAATCGTTTGTGTCTGTCAATGCTGTATATAACTGTTATATGGGTGCCCAAATCTATATAATGTTACTGTGTTTTAATTAAGATTGTTTGAATGCGGGTAGTTTTGGTATATCTTAATATAATAAATAAATAAAGTTGTGAACTGCCTATTTCTGCGACTGTTAAATAAAATTTTAAATCATCATTTATCCGGTACCGGGACTGTATTCTCCGGCGTGCGGTTCTCTCCGAAAATCAGCGTTGTGGTTGTAACCGCAACAATATGAGACAACATTATTTTTGACATCATCCGCGAGGTATATCAGCCAAAACTAGTACAGCTTAGATAGAGAAACAGTTTGTTTTACAAGACACACAAAAATTTAGGGGTAGACAGATTCCACACCCGTGGTCCACGTTTCGCCCCCGTCGTTAAAGATTTGCTGCACAAATTAGTATACAGATGTTCTATTTAAGATTAGCAAGTAAGTCAGCGGATTTTTGTCAAATAAAGAATTAACTTAAAAAAAATCATCCTTCCTTCCCACTTTCTTTCAAATTATACAAGAATTTGTGTGGTCCAGCTGTGAATTTTTTAGAGGCTGTTGTTGATGATGATAGAATTGTACCTATTTCCTTATTCTGCAGCTTTTTAAGCGATGCCCCGCAGTAATATTATTCCTTTATCGTGGGTGCGTTTTACAGACATAAATGTCACATGCACAGCACAACCAGACACGAAAACCAATAATTTTGTTTTTGCATATTTTGGCTCCGGCTGAGATTTGAACCCAGGACCCGTGGCGTAGGTACTGTATCCACTGGGCCAAGCGATAGGCAAATTATAACTTTTTGATGAACAAATATTAAATGTATAACACAAAAGCATTATCCCAGTTTATGAGTGTTAACAACAGAAAGTCCTAGAAAAATTTAATCATAGTTTTATTAGTTGCACATTGAAATGTATGTTGTAGTTAGACTTATGATAATAATGTTTGTGTTTCATTAAATATACGCGTCATCGAAAGATTAAAGAACACTTAAATATAGTAGGAAATTGTAATAGTGGCCAGTTATAGGTATTTAAAACTACATTTAACTTTATTATAACAATAGTATTACATTGTATATATTAAAAAGCATATTATTAATTATTTAAATGAATATTGGAAAACAAGGAGTTTTAAAAAGACCTGTTATTACAAGCCAAAATAATTATTAATCTTATATATATATATATAAGAAATGTTTAAATTTAAAGGTAGTAACACCTGCTAGAATTTTTTTCAAATTAATGCATTTTAAGTGTTAATTAATTATTGTACCTAATTAATAATTACATTTATCACAACAAACCGTTAAATACTTTTCATTAAACACAACTACCGCTATGTAAAAGCAAATAATAAATTCTTAAGAAACGAAAAAATATAAAAGTATGTAGTAGAAAAACAGAACATATGAATGATGATATATGATGAATTGAACGGAAATGTGTTGAAAGTCAAAAGTAAATAGGTAATGTTAAAGAGCCCTGGATCAAATTTTTGATAAAACTTTACTGATACAGATTTAAATATCAGGGCAATTTTCAGCTCTATATATTAGCTGTTATTTATATTATGTTAATTTAGCATTGTTGTTATAAATGCTAAATGGTGTGTATTTATAACGATTAGAGTAGCATAGCACCTACCTCTATCCTACCGAGGTGTCGTAAGAGACGACTGAGGAAGAATGTACGGACAGTTTTTATTCGTATAGAATAACACCATATGTAATGATGTCACTACGAGTATTCTGCTCGTGAGAACGGATCGGTGTCAGAATTTTTTTTTCTTCGTACCAAGATGGCGCCGACGTGGTTCGCCACCCGTCACGTCTCGTTTCCCTCGCTTCCAGCATTGACCGCGGAGTCAAAATGTGGGCTAGGTGTGTAGCTTCTACTTACCCTTATTTGGGAAAAAGCGTTTAACATAACAGACATTTATATCTAATCTTGTGTCAATATAGTCATTATGGGCTTGTTAGTCTTAGACTTTAATATAATATCACATACATTAAGTCACACCTTTTCCCCTTATAAGGGGTAGGCAGAGATCACACACGTAGCCCACTTTTCGCCCTCGCGAGAAACGAGATGTGGCGAGTGGAGAACCACGTCGCTACTATTTTGGTAGGAGTCAAAAAAATTTTTGCTCCATGCGTTCTCACGAGCAGTATAGTGACAGCATTGCATATTATGGTTTTATATGTCACCTAGTACGACACCGCGGTAGTCGAGAGAGGTAAGTGCTTTTCTCCTCTGCCGTACACACAATAATATAATTAATATTTGCTGACAATAAGAACATACTCGCGGACGTATAAAGAGAAGTTCGTAGAATGTGAGGAAATTGATAACTATGTCATTTTAATGCTATAGGGAAGTGTTATATAAAATGTCAAATTACAGTCTTAATCATTCTCCATACTTCTAGGGGCACCTACTCGAAGATCTTTTTTAACAAAGCTGAAAGATGCTGTAACGCAAACAGCATATTTCAGTCATAAATAAGAAATATAATTATTATATGGCATCGTCCTACTTATCGAATCATAGTATACACATACTTTAAAAATTGATTGTACACTTCATATAAACATCACTGTGTACATATAGATATAACTTACATTTGGTTTAAATTTGGTGAAAATAAATTAGCAGTTGGGGCCCCTTCCTCTCGCCTGTTGTATTCTACCCGTATTTTTCAAAACTTGATGTTTCTTTAAGAAAAATTTAAATGTGAAAGAATCATTATTTTCAAAAGTCATTGCATATGCAAAAGGTATAATAACACATCTGCTCTTCCTAAAAATGTCTTCAATGCAAATACTATTGGACAGGCAAACATCTTCATATTGATATTTCCTCCTTGGCTGTGCTTTATTGTAAATGTGAAATTCGTAGTTCCATTTCGAGGCACTTACTTTCGTACCCAAAAATTGAGCAGCCATGAATATCATCTGTGCGGCATTGTCAACTTTTACATGTAATAAAAAGTTAAAAGTTCCTATCCCTACTAAATGCACCATTCTTTTGTCACTTCTGATGTACTGGATGGTCATTTCAGTGTCCACGTTCGCTTGCAGGTGTTCAGGGTGAACGTCAGCAAAGTGACTGGCCACATGATTTATTTTACCTGCAACAATTATTAATTATTTTATTAATTAACCTAGGAGATGCACGCGACATTTATAAATCCCGTCCGAACTCTTTTAATTTTTCGGGAAAAAAGTATACTTTGTCCGCCTCCAGGAAGGAAGCTATCTCTGTGCGAAATTTTGTTAAAATTAGTTCCGCGGATGAGTAGTGAAAAGGTAACAAACAGACAGAGGGACAGAGAGTTAATTTATCATTTATAATATTAGTATGGATAGTATGGATAAACGTGCAGTAGGTATTGTATATTTATTTTGATAGAATGTCAAGAATTATAAAAGTAAGTCATGAAATTAATAGGTATACTACGAGTGCATTACCAAGAACTGTGGTAGCTGTGAACCATTCGTTCTTAAATTTCATATTACGCGAGTGAAGTAATTAATTTCACTTTTTTTTTACGATAACGTGACGAGACGAGCAAATGATGACCTGATGGTAAGTGCAACGTCTACCCATAACAAATGCTGTCACCCAGGACATTTCTGTGTGCCACCATACTGTGCTCGTCACCCTGAGACCTAAGTTATTAAGTCTCGTATGCCAAGACTACTACTGCACTGGCTCTCAGGGCCCTTCTGACCGAAACAGTTATACTCGTATTTGGACGCTACTGCTTGACGGCAGAATAACTAGCTACTTAGACGGATTCCCTATACAACTTTCCTAAGCTAATGAGCGTGGTTTGGTCGGAAGGTCCGTTCGAAGATTCCTCACGCACTAGTTTGGCAGACTTCCGTCATGAGTAAAAATCTTGCTTCGAAAACTACATTACTCAAGCGGACACGACATCAAAACAAATAGTTTCCCGCAAGTGTTAGCGCTAAATCATGCAAGCATTCATTGCATATATCTATATATATCCAATGGACAAATTACAAATCATGAAGGAAATATAGTTAACTAGCTGATGCCCGCGACTTCGTCCGCGTGGATGTACGTTTTTTAAATATCACGTGAGAACTATTTAATTTTTACTGATAATAAATATCCCGTCCGTCCTCGGATTGCAGGCTATCTTTGTGGCAAATATCATCAAGATCGATTCAGCGGTTGAACCGTGAAAAGGTAACAAACAGACAGAGGGACTTGCTAAGATCCCAAGCAAAATTTAAAATGGTGTATATTACTTAGTTTTTTAAGAGCACCGCCCGCCCTCCCCCAATAGCGTGCAAAAGCAAACTAATACCACCAACAGATACCTAATTTTTATGATTAGATTTTGCATGCGGTTCTTAGCAAATTAACTTTCTTTCCTTATGCCAGACTGAGATTTCAGCAAAGAAACGCCTGATTCTATTAACTAAATTAGAAATAGGTTGATACAATTGAAATGCAGTGCCGAGAACAGGGTCTTCCATAATAATTTGTGATTTGGAAACAAATAGAAATATTTTTTAACTTAATTTAATAAAGAAAAACTGGACCCAAGACGTAGCAAGAAGGTTCCATAATCTATATAAAACTAGTGTAAGAAAAACAGTTTCAAGTCGTTATTTCACAAAAACTTACCTCTCCATGAGCATCGTCCAAATATAGCTGCGAGTGGACACGCCATCTCATTAAATAAACACTCTTTTAAATGATTATCCATTTCATGTGCGCTAAATCGTAAGCTGCATCCGTCATGTTGATTTGGACAATTTCTTTTACTCTGGTAGTTTTGCATGGTTGGCTAAAATAATATGTTATAATTTATAATAGACAATTTTTAATTCATAAAGTATAATTTTTTTAAGTGACATATACTCGTATACACGAAGTTCAACTGATGGTTAAGTTTTACCTCTGCTTATAACTAATGCTGTCTCACCCAGAACATTTCTTTGTGGCACTGCACTGCTCTTAAGTTCTTAGTTCTAAGTCTCATATGCCCATAGATTACACTAGCTCTCAGAGCCTTTCGGACCGAAACAAAGCGATGTTTGCACACTACTTTTTTACAACACTGCGGTGGTAACTGCTACGGATTCCTCCATAGGAATCCTACCACAACCACACACAACCTGTTCTACCTCTAACCTCTCAACGTGATAGTAGATGACTTCACCCTAAAGTTATATTTCTGAGACAGTATTTTAAACTTGGGACAACGATATTCGGCGAATATGAATATTCGTTGCATTACACGTAATAAATGGCTCAACATTTTTCTTTTTATTGTCTAAAGTGATGAAACGATCAAAACGCTCACCTGATGGTAACTGCAGCGTGTGCCCATAACAAATGCTGTGTCACCCAGAAAATTTCTGTGACACCACACTGTGCCCATCACCCTGAGACATAGGTTCTTAAGTCTCATATACCCAGTGATTACGCTAGCTCACAGTGCCCTTCAAACCGAAACACAGCAATGCTTGAACACTACTGCTTCACGGCAGAATAACTGGCGCTGCGGTGGTACCTACCTAGACGGATTCCTGCACAGGAACTTGGCTAGTGCTGTTCTGCTTATAAAAAATAAGGACGAAGGCCCAGGGTCATCCTGAGGACTATGAAATTGTCGTTGTTGGTTGGGTTTGGCTTGAGTAGTTGACACACTTATTTAAACTCCTTAGTAAATATTTTAGGGACATAAGATTTCTTACCTGTGATTTGTTAGTTGCACTTGGCAGTGCCGAGGCCTGTTGAGCCAACATGATATCAGCAATATAAGCCTCAAGTGTTCTATTTCTCATGTCAGTTATAATTTTACCGCAATTCATAAAACGGCACACACCACCCGTTACTTTACATTCGCGGCAAGAACTATGTCCACTGCCACATTGGAATATGTTCAAGCCAAATTCTTTGCCGCACGTCGGACAGTTTAGCTCTTTACCACCGTCATTGTTTTTCTTCGGCTGTTGCCTAAAATTCATTTATCGTATTTGAGTAAATACTATCGAGTGCATAAGTAAATGCAATTGACGACTGCGTGACTTAATGGTTAGAATACTTGACTATTGCGCCTCGAATCCTGAGTTCAAATCCCAGTTAAAGCCAACATTTGCGAAAAACACAAATAGTTGATTTTCGAGTCTGGTTATGCTGTGATTGTCCTTGTGTCTTTAACACTACATCCTAGCCTACCTCCGATATTATATCGCATGAGCGTCACATCGGGCACAGGTTTACAATAAAGAATACATTCATTCATTTGTCATCATCATTAAATATCTAGCAAATCTTATGGTTTCCGACGTATTACGGTAGTGGGCGTGGCCGCTGATGGTTCTGAACATTTCTGTTTGGCACCACACTGCACCCGTCACCATGAGACATCAGTCTTTAAGTCTCATATGCCTAGTAATTACACTAGTAGATTTGAAGGAGCCCCCCTCCAAATTGTAACACACGTATGCACACACTCCAACGCAGAATAACTGGCACTGCGTTGGTAGTTACCTAAACGGATTTGATAAGGAATCCTACCACCAGACAGATATTTAGTTCATTGTAAACAAAACAATTACATTAAATTACAAACCTGGTTGCTGTTGCAGGTAATCTGCTACTGGTAGAAGGCGCAGGAGGAGCGGAAGGCGGAAGGCGGAAGCCTAAAAATGGTGCAAAGTTTAGTAAAACTGACATTTAAAATAAAAATTATAGTTTGTTTACAGAAATTGAGTATCAACTAACCTTGAGATGCCCTCGTGAAGATATTTGAAGTTAGCGTTATTTGTTAACGGTGGTGCGGCATTTGTAGCTGTCAGTACATTGTTCATTTTGTCACGTGATGGATAATTATTTACAACGGCAGAAGATGAATGCGCTAGAGGGGCAGCGGTAGCGTGGCTTAGATTCGGGTATAATGAATTCTGGCGATTTTCTCCATTTCTTCTATTTTACGAAGAAAAATAAATAAGTGTTATGAATTAATTAAACCAAAATACAAAATAATAAACACGGCTACGGAAAAATGTTTCTTTTATATACATACATACATACATACATACATAAGATCACGACTGTATCCCATAAGGGGTAGTCAGAGACTGGGCACTCATTGCAAAATCAGATGACTGCCACAATCCACGTTTCACCAAAACAATATAATACACTTGGTGTGATAGGTGGTGAGCCCATCGCTCATCCATTCATGCGCTGTTGGGTGCACAGTGCAGTTTTATTCCTTACTCGCCTTTTACGAGATCCATAGGATGAGATGGAGTGGTAGTATTCTTTTAAAGAGCCGTCTTTTATATATCTAAGAATAAATAACAAATTTCTTTTAGGAGAAGTTACTGATTAGATAAAAAAAGTAAAACTAAAAAAAAAAAGATAATTAAAGAGCTCCTAATTTGATTGGTGGCAAAGAAAGACTCTTCGAAAAAAAAGGTTATAGAATTAAAACGTAAAATTTTTAAATTAAAATATATTGCATTGAGTATAATACTAACACTCCGGTTCTTCTCACCCCTGAATAACAAAAAAAAACAAAATACGTTACCTTGTTGAAGTAGTGTCTTCCTGATGTGAGGACTGTGCTTGTAATAATAATTGTCTGCATCTTTCCTCATAAAGCCGTCTTTGCTTCTCTAAAGTTTCTTCAAAAGCAGCTTGAGTATAGTTTTCCCTAAAAACCGTGCAAATTTATGTTTTATCTTATTTTTCTCCACTTTCGATTTTTCTTAATGTATGAAGTTTGTCCTAGATAAATCTATAATATATATAAATCGATACGTACTTATAGTATGCACTCAAAACACTGAGCACACTTTACTTTAGATCGCAATGGGCAAGCGACTTTGTCTGCCGGTAAACAGATCCAAATTTTTCTAATACTTCATCACGACATCGCTTGATCACACTACATGACCCTTTAACTTCTAAACCAGCTGAGCATCACCCAGCGTACCGATCTTTTGCTCTTTTATTTTTGTGACTAAAATCCCAGTGCGCCTTTTTCTCTTCTCTTCTCAGTTTTGAGAAAATTCCGCCACAAGGCATAAAGGCCGGCAACGCATCTGCTATTCCTCTGGTATTGTAGATGTTCATGGGCGGCGGTGAGCACTTACCATCAGGTGAGCCGCTTGCTCGTTTTCCCCTCTTCCATTAAAAAAAACACTGTTCCAGTGCGGGCTGACGGACGTCACATGTTGCCGAAATATTTTTAATTCTTTGACTTGCATGTTTCCTATATTACAATGAACAATTTTAGTATCAGGGCCGGATGATGCCATGAGAGAGGCCCCTAGGTAAGTCTCGGCGCCCTCTCCCCTTTCCTTTATTCCTTTTTAGGAATAAAGGAAAGCGGAGAGGGCGATTTACACTAACATAATTATCTACTTTGCCGATAGGTGTCCGGCCGATACCACCTACCTCTTTCCTACTATGTTATTGTACGTAGGGATGAGATGTATTTATGACGATACAAAGTTTTAAAACCAAGGCTGCGCTTTAAAGTAGGGCGCCCTGGTACGGGCATGAAATACTTGCAAGTCCGTTGGAAATATTTCTACTGCGTAGCCGTATACTGGCATTCAGAGTCCGCGAGTATGATCCCGTTCCACTAACATTTTGAAAACTTTTTGTTCTAATAATTATATTTTTTCGGCCACAATGCTTAAGCGGAGCGGAGGATTTCCCATAATCGCCACGCTTGCCAAACTGATTGGAGGACTGATTGAAGGATTGACTAACTTGACATGTCGTACCTTCCCTGCCACTGCCCGTCACGTTTTCTGTGCAGAACCTAAATATTTTTTAAAAATAAAAGTAGCCTAAGTTACTCCCTATAACATCAGCTATCTGCCAGTGAGTCCCGTCTAAGGCGACGGTCCAGGCGTTTCAGAGATTAGCCAGAACATTAATTGATTTTTTATATAATTGATATTTCATTTTGGCCTTGGTTACACCACCACGTGTTAAACCACCTTGCTTACGGTTACCTTACTGCTCACCAATTAAGAACTGTTATTCATTTAATATACCATGTGGACTTGTGAATAAACATTTTTGAACTTGGTTTAATTAGTTTTTTTCGGAATATCCAACTTAAATGTGCCAGACCTGTGTTATAGAGATCAGTGCCCAGCAGCAGTACTCATGGTCAGATGTGTCAAGAACCTCCAATCTGCCTTTTAAGTATGACAATTACAGAAAATTCTTGCAATTTAGTAGAGGTCTATGTTCAACTACTTAGATGTCTCTGATACTGATGATGAGATGATCATTGCATGACATATTGTTCCGCTCATTAGTCAGTCTGGTAACTGTTGGAAGATACAAGGTATCTTTCTAACGATTCCATTAATTAACTTTTATGCCATTATTGGGGTTGTATATTATATGAGAATCTGGATCTTAACTGGCAATATGTTAAACAGCTCTGATAAGTTAAATAAAATTTTGTCTTTAGTGACAAAGATAGCACATCCAAAATATGATTGAATATTAGTTTAGTGTTGCATGCTACAAAAAGAAAGTACTAAATAAAATACTTTTAAATACTAGACTATCCACTGCCTGTCTTCTCTAAGACACACCTAATTTTTGAAGTTTAAAAAGGCAGTTTTATTACACCAAATAGGGAAATAGTATAATACTATGAATAATAGTCTATATATATAGTTTCAAATTATTCTTTCCCTATTCTCTAATTACCTGTCAGAATAGGTCACCACACTGCGGGTTAACTGGCAGAGAATGTCGGTAGGCATTAAGTCCGCCCATTGTTACCTTAGAATCTAAGGGTGTAACAATAAATAGTAAATAAATAAATAAATAATAAATTTATTTAATCTTTATTGTTAACAATTTACCAGCAAAGGGCGGACATAATGCCTAGTGACTTTCACAACCAGTCAATGCTTGTCCTGGTGAAAAGTAGATGGCAGGTGATAACCACAGATTACAGAATTATAGTAGAATGATTCATAAATGAACAATTTATGTGCACTAAGTAATTTATATAAAAGATTAATTAATTAATACATATACAATATAAAGA
The DNA here is from genome assembly GCA_019845155.1 of Luehdorfia chinensis. Taxonomy (NCBI): domain Eukaryota; kingdom Metazoa; phylum Arthropoda; class Insecta; order Lepidoptera; family Papilionidae; genus Luehdorfia; species Luehdorfia chinensis. The sequence continues at coordinate 4,001,840 of JAHVAK010000025.1, read as the reverse complement.
CATTTATAATTAAGTAACAACTAAATGTGTATAAAATAACATATGGAATTAGGTATATAATTAGCAAATAAAGAAACAAATACATAAATAACAAAAACAAAAAATCAGTTAAGCCAAATATTGTCAATGTTTCTTTAGGTAGTATTCACAAGCTGATTTCATAAATATGTTCCTATATGGTATAGTGGTTTTGATTTTATTGGGTAGGAGTATATGGTGAAGGTGTCTATTGGATAGTATTCTGTATTATGTAGAATGCAAATCTTAAGTTGGTTTATGGAACAATGTACTCTGTCATGAGTACAGTGAATATATTGGTACTTATTCTTAAGATTTTTTTTTAGAGTAAAAGACGAGAAGAGCAAAATAGCAGAATAACTCCTGGGGTTGTACCTACCTAGACGGATTCTTGCATAGGAATCCTACCACCAGTAAAATAGGAAGGAGAATTAAAATTAGCTACAGAATATAATAATAATAGCATAATCAATCCTGGTCAGCATTCTTAGACCACCCATTATGATTACCCAGTTTTATCTTTATAACACTGCTACTTTATAACAGTACCCCAAACCTGTGCAACCAATCTCTAATGAATTCATGATTGTCATTAAAATTTTATATATAAATGTATAATTAGCTTTTGTTGATCCATACATTTACTAATGTTATCAGTGAGCTTAATGAGTTTAGTGGTTCAACACTGTGACTCTGACAAAACCCAGATTATAAAAACAGAGTATTGCTTATGTACACAAGCCTCAAGAACTTTAGAAAGAATAGAAATCAGACTAAAATGATTAGCCAAGGAGGGATTGGGGATTTTGGGAAATCCCCGAAAAATACATACAGAATACATTCATATACATACAATACCAGAAACAAAGCCAAAGAATAATAATAATCAAAAAATAATATTTTCATAATTGTTTTGTGTATGATGTGAGAAATAAGAATCTTATTCTTTCACTGAAACATTTACTTGGTGAGAGTAGTTTAAGGCAGGTCGTCAAAATAAAAGTTTTTAACTTAGCAGTTAATATATAAAAATTGTAACATCTTTTAAAAAACCAAGATATGCCAACTTCCCACGGTTTCCCACGGTAGTTGTACAAACCTAATTCAAAACGGACGTAGTCCCGGGATTCAGATAGTTTGTAATAAGAGTTATAAATAAATGTACAATACACATTAACATTTTAATACGGTATTTCTTAGAGAAAAAAGTCACGTTTACACTTTTTGTTTACTAAAAAATGAAGCGATAACTTACGGTTGTCTTCCATCGTTTGACGTGGTTTGATTATTGCCCATTGTTTGATATAAAACGAGAGCTCACCATGCGACAAATAAAAATTACACAGATCTGAGATTATTGTTACAGCTTATCGCAGTATTTACCTCTTCCATAAACTACGAAAGACTACAAACTACAAACGAAAGCACTTAAAACAGTTTAGAAACAATTAATTAAAAGACATGGAAACTTTATGTTGGCACTGCACTTGTTTTCAAGAAAAGAACCAACCATAGACTACTTTACACGTTAGTAGGGTTTGACAGTAAAGGGCGAAATGAAATTTATAGCAGTGACACTGCGATTTATATACGTTTTTCCCACAGAACAGAAAAAACAAGTAGAAATTAAACGTGGGCGTGCCGCGGTGTTCACAATTACGCGGGATAAATCGCATATTCGACTCCGCGCACTTCAGTCGTGATCCAACCTCGGTTCGTAACATTACTGCACGAAATTTGAAAGTTTTAACCTCATATCCTTTTGTGCTATTTTAAACTGTAAAAATGATAGTCGAACCACAAATCTGCCCCATGTTGGAGTTTCGTATCATCGGTAAATGTAAATATGTATACAATAATATGAATAAAAGAGCAATCATGAGATGACAATATTTTTTAACATGAACACGTTATAGTATTTTCCACTTAAAACAAAAGGCGTAAGGTCCGGTTTTGCGTAGACAATATTTGCATTGAAAAGGTTTTTAGGCTATTCGATTAGAGAAGGGACAGTCTAAAAAATTATCGATAAAGAGTATAATTATTATCTACATAATATATTTTAATAAATAAACTTTAACTATATAACATATAATTTTTACAATTTACACATCAATGTAATGAGCCGTGTTTAAATTTCAGTTTCCCTAAATATCCAAATATACTCGTAAAAGAAAAGTGGATTGATGCTACGGGAAGACAAAAATGGATGCCTTCTAAAACCAGCACTATATTCTCCAGAAATCAATCTGAAGGAAACCATTGTACTAGCTTTTAAATAAAGTTTTAGTTTTAAGAACAATTCATTTATTATTCTTACTCGGCTCATCTTAATGTATATGTGATTTTACAATTATGTATCTACATAAGTATATAATGGGCACGTTTGAATAAATGTAAATATAAATAATAACTTCTTGTTATATATATAACAAGAATCTATAATATCATATCAAAAGTACCCGCAACCGACGAGCTTGTATGAAAACACTAATGCAAAAAAGAGGAAGCTAAAGATGCGTGTCAGGATCGTAGCAAGTGGAAGGATGTGGTCTCTGCCTACCCCTATGGAAAAGAGGCGTGACTCTATGTATTTATGTATGTATCTATATTAAGGGTTTTCAACGTCAACAGTCCAACTTTCAAGTTATTTCTTATCGTTCGACGATTATCGATATATTAAAATTACAAAACAAAAATGTCAATCACTAATCGAATAAGGCTGTCATGTTTTTTTTTATTGGATAAAGTGATGAAACGAGCAAAACGTTCACCTGATGGTAAGTGCAACGTCTGCCCATAACAAATGCTGTGTCACCCAGAAAATGTCTGCGTGACACCACACTGTGCCCATCACCCTGAGACATACGAGTAAGTTCTTAAGTCTCATATACCCAGTGATTACGCTAGCTCACAGTGCCCTTCAAACCGAAACACAGCAATGTTTGCACACTACTGCTTCACGGCAGAGTAACTGGCCCTGGGGTGGCCTGGGGTGACTGACCATCTAGACGGATTCCTGTTGTTTACATTTTGACGTAACGACAAAATAAAAAAGGCTTTAATGATCAAATTTATAAAAACGTACATTCCAGAAGCGACAAAGACGGTGATAAACTTATTTTTATTGAATACATTTGATTTTTAAAAATGATGTGTAATTTAATTTACAGTAATAAAGTGTGAATTTAATTTTATAATTTACTGCACCCAACTACTGTAGCTTTATGTTAAAAACACTGATTTAAATCTGGTCTGGCAGCACTGCCACTACGTTTCACCACCCACTGTCCTCACTCCTCAGTCCTCACCCTTAATGTTTTGCCCAAAGAGAATGTAAGCACCAGTCAGTGCTGTCAACTTAGAGTTTTTCTTGTGTACTTTAGCGCTTTTTGAAAATCTTCAATTGATATGTGTAACCAAAGCGGAACATATGACTTAGTACATTTTAGTACTACCAATACTGAGCTGCTGATGTCATATTGTGATTTGTTGGGGATTTTCCACTAAATATTTTGTCATTTGAAGCTAACTTCACTACATTCCACCTTCCCTATTCCAATTTCCCCAGTACCAGCTACCTGGCAGTTTTTTTTTATTGGATGAAGTTACGAAACGAGCAAAACGTTCACCTGATGGTAAGCGCAACTTCTGCCTGTAACAAATGCCGTGTCGTTCAAAACATATCTGTGTGACACCACATTGCGCCCGTCACCCTGAGTCATTAATTCCACGGCAGATTAACTGGCCCAGGGTGGTACCTACCTAGGCGGATTCCTGCTTAAGAATTTTCATGTAATCATGTTTATATAAGCGAAAACTAATTTTAACTATCTTATTCTTAATCTTCCGGCAGAGTAGAATAGCGCCCTTTCCGACCGAGGTCTCGTAAGAGACGATTAAAGTAACCATAATATATGAATAAATAAAGAATAAGACTATTATAAGCATAGCTGCCACGATACTGCTCGTGGGAATGTGGAGTAAAAATTTTATAACTCGTACCAAAATGGCAAAGACGTGGTCACACGTCACGTCTTGTTTCCCGCGGGGTCATAAAGTGGGATACGTGTGTGTTCTCTGCCTACCCGTTATATGTTAAAAAGGTGTGACTATGTAATAGCGTATGTATGTAAAAAAATATAAAATTATAAATATAAAAATGTATTTAAATTTTTTTTTTACTAGTATACAATAAAAATTATAAATTGTATTTGTTGTGCCTACAATTCATATCCTCTATCTGTCATCTACAAAATAAACGACCGCTTGGCCTAGTAGTCAGTAGGTACTCTAGTACCTGACCACCACGCCGTGGGTCCGGGGTTTGAATCCGAACCGGAACCAACATGCAAAAACAAAAATATATATACTCGTAATATTACGTCGGGCACGGCAAACGATTAAGTGCCCTGGGTTTGCTTGCACAGTTGTGCTACTTTAATATCTCCTCCGCAGTTGATAACTTCCAACGTTATTCAGTAGTTGTTGCCATGGTCTAAAATTGACGCCTTGGATACTTCACAAAAAAAGATTGACTTTCCAGGACATAAAACGGAGTCGTACTCACAAATCGTGTGCGTTTTACAGACATAAATTTTACATACATAACACCCAGAAAACAAACAATATGTATTTTTGCACAAATGTTGACTATGTATGTTGATAAATGAAGTGCTTCAACAAATATGTCACTCGGTTGTCAGTGGAATCACTGATATACGGTGATAAATAGATAGGAATTAATTTATATAGCTGACTGGGTGATATTTATTTTAATTTAGTTTAGCGCCAAATATGGCGCTTTTTGGGTGAACTATGATTTATCGCTTTTTAAAAAACATTGACATTGATGGACTTGACACTTGACAGCAAGTTTTTGCTTTGAAAAACTTATGTAATGTTTAAATTCTCTTTGACTGTGAAGAGTTGACAGTGCTGACTGCTGACACAATTTCTGTCTAGATCTTTGGTGTAGATCTTTGGTCTAAATGTTCCCCCACTGTCCCCTCAGCATTCCTTTGATACTAATAGACAACTAACTCAAAGATATATAACATTCATTGTTAAAAATACTTGTTATTCCGATTATTTTATACATCGCAGAAAGTTTATAGTACTAAGTTTATGTACGTAAATAAGTAAACTGAAATAAAATATCAATAATGCCCCATTTTAGAATTGAAACAAATGTACCAAAAAGTAAAATTCCTCAAGATTTTGTGACAAAAGCAGTACCAGTTCTTGCAAAAGCTCTTGGAAAACCTGAACAAGTACACTATTTATTTTTTATAAATTATGTATTTTTATTTAGTGGTACACTATATAGCTCTACCTTAAGTCATCGTATTAAAAGTATTACCTTAATTTTTATGTATACTTAATAAAATAAAATGATTTACCACATAATGTCTGTATATACGTTTCTATTTTTAGTACTGTGTGGTGTCTGTTATACCAGATGTGCCAATGAGTTTTAGTGGTACCACAGAACCTTGCGCCATTGCTAATCTCATGTCAATTGGTGCACTTGGTGTGGAACAGAACAAGAAGCATGCTAAAGTTTTATTTGAACTGGTTGAGACACAGTTAGGAGTGCCACAAGACAGGTAAGTTATATCATGAACTTCATTTGATTAATTGATTACTCAGCTATTATTATTATTTTATGATTTACTTGGTAGCTTAATCAACTATTTTTTGAACAGATAGTTTCCCTGCCAAAGGTATAAGGCATAACTGGTTGACTTGTTAACTAATTAATTCATGAAACTCTGTCTGTTCGCCTTGTCCCCATTTTGTAAGAATAAATATTAAGAGTAAAAGTTAAAAATGTAATTCTTGGAGGATATTGACAGTGCTCCCAAATGTTTTGAAGCTGTAAATTTAAAGTAACTAATATCAGGTATATAAAAAGTCTAAAGGCAGTGTTGTGGTGGCATGCTGGATATTTTTCAATATAAATAATGGAAAGAAAGGGTATAAAATACCTTGTAAAAATATGCTAAAAATACATCATTATTTGTTTACATTTGAATTTTTATGCAGAAATGGAAAATAATTACTATTATCACTATCTCCACACAAAATTCAAAAACCCATAGTAACCTAACACAACTTTCTAAGGCCTTATTGACATTATTACTTATTACATATTTACTTTAGATAATGGTAAGTAAATACAATATTGACTAATCATTTTTGCTGTCAGATGTTTGTATAAATTCTTTTATTTCTTTGTTTAAACCACTTAAAAATTGAGTTTTGGTTATTATTTCATTTAATTTGTTTAGCAGACAATCTAATAGATATAGATTATCTAATAGATAACAGACTAATGAGCACATTAACTTATTTAATTCAAGGTTTTTATAGCTAATGGTGTCATTATATTGCTTTTTAAATTTTGCTACAAAGTTTATTTATTTAATAAACAATGCACAAACAAACAATGGTTAAATAGAAAACAAGTATAGATTGTTATCTGCAAAATGACAATTTGTCAGGAGAGCAATAAAAAAAAGAAACATATTTTTTTAACTAATGTGTTTTAGTTTAAGAAACTTTTTATTATTCTTCTGTTACCTAACTTTACACATCCATAAGAAGGCCTACCTAGACAGATTCCTGCATAGGAATCCTACCATCAATAGTAATTTGGGAATGAATATAACTTTCAATTTTGTGGATATGACTTTTTTATTTACTAGGTCTGTTGTTGAAAAGATTTGTCAGCTCTGCAACAAGAAGAGGCACTTTGCCACTGTTTGCAAAAGCTCTTCTAAACCTACAAATTCTGTGGTAGTAGGTACTGAAGATCTTTCCGCTTGTATCACAGCAGCGTCACCTTCTTCATTATGTAAAGCTACTGTACTCGCTTATATTCGAGGAATAAGAGCAGAAGCACTTCTTGACACCCGCAGCTCCATCAGTTTTATAAATGACAGCTTTGCAAGACTATGCGGGTTAAAAAGAAAATCCTGCAATCAGACTATTTTTATGGCCTCTCTTAATCATACTTCACAAGTAGAAGGTCAAATTTTGCAAACCCTGAAAATCGGAAATCATAGATATGATAAAGTGAATCTCCTTATCCTGAAAAATCTTTGTGCTGACATAATTATCGGCCATGACGTCCTCGAAGAACATTCATCGCTAGAGTTCTCTTTCGCCAAAACATCCACTTCAAGTATGTAACGTAGCTGAAACATCAGTACCAGTTGTATCGCTTTTTGCGAATGTATCTCCCAACTGCAAACCTATTGCTATTAAGTCTCGAAGGCACAGCAAAGAGGATAGTGAATTTATTAAAGAGGAGATCAGAAACCTTATAGCAAAGGGCGTGATTGAAAAAAGTAAATCACCATGGAGGGCCCAAGTACTAATAACAAAAAGCGAAACTCATAGAAAACGCCTTGTGATTGATTACTCTCAGACAATTAATCGTTACACAGAACTCGACGCGTACCCTTTACCAAGCATTGAGGACTTAGTTTCGAAAGTGGCAAAGAATACAGTTTTCAGCCTACTAGACCTGAAAAGCGCGTACCATCAAGTACCTATACTACCCGAAGAAAGGAAATTTACCGCTTTTGAAGCGCTGGGAAATTTGTACCTGTTCAGGCGTCAGTTTTGGAGTAACAAATGGTGTTTCGAGCTTCCAACAAACAATCGATTGGATTATAAGAAAAGAGAAGCTTCAAAACACATATGCGTATCTTGATGATATAACTATTTCTGGCCGTACTTTTGAAGAAAACGATCATAACTTATAAAGTTTTATGAATGCCGCGAAGAAATACGGTTTTACACTGAGTATACAAAAATGCAAATTTTCTCAAGAGTCAATTAATATTTTAGGCTATAATATTCTTCTTCTTTATTTATGGCGGTATTGTTGTAGTCGCCAATGACATGTATAATTTTACTGCCAGTTTAGGAGCTCAGCTGGCAAAACAAGAGATTTGCAGGCTATAATATTCAAAACCACATAATTAAAACTGACAGTGAGCGACTCAAGCCACTGATTAATTTATCTCCACCAAGCGATTTACCGACCTTAAGAAGGACACTTGGCATGTTCACACATTATTTTACTTGTACTTTTCTGAACGGTTCCACTCACTTGCTAATACGACAACTTTTCCGCTCACAAGCGAGCAAATTAAATGTTTCGAAGGCCTGAAAAATGATATCGCAAATTCTTCTATACATGCAATTGATGTAAATATACCTTTTACAGTCGAAACTGACGCTTCCGATCATTCCATTGCAGCAGTACTTACGCAAAATTCTAGACCAGTGGCGTTTTTCTCAAGAACTTTGAAATCAAGCGAACAAAACTATTCCGCCATTGAAAAAGAAGCGTACGCCATTGTGGAATCATTGAAGAAATGGAGACATTTCCTTATTGGTAACTTTAAGTTGGTAACTGACCAACGCTTGGTTTCTTTTATGTTTAATATGAAACATTCAAGTAAGATAAACAATGAAAAGATTCAAAGATGGCGACTGGAACTTGCTGCTTTCAAATACCATTATATACAGACCGGGGAAAGAGAACTATGCTGCTGATGAACTATTCCGAGTTTGCCACTGTAGAAACACGTACTGCAAAACTTTTCTCGCTGCATGAGGCTCTTTGTCATCCAGAGGTAACGAGAATGTTTCACTGGGTTCGCTCTAAAAACCTTCCCTATTCCATTGAAGAAGTCAGAACAATGACCAAATCTTGTCGAACCTGCTCTGAAGTAAAACCTAGATTCTCCCGAAATACCTTTGATGACCAGAGGAAACTTGTTAAAGCGACAGCTGCTTTTGAACGCCTTAGCATAAATTTTAAAGGACCAGTTCCAACAAACAATAATAACAAATTCATACTTACCGTGATTGAGAATTTTCACGTTTCCCGTTTGCTATCCCATGCTCAGACGTAAGCTCGAAAACAGTGATTAAATACCTTAATAACTTGTTTATGATATTCGGCAAGCCTTCTTACGTTCATTCAGATCGCGGAACAGCATTTCTTTCTGCCGAAGTACAGGAATTTTTACATGTTCGAAGTATTGCCACTAGTAGAACTACAGCTTATAACCCTCAAGGTAACTGTCAAGTAGAAAAATTGAATTCTACTCTTTGGAGAACGATTTTTTTGGTGCTGAAGACGAAGAATCTTTCGGTAGAAAATTGGGAGCAAGTATTACCACAAGCCTTACATTCAATTCGATCATTACTTTGTACAGCCATAAATTGCACTCCACATGAAAGAATGTTTAGACACCCACGAAGACCTACTAACGGCACTTCTGTTCCATCGTGGCTTACAAATTCTGGACAAGTCTTGATGAAGAAATTTAATCGTTAAAATAAATATCAGCCATTAGTAGTAGTAGAAGAGGTTCAATTGATACACAGCAATCCTGACTTTTCATACATACGGTTCCCAGATGGCCGAGAAACAACGGTGTCGAATTGTCATCTAGCACCATTGGGTTCAGAAGGGGTAGATCTGCGAATAGGTAATGAACACACTACTGATTATCATCGTCGTCGTCGTTCGTCGTCGTTTCAGCCTATCAATAGTCCACTGCTGTACATAAGCCTCCCCCATAGATTGCTACAAAAGTTTGTAGCTCTCGTTTTGGGGGGATTTTGCCATAGTTGCCACGCTTGGCAGACGGGTTGGCAACCGCAGTTTATGAGATGAGATGGGGTGGTAGATTCTCTTAGGCCGCTACCACGCGGCACTGATTATCATAACGTCGCAGAACCACTTCCGGAAACAGAAGACCAAAACTTGGAGATTCCTTCATCTTATGAGACGGGACCTGTGGTACTTGATAATAGCAGAGAGCTAGAGACTGAGTTACCATCATCAACACCGCCGGAGCCAACACTTCGTATATCTGGCCGCGTCCGTAAAACACCAGAATTTTTAAAAGATTATGTTTTAAAATAATGCGGGAGAATGATGTAAACTTCTTACTTGAAACTATCAGCCATAAGCTGATGTCATTGTCAATCTGTTTTTGTCAGTGTCTTTGTCAATGTAGATAATGTAACCAAAACAAATTTTACTGTTGATTTTAGCTTATTAAAACCTTATATTCATTAAAGCTTTTCTCTTATTTCAATTGTGCTGTTCAGGATTTTCACATTTTTTATAAGTTTTTGCGCTTTTTTTATTGGATAAAGTGCCGACATGACCAAACTATCACTTGAAGTTAACTGCAAAGTCTGCCCATAACAAAAACTGTATCTCAGCTGGCTCTCAGTGCTCTTCAGACTAAAACACAGTAATGTCTGCACACTACTTCTTCACAGCAGGATATCAGACCTGAGGTGGTACCAGTATATTGTGTGTCAATGCTTTCTGCGCTACTTTGTAATTAAAAAACAATGCCCCTTGCTAGGATTTCTCCTGTACTGTGAGTACGTTATACAAGCATACATTTCACATGTTTAACATAACTAGACCCAAAAGCCAATAACTTAACAAATTAGTAGTTTTAACAAATGTTTGCTCAGGCTGGTTCAAACCTCACATTCTTTAGCTCCACTGGATACAGCGACATAAAGACGAGTGAGTGTCAAGACTTCGCATAGGACGGAGAGTCCGCGCCTATTATTCTGTACACCAAAATGGACAGTGTAGAATTATATGGATTAATTCCTGGACCTTCCTTTTGACTTCATATTTTAATAGGATAATAAACAGACATTATCATCAGTTCAAATTTAATAATACCTATTTTTATTTTTCAGGATGTACATAACATTCCAAGACGAACCTACGGGCAATGTTGGGTTCAAAGGCACAACTTTCCATGCTTTATTTGGATAGTTCTTGAATAGCCCTTGTTTAATAAAAACATGTTCCCTTACTTTGATCTTTGTTGGGCTTTAAACAAAAAATACTTGGTTGCATACATGTATCTAATCTTAACCTATTAATAATGTCTATATGAATAGTGCCTATGTAAAAATTATAATAAAATTACCTTATTATATAAATTTTGTTTTATTTCCCTAGCAATGTTTTTTTAAGAACATAATTTTTTATTTTTCCAAATTCATTCAAAGTGTTATCTAAGATTTGACACCAATCTTAGCTGCAATAAAATTATTATGAGGTCCAAAATGGTTGTGGTACCCCAGGCTTCGATTCCCGTTGCTGCTACTACTAAAATTGTTAATTGCAATTTCAAGTGCTGATTTACATAAAGAAGACATGTTAGGTCGGCCAACTTGCATTGGAGCAGCGTGAGCTTCCTGGCTCCAAAACCCTCACAGAAATGAGATAGATTTATGGGTTGTTACTTCTTTTTTTTAAATGGTTAAATGTTAGCTTAAAAGAAGCTAGATCACCTTGAAAAGCTATCGCTATATAAATTATATACATCAAGTATCCCCTTGGGAGTACTGATATGTAAGTATTGTGGTATATTATCAAAAAAAAATTTTTAAAACTTCAGAAACGGTGAAACAAACAGGTATAGGTTAGCGAGATTCGAACCTGCAACACATCTGGCAGATCAAGGGAAATATCTGGCAGATAATAATAACGTCCATTGGACTGCCCTACATACTTGTACATACGTATCGTTTTAGCTGTAGTTTTTTATATTATCACATACACTTAATGTAAAAAGTATTCGTACATCTGTATGTAAAGAGAAAAACGAAGTGCGGTGCGTAGCACAAATGCCTAAGTGTATGAATAATAGTGTTTGATAGGTACTATTATTTCTTTTAGTAAATAAATACAAGTAAGTTATTTAGTAAATATATACATATGTTTAAATATTTATTTGTTCATGCCGAAGCTCTTGACTTTTTCATTCTTCCTGAGATCCTGACCCTCTCAACGGTTTTTTATAAGATATTGCAGTCAGTAATAAGACCGCCCATTGCTCACTCTTACTTATTATTTTATTTGTCATTTCTTTTTACAAGGTCTGTAGATGGTATGTAAAGATCTCTAAAATATCTTCCAATAACTTAAACGCATGAATCATAATTAATTTTAAAATGAACATGATTTAGACCTTTTAAAAATACATAATATAATATTCTAGCAGTTCTTCCAATATCGGTAGAATTTCTTTTTAGCATTCCGGTCATCCCCCTAGTAAAGTTCAAAGATGTAATGTTTCTCAAACCTTTTTAACATATCAATTAAGTCATATTTTGCAAACTTGATATAAATCATTATTTTTATTCAATGGCACCCTACTCTGACGGTTCATTTTAATTCTAAAATTGCCATTGGTACCATCCCAGGCCCGTAATTCTGCCGAACGATTTTGCTCGTCACGTCACTTTAAACCGCCACCGTTTCGATAAATTGACGAATTCACTTGTTTCACGGAAACTCTCGTGATATTATAGTGGGCACTCAATCGTCCTAACATACTCTTTTTACTTTTTTTATTGCATAAAGTGATGAAACGAGCAAAACGTTCACCTGATGGTAAGTGCAACGTCTGCCCATAACAAATGCTGTGTCACCCAGAAAATTTCGTTGTGACACTACATCTCATATGCCCAGTAATTACGCTAGCTCACAGTGTCACACACAAAAAAATCATTAAAAAACTTGAATCTAGAAAGTGCCATTTGTTGCCAATGATGAACAGCATCTTACATGCACGACAGAGTCGATGTGATTGTAATATGATATGCGAAGTAGCCTCCTATTAGTCTGTAGATGTGAGTGGAGTTAGGATGAATGAGAATTTCATCAAATTCTTAAATTCGTATAACCGCGTTTGGAGTTACTGCGTGGAAGTCAGTTTTTAGATTTAATAATTAACTTTTACGTCTTTACCTTATCAAACTAATATATAGATATAAAGCTGAAGAGCTTTGATGTTTGATTGCGCTGATCTCAGGAAATACTTATTCGATTTCGACCTATTTTACGCGTGTGAAACCGCGTGGCACAGTTAGTGTTAATATAAAGTTGTCACTTGATTACAGGCGTGTTGACGACAAGCGCAGTATCGTTCCACACAAAACACTTCTGGGTGATATAGTACCTGATTTGTTATGTGCAAGAAGCAGTAATATGCTAAGGGGCTCAAGAATTCAAGATTTCGGAAATAAAATGTAGTTTAGAGATATCCTATGCGGGAATGCATCTAGGTAGGTACCACCCCAGGGCCGGCCTTTAATCTGCCGTGAAGCAAACATTACTGTGATTCGGTTTGAAGGGTGTAAGCTAGCGTAATCACTGGGTATATGAGACTTAAGAACTGATGTCTCGGAGTGAAAGGCGCAGTGGAGTGTCACACAGAAATGTTATGGGTGACATAGCATTTGTTATGGGTAGACGTTGCAATTTACATCTGGTGAACGTTTTGCTCGTTTCGTCACTCCATCTTTTTAATTATCGATAGCAAAATTGCTGATACCATTTTTATTTTTACCTACAATTCTTTCGTCTATCTATCGTCTATAAAAATGGACGACTGCATAGCTTAGTTACCTGACTACCATACTGCGAGACTTGGGTTCTAACAGCAGCCGTAGCCAACATTTGAAGATTTCTGAGCCCGATTGTGTTGAGATTTTATCTGTGTCTCTGGCACTGCATCCTAGCCTACCGCCGATCTTATCACATGAGCATTATTACATCGGGCATGGTAGGTTGGGACGAGTAAGTGCCCCTTTGTGGCACTGTAATATACTGCGTAGTTGATAACTTCCAACAATATTCGGTACTTGTCGCCGTAGTCGAGGACATCATCTATCGTCTATCTCATTAGCTGGTGACACCCTTGCTACAGTATATTTTCAAATTTTTGTTTCCAAAGGACTTTGAGCACTCGATCCCCTGCCTGCCCTACAAGGGACAGCATGGAGTAATACTGATCGTAAATAATGTAATATAATAAACTCCATCTTATCCCGTGAATGTCGTAAAAGTCGACAGAGGGAAAATAAAAATAAAAAAGGAGATGGGCAACAGAGTCTTCCTGAAACATCAAAATAAATAAACTGTGGTTTCTAACACTAAGCGTGAAACAAAAATGAGTGTCGCAAAGGAACGCCCCTAGTAGCCCCTAGTATTGGCTACGGAAGCAGTCATAGTAACGGCGGATCAGAGGGTACAAAGAATCTCCGAAGAAGGAGATCTTGCCATCAAAGACAACTGGACCTGGCAACATACAATGCACGCACGCTAAGTACCGACGAGAGGATCCTGGAGCTGGAAGAACAGAATAACCAAACGATATTCGCTGAAGGTCATACAGGTATACGCACCGACTTCGGCACACTGTGATGATGAGGTGGAAGTAATGAGTATATTTCAAGAGCCATACATTCTTCAAAAACTCACTACACGGTGTTGATGGGAGACTTCAACGCAAAACTGGATATGAAGAAAGACGATGAGCAACGAAATCCAAGGGTCCAACAGCTGGCCGACTTCATGGAGAAAGAGGGACTTCTAATGTTTCTGTGGGGCCGGTTTTGGAAGGAGCTCATTCCTTCCAAAACCGGCCTCACAGAAAGTAGACCTGGATGAGCTCGGAAGGTTCCACCAAAAAAACGACAGCTGTTGTAACAATGTGTGTGCAATGATGTATCTGTGATAGCTGGGGTGAAAACCGGCAGTGATCGGCAAGAGGCACATTGAGCTTGAAAGTAAAGCTTGAAAGGTCTCGTCTGGTGAAGTCCACTCTCCATCCATCTTGTGCCCTTATCCAAAAATCAGAAAGCTTACAGCTCAAATTGCATAATCGCTTTCAATTCCTGGATGATTGCTTTTCAGTGGGCAAATGGGGAGATTATGAGTGAGATCGAGAGATTATGGACAGCACACATCGTACACATCGTAGCAACGACCAATGAGCAGAACACGTCCGACGCTATTCTCGTCGAGTATACCTCAATGTCTCAAAACAAAAGTCTTCATTAAGTGCGTGTTGCAAGCTGATGTACCCATGGGATGACCGTCTAGCTCGAAGAACCGATAACCGTTAGGGAAGAAAGGTGCTGGAGTAGCAACCACGACCACCCTTAGTTACGTAACTCAAAAGTAATAGATTTTTTTATCACTATCACTAACTTAAAAAAATTTATACTTAAAATATTGATGTTACATTTTATTTAAGTTGTTTGACATCTAGACATTCTTGAATTAAAATATACAACACAAAGGTAATGGTATTCATGGTATAGTGAACTACGAAAACTACATGAATAATGGATGAAGACAATAGTGTGTAAATGTATTGTAGTAAAAGTATTAAATACATATTTCAAAAAGAGATAAACATAGTATTTACATTCTCTTAGCAAGAGATCTCGTTAAATAACAAAGTCGGCTCGGCTCGGCTCGGGTGGCCACACACACGTAGAACAAGTATCCGATGAAGTTGTAAAAGCCGAGAAGGCTAACAGCAATTACATCACCGAAAATATATACACGTAGAACAAACTAAGAGCGCCGTCATCAACGAACTAGTTCGAATAGTTCGACTAAAAGAGCGCTCTTTCGAACTACGTCATTCACGAACTACACAGTTCTGTAGCTGTGTACATAGAAAAATATATAGGTTATTACTATAGCAAAGAAAAAATGATCACTAATAATATTAGTCTCTTTCATATTAGTGTTTTAGCAATGGCTTCTTTGTTTTAAGCATATACTTTTGCTGTAGTAGTATTGTCTGTACAACAAAGAACATTTATATCTTTACTGTACAGAGTTCGAAAATTCGGAATAAACAAGTTACAGCGAGGGTTTGCGAAATGCATACTATATTGTTCCTGTTTATTATTTATTCATGAAGTAATTGTGAACTGAGTGTTACTTAATTGTTCAGCATACATTTTTTCGGGACAGCACTGAACAGCGTGATATTCAAAATGGATGAACACAGGAGTGTAGAAGACACACCAGCATCTCAAAGGCTGACCAATGAAGACTTTAGAAAACTCCTTATGACTCCAAGGGCTACGCCTTCTGGAAATGCTGCTCATCCAGCTGGCTCTGTGCGAGAAGCCATGGCTAACGCCGGGTACTGTGTTCCGAATGTTTCACATAATATAATAATACACAAACGGTAATAATTTATGTAATAAAAATACACAATAAACAAGTAATAAATGTATACAACATTAAATAATCTGCCAGTCTGCCTGCCAAGCGTGGCAACTATAGCAAAATCCCTCCAAAATGATAGCTTGTAGCTGTTGTTGCAATCTATGGGGGAGGCCTACATTCAACAGTGGATAAGTGATAGTATTACTAAAATTAAATTATAGGTAACATGTCACTTTTAAGTACATATTTATTAAATGCCCTTTGGTGAAGGAAGACAAGAAACTGCTAGCTCAGGAATAATATCGCAAAAGCTATAATTATAAGCTTAAAGTTGTATGTCATGTAAAGTTGTATAATTTTTATAATAATCCAGTTTTGTTAATGTTATTTACTTTTGTCAGAAATCCAACTCAAAATCAGAGAACAATCAGATTCAACATTAAA
Organism: Luehdorfia chinensis; assembly: GCA_019845155.1. Classification (NCBI taxonomy): domain Eukaryota; kingdom Metazoa; phylum Arthropoda; class Insecta; order Lepidoptera; family Papilionidae; genus Luehdorfia; species Luehdorfia chinensis. The sequence goes on along the minus strand of JAHVAK010000025.1, from coordinate 3,985,321 downwards.
TTTGGTAGGACTGATATTTTTTTGCATTAATCATAACACAATTTTATTGTAGGTCAATGGCTCCACCAGCCGAAAACTAAAAGTGAGTTACGTCGCAAAAAGAAATCTTACTATGCAGCACTAAAGAAGCAAGAAGACAATAAATTAGCTGAGCTCGCTGAGAAGTACAGAGACAGGGCTCGTGAAAGAAGAGATGGACTTAATGAAATTGGACCAACAGACCCAACTAGCAACACTAGCAGTGCATACAGGTAACTGAAGACAATTCCAAATTATGCTTGATGTTTTTACTGGCGGTAGGATTCCTATGCAGGAATCCGTCTAGGTAGGTAATACCTAAGGGGCCAGTTATTCTGCCGTGAATCAGGTGCTATGAACTTTATCATGAAAAGTCATACAACCATAGTAAGACATTCGCAGAATATGTTAAAAACTATTCAAAATTATTTGAAAAGGTATGCTTTGCAGCCAAGTCTTTACAATTAAGCAATAAAATAAAGAAAGCATCTGATAAAATAAAAATGACTTCATATTTGAGCAATAGAAACAGCAGTTATCAATAGTGGTGTCCCACAGGGTTCGATTATCGGCCCATTTCTATTCCTAATTTACATTACCTAGTAGGGGATAGCCATGATAAAGTATTATTTGTATTATGTAAATGGAAGAGTTAAGCCATGTGGATATCACTGTCTTTCTTGCAATAACTCTAGACTCGAAACTTTAATGGGGCTCCCATATATCGAAACTAGCAATTAGACTGAGCTCTGCAGCTTATGCTGTAAAAAAATTAGGAACTTGACTAATATGGAAAGTGCTAGATTAGTTTATTTTAGTTATTATCAGAGCATAATGGCTTTTGGTATTTTGCTATGGGGAAATGCAACTGACTTAGAGGTGATTTTTGTCGAGGGCCATAATATCTATTAATAATATTGGCTCAAGTGTGTCTCTTAGAGATTAGTTTAAAAATTGAAATTAATATGTTAACCTTGGCCTCTCAATATGTATATGAAAACATTATGTATGTACATACATAAGAACATTAATCACTTTAAAAAAAATGATGTTCATAATGTGAATACCAAGAACAAGCACAAATTAATAATGCCAGTTACTCAACTTCACAGAGTCAGTAACTCTTTCATGGGGCAATGTATATGTTTTTGCAACAACTTCCCAGAAAGTGCATGTCTTTCAATCAAAAAACCCAAACTATTTATTAAACAAAGACTTTTTATGAAGGGTTATTATAATATAAAGGAATACATGGATAATGATAACCCTTGGGTATGAGGTGATCGCTGCCAAGCTATTTCTACATCTTTATAATACTGCTGAATTTGTATATTAATTTTTAAACTTAAAAAAACCAACTGGTTCTTCTCAGGACAGGCATTTATTTGTGAACCAGTGTGGCTTAAAAGAAATGATTTTCAATGAGTATTATGTAAATGATCTGTATTGAATAAAAAATATTCTATTCAATTCTATTCTTGTTGTTTGTCATGTAGTTCAGTGATCACATAATAAATATATTAATATCTCAAAATTAAATATATTAATTATTATATATGTGTCATTTTTGAAGAGCTGTAGCACCAGATGTAAAATCAGGAATGGATGCCAAAGAAAGACGGAGACAGCTCATACAGGTTAGTTATCTTCTTGTTATTTTATTTTATTAAAATAGTGTAATGAAGTGCATAATGTCCCATATGATCTATAGTGACATTTGATTGTATAATAAAATAAAGCATAACGTTTATTTAAAAACTAAGAATTGTAATTTATAATTTATGACATTATTTCAATGCTTGCAATGCACAAAATAATAAGTCCTAGACCATAAATACCCCAATTAGGATATTTAAATTAAATACTAAGAAAGACCAAAATTTTATCCTGTCCGGTTTTGACTCCTAGTCAACAATTATAATAAGCACAGTGTGGTATAAATGTGTGATATAAACACAGAAATGTTCTAGGAGACGGCATTTGTAGTTGCATGTTGTGTTAAATTCACAATCAGGTGAATATTTTGTTACCATTGTAAAAAAAAAAATATTTTGTGCCCTGAATTTAAGGGGTAGTTGGGTAGATTAGCATTTAAAATTATGTTGAATTGTTTCTGAATAAGTTTCAACTTTCTGTGATTCTCTTCTCAGACATTGATTTTTTCACATTCTGTTATTTTATAAATTTTTTTCTTTATAAATGAATTGAATAGCTGGCTGTGGGTCAACTACTGTTGGGTCTTGCTTTTATTATGTTATACACTCGGCGTCAAAAAAATCGCACATCCGAAAAAAATAATTTAAATACTATTTTAACACAACAGGCCAATGGCAATGTTGTGGTTTGAGGGTATCATTCGAAAGGTAATTTCATTAGCTTTCAGGAATTTTAATTGAATTTTACTTTTATAACGAGACGAAAGAGAAATTAAAGAAAAAGACAGGGTATGTACAAATTTGCAAATTAATAATTTAAAAAAAAACTTAATAAATACAAAAAAAGTTCTTAAAACCTAGTGTTACCCCCCCTTGCCTTGATAACGGCTTCCATGCGATCTTTCATGGACCTTACAAGGATCGCAACAGCCTCTTGGAGTATTTGTTCCCACTCTTCAAGTACCGCATCTTGGAGCTCTTGAAGAGTGGCTGGAGCTGGATCTCGAGCTCGCACGCGCCGTTTTAGGTCATCCCAGAGATGTTCTATTGGGTTAAGGTCTGGACTTCGTGCTGGCCAATGCATAACAGGGATATCGACCTCCTGTAAATAATCCCGTACAATAGCCGCGGTGTGGCAAAGAGCATTATCATGCATTAACATGAATCCATCACCGACATAACCAGCATACGGGACCACATGTTCCTCCAGGATTTCAGTAATGTACCAACTAGCATTTAAGGACCCTTGCCCACGGCCACCCCGAGTCCGGGAAACGCACACAAGTTCCGTTTTCCCGTCGACGGAAATGCCGCCCCAAAACATACACGAGCCACCCCCGTATTCGACGGATTCTTCGAGGCAGGGTTGTGTGAACCTCTCCCCCTGTCTTCTGTAGACCCTTCTACGTCTGTCATTGCAGAAGAGACAGATCCTCGTCTCATCAGAGAAGAGTACGGTCCGCCACTGTTCTAAAGTCCACTCGCAATGATTGCGAGCAAACTCTAGGCGATCTCTGCGATGCTGTGCAGTAAGTTTTGGACCTTTAGCAGGGCTATAGGCTGTTAAACTCTTTCGTGTAACCTTCTTACTTATCGTAGATACACTCACAGATGTTCGCAGAGTTGATCGAAGCTGTTGTTGCAACTCAACAGCATTTGTAAAACGGTTTCGTAAAGATGTCGTAACGATGAAACGGTCATCTCTTTCTGATGTGCACCGTTTTCTTCCAGATCCCGGTTTTCTAACATAACCACCAGTCTGCTGAAAACGTTGGAACACCCGTCGAACTGAAAAACGGGACAGGTTCAACTGTCGAGCAACGTCACACTGCCGCATCCCCGACTGTAATAGGGCAATCACTTGAGCGGCTTTTTCAGAGGTGGTGTCCATCTTTACTTGTTCTTACTTGGGTTACTTGTTCAAGTGTGTTCACTGCAAAGTCTAAATTACGACTGGCCCATATTTCATCCAGATCGACCCTTTTATACCCTTTTTAGGTGGTGTAACTAGCGTCCTTACTAACGAGCATTTGACAGTGTTTATTTTTGACGCTCTATAATGATAAATGTTTTAATGATTTCATGATTTTTTTATTAATAATGTAAAGCTATTCAAATACCCATTTCAAACATACCAATATTTATATAAATATAATTCGTTTCTAGCCATTACAGCCGTTTTTCGCGCAAACTCAGAGAGGTGCGATTTTTGTGACGCTGAGTGTATTTGTGATTTAATGAAATTATTATTTTAATTTGTCAACTTTTATTTATTGAGATACTACTCAATAAATTAATAAAAGTATTTAAAATTGTATGTATATTTTAAGTACCTAAAATGTCTTGTTGTAGGAATCCAAATATCTTGGAGGTGATATGGAGCACACTCATTTGGTGAAAGGTCTTGACTATGCTTTGTTACAAAAGGTAAGATAATATACAACAGGTATTATAAAAGTCTAAAGAGATAAATAAAAAATGTTTAATTAGTATTTTATATTACGATAATTCATAATTGTGAGTTTTTAAACCAAATTTGACTTAAGTCAGACAATTATTCAAAATAATATCAGAATGTTATTTTTATGTCTACCTTTCAACGAACATATTTTTATAAATAATTCTAGCAATATTATTAACATTACTAATATTCCTGTTAACCACTCCAACTAAGCTTTAACAATTATGCTAGGAAATGGTTTACGAAAATAGTCGAATGGGGGGCTCGATCCATCAACATCATTTTGCAGACCGTATCCTAAACCATAAGGTTATTGTCCATACACTTTGTACACCTGACCTGATTACTGTAGTATGGTTTGTACACTTGGATGTCGCACTTACTGGTTTATTGAACCTACTAGTCTCCGCTTATGACACCTTTGGGATAAGATGTGTTAATAAATTCTCAAATGCTACAGCTGGCAACACACACATATATGTATATATACACACATATTTATATACACATATTGTAGTGTTGGTGTACTTGTATATGCTACAAGCACTACAAACTTACTATTCTTATTTACATAAGCCATAGTTACTAGATGTTGACTGAAGAGTAGACTCAACATACTCTTTACTAGTTGAACTATAGAGATAATGTTCTTATTCCGTTGATTTTGTAAGAGTTATTTAGAATATTATAAGAACAAATAATAATAAAATATTACAAGATTTTTTTGGTCTTTTAGCCTGATATGACCAGCTAAGTATTTTAGGTCAACCAAAAGACACCGTGTTTAGTAGCTTTAGAGAATCTACCAGCCCATTTCACCCCGTGGACGTCGTAAAAGTCGACATAGGGAAAATTAAAATTAAAACCAGAAGATGGCCAGCAGCATCCATCCTGGAATATCAGAATAAATAAACTGCGTTTGCCAACCCGCCTGCAAAGCGTGGCAACTATGGCGAAATTCCCCCAAATTGAAAGCTACAAACTTTTGTAGCAATCTATGGGGGAGGCCTATGTTCAGCAGTAGACTAGTGATAGGCGGAAATGATGACGATGATGATGAAAAGATATCACAAAGACCAAGCTTTGCTCTATTCAAAGAATTTTCGTTGTAGTGCCTACAGCACTAGGTTTAATATACTGTCATTAATAGGCAGAATTAGGGTTTATATCTGAATATTATTTGTTAATGGGATCTTAATATTATTCCACGTCATTCCAGGTGCGTTCAGAAATTGTAAATCGTGAGCAAGAACAGGAAGCCGAGATGGAGAGGTTGGTTATGGCGCCGATTGAGGAGCCAGTAAAGGAGAAAAAGGAAGTCGCCGTTGTAAGTTAAGAACACTGCATAATATTATTTATACAGGTTTATTGCTAAAACAATTTAAAGATTGCCTGAAATGAATATTTTTAAATCGACTTTTGTAGCTATTTGTAAATTATAGTATTAATTTTAAAATACAGTTTTAGTATCAATTAAAAACAATTTTATATTATTAATTAATACATCTGTATTTTTGACAGCTACAACCACAGATAGTCTATAACTAACTAAAATATTAAGTGTTTCAATAATTAGTTATTAAATTAGACATATGAAGTAGATTTTGATAATCATAAGAGCTTTATACAAGCCTAAACGGAATAAAGAAACTTTGACTTTTGACTCTGAAACCAAATCTGATGATTGTGTTCTGCTACTATACCAAAGATGGCATTCTGTGGAATATTATCAAAAAAATGTCACTAACTTAGGAACCGGTAAAATAAACACTATAAAAAAGTCTAAGTTGGTCTGTAAAATTAGACGGCAAAAAAGGGAATTCTATTTTATATATGGATATGACATATGTATACTTAACATTTGATCACAGTCACACTGGCTACAGCATCATTCCTACAACCAAGTATGTTATTGTATCTCCTATCTGGGATTGCTTAACTAGCAACTGTTGAACTATATGGATAAATGCGATATTTATACCAGCCTTAAAGCTCTAAAATATCCATCAAAACAAAATTATTTAAGACAGTCAGAAACTATGTTGTAGATAAGCTTACACCTAAATGGACAAAGTACAGTCAGTTTGTTTTACTTTTTGCAGGAGGAGGAGATTCAATTTAAAACAACCATTGGAAAAAATATCCACAATATGATAATGGAGCAAAAGTAAGGCACTAATATAATTAATGATCAACTAATTAGAACTCAATTACTCATTGTTTTCTACAATATAAACTTACTAAAATATAAACAAAACCTACTACTCATATATAGATGTGTTCATAAAATTTGAAAATTCATACGGACACGCCATTTTCCCATATAAGGGGTAGGCAGGAAGAAAGACCACACACGTAGCCCACGGCCCACGTACGGCGGTGATAGGAAGTGCAGGGTATGACCTCATGCTACTGAGTTATGTCCATATACGCTCTTTGAGCACAGTGTCGTCAAACGCTATGTAGACATCTGAATAAATAAATCGGATGCCAACGCCTGCTGTAATCCACACTCAAAAATGTCTCGTATGCAATTAACTGCACCACTTCTCGCAATGTCTACAATATTGCCAAAAGTTAATGAACTATTAATGAAACATAACAGGTACGCTCACGCATTCCCACTCAAACGTCCTGTGACTGATGCTCACTTTGCCGCAATCCAGAACAAAATTGCTATGTAAATTTAATTTATTCGTATTAATACATTATAACTCAGCGACATATGGTATCTGGTGTTATCTCGACAAAGATTAACTTTCCATTTTCTAGTAATTAACATTTTTAAACTTAGAAAGCGTCATCAGTGTGCCATCCAAATTCCTCCACTCCCAATGCCAAGAGTGGCAACAATGGCAAAATCCCCCCCCTCCCCAAATTAAAGTACAAATTTTTGTGGCAATCTATGGAGGAGGCCTATTTTAGTTTAGTTCAGCAGTGGACTAGTGATATGCTGAAATTAAGAAACATACTAACTTTGCAGAAACAAAAAAGTGAATCGCAACGAACTATTCGCGCCAGGTCGTATGGCGTACGTGGTCGAGTTGGAGGAAGAAGGCGCCATGGATAGCGACATCCCAACAACTCTTACCCGCAGTAAAGCTGATGTGCCCGAATTGGACGAGAGAAGCTCCGCTGCCGCTGCCAACGATGTCGTTCTAGACAAGCTGGCACAGATATTCTCTTACCTGCGTCACTGGAAGACATAGGAAACTGAAGAAGGCTAAGGTATTGTGCAATTAATTAGGAAAGACTAATATTCATCATCATCACCACAACCAGGCTGTTCAAACTTCCACATAGGCTCCTTGCATGATAGAAAGATTGGTAATCACCACGCTTGGCGGACGAATTGGCGCTTTCCGTACCAGATGTCTTCCCTAAACGAGTATATTTTCGTTCTGGCATTTTTTGACATGCCATAAATTATCTTGGCACATCCCGTGATGAGTAGATTTTATTGCTCCGTTAGCACACGGCATCGAAACACCGTCCGGTATGTACGTTAGTATTAGTGTAAATAAAAAAAAAACTTTTTTAAATACAATGATGACGGGCACTAATAACAACTTTAATATTTTTGTCAACATTAAAAAAAACAGATTGTGTTACGGAAAAGTAAAACGATGAAGATACGAATATTCTGTTTTTTATAGTCATTTTTCTATGATAGTATGTAAGTCACGAGACGTGCGAAAAGTGTGCAAACATTACTGTGTTTCGGTTTGAATGGCACTGGAATTTAGTGTAATCGCTAGGCATATGAGACTTACGAACTGATGTCTCACAATAATGCCACACAGAAACGTTCTGGGCGACACAGCATTTGTTATGGGCAGACGTTGCATTTACCATCAGGTTAACGAAATGCTTGTCTCGTCACCTCAAAAAGAAAACACATACTAACAGGCGAAGGTAAATGTAAAAAGAACTGTAAAAATTATAATCTTTGTTTCTTTAATTCCCTGGAAATCAGGATAAAATGACGGAGAAGGGTCGCAACGATGATTCCATCTATGGTGAGATCGGTGACTACGTGGCAGGTGACCGTCGTGGAGAAAGACGCGACGAACGACCGCGGACGGGATACTTTGACAAACCTCTGGAGACTGAGAAAGAAGAAGGTGACCAATAACATTACTCACTCAGATTTAGTGATAAGTATACATTCCATTTGCTGTGATCGTTTGGCCCAGTGATCCGAGTACTTGACTTCTGCGCCGCAGCTCCTGGGTTCGAATCTCAGCTAGAGCTAACGTTTGTGTATTTACAAATTGTTTCGGGTTTTCATTTATTGCGATGGGAATGGTTTCTTGTCTCTGACACTGTATCTTAGCTTTCCTTCGACTTCTTCCTTTACATATGAGCGTTATATCGGGCGCAGGTATCGGTATAGGGCGGTACGAGAATTTTATGTCTGTAAAATGCACCCATGAATGCTAGTGTGGGACATTTAAAAAAAAAAAGAATGTACTTTAGAGTACGTGAGTGTATATTTGCGGCACTATAATATCTCCTGCGCAGTAAATAGCTTCCGACAATATTCGGAAGTTGTCATGGTAAAAAAATGTCCAGGAGGTTTGATAATGTGTGTAATTACAGAAAGCAGCTCAGGTGGCTCCCGTTCCGTCTTCGCAGGAACATTAGGATTCTTCGTCTTCTTTTCAATATTATACATAATCCCACACACCCGCCTTATCTGCGTGATCGATTCTCCTTTGTCCATTCCCCTAACGCGATCTGCAGATCACATTTAAAATCCCTGTTAAAGTTCCCAGTCTATAGAAGCGTCCTCTACTCCCATTCCTTCTCTGTACAAGCAGTAAGATTGTGGAATTCGCTCCCCTTTCCAATTCGTGAGTTTAAAACAGTTTCATTATTTAAAAAACGAGTTAAAGAGCACTACCTCTCCCTTTTGCCACTCTATTGTACATACATACATACATAACATCACGACTGTACGGATACAGTACCTCTTATTCCCTTATCGGAATAAGGGGTAGTCAGAGACTGGGCACTCACTGCAAAAACAGATGACTGCCACAATCCACGTTTCACCAAAACAATATAATGCACTTGGTGTGATAGGTGGTGAGCCCATCGCCACCATGCGCTGTTAGGTGCACAGTGCAGTTTAATGCCTTACTCGCCTTTTACGAGATCCATTGGATGAGATGGAGTGGTAGTATTCTTTTAACGAGCCGCCACCACACGGTTTTACTGTATATGACTCTAGACTATATTGTATGTGTATATGTATGAGTATGTATGTATGTAAGTATGAATATGACAGTGTGTGTGTATATGTATATATATATATTGTGATTTTATAATAATCTTTTTTTTCTCTTTGTTTTATCAAAAGTGCACATCGGGTCTGCTTCTCTTTAAGGATATATCCAGTATAAGTATAAGTTATCCAGTAGTTATACGGTATAAGTATAAGTCCAGTATAAGTTATAACAGGCCTGCTGGAAGAAATTTCATCATGAAATCATTTCATCATTTGTAATTTCTACTGTGATTTTTATGTGTACATAAACAGTAAATAAAATAAATTAATGGTTAGTCAGTTTTAGTCTCTATTAGTCAGTGTTTGAAGTTTTAGTCATTGTCGGTCAGTGTTAGACAATGTTAGTGAGGGTTAGTCATTGTTAGTTATTTATAGTTAGTTGATTAATGACATTGATGATGTGTGTCTGGTTGCAGGGGTGGCGGCGCCGCGGCGCGCGGGCGCGGGCGGGGCGGAGCGCGAGTCGCGGTCGGCGGCGCTGCTGTCGCGCCTGGCGGCGGAGCCCGAGGGCTACGCCGAGTGCTACCCCGGCCTTCGCGAGATGGACGACGCCATCGACGACTCTGACGACGAGGTCGATTACACCAAGATGGACGCCGGCAACAAGAAGGGTCCCATCGGTTTGTGGCGTTTTTACTTTTCTGTTTTTATTGAGTACGAGCTGTGCTAGTGCACAATGCTAGCTGTGCTTATAAGTATTAATTATAATCAATGTCTAAAAGGGTCCACTACAAAACATAGGCCTTTACCAAAGGAAGGCTTACCGTAATCGCAATGCTTGGCAAACGCGCTGCCGCTCACCAGACACTTCCAACTTTATATAGTTTGGATTATTGTGAGTTTGGCATATTTAGAATGGTTCCTTCACCATATCGAAGGCCGCAACATTTATTGTTTGCAGAATTCGGCCTTTGGATTTCAGGAACACGATGAACAGAGTTAGAAGAAAATTTATACTGTTAACTACTCCCGAAACTTGCTCAAGTGTCGGCTTGGAGTCAACTGTAATCAGTCAGTCGATACTCAGGCATGTGCGATGGTGCTTCACTGCAGACCATCAGCTGCAAACTTTAGAAAGCATTGGTTAGATTCCATATAGAGTACCTTTTCCACGTATGGAGCGAACCACGCAGAGCGACACGAATCGTTAGTGATCTTTGACCTTCCTCTCGGCGTATGCTCTTTATGTTGCGGAGGAACGTTACATCCCTTTGTATTTTTCATGGGGTGAGCACTTAACCTTACGGGAAGTATGATTCCTATGCAGGAATGTGTCTAGATAGGTAATCCAGGTTAAATTAGTCTGCCGTGAAGTAGGAAGTAGTGTGCAAACATTACTGTGTTTCGGTCTGTAGGGCACCGAGAGCTAGTGTAATCAGTGGGCATATGAGGCTTAAGAGAGATGTCCCTGAATGACCGGCGCAGTGTGGTCCCACACAGGAGTGTTTTGGGTGGAACGCATTTGTTATGGGCAGACGTTTCACTTACCACCAGTTGAACGTTTTGCACGTCTCGTCACTTCATCGAATAAAACAAACTTAAGAGTTGTTCAATCTTATACCATCCGGTTATCAAGTATGACAGACCAGTGACTTCTGTAAAATTCTAGGTAACTTTCACATCAATTTAGGCAAATCCTTCCAAATTTATTAATGCCTACTTTTAGCAGTGTTCAGTGGTAAGTGTATCTGCCTACTGAGTAGTGAGTCCAGGCTTCGATTCGTACCTCAAAGACTACTATTAGCTCCATACTGTTTTATATGTTCTCTAATGCCCAGTGAATTATTACATGTTATATTTTGTCTTATATACAACGTTATTCATAATTGGTGTAACATCCCGGCACCTACCCATACTACTTTGATCTGATAAATAAAACAGTGAAGCTTTAATGACATAATTGAATACTAAAAGTGTCCATACAAAACTTTAAAATTATTTGTTTTGTAAAACTTCAGGCAACCCTAACTCAGAAAGTCGTTGCCCAGAACCAGACAAATTCAAAATACATTTTCTTCTCCATTTAATTTATGTTACCCTACTACGGCGTCCTACTAACAGATTTACTTCGCAACAGATTTCCTTAAGCTTCATGTTATCCTAGTACTTGCGAGTTCTTTCGAGGGCAGCTCAATGGAAAAACGCCCAATTAAATTTATGAGTTCATTGCCTCGATCAGCTGTATAACAGGGTAGTCACCTATGAGTTTTAAGAAAATTCTTTAAGTCGACATATCTCCTACAGGTATCACGCTACGAGGCTCATTATATTTTTTGGGGCATATAAACATCGTCCCTAAGCCCTGCCTGCCGGGATGTATAGGACATTACGAATGACCCTGTATATTCATTGTTCCATAATATACTATACTGCTCATGGAAGCGCAATGGGGAGTAAGAATTTTTTGACTCCAAAATGGCTTAGACGTGGCTCGCCATCCGCCACGTCTCGTTTCCCGCGAAGGCGAGAAGCAGGCTATGTGAGAGGCCTCTGCCTTATATGGGAAAAAAGCGTCACTGTATGTATGTATCTATTTTGTCTTATAGGTCGATGGGACTTCGATACACAAGAGGAATATTCTGCGTATATGAGCAGCAAGGAAGCCCTGCCGAAGGCCGCTTTTCAATATGGCGTTAAAACACAGGATGGCCGCAAGACGAGAAAGACGAAGGACAAAAGTGAGAAGGCCGAGCTCGATAGAGAGTGGCAACAGGTTGGTTATGACTGGCTTTTTGTTACATTTTTATTAATTAACTAGTTTTACCCGTTACTTAGAACCGTGGTAACTCAGTGGGCCGCTCGCTCGCCTTAAATTTAGTAGTACGCGTGTGACATGAGTTCGATCCCCGGTGACGGCACCTTTAAATTTGTTCTGCAATTTTAAGTGCTGATTTACCACGTGCTCGGCAGTGAAGGAAAACATCGTGAGGAAAACTGAGGAATAAAAATATTTCAAGGACATGTGTCCGCCAACCCGCATAGAGCAGCGTGCCGGACTCTACGGCTTCATAACCCACAGAAATACCTGTGCTAAACAGTAAGACTATAGGCTGTTACTTTAGTTACTTAACGTTTGGCCGCGTGGCATAGTGGTTAGAGTAATTGACTACCACGCCGCGGGTCCTGGGCACGAATCCCAGCCTTAGCAAATATTTGTGCAAAAATACAAGAAGGTTGATTTTCGGGTCTGGTTGTGTTGGATTTGTTTTTTAAAATTGTCATCACACCGAAAACTAACTAACTAACAACAATCTAGATATTGAAATTGTTCCTACAATTTCGATTAGGATATGTAACCGACGTCTTTGTAACCCCGAAACATAGGACCATGGCATTTAGAGGGTCTTTCTGGTACGCCGCTTCGCGTTGCTGAAACGATCTGCCCCCACCATTGCGTGCGCTGCAAACCATTAGTACTTTTACAAAAAAACTTTTACTGCTTTTAAAAAATGGTTAAAAGTCCTCAAACTTACGTTCTGTTATTGCACACAATTCAAGGAGGCCTTAAGATAGGATCTTATTATCTATATCCTTCTATCTTATTATAAGTCAAATACTTATACTCCTCAAGGCAATTTAAGTATTTTATTGTGACGTACATGTACACCACTTCATTTATTTCTGTTGTATTTTACGTTTCGTTGTATTTCAATTAGTAAATAATTCTTCTTTTTTTTATTAACTTTATTCATATTTAGCATTTAATTATTATTTGTTTTATATATGATATCCCAACTATCTTTTATCTTCCCCGCTAATAATGATAAAAATAACACAGCTCTGTTTAAATAAGCGAAAATAGCATGTAATTTTTTATAAGTGGCTTTTACATACCTGATTTGGCTCTGCAATTTTTTAAATTTTTTTATTTGCCTTTTAATGTTTCTATTATTTTGTTTATTTTTTGTAATGTCAAATAAAAAGCTTTTCTTTTCTTCTTTCTCCTTTCTTTCTGATTGTCCTTGTGTCTCTGTCACTGCATGAGCGTTACATAGGGCACAGGTAGGTTAGGACGAGTAAGCGCCCCTGTCTTTGCGCGTACAATTGTGGCACTATAATATCTCTTGCGCAGTTGATAGTTTCCGCCGGCGTTCAGTAGTTGTCGCCGTGATCTTTTTTAGTATGTATTATGTACGATTATAGGTTTTTTATTGAATATTGTGACGAGGCGATCAAGTCGTTCACTTGAAGGTAAGTCTCCCATTACAAATGCCGTGTCACCTAGAACAATTTCTGTGTACCACACCGCGCTCGTTACTCTTAGACGTCAGTCCTTAAGTCTCATATGCCTTTCTCGTGCGGTGGTACCTGGTGGTACCTAGAAGGAATCCTGCCATCGGTAAAAAGGTATCGTTCGAGCTACTTAAAAACTAGTATATTATTTTATTGATCATCATCACCAGCCTTTCTTAACGACCCCGTGGCGTAGTGTTAACCAGACTTCTACACCAGGTATGTTTGAATACCTGCCGGTTGGTTGGCTAAAACGTTGGTTTTCGAAATTTGTGAAATTTATGTCTGTATATATAATTTCGGTGATGTAATTGCTGTTAGCCTTTTTGGCTTTTACAGCTTCATCGGATGCTGTGCCCACGAGCCAGGGGCCCGCGTGCCAGGTTTGGTTTGACCGAAACATAAATATTTAAATAAACTCCTACAAAAACATCGAAATTCAGACTGTGTCGCGTTTGCGCGATTTAGAATATCTCAAATGATTTTAAGTCGTCTAATGACCGTCAGAGGGAGGCTGCGGGTCTCCATTCGGACTGTCGACTTGTGTGTCGGTAACTCTGGGCGGTGAGAACCGCTCTGGAACACGGGTGTATCGTGTGTACGCGGTGTGATTGTCGACTGCTGCGCGCCGCTCTCTACGGCGGTCGCGCGTCGTGGTGCGTGTTATATTAAAGCTATTAACTGTGTGTACAGTGTAGCCTGGATCGTGACTGACCGTATCGTGGTCAGGGAGTGCTAAGATGTCCGTGTCGTCTAGCACGTTTCGCGGGCGACGTTTGCGTACGGTCGCGTTTCTATCTGGTCGGTAATTTGCTGCTTTAACCACTAGCGGGTTTGGATGAACCGCGGCTTTTTCGAAAAACCGCCGTGATAATGCTCTGAAGTGTTCAGAGATTAAAGCCATTTCACAGTCGCTGTGAAGGTCTACTTGCGTTGATACCAACCGGTTCCGGTGGCAGTTCGCAAGAATCGATTTTGAACGCTCTGTAACTTCTTTAATTGATTGCCCGTCGCGTGAGCGAAAGCGACGCAAGCATAGGCCATTACGGGTCTTATGCAAGTCTTATAGAGGCGCAGTTTGTGTCTTAAGCATATTTTGCTTGAAGAGCAAGTTAATGGATATAGTCGGCTTGAGATAAAAGCCGCTCTATTTCGAACGTTTTTTATGTGTGCAGCGAACGACATCGCTGCGTCTAAAGTGACCCCGAGGTATTTGACGCTCTTTTCCCAGGGAATAGGGCGTCCGAATAGGGTGATAGTTGATTGTTGCCGATTGTGTGAATTCGTCTAGCGGGCTTTGGCGTGCCCCTCGAGAAGTATATCGCTACACTTTTCTCGGGGTTTACCTCTATTCTTCATTTCCGGAACCATTCGCCTAGGCGATTGGCTGCGGCTTGGGAGATAAATCGTTATGCGGCCCTTGTGCTTGTCGGAATAGTACAGGGCCATGTCATCTGCGAAAAGCGCAAGATTGACTTTCGGGTCTCTAGGAATATCGCTAGTATATAGCGAGAAAAGGAGTGGGGAGAGGCAGGAGCCCTGAGGGACACCCGCTCGGAGAGGGCGGCTTGAGGAGCGCGTTCCCTCTACCCGGAATCGAAATAGGCGGTTGGACAAGAAGGCTCGTATGATGTCACTTTAGTGTGATACAACTTGTTATACAAGCGGTCGTGCCAGACTTTGTCAAATGCCTTTGCGACATCGAAAAATAAGGCCCCTGTGCCTACAGGCTTAGGGCGGTCGTTTAAAATCTCTAAAATGTGCTCCGTTAAGCGGTGCACTTGATTCGTCGGGAAGAATGTTATTAGTAAGAACATAGTCTTTTAATCGACTGAGTATAATTCGCTCATAAATCTTAGCCATCGAGTTGAGGAGACTTATTGGGCGATAATTGGACGGAATGTTCCTAGGCTTGTTAGGCTTCGGAATGCCTATAACGTCGGCTTCCTTCCAATCGTCCGGAAAGGAGCAGCTGGAGAGTAGCGCGTTAAAAATAGTATCTCACAGACACAATAGCGGCGTAGTTAGACATTTCATCACCCTGTTGTTTATGCCGTCGAGGCCGGGCGCGGATTGGTTTTCGAGATTTTTAACTATCTTAGTGACTTCGTCGAGAGTCACTGGAGTCAGTGGTTCGCCCACTGGTGGTATGGCAGCCCTGCGTTCGAGTTCCGCGGCCACCTGCTGCAGGTGGTCGGGATCCGCAGGCGCGAGAGACAGAGTGCATTGGCTCTCTTATGTCTGTCTGTTAAACGCACTAGCTACGCAGGATAAATTCTAGTCTGGGGCATCGTTTTCTTTAAAGACAAAAATACATTATAACTTAGGGTCTAATACAAATTGTAACATATTTTTTTTGTTTATTTCTACAACTAATATTAAGTTATCCTCATAACTTTTGATCGTTAAACGTTTTGTTAATTGATTTATTCACTGACTCTTTATGTTTTACAGATCCAGAATATAATACAGAAGAGAAAAGCTCCACAATTGACAGATGAACCAAATTTCAAGACACCGAAGTACTAACAACAAATTCAATTACGCTAACATAAATATATTACAGGCTATATATGATTCTTCTCTACATGAAAGCCTTACAGTGAAAAAAAATCAGATTAATAGTACAGAACAGAAAATTAACCTCAAATTTCAATACACTGAATTAATGATCACAAAAAAAATCTGTTAGGACAACATAATTACTAGAAACATGAGCTGTAAGGTTACAGATTAAAAAAAATAAGAACATTATCATACATGAGTATGACTAAGTTTAAAAAAATATCTATTTTATTTTAAAAAAGAGTGTATTTGCATTGTAAAGTATAAGTAATTATTAAATTGGATTCTGTTTAATATTGTGTTGTAATAAACAAATTACGGTAATATTGTGTCTTCAATTACTTTATTGTATAATATGTTTAGATTTATTATTATTTCCGCAGAGTAGAATAGCACCTACTCTTTCCTACCAACATGCCGTAAGAGGCGACTAGGTCAGTTTTTTACTCGTACCAAAATGGCGGCGACGTGGTTCGCCACCCGTCACGACTCGATTACTTTTTTCTTTAAAATTAATTAACGTCTATATTACGTGTATTTATGTCGGAAAGTTTAAAATGAAACGGCGAATAAAATACAGACAATTGTCAATGAGTTAGCCAAGACCATCTCCACTGAGTGTTGTAAAGAATTTGACACCGGCAAATTTAAGGAGACTGAAAAATTACTGAGGTATTCGGGAGAAAAAGCTGTATAATATTGTTGTGGGTTAATATTGACCGCTGTAGCACAAATAAGTCTTTTCTGTCGTTACAAAAACCCTGTATATGTTATTCGAGCGCTGCGGCTTAGCATACCTTGAAACGTGTAATGCTTTACGAGATTAATTTGACCGGGAGAAAGCCGTGTAGTGGCGGCTTAAGCGAATCTACTACCTCAACTCATCTCGTGGGTGTCGTAAAAGTGGACAGAGGGAAAATGAAAACCTGGAGCTGGGCAGCAGCATCTACCTGAAACATCTGAATAAATAAGCTGCGGTTGCCAACCCAAGCGTGACAACTGGAAAATTCCCCCAAAATAAGAGCTACAAACTATTGTGGCAATCTACGGGGGAGGTCTATGTTCAGCAGTGGACTAGTGATAGACTGAAATGATCTTAATGGCTGGTTGAGGAATTTCTATGCAGAAATCCATATGGGTAAGTACCACCACAGGGCAGTTGTTTTGCTGTTAAGCAGTGGCGTACAAACACGATTGTGTTTCGGTTAGAAGGGCCCTGAAGCCTACTTAAGAACCAATGCCTAATGGTGACGAGCGCAGTGTGGTGATTACCGTAAGGTGCTTTTAGGTGACACCACAATTATTATGAGTAAGCTTGGCACTTACAATCAGATAAACATAAACGACTTGCCAGTCTCGTTACTTATTTCTATAAAAAAAAGTAAAGTTTCATCCTATAAATGTCCCACTGCTGAGCACAGGCCTCCTCTCATTTCTGAAAGGGTTTGGAGCTAGGAAGAATCCGCCACGCTGCTCTAATGCGGGTTGGCGGATTGCACATGAGTTCGAAATATGTTTTTTTATTTCTCAGACATGCAGGTTTTCTCACGATGTTTTACTTCACCACCGAGCACGTGGTAAATCAGCACTTAAAATTGTAATTAACAATTTTAGTGGTGCCGCGGCACCGGAAATCGAACCCAGGTCACTCGTGTACTATGAAATTTAAAACGAGCGCCTAGCCCCTGAGCTACCACGGCTCTTATTTCTATAAAAAAGATAAGATTTGCATAACAGATAATTATGAAATGGGATTTAACATAAAGATATAGAAGAAACGATTATCAAAACAGCAAACTTTATTCAGTCAACAAATAAATAAGATTATTATCATTAAATCAATATCTCTTAACTGATAGTAGTTCCTATGGAGGAATCCGTCAAATAGGTACCACCCAGGGCCAGTTATTCTGCCGTGAAACAGTAGCGTGCAAACATTACTGTGTTGCGGTCTGTAGTGTAATCACTGGGCATGTGAGACTTGAGAACTGATATCTCAAGGTGATGGGCGCAGTGTTGTGCTACTCAGAAGGTTTTGGGTGATACATCATTTGTTATGAGCAGGCGCTGCACTTACCATCAGGTGAACTCGTCTCGTCACTTTATCAAAAAAAAAAAAAGATTTTGTGTACAGGTCCATTTTAGATGCGGCGAAACTACCCAATTGGACTTTTTGCGGCAATTCGAAAAGTGGCGGTAGTGTTTTATTTAATTTTGTAATTTCATATGCAGCAAGTGCTCCTGAAAGTGGACAGTCATTGGAAAATTCAATTCAAGGCCAATATTGTGTTTTTCGTTTTGTCTCCATCAGTCCAGCAAATCTTCAGTAAAAGTCAACTATCGTTTTACTGTCGATCAAAATTTTTAAATGTTACTTCTAGAAGATTGTATACTTGAATGTAATTTGACACTGGAAAATAGTTTGTGAATGTTTCCATTAATAAATAAATAATAAGTGTAACGAGTGAAAAAAGCGCGGGAAACGTCGAAAGAGCAATTGTGATAATATGTGAAACTATGAAGTTACATTTTATTTAATTTGTCAGTGGCATAGGCGCGAACCGCGCGATGTTTAATTTAAAATAAAACTACCCAACTAAAACTTCATAAGTTTTACTCTTTCTCCAATGTTGTTTCTTTTGCACCTCGTCAAGCATTAGTTCATGGCCTTATCTATAGCGACAGCTGCACCGTAACTGACTTATGAAGCCTTAATGTTGGCTTATTTAAACAATGTTTGTTCCAATCCTGTAATGACGGTTCTTGATTAATTATAATTCCTAGTCTGATTTTTGGAACCTCAAACACTCTGATCTAGAATCAGAAAACACGTTTCTCGAGTGTGTATGCTTTACTCAACCAGATTGTATAATGAGAGGAATCGTTTTGCTACCTTACAAGGTAGGGCGAGGGTTAAAAAATGATCACATGTGCGCATAACGAATATCGTGATCGTCATAATCTTTTTGGGACTACATGAGAGCAAAAAAGGTGCTGGCAACAGTAACAAAATAATAAAAAACAATAACATATCAACTGATTCTGAAAGCGCGGCTGAATTTTCATATTTTTAATCAGTGTACGCTAACGAAAGGGTGCGGCTCAAGTGGTAAGAGTAGTACTCGAACGTAGATTGGTCAGTTACCACTAGGTGAGATCACTGCAGCACTGACGAGACTATAGCCGAAGCGTTAGAAAGGACCGGACGGTATTCCTGCTTTTGTATTTAGATATTGCCGTTCAGTTTTAGTAGAGCCTTTATTATATTTATATAACTGATGCATGGAAAATTCTTACTTTCCGGTGTGATGGAAAATTACATGTTTAGTTCCAGTACCTAAAAGCAAAGCAGGGCCTGATATTACTAGTTACAGACCGGTGGCAATTTTATCGACACCGGCAAAAGTACTTGATGCCTATGAATGATCAAATATCTAGTCAACTATCGGACGCATAGCACGGTTTTGGCCTTTGTCGCAATACCATCAGTAATCTTTTGAACTTCATGACGTAACCCCAAGTCGACTCTGAGGTGCAAGTCAACGCAGGTTATAAAAAGGCAAAAAAACACATGGAACATGGTGGAACACGGTGGAATTCCCAAACTGCTTTCATTTTTTCACGAATTACACAAAGTACAGACGACAATATGTGGAATATACTGGCTACAGATCGAACCCATATACTAGATCCGGGGGTTTAGCTAGGCAATAATCTAGGTTCTCTTAAATTTGTGATCTATATGAACGACTAGGCAGAAGTTCTATGAGATGATAGAATCTTATGATGATAGAAATATAGATAACTCTTATTCGCAGATGATGCGTAGCCTAGTGGTCCGAGTGCCGGACTTCTGGGTCTGGTTGTGTTGTGCATCTGCAATATGTCTCTAAAACGCACCCACGACACAAGAGAAATTGAACTGTAGGTATCGTTTTTTTAAATAAATAATAACGCTGATGGCAATTCAAAATTTACGACAGTGAGAGATTGCAGCTAGACATTCATAGTTCAGTGTAGTTCAGAACCAGCTCGTTTTCGAGATATCCAATTGTTAAATTATATCCTTTGGTCGCATGAAAACGCCACTGCAATACAATTATGAACTTTATAACGAAAATAATTGATCATGAATTGTTCAAAAGTGGTCAGTTTGTTTAGGAATTTGTCAAGGCTTTTTTTTCTTCAGAAATGATGATTGACCATTATCCAATAATATGTTTTAGCCACTAGGATGCAAAAAATACGTAGCAATGAAATGAAAAGTCATGTCAATGTCTTGCTAAATTTCTAAGTAATATAGTTTTAAACAGAGATGTTTCTCCACTGGAGATCCTGCTTTCTTTTTTATCACAAATTTTGTCATTGTAATATTCTTTTCTTGAGTCTTCGTGAATTAAATTGAGTTCCTGAGTTTTGCTCTTCTGCTGCAGCTGAAGCTCTGCAATATCAGCTTCATCTGCAAGGCTTATCCTCGACTGATATCAAAATTTCTTTAATTTGACCCACCAAGTTAAGCAAGAGATGGGGTACTACGTAATTGAGGTATACAAATAGCAGTAGTTCAATGTGGAAAAAATATTTTTTTTAATTTTAGTGGTTTGTGAAATATGTCTGTTAACTTTTTTAATTTCTGGGTATGTAGAAGCGATTTATAGACTCAACGTCTTTTTGTTTTGGATGAACTACTAATGAGTTAATATGTGTGTATTCTTCTTAAACACATTTTAAGATCTTATAGAGATATTTAAGATCTCTTTCTGTGATACTATGGTGGCGTAGCGACCGCGAGTCTGATGGATCGACGCACCTGTTATTTGCTTCGTGAGTATTGGGTTTGAAACAGCTGAAGCTAAAATTTGTGCAACACAATTGATTAGTTTTCTGTTCTGGATGTTTCGTAATTTGTGAATAGTCGTGGCTCTGATACTGCATTTTCACTGACATTTGTACTCGTTGTCACGCTTTTGCGATTTTATTAAAAACGAAGAGAGTAAAAGCTAGACAAAACATACGTGTTGTTACAACTATGGCGCTTTCATATATGCGCACATGAAAACTTTTAGTAGTTTCAACATTTTTCCTTTATAAAGTCAAAGTCAGTGTCAAAATGTTTCTTATATAACTAGGCAATTTAATTTTTCTAGCCTTTTGTTTTCACATAATTTATCTAGGCTTTTCTTTGAGAAATTCAAACATCTATACCAGTTTCGAAAAATAGGACCTACTCAAAGAACCGCAATATTTACCCATATAATTTTTGGCCGAGGCTTAAGAGAGTCTAACACCCCATCTCATCCCGTGAGTGTCGTAGAAATCGACTGAGGTAAAATGAAAATCAGGAGATGGGCAGCAGTATCTTCCTGGAACATCTGAATAAATAAACCGCGGTTGCTAACCTGCCAATCGTGGCAACTATGGCAAAATCCCCCTAAAATGAGAGCTACAAACTTGTGGCAATCTATGGGGGAGGCCTGTGTTAAGTAGATAGGCTGAAATGATGAATGATGATGATAATCTATTTTGTATGTTATAAAGTACTATGTGCCCGTTACCAAATGTATATATATTCTGTACGTAGTAAAGTAACAGTCCATAAATCTGCTGCTGGACATAGGCCCTCTTATTTTTGAGAGGGTTTTGGAGCCGGGCGATTCCATCACGCTGCTCCAATCCGGGTTGGTGGACTTCACATGTCTTCGAAATATTTTTATTCTTCAGACATGCGGGGTTTCTCGTGATATTTTCTTTCACTTCTGAGCACGTGGTAAATCAGCACTTCAAATCGCAGAACAATTTTAGAGGTGTCGGCACCGGTGATCGAACTCAGGTCACTTGCGTACTATGAAATCTTAGGCGTTCGCCCGGCCCTTGAGCTACCACGGCCTCCCGTACGTAAATAAAAAAAATGGATAAAAGCTTTTAAATAATTATTTCTTTAAACGGTTCATGCAGATTGATTTACGCGAGGCCCCAAGTTTGCTATAAGATAGATAGATGTATATAAATAACTATGGTATGATAAACTATTTCTGTTTTATAAATGAATGTGATTTCGTAGTAATTACGTTTAAGAACTTTTGTCTTGATTCATCACATCATCATCACTTCAGCCTATCACTAGTCCACTGTTGAACATAAGACCCCCAAAGGATACTACAAAAGTTTGTCGCTCTCATTTTGGGGGGATTTTGCCATAGTTGCCACGCTTGGCAAGCGGGTTGGCAACTTCAATTTATTTATTGAGATGTTCCAGGAGGATGCTGCTGCCCATCTCCTGGTTTTTATTTTCTCTCTGTCGACTTTTACGACACCCACGGGATGAGATGGGGTGGTAGATTCTCTAAGTCGCTACCACACGGCATATTCTTGATTAGGAATTTAAAAGGTTATATAATAGATGCAATAGAAAAGTGATTAAACATGAAGCGTTAATAAAAGATACTTCGCAATGCTGGTCTATTTCGCCCCGTAAAGTATAAGGAGGATTCTAAGAATCACTCATATCAATATATATCAAGCCATACCAACATCTCAAGAAATAGAAGAATATGTAAAAAAAAGTAAAAAAAAGTATGTTATTTCATCATGAGATGAAAAAGAAATCACAGTTTTTCATCTCATTCGTTTGAAATTGAAGCCTGTTTATGTAAAAAATAACTATATTTATAGTAAGAGATTTTAGTAATGAAGACGTAAACGTATTTAAAATTCTGTAACGTATTGTTGTGCAATAGACTTGGTGATTTCATTTATACTTTGTTTAATTACCACCCAACTTCATGTTTCGAAATATGCCATTTAATGAGTTCTGCTAAGTAATTGGTATCATAACACATATTTATTCCGCATTCCTATTAATTATGTTTAAGCCTGCTCGCACACTAACTTTGAAGCTTGTTTTATAAGAAATCCAAAGGTGGGCTGTTGGTAGGATTTCTATGCAGGAATCCGTCTCGGTAGGTACTACCCCAAGGCCAGTTATTCTGCCGTGAAGCAGTAGTGTGCAAACATTACTGTGTTTCGGTTTAAAGGGCACTGAGAGCTAGTGTACTCACTGGGCATATGAGACTTAAGAACTGATGTCTCAGGGTGACGGGCGCAGTGTGGTGTCACACAGAAATTTTCCAGGTGACACAGCATTGTTATGGGTACACGTTGCATTTACCATCAGGTGAACGTTTTGCTCGTTCCGTCACCTTATCCAATAAAGAAAAAGTTTTAGAGGGTACCGCAAAAGTTTACCTTGAAGTAAAATAATAAAAGAGAATGAAGTATTTGGTAATTTGTAAACGTCAAATGTCTCGGACTTTATTAAGGAAAATACGATGTTGGACCTGTATGAACCTACGTCCCACAACAAGCCAATCGTTTAAGTTCATATTTGAGGGATTTTAGAAGGGAAAAGATTCACAACGCTAGTTTAAAGTGGAATTAATTTTTGATTAAGACATGCCGGTTTCCTTCTAATGTTTTTCTTTGCCCAGAATGTGTACTGTTATATTAAAGGCTCGCGTCCGACTTTTGAGTTACAATTGAACTCCATACTGTATACGTCATTAGTTAGTTATCTACTGTCGGCTCACCGACCTTCACTTTTCAACACAGCAATTTAAAAGTGTGACATTCCTTCACGTCGACCCGTAATGTGATGACGCGTCGTCGTCGTTCAAAAGAAATGCGGCCGAATTTGCGGCGATTATTTGACAGAATGCCGGTTCATCGCCATCATACGCCCACCCTATCCTATGGCCCGCGTAGAGTGTCTTCACAGGTGCGTAAGCGCAGGTACGGGTCTGCGCCCCGCGCCCCCTCTCGCGACTTGCCACCCGGCCATCTTGAATTCCGTTCACTCAGACCCGCGCCCGCCTCGCGGCTAACGCACGTACACGCCACGAGCGACAAAGTAATCAATTATCAATTGCAGTGTCTTCAAGTGTTTTAGTGTCATGTGATAGTGCAGTGTCAAAATGGAGTCGACGCCGATCTGTCGGTGCCGTGTGTTGTATCTTGGGTCGGCGGTGCCACAACAGAGCAAAGACGGTTTGCAAGGAATTCAAGAGCCCTTACGCGAGTTATATCCGGAAAAGGGAGCGACTAGTGGCGGAATAGATTCATGGTTGTCGGTCTGGTCCAATGGAATTTTGCTGGAGAACGTTGACGAGAGCGGATCGCGGGTTGCGAGATTTTTCCCGATATCGAGTTTGCATTATTGCGCAGCCGTACGCCGCGTAAGCGTTGAGGGTGCGCCGAGATTTCTACCCTTGGACTCTCCGTTCGCCCGCGCTCCTGCTCCTCGGCGACCACCTCTATTTGCGGCAGTTTTACGACGCACGCAGGGTATAAAAGTTTTAGAGTGTCACGCTTTTATCTGTCGTCGTGAGGCAGCAGCGAACGCGCTCGTACGATGTTGTTTCCACGCTTACGCTGACAGTTCGTATGCGAAACGTTTGGAGGCTGAACGATCACCTTCGCAATTACCACCTGATCACGAAGAGGAGCTCGAAGTGTATGACGGGGATGAAAATCATAAAGTCTGGGTCGGGGAAGTTGAGCGTGATGACGCGAGTGATGATATTCCACATCCGACAAGAGCGCCGCGACCCCGACAGATAACTCGACCCGCGTCCGTTCCACCGCCACCGCCGCCACCAGAAGAACCAAAAAAGAAGTCAACCACAAAAAAGAACAAAAAAAAATCGTCCGTATCCGCTGATGAGTTGTATGCCACAATGCCGGGACCAGCACCGATCATGAATGGACGATCGTTGGGTCGGGCGCCCCCTGCTTGGGCGGCTGCTCATCCCATGGTGTTGGTGGCTCACCCTGCAGCTACTCTACCTCATGCTAGACCGGCAACCTTAGGTCATAGAGGGCGAGTGCCGGCTGCTATGGCTCCTGGTCCCTTCCCTGCTGTCCCTCCACATGGAAGAGGCCGTCTGCAGTACGCCACAGTTGATCCTCGGCGTTCGAAACCGCCGCCACCGTCATTAAAAGCAGCACAAAGTATGACAGGGTTGGAAGCCGTAGAAGACGCTGGCGGGATCTATAGGAAGAAAGGTCATTTAAATGAGCGAGCATTTTCATACAGCATAAGACAAGAACACAGAAGCCGATCGCACGGATCTCTCGCTAACTTAAAATTCGCTGCTCCGCCTGAGGTGAGAAAATAGAATCACTTATATTTATGCATAATTTCTCGTGTTATGTCACAATATCAATGCACGTCAACATCACTTACTATACGTGATGTTAAATTTTGTATTATAACTCTTTACACGAAAAACCCATTGTATTTCGACTATTTGTGTACTGCGTTTTGATTGCGCACTAAATTTTATTATAGATTACATTAGCACTATATTACGCAAATATTTTATAACGTACAATCTTGTGATTAACGTATTATGCTTTTTACATTTTTAGCTCCTCTATAACAACATAAACATGTCTGTCGACTTCATTTATTTCTTCTTTCATTTTAGCGATAAAATTGTGCAATTTATCGTCATGGAAGCGTGGTAACATTAAAATAGTCTTTTGGCTTCAGGGTCGTCTATCTGTCACGGCATATTAAGTTATTTATTCTTAGTACCATCATTGGCAATCGAATACCCATACAAAATGTAGACACTGACTGTAATGAAACAGTTATTAATTTAGTACTCGTAGGTATAAAATAGCATAGATTCGTATAGTATTTATAAATGCTTTCGAATACAAATTGAAAGTGAATTTGTATTGACTGCACACGGTTTATTATTTCGTTTGTAAAAACCTTAATTTGGAAAGGAATGTTCAAAATTAAAAACTAAAAAAAGTATGTCCTTCTTAAATATATTCCACTGGACATATAAATCGCGATACATTTTGGTGATATTGTTATTTTTATTTAATATTATTGTTTTGGCCAGTAATAAGTTTGCTGCTGAACATAGGTTCCTCTTATCGATTTATACGTATGGAATAAGTGGCCTTAAATATCACGCTTGGCAGCCGAGTTGACATCCGTATTAGACTGTTTGCAACAATAAACAACAAATGTTTG
Source organism: Luehdorfia chinensis (assembly GCA_019845155.1). Lineage (NCBI taxonomy): Eukaryota > Metazoa > Arthropoda > Insecta > Lepidoptera > Papilionidae > Luehdorfia > Luehdorfia chinensis. The sequence continues at coordinate 3,959,048 of JAHVAK010000025.1, read as the reverse complement.
TCTGTAAATAACATACTGCTTAGTATACCTCGCGCGTCGGAATATTGGGTATAAAAATTATATTTGGTATAAGTCTAGGCCCGCGTTACTTTATTCGCTAGCAATTTACCTTTCTTATATTAAGATGAAACAAAGACCTAGTTTAACTATCATTACGCAAGATTTACTGTCATGGCTTCAGCAGTTAGCATTTTCAAGTTAGACGTTCAGGCAGAAATGCTTTTTACCTGAGATTTATTTTTATTTAATAAGCTAACATGCTAATGAAAAAGTATCTAAAACTTCAAAATCGTAAATAACAGGCATACATTTCTTCATGCAAGTTAATTAGTATTGCGATAACGTAAATTTATCAGTATAGTGACAGTTTTTGGTCGGGTAAACCTGTAGTGATGAGGAGTTTTCGATTATATCCTGTGTCGAGTGGAATTTTAAGGTTGGCCGTTACTCAAGAAAGAAATTACATCGGGCGGTGGCCATCGGCTGTGATCGAGTCCGGTCTCGATTTGCGGTTACGTCGATTAAGGGGCTTGTCGTCACACGCGGTCAAACCAGTTAGAAATGCTGTCGACGTTATAAAAGTTCGCCATCCAGTCCCTACTACTTAATGTGGGAGATTTTATTTCATCATGACTTTTTCACATGTATGTTTTTTATAGGAGAAAGTGACGAGATGAGGAAAACGTTCCCCTGATGGTAAGTGCAACGTTTGCTCATAACAAATGCTGTTTTACTCAGAAACATTCTGTGTGGCAGCACACTGCGGTCGTCACCCTGACATATCAGGTCTTAGGCCTCATATGCCCAGTAATTACATTAGCTATTAGACCGAAACTTAGCAGTGATTGCACACTGCTGCTTCACGGCAGAATAACTGACCCTGCGGTGGTACCTACCTCAACGGAATCCTACCACCAGTAAAGTAATCTTTCTATTGCTGACATATTGCTAATAGTATTTACGAATATGTACCTAAAAATTAACCGGCTCGTGATTTGACATTTGTCATGGACATGGTCACATTAATGTTCTTGTCCATTACAATTTGGATTATCGCCAAACTCATTAGCTCGTAGTGCGCCTTTGATGAGGCATTACAATTCACACTTCTTCTTTTTTTGGACTAACTGCTCCACGTAATCGTTTTGTGTAGCTCTTACGTAGCATAGACAAATTGGCCGTATTGACGACTAAGTTAAAAATTACAAATTCCCGGTGTTACATGTGTTAGCACTTGTAATGGTTTTGTCAAAACAATAATAATCTACGAGTATGTACCGAATCTCGTGAAACTTCACATAACCATGCCAGAATATCGTAATACCGTCCGAATAGTGTCAAAAATATGTTGAAACCGTGCGAGAAAGTGTACCCGATAAACAAGGCCTCCATGGTAATTATTTATACTCGTAAATATCATTCATTGCATGTGGAATCAAGTTAGTTTTAAGTTCAAAGCGATATCTTTTATCTTGTTTGTAAAATTGAATACAGAGGATATTAGTCTCAAAATACATTAGCCCAACATTTATAAATTTATTTGATAAGAAAAAAAGCAAAAGTTGTAATAACACCGATAAGTTATTCTTGCTCGCAGAAATTAATGTTTTAAATTATTTTTCAGCCGCCTTATAGCCCACTGTTGGACATACGCCTTTCTCAGGAAGGGAATTTCATATTTTCAATTATAATAAATTATTTATATATTAAAAGAATATCTTTACTGCTAGGTTGGCGAAATAGTCAAGCTATTGGCTTCTGCGCTACAATTTTATAAAACCTAGGAATAGTTGTTAAGGATTTGAGTATTTGCGTTATGTTCAATTTACATATTTAAGCGCATCCACGACATAGAAGAAATTCTAGCGTGGAGCAACCGAAGAACAACGTTTTTAAAAAAAAACATTTAGTCAACTTTATTATTTTAGAAAATTCTCTTCTCTTCTTCGTAACCGCTATGCAAGTGCTACACTAAACTCGTTATTACTAAATCAAATTTGTTCCAATTTAAAAATAATGTGTAGAATTTTTTTTTTTACATTTACATTAATTTGCACATTTAATAGTTAATTGTATTGTTAGATTGTAGCAATGCTTAATTAAAGTAGTAATGGTTACGTACGTAACGTATTAACGGTTGACTTATGCTACTTTGTTGTTGTTGTTATTTTTGATTTCATGTCATCCTTTGATATTATAAATTTTAATTTCGTTTGTATATGTTTTTTTTTAAATCTACTATCGTTCCTTAGTTAGGTTACTTCGTCCGAAAAAGATACAGGGGAAAGAAATTTCGAAGGTATCATCGTTTTTAGTAATTTTTTTCTAGCCTTTTACCGGCATGCGCTGCAATGCCTCTTTTTTGTTATTTATTTGAAGTATGTAAATATATACAATCCAAATGTGCGCACAAAATGTACAAAATAAAAAATAATGATTTTTTGCTCATTTATTTCGCGCAAGGGCAAATAGCAACTGTACAAAGTTTCAATTCAATCGGATGAACGATGAGCGAACGCATAGAAGACGAACAATTGTCCGAAACGACTCGCGCGGTACTCATTGTAAAATGGTTGTAGTCATTCGGAAATCTTTGCGGTCATGCACACAATAATTCACCGACGTTTCATTGCAATCGCACGAATCTTATATAGAATGCGTACGACACAAAGAAACATTTGTTATTATATCCATTCGTGCGAAAAAATTGTCACTAACATTAGTCCTTACAGAGTCTATTTGCAGAGGATTTGCTCAAGTTATTTTCGTTATCACCACGTCAACCGGATTGGCGATCATATATCCAGATACATTGCAAGTAACACGACTCCTACTAGAAATGGTTATTTCACCATTTGTGGAAGGCTGTTAGATTTTCCCGAAATTAGCTTTTTTTTTACTTTTACGACATCCTTAGGACAAGAGGCAGTGACGGAATTCTTACCCAGTGTATTGTAAATACATACACATACACTAATTTACATAGTATGTATTGCACATATTATATATTATATTAAGACACTGGTAATTCCTATGTAACTTAATAATTATGTATGAACTCATCGTTACATTACGTAAGCCTGGTGCAAAAATTCTTGGTGCTTGCACAGCGGGGTAAACGGTTTCTGTAATACTAATTAAAGCGCATTATGACAAATTGTTTTACTAAAATATAATAATGACGGCGGCAATGTTTGATTTTTTATTTTATCTGTATACATTATATTAAGGACAATATTCACTTTCTTTATTCGGTTTTTGATGATAATCTCGCTTATCAAATTGTCTGTAGATTCTATACTGTACTACTGTACTGGATTCTAGACAGTATTCTTTTATGATTCTTATACTCTATAACGCTCTATATACTCTCGGATGATGTCAAGAATGCATCGAACACAAAGTATTCTAATATATGTATACTCATAATATGCTTCGACAACACTACTCGAAGGCATTACTGTCTAACAATGTCACTTATTATTTTACGAGTATTTGTTAATGTACGTAATAGAGAATAATAGTGATAGTAATAATATAATTTAAATCGAGATAAAGAGCTGTAGTAGCTCAGGGGACGGCGCTCGTCGACATCCTCAGTGCCTGCATCTCTTAAATTGTTCTATAATTTTAAATGCTGAGTTACCAAGTGCTCAGCAGTGAAGCAAAACTTCGTGAGGAATGGTTGTATGCCTGGGGAATTAAAATTAAAATGTTTCATCAAGTTTTCACTGCATTTGATTTTATTTACTACCGCATTGATGAATAAATATATAATAAAAATGTGCATTGTGGTGGCGGCCTAAGAGAATCTACTACCCCATCTCATCCCGTCTGTGTCGTAAAAGTCGACAGAGGGAAAATTAAACCAGGAGATAGGCAGCAGCATAATCTTAGAACATCTGAATAAATAAACTGCGTTTGCCAACCCGCTTGCCAAGCGTGGATACTATGGCAAAATAAATTAGAATTACAAAACTTTGGGGGAGGCCTATGTGCAGCAGTAGACTACTGATAGGCTGAAATGGTGATGATGATGAAAAAAAAAATCACGGTTAGTACTAAAATTACCGACGGATAATTTTACCACATTTTCCTGTTAATAATCGGACGACGTTATCGCGAGTATACGTATGATTAAGGTTAAAGTATAATAGAACGTTAGTGTCCGATTTCTTTTACATTTTAGAGGTCGTGTGTCAGACTTAAATAACGATAATTTTTTATTAGACGTTTGGTCAATAAGTTTTTTATAAATTTATATAAATGTTGAACAACAGGTAGGAAACATCAGTTTCTTGCGTATTATTACGCTTATTGGAGACTTAGTATGTACTGCAGTAGATTATCGCAGGTTGATGATTTCGGTGATGGTTTTACATATCGTTTTCAATGTTATCATATGCGTATCTCAATATATCCTTTGCAGGTTATACCTTCTGAATCACAACAATTAGACAAAATATAGAATATAATCATAAATACAATTTATGATAGTCGGTGACTTGATTCCGTTTTGAAATTCCATATGGCATGTTAAAAAATCGACTATCTATTAATACGTAAAGACAAAACGCGTATATATAGAATCTAGTTCAGTACTAATCTGTTTTTAAATGTATTTTATAAACAGAAATATTTTTATATTTGAAACAAATAAATTCCGCTAACTTAAGCAATGTTCCTTCTACGAAACCAACCGATACAACGGAAAGGACGTTGTAGAAATCTATAGCACAATTTCCTTTTTAAATAATTGGAAGTTTACAACTTCTGCTTTATAATTAACTATAATTACTTAATTAGAAAACGTTACTATTTGCAATCGTTACATTTAATTATTCCCCGTGTGTTTCTACTACTACTAATAAATAACAGCCGACCTTTTACTAATTCAACTCATAAAATATACTGCTTTTTTAATTAAATGTTCCCATATTGTTGATAATTCTATTAAATTTTTTTAAAGATTTTATATTAGAGTATATGGATAAACTCCATACGCGTTTCTACGCAACTCTAATATTTTGGCCCTGTTCGTTGAAGTCTTTTGTTCGTAATCTTATTTTAAATATATGTGTCCAATATTTTGTCAATAATTTACTCATTTAACTTGAAATTTATTTTACTTCTTGAGGCTTTTTTAATTGAATTAAACTAAAAAAAAGTAGAAATGAATCGTTATTGTTCTTGTATTTAAAAAACTTTATTCTTCAAAATTGTCGACGTATTTTATAACATAAAGATAATTTTAATATCTGGGAACACCTGCATTTACTCCTATGGACGTTTTCGTCACCAATGGAGATTTTAAAGTTTTGTGTAGAATGCAATCAGCTGCATATAAAAAATAGGCACGGCATAGGTATGCGATTGATTCTCTGAAAACTCTTTTTGTTGTGGTTATAAAAGGACGTTTAAAGACCTAGAATGCTTTTTTTATATCCGAAAAGTAATTTAGCACGTGCACAGCGATGCTGTGCATTTGATACATTATTTCGAGGACATGTCAAGTCCCCCGGGTTTCTTTCTTTAAATAAAATCTAACTGTAGTACGTTGAAAGGTTTACTTTACCCTGCTTTACTTTCTTATTTTATTTGAAGACTGTCAATTGCGGGAGAAAAGAGTGTGCTTTTAAAGGTTCTATAACCATATTAATTCTCGTTTAAACTGTACTGTAAAATAAGGACAGAAAATAATTATTTTTATTTATTAAAGATTATTTACATGAAAGCATCATTTGAACGAACTTCACTAAAAATGCCCCTGTCCTGGAAATAATCAGCAAGAAACCTAGCGGGTAGTTTTTAAAATATTAATGCAAATGCTGTAATATAATTTCATTATAGTGCCACGATTGCGTCTTATCTACAATGCCATAAGTGTGCAAAAATCGTGAGTCTGTTTTAATGACTGGTTTTATTTTCTAAAAATAATGAGCTGGTAATGCAATATGCACCTGTATTTTTTGTGTGGTGTTGAAATTCATATCTTTACCCTTGTCATTTTTTTGTGGTAGGTAAAGTAATAATATGAAATTTACGTCAGTGTAACGAAATAGTAACGTTATGGTATCCACACATTATGTTGAATAATATTTATCTAGTTACAATGTTAGATTAGGTGATTGCCGTGTGGGGGCGATGTAAGAAAATCTATCTATGTATGTATGTATCCCATCTTATCCGTAGTCACTGGTGGTAGGATTCCTATGCAGGAATCCGTCTAGGTAGGTACCACCCCAGGGTCAGTTGTTCTGCCGTGAAGCAGTGGTGTGCAAGCGTTGCTGTGTTTCGGTTTGAATGGCACTGTGAGCTAGCGTAATCACTGGGCATTTGAAACTTAAGAACTGATGTCTCAGGGTGACGGGCGCAGTGTGGTGTCACACAGAAATATTCTGGATAACACAACATTTGTTGTGGGCGGACGTACCACTTTCCATCAGGTGAACGTTTTGATCCTTTCGTCACTTAATACAATAAAAAAAAAGTCAACTAAGGGCACTAAGTTCAGTCTGATGAATTTTAAAGTTTCAAGCAATAAACATCTCAAAAAGGAATAAACCGATGACAGGCAGCAAAGTGGGTCCTGCACTGATACGTTGCCAAAGCGTGGTGATTATGGCCCAATCACTCTTCTTTGGATATGCCTATATACTGTAGTCAGTTATTAACAGGCTGATGATAATATTGGGTTACGTAACGGATCTTATGAAGGATGTAAGCATCATGTAGCAGCAACAACTTTAAAAAATATATTACAGAAGTACAAGATAAAAACTGGCTTTGAAACGTACCGCTGCAATTATAATATTAATACATGTAAAAATCTTTATTGTAAAAACCCAATAGCGTACCTGACTATCTAAATTACTGAATAAATCACAGGTATAAACTAGTGTCATAATTTTTGATTCAGATATTAAAAGATTATTTATTGCCTAAAAGACTACTTTTACTTTTAGTTATGGTGGTAGGATTCCTATGTAGGAATCCGTCTAGTTAGGTACTACTCCAGGGCCAGTTATTCTACCTTGAAACAGTAGTGTGCAAACAATTACTGTGTTTTGGTCCGGAGGGCACTGAGAGCTAGTGTAATTACTGGGCATATGAGACTTAAGAACTGATATATGAGTGACGAGAGTAGTAATGTGATACAGCATTCGTTATGGGCAGACATCGCACTTACTATCGGGTGCACGATTTGCTCGTATCGTCACATCATAAATTAAAAAAATTATATATCGCAATATAAAAAATAGTGTGAAAATTAGTATACATGTGCCAATTCTAAAAATGTATCAAAAGGTTATCTAAGTATTTAGTAACTATTTTGCAGTATTATCGAAACTACGGACAGCATGCTGCAGGTTATATCTACTCGTATGTTATGGACGCGACGTTTTCGCAGGAATGCGGCAAAACATGGCGGCGGAATAGCTTATCTGTTCATTTAAATAATAAGGCAGGTGGTTGATAACTATATGCGTGGGTGTTGGTTTGTAACGCTTAAAATAGAATTTCTTGCAATGTTTTTTAATTAACATTTTGTTTCTTTGTAAATTTTGTCAATACTCATATCGTTTTGTGATTTTAGTTAAATGCAATAGCTGTCTTTACCTTGACACTTCAATAAAAACAACTAGCTTTATCTACGTAGTAGAATTTTAAGGCCTTTTAAAGTATTTTATTTTGTTCTATTTTATATTGCGTGCTACTTGATATTATGCCTACGCATAAGGTTTGACAGCAGTGAAGTATGCAGTAATATTACAAATGTTTAAGTAAATATTTAAGGTTTTAACGCGTTTAGCGTTTAGTTTTTGATAGAACTATTTTACAATTTACTTGATAGATGTTAGCAGTATTTTTTCGTATAATTTTGTTACCTTACTTATACTCCGTGTTGTTTCGATATTTAAGACAGGTCCTGAGCCACCTGTCGTTGCATCCGTCGTTCCATATAATGGGGGGTCGCCCTACCTACTATATTATGCTCATCGAGATAAAATTAAAGTATTGGACTTTTATTGAAAATCCCAGGGCACAGTTACACTGCACTACTTTACTTAAATGCCATGATTCAACACGCGTGTGACCCTCTTCCATTGTCGGCATTAGCAATTTATTTCTGTCTTCGGCGCAGGCTATCATATTTCTTATTCCTATGTAATAAAGATTGAGTAAGGTGCAAACTTAATTTAGTTTTCGTTAATCCCACGCGGGGCGCTCGCCCGACAACGGTCAATGGTTTCTGCAAGCACTGTCAAAGAGAATATAACCAGTACGTAGCATTGGTAGAACATATCACCTCTCAAGTACTAGACAAAGCACGTAAATTGTTCAGAGAAATATAGTCTGTATTCTCATTACATAACTACGACAGTGCATCGATAGTTACGGACGCAGACGTTTGAAATGAACGTTTGTTGAATTTAAATTATAATAGTGATTTCTCTACTACTTTTCATTGAACCCAGTGTGTCAATATTAAGGTGTCCTAAAGGCGAATTCACCTTTAACGTGCCGAAATTAAGTGTTGTTGACAGTGTAACAAGACTAGATATTTGATCAGTAATACTTACGCGCCGTTTCGTTCAGGTGTTAAAACTAAAAAAAGAAATTAGTTTATTAACTTTAAGTTAATAACATCTATAACTTTTTTTTCTCTACTAAATATATTTTATAGCTTCCAATTCCAACACACCATTTGCTGTCAATAACGTTGTAGAAAAAGTCAGTCCGAAAATACACAGACCAAAAACAAAACTTTTTTACATTACTATATTTTATTTCTTATCTTTACTTATGAAGTATCGTATGTATGTTTTTTGCAACAACAATTGTTTCTAAGTGGTTACACGTCCAATTACGTTAAATATTGACAAGTGACTAATTTATATATTATTCGCTTCATTGCCTTTAGAGCACGTAAATGCATATTTAATGTTTTTTTTTAAACCTTAAGTACAGCCCGTTTGGATTTTTAGTGAATTCAAAAATCGTAAACAATGTTTTTTTTAAAGCATATTCGTTATTTTATGATTATAGTGCTCCAATAAAATATATAAATAATAAGTTATGTAAGAGAACGAAAATTAAAAAAAAGGTATACAAAGGTAAAAAAGATTATTTTAACAGACTGCAATGTATACTTTAGATACATTATTATCTAAAGTATACATAGTTGTAGCATAGTTGCATTGTCTGTTTCGCTGCTGCACACTTTGTAATTACGCACAAAAGAATCCTGACCTTGGCCCGTCCTGGTAAGTTACTGACGTGTAGGGTGCATGCGTTTTATTAATTGATTGCGTCGTCTTTAAATCTTCTTGTTTTTTCGTAAATAGTACTGGCGAAACAAATTTATTTAACAGAAATATTTGTTGTAAACCTAACTAGAATGGTCCGTGACCCTTTTAAATAAAACTTTGACTTTGAACTTAGGACTGAAAATGATCATTTGTTGAGGTCAACCTACTCTCCATTGGGGCTCCAATGGAGTCTATGGTTGTCACTATTTATTTTATGTAAAAATGATGTTATTTTTAATTGAAACTTTTTTGGCTTCCGTAATGATGAAATATTCGAACTATGAATATGCATTAAATACATTAAAATATATCATGTGTAAGTTGTTTTTGTAATAGACGATAAATATTAAATAGTACATAACAAGTTCAGATGAGTATAATATCTTGTTTCATACTTTTTAAAACATGTTTTTCAGTAGTCTGGTTTAAGTTTTAGAACATACTATTTTTATATCAATCCTTATATTATCAAGTTATGATAGTAAACAGCGATGTATCATGCAAAAAGGCAAACCGTAACGACTCGACTCGAGGCGGCATCAGCGATTGATAGCATTGCGACGTCCGCTTAGATAATTGTTGAGGTGTGAGTCTGTGTGAGTGCGTTCGTTTGGAACGTTTGTTGACTACTGAAGACTGACTATATCGGTACGTTAACCGCTGTCCGATCAGACTATTATTATAGATGATAGTGGCGAGACTATCAAATCCTTCACGTCCGTCAAGTGCATCGTCTACCCATAACATTTGCACCCGTCATAACACAGTAATGCTTGCACACGGCTGCTTCACGTCAGAATAACTGGCATTGCCGTGGTACCCACCTTTCAGCAAAAGAATTCCACCACCGTTTAGTAAAATTTTAGTTAAACCAAATCAGTGTAATCTCGGTGGACACTACATAGGCACTATAAAACTTTCATATATTTTATAATGCTTTATAAAAAAAAACAGGAGTTAAAATGGCTGCTGCCTACACTATTTTAGTTATGTTGCAGTTGTTACCTCATAAAAAAGCATCAATTTTTTTTATTGAAAAACAAATTACGCGATTAATCTTGACCAGGTAAGAAATTTAGCCGAGATCGTGATTCATATTATTATTAAACAATATAAAAATGTAAGTATTTGCATCTCATAGAATGATGAAACGAAACCTTAGCAAGTATACAGTAACAGAATTCTTAGCAGCAATAAATATTTATCTTTTTTGTACGGCCTCAAAGATGCCCCGCGTCATTATGAGTTTTCGAAAACGCTTTTTTATAGAGGTACGAGTAAAATATTTGAAGGATGACGTAGTAAATGAATATTTTAGCGAATCTGCTCTTTAAGAGTAGAAGTGTAAGAGTTAAAATTCCTTGTCGAGGGGAGAGGAATTTATATGAATACTCCATAATCATGTAATTATATCATGGATTTATTTTGTAGCTGCTGTGTAATTTGTTCGTAAATAAATCTTCGTCTTAACAACATTTAATTGAGATATCCTTAAAGTCTTGGAATATTAGAAAACGTTAGGGAGTGAATATTCGGAGATATACATTGATATTGCCATTGTTAGTCACTACACTACGGTAGTAAGAATAAAAGCTTGTCGGATTTAGACTATTTCATACGCGAAAATTAAAACATTTATAAAACATTTTTTTCGGGTTTTATTTCGGTTGTTTTAACTGTTTATAAGCCCTGCGTTTATAGCACGGGCTTGAAATCTTATTATTGATAAAATTAAATCAAAAACCAAGCGTAGATCGGACCAAAATAATAATTAAGAGCTGAAAGTACCCCGAATTAACTGTTACATCAGGACGTGAAATATCTCAGTCCTCTCGTGGTCATGGGTGCTTTTAAGCACTGGAAAGGTTATTAATAGTTATAATAACCGTGTGAAATTGGTTTAATTTAACTTTTAATATATTTATTTAATTGCTTTGCTGTGAGAATAAACATTGCAGATGTGCCCGCTCTAAAATGCCTGTCTAACTAAAGTACAACTTTAATATATAATACTGAAAAAAATCGTGGTAGTTGAGGGACTGGACACTCGCCTTAAATTTCATAGTACGCGAGTATCCTGGTCTCGAACCCGGTGCCGGCACCACAAATTGGTTAATTGCAATTTCAAGTGCTGGTTTACCACGTGCTCGACGATGAATGATAACATCACGAGGAAACCTGCATGCCTAAGAAAGAAAATCGGCATGTGAAGTTGAAGTGAGCCCGAGAGCATTGCAGCAGCGAGGCGGACTTTCCTCACACTAAAACAACCTCTCAGAAATGAGAGGAGGCCTGTGCTCAACGGGGAAGGGACGTTTATTGACAGTAACTTTAGTTTTTTTTTATTGCATAAAGTGATGAAAAGAGAAAACAGGTGAACCTGATGGTAAGTGCAACATCTGCCCTTAACAAATGCTTTCTTTTACTTTAACCAAAATCGCCTATTAAATTATAGTCTTGGGTTTTTTTATTCTTTTTTATAACAATTTTTATTGTTCAAAAGTGTCCATTTAAGTATGTATTCCATCTACAATGTTAAACGATAGTCAGATAGACACAAAAAGAAGTCGTGTTCGATGAGGTAGGTGATAAGTGCGTTTATGTGTGAATTAAGTCGCCTTCACACTAAAGAACTGTAAGAGATTTTTTTACGATGGGATGTGTGCAAGATGCGTGACATTTATTATTTGTTACATATGCTCACGCGAACGTCAGTGCATGTATCGCATTCACTTTTTAATGTATTCTGATGAGAATTGATCGTATACCGAATATATATCGAATACCCAGGGGATGATAATAATATTAATTTGACACAAAAATTAGTTACACTTAAATTCAATTGAGCTCTAGCTCCTGAACTAGGGAACCAGTATGTCAGGAGCTAGTTCCCTTCCAAGTTTTAATGACACTATAAAGTGTTCCTTTAGTTATCAATTATTACATATATTTATTTGTTTACATTGGTGGCAAAGGACGAAGGAAATGTGGGATGTACGTAGCAAAAGGAGCAAGGGGATAGATAGGGGTTGTGTTAAAAGAATACTAATTATGTCTGAGATGTTTGTAAGCACATTTTATTCTTAATAATAAAAAAATTATTTTTCACATGTCAGTATTGAAATTTATTAAAATCTATAATCCATCAATCAATCTCATAATTCTCTTAATAATTAATTATTTATGAAGTAGTAACGATTCTTTATAGACATCTTTATGGTTTGGCACAGCCTAACTTTATGCGTGTAATAGAATATTGGGTATTCGTGTAGTGTGAAAGAGAAAAGAGACCGTAACCATAGACCTACAGTTATAAGTTGTCATCTACGCGTTCATAGTTCGTGCGTGCTACAAAATAAACGAGCATATCGTATAGTTATCTTGTTTCAATTAACTATGTAACGGGTTGACTTGACAACGCACCTTGAATAGCGGTTTAGTCGTCACACATCAATAAATCTCAAACATAACAAAGAAAGTTTAAAGCAAAAAGGATAATGTAGATGAAACTTTAATAGCAGGCAAGAGTAATAATGCTTGTTTGTATTGCTGACCTCTTCAAGCGTGAATTTAAATTATTTTTAAGGTATTGTATACCAGTTTATACGGGATCTTGGGGCACTGTAATACATTCTGCGCAGTCAGCTTTTAAAGGACTGTAGTAGAAATCTGCAGAGACGCCTGCAATAAATCTCTACTGACTTATGATGCGTCATCCAGAATATTTCTGTATGGCAGTACATTACATTAGTCACCCCGAGAACATCAGTTCTTAAGTCCGAGTGATTACACTAGCTCTCAGTTTCCTTCACATCGAAACACAGTAATTTTTGCACACTACTCCTTCACGGCAGAATAACTGGCCCTGAGGTTAAACATACCTAGACGGATTCCTGTAGACGGATTCCTGCATAGGAATCCAACTACCAGTAAAACTTCTTATCTAACTAGTCGTTGCGAAACAAATTGTTGAAATAAACTATTATCGTCATCAGAAGCAGCCTCTTAACAGTCTTTTTTTTGCTGCCACAAGTACGAACGACAACATACTTATACCTATTTAAAATAAAAACCATTTGAAGAACTCCTTGATTAAAAACCACAATCGATAATAATTTTTTTGCTTGTTAAATTTCTATTATTAAATAGTGCTCGCGCACCTTTATTTAATGTTTGTAACTTTCGCGGTTTCTATGATTTTTGAAAGCGTAAAACACACAAGCGTGGCCGAAGCAAATGTGCCAATGCCAAATATTAACACAACAATGTACAGGTTTACGATCGTAATATTACTTCGAATACAGATTTGCATTTGACAGCCTCTTTGATTACGAAACGTGTTAGAGCTAAAAGCTATTTAACTGATAGAGATATTTTGTTTTTTAAGTTATTTTACGTTCGTATAAAGGTTTTATTGAGGTTATTTATAGTTTTCTTATTAACATAAAAGGTATAATAGGAATAGATATGTATAATTGTAAGAGATTTCATATCTCTTTTTTTTGTTTTAATTCGATATATAGACGAAACGAGCAAAACGTTCACCGGAGGGCAAGTAAAACTTCTGCCCATAACAAATGCTGTGTCACCCAGAACAGTTCTGTGTGACACCACACTGCGCCCGTCACCTTGAGACATCAGTTCTTAAGTTTCGTTTTGCCCCGTGATTACGCTAGCTCTCGGTGCCCTTCAAACAGAAACACTTTACGGCAGGATAACTGGCCCTGGGGTGGTTCCTTTCTAGACGGATTTCTGCATAGGAATGCTACCACCAGTAAAAGACCCATGGGTGTTTTCAGAATTCACTTAACGAAAAAGATAGAATAATGAAAGATGCCATTTCAAAAATACATGGTCCGGTCACAAGCAAATGTGTCTGGGTTGTGAGACGACAGCGATCACTAAGTTCATCTGCTCGAGTACGGTGTAAGTAAATCCAGAACAGTTCTGTGTGACACCACACTGCGCCCGTCACCTTGAGACATCAGTTCTTAAGTTTCGTTTTGCCCCGTGATTACGCTAGCTCTCGGTGCCCTTCAAACAGAAACACTTTACGGCAGGATAACTGGCCCTGGGGTGGTTCCTTTCTAGACGGATTTCTGCATAGGAATGCTACCACCAGTAAAAGACCCATGGGTGTTTTCAGAATTCACTTAACGAAAAAGATAGAATAATGAAAGATGCCATTTCAAAAATACATGGTCCGGTCACAAGCAAATGTGTCTGGGTTGTGAGACGACAGCGATCACTAAGTTCATCTGCTCGAGTACGGTGTAAGTAAATCGTCCTCAATTGTAAGAGACCTATATTAAGTACGAGTATAAGTATCTATACCATCGGAAAGTTGGCCTGACCTCGAAAACTTCTTCTTCCTTCGAATTTTTATTTTTATTGTATACCATAGTAATAATTAAAAACAAGCTGGTATAATGAATGTGAAAGAAATCGTTTAAAAATCATCACAGGACCAGCGAACCTCAACCAGGAATTAGCATATTTTTTGTATCACAATGTGCGTTGATTAGTCATGAGAAATAAACTTATTATTATTTATTATTTTATAGTTATTTAATAATATTCCGTCTTTACGTTATATACAGTAATAAAAATAACACTGTTAATTTTATCTCAATGAAAATATAAAAAATAAGTTGTAGTTTTAAAGATAATGAGGGTTACTAACAGAATATATCATCTTGCAGGCTGTGGGGTGTGAAAAAATCTGTGTAGGAGGTCCTCTCCATTTTCCCATTGCTGGTGAAAGGGTTATGTAATAAAATAAGGGGCAAGGCCAGATGCAGTGTCACACACACGGAACACGCCAACTAAAATAGAAAATTAATAATTGTGTACAAATATTGGCTTTGGCTAGGTTTCGAATCTAGCGACTCGGCAATCTGATACTCCGATCACTGAGGTAAGCGGTCGTAAAAGATAAAATAACAAAAAAAAATAACGATAGCAATGTGTATTACGATACAGAGGATCGATCACTCGTTATTTGTACGAACACGAGAAAGCGAGAAAATATCGTGACTACGCGGTTATACAGATAATAAAGAATTGGTAATCTTAGAAGGTGGATGATTTTTTGTTAGATTTATGCGCGGTTATTTTACTTCGCTACGTCCATGCAAAATGAGATATATTCGAAGATGTTGTAAGCCTTGCGGCTCTTACAGTTTCATTGTGTACCAATGAGGCCTGTGAGACCCGATAGTAAGTAGTATCTATCACATGAAGTGAAATGTAAAAATCCTTTTTACAGACGTTTCATAATGAGTTTCCTTTGACCTTAGATAAACAGACGAAAAAAAGTTCCGCAGGTGTTCTCTTTTTTGTAATTTCTATCAATAGATTTGGTTAATTCAACATTACGTCAAACTTATAGGAAAGTACTTGGCGGTGAAGGAAAACATCGTGAGTAAACCTGCATGTCTGAGAAATAAAAAATATTTCGAAGACATGTGCAGTCCGCAAACCCGCATTGGAGCAGCGTGGCGGATTCTTCCTAGCTCCAAAAAACCCTCTCAGAAATGATAGGGAGGCCTGTGCTCAGCAGTGGGACATTTATGGGCTTAAACTTTACTTTTTTTATAGGAAAGCGTCATTTGCGTTAAATAAATTCACATAAAATAAGGCCCATAAATAGGTGCATTGCAAACTCTCGCAAATTACCTGTTCACTAGTGTAAAGCATATGGAAGTGGACGTCTAATAACACGACGAACATAAGACTTTTTATCTCGGAAAATCAAATAGTTCCCAAGTGATATTTAAAAAACCTATATCCACGCGGGCTAAGTCTCTGGGCATCAGTTAATTATCAATAATACTTTAAAATTTTGTTAAAAAAGAATAACCTACAAACATAACCATTTATATAGTTACTCTGTGTTGAACTAGATGGATACTATACAAAATTTCCGTATTATTGAAATAATTATTTTAACTATTATAGTAAGCTTTTTATAACGAACACTTTTTTTCTGTAACATTCAATGTAGGAAGTATGTTATATTGTATAACAATCTTCCATATTCACACGCCGCATGTGAATTAGTATCTATTATTAATTTCATAAGATCATCCGGGTACGCATAATAAGTAAAGTGACCTGTGTGAAAACAGTAATAAATATTGTTTTAATGTTCCTGTACTGTGCTACTTAACAACATTTTATCGGCTTGGTAGGCGCCGTGGTTTCTGCGTTATGACTCGTTCAATTCTCGTACAGGGGAAATATTTATATGGCAGAGAGATAGTTTTATCGTGTTTTCGAATATGCAATTTTTGTCTGTTAAACATATCCACGGTACAGTAAATCCTAGTGTGGGGGCCATAGTTCTTATCATCACAAAAAAAAGAAATCAGATTAAAGTGTGCGGATGTGCATCCTTTATTTTTATTATGCTCTATACTATAGAGACTCTTACCAGCTCTCTCGAACATGAGAGGAGGCCTGTGCTCAGCAATGGGACGTTTTACGGTTGTTACTATCTTAGTTACTGTTAATTCAGGGGTGACAACATACCTACATCTTGGTTCCTCGTTGACGATGGAATATGATGTTTAGGGGCTGTACACTGTGTCTACTACACTGTTACAATTTACCATCTGATGAACTGTGGCCTTACTTCATTATCAACATAAGTGTCTCAACCGTCCACATGACACAGGCATCCCCAAGTTGGAAGGATTTGCCTTTATCGCAATACCAGATATTGTGGTCCCTAATACGCATTTATGACCGCATCGCGTAGTGGTCAGGGTACCCTGTCTTTTATTAATTGTTGGCCTTTGGCTCTGGTTGAGTTCTGCATGTGACATTTACGTCTGTGAAACGCACCCACGATACATGAGAAATTCTAGTGTGAGGCATCGTTTCTTTAAGATTTTTTTTTAAATAAGACATAGCGCACTCTAGTCTGTGCTGCCAGGGATTAGTTTCTGGTAGCTCAGGGGCTAGGCGCTCGCTTAAAATTTCATAGTACGCGAGTGACCTGGGTTCTGAATTAATTGGCGGTGAAGGAATTCTTCCTAGCTCCAAAAAACCCTCTCAGAAATGAGAGGAGGCCTGTGCTCAGCAGTGGGAAATTTATAGGCTAAAACTTTACTTTTTACTTTTGTAGTACACAGTACTGCTTTTGTGGTATTGTGAAAAACAGAAATTCTATGAAAACCAAATAATAATTGAGCGCCTTTTAAAGAAGTTATGATTGAGACTACCGAAATTCTATAGTTTGTACTCTATTTGCACTCTCATTATTACTACAAAAATTCAATAAAATTTAACAAAAAATATTCGTCATTTCTGTGTCCGTCGTTTACATAACCAGTAGTTAGGTACGCTGACCGCTGAGGATGGAACTAAAGAAAATGTATATGTCTAAAAACCGTCATAATAAAGAGATTACTAGTTTTTTAATTTAATTTTTTTTAAATACATGCCTGCACTTTAATTTCTTCTGTATCGTTGGTGCATTTTACAGACATTGCTTATGCACAACCATCCACCTTCGAAACAAAGTACTTGTCCTGGGTCTGGGTGTTCATGCACGTGCCATCTAAGCCTGTACCCACGATACAGGAGAAATTCTAGTGAAAGGCAGCGTTTTTTTAAAAAAAGAAATAGTATGAGAATCGAACCCGACTCGTAGCGGAGAAGTCAAATACCTCAGCCGCTGCGCCAACTGACCTGTTAAATTCTATACAAGCGTTAATTTTTCCCAAGAAAGCTTAAAGTATTTCTTTATACATGCTAACTAGTCGTGGGTATAAATAAATAACAATTAACGTTACGTATACCGTTGTTAGTCTATTCTAGTTAGTCGAATTTTTTATAAGATTAATGGTAATGCTGTTTAAGGTGCGATTTAGGGTTCTCAACTTTTGTAGATAATAACGTTGTATTTAAAGAGTATGGAAAAATGTTTTACTCAAAGAATAATGTTTTTCAATACTTAAGCATTTCTTTACTTAAAACAATCTTTCATTCAGTTGAAGAATGTGTCCGTTCCGTCCTGTTTCGTCCAAACAGATCGCGCATTATAATATTATTAGGCGAAATAAAGAATTTCCACATACTTTATTATTATGTAAAAGTTTAAAGTATGTCAACGCAAAATAAAATATTATAAGTGACTAGATATAATGCTGTAAGTGTTCGCGTATAGTCCTCATCCACTATCCTCATATTTCTATATCAGATGGAAAGCCTAATCTAGACTATTAGAGAACAGAACAGTAGCTAGAACTAGCTTCAGAGGAGGGTAAAAATAATAGACTCGGTATTAAGTATTTAAGACGTTTTTGTTTTGAAACACTGGAATATTAATGTTTTCAGAACACATTACTATAATATCACTTCACTACTATCAAACACAGTAATGTTTGCACACTACTTGCTTTACGGCCGAATAACTGGCTCTGGGGTGGTTCCTAACTAGACGGATTCCTTCATAGGAATCCTACCACCAGTAAACTATTTATTATACTGGATTTACTACATGATTACTATTGTATTATATATTATATTATTTACTACTGCTCTTCCTTGGCTACGCTTATGTTAGAGAAAGTTTTAATGCATTATCTGATACACTAGAAATAACTACGCTCAACGTTTTTAAACCCGTAAATCATTTAGGGCGTTATATTATGATGTTATATGATGATGTTATATTATATTACGTGTGGTGGCGGCTCGATAAAAGAATACTACCACTCCATCTCATCCAATGGATCTTGAAAAAGGCGAGTAAGGAATTAAACTGCACTGTGCACCCAACAGCGCATGGTGGCGATGGGCTCACCACCTATCACACCAAGTGCATTATATTGTTTTGGTGAAACGCAGATTGTGGCAGTCATCTGTTTTTGCAGTGACTGCCCAGTCTCTGACTACCCCTTATGGGATACAGTCGTGATATTATGTATGTATGTATGTATTATGAGTTATGTAAAAAGTGCCGTGTGGTGGGGGCGTAAGAGAATCTATTACCCCATCTCGTCCCGTGGGTGTCGTAAAAGTCGACAGAGGGAAAATAAAAATCAGGAGATGGGCAGCAGCATCTTCCTGGAACATCTGAATAAAAAAACTGCGGCTGCCAACCCGCCTGTCAAGCGTGGGAACTATGGCAAAAGCACCTCAAAATCAGAGCTACAAACTATTTTGGCAATTTGTGGGGAGGCTTCGAGGTTCAGCAGTGAGCTAGTGATAGGCTGAAATGATGATGATGATGTACAAAAAAGAAATATTTGCTGTTTCTTTCGGCAAATATCTTCGACTTCATAATTACACTAGCAAAGAAGCTTTTTTTATAGGAAAAAGTAACGAGACGCGTAAAACGTTCATCTGTTGGTAATTGCAACGTCTGTCTATAACAAATGTTGTGTAAGACATCAGTTCTTAAGTCTCATATGCCTGGTGACTATACTAGCTCTCAGTGCCCTATAGACAGAAACACAATAATGTATGTACCTAGACGGATTCCTGCATAAGAATCCTACCACGAGTAAAATATGAAGTTGATAATATGAAATATAGTTATGAATTGTTTACGTTTGTTTTAATAAGCTTGTAATGTAGATTATTTATGTTGTTTTAATTAAATGCCATTATTAACCTTTATAACAATATCGGAATAATGCGACAGTCCCAGGAAAAACCTGCAAAATACCTAGTCTTTGAAATATCATTTACAATTACACTAGATCATAATATTTTACTTGTATATTATATTACAGAAATAGCTTTTTAGCGATTGCATTATTAGTTTATCTCCGTTCCTAGTATATTTACCTTACGAAAAGAATTTTAATTTTTCTTTTTATGTATATTAAAACATTGTCGGACAAGAGGCAAAAGTAAATTTATTTTCTATTGTCGATCAGATATTTATTTTATTTATTTTATTTTATTTACTGTTTATGTACACATAAAAATTACAATAGAAATTACAAAGATAGTAAATTAGTACAAAGGCACTGCTTATTTCATGATGAAATTTCTTCCAGCAGGCCTGTTACTGGATATCCTTAAAGAGAAGCAGCAGATGTGCACTTTGGACAAAAAAAAACAGAAAAAAAAAGAATATTATAAAATCACAAAAAAAAAAATAGATACATATACACACACACTAACATAATCACATTTATATACATATATACTTACATACTTACATACTTACATACATACATACATACATACATACTCATACATATACACATATACACTAAAGTGGCAGAAGGGAGAGGTAGTGCTCTTTAACTCGTTTTTTAAATAATGACACTGTTTTAGCCTCACGAATTGTAAAGGGGAGCGAATTCCACAGTCTTACTGCTTGAACAGAGAAGGAATGGGAGTAGAAGACGCTTTTATAGACTGGGAACTTTAACAGAGATTTCAGATGTGATCTGCAGATCGCATTAGGGGAATGGACAAAAGAGAATCGATCACGCAGATAAGGCGGGTGTGTGGGATTATGTATAATATTGAAAAGAAGGCAAAGAATCCTACTGTTCCTGCGAAGACGGATCGGGAGCCACCTGAGCTGCTTTCAGTAAAACGAAACATGGTCAAACTTTTTTAGACCGAAGATGTATCGGATGCATAAGTTTTGCAAGCGCTCAAGTTTATTTAATTGCTCCTCTGTAGCATCCAAGTAGCAGACATCAGCATAATCCAAGATCGGCAAAATTAGGGTCTGAACTAAAGAAATCTTAGTCTGCAAGGGCAAGAAACCTTGAAGACATTTTAAAGAATGGAAAGCAAAAGAAATTTTCTTGCCAATTGCAGTTATTTGTTCGCTCCAAGATAATTTGCAGTCAATGAGAATACCCAAGTTTTTGACAGTGTCATAATAAGGAATAGTGATGCCATTAATCTGCAAAGATGGTAAAGTTGAGAAATCAATTAAGCTTCGAGTGAAATTGCTGCCAATAATAATTGCTTGTGATTTATTCGGGTTTACTGTTAAGCCATACGATCTGGACCACTCATTGAATCTTTCTAAATCACCATTTATTGTATTTATTGCTGAAATAGCTTCAGACGCGGGAAAATGTCGGTAAATCTGCAAATCGTCTGCATAAAGATGAAAATTTGAGGATATTACCTTAGTGATAGAGTTAATGAAGATAGTAAAAAGCAACGGAGATAGCACGCCTCCTTGAGGTACACCCGCAATGAGATCGCACCAATCAGAGTAAGAGTTATCGGAACGTACACACTGTGATCGACCCCGGAGATAAGAATCAAACCAAGGTAAGGTGAGAGATGATACATTAATAGATTGAAGAGTTCGAAGAAGTATATCAAAATCGATAGAATTAAAAGCACTACTGAAGTCCAGTAACACAAGTACTGTTAAATATTTTTTATCCATACTCCATCGAATATCATCAGTAACCTTTAAAAGTACAGTTGTTGTACTGTGGCCGAAGCGAAAACCAGATTGATAAGGACTTAAGATATTGTTGTAGTTAAGGAACAAAGAGAATTGTTTGAAAACAATGTGTTCAAGAACTTTTGAAAGAAATGGTAAAATTTAAATAGGTCGAAAGTTAGATGGAGAAGAAGGGTTCGAAACCTTAGGGAGAGGTATAATATATTTATTTCTTGGAATTGCAAATTTCACGTCAAAATCATTAAAATAATTATTTTCGTGAATATTTCAAGATGAATTCCGTATGCAATATAAATTCAATAATTAATCGTAGGCTCGATCTCCTATAGATGATCATTTTTATTTGCAAATCAATTATTATTTAAATACACCGTTTATCAAAAATCTATCGAAACATATCAAGGCTTTTAGTCATTTGATCAAAGTATTCGATACAAAATATAAACGACTTTATTCTGTAAAGTTTAAAGTGCAATTTTGTTACCTATCGATTGGAATTTTCTTTACGGTTAGTAAGCGCATTATGTATAGACAAGTTTGCTCGGGCATGCGTGGCGATAACGTAACAATGTCATAGCATGTTACGTGTTGCATAGAATATCTTTTCATTTATTAATTAAATGTCTTAATTACGTGTGAACTTAACGTAACAAAGATTAATTTTGAAGACATGTCCCAGATATTATCGTTATTTCTTAATCTTTATACAAAGGTTTTACATAATCTGTTAATTGCAAGTATTGAGTTATATATATATATATATATATATATATAGGCTAAAAAATGGCATTCCACAAAATTCGGAATAAACATCTCGACAAATCTTAGACAGTTAATACAGAGACCGGTAAAGGGCAACAGTCCAAAAAAATAACACAAAAATTCTTAAAACTTGCTTCTCGTGGTTTCGCTACCATGGACAGCTCTTACATACATACATAAAGTGACGCCCCTTTCCCATTGTAGTAGAAACCACATCTTTCCACTTACTACGATCTTGTCACACATATTTCGCTTCTTCTATTCTTCATTAACGTTTTCATAAGTGAAAAAAAAACCACAACCGGAAACCTTCGGTTGACGTGGTCTTTCCTTAAAACGACTTCGAACTGTTCGTGATAAGTTCCCATACGTTAAACCTTACCTTGTCCATTCACACTCGGCTTATAAACTGTTACGTCAATTTTTTCATCCATTCTCTACGTGGCAAAACCATCAAAGCATCCCTTTCTCTATCATTGTCACTACATCTTCCACGACACTGCGACGTTCCCTAATCACGCCATACTTTCTAAAGCAAAGTACCAAAGCTCTTGATTACAACAAAAATGTAACAAACACATAATCTTTACTGAGAATCCCGTATTTGTGGCAACTAACTAATTCAGCTACCTCCGATGCTACTCTGGCTCTGACATAATCTGGTCACAATAATGTAATTAAATGATTTAAGGATTACACAATAATGTAGATAAAAGATTTTAAGTTTAGGTAGAACCAAAAAATAACCAATTTTTTTATTTCAGATAAAATTAAAGTACTGATAGTAGCTACACTAAAAAGGATCATTGAAATTTAATTTGGATGTAGTTAATAGAATCAGGCGTTACTTTGCGGAAATCCATTATAATAAAGGAAAGAAAGTTAATTTGGTAATATCCGCATGTAAAATTTAAAATAGTGTTTATTACCTAGTTTTTTGAAGAGCATCGCCCGACGATCTCGACGACTCGGCGGTTGACTGTCGTAGAGTCAACATCGCTTGATGATGCTTAGTTTTGAGGTAAAACACGTAGTGGTAGTGTTGTAGTGGTGGAGGGTATCAGGTGGCGGCTTCCGGTGGCGGTATTGGTTTACTTCTGCACGCTGTTGAAGGAGAGCGGGCGGTGCTCTTCAAAAAACTTTTTAATTTTGCATGTGGATCATAGAAAATTAACTTTGTTTCCTCTATTAAATGGGATGCTTATAATAAAATTAAATGGATTAGGTATTCTTCATGTGCTATACCATGTAGAATATAAATAAAAGTCAAATGATATCTCACTCGTTAAACTTGCTTAAGGAGTTTAAGTTTTAATGATACACAAACTTACTTACATTTATATGTACTTACACACACAAACAGATTGTTAAAATTATGCCATAGTAAAATAAAAATAGGCGTATCAATTTCCTCTAGATAATAACCGAATTCAATATTCATCATTTGGTATGTTGACAAGCTATACAATCGATAACGCGACGAATATAAGATGACAGAGAGATAAGAACAGTGAAAGGAATAGAATGAAACCATCCATACATACATACATAAGATCACGACTGTATCCCATAAGGGGTAGTCAGAGACTGGGCACTCACTGCAAAAACACATGACTGCCACAATCCACGTTTCACCAAAACAATATAATTCACTTGGTGTGATAGGTGGTGAGCCCATCGCCATCATGCGCTGTTGGGTGCACAGTGCAGTTTAATTCCTTACTCGCCTTTTACATTTGATCCATTGGATGAGATGGAGTGAAACCATCCATGTAATTAAAATTTCCATATACACTCGGCGTCAAAAAAATCGCACATCTGAAAAAAATAATTTAATAATTTTAAAAAAAACTTAATAAATACAAAAAAAGTTCTTAAAACCTAGTGTTACCCCCCCTTGCTTTGATAACGGCTTCCATGCGATCTTTCATGGACCTTACAAGGATCGCAACAGCCTCTTGGGATATTTGTTCCCACTCTTCAAGTACCGCATCTTGGAGCTTTTGAAGAGTGGCTGGAGCTGGATCTCGAGCTCGCACGCGCCGTTTTAGGTCATCCCAGAGATGTTCTATTGGGTTAAGGTCTGGACTTCGTGCTGGCCAATGCATAACAGGGATATCGACCTCCTGTAAATAATCCCGTACAATAGCCGCGGTGTGGCAACGAGCATTATCATGCATTAACATGAATCCATCACCGACATAACCAGCATACGGGACCACATGTTCCTCCAGGATTTCAGTAATGTACCGACCAGCATTTAATGACCCTTGCCCACGGCCACCCCGAGTCCGGGAAACGCACACAAGTTCCGTTTTCGCGTCGACGGAAATGCCGCCCCAAAACATACACGAGTCACCCCCGTATTCGTCGGATTCTTCGAAGCAGGGTTGTATGAACCTCTCCCCCTGTCTTCTGTAGACCCTTCTACGTCTGTCATTGCAGAAGAGACAGACCCTCGTCTCATCAGAGAAGAGTACGGTCCGCCACTGTTCTAGAGTCCACTCACAATAATTGCGAGCAAAACTCTAGGCGATCTCTGCGATGCTGTGCAGTAAGTTTTGGACCTTTAGCAGGTCTATGGGCTGTTAAACCCTTACGTGTAACCTTCTTGTTATCGTAGAAACACTCACAGATGTTCTCCGAGTTGATCGAAGCTGTTGTTGCTACTCAACAGCATTTGTAAAACGGTTTCGTAAAGATGTCGTAACCATGAAACGGTCATCTCTTTCTGATGTGCACCGTTTTCTTCCAGATCCCGGTTTTCTAACATAACCACCAGTCTGCTGAAAACGTTGGAATACCCGTCGAACTGAAAAACGGGACAGGTTCAACAGTCGAGCAACGTCACACTGCCGCATCCCCGACTGCAATAGGGCAATCACTTGAGCGGCTTCTTCAGAGCTGGTGTCCATCTTTACTTGTTCTTACTTGGGTTACTTGTTCACGTGTGTTCACTGCAAAGTCTAAATTACGACTGGCCCATATTTCATCCAGATCAACCCTTTTATACCCTTTTTAGGTGGTGTAACTAGCGTCCTTACTAACGAGCATTTGACAGTGTTTATATTTGACGCTCTATAATGATAAATGTTTTAATGATTTCATGATTTTTTTATTAATAATGTAAAGCTATTCAAATACCCATTTCAAACATACCAATATTTATATAAATATAATTCGTTTCTAGCCATTACAGCCATTTTTCGCGCAAACTCAGAGGTGCGATTTTTGTGACGCTGAGTGTAGTATTAATATTAATTATTAATGACGCGTCACTAATAGTTAATTTATTAATGACGTGTCTAGTTTTTTCTATAGTCCTTAAATAAGAATGTTTAACTTACGCTAGCAACTATTCCTTATGTGCATAAATTTCTATTTACGTAGAATATCTTAATTAATTCGATCCATTGCATGCTTTTAATCAACGCGATGTGCTAAATTTATGTATGTCGTCAGGATTGCGCGATGCCTTCGACGAATTTATTACAAATGTTAATTTGAATTCTATTCCGCCTGTAATAAGCTTGTAACGAACGCAACGGATTTCCATATCTTTATGTAGGCTCTAAGTTAATGCAAATGTCACGCAAGTGGCACGTTTCGATTGGAATGCGGGTTTCGAATGAACCCGCTGCGTTCCGAATACTGCGGAGTATTCGGAATGATTTCTTCAACGTTTAAAACATTTGAATATCACCTTTAGTTGTTGGTAATAAGGGTTAATGGACCAATGTATGCGTCGCTTATTGAATAGCAGTTGCAAAAGAAATCACTGACCTTTGGTACTTTTCGCTGATGTATTTCAGTTTGTCATTGAACACATACGCGTTTAACAAGTACTTTTGAGTAGTAGAATTGTAACTCTTTGAGCTTTGTGCAAAAACATCAGCATACAAAACGCAGAACTCAGAAACGATTTTATTGAAAAGTCTTTTAGCTACGAATAAGAACTACAAGAGGTTAATATGGCGAGTATTTTTCCGCGATCTTCAGTAAAATATGTTTTATGTCAAGGTTTTTGCTAATAACACATAGGTTCTTTTATGCAATGCTTATATACTTTTTGAATCCACATTATTTTTTTAACTAATGATCTCGCACGTATATGTTCTCGTTACACATTGCTATTTTTAATATTTGATATTTTCGACTTCTTGACACTTGAATAATCAGCCATTTTAGATAACGACTAAATTTTAGCCAGATTTTTTTATCTAGTATACTTCAGATGCAACAAGCCCATCCTATAAACATGGTTTCCCGGTTCCAACATGTCGGGTGGGTATTGAATGTCATTCGGTCAGTGACATCGGTTTTGGAGGGAGAAACTTGATGCGCGACTTTTTGTGTATTTTACTTTCTCAACGACCGAATTTTGGGATCTCGTGGTCGTTGCGGTTGTTTTAACAATGAAAAAAAAAAAGGATTAAGAAAATTATTCAGAGTGTTTTTGCGGTTTCAGGTTTCTATTTTTATTTTTTAAAGTCGGTTATAATTGTTTTATTTTCATTTAACGGAGTTGTAACGACGAATTTGAAGTGCTAGTGATGATTGCAGTATAAAATAACACGCAGTGTCGTATATTAGTTCGCTATAAGTTTAAGACTGAAAACTGAAAATATTTTTTTTTTATTGTTACGTAATGATGACAAATGGAATCATCATGAATCATAGTAACTGATTTCAATTAGGATGACATTTTTCAACAACAGGTGTTCATGCTCGCATAATATCTTCACTGAAGTTAAAATATCGCTCTGATACATTAAAAAACCACCACCAGCCACGCTGCGGCGGACTTCACTTGTCTTCGTTTAAATAGTTTTGTTTCTCAGACATGCAGGTTTTCTCACGATAAATATATGTAAGTGGTTAATCAGCACTTAAAATTGCCGAACAATTTTAGAGGAGAGATCGGACTCTCGTCACTTGCGTACTATGAAATTTAATTCATTTTCGGCCCCTGAGCTACTAGTACCACGGCTCTAATACATTAATGACGATAAATTATAATAATTTGCAAAATAATTATTTTGACTGTCGGTCTGGAGGGCCCCGTTAAGTCAGGTATAAATTAAATCTCTATATTGGCATTAACATATTGAGTTTAATTAAGAACAACAATATTCCTTAAATGCAATATACATTATTAATATAAATATCATAAAACGAAATAACAATGCTTACATAAATACATTTTTTAGAATCATTAATGGCTTCGCTTTGTAGCTTCCGGTCAGCACTCTGTTTTTTTATTTCATTCACTGTGGACTGTACTTAAGTACGGTACTGGTGGTAGGATTCCTGTGTAGGAATCCGTCTAGGTAGGCACCACCCCATGGCCAGTTATTCTGCCGTGAGACAGTAGTGTCCAAACATTACTGTTTCGATTTAAGTTAAGTCACAGCTTAGAACTGTTCACAGGTCCTTTATATGATCCAACTTACATAAAAAAGCAAGGACACGCTCTTTTATGTAACTTAGCGTGACATACGAGCACACAGCCTATTACGTGAGGGGTGACTGGTCCTTCGTCACCTACTTTCATCGTCAATGAACACTCAGTTGCAGGTGCGTCAGTACCCCTGATTATTTAGATTAATGCTTTAATATTACTATAAGCCTTTATATATCGTGATATTGCTTTAATATTTGGTTGGTCTTGTTACTTTAAATACGAAACGGTTCAGAATAACGTTGGTATTTAACATAATGATTTCTTATATTTACGCGAATACTACACATTTAAATAAAACTAGATTTTACGGATTTTATCGCATTTACTATTTACTTTTAACTATGATGTCAGGACATCTGTCACCTAATTCCTCCCGTGGCGGGTTATCAAAAGTAAAATTCAAAAAAAGGTTGTAAAATTGGTATCTTACGTTAGTATTCTGTGACAGCGTGGTACTTTCTTAGAAACAATACTTTGCTACATTTATTCGCTTCTAACGGGGTAGAGAGGCGCCGCAGTCGCCCCGCCCTATTTAAAATTCAGATCAGCAAAAGTCTGCGTATAAACACATTTATGTATGTTTATTGTTTGTTTAACTAAAACAGACCTAGCTCAAACTAGACAGCTGATAGCGTGAAAGCTGTGGGTAACCTTGAATGGGCGGTGTGCACCACTTACGCGAATGGACAATTGAGACAACAAATAAACGTCATTATCGAACTGTATTCGATGGTATGGTAACTGCACGGTGCTTACAGTTTATAAAAGAGTGTTTATATAAGATAGAAACTTTAATTATTAGTAAACATATAAATTGTATTGTAATGTTAGAATAAATCAAGGGTTCACATCCAGGAATCGGATTTTAATTGATAAGATTATTATTTGTACAAATAATAATATTGTAGGTCCTTTAAATGTAAAAAGTGTTTAAGCTTCTTAAGCAATAAAATAATTATGACGTATTTAAATTTTAGTAACATTCGTTCTACATATTTTATTAGTAAATATTACATTAATAAATGGTATAACGTTAGTATGAATTATAAATAAGTGTATTCTTTATATTCTCTGTACATATAACACAAAAATAATAAAAATGAATGTATTAATCAATAGTGTCTGTAAAGTTATGAATGAATCGTCGATGAATATCTTCTGAAAACGTCATCAACACCAATATATAATCAAGCAAAAAACATAGTTTGAAATTCATCGTGGTTGCAATATTAAATTCTGTTGTTTTTTCCATTTCCTCGATTTATTAACACGCTTTTATAAGTTTGACCTGTATATACTAACAATGTAATAATATAATCTTTTAATTCAATTTTCACTCACTTCCAGATGTCCAAATGATTTGAAAATTTGCACATGTATTATGACCGATGACATTACAATAATTTGCTGACTTTGACTTTGATCATGAGGTCATTGCTGTTCAAGCATGTTTTTGTTTGATACAGTGACGAAGCGAGCAAAACGTTCACCTCATGGTAAGCGCAACGTCTGCCCATAACAAATGCTGTGCCAACCAGAACATTTCTGTGTGACACCACACTGCGCCCGTTACCATGGGACATCAGTTCTTAAGTCTCATATGCCCAGTGATTACGCTAGCTCTCAGTGCCCTTCAAACCAAAACACAGTAATGTTTCCACATTACTGCTTCACGGCAGAATAACTGGCCCTGGGGTGGTATATATATCTAACTGCTTTTTAATAATCGTGTACAATTAGTAGTATAGGTGTATAATAGGTACCACACCTATCTAGACGGATTCCTGCACAGGAATCCTAAGCTGGGATTCGAACTCAGGACCCGAAACGTAGAAGTCAGGTACGCTAACCACTAGGCCACGCGGTCGTCGTTTGTTATGACCAGCAATAATTTTGAGTACAGTTACATTGCAAAAATGTAATGTTTCTAAAGTACTTTTAGTTGTGTTTTAATGCCGACGTCGAGGACGTTATGTTGCTTGGAGTACAGATATGTAATTTATTCTACAGTGTTTTAATTGTAACTGTATTTTATTAGTTATATTATCAAAGCTTACGTTCACTATTACAGTTAACATTATAACATTAAAGTCGAGATTATCTTTATATTCATTAAAAGACACTTGGAGGTTGCAATTTTTCTCATTTAAGACACTGGATACGCATCTCATAGTCACGGCGACTTTCTTTTATTTTGCACCAACTATTTACAACATTATAAGCCACACTGTTGCTAAATTGCATACCAAGCGAACTGTAGTGGCGTCTAGTCACTTATAAGAAGTCCTTTGCATTTGACTTAGTGAACGCTCTCGATATCTATAAAATGCAAATGTTAAAATATCTTACGTTACTGCGCAATATTGGCAGGGGTGTTCATATATCTTTATATATCTTTAAGATACAGCGTCAATTACTGTTTTTGGTCTTATTATCGAGCTAATGAGAGAAAAATCTGCGATGCACTCGTTGATTTGGACCAATTCGAAACTATAAATATAAAATTAAACACTGTATTCTATCTCATTCTCTTGCAGTCTAATTCCTATAGATTTTTATGATTGTCGGTTTTTCGTTTTATCGAATTTCACATCACAACGATTCTTAAAGAGTTTTCACTTCAAAAATCACGCAAATTAGTGTAAATCATTTAAGAAAGCTTATTAAAATTATGTAAATACTTTTATTATTAAGTGTTATGATAAGACATGCTTAGCGTGACGATACTAAAGAGGACTGTATAAATTAATCAGTATAATGGACAGAAAAGACGATGATAATGATTTTAATTGCATGATATGGTGTAAGGGATAGGTTTTAAAGATTCAGCCGATAGGTGTCCGGCGGAGTAGAATAGCACCGACCTCTTTCCTACCAAGGTGTCGTAACCTGCGAATAAAGTAGTGTATGGACAGGACAGTCTTTATTCGTGCAGAATAATACCATCATTTGCGATGCTGTCACTATACTGCTCGTAGGAACGCAATTGGGAGTAAGAATTTGTTTGATTCTTACCAAAATGGCGGCGATGTGGTTCGCCACCCGTCGCATCAATCGTTTCCCACGAACTCCTCCGCCTATCCCTTATATAGAAAAAAGGCGTGACTGTATGTGTTTAAAAATGTTTAAACACACACACAGTGATGTTAAATTGTCTTTACTTAAATTTTCCTGTGTGAGGCAGTGACGACCAGCAGATGGCGGATAAAACATTAAGTTGTGGATTGAGGTTGATAATACATGCCCTATTATTAATTCTTACGATAAAATATCGGTGATTACTTTTTAATTTTATTTATACGTAATAATCTTATCGGTCAATCTATAAAAATATTTTAATGAATATAATTCGTCCTTACGTCGTATTCACAACCGCGGCACTATTCGTGCATCATGCTTTAACGTTTCACGGTCGCCGACTTTCATCGTGTATAGTTTTATTAAGTTATTATAGCCTTGAGCTAAGAGGAATGAGGAAAGCATGCAAATAATAAGCATGGGAAATATTTTTTTAATCTTATGCATATTGTATCTATTGATTATCATAATAAAGCAGCTCCTGGAGTCTCACTTTTGTTAATAGAAAACAATGAATTCGTTTAAAATCATTACATTGTAGAATATTAGTTTTAGGTACTGTTCTTTTTATATTTGATATATTTTTGTTATTTTAGAACCGAAATAGCTCAGAGACCGGGCGCACGTTTTAAATTTAATACAACGCGAGTGACTTGAGTATGATTATCGGCGCTGGCACTTCTAAAACTGTTTTACAATTTTAAGTGCTAATTTGTGCTAAGCGGTGAAGTGAAACATTGTGAGAAAACCTGCATGTCTCAGGAATAAAAATATTTCGAGGACATGTGAAGTCCGCTAACCCCATCCAATGGGCTCCAAAACCCTTTCAGAAATTAGAGGAGGCGTGTGCTCAGCAGTGGGACATCTATAGGCTGTTACTATACTTAAATTACTTTGTTATATTTGATATACTTATGTAGTAAGTGTTGGCGGAGGGCGCTGTCTAAAAAATCTCTTGGCTTATTAAAGTGACAGAATAATCATTTCGAAAATTTCCGTACCGAAAATACACAGACCGGTGACGGACAATAGATTTTATGGTGCGAGGTAAAACGTCGGGATAACGGCAAGTCCTATAAGTGACAAGAATTGAGTAATTCTTATATGCCCAGTAATTACACCAGCATTTAGTGCCTTCAGACCGAAACACAGTAATGTTTGCACACTACTGCTTCTCGGCAGGATAACTCGCCCTACGATGGCACCTACCTGGATGGATTCCGAATTTTGGCATGGAAGTGCCAAACCGAGGCCAAAACGTGAGTGTAAAACCGTTACAAAAACGTTCATTCGAATTTCAAACATATTTAAATACAAAATCGGCACGAATCAGATAGATACGTTTAAAAATATATCGCATTATTATACTGCATAAAGTAATTTAAATTTTTACAAAAAGTACATTTGGAAAGTAAATTCAAAATGATATAAATCATAATTAATTACTTACATTATAACATTATAACTAGCTGGCAAAAGTTTCTTTCAGGAAATGTATGATTTTAATTGAGTTAGAAAAGTAAAAATTATGACATTAAAAAAGATTCGTAACAGCAAACCATCTGTTTTCATTGTCTACTGCGCAGATATTCATATACAAAGTCGTTTATTAGCAACAGCATGCGTCAGCGACGTGCAAATAGACATTGTCAATACGGTCACTTGTAGAAAGTAAGTCACCCTGTTCAGCTTCATTAACTAATTTGTATTTGATAATTGGAAACAAAGTAGTTATTTTTGTTATGATCAGCATCATTCGTTATCACTTTATTCGTGATAGTTAACACATTTTTAAATGACATTAATTTGTAAGTGATAAGTGTCCAGCAGAGTAGAATAGCATGCCATGGAGGGTAAGAATTTTTTGACTGGTACCAAAATGGCGGCGACGTGGTTCGCCACCCGTTACGTCTCGTTTCCCGCAGGGAGAAAAGTGGGCTACGGGTGTGGTCTCTGCCTACCCCTTGTATGGGAAAAATTGTGTATTTGTATGTATGTATGTTAATTTAAAAGTTAACATATTTAAGTAATCATACATACATGCATAAACACTCAAATACTGCTGTACTGTAATGTTGCGTAAAACGTGGAGGTAAATCTCGTACATATTTCGACAAGCTCAAAAAACGCGTCGCCTAGTTTTTAAAGTACCTGACTTCTAAGCCGCAGGTCCTAGGTTAAAATTCCAGCTGGAGTCAACATTTGTGCAAAAACAGAAGTTTTTCAAGTCTGGTTGTGTTGTGCATGTTTGTAAAACGACACGGGAGAAATCCTAGTGTGAAAATAAAAAACGATAATTTTTACATAAATACGGAAATTATAGATGTATTTGTCTTTACACCTTACCAACTGATTTCAAATTTACTGGACCAACTTACCCCTATATTTACAAAGATCTGGGAAATCAGTAGACACCTGTAATTGATGTACGTATCTTGTGCCGTGTAATACCGGCTTAAGAGAATCTACCACCCCATCTCATACCGTGGGTGTCGTTAAAGTCGACAGAGGGAAAATAAACACCAGGAGATAGACTGCTGCTGTCTTCTTGGAACATCTGAATAAATACTGCTGTTGCTAACTCTAAGATGAGAGCTACAAACTTTTGTGGCAGTCTATGAGGGAGGCCTATATTCAGCAGGGGATTAGTGATAACCAGAAACGATGATGATGATCTACTTACTGGGCTACTGTGTTTTTCAATTCGATATTAAATATGTATGATGTTAATGTTTAGTTGTTAAGAAAGTATATAATGCTGAAAGAAATGCAAATTATCTGAAATTCAGGTCAGTTTTCTCGAATTACTTTTAAGCTACGTTATTTAAGGCAGAGTAATATATCTTACAGTTAGTGAATTTAATTTAAACTATTAATTAATTTTTCGTGTTATTATTTTAAGTCGATGTGTCCTTCTTTTCTCAGAACAGATGAATGACTTATGAATCAAAAGAATAAAGGAGGCAAGCCTAGTGTGAGGCACTGCATGAGTTCGTGGTTATCTACAAAACGCGACTTAATGGAATTGATGTGTACGTTACTTGCGCACTCACGATACAGGAAAAAATTCAGAGTGCGGCCTCGTTTACAAAAATTGTAAACCATGATCAAATTTGAGAGACGGCATTGTCTAGGATCCTGGGGGTCTACTGTGTAGCTCTGGTTGGTTTAGTGATCCCATTAACCATTGAATGAGCTTCATACGCCAAAATAAATCTCATTCATTGGTTAATGGACCCACTGGTGCGGATAAGTAATATTTTTGAAGACGATAAAGTGACACGTTTTTAGATACGTACGTATAAATCTCGCAGATTACCAGCGTAAAGTAGCAGCAAAAGGCCTGTATAATTTCGTTCTGATCAGAGACCATTTACTGGTAAAAAGGAATTCTATTTCATTCCCCTGTGGTGACAATGCTTCGTAAAAAAAACAATCACTACTTATCATCAGGTCAACTGCGTGCTTGTTTATTAATCTTAGTACGACCCATAAGACCAATCACAAAAAAAATATTTCCTACTATTAACCCGCGGGGCACAGTTAGTATTTAAGCATAGTTTTATAACCTAGAATCTTTTTTCAATCATGAGATTTGTGCGATCAAACATACAAACTCTACAGCTTTATTATAGTAGTAAGACAGTGAATAATTTATGAAGTGCTGCAATTTTGTAGTTAAGGTGAGCGATAACGCGTGAGAAATTAAATGAAGCTAATACGTTCAGTTTCCCGTCCGATATGTACTGTGTTTAACGATTGTGTTCGTTGTATACAATGCAATAACAACTACAGAGCGCGTTGCAGTGTTACGAAATGTCAACTTTGTTAAAACATGTTCGTCTGAATGACGATGCAATGAATTGCGATAAGATTCAAAATATGAACCTGTAAAGTGTGCTTACAACCGATTATTGTAATTTGTTACCATTATTTGAGGATAAGATATTTTAACGAATCTTAAACCAAATTGGAAAATATTTATAATCCACTGTTCTATTTATATTTATAATTCATGCAACTATTGAATCTCATGAGATATTCAGGTGAAATAAAGTATTGCTTCCGGTATTGTCTATATATTACAAGTATATCTGGGCAAATTTAGTCTCAATGGTTTCCCCCCCATTTTCATCTTATATAATTTCGAACAGGTGGATAAATCTTAACTTGAGATTTGTTTAAGTAAACGAATATACAAAAAAGTATTAAAAATGTAAAACATTCGAAAATTATATACACATATTTTTGTTTATCTGTTATTCAATTATTAATATATATCTTTGAAATTTTGTCTGTTTCTGAATGAAATGTACAAAGTGACAAAATTATAAAATCTCATCATATAAAGCATCCGACAACTGTAAATAAAAATAAAAATATCCATTTCGAAAAATGCAGATCGAAAATAACTGAAACTCGAAAATATTAATTGGCAACGGCGTTTAATAGTGAGATCGCCAAAAACATTGTAAACCATGATCCAATGTGAACCATGACCGCCAAGGCAAGGTGATAACGACAAATTCTGCAATTTTGGGAGAGGCAGCAGCTTAAGATTATGGTTATATAAGAATTCCGAAATAGAAGATAATATAAGAGCAAATCCGAAAGTATATATCATATCATACATGTTTAAAGATTTGCTTACTAAATTTCACTAAACCGTAGTTTTAAAAAAAACTTTTTTTTCTTATTTTCTTCAACAACTACTTTCTACGTGCAAACCACGTGCGGTTCTTTATTACTTACTCTCTTAATATTTACCCACTGGCGTTTACTTTCAATTATTTGTTTTATTTTGCATGGAAATATAATAAAAACGAAAGTTGGAGACGGTAAATAGTGTAATTAAAAAGTTGACGGAAATGAATTATGATTTTATACGAGTGTGTTGCGTTTCTGAAATGTATGGTTCCCTGGTACCGAATTAACTGAATGTTAATTTTACACTCGTTAGTGTTGCTACTTCAAATAATCTATTAGTTAACATATACATGCATTATTACACTTTCATTTTATGGTACACTATTTGAACTTCAAAGTTTTGAATACATTGTTTGTAATTCGGTATGTTCACTCAACCAATGATGAGCTATTCATACTCAATTGAATTTAATCACTTTGTACATTTTCTTTAGTATTAATGGAGCATTATGGTGTCATTGTGTGTTTTCCGACGTTCCACTATTGGTATTTACGATTTATGATTAGGTGTTGTTTATGTTATGGGCAACAGGTTTTCTTGTTGCTACATTTCCACATGTTTATTCTCTTCTTTCTTAGTTCTAAAGTATTCTAGAGTCAAAGTAAAAGTTCTCGATCACAGACATTTTCCACAAACAATGAAGGACCTACTGTCAGTTTAGAGACTACAGGTTATAGTTGTAAAGTTTTAATATAATTCTCTTAATAATGTAGTACATACATTTTCCTCATACTATATATCAGACAAATTATCGTCATAAGTAAGACAGCGGAAATTACGATGCATGCTAATTTCACGTTAATAATCACGTGAACTAGTTTTTTATCGATTTCGAGAGACGCACACCTCATGATCTGAATTCTGCACCAGAAACTAACCGGCCTATGAGGAAGTAATAGGCGCATTGCGACTACTTGGGTATACTGGCGGTAAAACGTGTTGTGCAATATATTACGTGGCGTCCTCTCGTTATACGCAGCCGTGATTGAGAGCGCTCAGCAATTTTACGTTTCGCTATTTCATTTACCGTTTGTTTCGACGGCATCTAAGTTCACAAAAAGTAAGACTGTATTGTTTTGAACATTTACCAGAAGATTTTAATGGTCTCCGCGCTTTCGAGTTACACTTTTTTGAAGAACGTCATGGGATGAGCAAATCATTTAACTGACGGATAATGTCCAATGATAAATCCTGTGCATTCGAGATCATTTATGTGAGGCGTCACACTGCGCTCTTCACCTTGAGACATCAGTTCTTGAGCCTCATATGCTCAGTGATTACGCCGACTCTCAGTGCCCTTCACAGCGCACACACAGCGGAAGTAGTATCCGATGAAGCTGTAAAAGCCGAGAACAGCTAACAGCAATTACATCACCGAAAATATATACAGCGGCAGTACCTACCTAGATGGATTCTTGCATGAGAATCCTACTGCTGGTCAATCGTCGCTTTAAACATTTTATGAAACGAAATATTATGAAAAGTATTTGGTCAGTTTAGGATCCTTCGTCTAGTTTTCTCGCCACCCATTACGCGAAGCCTGAAGGCGAAAGTATTCGATCAATTCACCTTGCCTTTATGCCTTGTTTATGTACCCATAGCACCCGTGGACATTGACTGTACGACTAATCTGTAAGCTCAAAGTCCAGTTGGTCACGACGCAGACAAGACTCAGCTAAGGGAAATAATGCTGACAGACCGCCATTATCTAAAGTGCTAGGTGTTTGATACTGCGATCGCTAATCGACTAAGCGTGTAGATTACCACAAATCTTCGTAACTTGAGCGAAAGCAATGTTCAGCATTGATCTGTTTATTTATTTGTGCCACGAAACTATGGTTAACAACAACGATGAGCTGGAGAGTCAAGAGAATTACTATATTTTTAAGAGTAATTAAAAAAAAAACAGAAAATATCGATAATTAAGATATAATTGGATTACAAGTCATAAGTTAATATTATTCTTAGATATTTTGCTGACGTATCACCGTGTAGTAATTTGACCTACAGTGTTACGGATTTGTGTCAACAGGTGTGTCAATGACGATACAAGATATTTGACTTATTGTGTTAAGCCCAATGTTAAGTTTTCGTAGATATACATTTTATCATGATATGATGCTATATCAGATGGTAACTGATGCGTAGGATTATGTGGTGTATTATGATGAAATAAAAAAATCATTTTATTTTTAGATAAGTGTTTCTTTTACATATTTTTTTATTATTTAATAACGTGACGAAACGAGCAAAACGTTCACCTGGTGGTAAGAGCAACGTCTTACCATAACAAATGCTATGTCACCCAAAACATTTCTGTGTGACACCACACTGCGCTCATCACCAAGAGACATAAGTTCTTAAGTCTCATATGCCCAGTGATTACGATAGCTCTCAGTTCCCTTCGAACCGAAACACAGTAATGTTAGCAAACTACTGCTTCACGGCAGAATAACTGACTGGGGTGGTAACCTACCTAGACGGATTGATTCCTGCATAGAGATTCTACCACCAGTGAAAGTGAATTATGAATGATTGATTATTATTTTAATTATATGAATATTTGATTTTTCAACGTGATTTGAGGGTGCCATTTTTTTTTCTATTTTTATACCTCACAAATTTATCAACGTGTTAAAAACTAAACTAGACCGGTAACGACTCAATCAATATACTCAATCAGTAACCTAAAAGCCCGATGCCGATCTTGTCTGACCGCCAACTTTTGATATTGAATTATTCATCATCTCAAACTATCAATAGTCCGCTGCTGACCATAGGCCCTCATAGATTGTCACAAAAGTTTGTAGCTCTCATTTTAGGGGTTTTTGCCATAGTTGCCACGTTTGGCAGGCGGGTTGCCAACCGCAGTTTGTTTATTAAGATGTTCTAGAAAGATGCAGCTGCCCATTTCCTGGTTTTCATTTTCCCTCAGTCGACTTTTACGACACCCATGGGATGAGATGGGGTGGCAGATTAGCCCCTACCACACGTATGTATGTAATTATCTTAATACTTAAATAGCTTATTGTGATTTCCAGGTGGAGACAGGTCGTGAAGAGCTAAAAAAAGAGCGGGAGATAATGCAGCTGGTGGCAGGTCTGCAGCTCAGTTCAGACGAGGTGGAGCGTCGCGAGGTGCCGCCGCATATGCTGAGATCTAGGCATGCACCTAGGTAACGTAATTAATAATTTTTGTGTTGGATTCATAAAACCTACAATTACAGATATAAATGAGAATCTATATAATGATATAATGTTGAATCTCACTATTCAATAAGGCATAACTCTTGAATTCTCCTGGTTCTCTTCTCTATTTTAAATAATCCAAACATTCTAACTAATTCGTGAAAGAGTTCTCCGTTCCTCGTCTTATCACATGATTAGTAATCAACAACATTCTACCGAGTTCATCGTTAATTCTTTACCGTTCAGGTTACTTTAGTCTAGAACTCCTTGCCCGAAGATATTACATTACAAATATACCAAATAGATACACTTTCAAAAGGTTAGTGCTGGAATACTTTCTAGACACAACTAGTATTTAATGAAATAAGCTGTCTAAAAACAGTTTCCGTTTCTGTACTGAAAATGAATTTACAACTAAAATTCTGTTTAAATTGCGTAGCTTTATGTAGCCCACTCTTTGACAACCACGTTCAAGAACTAAATTCTAGATTTCACTTACAATAAATATGAAATTTAATAATTGTTAACTAAATGTCTCGTTATTTTAATTTTAAAGATATCGGTCAGGTCAAAAAGTTGTATGATTTCTTGAATTAACCAAACTACTTTTTTCGTATACCGACCGGTCGACGATCAACTCTTTAGTATTGAGGTAGCAACCTAAACTTCCACAGCTTGGCATATTCGTCTCCGTATTAGAGGGCTATGGTTTTCGCCACGTTGCATTAATGCGGGTTGGAAGAGTTTACGTGTCCCCGAAATGTTTTGTGTGTACTATATACAACCCAATCTCGAAAGTTAATGTTGGCTTTTCTTAGTTCTAGCATTATGACAAAGACCACGTGGCTTTGTGGACCGCGTAACTGCCTGCTGAGATCGTCCTGACTTAGAACTTTGTCGAGGTCAATATACATATATATCATGGTCGTTTTTTTACGGTTAAGTGGTTTGATTAACCTGATGATGTTACCGTGGTCAATATTTACCATGAGAACACTGCAGATCAATTTAATCCGTACCTTTAGAACAGAAGGAGTCCAGTGCCTTCATTTTACTTTTTAATATGTTTATTAAGAAACCTTTATGTGCCCATTACAGATAACACCACGCCATGGGAATGTCGGTACCATCGGCCGTCTGAGCATATAAGCCATCAACCGCACGTGCGCCTCTACCGGAAACGACACTCACTTTACCTCGATTCATGTTCGATTTACGATTTACATATCGTTGACAGCTATCACAACTCAATAACGTTCGACGTACTGGCTAAATTGTGTTGCGCTAGCTGTAGAAACAATTTTGTGCGTCGCAGAGTTCCGATTGCTAAATTGTAACCGATATCTCCAAAGTTACATCGATTTGTCACGAACGCGGCAACTTTCGAATTATACATCTAACGCGTTTGATTCTGATTAATCGTGAGCATTGTAAAATCTTTAAACTTATGAAAATAACGATAAGTTTTTCGGATTGTTTCTTTTATTTGTCGGAAAAGAAGATTTCATTATATTTACCTTTATAAAAGTTATATTTAAAATAAAATTAAGTTATGTATTACAACATTTACTCGTACATACACAAAGTAGAATACATGAATTTAGTTTAATAATCAAGGAGTTTTTTTATATATGATAGTTATCGTAATTAAAGTGTCATAGACACAACGACCATTAATTCATGATTACTTACATTACTATATATGAAATTAACTTCAACCCAAGCTTAATATAGTGACTTTGTAAAAATGTAATGGATTTTTAAAGTAACTGATTTTAACCTTCGTCGTATTCTATTTTTATACGAGGCATAATAAATATTGAAAAGAAATATTGGAACTGGGTTTATGTAATAAAAAGGAAATTAAAGAATGTAAATCTACTTAGTTTAGTTACATTTTGTCTATGTGAATTGTGTTTCCATTGAAGTTATTTCAAGAAAAGCAGAAAACTATAAAAGATTGTTGAATCAGGCTATTTAACCAATACAAAAATGTAGGATTGATTTATAATGAATAAAGCAATTATAAATCAGACGAAACACTGTTAATTGAGAATGAAACGCGTAACTGATTGTTTTTGTTTTTTAATCGATTCTACATTTCGTTAATAGCATTGTAAGTATGTAAAGATGTTATAACCTGGTCGTCAAATTTATTTTAAAATGACGTCTATAAATTTAATCTAGCGACTTCTAAGATCTGATAATATGAAAATCGTTAACATGTTGCGTTTTAAGAGATCTGCAAAGAATTTATATGAAATGCTGTTGCTGCGTATGGTATGCCTTGTGTGTGTTTGATTGCAAAGTATATATTAGCAACCATTATTTGAAGAATATTGGTTGCAAATTTATGCTTAGCTATACTTTAATGAAACATACCATTTACTGTTTAGAAAACCATGCCACTGTCTTTGTTTCTAATGTAACCCAAAACTATGTAGGCACTCAGAAAGAGAAGGATATTATTAAAGAATTGTGTAATAAAATATGTAATTGATATGACTTAATATTAATACAATGTCATTTGATTAACATAGAAAACATATGTGTATATAATGTATAGCTTAAGCAGATGTTAATATTTTAATTTGTTGCACAGTCATTATAACGATGTGACGATTCTGTGCTTAATTCAAAGTTTTAGTTAAATTATCTATGAAGGTAAAATAATACTAGCGTAAAATTTACTTTAGTCATTCTTATATATCGTTGGTTTTTAAGTTTTTCTAAGAGGTTAACTAAGCGTTTTTAAGTTGTAAAATGCATAATAAATTTTGTCATCGAATTATTATTACATAATCTACACTTAATATCTAATAATAGTCATTATACTGCAAACAATGTTATTAAAATATTTTCTTATTTTTACGTATATCCATATTAATATAAGCGGCATGTATACAATCGATATATTAATTTCAAATGGAATAATTATTCCTAATGGAAGTAACTCCCAAATATACTCCGAAATAGACACACTATTATAGTATTCATTCATGGACCAAAGATCCAATCCTCAACATAGCTTTGATAATCGCACAACTTCCAACTTTCTTAGCCGTAACAACTGTTAAGGGCAGGCGTTGAAGTTATTTCCAACATATTTTTTTTTTAATTATTGTTTTCTGATAAATATGGCGATTTCAGGCTGGTCTTTACGCACAGGCATTTAAAATGTGTTTCATTTTGATTATTGCGTAATTTAAACGAAACGCGTCATAAATCCGTTG
This sequence comes from Luehdorfia chinensis, assembly GCA_019845155.1. Taxonomy (NCBI): domain Eukaryota; kingdom Metazoa; phylum Arthropoda; class Insecta; order Lepidoptera; family Papilionidae; genus Luehdorfia; species Luehdorfia chinensis. Next base: position 3,916,892 of record JAHVAK010000025.1, on the reverse strand, counting down.
CCAAACTGTACTTTACGGTTAATGGATGAGAAGGATTATTACTGTTTGCAAGATTTCTTAATATTTAATTAAAGCTGTCATCACATCGGAGCGTTCACGCTTCTCAATCACCAAACCAAGGCAAAACCTAATAAGTTAATAAAAAAAGGCTAGAACGTTCAGCGTACATAAATGGTCCGAACACCTTAACGATCAAACCAAAGCAGACGCTAACAGGTGTTTTTTAGAAGAGGTCTAGGACTTTCTGTACATATTGATGGTCATTATGTGAGATTCAGATTTATTTAAAATAAGATGTAATTCACGTTCAATTTCTCTATGAAAGTACATAATAGCAACTCACATATAAGTTAATGTCTATGTATAGGTGATATGTACATAAAAGTTTGTACAAACATAGATTGATAATTTTTAACACTGAATTTAAACAATATATTATATAGGTAGGTTTATTTGCGTTTTATTTCCAATTATCACATTGTTAAAATAACCTTCCTTGTACCTATTAAATTTCGAATGTTCGTTAGTAATTATTACTTATCACATAAAATATGTAAATAAATAAATGTCGATTTGCATTCCATATGAAAATATTTTAGGCTATGAGTGCCATTAACATTATAATTGTATTTAAACTGTATCGTTATATTATAACATTGCTGTAACAAAACTACGAAATATTTTTATAAAAATTTGGTAATAATCATTACATAATTATTAATAATGTGAAATTGTAAGCGTTAATGATACGAGTATAAAGTCTAAAAGGTAACAACGATGTATTCTGTAAACAATGATAACGTATATTTTAAATATAGTCCCTAATTTTAAACGTAAACGTTTTTGTTTTGGTTGTCACCAGCATCAACAACCACTCCCGAACTGGAAAATCGGGCGGAATGGTGATCGAACTTCAGACTCATTGCACTTTAGACTCCCCTGCCCGTCACTGGTATGGATAATTTAGGTCTTGCATTATTTTTTTGCAGCAGCATCTTCCTGGAACCTCTGAATATATAAATTGCAGTTGCCAACCCACCTGTCTAGCGTGGCAAATATGGCAAAATCCTCCCCAAATTGGGAGCTACAAATTGTTGTGGAAATCTGTGGGGGAGAGGCATATATAGGCTGAAACGAAACGAAAACGATATATTTTTTAAAACGACGACCTGCAGTAGCGTTTCTCCTGTATCGTGGATGCGTTTTACAGTCATACGTTTCACTTGAAAAACAACTAGACCCGAAATCCAACAAATTGTGTTTTGCCCAAAAGTTGCCTGTGGCTGGAATTCGAACCCATAGCGCGTAGTACCATAGCGTAAAGGTCAGATACGACTAGGGCACGCGGTCGCCTTTACGATTGGGTTCACGCCTTATCGTGGCGGGGGGGGGGGGGGGGGGGGGGCCCGCCCCCCCCCATTAGTAACCATGGATTGGTCACCTATGGTGAAGCTACGAGTAACCCAGACTTGAGACAGTCGCTCCGAGTGAGCTCCGCAAGTCCACTCTGGATGCGAAGACGGATGCGGAGACTGCTGGGGGGAGCAGTGCGCTGTCCTGCGCGAGGGAAGAGTAGTGTAGGTGCAGCGTTGCCTCTCTCCCTATCCTGGGCGACTTTGCAGGGGCCTTACCGTGGATGTGTCGTTGGTGGACTAGGAGGTGGGGGAGGAGTGGCGGTGTAAGTTTCCTGGTCCCGTGGCTTCCGCGTGGCGGACTCGGGGGGAAGGGGGAGGGTCTGTTTTGCACACTAAGGGGAGGCCGTGTTGAAAGGCGTATCGTGTGTTTCAGCGCGTCTAACTAGGAAGGAGAGAGGAGAGGAGTTGTCCTCTCTCGAGGTCGACTTATACGACACCCACGTGCTGAGATGGCATGGCAATTGTCAATGCTTATTTTATTGGACTCGCTCTACATTTAAACGTATTGTGATCAAACATAGCGAAAGTTCACAAGTCGACATCAAACACACACAAATAAAACAGAAGTCTTTGTCTGTGTTGTTGTTCTATAATTAAAATTAGGGATTTTCTATGTTCGGATTTTGATGAGTTTTGATTCAGCATCTCTTACACTGCTGTGACGCTGAATGTGTCCTTCGATATCATCGCGTGGGTGTTCCAGTATATATTGGAAGGGTGAGTTTGCTATGATATATCCTACCATTTCCTGATTGTTAACTGAAAAAAGGTAAAGCTACACTCTATAAATGTGTCACTTTAAATGTGACGTAGAAATATACTGTATAATAGCGGACCCGACAGACGTTGTCCTGCTCGAACGTTGGCTTGCCTGCTGTTAACAGAATATGCAAACGATTTTTCCATATTCGAATTATCGATAAACTATATACTGAGTGACTTTTGTCATTTTCCTTGAACTCTATCGTAGCGCCACCTACTGGGTCCAATTCTGAATCAAACCATCCAGGTAAGCACACAAACACTCACAAAAATTCATCAACATCGGTCCAGATGTTTAGGAGGAGTTCAGTGACATACACACGCACAGAAGAATTATATATATATATATAAAGATGTACTCAGCGCACAGGCCTACTTTACTTTCTGAGAGGGTTTTGGACCCGGGAAGTGTTCGCTACGCTGTTTAAATATGGGTTGGTGGACTTCAGATGTCTTAGAAATATTTTTGCTCCTCAGGCATGCACACGTTCTCTCACGATGTTTTCTTTCACCGCTGAGCGAGAGGTAATTGTCTGTTTTGTTAACTAAAATATAAAAGATAGCGGATATGCTTGTATCTGTATTCTGACTGATAATTTTTCCAGATTTTCTTTTAGTAGGTAAAATAGAAAAAGGGGAGGAGAAAATATTTCTTCTACTGACAACGATTTCTTTTGAGAAGAGTGATATTATAATCATTTGTTACAAACACACAATCAAGTTTGCACGTTACAGATTTACGGCAAAATAACTGGCACTGCGGTGGCCTACCTTTCAGTATTAACCTACTTTTTAGTACTGCCAAAATAAATACAACTGTGCCACTTTGGTAACTTTTTGAAAATTTTGTAAATAATTTTAGCTGCCGAATCTTACCTGTAATCAACATTGCGAGTTGAAGATAATACACTTTCGACATCATGTTTGATTCTTTTATCGAATGCATTGAATTAGTTCAGTCAATATTTGTAAATTAAACCTCTGATTAATAACTAAGTGTTTTCGCTGCAACAACCGCATAGTTTAGTACTCAGTTTCGGTTCGAATCGCAGTCGGACCCAAAATTTCTGCAAAACATAAATTGTTGGTTTTCGGGTCTGGTAGGGTTGTGAATGTGAAATTGATGTGTGTAAAAGGCACCCACGATACAGGAGAAATCCTACTGTTTGTTTTCACAATACTGTTTGCAAGGTTACAAACAGACAAAGGGAGAGAGAGTTACTTTGCATTTATAATACTGTATGGATTGACGTTTCGTGAAACCGTGCGTAATGCTTTTAACGGTTTTGAGCTTTAAAAAGTGAATCTACTCAGATATCGCAGTGACTAAACGATGGTTTTTATGCTAAAAGTCGCGGACTCATTTATAGCATAGAACAAATTTATGAATAGCCTACAGATGAAATCCTTGTGTCATTTTGTTAAGAAAAGAAGCCGGTTGTAATATTGGCCATTTCAAAGCAATGTATGTGCTTCGTTATCAGTATATACTAATCAATGATGTAGAATTAATAATCCTTAACATCATTATAACAAAGAAAATTTGAAAGTTTTTGCACAATGCCATCTGGCGGCAAGCGAATGAAGTTTCACGAAGTTGTGTTACAACTATATCACTAACTCTTGAAATAGACTCTAGACTTTTTAGATGTCGTGCCATGTACATTACAATCATCACAACATTATGTATAATAATATACAGCATTAAATGTAATTTTTGATGGTATGGCTATGGTATGTTATGGTAATTCTTCTAAGTAACTTTCACGGCTCAACCGCTGAAACTATCATGACGAAATAGATCTTGGAAATAAATCTTGGCACATAGATAGCTTGCATCCTGTCGACGGACATAGGATAATTTTATGAGTTTTTTTTAAAACAGTTGGGATATTAAAAAAACTTATTTCCACGCGGACGATGTTTGGGATCAGCTAATTTCTTATAAAAATAAATTAATGTGTAAAAAAACAATCTCTTCGATGCGTATCGACCATCTTGTGCATGGTTTCCGTAAACTGACTTAGGTAAATGGCACATGAAATATTACACCATAATCGCCTTTTTCCCATATAAGGGGTAGGCAAAAGCCACTCACGTAGCACACAATTCGCCCTCGCGGGAAACGAGACTGTGACGGGTGGCAAACCACGTAGCCGCCATTTTGGTAAGAGTCAAATCGGCAGGAAAGAGGTAGATGCTGCTGCTACTCTGCCGGATATTTACTTATTAAATTAGAGAAAATGTCATATTATTATAAGCAAAATAAATAATGAAGTAAACAAATGTACACTTACCTACGTAGTGTTATACGTACAAACACATGTACACAAATAAATATACTGTAAATACACACACAGCATAAATACAAAGAAAACTGCGCCATTTCATAATACTGACAGTGTATTATGTACGAGTATGTTTATTTTCTGTTTCACTAGAAATCCAAATTCAAAAATTTTAAAGGTACGTTATTTTATTCTCACTCTTACACATTTAACAATGAAGAAAGAAGATTCCATTTTTTTAGTATTGACGTTTCGTCAAGCCGTATTGAATCGGCTATTTTGAATTTGTTTTATTTTCTGTTAAACGAGAAGTCCAAATTCAAAAGGTTGAAGATATGTTATTTTATTCTACAACCCATCACGTGTCGCATTAATTTTGTCTCATAGTTCCAACAATAAACAACGGGATGTTCCACCATGAAAGTATCACAGTCGGCGTATAATCGGCATATAATGTTACCGACTTCCATAGACCAGACATTACAAACAAACACACTATGCGTTATTGAAACAATTACTGATTCGGAAATTTTAATTCTTGAACGAGTTTAGTTCACAATTAAAAGCTAAAGTTAAATAGTCATTGATACGTGGAAGAGGGTGCTATGCATCGGTTCTGAGAAGGCTTTTCACTTAATCAAACCCATATTTTAACTACTAACAATTAAAAAAATGAAATATGTAGTAGAAAATTGAGGAACGCAGATCCTTACATCATCATCATTTCAGCCTATCCCTAATCCACTGCTGAACATAGACCTCCCCCATAGATTGGGAGAAAAGTTTTTGCCATTTTTACCAACCCATAATAGTTTGGCGCCTGCCAAGCATGGCAAAATGGGTTGGCAACCTCAGTTTATTTATTCAAATTTTCCAAGAAGATGCTGCTGCCCATCTCGTATTTATTTTCCCCCTTTCTCTCTTCCTTAATTTCTTTTCCCAAGAATGGTCTGGTCATAGGTCCATTGTTTGGCATAAGCGTACATCAAGTTATAATCATAAATTAAGTCAGTTTTAATACATTTTTAAAGTTTACTAAACAACACGGTATGCAAAATTGTCAGAATAATATTTAATTTAATATATTTTATAATATATTTTGTATATATATTCATATATATACTCTCTAATAATACATATTATATATTTTTTAATTTGCTTTATGTTTTTTATTAACTTCGGCTGGTTATTTAGAACATAATATTAAAGTATTTTCACATTTTTTATATTGCATTCTTCACAACTTTCTCGACGCCCACCGGTTGACTGGGAGAGAATGCCAATAGGGATTAAGTCCGCCACAAGTCTGTTTTAATTAAGTTGGATAATAAAGTTTTAATAAATTAATTAAAAAAATATTCAATTTTTATCATACTTATTTAAAATCGCCTGCCCGCCAAAAAAATGAAGGCTGGAATATTAGAGCTGAACCCCGACAATTATAAGGTGACAGACTGTAAAATTTATGCACACAATTGAGGTTACGGTGTTGAAAAAAAAAAACAATAGAAAACTATACAACTCTGACAACGTCGACAGTTTACTTACGATGTTTTTCTTCATGGCTGAGAACGTGATTTTGCGTGTTACATCGCATTTAACAAGTTAAGCGGTGCTGGCATCGAAATCAGATCACTCGCGTACTATGAAATTTTAGGCGAGTGCATGACCCCCGAGGTTGTATAGACAGTGTAACAGACCTTTCGTTTAAAAAGGTAACTTTGTAGTGAAATTTTGTGTGACGCACTATTCTATATGCGTGATGATTAAAGACACGCACTTAATTAAATTTTGGTATAGTATATAATAAATACTTTCTAAAAGTTGTTAAGAGTTCTTGAACGGTGTAAGCCATAAAAATTATATAGTAGGTATGGTATCTACTCTGTAATAGAACGGATTGAGGTGAACGAATGCTTAATATTTTATTACTTTTTAATACATTGTGATACAATAGTAAAGTCGGTATGTATAGTGAAGAAATTTAATAAACCAGGAAATTTCTATTTTTAATTGCAACCAGAAGTGGTTGTCAGTGCAGGATATGCTATAATGCTGTTAGTATTTGTGGACACTCTGACTCGTCGCCTTTTTGTATCCGATGTAACACGTGGATTACAAAATAGAAGGAAACGTAGCATGCTCATACAAGAATACAACCATCGTTTTAGAGAGGTATGTCGATTAAAAAAAACCATTCTATAGATAAACGTAGGTACCACCCCAGGGCCAGTTATTGTAAAGCAGTAGTGCGCAAACATTACTGTGTTTCGGTTTTAAGGGCACTGAGAGCTAGCGTCATCACTGGGCATATGAGACTTAAGAACTCAAGTCTCAGGGTGTGGGGCGCAGTGTGGTATCACACAGCAATGTTCTGGATGGCACAGCATTTGTTATTTATATTTTGGGTGACGCCACACAGCGCCCGTCACTCTGAGACATAATTTCTTAAGTCTCATATGCCCAGTGATTATGCTAGTTCTCAGTGCCCTTCATACCGAAACACAGTAATTTTGCACACTGCTTAACGGCAGAATAACTGGCCCAGGGTAGTACCTACCTAGACGCTATTCCTGCATAGATATCCTACCACCAGTACCACCAATCTTTGAGTTTGGTTTACAAAAAAAACCCAATTTCTTGGTTATACCGCACATTCTTACGTGCAGTTGCGGAATACAGCCCAATGTACAATCTGCAATTCTAAAAGACTGGCACGGAGCAACTATCACCACCACGTCACACAGTTGTCATTTAGTGAAGAAGTTACACGGGCAATATTCAGTCTATCGCCAGATGTATATAGATAAAGGTAGATAGTAGAAATAAACTCAAAACTAGTTATAACATATTCTTTCTTGGGTTATTGATTGATTGACTATTGAAAGCTCATGTTAGCTGTTAACTCATTATATTAAAACTCGTCGTTAAAATCGCAATGATTTTTATTTATTATGGGTGCCATCCCAGGGCCAGTTATTGTGCCGTGGAGCAGTAGTATGAAAACATTACTGTATTTTGGTTTGGAGGGCATCGAAAGCTAGTGTAATCACTAGGCATATGAGACATAAGAAATGATGTCTCAGGTGACAGGAGAAATGTTCTGGTTAACACAGCATTTGTTGTGGGCAGTAAATCCGGTGACGTTGACCAAATTAATACGATTAGAATGAATGTTTGGCACCACATAATTGGTTAACAACATGTAACGTTGCGAAATGAAATTATGTTAATCGAATATTTGAATAAATGTATAATTTGTGAAACGGATTGTTGCAAAAAGTCGATATGCTAAATGGTACGTTTTCATAACACATCTATACATCTATAAAATAAATAAAATTAAAGTGTCTGTCTGTGATTTTGCAATAAAGACTTTTTTTTCTTAACCTCATATAGTTATTTGCAGGATTCCAAAACGCAAACACTAGTTAAAATTCGATGGATACAGGTAAGTGTGTTTTTGGGTAGTGGACAAGTGATGGACAAAAATGATGATAATGATACTAACTTTTACTATTTTACAACTTTCAGTTAAATTCCTTAACTCAGATTTTATGTATGCTCAAATATATTGGGTTACATACAGTTTTTTATTATTATTTTTAGGTTCGTTCTATGAAAAATTTGCTATGTCTGTACTCGTAAATCTTGCAGTAGTATACTTGGTTTTTGATTTAGTATTATTAATAATAGGATTTCTAACCGGTGTTAGTACATATAAAAAAATATCCTAATTTCAATAAAGAAGATAGAAGCTTCTTTATTGAAATTAGGATATTTTTTTATTTCAATAGCCTTGTGAATTATTTTGTTAGGAATTGGTGTTCTTTTGCTTGGATTAGTGGTCTATCCAATTTGAGGTAATTAAAAATTAAACGCGATTAAATCCGTAAAATTCGCTCAAATATAATAAAACATTGCATTAGTAATACATTGTGATTGTTGTCGCACATATTGTATAAATATATGTAAGTATAACATGCTTGTATTATATTATAAGTTCTTAGGGTCTGGGACCTTTTTGTTATGTTTATACTATGAACACTTTTGTTTTCTTTATTCTATTTACTTTCGGTGAACAGAAGGAATAAATAAAATTCCACGACATGCGCCTTTTTATTACTCTAGTATGGTAAATCAACATGTTCATAAAGTAAAAGAAAAATACAGTCCACTTTTTTATTCTCGTAGTTTGGGTCATTCAATTGACGTTTATTGTGAATCCATTATAAGAATGTTCACAAAAACGGGTTAGCGAAAGTTGTATATGTATGATAATATATATTTATTTATTTGAAAAAAAAAGTTACTGTTATATAAGGATAATATAAATATACTAATTAGAAGTATGAAATAGTAATAAACATATAGTTTTCATAAACCGTCTCAGACAATAAATAGGAATGATAAATTTGGAAAAAATGCCTCTACTAATTATTTATATATATATATATATATATATATATATATATATATATATATATATATATATATATATATACACTTGTAACGGTGACCAAATTACTAACAATTTATGTTCTCATGATTCTTTACTAAATAATCGAACCAACTTCTTAGAGGAGTATTTTATTGGGCGCTTTCCTAATGTCATCGGGCAAGGAGTTCCAAAGACGTGCAGCCCGAACTTTGAAGGAGTTCCGGTAGAACCTGGTGAAATGTGGAGGAATGCAAATCTTATTGTTAGAGGATGAATGAAGAACTCTATCATATGATGAAGAGAGATACTGAAATTTGTTAACTATAAACATTTTGTACAAGTACTACATATTCGCATGCAGTGTGAGACTGGTACCTAAACTAGGCTTTGCGCCTGTCTTTCAGGACACCTAATATCCGATGAAGCTGTAAAAGCCGAGAAGGCTAACAGCAATTACATCACCGAAAATATATATATCAGGACACCAGTTCTTCGCCCCTAGGTAGTCATTACAATACTTTAACTGTTTATGCTACTAGACCATAGTTGTAATCTATATTGTTTGCTTTAACTCTAGCATAAAATTATATGAGGTAGTGTTAGTATAATTTAATGTGTGTGTGTGTGTTATATGAAGGCGATGGAAATGGATCATTTAAAGTAGAGAAAAGAATAAGCAGCATCCTGGAATTGCGCCTTTGGCGCATGGTTAGCCAATTAATTTGAGACCTAAGTTAAGAAATATGGACATACTTTCGCAGATCAAAAATAAATCTTATACTTTTAAACGTTGTTAAGCAGGCACTCCAGCTTCTAAAGAAGATCTTGGGATAATTCTAGGTAACTCATATCTGTGTAGACAATAATGGGTAATATAAGCATTTGGACAGGCATGAGCTTAGCTCTAATATCGGTAACCTGAGCTTTCCAGTTCAAAGTGTTGTCAATGATTAGACCAAGATTTTTCACACACTTACTGAATGGAATAAGAGTCTCGTTATATCGTAAAGAAGGTAAGCCTGCATAGTCAACCTTATCCAACAACTTCGGAGTACCTACTAGGATAGCTTGACATTTCAGTGGATTGACAGTCACTCCATAATGAGATGACCAATCTTTGAGAGCGTTTACATCATTGTTTAAATGATTGATCCCGTTATGAAGATTGTCAATTTCATATAGCTGTAGATCGTCCGCAAACAGATGGTACGAGCAGACGAAATTGGAGGTGATTAAGTTTATAAAAACAGAGAAAATTATGGAAGAGAGAATCCCGCCTTGCGGCACACCAGTTTCGACATCTCCCAAGCTGAGTTTTTTTGATCCACATGAACTGATTGCTGGCGCCCGCGAAGATAAGATGCAAACCATTCTAAGACATTACGGTGCGAAATTAAGATAGAATAGGATGGAAGGAGGATGTCATGATCGACTGTGTTAAAAGCGAATGTATCAAATTATTATTGTTTGTCACAAGCGTATGATATATGAATATTTAATAATGTAATTATGCCCTACAAAACTAACAGTCAGTTTACTTAACCAATTTTATGCAATTTTTATTTATTTTGCACATGGCACATGCACGCACATACTCGCAGTTTTTTCCATATAGGGTATAGGCAATGCTCCACGTAGCCCCCTTTTCGCCCTCGCGGGAAACTAGAAGTGTCGGGTGGCGAATCACGTCGTCGCCATTTTGGTACGAGCAAAAAAATATTTGTTACAAATTGCGTTTCCACGAGCAGTATGGTGACAACATTGCATATTATTTATTTTGCAATTTACATTAAAGAAGAAAAAGCGAACCATTAATAAATTAATATTGCCTCTTTAGTTTTTATAGTTTACTGTTGAATATTTTTATGTTGTTGTTGAGGTTTTTTCATGTTGGGAAATTTCGTTTTGTTTCCGGTAGGTGATGAACAGAATAGAATAGAATAATTTTTTATTCAATATAGATTATTTACATAATACTTATTGAAACTCATTTTTTTTCTTTTTTCTTAAACTACACTGGTTTGCAAAAAATGCATCTGTCCTGGGAAGAACCTGTAATAAAACCAGCGGGATTTTTTTTTCCAGTCATTTTTAAAATAATGTACAATCAGCAGTATTATAAAAGCGAGTAAGGAATTAAACTGCACTGTGAACCCAACAGCGCATGGTGGCGATGGGCTCACCACTTATCACATCAAGTGCATTTTATTGTTTTGGTGAAACGTGGATTGTGGCAGTCATCTGTTTTTGCAGTGAGTGCCCAGTCTCTGACTACCCCTTATGGGATACAGTCGTGATCTTATGTATAAAGATGTAGAAATAGCTTAGCGGTGATCTCCTCATTCCCAGGGGTTATCATCATCTATGTATTCTTTAATATTATAATAACCCTTTTTATGAAGTTTTTTTTATTTGAACTTTTTGATTGAAAGACTTTGCGCACTTTCTGAGATTTTGTTGTAAAACGTATAAATTGCCCCGTAAAAAAGTTACTGACCCTGTGAAGTCGAGTAACTGGCATTATTAATTTATGCTTGTTCCTGGTATTTACATTATGAACACCACTTTTTTTAGTAAACTGATTTATGTTGTTGTGTACATACAAAACGTTTTCAAATATATTTCGAGAGGCCAAGGTTAACATATTAATTTCTTTAAATTTGTCTCTAAGAGACAGTTTACAGCCAAGATTATAAATAGCTCTTACGGCCCCTCTTTTGCGAAACAAAAATCGCTTCTACATCAGTCGCATTTCCTTGTACTACATAGTCCAGATGTATGAATGAAAGTGAATATTAACCGGCCAAGCATGTAATACTCGTAGCTACCAAACTATTGAATGTAGTCTGCGCTACTTTACCATGTTTAATAATATTATATTTTAAAATATTAAATACAACGGTATATGTTTTTAATATTGATATCAACAGCACAAGAGTGAAAGCTTTTCCGTGCACCTTTTAAAAACATGGTGAAATGTTGATTGCGGCCATTAAAAACTTGAATCAATTAATTATCCTGCATCGCATCTATATGTTAATTAAAGTATAAGGTCATCTAGATTCAATCTATTGCCTTTTGCTACTGCATCTATTTGATACGAGCTTATAAATCATCGTCTTCCAAATTTACAATCTGTAATCATACGTAGTGCCGTGTGGTGGCGGCTCGTTAAAAGAATACTACCACTCCATGTTATCCAATGGATCTCGTAAAAGGCGAGTAAGGAATAAAACTGCACTGTGCACCCAATAGCGCATGGTGGCGATGAGCTCACCACCTATCACACCAAGTGCATTATATTATTTTGGTGAAACGTGGATTGTGGCGGTCATCTACTTTTGCAGTGAGTGCCCAGTCTCTGACTACCCCTTATGGATTACAGTCGTGATGTTATGTATGTATATATGTAATCATACGTTGTGTAATGATAAAAATTTACTACGACCATATTTTTAAAACACAAACTATTATACTACTATATATAACTGAAAATCTTTGTCATTTTGTTTTCGCTATCATATCTATATCATATATAGGGTAATATTATACAGACTATTTTATGCCACTAACCACAATTTTGAAAGGGAAGATTCTTGGCTCGACGTTATTCTTTAGAACCCTACTTTTCTCTTTCCATGATCAACACTTTGCACCTTGCCTTTCTCATCATGACCTCATTTTTCGTTCTTAGGCACTAAACTTCCCAAGCCCTAGCCTAAAATTCTGCACATGCATTGTTTTGGACGTATGGATTTCGAGAAGCTCTGCGAAGATGATTTTAAGCTAATCTGGTGCAATTTTATGGCCGCCTCGACAGTGGACGAAAAAGTAGACGCACAATGACGCTGTCCTCAAACTATACGACTAACACGATCCTCCTAAGAGTAAAAGTCAAGGATCCGCAAGTTTTTGCAAGCTTAGAAAATAATGAAGTAATGAAAACTGGACTTAACGCTGTAATCAAGTTACACGTAACGCCAAACGTCGATACTTTTTCCGTAATATATCTTCCTCTTCCCCTGCGGTTATCTGGGTTTACGGGGGGTTTACCCCATCCTAATTTCGATTCCTTCCACGTCTCTTCATTTGCGATGGATGAGATCAAGAAGATAATCCTCTCCATCAAATAATATCGACTGCGATAATATCAGTCGCCGTATAATTGTCTATATTTTAGGCCATCTCCTACCAGCTATCTCTCACATCATAAACTTCTTCTTGTTCTTTTCCTATATTGTTCCGCAAAGCCTACGTTACTCTTTTGCCTAGGAATCCAAATCCAATGATGGATTTGGATGCCTTATCATTTAAAACCTACATCGATTCATCTCTTCTTATCCTAAGCACTCGAGGCCTGTGTGCATAAGTAGCTATCGCAGTTTTTTGTTATGGTAACAACTTATTAAGTCCATTGTAATCTAGCTTGCTAGCTTTAGACCCCGTCATAGCACTGTTTCCGAGTTCCTTAAAGTCTGGTGATATAAGAGCGGACATGGAGGACACTAAAGTCATTGTGTTTGTTGGCTTTGGTGGAATTTTCGAACCCCTTTAATATAATCAGTTACGACATCTTATTATCTATCCTTTCTCATTCGATCATCATCATCATCATTTCAGCCTATCACTAGTTCTCTGCTGAAATTAGGCCTCTCCCGCAGATTGCCACGATAGTTTGTAGCTCTCAGTTTTGGGTGATTTTGCAATAGTTGCCACGCTTGGCAGCAACCGAAGATTATGTTCCAGGAAGATGCTGCTGTCCATCTCCTGGTTTAAAGATCGCGTGCCAGGTTCTCATAAGCCGCCACCACACGGCACAATCGTGTCCCATTTGATAATCTCTCCAAAAGTACGGGATTTCATCTCAATTTATCTTCGAGGACGTCAGCATTCGGTCCACATCGATGAGTCTTCATCAAGCTGGAATGATGCAGCTTGTATGCTGGTGGCCCTTAAGACTGTATTGACTGTACGCTGATGACAGGCGAGCCTGCCATGTAGTTGCGGCATAAGCGAACCTTCTGGTATCATAGAACTCGTAATGACGTTAAAGGACAGAAAAATCTCGCGGCCCCGATATTCTTCTATTCCACATGACCAAGCAGTTATCTTTATTGTACACCATCGTAAAGTGTTATGTTTAGGTATTATCCGATAATAAATGTCCGTTGCTTCTTCAAGTACAGGAAAGTTAGGTGAGATTGCGTGCATAAATATAGTGTCCTCCCCTACCGCACAATATATTTATGCACGTGACAGCTTTTTGTGTTTTATAGAAAGTTTAATCAGTAACGGCAAAATGGTACAAAAAATAGTAAAGGGTCAAAACTGCGATTGTGACAATGAAAATGCTAGTCAACTATATCAATTTTTTTTGCATACTCGCTGAAGCCTGCGACCGCGTCCGCGTGGATAATGGTTTTTTAAATATCCCGTTGAAACTATATATTTTATGGGGCTAAAATCGTATGTTTCCAGGATGCAAGCTATCACTGTGCTAATTTTCGTTAAGATCGGTTCAGCGGTTGAACTGTGAGAAGGTAATAAACAGACAGAGGGACAGAGAGAGAGTTACTTTCGCATTTATAATATTATTATGAAATTAAAATTAGATTTGTAATTAGATAAGAATTAGATCAAAACGATAATTTATAAAAGATTTGACTTTTATTATATCACCCATAACTTTGAAATGTAAGCACTTAAATTTCAAAGTTATAAATGTCAGTCGATTTGTCAGTCTTGTCAGTTTCGTATGGTAGCGGCCTAAGAGAATCTACCACCCCATCACATCCCGTGGGTGTCGTAAAAGTCGACAGAGGGAAATTAAAACCAGTAGATGGGCAGCAGCATCTACCTGGAACATCTGAATAAATAAACTGCGGTTGCCAACCCGCCTGCCAAGCGTGGCAACTATGGCAAAATCCCTCCAATAAGAGAGCTACAAACTTTTGTGGCTATCTATGGGGGCGGCCTATGTTTAGCAGTGGACTTGTGATAGGCTGAAACGACGAACGACGACGACGACGACGAAAACAGTCATTCGTTTTAATAGCTGATCTTGTTGAAGCTGTAAGTATACTGTAGAGTAATTAGTTACTATGTAACGGGTTACGAGAGCGCACGGCCCGTTAAGTATGTGGTGTAGATAGGCAACTCCATTCAATTTGTCTTTCAATTTACCTGCTGTTTTCTTCTATTTATTAGGAACGTTTAATAGAAAATTTTCTAGTGAATCTTTTTTGGGCGCGATGAGAGTCAAATTTCTAAACGAATTTGAGTGTAACGTTTTCGTGCATAGTTGCTGTTGTTCTTAACTGTTAGTAATTAATCGATAAATATTAATTATCGATTGATTAATTATTGTTTATAAACTGAGCAGTTATTTTGTTAAAAAACTGTTAATTTACGGTCAGTAATATTTTTGTTAATCCATGTTTATTTATTTTTATCATAATTAAATTTATAATATACGACTATTTAAGTTTCACTTTTATCACGTGTACAAAGTTCCACGCTTTCTTCTTTTAAACATGTTCAAAAGCATTGTAGGGCAAAAGTAGGTAGCGTATCGCAAGTACTTCCTAATTATTTTATAGTCATGAAAATCTTCGGACAGTCTCTTGCTATTGCATCTATAGGTAACAGGAACATCCTCAAGATTTGATCCGCCTAGTCCCCTTCGAGGTTTGTCGTAATGATATTAAAAAAATCATTAAATATTTAAAAAAAAATCTCAGACATTAAATGTTTTTTACTTCTGTTAACGATGATAGTGTGCTTGTACACGCTACTGAGGGAGGGGCGGGCGGTGCTCTTCAAAAAACTAGGAAATATACACCATTTTATATTTTGCATGCGAACCTTAGCAAATTAACTTACTTTCCTTCATTTATTAATAGTGACAATAAGAATGGTTAAAACACAATGAAGTTATGCATAGTTATAATATAAAATCTGGTCACTCCGTCTGTGTTATCTATGCTAATGTCCATGACGAAGCGTGCGCATGGCGTTAGATATTTGCAGAGATAACGGCAGGTAATGTGCACACTCTCAGACGTTAATCGCTTACCTCAGTGTTGTCTGTAAGACGTTGGAATATCGATAAAAATGTTATCGAATTTAAAATAAAGATTATCAATTATAAAGTTTTACCGGTGGTAGGATTCCTATGCAGGAATCCGTCTAGGTAGGTACCACCAAAGGGACAGTTATTCTGCCGTGAAGCAGTGCCGTGAAGCAGTGTGCAAACATTACTATGCTTCGGTCTGAAGGGCTATGTGAGCTACTGTGATTACTGGGCATATGAGACTTAACAACGCTTGACGGCGGCAGTGTGGTGCCACACAGAAATGTTCTGGTTGACACAGCATTTCTTACGGGCAGACGTTGCAGTTACCATCGAGTGAATGCTTTGCTCGTCTCGTCACTATCCACTATAAAAAAAAACTTTAGTTTTTGTGTATATGTGTGTACGGTACTTTCTTTTTAAGGAGATGTAATAATTTGCTGGTTTTAAAGATTAACGTTGTTATCATAATCAGTCTATACGCAGTCTAATGTTAGAAAAAGTCCTCTGCAAAAATGGGAAGATTTTCGGTTAATGCCGTGACCCTTTTACTTGATCTCTCAGGAGTAAAAACACACATATTTATGTGGAAAGATTTCTATTAAGCTCGAAAATTGTCAAATAATATTTAGGAATGAATTATCAAGCATTTTTATCTTTAAAAAAAAATTAACATATTCAGTAATAGACGTACATACGTATGTACGTATGAAAACCTTCTTTTTGGATCATATTTATTAGCGAATTTTTGTTCGTTCATTATCGCTTATTGAAGGTTTTTTTCATTTAAAAAAAATTAATTGTTTTTTCTTATGGCGACTAATGGTTGTCGATATATCATTCATTTGTCGGTATACATCATTCCTTACTCACTGCTCTTCTTTATTGTTTGCGAACACAAAAATATTATTGTTTCTAGGTAAATATAAACAGATAATATGAAAACGGTATTTACTAATTCAATTAATTTGATTTACAAATAATCATTTCAATGAAATCCTTTCTCATGGACGTAGATATTTTATAGAAAGAAAATTAAAACTTTAATTACGAACTATGACAATTTTATACTGAGGAAAGCATGTATAATTTAAGAAAAGTCAGATCTTATTTAATAATCCTTTGGTAGCAGTGCAGTTAATAGGTACTGCACTAGCTATTTCAACATGCTGAGCTTGCACAGCGAATGACTTCTGCGCTTCGGTTTTTCTTATATAAAAATAATATCTACAGATATTTATTACTTCGAGTCTGGGTACAAAAGAATGTAAGTTTTGAGGCAATGTTTTTAGGGTATCAAAAAGTGATATAAAAATTATTGTATAATCAACTTATACAATAATTTTTATATCACTTTTATGTTGAACACTTTTGAAAAATTATGTTGATATGTGGTAGTGGTGGTAGACCATGGCTAAATCTATCTCCCCGTCCTCTTCTTACCGTCAGATATCTGCGCTAGATAATGCTAAATGCGTTCTTGCGGGTCAACTGAAGCGCATACTCTCTGTGTCCTCCTGGCCAATTTCAGCCACGGCGACAATTTCCGAATATTGTCGGAAGCTGTAATGCCACAAGTGTACTTGAAAACACAGAGGCACTCACTAGTCCCAACCTACCCGCGCCCGATGTAACGTTGATGCTATAAGATCGTAGGTAGGCTGGGATGCCGTTTCAGAAACACGGGGACAATCACAACACAACCGGGCCCAAAAATAACTTGTTTTATCCGAATGGGATTCGAACCCAGGACCCGCGGCGTAGAAGTCAGATACGCTGATTACTAGGCCACGCAGTTGTCAATTCTCTACTTGTTGTCATCATTTCAGTCCATCACAAGTCCACTGTTGAACATGTGCGTCCCCTATAAATTGCCGTAAAACCACGTGCTCATCGGTGAGAGAAAACCACAAACAACATGACTGAAGTGTAAAAAGTGTTCCAAAGCCCTCTTAAAATTGAGGGAAGACCTTACCGTTGACCTATAGGACATGGATATTTTTTATATTTTATTTAATATTTGTTTATTGTAGTGTTCCTAGGTATTGCATTGCAATTATGACAATATGGCAAATGACATCAAGTAATGATTGTAATTGTAATCAAGTAGTAGCTATATTCTTTTTGGATTGCAACACTCCTGAAGCACGAAAGTAAAAACCTTTTAAAATTATACAAAAGATGTGAAAACGGATGACGTTAAGTGTAATAAATGTTTATGTTTGAAAACGTAATCTTTTAAAGAAGTACGCACTTTCACAACCTTATTACCCATTAGGAATCAGCGATAAAATGAGAAGTGTAGTATATTAAGAATATTCGTATATTGGATCGATATGGTACGAAAAATTGCAAAATTGTTTAAATGTCATTTTTGGGCTGTCATGGTCCCAGATCAATCCAGAATCCAGGCGCTCAACTTAAAATTCATAGTTAGTGCAAGTTGTTAGCAAGTGACCTGGGTTCGATCTTTGGTGCTGGTATTGCCAGAATAGTTAATTGCAATTTTGAGACCTGGTTAATCACGTACTCGGTGGTAAAGGAAATCTGCATATCTGCCAATAGTTCGATTCTATTATATGTATCAAGTCGCCAACTAACAATGCAAGGGCGTAGCGTCCTGTCCCCTGGTTCAAAACTCTCTCAAAAGTTAGAGGAGGCCTGTGTGCAGCCGCGGGACGTTTATATTCAATGTATGTATTTTCGATTGATATCCTAAAAAGAAAGTTTATTAAGTTGCGAATTGGAAATCTCTACTAGCAATAAATTTGCCACTGTCCTCTTTCCAACACGTAAAAGCAAAATTCAACAAAAGTTCAATTTAGTATTGTACTATACATTACAACTGTCCCGAGTTTAAATCAACTGCATAGCAGATCTTACACGGCACGCTACATGCGCCCGTGTCTTCAACAGTTGACCACCGTCCGGCGAGTACATAACACGCATCTCAACTGGCACACTAAACGCCTCTATGTCTTGAATTCCATAGTCACGCGAATGAAAAACTATCAATTAAAAAAAATATCGCGATCCCATTTGTAAACGTAACAATTGAAATGTGATGTGTCTCAGTGATCTGATAACTGAACGTGATTTTTAAAAAAATACTTATGTTCTATTAAAAGTTTCTGTTAAATGTATGCTTATCCTTTGGAACATCATCTTCATTATCTCCTGGATTTTTTCATTACGCTGTGATACGACTTGGTATTTTATTATGGTAAGTTTACTACAAATGTCTTTATTATGAAATGAATATATTTTTGATTTTTATTTAATAAAAATTTAAAGCAAATTATTATTATTTAAAAAAGTTAAAAAAATTATTGTTTATATTTTATGTAAAGCTTAAGTTAAGTACACAATTTACAGTTGATGGAAATATAGCGAAATTTATTTTCCTCAATATATTATGAAATAATGTATCTTTTTTAAATCTACGCCACCACCACAGAAGCTAGAAAGAATTCGTAGTCTTAAAATCACAGGACATAATCCACCTTCCCGTTATGGCGTTTATGGAGAACCGCGAATCCCTTCAGGAGAGGTCTATGTCCAGGAGTGGACTGTTAATGGGCTGAAAATGATAATAATACTGCATTTTATACTTTGAGATTGGAGCAAATGTTGTTCAAAATACATTCCTAATGTTTTCAATTTTAAAAGTGCACACAACAATCAATTTTATGGTGGCTTAAAGATACTGCTTTTAATTGACCTTAATTTGTGACGATAACATAATAAGAAAAGCTATGGCTTGGTTTTTCCGCTCTCCTACACTATTCATTAATTACCGGTAAAAAGTATGCTATGTGAGGTTATCTATTTCTTGTGTTCTTCATTTTGTTCAATGGTTGAATAGGTAAAGCTATAGAAGTTTTTTTCATCATCGTTTACTGTTACAGTGATGGAACGAGGTATAAGGAATTATTCTCTTGTCTTAACATTCAGTTATTAATAGAATAAAAGGAAATTGTTCGTTTTACATTTGTAGATATGAAGACATAATTTCCAGTCTTATTTTTATTTTACTACAAGGACTATTACAGTAGATCTGATTTTTAGTACACTTTGACGTCATTGTAAATTTTATTTTTAATGTTAAATAATATTTCATAAATGTCCCACCACTGGGCACACACCTCGGCCTCTTTTTGATGGTTTATTTAAATTATTTACTTTTGACTTTACAGGTTTGCATGTTATTTTTGCCATACGGCTCATATTACAGTTAATGGTTTTCAAAAAAAGACTTGGTTTTGAAGCAATTGAAATGTTTTATTAATTTAAAACGAGGAAATTATCTTGTACAACGCAACTTGCTATCAATCTAATGCGATGCTAGTAGAAAGTGCTAACGGTTGGCTTAAGAAATCCGTTTTAAGAAAAGAGTTTATCATTGCCAACTGTATGTGCAATCATGTCAGCATAATCTTATTAATTGACAATGGAAGTTTACTTTAAAATTTAAAATATAATAATGTTTTTTTTATTAGTACCAACATTTTTAGAATATCTTCAGAAATTTATTGGCCGAACAAGAATCATAACTTCAGTTTCGTTCCCACCCAATTTAATAAGTTTTATGACTTTCATAATAACCTTATTTTTGGGCTAAAGTAGTTAGTTGATATTCACTACAGCGAATTTTTGTATAAATTAAAAGAGTAGAAAGTTAAATGCAAAATAAGTGTTGTTAAGCAGATATTTTACACTGTTCAGATGGTGATTAGTTCAGAAAAACTTCAGTTTCAAATGTTGCTACTCCAATCCAATCAAAACCAGACAGCCATCATTTTGACATTCCTACATTCAAATTACTATTATAGATTGCATTTTAAGGCAAGCATTTGCACATGGCAGTCTGTTTACATTATTACTTCTTGTTTTATACATAAACATAACTTTTTTTAAATTGAAATCATATCTAGATTTCAATGCATTCAAACTAATTATGTGTTTCGCAATTCAACACATTACGAACGTTAAAATTTTACTCAAAATACGTCAAAATGCTTATTACATAACTAAATTAAAAAAGAGTCCGAATTTTAATTAATAGATAAAGTTATAACAACGTACACGTTTTTATCTACCTTTCTCCATATAGTTCCAAGTTCATAATAAGTAAAAGTGATGTTATGTGATTGCGTCACAAGCGAAAACTGGTTGAAAATTAGACAAGTTTGACCGTTCTTTATTCAGTTTTCACTACCTACACCTGATAGTTATGGTTTATTACATACGTACATAAGATCACGACTGTATCCCATAAGGGGTAGTCAGAGACTGGGCACTCACTGCAAAAACAGATGACTGCCACAATCCACGTTTCACCAAAACAATATAATGCACTTGGTGTGATAGGTGGTGAGCCCATCGCCACCATGCGCTGTTGGGTGCACAGTGCAGTTAATTTCCTTACTCGCCTTTTACGAGATCCATTGGATGAGATGGAGTGGTAGTATTCTTTTAATGAGCCGCCTACCACACGGCATGGTTTATTGTATTATTTTTATAATTTATCGCGACGGGCGGTCCCGTCAGCTTACTGTAAAGTTTTCGATGGCCATGAGTTTTTCCTTCTAGAAAATAATAATTTATTACGAATATATTGACTGGTGCATTTAAGCAAATTGTTTTCCTTTCATGTTTACTCCTCAAGGTGTTCCGTTAATTTTCATCGTGAAATTGAATTAGAATGTCGTTATGTTTTTTTCCAGTTACTTATCACAACAATACTTTATTAGTCTAACATTACGAGACCTACTTGCCAACTGACTAATTATAACCATTTTTGCTTTGGAGATTAAGTGAAAGCATGAACTTGGAAATATTAAATTAATGTTTTTTTTAACATACAAATGTTCAGAGAAAGCCGTGAAATATTTGAGTACTTGATTTCAAAGTATGGTTTTAGTTTTTTTTGTCGTTTTCGCGGCTTCAGGCAATGACTTTAGTAGAATAAAGAAAAGACTAATCTGAACTAAACTGGTAGTTATCTTTTACGAGTATCTATGAAAATTGAATTTTCGTCATCTCTCAAAAAGCGCAGGGCGCACCCTTTTTATCGAACATTATGTAATGATTTCTTCTTGGCTGATTTTCGACCATAGCGACAACCTAGCGAATACTGTTGGAAGCTAGCATCTGCGCATGAAATGTTATAGTGCTACAAGAAGTAGCAAACACAGGGGAACTAGCTCGCTGCAATCTTTCCGTGCCCGACGTAACGTTCATGCGATGGGATCGGGGGTAGGCAAGGATTCAGTGTACGCGGCGATAATGACAACATAACCAGACCCGAAAATCAGCGATTTGTGTTTCAGCACAAATTGTGGCTTCGGCTGAGATTCAAACTCAGGATCCGCGGCTTAAAAGTTGTCGTACACTGACTACTCGGCCACGCGGTCGTTATTATATAATGTACAATTAATTATAACGCTGAAATAATCATAATGATGAATAATGTAGTCTGGTTTTGTTTAAATTATGAAAGTCTATGTATCTCTGATGATGTCTCAGTCCGTCTTTGCGATTCGTAAGCAAATTTATTTCTTACAAATGTGAACATCCCGTTGCCATGAATTTTGTATGAGTTGGCATCAAACGGGCATATATATGAGAAAAAGTGTTAGTAAGAAACACTGTTCACTTAATAATGCATCGAGAAACTAAAATTATGCTCTCTGAACCGACTTTGAATATCAAACGATCGTACGAAAGTGAGGAAGGTGTACTATGTTCCTTGAAATTCTTGAATAACTTCTGCGTTTAGATGTGACATCATGTTACGCTTGTTTGTTGGAAGTAATAATGTGCATGATAATTATGTGATAGTTGTTACAATCGTGAATCGGTTTAATAAGAGTTTTTTGCATGATATGTTGATGATAATGGAAATAAATTATACTTGTGTTATAAAACACGTATAATAAATACTTACAGTTTTCAAGACTACGTTTTCATTAAGACAAGCTCCTCGAAATTAAAGTGTGAAAAGTATGTTTAAAAACAAATATAATTGTCAAATCACTTATCCAAAAAAAATCACTTATCCAAAATCTAAATAAAATAATGTCTTAACGTCGTTTAATTTAAACAAATCATTTATGCAGCTGTATAAATGTGAGAGAGATATGTAAGAAAATTTCTTACATATCTTTACATCAGTTTTGTCGCCTAATTACAAAGATATCGAAGATTTTATAAATCAAAAGTAAAAGTTTACTAATGCGACTAACTATATTGTAAAATATTGTTATCTTTAAATTGTTTAAGGGGTCTTTCAAGATACCTACTCGTATATATTATTATAAACGTCCTAAAACTTGACACGACGTCGGTGAGGTCTATTCTATTTTCTGTATTGATGTTGGAAGCCCAGTATTCTTCTCCATTGATGTATCTAGCCAGTGTGTCACGCGGTTACAGCAAATAGAAAAAAAACTATATCCATAATACATAAATTTAATTTGTTTACCACTAGGGCTAGCCGGGGTCGAGTTTCTAGCTACATCAGTTCGGATCCTTCCAGAATAATAATCCCCTAATGGCGTTTGTGAGACGATGGGTCACTTTGTACTCCTTTGAAGATTCGTACTAGTCGCCGACATTGAGGTGACGATCCGGCAATATCTATATCCCGGAAGTGAAACACCGTTTAGTAAACTCGATATGACTTGTAGAAAATATGACTTAAGAAAAATACTTTTTTTTCCAGTTTAAATAAAAAAAAAACGATACTAAGACGATAGGATTGTAATATGTAGCTTTTTTTTATTTGATAAAGTGACGAAACAAGCAAAACGTTCACCTGATGGTAAGTGCAACGTTTGCCCATAACAGATGCTGTGTTACTCAGAACATTTCTGCGCAGCACCACACTGCGCCTTGAGACATAAGTTCTTAAGTCTCATATGCCCAGTGATTACGCTAGCTCTCAGTGCCCTTCAAACCGATACACAGTAATGTTTGCACACTACTGCTTCACGGCAGAATAACTGGCCCTGGGGTGGTACCTACCTAGACGGATTCCTGCATAGGATTGCTACCCAATACTTCTGAATTTCATTACATATTGTCCATAACTGCAGATTCAACTTTGCAGATATTTGGCATTTTTGGGATGCTTCCCTTGTAAACGATGACAGCTATATATTATATATAATACAACGTATTTTATAACTATATTTATAAAACACAGTTTTCACTACGAAAACATATAATGTATACTTTCTTGTTGTTCACAGTTTCATACTGTAGATTTAAATACCATCCAAATCATTAGTAAATGTTTAGTTGCTGGAAAAATCTCTCATAATGAGTTTATATTGAACTTTTAACTCATTTTAAGGAAAGTGGAACATATGTAGTAACAACCGCAGAGGCACTTTCTTTGCTGTAAAAATTATGATGTGTGTCATTTTTAAGTACATTGAAATAAACTTGTTTAGATTAAGCTTCCTTATAACCGGTTATTTGTAGTACTGAAGCCAGACGTTCATTTTGCAATGAATGTCTTGGTAAGGTAACTTTAATAATTTGTTTATTTGCATTTTGTTTGCATTCTCTACTTCTTCTTTTTCAGCTGTGCTTTTCCATAGAGTTATCGCTGTTCTTTTTGGATTCTGATAACTTTAATCATATCAACTTTTTATTATAATTGCGTACTGAAATTTTTCAAGATCATTTTCTGCTCTTTAAGATTCTATTTTTACTTTTATTCTATATTTATCTTTGTTCCCTCAATTACTAAAAAGTTTTTGGTTTTGTATAAATACTTTATTTGACACAACTATTCCATTCTTAAAAAATGTTGCCCACACTTAAATTTTTCCTGTAGCATGGGTGTAACATTTATTCCGGGTAGGA
Source organism: Luehdorfia chinensis (assembly GCA_019845155.1). Taxonomy (NCBI): domain Eukaryota; kingdom Metazoa; phylum Arthropoda; class Insecta; order Lepidoptera; family Papilionidae; genus Luehdorfia; species Luehdorfia chinensis. The sequence continues at coordinate 3,892,037 of JAHVAK010000025.1, read as the reverse complement.
ATTTAACCCATAATTCGTCGTGCAGAAGACAATCGATCAGCCACTTCACCCACCAAATCGGCTGCGGAATGTAAGGGTAATTTCTTGAAATACCTTGAAATTAATTTTATTCTATGTAACATTAAAAAAGTAAGTCTACCATACCATCTCATCTTCTGGGTGTCGTAAAAGTCGGTAGAGATAAAACGAAAACCAGCAGATGGGCAGCAGCATCTTCCTGAAATATCTAAGTAAACTGCGGTTGGCAACCGGAAGTATCAAGTGACTGTCTCGTGAGGCGTCGCATCCGCTTCATACTTCGTTTTCTTCTTCATTTTCATATATCTCAAATTGTATCTCTTTGTACGTGTCTGTTTTAAACCATGTCTGTACAATATAAATAAAATACTATGTGTAAAAGAAACCTTACTGTACACGCACTCGCACGCGCTGTAAAACGATTCTTATATTATAGTCACGCTCATTTATCTAACGGTGAAATTTTCCACGTTCTTGTATTTTACATGATCGCATTATCCATCTCTTGGCTGTTTAGGCTTGTGCTTGTTAGCATAATATTAATTTAATTTAATATGATGAATCATGTCATTTATTTTTAATTTAATTGAAAAACATTAAATAAAAATTTCGTTAACAGGTAACGAGAAATTAATTATATTACACAAAGAATTGAAATTGCTTTCTAAAATTTAAATTGTGTCAGTTCTCTTCCTTAGTTTCAAAAACTGCTCAATAACTTTTTACACTTTTAAAAATATATTGTGAGAAAAAGTGATCCTTTTTATTTTAAATTTCACAATTGGCTTTCAAATTGTATGATGTGTAGATAAAATTAGACAATTCAAAACAATTCACAGCTATTTTCTTATATTAACGTTATTCATTCGATTACAAAGGCTTAATCTTGGCGATAGTATGAATTTATTATTTTTGGTTAACGTATCTATCGTAACGTTCTATTGTATGACTCTATGACTATATACATTATTTTCAAAGATTTATCAAACTGCATATATCACAAAATTAAACAAGGATTGGTTTCAAATAGCTAGCAGATAGTGCATTTGATATTTGCTATAATTATATTTTTGTTTCAAACTTAAATAGTGCTGAAAATATTGACATTATTTTATTGAACTTACTTATTCGCAAGTTGTTTCATTTTAATACCTTAAAAGGTTTCATTTGTTAACAACATATCCGTCGGAATAAATTCAGATTTGATCTCTGGACCAGAAACAATAAGTAACAACTTTATTTTAATACTAGCTGTGCCTCGCGGTTTCACTCGCGTAAAATAGGCCCACCACATGACTGCGCCGTGCGGCATGGTATCTCGCTGATCTGAGCGGTTTGACCTTTCTCAGTATTTTCATATTGTTTTTGTAGCGACATCTATGTCGCCACATGAGAAGCTCAAGAAATATTCGCATACGTCCATAATCGCGCTTTGAAAGTTTTCTGAGATGTTTACTATATATACAACATCTAAATATTACTAGTAGGAGGAGACGTTCTTCCCAGATCAGACCACTCGATCTGGCGGGTACTACCCTTGTCCTTAGCAATATCGTCCGCCAAAGTTTACTTTTCTTAAATAAAGGGGCTATCTAATGAAAAACGAATTTATTATATTCAATTATTATTTCCTGAGATTAGAACGATCAAACATACAAACTCTCCAGCTTCATTTAGTAATTAGATTAGATACTTCGTATAAGTTAAAGACGAGATTATTTAATAATAAAACCCGGCTTTGCAATTCCAAACATGCTTAACCTAATTTAAAAGTTTGATAAATTTCTCGTGGATACCATCACCAGAACTTGACCAAATTTATTTGGAACCAACCCTAAAGTACCCATTCTAATAAAAAAAAATCATCGAAATCCGTCAACGTGGTGAAGAATTACCGATGCATAATTATATAAAAAAAAACAGGTCGATGAATTGAGAACCACATTCTTTTTTTGAAGTCGTTTAAAAAGAACTATGAATTATCTTTACCACTTTTTAAGACATTATGAGAAAAATTCAAGTAGCCATGAATGGCTATTCGAGTACAGAAACAGAGTACGAAACCGCTCCAATTGCAGAAAGGTGTAAGACAGGGCGATGTAATATCCCCGAAACTCTTCACCGCTGCATTGGAAGATGTCTTCAAGCTACTGGACTGGAAAGGATACGGTATCAATGGCGAATACATCACTCACCTTCTTTTTGCCGACGACATAGTCATAATGGCAGATACGCTGGAGGACCCTAGCGCTATGCTCAGTGACCTCAATAGTGTCTCCTAACGGGTAGGTCTTAAGATAAACATGGACAAGACGAAGATCGTGTCTAACGTCCATGTCACACCTATACCAGTTGTTGTTGGGAACACTACGATCGAAGTAGTCGACGAATATGTATGCCTAGTACAGATTGTCCCACTAGGTAGGTCCAACTTTGATCAAGAGGTCAATCGACGGATGGTCCAACTCGGATGGCCAGCGTACGGGAAACTGCACCAAATCTTCTCGTCGAGTATACCTCAATGCCTTAAGACAAAAGTATACAACCAGTGCGTGTTGCCAGTGTTGACATACGGAACCGAGACATGGTCCTTCACAGCAGGCCGTATGAGGAAGCTAAGAGTAAGAGCAGCGAGCTATGGAAAGGGCTATGCTCGGAGTTTCTCTGCCAGATAAAATCTGTAACGATATTATCCGCAGCAGAACTAGAGTAACTGACATAGCTCTAAGGATTAGCAAGCTGAAGTGGCAATGGGCCGGCCATATAGCTCGTAGAACTGATAACCGTTGGGGAAGAAATGTTCTCGAGTTGCAACCTCGTACCGGCAAACGCAGTGGAGGGCGACCCCCACTAGATGGAGCGACGATCTGCATGGTTTTGCAGGAAGTCGATGGATGCAGGTGGCTCAGGATCGTGTTTTGTGGCAATCTATGGGAGAGGCCTATGTTCAACAGTGGACTGTGATAGGCTGAAATGATGATGATGAACTAAAATAGTACCGACCAAAATTCAAATTAAAGTCACGCGTATCACGGCATAATCATTAATTTCTATAGTTTTTAGATTTTATGTAGGAACCATAAATATTTCTGAAATAAAAAGTAGCTTATATTATTCTGTGGAAAGTCCTCTATCCCTGAACAAGTCCCGTCAAAATCGGTTCAGCCGTTTTGGGGATTGGCCCGGAAAAAACAAATAGACTAACAAAAATTTTAAAAACGCGTGCTAGAGTTTTGGTGTCCTGGAAAATTACCATATGAGATTAAGAAAAAATCTTTATTCCGAAATCACGGACAGACACTCAAATTTGATTTATTTGTATAGACACAATAGATAAAGTTATGGTATAAGGTAAAGATGTAAAAAAATGACGATGAATTTTTTAAACCACTTTAAACCACTGCCATGAACTAAAATAATAATGACCAAAATGAAATTAGAGCCGTGAGTAACACGTCCATCAGCATGAACCCTAAATTCTACAGTTTTTAAGATATTACGCATACTGGACATAAAGACTATTAAGTTTTCCCTCACTACACCGCACCTTTGACACTACTTTCAGCGATTTGTATAATTGGTAGTGGTCGTCGAATGGTCGAAATTCAACCGTAATTGCATTAACTTTTCTTTATAGTTTGTAATGTATTTGTAAAATATGACCAATTTAACATATTATATATAATTGTTAGCTTTCAGCAATCCTTCTCCATACAAACTTTAACTATCCCGATTCTCACACTCTTCCGTAAGTTTTCTCTTTACGTATCAAATTGTATTTTACTGGTGTTATGATTCCTATGTAGAAATCCGTCTAGGTAGGTTGAGGTCGGTATAACCAGTTATTCTGCCGTGAAGCAGTAGTGTGCAAACATTACTGTGTTTCGGTTTGAAGGGCACTGTCAGCTAGAGTAATCACTGGGCATATGTGATTTAAGAACTGATGTCTCAGGGTGACGGGCGCAATGAGGTGTCACACTGAAATGTTGTGGGCGACACAGCATTTATTATGGACTGACGTTGCACTTGCCATCAGGTGAACGTTTAGCTCGTTTCGTCCTTTATACAATAAAAAAAATGTAGAAGAAGAATAATCTTAGACGACTTGTACGACACCCACGCGATAAGAAGTGATGTAAGATTTTCTTGAAATAAAAATGATGTATACGTTAATTCGTTTATAAAAAAATGTTACGCTACAGCTAGCATTTGCTACCGAACTTTCGAACTCCACACTTAACATCAAAATGGCGTTAGAGCGTCCGAATTTGTTTCGTTTCTATCTTATTATCAGTACCGTGGCGTGAAGCAGCTAAAACTTCGAGTCAATGTCTATTTATTTTTGACAAGACGAACCGCACTTGATAAGTTTAACGATGACTTAGGCAACTCCTCAGTATTAATTTGCTATATAAAATCTATTCTAAGGAGTCGTTAAAATCTATGTGTTGTATAAAAATGAATATTTGTTTGTTTGTTTATGAGTTCCAGTACCATTTTTCCGATTCGATTAAACTTTAGAGAATTGTTGTGCGCATGATCGTCGGGGAGCTGCCCCTTCCTATACCTTTTTGGCGACGTCCTCAAATTATTACCATTATCATCATTTCAGCCTATTACTAGTCCACCGCTGAACTAAGGCGTACCCCATAGATTGCCACATTGTGGCATTACGACAAAGTGTCATTTCGGGGGATTTTTCCATAGTTGCCACGCTTGGCAGGCGGGTTGGCAAGCCCAGTTTATTTATTAAGATGTTTCAGGTAGACGCTGCTGCCTATCTCCTGGTATTCATTTTGCCTCTGACGAATTTTACGACACCCACGGGATGAGATGGAGTGGTAGATTCTCTTAAGACACCACACGGCCCTTAAATGCGACATTCGTATTCATTCAAAGTTAATATAATGAATAAGATTTTAAGGGCTCTTGAGCCTCGGCCCGATCAGTGTGGCCCCCCACCCCCCCGGAACTGTGATATAACTGTAAGTAACTGATGCAGCCGAGGTTCGGCCATCTCGGTCACCCGTGAATTAGCTACTTACGCGCACAGGGTAACGGTTCAAACCGAGGTTCCCTCTCGGGAGCCCTTGTGCTAGTTACCTTACTTTGTTGGTACTCGATTAAGGTTTCGATCCGGCGAAGCTGTAAAAGCCCTCGGGCTAACAGTGACCGTCCCTCATAAAAAGTAAAAATTGGTTTTTATGGTTTACAATACTAGCTTAAGAAATTAATGGCCTTATCACACACTACTGGAGTCGAGCAATCAAGCTGTTCCAGTACCGGTTTATTTTACAGTCATGCTTTTATTGTTTTGGTGCTTGTTATCCTTCACGGCCGAGCATTACGTACCTTAAATTGCAATTAGTAATATTCATGATGATGACACTGGGATCGAACCCAGGTCGCTCGCATACTACGTTGTATCCAACTATGTTCTAAATATCCTGCACAATGCGTCTAGCTATTGAATGCATGATCGTGACTCCGAAGATTGAGCTAAGTTTTTTTTTATTGGATAAATTGACGAGACGAGCAAAACGTTTACCTGGTGGTAAGTGTCTGGGTCTGCCCATAACAATGAGTGGCACCACACTGCGCCCGTCACCTTGAGACATCAGTTCTTAAGTCTCATTTGCCCAGTGATTACACTAGCTCTCAGTGCCCTTTATACCGAAACACAGTGATGTCTACACACTACTGCTAAGTGACGCTCGATGGGAAATTCTAGCTCCCAAGGTGGCTGATAATGATTTTAAATAAACACAGTTTACCATTATAATATATAGTGTTTCAAACTCGTACATTACCGTACCTCATCTAAAAGTAAATAACGTACATTTGTGAATAACGCCCTAGTTTTAACACTTTCAAAAAGTCATGACTTGCTCAACGTTGTCGTTGGGTAGTAAAACAAAACCCCATTGTTGTAGAAAAAGAAAAGTTAAAGCCTATAAATGCCACTGCTGAGTATAGACCTCATTTTTAAGAGGATTTTGGAGCCAGGATCAGTCCGCCACGCTGCTCCGATGCAGGTTGGCGGACTTTACATGCCCCCTAAATGTTTTTTATTTCACAGACTTGCTGATTTCCTCACGATGTTTACCTTCACTACCGAGCACGTGGTAAATCAGCACTTAAAACTGCTATTAACAATTTTAGTGTCGAGCCCAGGTCACTCGCGGACTGTGACATTTAAATGTCATAGTCCAAACCGAGGTTCCCTCTCGGGAGCCCTTGTAACTAGCACAAGAGGCACTAGATCTACTAAGTCACCTCATAGTAGGTTACAATATTTATTGGCATTTGTTTTGAAAATATAGGAGTATAAAACTTCGAGCAGCAGGCTATTAATCTATTTCTCTTCAATATTGATATGAAAAAGTCAAACTATTTAATTTCGGACTCAACGTCTCAAAAATTAATATGTAGAATGTTAAAGTACATTATCATAGTACACTATAGGAGAAAAAGAATTGAGAAAATATATAAACATTTCTTTCACATGAGTGTTAAATTTAATTATAATAATTTTGTTAACGTCTTTGCCTTTATCGATACTCAGAATACTAACGTAAAGCTGCTTCACAATATATTCATACAATTAAGTTAAATAGCACCGGATAATTGACAAATTATTAAAATGATGACCAACTTGTATATAATAAATTCCACAAAAACAAAAATGTGTTCAATTGTCGAGTAGTTCTTTGTAATATTATGTCATCGTGACACTATTCAACCATTCACCTTTCGAATTCTGACGGAAGCTATCCAGTTGATAGTTTCCGAAAGAATTTAGGGGATATTATAGCGCAACAAATGTACGCGCGAGCACAGAGGTACTCACTCGTCCAAGACATTTAGTTTCGCAGTTATACCGTAGAGCTAGTTGCGACGTAAAATGTTTATGGTCACATCATTTACACTATTTCTTTTTCCACCTACTACAGTTAATTGACATATTTATGCAGATCGTTGCTTTATATCGACGGACCATTGCTATGACAATTTAATTTAACTTAAAACCGAAGCCCATATTGTAAGGTTCTATTCAAACAGTTTGTGCCCATTTATTCGAAAAGACGGCAACTAGAAAAAGTGATACATTCTTTATGATCATGAACTAAACTCGCGTCCACTTTGAATTCGGATTTAGCATACTTTCGTAGTATGACTTGTGAATTTTAGAGGGGACCTTCTACGCCGCGTTTGTCTATGTCAGTCGACATTAATACGTGTAGCTGTAGATTCTTAACATTTGAGGAGTTTGTAGCATTTGTCGGGTAAATCTGGTGAAAGCATTTTAATAGTGATGCTATAGTCAAGATAGCAATTTCAAGTGTGCATATTCACTTAGTTAAAAATAAATTGTATTGCTGTGGTCAAAAGTAACTCAAGAGGAATTTATCTTTATTATTTAAATCATGTAAGTAAAAGGCTTCCGTTTTCGAACTTATAATAAAAGTAATAGACACCTTGTCATGTGTTATCTAAAAAGTCTACTACAAAGAATAAAATGATATTAAAAAAAACGGTTTCGGCCCTGTGAAGGCGACTATAGAGGATCTGCCACGACATTTCCTCCCGTGGCTGTCATAAAAGTCGACTGTCTGGAAAAAACCTTGGCTTCTGATTGATGGAGGAATAATCATCTTTATAACGCCAGACCTAAATTAGCCTGACCGGTGAAGGTAGCGTCTAAGATGCGTAGTATTCTTTAATTGCCAATTGGCCTGCAAAGCGTGCCCATGTTCAGCAGTAGACTTTTACAGGCCGTTGAAGAAGAAGTAGAATGAATTGTGCTGCCATCAGGGATTCTCACAACTTTGTAAAGGGAAGTAAATTTTTCACGTTTTGACGCAATTTCAATCACGTACGAAAGAAGATAAGGATGCGTTCAAATGTTTAAGTATTATTTTTAGCTCAGTAAAAGCGTCATGACTGTAGAAAAAATATCTGACATTGATGTTATGTTCTTTTTCTTCCTTTTAATAGTCCACTGCTGGACATGGCTCCCAAGAAGAGAGTATTTGCAACAAGTAAACACCACGATTGGCAGGCAGATTCGTATCATTCATATCACAGTATCAGACGACCTGAACATTAGATGCTTCTGCTCGTTATAAGTCTGTGTTTTTTAGGACAGGCATTTTTCGAAATAGTTATTCTGGCACCTGTCGGATGCCAAGAGATTATTGCGGAAACCCTTAGTCGGCTATTACGGGACCAGAGGGGGTGGCAGATTTTCTTATCCAGCTGCCACACTAATAATTACTTAACTTTGAAATTTACTGGAGGTAGGGTTCCTATGCAGGAATCTATCTAGGTAAGTACCACCGTAGTGCCATAATTCTGCCGTGAAGCAGTAGTTTGTAAACGTTACTGTGTTTCGGTTTGAAGAGTATTGACAGCTAGTGTAGTTACTGGGCATACAATATACTCGTACTTAAGTAAACAGACTTAAGAACTGATGTCTCAAGATGACAAGGACAGTGTCGTGCCATACAGAATTATTCTGGGTGACACGGCATTTGTTACGAGTAGACGTTGCATTTACTATCAAGTGAATGATTTGGTCGTCTTATGACCTTCTTCCATAAAAAAAGGACTAATCTGTTCGATTTTAAGTAAATAAGATTTTAGTTCGCATTTTGTAGCCGTGTAAGACTCTGCCAATTCGTTCCATCCCGTGTGTGAAAATGAGCCAACATCATCAAGGCTTATAATGATGACATATTTTGTAATTTATTGATATGCATTTAGTATATAAAAGTACATGACATTCATTTATTTTTTATAAATTTTTTTATCAAATTGTTTAACAAATTTTTCCCTTTATATTCAAATATTTAGTAAATCAAATTCAAATAAAATTAACAAGAAAAGTTATTAACTAGAATCACTGGCAGTCTATTCTCCTTCGATTCCACGTTGATTTCATGCGTTCATTTATTAACGTCCAAAGCGAATGAAGACACGCGTTATAATACCAATTTGACAAATGATATAAATTAATTATCAACACATAATTCCTGTAACGTGAAATATAGGTAACAGTTCTTAGCACGCGATGCCCTACTTGGAGTGCTGAATCCTATTGCACTGTGTAAAATTACTGGGTTAGTGTTGTTATTGATTTCTTAGTAGTAAGAGAACTTTGTAACGAACAATTTAGTTTGAATCCAAATTAGTAGTTATGAAGTTACACACAGAACACATTAATAATCAACGAACTTGATTGTAAATACCGACAATCATTAGCCAAGGAAGAATACCTTATATATATTTTATTCCTTCGACGTGTGACAGAAGAACTATCTCAAAAATGCCGAATTGCACATATAAAGGCCGGTGATCGGCAACAGTGCCTTTGGTGCGAGTCGTCTAGTACTGCGTCCGCGTGGCCGCGGGTGGTTAGAATACCTAAATTCTAGTTCGCAGGTCCTGGGTTCGAATCCCAGCTGAAGCCAACTTTTGTACAAACACACAAATTATTGATTTTCGGGTCTGGTTGTGTTGTGGTTGTCACCGTGTCTCTGACACTGCACCATAGCCTACCTCCGATTTTATCGTATGAGCGTTACATCGGGCGCGGGTCGGTTTGGACGACTGAGCGTGTCTGTGTTTTCGCGTACATTGTGGTATAATAATCTACTGCGCAGTTGATAGCTTTCGACAGTATTTGAAAGGTCCGTGGTCCAAAATCGGCTAGGAGGACGTCACTTCGATCGCCAATCTCCTGATTGAATTTTAGAACAAGATATTCAAAAGAGGGAAGACCAGAAGACCCTGTGAGATTTATTCCTATTCCTAAAAGAACGCCGTTTTTGATTAGTATTGGTACTCCACTCTTTATCAATAATAGACCATGATTGGTTTCTGCCTTTTTTATGTATTTCAAGTAATCTATTGCTTCCAGTATTTTTTGTTGTGTAGTGTGTTTTGTTGTTTGTGTTTTAGTGGTTAATCAGAAACATCAAAATATTATATTATTGGAAATATTTTATGAAAGTAATTTCTAGTCTTTTGTAGATTCGATAGATTTTACCTTTAGAAATAACTAGTCTTAAACCGTAAACCGTAAAAATAGTTAAAGATGTTAAGATACCAATTACAAATTTAGAACATGGTAAATTGGCTACAACTTTGAGGTTAAGCATCTACATATAACAAGTCGGGTCATAAGTTCTTTCACATCCTTATTAAATTTAAATTTCGTAAAATACTGGAACTATCTTTTGCACCATCTTAAAATAAAAAAGTAATTGATTTTGTTCCATTTAAAAAAATGGAGAGGACGCAAAAGGATGGCGGTTACGCGCCATCTAAAATTTTTTAATTTGGAAAAACGCTGAGGTTCGTATAAGGTACTAACAAACAATTTAGTGAAGATTCGACCTTTGGAAACAAGTAAGGATACCAGCGGTTATCAAAGCAGCGCGAGCGCAAATCCAACGATCCCGACCGCAAGCAAAAAATGTTAGTCCTTCAATTAGGGTTAAACAGAACTAGGGTCAAAAGAGTGACCTGAGACTCCGAGCTTATTGAAGAAAAACAGGGCTTTCATCTTCTGACCTTTAAGAGCGTCTGAAAAAATTAGGCTTGAGAGATGACGATGAGAGGGCTTTGTTAAGTCGGTACGAGGGAAACATTTTAAATGATTTTTTTTAACGTCTAATAAAGTTACGATAAATAAAATAATAAACTGTAATGATAGGCGTATCCCGAGAATCTAGCGTAGGCATTATCTTTTATCATTTATGGTTTGGCTTGCAGTCTCGCCGAGGTGTTTTTCTGTGAAAAATGTATGAAAACTAACGCTGTTGTGTATCAAAATACCGTTTTCACAAACGTTGTGAAATCTCTTCCTCAAACTATGTTCGAAAACAGACACTGGGTTCAGCGCTAGCTTATGCAAGTATGCAAAACTTTCTTATCATCCATGGAATCGGTTTCATCAGGCACTACGAGTGGCCCTATTTCAGGCCAGACTCAAACAAGTTGGATTACAAAGTTTGGCAACATTAGGAGGAGAAAGCCGTCGCTGAATCCCAACAGAATTTGGAGTCTCTCGAAGCATCGCTTGTTAAAGCAGTGGCTGATAGACATGAATATTCTGCGTCTGGCCTCGGAGGTTGAGGGCCTGTATTCACAATCAAGGAGGGCATGACGAATAACTTTAATAAAATTTAAAACTACATTTAGCTTCTTTTGTTTTCATGTACTCATATATATTGTATACAAACAATAAAGGTTTTCGTGCAAAATTATAATACAAATAATATAAATTTATTTAATGAAGTGTTTGTGATAGAATTTATGACTCAACTAGGTACATTAATACGTGAAGAGAAAACTTTGTACGCATTTTTAAGCATATTGCGCGCACGGAGGAATGTGAGATTTGGCAAAGTTAAAGTGACGTATACGCAGAAGGAGTGCAAAGGTCTAAAATTTATCTCTACCCCCTTTTTTTCATAAAGATAGTATATGTGCCGGAAAGTCACAAAGGTTACTTTTTGTGGGATACCTTCTATGGGAAGAAGAGCGTAATTTTGTAATTAACTGTTCAAGAGAAAATAGATTGTGATGAAATTTACCATGAAGGTGTCTTAGGTCTGGGTATAACACATGAAATATATTTTTTGCCCGAAAAAGTCACGGTTCCTGTGGAATAGATCTGTAGTCCTGTAGAATAGTAGAATAGTAGATCTGGAATCCTGTGGAACAGATGTGTAATACTCGTAGATCTGTATTCTGTAACACTGCTACTGCACTCTAAGTAATACGTAATTTTAATAGTTACATAAGTATTGGCTTGGGTCGAGATCCAGAACTTTAGCTCATGAATTAGTAGCCCTGTGAAGGGCAGTGATTAGACTATTTGTCCAATAGTCTAATCACTGCCCTTCACAGGGCATCACTACGCTATCACGATAGGTAAAACTTTTTATCGTTAAAGGTGTCAAATGTTACATACCGGCTTGTCGTTTCGCTTGATACAGAAGCTTGGGTCACGGGGTCAATTGAGTTGGGTTGATTAGTGTTTGTGCGTCTAATTTATGACGAACTCACGATACAGTAGACATCCGAGCGCATTGCTTTTATTAAAAGAAAATTGAGTCTGTTCGCACAATTTAGGTCAAATGTTGTATTGAGGCGCGAGATACAACAGACAACTTTTTAGTTTAAATTATTCAGTTTTAATCAGCACAAATAGAATACAATGAATACAAGAGAAGAGTGCTCATTTGAAATTGCTTGACTGCAAAACATCTTTTGAAATGGAAATAAATAATGATAAAAAAAAAATTCACTTGTCACGTAACCAATCACGCAGCTGCCAACGTGTCAAAATGTCAGCGTTGCTCGGCCAAGGATTGGCTTCGTTCCGTTTATTTTCAAGTTCATAGTGACTTTGCGGAAGTTTTATTGTTATATACCTTTATTATAAACACAAGAGAAAGCTGAGGTCAGGGTTCGTGTAAGAGTATATCGAATGGAATAACAATGAAATTGAGAGTGTTGATGCTAGCAGATTGCTGGACAATCGATCGAATGAGATTCAGATGAAAAACACGATGAGATGTGTTGTTATGTTACCATTGTTTAGTTTTGATTTTACGAATGACGATAAGTTACGAATCTTACTTTCTGTAACTCTTCTTTTGTTAGAGATATTTTAAGATACGAATAGGTAATGGTATATATTCTGATCGTAGGATTGCTGTCCAGGAATCCGTCAAGGTAGGTACCACCGTTGGTATAATTATCTTCCGTGAAGCTGTAGTGTGCAAACGTTACTGTGTTTCGGTCTGAGGGGCACTGAGAGCTAGTGTAATTACTGAGCATATGAGACTTAAGAACTGTATTCTCAGGATGACGAGCGCGGTGATGAGGAGATTTGTTATAGGCAGGCGCTACACTTACCATCAGGCGAACGTTTTACTCGTTTCGTAACTTTCTAGACTATCAGCACTCTGGTGTGAGCTGTGATAGCTCCGGGGTCGGGCGACCACGTTTAACTTCATAGGACTTGACCAACACGAGGTGTTCATAGCGCAAATTTTTTTTAATTGCCGTTTTGACTGTTGATTAACCCACAACTTATCATCGATGGTAAAGCAAAATATCCCTCATGATGCAGATATCCTCAGAAAACTGCATCAGCGCCAACCCTCACTGCAACAGCGATCTCTGCAGCTCCATAATTCTCCGGCCCTCGCCCTCCCAAAATGAGGAGAGTAGACCAGACACAATTGGCCGTTACTTCAATTTTAATTCAATTTAAATCATTAGGTCTTCGAGTCAGTCCGTTATGGTCCTGTTATGGAGTGATATCTGGCTGATCGTACAATTATCAATTTGAAAATGGTGAGGAACGTAATCGTAAACCGAGGATTCGCATTAATTATCTGAATTCTTTTTAATGTACACTGTGTTATCATTATTAATGGCTCTAGTGAGTTACATACATTTTATAACGAGTTTGTTGATCTATGAACAACGTGTGATACCCGTAACACATGAACATATAAAAACTAACAGCTTATAAATGTTCCACTGCTGAGCGCAGGCCTCCTCCAATTTTTAAGAGGGCTTTGGAAGTTCGGAGAGTCCGCCACGCTGCTCCATTGCGATTTGGCAAACTTCACATGTCCTCGGAATATTTTAATTTCGACAGAATGCAAATTTCCTCACGATGTTTCTTTCACCGCTGAGCATGTAGTAATTCAGCACCTAAAATCGCAGACAAATTTTAGAGGTGCCGGCACCGGGGATCGAACTCGGGTCACTTGCTTACTATGAACATTAAAGGTGAGCGCCCGGCCCCTGAGCTACCACGGCCATGAACATATAAATAAATAAATAATAATAATATCAATCGTGAAACTATGACAAAAAGTTGAAATATTGTTAATCATCTGGTCATCTAGATATAGCGTTGTGTAATTGGTCAGAGATTTCTACGCTACGGGTCTTGACTTTAAATCCCAGTCGAAGCTAACATTTGTGTAGAAACAAAAATTGTTGGTTTTGGGATCTGATCGGTATGTGATTGTCCCCGTGTCTTTGATACTGCATCTACCGCATGAACGTTTAATCAGGCTCGGGTCGATTAGGACGAGTGTGTGTGTGTCTCTGTCTTTGCGTATCCTTGGGGCACTCGAGGCATATAGGTGTCATGCATAGAATAATAATAATAATTTAATTTAATAATAATTATTAATTTAGCACCTACCTGTTCCTACCGAGGTGTCGTAAGGTACTGTACGGACAGTTATTATTCGTGTAGAATAACATTATAATATGCAATACTGCTAGTGGGAATGCAATGGGTAGTAAGATTTTTTTGGCTCGTACCAAAATCGCGGCGATGTTGTTCAACGCGATTTTGGTACGAGTACCCCACGTCTCGTTTTCCACGGGGGCAAAAACTGGGCAACGTGTGTGACCTTATATGGGAAAAAGGCGTGACTGTATATATGTATGGAGCACTATAATATCTGCTGGCAGTAGATTTCTTCAGCATTCGGAAGTTATCGTCATGGTCCAAAATCGGTAAGGTGGACATCATGTAATATATGTATTATAATAATGTTTATTGACGGGTATACGGTATAACAATATTATTTCTAATGTTCACACACTGTTGCTACAACGTCACAACTTAATATTTCATTTAATTCAACTAGTTCTTAGCAAATTATGTCACTTGCCATTTAAATTTCATGAGTTATTAATTCGGACAAACAACCGTAATGAAGGAAAACTTAATTCAAATTAAAATAACAGTTCAAAGAAAAAGCATTTGAATCACCTAAGTTTCTTATCGTGCGTTGTCGCTAAGAATTTTTTTTTATTAATTTTCTAATGTTTAGACTGAGAGTTTATAATCTGTCACTAACTTTTTTGTTCACATGTCTTTTATCTTTCATCTAGTAAGGGTACCATACATAAGATCACGACTGTATCCCATAAGGGGTAGTCAGAGACTGGGCACTATCTGCAAGAACAGATTACTGCCACAATCCACGTTTCACCAAAACAATATAATGCACTTGATGTGATAGGTGGTGAGCCCATCGCCACCATGCGCTGTTGGAAGCACCGTGCAGTTTAATTCCTAACTCGCCTTTTACGAGATCCATTGGATGAGATGGAGTGGTAGTATTCTTTTAACGAGCCGCCACCACACGGCTAAGGTACGGTAAGGGTACCAAGGAGATAAAATTGTTTTTTCCAGTAAGTTCGATGTTCCTGCAGCTTGTACGTAATACAATTTTCAAAGCCTTTTCGCATTGTATGAAGTGGTAGGTTGTATTTCTTCTGGAACATAGAAAGATGTTAAGTGAAGATGGAAAAGATAAATATTTTATTTTAACGCACTGTGATAGTTGCTAAACATAGAATACTGAAAATGGAAAATATTCTTAAGATTATCCAAAATAACCGTTACTCGGGGGTGAAAATTTTCTAATTATTTCTCTAACCGTATTAACCCTGTACTTATGTGTTCCGACATGCAACTTTCTAGCGCGCCGGGAAATTAATACTTTCTGCAAAAGCCTGCAGCGTCTTGACAGCCTCAATACTCATAAGCATTGATTATGTCTTATATTAATTTAATTCTAGAGGATTACTGGAATGCGTACAAACAGGAGCATGTTCATGTGTGGTTAATAAATTTATAGCGTAAAATATAATTCACAGATATAATAAGTAACTTAAAAGTAAAATAATGGCATATAAAATTACTGTTGGTGGTCACCGGCCTTTTGAGTGGTTTGTTGAGCTGGGGAGAGTTTGCCAAGTTACTTTAGTGCAAGTTACATAATATCAAAAATATAAAAATTGCGGACATGCGCGGTCTTTATTTTTTTACGTTTACAGATTCAAAAGCAGATTTACATGTTTTGCTGTGGAGCCTACTTGCAAAATTATCACTTGGAATTAAATCAGGTTTTAAAAGCACCGGGATTAGAACTTAAGTTGTTTGCATTACTATAATACTCGTATATAAAGATCTTTAAATATTAAAATAATGCTTGTGGTTGTGGTTTTTCTAAGCCATTCCGTTACGACTCTATTCTATGCAGATTTTTTGCGCGCCAATATCTCTAAGTTCTTTCTGTATAGTGCAGCTTAATATGTCAAGTTTATTGAAGCACCTCTATACGTAGTGACCTCTTAACCTCCTTAAATTAAGAAAAGTTTGCTGAAATGTATATGTAATGAGTTTTAATAATTCACTCTTTTGTACTATTCCACCACCACCATTTCAGCCTTTCACTAGTCCACTGCTGAACATAGGCCTCCCCCATAGATTGCTACAAAGTTTGCAGCTCACATTTTGGGGGGAATTTTGCCATAGTTGCCACACTTGGCAGGCGGGTTGGCAACCGCAGTTTATTTATTCTGATGTTCCAGGAAGATGCTGCTGCCCATCTTCTGTTTGTAATATTCCCTCTGTCGACTTTTACGATACCCACGGGATGAGATGGGGTGGTAGATTCTCATAAGCCGCTACCACACTAATATTCTTTTTAATTATTAATCATTTAAGTAATACTATCAAATAAATACAAGTAAAACGACATTGCTATAATTCATCATCAACAATCAACTCCTTATAGATATATTTTTCCTTATAGAGCTTTATATTTCATGAAAGCAGTGATTTATCGTTAATTCATCCGTTAGTCATTTGTTACACTACAAATTATTTCATTGTTATATAGGGAAATAAAACACTATAAAAATAGCTGCAGAGTGGTGGCGGCTTATGAAGTTCATTTAACAATTAGTGAGACGGGCAATACAGATTATTGCCCCGTCTCATTCGTTGTTAAATGAACTTTGCCGTTTAATCAACATTTAACATAGTTATTTTTTAGAGGAAACTATCGTAACTCCATTTTTTATTATGCTATTAAGCCTATCTCCGATCTTTTGGTAGGTTGGGAAGAGTGAGTGCCTGTGTTTGAGCTTACACTTGTGGCGCTATAATATCTCCTGCGCAGTTCATAGATCTCGACAATATTCGGTTGTCGTGACGCCGTGGTCGAGCTAGGCCAGGAGGACATCATTACAAATCTTAATCACTTACTCTTGTTTTTAATTCCGACGACCGCGTGGTTCAGTGGTCAGAGTACCTGACTTCTAAGCCGCGGGTTCGAATCCCAGCCGGAGCCAACAATTGTGCTAAAACATAAATTGTTGGTTTTCGGGTCTGGTTGTGTTGTGATTGTCCCCGTGTTTCTGACACTGCATCTTAGCCTACCTCCGATCTTATCGCATTAGCGTTACATCGGGCGCGGCTAGGTTGGGACGAGTGAGTGCCTTTGTGATTGCGCGTACACTTGTGGCACTATAATATCTCCTGCGCAGTTGATGGCTCTCGACAGTAGTCGGAAGTTGTCGCCGTAGTCGAAATCGGCTAGGAGAACATCATTATCATTTTTAATTACGTTTCATTCCTTATATAAAACAACTTAATTGTTTTTTCCGACGCAAATATATATTTATATAAGCTTTTAAATATTTCTTCATATTAAACTAAACAATGTAACTGGTGCACTTGGAGTTGTTTAATGGTAACTTAAAATAATTAAATGTCAGTAATTAATATTAAAAAGTAAATAAGTATATAATAAGTAAATATAATTAATTTTAATAGCTTAAGTAATCGTTACGTCTCTGGGTGTGGCAGTAAGTTCGTACAAGTACGTATGCAGAATTATTTATAATTAAATATAATTTGCCGGTACGAGATTGCCACTCTAGAATCTTACTTCCCCAACGGTTATCGGTTCTACGGGCTATATGACCGGCCCATTGCCACTTCAGCTTGCTAATCATTACGGCTATGTCGGTTACTTTAGTTCTGCTGCGGATATCATCGTTACGGATTTTATCTCCGTACGGATTTTGCGGGAAGTCGATGGATGCGGGTGGCTCAGGACCGTGCTTTGTGGCAATCTATGGGGGAGGCCTATGTTCAACAGTGGACTAAGATAGGCTGAAATGATGATGATGATGATGAAATATAATTTGCGGATAGAGAATATCATATCATAGCTTTATTTCGCAAACATCGTTTCATGTGTTTCTAGTGCAAAGTTAATTTAAAATTGATTGCATACATATGCATACATATGCTTTAAAATTGATTGCATACATACCCGATTCTTTAATATTGCAATAATATTTATTTATTTAAACTTTATATAGGTATTTTCACGAGCATGTTTAAGAATGATCTCAAAGTTGAAACCAAACTACGATTACAAAGTATACTTATGTGAATATGTTAAGGTAATTTGTAGTATGCATGTTTTACATTTTCTTAAAATTCAAGACTAGTCTTTGCTACGAGTATGACACGTTTGACGCAAGATAAACCAATGAATTGTATATTAAAGCATCTATATAAGTAAACTAGCTTTGCCCCGCAGTTTTCCCCACCGTTTAATTTCAAAGAAATCGTTGTAAGGGTCGGAGCGTGATGTTATATACGAGGGGTGATCCAAAAGTAATGATAATCAGTTATTTCTAGTGCACACAAAAATACAAAAAAATTTCAGTCACTTACTCAGTTAACCACTAGTTCAGGGAAAAAAAATCATATAAATAGGCCACGATTCCCGGGAGCTACATTCATTTGAATACGGACTGTCAAGGAGTGAACATCAAAATGGAAAAACACGAAATCAGAGCTGTCATTAAATACCTCTGCTTGAAAAAAATGTCTACCAAAGACATACACAGCGACTTGGTGGAAACATTAGGGGACTCTTCTCCTCCATATTCCACAGTTGCACGCTGGGCTAAGGAGTTTAAGTTGGGAAGAACATCGACGGAAGACGAACACCGCGAAGGACGCCCATCGACGTCCCTCACTGAAGAAAATGTGAAAAAAGTTGAAGAAGTTGTATTGGAAGATCGAAGAGTGACTATCAGGCATGTAGCTGAGGTCACAGGGATCTCATATGGCAGCATTCAAAGAATCCTTGCGAACGAATTGCATATGAGAAAGGTCTCCGCGCGTTGGGTACCGAAAATGTTAAACGACGAGCAAAAGAAGAAACGAGTCGACATGTCAAGAGCAAATCTCGAAAAGTTCCAGGCAGACAAGGATAATTTTTTGTCACGTTTTGTGACCATGGACGAGACCTGGATCCACCATTTTGATCCTGAAACAAAACAACAATCGATGACATGGAAACGATCCGATGAACCGACGCCGAAGAAATTCAAAGTGTCAAGCTCAGCAGGGAAGGTTATGGCGTCTGTTTTTTGGGACGCTGAAGGAATAATCATGGTGGACTACTTGGAAAAGGGGGCCACTATTACAGGCTCCTACTATGCAGAACAAATAAGAAGATTGCGGGAGGCTATTAAGGAGAAAAGGCGAGGCAAACTGCGGGCTGGAGTGCTGTTCCATCAAGACAACGCCACCGGTTCACAAAGCTGCAATTTGCCATGGCTGCACATTCAGGAAGGGCGGGCTTTGAAGCTGGTGAACACCCCCCCTATTCACCCAGATTTAGCCCCCAGCGACTTCATCTCTTTCCACGACTTCAAGGAACACCTCCGAGGCAAGAAATTTGACGATGATAGCGGACGTGATGGGCCGCGGTTGAGACTTTTTTGAGAGTCAAGATAAGATTTTTTTTCTCAGGGAATTTTAGGATTGAGAAAGAGATGGACTAATGTATAGACTTGCTAGGAGGACTATGTTGAGAAATAAATTTATTTATTTATTTTATTTCATTGTGTTATATTTGATTATCATTTACTTTTGGAATCACCCCTCGTAGCTTATAGCCTTTATCAATAAATGGGCTATCCAACACTAAAATATTGTTTTCAATTCGAACCAGATATAATATTTTAAAACAACCGCCATACTGAAGTAATTTCCTTTCTCGTATTCGTGTGACGAGCATCAGGCTGTTTGAAAGGCGAGTTCATCGACCGTTTTAAGTGTATAAATTGTATTTATTCAGTCACATAAGTGTCTAATTTCACCGTAAATCTGATGACTGTAAATATGTAAGTGTCAAACAAACAAAATGAAATGTCTGGTTTAATGAATTGCTGTATTAACTAAGATAATATTTATACACATAAAGATAATACTCATGAATGGTCATTCCACCCAACACATCACTAACAGTCGCTAGAAACGACCAGAAAAAATATGTTAAGCCAGACGTGGTCAACATTTTTGTAGCCAACAGTAATAAAACAAACCACTAATTGTTATTAGTGGTTTCTTTTATTACGCTTTTATATGGTTTTCTTAACTAACGTGATCGCGGTGTGCTTTTTACAAAATGAGAAAACATGTTAAGGTCATATGTTATTACTGAAAAATTGTGTGTAAACTGCCTGACTGGGAGAAAATGTTAAAAAGCATTAAGTTCGCGTAAAGGGGGCCTTTTAATTAAGGTGGAATATTTTTTTTTTATTTGTTTAGTGACAGTGAATTTAAATCACTATTCAATACACTATTACTGAATCACTGCATCAAACATCTGTTATGGCCAGATATTTCTTGTAACATCAAGTGAATAATTTGCTCGTCTTGTGATTGAATTCCATAAAAAAAATAAAAAACTTTTTTCTTATATTCTTTACCTAAACTATACAAAGACTCAATGGGTGATAACTCCTAAGATGCAAGACGATACAGCGAGCGCTTATTTAACGTAACAGTTACACCCAAGTTCACCCTTCTTCAAATTTTACAAGAACTATTAAAGCTATTGACAACAATTTTGTACAGATAATAACTCTAGGACCAACTTAGACTATATTTCATCATATTAGTTTCACCGGTCCCGAAGTCATATATAAATATTATTTCTATATCATTCTACAGAACGCCATTTTTGGTATAGTAGCGACATCGTTGATGTAACCCTTAATATATAAAAATCTAAATAAATCCGCGGATTCAGCTAGTTTTAGATAAAAACCTTTTTCTGTTACCGTAGTGAGGTAGCCAGACGTTTGTCCAGTAGAAAGTGACGGGACGAGCATATCGTTCACCTGATGGTGAGTGCAACGTCTGCATATGACAAATGCTGTGTCACCCAGAACATTTCTGTGTGGCACCGCACTGTGTCTGTCACCTTGACACATCAGTTCTTAAGTCTTATATGCTCAGTAATTATAAAAGTTCTTAGTGCCCTTCACAACGAAATAGAATAATACTTGTACACTAATGCTTAAAGGCAGAATAACTGGGTAACGGTGGTACATATCTAGATGAATTACTGCATAGAAATCCTACCACCAGTAAAAAAAGTGAAGAGTAATACTATGTTTCGTTAGTTGATTATAGGGTTCCTATACAAAAATTCGCCTGAATAGAGACCACAGTAGTGTCAGTAGACGTCCTCCTAGCCGATTATCAACCACGGCGACTACTTCTGAATACTGCCGGAAGCCATCACCTGTATTATAATAATATTATACTGCCACAAATCAGACGTTCTCACAAAGTACTCGCAAACGCAGAGGTACTCGATGCGATAAGATCGTAGAAGAGGTAGGCTAGGATGCAGTGCCAGAAACACGGGGACAATCATCTGGTGGTAGGATTCCTATGCAGGAATCCGTCTAGGTAGGTACCACCCCAGGGCCAGTTATTCTGCCGTGAAGCAGTAGTGTGCAAGCATTACTGTGTTTCGGTTTGAAGGGCACTGTGAGCTAGCGTAATCACGGGGCATTTGAGACTTAAGATCTGTTGTCTCAGGGTGACGGGCGTAGTGTGGTGTCACACAGAAATATTCTGGGTGACACAGCATTTGCTGTGGGCGGACGTTGCACTTACCATCAGGTGATCGTTTTGCTCGTTTCGTCACTTTATACAAAAAAAAATAACAACCAGAAGCGAAAATCAACAATTTGTGTTTTTGTACAAATGTTGGCTACGGCTGGGATTCGAACCCAGGATCTGCGGTGCAGAGGTGTAGTTTTCCTACCGTCAAGCAGTAATATGAAACCACTACACTCTTTCCATTTAAAAGAATACTTAATTGTTATAACACGGGTTAAAGACATAATAACACTTGTCTTGTGGTGACGAGCGCAGTGCGGTGTTTCACAGAACTTTTCAACACAATGTTCTGGGTGACGCTGAAAGTTTTATGGGCAGGCGCGACACTTATCGTCAGGTTTACTTGCTAGACTAGTCATTTGATTAAATAAATAAAACTATAGATATAAACATCTTTTAAATCCTTATATCACCAATCGAAATCGCCCAGGAAGTTCTCTGATCTGATGAAAGATTTACTACTAGTTTTTAAAGCGGGTAGTAAATAGATTCCTACAAATTACCGTCCCATCACTGTGTTACCTGCTATCAGTAAAAAAATTAAAAAAAATATGCTAGAACAAATGCTCGTTACTTTTCGTAAACATAGAATTTTAAACGTCAAGCAATTTCAACTAGTCACATGTTTGATGATTTGGCCTGGAAAGATTTCCATTACACGGTCGGTGTGTTTTGTGATCTCTCAAAGGCATTTAAGTATGAAGAGCATAATAATTTTATTTGTGAGCTTAAATACTACGTCCTTCGTTTTTACTGGTGGTAGGATTCCTATGCAGGAATCCGTCTAGGTAGGTACCACCCCAGGGCCAGTTATTCTGCCGTGAAGCAGTAGTGTGCAAACATTACTGTGTTTCGGTTTGAAGGGCACTGAGAGCTAGCGTAATCACTGGGCATATGAGACTTAAGAACTTATGTCTCAGGGTGATGGACGCAGTGTGGTGTCACACAGAAATTTTCTGGGTGACACAGCAACTGTTATGGGTAGACGTTACACTTACCATCAGGTGAACGTTTTGCTCGTTTCATCACTTTATCCAATAAAAAAAAATCATCTTACCTAACAAATCTAGAGCAAAAAGTAGCGATTAACGGTGTTGTGTTATAAGTTTGTGGTAATGGGTGTTCCGCAGTTATTGATCCCAGGTCCATTTCTGTTCTTAGTTAAAATTAATGATTTTCCTTATTTGGTACAAAAATCCTGAAATAGTTCTGTTGGCCTCCTTGTTATATAAAGTTAAAAGAAATGACTTAACGTTGGAGCAACCCATTAAAATTTTGGATATTGATTCCAAATGGTTTGCGGCAAATAATTTACTTTTGATGATAAAACTTAACTTTTTACTGGTGGTAGGATTCCTATGCAGGAATCCGTCTAGGTAGATACCACCCCAGGGCCAGTTATTCTGCCGTGAAGCAGTAATGTGAAATATTGCTGTGTTTCGGTTTGAAGGGCACGGAGAGCTAGCTAATCACTGGGCGTATGAGACTTAAGAACCCATGTCTCTGGGTGACGGGCGCAGTGTGGTGTCACACAGAAATTTTCTGGGTGAAACAGCATTTGTTATGGGCAGACTTTGCACTTACCATCAGGTGAACGTTCTGCTCGTTCCGTCACTTTTATGAAATCAAAAAAAAAACAAAATGTTTAAATTTTAGAATGTCTATTTGCGCATAATATTAATTTAGAGAATTCAAACCTATCTTTTATAAATTCAATTGTTTTTCAACACATATTGAAGAAATGGCTTCTAAATTAAGTTCTGTCATTTTTGCTATTAGAAGGCTCAGACAAGGTTCAAGGACTGATGAGGCTACAGCTAAAAAGTCTATCTCCACAGAATTATGTTTTATGACGTATTATTGTGGGCATCCGGGCCGGTCTGGAAACAATATTTATTTTGTAAAAACTCGAAATGCTCGAGAAATATTTAGCTTAGGTTCTCGCGAGTCGCTACGAGAACTATTCAAGGATACTAATATTTTGACATTTCTGCCATTTTATATTTATGAAAATATAACATACTCGTAATATAACACATGAATTTATTTAAAAAAAGTGACTTCTTTGGAATGGCTAGAGGCGACGCACTAGAGGTTCCTATGTTTAGGTTGGTCAAAACGAGAACATCTTTTAGTAGATAAGTCTTTTCTTAGTCTATAAAATGTTATAATAAAATTCCTAAAAGTTTGGCGCAAAAAACTGACATAGATTTCAACAAAATTGTTAAGAAGACATTATTAGAAAAAGCGTATTATAAAATAGATAACTACAGGACAAAGATGTGTGGAAATAACGGTAACTCTGCACTTGCAAAACCCCTAACAAATATGGGATATTGTAATGTATTTAATGAATGACATTATGTAATATGACTTTAAAAAAAAAAACCCCAAAGTTTCTTGCCGGTTCTTCTCGGTTCTAACCGGTATACATTTCGACATTCGTTGTTCGTCGTCGTCGTTTCCGGCTATTACAAGTCCACTGTTGAACATAGGCCTCCCCCATAGATAATAACAAAAGTTAGTAGCTCTCATTTTGGAGGAATTTTGTTATAGTGGCCACTTTGGCAGGCGTGTTATTAACCGTAGTTTATTGATTCAGATGTTCCAGGATGATGCTGATTCCCTTCTCCTGGTTTTCATTTTCCCTCTGTTGACTTTTATGATACCCACGGGATGTGAAGGGGTGGTAGATTCATAAGAGCGTAATACAAGTCTAAAATGAGTAAAGAAATTTTTACTTTGACTGACATTAAAGTTCCGTTTTAAAATTTCTAGAATTTTTATAATATTTACTGAAACAGTTTCACATTTACTTAGAAAGTTTTAATAGTTAAGGAGATATAATCTGTGGCTTCATTATTCACACGATCAAATGAACACTATTCTTTTATCATTAATCAACGAAGGTAATGATTAGTGCTACACCAGGTGTACGACTCGTAACTTGATTGACCATTATCATTGTAATATTACGATATTACTTTATATCAGGGTATAATTTAATGAAACGGGTGCTACTATACTTCTTGCTCGCTTTATTTATAATAAATAATGGAAATATTTGAATAGTACAAAATTAGGTTCTTTTAAAATTTTCAAACGCAGTAGACATATCTCGAAAGTCATAATGAATATTTACCAATTAAACAATTACAATATTCTACGGCCTTTAAACAATTAATCAATCAACGTAATCTTCAATGGGAGTATTAAGTAATCCCCCCCCCCACCCCTTGGCAGACATATTCGCGATTGCAGTGCCAGACACATCTCACCTTAGATGCTGCAGTCCGTCACCGGTTTGTATAATTAAGGTCCGGATTGGCGGATTTAAGCTTAAATGAACCTTTTACATATATACAGTCACGCCCTTTACCATATAAGGTGCAGGCAGAGACTACTTTGCAGCCCACTTTACGCACCTTTGGGAAACGAGAAGTGATGGGTGACGAACAAAGTTTCCGCCATTTTTGTACGAGTGAAAAAAATGTCTGTAAATTACCGCATCCTTGTACCTTTAAAAATAGATATGCGATATATTTACTGGTGGTAGGATTCCTATGAAGGAGTCCGTCTAGGTAGGTACCACCCCAGGGCCAGCTATTCTGCCGTGAAGCAGTAGTGTGCAAACATTACTGTGTTACGGTTTGAAGGGCACTGTGAGCTAGCGTAACCACTGAGCATATGAGACTTAAGATCCTATGTCTCATGGTGATGGGCACAGTGTAGTGTCACACATAAATTTTCTGGGTGGCACAGCATTTGTTATGGGCAGACGTTGCACTTACCAACAGGTGAACGTTTTGCTCGTATGATCACTTTATGCAATAAAAAAAAATGCGAAAGATTTTGTCGAAGACAGTTAGAAGAGAACATCGGTATTATCAATACATTTTTTGTTACATTTATCTGCGGATTGACTTTGTTTCGCGATAAAAAGTTGGTAGATTTTTTTATTTAAGTAAGGATGACAAACGAGTACATAATCAACCCGATTATACATGGTCACTGATACCTAAAAACACCCACGACAATCCTCAACGAAGAACCAAAGGTGCGTTTCAGAGCACTATAATGGAATACCACTTTT
This sequence comes from Luehdorfia chinensis, assembly GCA_019845155.1. Classification (NCBI taxonomy): domain Eukaryota; kingdom Metazoa; phylum Arthropoda; class Insecta; order Lepidoptera; family Papilionidae; genus Luehdorfia; species Luehdorfia chinensis. The sequence goes on along the minus strand of JAHVAK010000025.1, from coordinate 3,866,070 downwards.
GACCGCGTTTGAAAAATCGAGTTTTACAAACATATTCAATGCTACAGCTGCTTTAATATAATTGTGCTGATTTGTTTATTTTTGAAAACGTATTTTTACTTAAAATTGCAATCTTTAATTATAATTATAATGGTCATTTAATTTTGGGATTTTGAGGCCGATTAAGCAACCGATTTAAATTTATTACTTTGTACTAGATACGCAGAAAGTTGGTACACATATTTTACTTAGTCTGATAAATAATACTGCTCTTAAGCATTGTTAATAGCTTATATAGCCTAAATTTGCTTTGCAACGTTATACATTTTATTCATGGAAGCGAGAGTAACTTCATAAGAATGGTACAAATAAGACACATGATTTAATTAATTCAAGACGTAATCTTGAAATATGGACGTAAACGCATTAAGAATTCACATTCTTTGTGGTTTTCTTCTAATTTAAATTGTTATTGTTATTTTTATTGCCAGTGAGCACTGTTTTTTTTAATAAAGAAGTTAGTCACTAGTTTATAGCGTACCTGGTTAGCGTTACATTGTCTGAAGTCGTAGAGTCAATATTTGAGCAATACCCAAAGTAAATAAATTTGGGTCTCAATATATTCTGTCCCCGTGTCGCTGACACTGCATGTAAGCATTTCTACACCCATAAGTTTCTGAAGTTAGAAACTGCCCCTTTGTTTTTTGTAAGAGTAATAAAGTGTGATTGATTTATCCCGTATAAGGGGTAGGCAGAGGTCACTCACGTTGCCCTCGAGGGAAACGAGTCGTGACGGGTGGCCGCTATTTACCACTCCACCACGTTGCCACCATTTTAGTACGAGTCAAAAAATTCTTACTCCCTATTGCGTTCTCACAAGCAGTATAGTCATGTATAGTCATGCATGCATCATGTAATGCAGTCAATTGCATATTATGGTGTTATTCTGCACGACTAAAAGCTGTCCGTACAATACCTTAAGCGACTGAGGTATTGTACGGACAGCCTTTAGTCTGTTTAGTCTTATGACACCTCGCTAGGAAAGAGTTAGGTGCTATTCTACTCTGCCGGACACTTATCGGCTTAATAGGCCGCTAATATGCAATGTAATAATAGTGCACCAGTGTACGCGCAAACTCAAAGTGCAGAGAAAACGCTTAACAAGAACTATTTCTTTTCTTAAAAGTCACGCATTTTTTTTGTTTTATACTTTTGTGACGGTTAGTGGCAACCTTTATTTAACCACAATCTCAGCCACCTTCTTCTTATGCCTCACATGCAGTCTTTTGGAGTTCACTGCTGGACAAAGGCCAAAGAAAGCGTTAACAAAAGCGGACATGAATTTCACAGAAGTATTGTCTGTATTCAACTTGTTGGGCTAGCAGGTTCGTGATTGAATTATCGATAGCCTCACATTAACGATGCTGCTGTCCATCACTAGTTGTGGATTAATTCGGATACTTTTTGTGCTATCTGTCGGTCGCTACAGCCTTGTTGGTTAGCTTACAGGATGCATAACGCGCATTAGAAGTTAACAAATTTTAGGAAAAGCTGGTATAGTATAGTAGTCAATGTAATAGCTGGTAAGCCCTTACTAATATCATTTTGTATCGATATTATACGATTGCCAACGTGCGGTTGTTCGCGAAGCAACTTTAGTTTAAATACATTCGTCCTCTGTCAGGAAGCTCTATTTTTATCAGCGGACTTTCATCGCACATACTAAAATGATAATAATGAAATTAATGGGATTTTATTAATGCGTACTAAAATGTTAATATTATATATAATAATATTAGTTTATGCATATAAATTTATACTGTCACTGAAATTAGAAAAAAAAAACACATGACTTAATCAAACAAATTAAATTATCTTGATAGATATAAGTTATGTTTAAACAACATTTTTAACCTCTTAGGTCAGGTAAATAATTATTTCACAAGAGATGAAATGGTGATTAATTGTTTACAGAAACAGCTTCTGTTCTGTAACGTTTGACATGTTACAGTAATGTGTGTTATATATAATATTTTATAAAACATGGCAACTGACAATTTTATAAATCACTTTCTCTGAAGCATAGCAATGCTGGTGATAGAAAAAAACTTTTACCTATTAAGAGAAGTTCCTATTCGAAAACGAATCTGCATATTTATTATTCTCTCGATGTTATCTCAATTTGCATAAGCAACAACCAGTTACCTTATATGTCTTATACGAAATTAATGATGTTACGTCTTTCGCCAATGTTGGGTACCACACCCCGGATCTATATTTTTAGGGTTCCGTAGTCAACAAGGAACCCTTATAGTTTTACCATGTCCGTCTATCCGTCCGTCCGCGGCTTATCTCAGAAACTATTAGTACTAGAATGCTGTAATTTGACATGAATCCGAAAATTGGTGGTGCGTCGTTGGATAGGTTTTTCAAGAATTTTGCATCTTTCGATTCAGGGATTCGTTGGAGAAATATTAAGTTTTAAAGTGCTAATTTTTGTTAGAGACAAGTGTCCCCCCTGCCCCCCAGCAGTTAAATGATTGCTGCCACCTATACGGTTGGGTTTGATATAGTAGTATATATAACGAAGTTAAAAGGAAAACTATCACAGCGAAGTAGGCTTTACAAGTTAACGAGTAATAGTCGACCAACTTATACAATGTAATTAGAATCGTATAAATTTCATTAAATATTACTTTGACGAAGTTCTTAGTTGCAGAAAATCATGTACATGCCCCTACAGTGCCGCAGTAGGTTTGATAAGTAATTTGTTATCGCATAATAGCCCTTGCAAAATATTTGGAGATTTTTACGAAGACTATCTCAGTAACGACAACGGCGACGGCAGCATTCGAATTAATACGTGATGCTGGTTATAAATCTTTATGACAACCGCTTGCCTCTACACGCGGTGCTACTCAAATTCATGCTAATGTTATAAATCCGAATGTAACTCTCTCTGTCACTCTTGTCTGTTTGTTACCTTTTCTCGGCTAAACCTTGACGAATTTGGTACAGAGATAGCTGCATTCTGGAGACGGACATTGGATACTTTCTTCCCCCGAATTTCCCACACGGTATTTAAATAACCAATATCGAGGCGGACGACAGCGAGGGTCTCATAGCTAGTAGATAATATTTTTCTCACTACCCTTGTGAGGTTGGATTTTATAACTCCTTCTTCAGTTACCATTTTTGTGTAAGCTCGTTTTCAGACGTTATTTGCCCTTAAACCGTGAGGAGTTAATTTTATTAATATCTTTAGAGTATCAAACAAAAGGCCCCTTATAGGTCCGCATATTGTGATGGGCAACTACGGAACCCTACACTGCGCGTGGCCAGACATGCACTTGACCGGTTTTTTGATTTTGAACAGACTTTAAATGTCACTATTGGGTAATTTATAGTACGGTAAATAATGTAAACCCGCATTGGAGCAGCGTGGCGGATTCTTCCTAGCTCCAAAACCCTCTCAGAAATGAGAGGAGGCCTGTGCTCAGTAGTGGAACATTTATAGGCTGAAACTTTACTTTACTTTTTAAATAATGTAATGAGCAATATAATTTTAAGAGCTATGATACTGCAGACAAATTAAAAAAAAATAATTAGAAACATGTCTCATGTTTCCTTTAACATTAGCCAGTAAGAGCCATTGAGGTAAGGTTTAGCGGAACTCACATATCAATGAAATATGTTCTTATTTTTCAGTCTTACAAATGCCCTACGGCGCGACGAACGTTAAACTTCATTGGCACGCATGCCATAAACCGGAACTTAAATTTCAATTAATAATTTTTCGATCTCAAATTTAAAACTTACTTTGCTACCTGTTCCTGCTATTTCATACAGACACTTATTTTGCGTACAGTTGTTAATAAACTTTTTTTTTAAATACCAAAATACATATATACAATCACGCCTTTTTTCCCACATAAAGGGTAAGCAGAGACCACACCCGTAACCCACTTTTCGCGGGTATCTAGACGTGAAGGGTGGCGAACCAAGTCGCCGCTACTTTGGTATGAGTCAAAAAATTCTTAATTTCCAATGCGTTCCTACGAGCAGTACAGTAAGTAGCATTGTATATTATGGTATTATTCTGCACGAACAAAGGCTGTCCGTACAATACCTTAATCGCCTCTTACAACACCTCGGTAGGAAAGAGGTAGGTGCTATACTACTTTGTCGGACACCTATTGGCTAAGAAATAAAATAAAGTAAATTAAAGAGTAAAATGATAAATGACAAATAATATATTAAATGATTAAGTTAAATGTTAATGTTAGTTAGTCAAATGTTCATGTTAAGAAAAGTATTCCAATTGTAAAAACAAAAATTCTAAGATCATTGCGAATAAAACAGACTAAAACTCGAAGTATTTCATTTATTAAATTTTTTCTCATATTTTGTGGAAAAATCGAAGTACGTCAACATTAAAATCAATAGCTTGAATAAGCTCTATAGATAATTCAATATTAATCGTGTAGTCTAGTTTGTTAGTGATTGGACAGGCTTTCATAAATTTCCTTGCCAATTTGCGATCGGCAAAGTAAAACTAGTTTCGTTTCACTTTGCAAGCTATGATGTATGATGCATGTCACAAGTTTAGTGTTCACTATAAACATTTACTTAGTCTTCGTGAAATTAAGTGCCTCGTCTGTTATTTGAATCGAATTTCTTATCTGCCTTTGAACATTTGTGATAGATAATTGTTATCTAGAACATAGAAGAAACACTTCTAGATCTAGAACACAAGAACAAAGTTTAAAGTTGTTTTTTTAAAAATATTTTTACTATATGTAAGAACATGTATTAATTTTTAAACTGTAAATAGTTTTTTTTTCCATTTTATATTTTAAGGCTGAAGAAAAATATCATACATACATACTTAAGATCACGACTGTATCCCATAAGGGGTAGACAGAGACTGGGCACTCACTGCAAAACAGATGACTGCCACAATCCACGTTTCATCAAAACAATATAATGCACTTGGTGTGATAGGTGGTGAGTCCATCGCCACCATGCGCTGTTGGGTGCACAGTGCAGTTTATTTCCTTACTCGCCTTTTACGAGATCCATTGGATGAGATGGAGTGGTTGTATTCTTTTAACGAGCCACACGGCTAAAAAACTATCAACGGTTATATTTATTGTATCACAGTATCCATCTTTATACATATACTAGTTACTATAACTATAATATGGAACAGGTCAAGAAGAAGCTTAATGATCGTTCTATGCTCGCAGTAATGGATTCAGGCATAGATAAACCAGAATGAGAGCAACATATAAACCCAGATTAAGCCAGATTTACTGTACTTGAGCTCAACTGAATCGCGTGGTCCATTTTATAGTAACGGCACAAAAAAGTTTGAAACGCTTAAGCCTGATTTTTTTAACAGACGCGTGTTATATTTGATAGCGAACTCTTGCTACGGATTCGAGCATCTTTTAAATTTGGTATATTTTTATTATAATTCTGTTTAGTTACAGATTCTGATATACTAACCGAAAACCGATTTGAACCTGTACGTATGAATTGGGTGAACATTTTAGGTAAATGAGTTACTTCCAAATAGGTATTTATGAAAATCTTATCCTCGTCAAAGTTAATATCCTTAGAACGTGTTGCACCATTATCATTAACGTTCATTAAGAAATAACTGGTATTGAAATTATTTTCAATTGTAATACTTTTACTTTCATCAGTTTATGGTCCTTGTCTTTTGGGAAGGTCTATGAAACTGCTTCAAAGGGTCCAAAACGCATGTGCCCGTTTCTGTTTTAATATTCCTCCTAGAACTCATGTTTCATCGTATCTAAATAAGGGCAAACTACTAAACATGGCATCTAGGCTTAAATTGCAGTTCGCTAGCCTGTTATTTGGAATTATTAAAAGCAAAACTCCGGAATATTTATATAAGAAGCTTAAATGGTCTAGTGAATATAACGTTCATAATACTCGTGGTGCGAAGTTTCTATTAGCTGTCCCAGGACACGTTACTGCTGCGTTTCGAGGTAGTTTTCGTTACTTGGCAACAAAGTGTTGGAACGATTTACCGCCACCGCTTCGAGAAATTCGTACAAAGCCTTATTTTACTGTTCGTTACAAGTCTTATCTTCTAGAGAAAAATGACACAAAGTAAATTTTTTAATTCGGTGCCACGTATTAAAGTAAACGTGTCAACTATATAATTGCACAGACTAAAAATCTGGTTATTACGCATGATAAATTGAATAGTGACAGAGATACAGAAACTTTTTTTCTTTTTATTTTTTGTTATCTGTTTACACTGCATTTGTGTTTAATATTTAATAACTTTGTTTATATGTAAGTATTTCAGACCTTTTTGTTTTTTTTGTAATTTGCGCATGCATTTTTATTCTATTTTATATAATGCATGCGCATGTATGTGTATATGTGTGTGCATGTATGTATATGTATATTTATATATGTATATGTGTGTATGTATATGTATATATGTATATATATATATGTGTGTGTGTGTGTGTATCCGTGTACATGTGCGCATATTTATTTCTTTTAAATTAAACTAAGTCAATTAACAATATGTCCGGAAGATGCTCGTTAAACCTGAGGCATCGACAGAATAACAGCGCTGTGGCAACTCTGCCATAGCATTATGCTGAGTCGACAGCCTTTTCGTTGCTACAACCCAACGTACGTCTGACAATGTAATACGTCGTATTTTTTGTTTACTTATTTTTTGTATGTTGTGTTGTAGTATTGAATAAAAAAAAATTCTTTCTTTCTTTCTTCACTTCTAAAGATCTCGCTCAACGGTTTTACATGCCTTAACTTATATTTTTTACTTGCTTAATTTAAAGTTTCAATTATATATTCTTATTAAATTGTATAATAGGATTATATAATTATACAACAGTGCGATTATAAAAAAAATACAAGGAGTTTTATGGCACAGATCAACTGAAACAGTCCTACGAATAACCCAAGAGCTCCTGCGCATCCAAGACTAGGATCTTGGGCAAACATATGGTTACGTCGAACACAAATTATTAAGAAATAAAGTGGCAAATAGCACGACTAGCTACTACTAGCTTTTGTGTCAATCTATGGGGGATGCCTATGTTTAGCAGTAGGGTTTTTAAATATCCCGTGGGAACTATTTGATTTTACGGAATAAAAAGTATGCTATGTCCGTCTCCAGGATGCATCTCTATGCGTGATCAGTTTAGCGATTGAGCCGTGAAAAGGTATTATAGTACGGATTAGTAATTACTATGGATTCAATAAAATATATGATTTTTTTAGATGTCGAAACTTCTCCATCTTGAAAAAAATGGCAAAAATAATTATTTGTTGGTCAACACTGAGACAATTCGCAAATCATCACACAAAACTCCATACAAAAAATATCTTATAAAAATATAAAAATAATGTAAATATTTGCTGCATATAGTACAAAGCAGTATAATCCATTTTCGTTAAAAGTTCGTTAATGTTTTAGAACAACACAAGCCTCTTTTCAAATTCAATACCACCGTATTATTTAAGATGAACATTAAACAAATGCAACCAACTGAATTAGTATTCAGCATCCATCAAAACTATCGTAATAATACAATCTGGACACATGGACAGAGAAGCCGTCATGAGTGAAAGCGGGTAAACCACGTCACAATGCGTACTCGAGAAAACTCGTAAATATTAACTGGTTTATATTAACTTGCTTATTTTTAGACTCGTGTACGTATTGTATTTTCGCGTTATATACACAGTTGAAAGCTTAGGTTGCAAGGCAGTTATAATTATTGGTTTATATTTTGAATTGTTGTACGGTCTCTACAACGGTCATTCTGGTGCGAAGCGTGCTGTCATCACAAAATTTATATTTCTTGGTTGTATAGTAACAATTTTTTTATTGTTTACGTAACAGCACTTCATATCGTAATTAGTCATTGGCCGTAATAATTATTCTTCGACCTCGGGCTTATTCGGTATATGAAATAATGATGTCTTCTAACCAAATTTCTAACGCAATGATCTTGCGTTTAAAACGAGAAGGTGTCATCTGCGCTGGTTATGCATATAGTACGATTCGATTGATGATTGATACGATGTGGAAATAGTAAATGTAAGTAAAAATTAACTACAGTTAGACTTGAAAATCCAAAATCTGAACAGTAAGGTTTTTACAACCGTTATTATACAAAAAAAAATATAAATTTTTAGTAATTGATGCAATAAAAGACTTGGTAAAAAGCTTTTTTCATCACGCCTTGAAAACTACAATCGTTAAAATATTGCTTTAGCTATAAGTATTGGCGCAATAAGTTTTCAACATTTTATTTTGCAAAAATTCTTTCTATCATTTAAAAAATATTGAATTAATTTTGCATTTGCCAAAAAATATCTATACATTTGGATAGGTGAAATGTAGAAAAGCATTTCAAGTACATTAAAATTTCTAATAAAATTTATAACGATGCGGTATTGACATAATAAACACATTAGGCGCCGGCTTTCTTTTCTTATCGTAGAGAAATTAACTACAAGGAAAAGGAAACGAACGGATTTATGTAATAATTATTTTAAACAAGTAATCTGTAACTAATTAATTCAAAATAACTTGTTTCATTTTTATGGTTTCCATGACATTACATATGTTACATTTTTTTGAACCGAATCTGCTTTATGACGTGTACTAATGAAAAATACTTGAAGACTAAAAATTCGAGTTCATACATATGCATTGCGCTAGCTATTTCTTTTTCATTATGATATCTTATTTTGAAGATGCTGTTTAACATAGTTATACTTATTCAAACATTTTTGTACCACTTTTAACTTCTCAAAACATACTCGTATTACATGTAAACGGAACGTTTCGCTATTAGACGTGTTGTCGTACAAATGTTGGTGAACATACGATCCGCGTTTTTTGACCACTCATGTGTTAGAACTACGTTGATCGTCAACGTGACTCGTGAACATGCCGTCCGTTATGTAAAGAAATATATATACATCTCGCTCTTTCATTGACGCGTTCATATCGCTCTGCTATGCGAAATTAACATTTTTGTGTGCGTCTGCAGACAATGGACATCGTCGACACTTTATAATTCTGTATAATTATTTAATCAAAAAACTGACTTCAACGAAACAGCTCCAAACAAGCTTAAGCGATTTTAAGGGTTTCATGATTTTCTCATGGATCCCATCATCAGAACTTGACCAAAATTACATGGAACCAGCCTTGTGGTTTTTCACTCAGAGCGGGACACCTGTAAATAATTATTGTTTCAAAATTAAAAAACATGTTTATAATATAGTTATGAGATGTTTACTGATCAAAAATGAAATAAAGAACTAATCTTTTGTCATCTGGTGGACTGGCTTTTAATATTTTTCCAATGAGCAAATTTTGTTTAATACATTAGGTTTACTTTTTAGATATGAATGGCACTGTTGGCTTGACCTGTTGATGTTACGCTTTTGTTTTGTCAAAGCGGGATATTTTTACGTATTTTGGGGTGAGCGATAAACCCAGCTTAAAAGCGGAACTGTCCCGCGTTGAATATATGGTCCGAAAATATCGAGGAGCATTTATAAGAAATACATACATACGAACACAGAAACGCCTCCTTTTTGAAGTCGATTAAAAATAATTCACGTACAATGCTTATTTTACGACCACGCGGTCTAGGGCTTTTTGTTTATGTTCCAATCCCGGGCGGAATCAAAGTTTGTGCAAAAAACACAAATCGTCAGTTTTCGAGTATGGTTGTGTTGTGAAAGTGAAATTTATGCCTGCAAAACGCACACACGATGTAGGAGAAATCCTGGTTCATAATCGTTTTTTTGAATTATAGTAACAAAAGGTAGAGGCAGCCACAGTACAAGGTTTACTCGAAAGGGGTTTCAGCTTCTGGTTTATCTACGTCATCAAACGGCAAATATTATCAGTGGTTATTGAACGCCATCAGCCATGGTAGCTCAGAGAATAACCGCTCCACTACCAACAACTACAACAACTACCGCTTAATTTCATTGTACGCCAGTAAGCTGGAATGGATTCCTGTTGATAGCACCACTGAAATTGTTTACCGCAGGAGTTGGGGCTGATTTTTAACGTGCCAAGAGAAATTTATTTGATGACATGTAAAATCCGTCAACCCTCACTGAGTGCTCTCACAATTTGTCAGATAATCTATTTAAGAAATCGAATATAAAAGAATATCGAATAAATATCAGTATATTGAATAGTCGCAAGATATGTTTGCCTATTAATTATGCATGTTTTTTTAGACACCGACCATTTCGTCGTCTGCTGTCTGCCAAAAACAACATTTTGTTTTTATTACGTAGTTTATTTATTATGAGTAGTATAAATTATCAAATAGAATTAGTGATTACAGAGTACCTTAGTAGATTTTCATTCATCACATTTCATTTCATTTTATTCATAATATTTAGCATAATATTTAGCAATTATTACAAAAACATTTTTTCACTGTGGTACTTTTTAATATCTTTATCAGACATATTCACCAATCTCTTAAACTGCGTACTATAACATAATAGAGGTCGGTGGACACATTGCCTAAGACTGTCATTTGTTTTAACATTACTTTTAATTCTTGCTACATGGTAGCCGTGGTAGCTCAGGGGCTAGGCGCTCGCTTTAAATTTCATAGTACGCGAGTGTCCTAGGTTCGATTCCCGGCGCCGGCACCACTAAAATTGTTAATTGCAATTTTATGTGCTGATTTACCACGTCCTCGGCGGTGAAGGAAAACATCGTGAGGAAACCTGCATGTCTGAGAAATAAAAAATATTTCGAAGACATGTGCAGTTCGCCAACCCGCATTGGAGCAGCGTGGCGGATTCTCCCTAGCTCCAAGCCCTCACAGAAATGAGAGGAGGCCTGTGCTGAGCAGTGGGACATTTATAAGCTGAAACTTTATTTTGCTTTACTTGGTACATAATTTTGCACGAGTCAGCATATTGGTTCTTGTCAATTTCATCATCATTTTATGACGTAAGATCGGGGTCTCCGATAATAGGTATAGATTAATCACTTACAAAAGGTACATCATTGAACAAATTATCGATTTCTACAAAAAATATAAGATGACCTCTCAAAAACTGTTCAATTTATTTCCCACCGCAATTAGTTTTGTACGTAACAATTTATATGCAAAGTAGGTTTCACTTTAATGGTCAAACCGCGCCACATGCGACAGTGAAATTCTTCATAATAAATCCACGATATCCGGGCAAGTAGGGTAAATCGTAACTGTAGTTCGATGGAGCAGCTGTACCAGGGTAGCCCGTGGATTAGCGGTGCTCCTATCACCGTTACATTATGTTCGATGCGATATTCTGATTGAATTCGACGCGAGACCACCGCACTTTTACTTTAATATTCATACTTATCGAAAATGCAACAACTTTCAGCATTTATTTAAATTATATTGATTTTTCAAAATTAATAATAACATTTATTGCACACACGAGCATAATGCTGATTGATATTAGAGTAACATTTGGATGTATTCATAAACGTTTAATACTATTTTTTTTATGAAGACAGGGACGAGACGAGTAAAATGTTCACCTGATGGCAACGTCTCGCATAGCAATGCTGTGTCACCCAGAAAGTTTCTGTGTGGCACCACACTGTTCCCGTCGCCTTGAGACATCCGTTCTTTAGTCTCATATGCCCAGTGATTACACTAGCTCTCAGAGCCTTTCAGACCGAAGCAAAGTAATGTTTGCACGCTACTGCTTCACTGCAGAATAACTGACCCTGCGCTGGAACCTACCTAGACGGATTCCTGCATAAAAATCCTATCACCAGTAAAGTAATTTAAACTTTTACATTTCAGAATGTTACTTAAAAGTATTAAGAGTTAAAAAAAATATCTTCTTTTTTACGCCCTATCTTTATTCCACCGTTGAATAATGACCTCCGTAGACTGGCACTGAGCATGGTTTTGAGCTAAGTTTTCTTTATTGGAGAAAGGGACTTGATGGTAAGTGCAACGTCTGTCCAGGTCGCAGTTTATAGATAATAAGGATTAGAAAGCTGATATGGTATTTGGCCGGTGACAATGCTCATAGAACCGATAACCGTTGGTGGTTCTGGAGTGGCAACCTCGTACCGGGAAACGGAGTTTGGGGTGACCTCTCATTACAGGTACGGCTCGATGGCGATGGATGTTGTTGGCTCGGGTTTTGTGGCAATCTATGGGGGAGGCATATGTTCAACAGTGGACTAAGATGGGCTGAAATGATGATGATAAGATAATAACTAAAACTAACTTAGACTATAGTTTATCGTGTTTGTTTCTCCAGTTCTGGAGTTATAAACATTGACTATGGAAAACTCTGCAGTCAAATTATGTTAAAAGTTCTCTAATGTTAAATTTTTCTTCAGTTACATTTTTATAAATCTCAATAAATTCAAATGTCCACGGGAATGAAGTCGCGGTACAGATAGATAGTAGAGAATAAATGTATGAAAGAACATACTACATACTGCTAAGGAAATGGAGCGAAGCTTGCATTAGTAAAATATTGCATAATAAACGACCGCGTGGCCTAATGGTCAGGCCTTGGCTCGAATACCACCTGGAGTCAAAATTTGTGCATAAACACAAATTGTTGGTTTTTCTTTATTGGAGGAATCGACGAGAAGAGCAAATCGTCTGCCCATAACAAATGCTGTGTTACCCAGAACTTATCTGTGGCATCACACTGCGCTCGTTGCTCTAAAACATCAGTTATTAAGTCTCATATGCCCAGTAATTACACTAGTTCGCAGTGCTCTTCAGACCGAAACACAGTAATGCTTGCACACCACTGCTTCGCGGCAGAATAACTGTCCTTGCGTTGGTACCTACCTAGACGGGTTCCTCTGTAGCAACTCTACCATCAGTAAAATAGTTATAAATTTTAATTAACAAATTTCGATCCTGATCCTCAACAAGTTCCGATCACGGACGTATTGTGATGGATTTCATGGATCTGAAATTGCATGCCAATCTTCTTTTGATCATATCACATAAGTGGTTAATCGTATGCGGAAAAATTACGACCGTATAATTTTCCGTACCACTGTGTTTCTGTAGAAACTTTAAGGAGTGTCAACTTAGTTTAGTATAAAATCTATCGATTTTGTGGTTGATATCAGTTAGAGAGTTTTAATACTCCACAGAGTTTTAATTTATTTTAACTTTTTGGAAAATAAATTACTAGGATATGGCCTATTGTCCTAGTCGGTAGCCGTACTTTCATATATACCTCATTATTGCAATAAGAATAAAAGAAAGAAAAATAAGTTTATTTGCAGCTGTATTTCAGAATCAGTACATTACTAAAGCATATTATAAACGTTTAAAGAAGAAGGGATAAAGCAACAAATGGCAAATTATGTCTACTTTTATAGATATCTCTGGCTCGAATTTTGCTGGGAGAGGTAAACATATTGTATATCTGAGTCATGGATGTTAATCTATCTATCTATCTTTTTTATTATATCACCATCCAGTGACCAAAGCATGCAACCCCAATTTAAAGCTGGATGTCAAAGTCATTTTATATTTTATTTAGGCTTGATTAAAAATCTTTAGCTTTCTCTAGGTTACCTTTATAAGGTGTATTTAATTTTGTTCAGTGTTAATACATTAAATACTCAAAAACAATATGTACGTCTATAATTATAAGAAAACTATTTAGTAGTAAAGCATTCACATGTTAGAATAACATTTCCTGCAAATTCGCTTATCGCAATATAATATAATTTCATAAAGCTATTATTCTACCACGTATATATAACAAGTGATTTCACAAACATTGCGTAATGTGAACATTGCAAAATACTTTACAAGGAATGACGTTTAACGCTGAAGTTAAATACCGTAAACGCCGCGTCTTTCGGCCGTCAAACTCCATTATGTAAACGTGATATGCACAAACGTTATAAACATTGGCATGCGTGTACCGTCGTTTTAAATACTAGGCTCAAAACAAATAGACCATTAAGTGGTTTGGGTTTAGATGTATAATATATTTAGATACATACAGTCACGCCTTTTTCATATGGGATTTCCTCTTATTTCTTTCGCCGCCGGTTTGGTAGAAGTTTAAAATTGTTACTCCCCATTGCGTTGCCACGAGCATTATGAGAGACTAGATATAATATATGGGAGAATAATATGGAAATAATAGGGGAGTCGTGTGGAGGTAGTGTGGTAATCTATGGGGGATTAACATAGGCCATGTTAAGCAGTGGATTAGTGATAGACTGAAATGATGATGATGGTGATGAGCATTATAGTGACAGAATTGTATATTGTGGTGTATGTACAATACCTTAGTCGCCTCTTACAGCACCTCGGTAGAAAAGAGGTATGTGCTGTTCTACTCTGCCGGTCACCTATCGGTATAATATATTTAAATTACATAAAACCGTGGTGGCTCAGAGGCAGCATGCTCACGTCGAGTCAAGCAAGGTAACAGTCGCCGCAGGAAACTAGACGTGATGGGTGGCGAACCACATCGCCGGTATTTTGGTACGAGTAGAAATTATTGCTCCACATTGAGTTCCCACGAGGAGCTAGCCATCGGCACGGCAACCACTGGCTTGACGGAGAGGAAGGGAAAAGTATTAGGTAGGAAATGCACTTGGAGTACGGAATGAGAGTTGGGAAAGGAACTATAACTGGGAGTTGGGAAAATAACTGTAGGAACTACTATTTCTATCGTATTAGCCGGATAAGGCAACTAGGTAAAGTATCCCTGGCACAAGTCAAAAGTATCCTTTAGTCTCATATGCTTTCAAATAGAAAAACAGATATGACGCCATTGCTTGTCGGCAGACTAACAGGACAACAACGGGATGAGATGGTGTGGTGGTTACAGACAAGCATAAGATAAAGGCAATGAAGGAAAACATCGTAAGAATGTCTGAGAAATAAAAAAAAATATAAAACATGTGCACCGTAACGGAATCTTTCCGGGTCCGAAAACTTCTCAAGAATAAGAGGACTTCTGTCTCTAATAGTGGCATCTTTACAATACGTTTATTCTTGGTTGATAAAATAGATAAATATTGTCTCTTAAAAAGAAACCACAGCATATAGTTTTGCGAATTCAATTAGTAGGGGTCTAGATTTTCAAACCCGATGTTTTTTCAAATGAGTTTAAATTGAACAAAGCAGTTTTAGCTTTGAGGTCACTTGTAGCTCACGGCTAAAAGATAGGGAATTTTACAGCCTGAGAAGCAGATTCGTTTTTAACTTTAGCATCATAAAATGTGTACGTAATTCTACTCGTGGGTTTGAAAATACCGACACTTGAGTTCAAAATAACCACAATAATATTGGCGCACAATACTGCTTATCGGTTGAAGAGAAGAAAACAAGTTACTTGAATAATATACATAGAAATCTGCATTCATACAATAGTAATACATAAACTTTCAAACTGTAAATTGAAGAGAACATGAATGACTCTAGTCATTTGTCAAAAGTCATATTTACACATCAATTCATAGCTTTTATTAGGTGATCAGGGTTCTTGCTTGTCTAGTCTGAGGTACTGGCTTCGAATCTCAGCTGAAGCCAATAATAGTGCAGTCCTAACAATGAATAGCTGAACGAGGGATTACTATTATAGAAAACTAAATTAAGGTACAATACGAGCCTTACATTCGTTCACAATATAAAATATTGGAGAAAATAAACTTGACGAGTAGTTTATGGTTAAAACTGATTTATTTTACGTATTCGGAACATCTCAAGCGAGGCAACTATGGCGAAATTCCCCCAAAAATTAGAGCTCCCTCAAACTAACTTTTGGGGCAAACTATGGGGGAGGCCGGTGTACAGCAGTGGACTAGTAACAGCCTGAAATGATAATGATGATGATGAAATAACTTATTATAAAAGGTCTTAGATGTTGCCAGTACCCGTGATTACCTAATATCATATTTGCATTCACATATTTTATCGTATCCTTGAACATTTAGTAATGTGAAATAACCATTATGTCCTCACCCGTAGCGGTTTAAATGTTAAGTAGACGCTTAAGAAATATAATCGTAACATCTTTCGTATTGCAAATTTAATTCTTATAATAATGATTTAATGACTATACGGGAATGTAATTACTGCTACCGGACTTTACCCAATCCTAACTTTACACGATCCGTTACACGTCTATTTAAAGTTATCTTGCACTAGTAATTAACAGTATATCAAAACTTATGTTATGACACATACATACGAGTACATTTGCTGATTATAGAAATTTATTTAAGATACAGTTGTACATACCAATGTTAATTTATCATGGTAAATTTAAACGGAAATATTAAAAATGAAACTTCCGAATAAAAATGCAATTCAAAATTACCACATTTAAATAATTAAAAAAATAAATAAATATGAACTCAACTGTTAATAAATAGCGAGAGAGTCAGTTCTCTATATTTAATGATATATGATTAATAGACGATTAGTAAGGCATGTTTGTTCTTAACAGTTTCATGAAAACAAAATAATAGCTGTAGCTGGTGATCTATACGTAAAATTAACTTAAAATATTTATTAAATTAACAACATTTCAATAAAATAATGGATTAAAAAATTTATGAGATGTGAATTGTGTATGATTTGAATATGTAATCTGGTTTTAAGTTATTGATAAAATCCTTTCACTGTTAAATATATTGCAAAATGTTAAATGTCAATGATTTTTGCTGTGATGTTTTTATGCACTTCGGAGTTAGTAAGAAATTCCGAAGTTAACGATTTCTATGTTTATATTATACAATGACAAACACAAAAATATAAAAGAAATAATAAGATAATTCAAAATAGTAAAACATTTAAAGAAAATGTGTAAAGTATACATAGAGAGATACACTTTATTGCACACTAAAACAATTAAAAAATATATACAAATGCATACTTTAAGTTTAAGGCAGTACAATGTGCGGTCTTTCTTCCAGACAACCTTTGAATGGAGTACTGTGCAGGCATTTTCAGTTTTAAATCTTCTGATGATCTCAAAATGCGTAGGTGAAAATCGTCAAGGAACTCGAAGCGTTCTTTAAGGTATAAGGGATATAAAAGACTGAACAATATATTTACAGTTTTTGGCGATAAACAACAAAAACACGTTATTGCTCCTTCAAAGTTTGTAGGGAAACGTGGCGAATTAAACCGTGGTGTGGTCCAGTGTATGTCAAGATGTTAAAGGAGATAAAAAAGCAGCATTGTCTATTTTGAATTTTATATATTGCCGCCTTTTTCGGATTGTTCATTTTTATATGATTTGACTATTGAATGAGTTAGTTTAGACTTCTTGCAGAAAATTGTCCACGAATAATGTAAAATAATGAGATGTAATGGCTTAAAATTCGTCGCCGCATAATTACAAAATAGTTAATTATTGTATTCTATTAATATAATTCACGCCGTGCGGTAACGGACGCCGTGTAATAGCGGCTTATGTGATTTTACTGGTGGTAAGATTCTTATGCAGGAATCCGTCTAGATAGGTACCACCCAATGCCAATTATTCTGCCGAGAAGCAGTAGTTTCCGTCTGAAGGGCACGGAGCGCTAGCGTAATCACTGGGCATATGAGACTTAAGAACTGATGTCTCAGGGTGATGGGCGCAGTGTAGGGCCAAACAGACATTCTGGGTGACACAGCATTTGCTTTGGGCAGACGTTGCACTTACCATCAGGTGAACGTTTTGCTCGTTTCATCACTTGATCCAATAAAACCCGCCTGCCAAGTTGGGCAACTATGGCAAAGAACCCCCGAAAATAAGAGCTACAAACGTTTGCGGCAAGCTATGGGCGCGGCCTATGTTAGGCAGTGGACTGGTGATGGGCTGAAGTGATGATGATGACGATGATCGTTATACATGTTCTGTATTACTTATTATTCTGTATTACATCAGTTCTATTAATCGCGGGCACAGCCTTTAAAAATTAACAAGTGAAATATTGAAGAATAACTACAAAAAATTGTGCTTTGTATGACAGTACGATTTTTGATGAGCAATACCACACATAATTGCACAAATATAGATTTGTAAGCAAAATAAATATCAAGGTCTATAAGTGCGTTCACCTCGCTATTTGGTATTCTCGATATAAATTCACTCTACAGTTAACAAATTAAGATCAAAATAGACTACAGAAAGTAAATCAAAATAAATTGGATTTGAGTAATTAATTACACTAATTCGGTTTAAGATTTCTCTTCCAATAAAAATGTTCAATCCAAGATTAAATACCAAGGAGAAAACATGCATAAATCTTAATTTGAACCCACACATATCGTACTAAACGAAATATCATACAGAACATAAGAAAAATTCAAATATTTATTACCTACATAGACATCATTAGAATTTTAATAAACAATTTTTTTTTATGTGGTAAATAAAATTTTTCTTTTAACATTTACTGAGCAATCATTGCAGTTTAGATTATAATTTTTGTTTGTTAATATTGTATAGTAAATGTATTTAGCCTAAATGCTACATTAAAATGTATTTACTTCGATAACTATATCGTAGCTTTGAATTTAAATCTCACATGACTGCTTAATGAGTTGCACTATTAATAGTTTTGGTTAGGTTTCGAGCCCGGGATGCCCGATTCAGCAAAAGATATGTTGACTGATGCAGATATGGTCGGAAGCTATCAATTGGCCACGAGATATTAGAATGCCGCAATTGTACGCACAAACACAGAGGCGCCCACACATCCTTACCTAACCGCGCCTCGTGTAACACTCATGCAATAAGATCTGAAGTAGGCTAGGATGTAGTGTTGCGACCAAGACAACAACCACATCGGAAAATCAAAGGTTTATGTTTTTGCTCAAACGTTGGCTCCGGCTGGAACTCAAACCGAGGACGAGCGGCGCAGTAGTCAAGTACTCTGAATACCTCGTGCTTTTTTGGCTGCCGTTTAGGCGCCGTATTAACTATCGCCCGATCATCGTATATATTATATAAATTATTTATATATCTACATTATATATATATATATATATATATATAAATTTACTGATTCCGCCAGAGATCCACTATGAAGCTGAGGGGTGCGTGAAGGCGCAGCAAAACTATAAGCCAGTGTGACCAAACCAAAGCCGCACCAGGAACCTGAGGGGTGTGAGAATGGCTAGCGGACTCTTTTAACCAAAGATATGTTTTTTCATCATATCAGCCTATCACTAGTCCACTGCTGAACAAAAGCCTCCCCCTTAGATTTCCAGAACAGTTAGTAGCTATCATTTTGGGGGGATTTTGCCATAGTTGCTACGCTTGACAGGCGGGTTGGCAACGGCAGTTTATATCAGATGTTCCAGGAAGATACTGCTGCCTGGTTTTTATTTTCCCTCTGTCGACTTTTACCACATCCACGGGATGAGATTGGGTGGCGGATTCTCTTTCACCACACGCCCATGGTTAAATATAAAAGTTTTTTTTCCAGAGTTATGACTATTTTGCGTATACACGTCTACCTCTAATTAACACCGTCTTTTCTCTGGTTTTAGCCACACCGCCTCCCTCGCGTTCGTCGCACACATCTCTTGCTTATTTTATATGTAAAAACCAAGCTCCGTCAAGCCTTTCTCCATTAAAGATGCGCTGAGCGAGGCTAAGAGTGTGAAGTAAGCCTATCGGCGGTTCTTTCCTCGCGCAACGTTTATTTACCTACCACAGCTCGTGTAGAAACGAAGTCTTAAGGTCAAAAAAGTCCGCTATGCCGTCCCAGTACTGATTGGCGGTTTTTTTTTTATAGGAGAGAGGGCAAACGAGCAAGTAATATGTCTTCTAATATCGTCGAAATATATTATACTTCGAAGACTCGCAAGTTTCTACTCGATGATTTTCTTTACTGGCAAGCACGTGGTAAGGTCAGCACCTAAATCGAACCCAGGTCACACGCGTTTTATGAAATTTTAAACAAACGCCCTTGAGCTGCTATGGTAATTTGTGACTTAAAACTACCGCGTTATAGGAAGTAGAATATCGGTGGTATTAAGCTTTATCTAGTATTTTTATCGTAACATGACTTAATACACCTAGACATTGTTAACATGTGATGTAAGTTAAGGAAATCACGTAATTATCTAGTCAACTATCCCGATGCGATATAGTAATGGTTTAATCGACAATAATCATACCATATCTGATGCAACGAGATTGATAAATCAACGTTTCAATATCTATATATCGTGAACGTGAAAAGAAATCTTTGTACCCCTTTTGAGTCGTATTGCGCGCACGAAGGAGTGTGAGATTTGGCATAGTTATAGTTTGTAAGAAGAAAAAGCGACAAATCTAAAATTTATATATATTAAATTGAATAAAATACAACATTCGCTAATTACGTTAATATTGACAATTACAATACAATACATAATAGTCTGTGGCCTGATACATTACAGGATTTTCGATTATAGATACAGATTGTATTATTGTTATTAAATAGACTATATATTGTAGCGACTATATCACATACAATCTTGCTCAGCTACTTGTGACGTTGGTAAGGTCCATAATCTATTTCCTGCTACCAAATAGTTATTACAAACAATACCGCCTATTACTACCTACTTAATATTAAATATTGATCAAGCATAATAATCTTCTTAACAGTCCACTTCCCGGCAAAATTCCCGTTGTTATGCGGGTTATGAATATTTGTAGTAAGGTCGGGTCGGCTGTGGTTGCAGTAATAGCCGCCTTTATATGACGCGTCTGAGATGCTTTCGTATCCAGTATAAAACGTTGACGACCGTGTGGCCTAGTGGACAGAGTACCAGACTTCTATACCGCGGGTCCTGGGTTGTTATCCCTTCCGAAGTCAACATTTGTACATAAACACAAATCGTTGGTTATCCGTTCTGGTTGCGTTGTGCATGTGAAATTTATGTCTTTAGAACTATACAGGGATAAACCTGGCGTGTTCCTGGCAGTGTTTGTCGGAAACCGATTTTTTATTCTCTGAGGTCGATCAAACACATCTTCGATTCCGAGATACTCCATAAAAATAAAACATTTTTAGGCTTGCTTGTATTTTTTTTATTGGAGACAGTGAAGAGAAAACCAAAACGTGCACTGATGATATGTGCAACGTCCGGCCATAGCAATGCTGTGCCATCCAAAATATTTCAGTGTGGCACCACACTGCGCCTGTCCCCCTGAGACATCAGTTCTTAAGTCTCGTATAAAACAAAGTAAGGTCTGCACATCACTGCTTCACGGTAAAATAACTGGCCCTGCAGTGGTACCTAACTAGACGGATTACTGCATAGCAATTGCTATGAATGAGAGCGTCGTTCGTCATCATTATAATTTTTGTACTGATGATGTTGTAGCTTTAACATCACAACGAGCGAAATATGTTTCGAGTCTGAAGTCCCCAACAATTGCCTCAATTATTGTGCGATGACAAAATGGCTTTATGGAAATTGTATACTGTAAAAAACTAATATTTAAATGGTTCATTGTCCTAGTACATGTTAGTTTGTATACAATAGCAAATAAGTAGACATCAATGATATCACTAAACTAACGATATTTATAAAATGTTCTCAGAAGAAAAGTTTTGCTATTTTCGTGTGTAGTCTTCATAGCTCATTGCTACGCTCTTTCAAAGAGAAGTTTGTTGTAATTGGTCACGTAAACACGAACTGACACACAATAGTCCTAATAAATGTCTATAATAAATATTGTTACCATACTTTCTTAGCATTTTTATGTGTCTAACAAAGTTGCGAGAGAAGTAATAATATTAGGAGGTATGAAATTTTTACTGGCCAATTTGAATTTCGATTTGTTCTAATTCTTTTTTAGAATCTGCTTTTCACTTATTCATGTGATAGTTTTGATAATGAAAAATGCTGATAATTTGATAATTCATGTTATTCTAGAATAATGCAAATACACGTGAGTTCACAATACGGTTCCGTTGTGATTTCGCTTTCGTTAAGGTCATCCTTAAGATCGAAATTACACACAGATGATCTATGACCAAGATCAAAGCACAGCTGAATTAGCAACAGGGTATAATTTTATATTTTAGTGACAATAATAATGTTGGTTCATCTGCGTCAAAGAAGCTAGAAAAGTGGGTACCGTATTAACTGAACAAACACAACAACCGACAAACACATGTCAAAGTGTTGTATTAGGTTATTGAACGGTCATAAAAACGAAATAATTTTGAACTGCATCGTAACCTGTAATGAACAGCGGATCATGTAAGATTAACGCAAACGTTAATATCAGCGGAAAATTAATGATAAAAAAGTCGTGTGGTGTCGTGGGACACCAGATAGGAACGAAGTTACTTATTACAAAAATATTAATTTCAAGTTCTATTCGAGGCATAAAAAAATAATTATTCGAGTGTACATTTTTTATCATTATTTTTTATCGATAAAAATCAAAAAAACTACTTTACAAAATTATTTTAATATCTTTATTTTGCTTACAATGATTTATAAAAATATGTAATATATAATAATATACAAAGAAACACCTATTTACATGAATAATAATAATTAAGCCTAATTATGTTCTATCATAGAAACTATAGCTTTATGGTAACTAAAATATGATATATATATTTGTGATTCAATTTTTGCCAAATATCTCGAGAAAATAGCATCGATAGTAGTGTTGTCTCTTGAAGTGGATTCATCAGCATTATTGTTCATATTTAAATCAAATTTATTCTTCAGAAAAGTTTTAAATGACTCTGATTGCATATGTATGAAGTTAATATTGAAGTCACCTGCCAAAATCAGTGGAAGTTGGTGATAATTGGTACCATACTCTTTAAGTAATAACGCTCTCAATTGTTTCTAGTTTACAAAAAAAAATATGAGTAGGTAAGTAATTAATAGATCTTAGTATATTCGCGAATACCGCGCGGAGGGCTGTTCGCTCACACCGCGGCAATTTTCTTACTTTTAGCATTTTTATACCTGTCGTAACTTCTAAACGATAGGTCCGATTCGAATAATTTAAAGAGAACTGTACATGTATATAATCAACCTTGACTATGAAACTATTTTGTAGGATAAGGATTAATATATGATGACATTCGTATCATGACGAATGTCATCATCTTTCGATTCTACTCGTGTTTTGATAGAATAATATGAACAAAAAGTGGTTATTGTGACTTAACTATAATAGTTAGATAGTTAGACAAAAGTCCGGGAGGCTATCCCGGACTTTTTTGTGAGTAATGATGAGTATTATGAAAATGTAGTACATTATTTTCTTTATCATTAATAGTTTTTGCAGCGCACGCCCAATAATGACTTTTATCAGTAAATTTTTGATACCTTGAGTTACATCATAGCAATTTTCGTAGGGATATCGGTTTTTTTTTAATAAAATACAACTCAAGTTATTCGGTGATAATGTAGTTGTATATAAGTGAAAGAATTTTAAAATCGGTGCAGTAGTTTTTGATTGAATTTAAATCATTGCAAACAAACATATCTTTCCTCTTTATATTACTAGTATAGATTAAAATCTTACGCTTTTTTCTTTTAACGTTACGGACGTTTTTTGCCGTCTAGGGTACCCCTCCGCAACGCCCCATAAGGAACTTCGTTCCAAAAACTTATGTCCTGGTGTCAGCTTAGTGGTCATCCGAGCCGTAGACTATAATAACAAAAATAACAACAAAGTAACTAAGTTAGTTGACCTAACTAGATCATCACTACTAATTCTTAATGATAAAGCATGCATGGACCTGTGGACTCTCTCGTTTTCACCACACTCGTTGGATCTTGCCTTAATAACCAACATCATAATTTTTTGCTTTAACCTCTACCATAAATAGTTGTTGTAGTTGCCACGCTTGGTAAACGTGGCAACTGCAACAACTTTTTATGGTTGGTAGGCTATACGCAATATACGTCTCCAAGTTTGCAGTAATGACTACGTACGGCTACTATTTTGCAATCGCGGTACCAGATGCTCCGCGCCTCAGATACTACTTTGTCCCTGGTTTGGATTGGTTCAATCATGCTCGGGACAGTTATTCCGCCATTGTCGGAGGTAAAGAGATTTTTCTAGCACTTATTTTATTACTCGACGCCCATGGAACAGAATGAGTTAATGGATTATTTTACGCTAACATAACATCATTTCACAAATGCAAAAAGTTTTTTTAAATACGTTAGAAAGTAACCGGTCCATAAAGGTCAATGACATAAAGAATCTTAATAAAAACAATGAAATATTTCGTCGTTTTTCGTTTTTGTCTATTAATATACTAAGTCTTCTTTCAAATCACCTGTATGGCTGCTATAACAATAATTTTTAATTTGTAACAATTCAAACGTGTTGTTAATTTATCTTTCCCGCAGCTTTCGCTTTCACTGTTTACGACCTTATTTGCATAGCTTACTAAACGTTTTAGCTCGAATTTAGTCATTTGTTCAACGTCCTTAGTATAACTCGTAGTCGTTGTTCGTTCGTCGATAATTTAATAGTACTGATTTGTATGTTGCATCAAAATAGTTAGATTTCTCTTCAAATAAGTGCTTTCTTCATTTGTGCGTCAATTGTGTGGTTTGTGCTTCAGTTGTGTGGAGTTTTTGTGAACGGACTGCATCATCAAGGATCAATTTTTAAGTTATTTTAAGTGTTAGTGACTGCTTTATTGTTATTTGAGTGAGTTTCGTGCTGTGTTGTTGAACCGCCACCACTACCATCAGCCCTTTAATAATCCACTACTACATATAGGCTTATTACACGCAGGTAGGATTTGCTGAAATACCAGCTTGCCAAGCAGATTCACGATCACATTACTAAACGCCTCGTACTTCAGACGCTTTTTTTATGGAATAGTGATTTACGGATTACCTAATGGTGATTGATCACAACCACTCATTAAAAACAAAATCAGATGAACAGCGGGTGCGTTGCTGGCCTTTGAGAAATGGGGCAGGCTTGTTTTGTAGGTCCCCAAGTTATTGCGGTAAAACCGCTTGCGTCAGCAGGTTCCACAATATCATTTGTCATTTCTAAGTCTGGGTTCAGTTTACTTTCACAACATCCACAAGATGAGACGAGGTGACAGATTTTTTAGCTACAACCACACGGTGGGCAATATTAATTAATACTGTTGGTTTTTGGGTCTAGATGCATTTTAACTATTTTTGTATAAATAACACTTCCCCCCAAAATTTCCTAAAGACGTTATACCCAGCGAACGAGAAAGTGAGGATGGACGGGGACCTTGCGTTTGAGATAACAATTAGACGACATAGTAATTTAGAGAATATTGCATAACAGTATGTATATAGCACAGACGACAGGTGACTGATCGTTGAAATTATTTTTTATTAAATTATTCACGAGAGTCGTCGAAAAAAAAAGCGCTCGAAACGTCGGGATATAAATAGTTCAAATTAAACGCGATGAAACTCGTTTAAAGTAGTTTTATTTATGTTTTATTCTCATATTTATTCGCGTAAATATAAGAAATCATAACTTGCTGAGTCACTTGCTTTTTCGTTGCTGCAATCCTGTGGCCTTCTATACTTTGTGATACTTTTAGCTACATCTCATTTATATGCGGGTATATGCGTGTGTGTGTTTCTTTTTTCGTCTTTTATTATGTAGTTTTTTAGGTTAAGATGCTACTGTTTGTAGTTTTGATTGTTAATAGTTTTTGCAGCTACGAATAAAAAATGGTCTATTCTATTCTAAAATTCTTATTCTTCTATTCTTATTATTTATCCAATAGGCCACCATAAACAGTTTATTAAAACAGTATAATTTTTATCAATTTTTTGACATGCCGTATTTACTAAAAAATTAATCAAAACTACAAAAGATCCCGAATTTAAAGTCTTTGTCATTTTGCTTGTTAGGTTAGATAATTATTTAATGAAAAAACCGACTTCAACGCAACAGTTTCAAACATGCTAAAGCGAATTTAAGATTTTCATGATTTTCTTATGAATCTCCGCATTAGAACTTGACCAAAATTATATGTTACGGTATTCCCTACGAAAAAAAAAATTAAATTGGTCCACAATTGACTAAAGTATCGGTGAACATACATACAAAAAAATCATACAGACGAACATTTAACCGCCCCCTCTTTCAAGTCGGCTAAAAATATAGCGGTTGTTACATGATTGTCGCACCTGATAACGTAAACGTTTTTTATTTCCAATTATTTACATTTTTAATACATATCACCGGATAATCTTTACTAAATTTATTAAGAAATTCTCAAATTTAAGAACAATAAAAATAGCTTATATGACATTTTGTTTGAGATTATTTTTAATAAGGTTTTTATTGTTTCAGAATTTCAAGACTATAGACGGGATTGTGCCACAATGCTAACATTTATTGGGCCCGGGGCCCATCAACAGTTGAAGTAAGATTTATAAAAAGTTATATTTTATGGTAGCAATTTAGTTGGCCCTTAAACTAAATTACTGTAATTTAGTTAATTAAGTCGAATAGTTTTACGAGTTCATTAACAGCTTAATGTTATGAATTTACCCCGGTCTGTAATACTGTATTCAAATCTTGGGACCGTAAAGATCTGTCGTTAAGTTTGTACGTAAAGTTAGCGTGGGGTCCTCTTTTATCTGATCATTTAACTTTTAGAAGTGTACAATATAAATGTCAAGATGCTCTATTTTTAAAACATAGCCGCATTTTCGGCATAATTTCCTAGAGACAATTTTCAGTTTCAGTGAGCAAATAGATAAAAGTTAGTTTAGTGAGCTAGAAGGCTTGAATATGTAATTAGATTGAAAATACTTTAATAAGCACAACCGTCTGCTATAATCAGTCTCAGACAGGGGTTACATTATTTAGGAAAATTTACTGAGGCTATTTTAACCCGTGTTTACAAATTTTTCTGACTTTATTCACATTCAAAGGAATTTAGATTCGAATGGAATATTGGTTTTTACGCTATTTTGTAACAGCAGTCAGATCTTCGGAGCAGGTTACGTTTGGTAATAATTTATTTATTAATTTTACACACAAATAAAGAAATGCAAATATTTCTCTAGTGTACTATTTATTAATCACATCAAAAATCCGCAGGCTCCGCAGGCTGTATCCGTTCCTTTTAGGACTCTAACATATTTTTAAATTTTACTTGACCATAGGCAACGATAACCCGCCTGCTAAGCGTGGCAACTAAGGCAAAATCCCCCAAAATGAGAACTACACACTTTTGTGGCAATCTATGGACGAGACCCATACTCAGCAGTGGACTAATGATATCTGAAATGATGATGATGATAGGCAACGAAATAGAAGCACCGTACTGTGAGGCGAATGAGCCGGATTAGTAAATCAACGTCTTTATTGAGAAGTGTGTTGAAACGCATTTCAGTGGTACACTATTAATAGTAGTCTCCTAACACGGATTTGAAAAGTTCTAAGCTTAACTTTTCAGTTAAAAAAAAATTCAAATAATAATAGATCTTTGTGAGAAAATACCGTGAAAAATTGCAAAGACCGACGCGGGGAGTGACACGAAATTGAGATTTATTTTATTTACGATAAGGGGTCACTTATTTTCTTTTAAATTTACTTTTAGAAGAGATGGAGGTAGGCAAAGCAAATGTATTCTATTTTAAAATATCGAGCATTGAATAATTTTTTCTAATCACTTTAGTGTATACTACTAATAATCTAATAAGCAAAAATCCTGGCGATTAATTCATTCAGGGTGGTAACTGCAACTTCATGAATTTTTAAATTATCTATTATGTATAAACATGATTTATTTTCATAAACTTATTCCATTGTGTTGTGTAATGCATAACTTGCGTGTATTTACAGATGGTAACGTGCGATAACGAAGGCTCAGCTCACGGCGGATTTCACTTGGGCGTTCGGGAAGATGATTCGCGTCGACCACGTGCACCCAGTGTCTCTTCGTTGTCACTGTATAAGCAGAAAATCGATGCACTGTTCGACGACAGTCGATCAGTCACGAGTTTGCCCCGGTATGGACCGCTCTCAGATGCAGAAAGACGGGATAGCAAAGTAATATAACCACCATTAAAATCCGTTTAGGATGTAACCTGTTAAAGTTTGTTACAAAAATAAATTGTGTGCTTTTTTCAGATTAGTTTAATACATGATAGCAAGGCGACAATATTCGAAGATGAGAACAACTATTGTCAAACAAAGATGAACAAAATTAACAACACGGTGCAAGACCGTATAGAAAAGATGTTTGCGGATATGGCGGGTGAACCTAGACAGACCACTGAGAATATTGGCGTTCATTTATTCAGTGTACACTATCTAGGCTCCACACCTTTACAGAGTAAAGTTACTAGCCTGTCTGGGCTACAAACTCCACTCAAAGATCTATATTTTGCGTATAAAAAAAATGTTCGTCATAAGAGTGGATTAACTGGCCGATTAGAAATATCTAATAGTGGTTTAAAAGTACGATATAAAGGGGAGAAAGGTGACTTAGAACAGCTTAATCCATTTCCAACGATAGCTGTCTGGTCTGCAGTTAAATTCGTTGTACAACATTCGGAAAATGATATTAATGACTTATGTTACGCATTTGTACCTCTTATTACTGATCCTGATAACATTGACCGACATGCGTTATTTAGAACGCTAGAATCAACAGACAAAAAATATATCCTCTCCCACAACGAAAATTCGCATTCACCCCTTTTCGCTGTAGTGATGAGGAAAACTGGCGTCGCAAAACAACTGGAGTGTCATGGATTTGTATGTCAGACGACAGAGGACGCTATTGTAATAGCAGCTACGTTATACAAATCACTTATGTCACATATGAGCCGGCAAGGACACCCTGATAAAAATAAATTGAAAAATCGAAATGGGGTTAGCTGTATGAGTGTAGCCAGTAGTTTACCTGCACATGAAATTCCGGTGCGACCTCCACGCAAGAAGCGTAGTACGTCATCTTTAAGTGAGGATAGTGACAGAGGCGATGGCTTTTCAGCAAGTGAGTCTTTTAGTGAGAAACCTAAATTGGAGAGAAAAGCCATTTCATCAGAGAACGCATCAAGCTTTATTTCACCGCCAATACATCCATTTGAATCAAAAAGAATAACAGTTGAAGAAGTGAAAGCGAAATTAGATTCAATAAAACATGACACCAGCGGAAGCGAAACTCAAGAACCAAAACAGTCTTTAATAAAGGATGCTTTTACTCCTAACCAAGTTCAAGGTACCCATAATCCACAAAGTAGTACTGAATCTTCAGTACGAAGTAAGGTGTCGGAGAAGATTGAATTATTTAGAGAGCTTGAGAGACGGAAAAGTATAAAAAGGCCACCGGTTTTACCTCCCCCTGTTCCTCTGAAACCTCAACAACCTCCACCAGATCCTCCTAAAGAAACCTTAAGAAGAACGCAAAGTGGAACAAAGTCTTTAGGTGAATCTGGAGATATATTAACAAAGGTAGCCATACCGCGCTCGGGCAGTTTCTTAAATGCTGGTGGGCTCACTCGATATAAGTCTATAGGACATAGGTATGAAAAACTTTTTATATATATTTTAATATATATTTATATTATATTATTGATTGTATCCAAAGGAGTATTTTAGTTTATCATTTCGGTTAAGTTAGCAGCTTAAGATAATCTACCACCCAATCTCATCCTGTGGGCGTCTTAAAAGTCGACAGAGGGAAAATAAAAACCAGAAGATGAGCTGCAGCATCTCCTGGAACATCTGAATAAATAAACTGCGGTTGCCAACCAGCCTGCCTAGCGTGGCAACTATGGCAAAATCCCCCAAAAAAATAGCTACTCACTGTGGCAATCTATTGGATAGGCCTATGTTTAGCAGTGGACTAGTGAGAAGCTGAAGTGGTGATATCAGCAGCACAGACAAAGGAAAGTTAGAGGGAAATATTTTTTGCGTCGTAATACTAAAATGAACGCATATTTTAAATTGTTTTTTAATTTATTCGAAATTAAAATAATTTAAAATATGCATTTTAAATTTAAATGAAATTCTATAAGGATTCCAGTGCTTGTGTCAGGGTGTAACTTACACAGACTGGTTGACAGATATTAACATCTAAAAAGGTGTTAGACAGGAATGTGTGGCTTCGCCGGGGCTGTTTGACCTATTT
Organism: Luehdorfia chinensis; assembly: GCA_019845155.1. NCBI lineage: Eukaryota > Metazoa > Arthropoda > Insecta > Lepidoptera > Papilionidae > Luehdorfia > Luehdorfia chinensis. Next base: position 3,835,913 of record JAHVAK010000025.1, on the reverse strand, counting down.
AAAGACAATTGCTTATGGATTAAGATTGAGTGATCTGACTGTCAAATCCCTTTTATATGCTGATGCTCAGGTTATGTAAGTATCATCAGAGGAAGAGTTGCGGGCGATGTTTAAGATGCGTAGTGCTCTAAAAAGCAAAGTAATGAAAGTGAATGTAAGGAAATTTGACTGAAGGATTGAGTTTCAAAGTTTACGAGAGACAGAAAGTATGACTATGATAATGAGCGAAGAGTGGCAGGAAATGAAGTGAATGAGGCCCTGCATAACTTTTTGAGTAGCCAGAACGTATCTAAAAAATGCACGACTTACTGTACATACTCGATACCGATAAGCGTTCATATGTAGAAGAAGCGAAAAACGTGTTAGGATCGTAGCAAGTGAAAAGCTGTGGTCGCTGCCTACCCCAATAGGTATTACAATTTTTAAATACATTATCTAATAGATATCTGTTATCTACATATTAGGTAATAAGATAAGCAAATGTAAAATGAATGGCCTTTGCATTATAAATTCATTTTACAAATGTTTTTTAATTAAATTTAAATTAATTTTCTAATACCTTTTGGCAAGATATGAAGTTATATTACATGCCTAGGTTGTAGTGTGGAACTATTGGCAATGGATTTGTAGGAATGTGTAACGGAGACATATAACGCATCTAATTTATGTATATTTCAATTTTCCACTTGATTTGCTAACATAAATACTGAAAATAACTAAATAAGGCGAACGAATAAAGCATGCTTAGCGAAGTGTTTCGACACATTGCATGCTAGTTATCGTGCCGATGCAACCGCATCCGCTACATTCCTCTGATTCAGTATAACAGTCGCAAAATTTTTGTCTAACGTTGTAATATTAACTTAATTTTTATTTAAGTTTTAAAAAAATATATCTTTCCTTGGGTTACAGAAACAATGGTAAAAAAGGAGGTGGCTCGCCGTTAGGATTTAATGAACTGTTTAATGAATTCAAAGTACAGGAAAATTTACATTCAATGGATGAAATACTCAATGCCATAATAGATCCAGAAGGAATGTCTTTTAATGATTTAAAGCCAATTTACAAAGAATTTTTATTAAAATTAGCAGTAACTTTAACAAAAGATGAAATTTTTCAACATAGCAAAGCCATAATGAAAAAACAAAAGAAAAAGATCTTAAGGCGTAATAGTATTTTTCAAAGCAAAAGAAGAAAAATTTCTAAAGGCGCAAGTGGACTGAAAATGGTTTTTAGATTACCTTTCGGTAAAGACACCCGGAAGAAAGAGATTAAAAAACAAGTAAGTTCGATAGAGTTTAGTACAGATAACAAAGAACCGGTATCTGAAAGTTCCGTTTCGACGTCCAGTTATGATTTGAGGCAGTTTCGACCGAAAGAGTCACCATCGACGCCGCCGCCAAAAAGGCAAACAATGCGGCAAAGGAAAAGGTCAGATAAGATAGTTCATGTTTCGAAAAGAAATGGAAAAGTATCAAAACAAGGAGAAAGAACATCTACATCGGAGGATTCTGATTTTTTGACTCTTAGTAATCGTCTTGGGTGTCAAAATCGAAATAGCTCAAGTGGTTACGTGTCTTGTTCGGAATGTGAATCTGAAAGTTGCGTAGACCGCTGCTATTGTTCTTTAAAAGGCGATAGCAAATCAAAATGCTATTGCTCTGCTGTTGACATTAATAAAGACTCACCGAAGACGAAACTACGAAGTAAGGGTTGTAAAGATTGTTCCAAGTGAGTATTATTTATTCTTATTACTAATACACCGTATTATTGTTACAGTACGAGTACTTTACAATGTAAGATTCAACCGAGGTCACATTATCAAACTGGAGTCATCCAACTCACAACATAAAAATTCCATTGCAGTTCTAAAAATTAAAAAAGAGCATTCCATCTTAGTCGTTAATCATAACAACACTAGGGTACGATCTTAATTCCTTATTGAAAATAGATGTGTGGGCTATAGTGATCATTTACATTACGTATACCAAACGCGTGTACCGTACACATGTTTGTCACCCTACTGTGTAAAAAAATATAGCACCTTGAATTCAAATTTGTTTCTTTAACATGTTTGTTAATACATTTAGTTTTAAAATCTCTTCGTTTTAGTTCAAAATGACAGAAAATAGTCGAAGCTATTTGCTATTAAAGGAGACGTTAAAAATATGCATATATAACTTAATATGATTAGCGAAATAAAGATTTATATAAATCTTAGTCGGGTGAAGTCTAAAATAACTTCACATTTCTCTACTTTCATCCGTCTGCCATTTACAATTCATTTTACTCTGGCAGAGATGTGTCTTGGCAAAGAGATTGTGCGGTTTTAATTACATTAACTGAATAGTTAGAAATTTCTGCAATGGAATTTGTACCTTGTTTATTTTATATTTATGGTTCATAACATGTATTAGTTGTTACACGTAGAAATGAAATGTGTGCGATGATTATCAGAGCATAGCACGTCCGCGGCTCGCGACGCCTTATGAGTAACTGAACCGAATTATAATTATTTACAATTGACTATGAATTCACAAATTCTAGTTTTACTACACTCGTTATATTATAGTTATTTTTGAAGTTTTAATTATTTACAAAACTTTCCCCATCCACTAATATATTATTAAGTTTTAATTTTTAATGTCTCAAATTTTCATTATCTATTTTTGTTGGGGTTTCACGATGCATATAATATTCAAATTAAACTCTTATTGACAAGAATGAGACATTTTCATTTCTGTTTACGTAACATATGTTTACATAAGCAAATCTTTAAATGTAGGAGTTTTTTGGAAATTACGCAATTATATGGGAGCATCTGTATCTATCTAGAAGATATTTCATAGGTTGAAAAAAGCGCGATGCTGATGTGGGATAGTATTCAATCATCTCTAATCGTGCTCGTAGAATCTTGAACTGAAGTCAGATATTTGTGGAATTCTCAAGACATTGTACTATTGGTTTTAACATAGTCATGTTCATAATTTCAACAAAATCTAATAAGAAACGTTGTAATTAATAAGAAAGAGTGTGGAATAAACACAGATACAAAGAGGGAAGTACAGGAGATGCTCAAGAGTGAAGAAGTGGTGGAAAACTGATACCGGGGTATTGACTAACATTGGATTAAACCATCTTTTGGCTAACCTATAGGCCTTTAGGCTAGCCAGTCGACTGAAGAAATTTATATCACCTATGAATTTTAATTAAGCTTTGAAGCACATTTAACATATATACAATAATTATTGATAGATAGACAATAACTATAAGTAAAACAATTATAGATAGACATACAATAGTTATAAGTAAAATAAACATAATATTGTTTTAATTTCTAGAGAGGTGTATGATGGCGACTACAGCTATTGCTCCTGTGACTCAGAGAGTTGTGCTGATAGCAACAAATGCTATTGCACTAGCCCTCGTCGACCTGTAATGCAGAGTTCTCAAAGTCTCGACTACTTACGAAGCTCGCAAAAGACGTACTCAGATCGAATGAAACGTGCCTTTGATGATTATGATCCAAAAGGGACCAGAGCTAGGTAAGCTCCAGGAAAATTTGAAAGAAAATTATATAGTGTAGTAGTATCAGCATTATTAAACCTTTTTGTTATGCAGATATTGTTGTTACTTTGTGAACGATATGCTGTGATCACTTTTTTAATTATGGCTATTTTTATTCTTTTTATTGGATAAATTAATATTTTTGTTTTTTTTTTTATCGTAGGTCCTGATGAAACGACCAATACGTTCACCTGATGGTAAGTGCAACGTCTGCTCATAACAAATGCTGTTTCACCCAGAAAATTTCTGTGTGACACCACACTGCGCCGGTCACCCTGAGACATGAGTTATTAAGTCTCATATGCCCAGTGATTACGCTAGCTCACAGTGTCCTTCGAACCAAAACACAGTAATGTTTGCACACTACTGCTTCACGACAGAATAACTGGTTCTGGGGTGGTACCTACCTAGACGGATTCCTGCAGAGGAATCCTAGCACCAGTACAGATTATATTCTTAATACGAATGTCAGATTTAATGACATAACTTGGATGTTTCAATTGGATGATTTTGGCTAGTTACAGATTTATGAAGTAGTTAATTTTTCTGTCTTTCGACCCTTAATTTTTCAGTATTTTAAGTATTTTTTTATCTTTTATCCTCTCTATTATAAATACAGCATATTATTTGACATGGTCATTCGGCAGCATTTCTAGCAGTTCCGTTTTACGGCTCGACCTCGAAGTGAGATATGCAAAAAACTGTATTTTTTCTAATCACGACACTTCATAATTTTTCTATCCATCTTTTAATAACATACATGTCTTCATTTTTAAATAATTATATATACTTCAAAACACTTCTTGATTTAAAAAAATCTATAATATCCACAATTGCTTTTTCTAGATCTAGTGCTACATCGAGCAGACGTCGAGAGGATCGCAGTAGACGAGCTCGCAGTTCAGACAGCCTCGCACTGGACTATGAGCTGCTGCTACAGAACAAAGCCCGCGATACCAGAACACGAAACATGCAGAGACTTACCGGTCAGTAAGCATTCTTCCAAAAACATCTATAGAGCTATTTAGAGATTTTCTAAAGCTAAATTACGTAGTTATCTTTATAAATATAAAACAGCGCACAAGTATAACTGAAGCATACTTTCGCTGGTTTTAGACCACTATTATCCTTGTTTAGAATAAAATGTGATACATGTAATATTTAAAATCAAATTATTTTTATGATGAAAGTTTTAATAACAAAGTAACGGGCTCAGCTCGGTGATTAACATTATTCAATCAAAAAACCGATTTCAACGCAGCTGCTCCGAACATTTATACGAATTTCAGTTTCATGAATTTCTCATGGATCCCATTAGATCAGATAGAATTTCATCAGCACGCTTTCAACCAGCAACCAATTCAACTAAAAACAGAATCACTGAAATCGGTTTACAATTGGCGAAGATATCGCGGCGTAACATACGCACAAAAAATATTCAGTGTAATTAGAACTACCTTCTTTTTTAAAGTCGATTAAAATAGACAATTAACAATCATATATTGTCGATGGGCTCCACATTAATATGTTAGACAATAGTCAGCTTATCTTCGGTGGTAGAAGTGGATTCGATTGGATTCTTAACGTCATTTTATATGGGCATGTAAGATAAGACGTTAAGGAAACCCTCCTGCTAATCGTGTTTACTATACGAAATACTTCGAGTATTACGTAAACGGGATTACCCGCTAAGTAAGAATATTAATTTAGTGGAAAAGATAATTGAGAGAAACGTTAAAAGAAAAATATATGGTATACATATTATAAAAGTACCCAACGAGTGCTAACTGATTAGCATACTTGTTAGAGCAGCTAACAAGTATGCTAATCCTTTTACAAGCACTTATACTAGTTTTATTCAGAACAAAAAATACATATAGTTTTAACTCTCGTATTTACGAGTAGATAATCTCTTCGATCTTTTCATTTTTAGTTAACCAAAATTAAACATATATAGACTTTATATTTTTTTACTATGTATTTTTACTTTTCTTTTAGTTCGAAGCACCGGTGCAGGTTCACACGATGCGCTGAGTGTTAAAAAGTCAGCTGAAATGGCGGCACTGTTTGCAGACGTCCGTCTTTCCCAAAGAACTGACGTGCGTTCCTTGGCCGGAGGGCGGCGGTCGAGGCCACCGCCCTTACCGCCTTCACCACCTCGGGCTGCACCCCAGTTAGCTCGAATGTTCGATCACCGGCCTTTGAGCAGAAATGCTAGTCTTGAAGACACACTGGGATACTTGCCGTAAAAGAATAACTTTAATAAGTAATGATTTTCATTGGAATTGATGTTTACACTAAGAATAATATTTGCATGTACAGAACGATTGAGTTACTTTACTCTCCCAATTTTATCGTCAAATTGAGAACAAAGAAGTCGCTTGTCATTTTTTCTATTTTTTTGTCGGACACGTCTATAGAAAACATTCCTGACTATGCAATGACTATGTTATAAGATTCCATAAGAAAAAGAAGTATTTTTAAAGTAACCTTTTATCTCATCGCATAGTCATCGTTGTCTTTATCAGCTTGTTAATAGTCCACTGCTGGACATATACCTGTACCAAAAAGGGTGATTCGATTTGTAAATTGCAAACTGATAGCCAAATGAACAAAATTTATAAAGTAAAGCCACGAGAATGAATTCCACAAAATTCTTTTCGAATTTGTATCTTTCCTCGGGTCCCCATATCTCTGTTATTTTATCAACGTTAACTTTAAATTCGATTACAAGGTTCTCGATTGATTTTATTCGTCGATAGTTATAAATTGCGTGTCTTTGGAATTTTTAAATGGTATCGTCCCGAATCGTTTACATTGCTATAGCATTGCTAATAGGCTACGGTTCAATTCGCTAGATTGATGTGCCCTTGTTAATTTGATGGAGCAACTTAATTCGGTTCTTGATTGTTTGTTAATTGATCTGGAAATATATTATATGTTACGATTATGTTCACAGCGTAACCGTTTACTAATAACCAGACATGTCAGCAGTAATTATTGTAATAATCAGAGACCCTATTACTAATTTTTTCTTTAATATATGAACGAGCAATTTTGTCTATTTTTATAAATTGAATGCAGTATAGGTAAAACATTTTTAATTTTGATTACGTATAACGTATATATATTTAGAATATTTGATCTTTAATTTATTAAAAATTGTTGCGTTACTTAATTACGATGGTTATTTGCGGTAAAGTGACAGGCGACTAGGTGTTAAAAATACTGTATCAAAACATGACAACTAGAAAATACAGTCGTTTTTGTATTTTTATCAGCGTTTTCTCACACATTGTGTTTTAATGAACTATGGTAAATCACCACAAAATGAACTCAATAACTAATGACAATAAATTTATTCTTTATGAATCTCAAACGTATACCACCTTATTATGTAAAATAAGGATTTCAATTAGGTATATAGATAACCTTTAAATATTTAGTCTATGTATGTAGTTATTTATTTATTAAAATAACCTTTATACATAGGTGCAATATGTCGAGTCAAGTATTGTTTAAGCGCATAGTTTTTGCGATTTTTACTTGGATTTTATTTATTTATTTGATATTCGATGACGAAACGAAGCTTAAGATCATTTCTTCCCTTCCCTATATGTTGTGTAATGGTAATAAAAAAGAAATGAATAGCTTGAAGTTAATAAATAGTAAATCACAGATTTTTATAAAATATGACCATGTTACCATAATTATTGAAATTACTAGTATAATGTTAATAATTATATTATTTTGCATAAATTTAACAACATACTATTTCTACTATTCTCTGTATACCTTGTTATTATAGTCTTAATATACATTTGTAATTTTCGAAGAATGTAGGAGGTAATAAAAAAATCTTTATTTTTCCAATATTCGCAAAAACTTATGTATAATTAGGTGTTCTTTACGAAGGTCAGTTAAGGTCGTTTCGTCACTGTTTTAACAATATCTTTTTAATTTTATATGTTATATTAATTTTATATGCTATATCCCACTTGTATTATTAAATGTGCAATATTTTAATAATTCTTTATTTCTCATTCGATAATTAGAAGTGTCTTGCAGTGTGCAATAATATAATAATGATGTGTAAATAATTGTCTAATGGTGTAAAATAAATGATATATGATATTTTGTTTCATTTTGATTTGAAATATGAATGTTCTCTTAACCAAAACACACCCAGATCTCCAGACATATTGTCTTAGTTTCTATAAAATTTGTTCCTGATTCGTACTCGTGTTCTGAGACATCGGCTCTCTTACACTAGCTCTTCAGACCGAAACACAGTAATGTTTGCAAAGTATTACTTTATGGAATGCATAAGTACTGGCACTGCAGTAGTACCAACCTAGACGGATTCCTGTATAGGAATCCTTGCACCAGTAAAATATTCCCCTTTGATGAATTTTGTAACGCCCACGGGATGAGATGTTGTATCCACTTTATCATCAAATATACTTTAGAGAACATTCGAGTGCCGTATTAATATATCGTAACGTACCTACTCATGTTTACCTCGTTCGACAGTAACTTTACAATTAAATGTTACGTGAGCGCCATTAGTAGCGGCGCAAAAGAATCTTTCGCCCTATTTTCGATACTATTTACACCTATGTACTTTAATTAAAGTAAAGCCAGCAAAACACTGATGTTATCACACATCACAGCTGTTGGTAAAATAAAGGAAATTGAATAGAAATTGACGAGTGAATGAAGTACAAAGGGTAATTGTAATAATTGTCACATTTGACAGTCGGGTTGGAATCCCCATGATGTGATAGGGATACAACTGCCATACAAAAACAAGTACAGAAAATTTCACGGTTAAACTTTCCAATATGGACCATCGATATATGAGGTTTTAGGGGTGGGAGGTGGGGAGGGGGGGAAGGCTACCCCCCTGTGCCATCCCCACTCTGCGGAACCCCATGGTTATGGAGATATTGATGGTTAAAGTTTTAAGGTTAGAATAGAGCTATTTAGTTAATAGAATGATTTTAATCTGGTATATCCGGCGCTCCGTGGCAGCTACGGCGCTGCGGGATGAGCAGTCCCTCCGCCCTAACGTAGGAAAGCGCGGCACCTGAGCTTGCCTTCGCAGCTTCGGCTACAACGATCTCGGTGCCTGCGCTTCCCTTCGGTGGATGGGCACTGCCCTCCCTCCGCGCCTCCGAGCTCTTATATACACTTTAGGGGCACACTTGGTATCGAGTAGGTACGATTCTTTCAAAATTTTCGGAACCCTACACTAATTGAAACGAGAAGTGATTGACGTTTGACATCAATTATTTGGCAAATTTATTTTGTAATTGCGTGTTATTTGCCAATTTGTATGAAATGTAAAAAAAAATGTATCTCATGAACCGTAAGTTTCCGCAACCTAAAACTTTGCAAAACGCTTTCTTTTAGTGAGTACTACGAGTATCTACAAAAAAAAATATGGGCATTTAAATCGATGGTCCATATTGGAAAGTTTATCCAATTTCACTTAAGCTATCTTCATTAAGCGTTAGCGTATAGCTATTTTCTTATGAAATTGAATAAACTAATAACTAGATGGCAGCACGTAGACTTGATGATTAAAGAACCAATTATATATGAAAACAATAAGACAATAGGTATTGCATAATTTTAGCAACGTAAAAATATTGTGGTAATATTTGGAGCCTTAGGCGAAACGACTATGGTCCAGTGCAAGTACATATGTATTAAAAAATGTCAAATATTTTCCGCTTATAACTATTTTTGTATTGTTTATGGACTTGGTGATCTGACTGTTACAGAATATATGCAGAATTGTCTGATGCCCTCTCCAGGATCTTAGGTTACCGAATTTCTAGAGTAGGCAATTACATAATTTTACACTAAAACACATTGATATAAATAACATTCCGAAAATCCATGGTCAAAATATTGGCTCATCACTACGAGCAGAAATTACATTCGGGTTTGGCTTCATCGACCATAGCTTTTCAAAGGCCAGCCAGCCTCCTCCAAGGGAAACAACCTAAGGTTGTACCGCATGCAACCTCACTAAGATATCAACCCTATTTACAATGAAATAATATGATATGTAATACCACGTGAAGCCTAGTGGTCAGTGTTCATGACTTCTACGGCACGGGCCCTGAGCTCGAATACCAGGAGCTGAATTTTTTTAATTTCAAACTATAATATAAATTATAAATACTAATTATAAGAAAGCAGGTCTTTGGGAGATATCTATTTAAGTAACTGTATCGATAATTAATACTACAGCGTCACATTTAGCAACAATTTTTAATACCAGTATTGAATATATTTTTTAAATGTAGCACATGAGATCTCTTTAATTTTAACTTAGTACAAAGCGATTTTTTTAAATTGCTTAATATCAATGTTAATTTAAATTAATCAAATGCTTGTAAATGAGCCTTTAAGACATTTTAATAAGTTGCTGCACTATTTTAGTTTAGTTCCGAACAACCAATGTAACTGTTAAGATGACTATACATTGTGCAAGAGTTGATAGATAGTCCGTATACGTTTCAGAGCACCTACCACCCTGTCTCATCCCGTGGGTGTCGTAAATGTCGACAGAGGGAGAATTAAAACCAGAAGATGGGTAGCAGCATCTTTATGGAACATCTTAATAAATAATCTGCTGTTGCCAACTCACTTGCCAAGCGTGGCCGCTATGGCAAAATCCCCCAAAATGAGAGCTACAAACTTTTGTGACAATCTATGGGGGAAATGAATTTTAGATGAAAATAATGTAGGATATTACGGCACATACATACATACATACAGTCACGCCTCTTTACCATAGGGGTAGGCAGAGACCACATCATTCCACTTGCTACGATCCTGACACACATCTTTAGCTTCTTCTACTTTCATTAGCGTTTTCGCACACGCTCGGCGGTTGCGGGTTTAACCCGACCTTTCCTCAAAAGTTCACCGATCTGATTGTGATTCGTACGCCTAGGTCGACCCTTACCGGCTTTTCCATTCACACTTGCCTCATAAATCAGTTTCGTCAATCTCCTTTCATTCATCCTCTCTACGTGTCCAAAGCATCTAAGCATGCCTTTCTCTATCTTTTTCACTACATCTTCAACCCCACCGCAACGTAATTCTCGTAAATTTAGAACACAGGTACACAAACTCTTTCACTTGTTTCACTCTTTCTCCTTCAACCAGAACTTTCTTCTCTTTCAAAAATCATTACTTTCGTCTTATCTACATTAATTTTCATTCCTTTGCTTTGTAGAGCACCATTCATAATATTAACCATCGCCTGCAACTCCTCCTCCGATGATGGAAATATAACCTGATCATCGGCGTATAGGAGGCATTTGACGTTCAAATCATTCATTCTTAATCCAAACACACTCTCTTTCAAATCTTTTAAGCAATTGTCTATGAATAGGTTAAACAGCCACGGCGAAGCCACACATCCCTGTCTAACACCTTTTTCGATGTTAAACCAGTCTGTGTAAGCCCCGTTTACCCTGACACATTAGTATCCGATGAAGCTGTAAAAGCCAAAAAAGGCTAACAGCAATTACATCACCGAAATTATATATTACCCTGACACAAGCACTGGAATCCTTATAGTGATTTCAGTGCTCGTATCAAGCTGCCGTTCACCCCATACATATGCTATGTCGACCACAATTCAGTCCTCACTACCCTATCATAGGCCTTTTCCAAGTCCACGAATGCGCAATAGACCTTTTGACTTTGAGCCAAGAATTTTTCGGCTATGCTTCGTAAGGAAAAGACATGATCTATGATTTTCATTCCTCTCCTGAAGCCCGCTTGTCAATCACATATCTTCTCTTCAGTTTCATTCATCACTCTCTTAATCAAAACCTTTGCATACAGTTTGCCGACGATACTGAGCAAGCTAATACCTCGGTAGTTTTTGCAGTCTTGCTGCGACCTTTTTCCTTTGTAAAGCGGTACGATAACGGCCTTACACCAGTGTACTGGTACGTTGCCGCTCCTCCAGCAAAGGTTAAAAAGGCGGTACAGCTGACTAGCTACCACGCCCTGTCCAGCTTTCAGCATCTCAATCGTAATTCTATCATACCCTGCAGCTTTGCCAAGTTTTTCATACATCGCTTCCACAATCTCTTCCATACTAATATCTCTTTCATCGCAACCTTCATTCATGTCCCCAGATGGGGCCTGTGCTCGTATATATTCTTTCTCAAATAAGCTCTCGAAATATTCCTTCCATGTCTTTAGAATGCTTTTCTCACCTCTCACAATACTTCCATCCTGGTTTCTGATTTTGTCCAGTTGCGAGGTCATATTTTGACTTCTGGCTGTTCTTATGGACTTCCAGAAGAACTTAATATTGTTCTGAAAGTCGTCAGATAACCTCGTATCACATTCATCTCTATCATTCTCTTTATTTCTTCTCACAACCTCTTTTGCCACACCTTTTAACCTGTTATACTCACTCCTTGCCATGCTTACGTCCGCATTCGTTGCGTTTTGCATTCTTTGATTGGCTCTTGTAGTCAACGAGTCCAGCCAAGCTTTCTTCTTCTCGGACATTGCCTTTTGAACCTCTACACACACAGTCTTTAACTTACATCCTTTTCTTCTTTTACTTACACCACACACTTCAATAGCAACTTCCACAATTCCTTGCTTAAACGGCTTCCATACTTTTTCAACCTCACATTCCTCATTTAAAATATCAAACTGCTTGGTCAGTTTACTAACAAATTCTTCTCTCACCTCTTTCTCTTGCAAATTCTCAACTTTTATGCGCTCTAGTACACTAATAGGTTCATGCACACGATGCCGCCATCGCTTAAAGAGCCCTCTTAGTCGGCTTAATACCAGATAATGGTCTGTGTTAATGCCGACACCGCGGCATGCCCGAGTGTCTAGCACTTTCTTTCTCAGTCTTTCATCCACAATCACAAAATCAATCATACTTCTCAGGATCCCTTCTTCTCTAGTATACAAGTGGATCTTTTTGTGGTCAAACATTGTGTTTGTTACCACAAGATTCGACTCCAAACACACTTCAAGCAGACTTTCCCCATTTTCATTCACTCTATCATCGCCGAACCTTCCTACCACACTCTCATATCCATCACGCTTCACTCCCACCCACCCATTAAAATCGCGTAGCATTATGATCCTTTCATTTTTGTTGCGTTTGTTCAAAAGATCTTTCACGCTATCCCAAAACTCCTGTCTCACAATTTGGGCTTTTGAAGAGCGGTTCCAACTCGCATCTTGTGGAGCATAAACTGCCAATATAAAGATGCGAGTAAGGCCAACCTTCAACCTCACCCAGAGGAGTCTTAGGCTAACACATTTATAGTCAGTCACACATTCATTCATTCTAGCAGAAAGCAGTACACCAACTCCCTGACAGCCTCTACTGGTTTCCGGAACTCCCGACCAATAGGCTGTGTAGGGTCCATGCGTGGTGGTGTCGCATCCTTTCCGCTTGGTCTCATTCACACAAAGAACATCAATCCGTCTTTCGCTCATCACCTCGTATACTTCTTCAATTTTATCATTCATACCTCCTCGAACATTCAGAGTAGCAAAGTGGCTATCCGCAGCCCACTTTTCGCCCCCACGGGAAACGAGACGGTGATATAACGGCACAAATATTCATTGTATAGTATGTTATGAAAAAGTTTGAAATATACAAAAATACGATGAAAGGTTGTTTGATTTTTTTATGTTTTTTTCATTCAGATTGGCTCTATTATCTACTCAGTAATACTCAAAATTTTTAATACGGATTTTTTAAAAGTTTGTGTAGAAGTATCTCATACCATTTTTTTTTGTAATTTAGCGCATGCATTTTTTTATTCTATTTTATCTTACTTATTAAATAATACAAATATGTGTGTTTGTATGTACATGTATGCATATTTCTTTCTTTTTTACTTATACTTCTTCTTAATATGTCCGGTAACTGCTCGGTAAACCTGAGGCATCAACAGAATAACAGCGCTGTGGCAACACTGCCATAGCTTTATTCTGAGTCAACAGCCGTTTCGTTGCTGCAGCCCAAGGTACGTTTGTAATTGTAATACGTCATATCTAATTGTTTATTTATATTTTATCATTTGATGTATGTTGTGTTGTAGTATTGAATAAAGGATTTCTTTCTTTCTGTATCTTTCTTTCTTTCTTTCTTTCTTTCTTTATAATCTATTTTAAGTCACAGAATCTGATCTTATTTGAATAAAACGTAATTCTCTTAGTTAATTCTAAAAGAATCCTATAAAGTAATAGAAAGGTAAAACGACATATAAGGAACTATAAAATTAATGCCATCTGTAAACCTGGTGTTAATACTAAGTACTCAGTTGCGTATCTTTTCTCAGTATACATATAGTGTATTATCTATGAACCACAGTATATAAGTTTTAATACAAACATGTAATGAGTTTGGGTGTCAGATTCACTTACGACCAGATCTGTCAAAAATTTCTATTGAAAGTCATGATAAAAATAAAGTAATGATTTAATAACATCCCACAAATAAAGAGTTATCGTCAAAAAGTTACGGCCCATTTAACGAACAATTTTGTCACTGGTACATAATATATCGTAAAATAAAACAATTATTCATACATACAATCATAAATCTTATTTACTATTTTATAAAATCTCATCCGTAATATGTTCTCTAATTACATAAACGCTTCAAAATGATTAACAATTTTTTCAAACTTAATTACTATGTAAGTAACTAATCTTTTCATACATAATAAGAACGTCTTTTCTATAGTACACACATTTTATTCTAATTTATTATAATCCGTTTAGTACTGTAACTTAATTTATATTTACAAATATACAATGATATTATAATACATAGATACGTCATAGTTATTTCCAGAAGACAGCTTAAGAAAGCGTTCCGAACGCAGCGACAACATACAAATTCCATTCATGATCACGCGCTGTTCATCTTAGTCATTCTCGTTGTAAACGGAGTAAGTTTGTCTTTGTCCTTGCGAATGCTTAGTAATGGCGACGTCTGAAAAGGCAACAATTGTAGCCTTTTCTTAGCTTTACTTTCGGATAACTTACGGGTAACGTATCTATCTCTTTTATTTTATAATATCATTGTAAATATATATGAGAGAATCGAAGCTTCCGGCATGAGTATTAAATTTCATGAGGTTACAATTAATTGTAAACGCTTTTCTTTATAGACTTTGGGTATTACACTGTGTTACAAATGAAATACAACGTAAAAAAGAAAACCCGAAATACTGTTAAAACAGTACGCAATTTAACTAGTACGAATAATTATAACAATGAAAAAATATAAGACTTGATCGATTTGAAAAAGAGATGGTCCGTAAATAAAAACAAAAAACATGGTACATTTAGGCGCCTTCACAGTTTAAGAGGTACCAAAAGACGTTTGAGCTTCTTTTAAATATTGCACCGTTGATATAATTACAGTACGTGATAATGAAAGAGGTTTCTTTGATAATTTATTTTATAATTGGTAGATATAATTAAATAGCATAATATAATATACAAAAACTATCGTTGACTTTAAAAGTATATCTGAAGTTTTTATTTGTAAAACAAAGTTTATACACTTTATGGCAAGCGAAATACTCTATCGTTCCGCACGCAGTGCAAGCATAAGTCCAATTCTGACTATGCCAGTTGCTCGCAAACTTTGTAACGAGTTTATTGTTACATAAACTTTGCCTCCATTTTTTGATGTCCCTACAAGAAGCAGTTATGAGCTTGTTAATCTCTGGCCCGTTGTCATACAGTTTGGATATCTAAAGATCTATTATGGCATTTCAGTAGGGTCGTACAGTACCTAGGCGACCTCTAGGTATCGGTTCCGCGTAACTGTGGCGGAACTTTGTCGGTTGACGGTCAGCCAGTTCACGGAAGTCTCTGTATTCTCTATCATAGTATCTATCCCTATCCCCTTCGGGAAATGACTGGCGCTGTTCATCCAACAGACGCGAACGACTGAATGCGCGCTGTCTGTCTGTCCATTCCCTTCGCCTATCCTCTATAACGGGTTCAATGACCTCGTCTTCATCTATACGCCGGTCTAATTCCCTCCTTTCTCTGTATCGGTCGAATTCATCTCTGTGCGGCTTGGGCTCAATTCTGTTCAAATAATCCTCCGTGCCATACTCGTAGCGCTTTAGATCGTCGCGCTTTCGACCGACACGCGGGAGTCTTTCCATTTCCCTGTGGTTAAGATCTGTTGTTTCAATATCACGGGCGCGTTCAATATCCTTGCGCCGCTCGGGCTCCCTGTGAGAACGTTCCAAATCCCGATGAGAACGATCAGGTTCTCGCCGGGAGCTTAATTCTCGGTGACGCTCTTGACGCTCGTCCCGTCTTTCTTCCTCTGGGGAAGAAGTCGAGCGACTATTTCTTTCCAGCATGCTCCTACGCATAGCCATATGTTGCTCCAGTTCTCGATTAAATCTTTCCCTTTCCAAATTCATGAATTTCTCTTTTGCGACGTTGAAACGGTCTTTTGGTGACGTCTCAGCAAGTTTCAGGCTGCCTTCGCTGGCTCCCCGTTGGAGTTTGCCAAAGCGACGATCTTCGACCCTGTCTATACTTCGATTAGAGGGTTTAGTTTCGGCCTGGTATCTCCGTCTGTAGTTAAGGGTTTCTTCAGGAAATTTGTCCGGTTTGTCTTTGTTGACGCGTTCGAGAGACTCGTGACGGAAACGACGTTCAAAAGTTGCATCTCGAAAAGGGGCAAGTTGGTCGCGGAAGGGTTCTGTGAAGTCATCATTGTAGGCAGGCGCGTGGTCGTAGTTGCGAGGGGAGAGTGTGCGGCGGGGAGGCGAAGTGCAGCGAGGGGGCGAGGCGCGGCGCGGTGACGGAGCGCGACGGGGTGGGGACGCTTCGAATGCCTCGTGCATCATGTACGCAGTGCTCTCTGCCCAGTCCTCCTCTGAAATAAATGTAAAAGAACAATTGATAAAATATCTTATTTTACAGAAAAACTATTTTGACTCTAAAGGTAGAGTCAACGTATAGAGAAGGAAATAATAAAAAAGTTAGTGGTCTAGACTTTTCAGCTTTTTGTGTATAAATATACCTTAGAGACGTTTTGGACTTGATTTAAATTTTGATTAAATTTCAAAGCTGAGTCAGTTCAGCATCTAATCTTTGATAATTCTCTTATAACGTACTTTTTCAATTTCAATTTTATTCAAAAAGTTCTGTTTAGAAAGGATTAAGCAAAGCAACATACAAGGCAAGAAACTGTGGCTGAATTATTATTTCTGTTCTATAATAACAGTTTTTTTTATTACATTATATATATAATAAATATTTTTATAATCTTTTTTTATAAATGGTTTAAAATTGTAAATCATAATATACGGTGCCGCATTACTGAACTTCTTGTGTTCTTGTTATATAATAATTTATGTTTTAATAATCATTGAAAAGGTTAAAATAAAAAGGTTTTCACGATAACTACGATGATGATGTCTGACCGATTTTCGACCACCGCGACAACTCCCGAATATTGTCGGAAGCTTTCAACTTCGCCAGTGTGTAGGTGCAAACACAGAGGCACTCACTAGTGATCGACATACGATATATTAGCGTTTATGTGATAAGATCGGAGGTAAGCTAGAATACAATGTCCGATAGACGGGGACAATCACAACCCAACCATACCCGAAAACCAACAATTTGTGTTTTTGCATAAATATCGCCACCGACTGGGTTCGAACCCAGGACCCGCAGTGATCAAGTACTCTGACACTAGGCCGCGCGGTCGTCACATGATAATTATGACGATAGTAACAGCTACTGCGTACAAGTTCCTACGTCGGAAACTCCTTAAACAGGGGCAAGCAAATAAATTGTTTGCAGCTACAGTAAATAGGCTCACTTAAATTATCTTCTCATTATTTAGTACTCTATTTTACTTTTGTTTTCATGCATACTCACTATTTGCCAGTAAATCACCATTTTATCGAATTCTTAGACTGTTATTAACTTTAAACAAAACAACACACAATAAATTAACAATGTTAAATAATTAATTGCAAGCATTTTAATTGTTTTAATTGTTTGTTATGCGAATTAATAGTTTTGACAAGGCAAAACTAATTCCCTGCTTACACCTACTTAAAAATATTATGCTTCTTCATCGCAGTTATTTACACTAATAACCTACTTAATACTGAATTATTTGTCTGATAGTTTGCAAACACGTTTTCACTTGACCTATTGTCAGTCTCCAATATTACGGGTAACGGGATATGGACTCATCTCCGAAACACCTTTTACAAGCGAACACGTTTTGAAAAACGAAATTGACATAGAAAGGAACCTGTCACACTCGCACGTGAGGTCGCTGGACATTATCGTTCACGAGCGTTTAAGCGTATAAGGTGTGTCTATATAACGAAGATAAAGAGGCGACTAATAGTGAACAATTGTTGACTACATTTGACGGTTTATAGTGCATAACACGTTAAGTTAGTATCAAGATGATACTAACTAAGATAGCAATTTTTTAGGGTGGGCTCGACCCAAAAAACTTAGAAAAATTACAGATTCCATCAAAATTCATTTATTTATTTATTATTTATTGCTGACACCATAAGCTAAGGGCTACAATGGGCGGACTTAATGCCCTGTGGCATTTTCTACCAGTCAACATTTGCTATGGTGAAAAGTAGACAGCAGGTGCTAACCATAGAATAAAAAAAATAATAATAAGAGGCCTCATAAATTTATATATATGTGTATGTATGAGTATTTATATGTGTGCATATTATGCAATTTAGACATATGTGCTTCTGTCTTCAGTCGAGGGATTTCTTCGCACGAGCTGAGTATAGAATGTTTCTATTTTTTTTTTTAGGGAGCACTAGACTTTCTAATAGGGGCTTCCAAGAACCTTCCTAGTTACGGACATGTGAGTATCTAGTTAAACTGCCAAAACTGAAAAAAAAATTATAGATTATTCTGAACATCTGATTCCTTTTTGTAGTAGTTTTTTCTTTTATTGCTTTTGTACTTTAAGTCTCTTTCTTGGGTCCTGTCTAATAGACTAATAGTAAATATACATTGATCTGAGTATTTTTTCGTACCAGAAATTTACACCCCAACCAAATATGTGATAAATATATCTCTACAATTATAAAATTAATACTTTCCGGTTCCATTACCTCGGCCGCTTCTTAATGTAAAAGAGGGCTGCTTCATTTAAAGTGGAAGCTTGAGATTTAGGTTTTGAGATTTCGTTATATTGTTTTGAAACGATATCTCGTCAGGCTCCATTAAAATAATTAACATTTTATTCTATTGTTCCGCGAAACAATACTCTATAGAATAGGTCTAATTTAAAACTATACACAGATACCATAGAGTAGGATGGAAAGCGTCTTAAAGAAGAAAAGTCCAAAAATTGCCTTAAACCGAAGCCATACTTTAATGGTTTGATATATTTACGGGAATACCACACATGAAATAAAACTATTATCGCGATTCATATCTTATTTTTGAGCGCTTTTTATCAGAGGCGGGGGGAATGGGCTAAATGCCCACACAGCGAAATACGTGTAGTTTTATTCGATGCTGTAGTTTCTTTATTACTAAAATCCACAAGTACAGACGATATTACTAATAACTAAATCATCATCATCATCTTAGCTTATCACTAGTTCACTGCTGAACATAGGCCTCCCCCCATAGATTTGTTGCAATGCGAGCGAACGTCATGCTGATAAAAGACCTTTTATTAACTAGTTTGACCTTCCTTGGTTTCGCTGGAGGCTGCTGACCACCATTTGCCGTGGGGCGGCGCCGTAAGACACTTTGCTTCCCCGTGTCGACAAGGCCCGATAGATGGTGTAATTAACGTCTCAAATATGTCAGACCTAAATTATCTAGACCACTAACGTCGATCGTCAATTCACCTGCCAAGCGTGGCGGTTAGGGAAATCTTCCTAACTTAAGAGAGGCCTTTATATTATTACTAGCTCCAACCCGCCTGCGAAGCGTAGTAACTATGGAAAAATCCTCCCAAAATAAGAGCTACAAACTTTTGTGTCAGTCTATGAGGGTGGCTAGCAGTGGACTAGTGATAAGCTGAAATGAATATGATGATGTTGGGAAAGGAATGTGTTTGCCAAATTACAAGTCAATAGGTCTTGTAGTTTCAGAGACATCGTGATAAGTCAGTAGTAAACCGCTTTTTTATATATAAATAAATATCCTCATAAAAACCAATTCCAATTTTTTTATGCCAGTCATCATAAACAAAATTTAAATTTGTTAACTTCCGCAAAGTAATTTTAACATTTAATTTGAAACTCGAGGCACGATCATTTCAACATAAAATTTAATAATTGTGTCGGATCCATAAACTTAAATTTGGAAAAATAAATAATATTTTGGGAGTAATTAAAACATTTGCAGTGAATCACTGTGAATGAACTCCATATATTAGTCAATAGTATAACGACGGGTCACGATTTAGATGGTACCATTATTTGTTATTGTCAAATAAGGAACATTCCTTGTGTATGTTACAATAATTCAAAAGCTATCGTGTGTGTACATAACAATAAATATTTTACCCTAACAACTACTACAACGTTGACGTAAGCATCGAACGTCGGGTCACGATTTCGATGATGCCATTTTTTCTTTTTTTGTTAATGGAAATATATAGGGATTAGATCATTCAATATACGAGTACCTAGGCTTTCACATACCTTTTAATGTGATGCTACTTCTTAAATGTTAAATAAATAAAATTATACAACAAACGAAATGAATTAAACAATAATTACATAGATGTTATTCAAATTACATTTAACTAATCTTTATCGGACTGCTAATAGTCCTATGTTGGACGGTCTCGTCGAAGGAAGGATTTTGACGACCTGTCCTGGGTTCCCGGACGCCGGAGCTACATTTGGTGGCTTCGGCTGGGATTCATAAACCCAAATTGTTAGTTTTCGGTTCTAGTTGTGTTTTGCATGTGATTTATGTCTGTAAACCGCACCCACGATAGAGGAGAAATCCTACTGAATATAGAATATAATATAGTGTGACCGAACTATAATAATTATATGTTGAATAATATAAACAGAAAATATGTATAATATAAATGTTTCTGATGATGTCACTTCGCACACAGATCAAACGCAAATGCAAACTGGGTATACCTGTCACCTCATTTGGCGCTATGGTTAAGCGATTAGCTTCTGAATTATGGATGAGGGTCGGCTCCCGGACGGGACTAATGTTTGTATGTTAGCCGTTCCGGATCTAGATGTTTGTTAGGGGTTGTCACGCGGGTTGGCAACCGCAGTTTATTTATTCAGATGTTCCAGGAAGATGCTGCTGCCCATCTCTTGGTTTTCAATTACCCTCTGTCGACTTTTACTACACCCACGGGATGAAAGGGAGTGGTAAATTTTCTAAAGACGCCACCACACAGCGCAGTGTTACAAAGAAACAAATTTACAATGAAAAAAAAATGATTTCAGTTTTACTATTAAGACCTTGTGAAATTTCATATAGGTACATTAAGATAAATTCTTTTGTATTGACATTTTTTAAATTTCTGATTATGTGAAGCTACTTTAAGACAAAAATATTCAAAACTCTTTTTTATTTGTTGGCATAATGTTTTTGTTTCAGAAACAATGTATTATTACAATTCGATGATTGAGTGCTTTGGCATAATACAAATGTTCGAGTCCATTAACAACGACAATAAATCGGGAATGCAATATAATAAAAGTCGTGCGTGGCTTGAGTATTGACAACCTATTTTTTAATACAATATGTATTTGCATATAATTAACATTAAGGACGCTTTTGTTTGAAAAAAAGATGTCTAAATATTTTCTAAGTACCTGTCACCACATCTTGCACTGGTAGGGAATGCCTATAGTCATTTAGTCGCCTTTTGTTACCTTTTGTGTAAGTTTAAATGATCAAGATTAAATAAATTAAACATTGTCTTCTTTTATCGGTAGAGATTATAGTCAAACATACATAAATACAGTCACTCCTTTTCCCATATAATGGGAAAACAGAGGCCACTCTTGTAGCCCACCTTTCGCCCTCACGGGAAACGAGACGTGACGGGCGAACCATGTTGCCGCCATTTTGGTATGAGCCAATTTTTTTTTCTGTCTATTGCGTTTATATGATGTTGGAGTCTGCGTAATTATTACAGTAACTATAAAGCATATTGAATTATTTTTTTTCAAGGAAGAAAGTGACGAGACGAGCAAGTCGTTCACTTGATGGCAAGTGCAACGTCTGCTTATAACAAAGCTGTGTCACCCAGACCATTTCTGTGAGGCACTACACTGCGCTCGTCCCCCTGAAATATCATTTTTTTGAGTTTCATATGCCCAGTAATTACACTAGCTACCAGTGCTCATCAAAACGAAACACAATTATGTTTGCACACTAATATTTTACAGTAGAATAACGGGCGGTGCGGTGGTCTACTTAGACGAATTCCTGCATAGGAATCCTACCGCCAGTGAATTCAATGGGTACAAACCACTAGTGCTATGATTGTCATGCTGCCTCGTGTAGTCGTTTCTTTCAGGTGACGGCGCTAAGTCACTGCCGATGCCAGAACTACCTCCCGATGACTCAAGCTTGCGTCTTGCGTTGACCCCCACGATGTTTTGGTTGAGGCATCGACGAGTATCGATGTTACTGAGGTTGCCTTTCTGACGATGTACTGTGTCGTAGTCGCGTGGGGGAAGCAGGATGGGACTTTTACCTTAAAAAAATAAAATAAAATAATGTACACGCCTATGACCTTGAGAATACTCTACCCTACCAGTACAACCTGCAATTTAACAGAAATACGAGTATCCAAGCGGGTGCGGTGACAATGAGAACTGAATTTATTTAATTGTAATTAAATTTAAAAAATATATGTTTATAATGAAATACAGAAAGCGGTAATCCGACAATAGTTTTGCAAAGCGGCGTCGGATTATTAAATTTGTCGGACTATAGCGTACTGCCACCGCCACCGACCCCTTGTAGTCCATAATATCATAAAGAGCCACCGCATTGCCGGTTATTCTGTCGTCGTAAGTAGTAGTGTGCAAACATTACTGTGTTTCAGTCTGAAGGGCACTAATGGCCAGTGTAAGAACAGGGCATATGAGACTTAAGTAGTGGTGTCTCAGAGTGATGTACGCCGTGTGGTGCCACACAGAAATATTCTGGATAACACAGCATTTGTCATTGGCTGACGTTGCACTTACCATCAGGTGAACGATTTGCTCGTCTCGTCACTATCTTCAATTAAAAAAAGATCCAAGGAGTATTAACAATTTAAGTACATAAATAAGCATAAATTGATAAGCACAAATGTTATAAATAAGAGGCTTAATTACTCGTCGAGTTAGGGTAAAATAGCGGCTAATAGTTATTTAAACTTTATAGCAAGCAGATATTCTCAAATTAATAAATATGCTAAAAATATCAATAATATTAAAATAATCGTGAGTACGAATTAACAAAAAAGTTACTATAGTAATGTGGGAATGTAGTTTGATAAATGAAAAGGAATATGGAAGTGAAAGATCTAGACGGATAGCAGACTGAGCGAGAGGGCAAACATATGGTAAATGTTCAAGACGGAATACGTGTAAAGTTCCTAGTGTGTTGTAATAGTAATAAATTGAGTTGTTAGTTTTAAAAGAAGACAATAAATACATTATTTTTAAGAACAGACTGTTACCTTTAATTACCAAAATCGTTTTCCCACTGTAATGTCTGACAATTTTTAATTCGCGGTGATAATATAACAACATATTACAAAAAATCAAACGTACCAATGAGGAAATAAAAAGTGTAACGTGGTTAAATATCATCAAATACTATATGTACATAATACTATATGTAATATAATTGAAGTTTTGAAAACTTAAAGTAAAGCTATAAATAAAATACATACCAATACAAAGCACAAAGTTCCCCCTAATCTACATAAAAGCGACAACTAGCTAATCAAAACGAAATCGCACTAACCTAGTCCCTTTTTACCTGTTGACAACTTTTGTTTCAACTCAGCAGCCAAACTGTCATAGAGATTAGCGACGCATCTTTCTTCAGTGCTGCCAGAATCTGATTCCCTGGAGACTTCACTGCCCAAAGACGAGTCTGGAGGCTTCTTCGAGGGCAAAGCTCCTCGCATTTGCAATTTTCTCTCAATGTCAGCAAACTTCTTTTGGTTTTCGGGTCTCTCTATTAGCGCTTGAAGGTGTGTGTAGAGCATCTCCGCGGTGTGATCTGAGTCGCATCTGTAAAATAATATCGGTTTAAAATCCGAACATTGCTGACCTTTATTAACAAGGATGTTGTACATAAATGTGTTTCGTACGAGTATATGCTTAGAATAGAAATATTATCAGAGCCTCTTTCGAACAGCAACGAATTCGACAAAAAAAAATCATTATATCACCGCAGTTTGTCGTGGATTTCGTATGTTGTTGTGGCTTTTGTCACAATCATCAAGAACGTATTCAGGTAAAAATCATACACCTAAATAATATAGAAATTATTGTCTAAAAACAGTCACTTATTAACAGTTAATTATTGAGTTCGAAATATTTTTCACCTGAAATAATTTTACTTGAAAATAATCTCTGCCAGTCGGTCTGACAAAAATATGTACGTATATTGAAGTGGCGATTGCTCTGACTGGTTGTAATATGCCGATCTAAACAAGCTCCGCATACCAAAGTATTGTGCAGCCTACTATTCGAATGTCAAAGTTGAAAGATTCTCGACAACGCCACTTGTCACTTTGCATTTAGTTACACATGGTTTCCTCCTCTAGTACAATACGTGCGAATAACGTTTATTTCAATAAATGGTACAAAATAATTATAGAGATAAAACTATTTCCGGTAATAGATACTTGAATATTTTTCGAAAGCCGATAGGCAGAGTAGAATAGCACCTACCTCTATCCTACCGAGGTGTCGTAAAAGGCGACTAAGGTATTATACCTCGTACGGACATCCTTTATACGTGCAGATTAACACCATACTATGCAGTGCTATCACTACACTGCTCGTGGGAAGGCAATGGAGTAAGAATTTTTTGACTCGTACCAAAATGTGCGGCGACATTGTTCGCCACCCGTCACGTCTCGTTTCCCGCGAGGGCGAAAAGCGCGCTACATGTGTGGTCTCTGCCTACCCCTTACATTGGAAAAAAATTGTGATTGCATGTATGTATATCTTTTGAACAAAATAACAATGCGTAAAATTACGTAACGTAAGTCTATTGGCATTTTAAGTAGATTCGGGATCGAAGGCTGCTCCGCCCATATGTGCTTACAATCTTACGAGGTTGCATCACTGCTATCAAAATAGTCACTCGCCTGTGTTAGTAGTATTGTTACTGATATTTAATATCAATTGTAATTCTCTCTTTTACTGGTTTGTATTGAGTTAGCTTTTAAAAAATACACACATACTGTTCTGAACTCTACTTAATCAGACAAGTTTAACTCAGATCCAATTGTCAGTTGCAATTGAAGCCGAAGCCGACTAATCAGCTATCGCCACAACCTTCAGCCGAAGCCGAAGCTTCGGTCGGACACTACAATTGAGATACTCGTAACAACAAATACAAAACACGAAAGTAGATAATCAAATGCGCGTACGATTTTGTTTTGTTTTGTTTTCATTTTTATAAGACACAGTGTGGTGCTGCTACCAAATTCATACTAATATCATAAATGCAAAAGTAACTCTCTCTGTCCCTCTGTCTGTGACCTATTCAAGGTTAAGAGTTTGAAACCGCTGAACAGATCTATCTAAATTTGGCATTTTATGCCGGAAAATCAAATTTTCCCTCGAGTCATTTAAAAACCTCTGTCATTTATAAAAAAAATTAAAATGACAACTGTCTACAAATGTGTCTAGTTTTCCTTATTTTATTTCGTATACACGAGTATATTTTTTAATTTTAATTTTTTTTCTATTGTTTTCTTTATAGGAAATTATCCATACATTTCACTATTTTTTTAAATAATTATTTGTGATTTTGTCATTGTATTTTGTCTATGTCCGTTTTATGGTACGACACAGATTATCACAGAGGTGGGATAATTTTTCACATCGCACAATAAATGGTGAGCCGTGGTAGCTCAGGGGCCTGGTGCTCGCCTTTAATTTCATAGTAAGCGAGTAACCTGGGTTCGATCCCCGGTGCCAGCACCTCTAATATTGTTCTACAATTTTAAGTGCTGATTTACCACGTGCTTAGCGGTGAAGGAAAACATCGTGAGGAAACCTGCATGTCCGAGGAATAGAAATATTTCGAGGACATGTGAAGTCCGCCAACCCGCATTGGAGCAGCGTGGCGGATTCTTCCTAGCTCCAAAACCCTCTCAGAAATGAGAGGAGGCCTGTGCTCAGTAGTGGGACATTTATAGGCTGAAACCTTACCTTACCTACAATAAATGTTGTTATTTATTTACACTATTTTTATAATGTCTGATTGGTTGTCGCAGTGCCAAGACCTATATTAGACGTTACAATTGATGATATTTTCTTAATTTGTTTCAGACCACAAAATTTCTGGTTTCTGGTAACTCCCTTAGTCGACTTGTCCGATGCCCACGGATACATTAAGAACATTTATTAAAATAATTTTTGATCAATTTATTTAAAATGTGGTTCGCGTGGGCGTTTGGATTTGTTTAAACAGGTTATTGAAAATTTAGTGAAGTATAAATACATATCAAGGGGTTCTGCTACTTTACCATAGATGGCGTTCTTTGAAATATTATCGGAAAAATGTCCTTAACTCTGGAATTAATCTAACAGGATGAAACATAGTCACAGTAAAAGTACATAGTCTTAGTTAATCACGGAGATTTTATTTATATATTCATGTTCAATTGCTTTAGTAGTTAAATTCGTTCGTACAGACAGACATACCAAAGATTACTTCTACTATATATTTGTATGATAGAATATTGGAATGGAAGTTGGAAAATTAAATTACTTAGCAGTTGTGCACAAATCATTATTGGTTGTTTATAATGTACGTAATCTGACCGTCGTTTAAATTTACATAACTTAGCAAACCACACTTAACTTTAAATTTTCCATTTACATATATAATTTAGATATTAGACCGCCGAGGAAATTGTATGTTAATTTGACGTTTAACGTGTTCTGTCCCACGCAATGTAATTACGTGTTACTAATGACTAAAGTTCTTGTAACTTCTAGTAACTAAAGTTCGCATCACACCGATGCATATTATGACTTTCCCGCGAGTTTTAAACATAATAAAACTGTTATGCACTAATATAAGAATTCACTCACATAAATTTTACACTATAAAAGGTTTTGAATTTTTTTTATTAAAAATGACATAAAATTATCGTCTTAAAGTTTCACAGAATATGCCAACCCTCTTAAATACGAGTATTAAAAAGATAACAATGCTTAATTAATAAAGTTTGATTTTTAATAGTAATATGGTTAAAATAAGATGCTTTTCCACTATATGCACGTCTTATATATGCTAATTTTTGGCTAATAGTTATTACATATTTTTAATTATTACATATTTTTAATTATTACATATTTTTAATTATTACATATTTTTTTTCTTTTGTATGCATATACGTTACGGCTCGGTGTTACGGCTGGCCATGTAAAGTCGAGGAGAAAATAAATTAACACTAACACAAATAACCAATCAAACTAATATAACCTACGTAACATCCTGCACGTATCCTACAAGTCATTTAGCATGGTGTAAATGTCAAGGCCCGGACGTCGATTGCTATTTACATAGGCATCTAATTTTTCGCATAAAATTATCTGTCATGACAACATACAAGGTCTGCAGCATGAGATTCTATAGTGATTTAAAATTACATAATTCGGTTCGCTTTAATTAATATATATACATAATAGCTCTATATATATAATAAATATAATAGCTGTTGGCAAACTTTTGTTTAGAACACACACAGTATTGACTAAACTTGACATCAAATTTCACATCACGAAATTAAGGTGGATTATTAAACGAATAAAAAAAAATATGTAATTCACTGTTTTCCGACTGTTATTAGAAAAATATCAAAGGAATCAAGAAAATCCTTTCCAGTGTAATGTAAAATCCTAATACATTCCTACATTTTCTGATACGATGCCCTGCGATTATTAATGTGGCTAATGCCAACTTCTGGAAGTCTGTGGATGACTATTATAATACGTTTGTTTAGACTTCAAAGGATTACGGTTCTAATATAAAAACAAGCTGGGCTTTTTTCCTTTCCCTTCTTGTCCGCTATTTTGTTTTTATTATCTGTATATTGAAGTCAATAAGCGATTATTATTATTATTATGGTACGTCAGGTATTATTATTATTATGGTAGGTCAGGGGCTAGGCGCTTTAAATTTCATAGTACGCGAGTGTTCGATTCCCGGTGCCGACTCCACTTAAATTGTTAATTGCAAGTTAAAGGGCTGATTTACCACGTGGTAGGCGGTGAAGGAAAACATCGGGAGGAAACCTGCATGTCTGAGAAATAAAAAATATTTCGAGGACATGTGAAATCCGCTAACCCGCATTGGAGCAGCGTGGCGGATTCTTCCCAGCTCCAAAACCCTCTCAGAAATTGAGGAGGCCTGTGCTCAGCAGTGAGACATTTATAGGCTGTTACTTTTTCTATTTTTATGATACTTTTTCAATCATATTAATAATAAATTTTTTGTTTTTTTTTGGCGACAGAAAGTGTTGTACTGTACAGTTTGTTGTAAGTATTGTAATGATATTTTCGTATGCAGAAAAGTAGATGGCCGAGTATAACATTTTTTAAAAATGGTTTTATTTTTTTACAATTTTGCAGTCTTAGATCTGACTAACTCTTCAGCTTAAGTCGTAACTTTTAAACCAGTATTATGACCCTGACTCGAGAAATTAATATATGAATATATTGAATAAAAACTAATTATATATACGGTATACATACGGCCTGACTAACATCACTAATTAGCCGATTATGACGTCATCATCATTATAATAATCAGCGTGTTAACAGTCCACTACCGGACAGAGGCCTATCCCAAGAAGGGTGAAATTGCCGTAATCACTATCCTCGGAGAGCGAATTGGTTTTTTTCATTGGAGTGGTGATCGCAGTATCCGCATCTCGCACCTCCGACACTCTGTTTCCGGCCTGTATTTTGGTCTAGCATTTTCAAGATGCTTATTCTGCCACATATCGGAAGCCATGAGGTTTTCTAAGCATTTCCCTTTATCGACTCTTACGACAATCAAGAGTTTGACCATTGATATTTAACAATGACAAAAAAAATGTTTGTTTTCGAGTCTGGTTGTGCTGTAATCGTCCCTGTGTCTCTGATACTGCATCCTAGCCTACCTGTGAGAGAGTGAGCGCCTCTGTATTTGCGCGAACTGATGTATCACTATAATATCTCCTGGGCAGTTGATATGTACCTACTGTATTTAGAAGTAGTCGTCTTAGTTCAAAATTGGACAGGAGGGCAACATCACATGAATGTTTATGTCGTGTGGTGGCGGCTCGTTAAAAGAATACTACCACTTCATCTCATCCAATGGATCTCGTAAAAGTCGAGTAAGGGACTGCACTGTGCACCCAATACCAATAGCGCACATGGTGGCGATGGGCTCACCACCTATTACACCAAGTGCATTATATTGTTTTGGTGAAACGTGGATTGTGGCAGTCAACTGCTTTAGCAGTGAGTACCCAGTCTCTGACTACTCCTTATGGGATACAGTCGTGATCTTATGTATGTATGTATAAAATTTAAAATAAATGTCCTGTAATAAACAGTAAATAACTGATTAGCTATTACGTGAAGAAGGGAATGTACATGTTAATAATTTCGTTTCTTAGCATTAAGATTATGCTTGTGTTTACTTGAAAGCTGTTGAGAAAGCCAGAAACTTTCTACATGTGCATGAATAGTGGACTCCAATTTATAGTGCCTCTACAACCATTAATTATTTCATGTTCAATTCTTGCTGTACTGGACAAGCTTTTCAAAAGGTATCGTAATTAGCGTGTCATACATTACTTATAGCGCGAAAGATAAAATATTAATGTATGAACGTTATATCTAAAACCTTTCAGCTTGAGAGCTCCTCGTCTACTAGTGAACCGTTTACAGGCTGACTATGATGAATGATGATTAATAGAATGGCCAGTTTAGTAATGGCTAAGCTTAAAACTTTGGGAAGATGGCATGTATGCTAAGCGACAAGCTTTTCTAGCTACTTGAATATAAAGTGTAGAACCCAAAATAAAAAGTACTCCCTAAAAATGACCCACTGTTAAATATAAGTATCTCCGATCATTTTTGAGAGGTTTTCGGAGCCGAGAAAAGTCCACCAAACTTCTCTAATGTGGGTAGCCGGACTTCCTCGGCCTTCCTCGTAACAGTATGTGGGTCTCCGCTTCTTGAAATTGGCCAACCATATCGAAAAACAATCATGGACTCTACAAATATGGAGTCGCAAAGCCAGAACCGTTTTTTTATTTCGTTTTCGCGGCTTGTTAACAGCCCATTCAAGTTTTATTGCGCCCAAACATGTTTCATAGTCGTCCACAAAACCCATTTTTTTTCTAACAAACCTGCCTGGCAACTAATACTGGTGAAAGTCATTCGTTTTTTTAACAGTCCGCCTGTCATATTTAAACAACTGTCAAAAACGGAATTGACAAAACGCGCGAAATATTGCAGGTGTTTTATACGCGCGAGGTGAAAGGCCAGTATGCGCTACATTGTAAGCAGGTGAGATGTAAGTAAAACGAATACATCAATGAACCTTTTATGGTTAGCCAATTCGAAATCGGCATTATTACATTTGTGATTTATGATTCATAATCACGTGTATGTTAGAAGCTGTTAAATTGCGTATAAAGTATAAATCAAATAAGGTGGAATGTCACATAATTATGAAACAAGAAAGAAGTGAAAGTTTTAAATTTTGACATAGTAGTAGTGGATAGCAACGCCAGCGGCAACAAGAATTGTAGTTACATTTTGTTTATGGCAGCTCGCCCACTATTAAAATTTAGTGCTTGTCTACACCACAGAACATAAAAACGTTTTTTGTGTTCTGTGGTCTACACTCTCTTGAGTTGATAATACTCGTATGTTATATACTGGGGGTAGGATTCCTATGCAGGAATCCATCTAGGTAGGTACCATCCCAGGGCCAGCTATTCTGCCGTGAAGCAGTAGTGTGCAAACATTGCTGTGTTTCGGTTTGAAGGGCACTGAGAGATAGTTTAATCACTGGGCATATGAGACTTAAGAACTTATGTCTCAGAGTGATGGGCGCAATGTAGTGCCACGCAGGATGTTTTGGGTGAAACACAATTTTTTATGGACAGACATTGCACTTACCATCAGGTGAAAGTTTTCCTCGTTTCGTCAGGACCTACGATAAAAAAAATAAAACAAAAATATACGTAAGGCTGTGTTTTAGTGCAAAGTGCCGCGAACAAGCCCACAAAGAGACGACCACGTGGACTAGTGGTCCTGACTCCTAAGCCGCGGGCCCTGGGCTCGAAGCCCAGTCGGAGCCAACTTTTGTGCAAAAACTAAAATTGTTGGTTTTTAGGGTCCGGTTGTGTTGTGCATGTGAAATTTATGTCTGTAACACGCACGCAGGAAAAATCCTACTGTGGCACATCGTTTTGTTTAAAAGTATTGCTACTATCAGTACATTAAATTAAAGCAGTATGTATGTATATAGCTCTCATTTCAAACTTTTTAGAATAAAGTAAAGAAAAGAATAACTTTTGTTATAGTTTATAAAAGATAAGCTATTACATAGCCAACATGGCTGCTGTAGGTAAAGAAATTTTTTTTTTTAGGTTTTGATGTCTTTTAATATTTTAATACGTATTGTTATACTGCGTTTGGTACTATATATGCATAGAATAATTAAAGAAGGCCATTTTAAAATTAATAACAAATATTTCATGATTTTATGTTAAAACTTTTTTAAACAATTCTCATACACTATTGCATCGATGATTTATTATTACCATAATCTAACCTGAAAATAGAACGTATTAAATACTTATACTAAGTAAGGTTAGATGTTGTTTTAGTAAAAAAATCACAAGTTAGCAGGAACTAAGCTAAATATACATCGATTTAAACAAAATTATAATTCTACTTTCATACAGGTGTAACGCTTTGGGTAAAGGCCTAAGTGAACTATACAGAACGGGCCTTGTCACAAATACTTGGCGAGTCGGAGATAGATGTCGCTACTCGACCCCGCCGGATGCGCAACGTGATATGCCAACGCAGGGTTACCAAACATTTTATTCACCGTCTTATAGCACGCTAAGTTTTGTTGTATATATATTGAATTTAATGTCAGTTGTTAAAATGTTTAAAAAATTATGTATTATACTATATTACCATTCATCGAATGGTGCCGGAATATGAAGATACGTCATGATCCTGTGGGTATTGTAAAAGTTGACAAAGGGTAAAGTCATAAAAATGTAATGGCTTTCGATAAATATTAAATTACCATTCAACCAAAGACAATAGACCTAAAATAATCATATCGGTAACGTGCGGAAGGTGTCTGGTCTTGCGATCACCAATCCGATAGTCACGGCAATTACGACAGAACATTCTTACTTTGGCGAAATGTATGTCTAGCAGGCTGGTGATTTCTGGTGACATAGCATTTGTTATGGGTAGTCGTTGCACTTACCATCAGTTCATCACTTTATACGATAAAAAAAATGTTTTCTTTGTAAACATTGCTAGATTTCTTTATTGATTGGTTTGATACTGTCTTCAGCAGGAACTGCATAAGCATAAATGTATTTTACGAAAAAACGTAGGTGAAACATGTTATTTGATTATGACATAAAAAATCTTATTTAAATAAAACGCACTTAAAACGCATTATTTAAATGTGTAGTATTCGCGTGAATATAAGATATCATTATAAAATATCTTATTTAAAAAAAAAACTTGAGTTATACAGATCTTACGGGTTCTACCATGTATTTATGCATTACGATATATATATCCTTTGGTACAATTACAACATAAACCTTGTTGTGAATAAACACATTGTATAGTAGACGCTAGAGACTATATTTATAGTTTTAATACAATATAACCATGGTCAAAACATAAAATGATTTCTTATATTTAGGCAAATACTTTACATTTAATACAACAAAATATACGGATTAAAACTTTGTCTAATTAACTTCATCTAACGCAACAAAATAAAATATATATGAAAATTATAAACATAAATATCTGAAATGGTAAATATCAATACACTTACATAGAAAAAGTTTAGTTATTTTATAAATAATAAACTATTACAGACACGTAGAGGGAGGAGGTTAACCGCAAATACAGGAGGCTTCGATCCGAACGTAATGTTGATTGTTGCTTCGAGTAATTCTTTGTCTGAACCAATACGAATCAGTTTTGCTCATAGTGCAACAGAATTGGAAAAAAAAGTTTAAAACACAATGCACAGTGAATCGACATCTATAAATAATTTTATCGTGATTGTAATTCGAAACACGTATATTTTACTTATTTTGAATAATCAAGCATGGTAACTTAAAAATTTCAATATTCGTATCGCTTTAAATAAAAATGAAAAATATTCCTTTTACATAGTCTTAATATTAGTGTTACATCGGGCACGGGTAGGTTGGGGCGAGTGAGTGCCTCTGTGTTTGCGCGTACACTTGCGGCACTATAATATCTCCTGCGCAATTGATAACTTCCGACAGTATTGGGTAGTTGTCGCTGTGGTAGAAAATCAGCCGGGAGAACATCCCTTTGTTCGCTGTTAATAGTCAGTCACTTTTTAATCAAGTATTGATCTACGTAACACTTAAGCTACTTAAAAATAATTTAATATTTTATAATTTTGAGTAGACTTTGCAATATTAACGTTATCAAGATGCTATTGAAAATATATTTGAAATATAATTTTATAGACGAAATATTCATAACTAAAATTACGAAAATTTACACATCTTATATTACGGTTCGTCGTTTCAGCCCATCATAAGTCCACTGCTGAACATAGGCCTCCCCCATAGATCGCCACAAAAGTTTGTAGCTCCCATTTTGGGGGGAATTTACCAAAGTTGCCACGCTTGGCAGGCGGGTTGGCAACCGCAGTTTATTTATTCAGATGTTTCAGGAAAATGCTGCTGCCCATCTCCTGGTTTTTTTTTTTTTTTTTTTTTTTATATTATTTACCCTCTGTCGACTTTTACGACACCCACATGATGAGATGGGGTGGTAGATTCTCTTAAGCCGCTACCACACGGTTATTACGGTTAAACACATCCAATGTCTTTACATAAAACAGAAAACAAAATGTTATCAATAGGAAATAAAAAATAAACAATATTGAATATGTTGTCTTTTAATACCCCTATTATTGCCCAGTTTGCGACTCAGTTCTCTAGTAAAAGCCATTAACTTGAGATTAAATATGAAAAACGTTTACCACATTTAATATAATTACGGGATGTTTTTTCTGCAATGTCAATGGTCATTCTGAATTACCTTAAGTTCGTTACGATGAAATAAAATTAAATATGCGACCTTAGTATTATAGCCGATCTTAAGGAGTGTTGTAAAATAAGACATTCACCTCCTTAATCCAGCTGGTTTACCAAGAACGTAGGCGAGTTTTATTTCTTCTATTAACATATATATATATAAAGTCACGCATTTTCCCTATATAAGGGGTAGGCAGAGGCAAGTCATGTAGCCCACTTTTTACCCTCGCTGAAAATGAGACATGACGGGTGGCGAACCACGTCGCCGTCATTTTGGTACAAATGTCCTCGAAATATTTTTATTTCTTACTAAATGCAGGTTTCCTCACGATGTTCTCCTTAATCGCTGAGCACGTGGTAAATCAGATAGTGTGGGATTATAATGATTTCTTATATTTACGCGAAATCTAACCACACCGAATAAAACTAAAATTCATGGATTTTAAAGCGTTTAATTATACCGATTACCGACGCGACTTTTCGAGCGCTTTACAGCACCCATGGTAACGGGAGAGCTGAGTTGAGCGGTGGTAGTATAAAGATATTTATTTTAATAAAGCTATAAGGAAGTCTCATTTTAAGTACACTAATTCTATATTTTATTGATTAAATAAGGAAAAAGAAAATGTCTGATATTATAATGCCAAAAAACATCGACTTTGAATATACTGGCGTAGTACTCGTATATTCTGTCAGATACATCATTTATGTAGGTATATTGTTTTAGGCGGTACTCTTCAAAACTAGGTAATATACACCATTTTATATTTTGCATACGGATCTTAGCAATTTTACTTTCTTTCCTTATTAAGCATGAATGTTAAAGAAGTGCTAAGAATCATATACTGGTGAAAAAGACTTTCTTATGAAGAAGATTTCTTATGTACACCATAAATATACAGATTTGTTTAGTAAATTCCTAATAAACTTTTAAATTAGTTTTACACGATATATATAAACAAATATGAATTGTTATAGTGATTGAAATTACGTATTTACGTCGAGACTTATAGCGTGCTTATACCATAAGCACTCACTCTGTAGGTAAATGTCAGGAGTTTGTTAGGTTCTCATCATTGTATGAAAAGGGTATACGTGCTTCGTGTCAATACTTCGTCGCCATGGATATTAGGTAATAAAATTTCAACGGGTAACATACTTTATATTATATATAAATGAGTTACCTTAGTAAATTATCGACGAATTTTAAACGTTTTAATCAACATTTAAGTATTCAAAGATGGCAAGTGTAAACTGTTCTTTTATATAAAAATATTTTAACGACAAGTAATAAAACATTTCTTTCGAACTTGTTACTAAACTGTAGATTTTAAAATGCATAAATGTTATTATATGGAGATTACAAAAACATGTTTTTTTTAAAGTAATTTCATAAAATAATACTATACGGTTCCTGGAAGTAATGATAGTTTTAGTTTCATAATATTAAGACAATTTGATATTTATAAGCTAATGTATGTTTTACAGAAACATTTTGCAACTTAAACATTTGGTAACGAATTCTCGCAGCAACATGCACGAAACGATTTCACAATCGTTACGTTCAGTGTTGTAAAAATTAACACGTAGGTTTATTTATAAATAAAAAAATAAGTAAGAAATAACTTATTTACCGTGGTTCAGTAGCTTATAATGAAGGTATGACTAAAGACTGGCTATTAATATATTGCGTTATTAGGCATCTCTATTTACTACATTAATCTAGCATATATGAAATACGAGTAAATTATATTTATTTTGCATCATCCGTGGTTACGACCGCGTGCCCTAGTGGTTAGAGTACCTGACTTCTAGGACGCGGGTCCTAGGTAAGAATCCCAGCCGGGGCCAACATTTATGCATAATCACAAATAATAGGCTTTCGGGTCTGACTGTGTTTCGATTGTCCCTGTGTCTGTGACACTGCATCCTACCTCCGATCTTATCACGTGAAAGTTACATCGGGCACCGGCTAGGTGGGGACGAGTGAGTGCCACTGAGTTTGCGCGTACACCTTTGACACTATAATATCTGCTGCGCAGTTGATAACCTCGGACAGCTTATGGGAGTTGTCGCCGTGATATTACAGATCTTGATGTCAAAGTTAATCAGGGACATGAGGATGTCACAACCCTAATTTTATTCAATGTTAATTATTCGCGTAAAAATTACTCTTCATAAAACTGGAACATCAATCCGAACTCAGGTAGTGTGAAGAAGAACGTGAAAATAATCTTACGTCATGGAAGGAAGACTGTGCCATAAAGTCGGAAGCTTTAAGCCTAATACAAATTAACTACTAATATTATCATACTTGTAGTAGTGACGTCTATGACACCACATGAGAAGCTCAAGCTCAATTACTGGTAGGAGAATACGTCCTTTCTCGATTAGACTACCCGATTTAAAACCTTTTCTCTAGGCTACTTTGTATGCCAAAACAGTAATTAATTACTGTTACTTTTCAGGACAAAAATAATCTGATAATCGTTAGCTTTACCTCAGGACTGCGGAAGAAGGCAGTAAACTCCAATGTTCTAAATCCGGCTCGACTTGCGCAGTGACTTAGCGGTTGATTTCTGGGCTTCAAGTCTCAGGTACGATTCTCGCACGAGAGAAATATTTGTATGACCTACAGATAGTTATTCCGGGTCGGGGTATTTTTGCATGTAAAATGTATGTATGTAATACGTATCCTCGATACAGGAGAAATCTTAATTCCATATCTCAATCCGGCATGAATATTGCCTTTTATGCCGATCTTTTTTTACCAAAATTTCAAACAAACAGAAAAAATATAAAAAAATGCTAAATTTGCCACCATTTTTGGAAGTTCAGGTAAATAAATAAGTATTTAGTAAGGTCTTCAACCTGTGGTCAATGCTTCATGCATCTGGTATTTGGCTGGCAGCGTATACGCTACGTGCCTTGTTCGGTACAAACGTATATCAGTCTGCACTCAATCGCTTACGTGCGCTGAGTATAAAATAAAACATTCATATATTTTTTTATTAATATGTTATTAAAGGCTACAGTATATTTTAGAGGTTAAAGACTGGCTCTGTGTATTAACAGAGCCCATCGCCACTATGCGCTATTGGGTGCACAGTGCAGTTTTATTCCTTACTCGCCTTTTTTCGAGTTCCATTGGTAGCATTTTTTAACGAGCCGCATGTATATATTTATGTATATATATATATATATATATATATATATATATATATATATAAGTAATAATATCTATAAGTTATGAAACAGTTACCCCGTGTGGTGGCGCCTTAAGAGAATCTACCACCCCATTTCATCCCGTGGGTGTCGTAAAAGTCAACAGAGGAAAAATAAAAACCAGGAGTTAGGCAGCAGCATCTTCCTGAAACATCTGAATAAATAAACTGCGGTGGCAACCATGGCATAATCCTCCTAAAATGAGAGCCACAAACTTGTGGCAATCTATGGAGAAAAAACTATAATTATTCCACAGCTGGACACAGTCTCTAACCAATTTTGAGAAGACTATTGTACCAGAAATAGTACACAATCTCAAATTGACCTGAATTTTTTTTTTCCTGTTTTTGATTAATATGGTTATTATTAAAACAAAAATGTATTATTATTAAGATCTCTTAATTAGTAACTTTTTTAAGATTCCGATAATTATGCAATTTCGTCTAATTGTCAAAGTTTCATAGAAATATATTTAAATATACGTATGACAAAAATATTACCATTCCAGTCCACATATAAAGTGAAATTATTATTGTTTAGTATTTATTTAGCATTCTTTGAATAAATTAAATATATTCTATCTTTTTAATCCTAATTGCATGATTTTTTATTGGAGAAAGTGACGAGACGAGCAAAAATAAAAATAAACACTTCTATGTGACACTACACTGCTTGTCACCCTGAGACACCAGTTCTCAATTCTCATATGCCCAATAATTACATTAGCTCTCAGCGTTCTTCAGACCGAAACACAGTAATGTTTGCACACTACTCGCGGCAGAATACCCTGAATAGGAATCCTACCACCAGGAAATGTTCTTTGTTATCAATCTAATAATTAGGTACTTAATGGTTTAAAATTATTTTATTAAATTTTATAGGTATTTATATTTTATAAAGAAAACCAAACGTAAATGACATTTACAGTGTCAACGGTTAGACATTTTATGCAAATAAGAGCTTAGTTTTTTGTGACCTTTAAAAAATGAGAATATTTATTTTTGCAAATGTAAATTAGTGAAAATATTTTATTCGCGACGGTTGATAACTTTTGTGACACACTGTTCATTTTTATAAGCATTATGATTTTAGTAAAGACAAAATTATGCCGGCGTCATTATGCGCTAAGTGTATTGTAATATTTTAACGATAGGTCAATAGGTGTCCGGCAGAGTAGAATAGCACCTACCTTCGTAAGAGGCGACTAAGGTATTGCACGGATAGCCATTATTCGTGCAGAATAACACCATTATATACAGTGCTGTCACAATACTGCTCGTGGGAATGCAAATGGGGAGTAAGATTTTTTTTCGACTCGAACCAAAATGGCGGCGACGTGGTTCGCCCCACGTCACGTTCCCGTTTATCCACGGGAGCTAAAAGTGGGCTACGTGTCGCCGCTGCCTACTCCTTATGTGGGAAAACGGCGTGGCTGATGTAATATTTTAATAATAATGACCAACGTTTAAATTGAACTATAAATACATGTATGTTTAGTACGCTATACCTAAGAAATGTCGTAAATTTGTACCGATTAATCTATGGAGTCGCATAATGCCGGATGCCCGATGGGTGATTTGAGAACTCAGGCCAGCCAACAGCCGTTCAAGTGAAGAATGTAAATATGAATTTTATGTTAATAAGGACCTTTTTAGAAGAAATATATGTGAAGAATAAATAGCCTAGTAGAAGAAA
The DNA here is from genome assembly GCA_019845155.1 of Luehdorfia chinensis. Lineage (NCBI taxonomy): Eukaryota > Metazoa > Arthropoda > Insecta > Lepidoptera > Papilionidae > Luehdorfia > Luehdorfia chinensis. Next base: position 3,796,795 of record JAHVAK010000025.1, on the reverse strand, counting down.
TGTTAAAAGTTTTAACTGCAGGCTAACAATGTGACGGTAAGATTTCGTAATTTAAAACTTACTTGATTATTAAGAGTATAACTTTTATTCTTAACAGCCAGTGTAACAGGCGTTAAGAATAAAACCTCTGTTAATGTTGACTAAGTGAAAAAAAATGGCCCGATTTTAACATTTGATATAATTCTGCAAAGTTTAGTATTTGATGATGCCATAAACGAACAAAGTACCAACTAATTGAAATTTTAGCGAAACGGCACATGTATCTTCTTTTATAAACTTTTGGGATATTTAGGTTTGAAAGAGTTATTTAAAGAAACATATTAACAAACACGAATACAAACTGTGTCAAATAGATATTGGCTGCAGCGCTAAGTTCCCGTATAGAACAAATATTTGTATCACTTACAGACAGTTTTTACGGGTCTTTAAAATGCACCCACAATAATGGGGAAATATTAGTTTTCAGCAAATTGACTAGCAGTTTCTCCTCTCTATTTCTAATATTTAATAAATAACATAGGTAACATATGCAGACTCATTTGTGCCGTGCCGTGTGGTGGCGGCTTAAGAGAATCTACCACCCCATTTCATCCCGTGGGTGTCGTAAAAGTCGACAGAGGGAAAAAATTAAAACCAGGAGATGGGCAGCGGCATCTTCCTGGAGTATCTGAATAAATAAACTGCGGTTGCCAACCCGCCTGTCAAGCGTAGCAAGTATGGCAAAATCGGCCTAAAATGAGACCTACAAACATTTGTGGCACTCTATAGAGGAGGCCTATGTTCAGCAGTGGACTAGTGATAGGCTGAAATGATGATGATAATGAAAAGTTATTTATTAAAATAAATTAAATGATGTAATTTTTTCATTCCCGTAAAAATGAAATGTGACTCAGTCATCACAAACTTACTTTATACTTGTTGAAACACAACTAGCTAAAATGCTTGTTGATAAGATTTAAATTAAATTACTCTTTAAATGAAAACGCATACTATAGAAAGTGACGTACGAAATTATAAAAATGGCTGCAGCCGACTGTCGCATATATCAATTGTGAGACTCGCACACGGTTAATTCATATGTAGGCAGCAATTAATAATGTTGAACATGAAATAAATATAAGTACTTTCTAAAAACTTTCCCGCAGAAATTTAATAACCATGCCATTGTTAGTATTTTGACGTAAACTCGATCTTTTAGCCACATAGTATAATACATTCATAATTTAACTAACAAACATTTCATTGCTAAATAAATGTTGAAGTTACATGAAAACCTCCAAAAATATTACTCTAACAAAATTAACCATTGAAGTTGTTGATGCCCAGAATATATTATAGTTTTGATGTAAATCATAGTCACACTGGTCTTGACCTTCCCATATCGATCTAATGCGATAAGATCTATTGAAGATAGTCAGATGGATGCTGACACGAAGACAAATAACTTGTATGTTGCACAAAAATTTGTTGAAGAAAATTGTCAGACCCTTACTGAGCAAGCAGGTACGTTGACTGCCGTGCCCCACAGACGTCGGATGTCAGTAAAATTAGTGTGACATTAAATATCTTTTTAAATACCTGTAAGCATGCACGTGAACGGGGCAGCCAGTTATGGGATTGTACAGCAACAAAACGCAGGCCACTACGTCGCCCTGAACAACCGCACTAGTGATGCTGCCGTGGGGAATGAAGTGCTTGATTGTCTGCTGCTTCCCCTTTGCTGTCACATTTTGAATGATCTTAAGGCCTTTGTGTGAAACCTGGAGAAGAATATGAAGAATTCGTAAGAACACTGGAATGGGCATTAATCTCGAATTTATATTTATTTCATCATGCAACCTAGCCAAATGATAACATATTTAAGAGTTCAAATTCAGTTCAAACTTAAAATTAAGTCAATGTTGCCTCATTCAAAAATTCACTTTCTATGTAAGGTGGGGTGAAAAGGAGCACACAGTACCACCACATGGATGCAGTCACTACAGAGTAGTATTTTGATAACATTTGACAAACAAAATTTGAATTTCTTAAGTCAAAAAATGAATATAGCGTTCCATATGACCCACAGACATCTATGACCATCTTCAAGATATAGGTGCGTTCTTACACCTTAGACCTAAGATGGAATGCTTCATTGCGAGTGATTGCACCTCTAGCTTTCGTCACCGTACTAAATAGTATTGAGTGAGAGCGTGGTTCTTCGTGGAATACAGCGTGGCTATACTATAGCCATAGTGTAGCGACACAAAATACGAAGCTTAGTTATGAACATTATTATTATCGAATGCAAAAATATATCTGATTAGAGTTGTCCTGCCAGAGAACAAGTATACCAGATTTTTTTTTGATTGTTTAACTTTAATTCATTCAACTTTTTACCTGAAGTGTAACCTTAAAAGGCTCTAAATCCCTTGCCCGTTCCTCCAGAAGCCTTATAGCTGGTATAGCAAACTCCTCGCCCCGCAGCCCGCGCGATTCCTGTGCGCCAAGGAACCACACGTAGTACGAAGCCTTTTTGATGTCCTTTTTTAGTCGTAGCGCCATTTTGAATGGACTCCTATGTCATTGTTGGATATCTGTAACAACAATGATATTTTCATTAAATGATTATTTATATAATGTATAAAAATATGTTTAATACATTTTTTCAGGTTTATTAATCTTCAGAACAATAAAATCACTTGAAGTATCTAAAAGTAAACCTCTAAGGCCTTCAGCGTCATCTAGAGTTGATGATAAGTTATAAACACATTGCTTACGTTACGCAAATGGCGCTTTATACACTTATTTCTCGAATGGGGCGAAGTCAAGCTACGATTTTCATCTGTTCTCTGACAGCTCCTAAGCTATTTGATCGATATTGAAAAATACGGTGTCGTGTATTGCGTGCTTTATATTTTGTGAATCATGAAAGATGAATGTTAACATATGCCAATGAAATCCAAAATGGCGTATGCAAAATGGCAATAAAATTAATATTGCAGATTTAGGAATTGTGTTAACAGTCAATCATGTAAACATTACAGAGACTGCGTTATTATATTTTTAAAGGACATTTAAATCTGATTGCATCCGCAATATTTAATTTTCTAATAGTACTTGTATAAACATTATTTATAAAAAGTTATTAGAATGTTTAAGTATTTATTATTCATACCGCATCAGTTAAAATTAAAAAAAATATACTATCTATGTCAAATATCTTGGTATTCGTTGCCCGTTTTCTCTATTAAAATTCCGAACAGAGTTCACTGCTTGGCAGTTGACAAATTGTTTATAATACTTATTATCTCACGTAACATTATTTCACAATAAGGGCAGTGCAAACTGCCAGGTGTCTTAATTTGTGCGTGTGTGAGAGGATTTGTTTATGTTTACGAATTCTCTCACGCGCTCTTTGCTTCAACCGTTCTCAAACCTTGACATCTTTTTTAATTGGCAAGCGAGAATCAACGAAAGTTTAGTGTTTTACTCGCATTCAGATTCGGAAATGAGGTTAAGATTTCAATGCTTGACTATTTAAATGGTTCTATAATTTGGAGTGCTCGGCACGGTAACTGATTTTCTGTATAAATTATCTTTAAATCGTTTTTTCATTTAAAACAGTTTTTTTAGATCAACTCTTACTCATTAGGATTTTGAATTCAATCGGAAATTTTAAAATGTCTCATTGTACGAATGCGTTACTTTCATCATCATCAGCGCACCTTCTCAAATTAAGAATTAAGATTTCTCTTAAGTCACGTTTAGCAGACGGATTAGCGAGAAGCGTCAGACCCCTCACCTTTTGGGGTGTCCTGGATAATTTTCAAGTAGCGTCCTGGCATTTTAAGCGTCCTGTTAACATTACGTGTTTTATAATTCAATAATTTAATTTCTTATTTAATTACAGTTACTTTCAAACCTTTCAAACCAAACTCTTATTATGCGTCCTTTTTATTAATCGAAATGAAAATATTTCCAACTTCAAATCCCGGATTTCAAAATTTGGGAGCGGCAACCCCTCTATACTGTGACATAAGTGAATACATTCTAATATTATCACCTGTTTGCTTGTTTGTCGTTTGACGTTTGAATATGTATTACTATAACAGTCATAAAAACAATGCCGATTCCGTTATTGAGATGTAAAAACAACTTAAATAGAATTCAAATGATTATCATATACTTATAACTTAAAGTATTTATAAACTGTGAAGTTCCGCCATGACCGCCTAAAAACAAAAACCGATGTTATGACCTGAATAGCGGAACTAATTTCCAGTATAGAAAATCATTACTAGTCGATAAATGAGACACAAATAACATTTCAAATACGATAAGCCACACGATGAGAGGCAGTAATAATCATATTTTATAAAGATTTGAGTCAGTAATCTCCTGTATAATATGTTTTTTTACTTGCGTGTATTGTTACGTGACGATTAAAGACACTTATACTTCTGTATTTTTGCAATGAAGACAAATAAGACAATATCACGTGATGATGAAAAACCTTTGGTGATGTTGTACATTGGTTAAGTTATTAAGACAAAAATTGTTGATTTATTTGTAAATAGATACAAGAACAATCGTAGTTTGCATTGCATATCATGTACTTACGATCAGTGCATAGCCCCGCCGCTAAAGATACCGGGTTAGGTCCTAGGTTACAGAAACTTCAAAATAATAAATTATTGACTTTTCGAGCCTTACGTGCCTTGTGATTCTTTATTTGCTTCAGGCATTACGTTCCCACAATCAAATCGACTTAACTCTTTCCACCAGTTACTGTAATTATTTTAGTTTAACACATTTTTTTGTTTACGGTAAAACGGGTTATTAGCGAATGCCATCTTTGGTCCAGGAAAGAGTGTATGCCGTAAGTATTCGCGCAAATATAAAGGAATTTACTTACTTTTCCTCATCTTTCTGTCTCTGGTGGAAAATGTAAGTTAGACGCAGTCGCACTAAAATATAAAGCAGTGCAAAATCCGGAACAAAAAAACTGCCATGACTACGATTTTAAAAGAACATACAAAAATTCATGTACAAACCATTAACAGAAGATAAACTATTTGTTTTTATAGCGCGAAATGGACTCTTTTTGCATGGTGATTTAGCAGATCATTAAGAGTCGTGTTGTTGTTTGATAATAATATTTGGACATTACGGATATCAGTAGTTTTTTTATTCGATATAGTGACGAAACGAGCATAACCTTCACCTGATGTATAGTGAAACGTCTACCCATAAAAAATGTTATGTCACCCAGCGCCCGTCACCCTGAGACATCAGTTCTTAAGTCTCATATGTCCAGTGATTACGTTAGCTCACAATGCCCTTCAAATCGAAACACAGTAATGTTTGCACACTACTCCTCTCTGCCGTGCAGAATAACTGGCCCTGGGGTGGCACCTACCTAGACAGATTCCTGCATAGGAGTCCTACCACCAGTAGTAGAAGTCATGCTATTTAGAAAATAAAATTTATCATTTTAGCTGTGGTTGCCATTATCATTCAATAAAAATAAGGTTCGAAACACACTGCGCGGGAGTCGAGATCGCGCTTGATCTATTTTTTATTTATTTGCTCGTACTTGAAGATAGGACCGCAGGCTAAAAGTAAACTCTTTCGAAAAATTTACCGTTAGAATGCATCATAATATAAGAGCACCGTCGGTCCTATCTTGAACTTTTCTTATGGACGAAAGTGACGACACGAGTAAAACGTTCACATGATGTCTGACTGATTGTCTGTCCATAACAAATGCTGTGTCATCTAGAACATTTCTGTGTGACACCACTCTGCACCTGTCCCATCCTGAGTCATCAGTTCTTAAGTTTCATTTGTACAGTAATTACAATAGCTCATAAAGTCTATCACACCGAAATACAGTAATTTTTGCACACTACTTTTTCACGGCAGAATAACTGACCCTGCGGTGGTACCAGCCTAGACGGATTCCTGCATAGGAATCCAACCACCAGTATAATAAAATATTATTTAAATATATGTGACGTTAATGACAGGTTATAGTCTGCCCAATACTATTTGTTTTTCTATGCAAGCAAAATAATTTAAACTATCATAATTATAATCGACGCAATGTTAATTTCTTGATACTTGACAATATGTCATTGTGCGATTTCTTGCATCATAATTGTCAATGCATATGAACAGATAAAAAAAGACAACAGGAATATAATTGTTGTTCCGTTGTCATCAGATTATAACAAAGCGTTATGCGTGCGTGTTTGATTGCTTCACACGGTGCATTCTTTAATTGAAAAACGTACGATCATAGTTCACACATGTGCCGCAGTCATTAAGGGCTTCCTAGCTTTATTGTTTTCGAGCATATTCCCAGTAGCGGAATGTGTGAAAACGATGTCTTGGTCATTTTAATAAGCTGTATAATTTTAATACAAACTCACAGATATAAGATTTAAAAGTGTTACCAATAGAATCTTCGCGATGTATTTGCGATGTGATAGTACTCGTATTTATCACCACCTCTAGTTTCGTGTGTGTTATGCTGTGTATGCGTGTGTATGAGTGTGTGTGTGTTGTGCTAGAAAATTATGTTACTTCCGACATACGGCGAAATAACCATCTCAAGTACGTTACACCCAAAATAGCCTGAACGATGTCGAGCAGGAGTCTCTAAGATGCTAGGCACCGCGAATGCGAATCCGCCAGCCAACCGCAGTGATTACAGGTAATCCTTCCAACTTGGAAGAGGCCTGTACTCTGCAGTTTACTGTTTGCAGGCTGATGATGATAATGTTGATTACAGATATATTTTAGTGATGATACGGATCTAGGCGAAAGCTTCTAGCAAAATAGTCATGATTCCACAACGATGAACTCCGTCGACGTTGTCAGTCTTTATTTCGATTACTTCAATGTCAGTTAAGAAGCATTTCACTAAGGAACTAGTTCAGACGTGAGCCGATTCTTTCCTCGTTTAAAATGTTCTGATATCGGATAAATCCGTGGACGATAATGATACATTTTTCAATTAAAATCTTGATTCCTATTACATCTATGTCTATTAACCGCCTTTTGTACGTAAGGAATTAGTTCGGACTTAAAAATACTACCACTGCATTTTCTGTCATTATTAATCTAATATCATGATATGACAAAGACATAGGATAGGTTTGAATTAATGACCTATCAAAGCTCGAAAGTCATCTAGAATAAATTCTAGCTATTTATAGCTAAAGCAAACTGATTACCTTAACAGTGAGTTTTGTATCAACGAGTCACTACAATACAAGCACCTTCAAGTTACTTTTAGAACAGTATATTAAAATTGTCAACAATAGCATTAGAAATTAGGCTACGTAAAATTTTTCACACACTTGCTTTTGTAGCGAACAAAAAGACTGAATAGAAAATAATACTGTGAGCCACATATTATCAACAAACAAATTATAACGCGTACAGACCATTGTACTAGATTTTTTTTTGTATCCAACAAAGAGTATAATTAACAATTATTATTAACGATAACTTAGAAGCGCAATTCGCTTAACAATAAGATTTGAGTAGTGAATTAAAAGTGATCCCGCTGGATGGAGGTTACACGGTTAGAATGTTCTCATATCTTTTTGTAGTCAGTGACACTTTAAAGTTACCTTTTCTATATAAAAAAAATAAAATGCTGTTCGTTGGGAAGCGCATCACCTGAGAACGGCTGGATCGATTTCGCCAATTTCCGAAGTTCGAATAAGGTTTCTAGGGAAAGAAAAATCGATACATTTGTCCGGAAAGTTGGAAAATTTGGGAAAACTGACAGCGCCTTTTTCTATGAGATTTTTGTATGATCTAAAGACCATAACTCACGATTTGAACAATGGACTTGCGTAATTTTTCTTTTGTTATGTTCGTTACGGCCCTCGAAAAGTTTTTATGAAAAAAAAAATCGAGACAATTACAAAAGAAACTCCGAATATTCGGACAAACTGCCAAATCCTCTAGAAGGACCTAGGCTCTTAAACTTTATGCTACGGCCTTATGTACACTACCGATAAGAATCAAACTGAATGCACAGGTCAGTGAGGTAAGCTTATTTTTAAATTAATATTTGACATTGTTTATTTATTTACATGCTCATACAATGTTAAAAAGAGAAATAATATTAGTATTACAGCGCTCCACATTTTATATTGTTTCTTTCAGCAGGCCTGTAAAACTAAGAATGGAAATCGACATTTCCTTATATTTTCTTTATTTTTTATCTGGATATATATAATATAGACCAAATAATAAGTAAAGCAACAGCCTATGAATGTTCCACTGTTGAGCACAGGAGGAAAATTTTTTTATTTACAAATAAATCAACAAAAAATGTTTGTCTTAATAACTTAACCAATGTACAACATCATCTAAGGTTTTTCATCATCACGTGATTTTCTCGTATTTGTCTTCATTGCAAAAATACGGAAGTATAAGTGTCTTTAATCGTCACGTAACGATACACGCAAGTAAAAAAAACATTATACAAGAGCTTACGACTCAAAACTTTATAAAAGATGATTATTACTGCTTATCATCGTGTGGCTTATCGTATTTGGAATGTTATTTGCGTCCAATTTATCGACTGGTTATGATTTTCTATACTGCAAATTGGTTCCGCTATTCATGTCATAACATCAGTAACATCATCCAGTTTATAAATACCTTAATTTATATAAATATGATAATTATTTGTATTCTATTTAAGTTGTTTTTACATCTCAATAACGGAATCGGCATTGTCTTCATGACTGTTATAGTAATACATATTCGAACATCAAACGACAAACAAGCAAACAGGTGATAATATAAGAATGTATTTACTTATGTCCCATTATAAAAACCCTGCCAAACTCCAAAATTTTGAAATCTGGGATTTGAAGTTGGAAATATTTTCAATTCGATTCAGTTCAGATTCAGATTATACAGAGAAAACTCCACTTATGGCAATTAAAAAGGTTTGAAAGTAACTTTAATTAAATAAGAAATTAAATTATTGAATTATAAAACACGTAATGTTAACAGGACGCTTAAAATGCCAGGACGCTACTTGAAAACTATCCAGGACACCCCAAAAGGTGAGGGGTCTGGCGCTTCTCGCTAATCCGTCTGCTAAACGTGACTTAAGAGAAATCTTAATTCTTAATTTGAGAAGGTGCGCTGATGATGATGAAAGTAACGCATTCGTACAATGGGACATTTTAAAATTTCCGATTGAATTCAAAATCCTAATGAGTAAGAGTTGATCTAAAGTATAAATACTTCAACCTTGGTAGAGGCCAATGTTTACCAAGAGTAAACTTAGAAGCTTGTGATAATGACATCATATTGCAAACACTGCATAATTCTTTGAGATTTTATCTGGTGGTAGGATTCCTATGCAGGAATCCGGCTAGGTACCTAGGGCTAGTTATTCTGCCGTGAACCAGTAGTGTGCGAACGTTACTGTTGTCACACAGAAATTTTCTGGGTGACACAGCATTTGTTATGGGCGTTGCCCATACCATCAGGTGAATGTTTTGCTCGTTTCATCACTTTATCGAATAAAAAAAAAAAGATCTTGGCAAATTTTATTATTTGAGAAAGTGTACGAGACGAGGCAAACATTCCCCTGATGTTTGCCCACTACTGCTTCGCGGCAGAATAACTGGCCTTGCCTTACAGATAGGAATCCTTTCACCAGTGAAATTATAGAACTATTTCTACGAGTATAACAGCAAGAAAGTAAGATTCATGCTGTTATAGAAAGAATCAGGATTTTATTTAAATTCCTAAAGTTCAATGTCACAACCGAAATCCTCACCGACACGACGCCTTCGTAAGAGTTATGGATACAAAGATTGACATTTTTAATGTTATCAATCCGATTATCCGATTAAGTAGTAAACATTTCAGTACTTTTGTGAATATTAATTTATAATTTCACACGTTTAAGTTTTTGTTTATTTTATCTGTGGAGGTAATTTAATGCCTCAAAACTAGCCTCCGTCCCGACGAAAGCGGTCACTGCCCCGATGCTTGCGGTAGGAGCAAATTTAAAAACAATTGACGGTGTATACCGTTGCAGAAACGTTTTTTACTGTCGTCTCTGTTAGCGTGGCCTTGATCGTCCGTCCCATGGTACTAGATATGCAAATTAGATATAAACTGTCAGATGGCATGTAGCTAATTTGCTAGACTAATAAAATTAAGCTTAGTCTTGATTTTAATTTTATCCTTTTTAAACATTATTCTGTATCAGATGAAGACATAAAGCAGAACGAAATCAAAATGCTTAAATAACAAAATGAATTCATGCGTCAAATATGTCCATAGTTTGCAAAGCTTATTTTAAAATAACAGTTTTAACTTCTGGTCGACAGTTGCTCGCTGAAATAAAACAGCTGGTTGCGCAGTGAAATTTCTAAAAATAGGACAGAATGTTTTTATAACATTGAAATTCTAAAACCTATTTTAGCCTACCTAAACAATAACCTATTGTGATAATTATTTAATAAAACACCCGACCTTCCACGCAGCCGCTCCAAACATGCTTGAGCGAATTTAAGAGTGACTTTGTCATGGATCCCATCATCAGAACTTGACCGAATTTGTATTGCACCCCTACGGTACCCCTTTGTAATAAAAATAATCATTAAATTTTTTTCATAAACAAAGAAGTTATACCCGAACATACGTAAAAAAAAACAAAAAAAAAATATATAAAGACGAATTGAGAATAATGACGAATCTATATGGAGTTCCATGTCTCTTACTGGTACATTTCGTTATATTGTTTGTGGTCACTATATATATACATATTAGCCATTAAACATAATATCTCTTCCTGCTCTAGTCGTTTATTGCTCTACTTTAATCTGTATAATTCATCTAGACTTAAAACTGGTCGAGTGAAATCCTTGGAACGACGCAATCTCACCAAGCTGAGAGAAAACATTAACAAGCATTTTATAATACTTTACTGTTCAATTAATAAGCGATTGGTCACCGTGAATGGAATTTCTGCTGATAAATATTTTTTATCTATTTGTAATAATGTGTGTATGGTTAAAGGAATAATAATAAAAATGCTTGATGATTTTCATCGCGCAGACGCGTTCGGCTGGCATCGAAAGATGGAGTCATTATAAGTTTGTTCCAAATGTAAATTGTTGGTCTTCTATCGTCTGATCTGAGAGATGTTGTGGTCTGTGGGTTAGTTACAAAAAATGTGGTTTTACCACGTACAATCATGCTCTTATAGAATACCATGATACATATTAAGCTAAATATTACGGTATACAGGGTGACGAGAACGTGATAAATAACTATTTAATATCATATGCCCTAATTATTTCAATAGCTAGTGTGCCGTTCAAATCGGAACAGTGATGTTCGTACAATACTGTTTCCACCAGCGGACAGTCCACCTGATGGTAAGTAATTACCGAAGTGTTGTTTTTATTTAAAACCGCGTGGTCTAGCAGTCTGGGTACCTGACTACTACGCCGCAGTGCTTGGGTTTAAATCCCAGCCGGAGTCAACTTTTCTGCAAAAACACAAATTGTTAGATTTCGGGTACGGTAGTATCGTGGTTGTCTGTGTTTCTGAAACTGCACCCTAGCCTACTTCCGATGTTGCGTTACATCGGGCGTGGGCAGGTCACGGCAAGTATTTTTCGCGTGCACTTTTGGAGTGGTAAAATCTCCGTGGTCCGAATCGGACATGACGACATCAATATTATCCGATGCTCATAAAAACTAATGTGATTTACTTTTTAATAATAGTTATTGTCTGAAATTTAATCTATCTACAATATGTATAACAGCCGCAGTTGTTTAACTATGGAATGTAATATTGTGCATAAAATCAGTGGTATGTCTTTTTTTTTTCTTTAAATATCTAATGAAAATCAATATAGTTAATAGAATCAGGCGTTACTTTGCGGAAATCCATTATAATGAAGGAAGGTAAGTTACTTTCCGATCCGCGTGCAATTCCATGCGGATCTTAGCAACGTAACTTACCAATTCACCACTTCATCGAAAATCAATATGTTTTGGAACAGTAACCATTTATAAAACAACCAAATGGCATTTGATGATTTATCCGAATGATACAAAGCGGCATTCAAAGTTCAGACAACTAAGGCCTGTAATAATAAACCTAACCTTCTTTAATAAAGACTAGAGCCTTATTTTCTCTCCTGAATAATATATTATAGAATTCAGACACTTCAATACATATAAATTAAATGATTGATCTTCTTAAAAAGTCATTTGGCATGTACTCGTATATGTTCTTTTTCAGTATCCTATGTAGTACAATGTGCGATAGATTTATTACGCAGAAAGGAGAGGGAATTTTAAATGTGTAATTCCATATTCAAATATTGTTTTCTATTTCAATAAAGTTTTACGTGGTTATGTGCCCTAATAATATGAACGTACCTTTCGAGCTCTACTGTATGTAGAATAAGTGTTTGGTTTTTGTTTAACGCATCTAATCAAATCCCGTCTTCGTCACGTGTACAACATTGGAAAATGCTGCTCTGTAATATAGTGCGTGTAAATGATTGTTTAATTGGCTGATTAATCTAATGTACTATTACGAGTAACGGAATTCGAAAGTGTAGTTAGGGGCAATTCCGAATAATTCGTGTCTACGGCCAATTTGATCAGGCAAAAAACTTTAAACCAATTTGTGCTCGTTTCAGCTACCCGCTATTTAAGCATAGAGGTCAAATTTGTACACACGTCGCGATCTACACGTAGAAAAACTAATAATCGTAAAATTGCAGCTTGTAGAGGCGCGCGACCTGCGCACACCGTTAGCCGCCATGCCATGCCATGAACCTACCGTTACCGTCGCAGTTAACAGTTATGTAACTACGCTACTTAAATAACCTTGGATTAATTGCGTTAATCTATAGAGGGATTAAAGGAAGATGATGCTTAATGTACACTAGTTTGGCTTACAGAGCAGCTACTCGGCAAGACAACGCCGGTTGCATCTCATGAAAACTTTCAATTTGCGAACAGACTTTATTAACAATGACATCTTTACTGCATATAATATCTAATATGGCATAGACTGAAGCTGCTTTGTAATGTAATTCTTCATATATGAGCGAATTTGTTCTATGCGAATAACTACAGAGAGAATTTATCGCAAATTTGTAAAAAAAAACGAAACACAGTTAAAAACCTGTACTTTGAGATTACTTCCATTAATACAATCATTTGTATTTGTTTGTGCTATATATTCTAATCAGATCTATTGAACAAACAACTAAGTTATTGTTAATCAACTTTGTCTACAACAGTACTACTACTACAAAAAAACTATAAAACTTACTGGATGAGACAGGTTTATTTTCCTACGTCGCCACCTCCTGAGCTACTGTTGCTTCTCCTGCTCTTTCCGAGATAGTAGTATCCTACACCTTATAGTTGCTTTCCCAACTTCCCATTCCCTCCCTCAAGTCCGTTTCCCACCTAATCCTTTATCCATCCTCTTCTCCTAGCCAGTGGTTGCCATGCCGATGGCTAGCTACTCGTGGGAACGCAATGGAGTGCAAGAATTTTAACTCCTACTAAATTGCGTCGACTTGGTTCGCCAACACTCGCTACGATGGCTGCGGGTCTGGTCTTTACCTATCTTTTCTATGGGAAAAAGGCGTAATCATATGTATTCATGTCGCTTCTACATTTTTATACATCTAGGCTAACTACTTATAAGATTTATAAGAACTACGACATACATCTCCTGAGTTATATTGACGGTCTAGGTTTTTTTAATCCGAATCCTCGTTCCAGTTATTTACAACTCAAGATCTATGTACACACACACGAATGTATATATGCTCAAAGTGTTTTACAATCTAATTTAAAAGAAAATTGTTTATGTAACTCGTATCTTTACTTATATGTTGATCCATTGGATCGGATCTTAAATTAAGTCATTAAATTGCTTGTTTTATTTATGGTTGTCCCCTTTTATGAACGTGTAAAGCTACATAAGGAAAAAAATATGTTATATTATCATGTCATTGTATTATCCAAATAATTGTAAATCATCAATAAATCTTGTCTGTATTCTTTATAAGGAATTAAGAAAATATTTAATTAATGTATTTTTAGTTTTAAATACAGTTTAACAGTAAATACAGTAATAGTGTAAACTAACTAGTCTATAAATATTCCACTGCTGAGCACAGGCCTCCTTCCTCATTTCTGAGAAGCTTTTGGAGGCGGAAAGAATCCGCCACGCCGCTCCAATGCGGGTTTGCGGACTTCACATGTTCTCGAAATATTTTTATATGCAGGTTTCCCTACGATGTTTTCCTTCACCTCCGAACACGTGGCATAGCACTTAAAATTGCAATTAACAATTTAATGGTGCCAGCACCGGGTGGGAGCGTTTTACACTAACAAATTTTTCATGCACAACACAAAGATGTGTATCAGGATCGTAGCAAATGGAAAGATGTGATGGTGTGGTGCTCTGCTACCTCAATGGGATACAGGCGTGACTCTATGTATGTATGTACACAACCGGAGCCGAAAATATACAATTTGTGTTTTTTCAAGCATTGTGGATTCGACAAAGGACCTGCGGCGTAGAGTTCAGGTACTCTAACCACTACACCACGCGGATGTCAAAATATTATTCTTTAAAAATTAAACGAATTTTAAAGTATAATATTATGTTTCAATTGTTAGATTTTTTAAAGTAATCATTCGTTTACGGTCACCCCGTTAATGGCTTATTGTTCCGTGCGATCACGCCTTTGTTATGTTTTTAAAGTTCTGGTTCGTGACTTAAATTTAAATATGGTGAGAAATTTGAGTCTCTCTCACTCTGTCGACTTTACGACATCCACTGGATGTGATGGGGTGGTAGATTCTCTTATGCCGCTACCACACCACACATCATTTTCCCTTAATTATGAAGCTGGTTGTTATTTGATGCGTTATCACTTTGACATCTATAACATTTTAAAACTAAAAAAAAAATAAGAAATGAATTAATCACACAAAAACTCGACTGTCCGTTTTTAATGTAATCTTTTATTAACACGCACATCACACGCTAAGACAATAATGCTAAATGTTACAAGTCGTTGGTTTCAGTTGAACGCGTTGATGTTTTTATTATCCATCGCGAAATGAAAGCCGGAAACTAGGGGAAAAATTGTGGAATTAACAAAGTAATTAATTGTCATGCCACTGTAGTGATGTCTATATACTTAACTGATTATAAGATAACAGTAAAAGTGATAAAATCCGTAAATATAGTTTTATTTAAATGTATAGTATTCGCGTAAATATAAGAAATCATTATACTTGTTGTACTATGTTTTGTTCTTTAAAAAAAAAACTATCTTACTTTGTTTTTTTTTTGTAAAATAAATACTATCAATACTATTAACATTACTAATATTCCTTAACAAAACCAACTAAGCTTAAAAGCTTGTGCTAGGATATGATTCACGACAACGGTCGAATAGCTTGCTCGATCCATATTTTTGTGCTTCTTATCCAATTATCTCCATCATTACAGTCCTCAACTGAACACGGAAGGAGGAAAATAATAGTCTATGATATATTACTCTCAAGACGTACCACGTTTCTACCACGTTTTGACTAGTGGTAGGGATTCTATGCAGGGATCCGTCTAGGTAGGGAGGTATCACCCCAGGGCCAATATTACTGTATTTCATGTGTGAAGGGCACCGACAGCTAGCGTAATCATGGGGCATATGAGATTTGAGGAATGATGCCACAGGGTGTCAGGCGCAGTGTGGTGACAGGTTTTTTCGCCATCGATAGGAAGCTATGATATTGTTTACCCACGAGATAATATTGGGTGGCAGATTCTCTTACTGAAGGATACGGCTGTACTCTCTTACGCTATGAGTACTAACGCTCAAATTCTTATCTAGTAATGTACGTATAACGTTACATTTCTAGTGAACTCTTTCTCTCTAACAACGTTGGCGTCTCGATACCAGTGAAACACAGGACCCTTCCAGGCTATCGTGTAAGCATTTTACACTAGATGGAAATCATTTTAAAATTAATCGATATATAAAATAGTTCTAGAGGAAGTTTTATGAATGTTGGCAGACTAAGAACAGTACGGTAGTCGTGTTCTTTTAGTTCCACAAGTTGTTTTTGTTGCAATTTACTGCACGGAAAGGCGCACGCAACGAGTTGCAGAATAACCAACAAAGTCAGTTATCAATATTATATTTTATATTGGCGATGGGCTCACCGCCTATCACACCAAGTGCATTATATTTTGGTGAAACGAGGATTCTGGCAGTCATGTGTTTTTGGAGTGAGAGAGAGGGCTCTGACTACCTCTTATGGGATACAGTCGTGATCTTATGTATGTACTTATGAGTGTACGTAGTTTTGATTGAAAGTAATGAAAAATTATACACATTTTTTTAAATAATTTTTAAACTTATGTATGTATTTTATATTGACGAATAGGTTTAGTCGCCAATGCATACCACACTTAGCGAGATTATATTTTTAAGCTTAGTTAAGCCTGAAAATCTTAATAACTTAATGTAATACCCTTGATGTTCTATATAATAATTTTTATATACAATTAAATTAAATTTATTTTTAGTTCGTTAATAATTTTCAGTTGGCATCAAAATGAATGATCTAAAAATTTGTTTGACAGTCTGTCCGAACGAAATATATAATTCGTAAAGTGGCAAAGCTGTTGACATAAAACTATTACATAACTGAGGAACTTATAAATAGTTTTAAAAAGTTTGAAACGGAAATTGATTTTAAGGACAATTCAACAGTCAATAATAATAAACCATTGGAACAAAATAACACTTAAGGTATCCTACCTTAAGTGTTATTGTGTACCTAATGTCCAATCCAATACGTAAATTTGGCGCCGAAACTAAAAATAAACACGCTAAATTAAATCCTACAAGTGTTGTTGCAAACTACATGTATCAAAATAATGTGCAAGACTGTCATTGTGTAAAAGTTGGGACCCATAAATTTCTTTGCATCTAGGTCAAGTTTGCAAAATCCAGTAAGCCATGTCAACCATTATCGGGTCACTACCACATATGGGACGGCAGTGCCCGTTAGATTTGCTAAGGCGCTGAAGGTAAACGTGTTGACCACTTGACGCTATTAATGATCGAGTGCCAGTAAAAAGTAGTTTAATTATTACTGTATAAATGTCGCTCAAAGCTTAGCATTGGACTGTTAAGTTATTTTACCTTTAGCCATTTTTATTAAATACTAGCTGATGCCCTGCGACTTCGTTCGTGTGGATTTAATTTTTTTAAACTGGAAACTGTTTGATTTCCCGGTATAAAAAATATCTTAGTGTCCGTCTCCAGGAATCAAGCTATCTCTGTGTCGAATTTCCTCAAGATCGGTTCAGCGGTTGAACCGTGAAAAGGTAACAAACAGATAGAGGATAGATTATAGGAAGCTCTTTAAATAAATACTGTCTTGTAAACGCTGTATGTAACACGCTGCATACTTATACATATACATATTAATTATTTGCTTCTCTTATATAGGTTTGAAAAAATGTAGGGTCCATGTTAAAAAAAAATGTCGAATGAGTGTGGCGTGGTAATGAAGCCTATGGGCAAATAAGCTAACTTAGACTGACTTTGAATAGAAAGGTATCACAGTGGCAGTCTCGTACGTATTGTAGGACTTGATGGATAGACGATCTGCCCAGGTTTGCAGAAAGACGATGGAAGCAGGTTGCTTAGGACCATGTTTAGTAGCAATCTGTGGGGGAGGCCTATGTCGAGCAGTGGACTGGAGGTAAGCGGTAAAGATAATGATGGGGTTGAATTAAGTTTATATTATATAATTTCAATTTAAAACATATCTTATAATGGGTGCCGACAGCCGCAGATCCAATACTGGCGCATCTTGGACATCCGATGTGATAAGTCACAATGCAGCTATGCTCGCAACGAGGATGGTCTTAATTGTCTTTGTTGGATGGACATTATATAGCTTTACAAATAATAAATTTACGAAAGCATGATTAAAAGTTTGGCAGATGATGGTGCCAAGGAAAAGGCTAGCCAGATCGGGTGGTCTGATCTGTGGTGAACGTCTCCTCCAACCCGTAATCGTATTATCTCCAGTTATATATACGTAGTTGGCGTCTCAGAAACTTCAGAAGCGCGATGTTGGACGTATGAGATATTTCTTTAGCTTAACATATAGATTTCGCTACAAAAGTAATTACAATAAGTGTGTACGAGTATATTACACGTTGGACTACGAATTTTTTTTTCTTATTACGAATATTGAATTACTCTTGCCATCAATATTAGATACATTACCGAACACTTACCTAACAGTCGTATTAATTATAATTGACGTAACAACGATCAGCGGAAGTATCGTGACGTCACGCCTAGTGGGAAAGAACGGCGCATGTTACTTTTATCTCGCTCTTCTTCACCATACATTTTAGTACGATAATGATGTTTTAAAAGCGAAAACTTATAAGTTCAAGACAGTAATATGAGTTCACTTTGCATTCATATTCTTTTATGTATATAAAAGTATGTTTGCTATGTATAATAATGATTTTGACTTTCTTTTAACCTATTTCAACCTCTGTGAGAAATTCCGGTTGGTATCGTAAGTTATCAAGTTCCCAGGATATCTTTTTGTGCCTAAAGCGTACGTGCAGTTTCTCGTCCTCACTTTCCCTTGTAACTGTGAGGCTTATGCGATAAGACGAGTGTCTGTAAACCAAATATTAGTGTGCTGTACGAAAATTATCTCCGGCTAGGATTCCAACCTAGAACCTCAGCAGTTAGGTACGCTGACCATTAAGCGGCGCACTATATGTTGGCTGTACCGAAAAGATTAAAACAGAAGAGACTTGCAAATCATTCACCTGATGGTAAGTGCAACGTCTGCTTATAACAAATGCTGTGTCACCCACAAAGTTTTTGTTTCTCTGTGGCTCCACACTGCGCCAGTCACTCTGAGAGATCAGTTCTTAAGTCTCATATTCCTAGGAATTAAACTAGCTCTCAGTACCCTGGAGAACGAAACACAGTAATGTTTGCACACTACTTCGCGGCAGAATAACTGACTCTGCGGTGGTACCTACCCAGACGGATTCCTGCATAGGAATCCTACCACCAGTAAAATCACCTAAGCCGCCACCACACGGCGTGAATTATATTAATAAAATAATTGACTATTACCCAAATTAGTTAGATAGTTTAACGAGCTAATTCATTAGGTAATTCAGGTAGGTAGTTTAGAATCGGTTTGCGTCGCCATGAAACTGACTAACTAAAATTATACGGTATATTGGAGAAACGTTCTGTACTTGTCTGTAATCAGAATTAATCTCCATTAACGACGTTATCGCGCAGTTCGTTGGCCGGAGATAAGCTCTACCATTAACATATAAACATACTTGCAGTCATGCTAATTGAAACTTGAAAGAAAGGGGGGCATATTTGTTGTGCTCTTATTAATTATTCTGGATTAATTAATTATTTTAACTATAGATTAACATAGTAATTTAACCAGTTGAATCTCAAACGTTCATGAAGTTTCCCATTTTTTAATCGGTAGGAAATACTTCCCTTAATACGAGTAGTATTGAGAAAAAAAAAGACCCCAGAGTTACTTGCCGGTTCTTCTGTGAGGTCTTTTTGTTCAAACCGGTGCTTTTCACTTCAAAAAACAAAAAAGCATACGAGTAAATTGATTAAAGACATTTTGATTTTGAATTAATTAGACTAGAGATACAGGGATTTTTATAATTTATGCAAAACCGACTAAATTATGTAACACTATTTGAATCCAGGATACAACTCTCTGTAGGCAGTTATTTGGGAATTGCAACAAGTGGTCAAAAATCTAAACAATTATCAGTATATAGCAACCGTTATATTTCCTACACTAATACTCAAGTGCCACATGGTGAAACAGGGTATTGTACACTAACAAGAATACATAACGATACATGAAGAATATAGAAATCTCAACCTTCAACAAAATTAAGAATACTCGTAAGTTTGTTACAAATTACACAGATTAAAATTATCTATGTGGCGTTTCGAAATTAACGAGCAACTCATTATGAAGACAATAAAAAAATACGTAGTTAAAGTCGGATTTGAGCGTGTACACGCAATTTTGTTACAACCTAAGATTTATAGAGCGGTATTGTGAAATTGACGCAAATGTTCATATATGCGTCAATTTCATACATTGTTGTGATTGCAAAAATTTTAAGATTCTCTCGCTATACTTATTAATAATATTAAATCTCGAAAAACTATACATACATGCAGTCACGCCTTTTTCCCATATAACGGGTTGTGAGACAAGACGTGACGTCCCCGCCATTTTGGTACGAGACAAAAAAATCTTACTCCCCATTGCGTTCCCACGACCAGTATAGTGACAGCATTGCATATTATGGTATTATTCTGCACGAATAAAGGCTGTCCCGATAAAATTATCTTTAGCCATTCAAATATTTGTCGCGTGCGGAAATCGAATCCGCGGTAAGAAATCTCAGAAGAGAATCGCATAGCCTCTGCACATTTTTTTTTTCGGAGAAAGCGACTAGATGAGCAAAACGTTCGTCTGATTGTAAATGCTACGTCCGCTCATAGCAATAACCCAGAATAATTCTGTGTGACACCACAGTGGGGCCGCCCCCCTGAAAATTTTTAAAAAGGGGTACAAAGTTTTCTCTATAAGTATTTATGTATAGAAGATGAGACCAGACTTATTCCTAAAGCTGTAACATTACTGTTACTTGTTATTACATAGTTTTTATGGTAATTGTATTCTGGGAACATAAATACAGACACATGAGATTGGTACGTACTTAATTCAGATGTTTGCATCAAGATAGCAATTAGACCAAGGTTCGGTAACGCAGTACTGTGTGATATAAACCGTTAATATGATTGTCGGCCGTTTCGTTCACCGAAATGGTAGTGAACCTAGCAATCACTGTGTTATTGGAATTTTCGTAATTGAAACCGAAATAATAATTTTAACGACATAATTATAAAACTATGCAATCGATTTTATATGATGATTTCTTATATTTACGCAACACTACACATTTAAATAAAACTAATTTTACGGATTTTTCGCGTTTAATTTTACTATTTATAACCCGACGTTTCGAGTGCTTTGGCCGTGACTATGGGTGCTGTAAACCGGTGGGTGTTTCATTTAGATTTTATATGATTTAATTTTTGTCGTTTACATACTTTACCCATAGTTATCCTACAAGTTTACTGGTGGTAGGATTCCTATGTAGGAATCCGTCTAGGTAGGTACCACCCCAGGTTATTCTGCGGCATCAGTGGTGTGCAAACATTACTGTGTTTGGTTTGAACTGCACTGAGAGCTAGCGTAATCACTAAGCATATGAGACTTAAGAGCTTATGTTTTAGGGCGACGGCCGCAGTGTGGTGTCACACAGAAATGTTGTGGGTGACACGTGACACAGCATTTGTTATGGGCATACATTGCACTTACCATCAGGTGGTGTATCAGAGAAAAAAATATATTTTAACGACGTTTGAAGTTCGCCAACCCGCACTGGTGCAGCGTAGCGGACTCTTCCCGGCTACAAAAACTCTCAGTAATGAGAGGCCTGCTGTGCTCACCAATGGAACATTTATAGTCAGTCTGTGACTTCACTTTCTTTTTACTACTATGAACAAATAAGTGTATACTTAATATTCGAAAATGTCATTATATTTTGCATGAAATATTTCATCAATTTAACAATAAATGACAATATAGACATGAAATTGCCAGTCACCGGCTGTCCAAGGCACAGCAAAAAGAGAGACATCGAATAACAGAATAAAACAGCGTTAACGTAAAAAACTGTTGTTGTGAAAGTTTCCGATCGAATTGAGATATTTTGACAGCTACAGTATGTCATTTTAGATACAACGTGTAATCACTTTTCTCATTATTTGTCTTTCAACAATGACCCCTAAAGTTCCGTAACAAATGAATAAAACCAGTTAAGCGTATACCAAAGTCATTCCGAGTCACATTAAGTTCAGAAACTTCGATATATTAATTTAGTGTGATGGGCAGCGAAAGTTCGGAATGAATTCTTTCGTCCGTTCATTATTTTTGTCAATTCATTGCCTGTTTGATGTATTTAGGGTCCCGTTTAAAAAAGTATAGTTCGATCCAAGAAAATATATGAAGTAGGAACTTGTTTCCACTTTGTTTTGTTGTTAAAGAAACACATAGTTCATTTTATGGTCATTATGGCCTGTAGGCGGTACCTACATCTTTTGCTGCTAAAGAATCAAGATGTTTGTTAATTACAACAAATGAGGACTAGGATAGAATGTTACGGAATGGGAATTTAAATTCAATGGTAATATCAATCAACTTTGTATTCATGTCTGAACTGTGAAAGTAGTAATACTTTTCACGCGGCAAATATTTACTTGAAAGTGAATTTTACTTGTTACGTTATTATACACACATAAATTTTTTGTCTCGTTTTTACGACTGTGTTTTGTTAGTTTAGTTAGTTTTAGTTCGGTTGGCGCAGTGGCTAAGCCCTTGGCTTCTGTGCAACTGGTCGCGGGTTCAATTGCCACGCGGGACAAATATTTTATAACCTATAGATAGTTGTTCCGGGTCTGAGTGTATGTAAAATTTATGTCTGTAAAACGCACCTACGATACCAGATAAAAATACTAGTGTGGGGCAACGTTTTAAAAAAAAATCATTGCTAGAGATGATTTTATTATAATTCATGTGTAACTAGAAAGTAATTATGACCTGATACCACAGAAACACCAACAGAACCGCAAAAAAAAAAAACAGAAATGCTTTAAGAACTTTTCGACACGAACTCTTTCCTCATCCCTCAGGCGTTTCGAGCCCATTAAAACCAGTCAATGAAGACCTGTTGTTATTCAACTTAAGTTTCTTTCATTGTATTAAAGTATTGACAAACGTTGTAGTTCTTGCTTGTTGGTAGTTAAAAGCGAAAGTGCTTATGTAAGAAGGGTTCGGTGTTATTAGACATCGAATAGTGAAGGGAGAGAAAAATTTCGTATCTTAATAGTGCCTAATTATTTGAGCAATCACTTTATACAATGGCTGTAGATTCTTCGCATGAAACAAAAAAAAATATTTTGACATGATTCAATGCAAGTATACATTATTTCCATTATATATAAACAATTTTTTAAATGTTTGAGATATATCAATAAAAATTTGTTTTCAAACTTCGTTACGTTTTAGATTAAAAATACCATCACCATCGACCTCCGTGCAGTTTATTGCCCCTCCTAACCTGAAAAGATTTTATCTTTTTTTTACAAAGGTCTGCCTCTATAGGTGTATGGTGATCACTATATAAACTGTGTGCTTCTATTCTTTAGCAAAAAAAACTGCGAGTCGTATAGATAAAATAATATTTCATTTCAACACAACGAAAATATTTTAACTTAGTTTGTTTAAGTTTCAGGGGCTAGACGCTCGCTTTAAATTTCATAGTATGCCAGTGACCTGGGTTCGATTCCCGGTGCCGGTACCACTAAAATTATTAATTGCAATTTCAAGTGCTGATTAACCACGTGCTCGGCGGTGAAAGAAAACATCGTGACGAAACCTGTCTGAGAAATAAATAATATTTCGAAGACAAGTGCAATCCGCATTGGAGAGCGTCGTGGATTTTTTTAGCTTCAAAACTCTCTCGGAAATGAGAGGAGGCCTGTACTCAGAAGTGGGACATTTATAGGCTGAAACTTTACTTCATTTTTATTTTACGAAATGTTGTATAGTACTGACAGTCATCGTAGCGTCGACTCACATGGAAAAAACTCTCAAAAACGTATCATGCTAATTGGTACAAAGCCGCCAACTGTTACAAGGTTAATTTCCACATAAGATGTTTTGCTGGTTGCGTTAAGCACTTGACTGTAGGCATTTACAAAACAAACATATTTACTCAGTAGTATTATGTCAAGTTATTTCATTACAGCACGCACACTAGGAACTTGAATAAATGTTCGTAGCATAAAAATAATTCCGGAGAGTCTCTAACGGAACGGCTCAACACAAACGAAAATTATTGTCCAATCCAATTCCAATCTCCAAAATAATTATCCAATGTGAATATAAATATTCCCTTAGCAAACACTGCTCGTAGAGACTATAGACGCAATTATTTCATGATAGGAACTGCTAGATTTTTAATTCGCATAATTTTAATTTTGACCCATTTTATGCTTCCCCAACTGTGTTCAAATGAACTTTAATCGTCGATACTTTTTTCAAAAAAATCTTAATACCGATAATCTTAGTGAACCTATATAACTGCAATCACTTGATATTTTAGCACCTGCCCAAGCTTTTGATTATATCTTCTTGTTTTTTTGTCTGTAGGTGGAAAGTTGAAAATCGTTTATAATATATACATAATAACAATTTAATAAAATAAGTAGTAACTAAGTTTTCTGAATAAAATATAATAAGCAACGAAATCATAAACAACTTTAATGTATTACTAATTATGGAATTAGCCGATAGGTGGTAGAGTAGAATAGCACCTACCTCTTTCCTACCGAAGTGTCGTAAGTGACGGTTAAGGTGTTGTACGGACAACCTTTATTCATGGAGGATGACACCACAATATACATACATACATAGAGTCACGCCTATTTCCCATAGGGGCAGGCAGACCACATGTTTTCACTTGCTACGATCCTTACACACATCTTTAGCTTTCTCAACTTTCATTAGTGTTTTCATACAAGCTGTATAAGATGCCGACACTATTCTGATTGTGGGGACGCTCTTGAAGTAAGAATTTTTTGAGTCGTACCAAAATGACGACGACGTGTTCCGACACCCAGTACTATATTTTTCCGCGAGGGCGAAAAGTGTTCGCAAGCAGTCGAGTGGCATCTGCCTACCCCTTGTATAGAAAAATGGCGTGACTGTATGTCTATAATTATGGAATCATTCACGAACAAAGGTAAACACTTCAGCTGACGGTGAACAATTAGTGCAACGTATGGGAACAATATGTACAAATATAAGTCTAGAAAACGTATGTTAAGTTCGAAGGGAAAAAGAGTAAGTGACTGGAGGCCACTGGCTAACTGTTAGCCCGAAGGCTTTTACAGCTTCGCCGGATTGAAAGGTGGCATAGCGCTGAGGGCGCTTAGCCGAAACCTTTATTTATGGATGACTGGCGCAAGGGCCCCCGAGAGGGGACCTCGGCTTGGACCGTCATCCTGTTCGCGAGAGTAACAGACTCGAGGGTGCCCAAGGGGGCCGGTCTCGGGTCGGTCAGTTACTGCAATCGGGAGGGCAATATTACTACTACTATAATTATTAATACCATGATTATTATTAGATAAGTTTACCACCAATTCGGAATGCGTTTCCGCTGGAGAAGAAATGGCGCAAGAAACTCCAGCGACGCTTCTGTTTATGACACTACTGCTAGGGGAAAACCGGCCTGAGATGCGGCGGTATCGCGAATAACTTTGTCTGATACGCCCACGCCGACGGCGGGGGCGGTATGATGGTGATAATGGGTGTTTGTGTAGTGTTGAGTAGAGCGCTTGGGCAATAGTGGTCGCGTCGTCAGGGTCCTCGAGGACGTGCCTCGGTCTCCTTTTTCCGCGGGTCGAGTTTTGGTGTATCGCGAGGGGGTGAAGGTATTTCTACCACTCTTTTCTGTTCATATCAAATAAAAACGGTCAGAATTACACTAAGTATAATGTACGTACTATTTACCCATTGTTACCAATAGTGAGCACAGGCCTCTTCCCATTTTAGAGACGATTTTAGAGCGGGAATCGGCCTCGCATCGATAATGCGTGTTGGTGGACTTCACGTTGTCGAAAATATTTTTTTATTTCTTAGACAATTCGGCTTCCTTACGATGATAAATTCTCGCTGGCAGATTTTTTTATAGTACAAGGCGAGCAAAATGTTTACCTGATGGTAAGTGGAACGTTTGCCCATAAAAACTACTGCGTCACACAGAACTTTTCTGTGTGGCATCACACTGCGCCCGTCACCCTGAGACTTTAGGTTTTTAAGATAATATTACGAGTAATAACACTAGGACTCAGTACTCTTCAGACCGAAACACAATCATGTTTGCGCACTGCTGCCTCACGGCAGAAAAACTGGCCCTGTGGTGGTACCTACCTAGACAGATTACTGCATAGGAATCCTGCCACCAGTTAAATATGTTGGTATATTAGCACTTAAATAAAGGTAGTTATATAGCATGCCAGTACATAAAATTTAAAGCAAGCTTTCAGTCGCTGAGCTACCTACGGCTGTTGTGGTCGTATATAAAGAATAAAAAATCATCAATATTACTACATCTATAATACTAAAACATCACATATCATCAGCATTACATTTCAGAATATAACTATCTCTTTCTATACTGTTCTTAAAATATAATAATCTGGATAACATCGACGAATAATTGCACTTTCATGCTCGCTAATAAACGAAATAACTCCGCGTAATTTACGCCGACAAATCGTTTTCTGATTATCTACATTAAACTAATTCAATCAAAATAACTGAAAATCCAATATTAGAACTAAAGCTTAAAATTACTAAACAACATTATCTAATTCAAGGTCTAATTATCGTTGATTTCCTGCGAATAAATCTAGCTCTTGTACAAGTTTAAACCGGTTTAGGGCCCGGCCTAGCTAACGGGACGACGGACTTTTAATATATGGCGTACAGTAGAACAAGAATCCTGCTCGATTTCCTGCTTTGCCTAGTGTTTTTTCTTGGAAATAATTTGTAAAGTATTATTACGAGTAAGTACCCACTCTAGGTGATACTCATCTGAGTACTAAAAAAGTTTTGAATGTTATTGTTCGCCAGTGCAGTAACAGTAAAGTCAGAATTTTATATTATAATATTTGTGCTAATTTAATGTTAACTTATTTTGTAGCTTTTAAATTCCATTAGGCACAGACAAAGAATAGCGAATTTCTTTTTCATCTTATTGTATACATGTACATATGTAATGATTTAATGGCATCATTTGTCGATGAAACTTAGCCAATTATTGCACAACTACGTTTGATAAAACAGGCGAAGGATAAATTTTAGACCAAGCAACTGATGAATTGATGCTATAATCACGTTTTCCAATTTTTAATTGCGTTTAAATATTACAGTTTTTGGCAGAACTTACTGAATGCAGTGAAGCAATGCGGCACATTAATTGGTTTTAAAATTACATTACTGCTTATGAACCTTTCGTCCGTGCGGACCGGTTAAGAGAATCTACCAACCCATCTTATCCCGTGGGTGTCGTAAAAGTCGACAGAAAAAATTTAAAATCAGAAGATGGGCAGCAGCATATTGTTGAAACATATAATAAATAATAAATAAACAGCGGTTTTCAACCGATCTGCCTAGCTTGGCAACTATGGCAAAATTCCAAAAACATGAGCTACAAATTTATGTGGCTATCTTATTGGGGAGGCCTATGTTCAGCAGTGGACTAGTGATAGGCTGGAATGAAAAAAAAAATATGAACCTGATGTGAATATGAATATGAACCTGTATGAAAATATAAAGTGACTTTTAGTGAGTTTACTGGTGGTAGGATTCCTATGCAGGAATCCGTCTAGGTAGGTACCACCCCAGTGCCAGTTATTCTGCCGTGAAGCAGTAGTGTGCAAACATAGTCACTTTTTTTTTATTTAATAAAAGTGACGGAACGAGCAAAGCGTTCACCTGATGGTAAGTGCAACGTCACCCAGAACAGTGTGACACCACAATGCGCCTGTCACCCTGAGACATCAGTTCTTAAGTCTCAAATGCCCAGTGATTACGCTAGCTCACCGTGCCCTTCAAACCGAAACGCAGTAATGCTTGCACACTACTGCTTCACGGCAGAATAACTGGCCTTGGGGTGGTACCTACGTAGACGGATTCCTGCATAGGAATCCTACCACCAGTTTTTTTTTTAGGGTTTTCGCCCAAATTTGATCGTAATGCTTGTTATAGACTTCATTTACATTTTGACTTTAATTCCACAATATCTTTAGTTATCTTATACTGTGTTGTTGTAGAATGACAAAATCTAAATTTCATTGACAACTTGGTGGCGGCAACATGAGTTGCGCTTGCAGAATGACAGCATCTACCGCGTCTGTTACAATACGCTAAGGTGTTATGACAAAGATCAAGTACGCATCAGTGACATAATTACAGGCGACACAATTTAACACGTAATTTTTAAACTTCTTGAAACTGTAAAAAATAAGTTTATTAAAAAAATACTAATAAATTATATTTTTGATACGTATGTGCCAAGTTTTCTTGGTTAAAAAAAACTCATCATCAAAACAACTATCCAGCATAAAACTACATCAGCTTTAATTGCTCATTTCCTAAGCAATTTGGTAAAAAATCTTAAGAAATATGCGAGATTGAATGTCATATAATATCCTAGATACAATTAAAAACAAAAGAATAAGACCTATAGTTCCTGGTTAGATTTCACCTTCACATGTCCGCTCACTTTTATTCATTAACGGTAAATTGTTATTCACATTATTCATTAAATAATTATTACTTTACATATTTATCGATACTTATTAAAAAAAAGGAGATGGGCAGCAGCAAGGAGATGGGCAGTAGCATCTTCCTGGAACATCTGAATAAATAAACTGCGGTTGACAACCCGCCTGCCAAGCGTGGCAACTATGGCAAAATCCCCCCAAAATGAGAGTTACAGACTTTTGTAGTAATCTATGGGGGAGGCCTATGTTCGGCAGTGGACTTGTGATAGGCTGAAATGATGATGATGATGATGATTAAAAAAATACATTTTCTGAGTCTGGATCTCTAATGCCGTTGAAATATTTAATCTACTAGACGTCAATGTAATTCTATTTCAATCCATGTCCTATCACTAGATTATATTCCTTATTGTTCTGTTCACATAACCCTAAAAGACAACGTACATGACTACTTTAATAAAATGCGGTATTAAAAATTATTCTAATTACTTAATATGTCTAACTGCATACCTTTTATTACAGATATACACATACACATAACATTAACCATTAATCTTTTAAGTATTTAAGCCCGCGCAGCGGTCATAAACCACAGTCGTGATTTGACTTTTTGCCTCTATTAACGCAATGGTTTTAAGATGCGGAACATGTTATTCTTTCAAATAAAGAAGAATTACAAAACAAAAACACTAAATATATTTTTACCTTTATTTATTTAACATATTTTTTTTGGTTTGAAACGTAGCAGCGCAGCCGAGCAGAAGCCGCACGCTTGGCGTTAATTTTATATTAAACGCAAGTAACGTACTTAATGGTGGTAAGATTCTTATGCAGGAATTCTTCTAGGTAGGTACCACTAAAGGGCCAGTTATTCTGCTGTGAAGCAGTAGTGTGCAAACATTACTGTGTTTCGGTCTGAAGTAATACATAAGACATGGGCATATGAGACTTGAGAACTGTTGTCACAAGATGACGGGCGCAGTGTGGTATCACACAGAAATGGTCTGGGTGACACAGCATTTCTTACATTGCACTTACCATCAGGTGAACGTTTTGCTCGTTTCGTCACTTTATTCAGTAAACATACGAGTGTATTGTAACGTAACTCGTAATTTCGAAGTCCCGTGCCGGCGCACGCTTAAGATTGTTAATTGCAATTTTATGTGCCGATATAATATGTGTGTTCGGTGTATAAAATCATCATGGTTGACTGTGCACCATTATTATTTATGCAATGAGATGCATAGCTGTAGGTATATACGTATATAGGCTACTAATATTTATTAATAGAAATAGGTTTAGGTTAGGTTTTTTAATACGAATAGGTTAATTAGAAAAACACACAAATATTTCAGAAACGTAATTTTGATATTTTTTAATTTGAGAATAATGATACCCAATACTGTATTTTGGCTTGGATTTATGCATTGAATATGCAGTATAAAAATACAGAAAGAAGCTACAGTCACAATTACCACCCAGAACCGTCTGACATTATTTGACAAAAAAAGGCTACATTAATTATAGTTTATATCCCTAATGAAAATTCTTTAGCGAAGGAAAGTTCCATTACTGTTAAACGATTTAAATTTTCAGATAAAATAAGTAAGCAACACAAAATCATCTGACTCTAATGATTTTGTGTAATGTAATTTGTTGCAAGAAGTTGACTTAACCATTTAACGTTTCGCAAATCTACTAGCGATGTTTTTTTTTATATCGTTAATATTATGTTTCCGCATTTAGCTAAAGTATTTCTTAATGACTGTGTCTTTGTTTATACAAAATATACTTTCAAGCTCTTTATGAAATCTAATATTACCAGTATAGTCAAGTGTAAATGTTGATCCGATATAAAGAAATTTGTTTTTACCAGTTACAGGTATTTAATGGATTGATTTTAAATTCATGAATACATAAGACAAGCAATATCATCACGCTGTAAATACAGTCCACATGTCTCTAGCAAGTTGCCAGTGGCCGTCTCATAGACTCCTAGCGCTTTAAACGCTTCTGCTCGTCTCTAGTTCTTAGGCTTGGGTTCATTGTGTTATGAAAAAAATATTAAATCTTTTGTGATGTCAGACCCTTTTTAAGCGATTTCATTATTCTAATTATAAGATAATAACGGCTTGAAATAAGGTAATGGATTCTATGAAGAAATGTTGATTTGTTTTGGTAGCGGCTTAATACACATAAAAAGTAAACATTTTTTTAATATTTTTGTAAATGAATACTTCCCATATAATAGGACGAACTAAAAGTCATATAAAATATAATTTAAAAATGTTCCAGCAATTTAACAAATCTTTTCGGGCTCTTTGGTGTATCGTTAAGCCTCTTTCGTTAAAGAATACATTACAACACCTTGGAAGAATAATTTTTGAACAAATTCAGTTGCTAAAAGTTGCCCAACTCGTCGGCACTGTAGAGACCGACAGTATTAAAAATAAAAACTTTACTAAACCATTCGATTAAAACGAATTAAAAAAGTGTGTATTGCAATTCTCCATTTTTTGCACGAAACGATTGATGAAATTTAATTTAATTTGACTTAAATGTCATGCACGGTACATTACATCAATTGAAAATAAGTTAATAAACTTTGCGAACAGTGATAACCTAGAGGAGGGGCGCTGGCTTTAAATGTCACAGTACAGTTTAATAAATCGAATTTCACGGATGTTATCGCGTTTAATTCTTGAACTATTTAACTAACTAAATGCGATAAAATCCTTAAAATTCGTTTTTTTAAATATGCAACTTTCGCGTAAATACATGAAATCATTATGTCATAGTACAAGTTTTAGCCGTGCAGTGGCGGCTTAAGAGAATCTACCGCAGAACAAAAATGGACAAAGGAAAAATCAAAACCAGAAGATTGGTTTGGTTTGGCTGAATCTGAATCTCTGAATAAATAATCTGCGATTGCCAACCCGCCAATCATGGCAACTATGGCTAAATCCCACCAAACGAAATCAGCAAACTTTTTTGGAAATCTACGGGTGAGGCCTATGTTCAGCAGTGGACTAGTGATAGGCTGAAATGATGATGGTGACAAGTTTTAAATACCAGGTGCTAGACGTTAAAGTAAAATATCTTAAACGTCAAATAAAAACATATTTCGAGAACAAAGTTCGACAACTGGGGCAGTGTGGCTAACCCTGACGGGCTTCATAACCATTTCAACAAATGAAAGGAGGCCTATGTTTCTTTAGATAGTGGGATATGGAATTTATAGGCAGTAAATTTTCTAAACCGTTTTAACAGAGCGTTAATAATATAGGCCAAGTGGATAACGAATAAATTCATGTATCTTAACTAAAGTGAGTCTATAAGCCGCTTCAAATTTTCAAGTATGTTATCGAATTGGGATTACGAAACCAGTGATAATTCAAGTAAGTAAAGTGCTCTTTTATGTTTAGTAAATATATACATATTTTTATTTCATTTATAAGCCAGTGTTTAACTACGATCCCACTGATGGTAAGTAACAGTGTGAAACTGATACTGATGGTAAGTGGCGATGAAGTTTTGGATTGTAAATTTAGTATATATTTGTGTGAACGCATATTTACGCCTTTGACCTATTACGGAGTGAGTCTGCTTCGTATGGACGAGATTCGAAAGATAATACAAAAGAAAAACATAAATCAAAGAATGGCAAATTATTTTGAACTAATAATAATTTACTGTCATTGTGAACGAGTCTGCCAAGTGCTTGACAAGAAACAAGCTTTTTTTATAGGAT
Source organism: Luehdorfia chinensis (assembly GCA_019845155.1). NCBI lineage: Eukaryota > Metazoa > Arthropoda > Insecta > Lepidoptera > Papilionidae > Luehdorfia > Luehdorfia chinensis. The sequence continues at coordinate 3,764,462 of JAHVAK010000025.1, read as the reverse complement.
AAAGTAACGAAACAAACAAAAGGTTCACCTGATGATAAGTGCAAGGTCTGTAAGTAGGAAGCTTGGCAACTATGGAAATTATCCACCACAGGAGACGAAGGCCTATCAAGAAGGTCATGTTCAACTGTTTCTTCTATAAGGGATAGTTTGTGTATAAGTGGTCTTACGAGTTCATAGTTATAGCCTTAGATATCGTTCGAATATACCGAGAATTATGAAAAATAAGTCACGAATTCACAGGAGCCAGGCGGTTGCTTTAAATGTTGTAGGCGTTCGATCCCCCTTTTCCGGTAGCTCTAAAACTGTTTTTGTAATATTAATCACCACGTGCCCTACTGAGCATGCTGGATATGAAGGAAAACGAAATAACGAAACCTGCATGTCTGAGAAACAACAAATATTTCGACGATACATGAAGTCCGCCAGCCCGCACTGTAGCAGTGCGGGAAAATCTCCCGGCTCCAAAAACGCTTCAAATAATTAGAGGTCAGTGCTCAGCAGTGAGACGTGTGTGGGATATCGTTCATTGAACTTTTGTTAACTGAAATCCCTATATACTCACAAAGGCGTAAACTTGCGCCGTGTGATAGTGCAGGACAATCGTTTCGTTCGTTCCGCCGTGGGAATCCTGCCACCAGTTAAGAAGGAACATGCAAGAAGCTGCAAGAAGGAACATACATCTTGTAGACTGACCTGCTGATAAAATGGTGGACTATTCCTATTTAACATGATTACAAAGAAACAAACTGTTATTAACCGAAATCGCGGAGCACAGCTAGCTAGTTGCGAAAAATAAGCCGACCACATGATTGCGCCGTACGCATGGTACCTCGCCGACCTGAGCATTCACTGTTCGGCCTTTTTCGGCGTGGGGATCTTTAAACGCGTACCATACATTGTAGCTTTAAAGCAATCAAGCAGCCTTAGCAAACGAGCTATCTAATTCAAAAATAAGTTTTCAAATCGGAATAGAGTATTTTCTGTGATAAGCGCGTTCAAACAAACAAACTCTCCTCCTATATTCATAATCATTTCAGCCTATCACTGTCCACTGCTGAACATAGGCCCCCCATAGATTGCCACGCTTGGCAGGTGAATTGGAAACGACAGTTTATTTATTCGGATGTTCCGGAAGATGCTGCTGCCCATCTCCTGGTTTTTATTTTCCCTCTGTCGACTTTTACGGCCACGGGATGAGATCGGGTGGTAGATTCACTTAAGCCGCTACCAGCTTTATTACAGATTATTAATAACTTGGCTTACAAACAGACAGACAGACAGACAGACACAAAAAAATTCTTAAGATAATTGTTTTGGCTTCTATTGCTCTTATAAAGACTCCTCATAATATATTTTTTTTAAATTTTAATCGACTTCAAAAAAGGAGGCGGTTATGTGTCCGTCTAAATGTATTTTTATGTATGTACGGATATTTTACGTCAATTGTTGACCAATTTTAATTAATATTTTGTTGTTTGAAAGGGGACCCCATAAGGGTCGTCCCATATCATTTTGGTCAAGTTCTGATGATGGGATCCATGAGAAAATCATTAAACTCTTAAATTTACTTATTCGCTTTAGCATGTTTGGAGCTATTACGGCGGTTTTTTGATTAAATTATTATATTATATGTAATAGATTTATAATCAATATTGTGGTCATGTATTAGGCAATAATTGTTATTAGGAGAAACGAAAATGTATGCCACAAACACGCAGATTCAAAAGAAATTTATGTTAGCTTATAAAGGTTAAGTGTTAATAAATTACAAAATAACGCAAGCGATTTAGAAACGTTTAATTAAATCAATCAAATCGTAACTAACCCAGATTGATCACTGGTGCATTAAGTGTTAATAGAATAAACATTTTATAACCTAAGGTCTAATACAATTAAGTTTATATATCATAATATCTGTTTCAATTACAGAAGAATAAATAGTAACATAATAACATATTATTTTAAATTTTTAATTAAATTTAAAAACTAAGATTCTAAAAACACTATGTGTTTTTAGAATCTTAGTTTATTAAAACACTGATTTATTAAAACAGTAATGTGTAATTTTACTGTAATAATATCACAAAATCCTCCCGTATAAGGGGTAGGCAGAAGCCACTGACGTAGCTACACTTTTCACCCTCGCGGGAAACTAGACGTGACGGGTGACGGGCCACGTCGCCACCATTTTGGTACGAGTCATAAATTCTTACACTCCATTGCGTTCCCACGAGCAGTATAGTGACAGCATTGCATATTATGGTGTTATTCTTCACGAATGAACGTTGTCCATACTAAACATTAGTCTCCTCTTACGACGCCTCGGTAGGAAAGAGGAAGGTGCTACAAACTCTGCCCGACAACTATCGGCTATTAATAGATAACGCTTACCTATTATGGAATTTTAAAGATTAATGCCGCACTTAAAAACGTTACGCGATTACTCAAGCATCTCCTCATGATTAATTTTCGTTATTAAATAAATGTTACAAATTAAGTAAGTTGTCTATCGAGCATTGAAACCTTACATTTACTTACAAAACTTACAATAGCAGACAGCAGTCAAGTGTTACGTACCTGTAAAGATATAAAATATTAATTAAAAAATGCATATAAAAGTAAAAAGAAAAGTGACTGCCTATAAATGTTCCGCTACTGAGCACAGACCTCCTTCCATTTCTAAGAGGGTTTTGGAGCCGGGAGAGTTCACGCGGCTCCAATGCGGTTGATGGTGTTTTACTGCTGGTAGGATTCCTATGCACGAATCCGTCTAGGCAGGTACCACCCCAGGGCCAGTTATTCTGCCGTTAAGCAGTACTGTGCAAACATTACTGTGTTTCGATTTGAAGGGCACTGAGAGCTAGTGTAATCACTGAGCATATAAAACTTAAGAACTGATGTCACAGGGTGACGGGCGCAGTGTGGTGTCACACAGAAATGTTCTGGGTGATACAGAATTTGTTATGGGTAGACGTTGCAATTACCATCAGGTGAACGTTTTGCTTGATGCATCACTTATATCAAATAAAAAACATGTCCTCGAAATATTTTTATTCTTCAGACATGTAGGTTTCCTCACGATGTTTTCTAAAGCCACCGGTGTAATCTGTGCGTCGTCTGTCAGTCAGTCAGTGTTAAGTTTTATTAAGGAGATATAGCGCTCTTTATATTATTATACTATTGTAGAAATAGATTAAGTTAATTATTTGGCATGTGATTTACAGTTTGTACACAAGAGTTAAAAGGGCAGTAGCTAAAATGATATTACGGCAAATCCTTTAAAACTGGAAGAAGCTTATATCTTTCAGTGAAAGTAGAGTGACTATGACCATGACAAGGGTGTCACATTAGTTGGATATTTTTGTTAAAACATAGCACGAACGGTTATCTTTATTTTATAGGATAAAGTGAGGAGTCGAGTAAAACGTTCACATGATGGTAAGTGCAACTTCTGTCCATAACAAATGCTGTGTGAACCTAGAAAATTTCTGTGTGGCACCACAGTGCGCCCGCCACCCTGAGACATCAGTTCTTAAGTCTCATATGTGTGTCTCATGTGTGTGTCTTCCAGTGAATAAATTAGCTCTAAGTGCTCTTCAACCGAAACACAAAAATATTTGCACACTACTGCTTCACGGCCGAATATCGGGCCCGGGGTGGTACCTACCCAGACGAATCCCTGCATAGGAATCCTACCACGAGTAAATTACTATGCATTATTAGTATTTAAATTACAATACAATTTAATTGTTAATATTACTCTTTGAAAAGAAGAGTGAATAGGTTTTTACTAAGCTAGTGCGTTTACCATTCGAAACTACATCACTACTTACTTTCAGGTGGGATCGTGATGAAGCACTAGCTTACAAATTAACCAAAAAGAGTCGTGGAAGTTCAGTTTACGGGCGCTCGCCTTAAATTCCGTATTATGCGAACACGCTCGATTTCCAGTGCCAGCACCACTATAATTTCTTTAACAATTTTGAGTGATTTAACACTTGCTTAGCAGTGAAGAAAAACATCGTGAGGAAACCTACATGTCTGAGGAATAAAAATATTTCGAGGATACCCCTCGGATGTAGTCCGCATTGGAGCAGAGTTGCGGACAGTGAGAGATTTTATAAGATGTTATTATATATTTCAAGTAACACATAAAATTTACTTAAAAATTATGTTGACAAACACATTTAATCCACATTTTATAATATTATTTTGTATATAACAAATAATGTAGGTGCAGAACTCTAACAAGAAGAGTTGCCTAATAATATAGTATAACTGGTGATCGATTAAGACATGTTATTTATATCTCTTGAAACTGTATCTTTTAACGAATACGCAAGTTAACCATTTAACTGACGAATCAAGCAGTTAACGGTATACAATAAATCTTTTTTTGAAAACGTTAGAGCGGTAAATTTACTATTAATTTGATATGATTATGAAAATATACAAGACTTTTCACTGGTGGTAGGATTCCAATGCAGGAATCTGTCTAGGTAGGTACAACCACAGGGCCAGTGTTTCTGCCGTGAAGCAGTGGTGTGTAAACTTTACTGTGTTTCGGTTTGAAGGGCACCGAGAGTAATCAGTTAGCGTAATCACTGGGCATATGAGACTTAAGAACTGATGTCTCAGGGTGACGGGCGCAGTGTGGTGTCACACGGACGTGTTCTGCGTAATACAGCATTTGTTATGGGAGACGTTGCTCTTACCATAATAGATGAACCTTTTGCTCGTTTCGTCACTTTATCCAATAAAAAAAGACTTCAAAAGATATTAATATCCACAATATGTAGACTTAAAGTGATGTGTGGCTAAACCTGGTGAACCTGTCGAATTACGGCAAATCTTTAGAACACAAGGGAGACTTAGTTCTAGTACTATTTTACAGGCTGTTGAAGAAAAGGGTGAAGATATAACCTGTGGATACAACGTACGTACTCGATTCATTTTTTATAGGGGACAGGGCAAACGATCAAGCGGCACACCTAATGGTAAATGATCGCTGAATATAGTCCTCTATCAGTTGGATTTTCTATAAAGGCATACCAGATATCTCCCACCTTAAATGTTATTGTCCTTGATGTTTACATACGAGAGTACATTACCCAACTTGATTTGAGTATCCTGAAAGTCGAAGTTCGAGAAATGGGACTAAAATGTCATGATCTCCGACAGATGCTGCGGCAAACAACCTCAAATATTTCGTAACTAAGATATTCAGTATAAAAGCAGCGGCTTCTAAGTTGCGAGGCATGGTGATTACAGAAGCAAGTTTCTCAATTTTGGAAAAGTCATTGTTTATTAGTGGAAATTTTATGAGCTAATGATGATGATGACGATGATGAAAAATTCAACGAAAACACTAATTTATACCTTAAAGTAAAGTAAAGTAAAGTTTCAGCCTTTAAATGTCCCACTACTGAGCACAGGCCTCCTCTCATTTCTGAGAGGGTTTTGGAGCTAGGAAGAATCCGCCACGCTGCTCCAATGCGAGTTGGCGGACTTCACATGTCTTCGAAATATTTTTTATTCCACAGACATGCAGGTTTCCTCACGATGTTTTCCTTCACCGCCGAGCACGTGGTAAATCAGCACTTAAAATTGCAATTAACAATTTTAGTGGTGCCGGCACCGGGAATCGAACCCAGGTCACTCGCGTACTATGAAATTTAAAGCGAGCGCCTAGCCCCTGAGCTACCACGGCTCTATTTAATTATTTTATAATTAATTTATACCTTACTAAATTATTATAAGAACTCCGTGACCACGAAGCCCATTATCTGAAGGATCCAGTTAATTGATATGATTCAGGCAAATATTTATGTAGATGCAGTTTCAGAGACAGTTTCAGTTAAAATGATTTAATTCAGGTTTTATGTTACCTCTGAAACTGCATCAAAAATTTGTAAAACTAAATAATTTTTAACTAATGCAATTCAATGTTTATAACGTGTGCTTATAAATTACTAGTTGACTCTATATGTCTCTCGTCGAAACTTTTTGATTTTCCGGGATAAAATATCCTATGTCCGTATCCTAGATGCATGCTATCTCTTTGCTAAATTTCGTCAAGATCGGTTCAACGGTTGCGCCATGAAAAGATAACAAACAGACAGAGAGACAGAGAGTTGCATGGCAGATTTTCTTACGCCGACACCACACGCCATGCATTTATTAAATTACTGTAATTAACACAGTATATATACAACAGTGCCAGGGATACATGAGCTAGTTGCCTTGTCCGGTAAATACGTGTCGCTTACCGTGCTTGGTAAGTCACTCGGTAGCTCGGTACGTCGGTCGGCCTTCTGAGCTACTGCTGTCTCCTCCTGCTCCTAACGAGATAAAAGTATCCTACACCTTATAGTTCTTTTCCTAACTTCCCATTACCTATCCCAAGTTCATTTCCTACCTAATCCTTTTCCCTTCCTCTCCGACTTAACCAGTGGTTGCCGTGCCGAATTTCAACTCGTACCAAAATGTCGGTAACATGGTTCTCCACCCGTCACGTATTGTTGCCTGCAGGGGCTGTCTCTGCTTACCGCTTATATGGGATAAAGGCGTATGTATGTATGTATACAACATTAAATGTCAACAGTATGTTTTAACCTTTATATTTATCTAGCTGACCCTATCAAATAATCTAAGCAGACTATAATTAAGTTTAAAGAAGGTGCGGTTATGCCACATAAAATATGTTTATTAGTTATGAATCTTGTGGGAGATAGAATCACGTATAAGCCTATAGACAAACATTAATATTTTGTCCTTGCCTCACGACACGAATACCTATCTCACTCGGTCATTCGATTTGCATTCGCTAGCCTCTGTTGTTTCGTTAAACATCGTGACCTCAAAGTGAACGAACGCGAGAGAAAATCTCGTTTTAGTGCTGCCTGTTATCTTTAATGGACACCTTGTTCTATTAGCATAACAAGAAGATAGACGCATAGTATTAGTTATAGAAGTAACTGGTCGGAATGTTTCTGTAACAAGGTCAATGGTCAATGCAACGCGTGAAGAGAGAACACCAGGTTTATGTCAACATTTTTAAAATTCTAAGCAATTTGAAATGTGCGATGGCATGACCACATACTTATTCAATAATAAAAGTATGGAATATTATTGTTTAGTGAAGGTAGATAAGAAAAATAAAGTGAATCCTGTTGTCATACTGTTGACTTATTTAGCAATTTTTAAAATGTCTTAACCTCTAAGTTACCTTGTCGCAACTATTCGTATTCATGGCAAAAAACTCAGTGTGATGTACAAATATAATATACATTTCTGCGCTAGGGATAATACAATCTAAATGTATTTTTTCATTTCATAAAAATATATTATATACATTGCTTACTATAGTAAGCTATTTACAGCATACATAGTCATCAATCAAAATTATTTTGTGTCAAATACTACAAAAAAAATACATATTCCTAATGATCATATTAGCCTTAATGAAATGATGCTCATAATAAACGGTTTTCCTCAAAAAATAAAATAAAATACAAATACGTCATACACATATTATAACGTTAAGGAAATTTCCATACTTTTTCAATATTCCTAAACGTCAACTTAGTTTATTCTCGAGTCTTTGTAATAAATTCCCACAATGTTAATTTTCAGTAGATGTTTATTACATAAATTATATGATGAAAAATATAAAACTGGTAGAGTAATAATATGTTGTGTGTGATATACTCGTACGTATATTAATATATATGTGCTGCATTCCGTGCAAATATTTGAAGGTTAAAAAGACCTCCGAATCCATTATATTTAAATTTTTAAATGACGATTTCGAATTCGCAATAATTAAGTCTACTCATTTTAACCTGTTTTTGAATAATGGATTTTATTTAAACATTTAAAATCTAAACTATAAAAAATCCGTTGTTGATAATAGATCAAAAATAAACAATTAATTAAGTCATGCTGTCGCCATGTTTAAAGATAAGTAAATATCGTGCTGAAGCTGTATACTCTTGTGCATAGTTTTAGAAAGTCGTCACGAACTCTATACACTCGTTGATGTAAACATGTTCACACTTTATTTACGTTGAACTCTGCATTTAAAATATTCTTGTACAGTCGCGAGCACTAGCATGCATGCGGTTTCGAAATACTTTGTATCAAAACACATCTTAAAAGCTTCATTGCAGTCGACTGTACTTAAGATTGTAACTATTTCTATATTTAGAATTACTTATTATTTTCTCTGTATCCGTAGTAATTGATTTAACAAAGTGTTCTCTCTTTTTATGTGTAACAGAACTAACTGAGGCTTTCATTCGCCATGTCCCTTCAGAGTCTGAAGTTAAATCAAAACGAAAAGATGGGAAAAAGGCACGCACTGTTCATCTGTCAAAACACGGGGTGATCTCGATAGATTCATATCAGAATACCAATAATTGTAAAAATGGGTAACTATCATTTAAGTGCTGATTTTCCATTTGCTCGAAGGAGAATGAAAACATCGAGAGGAAACCTGCATGTCAGAGAAACAAAAAATAACTCATTCCTGGACAGGAATCCATCCATCCATACCATAAGTAAAGCATACAATAAATTACTAAACTTGGGAAACCTTTTGGTATTTAGTTCGTACAAAACATCAGTGGTTCGTCAGCCGTCACGTTTTGTTTCCCGCGGAGGAACAGTGGGCTACGTGTGTGGTCTCTGCTTACCCCTTATATGGGAAAAGGCTTGACTGTGTGAAAAAATGATTCTGCATATGAAAGCAACAAACATTTATCACGTTCTGCACTTAGTGTAACACTTTGTCGGTATGAACGATAACTATTGTGAAGATTTACGTAACAGCCATCGCGTAACGTTTACAGGCTATAACGTTGGCATGTAAATTGTTTTTACTTAGTGACCGACCGCTAAAATGTTTACGGGCATTTTCTCTACAACTATATGAGGATATTTGCTTTAGTGGGGTATTTACAATTATTAGTTAATATCGTCATAAATAACTCAAAACAACGTTTAGCCTAGGGTCTGGCTGAGTTACGATTGTTCTAGTGTCTCTGACAATTTTGTATTGGAAAAAGGGACGATACGAGCAAAACGTTCACCTGATGGTAAGTGCAACGTCCGCCCATAGAAATGCTGTGTCACCCAGAATATTTCTGTGTGGCACCATACTGCGCTTCCCCTGAGTCTCATATGCCCAGTGATTACACTAACTCTCAGTACCCTTCAGACCGAAACACAATAATGTTTGCACTGTACTGCTTCACGTCAAATAACTGGCCCGGTGGTGGTACGTATCTAGACAGATTTCTGCATAGAAATCCTACGACCAGTAACTGCATCCTATCCAATCTCATAGCATGAGCGTTATATCGGACGCAAGTAGTTTAAGACGAGTGAGTGCCTCTGTGTTCGTACACTAGTAGCAGTTTAGAATTGTCGCTGTGATTGAAAATCGGCGAGGAACAGCTGTAGTTCTACTACGACTAAAAATCTTGAGCTTTTATCGGATTTTATTTAACATATACATATAACAGGCGATATATGATGGTGCAACTTCGCTTCATGTTTGGCGTTCATTGCAAAATGTGCTGAACTTTCGCCTTTGCCTAGTTTTCTGAATGTCGTCCGAACTATCTGTTCTACATTAGTCAACGATGTTCGTTATTCCTTATTAATAAATGTATTCTTGGTCAAAATCCTCAATGATTCCACGATAAATTAGTAATTTATGAGCTGTATGGGATCACATAACTGCGGCGAAGTATTTGTCGCCGCAGTCAGGTGAAAAATCGTGAATACAGCGATAGCAACAACCGATAAAACGAAATTAACAATTGCTTTTATATTATAATATTTTTTCAAGATAAACATTAAAGATTCTGTTTATGTTAATTCAATCAGTGAGGATATTTATTCACTATGACATTAAAAGAAATATAATAATACGTAGTCTAGGCATCTTTATAAGTTTTTCGTGACTTTTTTATAATAATACCCTTATGATTTGGGTTCGTAACCAACATTTAAATTAAATTTTTAATGATTATAATATATTAGTAGTTTCGATAAAAATCTTAAAATATTCAATTGATTTATGATAGTTAAATATTTTGAACAATGGAGTTTTTTTTTCTGGATATTTAGTTCCATATGAATAATAAAATTAAATTATTTTTAAAATAAAATTATTAATAAAAACTACAATTGCGCCGGGTGGTGGTGGCTTAAGAGAATCTACTACCCCGTCCTGTGGGTGTCGTAAAAGTCGATAGAGAGAAAATAAACACCAGGAAATGAGCAGCAGCATCTCCCTGGTACATGTGAAAAAATAAACTGCAGTTGCCAACCCGCCTGCCAAGCGTGGAAACTATGGCAAAGTCCCCCCAAAATGAGAGCCACAAACTTACGTGTTTTGTGGCACTCTATGGGGGAGGCTTATGTTCAGCAGTGGACTAGTGATAGGATGGAATGATGATGATGATGACAATTGCGAGCAGAGGACACTCATAAGTCATGATAAATAAATTTACTCATATGCTTGATGCTAATGAGAGTTTTCGCTTTAACGTAATATATGTAATTGAATTCCATAGGCTGATGAACGGCAATTAGCATCCACGATATGTCTGAAATTACTCTCTACTGCTTGTCTAGAATAAAGTCGTTTGAATTTACTTTAAAACTTTTCCAGAAGAAACATCTTTTAGGACCTATTCACACGAACTGTTTATCGGTTTAAGATAATTTCTAAAATGTATTTAAACATGCTGCAGTACTGATTGTAAAACCTAAATGTAAAGTAACAGCCTACAAATGTCCCACTGCTGAGCACAGGCCTCCTCCTATTTTTAACACTAGATTTACGGGCATTGTCGGTCGGGAACGGGACGGGTATATTACGAATAGGTAGACAACATCTTGATATAATAAAACATAGGTGTTTCATATAAAACTACTAGATATATATATTTGCTGCATAATATCATCAAAAACCAATATAGAATCGCTATAGAATAATTTTTAGTTGTTCAGAACTTTAAAGCATAAAATTGACTACCTCATCGCTGAGCACGTGGTAAATCAGTACTTAAAGTAACAATTTCAGAGGTGTCGGCACTGCGGATCGGACTCAGATCACTCGCTTACTATGAATTTTAAGGTAAGCGCCCGGGCCCCGAGGTATAACACAAATCTTTCTGAAAAACCATAAATCGTTGGTTTTCGGATCAGATTGTGTTTTGCATGTGTGATATATATCTGTTAAAAAACGCATGCGATACAGGCGAAATCCTAGTGAAAGTGATCGTTTTTTTTTTCAAAGAAAATAAAGTAAAACGTAAAGTAGCTGAATAACGTTACTACGTATTATATCGTTACTGAACATGAGACTCAATAAATGTCGACAACACGTTCCAACGTAGTCGTATACTAGGAATTCTCCTGTGTCCGTTTTGATATAGGATAAATCAGAGTGAGTGTGATCCTTATATACTGGTGGTAGGATTTCTATGCCGGAATCCGTCTTGGTAGTTACCACCCTAGGGCCAGTTATTTTGCCGTGAAGCAGTACTGCGCAAATATTACTGTGTTTCGGTTTGGGTTAGGGCATTGAAAGCTAGCGTAATCACTGGGCAACTTAAGAACTGATGTTTCAGGGTGACGAGCGCAGTGTGGCGTCAAGCAGAAATGTTCTGGGTGACACGGCTTTTGTTATGGGCAGACGTTGCACTTACCATCAGGTGAACGGTTTGCTCGCTTCGTCACTTTATCCATTAAAAAAAATACTAGGGAAGTATCCGTTGGGATATAACCCGTACTAAAAAAATGTTACCCGCATTGGAGCAGCATGGCGGATTCTTCCTAGCTCCAAAACCCTCTCAGAAATGAGAGAAGGCCTGTGCTCAGCAGTGGGACATTTCTAGGCTGTAACTTTACTTTTTTTTACATTCAAATGACTAGCGCATTTGACTGTAATATCCTTTATGCACTTGTTTGACATACAAAATATATAAATTGTATTTATAAAAGTTGTATCTACCGATAGGTGTCCGATAAAGTAGAATAGCACCTACCACTTTTCTATCGAGGTGTCGTAAGAGGTGACTAAGGAATTGTACGGACAGCCTTCATTCGTGCAGAATAACACTATAATATGCAATACTGTCACTACACTGCTCGTGGGAACGCAATGGAGTAAGAATTGTTTGACCCGTACCAAAATGGCGGCGACGTGGTTCGCATTCCGTCACGGGAACGGGATCCCGCGAGGGCGAAAAGTGAGCTAAGTGAGAGGCCTCTGCCTACCCTATATACATGCCCTATATAGGAAAAAGGCTGACTAGACAGGTACACACTAGAAAGGTGACTGTGTGTGTGTGTGTGTGTGTGTAAAAGTAGGAGAATAATTTAAAGAATGAGTGGCATTAGTTGGTAACGTTATTATTAAGTTACATGCCTCTACTAAACTAAACCAGCAAAATTGTTACAATAAAGTGATCAAAGACCACTGACCACAAACCGCACTGTAAGTTTACGTATGCGCCCCAGCGATGTTAGTCAACATGACGTTCATTTCAAAACGTCATGTTGACTAACATCATAACAGTTGTTATCACATAGGATCATTAAAGCGAGGATAGTGTAACAGAAAACATTCCTATCGTTTAAATTATTTTTGGTATTTTGGTAATTCACTTTTCTCGTACGTGCGTATTAATAAGAGAGGAATATTAGACCGCCGTGTGATGGCGGCTTAAGAGAATCTACCACCCATCTCATCTTGGTGGCAAAAGTCGACAGAGGAAAAATGAAAAACAGGAGACGGGCAGCAGCATCTTCCTGGAGCATCTGAATAAATAAACTGCGGTTGCCAACCCGCCTCCCAAGCTTATCAACCATGGCAAAATCCCCACAAAATTATAGCTACAAACTTGTGGCAATCTATGGAGGAGGCCTGGGTTCGGCAGTGGACTAGTGATAGGCTGAAATGATGATGATGATGATGAGACCTCGTGGCTTAATGGTTAGTGTACCTGCGCCGCGGTTCCTGGGTTCGATCCACACCCACAATACAGGAGAAAACTTAGTGTGAGGTGTCATTCCTAAAAAAGAAAGGGAAAGTGACCGCATTGCTCAGTAGTCACTAGTCAGCGTATTTGCCTGATGAATGCTCGTGTTAACGCAATGAGGAGTAATTTTTTGACTTGTACCAAAATGTAGGCGAATTGGTTCGCCACCAGTCATATTTGCCGCGGGGCGAAAATTTAGTTACAAGCGTCATCTCTACCTACCCATATAAGGGGAAAATATCGTGACGTGAGCGTATGTATGCATGTATGAATATAAAATCAATATTACATTAGCTCTTAAACAGTTTACTTCTGGTAAGAGATCGCTCTCGGTTTAGAAGAATTTCCATAAATATAATTTCGGTGATGTAATTGCTGTTAGCGTTTTTGGCCTTTACTGCTTCATCGGATACTGTGCTCACGGGCCAGGGGCCAGCGTGCCAGGTTTGGTTTGACCCAAACATAAATACTTAAATAAAGTCCTACAAAAACCTCGAAATTCGGACTGTGTGGCGTTCGCTGCGTGCTTGCGCGATTTCGAATATCTCAAATGATTTTATGTCGTCTGATGACCGTCCGGGGAAGGCTGTAAATTTTCAATAAGAGCCGGACTAGACAGAAGAATCAACGATCGCTGTAGCAAACACGTCGTTGGCCTCTAAATATTTTAAGATCTGTTATTTTCGAGAGGGTTATTTCGCCTTCAGCTGCAGCTGCTTCCTTTCAGCACGAGAATTTCTTTTAATTATCGATATTCTTTTGATAGTGAGCAGACACCTAGCCGTCACAATGAGGTTTTTTTTAAATAGAGGTTAGAGACAAAGCGCGCTGATCGGTAATCCCAAAGTAAGTGCAATACTGGCCCATAACAGTTGCTGTAAGTTAGTAGCTTCGTGTCTAACATCTAAGTAAAAGGTGGTTGCGTGGAGGCTCAAACTCCATGGAACTCTTGATTAAGTAGGTGTATTTTAACAATACACCCTTGATACAGTACGGAAATACAGCAACGTATTTGAGCAATATTTATCTAACTCTATATCGTTAATATATTCGAAAGTTCATGTATATTAACCATGCTCAAGAGCCTGTACTTTTAGCTATATTCGCTAATGCAGTCGTCTTCTCGGTGACATTTCGGCAATGTTAAGTCGTGGCGTATTAAACGAAAATAGTCGATGACTTAAGCGGAATGCAACCGGTCACTCAACCGCCTCACCTTGAGTGGAGGGCGACCGCTCGACTAAACAATGGCGCATTTGCTAGGCCGGTTCGGACTTTCGATCTAGCCTACACGTCCGATCATGGGTGTGCTTAGCAGAGAGCGCAAGAAAATACATCCTAACATTCGATAAAGAAAATGAATTTAAGCGGACACAAAGCGATCGTACTTTCGATATTATATGTGAGAAATTTTAAGTGTATTTATTTTCACAAGATTTTATTTAACTTGCAAAGTATATTTGTATGTAAAGTTCAATCTTGCAAGTCAAATTTGACCTACTTTCCGATGCTCGAGTGAGCTAAATTTTGGCATACCAATGTAGCTTCGGTGACAATGCAATAATATTGTACCGTGGAGTCGGAAGTTGGTCAAAAGAACTCCTCAACTAAGCAAGATGGTTTCGCCATGTTTGGGATTGTTGAATTTGTTTTGACAAGTACTATAGCTCTAGCAACATTTGAAAGACCATAGTCAAAAACGCAGTCAGCTACTGAAAAAGTGCCTCAACAAAAGAGCGCACAATGCGCTCATTTCGATTAACATCACGCCAGCCGTGTCGACAATAACAAATTTAATAACGTCGTGGAACGATACTCGATTTCATTTAACATGCTACTACGTGGGTATGAGATTGAATTTTTGTTTATTTAATCAGAATTTGTTTTTGTGTATTGGTCTTTATTTTTATGTTTTCATCGATCGGTTATTGTCTATCAATGATACTATAGATATTAATAAGGTTTCCTAAAGTTCTACTAATAATGGCTCATTTGGATCATATAATTACGTGGAGTGAAGACTCTACTAGCAAATTTGTCAAATGTTACGTTGGTTGCTTCGATTTTTTATAAAATTGTATTTTTTTTTAAACCTCTTCACACTCGACAACAGTAGAATAGCCGATAGAAATTTTGCAACCTTAATTTATATTAAAGAGTTAATTATTATAAAGTTATTGGTAAGTTAATAAACAACTCGACTTACAAGTTAGTAATATATGAACAAGATAATTCACTGTTTAATGTGGCACGTACCGCATAAAAAACAAAGTAAGGTATATTATGCCTGCAAAAAAATATTCATAAATATATGTATGTGGAACTGCGAAATTATTTATGTACTCGTATATAAGCTGGTCATAAATCGCGGTGATTTGCATTAATATTAACAAATGTCCGCATACCGAACTAAGGTCACCAGTCATGACATTTTTTATTTTAAGCATTTTTATTTAAGCATTTTTTTTTTATTTTATTCCTATAAAATACTTAATATAAAAAAAAATTCGCTTTGAAGTGCACTTATATCTACGAGTGTAGTGTAATTACAGTGCATAATACGATACTTAAGAACTGATGTTTCAGTGTAACGAGCGCATTGCAGTACCACCAAGAACTTTGCAATAAAATTTTTTGGGAGACAGCATTAGTTATTGGCAGACGTTGCACTTACCATCTCGTGAAATTAAAAAAAGTTTTAATTTATCCACACTAATCCATACTAATATTATCAATGCGAAAATATCCCTGTCGCTCTGTCTGTTTGTAAGCTGTAAGCTGTTAAACCGTTAAACCGATCTTGACGAAATTCGGCACAGAGATAGCTTGCGACCGACATAGTATATTTTTTTCCGGAAAATAAAAAAGAAGTTCCTACGGTATTTTAAAAAACCTAAATCCGTGCGGCCGTTGTCGCGGGCTTCAACGAGTTTATTATACATACATACACAGAATCGCGCCTTTTTTCCCATATTACACAGAAACGAGATGTGATGGGTCGAAGCGAACCACGTCGCCGCCATTTTTTTACTCCCCTTTGCGTTCCCACGAGCTGTATAGTGACAGCATTGCATATTACGGTGTTATTCTGCACGAATAAAGCCTGTTCGTACAATACCTTAATCGCCTCTTACGATACCTCGGTAGGAAAGAGGTAGGTGCTATGGTAGGTAGGTAAAGAGTAGGTAATACGAGTATGATAGTTTATTACAATTATCATATTACTACGGGCCCGGTGAAGAAGGATAAGCCGTCCGTATTATGTTTTTGCATTGTATATGTATGTCATTTTAACTTCGTGTGAGTCCGAAACACCAGCAAAAGAATGCAAAGCCATATAGAGTGAAAGTCGAAGAACATAATGCTTTAGTATCCACTGCTGGTGACCAGTTTGCATTATGCGTATTCAAGTGATCTTTAAACTTTAATAACAAGTAAATTGTTATTCTCGGAGCCGGGTCAAATATGAATGGAAAGTGGCGAAATTTTTCCATGTTGTCCATTTTATTTGCGACATTATATTTATTACTGTTTCTTATATTTGACCGCCAATTGAATTTTGATTTAATTTTTACGTCGGCTTCAGCGTGTTGTTTAAAAGAAACGAAAAAGTTCATCCCAAAAAAGA
Organism: Luehdorfia chinensis; assembly: GCA_019845155.1. Taxonomy (NCBI): domain Eukaryota; kingdom Metazoa; phylum Arthropoda; class Insecta; order Lepidoptera; family Papilionidae; genus Luehdorfia; species Luehdorfia chinensis. The sequence goes on along the minus strand of JAHVAK010000025.1, from coordinate 3,747,773 downwards.
ATTATTGACTTTAAAATAACTGTTTATTAACCAAATACACATTAACATTTGAGTTTGAGTTATACATTATTTAACTACTCTGAATTGACACACAATAATTAATGAAGGATACAGAAGTTTCATGTAATAAAGTTTCAAGTAATAAAACAATCTATTTATTTTTTAACTTGTTAAATAATCTGTTCAGTTTATTAGTTTTTAAACGCAATTGCTAAAACTCAATAAATTTATTTAAATTCTCTGCAAATCTTACTACTAATATAAATGCGAAAGTAACTCTCTCAGTCCCTCTGTCTGTTTGTTACATTTTCACCGAACCGATATTGACGAAATTCGGCACAGAGGTAGCTTGCGTCCTGGAGACGAACATAGGATACTTTTTATCTCAGAAAATCAAAGAGTTTTCACAAAAACAAAGTTACGGGCATCAACTAGTCTTTCATAAAAACTCTGGAACTTTATCGACAATTAGTCGATTTAATCCTTTTTTTCTACGTGTGATACAGTGTATATTTGCTTACCGTAGGTTTCCTTCCTTGCACACTGTTCACCGCGATCCATGCGATCTTTTTTGACAAACGTATAATGACAACGCTCCAACAAGCAGTTAGTCTGCTATTTATTTGTTCTGTCCCATTTTACCATGACACAGTCTTCTCCTTTTTTTAGTTGTTCAATACACATTACGAGGAATGAATTAAAACATAAATTTTTGTGAGCAATTAATATTCCTCGATATTTCAGATGCTATTAATGAAATGAGGCCTTAATGTTGAGGAAACCCTTTAAAATAATTAGTAAACACTTAAATATTGATCACGAAATCACGCCATACGTTTTACAGATGTATTTCAAGTTATTTACGTTTTCACTTATAATTTATAATCTTCGTTGTGATTGGTAGTAAAGATTATAATGATAATATTACATGAAAAAATCACAGATAAACTTTTTAAATATTTTTTATAATTATTCTTGAAAATATTTTAAGTTTTTATTCCATAAGTTCCTTCAGTACTGGGAAGTGGATATAGGATATTTTAATATAACTGTTAGAGAAACAGCTTGCATTTCGTCATTTCATTCCCATAAGTAGTTAACATGGCGGCTCGTTAAAAGAATACTACCACTCCATCTCATCCAATGGATCTCGTAAAAGGCGAGTAAGGAATTAAACTGCACTGTGCACCCAACAGCGCATGGTGGCGATGGGCTCACCACCTATCACACCAAGTGCATTATATTGTTTTGGTGAAACGTGGATTGTGGCAGTCATCTGTTTTTGCAGTGAGTGCCCAGTCTCTGACTACCCCTTATGGGATACAGTCGTGATCTTATGTATGTAAGTAGTTAACATTCGTTTACAATGTTTAACAAATTACCTGTTAATTGAAAGTCGAATTTCTCTCTTTTCTCACAACAACCAAAATTTTTTAATAAAGATAATATAAATGTACAAACTGTTGCTGGCCATTATATTGCGACCCTTTTACATGCATAAGCAGTAATCATGTTAATGACCTTTTAATTTTTGAAACTGTTCTCTTTTCTGTTAAGTATTTACTCCATTAAGTTATATATGCATAAGGCATTATGAGTACATACGAGTAGTAGTGTATTATCTATGATTCACCCATTGTTTAGGGTTTCCCTAATAATCTGTAATAGGAAGTGAAGGTATCTAATATAATACTGCCCTTCCCTTCATATTCATCAGACAAACTTTTGACAATACCCGGAAAGTGATCCTCGATTGGCGATCGTAAATCTTGTTTGCTCAGAAACAATTTACGTTCATAAAAGTTGCAGCGTTTTCTATTTTAATCTTAAACATCATCTCCCTCTGCAACGTCTTTTTTATTGTATTCAAAAATGACTACAATAAATAGTCCTTTTAACATAATTATCAGACATTAACTTAAATCTTCCAAAGCGTACCGTGAAATCATCCATCTTTGGCCTGCTTTTAACGAATGATTGGCAACAACTTCAAAAAAAAAATGATAGACAAGGAGTCGATTTATTATGGACACAAGCTAAATGCATTTTTAACTTTTCAAACTCGATCATGATGTAAATTATAACTTTTCTTAACGAAAAAAAAGATTTGTATGTAAAGTTACCTTTACTTTCTGTCTACATAAGCTGCTAATATCTCTTGAACTGATATAGTTATATTTTTTTAGCAGTACACCGCAGTGGCCAATGTTACTCAAAAATGTTTGCTTTTTTTTTCAAATATGTTTTTAAGGAAAGATCGCCTAAGTAAGTACCTACTTACCACACTAAAACTATAAAAATGGGTAAGTTAGCACATAAAAAATGTTTTTTAAAAAAATCACTTATTTTACTTAGTTTTGTTAATTGGCCAATGTTTGAAGTCCAAAGTTGGCGGGTTTTACGGTACGTCGCATTTTCGGAGGAACAATAGAATTTACGTTGAAGCAGTAATACAGGTGAAATTGATTCAACCTCTATAATTAACGACGACCTAGTGTCTAGAGAACCTGACTTCTAGGACGCGGGTCCTGGGTTCAAATACGAGCCGGAGCCAACATTTGTGCAAAAACACAAATTGGTGGTTTTCTTTCTGGTTGTGCTCTGCTTGTGGGGTTTTAAAAAGAAAAAATAATAATAAAGAATTGCCCTTGCTTTGATGATAAGGTGAACATTTTTGACTCTGTGTTCTTGTTTACTTAGGATATAACGTTCTGCGTTCTGTTCTGTTACTTTAATTTTTACAACATCCAACACAGTGTAGGCTATTTTTAAGACTGCATACCGACGCGGTTACAAAGCTGCGTTGACACGTGTACGCACTTCCGTGCATCACTAATACCAGGAAACACTAATGCATGGCAACTATGTTATGTGAGCAGCATTCTAATAACTAACGTATGTATGTAATTTCACTCGAACACGGAAAGTAACGAAAACGAGAAGAGTTTTTATTAGAAAAAAATATCAATATAAACTGTATGTGACAAGTTCTAAGGTTAAATATAGGTACTAAATTTTTAATGTATCGATTACGGGATGTTATAAACTCAAAATTCTATTAAACGTATTCGAGTGTTCCCTCTAATCTAGAACCTTTATCGTAGAAGTCGTGGAAAATTGTACTTTTAATTTTTAATGGTTAGGTATGGGAACCGTGGCTTCAGCTTAAGCTTAATACTTTTGCCATCTTATCTCATACTATGGGTGCCGTAAATGTCGGCTGGGAGAAACGATACGAGAACTCATAACTTAGTAACAAATAGTGACTATCTTGAACATGACAAATCTAAAGTGCGATTAGGTAGTAGTGCGGTCTGAAGGCCTGTGCGCTAGTGTAATTACTGGGCATGTGATACTTAAGAACTGATGTCTCAGGGGGACGGGTGCAGTGTGGACCACCATACAGAAATGTTCTGGTTAACACATCTTTTGTCATGGGCAGACGTTGCACTTACCATCAGGTGAACGTTCTGTTCTTCTATAAATAAAAAAAAGTTGCGCGTTTAGTAAAAGTTGAGCAGTATACGAACACGTTTATTAACGAGCTAGAAAATTTAATGAATTCGTCTGTCCATATATATTGTAGATATGGAGAGTCACAATATGTAAAAATGTATTAATTTTTATTAAAACATCGCAATAAAAATAACATATCCAGTTTTGCTTTAAAGTAATAACTTAAATGTAGGTACTGTAGTTTTTTTTATAGAGATAATACAGAATGATAAATAATAAAGAATTTTTATTTCTTAATACCTCTTCATCGCGACATTTGTTTTTTGCTTAGCCGATCGAATTCCTGCGTTTCTTTAAACTCGGCATTGACGAATACATTCTATCGAATGGCAAAGGTCATCAAAAATATAAATACAGCGTCGTGTGAATAATCAAATGTTGCCAGACGTTTTATTGAAAACCTTGGAAATATTGTTTAATTACGTGCTCATTTTGAGGTTAACTTTGAATATCTATCAAAACATTTTCCTCTCATTTGAATATATGAATACATCATGAAAAAAAAAACACTGGTCACCTCAGAATGAGACCTCGAGAAAGTTATTTGTTGTTATTCCTGTACTTTTACTACTAATAAACTAATCCGATTTGAAAAATTATTTTTTCAAATATAATAGCTTTTTTTTAGGACTGATGGTCACGTCACTGTTAGCCCGAAGGTTTCCACAGCTTCGCCGGATTGAAAGGTGGCCGAGCGCTGAAGGCGCTTATCCGAAATCTTTATTTATGGAGGACTGGGGCAAGGGCCCCAGAGAGGGGACCTTGACTTGGACCGTAATCCTGTTCGCGAGTCAGTTACTTCAATCGGGAAGGTTTGAGAAAGTTTAAGCGGCAAACCTTTATGCTACAGCTTTATGGCACCGTACGCTCAGAACCGAACGTAAGCGGGAAAGGCCGAACGGAGAATGCTCAGGTCAACGAGGTACCATGCCGTACGGTGCTTCGGTTTTATTTATCGCATAAAGTTACGAAACGAGTCACCTGATGGTAACTGCAACGTCTGCCCATACCAAATGCTGCATCACCCGGAACATTTCTGTGTGACACCACACTCCGCCCGTCACCCTGAGACACGAGTTCTTAAGTCTATCTAAAATCAAGACATAATTTTAGTTAAAGTAATGACTTAAGTGATATATATGTAAAAGTAATCGGAGGCAATACTTGCATACATGCTACAACACCATTTTGCTAGCATAAAAATTACGAAGAAGATATGAGTACAGACTTGTACTAGAACTCAAAAAACAGGAGTTTATTAAAGGTGCAAATGGTAGTTATGTCGACCGCGTGGCGTAGTGGTTAGCGTACCTGACTTCTGCACCACCGGTCCTGGGTTCGATTCCCAGCCGGAGGCAACGTTTGTGCAAAAACACAAATCGTTGCTTTTCGGGTCTGGTTGTGTTGTGTATGTGAAATGTATGTTTGTAAAACGCACCCACGATACAGGAGAAAATCCTACTGTGGGGCTTCGTTTTTTTTGAAACAAGAAAGAAAAAGGAAGAAAAAAGTTTAACGAAAGTCTATATTAAATAACGAATGTTATAAATATTCCACTTTATGCCAGAGTGTGCCGATGACAAAGCACACGTATAATCTGATGATGATGATATCCAGTGTCCGATTTTCGAAGTTACTAGTGATTGCGCAAACACGGAGGCAATTGATCATTTTAATCTATCCGTAGACGATGTAACGATCATGCGATAAGATCGGAGGTAAGACAACGCAACCTGAAAATTAAAAATTTTCTTTTTGCACGGATGTTGGTTCCGACTGGGATTCGAACCCAGAACCCGCAGTGTAGAAGTCAGGTACTCATACCACTAGGCCACTCTCTCGTCACGTATAAGTTAATAACATTATACGGACTATTTGTAAGACATACTGATACCAAATGCCATTTTTATATCTAACACAAAAAGAGAAAATAGACGTTAAGTTTGATTATTACACGGCTATCTATATATTAATATGTGAAGCGAAAACAATGTACCCCTTTAGCATATGGGGTGAACGAAGGAGTGTGAGATTTGGTATAGCTAAAGTTTGTGTGGAGAAGAAGAGAGAAAACTAAAATATATACTTACAAATACATTAAATGGAATAAATTTAAACATTCATTATTCAGGTTCATATTGACAATGTCAATCATATAATAGGCTGTCGTTTGTTTACGTTCATACTGCCAATGTCAAACCTACCGTAGATAGAAATTGTCGCCATAGAATTTTAAAATGTTGCCGGCAAATAATTACTCAAACCTCAATAACGTTAAAACTTAAAAAAAATATTACGACCGAAATTCGACCACTGATGGGCATCTAGTATATATAAAAAGTTTCAAAAACAAACTCCACTCCACTTCATAGGAAACAGATGTGTAGTGATCTTGACTTCAGCCTTCGATATAATTATCAATATGTCACCGAATATCAATTTGCTCAACATAATTTTTGTTTTTGTCAATCGAAAATAACTGGAGCATCTTTCAGATTAATCGAATTAATGGAATCAATGCCACGACAACTAATTATTGTAAACAAATTTAAGGGTAACAATGCCTCATGGAATTCGCTACTTGTCAACCCTATGAGATGAAGAAAATTTCCGCGGGATATACGTTGTGTATATCCCATTTTTTTATTTCTGATTATTATCGTTGTTATATAATTATACAAAATACATACATAAACGAATAATAAAGGAAGTGGAATTCGTCACACAGCAATTGTCTTCAAATAATGTTGGCGAAAAAGTAATTTTAAGGAGTCTAATCCGTGCATTCTGGAACTTTCTAGAGCTAAGGAATCCTATAATGTATTGTGGAATACTAATCTTAAGACTATGTGAGTATTAGATCAAGAGTATCTGCAATCTGTGCAGCCCTCGTTTATAGTTTCAATGGGTTTTTTTTTTACTTTCTATTGTTACACCCTTAGATTATAAGGTAACAATGGGCGGACTAAATGCCTATCGGCATTCTCTGCCAGTCAACCCGCAGTGTGGTAAGCTTTGTGCCCGATGAGTTAAGTTGCTAAGTGGTCGCCAACAAACATCTACATTTATTGTCGATAAAGAATTGAGATAGAATGCATCGTTACATTTTATATTGATTTTGTAAATATTGTCTTAAATTACGAATTTAAGACAATATCTAGAAAATTAACGAAAAAAGAATTTACAAACCAGAAAATTTGAGAATCTCAGACGGACACGTCTATTTTATCAATTCATGCTAATGTGTAAATCTGTATTTTTATTATAATTAAGGTCATAGCAAATGACTGTTGCTGGCAAGTCTTGTGAATCAGCCCGGCCTTGCCGAGGCTTTCGCCGCTAAGGTGGAAAGGTCAAGCTATCGTGAGAGGCAGAAATAACAGACTTCGCGAACTTGAGTCCTAATTTCACCGATGGAATAGATACAGCTTTGAGTTACAGCAATTGCTAATCATTGAGAGCTCTAATATCTGTACTTCTGTGTATCGTTAAGCCTGTAACTACATACAAAGTAGGTAGAAATCTAGAAAGACTAATACACGATAACAACGTGTTATTACAAAGCCTACATATTTGTATGGACTGTAGTTGACTTGTTCTATTTAGCAACCGAAAGCTGCGTGCAAACAGAGCTCCTCACAAGTCTTCTATAATACGAGAAAGAGTCGGATGCAGTGTCAATGACACGTTGACAGTCACAGTACAACCAGAATCTAAAATTAGTTACTAAGCTACCGTCAACATGTTGAAATGTATCAAATGTGTTTACGTATATAAAATGTGATTTATATCCGTAATCTAGATTTTGTTATACTAAATCTATGTATAAAGAAAATGGTATAATCTAAGTTTGGACAATGTTTAACTTCATCATCATCATCATCATCATCATTTCAGCCTATCACTAGTCCACTGCTGAACATAGGCCTCTCCCATAGATTTCTACAAAAGTTTGTAGCTCACATTTTGGGGGAAATTTTGCCGTAGTTGCCACGCTTGGCAGGAGGGTTGGCAACCGCAGTTTATTTATTCTGATGTTCCAGGAAGATGCTGCTGCCCATCTTCTGGTTTTAATTTTCTGTCTGTCGACTTTTACGACACCCACGGGATGGGATGACAAACACAGGCCCGGAACAACTATCTGTAGACCATACAAATATTTGTCCCGTGCGGGAATCGAACCCGTGACCCGCGGCACAGAAGTCAATGGCACTACGCCAGCCGAGTTTAATTTTTATTGGAGAAAGTGGCGAGACGAGTAAAACGTTCACCTAATAGTAACTGCAACGTCTGCCCATAACAAATGTTGTAATCATCCAAAACATACCTGTGTGGAACCATACTGCGCTCGTGACCCTGAGATCAGTTCTAAGGTCTCATATGTCCAGTAATTACACTAGCTCTCAGTGCACTTTACACTGAAAGATAGTAATACAATGTAAATGCACACTACAGCTTCTACGGTATGGTACCTACTTACACTGATTCCTGTATTAGAATCTTAACAAAAGAGAAATGAAATAAATATTAAAATATTTTAAATATAATTGGTGAAAGCCATCGCTCAATTATCTATATATTGGCGCATACATCCATTAGGAAAATTTAAATACAATTCACATAAAAAATGTATGCAAATAAACATTAAGAAATCTCTTTTGTAATTTCAGATCATTTGTACATAATTCGAATGCGTTATTGCTTATTATTTTAGTTATGTAAGGAAATTTTTAGATTTCAAATTTTAACATTTTACATGTTAGTGACTTTTTATTTACAAACTTTCTTTTATGACATTTTCTAGCTAGTGTTGGCTGTACGTTTTCTGAAAATTTCATTAAAACTAGTGGTCATAACCTCTGGAGACTAAGGTCTCAACAATAAAAAAATCTACTTAAACGGACCGTCGAAATTAACTTGAATGAGCTCCGACTAATGTTATTTTTTTATTTACTGATTTTTTTAATATATTTGATTTTATATAAATGCACCGTTCTAGTTATTTGATAAAGATCAGACACGACTCACTCCCGACATAACATTGCATTCGATTACGCAACCGCTTATATCGATTTTCCGGAAGAATCGATTCACAGTAATTGGCGAACGACTTGATACCGATAGTCGATCGAGTGCTTAACAAATCGGACAACGTCTCAGTTTCTTATGGGTCAGCAACGATCAAATTAAATGGTCAAAAATAATGGTACACTTTATGGAATATATACAGAATATTTAGAATATTTTTTTTATTGGAGAAAGGGACGAGACGAGCAAAACGTCACGTCAAAATCACTTGATGGTAAGTGCAACTTCCGCCCATAGCAAAACTGATTCAGATTATACCGATACAAAGCAACAAGTTATGGCAGAATAACGGGCCCTGAGTTGGTACCTACCTAGACGGATTCCTGCATAGGAATCCTACCACCAGTGATTAAATCCACACCATATTATAAAAAAAAACTATTATTTTATAATTTAATTATAAAAAGAATATTTTTACTATTCCACCATATAAAATGCCAAAATGCGGTATCATTGCAATAATATAACCAAATCTCATCTCAATTCCCATTTATAATATATTTATGTATCACACTTTAAATAGTAGAAAGTATCTACAAGGTGTATGAAATATACATTTCTTAAATGCTAGTTTACTTCTGTAGAAAACAAGTAATTATGTGAAACGGCAGATGTTTGTGATTAATAACAACATTTTAATTAAATAAAAAGTAAATTAAATTTATTCAACGTACATCCTGCTTCCTACAAAACAAAATACAAGGTAATCTCTTGAAGCAACATTCCAACACCTTCCGTCTAAATAATATGATGATCTACAAAAAAGTAAAGTAAAGCCAAACTACAAAGGGAACCTCGAATGCGATACAAAAAAACGAAACATGAGGCACGCGATTGGGAATCGAACCTGCACCATTAACGTGCCAGACACACCTACCTGTTACGAAAAAAGATGCCCAAAGTACAGACAAGCACAAACTATACTATCAATTTGATGTACATGTTAATAATTAATGAATGAAATAATTGAATATTATTTCTATAATTTTATTTAAAGATGAGTAAAAGGTGTGTTAATGATGTAATACACAATTTTTATGCACACGCTTAAAAAGACAGCAGAGTAGAATAGCGCTTGCACTATTTCCTACCGAGGTGTCATTAGAGGCGACTAAGGTATTGTACGGACAGCCTTAATTCGTGAAGAATAACTACCGTAATATGCAATGCTGTCACTATACTGCTTGTGGGAACACAATTGGGAGTAAGAATTTTTTGACTAGTACCAAACTGGCGGTGTCGTGGTTCGCCACTTGTCACGTCTCGTTTCCCGCGAGGGCGGAGGGTGACCTCTGCCTACCCCATATTTGGGGAAAATGCGTGACGATATGTATGTATGTTTAATGAATATATCAAAAAATCATTCCATAACTATATTTACTTACTGAAAAAAAAAAGTGTAATTGAATTTAATTTAATATCAATAAAGATATTTGTATAAAGTTGTAAAGTAAAACCTAATCTAAAAAGAATATAGTTTTCTTTACCTTATAACATAAACCAAGTAATACTTGTTACTCATTTCAACTTCCTATTTTATTCCATTTTTATATAATGCATGCGCATGTGTGTGCATGTATGTGTATATGTGTATGTTTGTGTATGTATATGAATGTATATATATGTATATGTGTATATGCATATATATATGTATATATGTGTGTGTGTGTATCCGTGTACATGTGCGCATATTTATGTCTTTTAAATTAAAATAAGTCGTTTAACAATATGTCCGGAAACTGCTCGTTAAACCTGAGGCATCGACAGAATAACAGCGCTGTGGCAACTCTGCCATAGCATTATGCTGAGTCGACCCAACGTACTTCTGTAAATGTAATACGTCGTATTTTATTGTTTACTTATTTGTTTGAATTATAATGTACTCGTATGTTGTGTTGTAGTATTGAATAAAGTTTTTTCTTTCTTTCTTTCTTTCTAAAAAAAAAATACTAGTTATGCACTTACACTTACGGCTTTGACTGTACACAAATGTTATAATCTAAACTAGTTTGAAAGGTACATGCTTGCGAGGAATGTTGGATGGGCGATAAAGTGAGCTGATACGGTTTGAGTATTAAATAAAAAAAAATAGTTTCCTATATAATGTCACAAAATATCGTAATTAATGAAATTGTATTTAATATCCGTTATCATACAAATAATCATACACAAATAAAATAGAAGTGACTGTGTCACTTTCGAATGTTTAAATGTATTTCCACTTAATTGACAAAATTAGACCTTTAAGACCACATCTTTTGATTCTTCTACTTTCATTAGAGTTTTCATACAAGCAGATACGTTCGCCTACGTCGACTCTTATCGGCTTGTCGATTCACGGACGCCTCATAAATCTGTTTCGTCAATCTTCTTTCATCCAGTCTCTACGTGTCCAAGCCATCTAAGCTTCAGTTTCTCTAACTTTCGAAATTATTTAGTAAAAAAACTACTAAAATTATATACATGAATTATACGTTATGGATAGCAACGAGTTCAATTTAGTTTTTATTAGATTATTATTTCTGTTAACGCATAATGCTTTTATTTATTTTTTCATATAACTTATCCAACATCATTGTGTAACGTAATTTATTTAGTATATCAATTGTTTACCTTCTTCCCTTCAAAATTTCGCCTAGAAAAGAAAAGGAAGGAAGATGTTATATGAATTCTAAATTTCAGGCGAACAAAGTTAAAACGGGCCGAGTTGTTATTCAATAATATGTAAAAGCATACTTATCATCAGTTACTAGAAAGCAACATCTCAATTATTATTGCAGAGATCTCGATGCGTAAATCAATCGTTATATCAACGGCCAATAATCGTTACTTACGATGTAACGTCTGCCTGTAACATTGATTGCAAGACGCTTGTATAATCAAAAGTGAATAAAAAAAATTAAAATATTTCAATCTTGAATTTCAGCTGCCATTTTAAATGCACTTAAGAATTTTCATTTAGATTTATAATTGCATAAAATATTATCTCCAGCCAGTAAACAATCTATTGAACATTGCTCTCACACAAGTTGCGAGTATTTGCCGTAATTGTCACACTTGACAGTCGGATAGGCGAACACCGTAACAAATGCCATGCATTTTAGATGCCTGTTATTGTGTTGCAAGCCAAAATATCTCTGCACTTCCTCAGGTCGACTTAGCAACATTGACGGAACGAGATGCATTAGTGGATATTCTAACAATGCCACTTTATGAAGAACTAGCTGAAGCCCGCGACTTCGTCCGCGTGGATACAGGTTTTTTGAATATATCGTCGGTACTATTTGATTTTCCGCAATAAAAAGTATCCTGTGACCGTTTCCAGGACGCAAGCAATCTCTGTGCCTAATTTCGTCTAGATCGGTTCCAAGGTGGAGCCGTGAAAAAGTAACAAACAGACAGACGGGCACAGAGAGTTACTTTCGCATTTATAATATTATTATGGATAGTATAGTATGTATATCAGAAACCAAAACCTCTTTAAGATTTGCGGGGACAAGTAGCAGAACAATGTTACAGTACTTTTTAGGTTTATTCGGACCTATAACTTTTAATAAATAGACAGCCTACTCTTTCAAAAATTACACTATGTCCCAAAATAGTCTAAAGAACTCATAGCTTCTCACAACTTGCACAAAAGGAATAACAGATCTATTTTATTGAAGAAACATTACAAAAATGTGTTCGGTAAATTATTATTAGTACAGTCTGAGGTTTTCCTTCAACTTGGGCTTGGAAGTAGTTGGAGACGCAACTATACAAACAAGACACAAAAATATATTTAGGTAGGTGCGCTAATAAGCGGTAACTGTCGATAGCATGTTATAAAATAAGTTCTGATAATAGATTACGTGCCATTAAGTATATTACTCGTTAGAATTGTGTGTTGACTCAGTTACGCAATTTTACACCACTGATACGTTTGTTTCTACACACTAGGTTACTTGAACGAAAGTGATTAAATTCTAACGAAGTAATTTGTTAATGTGAACGCATATCAATTGACGTAATATAGTTTTGTAATATAATAACAAAATGAGAGAATGTCATAAGTCTATATTATCACACAAGAAATCGTTAATCAGATAGCAAGTTCCAATAAATATAAAAGCTTACTTTTAAATCATCAAACACCACGTTGAAAATAGGGAAGTCCAATGCTACATTATATAACGCCTAAAAACTCATATAGCTTTCGTAAAAATGTTTGTAACCGAATATTTAGTTATTAATCGTAATTTTTAATTTTCTGTTTCTCTGACAAAATCTAAAATTGTAGTTGTACAGTGATAAATTGTAGTATAAAAACTGAACAAAGATTTAATAGCCAAATTCTTAACATTTTACTTTTTGCAATCACGTTAACAAATACGCCGTGGTAGCTCAGGGGCCTGGTGCCATAAGAAGTAACAATTACATACATCTGAATTATTAGATTGGTTTTAAGGAATTAAAGCTATTAGTCGTAAATATATTCTATTTCTCTGAATAGTTACGCCACGAGTACGAAAAAGTTCGAGCACATTTTTATTGTGTTGGTATAGTTTTTAAGGAGTGAGATAAATTCACAGGGCCTTTTCAATCGCAAATTCGCCTGTTATTTCATGGTTTAGCCGATTCATTAAAATAGTAAAATGTGCTGACCGAAGTTCTCCAAATCGTAATGCATTGAGGATGTCTTTAAAAGTGGTAGCAGGGACAAATCTAGAGGGTTGATCAAACACTTGATTTCCTCGCACGGGATTTTTTGTTTGTTTCCCCTCGGGTATGTCGCGAGGCTACGTTATTTTAAATCCCACTTGTATTTGACCACAAAAACGATATTATAGATTATAGACGCCCATTTTGATCACACAGCCCTGTAGTATTGTTTACTTTACGAACTTAACATGTCACTGATTAAGAAAATTGATGCGTAGGCTTGGAAACACGATGACGCAAAAACTCAAGCGCTTAGAACGAACAGGATCCAACGTAAGGTCAAGATCGTATTAAAATATTTTGAACGAAACCTGGTGAAAGTGTACCTGTATACATTATACATATACGAACACAATGACAGAACGATTGTTTTCACCGCATCGCGTGAATGTTAATAGTAAAAGCGTGTCAACTGATGTATGGCAAAAGTGTTCAATTAATTACGTAATAAAGTAATAGATTTATAATTTCACTTGCATCTTAACTTACGTTATGGTAGCTCAAGGACAATGGTTTTGACCTAAATTCGACCCAAAATATCGGTTAATTGTCCTTTTAAGTGCTTATCAGTTATGGGAAATATTTTGAGAAAACATAACAAAAAACAGAAAACATATCTGGGAAATTTTCAATTATTTCCGAGAACAAGTTTCCTTCTTCAAAATTGAGAAGAAGCATCAGCTTCAGGGTTGCCTGTTACTTTGCGCGTGCACTTGTAGCACTATATATAATATCTCCTGCGCAGTTGATAGTTCCCGACAATATTCGGAAATTGTGACCCTGGTCGAAATCGACCAGAACAACATCATATTATATCTGCTATGCACCTCCGTTCATACAAAAGTGGATTGAATTTTTCTACACCGTGTTTATATATGACTTATTCTGTATTTTGCTTTTATCATGTGTTAGAGAACATGTTGTTCAATTAATTAATGTCTGTTTTAAATCACTTGAAAAAGAAATTAAGTTTATTACGATGCAGGTAATATCACAAAACGGAACCATTCCTTCCGGCCGATGCCGGCTTCCCCTGAAACGTAAAATCTAATATGGTTTTATAGCTTCCTGACAATTGTACCAGTTTCCCATGACCGCAGAAAAAGAAAGACATGAATAGAACCGATTCATCGGCATTCAACGCGCACTGTACGTAGAAAATGAATGTTGGCAGTAGAGTGCGTGAGAGATATCAGGCGTCGATACTGCAAATAATTTGTAGTGACTTTCTTGTTACATTTTCATAGTTGCGCGGTTATTTACGCATACCTAATCATTGTCGTATTTGATATGCATAAGATAGTGAATGTACATTAGCGTTTAAGAAACAATTCGAGTTTTACGTTAATTCACGAACTTCTGTTATGTATTTGTTAGTGAATCATTATTATAGTATTAAAACTGGTGATAGTACTTCTACGCAAGTGAGGAGAAAGTCGCGAGGGTTCACCTGATGATAAGTTCAACGTCTGCTCATATTAAATACTGTGTCACCCAGAATATATCTGTGTGTCATATGCCCAGTGATTAAACTAACAGTGCTCTTTAGACTGAAACACAGTAATGTTGCGTGGCAGAATAAATAGCCCTGCGGTAGTACGTATCTAGACGGACACCTGCATAAGAATCCTAGCCTAGTCACGTACCACTACTGTGCCAATAGTTCGAGCAATCTGCAAGTATTACTGTGTTTTTGTTCGAAGGGCACTGTAGCCAGTGGAATTACTGGGCGTAAGAGACTTAACAACTTATATGTCCCATGGTGCAGAGCGTAGTATTCAAACAGGATTTTGCAGCTTAAAGTTCCAGGTGACACTGCAAAGGTTATGGCCGGACGTTACCATCAGGCGAACGGTTAGCTCGTCTCGACACTTTCTTCTATAAAGAAGATGCCTCGCATTTTAGACGCTGATGCGCGTCACCTACTAGGTATTTTATTTCTAACATATTTGAGACGATTACTCTGTAATCTATTGGAAGCTATGCGATCTTTTTTTGGTATTTAGTTGAATACAATACGAGATACGGTAAAAGATTATCTTAAGCAGCCAATAAATTTTTTTTGGTTATTTTCTAATACCAAATAGTCTAATGAATATTAACAAAATTATTTTTTTAAACAGAGCTGTAAAATGAAACAATCAGGGACATCTCTTTTATAAACATGTTTTGAATAACGCATCGATAACATTTTCCGTTTTCTTTTACGATTTCCAAGACCAAGTAATTTAGGTTAAAGCATTCCCACGTGTGTCTGTTTTCATATTCTAAGCATACTTGCGTCATGTCCAATCGTTTTCGATAGCGCATAATATATTCAATGTTTCTTTTACTCGCTGATGTCTATTCGAGAGTTATTTGTCAGTTTCTGATACAGAGTACCTACCTATTATGGTAAATAAAATTATTACGTTCCTTAATTTTTGATGTGAAGCTACTTTGCGCTCGACGAAAACAAAATTTCAAGGTCCAACAGAATTTTGGATTTTGAACAGATGGAACGATTTTTAAGAACTGGACCACAATGCATATGAATTCATCGAAACGTACTGCAAATTGTTTAAAAGTTTTCTGCTAACATTCAATTTAGTATTTGTTATTGTTGCTTTCACAAATATGGATGTTAAGTTCATGCATAGCTTGTCAGTAACAAGTGGAAAAACTTACGCGCTACTGAAAAGGCTAATCAAATATTTGTATTAGGCGAAGTAAAGCAACAGTTTCGATCTTATCTTTTAATTCCGCTGATAACGCGAAGACATTGAAGAGCTAATACGGTCCAGGAAAAGGTGGCTTATTAATTTTAACATGGATTTGTGCGGTAAGCCTTGCTTAAATTTTCTAAGAACCCCGTGAAAAATTAAAATGATATATACCTAGTTTCTGAAGATCGCTTCACTACACCACTACAGTGTCATAAGAGCACGAGCAAAAACGAGGGACACTCAGTCGTCTTATTCTAGTTGAATCCGGTATAACGCTCGTGCATAAAAATGCTAAGATGCAGCGACATGTCACATGACAGTCACGGACTTGGAGGTAATCGCAACCTAACTAGTCCCAAAAACCAACAATTTGGGTTTTTGCACAAATATTTGCTCCGGCTGGGATTGGAAGTGCCGGCAGTGTGAGACTTTCTTATCATTGACGACCGCGAAAAATGTACGTTTCGCTTGCACTTAAGCTAAACACGTTCCTCTGAGATCTTGAAAGACGGGTGAAGTACTCGCGTTACTTCTTGCACTAATTCCACTAAGTTCAATTGGCTCATGAACAACACTACCACTACACTTCACTGATTTGTTATTTGTATTTGATTTGCACTCTACGTTTGTACACTGAACACCATCGAAGGGTGTGCGTGCCGAGGACTGCACCTCGACCGCCGCTGCACTGGGGGAATGCTCCACCGCCCTCGTGCGACACCGCCACACGCGCCTACATACGCTGGTCGCTAACGGGGGCAGGTTTGCTTCTCGCTGGATAGTCCCGACGTCGTTGCCAATTCTGTCGCCGATGTGGTGCTTCAGGGAATGGAACTCTTCGTTCCATCCTCTGTGGTGCCCATCGGTGGTAGATCTAAGCCTTGGTTTGGTGGCACCTGCAGAATGGCATCTCGCCAAAATTAGCAGTGTCACCAGGCCTGGGTTAATGCATCGGCGTCTCGCACTACCCGAAAACCAACAATTTGTGATTAAGGACAAATGTTGGTTCCAGCTGCGATTCAATCTGGGACCGTACATGGTGGGATCATACAAAATACTTACCAATTTAAAAACTTTGCGATTGGATAAGTGAGTAAACTTGGCATCATTTTCTCATCAAAATTTAACAAAATAAATAGACATAAAATTCAGTAAATATCAAGTGTAAATAATAAAATTATTAATACAAATTACGTATCAGGTACTTTGTCCACTAAGTCACGAGATCGTCATTCATTATTATATTCTCTTGCGGAACCTAGAGCTATTATTAACCATTACACTAAGAAAGCTATTAGTAAAAGTTATTTAGTAGCAAGCCGTCGATTATTTCCTATGTCACAAGCCTAAATCATGGTACGCTTTTACGTTTGCATGTGACCTAAAATCACTTATTTACGGCCAAATTTCTATGCTTCTCCTAATAAAAGTTTTTGTGTTGTCACATTATAGGTCAGGTAATAAATAGCAAGATACATATAATTCAACTATAGGAAGTTATGTTCGCGTCGTCGACCCAATGACCTTTGGACTGTCTTTATAATTGCACAAGCAAGTCTCAAGTGAAGGTGCCAATTTAGACCATCTTAACACATTCGAGTACGTGCCCCCTCCAACAAATCTTTACAATAACTCATCTTTGCTATTGATTGATATTTGCAATTCAACTTTCACTGGTGGTAGGATTTCTATGCTGGAATCCGTCTAGGTAGATACCACCCCAGGGTCAGTTATTCAGCCGTGAAGCAGTAGTATGCAAACATTAGTTTGTATCGGTTTTAATGGCACTGAGAGCTAGCGTAATCACTAGGCATATGACACTTAAGAACTGATGTCTCAGGGTGACGGGCGCAGTGTGATGTCACACAGAAATGTTCTGGGTAAAATAGAATTTGTTATGAGCAAACGTTCCCGTTGTGACCATCATGTGAACGTTCGGCTCGTTTCGTTACTTTATCAAATAAAAAGAAACTTACAATAATTTGTTGCTTCAAAACAAAATTGATGTTCAAAATTCTTTAGCTCATATAGTATAACTTAGTATTTTAATGACAATTTCTTATAACCATCTTGCATCAGCCTCATCAGTTCAATACTGGACACAGCAAATAAACATACATCAACCGAAAAATTAAACTTTGTTTTTTAAGGACATACAAAAACAGAGGGACATATAGCGAAATGTAGTAGACATCAAAAAATTGTGTACCGATCTCTAGGCCACGCAATGAACAAACCCTAGTGTTCAACGTTTTTAAAAAAAAGAAAGCAGTGAACATCACGTAATATTATCACACATTATGTTTATAAATCTTAAACATATTACAAGTTCTTACACCTACAATATACCTCATACAGTGCACACACAAATAAGGAACTACAAACTTACAAGTGACCACAAGCTGAATGCTTTCGACGCATATAATCCGAATGAAGTGTCGTCTCATAATTCCGTGCTTATGTCTTGTGGCTTGCTGAAGACGACTTTCCCTTGCGTTTGCATTTCACACGTTTTCAAAGAAACTATGTAAATGCGTTGACACGGCAAATTATGACATAACGATAAAAATGACGTCGACTATATTTATGTTACACGAACAAACGAATCAAATATTTTATTATAAGAACTCCAGTAAAGATTTTAAGTCATGATTCATACTTACAGTCACACCCTTTTCCCATATAAAGGGTTCACACCCGCAGAAACTTTTCGTCCTCGAGGGAAACGAGACGTGACGGGTAGCGAACCACGCCGCCGCTATTTTGGTACAAATCAAAAAATTCTTACTCCATTTGCATTCCCACGAGCATTATAGTGATAGCATTGCATATTATGGTATAATTCTGCACAAATAAAAGCTGTTCGTACAATACCTAATAAAAACAATAATTACAATAATTTTCATTGAAAATCAGAAAGTGTATACCTTTTTTATTGATAACTTTTAATCAAATTTATGTTGATATTTTAAACTTAAATCTAAATTTAATTGCAATGGTAAAAAATTATAAATCTCAAGCAACCTCACAATATTATCCTTTGGGGCAAATGACAACAGACCATCAACGTCGTATGTGCAAACAAACTTGTAGTAACAGAACGACGAACGCAGATACAGCCTATAAATGTCCCACTGCTGAGCTTCATTGCGGATTGGCGGACCTCTTCGAAATATTTTTATTCTTCAGACATGCAAGTTTCCTCACGATGTCTTCTTTAACCGCCAATAAAACAATCGTGCGCGATTATGTAGTAAATCAGCACGTAAAATAACAACTTTAGAGGTGCCAGCACCGGGGATCAAACTCAGGTCACTCGCGTACTATGAAATTTAAGGCGAGCGTCTAACCCCCAAGCTACCACGGCTCATGAAAGATAGTGCTTTGCGGAAATTTATACATAGGCATGCAATGAAGGCGAGTTATTGCTGGTTATGAGAATCTACCACTTCATCACATCCTATGAGTGTCATAAGAAGTCGACAGAGGGAAAATTAAAAGATGGGCAACAGCCCATCTTTCTGGTATATATGAATAAATAAACTGCGGCTGCCAATCCGCCTACAAAGGCAACTATGGCAAAATCCCCCCCGAACAATAACAAATAGCTACAATTTTTTGTTAAAATTTATGAGAGAGGCCTATGCTCAGCAATGCGGACAAATGATGCGGACAAGTGATGATGATGATGTGGCTAAGCTTCTGATATTGCAATTGATAATCTGCGTGCCAAACCTTACGATTGCAGTAAATCCTTTCCTGTTGACTGAGAACAACGGATCCAATATCCACCAGATTTCTATCAGTCCTGTACCTGATACACAAAAAACTGAAATTCGAATTAACCACGGATTTGTCACGTGCTCTGCTATTTTACATATTTGGTGACGGAACCTCCATTTACCTTGGAATTTTCAGGGCGATAATTTTGAAGGTCAACGAACAGCAACAGCTAACAAAAGATAGCTTCAATGTCACGTCGCTTATATTTCAATCAGAAAGCAACGCGAATTTAAACATAAGGGTCTACGTAACAATCTATTTGGTATAATTTGTTATATGTCAATAATGCAGTCAAAGCTACATGACGATCATCTGACCTAGTGGTTAGAGTACCTGACTACCACACCGCGGAGTGAGAGAGCCTGAGTTCGAATCTCAATAGAAGCCAATATTTGCTGATAACACGTTATTAGTTTAAGAGTGTCTCTTATTCTACACTCCACACCTTTTGTGTTCTCAGTACTTACGAAACTACGAGTATGACCAACTTATGCTTAACCTTTGATTTTTAAAAGAATGATCTTAATGTTGTCGTCATTTGCCAGGTCAAAATCATCATATAAATTAAAAATATTTTGATGTTATCATATCATCACATATATCACTTTGTCACGGTGACCTATTGCCATTGGAAAGAACGTATCGTTATAATTTGTAAAATTATTTCGATATCGAGACCGTTCAATCGATTCTATGTTTTTTAATAACGAATTTTTCGTAACCTTTCGGAAATTAGTATAATTTATACAAATTTTGATGTATTTAGTTCACTGAGTTGCTTCGTATATATTTCTAGATTACTGTGTTTAAAAATCTTACCCAATGATATTCCAAATGATGGACCAGGAAATCTGGAAAATATATTACGTTATTAAAATAAAATGTCACAAGTCGACAAGGTCATCGAAACAGGTCGTTAGTTACGAATCTTGTTAGGTAACTAGATTAATGACTTTAATTTATGACGAAGACTCGCAACCTTCTACATATATTACCGGAATGTTTATGGTCCTATTTATAACAGTTCCAAATTACAACATTTTGCTTTGCGGACGCATCACTAACGTTATAAGTTATTACCTAAATGATCACGTTATTAGCTTATTAATCGAAATACTATGTGGAATTTGTGTAGAACTGGGATAGACTAAACTGACGCAAGGTTTTGTATGAAATATGCTGAGAGGAGAGTACTTCAAAACTAAATTAAATTTTCATATGACACAAAAGGTGACACAGTTGACACCGTATCAGAACTTCTTCATAAATTTTTCTTCGTCTCCCAGAGCTGACTGGTAGAGAATGCCAAAAGGCACGCCCGTTGTAACCCCTTAGAGTCAGGTGCTTTACAATAAAGTATTAAATAAATAAAAATAATTATTTGATCAAAAACAATCCTCCGCCTTCATAACATTTATAAGGGTCTTCACTATAATATTATATTAGTTGTCCAGGAGTCCATTTAGATACCACTACAGACCTAATTATTCTGCCGTGCAGCAGTAGTGTGCAAACATTACTGTGTTTCGGTGTGAAGGGCACTGAGAGCTAGTGTTATTATAGGGCATATTAGAGTTAAGAACTGATGTCTCAGGGTAACGAGCGTAGTATGGTGCCACACCGCTCCACGTGACACAGCATTTGTTATGGACAGACTTTACAATTACCATTAGGTGAATGTTTTTATCGTCTCGTTACTTTATTCAATAAAAAAATATAGAGCAGCCCCAACAAAAAAAACATAAGTGATGCCGAGGAAACTTACATAAGTGAAACTAAAACTTATATAAACTTAAATACATTCCAATTGAGAACTTCCATTTTGAAAACTATCTCCTCCTTATCTACGTTCATAAACAGTTAACACTATAGTTATTAACTTGAGTGCATAATGATCTTATTATGAATCTACGATTAAAATTTAAGACATTTGGTTTTAGGAATAATCATATGCATCTTTATGATTACTCCTAACTTACTCTCTGAATAAGGACTTTTTAAGGAATTTAATTAAGTCAATAAGTATAATCCTAATAACTTAACATTGATATCTATATCTGTAATAGCTATCTTCTTATACTTTAAGCATTATATTGATTGATTATACATTTTCGATAACTTCCTAACTAATTTATTATAAGTTGTAGAAGATTTATAAGCTTATTGTAACAAAATTACGCTGGATAGCGCTAAAACGCTCCTCTTTAAATAGTCAAACACTACTTACGTTATAGAATGATATATCCTACTATAACCTGTAATAACTTTACAGATGGTAGGATTCCCATTAATTCATCTAGGTAGGTAGTGCACATTCACAAATAGATGTCACATATTCATGAATAATTAAAGATTACCACATAATCATGTGAAGTATCCAGTTTCTAAATTTCATCCTAATGACTATTGTTATTGAGTCTTATAAATGTGTAAAAGGGTTTTTTTTTAAGAATATCATTATGTGAACGTTAAAAATGTTAAATTTATTAAATAAAATAGGCTACTTTGAAGCGATCTAAAAAGCCGGCATAGCGGGACCTATGTTTCGACTGAATCACGACGCGGTGTAAAACGAACACCTGATGTTGAAATCATCTCGCTGCAGGTGAAAGCAGACGAACGCGTTTTACGCACAGATCTGTTCACAGCGAGTTTGCGATTGTGGGCGATTGCACTGTGGTAGCGTGAGCAGTGTATTTAACATTCTTGCATATTTTAGCGGTCTGCGACTGTGAGAGAGATTAGGTACGATGGTCATCTGACGAACAACTTTTTGTCAAGGAATTTAGATATCCGAAAGGGTATTTTTTATAGGAGAAAGTGACGAGACGAGCAAAATGTTCGTCTGCTTCCAAACGCTACCCAGAACATTTCTGTATAGCATTACATTGTGCTAATCACCTTAAACCATCAGTTCATAAGTCTCATAAGCCCAGTAATTACACTAGCTACCAATGCCCTTCAGACCGAAACACAATAATGTTTACACACCACTGCTTCGCGGCAAAATAACAGGCCCTGCGGTGGTACCAACCTAGACAAATTCCTTGATAGATAAATTATATCACAATGTTGCGGTATAATTATTAATTTTCATTATTTATTTTTACCGCTTGAAATTTTATAATGGTCTTAATCGCCTTAACAGGATTTAATGAACTATTAATAACAATGCGTTTTCATTATTATCATAATTTATTTTATTTCCATTATGGATATGGAATAAGAAAACGAAGAAAGATAATAACAAATCTATTAAACATCTATCTCTTAGTATCCAAAGTCGGTCAGAAACCGCGCACGGAGTAACATAGACCTACATCTAAACTGTCGACAATTTTATTTTTATTTTGTGGTTATGTGGAGCAACACCAGCCAGCATGAAGTGTCGATATCGGCCTAACATTTATCATATTAACATTAATATTCTGAAGTATACGTATAAAGACGACATTGTATCTCGGCGGTTTATTATTTTAATGATGATTAATATTTTGGAGTAGCGCGAACTTACAAAGTAATTATTTGCGTATAAAGCACCCCTTTTCCTTTACCCCTTTCAATATTTTTATTAATATAATTCTTATTGTTGATAGAAAAGTGTATTGTATGTATGCAAGATATGCTACAATGCGATCAACCCGTGATTTTCTTTACTAAAAAATAATACTCACTACTCACTAATGTAAATCGATTAATAACTCAGTCTACTAATGTACCCCATTCGCAACAGGTACTGGACGTCCGATACGGTATCTTAGCTTTTTTTCTAGGAGTAAGTGACGTGACGAGCAAAACGTTCATCTGATGGTGAGTGCAACGTCTGCCCATAACAAATGCTGTGTCACCCGGAACATTTCTGTGTGCCTACAACACTGCGCTCGTCACCCTGAGACACCAGTTCTTAAGTCTCATATATTATGCCCAGTAATTACGCTAGCGATCAGTGCCCTTCAAACCGAAACAGTAATATTTGCACACTACTACTCGTACTTCACGGCACAATAACTGGCCCTGCGGTGGTACCTACCTAGGCGGATTCCTGCTTAGAAATCCTACCATCAGTGAAGTTGTTATATTAATCTTAAGTTAAATTTATATCTTACTAGCTGTGCCACGCGGTTTCACTCGCGTAAAATAAACCACATGCCTTCCGTATCTTCTCGTAAACCTTTGTTCCCAGCGCGCGCAGCGCGCAGCGTCTTAAGGCCGTAGCGTGAAGTTTTTTAGCTTAGAAATTTGCTCAATAAGCAGAATATCTAAAGGAAAAAATAGTTTTCAAATCGGATCAGTATTTCTTGATATTAGTGCATTCAAACATACAAACTCTGCAGTTTTATTACAGTAGTAAGATAATAATATTTATAAAAATGGTAGTTATATTTTTTTAATTAACTCTCTCAGTATTTTATCTCTTAACATGAATATACTAAAGTAACTTAAAAGCTTTTAATTGAAAAGATTAATACTATATAGCTGACAAATGCTAAGGAAATGATCTCGTTATCTTATGTAAAATCGATGTGCTGGAAGGCATCCGAAAGTGATTAGACTACGATATTCGATTTCGTAATCAAAGAAAGCTTCATCGAACAAGTATTCAATGGAGCTTTTGAGTACACTTACGTAACTGAAATTCGCAGGAGTCGTTGACTGCACTGTTTGTATTTTAATGAAAACCAAAAGCGGAAATACAAACATGTTTGTAGTAATTCATTTTCCATAAAATTAAGATGTTTTGTAGCTTATACCAATTTTGCTTTGTAGAGTTTGTAGAGTAATTGTAAGATTTTATTTGAATCTATTATAAAATATGAAGGGCTAATAGTTTTGGATACGGTTTGCGAATTCTAAAGGCGTAAGTTCGCATTTGCCATTAGACTGTTGAATTATTGTAATAGTTGTATTGTATTCTTTAAAAAAGGTTCTAAATACCATGAAAGACTGTTTTATTAATATGCACTGTGCATATTAATAAAAATTTAGTTTTAGTATACGATTAATAATCAATATACTTATCATTCGTGATAAAAATGGTTTAAGTATTTGAATACAGTTTCAAAGTTAAAATGTTTATGGTATTTGTGTAGTAATGTTGTTATAAGTTAGTTTTCAAAACGATTTGTAAGACAGTGTTGTTGCCGGATGTACGGAGCCATTACGGTATTCAATATCCTAAATGTGAGTATCTGGTGGTGTGCGTCGCAAATTATAAAATAAATATTTGTAACATCCACAAAAACTCATGAATATTAGTTAAAAGGCAAGTAAGAAAATTTGTTGACATATCACATTTTGCATTTTACAGCTTAAATTGCTTGCATTAATATCATAATAATTATACCAAAATAACTGAAATAAATAGTGGTAAGCGATTATTTTGGCCCGCCACCACACTATATATTATAGCATTACACTCGGTGATTTTTAACTATATAGAGGATACGTAATTTATGTACGAAATGTAATTATCAAATACTCACGACTTAATAATCGGCCCTTGACCAATTTTATATGAAACAACCCCCTTTCTAATAAAAAAGGATAATTGAACTCGATTCTTAAACAAAGAAATTATGCCCGAACACATAAAGAAACGAAAATACATTAAGTCATTAATGTTAATTTTTACGATATTTAAACATACATTTATAACTAAACAGATGAAACGAAGTATATAATATTCCCTCGAAACTTATATTTTCTAGGACTGTATCCAATGAACAACTAGTGTTAAACTAATTAGCCGATAGGTGTTCGTCAGAGTAGAACAGCACCTACCTCTTTCCTATCAAGGTGTCTCAAGAGGCGACTAAGGTATTGTACGGACAGACTTTATTCGTGTAGAATAACACCATAATATGCAATGTTGTCACTATACTATTCGTGGGAACGCAAAGGGGAGCAAATTTTCGTAGACTCGTACCAAAATGGCGGCGACGTTGTTCATCACCCATCACGTCTCGTTTTCCACGAGGGGGAAAAGTGGGCTACGTGAGTGGGCTACGTGAGTGGCCTCTGCCTACCCCTTAGGGAAAAAAGCGTGACTGTATGTATGTATTTAATTGTAATATAGCGTAACCTTGCTCGAACATGGTGAAGCGTGGGGCGACTCGGCGATGTTTCTATATTTAGCGTGACCGAGCAATCACCTCGGTCGCTACCAATGATTCGCCACTGCTTAGACGTTCAACTCTTATATACGTATACTTATGTGGTCTAAAGTATGTACTTATTATGTATACTATTTTGTATGAATAATGTGGTACAAAATCATATTTTATGTATATTTACTTTTTAAAATCATAAAAAAAATAAAGTTACAGCCTATAAATGTCTCACTGAACACCGGTTTCCTCGTTTTTTGAGAGTTTTTTAGGTGGTTGGCGGACTTCACATCTTCGAAACATTTTGATTTTTCAGACATGCAAGTTTTCGCACGATTTTTTCCTCCACCGCTGAGCACGTGATAAATTAGCTCTTAAGTATAATTTAAACTTTTAAAAGCTTAACTTCTGATGAAATCATCTTGTACTAATAACCTATTGTAATTTAAATTTCAGATATTTAACTTAGTTAATATTCAATCAACAAAAGTGCTATTTTATTTAATTTTTGGTTCTTTTTGTAATCACCTTAATTAAATGGGTTGAAAAGGTCGTAGTGAAGACTTACTGATATTATCTGTCAATCAACCTAGGGTGTGGAAAATATTCGGAATAAAATATGAAAAATTATTACATTTACTCTATAATAATAAAAATAACATACCGAAAAAGTTTAAGTTAATATATTATTTATTAATAATAGGGCTAAACAACTTTGCCAGAAAGCTTCAACACGTATGTAGCTATATCGAATATTCAACAGATTTTTTCAATTCAGATTCGAATAAGGCAAAAGTTGTTGGCTGAAATCCTGAACAGAAAAAGATGACGTAAATCAAAATAAGTTTGATTATTATGCTACGTGATAAAAAAGATGTGAAGAAAACTAAAATGATGATTATGTTGATCTCGGTGATGCTAATTTGCCACATACTACTTTTTTTCTTCAGAACAGCCCCATTTTTGTGTACGTTTTTTTTTATTGGGTAAAGATAAGACAACCAAAACGTTCACCTGATGGTAAGTGCAACGTCTGCCCATAACAAATGCTGTGTCACCCAGAACAACTAGTGGCACCACACTGCGCCTCTCACCTTAAGACATCAGTTCTTAAGTCTCATATGCCCAGTGATTACGCTAGCTCTCAGTGCCCTTCAGACCGAAAGACTGTAATGTCTACACATTACTGCTTCACGGCAAAATAACTGGCCCTGGGGTGGTACCTACCTAGACGGATTCCTGCATGGGAATCCTACCACCAGTAAACGTACGTTTTAGCGGGAACATCACTAAACACAATTTTATCTGTACCATTGATTTATGAAATCTTATTGATATTCTGTAATACTTTCACTTGTATATTTTTCAACTATCGTTCATTGAATTACATCACAGAATTACAATCAGTTTATCACAAACTTAAGTAAATTATGTGGTTACATTAATATTTTGTAATTGTGTAAATAACACTTTTGTAACATTAAATGTTAATACTTAATTTATCAATTATTGAAACATGAAAGTTCGGTTTATGCAGTCTATCAGTGATCGACTTCGGCTGTAAGGTAAGTGCGGCTGTGGTCGTAAGTGCGTTTCCTGCACGGAACTAATATTTGTATGGTCTTTAAATAGTTATTCGGGTCTGAGTGTCAGTGTTTGCGCAATTTTGGTCCTTGCAAACTCACGATACTTGACTAAGATTAGTCAAGTATCGTGAGTTTGCAAGGTAACCACTAAAATTAGTGTGGGGAAATGAATTTAAATAAAAATAAGTCATAAAAATAAATCTAAACTTACAAATTTTATCGCGTTTAATTTTATATATATAATTTAATAAGATAAAATTTGTAAGTTTAGTTTTATTATGTATTGCGATTATACGAGTATGTTTAAGCGAGAGGGCTCATACATTTTACAAGGATTAAGAAAGTATGTAATATACGAATCATGATTTAAATATAGCAAATACAAAACAAACTATAAAAGGCTTTTACATATTTTCATGTACATATGTTAATTAGCACTACCATCTTTACAAACATACATAAAAAATCACCAGTTCTAAATATTTTTTTATATAGAAATTAAGAAAATATCGAAACGAAATTCGTTTAAACGTCCACTGAGACGGAGAATACGGCGCACCTCATGACGAGAACCATAATGACCCATTGAAGGTGCGAGTCGAACAATGGCTCTTCCTGCCACTAAGTACTTTCAGAATGTCTCGTTTTACTTGTATTTGTGTTCCGTTGCATAACTTTATTAATTCCGCATTCGGACCAAACTGAAAGTATTGTATTGCAAAACTGTTCGCACAATCAAGTCCGAAAAAGTCAAAAAAGTCCAATCGATGCAACATGTTGTAAAATGAAAACATGTAATTTAAAATCATAATTTACAACCTGCAGCAGTTCACAGCTGGACATAAAATGTACGCAAAACTAAAGCCTCCTTATTATCTTTCAAAAAGTCACGTACAATTTGACATGAGCTTTCGCTTTAGAAACATTTATTAAATCTTTCTACGTATGTACTCGTATCTTGCATGCAATGAAGCATATCTGAAAGTTTGTTGGTTTTTCGTGTAACTAAATCTTTCTAAAGAAAGTAACTCTAATAAATACAATTTGGACCGCTTACGACCTAACCTGCCTAAGTACAAATGACTAATGTATAATTATAAAAGAAAGAAAGTTAATTTGCTAAGATCCGAATGCAAAATTTAAAATGTTGTGTATTACCTAGTTTTTGAAGATCACCGCCCGCCCTCCTTCAATAGCGTGCACAAGCAAATGATACCGCCACCGGGAGCTGCCACCAGATACCCTCCACGACTACGACACTACTACTGGGCAATACACATCACCTGAAGTCGAGAACACGATATGTGTTTCATCTCAAATTACCAAGTTATTTTAACTCTACGACAGTCAGCCGCTATTGAGAAAGGGAGGGCGGGCGGTGCTCTTCAAAAACTATGCAATACACACCATGCATGGGGATCTTAGCAAATTAACTTTCTTTCCTTTATTATAATGGATTTCCGCACAGTAATGCCTGATACTATTAACTATATATTAAGGTATTAATATTTTGTACCTCTAAAAAAAATCTCAACATCTTTAATGATTTAAGCGACGATGTACATGAATGAATTATATATTGTATAAATTAAAATTAGAATTATTCTCCAATTGTTTGATCTTTCTATAGTTACTAGTATGGGTCTTCTTATCCGTGTTGTCACAATCAGGGACCACCGTACCGGTTCCGACCGAGCGGTACCGGTTAGTGCAACAACCCTATCCCCGTGGGTGTCATCGGGGAAGCGACGGTAGAATCTATTAATAAACTAAGGCGTTGCCATCGCCTACTATCGATTACTGCGATAGGTGAAATAAATTATACAAACTACATTGAAAGGGGTCGTTGGATCCAGGATTGAAAACGAATTTTAAGAAACGCATTGAAAAAAAAAAAGATTACGGATTTTTTCGCGTTTAATTTATTATACATATATATTTTTTTAATATATTTTTAAATTATATATATTTTTAAATTCCGTTACTACTATGTTTCATTCAAAGTGTAGTTTTGTTTTCTCATATCTTATATATTGATACCTTTATAAATTCTAAAATTCTTATGACGATAACATTGTTGTATTTTAACGATTAGTACCTTTTTCTAGTATAGATAAATATAATAATACTCTCCAATTACAGCAATAGTTAGGGTGTGAAAAATATTTGTCCCGTGTGAAAATAAACACGCCACCCGCAGCACAGAAGCCTAGTCACTCACCTACTGCGCCAATCGAGAAAAATCAACTATGTTAAGGATGGATTACAGGTGGTAGGATTCCTATGCAGGAATCCGTCTAGGTAGGTACCACCCCAGGGCCAGTTATTCTGCCGTGAAGCAGTAGTGTGCAAAAATTACTGTGTTTCGGTTTGAAGGGCACTGTGAGCTAGCGTAATCACAGGGCATATGAGACTTAAGAACTGATGTCTCAGGGTTATGGGCACAGTGAGGTGTCCACACAGTAATGTTCTGGGTGACACAACATTTGTTATGGGAAGACGTTGCACTTACACTCAGGTGAACGTTTTGCTCGTTTCATCACTTTATACAATAAAAAAAAATGAGCTGTCTCTCTATGTTGATGGATGTAAAGATGTTTTCTCACTTAAAGATTTTAAGTTTGTGCCACAAACATTATATTTAATATGTATTGTAAATGTATACAAATAACAATCAAATAACTAATTGAAGAGCAGATAATGCGCGAGGTGAACCGGCTCCCTTTCTGATGTTATTTCTTATTCTACTATCCTAGTGACATCTCATGAAAACTTCAAAGAGGCTTCTTTTTCCGGGTTTCGAATAGTTAGGTTACATGAACTTTTTTGAAATTTTTGATACAAGAAGGGGCCAACAAGCAAGCGCCTCACTTTTTGGTAAGTGACCACGGCTACATAATAAGACTAGTCCTACAATTTCTCATCAGCGCTGAATACATTACAGCAAGTCACTGACTTTTTAGATCCGATGAAAACTTTTAACGATATGATCAGAGAAAGATTCAAAAGCAATGTAAGGGACATATTGATAGTTACAATACAAACAAGGCTTGAATAATAATAATATAAGCAATGCTCAAATATTGGCTTTCATAATCTGTACACGCAGGTGAATGAACCGCCGATTTATGCGGTCATCAATCTTTTCTTTTTAATGCACTGATACTAAGTAATTTTTTTCTTTGCGTCAGCGTCACCAGTATCGATTTTATTTAAAGTCGCCATTTATTATACAGTAAGCTTTGTTTTTAGTGCCGTCTGGTAGCGGCTTTAGAGAAACTACCTCCCCATCTCATCCCGTGGGTGTCATAAAAACCAGGAGATGGGCAGCACCATATTCCTGCAACATCTGAACAAATAAACTGCTGTTACCGACCCGACTGTCAAGCGTGGCAACTATGGCAAAGCCCCCCAAAATTAGAGCTATAAACTTTTGCAGCTACCTATGGGGGAGGCCTATGTTCAGCAGTGAACTAGTGATAGGCTGAAATGATGAAGGTGAAAGTATATTTTTGACCGAGTATGACATTTATTTCTAAGTTAAATAAATGATACGATAAACATATCTTTATTACAACATCTACATATGTTGACATGAGTGAAATGAAGTATAAATTTCTATGAACTTGCAGGAGTGTAAACGACTTTATCCTCACAACATTTATGCAATTATAATGAAGAAACAAACTAAATTGATTGTGTAGGGTATGGCTGCCCGCGATAATACATTGCTATATTAACGTACTGTAATAAATGCTTTAATGCGATGGCATAAAATTCAAAACCCAGCTATAATGAGTACGTTTTTCTGTGATGTAATACTACCCTACCTACCTACGAGTAGAAAACAAAAAAGCGATGTAACTTGAAGATGAGACTAAAACTTGCTAATGAATTGACTATTTTGACATTTACTCGTAGATTATAGTTACAATTTGTACTGAAATTTGTTAAAATTAATTGAAGTTGATACTTAGGACATGTTCATCGATTAATATTTAATGAAATTTCCATAAAATCATATCGGAAAGGAAATAAAAGCCTAAACAATAAAATCGTACAAGAATCTAGAAGCCGAATAGAAGCATTATAAGTATATAATTTTTAAAGGTTTTTTTAAGTGCATCCCGAGGTATAGCCGCGTGAGAGAATATACACTTCCTCATCCCGCCGTTGTCGTAATAACAATCATAGGTAGAGTGGGTTTAAGGAACAGAATAACAATCATATGTGTTCGTAAAATAATAAATCATACATACATACATACATAAGATCACGACTGTATCCCATAAGGGGTAGTCAGAGACTGGGCACTCACTGCAAAAACAGACTATTGCCACAATCCACGTTTCACCTAAACAATATAATGCACTTGGTGTTATAGGTGGTGAGCCCATCGCCACCATGCGCTGTTGGGTGCACATTGCAGTTCTATTCCTTACTCGCCTTTTACGAGATCCATTGGATGAGATGGAGTGGTAGTATCCTTTTAACAAGTCGCCACCACACGGCATAGCCGCCAACACACGGCATCATACATAACATAAATCATACATATAACAAGTAAAAGTAAACGACCCTTGTCATCCTGACCACTGCGCCGCGGGTCTAGGGATTCGAAACCCACCCGAAGCCAACATTTGTGCAAAAACACAAATTGTTGGATTTCGGGTACGGTTTTGTAGTAATTTTCCACGTGACACTGCATCCTAGCCTACCCGTGATCTTATTGCATGAGCGTTATAACAGGCGCGGGTAGGTTAGGACGAGTCTGTGCTTCTGTTTGAATTGTGGTACTATAATATCTCCCGCGCAGTTGACCAAAACAGTATTCTAAAATTGTCGCGGTTGTCGACATTCGGCCAGGACATCATCATCGAAAGTAAATACAAAGGGTTATATTACATTACGAAACCCGTTGAAGTCTTTTGTATCAGTCTAACTTTCAGTCTTTGTTGGGTAACCATTTTAGAAAACATTAAAATTTTATATGATTCAATCATTGTAAGAAGAAAAATAACATTTTATATTCGTGTGTGTATTTCAGTTACATGAAGTAATTATGGCAGTCATTTTTATTCACTTATCAACAAGATCTTAGCGATAGTTGTTTGTTTGATAAAAGATATGGGTCAGTTATCTGAAATGTTATTGTTTATCGCCGACACAGATGTAAGAATAAACAAACAAACAGTGCACAATATTCAATCGTTACTGTTGAACGTATTCAATTACGAATCAGTGAAAACAATGGCAAATAAAAACTTCTGATACAGACTGGAAAAACAACATTCCAGTATCATTACGTCACCTCGATGAAGGTCCTAAAGTACTATTATAATATACCAACACTTACCATCAACATATATAGAAATAAATAAAAATACTGTGTAGTCAGACTGCCGTGCAAACGATTATAATTTTAAAACTATTAGAGTTATTACATCATCATCATCATTTCAGCCTATCTTAGTCCACTCCTGAACCTAGTCCTTTTGGATTGCCACAAAACACCGTCCTAAGCCACCTGCATGCATAGACTTCCCGCGAAAAGTGCAGGTCGTCGCTCCATCTAGTGGGAGGTCGCCCTACACTGTGTTTGCCGGTACTTGCTGATCCTTAGAGCTATTTGGTGACTCTTAGTTCTGCTGTGGATATATTCGTAACGGATTTTATCTCGCAGATAAACTCCGAGCATAGCCCTTTCCATAGCACGCTGAGCGACTATGGAGCTTCCTCATGCGGACTGCAGTGGAGGTTCCGTATGTCATCACTGACAACACGCATTGGTTGTATACTTTAGTTACACCAATCACAGATAGTAGTTTTATTTCTTTAGACAATTTAAAAAAAAAATCTGTTTACTGTCTACGCGAACAAAGTTGTGGGCATAGTAGGTAAAGCAAAAATTTAATATTTTTGAAGGTAGTTTGTAATTTGAAAAATTTGGTTTAATAACGTATTCGTTTTCGTAGATTAATGCTAATTCTAAAGTAGTAGTGTGGATTTCAAGTTTATATGTACTGAACGAATTTCCGTGCTCCAGGAATGACTGTAATTAAAGCATTTTTACTTTTTTATCGTAAACTGTACATTGTCAAAGGAAGCGTACACTAACTACTACTATACAAACTAGTTCTGAAAAGCAAAATAAACATTTAAAATGTCATAGGAGAGGCAATTACGAGCTACTGCCCTTGAAAATCCGCCATTAGTAATATTATAAGCACTACGCAGGTGTACTAGCGTTAGATAAGCTACTGGACTTGTACAGGACATGTTATACACTTCTCATTTTTTTCTTCATGAACTCCGATAACCGTGCTCTATGTAATTCATTAAACAACAAGAAAGTTAATTTGAAAAGTCTCCTCTAAGTTATAACAATAAATAAACTAACTAGAATGAAACGTCTGGAGCTCAAGAAATGAGCTGTCTAAGCTTTATGATGAGATAATAATATTACGGGATGCTTTTTCAACTGTTTTTTTTTTTGAGAAGACCGCAAAGCCATTCTTATATTTGAGTTATCGTCATATTTAAAAATATGATGTTTGTTACATAAAAAATTAAACAAAACGTAGCAAATTTGAAAATAACTTAAGGTACTTAAGTATCAGATATTAAAACTTACCTCGCGTGCGTGTTTCTTTTCATATAGATTAACATAGTTATTCAGATATACTAAAAGAGTGCTTTCATATCTTTGGCTCGTGAAGATACCAACCAATTGTTATTGTAGTTTTAATATAAACACATAAGAAATGTTCAAAACCAGAGAGCATTAGATAAATAACAGTGTTCCCAAATTAAGCAAATTTGCGGGTCGGACAAGAATTACGCCACCCTTTTGTGATAGTAATTGCACCTTGTGAAAACGTTGGCGTCATTCCTTGCTCGCAAATTAGTTCTGAAACGGCGCAAGTGCATGCAATGCGAATGAAATTATTAGATTTCCTGATAAAATGCAATTAGCAACAATTGCCACTCACCAATCGATCCGTTAAGTCGCACGCTACAATCCCGTAACACACCAATTTAAGACACTTTATTTCTATCCTGCAATCGAAACTTTCAAAACACTGTCCTTGCGATCAAAAGCTTACTTTTCACCGTGAAAGCGAAAAGTAGGATTTCTAATTATAATAGAACGAAACTTGTGGAAGTTGAGGTACGCAATCTCACACAACGTTGAATGTAACACCAATTAGTAGCAATTACTTTACAGTTGATTGATTGATGCAAGCGGCAATACGTACAACACGTCTTACGGGTACCGTGGTTCGCGGTTCACTGAAGGAAGAGAAGTGAGAAGAGACACGTCACTCGCTGCGCCCGCGTCGAGCTCACCTTTACTTAGTTATACGGCAGCATGTTAAACTTGATACTTTAAAAATGTGTTAAGAAATAGCTTGCCTAGTATATACAGTACCAAATCATTCAATAATTCAACTAG
Source organism: Luehdorfia chinensis (assembly GCA_019845155.1). Classification (NCBI taxonomy): domain Eukaryota; kingdom Metazoa; phylum Arthropoda; class Insecta; order Lepidoptera; family Papilionidae; genus Luehdorfia; species Luehdorfia chinensis. The sequence continues at coordinate 3,712,831 of JAHVAK010000025.1, read as the reverse complement.
TCGTACATCGCTTCGTTTTCAGGAAAATACGAAACTTGATAATTGCATCTTAACTTATTCGGGAAGCTGCGGCATTTATTATATTCTATGCATATTAGACTAGCTGCCCGGTGGTTTCACCCGCCATTTAATTATATAGCCTGTGATGTTTCATAGATAGCCTATGGCCATCCTCGATAAATGGGCTATCCAACACTAAAAGATTTTTCCAATTCGAATCAGTAGTTCTTGAGATTAGCGCGTTTAACCAAACAAACTCTTCACCTTTATTAACTAATAGTAGTATAGTTTCTGTTAGTAACTGTGGCAGTAAAAATCAAAAGAATAGATTTTTTTTATAATTCATCATTACATCCTGTTAGAGGCCTCTCCTAATTTGAAAGATAACTTCAGGTCGATGTGTCATTGAATCTCTGGTCACTTGAATAATACTTTAATATAGGTAAAAATAATAATTTTAGAAGTACTATACCAAAGCAATTTCTTAATATCAGAATTCTCAACAAAAGAACATAAATATAATATTTGTAAGTATCATGCAAGTAAAGAATGTTAATTGCGCAATAAGAAGACTTAAAGTATCTTAATCATTTATTCCGCAAACAACTCTGCCATCTCGTGGTACGGCCTCGATATTCGGATAGGCACACACACATAAACATACCTCTCTACGTTCCATCTAACGATTCCACATTCATGCGTTCGACTAGAATAAAATTGTTTTCCAAAGACATCTATTGCAAAAAATTACAATCAAGGTTCTGTTTATACTGCTAAGTATGTATAATAAATGTATACATACGCGACAACTTTTAAATCCATTCGATAAACAAATTCGATATTTGTGTAAACCAATAAAATACTAAGTTAATATATACTTCATGGAAAGTTACGTTCCATTAAATTAATTAGTAAAATATCCGTTAATACGTAACTAGCTTTAAAGATAAATCTGTCGGTACGTCTTGTTTCCTTTGAACTCAATGTCTTAAGATACGAGTACTTTCACTTAAAACAACTTTTAACCTGCTGCGATTTGATGTCGTACCTTTAGCACTTATATCAATTAGCAAGTTGAAATATTGCACCTCTAACAAGATAATGGAGTCGTATTCAAATGAATTGAATTTACTGGTGGTAGAATTCCTATGCAGGAATCCGTCTAGGTAGGTACCACCCCAGGGCCAGTTATTCTGCCGTGAAGCAGTAGTGTGCAAACATTACTGTGTTTCGGTTTGAAGTGCACTGAGAGCTAGCGTAATCACTGGGCATATGGGACTAACTCATGTCTCAGGGTGACGGACGCAGTGTGGTGTCACACAGAAAGATTCTGAGTGACAGAGCATTTGTTGTGGGCGGACGTTGCTCGTTTCGTCATTTTATACAATAAAAAATCAACTTTCTAAGTCTTAAAGTCTATTGAATCGCTTTTCACCACAGACAATCTAATTTTCCCGTGGTGCATTGAATGAATGATGTGCAGATTAGTGATGGTAGGATTCTTCTACGAATCCGGCTAGGTACGTACCACCTCAGGGCCAGTTCTGTGTTTCGGTCTGAACGGTACTGATAGATAATGTCATTACTCGGCATCTGGAACTTGTGAACTGAGGTCTCAGGGGGGCGGGCGCAGTGTCACACAGAGATTCTTATGGGCAGACGTTGCACTTGCCAGCGGGAGAACGTTCAGCTGGTCTTGTCACAAACAAATTTCTCCTATAAAAAAGGACCACATTTTTATATTGCATAAATGTGATATTTTAGTTCGTTCAGAATAAACAAATATTTTAGTGGTTAATTACGAATATTAAGAAACTTTTTTTTTCTGGTAAAATAAACCCGTACTGTTTATTTTGATAACATATTCGATAAGGTTAAATAGGTAAGTGGATCGTCGATGTAATAATCAGTGTTATGTAGTTGCAAAGATTGATCGATTAATCTTGTTAATTTTCACGGAACAGTGGCGAAAAGAAAAATAAGTGCGTGTGCGATTCAGTACACGTGACAGGAGTGAAATTTACAACTTTATATATTAGAAATTTGATTACTGTAAAAATAAATAAACATGAATTAACCAAAATATTATTCACTGCAAAATAATTTCTTAGTATATGAACAAATAATTAATCCACAAACATTAATTAAAAATAACAGAAAGGTTGCTCGAAAACGCTGCACTCAAATTACACTTTGATTTCAAATTGAAATTTCAAACTCATCGCGCCCAAAAATTTTTAATTCAAATCACCACTTTGAACTTTTGACTTTGAATTTTGACTTCTATCTATGATTTCTTAGAATTATTTGACTGTGTTTTACAGGCATAAGTTCTACAGGCCTAAGCACAAACACCAAGACCCTAAAGAAATATCTGTAAAGCGTAAAAATATATTTTTTTATATACCTTTTTTTATATGTATATATATACGCTTTGTCAGTCATTTACGTTTAACGACATGTAGCGTACCAATGACTGCCACTGCGCCAACCGAACCGACTTCGCTAACCAACCTAATTCTAGTAGTTTTAAGGTCCTAAGTGACGAGTAAGTAAGCCTTAATGAAGTGCAAAGCGTTTATTTGCAAAGATTAATTAGCACGGTTCTGAGCCATCTATATTCATCGATAATAATTTTTTTCATTTCAACCTATCACTAGCCCACTGCTGAACACAGACCTCCCATATAGATTGTCATAAAAATTTGTAGCTCTCATTTTGGGGGATTTCGCCATAGTTGCCACGCTTGGCAGGCGGGTAGGCAACCGTAGTTTATTTATTTATACCTTTCAGGAGATATGCTGCTGCCCTTAATTCTTAATCTGGTCTAACTCGTAATTCTGGGTTTAATTTTGCGTCTGTCCTTTGTAGGCTGTAGAACATGGCTTTGTAGCTTTTCATATAAATGAAATCAGAAATATCATAGTAATTTACTACGATTATGATTACTAGTTAGTAGTAATGTTTAAAATGTTATAAGTACACGATAAAAATCCTGAAATAATTACGTAAACGATAACTTCGTTATTTTTTATTTGATGAAGTGACGAAACGAGCAAAACATACACCTGATGAAATGCTGAACAAATGCTGTCACCCAGAACATTTCTGTGTGATACCACACCGCACCCGTCATCCTGAGGCATGAGTTCTTATATCTCATAAGTACAGTGATTACTCTTTAAACTGAAACACAGTAATGTTTGCACACCATTACTGCTTAACGGACAGAATAACTGGCCCTGGGGTGTTACCTACCAAGACAGATTCCTCCATAGGAATCCTACCATCGGTAAAGTTGTTGTTATCGTTGTTTTTAGAAAAAGCATAAATAATCAGTTAAGTACAATCCAAATATGCCCCAAAAAGGTACCGCGCTATGAACAGTTAGCATCAATGTAATTATATGTTTGGATGTGTACGGCTGGTGTATTTGTTTAAAGAGATTTTTTGGATTCCTGGCTGAAAGCGATATTTGGGCCGTAAACAAAATATAGGTTCGGGACACTGCGCCCAATCTTTACCAGTCCGAATCTATAAATGCAAATAAATAAAATTGAAGTCGGTTTGTAATAACAAAATAACAGCTTTTTACTCATTGCTCATGAAAGTATGTACGGTATATTTATATATACTTATAAAAAAAATCTGATATTTTTTTTTGTCTGTCTATTCCGGCTAATCTCCGAAACGGCTAGACCGATTTTGACGGTTCTTTCACTGACAGATAGCTGATATTATAGCGGGTAACTTAGGCTACTTCAATAATTAGCGCTCCGCGCAAAAAAATTAAACCCGCACAATCCGATTCAAATAGAGAAGTAAGTATATATGTGTATCATTAATGGGGGTCGGCTATTTTACCGCCGGGGCACAGGTAGTCGTATAATAAAAATCAAAAGATTTTGGATCTACATTAACAGTCTACAGTAGTGCTAGATTTTGGGAGAGGCCAATGTCGCAGGTCCAAGGGAGGAGCCGTAATCGCTATGCTCGGCAAGCGGATTAGCAAACTCAGTTCCAGACACCTTAGACGTTTTTGCCCGTCACCGGTCTAGGTATTTTTTGGGTCCGTCATATGTGTGCCGGTTATTGCGCAATCGTAGACCATGAGGTTTTTCTGACATTTCCTAAAACCGACTTTTGACGACAACCATGGCATCCCATGGCAGATAGTGGCAGATTCTTTTAAGGCGCGACCACACAGTAAACACACGACGGATAGTTTCTGTAAGTAACGAGAACGTGTCGCCGTATTCAAATCGTATATTCTTATTTTAATATTAATAATTGAATTTAAGTATGAGTTATCGCCTTGCACCAGAGGTTTCCGACGCGTCGTTAGCTAATCGCAATTAATGCGCCGATAAAATAGTTGGTTGCGGTCTGTGTTACATTCTTTCTACTATGTAATAGTTAAGACATTTTTTACCAAACTATTGCAACTACTCTTTATGTCAGACGTAGTATGGTTAACCTAACTTTAATAAAAAAAAAATTACTGGTAGAGAATGTCAAACTCACTACTAGGCGAACAGATAGGTTACTTTTGGCTTTAGTCTTGAGCCCCCTGCATCTGTGAATTGCTTATGTGAGGACCTTAGACAGGTCATCACATGCAAAACACAAATTGTTGGTTTTCGGGTCTGGTTGTGTTGTGCATAAGAAATATTTAAGAGAAATCTTACTGTGGGACATTATTTTATTAAGAAAAAAATTTAAATGAACACTAGTTTGAAAAAAAAACAAAAATTAGGTTTTCATTCTGTCAGATTTTTTTTTATTTTGCTAATGTTTCTCGACTTTAAAAATTAAGGTAGAACTGCTTAACAATGTTTCAGTAGCAACACGCACTTCATCATCACCAGGTATTAAAATTCCGCAATTGGACACGTGTCTCTCGTATCTTGAGGAGATTTGTCGTAATCGCCATTCTTGGTAGGCTGATTGTAGATCGTAGCACCAGTAGTAGGTCTAGGTATTTTACGTACTGTATATTAAAGATTGTTTTTTTTTGTTGAAAGTGATGAGTCGAGCAAATCATGAATGATTTATTGCAATGCAGAAGTTGCACTGATCGGGTTCATCTGGTAAGTGCAACTTCTCCACATTTCTTATTATTCCACAAACTGGCAGAGGCCACGATAATTTTTTATTATGTCGCCTCTAAAGACACTCACGGGGTGAGGTGGACGTCTCCCCTCTCCATCTTACTACAAATACCATATTAAGGCATATAAAATTATCCAGAAAAAGATATGATCCCCGGCACATTATATATATATAGTGGTAGAATTCCTATGCACGAAACCGACCTGGTCGGGGTGGTACCTCCAGAGCCAGTATTTCTGCCTTGAAGCAATAGTGTGCAAACATTACTGTGTTTCGATTTGAAGGGCACTAAGAGCTAGTGTAATCACTGGCCATATGAGACTTAGGAACTGATGACTCAGGGTTACGGGCGTAGTGTGGTGTCACAGAAATGTTCTGGGTGACACAGCAACTGTTATGAGCAGACGTTGCACTTCTTGAATGGTAGATGAGATGACCCAAAAAGACACTTAAGGACTGATTGATAAAAATTATTTATTTTAACTTAAACATTTTGAATTTATTTTTGATGAAACGTAATCATTATGAAATTTATAAAATACAAAAGTTATGTCAGATAACTAGACATGTTACTTCTTCAAGCGATTTTCACGGAATTATTAAAATATAACACAATTCAATCTGAACAAATAAAATTGACATTCCAAATTTATAGTAATTCAAACATCATTCCAAATTTAAAGTAATTCTAACATAATACATAAACCAAACAGATCAGAGTTGACATGAAAAGAGTATGTATAATCTGAGATTACCAATCAACATCACTTACCATTAGGTGAACGTTTTGCTAGTTTCGTAACTCTATCGTTGGCTTCAGCTGAGATTCGAACCCGCAGCATAGAAGTTTTATACTCTGACCTAGTGGCACTCTGGCCTCACGGTCGTCAAACAGTCAACATGATTTAGGTCTGGTACAAATGAGATGGTTTTGCCATAACAAATCGGAGCCGTGGTGGCTCAGGGAAGCCGTGGTAGCTCAGGGGCCTGGTTTTCGCCTTTAATTTCATAGTAAGCGAGTAACCTGGGTTCAATCCCCGGTGCCAGTACCACTTAAATTGTTCTACAATTTTAAGAGCTGATTTACCACGTGCTTAACGGTGAAGGACAACATCGTGAAGAAACTTGCATGTCCGAGGAATAAAAATATTTCGAGAACATGTTAAGTCCGCCAACCCGCATTGGAGCAGCGTGGCGGATTCTTCCTAGCTCCAAAAACCCTCTCAGAAATGAGAGTAGGCCTGTGCTCAGCTGTGGGACATTTATAGGCTGAAACTTTACTTTTTTTTTAAAAAAAAACGGAGGTCGCGAGATTTTTCTGGTATTTCCACAACGATTTATGTTCGAAGTCGAGTAAAATAGACTTTCAGATTCTCTACCACACACATGCCCACGATGATGAGAAACATCATACATATTTTCAGATAAATCAAATGTACAGAAATAAAAGCTTATGCTTTTACGGAATTTTAGAAAAGGGAACTCTGAAAGTAAAGTAACTTACCTATGGAAACAGCATCAATTAGTCATTGTAGAAATATCCCAATTAATATTTATTTAAATTATCTTTCCAATAAAATCAAATCAAATATGGCATTTGTAATCGATATCTAAGAAAAGGTACATACCGTACCTATAACAGTAATACGAAATATGCACCGACCACAGACTGTTGAAAACCGTAATGTTGTGTAATCGCATGACCACAGAAATACTTATAATTAATTACTCCACATTTGCGATTCAGAAAAGTCAAAAACGACATGCTAATTATAGCAAGGAAAGGAAAGGAAAGTTTCAGCCTATAAATGTCCCATTACTGAGCACAGGCCTCCTCTCATTTCTGAGAGGGTTTTGGAGCTAGGAAGAATCCGCCACGCTGCTCCAATGCGGATTCACGGACTTCACATGTCTTCGAAATATTTTTTATTCCTCAGACATGCAGGTTTCCTCACGATGTTTTCCTTCACCGCCGAGCACGTGGTAAATCAGCACATTAAAATTGCAATTAACAATTTTAGTGGTGCCGGCACCGGGAATCGAACCCAGGTCACTCGCGTACTATGAAATTTAAAGCGAGCGCCTAGCCCCTGAGCTACCACGGCTCAATTATAGCAAATTAAATTATATTTAATTAATCATTATCTGTGCTACAGTAGGCTATAAGAAAACCAATCACTCATCCATACTAATCCTTCTTATATTTTAAATTCGAAACTAACTCTCTCTGCCCCTCTGTCTGTTTGTTACCTTTTCAGGGTTAAACCGCTGAACCGATCTTGACGAAATTTATCAAAAGGAAAGTTGCGGGCTGTCTGCTAGTTTATTATAAAACCTGAAGCCCGCGACTTCGTCTGCGTGGATAATGGTTTTTTTAAATATCCCGTAAAAAGTAAAAAAGTAAAGTTTCAGCCTATAAATGTCCCACTACTGAGCACAGGCCTCCTCTCATTTCTGACAGGGTTTTGGAGCTAGGAAGAATCCGCCACGCTGCTGCAATGCGGGTTGGCGGACGTCACATGTCTTCGAAATATTTTTAATTTCTCAGACATGCAGGTTTCCTCACGATGTTTTCCTTCACCGCCGAGCACGTGGTAAAATCAGCACTTAAAATTCTAATTAACAATTATAGTGGTGCCGGCATCGGGAATCAAACCCAGGTCACACGCGTACTATGAAATTTAAAGCGAGCGCCCAGCCCGTGAGCTACCACGGCTCTTATATTAATATCCCGTGGACAAAAATTATCCTATGTGTATGTAGATTAGAAAAAATATTTTTGCATTAGATAGCCCGTTCATTGAGGAAGGTTCTAGGCTATACTATTTTTGCTATGGATTCAAGGAGGCGCACGCTGGTGACCGAATATTACCGAGAATGGCCGAACTGTGAATGCTCAGGTTAGCGAGGCACCATGCTGTACGGCGCAATCACGTGGTCGGTTTATATACTTCTTACTTCATTTACTCACAGCTTAGCCACTTTATATCCACGTCGTTTTCATACTTTTTTTCTTTACATATTTATTAGTTTCACTAACGTTTGTTTATACAAAATATTACATACTAACTTACACGACAAATTATTTTATAGCAGATGCGACAACCATTTAAAGCTGAGGTACCTTTAAAATTAAATAACTAATGTATTAAATCTAACAAAAACATTGGAAAAAAAAATTAGTATAATAAAATAAGTGACAAAAAGAAAATAATAAGATGACTACTTCTTAAAAGAAAAGGAAATAATAAAACGTGAAGACACGACAATTTTACAGAGTTTTGTTATCGGATCAGCACGTAGTTTGTAATACTTATTGCTTTAACGAAGCTTATTTACAGTGAAACATTCTTTCAAATTATTTCAGTTGTTTAAAAGAAGCATCCCATCTCATCCCGCGTGTGTGTCGTAATAGTCGACAGAGGTAAAATAAAAACCAGGAGATGGGCAGCAGCATTATCTTGGAACACCTGAATAAATATACTGCGGTTGCCAACTCGCCTGCCCAACGTGGCAACTATGGCAAAATCCCCTCAAAATAAGAGCTACAAACTTTTCTGGAAACCTATGTTCAGCAGTGGACTACTGATAGGCTGAAATGATGAATGATGCAGGGAAGAGTTGAAGAAAAGTAACTCTCATAAAGAGTAGTTATACTCGTATTTTTAGTACTGTCAGGTGCAAGCAACTAAACTTTCTCCAACAACCTACACGCCATACATTTGATAAGAAAACACCATAGCCGATAACCTACATAACGGCACTAAAAGTTTTCGGTATTCACTTACCAAGCATACAAAAGTAATTAAGATTTGTTATCTTGATCCTTTTATATTGACATTACAGACTCATTTGAGCATCGCAATTGCACTAACTTTACATTATTTCTTAAATTAACATTTGTTTTAAATTAATTGGCTATTCCGTTAGCGTGGTTCACATTTTCGACCGACACCTGATGATGATATATAGTAGAAATTATTTCGTAACCAGGTACCACCGCAATGTCAGTTATTGTCGTCAAACAGTATTTGGTCTAAAGGCCATTGTTAGCCAGTGTAATTACAGGACGCAGTGTGGTGCAATACAGAAATGGTCTAAGTGTCACACCATTTGTTATGGGCAGACGTTGTACTTACCATCAGGCGAACGATCTGCTCCTCTCTTCACTTGATTCCATAAAAAAAAGATTACACGTATCCTGTAACAGATATTGGATGTTCAACTTTTCTTTCTAGGTCTCTTATAAGCTAACGGGCTCATCATTTGAATCTGATATTTACATCAGGCTAAAAGTTAACTAATTCTAAATAATACAGTCGAAATACCTAATTCAATCGAAATTATAAATGAAAATAAAAAATGAACTCATTTTTTTGTTATTTGAAACTTAACACGCTTTACTATTCTATCACGTCAAATCGTTGACTGCGACTGTTTGTCTATCAGTATGGATGACTAATATCAATGGTCCGGTCACATAACGGATTGTCTTAGTGCCCGGGGCACAAAACAAGAATTTTTCAAAGTCTGTCAACGGTTGTAGGACAGTTTTTACTGTCTAAAGAAAGCTTTCGAATGTGGGTCGCAACCTGCCGTGAACCTACCGTAACCGGTTCCTTTTGGATGTTGATAAGTGATAATTCCAAAAGTTAAACATGCGATATTATCGATGCGGCAATGGAAAGGCGACTGTAAACAGACTGCATTTTACTTTTTTTTTAATTCTTGAAGTAAATGCGGAAAAGAGTACAATCGTTCTTTTTCATTTGTTTCCGCATCATAGAGTTAAGTGCAATTCAAACATATTTATTGATGACGATTGCGTGGTTTGCGGTGGCCAGTGTGCCTGCTTTCAAGGTATTCTAGGTTTGAATCTAAACTGAAGCCAATATTTGTGGAAGACGTTATTATTGCCGGTTAAATCAATTATGAAGCTCCGAAGAGTAGAATACCACCTACCTTTTTCCTACCGAGGTGTCGTAAGAGGCGAATAATGTATTGTACGGACAGCCTTTATTCTTGCAGAATAACACTATAATATGCAATGCTGTCACTGTACTACTCGCGGGAACGCATTAGGGAATAAGTAGTTTTTGATTCGTACCAAAATGGGGCCGAAGTGGTTTGCCCCCCGCCATGTCTCGTTTCCCTGCGAGGACGAAAAGTTGGCTACGTGAGTGGCCTCTGCCTACTCCTTAAATGAGAAAAAAGCGTGACTGTATGTATGTAATTAATTATGATTGTTCCATGTCTACAATACTGTATCTGACCTCCTTCCGCCGATCTTATCTTATCTTAAAATAGGACGCGAGAAGATGAAGACGAGTAAGTCCGAGTGATACCGTAGTGTTGACTGTATCTGATAGCAATTTTTGGTGTATTTAACCGGAAATTATTATCATCATTCGTTAAAGTTATTAAACTATGGTTAAATTGTATTTAAAAAATAATAGAACTCTCATTCAAGTCAGAAAAAAATAATAGTAAACAAAATTACCGACCGTCGGTGAAAGAAAACGCGTGATGAAACCTCTGTTGATTTTTTTATTTTAGAGAAAGTGACGAGACGACAGGACGTTCATCTGGTGGCAAGTGCTTCATCTGCTATAACAAATGCTGTGTCACCCAGAACATTTGTGTGTGGCACCACACTGTGTCCGCCACCCTGAGACATCAGCTCATAAGTCTCATATGCCCCATAATTCACTAGCTCTGTCCTTCAGACTGAAAAACAGTAATATATGCACACTGCTTCACCGCTTCTTGGCAGAATAACAGACCCTACGGTTATACCTACCTAGACATCCGTCTAGGTCCTTGCAGAGAATTCTACCACCAGTAAAAATATTCCGACGCAGTGTCCTAATCTGCACTGGAGCAGCGTGGCGGTCACTTCAGCTTCAAAATCATCTCAATAATTAAAGGCCATTTTCTTAACAAACACAAAAAAGTAAGTGCAACGGCTGAATATAACAAGTGCAATGTCACTACACAAATGTCACCCAGTACATGTATATGTGTGATACCACACTGCGCTCGTCCCCCAGAGACATCAGTTCTTAAGTGTTATATGCCCAGTAGTTACACTGGCTATTGCAGTTGTTCTTACTTAGACGGATACCTGCATAGCAATCCTACCACCAGAATGTATTGTAGATGAATAATGACATACATCCTCATACAATAGATCCTCGGCATGAATATAAGTAGGGATAACTCAGGTGGACTGCGTTGTTGTAAGACGTATAGAATATTAACAAAAAAAAAATCATCAACCTGTAAACAGACCAATGCGGAACATAGGCCTCTCTTAAGTCGGGAGGATATGCTTTTATTTATTTATTTATTTATTACTTAAGGGCTACTTACAATGTTACACAGTCTAATCAATAATATAAAGTCTAGAATTACTACATTGCTTGTGCTACATTAAATACAAGTAGCCACGGCATGCATAGTTATAAGGCTATGAACATAGTTTTATTATAGGAATAATGTAGTGAACTTAAATATACAATAATGAGTCATCAAAATCAAAATATATGTAGTATTTGAAACTAATATTATACAATGTAAAAATAGATTAGGTTAGTAAAATTAACTGCAATATAAAATAATATAAATATTAAACAGAATTAACTAACCCAGCCAAAAAACCATAATATTCATAATAATAATAATAGTGAGACAATTCACACAACTTGCATAATTTTCTTTTTGAAATTACAGTTTATCGGAAAATATGTCGATATTTAAATTTTTAGAAAGTATATTGTATTGTCTTACCGATCTGTTGATAAAGCAATTAAGGCCAAGATTCGATTTATACAGTGAAATACAGAACGGGACGTATTTGGAGCGTCTAGGAAGCTTAGAAGGGGAATTCAATCTTACTCTATTCACGAGCTCTGCGCAGTCGTATTGTTCATTTCATATTTTTTACATAATCATTAAATCCAAAAACGCTCTACGAGATTCAAGTGGTTGTATTTTAAAGTGAGATAGTCTGTCATTATAGCTCGGGAGCGTTTTGGCTAGGTTGCATTTGTAAGCCAGATGCCACAGGAATCGTTTCTGTATTCTTTCAATGCGATTCTTATACACGTCATAGAAGGGATTCCAAACGGCACTGCAGTATTCCAAATTGCTTCTGACCAGAGCATTAAATAAAGCAATCGCACATGAAGGACTTTTAAAATCCCGAGTATTGCGTAATACAAAACCCAGCATTTTAAAACTTCTTGTAACTATCTTGTCTATATGAGCGTTGAATTGAACCTTTTTATCCAAAATAACTCAAAGGTCATTAACTTGTTCCACTTCTCGCAAAGAACTGCCTTTAATTTTATATTGAAAGTCAGTTTGTGTATGCCTTCTGGAAAACCGTATATGCAGACATTTATCTATGTTTAAAAGCATCTTATTTCTAGTCGCACCAAATAGAAAGCTTGTCCAAATCCTGCTGCAAAAGTAAAGTATCTAGGGGTGTTTTAATCGGCCTCAGGAACTTTAGATCATCGGCGTATAAGTAAGACTGAGAATTATAAAACAAAATGTTATATCGTTGATGAAAATGTTGAATAATAAAGGACCCAGGTGCGAGCCTTGTGGCACTCCAGAAAGCATTGGAAAATATTCTGAAAAGAAACCATTCACCACTACCCTGGAATTTCTATTAGCCAAATATGAATTTAATACATTACCGCCTACGCCAAATTTAGAAAGTTTCGATAATAGCATTGAGTGATTAACCTTGTCGAAAGCTTTACTGAAGTCGGTGTAGATTACGTCTACAATAGTATTCATATCGAGATGTTCAATTACGTTTTCCAAATATGTGAGCAAATTAGAGCAGGTAGACCTTGCGCTTATAAATCCGTGTTGTTGGGGTGTAATGTATTGTTTTACATGCCATGCGATTAGCGGGCATATCAGCGATTCTAGCAGCTTTCCAAACACAGAAAGTATTGAATTAGGTCTATAGTTTTTGATGTAGCTCCTTTCTCCAGACTTAAAAACTGGTACAATGTGTGCAGTTTTCCATTGTGATGGAAATATTCCTGAACTTAAAGAGTTATTATATATCAAATGAAATGGAGTTGAAAGAGAAAGAGCACACTTAGACACAAACAATGAAGGAATTCCATCTGAACCAGCCCTTTGTGAGGATTTAGCCTTTTTAAAGCATTAGCCACTTCTCTTTTAGTGAGATATGCAGAATTCAGGCAAACAGAAGAGAACTGAATAGAATCATCCAAAACGGACACACAATCTTCAGAAACGTATGTCGATGAAAAATGGAGAGCAAATAAGTTGCAAACATCACTTCCAGATGACACCGTACGATCCTCAAATTGCATCTCCTTAGGATAACTGCTACAACTATTTCGTTTGCTTTTCACATAAGACCAGAAAAGCTTTGGGTTATTAGACATGGATGACTCTAGTTGTGTTATATAATCTTTGTAACATTGTTCTTGCAGCCTCTCACCTCGTTTTCTTAACAGAATAAAATATAAACGATCGAGAGGATTGCCATATTTTATAGCGTTGATACGATATTTATTTTTTTCCCGTAAGTCTTTTCAGATCTTTAGAGAACCAATGCGGATATCTTTTGGATCTCGGTTTTGACTTTGGAACGTGCTTACTAATAACACAGTTAATTTTTTCATTAAATATATAAACCATACTTTCGACTCCCTCACAATCGGAAAATGACGTGTTCCAGTCAATAGCATTCAATTGCTCGCATATTTTATTGTAACCAGCTTTCACGAAGTTGTATTTACTAGTCATGTTATACTCAAGAATATTTTTGTACTTATTATAGTTCAAGAAAAACTGTATAGGTGGATGATAAGAATCTACTTTGCTTAATTCGTTGGGGCTCTCCATGACATTGACGATCTCTACGTTTGAAAGCACCAAACACAAAATTTTATTTTGATGATTTAGAATGTAGTTATATTGCTGCAGATTATTAACTGCTATAAAATCTAACAGATCAGTACACAATTTGCTCTTATTAGTATCAAATTCTGTCGTTGGTATATTTTTGTTAATAACAGGCCAATGAATATCACGTAAGTTAAAATCTCCCACTATTAAAACGTCCGCGTCATTTTCCAACACACGATTGGTGTTGGTAATGAATTTATCCAAAACCAGTTATTCCGCCTGTCAAAGATAACTACTTTTATCTGTAATTTCCTTTAGTAAACTTTTACGACGCTCACGCTACATGGATCGTTAAATTCTTTTATTCTGGCCACACGGCAATATATAATGTAGGCTCATGTCAAAACCAATAAATGATTTAACGTAGAACACCCTAATAGATTGCCACAAGTCTTTCTCGTTGCTCTATCAAGTAGGGAATAGCCCTACACTGCATCTGTCGGTACGAGATCGCCGCTCTTTCCCGATGATTATCCATTCTGTTTGAATTATATGTACAATTCACTTCATTTTGCTGATTCTTAAGGTTATGTCGGTTACTCTAGTTGTGCTGAGGATATCGTCGTAACGAATTCTATCTTGCAGAGAAAGACTGAGCATAGCTCTTAACATAGCTCACTGAGCGACTTTGAGCTTCCTCATGCGGCCAGCAGTGATACAAAACGTAAAAAGAATAGATACCACTTTGAGGTTCTGCAGCCTGGGTAGTCTGTCAGTAACCACTACCAATAATTTTTAAACACAAATTATTAAAGTATTTGCGCTTATACTTTCGGCAGGCACTATATAATAATTTGCATTTATACTTCCGATTTTAGCAAGATTTCTAAATCAGTTTAAGTGCATACCAAAAAATAAAAAATCTTGTTTTATCCTTCATTCCATTCCAGTACGTTATTTAAACAAAACTATATATAATCTCGCTTAAAGGGTAAAATAGAAAATAAAACAACAAATGTAAACATAGTTATAATTATTTTGACACCGTCAACTTATAAAGTTTATTATTATGTACCAATGATCGTCTCTTACATTAAGTGTAATATGTGATGACTTAAAAACGTAAGGGCATGAAAGACGAATAATACTAATATAACTTAAACAAAATCATGTTCCCTAAGCCCGACAATATTAGACAATCATTTAAAAGAAAAATGCTGACTAATATATGAATAAATATAATCTAATTAAAACAAAAGATTTTAGAATAATAAAATAAGTTGCCAGCATTTATTTTTATTTTTAAGGTTATATAGTGTCTTAAATCTAGTACTCAGCAGTACTATGACTAGCATTGACAAATAAAAGAACATTGATTGTAACATTATAAAACAATAAGTCTTGGAATTAAAAAGGAATGAATTTATCTTAAAATAACGAGCTCGATAAATTGCCCGCTAAACATTTAACAGCTTTACATTACACACGAAAAATACGATGCTACAACATGGAAATATTAAATAGTAATTACGACACACCGTCGAATCAGGCACACTTATTTAAAATGGTCTCACACATTTTCCACAGGTATTATTGGAATCTTCAAATCTGGATTCACACGTAATTGTCACTATCGTGGAATGGACACATTCCAAAGTTACTTTTATTTAATATACTTCTATCAGGTAATATCTAGGAACTATCTCTTTAAATAAAACGTCATTAATTATTCTTGTCAATTATGTTTATTGCTGCCAGTTTGACAACGTTCGAAAGTTAAAACGTTCAACGTTCGTTTTAAGAGTTAATACAACAGAACACAGACATTTTGGAATGTGCCGCAATAACGATAAAATAGTGAAATGTCACTTAGTTAACAGCCTGTGTTAATATCCTACTATATACCTAAAAATTAAACTAATGCAAATCTTTAAAAATGTCTTTTTTGTCATATCTATCTTAACTGTTCTGAACTGAGTTACCCCAGGGGTAAGGATGTGTTAGGGTATGGATTTCGTGAATATCGCAATATATGTTATATTTTCTAGACTATTTAACAAACTACTAACTTCGTTTAGTTTCAGTTCAGCGCTTTTAATTTTTTTGTGACTTTATTATTGATGTACGGAAAATTTTCCAATATAAATAATATAAATTATGTAAAAAAAATTGTAAATTAGGCTTGTCACTCTGTAACTTAAATATTTTTTTTTAAATTAGAGGCTATGACACGTATTTATCATTATATAAAAGCAATTAATTTACAAATTAGGCCATAATAAATAAAAATAAATAAATAAAAATAACAAGTGATATACTTTGACTGCAAAAGGGATACAGATGCAATAAAATGTGCCATTAGAATATTTTTATGAGATTTTTAGAACAAATTTACTGTTTTTGCAGTGTAAACAATTATTGATTTCTTTTAATTACCTCAATAGAGCAACAATAAGTGATTAAAATGGCACTCATTAGTGAATCCAAGCAAAAGTAAAAATCAAATACTTAATAGACGCAGTGCTCATTGTATCATTGCAGTATTTATTTAGTTTTCTTAAATTAAATAAACTATCGCGATGTACTGTAACGCTTAATAATATTACATTCACACAGGTTTAACAGTCATCTTAACTACATGTATACAGGGTCCGGAATCTTAAAATGGAAATATTTACCATGGATACGTGTGTTGAACGCACATGCACTCGACGATACCATTCACAGCACCAGCAAAAAGTTTTAATGAATTAAATGATACTTTTTTGCCACTTTGTATTGAAAATAATTCAACAAAAAAAACTATCACAACTGTCTAAACCCCCCAGAACCATCAATCAGGGATGTCAATTACTTAACCATATACCAGGAAGCCTCTTATTATCTAGAAAGTAGTACAAACAGATAATATTTTCTTATTGCGAATAATTAAAAATTGACAATTCAAATGACTTTTTCACATTGCAATTAGAATACTGGTTAACAATCATAAAGATACTGTCACAAACATCGCATAGAAATTCGACACAATGCATCATTTGTTGGCATCACATGCATAACCATACAAACTTTACTGGTAGTAAAAGTCAGGAATCCGCCAAGTAAAGCCACCACGGTGCTTACAATTCTGCCGCCAATCATAATTTGCAAATAACGCTGTAATTTGATAGCACTGTAGCTAGTGTGATTTTGAAAATTTAGGACTTGTATGTCAAGAATTTAGATACAGATAACTGACGTCTCAGGATAACCATGCAAGCCCATACAGGTATTTCTAATCCAAATCTCTATGGTATTGCGACTGTTATGAGCCAAAGCACTTACCATCAGGTGACGTAAGTTTACAAGGAAAGGAAAACATTCAGCTTTTGTTCTGTTATATAAAGCAATATTGATCCTTATTACAGTACTTTACCACTGCACTAAAGCAAGTTCGTTAATCTGAAATTTTCAACAGGTTTTGTAGTTACAGTGATTGTCCGTAAACTAAAATATCAAAACATAAGGTAAAGAAATAGGTTATTGTTGACCAATAAAAGTATTTTCATTAATATTATACAATAAAACGCTGTTCAACAAAATATATTAAACGTTGTTTCCATTCCATTCCACGTGAAATGTTTAGCTGCAGATGCAAGCAAAAACGTAAAAAATGACAAATGTTATGTAATTTTATTGGTAATGTAAATAAAATTGTTGTATTGGTACATATTAGTTCATGTAACTGTTTATACTATTATTGGAAATAATCGATTAACGAAATCTTGGCAACGGGTGAGTTAATTGCATATATAGTTGACAATTGAAATGTATAAATACTTATCTTTGTTCTTATTTATATTTATTGCTCAAGTTTATATACATTCATTGACACAATATCGGAGACAGTATCATGATGGTTGTAAAGCCTCGGTATAACTTTACGAACACTGAAAAAATACAAATACAAACGACCGTTAATAGGTAGGCTATTGGTAGCTGTGTTAAAATAATACTTCTACATCAACAAATTAGAACATTTAGATATCCACTTACAAAACACATTCAACAGAAGTTATATCTATAATTTGATAGTACAGTACCGTCCCCCTAATTATGAACTTAAGACCTGAGGATTGTGATCTAAATGCCTTAACCAAAGACCGAACATCAACTTAAGAACATGCATTATACAACTGTACATTTCACCATCGTTAACATTGTTATTCTCATCCCAATATGTCAATTTCTTACCAAACTCGAAGAAGGAGACGATGTTCATGAACAGCTTACCTAGCTTATTACGTAAGAATGATTTCTTATCGTCTTCCCTATCCTCGCTACAAATTCGACAATCACAAACGCTTTCAACTTCTACATCGGAAGTATCTATGGCATTTTTAAGCTTGACATCTTCTTCAACGGCAAAGTTATCCGCATACGTATCATCCACATATTCTGAGTCGATGTTTTTAACCTCATTTTCTATACGGTTTGTAGGTGCTGTAAGTTCCTTGCTGTCTGAATTGCCACGGGTTGAGAAACTTCTTTGTAGCATCCGAATTTTCAAAAGGCTATCTTCGCCATGATTTTTGTAAGATTTTCTAAAACGTAGGGACGCAGCGCGTGTCGACTCTGCGAGATTTTCTGCGGATTCACTACGAACGTTGTTTCTACTTTGGGCCAACTCTTCCGAACTCTTAAAATGAACGTGAGACGAACATCGTTTTATCAGAACTTTCTTTCTCAAATCTGTGCGAAGTTTACTAACCTCCTCGTACCATATATTCCGCGTTGTACCAGTTCTTCTTTGTCGTGGATTCTTAAGCAGTTGTTCATTTTTATCATCGATTTTCATGTTCTGCGATTCAAAAGACACGCTCCTATATAACGGTACTCTAATTTCGTTGTCAGGCTCATGGTCCTGGACTTCTAACCTCTTGTCGAATTGTTTGTCTTCCTCCCTGACTTCATCGAAAAAGCTTCTAAACGAAAACGTTTTCTGTAATTGCTTCACTCGAGGGGATAGGCCGCCGCTCTCCATTTCAACCCCTTTGTAGCTCTTCAGTACATGTAAGACAAAGTTCTTACCTTCACTCTGCACTGCTAAAGATGCACGCCTGCTTTTCATTTTAAACTGAGAAGCTGGAACATCTTCAAAACTCCTATACTGTTCAAGGATGCGACTTTCACTTTCATACGAATGCAAAGTCCAAGCTGACGACGTGCTACTCGACCAATCGGAGCCTAGAGTGCTCAAGTAATTGAAAATCTCAATACCGCCGTCCAATGAGATCGACCTTTGTAACGGTATATCATGATCGAATCTGTAATCCACGCCCTCCTCCTCGTTCTCATCGAATTTAGTTCCGAGCCAGTTGTCGACTTCGCGGTTGTTGAGGTTCAGACTGAGCTCTTGGCGGAGATCGAGCTCCGGTTTGGGGTTTCTGATTTCCGAGTGTCGTCTGTGTTTGTGTTGTTGTGGTGTTTGATGTGCGGTGGGGTCGGAGTGCCTACGCGGGGGCGGAGGGGGCGCCACCGGCCGAGGCCGCCTTGCCGAGCGAGGACAGCGGCCGGGGGAAAGCGCCCACGGCGAGATCAGACTCAGCAAAGAGCTTGCGAAAACTGCCGGGGACGGGGTGTTATTGCATCAGTATGGCACAAACCCACTCATTATATACGTAAAAACCTGATATATTAACACATTCGCGACCTAATTTTTTAATAAATTACCGGTTTCTAATACTAATGTAAGTAGTTAAGTGTATTAATAGGCGAAAAAAATTTAATTCTGTAGTGATAAAAATTATAACATTTCGTATAAAATATCAAGATTGTAAATATAACTTTGATTTGTATTAAATGATGTGAATTAATGACCGCTGTCGCGAATGTGTCAATCTTAGAGTGGGAACATAAAATAAGAAAAATATTTTACATTTTCTGTGGGTGTAACGAATGAAGAATATTCTAAAGCTTAAAAACGTACTGGGATAATAAATGTTTAATTAAGTAAGCCTTAAAATATGTAAATTATACTATCTTATCAAATATAAATTAATCTTTATCGCAATCAAATCGCATAGGATAAGCATTATCCTATGTTTAAGTATTCAATAAGTATTCAAGTCGCTTTTTACGATAAACATAAGATTAAAAACCGTAAAATAGCACAAATATAATCTTTTTGTTAATTTATTGTTTCTATTAGGGTCAATTATTATTTGACGAAATTTTTAAATCTTCAAACTTCAGAACGTACTATTCGTCATTTTATAATAAATCCTCTCTGCAAAGCCGAGATTGTATGGATTTATATATTTTTTTACATCTTAATCCAAATATCGTTTTAGTTTTTAAAGTAACACTTGACTGTTTAGATTAGGAATGAAGAGCGAATTGACCCATAAGACATATGAACGGTTTTGGAATTTATGAAGCACTTTTTTCGACTTAAAACCAGTTTGGAACTTATTGAATCCGATATGAGACCCCAATAGAAATAAGATAAGAATAGCAAAGAGAGGCGAATTTTGCATGCATTAACAATAATCAGTTTTTTTTTACTTAGGTAAACTTAGACGCGAGATAATTTAGATACACAAAATATACAAAAAAATATCTAATATTTGACTGGTAGAATTTAGTCGGTTACAAAAACTCTTTATAATTGATAAAGACATGGATTTACTTTTGACACTAATGACTTTGTATTTAACTATAATCAGTATAATGAAAGTTTTCAACATCGGGTTTAAATAAAGCGAACATCTGAGTGATGGAAAGTTAATAGAGAAGGATCGAGCTATACTACAAAACAGCTACAGCGCATATCGCTTAGGTGTGTCCATTTGTTCTCTTTTCTCCGTTCTGTTAGCTTTATTTAGTTATGGCAAACAATAAGTTTAACTGTTTTTTATTAACTTTGATATAGTATCTATTTATGGACATCATGAATAGTGTAGTGAAAATTTGTATTTCATCATATTCGAAGTTGTATGATGAATCAATTAACGTTAACTTATTTATTTCTACCAATCAAATAACATATAGTAATAAATGTAAATATTTACAATAATAATAAACTTGAGGTAATTCTTATGAATTATCGTCGGCAACACATATAGTTTGTGTTAATTAGTGTTGCCCATGATAAAAACAAATACCTTAACGTTGGTCGCAATCAATACCAAGGGCCGAAAGAGATCCGTGGCGGCGGTGAGCGTCGGCCGGCGTCGCGTGACGTCATCGCCAGCCAGAACCTGGCCGTATGCACGCAACCACAACACTTGAGGGAGGGTTCAACAAAAAATCGCAAACACTCGGACAAAATAAAAAGAGGGGAAAAATAAAAAGTGCAATGATTAAAACGAATCAAAGTACTTGGAATTAAAAGATTTTAAGCAATTTTTTTGAGGAAATCTAAATATTGTTTCTATAATTATTCTTTAAGTGTGATAACATCAATTTGTTAATAGCAATATTATTGCTTTTTTTAAATGATTTTTTCACGGCATTTAATCAAATCTCAAATTGTAAAGATAAAATCGTAATTGTATTTACATTTGCAACAATATACGTGTAGTTATTTATTTAAAACTTTAGTAAAAACTGTACATTTTATGCCACGAACTGTGCAAAAACTACACTTATCAATCGACATTTAAAAAAGGAAAATGTGATAAACATTTATAAGGTGTGAAAAATAGAAAAAAAAATAGAAAAAGGATAGGACCAGGGATGGTGGTAAAGCGACGTAAGCATTGGGCAAGTGTATTATGTTCATAATCCAAAAATTCATGCAAATCCGTGCGTCGTGTCAAGTGTTACGATGATCTCTTTCGGCCCTGGTCGCATTTTCCATTGTTTTTTAAAACACCTAAAAATAATACCAAAATTTTGAAAAAAAAGTCAAAAGCCAAAAAGATCTGGTGTCAAAAAAAATACTTAATTTTATTCATGCGAAACTCCACATCCCCAGTACATAAATAAAATTATGGAAAAATGTACCAGAACCAAATAATGAAGCTTGTTGTGAGTGTGATATAGAAATGAGGCATTCGACAAAAAAGTATCAAGGAACATGCGTGTTATATTCGATCCATTATTTTATTTTCTACTGGCTGTGCCCCGCGTTAATAAGCCACGTGATTATATTACAAATATTTCTCATCATATCTTCTGAACTCTGCAAGATTTCCAAATGGAACATACGCGAAAATTTAAGATAAAATTCCTGTTTTAATCCCTAAAAATTTCATTGAAATCCGTTGAGGCGTTTCGGAGCCTGTTCATAACAAACTTTCAGACAGACAGACAGACAGAAAAAATTCTGCAAACGGTCACTTATGATTAGGCATCGTATAAATAGCAGTTTTCTAAATGTTGGTATTTATTTTGAAATCACTGATAGACACTTTAATTTTATTATTGGTACATTGCAGCCTACCAAGTTTCCTATTTCTCGTTAGTAAAGTTTAGTTTACACGAAACTTTCGTTCGAAATGCCAAACTTTATGCGGGCGATATTTTTACATTAAATAAAGCAATCATAAAGAGAAATATTTTTTTATAACTCGATCTAAAGAGAGAATGCATGTTATACTGTATTAGAATCTATAATATCTCTTAACCAAATCGTCATCGAGAAAATATAATAATGGATCGACTCGAATATGAATTTATATTATACTCGAATATATATAATACGACATGAACTTATACCATTGTCTTATTTGTTAGTAGCAATATAAAAGAGACTTGCACGCCATCTCATCCCGTGAAAGAAATTCCTAGAAAATCTCATGGCTTCAGACAGATTGCGGAACACCCACCTCGAAAAGTACCAAACCGGTGACAGGAAACAACGTCTAACCTACGAAAGTGGTAGGATTCCTATGCAGGAATCCTTCTAGGTAGGTACCACTGCAGTGCTAGTTATTCTGCCGTGACGCAGTAGTGTGCAAACATTACTGTTTCGGTCTGAAGGGTACTGAGAACTTCATCACTGTGCATATGACACTTAAGTACTGATCTCTCAGGGTGACGGGGGCAGTGTATTGCCACACAGAAATGATCTGGCTCACTTGTTTTTGGGCAGTCGTTGCACTTACCATCCGGTGAACGTTATGCTCGTCCCGTCACATTATCCAATTTTTTTTTTATTAAAAACGTAACAGTTAAGTGGGTAAACTATTAATAAAGGTGAAATTGTTTTTTTTTAATGTATTACTACCAGGATCTACTTTTCAATGTCGTGCAAGCCAAAATGAGTCTCGGGAATAAAATAGCGATTGATGCAATAAAGTATGCTTGAGGCACAAGTATCAATTCGAAATACATGCATGCAATGTTAGTTGCTCAGCCCGAGTCCCATTCCGGAAACCTGGTTAAAAGAAGAGAGTAACGTGTAAGAACTTACAACTTCCTTATTCCGCTGTTGCGTTTCCACGGTGCGTCATCAGGTTCAGCTGGTAGAGGACCTTGGACAGGCGCCTCTTCCTCCTCGTTTACAGTTGTGCTCAGCGATGGGGACGTGTCTGAACTTGTACTGTAATGATGTATTGATTCAAATATGGAACATGAATAGGTGCTTTTCATTGAATACATTTTATCAATACAGCATTAAGCGAAACACGAGTACGTTAATAGAAAATAAAATAGTTATAAATTATCAGTAGTTCAGGGGCTAGGTTAGGGGGTCCAAACGGTCGATCGCGATAGACCGTTTCACTTTGACTAAAAACATGCATATTGTGCGGAAAACTAATATCTATACCACGATACACCTTACCTAGACGACAATCCTGCATCACACATACTTTCTCTCCTCTCAAGAGTCGATCGATCGTAGTCCAACAATTTGAGGTAGATCGGCAGCAGTTCAAGTTTGAGCACCTCTGGGCTAGGTGATCGCTTTAAGTTTTATAGTAGCCTTGCCCAATTTCATACTATTCAACGCCACAATCTCTTTCATACTAATATCACTTTCATCGCAACCTTCATTAACGACCCCGGATGCGGGCTGCGTTTTTGAAGGAAGCTCATATCAGTAGTGGTATCTAATTTATCTATGTACTATTACATTCGTTAAGATATTATTCCAGCTGCGCCTATTGCTATTGGGATGACAGTCGCTCGTCTAGATTAATTATTATAATTATTGGATATTTCTGTAGTACTATTATTAATATTCACAGTTAAACTCACCTGTCCGGCTGCGGTTCAACCTGTAAAGCTTGTAGCTGTTCCTCGGCTTTGTTGAGCTTGAGCTTGAGCTCATTGCGCTCGTGGAGTATGGCGCGAAGTTCTCGAACGCTGAACGTTGGCTTCGACGACTGGTCTTCATCATCCGGACCCTCGGGAAAGCCCGCCCCGCATGACGCGCACTTATGCTGTAATATACTCTGGTGATGATGAATGTCAAAGATTTGAAAATCTAAGTCTACTTTTCAAATACGCTGAAGTACTCGGATGTTACACTAAATACTTTAAATTTTCCGTACCAAAACGGAACACTTATGGAATTTCTTCGGTGTTTGTTGGCTACTTTGAACCATTTGCTTTCTTTAAAACTATATTATATATAATATTTGGCACGATACAAATAAAAAAAAAAACAATAGCGCATTTCTAGGGTTCATCGTATGAAGTGTATAATAATAAAAGTAATGTAGGTAATTAGATATTTCATTACGTACGTCTAGGGTACCGGCAAGCGCAGTATAAATGGATAGAGTCCCTGTCCCATTCTCGTCGCTTTGTGACAATCGTTGGTGCAGCCAAGTTCAGCAGAGAACTAGCAATAGTTTGTAATATTGATGATACCTAAGGTATACTTATACATATCTATCATTCACGCGATTTCCGATCTTATATTTTATCATTTCAATTAAATTTAATACCTGTCCAAAACTTTATATAGCTTTAGCACTAATCAGCGTAATTTTTTTTTAATTTATTTATAACAACAAAAATTTCAATAACATTAATTTTATTCGTCGCCAAACTATTAACACTTGCCCCATCTAAACCCGTGGATGTCGCAAAAGTCGACTGTGGGAAAATGAACACCAGAGGACCGGCCAGCAGAATTTTTTTGGAACATGTAAAAAAATAAACTGCTGTTGCGAACCAGCTGCGAAGCGTGGCAACTATGGCAATATCTCCCAAAATGAACTAGAAACTAATATGGCAATCTTTGGGGGAGATTAATGTTTAACAGTGGACCAGTGATAGGCTAAAATGATGATAATGATAAAACTATTAACATTGTTATGTTTGTACTTAACTAGAAGTATCCACATTCCACACTATCAAGTAACTACATTCTATAAAGTGTTACCTTATTCTGTGCATCGGACTGCTGAAGCGTGACGATATCCCTTTGCTGGGACTGAACGATAGCGGTAAGCTCAGTGCGTTCCTCGCATACTAAGCGCATCTGGAAACAAACCAATTATAAAAACAAATGTCAGGCACATTGAAATCGTTAAAATATTATAAAACTGTACAGAGCTATAAGTAAAAAAGTAGTAGTGGTGGGATATATACATTTCCTGGTGGTTGGATTCCTATGCAGGAATCCGTCTAGGCAGGTACCACCCCAGGGCCAGTTATTCTGCCGTGAAGCAGTAGTGTGCAAGCATTACTGTTTCTGTTTGAAAGGCACTGTGAGCTAGCGTAATCACTGGGCATTTGAGACTTATGAACTGATGTCTCAGGGTGACGGGCGCAGTGTGGTGTCACACAGAAATATTCTGGGTGACACAGCATTTCTTGTGGACGTTGCACTTACCATCAGGTGAACGTTTTGCTCAATTCGTCACTTTATACAATAAAAAAAATGTTAATCAACACGTACCTAATTAATTACCTTTTTATTATCAGAAGTTTTATTTTTAAACTGACGTTGCTGTCGAAATGCTGGTAAAGTAATATATCTTATGTCGGTTAAAGGCGACTTCAGTTTATGTTAATATATAAAGTTCTGCATTTTAAGGGTACAACATTTCAAAAACCGAGCGAGATAGAGGCCCCTTTAGATTAATCGACTACTTGCAAGTCGATGATACATTTGATTCAGGGCCGTGTTTTGCGGTAATGTATAGGACAGGCCAATCTTCAGCAGTGGACTTGTGATAGGCTGAAATGATGATGATGATGAAGTTTAGCATCAAAAGAAATATCTGGTATAGCACTGAAACCGCCTCTTCAATTTAAAATCACAACTTTATTTAATAAATCTCTAGCAGTGACTTAGTTGATATAAATAAGCGTGGCTTAGTGGTTAAAGTGCCTGAATTATTTTTGCAAAACACGAATTCATGGTTTTCGGGTCTGGTTGCCTTGTGTTTTTCACCGTGTCTGACACTGCATCCTAGCCTACCTCGGGCGAGCGTTACATCGGGCATGGCTAGACTTTGACGAGTGAGTGCCTCTGTGTTTGCGCGTACACTTGTGGCACTATAATATTTCCTGCGCAGTTGATAGCTTCCGACAGTATTCGGTAGTTGTCGGGGCAGTCGAAATTTGGCCAGGAGGACTACAGACTTTATTATATTTTGCAATTAAACATCGTTACATTTTATGAATAAACTAATCAACCTCGGCGTGTGCGAGTTCCAGTTTTTGTATTGTTGATTTTTTTGCGACTTCATCTTAAGGTGACTAAATACTAATTTTATATATAAAAATATTGTGTGTTAGTTAGTCCGCTGAATTTAACTTCCACGCAATAAATGTACATTTACGTTCATAGCTGTTTGTTAGTTCGCCATTTGTTAATTGTGTAAACTAAGAAGGTCAAATACGAAATATTAATATAGTAGAATAGTTCTTATAGTGTCGCATCGGATTATAATTAATTTTTGAACACGTTTATTTAGGAATGATCTAAAAAACAAAATTAAATTAAATTAAAAAATACCATAATAAAAAGGTCACATAAAGAAACTGCCTATAACTGTCCTATTACTGAGCACTTTCTTTTATTTTTTGAGAGAGTTTTAAGAGCAGGAACTGTCCTCTGTGTTGCTTATTTGCGGGTTAGCGATCCAATACCCGAATCGATATTGCAACCATGGAAACCATTTTTTATATACTATTTATATACAGAGTGCGAATGGGCAAGCCGGTAAGGATCGACGCAGGCGAACGCATCACGATCGAAATCGTTTTAAGATAAGGCCACGTACAAAAGTACCAACCGACGAGCTGGTATGACAACACCTATGAAAGTAGAAGAAGCGAAAGATGTGTGTCAGGATCGTAGCGAGTGGAAAGATGTGGTCTCTGCCTGCCCCAATGGGAAATAAGCGTGACTCTATGTGTGCTATATACATTTACATTACCTACAATTCTTTAACACACAAAATCACAGAAGAAAAAAATTCGCTTGAAAAAACTAGCACAGGTACCTACTGAAATCAAAATCGAAGTCAAACGACAAAAAAAGTGATATAAACAGAATTGACACAATAAATCTTTATTGCACAACCCTTTAAAATCAATTGACCAAATGAATACGGGCCGGGTCGCAACCCATCAATCTGATTAGCTAACATAAATCTTGCAAGGCGATCTACAGCAATTACTGTTAAACTATTAAATCATTTCTTTACTTAGCATAAATAACAGCCATTAACGAGTGCCACACATCTTCGCAAACAAACAAACAATTATACAATTGCAATAAGATGTAGTGTTGGCTTCAAAACGAGCAACTTGCTTCAGCTCATTTAAATATTTACCTACAGTTCCGCATCTGTTACATTTATTGCGGAAGTTTAGGCGCATTGTGCCAGAAAGGCTATGCTTCAACTGTTTTGTTGCCAACGAAGTTGCAATATACCAAATTTAAAACAATTTTCTCTGTAAAATGTCAGTAGCCTAATACTAAATTCACATTAATTCGTCCTTATAACGAACAGGGCTTCGTACGATTAATTCAGCGTCATTCGCTAATTAATGTACTGTCGCATTTGATAAGAGTTATAATCTCAATAATTACTAAACTACAATTAATAAAATAATGGTACATTTCATTCATAACAGGCAATTCTTGTTATCGCAGTTTTTTACGAGTATGTTCGGGTGAATTGTAGTGATTGATTTTAAACTATCTTCCCAAGGACTTGAAACTTGAAACATAGCTTAGAAATGGATGACAATTCATTATTAATTCGCTTTCTAGTCTGCCTCTGTGTTTGTTTGTCTGTTGGGTACAAATGTTGCAATTGATTATAAACTAATAGTGCAACAACACTACTCGTACCTATCCCATCAACATTTTGTGTATAAAACTGCAGGTTGCGTACCGATTTATTGGAATTGTTTAGTAACTACCTACTAACAAAATAATGAGATTGTGGGTTTTTTATAGGAGAAAATGTCGAGACGACCAAAACCTTTACTTGATGATAAGCGCAACGTCTTCCCATAGCAAATACTGTGTCACCTTGAACATTGTGTGTGAAGTAGCCAGGTGCTAGCGTTGCCAGGTGTCCCGATTTGCACGGACGTATCGATTTTCAGGGATCTGGTGACACGTCCCGATTCATACTTACGCCAAATTTCCCGATTTTGCAATAACCTCTAAATTTATCTAGTTTAAGTTTTATTTGTTTGGTTTCTTGTACTAACCAGTGGTAACATAGCATTTGAAAAAACTGGCCGGCCGATAAAAATAAATGATTTACAGAAAACCTGTTGTTTGTAGCTGTCCAGTTTTGAAAACCAAATTCCCGATGATTTGTAACTACGTCCCGAAATTTTGATTTTGAGTAGTAAATAAATTTTAAAAAAGCATATATGATTCTTTGATTACCGCGTGGCCTAGAGGTCACAGTACCTGACTTCTAGGCCGCGGGTCCTGGGTTCGAATACCACACGTAGCCAACGTTTTGTGCAAAAACATAAAGCGTCGGTCTTAGTGACTGGTTTTAAAATTTGTTTGTGCGTGTGAAATTCATGTCTGTTACACTATTGAGGTTTGAGTAATTATTTGACGGTGACATTTTAAAATTGTAGTTCAACAATCTGTACTCTGTGCACCTGTTCAATGACAGACTATCATGTGTTTGACATTGACAGTACAAACGTAAACGAATGACAGACTATTATGTGATTGACATTGTAAGTATGAACGTAAATAATACATTTTTTACTTTTAGCTTCTTCGCTTCTTCACCGTACAAACTTTAACTATATTAAATCTCACACTCCTTCGTGGGCGCAAATGTTTAAAAAAGGTTTACGAAGTTTTCTATTCACGTATTAAAATACAGATTACAGAACCTTCATTATCATCCTCAAAATAGTTTACTGTAGGATATGGAACCTCTTTTCGATTACGATGTTTCGACGTAATCACGCATGGCAGACGGATTGGTGGTCGTCTACTGGACACCTCGGACCTTAGATGCTGCTGTTAGTACCCAATATAAATAATTTAGTACAGTCCTCCCCCCTCCCTCCACTACTTTATTATGTTTTAGGTTAATCAATAAAAATCAACTGATTTTTGCAAAAATTCTGAAAAAAGTTATGACACTACAATGGCATTTATCATTGTTTAAAAGGTTACCAATATTTAAAATCTAATCGTAACACCCTAATCTGAATCTCGCATTTATTTGCCAACATTTTATTTATTTTATAGTACTATTTTTTTGGTTTAAGTACTCCCATGCGGATAGAAAACCTGTTATTTATTATGCAACTTCACGTATACAAACTCCTTTTGGTGGTAATTAAGTTTAAACTCAACGAAAATTAGACTTTAATGTAATTGAAATAGACCGTACTATTCATGAAATGCTTTTGGCAAAATGCCCATCGCATTTTAAGGCAAGTTAAAACGAAATAGTTTTTTAAGTTATTTTACTGTTTTCATCAACATTACTGATATTGCGACACCTATACGTGAAACACAGACGCCGATATGGCACTCATACGGAGGTAGACTAAGATCATAACAGGAGTGTTACCGTAGCATCTAACGAATAACTATGGAAGTACAAAATAAAGATAAATTAGGGTTTCTTTCCTTTAACTGTAAATCGATAAAAAGGTCCGTGCAACACCTTAGAGATTTGTGTAAAATATTAGATGTCATTGCTCTTCGGGAGACTTGGCTGATGCCTTTCGACTTGGATTTCGTGAATGAAATTGATAACGAATTTAGCTGTTACGCGAAGTCCTCTGTAGATGCTGCGAGGACGACCCTATGGCGGGGTTGCGCTGATGTAAAAGTTTGTTTACCAAAGCTGAAATTGTGCAGTGTGATAACGACCGAATAGTGGCAGTGAGGTTAGATAAAGGCAAGCGTAGCATACTTGTGTTTAGACTCTATATGCCTACTGAGGACAATATGCCAGACTTTACACAGGGTCTTGCGCATATTAGTGCAGTGATTGAGAGCGCGGAGATTCAATGATTTTTCGTCTTGGGCGATTTTAACGCGCATCATCAAACTCTTGTTTGGCAAGGAGCTAGTGGACTACTGTGGTGAGCAATCGTTACTTTGTTTAGACCTGGAGAGATTAGATTCGAACAAACACACTTTCGTGAGTGGGGCGCACGGCACGTGTCGGTGGCTCGATCACTGTATTGTGTCTGCCGCTGCAGCCAGAATGGTGGTCGTCCTGTACGTGAAGTATAACTCTTTTTGGTCGGACCACTTTGCTCTGGTCATTAATTGTTGTCTTAATTTTATTATACCTAAAGAAACATACTGTGATACTAACCTAAGAACTACTCGTAATATAAAATATATTTGGGGTCGTAGAGAACTCGAACAAAGAATAATGTATACCAAATTTTGTGATGAGAAGTTGGAAGACTTAAATAATAAATGTAAGATTATTGACATGGAGTGTGTCGACAAAAAAATTAAGTGTAAAAAAAATATCATTGTAAATATATTGACGACTTATATTATGATATAGTGACTACGTTGCAATTAGCAGCAGCGCACAGTTTTGATTTGAAAAGCAAAAAAAAGAACAGAAAAGAATAGGATGGAATTTTCACGTTGAATGTACAGTGGTGATTGTAAACTTAAGACTAGTAGTCCGGGTTCAGTGACTCAATGTGTGTCAGTTACACCGAAACAGGGAGAGTTAATTTTGAAAGAAGCGAACATCTGCTGTATGCTGACCAGCACATCTGTGAGGTATTGGCGCAGCTTTTAAATCTGTGTGTGAGGAATTGTTATTTACCCAAAGAACTTATTCGAACAATGGTTGTCCCAATCCCAAAAAATAAAACGGGAGATATATCAAACTAGGCAAACTATAGACCGATTTCTTTGACTACTACAGTGGCAACGGTACTACACTCGGCGTCAAAAAAATCGCACATCCGAAAAAAATAATTTAAATACTATTTTAACACAACAGGCCAATGGCAATGTTGTGGTTTGAGGGTATCATTCGAAAGGTAATTTCATTAGCTTTCAGGAATTTTAATTGAATTTTACTTTTATAACGAGACGAAAGAGAAATTAAAGAAAAAGACAGGGTATGTACAAATTTGCAAATTAATAATTTTATAAAAAAACTTAATAAATACAAAAAAAGTTCTTAAAACCTAGTGTTACCCCCCCTTGCCTTGATAACGGCTTCCATGCGATCTTTCGTGGACCTTACAAGGATCGCAACAGCCTCTTGGGGTATTTGTTCCCACTCTTCAAGCACCGCATCTTGGAGCTCTTGAAGAGTGGCTGGAGCTGGATCTCGAGCTCGCACGCGCCGTTTTAGGTCATCCCAGAGATGTTCTATTGGGTTAAGGTCTGGACTTCGTGCTGGCCAATGCATAACAGGGATATCGACCTCCTGTAAATAATCCCGTACAATAGCCGCGGTGTGGCAACGAGCATTATCATGCATTAACATGAATCCATCACCGGCATAACCAGCATACGGGACCACATGTTCCTCCAGGATTTCAGTAATGTACCGACCAGCATTTAATGACCCTTGCCCACGGCCACCCCGAGTCCGGGAAACGCACACAAGTTCCGTTTTCCCGTCGACGGAAATGCCGCCCCAAAACATACACGAGCCACCCCCGTATTCGACGGATTCTTCGAAGCAGGGTTGTGTGAACCTCTCCCCCTGTCTTCTGTAGACCCTTCTACGTTTGTCATTGCAGAAGAGACAGACCCGCGTCTCATCAGAGAAGAGTACGGTCCGCCACTGTTCTAGAGTCCACTCGTAATGATTGCGAGCAAACTCTAGGCGATCTTTGCGATGCTTTGCAGTAAGTTTTGGACCTTTAGCAGGTCTATGGGCTGTTAAACTCTTTTCGTGTAACCTACTTCTTATCGTAGAAACGATGGAACGGTCATCTCTTTCTGATGTGCACCGTTTTCTTCCAGATCCCGGTTTTCTAACATAACCACCAGTCTGCTGAAAACGTTGGAACACCCGTCGAACTGAAAAACGGGACAGGTTCAACTCAGGTTTCAAGAGATATGGCTATATTTTCACTGACACAGGTTGTTAGTTATTATAAACAGCATAACACTACTGTTTTCTGGATCTGAGTCGAGCCTTCGACATAATCACTCACGACAAATTGTGGAGAAAATTGCGTGACACAAGCATGAGTGTTCCTGCTGAGGTTGTTGATCTTCTTGCGTTTTGGTACCGTAATCAGACCAACAGCGTTAGGTGGGAAACTGAAATGTCGGACTGCTATAATCTTTCCCGTGGCGTAAGGCAAGGGGGCGTCACCTCTCCTGATTTTTTTAACACCTACGTAAATGACTTGAATGTTGAGCTGAGCGGTACTCTGGTAGGTCTTAGATTAGACTCAGAACTCAGATTGTTGACGTATCTATGTCAACAATCTGAGCTACGCTAATGAAATGGTGGTGCTTAGCCCCTCGATTAAAGGCTTAAGAAATCTTATGGCAATCTGTGAAAGATTGAAAGACGAAACAAAGACAGAAATGGTGTATTCCGATCGGGAAAGGGACACCAAAATGTGGCGAAGGAAGACAACTTCAGATATCTTAGCCATATCGTCGCTTCTAGTCTGAAGGATGACGCAGACATAGAGCGACAGCGTAGGGCTCTGTGTGTGGTGGGCAATATGATTCCAAGGAAATTCTGTAAGTCATCGCCTGACGTGAGGATTGCACTATTTCGATCATTCTGCCAGACGTTTCACACGTGTCAACTCTGGACAGATTATTGCAAGAAGACATATGATAGAATACGAGTGACCTATAATAACATCTTTAGACAGCTGATAGCTGGAGGCTCGGGTTGATTCGTTTAATGCCATCCACCGAAAGAGAATAGCATCTTTTATGTCCAGAGTTGACTCTTGTAATAATACTATCATCAGAAGTCTAAAGGACAGACAAACACAGTCGACAGTTTATAGAGATTGGGTGACAAGTGCTACCTAACATAATAAAAATATTATGTGCTTAACTTCTAATTAATTACTTTTACTTTTATTTTTATTTATCACTTATGTTTTTTTAAATATGGATCTCTGTGTCTGAAATAAAGATTATTATTATTATTATAACACAACCAAGCTCGAAAATCAAAAATGTTTGCTTTCAGAACCCACGTCTATAATTCAGATACTGAGCCACGCAAGCGGCGGTTTTTTTTTTAAAAATGAAATTCCAATTGAAAATATGAAAATTTATTTACTGTGTCACACCAGTTTCAACACTTTACAAACAATATTCTTATTTAATGCTAAGAGTATTAAATTAATTAGCCTCATCTTAGTGTACTAATTTATGTAAAGGAGTAAAGGAAATTTATGTTAATACAAAATCGTTTGAGATCTTTCGATGAAACGCAGTTAGTCCCAGAGTCTGTATACAAGGTCTATTATAATTTACTGTCTATAAACTTTTTCGCAAGTAATGCGAAAATACAGACTGGAAAAAAGAGAAGACTTTATCTACTTATTTGTATTGTAAACAAATAAAAACGGGTATAAACAAAATTCATTAACAACCAATGTCACACTGCTCGGCACAGGATGATTCTTTACTGTAGGATTTGAAACCGGGACCAGTCCACCGCAATGCTGCAGTGCGTGTTGGCGGACTTCACATCCTCGGAACCTCTGTCTGACTTAATTTGTCAGAATGAGGTTACCATACGATATGTTTGTTTGCTTTTATTATTGAAGAAAGGGACGATACGGTCAAAACGTTGACTTGATGGTAAGTGCAACGTCCGCCTATAGCAATGCTGTGTTACCAAGAATATTTCTGTGTGGCACTACTACTGCGCCCGTTCCCCTGAGACGTCAGTTCGTAAGCTTCATATGCCCAGTGACTACTATAACTCTAAGTGCTCTAATTCAGAGCGAAACACAGCAATGTTTACACACTAATTAAATTAAATATTTACACAATAATTAAAAGGATCGGACAACTTACTCATTCTTCTCGATCACAGAACTTTACACATTCCGACAATATTACCGGCGATTCATCCACAAACAGATTACACTGAGGAAAGCTAGTGTAATTACTGGACATATGATACTTAAGAACTAGAAGAACTGTCTCAGTGGGACGGGCGCAGTAGAGGGGGGGTAGAGTAGTGCCACACTGAAATGTTATGGATGGCACAGCATTTGTTGTTTGTTGCAGACTTTGCACTTACCGTCAGGTGAACGTTCTGCTCGCCTCGTCAGATTATCCCATTGAACCCAAGTGACTGGAGTACTATGAAGAATTAAGGGCAAGCTCCTCTAAGCTTCGTCGGCTACATTTATGACGTCCTAAGAGTGAAGACTAAATCATTACTTATAAACTTATAAAATTTCTAGCTGATGCCCGCGACTTCATCCGCGTGGATATAGGTTTTTTTTAATCACGTGGCAACTATTTGAATTTCCATGATAAAAACCTTACGTCCGTCTCCAGGATGAAAGCCATCTCTGTGCCAAATTTCATCCAGATCAGCGTTCAGCGGTTGAGCCGTAAGAAGGTAACAAACAGACAGGGGAACAGAGAGTTATATTCGCATTTGTAATATTAAAAGTATGAATAAATAATGATTTAAACCAGAGATAAGCTTTATTTAAACCAGTGAAGAAATCTACTTTGATTAAGAAATGTTTTTCAGTGACGAGAAGAGCTCTTTAGCTGTAACCAACGAATTACGTCATCAAGAAGTTTGACGTCACCAGTAGCTTTTAACGATGGTGATGATAATGCGCTTCGCTACTTTATCTCAAATTAATTTAGGTTAGAGCACTTCGGCATAAGATCAAAAAAAGTTAAGTAGGTAGAGTTACAACCTATAAATATCCCACTACTGACACAGATCTCCTATCAGAGATTCTCATTCTGGGTTTTGGAGCCGGGAAGAGTCCGTAACGCTACTGCCTCAAGTGCGGGTTGCAGTACTTCACATGTCTTCGAAATGTTTTTATTCCTCAGACATGCAGGTTTCCTCACAATGTTTTCTCTCAACGCCTTACCTTAACCTTATGAGTCGCGTAATTTACGCTGCGTTAGTATGCGAGCGTAATTTTGTGAGTTGTCAGTCGCGTTTTTTGAATCGATTATATCTAATGTACAAATTACAGAACTCTCAAAATTACTCTCGTTTACCCCACCTTTAGTAGGCTTCTGACATCCTGATACATGTGGGTGGTAGATTCTGTTACAATGGTGGATTCTATTATGTTGCAGTTTTCTTCTGTATACATTATTGCTAAATGAATTCTTATTGAACAAACTACTTCACTTTTATAATTCTCATATTAATATGTTCCCCTAAGTGAATATAAATGTTTCGTCATTCGTCAAGCTATTTAACTAAAATGTTATCAAGCATTGTGTCAGATTACTAAGCCACCGACTACTTTATAATTGAAACAAAAAATCTTCTTCTTGTGTTTTCTTAAAAAAAAAATAGTTACGCACGGCAATGATAGTATAAAACAATTAAATTAACGATAAAAATGTTTTAATTTATTGTTCTGTAAGTTTAGGAATAATAAAATTAATTAGATTAGAAATAATTAATGAATCGAGTTCGTAACTACACCCAAGACTGGACCAAATTGGGGAATAGATTTTCTTACGCCCTCACTATACAGCTAAAGCCATACTAATACTCGTATATAAATGCAAAAGTAACTCTCTCTGTCCCTCTGTCTGTTTGTTAACTTTTCACGGTTAAACCGCTGAACCGATATTGACGAAATTTGCCACAGAGATAGCTTGCACACTGAGAACGGACATAGGATACTTTTTATCCAAGAAAATGAAATAGTTCCCACGTGATATTTAAAATACCTATTTCCACGCGGACGAAGTCGCGGGTGTCAACTAGTTCTTTATAAAGTAACAACAAGAAACACATATCGGTGTAAATGTTTCATGCCTAACAGTAAAATCGCAAAAAGACTCCTTTCAGAAATGTCTAAAATTGTTATTTAGTAGTAGTAGTAGGCAGACAAGTTATTTTTTTTATTAAAAAAAAACCCATTGTAAGTCCAAAACTTTAACTTTAAATTAAACTTTAACCGTACTTATGTGCACGAGTTATTTGTTGTAGATAATAAAGAGACATTTTACGTAACATAAACAGAAATAATAATTAATAATACTTTTTACTGGTGGTAGGATTTTTATGCAGGAATCCATCTAGGTAGGTACCACCCCAGTGCCAGTTATTCTGCCGTGAAGTAGTAGTGTGCAAACATTACTGTGTTTCGGTTCGAAGGGCACTGAGAGCTAATCATAAGCTTACGCTTATGATTAGCTTGCAGCGGGCATATGAGACTTATGAACTTATGTCTCTGGGCGACGAGCGCAGTGTGGTGTCACGCAAATATTCTGATGACACAGCATTTGTTATGGGTAGACGTTGCACTTACCATCAGGTAAACGTTTTGCTAGTTTCGTCACTTTCTTAAAAAAAACAGTTTTACAGCAATTTATTGTTTTACAAATTACCCTAAAACTGAGCGAAAAACCAATGTACCTAACAGTGACATTCTCCTACGATTCCTTTTAGTAG
Source organism: Luehdorfia chinensis (assembly GCA_019845155.1). NCBI lineage: Eukaryota > Metazoa > Arthropoda > Insecta > Lepidoptera > Papilionidae > Luehdorfia > Luehdorfia chinensis. The sequence goes on along the minus strand of JAHVAK010000025.1, from coordinate 3,675,809 downwards.
TTTTGAAGAAGATTAACAACACAAAAAGCAAATGTCATTCAAAAGCAGTGATAGCGGCAATTACTGGCAGAGAATGCTTTTAGCATTAAGTCCGCCTTTTGTTCCTTTTCAATAAAGAATAAATAAAAATAAATAAATAAATAGCGGCAATTACGTAATTACGTAATTAAATTAAAAAAAAACTATTAAGCGCAAAGAATTTAACAGTTATATCATCCTACAAAATTATACTTGTAATAATTTATACTTGGCCTATAACAAATAGCATTTACCTTGGCGGATAGAGACAGCACATTGTTAGTGAAAGATTACATGCCAGACATTAAACATATTTATAAATATTACCTGATTTTGTAGCTGCTTGTGCTTCCTTCGTAGATCGCGACTGACCTGCGCCAACTTCTCCACTTGGTTCGTCAACTGCAATGCATCCAAAATCGCCATTTTACCAACGAATAAACGACTTATTATTTTAACTTTTCCAAACGAGATATCTCAATAACAAAATTATTATTTGATACAGTAAAACACATACGACACATAAATATACGATGTTTAATAAATATAACACGAAAGTAGATATTATCTACAACGTGACAGATTGCGTTCTTGTCTTAACCGAGATACGAAAAGTCGGGCAAGCCGATATTTCTTTTATTCGATGTCGTTTTATATTACTAGATTAGATATGCGATGTTTGATTCTTCGTGGGGTTTTAATGGAAAATGAAGCGGAATAATAATACATATAAATTGATTTACTAATTTTTTGTTGACTTGAACTAAAATTCAAAGTAACATTTTCATCAATAAAAGAGAAAACAGATATTCTTTTTTTATTTAATGTATATAATATTTTCAAAGGCCTATTTAGATTTTTTTATGCAATGAACAAACTTTAATAATAAACTATTTAAGCATTTATTTCAAATATTGTAGACAGATAATGGTTAAGTTCGTGTCTTAATAAATTTGAGTAGTGATGTTTCAATACTTGTTTGTCTAGCTTCTAATTTCTGAATGTAACTGGCGTAAAACAAAATAAAATGCGATACTAATATTCAGAAATATTAAATACAAAATACAACAATAAAAATATTTTAAAAATAGTTGCGACTGGGTTACTAATCAGACTCCGATGTGCTTGAAGAGGTGCCGTCTTGATCGTCTTCGCCTAGATGCATAATTGTATTATTATCAATTCTAATATCTCTGTCAAAGTTTTAAAAAAATAAGATTTTTCCGGGAGGATTTAGGAGGAGTTTACGATTGCAGGTATATGTAAGTTGTTTATGGGTATTTGTACATATGGAATTCGTGTCTGTGAAACGCCCCGATTTGCGCGGGATGTACCGATTTTCAGGGGTCTGTCTGTTGCACCGACACTTGACCCGATTTTTCACTAATCTCTTAATTTATCTAGTCCGTATTCATTTTATTTGTTTTGTTTCTTGTACTACCCAGTGATAAAATACCATTTATAATAAAAACGGACTGAAATGATGATACACAAAAATCTGTTTTTTTTTGTAGCCAAATTTGACACACTGGACCTGGCAACACTACTCACGAATTATAAACATATATAAATAATATAGAAATAATTAAAATAAATAACTAAGAATGTAGTACGCGAGAAATCATAATATGGAGCAAATGCTTTTAAAAAATTGAGTTCATTATTTTAAAGCCTATTAGGTAATTACAATAATCACATACGCATGTACATTATTTAGTGACGAGACGATCAATTCGTCACCTAATCGTAAGTGTCACTTCAAATAACAATGCGTAAACCAGAAAATTAAATTGCAAAGTTCTATGTGTTGCCCTGCGTTCATCACCTTAGTTACACAAGCTTAAGGTCCTTGAAACTTACAAAGTCCGATGGTAGAATAACTTGCATTGCGGTGACTTAGACGGATTCCTGCGTAGGCATTCTAAAACTTCTAAAATACAAATGATAACTTAAACTACTAAGCCGTAGTTAGGTAACAATATAAAACAATTTATTAAAGACACTAGCTTTTGAATAGCCATCGGGTACTGTATCCAATTAGTCGTTGAATTCGACGCCACTTTAACGACGTCGACATGGCATTGTAGTCGTATATCGAGTACTCTTTCATTATTCGATGCGGGTTGAATCTCTTCAATCACCGACATTGTATCTTTTGCTATGATAGCGAATACTTCAAGTACAAGGTTTATACAATTATCTACTTACTAATTAGCATTTTACGAACACAATAGGTGCTGGTTTTGTTTTTTATACTATTCCATAGCCCTCTTACTTAAAGTTTTTTTTAGTTTGATTCAACTTTAAAATGTATCTAACAATTCAAAGCCGCGAATTCATAGATATTTCTGTGTGGTTGGATATGTGGATGTGGTGGGTATTATAAACAAACACCAGGAACCACTATCTGTAGGTCATGAAAATACACTCAGCGTCACAAAAATCGCACCTCTCTGAGTTTGCGCGAAAAATGGCTGTAATGGCGAGAAACGAATTATATTTACATAAATATTGGTATGTTTGAAATGGGTATTTGAATAGTTTTACATTATTAATAAAAAAATCATGAAATCATTAAAACATTTATCATTATAGAGCGTCAAAAATAAACACTGTCAAATGCTCGTTAGTAAGGACGCAGTTACACCACCTAAAAAGGGTATAAAAGGGTCGATCTGGATGAAATATGGGCCACAGACCTGGCGCATGATACGGTCCATGAGACTGAGGAAAGCGCCAGGACTTGACGGGATCACCAACGAGGCCATCAGGCACTTGCCACCAAAAGCCATTGCAGCCATCACCAGAATCTGCAATGGCATTATAAGAACCGGCCACTACCCCGTCGAGTGGAAGACTGGCAAGGTCATTATGCTGCCAAAGCCTGGCAAAAATGTCACGCTACCGGGGAGCTACCGACCCATCACACTATTACCATGTATCTCGAAGCTGTTCGAGAAACTGCTGTTGCGATACATTAGACCAAATGCGAATCTGCGAGAGGAACAGTTCGGGTTCAGGACCGGACACTCTACAACGCTGCAGCTGTCGAGAGTACTGCACCATATGACCACAGCTGGAAACAGGAAAGAAACTGTGGTGGCAGTGCTCATCGACATGGAAAGCGCATTCGACAGAGTCTGGCACGCAGGACTCCTTTACAAGATGTCGCTGTTGCCTATTCACAGGTCCATCGTGAAAGTGGTGACATCGTTCCTCGAGGACCGCCGATTTGTGGTGGCAGTTGAAGGGAAACTGTCATCAGCACGGGTGGCCGCTGCCGGAGTACCACAGGGGAGCTGTATCTCCCCTGTGTGTTATTCAATATTTACTGACGACATCCCCTGTGGCGAGCAGACCAAGCTCGCATTGTATGCTGACGATGCGGCATACATTACAACATCGATGAACGCCGCATTCGCCATAAAGAAGCTGCAAAAAACATTAGACCAGCTGAAGACCTGGACCACTGACTGGAGGTTGTCAGTGAACGTCAACAAGACGCAGGCCATCGTGCTGGGACAAACGAAGAGGCTGCCACCCAAATTGAAGTTTGGAACTGAATCCATAGGCTGGTCCTACACGGTCAAATACCTAGGAGTTATTATTGACCGAAGACTGTCTATGCAGCCCCACGTCAGGGAGACAGTGGCAAAAGCCAGAACAGCCAGAGCTTTGTTGCGTCCAGTGCTGGCCTCTCACCTTCCGGTGAGGGCTAGGCTGAACATATATAGAGCCTACATAAGGAGCAAAATCACTTACGCTGCGCCGGCATGGTATGCCCTGGCTAGCGCAACATCCAAAAAGACGCTTCAGATGCAAGAAAGCCTCAGCCTGCGTACCATTGCTGACGCCCCTCGAGGAGTCCGGAATGCTACCATACTGAGAGACCTGAAGCACGAAAACCTGGACGCATTTGTCAGGCGGCTCGCAACAAATATGTTCGAGCGTGCAGACGCGTCTATACACGGACATCTAGCGAACATCGCACCGCTGCACGCTCGACCTCCCGATGGGAAACCACTCCCACGAGAGCTAAGCAGCCGCACAGAGGACTAACATCTGAGCCAATAGACAACCACATCGAAGCACAGTCTTCGGTGAAACATCCAAAGAACCAATGCACCAACTGACCGCTGGAAGGCAGGTCGGACTTTTTACATCCGACTAACCAGACCGTGGAAGGAAGTGCCAAGAGCAGAACCCTCACGGGGGATCTGACCGTGCGGACCAGTCATGTGGACCGCGATTGCCAAGAGCCAACTGTGGCGAACCCATGGACCCGTACGTAGTTGCGTGCGGCGAAGAACGTTACTGAGGGGGGGCAAGAAGCCCCGAACAGTTTCCCGGTGCCCTGCGAGGGGTACAAGTGATGACTACGTGAGAATATGGGCCAGTCGTAATTTAGACTTTGCAGTGAACACACGTGAACAAGTAACCCAAGTAAGAACAAGTAAAGATGGACACCAGCTCTGAAGAAGCCGCTCAAGTGATTGCCCTATTGCAGTCGGGGATGCGGCAGTGTGACGTTGCTCGACAGTTGAACCTGTCCCGTTTTTCAGTTCGACGGGTGTTCCAACGTTTTCAGCAGACTGGTGGTTATGTTAGAAAACCGGGATCTGGAAGAAAACGGTGCAGAGATCGCCCAGAGTTTGCTCGCAATCATTGCGAGTGAACTCTAGAACAGTGGCGGACCGTACTCTTCTCTGATGAGACGAGGGTCTGTCTCTTCTGCAATGACAGACGTAGAAGGGTCTACAGAAGACAGGGGGAGAGGTTCACACAACCCTGCTTCGAAGAATCCGTCGAATACGGGGGTGGCTCGTGTATGTTTTGGGGCGGCATTTCCGTCGACGGGAAAACGGAACTTGTGTGCGTTTCCCGGACTCGGGGTGGCCGTGGGCAATAATTCATTAAGGTCATTAAATGCTGGTCGGTACATTACTGAAATCCTGGAGGAACATGTGGTCCCGTATGCTGGTTATGTCGGTGATGGATTCATGTTAATGCATGATAATGCTCGTTGCCACACCGCGGCTATTGTACGGGATTATTTACAGGAGGTCGATATCCCTGTTATGCATTGGCCAGCACGAAGTCCAGACCTTAACCCAATAGAACATCTCTGGGATGACCTAAAACGGCGCGTGCGAGCTCGAGATCCAGCTCCAGCCACTCTTCAAGAGCTCCAAGATGCGGTACTTGAAGAGTGGGAACAAATACCCCAAGAGGCTGTTGCGATCCTTGTAAGGTCCATGAAAGATCGCATGGAAGCCGTTATCAAGGCAAGGGGGGGTAACACTAGGTTTTAAGAACTTTTTTGTATTTATTAAGTTTTTTTTTAAAATTATTATATATTTGCAAATTTGTACATACCCTGTCTTTTTCCTTAATTTCTCTTTCGTCTCGTTATAAAAGTAAAATTCAATTAAAATTCCTGAAAGCTAATGAAATTACCTTTCGAATGATACCCTCAAACCACAACATTGCCATTGGCCTGTTGTGTTAAAATAGTATTTAAATTATTTTTTTCGGATGTGCGATTTTTTTGACGCCGAGTGTAAATATTAATGTAATTTAATACTCTATCAAAATTAATGTTTGATACGCTATTTTGAAGATTATTTTTCTCTCAAATGACCAAAAAAGAGAAATGTTTTAAAATGTGTCTTAAAATTAGTAAAAGTCTTAAACATATTAAATAGATTGAATTTATCAATTAAATAATAGGAAGCTCCATCTGCTGACAATATGTTCAACTAACATGTACGACAGCTATTGGTTGGAGTTGTTTACATTCTATAAAGAAGATATATAGCGCTAGCTGTTTATGATCACACTGTGCAAATATTCGTACGCGTCAAGCTAATATTAGTAATAAAAATATAAAAATTGTGACTTGTACAATATTGCCTGCATTTAAATAGTATTTAATTACATTTTGTACCCGCAATGTAGTAAAGGAACCAATTAGCTTTCTAAGTGGGCTACTCCAGACGACTCGATGGTAGTAAGATGTCAAGTTAATTATTTGCCTATGCTAAAAAGCTTTTATTATTAAAAATAATTAATGTGATGGACACAGTAATGTGTCACACAGAAAAGCTCTGGGTGACACAGAATTTGTTATGGGCAGACAATGCACTTACCATCAGGTGAAGGTTTTGCTCCTTTCATCACTTTTGACAATAAATATTTAAAAAAAAATTAAAAAAATTGGCTCAAGGCAATAAGCACGGTCGAATTTCAATGCAACATCTCGGTAATTGTTAATTAATATTTACCGATTTATTAATAATTAATTATTTATATACTTTAGCCGATAGGTGTCCGCCAGAGTAGAATAGCACCTACTTCTTTCCTACCGAGGTGCGTACGAAAGAGTCAGAACTAGTCTTTGCGACTAAGGCTCGTGAGAACGCAACGGAGTCAAACATTTTTTACTGGTGACAAAATGGCGGCGAAGTGGTTTGCCACCTGTCACATCTCGTTTTCCGCGGGGGCATGAAAAGTGGACTACATGTGTAGCTTCTGCCTACCCCCTATGTGGGAAAAATGCGTAACTATATGTTTATAAACTGAGCAGTTATTTTACAGAGTATTACAAAAGTTTGTAGCCCTCATTTTGGGGGGATTATGCCATTGTTGCCACGCTTGGTGACATGACCTAGCCTAGTTTGTTGTCTACCTAATAGAAGCTGCCAACAGTAGCATCGGTGAAAAGAATTTCTTTACAACATAGAAAAGTTTTCTTAACTACACTGTTTTGCGAAGAACCAGCAAGAAACCCCCAACGGACAATGTTGAAATAGCTTGACAGCGATCACCTGATCCCGGGGGTTATCCATATATTATTTTGTTAAAAACCCTTAAAATTTGGAACTTTTAAATAAGGAAACTTTGTGCACTTTCTGGAATTTTGTTGTAAAAACGTATACATTGCATTACTGATAATGAAGTTGAGTAACTGGCATTACTAGCTTGTGTTTGTTCCTGGCATTTACAGCACATAATTTAGTGTGGCCTTCATATAGTTGTTCTTAGTGTTTGTGTATGTGTAGTTTGTCTGTAAAACGCATCCACAATACATGAGAAATCATTGCATCGCATTTTTTAAATCGTTCGTTTTACAAAATACATAAATCCTATTATTTCTACAGAGGTCCCTTTGTATTATTTAATTAATACATTGGATAGAAAACGATGTCGATGACGACTCTCACAATTTATTTATGGAAGTGGCAAAACGAGCAACTCGCTCATCTGTTAGTAAGTGACATGCCTGTTAATGGCAGTTGCGGGGTCACCTAGTAATGCTTAAATACAATCACGCGTTTTTCCTCTATAAAGGGTCAGCAGAGACCACAGACGAAACCCACTTTTCGCACCCGCGGGAAACAAAACGTGACGAGTGGCTAACCATGTCGCCGCCACTTTGCTGGCATGCTGGCAGAATGTGGTACTGCCGGGTGGTATAGGAATATCCTGCATAGGAATCCTATATCTAATTATTTAAAATTAAGCTTAAAATACCTACTATATTTAAAATTTCTTTGCCAAAGTTTAGTAAAATAAAATCATACTTTTTTTTTTTTTTTATTGTACAAAGTGACGAAACGAGCAAAACGTTCACCTGATGGTAAGTGCAACGTCCGCCCACAACAAATGCTGTGTCTCCCAGAATATTTCTGTGTGACACCGCATTGCGCCCGTCACCCTGAGACATCAGTTCTTAAGTCTCAAATGCCCAGTGATTACGCTAGCTCACAGTGCCCTTCAAACCGAAACACAGTAGTGTTTGCACACTACTGCTTCACGACAGAATAACTGGCCCTGGGGTGGTACCTACCTAGACGGATTCCTGCATAGGAATCCTACCACCAGTATACTTCGACTATTTAACAAATTGATTTAATAAGCTAAAGCATTTCCAACTAGTTCGTGTTGGCGTTAGGAAACTTTAACGTTCATAACGCTTTACTTCTAAAATTGTGCCACCTATTTGTTGCATACATTTAGCTCTAGCTCTAGCTGTCATTTAGTTTAGCTCTAGTGGACAGTGGGTGGTATTGTGCAATACAACGTCTCGGGTTGAATTAGTAACGACAGTAAGTTGTAAAATTGCGTTGACTCAGTTACGCTACAGTGATTCCATAATTTTCATCGGTATAATATTTGAAAGTAATATACACATGTATCTATATATATATATATATAATTTAAACGTGTTTTTTGTCAGCATATAATGTCTCTCATAATACTGTAGATTGTAGATTGCTTGGGGCTAATTTCCGCAACTCCTCGTCTTTGCGCGTATTTTGAGTTTTCATAATACGGTATAAAAATTAATGTTTTCGTTAAAAAAAATATCAATAAGTTTGAATTAGTTAATTTAAGTTTGGAAAGCGCCATCTGTTGACAATCTGTTCAACTAACATGTACGACAGCTGTTGGTTGGAGTTGTTTACATTCTTTGAAGAATGTAGATGGCGCCATTTGTTCATGATCACGATATGTACGAAATATTCGCACGGGTTAGCTAGTAATACTGTATTATACGATAAACAATTCATTAAGTATTAGCTAAACACATCTGATGCGATCGGGGAAAGGATCAGATGAAGCCAAAGACTTGAGACATTCACAATGCTTCCTGACCTAAAAATCAATTATAAGAATAAAACCTTCTTCTGGAAGCCAGGACGCGCACTTAGCAGTCGGGTAAGTGTGCATTGGCCACAGAGCGACGAGGTCGACATTATTATTAATAATAATACTTCCTTTACATGTTATAATGATTGAGATCTTTATTTCAATGAAAGATCAAATTTCTTCTTGTTACATCAATCGCGGTGGATTTGAAAAATTCTTTAAATGTTATTTAAGCGTTTCGCGATAATTGTTATTCACGACTGAACATTTATTAAACCGGATATACAAAAAAATTAAGACCTTATCTCGAAAATGCTAAAATAACTTAGCCGCAATGAAAACATGAAAACTCAAACAACTGCATGATCATATATTTACCTAATTCGATTCTGAAAGATGAATTTGTCTGCCTGTTATATAGTACAGAAACAATTAAGTACAGAACTAAAAGAATATACCTACATACATTCACGCCTTTTTCCACTATAAGGGGTAGGCAGAGGCCACACACGTAGCCCACTTTTTACGCCGTTGGGAAACGAGACGTTACTAGTGGCGAACCACGTCGCCGCCATTTTGGTACGAGTCAAAAAAAATATCTTACACCCAATGCGTTCCCACGAGCAGTACAGCGACAGTATTGCATATTATGGTGTTGTTCTGCACGAATAAAGGCTGTCCGTACAATACCCTAGTCGCCTCTTACACCTCGGCAGGAAAGAGGTAAGTGCTATTCTACTCTGCTGGACACCTAATGACTAAAATAACAAAACATCTTAAAGAACTCTAGAGCTGTATAGAAAAGCGAAGGCGTTTCGAGGCCATCACCCACGCTATGCAAATAGCCGTAAGACCCGCGTTAACTTTTGTAAACAAGAGTGAAATTGAAGCTGCTTATTTTTTAGACTACCAAAACCCATACTTATACAATTTGGTAAGAAAACAGCTTACTTTATTTTCTTGATTAATCACAGCCACTGATAATACATACGACACTAATTGAGTATTTTAACTTGTTACATAATTATTAATGGTACAAACATAAACTTTCACTTTTAAGTTTTTGATCCGCCTCAGTAGTTATTTTTTTACATGAGACCATTTGCAGTCTACTTACAATTGTTACTTATATAAAGAAAATTGTTAGTGATATCTGGGTTAATAACAATCCACCTTCATTGCTACTTGTAAAAGCTGCTGTTTTATGCCTAGATACAGAAATAGATATTAACAAGACAAAAAATCTTTTTTTTTTCTTTAAAAAAAACGATTCCCCACAGAAGAATTTCTCCTGTATCGTGGATGCCGTGGGTTTAATAAACAGAAATTTCGCATGCACCCGAAAACCAACAGTTTGTTTCTATACAAATGTTGGCTCCGGCTGGGATACGAATCCAGGACCCGTGGCGTACAACGCGGTCACGCGGTTTTAGTTTTATAACGTCGAATAACAGGCATGTATATAGAGAGTTTTGATATTTATGTCCTTTATGGAATATTAAAACAAAAATGTATATTAAAATGAAAATAAAAAACCGAAAGATGTGTGTCAGGATCGTAGCAAGTGGAAAGATGTGGTCTCTGCCTACCCAATGGGAAAGAAGCGTGATTCTATGTATGCATATAGGATTAGGCACTCAGTTATGATCCTAGAAATTTTATAAACCTTAATCAATAGCTTCTCTTATCAGCTTATGTATGATCTTATAAACCATCTAGATATTTTTGGCACAAAATATATGTGACTCGTAATACTTTAAACTGGTATATAAAAATAAGAAGAGACCGTCTTCTTCTGTTCATTTTTTTATTTCAATTAAAAAAGACTGGCTGACGCAGACGCCTACAGAAACCACTCGACTTGTCTGCACTCTGCACCTTCTAGTTTCGGATGTAACGGATATTATAACTTATTATTTATTTCTGTACTAAAACATCACAAGAACAATTACATACACTTAATTAATAAGGAGCCTAGCTAGCTCTTATAATAGGAAAAAATCTTTCCTGCGCTATAAGCCACCAGCAATCAAAATATGGACAATATACATTTAGTTTTATACAGTAATGAAAAAGATATTGAGAACGAAAATAGGAATGATATAACTGGTAAATTTTAAATTCCATGCTTTTATATTCATTCAACAATGCTCTCATATATATATTGTGTGAGTGTTGGTGTGTTTCTTTTCTTTTAATTTCTGCATTTGACGCTAAAAGAACAAAGGCTAAAATTGATGGAATTGTAGAAAAACCAAAAACCTAAAAATATATACTTTGTAAATCGCATAAATACGGCCTTCGGCTGTGATGCAAACCCAAATACAACAACCTTGACAGGCAGGCAGATACCCTAACGATAATCATAACTTAATGTTGCATTTTTTACTCTACCTCAATGTTGTAGCCATTTACACTTTTAATGAATTCTACAAGAACATTATCTTTTTATATTTTTTTAGTAATAAAATGATCAAAATTACGAAAGCATTCAAAATCCCCACTAATCTTTGGTTCAAACGTTATTTGACGTTTCTAGAGAGAAGAAGAAGAAAGATGATATTTTGCTTTTTCTTTCGGTGGTAGAAAGTGACGACGAGGCGACCAACTAGTTCAACTGATGGTATATGCAATGTCTGCCTATAATAAATGTAGTGTCGCCTAGAACACATCTGTGTGGCATTGGAAAGCGCTCGTCACTACTAGACATCATAAGTCTCATATGCCCGGTAATTACACGAGCGAATAGTGCCCTCCAGACCGAAACACAGTACCTAATGTTTGCACACTCTTGTTTTACGGCAGACCTAGTTACCTAGATGGATTCCTGTGTGGCATCATAGACATATGTTTAATGTTTTACATCAATATATGTTTAATATTTTTCTTTATGTCAATTGCTTGATAATATGTGAGAAAATAGAACACAGCCCACCTCTTGTTAAATTATATCTAAGTTATCTTATAAAATGCTTGCAATGTATGGAAACCCAAATACACAATGACACATTTCCTCGCTTGAAGTCACACAACACCTAAATAAATAATACAAGAACATCACATGAATCATAATATGATATTATAAAAACGCGAATGTTTTTCACGCCGTATCGTGCAAGGTAATCGCAACATGTCATATGTTCGGAAGGCAACGATATCAATATCCGATAGTGTTCAAATATCTCACGTGAAACAAATTGTTTGGGTCGTTAACGAATTGTGAAAAACAAGGCAAAAGATCCTTATATTTTAAGCTGATTTAGACCTTTTTTGTAGTATAGTGCAGCGAAAATTACTAATAGAACCAACGTATGGTACTTGTCACTAAGTGCTTATGCTGGGCGCAGTTATCATTTTCTAAATTCCCAACAGAGGCGGTGCCGCTCCCCAGTGGAAGCAGCCTTCCATTTCTACTTTAAGATTGTTAATGGCTAAATAAATAGTTAAGTTAGGTCGATATATATGCAAAAGTTTTTAAAAAAAGATAAAAAAATAACTACCTTGGACTAGGGAGCGTTGGTCTTTCTATGCCAAAAAGGGGTGGTAGTCCAGAAAAGGTTGGGAAACTCTGTTCGCACCAAAACCAAATATAAAAACAGGAGGAAAGGGCTGCTTCAATAAAGCTAGTTGTCGGGATTCACATTTTAAAATTACTTTAATTAATCTGGTATCAAATTTCCTAGCGTAGAATTACTACGTTACATACACGTTAATCAAAAAACAGACTTCCACCCAGAAGCTTCAAACATGATTATGCTAATTTAAGTGTTTGATGATTTTCGCATAGATCCAATCATCAGAACTTGTCCGACACTTATATGGGACCTCCCAAGTAATCCTTCTAATAAAAATAGAATCATCGCAATCGGTCCACGCTGTAAAGAATTATCGCTGAACATACATAAATTAAATGATTCCGATGAATTGAGAACCTCCTTTTGAAGTCTGTTAATAAATAAAATCGTAGCGAGCCTCGCATGGTCATAACAACGATGACAAAGATTGTTTTTAAGCGATGCTTCACACTAGGGCTTTATCGTGGGTGCGTTTTACACATATAAAGTTTACATACAAAAACAGATATCATCAGAAACAAATATCGCTGTCCATGATCACTCAGACGTCAATTGATTAGTTTCAATTTGTTAGCTAAGTGTAAGTAGACTGACTTATTGAAACTCCTTAATAAGTATTAGTATTAGATAGAAGTAAGATAAGTATTAGAAGAGAAATGTACCAATTGTCTTTTTATAAGATAAAGTGACGAAAATAGAAAAACGTTCACCTGATGTTAAATGCAGCGTCTGTCCATAACAAAAAATGTGTCCACCAGAATATTTGTGTGGCACTATACCGCGCCCGTCACTCAGAGACATCAGCTCTTAAGTCTTATATGCCCAATCACTGGGCAAACACTACCTCTCAGTGCCCTTCAGACCTGAACACAGCGATGTTTACACACTACTGATTCACGGCAGAATAACTGGCCTGGGGACCACCCCAATCTAAATACTAATACTACCTAGACGTATTCCTGCATAGGAATCCTACCACTACAGGACTATATATATATATATATATATATATATATATATATATATATATATATATAAGCGATTTACCACTAACTCATCGGGATATTTCCGAAACTACAAGACCTATTGACTTGAAATTTGGCATATAAATTATGAACGGATTTTACGAACATTTACTCCAAAATGTGTAAACGGGCTGGTGCTGTTTTTCTCTATACAGACCTAACCATAACGCGCGAGGCCGAAGCGGGTCAGCTAGTAATTTTATAAAAGAAATAGGCATATTTGTTATTAAAAAATTAAAAAGTATACTTGTCTTAATACAAAAGATACTCGTAATAAGAGTTGTTTTCCTCCACACAAACTATCTACCCGGTTGAATGATGAAAATAAATAATCACTTGGTACGAATTAATGCTATAAATCAAAACTAGTTGCGATGTACACCTAGTCGACGTAACTACGTAAGCAACTTCCACGTTAATAACTAAGTAACTACTTGAAAACTATTGTAATCATTCATCATGTTACACACATGGTCGCTTGAAATTAGAACACAGAAGGAGACACAAATGCTAGAAAAATAACTTTTACTCCAATATTAATAAGTAATGTAATATGTCATCCTCATCATCATAATTTCAGCCTATCAGTAGTCCACTGTTGAACATATGCCTCCCATATAGAATTCCACAAAATTTTGTAGGTATTATTTCGGGGGGATTTTCCATAGTTGTCAAGCAGCATAGGCAGGCGGGCTGGCAACCGCAGTTTATTTATTCAGAAGTTCCAGAAAGACGCTGCCGTCCATCTTCTGGTTTTTATTTTCCCTCTGTCGACTTTTACGACACCCACGGGATGAGATGGGGTGGTAGATACCCACTTATGCCGTCACCACACGGAATTAGAATAATATCTAACAACTAATATTCGATAAGCGAATCGCTTGCAAAATGTTGTTAGTTACCGACAAATTCTCATGTGTAATTAGATAGTGTATGATGACACAATTGCAGCAGACGGCTGGCGCACGCTATTGCGGGAACCAGAGTAGTGCTTAACTTAATTAGCGCACTCGCGCCACTACAATTTCTCATGCGAATTATACCTAACTAGCTGATGCCCGCGACTTCGTCCGTGTGGATATCGGTTTTTTGAATATCCCGTGGGAATTATTTGCCTTTCCAAGCCCTCTCCACGACGTTAGCTGTCTCTGTGACAAATTTCGTCAAGATCGGGTCAGCGGTTGAGCCGTGAAAAGTTACTAAAGACAGAGAGAGTTACTTTCGCATTTATTATATAATAATAATAACAGATGCCCGCGACTTCGTCCGCGTGGATATAGGTTTTTTTAAATGTCCCGTGAGAACTATTCTATTTGCGGGATAAAAATTATCTAATATCCGTCTCTAAGATACAAGCTATCTCTGTGCTTAATTTCGTCAAGATCGGTTCTATGGCTGAACTGTGAAACGGTAAGAAACAGACAGAGGGACAGAGAGAGTTACTTTCGCATTGAAAATATTAGTATTGATTAGTATCGAAGTATGGACTTAACCTTTCATAGCTTTTTGTTTAAATTCATCAACTATACCTACATCATCTTGGACAATATAATTATAACTGATTGGAAACAAGTGAAAGTACTTGCAAGTTAATCAACCGTTTGCAATCAGTAAACTTACTTAAAACATAATGTGTGTAGTAAGTAGAAGTGCTTGGTGAATTAGGTAGATGTATGACCATGTCCTAGAAAAACACACGTTTATTCCTGTTAGCGAAGATGATTATACTTATGTGTAGGTATTTAAATAAACCCCTTCTTTTAATTTTAACTGTAAAGCAGTCTTTATCGGCTTTACACTAGCTACTTTACCTACACTAATTATTACATACTTACATACATACAGTCACGCCTCTTTCCCATAGGGGTAGGCAGAGACCACATCTTTCCACTTGCTACGATCCTGACACACATCTTTAGCTTCTTCTATTTTCATTAGCGTTTTCACACACGCTCTTCGGTTCCGGGTACTTTTAACGTGACCTTTCCTCAAAAGTTCACCGATCTGATTGTGACACGTACGCCTAGGTCGACCCTTACCGGCTTTTCCATTTACACTTGCCTCATAAATCTGTTTCGTCAATCTCCTTTCATTCATCCTCTACGTGTCCAAACCATCTAAGCATGCCTTTCTCTATCTTTTTCACTACATCTTCAACCACACCGCAACGTTCCCTTATCACGCTATTTCTCACTTTGTCAATCAGAGTTACTCCAGCTATACTTCTCAAACTTCTCATTTCCACAGCGTTAATCTTACTTTCGTGCTTCTTCTGCCAGACCCAGCATCCACTACCATACATAAGTGTGGGGACCAGAACTCCCCTATGTACAGCCAGTAGTGCCTTTTTAGATACGTTCTGGCTACACATAAAGTTATGCAGAGCCCCTTTCACTTGATTTCCTGAATAAACTATATTTAAATTTATAAAGTAAATTTAGAACCCAGGTACACAAACTCTTTCACTTGTTCCACTCTTTCTCCTTCAATCAGAACTTTCTTCTCTTTCAAAAACCATTACTTTCGTCTTATCTACATTTATTTTCATTCCTTTGCTTTGTAGAGCACCATGCATAATATTAACCATCGCCTGCAACTCCTCCTCCGATGATGGAAATATAACCTGATCATCGGCGTATAGGAGGCATTTGACGGTCAAATCATTCAATCTTAATCCAAACACACTCTCTTTCAAATCTTTTAAGCAATTGTCTATGAATAGGTTAAACAGCCACGGCGAAGCCACACATCCCTGTCTAACACCTTTTCGATGTTAAACCAGTCTGTGTAAGCCCCGTTTACCCTGACACAAGCACTGGAATCATTATAGAGTGATTTCAGTGCTCGTATCAAGCTGCCGTTCACCCCATACATATGCAACGTCGACCACAATTCAGTCCTCACTACCCTATCATAGGCCTTTTCCAAGTCCACGAATGCGCAATAGACCTTTTGACTTTGAGTCAAGAATTTTTCGGCTATGCTTCGTAAGGAAAAGACCTGATCCATGCATCCCATTTCTCTCCTGAATCCCGCTTGTACATCCCATATCTTCTCTTCAGTTTCACTCAACACTCTCTTAATCAAAACCTTTGCATACAGTTTGCCGACGATACTGAGCAAGCTAATGCCTCGGTAGTTTTTGCAGTCTTGCTGCGACCCTTTTCCTTTGTAAAGCGGTACGATAACGGCCTTACACCACTAATTATTGAGTGTTTAAAATTATGTATGCATGTACGTATGTAGAAAAATAACATTGCATTTTAACCATGTCCACAAAAATATTGTGTGGTAAAAAACCACACCTGGAAAATCTAACACCTGTCGCGTCACAATACTCAAATGGTCAACGAATAAGTTAGCACGACGATTGATTTAGGAAAATCACATGGTAATTCTTACATAGTAAAAACAGTGGCTAGCGAAGTAACCACAATACACCACGCAATACCCTCACACTTCTCATTTTCGTCTGTATTAAGATAAGATAAGAGTCAGTTTTGTTTGCGACAATTTATTTGCTATAGCGTGTAACTCCGTACAATGGCTTATTTAAAAATTCCTTTCTATAAATTAATGTAACTTAACCGCTGTGATGAGTACTTTCACTGATAGTCTCGGAACCGGTCTTACGGACGGCTTCATTTTTCTACACTCGATTTCTCATGAGACTGATTACATAAATCGAGTAGTTTTGACTACGGAACGCAAAAATTATTAGCATTTACGTCTGCACGTAATGATATATAATCAAATTTTATTCACGTCCATATCCGCAGCACGTAATTTTTTTTTCGTCAAAGTACTACACAATATAGCAAACATATACAACAGTATACCTACGCTACGAGCAAAAAAGTCAGGAAAAGATTATCAACTTGAGATCGTAATAATTTTGCTTTCATAAATAAAGCGGTCGCCTTAAGTTTCATAGCACGCGGGTGGCCTGAATTCCGTACCTGCAATTTTAGAGCTGATTCACCGCGTACTCGACGGTGAAGGAAAACATCGTGAGGAAACCTGCAGGCTGTCTGACTGAGGATAAAATTTCGATGACATGTGAAGTCAGCCAACCTGAATTGGAGCAGCGTAGCGGACTCTTCCCGACTCTCTTCTCTCAGAAATCATAGGACCCCTGAGCGCAGCAGTGGGACATGAATAGGCTGTAACTTCACTTTTTTAATACAAACTAATACATATATTCTACTACTGTATTGTATAAACGCACAAAGCAAGGAAATAAAAAAGATACAAGAATGTAACGATTAAACTTATCCTTTAATAACACCTAAAGCACCTCTCTAAGTACTTTAGTACCTTACGTAATAAAAAACTTGATCACGTTACTACACATACAGGCCAGTGTAAATAAAGTCCACGTCCATATTTAACCCTCAGAGGGATATATCCAACTCAATTACATGAAAGGTTATCCCGAGGGGACCAAACAACAAGACACATAGACGGACATTAAATTTGCTTGGAATGTGTTTGCTACCAGAGATTGATTACTATTTGTTGACACGAACTGAACTATTACATTTAAAATTAAACCGTATTTTTCATAAGCGTACTCGGAATTCCAAACATGGACTTAAGTAAAATTCAAAGTAGATCATCTGTTACTAAAAATATCAAATCTCTAAATGTATTGTAAGTAGACGTCATCAGTATCATGTGTCATTCTCATAGGTAGATCCATGTTTATAAATATCCCACTGCTGAGCAAAGGCTTCCTCTCATTTTTAGAGATGCTTTTGGAGCTAGGAAGAGTTCGCCACGCTACTCCAATGGGGGTTGGCGGATTTCACATTTCCTCGAAATATTTCTATTCCTAAGACATGCAGATTTCCTCACGGTGTTTTCCTTCACCGCTCAGCACGTGGTAAATCAGCTCTTGAAATTGCAGAACAATTTTAGAGGTGCTGGCACCGGGAATCGAACTCAGGTAACTCGCATACTATGAAACTTGCTGATCCGAAATCCTCTTCGAGCACAAACTACTTTTCAACGAACTTGTACTGATTTTATTATGATTGTTTGAAAGCTCTAGTGATGAGATTTTTTTCTCTCGGTAAAAGATGGCGTGTCAAAATTTGAAGTGGTCAAAGACAAATGTGTGGTTGTCAGTTATCACAGACAATTATAAAATAGTGCCTAGATTTTATTAGAGATAATAGATTAATAATTTTTAATAAGAATGGTAAGATTATAATAGTATAAAATTTGTTAAAAAAATGCCAGTAACTTTTTGCTACTTTTTAGTTAATATATTGTTTATTTATTTTCAGTTTTAAATTCACCTTTTTTTGTTTTAATTTTTTAGTTGCCTTGAGATTGTTGTCTGAGTCCCGTGAGTTTTTTTCTGGTTAATGATACCGACACAATAACAGCGCTACAGTTATGCCACTATTTGTTGTCGAATGGTACTCACTCTGAATTACAGCAGCAAATTTTATTTATATTTCTTACTTTAGTTCTTGAAACGTTCTACTTTATTAGTACTAAACGGAGTAAGACAATTTGCAATTCCTGTGTCAACCATTATGTTTCGATAGAGCTGACAAAAAATATCATTGCTTTTGACAGGTGCTGGAATAACTTTCTCAAAAATAAGTGCGAATGCTTGTATGGTTGCGGCAAATCCTCCCATCTCGGGAGACGTCTTTGTCCAGCAGTAAACTTCTAACCAGGTGATAAAGATAAACATTCGGGAGCAGGTAGTCGTAGTTGCTCTCGCGAATATACCAACATTATTTCTGATATAATAGATGAAGTCATGTTATTCAACGTGAACCATCTACATAGAAATACGAATAAAAATAGTTTCAAGGCAAAGTCACGCTGGGATGCCCGAGGAGACGATATAATCATAGAAAATGTGCTCAGAATTATTTGCTGTTCGTTGAGTTAATTCTTTAGTCTAAACTAGCCAAAATTATGACTCAGTCGAAACCATATTCAATCCTTTTTTATATTGATGAAAGTGTCAGTTCGAGAAAACTTCTAAATTCATGGAAATAGAGAAGCTTTTACGGCGCTACAATGAAACTAAGACTAAATTAGTTGCCGCGGTAAGTAAATTGTAAACGTCCCTCTACTGAGCCCTTCTCATTTTTTTTTGAGAGTTTTGAAACGAAGAAAAATGTATCACAGTACTCCAGTTGACGAACTTCGCATATCTTCAAAATATGTTTTAATTCTCGGACTTGCAGCAGTTCTCCTATTGTTTTCCTTCGCCGTCGAGTACGAGGTAAATAAATCCATACATAGGGTCACGCCTCTTTCCCACTGTGGTAGGCAGAGAACACATATTTCGCTTCTTCTACTTTTACTAATCTTTTGGTACAAGTTTGTCGGTAGCGGGTACTTTTGACGTTTTCTATTCTTTAAAACGACCTGATCATGACACGTTCGCCTATGTCGATCCTTACCGGCTTGCCCATTCACACTCGCCTCATAAATTTATTTCGTCAATTTTCTTTCATCCATCATCTATACGCATCCAAACCATCTAAGCATCCCTTTCTCTATCTTTGTCACTACATCTTCTACCACTCCGCAACGTTCCGTCATCACGCTGTTCCTCACTTTGTCCATCAAAGTCACTCCAGCATTTCCACAGCATATATCTTACTTTCATGCTTCTTCTACCAGACCCAACATTCACTGCCATACATAAGTGTGGTGACTATGTACTGCTCCAGCAGTACTCCTCTATGTATAGCCAGTCGTGCCTTTTTATATGCGTTCTAGTGACAAATAAAATTATGCAGGGCCCCATATACTTGTTTTCCTGCCAAAACTCTTCACTCAATAACACTACTAGCGTTACGAGACGACACGGTCGTAAATATAATATATAATATAAATAATAAAAAATAGAGATTTAAACAGATTTTATTTAAACAGATTTTATTTATAGAAGAGGGGACAAACGGGCTAGCGGCTTAACTAATAGTAAGTGATCACCGCCGCTCATAAACATCCACAATACCAGAGGAATAGTGGATGCGTTGACAGACTTTGAGAAAGGATTAGGGACTTTCCTTGAAGGTACCTAAGTGGTATCGTTCTAAGATTCTTGCATCTATTTTAGTAACTTGGATTAATGTAACACAACCACACAGACTTTTACGGTAACAACGACAAAGTAAATTCTCCACATAAAATTAAGCAAAGCGTAGTAAAGCTAGAGAAATGTCACACAAGGGAATCTAGAGGAGACGAGGTAACAAGAAATAAAGACGGCCATAATGCTTGCTTAGATTGTGTTTGCTGTTTGACGTCATTGCGCCAGGTGACATGGCGCAATGACGTCAAACAGCAATCGGTCTTAGATCACCGAGCGTGCGTTTGTAGTGTCTTGCGACACAATTTATTTTATTAAGATATTTTTGTGATTTATTTGATAAAATATAAGTAAAATAGATATCGTTTCTATAAGCCGTTCTGTTCGAACAGACACAAATAAAAACGTAAAGTTAGATAAAAGGATATAAATGTTCCACTGCTGAGCACAGGCCTCCTCTTATTTTTGAGAGGGCTTCGGAGCTGAGAAGAGTCCACGCTGCTCCGATGCGGGTTAGCGGAATCACAATACGAATACTATCGGAAGTTATCAACTTCAAATGAGATATTTAAGTGCCGCAAACACAGAACTCGTTACCCTATACTACGTATCTCTCATAAAATCGGAAGTAGCTCAGAATGCAATGTCAGAGACACGGAGAAAATCATAACACAAGCAGACCCGAAAACCAATAATTTGTGTAGGTATATGAAAAAAATGTTGGCTCCGGGTGGGATTCAAACCCAGGACTCGCGGCGTGGAAGTCAGGTACTCTGACCACTAGGGCCTCGCGGCTACTCAACTCTTAAAGTATCTATACAATAAACGTTTATATTATAGCTACCGCTGACTTGAAAACCTTACTATTTTTTCACCCAAGCAGAAGCCGCAAGGCGCAAGAACACATCTGAAGTCATAAGAATTAGAACCAGTTCATCAATAATGAATTATCTCTGTAGCACAACATTTTTTTTATGGAAGAATCGTTCGTTGCCTCAGCCAGTATCAGTATTCTTGGCGTCGACATATCGAGTGACGTTCAGTTTCGCGGTCACCTGGAAGGGAAAGCCAAATTAGCTTCCAAAAAGCTAGGCGTGCTCAGTAGAGCGCGGCAGTACTTCATGCCGGCCCAACGCTTGCAACTTTATAAGGCGCAGGTTCGGCCGCACATGGAGTACTGTTCTCATCTCTGGGCGGGGGCGCCCCAGTGTCAGCTACTTCCATTTGACCGCATTCAACGAAGAGCGGCTGGAATCGTCGACGACCATGTTCTATCTGATCGGCTTGATCCCCTAGCTTTGCGAAGAGATGTTGCATCCATTTGCATTTTTATAGGATCCGAGGAATTGTTCGGATTAATTCCAGCCGCTGATTTTCACCATCGCACATTGCGGCACAGCGCAAAATTCCATCGTCACCACCTTGATGGTTGGCATTCCAGAACCGTGCGTTTTTCGCGCAATTTTTTGCCACGCACAAGCACTTTATGGAATTTGCTGCCGCCAGCGGTTTTTCCGGACCGATATGACTTAGGGACCTTCAAGAAAAGAGCCTATTCCTTTCTCAAAGGCCGGCAACGCATCTGCTATTCCTCTGGTATTGTAGATGTTCATGGGCGGCGGTGATCACTTACCATCAGGTGAGCCGCTTGCTTGTTTGCCCCCTATTCCATAAAAAAAAATCGTTCACCGGTTGGTAAGTGCAACTTCTGCGCATAACAAATGCAGTGTCACCCCGAGCATTTCTGTGTAACAGGACACTGCGCTCGTCACCCTGACACCTGATGTGTCAGGGTGACGAGCGCAGTGTCCTGTTCTTAAGTATCATATGCCAAGTAGTTGCACTAGCTATCAGTGCCCTTCGAACCGAAACCCAGTAATGTTTGCACAGTTAAGGCCGGCAACGCACCCGCTACTCCCCTGGTGTTACGGATGTTCACGGGCGATGGTGATCATTTAACATCAGGTGAGCACACTTCTATAAAAAAAACAGTACTGCTTCACGACAGAATGACTGGCACTCCGGTAGTACCCACCTAGACGGATTCCTGCACACGAATCCTACCACCAGTACATAACAAATTAGCCTGGAGTACCAAAAAACTGCTGTCTGTGGGCCTTAAAATTTCTCGGTATTCCACTAGTTTATAATTTCATGTTAATATTTGTTTATTAAATTATTCCTGTTTAACATAAAACGAAATACATTTCACTGAATATTTTACTAAGAAAATAAAAAAATATGAAACAAAATCCGTCTTCAGTGAGATTAAAAAATAAACATGAGATAATTTTTTTGACGGTTAGGTAAGAGCAAAGATTAGTGTTTTCATACTTAAACCAATGTGCGGCTAGGAAAATGTAATTACTAAATCAAAAGAAATAATGAAAAAATAGTATACATTATATTTAAAAAAAAGTAAAGAAAATATTAACTGCTGGTTTTCAGTTATTGAAAAGTTGTGATCAAATTTTTAATAGAGTTTATTTAAAAAATACCGTGTGATTTCAAAATGTAAATAGTCCATATTTATGGGTAATGAGAGAAAAAAGTAATGGTAAAAATTATAAAATGGAAAGAAAAATATAACGAACCTACCACATATAACTATTTATATTCGTTTATATGTGTTTTAAGAGATTTTTAATAATTACGCCATTATAGTAAATAGAGGTGCATTATAATGTAAAAATTGTGCTTATTGAGCGACCCATTTATTACTAAATATTGTGTTATTATTAATCTTCAAGAGTATTATCATATATAACTCATTTGCTACTACATAAAGTTCAAACAAAAATAGTCATACACCATAGACCATACCGCCGAATGACAAAACGTTTTAAGTGATGTACATAATGGATCATAAAGTTTTTAATATAATCGTAAATCGACGTTAGTAGTTTTTTTTTATTGAGTAAAGTGTCGAAACTAGCAAAATGTTCACCTGATAGTAAGTGCAACGTCCGCCCACAACAAATGCTGTGTCACCTAGAATATTACTGTGTGACACACTGCGCCCGTCGCCCTGAGACATCAGTTCTTAAGTCTCAATTGCCCAGTGATTACGCTAGCTCACAGTGCCCTTCAAACCGAAACACAGTAATGCTTGCACACTACTGCTTCACGGCAGAATAACTGGCCCTGGGGTGGTACCTACTTAGACGGATTCCTGCAGAGCTATCCTACTACCAGATGAAAAAGAATAAAATTTTAGTATTTCTCTGTGAATAAAAATATTCATAATTTCATCATTCGGCGTTTTCGAGAGATACCGCGGTCGCTATATTATTTAAAGATCGTTTTAAAGTTTAAAAAAAAAAATTAAAATTACAAACCACTATTCAATTGTTTCTAGTTTCCAAAAATAAATGAGCAGGTAAGTAATTAATAGATCTTAGTCTATTCGCGAGTAGCGCGGACGAGCGTAGGGCTGTTCGCAACTCCGAGGCATTTTTATTAGTTTTAGCATTTTTATACCCGTCGTAACTTCCAAACAATAAGTCCGATTCGAATAATTTAAAGAGGGCTTTACATGTTCATGTAAAGTCCTCTTCCGTCCGTCGATGTGTTAATCAACTTTGACTATGATACTATTTTGTAAGATAAGGATTAATATCATGATACGTTATTATCTTCTGATTTTAACAAATAGCGGTTATTGTGACTTAACTATAATAGTTAGACATATAGGCTCGCGGACTTTTTTGTGAGTAATGATGAGTACTATGAAAATGTAGTACATTATTTTCTTTATCATTAATAGTTTTTGCAGCGCACGCCAAATAATGACTTTTATCAGAAAATTTTTGATACCTTGTGATGTAACATAGCAATTTTCGTAGGAATCTCGGTTTTTATTTAAATTAAATACAACTCATGTTAGTTGGTGATAATGTAGTTGTATATAGGTGAAAGAATTTTTAAAATCGGTTTAGTTGTTTTTGAGTTAAATCATTACAACCAAACATACAAAAATCAAATCTTTCCTCTTTATAATATTAGTTTAGATGTTAAATTATATCGTTGCATAATCAAAGGCTACGTTGGTTCTGCGTTGATGAATTTTGTTAAGTAAAAATATTATTATATAGCTCTGAACGAAAAATAGATACAAATGTTGCAATATTATATGTGTACAATTATCGCTCGCTCTCGCAGTGAATCGATTTTGAAGCAACTATTTAAATAACTATTGACCACCCTAACTGTATATATATAATTTTAGTCCTGCTGCTCGAAGCAAGATGTCGCTAGTAGCGAAAATAAATAAAAATGTCTTATGTACCTACGAGTACGTCAAGACTCAAATTAAAATGTCCGCGTTTAAACTGAACTGTTTCGGTAGAAACAATTATAGTAAACCCATCGATTATTTTCTTACATCGATGACCTTGAACAAGGTTTGAAAGAAACTTATGTCTAGCGGTGGACATAGACTGAAGGAGAATTAAAAAATGAATAATAATGTATAAGCTCGTTTTACTAATAGTCTCCCTTGGTCTCACCTCTAGCATCTGCTCTTTCACTCACAAGTTAAATAAGTTTATCTATAAATTTAAGATGAGAAAGGTATATACATAGAACGGTAGCGAAAGGCGTCAAAACCATATAATGCAAATGGGCAGCATGATTTCTGAAAGCCCACAATCAGTCCGAAAAACTTTCGCATGATGCCAACAAGAAAACTCAAGCACTACGCAATGTTTATTCTGTGGACAGTAAATTGAACAAGGGGTACTGTAAACGAATTGATAAGCAATTTTCTAAATACGAAATCATGAGAGTTATTCAGTTTTTAAAAACATTGCTCCACACTATAAATTCTCCTGTATCGTGGGTGCTTAACAAATATAAACTGCACATACACTAAGCCCAGACCCGGAGCATAATATAATAACATTAAGTAAGTCATAGAAATATTAATTCCGCGCGGGAATCGAGCCGGCGGCCCATTCAAGTCATTCGGCACTTCATCAACAACGAGGTAAGTGTATCATCATCAGTTCAGCCTTTCACTAGTCCACTGACCACCACCACCCAAAAGATGCGATGGCGGCTCGTTAAAAGAATACTACCACTCCATCTCATCCAATGGATCTCGTAAAAGGCGAGTAAGGATTTAAACTGCACTGTGCACCCAACAGCGCATGGTGGCGATGGGCTCACCACCTTTCACACCAAGTGCATTATATTGTTTTGGTGAAACGTGGATTGCGGCAGTCATCTGTTTTTGCAGTGAGTGCCCAGTCTCTGACTACTCCTTATGGGATACAGTCGTGATCGCATGTATGTATGTATACTTATACTAATTTCGCTCGAGCACTTATGCCCACATATAATTCTCTAGAAGCAATATGCTACGCCCAATTAACCGAAGCTAAAAGTTTCACAAACGCCAAACCGTTTTTTTGCTATAACGCAATCGTAATAAATTTTTCCTGGCCAAACGTGACCTACTTCTAGAAATATACCTCGGAGACCTGAATGGTATTCATTTAGATAAGTAAAGCTTTACTGAAACTAAAGGTCATTTCTATATTCAGACGGATTAAGCCATAGTAGGTAGAATGCATACAGGTTATTTAAAGCACTACAGAAAAAAAACTATTTTGAATGTTTATGAAAAATACACAAACTATATTTTTTATCAAATTAATTAACCTCTTACTAACCTGTCACTCGTCGTCGTTTCAGCCTATCAATAGTCCACTGCTGAACATAGGCCTCCCCCATAGATTGCCACAAAAGTTTGTAGCTCTCGTTTTGGGGGGATTTTGCCATAGTTGCCACGCTTGGCAGACGGGTTGGCAACCGCAGTTTATTTATTCAGATGTTCCAGCAAGATGCTGCTGCCCATCTCCTGGTTTTCATTTTCCCTCTGTCGACTTTTACAACACCCACGGGATGAGATGGGGTGGTAGATTCTCTTAAGCCGCTACCACACGGCCTGTCACTGTTTAAAGATTATTATAAACATTTAACATAATAATAGAAATAAATAATATCATAAGAAAACTGTTTGAAATGACAAAAAATGGGCTGGCATTAGAATATTTCCAAGACGTGTAATGAAAACACCTCGTTAAAATGCAGAGGGCCTTCTTATAATAAGAGATGTATGCAAAAGCACAATGAAGATGTGACATGAAAATTTTTATGTACTTGGTTTTAGATTTTTTAAAAGGCTACTGTTGAGCAACACTATTGCTGGTAGGTTCTAGAAGTAGCTTGTCACCGATCACTGGATAAAATTTTCCCGCCAAATTATATTGTTCCAGCAGGTATAGGCATCAGCCAGATATTAGGCTGATGACTAAATCATCATCAAAATCGATTCCCCAAACATCTTCTAGGTTAACGTGTCTGTAGGCTAATGCTATCTTGGATCTATTCGTTTCTTTACCTGATATTGATAAAGCGTTGGTACAAACAATAAAAAAAAGCTGGAAATTCGTTGAAAATTGTCTGAAGCACCACAGATAGCGCAAGTACTTTAAAATTCAGAATTATGCATAAATATAGCCAAATCCATCATCAGTGAACTATGAAAGAAATAATCGGATTCGAAGTAGTCACGAAACAAAGTTTGACCCGAATAAATATTCAAAATTGTTAATTGTATTACGGGTTTATTCTTTTATTGGGTTGAAGTAGATTCACAAATATACCAACAAACAAAAATGAATTTAATACATTTTTCATAAGACTAACTTAACTATAAATATAAAACTTAAAGTATATTAATATTATTTTCAGATATTAAAGCGATTGACAATCTTTATGCTCCATTTTATCAAACATACCAATATTCCATTTACAAGTTTTTTAAGTTTTTTTTTACTATGTATCCTAAAAAGAAGTATTGGTTGCCGGATTCAAAACAATCTTCCCTGTATCATAATGACACTGAGCGGTAACATATGTCATTTCACGCCTTATGAATGGCGGTCGGAAAATATACACTGACCGGCTAAGGAGTATCTATTTTCCAATCGCAATTCATCATAATTTATCAATATCGACATCGAAATTTGATACACTGTTCAATCAACTATACTATTGGCACATACCTTTTCATATGTAAGGTAAAAAGGTAAGGTATAATGACTTCATTATTAACCAGTTAGTTAATAATAAAGTTGTTTTTTTTTTTTAAACTATGCACCACAGAAGGATTTCGCTTATCGTGGGTTCGTTTTACAGACATAAATTTCACACGCACAAACACCCAGACCCGGAACAATTACATGTAGGCCATACAAATATTAGTTCCGTGCGGGAATCGAACCCGCGACCCGTGGCGCAGAAGCCAAGGGTTCAGCCACTGCGCCAACCGAGCCGACTAACTAGCTGTGCCCTGCGGTTTCACCCACTTAGAAAAGCCGACCACGATCGATGGTATATATATATATACTTTGAATCGGATATATTATTAATTAATTTATTTATTTATTATTACTTTAGGGCTACTAACAATGTTACACAGTCTAATCAAATAATATAAAGCCTAATTACTACATTGCTTGTGCTACATTAATTACAAGTAGCCACGGGATATACAAATATGTTATAAACAAGATTTTATTATAGAAATAATGTAGTGAACTTAAATATGCAATAAAGAGTAATAAAATTAAAATATATGTAGTATTTGAAAGTAATATTATGTAAAATATAGATTAATAAATAGGATTTTAGTGTTTAATTTTTTTGCGCGGAACCCTGATGATTTTTCTAAAATTTCAGTAACCTAAGTTACCCGCTATAATATCAGCTACCTTTCAGTGAAAGTCCCGTCAAAATCGATCCAGCCGTTTCGAAGATTAGCCGGAACAAACAAACATACAGACAAACATTGCAAAACTTGTTTTGTCTTAAAAGTACTGTATATACTTTCATAATTATTGAGTAAAAATCTGTTATTGTGTTAATCCATGGAGACACTTCAATTTTATTTATTTGTATCGTGGTAGTTATCGCTATTCCGATATAAAATTATGGAATAATACCGCTACTAATCAGGAAGATAAAATCTTCTTCAAAAAAGTCATTCGAACTACACTCAGCGTCACAAAAATCGCACCTCTCTGAGTTTGCGCGAAAAATGGCTGTAATGGCTAGAAACGAATTATATTTATATAAATATTGGTATGTTTGAAATGGGTATTTGAATAGCTTTACATTATTAATAAAAAAATCATGAAATCATTAAAACATTTATCATTATAGAGCGTCAAAAATAAACACTGTCAAATGCTCGTTAGTAAGGACGCTAGTTACACCACCTAAAAAGGGTATAAAAGGGTCGATCTGGATGAAATATGGGCCAGTCGTAATTTAGACTTTGCAGTGAACACAAGTGAACAAGTAACCCAAGTAAGAACAAGTAAAGATGGACACCAGCTCTGAAGAAGCCGCTCAAGTGATTGCCCTATTGCATTCGGGGATGCGGCAGTGTGACGTTGCTCGACAGTTGAACTTGTCCCGTTTTTCAGTTCGACGGGTGTTCCAACGTTTTCAGCAGACTGGTGGTTATGTTAGAAAACCGGGATCTGGAAGAAAACGGTGCACATCAGAAAGAGATGACCGTTCATCGTTACGACATCTTTACGAAACCGTTTTACAAATGCTGTTTAGTTGCAACAACAGCTTCGATCACCTCGGAGAACATCTGTATGTGTTTCTACGATAAGAAGAAGGTTACACGAAAAGAGTTTTAACAGCCCATAGACCTGCTAAAGGTCCAAAACTTACTGCACAGCATCGCAGAGATCGCCTAGAGTTTGCTCGCAATCATTGCGAGTGGACTCTAGAACAGTGGCGGACCGTACTCTTCTCTGATGAGACGAGGGTCTGTCTCTTCTGCAATGACAGACGTAGAAGGGTCTACAGAAGACAGGGGGGGAGGTTCACACAACCCTGCTTCGAAGAATCCGTCGAATACGGGGGTGGCTCGTGTATGTTTTGGGGCGGCATTTCCGTCGACGGGAAAACGGAACTTGTGTGCGTTTCCCGGACTCGGGGTGGCCGTGGGCAATAATTCATTAAGGTCATTAAATGCTGGTCGGTACATTACTGAAATCCTGGAGGAACATGTGGTCCCGTATGCTGGTTATGCCGGTGATGGATTCATGTTAATGCATGATAATGCTCGTTGCCACACCGCGGCTATTGTACGGGATTATTTACAGGAGGTCGATATCCCTGTCCAGTCCAAGTCCAGACCTTAACCCAATAGAACATCTCTGGGATGACCTAAAACGGCGCGTGCGAGCTCGAGATCCAGCTCCAGCCACTCTTCAAGAGCTCCAAGATGCGGTACTTGAAGAGTGGGAACAAATACCCCAAGAGGCTGTTGCGATCCTTGTAAGGTCCATGAAAGTTCGCATGGAAGCCGTTATCAAGGCAAGGGGGGGTAACACTAGGTTTTAAGAACTTTTTTGTTTATTTATTAAGTTTTTTTTTTAAATTATTAATTTGCAAATTTGTACATACCCTGTCTTTTTCTTTAATTTCTCTTTCGTCTCGTTATAAAAGTAAAATTCAATTAAAATTCCTGAAAGCTAATGAAATTACCTTTCGAATGATACCCTCAAACCACAACATTGCCATTGGCCTGTTGTGTTAAAATAGTATTTAAATTATTTTTTTCGGATGTGCGATTTTTTTGACGCCGAGTGTATAATACAAAAGTTATTTATCACATTTACAGAAGTTGAAAACAATTACCTAACTGTTCTGTGTATATGTATATGTATGTATATATACAACAGCGACGAGGATTAAATCGGCCAAGGTGTTACGCTAAGTGAGATTTAAGTTTGTTTTGTTTTTATTTTTTTAGTTCAATGGTTAAATTAATGGAAAAAATATTACTGATCTCATAGTACATATAATAAATATCTTTTTGATTCTTGCTTTCTTTCATTTCATATATTCTACGTTCATTTTACGAAGTATAAAACTATATGTTTATACTAAAAAGTGTAAATGTATTTAAAAACCTTGTGATGTTCTCCAAGCCACAGCGAGGAAATTTTAATAATTTACGCTCGTGATTATACACAAACGGTATAGCGGTAACGTTAATGAATCTTGCTTTTTCCGACATGATTAAAAGTTCCTGTCGTAGTTTTAGTATCAGTGCGGATACCATGTGCTCTTGATAGTTATAACACATCATCTTATTTTTTTTTATTATTTGATAAGAGTGTCGGAACGAGCAAAACGTTCACCTGATGGTAAGTGCAACGTCTGCCCATAACAAATGCTGTGTCACCCAGAACATTTCTGTGTGGTACCACACTGCGCCCGACACTCTGTCTCAGTCATCAGCTCTTAAGTCTCATATCCCCAGTGATTATGCTAGCTCTCAGTGCCCTTCAAACCGAAACACAGTTTGCACACTACTGCTTCGCGGCAGAATAACTGGCCCTGGGGTGGTACCTACCTAGACGGATTCCTGCATAGGAGTCTAGGTAATGTTAAGGAGGTATATATTTTTTTATGTTTATTATGTTACTCTCCCAAGGTCTGGTATTTGTGTGTGGTGAGTACATGGTGATACTCACAGCAGGATCAAAATACCAGACTCCTCTCATAGTAGATACTGCTGCGGTCACCGATCTGTATATCAAGTGGGTCATTCCGCCATACGTCAGCAGCATGAGGTTTTCGGTCCTTAATATGCATGTGATAAGAGGGGTATATAATTATCAAAAAATCCCTTGTTCATAACTTCAGCTTATCACTAGTCCAATGCTGAACATAAGCCTCCCCAATAGATTCCCACAAAAGTGTGTAGCTCTCATTTTGGGGGTGGATTTTGCTATAGTTGCTACGCTTGGCAGGCGGGTTGGCAACCGCAGTTTATTCAATCAGATATTCGACGAAGATGCTGCTGCCCATCTTCTGGTTTTAATTTAAAAAAAAAACAGGAAAAAAAAGGAGCTAATATCACTATCCGATCCAAAAACTATCTCTATGTAAAAATATCACGCCAATCCATTGATGTAAAGTTAAATATAGGGCAAACTAATAAACCAACATACCTAAAAATACCCTTTCGCTTTATAATATTAAATAAGATAATAATATTAAATCCAAACATGGGATGAATATGAAAGGATAGTAATTATAATTTGATTACATTTTCGCTTAGAATGAATTGGAACAAAAAGAGACGAGGATCGTATTAAAACATATGGATGCTTAAATCGATTTTTATTATTTTTCCTGGCAACATCCTGTAACGTCATTTGTAATTCATTGTTTATCAGCAGGTTGTGTCCCATTTTAAAAAAGAACTGGTACTGGTTGATGGACTTACCCAAAAACCGTATATATATTTTATCTTATTGAATGCACATTTCATAAAAGATTTATTGTGGTGTAAAAGTAGGCCGAAAATGGGCTTTCTCATTTAAGCCGAGCGCCCGGACTCTGAGCTACCACGGCTGTTTTATATTAATAAATATTTTATAAAAAACATTTCGCGCAGTTTCGCATCAGCACTTTACCAAATTTATAACACTAAAAACATATTATACAAAAAGGAAAAAAATGAAAGGTACAATGGGCGGCCTTATCGCTAAAAGCGATCGCTTCCAGCGCGTAATGATCGAGGATTGGAGATGGAGAAACTCAAAACATTCCTTAAGGTAAATCGGGGAGGAGGGAATAAAAAGGATGGTGTAGAGAAGAGAAAGGATGTGTGCATTCCGGCGAAGGCGATTAGGTAACCACTTGAGCCTATTGCGATATTCAGAAACATGATCATATTTGCGAAGGCCAAATATGAAACGGATGGAGAAATTTTGGAGCCGCTCAAGTTTATTAAGTTGGGTCTTCGGTTAAATCGGGATAGCAGGCATCGGCTTAATCGAGAATGTAGAGCAACAGTGATTGTGCGAGCGTAATTTTAGTGGATGTTGGAAGAAAGTTTCGCAGCTGCTTCAGAGAGGCAGCTGCTGGAAAGGTCTTTCGGCTTACTGCTGCTAATTTAGGTCCCCACGTTAGCTGCCTATCCATAACGACAGGTAAGTTTTTCACAGTTTCACTAATCACTATGACAGTTCCATCAAATACGACATTCGAAAGGCAGCCCCAGTCAACCTTGGCAATCATCCTTGAGCTGCCTATAACTATGACCTGAGTTTTGCTGGCGTTTGTTTACAGGCCATAAGACTTGCTCCCCTCAAGGATGCGTTGCAGATTTACATTAGTGCAAGTAATGGCTTCGCACAAACGCTCAACAACAGCCTGCGTATAGATTTGTAAATCATCTGCATAGAGGTAGTAGGAAGAAGATAGTTGATTGGAGATAGTGAAGTTAATGAAGATTGCAAAAAGAATAGGAGATAAAACGCCGCCCTGAGGTACACACATACAAAAACAACAGACGGTTTCAAACGATAATACATTGATTAATGATAATATTAATAATATACATTAACAGCGTACAGACCTAATACGTAGTTTAAATAATGTTTAAAAAAAACTTACTTATTCTACAAGAATGAACAAAGCACCTTCAGAAAATACTCACCTAAAATAATATAATACATAACTGTACAATTTTATGGCTTAAACGATCAAAGATTAAAACACAAGAAAAACTACAATGCACTTATTCTTAATTTGTTCATTCTTTGTTTGGAATACAAAACGCACCCCCCATTCGCTAAAACAAGTTTTTGCAAAACCTCCACAAGTGGTTTGTGGATTACAGACGCGAGAGCTTAATGCCCGCTCGACCCGGTTTTTCTTTACAAGGGCTTTTCACCCGGTTTTGGATTTGTTTAACACCGCCTCCGCCCGTAATTAAATAAGCTTTTGCTACCCCGAGAGGCCGCAGATATTTTGATGGATTACGACTTCTAAGTAGGTATATAATGACCTATGCTATTAAATGGCATTTATTGGCATTTGCTAAAATGCCAGCTTCTATAGTTGGCATTTAATTGCAATATTGCCACGTTATGATCTACTGTAAGACTCGTTCTATACGTAGAAAACATTTATTGTTTTTTATCGTACTACTAGCTGATACCTGCGACTTCGTCCGCGTGGATATAGGTTTTTAAATTGACTGAACTTATTGATTTTCCGGTATACAGTGTTTTATATTTAAGTGTATTTTAATAAACATATTAATTTAATACAAAAACAGACTTTATTGTTATAGTGCGTAGTATACATACATATGCTACATTATGGTTTCACTGTGTTGTACGCTCCGTCGCTTTTACGCTTCGAAGAGTATACGCGATATTACGACGCAGATATTTGGAAATATCTGCGTCGATGCAATATTCATTTCCAATTACACAAATATTAAAGGCATCAAAAAAAAAATACAGTCGGTGCGATTGGCTTCTGCGCTTTGTATAGTGTGGGTGTTTCTATGGGTGCAATCCATACTTTTATTATAAATTCGAAAGTAACTCTCTCTGTCCCTCTGTTTGTTTGTTACCTTTTCACGGTTCAACCGCTGAACCGATCTTGACGAAATTTGGAACAGAGATAGCTTGCATCCTGAGGACGCAAGCTATCTCTGAACGGAAAATCAAATACTTCCCACAGGATATTTAAAAAATCGATATCCATGCGGACGAAGTCGCGGGCATCAACTAGTTATGTATAAAACACGCCCACAATACAGAAGAAAATCTAGTGTAAGACAATGTTTTAAATTAAATGAAGGAAAGTAAGTTAATTTGCTAAGAACCGTATGCAAAATATAAAATGGTGTATTTTATCTAGTTTTTGAAGAGCACCGCCCGTTTTACTTTCCTTCATTAAAATGGATTTTCTCAAAGTAACGCCTGATTTTTGGTTCTGAAATTTTAGTTTAAAACATAAAAAAACACGCTGAGAAGTGTAAAGAATCATGAAATTATTGTTATGTCATACATACAGTCACGCCTTTTTCCTATATACGGGCTAAGCAGAGACCAAACCCATGTCCCATTTTTCGTCCCCTCGGGAAACATGTCGTTGGTCGCCGCCATTTCCGTACGAATCAAAAAATCTTACTCTTCATTGCGTTCCCACAAGCAGTATAATGATAACATTGTAAAAAGTAACAGCCTATAAATGTCCCACTGCTGAGCGCCTCCTCTAATATCTAAGAAGGTTTTTAGGAGGCGGGAAGAGTCGGCCACGATGCTCCAATAGCGGAATTCACAGGACCTAAAAATATTTTATATATGCCGGAAATGCATTTTTTCCTCCACCGTCGAGTACGTCGTAAATCAGCACTTAAGGTTGTAATTAATAATTTTAGTAGTGCCGCAAATCGAACCTAGGTCACTGAAACTTAAAGCGAGCGCCTAACCTCTGCGCTACCACGGCTCTCCGTACAATACCTTAATCCACTCTTACGACACCTCGGTAGGAAAGAGGTTATTCTACTCTACCGGACATCTATAGGCTAGAATATTGAATCCAAAGACTTCATTATAGTCATAAAAAACAAGCTAATAGAAGCGTGTTCATTTTTTTCAGGAGAATACAGATATTGGGCCTTTCTCAGTATAACGGTATTAATTTATTTTATTTTATTAGAGAAAGTGACGAAACAAGCAAAACGTTCACCTGATGGTAAGTGCAACGTCTGCCTATAACAAATGCCGTGGCACCCAGAACATTTCTGTGTGGCACCACACTGCGCCCGTCACTCTGAGACATCAGTTCTTAAGTTAGCTAGCTATCAGTGCCCTTCAAACCCAATCAGTATGCGATGAAGCTGTAAAAGCCAAAAAGGCTAACAGCAATTACATCACCGAAATTATATAAACCCAAACACAGTAATGTTTGCTCACTGCTGCTTCACGGCAGAATATCTGGCACTGGGGTGGTACTTACCTAGACATATTCCGGCATGGGAATCCCACCAATGTCAATAATTATTAGTTATTTTTCTTTTTCATCTAAAAGCAAATATATGCATGCAATTATAAAGTATTAGCTGATGCCCGCGACTTCGTCCATGCGGATATAGGTTTTTAAGTATCCCATGGAAGTATTTGATTTTCCGGGATAAAATGTATCGTCTATAGGAAGCAAGCTATCTCTGTGCCGAATTTGTACACATCGGTTCAATGGTCGAGCCGTGAAAAGGCATTTATAATGTTATGAATAGATAAAATTGTAAGTATAGATATATCGTCATCTTGTTCTTCTCAAAGTTCTTTTAGACGGCAACCTTAGCACCAAACGGCAGCTCACAATAGCAATGTTAATTTGTCCAGGAGCCATGAAGGTTATGACACTGTAACTTGTGATAATAATGTTAGATCTGTTACATATAATATTATATGATACGGGTAATCAATATGGGCTGCAATTCTGAGCTATAGGATGCGGGTTCGGTTCCCACGTGAGACAAATACCTGTACTAATAGTTGTTTTTTGTACATCTGGTATTTGACAGCCACGGGAAAGAAGAAAACCTGGGCCAACGTATTTTAAAAACACTAAATGGCTATAAATGTGCGAACCACGAACGCGAGCAGTATTTTTTACTTCGACTTTTTTTTATTCAATGTCGGTTTGCACCTGAATGAAATAATAACAAGATGAATCATCAGTGCCTAAAACTAAACCTCGCTTTGTGCTGTTGACTTCGCTATTGTAAGAAATACTTTAATCTAACTCCTTTAAATTTGAAGAAATATTAAAACCTAGATACTCTAATTAATAAAATTAAATCGAAAACCAAGTATACCACTGCAAGACTTCAAGACACAGTTATGCGTCGATAGGACCAAAAATAATAATTAAAAGCTGAAGGTATGCACGTCTGTCACCTCAGCCCTCCCGTGAACACGTGCTGTAAAGCTCTAGAAACGTCGGGTTATAAAAAGACAAAGTTAAACGCGATGAAATCCGTAAAATTAGTTTTATTTAAATATTTTAAGATTGCATCATTACTTGGTTTCTGGCCTCAACGGATACGGCTTTTTTTATTGGTAATGATTAAGATAACGAGCAAGTCCTAACGAGTAAGTTTATTGGTGGTAAGATTCCTATGCAGGATTACGTCTAGGTGTATATCATCGCAGTGCTAGTTATGTTGCCGTCAAGCAGTAGTGTGCAAACATTAATTTTTTTTTATTGGGTTAAGTGACGAAACGAGCAACAATGCTGTGTCACCCAGAACATTTCTATGTGACACCACACTGCGCCCGTCACCCATAGACATGGGTTCTTAAGTCGCATGTGCCCAGTGATCACGCTAGCTCTCAGTGCCTTTAAAACCGAAACACAGTAATATTCGCACGCTACTACTTTACGGCAGAATAACTGGCCCCGGGGTGGTTCCTATTTAGACGGATTAGTTATAATGTTTCAGTTTCAAGGGTACTGATATCGAGTGCAATTACTGGGCTTAAAACGTCTTAATTACAAGTTTCCTAATTACAACACAGACCACATCGTTGCGCTGGGAAGGCGAAGAGAGCACAGAGACCAAATTTTCTAGTATAAAATTGTTTCCAAATTAATAGATTCTCCTTATCTCTTAAGTAAAGTGGCTTTTCGATGTTCTAGAGTTCATGCATTTGCTGTAAAAAAAACGTTTGCAATTCCGTTTTGTCGAACCAATTTAAAAAACTGCTTTATAGTAAGATCATGTAAAAAGTGTAATGAAAAACACAAAGATGCTGATATACTCACTCGTCCCTACCTAAAGCGCCAGATGTAACGCTGAAGTGATAAGTTCGGTATTAGACTAGGATGATTCACAACACAACCAGACCCGTAAACCAACAATTGATGTTTCTGCACAAATGTTGGCTTATACTGGGATTCGAACCCAGGACCTTGACCACGTGGCCTAGGTCAGATAGCTAGTGTAGTTACTGGGCAACTGAGTCTAAAGAACTAATGTCAAAGAATTATTTTGGATGACACAACATTTGTTATGGGCAGACGTTATACTTATCATCAGGTGAAAATCGTTCATCAATTTTTAGTTACTGCAGAATTTAGAATTGAATGGCATTGCGCTCATCACTCACAGACGTCAGATATTTAGTCTCACATGCCCAGTAATTTTATTAGTTGCAGTGCGCTTCAAACCGAAATACAGTAATGCTTGCACACCACTCTTGCACCTTCCTGGACGAACTCCTGCATTGCAGTTCTAGTTGTCTATTAGACTGCAGTCTGTTCGTTCTCAATGTTCAAATTAAACGCTAAAAATGGTTCGATTTTAAAACTAAATTTATTTTTGCAATACATATAAGAAAATACTAGTCAGTATTATAGAGATATTAAGCATTTGATAGATCTTAAGGTAATTAAAAGCCTTTTACCGTTCCACTGTGAGTAGACCTCCCACTCTATTGCACTATCAGACTGTACATGACGTCTGAATATTTTTTATCTTTTCTTTTTTATAGCTATTTTTTTACCGGCGAGCATGTATTAAATAATACTTAAAATTACTCCGTGAATCAAAATCAAGATGCTCATTATAACGTCTCTTCCTATATATGCACATTTAAGAATCATATTTAAAAAAAAAAATTGTAAGTAATGACGTTTTTTTAAACAGACAGAATAGAGAAAAAAGAGACTGAGCTGCTGATCAATTATTTTTAAATTGTAATAGTTATGTAGCCTATGTAATGTACGATGAAAATAAAAGCAAGAAATTGTTTATGTTTTCGCCGACCATTCGAAATTTAAATTTAGGAATTTCGAACCTTGTACCTATGGGATTGGAACAATAATACAATGGCATTATACAATCGATCAATTGATTAGTGGTTCGCGAATACTCGTTGCGATTTATTTACTTCCTTTTACTAAGTTCGGCGAATGAGGCAAAATTTTGCCGTGGAAAAAAATTAACAAAGACAATAGGACTTGAAGTTTGTTAATTTGAAAATATTATATTTTCATAATACATAATATAATGTAATGCTTCCTCCTTCAAGCTCATAGTCGCTCAGCGATTTATTGATAGAGCTAAGTTCGGAGTTTCTCTGCGGGATGAAACTGTTAGCGATTATATGCGTTGAAGAACTAGAGTAACTGTCATGGCCCTAAGGATTACAAAGCTGAAGTGGCCGGCCATATAGCTCGGTAGAACCGATAACCGTTGGGGAAGATAAAGTTGGATCGTCAACCGGCACGGTTTTGCGGGAAGTCGATGGATGCAGGGGGGCTCAGCACCGAATTTTATGGCAATGTGGGAGGACTATGTTCAGCAGTGGACTAGTGATAGACTGAAATAATGATGTTGATATATGATGATACTAGTGGCCTTATTCAGCTACAGTGTTGTTTTTTAACATATTATATACACTCGGCGTCAAAAAAATCGCATATCCGAAAAAAATAATTTAAATACTATTTTAACACAACAGGCCAATGGCAATGTTGTGGTTTGAGGGTATCATTCGAAAGGTAATTTCATTAGCTTTCAGGAATTTTAATTGAATTTTACTTTTATAACGAGACGAAAGAGAAATTAAAGAAAAAGACAGGGTATGTACAAATTTGCAAATTAATAATTTAAAATAAAACTTCTAAAAGTTTCTCTTCTAGTCTTCTAAAAAAAAAGTTCTTCACACCTACTGTTACCCCCCCGCCCCCTTGCCTTGATAACGGCTTCCATGCGATCTTTCATGGACCTTACAAGGATCGCAACAGCCTCTTAGGGGGTATTTGTTCCCACTCTTCAAGTACCGCATCTTGGAGCTCTTGAAGAGTGGCTGGAGCTGGATCCTTGTAAGGTCCATGAAAGATCGCATGGAAGCCGTTATCAAGGCAAGGGGGGTGTGCCTTGATAACGGCTTCCATGCGATCTTTCATGGACCTTACAAGGATCGCAACAGCCTCTTGGGGTATTTGTTCCCACTCTTCAAGTACCGCATCTTGGAGCTCTTGAAGAGTGGCTGGAGCTGGATCTCGAGCTCGCACGCGCCGTTTTAGGTCATCCCAGAGATGTTCTATTGGGTTAAGGTCTGGACTTCGTGCTGGCCAATGCATAACAGGGATATCGACCTCCTGTAAATAATCCCGTACAATAGCCGCGGTGTGGCAACGAGCATTATCATGCATTAACATGAATCCATCACCGACATAACCAGCATACGGGACCACATGTTCCTCCAGGATTTCAGTAATGTACCGACCAGCATTTAATGACCTTAATGAATTATTGCCCACGGCCACCCCGAGTCCGGGAAACGCACACAAGTTCCGTTTTCCCGTCGACGGAAATGCCGCCCCAAAACATACACGAGCCACCCCCGTATTCGACGGATTCTTCGAAGCAGGGTTGTGTGAACCTCTCCCCCTGTCTTCTGTAGACCCTTATACGTCTGTCATTGCAGAAGAGACAGACCCTCGTCTCATCAGAGAAGAGTACGGTCCGCCACTGTTCTAGAGTCCACTCGCAATGATTGCGAGCAAACTCTAGGCGATCTCTGCGATGCTGTGCAGTAAGTTTTGGACCTTTAGCAGGTCTATGGGCTGTTAAACTCTTTTCGTGTAACCTTCTTCTTATCGTAGAAACACTCACAGATGTTCTCAGAGTTGATCGAAGCTGTTGTTGCAACTCAACAGCATTTGTAAAACGGTTTCGTAAAGATGTCGTAACGATGAAACGGTCATCTCTTTCTGATTTGCACCGTTTTCTTCCAGATCCCGGTCTTCTAACATAACCACCAGTCTGCTGAAAACGTTGGAATACCCGTCGAACTGAAAAACGGGACAGGTTCAACTGTCGAGCAACGTCACACTGCCGCATCCCCGACTGCAATAGGGCAATCACTTGAGCGGCTTCTTCAGAGCTGGTGTCCATCTTTACTTGTTCTTACTTGGGTTACTTGTTCACGTGTGTTCACTGCAAAGTCTAAATTACGACTGGCCCATATTTCGACCGATGATCTTCTCTTGCGCCCCGCAAGGGGCGCCGGGATACCGTCCGGAGTCTATGCTCCTCTCGGTGATGTCGTTCGCCGCGCGTAAATACGCGCGGGTCTTTGGGGTGCCTTTATATAGGCAGTGGTTTATCCAGCCCAAATGACTGGATACGGTCAGCACCCTGGGGTACCGCGTCTTAACTGCCCGCAATACGTACAGGCCGAGCCGGGAGAACCCCAAAAGAGGGTAAACCTAGCCAGCCCATCACCCATGCAGGCAGCAGTCGGTTTGTCAGTAATTGCCGGAGACTATAAACAGTCCTCGGTACAGCGAGTCCTGTGGTAAAAGTTAGGATTGAAATAGTGACGCAAAAACTTACGTACGGCTGCACAGCTCGCGAGGGAGGGACTTACCATCCGGAGGTCGAGCGTGCAGAGGTGCCAGGTCCACGAGATGTTCATGCGCGGACGCATCCGCACGCTCGAACATCCCAGTCGCGAGCCGCCTAATAAAGGTGTCCAAGTTCTCGTGTTTCAGATCCCTGCGAATGGTGACGTTACGCACTCCACGAGGCGCGCCGACAATGGTACGCAGGCTGAGGTCTTCTTGTGCCTGAAGATTCATCTTGGCTGATGAGCTGGTCATGGCGTACCATGCCGGCGCGGCGTATGTAGCTCTACTACGAATGTAGGTCTTATAGATGCTGAGCTTGGTTCTCAGCGGGAGGCGGGATCCGAGCACTGGACGTAAGAGTGCACGAGCCGTACGGGTTTTTGCGACAGTTTCCCGGACATGCGGTAGCATTGTCAGTCTCCGGTCAATCACGACACCCAGGTACTTGACCTTACCGGTCCAGTCAATTTGGTCGTTACGGAGTATTAGCTTTGGTGGCAGTCTTTTGGCCGCCCCTATGATGATGGCCTGTGTCTTGGCGGTGTTCACCGACAACCGCCAATCGTCGAGCCAGGTCTCGAGCTTACGCAAGATGGTCTGCGTCTTCCTCGCCGCTAATACGGCGCTCACTGAGACAGTGAAGTACGCCGCATCATCGGCGAAGAGAGCAAGCTGAGTGGGCGGCTCGCATGGTATGTCGTCGGTAAACACCGCATAGCACACAGGGGAGAGGCAGCTACCCTGCGGCACTCCTGCTGTGGCCTTGCGCATCGCAGAAGACGACCTTCCGACTGCCACCGTAAACTGGCGGCCTTCTAGGAAGGATGCCACCACCCTAACTATAGACCTGCTGATAGGCAGCAGTGATAGCTTATATAGGAGTCCGTCGTGCCAGACGCGGTCGAAAGCTTGTTCCATGTCGAGGAATACTGAGACCATGGTTTCCTTTTTATTTAAGGCAATGGCCCCTTGGTTCAGCACCCTCGACAGCTGCAGTGTGGTGGAATGGCCGGCCCTAAAGCCGAACTGCTGTGGCCGGAGGTTTGCCTTCGGCGTGATGTGCTGCAACAGGAGCTTCTCGAACACCTTCGAGATACTCGGCAGGAGAGTGATGGGTCTATAGCTCCCCGGGTGGAGGATGTTTTTCCCAGGTTTCGGCAGCATGATAACGCGGCCCTTTTTCCACTCATGTGGGAAGTGGCCGGTACGCAAAATGCCGTTGTACACCCTGGTAAGGGCGGCAACGGCATTCGGAGGCAGATGTTTCAGGGCCTCGTTGGTTATCCCATCGAGGCCTGGGGCCTTCCGAGGCTTGGTATTGCGTATCATGCGCCTTACCTGTCCCGGGGAGAAGAAGATGTTGGGTGACCCACCTACGGCCGCCTCGGTCTCCGCTTCCTCAGCGAAGTAATCCCGAAGGTGCTGCTCAACTGTTGCAACATGGTCGGCGTTAACTAGTGGAAAGGGCCGGGACCGCGTCTCAAGATGGTCAGCGAATATTTCGGCACGATCGGACTCACCGTGACGGAGTGATCCGTCACTGTGCTTCAGAGGTCTAATAGGAGTTTTAGCACCCGTGAGCCGGCGACACAGCCTGTGGATCGAGGACCAGTCGTCCTCAATCGAAGCCAGGTACAGGTCCCAGCTCTCGGTTGTGTGCTGACAGATCAACCCTTTGATGGTGGCCGTCAAGGTGTTAAGGACGGCCTTTTGAGTTGGGCATCGTGTGAGCTGCCACTCCCTGCGAAGCCTACGCCTTTTCTGAATCAAATCCAGAACGCTTGCAGGGAGCGAACGAAATCTGCCGGATCTGCCCTCTGTTAGGGTGGTGGCTTCTTCTAGGGCTCTCTGCGTTGTTACGGTAAGAAGGGAGCTCAACGCGTCCACCTCACCGGGTGTTGTGGTAGGGAACGAACGCGTGTGCTTCCCCATGCTCACCGCAAAACGATGCCAGTTTATGCGCCGACGTGGTGCAGGCGGCGGCATGTCTGGCGACATGCCTTGGAGCACAACCAGGACTGGCTGATGGTCTGAGCCCATGTCGTCTATCAGGACCTCCTGAGTCATTAGGTTATCAACCCCATGAGTTATAACGACGTCGAGTACATCAGGAGTATCGGTCGACCGGCCCGGGTAGTGGGTAGCGGTCTCCGGTCCAGTCACCCGGTACCCCGTCGCCTCGGCGTCGTTAAATAGTACTCGTCCATTTCTGCAGATGGAATTGCTGTTCCAGCCCGTGTGCTTGCAATTAAAATCGCCTGCAATAACGGTAGGAGCGCTTGGGCGGAAGTGCAGTTTGACCTCCTCGGGGTCAATCCTCCCTCCGGGCGGTCTGTAGGCCGCGAAGACTCTGAGTTTTTTGGCCCCGAGGTAGGCCTCAACACCCAAGGTGTAAATGGATTGCAAGCACACGGCCGGAATGGGGTCGTGGGGGATGATACGTCTCACCAGGACCGCCAACCCGCGGTAGGCGTGTCCCAGCGGAGACTCCTCGTCCTTCCTGTAGACGACATATCCTGGTACGTGTAGCTTGTTCGTGGCGCGCATAAGCGTCTCCGAAATAAGCACCACGTCGGCTTTCTGTTCTTGGATAAGTAGCCGAAGACGAGGAACCCTCCTCTCCAGCCCGTTGGCATTCCAGTGTATGATCCTGAGCGTGTTAGGCATTAGATGGCCGTAACATGGCAATGCCGCTCAGGATCAGTGTAGTTAGATCCTCCCCGGACTGCAGTGCTCGCAGCACTCCTTGCAGGATTTGGATCATATTGTCTCGGGGAGGAATAGTGGCACCACTGGATGCCTCGGGTAATGGTGTAGGTGCTGTACCTGGGGCCGGGGCTGGGGCTGGAGCGACAGATGGTTTTGTCGCCTCCTGCGCCGCCCGGCCGTCGTCCAGTTCAGCCTGGGATTTGGCGTTCCTCTTCTTCTTTTTCTTTTTGGTCTTCTTCAGAGGTTGCTGTCCCGTCTGGGCGCCTTTAGGTCGGGGTGCATTTGCCGGAGCCATGAGGGTGGCTTGTCCGGCCACTGCCTCCACAGCCGCCATCTGCGCGCGCTGTGGTCTCGTTATTGGAACTGTGCCCGCCTTGGAATTCCTCGCCTCCCTTCTGTAGACAGGGCACGCCGTATTGTTGGCCGTGTGCTCCTGTCCACAGTTGGCGCAGGTTGGCGGGTCCTCCCTCGGACGGGGACAGTCCC
Source organism: Luehdorfia chinensis (assembly GCA_019845155.1). NCBI lineage: Eukaryota > Metazoa > Arthropoda > Insecta > Lepidoptera > Papilionidae > Luehdorfia > Luehdorfia chinensis. Next base: position 3,631,992 of record JAHVAK010000025.1, on the reverse strand, counting down.
TTGCGGGGTGGTCGCCACCGCAGCGCACACATGCCATAGGCCGGTGGCAGCAGTGGGACGAGTGCCGAAATTTTTGGCAGCGATGACACTGTGCGGGGCCCTTTTTGCCCCGCCAAGCTTCAATTTTGATGCCCGGCATATACAATAGTTCGTCGATCTTGTATATGCCGGGGATCACATTGGCTGTGCGCTTGAGCTGCGCAAAAAATATGCACCCCGGGCGACCCTGACGTGCTTGTATCTGCCGGACGAATTCAGGCTCGAAGCCTTGCTCGCGGAAGGAGTCCGCGATTTCGTCCGGCGTAGTGTTCACAGGCAAACCTCTGATGGCTACTTTTACACTCTTGTCCGCAGGCAGCGAGTAGGAAAACCAGGAGATCTTCTCCTCGCTTTCCATCCTCGTGAGGTACCTCTGGAGGTATCGGTACTCCTCCTCGGACTCGGGGATGAATCGTACTCCCTTCCCGTAGGGTCTGGCGTTAGGTCTGTGTCCCAACTCCTGGGCCATCGCACGAAAGTGCTTGGCCCAGTTTGGGAAGACCTCGACCACTAAAGGCGGGTATCTTGCCTTTTTTTTGGGAAGGGGAGGGTCGCTGGCGGCTGCCTGCGAGGTACCTCCTGCCTGCGGATCTATGTCCGGATTTTCCCCCCTGTGGACGGCAGATGCAGCCGCGGTGGCTGCATATGACGGCCCAGGGGTGGGTGACGCTTGCCGAGAAGCATCGCCAACGCTGCTTCTTGCGGCTTCGGGCGTAACTTGCCCAACCGGTTGTGCGGTCGGTTGGGTCATTGGTGGAAAAGGCACTGGTGTCGGAGGGCGTATGGCCCATATTTCATCCAGATCGACCCTTTTATTACCCTTTTTAGGTGGTGTAACTAGCGTCCTTACTAACGAGCATTTGACAGTGTTTATTTTTGACGCTCTATAATGATAAATGTTTTAATGATTTCATGATTTTTTTATTAATAATGTAAAGCTATTCAAATACCCATTTCAAACATACCAATATTTATATAAATATAATTCGTTTCTAGCCATTACAGCCATTTTTCGCGCAAACTCAGAGGTGCGATTTTTGTGACGCTGAGTGTACTACGCTAAAAATATTCAAACTACCGAATAGTAACACATGAGCGTATTAATTGTATGGTTTACTAAAGTAAAAGAATTTTTTATGTTAGTCAAGTAAGTTTTTTTTTAATTTCTTACCACATACACACACACAAAAGTATTCAATGATGACTTCATCGCCGCGGGTCCTCGGTTCGAACCCAGCCGGAACGAACATTTGTGCAAAAACACAAATTCTTCGTTTTCGGGTCTGGTTGTGTTGTGCATGTGAAATTTATATCTATAATATGCACTTACAATACAGGAGTAATCCTTTATCGTTCTTACGGGACAGTGGAACAAGCTAAATACCGTGCAGTTTAATTCTCCTTATTGCACAATCATTAATAATTAATGCAATAAAATCACAGCTTATTAAATTGTAATGCTTCGGCAATAACAAGATAATAAAGAAAATTATTCAGACATAAAGTAGGAAATTCCTACAAGAAATTTAGTTGCTACCTCAACGCGGCTCCGAAGCCGATTCGGGTTTTTTTTTAAATCTAGAAACTGCGCTGTGCGGAAATGTAATTAGGCAATATAATTAATGATCCAACTCCGTAACAGGCATTTCCGTCCCAGCGGAATACGAGTACTTATAAAATCAAAAGAAAGCCCACGAAGTAAAACAAATCTGATTATTTTATAGTTCATTTATTTTGTACAGCCATGTCGTACAAAAGCGTGTATACGGCGAAACGGTTTAAAAAAATGTATTTTATCTGAAAGACTTATGGTTTGTATTCCTTTAAGTGTCCACATTACACCACATGTGAGCGTATGAAGCGAATGCGAATCCGTTTTACGCGATTAAAGGCACGCGAACATTTAGATGCACGAACTTCGATCCTGAATCGATTTATTCTCATCGAAGCAAATGTTTTCATAAGTAAGAATTAGTAAAAACTACCTTAATCACTAAGAATAAAGTGCATTATGGTGAACAAACTTCCAAATGCCGCGAACAATGGCGTTTAACATTGGAATATACAAAAGAAACGACATATTTGTTATTTCTAAATTTAAACGCAGTGTGGCAACGGTTTTAGAAAACCTGTCCAAATCGTTTGTAAAAAAACTCTACTGCTGAGCATTATAAAGGCAAGTTTAATCATAGCGTATAGGAACGTTTCATATTTAGCCACAGTATGTGTAACGTCTAATTATTTTAACTTTTTTCAGTAAGTGATGAGACGAGAGGTGTGGGACCACACAGCGCCCGTCATCCTGAGACATTAGTTCTTAAGTCTCATATGCCCAGTGATTACGCTAGCTCACACTGCCCTTCAAGCCAAAACACAGTAACGTTTGCACACTACTGCTTCACCGCAGAATAACTGGCATGGGATGGTGCCTACCTAGACGGATGCCTGCATAGGAATCCTACTACCATTAATGTTGTCACTTTACTTTTCATAGACATACATATGTGAAATAAATACTCACACTTTCAATCAGCTGCTGTTTCTCCTGCAACTGTATCTCCTGGTGTCGGAGTGTTGCCCGTTGCTTCTCCGCAGTGCTGCTCAGCCGCGAGAGAACTTCCTGGTCGTGTTCACGCGCAGGCGACGGTGGGGCGCTCGTGCCTGTGGATTATATAGTTTTTAAGGTTTTTTTGGATTTGCAAAAGTTTTTAAAGCGTAACTTTTTTAACGCCAGAGTAACGAAAAATCACCAGTGTATAAGCGACGTTAAGGAATTTATTGCTCCGTCTCATCCCGGGGACGTTATATGAATCGACTAAGGGAAAGCAGCGTCTAAGGAGCTAGGTCTAGTACTATATACGGTCACGCCTTTTCCCATTTACTTCACATTGCCGCCATTTTTAATTGTTAAATCTAGACGTTAATTCGATAATACCATCTTGTGCCAAACCACCGAAGTTGTATGGGTTACCAAAGATACACAAACCAAATGCTCCACTACGTCCAATAGTGAGCCATATCGATTCACCAACTTACAGATTGGCCATACCATTTTGTCAGTCTGATAAAAGACCTATATCTTGCTGACAATGAAACTATGGTCAGTTTTGATGTCGACTCGCTATTCACATGCCTACCCGTTGAAGACTGCATCTCAATTGTAACTAGGAAGCAAGCAGTAAACAACATGCCAGCAGGATATGCAGAATTGCTTAGACATTGCCTAACATCTGGTAATCTATTATGGAAGGAACAATACTACAAGCAAGTAGATGGTGTGACGATGGGCACTCCAGTATCTCCCATTGTCGATCGTGTACCTGCTGTTCTACCATATGTGAGAGGAGTCACGGACAAGATTGGCTATATCTTGAAGCGGGCTTCCATTAGAACAATCTTCAAGCCGCCGAAGAAGATAAGTCAGTTTTTACCATGTGTACCACTACAAGATGGAGAGTATACAAGCTAGATGATGAATGTGGCCTCTCTGACATAGGACAAGCAAAATTATCTATAAAAACCCACGTAAAAGAACACATAGCTGCCATGAAGCATCGACGTTCTAGGTGTGCAGTATGTTACCATGTTCAGGATCACCCCAACCATTACATCAGAGTTGATAGACCACAAATCCTTGCAAAAGAAAACCGATTCCTACAAAGGACAATTCGCGAGGCTATTAATCATCCTAATTTCAATAGAGAAGATCACCGGCTTGTTTTCCTATAATTAATAATATTAACGTGCCGAACGTGATTACGGCGAATCCTGTTCTGGGGACCATTTTGTGTTAAACATCAATACCTATTAAGTTTCACAATTTATTGAACAAAAACTTTCTTTAATGTTTTCACTCACCATCAATTTCAAAATAAAAATTTAACGCGTAAAAATAAAAAATAAAAAAATGAACAATAAAACGAACTAAACAGAAACAAATACAGAATGTCATGCGATTCCACAGAACGTAATCGTATTACTAAATGGATTTTGTACAAACCTACTATTAGTGACGTCACAAAACGCAATCCATACTATTTAATACTAGCTGATAACCGCGACTTCATTCATCTACGTGAATATATGTTTTTTAATTATTCTGGGTTAACTATTTTATTTTATGAGATAAAAAGTATTTTATGACTCCAAGATGCAAGCTATCAAGAATATATCGTGAGGAAACCTGCATGTACCTGTAAGGGATACAAAAATTACGAGAACATGTGCAGTCCGCTTATTCGAAATAGAGCAGCCATCAATTGCCTCAATTGCCATCTCTAAAATGAGAGTGTCTAAACTCAACAGTGCAGTTAAAGACAAAAGATTAAACGATGAGATCGGAGCATGAGGCAGTCCTGTGCCACCGACATGGGTCAATCGCAATACAACCAGACGCGAAAACCAACAATTTCTATTGCACAAATATTAGTTTCCGCTCAGATTCGAACCCATGACCGGCGACGCAAAGGTGGTGCTGACCACTGAGTCTCACTGTGCCAAGCATAACAAATTTTTGTCAAGTGGACTTAAAATCTCTATCTACGGTAAATAAATCTTCTGCGATATTATGATGTAACGAATCCTGTTAGTCCTAGGACTAGGATTACTATCTAACAAGTACACCGGATTTCGCTGGTTTATTAAATCCGACAATTAATAAAGGAATCCGACAGAGAAACAGTAAGAAATTCCCTTACGTGATTGATGAAACTTCGCGAAAATCCATTATAATTAATTACAACACAGTTCATTTGCTAAGATTCAGTTTCAGTTTTTAATATTCAAATACAAATTCATTTTTTACTGAATTTATTTCTGACCAAGATAAGTAAAAGAGAATATCTCAATAAAAATTATTTTCATGAACATTAACGAATTTTACAAATTTTACAAACAAAGCAACGGGCTAAATGGTTTTAACTCAAATTCCCAATGTAATAATCATTGTGTATCAAGAGATATCATAATCATTCTAGAGTAACAAAAGAACCGACGTGCAATAATGAATGACTAAGGATGCACTTCAGATAAGGCTGGGAAAAATGATGAGCCACAACTTGCACAAATTAAAAATCTAATAACAATTCAAATATTCTCTCACTGCGTTCGTCGCCCTGATACATCAGTTCTTAAGTCATATGCTTAGTTACGCCAACACGCTCAAGTTAAATCTTAACATATATGTTATTAAGAATTATGAGAAGAGATGAGGAAGTCGTCAATCTGATTATAAATATGCTTTGAAGTGCTTGCACAGTTTGACGACTGAAAAACTGGCACTGCGGTGGAACCTACCTACGCAGATTGCTGATTGCCGGACTACGTTAACTTCCTTCTATCTTCAAAATAAAGAGGGAGTCAGTAGCAGTTCAATTAATGTAGTTTACTTAGTAACACGATCCCTTATTTTGTTTACACTACCGTCCAAAAACAGTGAGATGGCGGACCGTAAGCAAACAAACTTCACAAGCTAGAAATATGACCACTAAGAAATAAGACTCCTTAGTACACATTGCTATTTTTGAAATATCTGGTCATGATAAAAGTGACGAAACGAGCATATAATTTATCGTCGTAAATGCAACGTCTGCTCATTGCAAATACTGTGTCACCCAAAATATTTGTGAGCTCGTCTCCAATAGACATCAGTTCTTTATTTTCGTATGCCCAGTAACCACAATAGCTATCAGTGCCATTCAGTTTTAGCCGTGGTTCTTAGGTTCGAATCCCAGCCGGGGACAACATTTGTGCATATCACAAATTCTTGGTATTCGGATCTGGTTATTTTGTTATTGTTCTCGTGTCTACACACTTCATCTATCCTACTTCCGGTCACATCGCATGAGCGCGTACACTTGTGGTCGTGGCATTATAATATCTCCCGCGCAGTTGATAATTTCCGACAGTATTCGGAAATAGCCGCCGTAGCCAGAAATCAGCCAGGAGAACATCATGATCATTATCATAATAACACCTAATTAAAATAACGTTTCCCAAGCCAAGCCGGGAGTAACAGAAATAACAAATAATCGGATTACATTATTGAAATTAAACGACGTATTTAAACGATGGCGACCCTGTGGACTAATAGCGTACCTGACTTCTACGCCGTGGGTACTAGGCCCGGACCCCAGCCGGAAGAAAAAAATTGTGGTTTGCAAAAACACAAATTGTTCGTTTGTCTCAGTGTGTTGTGCATGTGAAATATCATATATCTGGAAAACGCACCAAGGATACAGGCGGAATCAGGTGTGGTGCTTCGTTTCCAAAAATTGCAAATCAAAATATAAAAAAACTTAGTGCAACATAATCCTTATTAAAAAAAATCTAGCAAGTCGAAATGAGGAAATTAAACAACTAGAAGTTTCTTAGCTCTACTTTTAGCTAGCTCCTGCAAAACTACTTGCCTGCTAAAAACAATCTGGCGAATACTTGCAGTACATAACCACTCGTTTCGAAGATTTCGAATACTACGAGTACATTTGAAAAGTTACTTCAAGTTAAGTCAAGTTTATATTAAACTAGCAGATGCTCCCGACTTCGTCCGCGTGGATATAGGTTTTTTATATATCCCGTGGGAACTATTTGATCTTCGGGGATAAAAAGTCCTATGTCCGTCTCTAGGATGCAAGCTACCTATGTGCCAAATTTCGTCAAGATCGATTCAGCGGTTGAACCGTGAAAAGGTAACAAACAGACAAAGGTACAGATAGAGTTACTTTTCCATTTATAATATAAGTATGGATGGATACACAGAAACCAAATGAACCTGCCGTCTTTAAAGTAAAAAGTAAAGTAAAGTTTCAACCTATAAATGTCCCACTGCTGAGCACAGGCCTCCTCTCAAGGGTTTTTGAGCTAGGAAGAATCCGCCACGCTGCTCCAATGCGGGTTCGCGGACTACACATGTCTTCGAAATATTTTTTTTATTTCTCAGACATGCAGGTTTCCTCACGATGTTTTCCTTCACCGCCGAGCACGTGGTAAATCAGCACTTAAAATTGCAATTAACAATTTTAGTGGTGCCGGCATCGGGAATTGAACCCAGTCACTCGCGTACAATAAAATTTAAAGCAATCGTCTAGCTCCTGAGCTAACAACGCTCTCGTCTGCCGTCTTTAACGAAAGAATATTTGCACTGAGTGCGAGCGTCAATATGAAACAACGGACTATCTGGTATCTGGATCCACAACATTAGAGCAGTCATAACAAAGCAATTTAAAAGTACGTTCTTAAAGATTACCTCGTAAAACTATAAACTGTGAAAACAAGCACAAATCGAATATACAAATTTAATTTATTACTTCCTATGTTAGAATCTTTAAGAGTTAAACACAAATGTTTCTATAGCTCCCAAGTTTATACTTAAAAGATATATTTCGATTTCTTTCCGAAATCTGTCTATGTCTAATCTATTAAACTATGATATGCATAATGTTGCCAGGTGACCGGATTTGCGCGATACGTCCCGATTTTCAGAGGTCTGGTGACACGTCCCGATTCACACATGATCGGGACGCCAAATGTCCCTATTTTCACTAACCTCTAAATTTATATAGTTTATTAAAGTTTTTTTTTATATTGTATTTACATTTAAAAAAAACTGACTGTCCGGTAAAAGACAATGATGATTTTTTGGTAGCCATTGTAGCTATCCCGATTTTAAAACCAAATTCCCGATTGTTTTTACCTTCCGTCCCGAAATTTGACACACCGGACCTGGTTTTTTTGACTCAGTATTTATGACACTGGATTGTGATATGATAAATATACATGCATACTTAAATAGGCACCCTTGACTAATACATTCACATTCATCATACAAATTAGAGCCGAGCTTTGAAGAGCACTCTACCAACATACCGACAAAGAAACAGATATAACTTAAATAAAAAAAAGGAAAGCAATTTTAATATTGACCAGTATGTGTAATATCGAATAGTATCCGAAACATACAGCAATCACCTTCAACAATATACAAGGCAGTGGTCTAGGCACCATGTGGTTACGAAGAGCCCAGGGTGGTTCTCACCGCCCAGAGTTGCCGACACACAAGTCGACAGTCCGAATGGAGGCCCGCAGCATCCTCGGACGGTCATTAGACGACTTAAAAACCTTTTAAGAGATATTCTAAATCGCGCAAGCACGCAGCGAGCGCGACAGTCCGAATTTGGAGGTTATTGTAGGAGTTTATTTATGTATTTATGTTTGGGTCAAACCAAACCGGGCACGCGGCCCCTGGCCCGCTAGCACAGTATCCGATGAAGCTGTAAAAGCCAAAAAAGGCTAACAGCAATTACATCACCGAAATTACATATTACGAAGAGTACTGCAAAGAGTATTTTATTGTCTTTGCTATTTACTAACATAGTAACATAACTTTTAAGTGTTTTATAACTAATCTTCTACTAATGTATATTGACTATATCTGAAATAAAATTATTATTATTATATCCTTTGATTTAGTGTGTGTGAATTTGGTCGAAATAGAGTAGAATCAAATAAGTTATCAGTATAATTATGTATTATTTAATACGTTTTAATCTTATCTATTTGTTGCGCCAACGCCAACGCTAACGCCAAAACATTTGTTCAAGTCGGTTTCGTATTTACTTAGATTAGCGCACTCAAACATAAAACTCTCCAGTTTTATAATAGTATAGTAAGATTATATGTAAAATATATACAGATTAGAGCGAAGATACGAGGGTGGATTGAAAAGTACTCAGCCTAACACAGATCCATTCAGTTCTAAAAATCAAATCTACCCACATTATTTAGTTCAGTTCAGACTAGTTCATTGTGTGAAGTTCGAAACGTGTGCGATAATTAGTTGTGATTTTATAAATTTATTAACAAAGTAATCGGTCATAATTTCCGCGAATGGAGCAAATCGAGCAGCGTGCCGTCATTAAGTACCTCCATAAGAAGGGGCTATCATCAAAAGCCATCCATGATGACATGGTCAGTACATTAGGCGATTGTGCTCTGTCATATTCATCCGTCAAAAAATGGATAGCAGAATTTAAGCGTGGTAGAGAGAGTGTGAAAGATGAACCCCGCTCTGGAAGGCCTTCGACGTCAACTACTGACGAAAATATTAAAAAAGTACTTGATTTAATAATGGGAGACCGCAGATTAAAAATTAGAGAGATAGCCGAGATTATAGGCATCTCTTATGAACGAACTCAAAACATCATTGTCAACGAGTTGGGTTTCCACAAGGTGTCTGCGAGGTGGGTTCCGCGACTGCTTTCAGTTGAACAAAAAAGGACGCGATTGACTATTTCACGCGACTGTTTGGAGTTATTTGAAGCCGATGCAGATGATTTTTTGAATCGTTTTGTTACTATGGACGAAACATGGGTTCATTACTGTACACCGGAAACAAAACAACAATCAAAACAGTGGAGAAGACCTGGTTCACCACCCCCTAAAAAGGCTAAGTCGATTTTGTCGGCAAATAAGGTGATGGCTTCAGTATTCTGGGACTCGAAAGGTGTGATTATGATTGATTATCTTGAAAGGGGTCAGACTATAAACTCTGATTACTACTGCACCTTACTACGTCGTTTACGAGAGGAAATAAAAGAAAAACGTCGAGGAATGCTCAGAAGAAAAGTCCTGTTTCATCAAGATAACGCCCGTGTTCACACGTCAGTACAGTCAATGGCTGGAATTCACAACTGCGGCTTTGAACTGTTACCGCATCCGCCGTATTCACCTGATCTGGCACCATCAGACTTCTTTCTGTTCCCTAACCTAAAAAAGCACTTGGGAGGTCAAAGATTTTCGACAAACGACGAGGTCAAAGCAGCTGTAGACGCATATTTTGACACTAAGGAAGAATCATTTTTTTTTAACGGTCTAAATGCTTGGAAGGGGAGGTGGCAAAAGTGTATTGAACTTGATGGTGATTATGTAGAAAAAAAAAAATATAACTGATTTAGTATGTGTTTATTTTCTTGGTTAGGCCGAGTACTCTTCAATCCACCCTCGTACATACAGTAACGCCTCAATACTGTATGTATGTACGTACGTTTGCTAATAAACGTTTTGAGTGACAACAGTAATAAACAGTCGTTGCACTTACCATCAGGTGAACTATTCCACTAGTCATTCTCTTCCCTTGAAAAAAGGTTTGCTACCGAAGCTAATATGGGTGCAAAGCACGAATCATTGATCGACTATCGGAATAAATAGAAAAATCCATTTAAACTCACCGTCCGCAGGTGCGTTTATGGTCCGCCTTAACCGTTTGTTCTCGTCCTGAAGTCGCGCTACAGCTGTCACCAACTCGGCTGACTCTGTCCGCCATTGTTCTTCGATAGCTTCTATTTCCTAAAAGATATAAATAGTTTACTTTCACGAGATTGTTAGGATAGCTAATGACAATGTTTGTCTCATGGCGATAACGTAACAAAAGACACATTCTTGTAAAGGCTACAGTTACAAGCAACGTGTAATCATAGACAGCCATTCACCATATATATTAATATAATAGAAGTGTTTGTCTGTCAGTTCGAATTCTTGAATTTCCAGTTGTTTATTTGCTGGCTTAACAAAAAATCTGACTATAAAATTTATTTTTATCTACCTAATCTATAACATACATTAACATGATACTTGTGTACAACTCGGTTATCAATTTTCTTTTTATTTCACTTCTGGAATAACATAAATTTCTACACGTACAAAGTCGTGGTAAGAGGCGACTAATGTATTGTACGGATAGCATTCATTAGTCCAGAATAACACCTTAATATGCAATGCTGTCACTGTACTGCTCGTGAGAACGCAAGAGAAACGAAGAATTTTTTGAATGGTACCAAAATGGCGGCGAAGTGGTTCGCCCAACTGTCACGTTCACTTTCCCGCGAAGGTGAAAAGTGGACTACGTAAGTGGCCTCTGCCTTCCCCTTATACGGGAAAGGCGTGACTGTATGTATTACACTGTATTACTGGTGGGAGGATTCCTATGAAGGAATCCGTCTAGGTAGGTACCACCTCAGGTCACCGTCAAGGCCAGTTATGCTGCCGTGAAGCAATAGTGTCCAAACATTACTGTGTTTCGGTTTGAAGTGGTTCTCAGGGTGATGGGCACAGTGAGGTGTCACACAGTAATGTTCTGGAAATATTAAATCAACTTTGAGACTATGATGAGGTTGATCTTTTCTGCACTAGTTCGTACTAGTGCTGCTTGTAAATTAATAACTTTTACTTTCAGTAGTGGTATATCTCAATATAGCTACGACTGTCGTGCAATGCTAATTTTTCTTTCTTATTGTGAAAACTTGTAATTGGCTTATTTGTGAAGGCTACATGTGTAGTTTCTGCCTTATATTGGAAAAAGGCGAGACTATGTGAATTATTTAAATGAAACTAATTTTACGGATTTTATCGCGTTTCATTTTGTTATTTATAACCCGACGTTTCGAGTGCTTTACAGCACCCATGGTCATGGGGGGACTGAGGTGACAGATGTCCTGATGTCATAGTTAACCCGGAGTACCTTCAGCTTTTAATTATTATTTGTGGTCCGATCTACGCAGAAAGAGCTAACTGTGTCTTGCAGTGGTATGCTTGGTTTTTGACTTAATTTTATTAATTATAGGATCCCAAGCTGGTCGTGTCTGTGTCTTGCACTGGTATGCTTGGTTTTTGATTTAATTTCATTAATTATATGCCGAGCCGGTGGTAATACCCAACCATCTTCTCTATTGAAATCAGTATGTTTTTTAATTTCAATAGCCTCGCGAAACATCTTTGGTAGGAATCGGGTCGAAAAATATTTGGAGGAATCGGAATCAGATTTGGTAGGAATTATTTTGCAAGAATTTGTGGTTTATCAAATCTGATGTAATGTTTAGGGTGATCCAGAACATGGTCACAGACTGCAGACTTCCTAGAGCGACGATGCTTCTTCTAACAGACGACGACAATTCTTCTAACAGATATTTAAAGGGTGAATCTCACCACCATTCATTACACTTAGCCACCGTGGGTAAATCTTTGTTGAAACAAATACAGACAGCACAAGGAATCTGTGACAGGAAACACCTGGCCGCCGAGCGTCAGCATGTCAAGCAAGTTTTGCACGACAACAAGCTTCGGGTTCCGCGCCTACTTCGCAGTGACCGAGTGAAACCGCCCACAGTCGAGCGTGTACCTGCTGTTCTACCTTACGTCAGAGGAGTAATCTACACAGAGACATTCCCAGCCGGAAATGTCGCTCTGTTATTTTTAACGATGTCTCCAGTCTTAAATGGTTATTTAATGCTGGTGGTGGGATACCTATGCAGTACTCCGTCTATATGTAGCTATACCAGCGCAGTGTCAGTTATACTGCCGTGAAGCAGTAGTATACAAACAAATCTGTGATTCGGTTTGAAAAGCACTGATAGCTAATATAATTATGAGACATATGAGACTTGAGAATTGATGTCTCCGGGTGGCGAGCGCGGTGTGGTGCCACTCAGGAATGTTCTAGGTGACACAGCGTTTTTTATGGGCAGAAGTTCCACATATCATCGTATGAACGTTTTGCTCCTTTAGTCACTTTCCTCCATAAAAAAATATAAAAAAACAACAGAAAGGTATCATCATCATCATTATCTTCATCATTTCAGTCGATCGCCAGTTCACTGCTGAACTTAGGCCTCCCCCATAGATTGCCACAAGCTCTCATTTTAGGGGGATTTTGCCATACTGCCACGCTTGGCAGACGGGCTGGCAACCGCAGTTTATTTATTCAAGATGTTCTAGGAAGATGCTGATGCCAATATTTTACGACACCCACGGGATGAAAAGGGGTGGTAGATTGTCCTAAGCTACCACACGGTACTGAAAGGCATGGCAATACTTTATTAGCATTAATTTGAATAGCAACTTGTCGAGCCCTCTTACGAGTAGATGTACGTGCAAAGAGTTTATCAACAGTGAACGTCGAAGTATGCGTTTCATAAACATCGCGTAATCGCGTAATAATAAAACCAAAAACTATTAAGCTGAAAGACGAGTTATCTATATTATTTAATATGCAATAAACATATGATTTCTAATATACCAAAATAATGATATAAAACGAGTTATCAATATATATAATATATATTATTATATAATATATAATTAGTAAGTGCGTAATATGTTTACAATGCTTAAAACTTCAAAGACAAGACTTCCCACAATGAGGCCGTTAATAAAAAAAGTATGCTGTCACTCGGTTGTTATGAAATGTGTCCGAAAAATTTAACTGAGTTAATTAAATGTATACTGAGTGTAAAATATACTTATTAAAAAGAAGTCTCAGTAAACTACGCAATTTACTTTTTAAGTGAAATTTAAATGCTTGCCTTCTTTAGACATCCATGATCTGGAAAAGGCAATATTCTGGGCGTTTGCTTTTGCTAGCACCTGGAGTCATTTCGTAAACTCAATGCATATGAAAACTTGAAATTTATTTTTAAGCTAAATTTTTATCAAAGTTTAAAAAGTAAAGGTCGTTTCGAGACACTTTTAAAAATGGAACTATTTACTAGAGCGGTTTTTTAAATATAATTTGCACGGTTATTTAATAATACAGCGATAGTATAAAACATACTCAAGCGATAGATTAAATTAATTTTCAGTGTAATCATTACTTAAGTACATAGAATGACGCCTCTTTCCCATTGGGGTAGGCAGAGACCACACATTTAATCCGTGTAATCATTACTTCGGCAGTAAAATTAATGTCTGGGCAGTTTTTAAATAGTATTCTTAGTGTCCTGGTTGAAAAGGACGACTTAATGCCGTTACAATTACAATTTCGTGCACCAACAAATATGTACTTCAACCAGCTTCTGCAATTTTTTTAACAAAATATTTGATAACAGTGGCTAAGGCAGACCAAAATTTGGTTAATGTTACATTAAGCAATTGGATTTAAATTAAGCAAAATGGAGGCGACTAAGGTACTAAATACAAATAGTTGTATTTAGTACCTTAGTCGCCTCTTACGACACCTCGATAGTAAAGAGGTAGGTGCTATTCTACTCTGCCGGATCTCTATCTATGGGCCTCAGATAATACTAAAAAGAAAAATAACTAAGACGTTATTCTTTTAATTAATAAATTAGAAACAGGCGCGATATATTCACAATCAATAATAATATAATACATACTAAAACTAAATAAAGCGTTCCGAACGCAGCGACAACATAATAGACATTCATGATCATGCGCTGTTTATCTTTGTAACTGTCGTTGTAAACAGAGTATGGTTGCCCTTTCCCAGCAAATTTCGCTTTGAAAAGGCTACAATAATTATCAATGAGACAATTATTAATAAAGGCGACAATTAATTAATGTTACATTACATTATAATGATTAATGTTACATTAACCAATGTTGCGCCATCCCCAAATAATGTTCCCATAGCTTCGTATAAAGTTATAAAAGATACCAACTAACTAAACTAGGTCTAGTTCAAGGATCAGTTCTTAATTTAATAGGTTTAAGCTGCATTCGTATTTATGGAACTGCCTATCCTCAAGATTTCTAATGAGCCGATTCCGCTTTAACTCTAGGTTTACGGGACCCGTCAATTTAACGGAATTCAAACTGCAATGAAGTTTCTCGAAAACCGCTTGATCGATTCCAACCGTTTTGCATCGTAAATTAATCATTTCTTCTAAAGAATTTATAGACACATTTTTTTCCCAAGCCTTTTACGTTTTGAGATTCATATATGATATACATGTCTCTACGGGACCCGTCAAATTTTGCGGGTACGCTTATCTTGAAAATAATTCTTATACTTTTGCTTAGTTCGCCACATTATTAATCCAGTGAGAAACACAGTGCGATCCAAATGAAGATGCGAAATAAGTCGTTACATGATACCCTCACGAACAGACTAGGACCTATGTACTAGTGTAGTGAACCTTTAGGCTACCGACCGCTGTGAAGGCTGCAGAAAAGTTCACTAATGCATACATAAATTTTAGCCTATGCTAAAAGTGTGCGGTATGCTATGTGAGGGTATCATGTAACCACTTCTTACGCATCTTCAGTGGATCGCACTGTACAAGAGTGAAAGCAATGTCTTTATGATCTCCGTTTCCATTTCGTTATCTTGATCTCGCTTAGATAGTGTAAACTAAAGCGGGTCGTATGACCTGAGTGTTTATGTGGGTGTGCTACGCAACTCTTATTTCCTATCGCCAAAAAGAGCTCAAGAGCAAAAGACCTTCGGTATGTGTGCTGCATTGAAAGCAGCAATTGTTGCATATGTTACAAAAAAAAGTATGCGAAAAATGCACAGACAAAGTGCTATATACCTGTAAAAATGTACTCAATAAGTAGGTTTACCCGTTAGTATTATTGTCATTATTTCCATGATATTTTTAAAGGACTTTTAATTTCTTGATATTTAATTTAAACGCGATGCCGAATATTGTGCAAGTTTGAGTTAACTGGAATAAATCGGTTTTTTAAAGAAAATGCGTATTTTCATTCACCCGTCAATTTGACGGGTGCCGTAGAGATAGGTATCTAAAAAACGTCCGTAAACCTAGTGTTAATAACTACACCCACTGCGCCCTTTTATTAATTTTACTGCTCAATTTAATTTTTACTTATGGTGCCGTGTGGTGGCGGCTCGTTAAAAGAATACTACCACTCCATCTCATCCAATGGATCTCGTAAAAGGCGAGTAAGGAATTAAACTGCACTGTGCACCCATCAGCGCATGGTGGCGATGGGCTCACCACCTATCACACCAAGTGCATTATATTGTTTTGGTGAAACGTGGATTGTGGCAGTCATCTGTTTTTACAGTGAGCGCCCAGTCTCTGACTACGCCTTATGGGATACAGTCGTGATCATATGTATGTATGTATGTAATATTTAAAGAGCTACTCATTTTAAGATTAATCACCTCCCTTTTCTTTTTATTGCTCATTTTTAACCTCCCTGTCTATTAAACATATAATTTGTATTTGCATACTGACTGAAACTGTAGTATATTATAACCTGTAATATATTACCGCCTTTTAAAAATTGTAGCAGATATTCATAATGGAATTCCGTTTAGACCGTTCTCAAAATTAATACACACTTTAATAATAACGCTAAACTCGAATACGGAAGGCCACACTTAATTCTTGCAAATTAGCATTAATTATATTGTTAATCGTGATAGCTCTGAGACAGGGCGCTTTAAATTTCATGGTACGCGAGCAACCTGAGTTGGAATCTCGTTGCTAATATCGCGAAAATTATCAATTTTAATTAAGTGTTGATTTACAACGTAATCAATGGTGGCGAAAGTACACAGTACAAGTAGACCGAAGTAGTAACAGTGTAGTTCCATACAAAATCACTACAAAAAGCATCTTCGATCGATCAAAACATAAAATAAAGACAAAGATCATAAATACCGATTAAATAAACACTTTAATCTTATATGCCCCCGCTATAAAGTAGCTTTTTAAATGAAGTCAACTATCTTTCCACGACGTGAGTGACGCTGAAGTGTGCTATTCGAAATGAGCGCATTGTGCGCACTTTTTTTGAGGACTTTTTGAGTCGCCGACTGTATTTGGTATGGTGTATGTGGTTTTTTGTATATCAATGGTGATAACATATTTGAGAATTAGAAATATATTTCAGCGTGATAGTGTCGTGTGGACTCTTTTGCCTTTAAAATGCCCCCCGGATAAGAAATGAGGGATGAGTAGAGCTCTGGAACTACTATAGGCGGTAACGTTACGTCATTATCACCGTCATTTCAGCCACCCACACGTCCACTGTTAAACATTTGTCAACAGTTTGCCACAAAACACGATAGACGACTTAGTCACCTGCATGCATCGGCTCTATCTAGTCGGGGGTCTCGTTACCAGGTGGCCTCTTGAGAACCTTTCTTCCCCAACGGTCAACTTTAGCTTACTAATCTTAGGGCTTTCAGTTACTCATATCTTGCAGTTCACACATTCTACCTCGTTGAGATGAACAACGAGTAAAGCCCTGTATTTTTAATTTACATGATCATTATATTTTACATACGACACAAGACACACATACGATATTTCACAGAATGCTGTCTTTCAAATAGCATCTACAGAACTATAATTAACAATTGACAATTGATGTGCCGCTAAATAAAATTGTCTCGTTCTATCGATTCTCCCCAAGAACATTACTGTCCCGCGTCACGCCGGTGGGGACGTCGTCATGCAAATAGTCCGCTTTGTATAAATGTATCATGAATCATACAAGTTATGATTCTGACTTTGTTTCCAAAGACTAAAGATTCATGTGACTCCAGAACCTTTGGGAGGTATTAAATACAGTACTAAGGTTACTATCTATAATTCATGCTATGTTTATGTTAATAGTTTTGGTGGTGTGCTGTGTAGTGGCATGCGTGTAGTGGCATGCGTGTAGTGACATGAGAGAATCTGATACCATCTCATTCCACGGGCATTCAGTTAATGTAAAGCCAGTATGAAATATGACAATGTACTGGTTGTATAAATAGATTTTGTTGTATAGATTTAGTTGTATAGATACCTGTACGCTAGTGTGGTGGCGAGCAAGCAACGTCATTTTTGAACACGGAGAGTTACAGTCGAAACAACCTTTTTGAAAAATCCCAAGCCAAAATCACTTTGTCCGGCCACGGAGTCTACGATGTTTGGTACTGCGGTCGCCAATCAAATCTATCTCGGGTGGCGATTTCAAATGCTCTCAAATAAGGAGATGCCTATGTCCAGCAGTGGACTGTTAAATTGATGTCGATGATGAGTTTTAGAAAATTTATAAGTTAAATAGTTTCAGACAAACTAAAATAATGTTTGCAAAAACAGTCGAAAAAAATCCGAATCTGATTTTTCTTAACTTCTAAAAGTAACAATCTCTATCCATGCAAATGGCCACTTAATGTAAATGCTGTAATTTTTTATTTAGGGTTCCATACCTCCCAATAAAGAAAAGGATCCTTTATAAGATCACTCGTCTGTCTGTCGGTCCGTCTGTCACAGCCAATTTGCTCAGAATCTTCTCGACCGATTGAGGTGATGTTTGGTAAACATTTGTGTCTGTAAGGTGATACTACTGATAATAGTACTATGTATTAACAGTAGCATCAAAAAGTTTGATACACATATAGCCCAAACACGGTTTTGTTAAATTAAGATTTGACGTCATCGCTGTGCCAACTCACACCTGTGGAATCCGCTTTGTAATTATAACCCGACGTTTCGTGCGCTTTACAACACCCGTGGTGACGGAGGGTACCAGGACGAGTTCTGATGAAACGTGTAATATTCGCGTAAATATTTCTTATATTTACTCGTATTATTTATTATTTTAGTTCATAATTTATTAAAAGTATATTTATTGCATTGTAGAATAGCACCTACCTCTTTCCTACCGAAGTGTCGTAAGTGGCGACTAAGGTATTGTACGGATAGTAGTGCAGAATAATACCCTAATATGCCATGCTTCATTCAGTGCAGCTTGTGCGAGAGCATGGGCAGTAAGAATTTTTTGACTCGTACCAAAATGGCGGCGACGTGGTTTGCCACCCTTCACGTCCCGTTTACCGCGGGGGTATTAGTTAGTAGTTTCCAATCAATTACAGTTCAATTTCCAATCAATCAAAAAAAAATCCAAATCTTGCCAGTGTCAAATCCAATCTCTTCACACCTTATCAGTAATGCAATAGACAAATAAGTTGAATTATCAGAAACATCTTGGACAAATAACTGAATAGGCATCTGAAATATGCAAAACAAAAAATACCTGTGTATGTACACACTAGGTATATGACCAACCCAATACCTCACAACTTTGATGATGCTGATACATGATAACAAAATCAGGATTGTTAGGCATTTAGTACTGTGATCAAAAATTCTCTTGCCATATGTGACAGATGATACTATGGATAACAATACTTTTGAAAGCACCATCAAAATTGTGAGGCATTTGTGACTGTGATCATCAATTCCCTTGCCAAATGTGGCCAATGATACTAATGATAATGATATGGCTATAGTCAATGATCATCAGTAGGATGACGATTACATCAGAATTGAGAGGAATTTGGTACTGTCATCACTAATTCCCGTGTTAAATGTAGCAAATGATACTACTGATAATGATACTATTGATAGCGACATCAAAAATATGAGGCTTTTGGTACTGTGATAATCGATTCCCTTGCTGAATGTGGCACATGATAGTATTGATAATGTTACTATAACAGATAATGGAACTACGGATAACTAAATGAGAATTGAGAACTATTTGTATTTGTGATCGCTAATTCCCTTGCCAAATGTGGCAAGTGATACTGCTGATAATGATATGTATTAGCAGTAGCGTAAAAAATGTGAGGTAATTGGTACTGTGAACATCAATTCCATTACCAAATGTGGCAAATGATACTCTTGATAATGTTTACTACTACTGATAATGGTACTACTGAAAGCAACATGAGAATTGAGAGACATTCCCCAATTCCAGCACCAGGCCCCTGAGCTACCACGGCACGGTATTACTGTTAGCAACATGAAAATAACAAATGTAGCCAATGCGGCATATCCTAAGAAGAGAGATCTATATCCAGCAGTGGATTGTCAGGAGGCTAATAATGATGATAACAAATTGGTAATTGGCCTTTTCATAAGTTTACTAGTGGTAATAATCACGCAGCCGTCTCAAAATAAGATGAACTTGAATGAGAGGAGGAAATGGTTATAGAAAGAGTTTGTCACTGTTTCAAAAATTTACTTCTCAGTTTACACTAGTGTGTGGCTCCAACAACAATGTGTACAGCTGTCCATTAATTCTCTCAATCTCACTCAGAATCTCTGGTTCAGCGGAAAGAGCCAACTGACTAAAGTTGGCTCTTCCTGGCAGACAGATCCCTGGCAAAGACCTGTGAGTCTTGTTTTACTCTATCACTTCTTCAATACAGGCTGTATTGAAGTTGTGTAGGTCTCACTGCATACATCGGGAGAGCTGTCTGTTCTGTTGCTGATTTGCTGACATGTCATTTAAGGACTGTATCTACATTTCACGCCTTGCCTGACTGATATTGTGATCAGAGAGCTTCTGAAACTTCTTTTTGCGGCAGGTCTTAACATTGCCCCCGCCGCCTGGACAGTTTCCACGAGCCTCTTGTGTATATTGTCTAGTAACACAATCATCTAAGCTTTAGAAAATCTGCCACTTCATACTATCCAATGGGTGATGTAGATCAACTAAGGGAAATGACTGGAAAATTTCAAATATTCTGACAGATGATGGAATAACAAGCTTGAAAATGCTAGACTGAAAATGCACAGACCAGAGACAAACAACAATGTCTCTAATGAGTCAGAAATTATTGAATACTTTCTTAATTTAAGACAAATATAATCTTAAAGGGGAACAAATTCCCTAAATACTCATTATGCTATAACTATAATCTGGAATCTGAAAATCTCCAGGCAAAAATAGAATATCAGGAGATCTGTTGAAGAACCTAGTCTCTGATAGTTTCCTAACTTTAATTGGACTTTGTAATTATATTTCAAAAAAGAATAGAAATAAGTGTGATGAAATTTCTGTGGCATAATTATTATAAAAATGACTTCAAAAAACTGGATACCAATAGAAAGACTTCTTTTACTCATACTTAACTTAAGATGGAAGAAAATCTCATAGAATACAGGTAAGACTAACAAATGTCTGCCTATATCAAGTGCTGTGTGTGGCATCCAGTGATTATGCTAGCTCTGAGTGCCCTTCAAACCAAAACACAATAATGTTTCTACACTACTATTCCACGGCAAAATTACAGGCCCTGGGGTGGTACCTCCCTGGACTGATTTCTGAGCATGATTGATTTTTAATAGAACTATGGGTTACTGTGCAGAAATCCCTAACAGGAATAGGAGTTATATAAGTTCCCTTATTACCCCTTGTGATACCACAGCAGACCATTTTCATAAATTGGAGTAGACTTGAATTTCTGCCACATCTCTACAACACTTTTCTATTCAAAGCCGGAAATGGAAATAGCTGTCAGTGATTTTTTTCACTGACAAGTATGAGACAAGCAAGATGTTCACCTAAAGGTAAATGGCCAGCTCATAAGAAGCAGTGGCAGATTATTAAAAGCCAAGATACTAAATTTGAATATCTTACATTTTTTTATGTAAATTGACAAGCAAACAATTACATCAAATCACACAGAAAATTTCTCTGTGGTAACTACATTGCGCTAAACACTCTAACAATTCTTAAGTATCATATGCCCAGTAATTACAATAGCTATCAGTGCCCTTCAAAGTGAAATACAGAAACTCTCACACACTACTGTTTCATGGCAGAATAAATAGCACTGAGGTGGTACCTACAGAGACCCATTCCTGCATAGAACCAGATCCTAACACCAGTAAAAATTTATTTCTTTTTATAGCAGTTGCAGTACCACTCAGAAGATTGCAGCCCCTCTTTTTGTCCTTATCACCACAATTATCAATTATGAGATCTCATCAGACTTGTGATTTAACTAGATACTATTAAGTTTCAAGTTTCTCTTAATAATAATATTAATGTTTATGTCATAAGGTAGGTAGCATCTTTAAATTGCCTGAAGGATACTTGTTCCAGAATCCACCACTCATCCATAGCCATATATAACATACTTAACAAACATAGGCTTAATTACTAAATATTCTATTAATAATTTTATAAAAAAGTGTATATGTGTGCATGTGTGCAAAAAGACGTAAGTGTTTTAATCAATAAGTTTTTCAGTGCCTTCATATGACTAAGTTTTAAGCAATTTGTGATCAACAGTTTAAAGTCTTTAGTGTTCCTTGTCTACATATTAAGATTTTTGTTTATATTATTGTACAGATGGATAGAAAGTTTCATGTACTAATATAATGACTTGCAAATGAATTTTTGACACTGTGAGATTTTATCACAATACCTCTCCTCCCTTTATGTAAAACTTATTGATCAAACTTCAAAGCTTTATGGTTTTTTATCCTAATATTTAAGAAATACAATTTTCTAACACTCAGTATACTACATATAGAATTAAGCTCTCCATTGGAAATCTATAATACTTAAAATAAATTATCATTAATAATGCACATTGTGCTCTATCAAACTGTAAAAATGTGTGTGCTAAGTTAACTTTCTACTTCTCTACCTAACTTCTAACCAAAACAGTGATATATAGTAGCTAGCTCACTACAGCTTGATGGTAGATTAGCTAGTACTATGTTAATACTCAAGCAGCTGCCAAGTGGCTCCTGCAGTTGGCAATACTATTTTTTTATATATATATGGATATATCATTTGTGACACTCAAACACAAATGCATCTTAATAAAAAAAGTAAAGTAACAGCCTATAAATGTCCCACTGTTGACCACAGACATCATCTCATTCCTGAGAGAGTTTTAAAGCTGAGAAGAATGTGCCATGCTGCTTCTATGCGGGTCGGTGGACTTCATATGTCATCAAAATATTTTCATTTCTCAGACATGCTAGTTTCCTCAATGCATATTCCTTCACTAACAAGCATGTGGTAAATCAGCACTTAAAATTGCAATTAACAATTTTAGTAGTGTTGTTGCACAGGTAATCAAACTTAGATCACTCGTCTACTGTGAAATTTTAGATGAGTACTCGACTCTTTGCTACTACTGCTCTAAGCTGAGCTATCATATCAATAATTTCTCTAAATATACCTAAAAATGTTTAAATAGTATGTGCACTATTCATGCAAATAACAAGTATTAATTTACCTATAGATATATTTACAAAGTGCAACTTAAGTCATGCATGCACAGCCAGGATACATTCAATCCAATTATACAATTGAGAGTACAATGCTGTTGTTTATACCTAATGCTATATCAAAAAGACTATAGATCATGCAATATAAAGAGTATCATGCAGTTGATTGAATTCTATATGATAACCACCTAGGTAACCTAGGTTTACTTCTATTAGCAGAACAACAAAAAAGATTATTTTGGTACAATACAATTAGAGTTATCGCTAATAAGCAAAATACAGTGGTGTTGTCGCGCAATATTCACTTCGCTTTTGCAAGTGTATCCGATGCATTCATAGATGACGAAACTAATAAATGTTTCGTGCGTTCAGTACCCCTGGTACCGATAACTTTTAACCAAATAACAATGACCTCTACAACTTACCTTCTCGAAGCGTTGCCTGTATTCAGCCTTTTCTATTTTATCATTTTCCAACTGTGAAATTTTTGCCGTTAGCTCGTGTAGAGCTTGATTTTCCTTTTCATTCCTTACTGCCAAATTTTCTAGCAGTTCAAGAGCATTGATAACTTTCGGTAATAGCGCCGTTACGGCATCAGGGCCGTATTTCTCGATAATTATTTCGCATTCCTTGCCAATATCCGACGCCAAATCGTAAACGTCGACGACGGTAACCTCGTCATCGAAATCTGGCATTTTGGCAGAAAAGCGCCTGCGGTACGGCATTAAAAACACCTTGTTTTCACTTCACCACAATACAAAAACTTACGTTAAAGAAAAGAATGCACCTTTCGCAAGTGCGCCATTATTACTGAAAAGTGTGAAATGTCAAGTTTATGCTTCTAGGGATGATCCAAAGTTAGCAGAATCGTTATTTTAATATAACATAACAGAATTAACGATAACATTGTCGCTTAAAATTATTAAAAAAAAATCGATTGTAAGAAAACAGTAAATTAATAATTATAGATAAGTAAAATATCGTGATACAAACATCCTACTGCGAGGTGCAGCCTTCTCGTTTTGGATAGATCTTTTCAAGTAACAGTTATAATATGTGAACATGTACTGTACGTGTACAAAGACTGACAGATTTTAAACTTTAATACGCAAGCATCGTGTAAGCGATTGGCAACAGATTACAAGTAGCCGATTAGTAAATAACCACGATTAGTAGCTAGCTGTCTTAGCTGGAAGTCTAACATTCACTTCCAGTTTAAAAGAAAAGCAAAAACCAACAGAGATAGTGTTTTTTTTTTTATTTAATCTGAACTCATAACTAAAATTGTAGATATGTCACATTGGGTACTCTATTCACATAGGGTATTTAATTTTGATACGTCTAATAATTTTATGTAGTTGGAACCGACACACAATATTTTTTCAATGGCAAGCACTGTGACGAAACATCATTTCTGTAATATATAAGTTTATGGACTTTCACAGAAAAATGTTTTATTAACACACAATACATAAAAATATAGCACTTTTAATAAATAACAATGTGAAGCTACTGACATCCTTACATTAAGACATTATAATTAATGTTACCCTTAATAAAACCAGCTAAGTATTGCCAGTAGCAACATTTAACATATTAACATTTTTTAATAGAAATTTAAATATAAAAAAATTAATAACTAATTGCAGTTATATGTTGTTATAGTAACGTTTTTGAATGAATCATTTTCCAACATGCTGTAAAAATACTAAAGGGCTAAATTTAAAACGTCTTTTTAAAATAAATATAATTTTCCTTTTTATTTAATTTTTCTTTCTCGTAAAATTCTATACTTATTGACTTAATATTAGAATTTGTACCCTAACATATGACTCTGTGTATTATTATATAATTTTATCTTTTATAGTTACCGTGTTCGAATATATTACTGTTTTGATGTGGATTGTTAAAATATCGATTATAGGAAGTCGCCACGCGCGAAGCAACAGTTGGATGGAATCAACAGGCGGGAACGCCCGGTGTTCTATTTCCTGTCCCAGTATAAACAAAAAATAAACGTAAAAATTGTGCAATGAACTATCAAAGTAAAGTTAATAAATACGTGTGCCCTAATGATAGACAGCTATCTTTGCGAGCCAAGTGAGTATAATATTGTTTACGCGTAATTATCAAAGTTTGACAAATTTAAGTTTGTTTTTGTTTTGCTCTTTGACACTTAAAAGTTTAGATGAGCTTTTTTGGTAGTTATAAAAATTGACTACATATGAAAAAAATAAAAAATAGATGAATTTAGTGATTTAAATTAAATAATAAAGGTTTAAAACCGGGAGAGTTACTAGTAAGCTGCAATATTAAATTTATAATGTTTCCGATAGTCAGAGAAATGTAATCAGAATCAGAATTCTTTACGAGATATGTTTTAAACTGCTCTTATCAGCTTTAAATGGTCTATGGTGTGGTAAACATATTATAATGTTAATATTCTACTATCGTTACTCCGCTAAATTTAAATAGACTAATTTGGTATTTAATGATAAGCATTTTATTACTAATATTTAAATTTTAAATTAAAGACAAGAACGATACTGTTTGTATAAAAAAACTACGAGAACATTTACTTATAATTAGTACCTATGCCTTAAAATTAGTACATAAAACTTTCGTAGGCATGCTGTCAATTAAAGCAACATAATACTTTTAATGAATATTAATCCTATAGAAGGATGACCTATATCTTTCTATAAATATCTCATTAAAAATATGTAAAAGATTTTTGTATCTTATTTGTATCGAGGTTTGAATAAATTCCGCGCATTTTACTTTAAAGATTAAAATGTTTTGTTATCATTATTTTTGATAGATGCTTTATATCTTCAGAGGTCTGTTGTTTTATTTTTAAGTTATTTTTTTGTCGACATACACTATACTATTTTTACGACCTATTTTTTCATATATAAAGAAAACAAATGAAAACAAATAAGCCAAAATTATCGCGTTCCGTATCGATTACGTCGCAAGCACCACTTTGTCCACCACATAGAAGAACAGTTATAACACTCACATAGACAACTTGCCCTGTGCAAGAATGTGTAAACATTTTCGCAAAGTTAATTTACATTTAGACTCGTTAGAAAAATATATACACGACATCTAGCCAGTTCTAGAGCGATTGGTGATAATTAGCAGTGTTTTGTTGATCGTTTATTTTATGTTTTATGACGATATGCTCCTGGCCGACTTCGACCACGGTCACAGTTATCACTATCGGAAGTTTCAACTGCGCGGGTGATATTATAGTGCATACGACCTGTGCCCGATGTAACGCTTATGCGATAGGATCTGAAATAGACTAGGACGCAGTGTCAGGGACACGAGGACAATCACAACACAACCAGACCCGAAAACGATCAGTTTGTGTTTTTGCACAAATCATCTCTATCTCGCCTCTTTGATAACTCCGACGCCTTATACGCTGACACAAGAAATAAATAAGCCAAGGGATAACCAGCGGCATCCTTCTTGACTAACAACTTTTTATTGCAATTGCCGTTTTCCTATTCCATGGCAAGCACTGTGAGCTAGCGTAATCACTGGGCATATGAGACTTAAGAAGTGATGTCTCTGGGTGACCGCCGCAGTGTTGTGTCACACAAAAATGTTCTGGGTGACACAGCATTTCTTATGGGCAGATGTTGCACTAACCATCAGGTGAACTTTTTGCTCGTCTCTTCACTTTATACAATAAAAATAATGCAATTTTAAGGGCTGGTTCAACACGCGCTCGCCGATAAAGCAAAACACATGGAAACTTGCAGGTCTGAAAAAAATTATAATTCTTGGACATATTAAGTCCGCCATTAGGCATTGGTGGCGGGTTTTTCTCAGCTCCAAAATCCTCTTAAAACGTGTCGACTGTTGCTGTTCTGATGAAAATATTTTTTTATGTAGTCCCAGATCGCGCATTATGTAATCCGCGGCTCTCGGAGAACCCAACCGATCAGCGTTACTGCTCTAATTTATAAGTCATTTTTCAAGGGCATATAATTTACCAAACAAAAACAAGATTATTTTCATATATTCGATACATTTTGTAGGACTACCTGAACTTCAAGGAATAGCAAAGATGAGATCTAGTTAATAGAATCAGGCGTTACGGAAATCCATTATCACGAAGGAAAGTATGCTAAATACCAAATGATGTATATTACCTAGTGGTAGTGTTGTAGTGGCGGAGAAAATCTTGTGGCGCTTCCCGGTGGCCGTATTAGTTTATTTGTGCACGCTACAGTGGGAGGACGGTGCTCTTTAAAAACTATATAATATACATATATGGTAGCCGTGGTAGCTCAGGGGCCTGGTGCTCGCCTTTAATTTCAGTAATAAGCGAGTAACCTGGGTTCGATCCCCGGTGCCAGCACCTCTAAAATTGTTCTAAAATTTTAAGAACTGATTTACCACGTGCTTAGCGGCGAAGGAAAACATCGTGAGGAAACCTGCATGTCCGAGGAATAGAAATATTTCGAGGACATGTGAAGTCCGCCAACCCGAATTGGAGCAGCGCGGCGGACTATTCCCGGCTCCAAACCCCTCTCAGAAATGAGAGAAGGCCTGTGCTCAGCAGTGGGACGTTTATAGGCTAACAGCCTTTACTTTACTTTTATACACCATTTCATATTTAGCAAATTAACTACCTTTCCTTCAGAATATGAAATCTATGCACTCATATGTACAAAGTAAACAAAGAAAACTTTTTTTCTTTTAAAAATAAACAGCAAGGTCAGATTGGAAATAATAGCAGTACCATGGCCTTGCGACGCAGCGACAGTCCCTTATCTCATCGCGTACACATCCGCTTCCCGCTTAGCATCGTTTTTCATTAAAACTTCATTGTAATCCGATAGACGTACGGAGTTCGATGCGTTCGTCGTTTCTGCCTTGTCTGGTTTCTATTGTTTGTTCTCGTTTTACAGTAGAAATTGACGAGGCGCGTAAAAGTTCACCTGATGGTGTAACGGCTGCCTATTACAAATGCTGCGTCACCGAGAACTTTTCTGCGTGGCAACGCATTGCGCTCGTCACCCTGAGACATCAGTTCTTAAGTCTCATATGCACAGTAATTACGCTAGTTATCAGTACCCTTCAGACCGAAACACAGTAATTTTTGCACTGTACTGCTTCACGGCATAATAATTGACACAGCGGTGTGCCTACCTAGACGGATTACTGCATAGGAATCCTACCACCAGTGAAACCAAAAGTTCTGCTCTCGTTACTGATAAATCAAGTATTCCCTAATCACGTGTGCAGCAGTAGTTGTGGTTAAGGTGCCCCGCCTGTGTATGTGCAGTCATTCGTACCGTGGTCGTAGCCCGCCTCTGACCGTCAAAAATAGGAAAATCGATAATAATTCATTTCTTACTTGTGAGCAGAGGTGGATAACATTTTTAGAAGAAATATGGGTGACAAATAAGCACACAGCCCACCTAATGAGAAATAGTCACTATAGCACAGACCGCTATATTCGATCTCAATGATGATATACGAACGATTTTCTCGGCTCAATTGTAGAACCGATCTTGACGAAATTCGGCACCGAGATAACTTGCATCCCGACAACGAACCTACGACGCACCTAGGACGAACGCAAGGCGAACCTAGGATACTTTTTATTCCGGATCAAATCATCAAATCAAATCAAAGAGTTCTCACGGTATTTTTAAAAAACCTAAATCCACGCGGACGCAGTCGCGGGCTTCAGCAAGTATACGATCAATGAAAATATTAATTTGACGTCCACGTGGCCTTGTAGTTAGCGTTCCTGACTTTTATGCTGCGAGGCCCAAAACATGATTTATGTTTTAAATTCAGGTTACTGCGTATTATGAAATTTGAGGCGGGCGCTCGGCCCATTAGCTACCACCTCCCTTACTTAAATAAAGTGTGAAAGCAGTAGTATGCAAACATTACTGTGTTTCGGTCTAAAGGGCACTAACAGCTAGTGTAATTTCTGGGCATATGAGACTAAGGAACTGATGTCTCAATGTGATCACCGCAGTGTGGTGGTACAAAGAAATGTTCTGAGCATTTGCTATGGGCAGATGTTGCACTTACCCTCAAATGAACTATTTGTTCTTCTCGTCACTTTCTCCAATAAAAAAAGTTCAGCGGTATAAGGTTTGTAAGGTTGTTGTTACTCAATTTGTATTCACAAAGGTCTCTAAACGTAGAAAAGATAAGAAATGTACGTAGAGATTATGTTTGATTGCCCACGTTTTCGTGTAATGCGTGGTTAGAAAAGTATTAAATGATGAAAAGGGTAAGACTTGAACAGTTCATATCAACAAATAAAAATATGTTTATTCGTACATAATACACATTCGTACATCGCACATGTTAATCCGACAGCGAAGTATTCCACCACCCCATCAGGTCCCCTGGATATTCTAAAAGTTGACTAAGGAAAATCCCAATAAAAGACTATTGCTAAGTTTTGTTACTCCAGTATCTATTAAAGCAGCAGCCCAGAACTTTGAATGGTAAATAAATACGTAAATAAATATTTATTTACGTACATTATGCATATTAATTTATTGAATATTATTCGCTTTTATAGTTATATATTAAAGTTGATACAATATATGTACATATATTTCTTTAAAATTAATATTATAATATTTCAAAATTTAGTGCCTACGTGTATTTTTTTCCTTATCCTTAGATTAATTCACTTACATCAGTTTGTCTCTCCATTACCCATAGGTTGCGTGGTAGAGAATGCCTTAGACATGAAGTCCGCCTATATGCATTAACTGCTTGTTTAAGAAGTTAAATAAATAACAAAAGGATTATGCCTAGCACTGCCCTCGTCACTTTCAGACGTTGGTTACTAGTCTCATAGGCCAAATAATTTCACTAACAGTGCCCTTCAAACCGGAACTGACCCTGTGGTGGTACCTACCTAGACGGACGCCTGCTTAGAATTCCTGTTCTTCTTCGTGTCGATGATTCCTTTACTATATAACTTGAGACCTATATTCTGCGACAGCCACACCAACAGGTGAAGCCTCTATCAGATCGCTCAGTGTGCAGCTAAGCAGCACTAAGAGCATAGCAGCAGATGCCAAATTGTTTGTGCTGCACTACAATCACGCAGAGTAGTATCCGCGTCGGAGTAGCCCCATTTAGCAATGTTGGACCTTCAGCGGCCCATATGGGTCAGGAGTCGGTTTTCTAAGTGGGCCAGGTCATTGCTTGGGGGAAGTTCTTCCGCGGGAACCACAAACTCTTGTGGCGGTGGCAACTTTCCCGAAACAGTTTGTGGCGAGCCTCTCTTGTGTGATCAGATAAGACCTCTGTGGCATTGAGACTTTCTCTGCGACTCTTGAGACGACTGTGCGGGTGCTCCGAACTACGGTGTGGGTGTCTGTGGTCGTTTTTTTATCGGAGACGAAACGAGCAAAACGTTCACCTGATGGTAAGTGCAACGTCCGCCTATAACAAATCCTGTGTTACCCAGAACAATTCTGTGTGACACCACACTGCGCCCGACAACCTTAGACTAATACAGTTCTTAAGTCTCATATGCCCAGTGATTACGCTAGCTCTCAGTTCCCTTCAAACTGAAACACAGTAATGTTTGCGCACTACTGGTTCACGCCAGAATAACTGGTTCTGGGGTGGTACGTATCTAGACGGATTCTAGCATAGGAATCCTACCAACGTTTTCCTGTTTTTGTTTCTCTATATAGCAAGCGCTGCTTCTACGGAATTTTGTAAGGGACCAGCAAGGGGTAAAGTGAGTTTAGCGGGCTGGGTAGGATGCAGCCTGTTATTTTCCTCCAAGTCACTTTCAGAACAACATCTACTAAGTTTGTCTACACTGTTTCTTTAAGTACCTGTTAATAGTAGGTACTCTATTAGCAGGTACTTAAGTAGGTAGGTTATTTTTTCATGTAACCTTCGATATTACGTTATATTTTACGCAGCGATACTTTACAACCGTTTCATTGAATTAGCCGTTCCATTAAGCGCCTAGCCTGTTAATAAAACAGCACCTAGTCATTCTTAAATGAAACCTTAGCCGAATCGATTGATATCACATTGCACTTTAACCAAATCGATGTTTATTGTATCATTATCAAATTCATTGTTTAGTAGTTAACTGATGTCTCTGGGTGACGGGCGCAGTGTAGTGCAACACAGAAATGTTGTGGGTGACACAGCATGTGTTAGGCAGACGTTGCACTTACAAAAAAACTTCATTAAAATATTTTTACAGCGCTTTTATGCATGGCTGCCAATCACATTAGTTATAAGTTCGGAATTTATTGATGAGAAACTTTTCACGCCAAGATTTAGACTAGCACTTGTTAAGAAAAACGCCTATTTTATGTGTATCAAAATCTTTTATGTTTTACAAGGACACCTAAAGGGATTGTCATTTAATGCTTTTAAAATAAAATGGAGAAATTGGCTCCTACATATCTGTTTTTACTCAGTAGAAGAATCCCTCAATAGCGAAAGAACACAGTGTAATGTAATTTTAAATTGAATGGTAAAAGAATTATATTATTTTGACATTTACATATTTAAAAATTCCGATCAAAAGTAAAAGTAAGTGTTTTAAATTAGTCATAATTTAAAATCTATTGGTATAATTAATAATCAATAAGTGTTTTGTAATTAAAGCGTATTATAAAAAATATCATTATATAGAGGACAAAGATGTGTGGAAATAACTCATAGGTACTCTGCACTTGCAAGCCCCCTGGCTGCTAAATTTATGATGTACTTCTTTTTTGTAATCTATAAATGACATTATGTAATATGGCATTGGAAAAAGAAAGACCCCAGAGTTTCTTACCGGTTTTTCACTGAGAAGGTCATTTTTTGAACCGGTGTACATTTTGACGTTCATAAGAGCTTTAAAGAAGCCTAAATTGAATAAAGAAATTTTGACCTTGACTTTGACTTTAATTAGTTAAATATTATATTAAGACATTTGCATGCCTGGACTAAGGCTGAACATATTGTACCTACTTCAAAATTATTACATTATTTTCTGTACATATGTTCGAGCAAATGAATTCATTTGATTTGATTTGATTGGGTTTCTGATTTAATGGCGCCTTATTTGCTAAATAGGTAATTAGCAGAGTAAGCATAGAACAAAAGGCAAATGGAATGGAAAATAACATTACTGCAACTCATACGTACTCATGTCGTGCACATTAGTACTTTTGAGTTGCAGTAATGTTCTTTTCCTATTAATGCTCATACGCGTGCAGTAGATTTCATGTGAGTAATTCCATTACGTTCATTATAACCGTTATTTATTAGTAATATATTTATAAAATAATTATTAGCAAGTAATAATCAGTTTTTTATCGGAACTAGTTAGATTTACGGACAGAGGTTTCTTCACCGTAGGCTTTGCCTTAATCGTCGTAGACCGATTGCAGTAGTACTAGACGCCTTGCAACTTAACAGCTATTAGCTGTGATATATTCGTATGTATGTTCCTAACTTTATCGTAAGAAGCGGTTAAGAAAATGTGTTTTATTTACAAAGGGATAAAACCCTCATTCACTTATTTCTTTTTTAGTCTTTAACTTCTAGAACTTTGAACTTGACGGTGCACGCCATGTCTTTAAAATCTTGCCTTTGGCCTTTTTTTTTATTTGTTAAAGTGATGAAACGAGCAAAACATTCACCTGATGGTAAGTGCAACGTCTGCCCAAAACAAATGCCATGTCACCCAGAAAATTTCTGTGTGACACTTCACTGTGCCCATCACCCTGAGACATAAGTCCTTAAGTCTCATATGCCCAGTGATTACACTAGCTCACAGTGCCCTTCAAACCGAAACACAGTAATGTTTGCACAAATTTGATGATACATACTTTCAGCAATACAATTTTACGGGTGGTTTATAAACAAAAACGGTAGTACCTCGCAGTGCACGCGGGTAATAGAGAGAGTAGCTCATTGTATAATCAAACTACTTTCTCCCCACGACGGTAATTGGCTGCGGAGAGCAGGAAGACATAGACTCTTATTAACCTCATTGTTATCCGTCGTCTGTGTGATTTTCATGTCATAATAGTCAAATAAAGAAAAATAAAATTAGCTTTTATAAATATTCAGTTTAATCCCTAAGGACACATCTGCATTCACATGTGATAGCGGTGTAAGAAAACCTGCCACCCTTCTCGTGGGTGTCGTAAGAATCAATCAGGGCGAATTAAGGATTAAAAAGTTCACTTCTGTGATAGAGCAACACTACAGCTACAGCTGGTGGTAGGATTCCTATGCAGAAATCCGTCTAGGTAATTACCACCGCAGGGCCAGTTAATCTGCGGTGAAGCAGTAGTGTGCAAACATTGCTGTGTTTTGGTCTGAAGGACACTGAGAGCTAGTACATCACTGGGTGTAGTCACTGGGCATATGAGATTTAAAAACTGAAGTCTCAGGGGAACGGGTGCAGTGTGGTGCCACACAGAAATATTCTGTGTGACACAGCATTGGAATAAGTGGATGTTGCACTTACCATCAGGTGAACGTTTTGCGTCTTGTCCCTTTATCTAATAAAAAAACAAATTTAATTCGCTGATCGCTCGATCGGGGAAGTACCATTTCTCTGTCAGAATACCATGAAGTGGCACGGCCGTGGTGCGTTTGAGTGAAGGGAAATTTGGTATGGTAGGGAAGGGTGAAAGGGAAGCAAACAGCAACCGCAAGATACAATTATTGACTACAAGGCATTTCATCTACGTCCCATCAAGGCTGACAACATACCTGGATCTTCATGGAGGACGTCCGCGTGGCCTGGGTTCGAATCCCAGCCGGGGCCAACATTTGTGCAAAAACTCAAATTATTGGTTCCCGGGTCTGGTTGTGTTGTGATTGTCCTTGTGTCTGACACTGCATACAACCCTACCTCCGACCTTATCGCATGAACGTTACATCGGGCACGATTAGGTTAGGACGAGTGAGTGCTGACGACTGTTTGCGCGTACACTTGTGGCATTATAATATCTCCCGCGCAGCTAATAGCTTTCGAAAGCATCCGGTAGTTGTCGCCGTGGTTGAAAATTGGCCAGGAGACCATCATCATCATTTCCATAAAAAAATAGAGTAAGATTACAATATTTCCTATACTTCTTTTTATTATATTCCACAACTGGCACAAAGATAAAATCAGCGTTGTGTAAAAAAAAATAACATGCTTGCTAGGTAATTAATATTCTCTACTTTATAAAAGAGTCAAGTGTTTGTATGTGGAATTCGCTTGTCCTCGTAATTTTTTTTCATTAGCACCAACCACGTAAGTAGGACCACAAAGAAAATAGGGACTTAAAATAAGCAATGGCGGATGTATCGAGGATCGTAATCAGGGTGCTCTCGTATTATGAAATCCACAAGGCTATATCACAGGCGATTTAAACAGAAGGAATATATTAAGGCAGGCGACATTAAACTGGGATATGGTTTGAATCTTTTATCATACCATCTTATTCGCGATAAATTTTATTGTGTCGTTATTTATCGGGATACTAAAGAAAGCGGTGTGTCGTACACGTGTGATTTTACTTGCGCTAGCATCGCTTTATAGAACTTATTAAAATATTTATAACACATAACAGTAATATCAAAATAGTAAATTTAAGTCTATCCATATCGAGGTACTCTTTTATAACAGATCTGTCAGTGTCTTTCGTATTAAAATTCGTCTTTCCGTCCTCACCTTAACCGTCACCGTCTCTGTAGAATGAAAAAATGTAATTTAAAAGAGAAAAGCGATGCACAAGACAACCTTTAGTTACAGATAAAATATATCCTAAACCAGATTAACTTAATACACATTTCAAAATAAAGTGTGTCAGTGATTTTAGAATTTTGAGGTTATAAATACTTTTAGCATAGATGCCTTCTGGCATCTTCGCATTCTTCTTCATGCATATCATGCATCATCTTCGTACATTTCATCCACCATCATTTCTTCTAGTTAACTAACTAGTGCTGTAAATATTAACGCAACAGAGACACTCACCTATCTTTAAGGGCCTAACGTAATGCATATGCGTTAACAGCCGACGAAAGTCAAGATACAGTGTCATAGACACGGCCTTCAGGAAACCAGACTTGATAAACTCAAATTATAGCTTCAGTATAAATACTGGCTTCAGTAAATACACTGGGATTAAATACAAGGACCCCAATTTAGTGATCAGAATAGGCTGATCCGAACCAATTGGTCATCCGTTAGCATATTTTTGACTAAACTAAATATCTATACGAATAAATAAAATTGGAGTGTCTGTTTGTAATTAGATAAAAAGTTTTTTTAAAGTTCGTCTGTCTGTATGTCCGTCTGTGACGGAAGTGAAACTAACTTATTACTATACTAATTATTTAAAAATAAAAATGAATCAACATGAATTAACAAAAATATTACTAACTGTTTTCTTTTATTTACGCGAATATTACACATTTAAATAAAACTATTTTTTACAGATTTTATCGCGTTTAATTTATAAACTATTTTTAACCCGACGTTTCGGGCGCTTTACAGCTCAGGATCATCCCAACCATTACATCAGATTTGATAGACCACAAATCCTTGCAAAAGAACATCGATTCCTACCAAGGATGATTCGCGAGGCTATTGAAATTAAAAAATATCCTAATTTCAATAGGGAAGATGGTTGGGTATTACCACCGGCTTGGGATCCTATTATTAATAAAATTAAATCAAAAACCAAGCATACCACTGCAAGGCTTCAAGACACAGTAAGCTCTGTCTGCGTAGATCAGACTAAAAATAATAATTAAAAGCTGAAGGTACTCAGGGTTAACTATGACATCGGGACAACTGTCACCTCAGTCCCCCCGTGACCATGGGTGCTGTAAAGCGCCCGAAACGTCGGGTTAAAAATAGTTTATAAATTAAACGCGATAAAATCCGTAAAAAATAGTTTTATTTAAATATTACTAACTGTAAAACAACTGCACAGTATAAAACAATTATTAATTAATGAATACAAATACTAATGAACGATTCCAGTAACGTTGACCTCGAAATCGACCTTGAAATTATAGTATTATCGCGCCCAATAAAATTTCACTTCAAAAACCCTATGAGTGTCTATCCGAGCATCTATAACTTGAAAGCTAGTTACTAAAGTTATTCGCTTTAGGATACTACTTAGATATTAGCAATTTAATCAAGTTTTTGTCTTATGGTAATTTCGTAAATGGTTTCTAACTCAAATGAACATAGTCAAGGAACAAACAAAGACGCGAACTCAGATTGATATTAGATAATTAAATCACTTACAAAGTGAAGCAATTATTGGAATTGTGAAAAGTTTTCTCTTAAGAGTGAACAAAGAATAAAGAGATGAAGAAGAGAAGTACTCATTATCGTGGTTCCGTACTGTTTACCTAAGACAGATTATCAATGATTTTCTGTATATACGCAATTTTTTTTATAGAAGAAATTTATTATATGGGAAAAAAATTTGACGAGACGAGCAAAACGTTCACTTGATGGTAAGTGCAACGTCTGCCAATAACGAACGCTGTATTTTTTTTTTTAGAATAGGGGGAAACGTGCAGGTGGCTTACGTGATGGTAAGAGATCACCGCCGCCCATGAACTCCAACAATACCAGAGGAATAGCAGTACCGCCCGTTCTCAATCAAACTAACACCGCCACCGGGAACCGCTACCAGATACCCTCCACCACTACAATACTATTACTACCTAGTGGTATATATACACCACTACACCACTCCACAGTCGAGACTACGCCACGTGTTTCACCTTAAAACGAGTCATACATACATACATAAGATCACGACTGTATCCCATAAGGGGTAGTCAGAGACTGGGCACTCACTGCAAAAATAGATGACTCCCACAATCCACGTTTCACCAAAACAATATAAGCACTTGGTGTGATAGGTGGTGAGCCCATCGCCACCATGCGCTGTTGGGTGCACAGTGCAGTTTAATTCCTTACTCGCCGTTTACGACATCCATTGGATCTTTTATCGAGCCGCCACCACACAAGTATTATATATAATTTCGGTGATGTAATTGTTGTTAGCCTTTTTGGGTTTTACAGCTTCATCGGATACTGTGCTCACGGGCCAGGGGCCCCCTTGCCAGGTTTGGTTTGACCCAAATAAAAATACTTAAATAAACTCCTACAAAAACCTCGAAGTTCGGTCTGTGTCGCGTTCGCTGCGTGCTTGCGCGATTTCGAATATCTCAAATTATTTTAAGTCGTCTAATGACCGTCCGAGGGAGGCTGCGGGTCTCCATTCGGACTGTCGACTTGTGTGTCGATAACTCTGGGCGGTGAGAACCGCCCTGGAACACGGGTGTATCGTGTGTACAAATATTGTGGACTTTACGACAGACAGCCGCCGAGATCTAGGTAATATACACCGCTTTATATTTCGCATGCGGATCTTAGCAAATTAACTTCCTTTCCTTCATTGCCTCCTTTTTCTGTTCTTGTGTAAAAAAAAAATATTTCTGCAAAACAAATCCAACTCCAAATTCATGCACAGAATGTTAACGTTAAGTTGCAGCGCAATGATGCAGCGTTTTGTATGGCGAGTTACGAGAGCCGGGAACACAATTGCGGACAACTTGACTGGTGGTAGGATTCCTATGCAGGAGTCCGTCTAGGTAGGTACCACCCTAGGGCCAGTTATTCTACCGTGAAGCAGTAGTGAGCAAACATTACTGTGTTTCGGTTTGAAGGGCACTGTGAGCTAGCGTAATCACTGGGCATATGAGACTTAAGAACCTATGTCTCAGGGTGATGGGTACAGTGAAGTGTCACACAGAATTTTTCTGGGTGGCACAGCATTTGTTATGGGCAGACGTTGCACTTATCATCAGGTGAACGTTTTGCTCGTTTCATCACTGTATGCAATAAAATAAAAAATAAAAACAACAAGGCATCGTCATAATCCTCAGGCTTCAGGCCTTTTCGTTGAAGTATAACCAAGAGAGGAGTAATCTACGTTACGCACAGACCTATTCCTAGGCGGGGCAAATCTACCGAGTTGGGGCACGCGGTTGCCACCTATGTCCTTATGACACCTATCTGACTATATCCTCATCCGCGGCTGTTGCTCACAGCGATGCACCTAAACGTCCGTCCCCCTGGTAATGCGAATGTGCCCTGTTGAAATTCTATTTCCTGGACAGAGTCGTTCTGATAATCTTCGAGACAGCATATTCCCTTCAAACAACGCCCACAGGACGCTAACAGGAATCAAACTACGGTACTGCAACCCAAGACGTTTGTTGTTTCTCAGAAACAATTACAGAAACAGGAAGGACGTTACTATATAACACAATACAATACAATTCACTATTAAATTTAAGTTTTCTTCTTGTTTTCTTTTCTTGACGTTATGGCAGTCCAAAAAACTGCCACCTAAACTAAAGATTCGTACTGGAGATATCAGCTGGACCAAAAGTACCTGAAAGTCATCATAGACCGGATACTGTTCGGTTCGCGCACTAATGTGCCCAGTGCTCAGAACCCGTTGAGGGTAAAAATCGGCAACTACAAAACATACATAAGTCGTCAAACTACATGCGCCGCTCCTGCATGGTACGCACTGACGACCGCGACAGCTAAGAAAAACCTGCATGCAGAAGAAGACATCAGTCTGCGTACCATTGTCGGCGCCCATTGTCGATGCGAAATACAACGATACGCAAGGATCTGAAAAAAGAGAATCTGGGCGTCTCACCCAGCCGGTCAGTCCGCGCTCAGGGCGATGTGAAGATCAGGATACCAGGGTAGTGACCGTATTCAGAAGGTTGGAAAATACCATTTGCCAGAAGAGGCAGATTTGTATATTTTGTTGTTTAGGTACGCTGCTATGTAGCTATACCTATGAGGTACATCGGTATTGCTACATACCACCGTTGTCACGGGATTTTGAAACCTTATGAGTGAAAAAGTGGAATTTTTACGTCGAAAGCGGGACGTAATAAAAAAACGTAAATAATCACTAGTTTTTTAGCATCGAAATACCGTGTCAAAGCTTATTAGGATTAATGACTCAATCTCAAAGAACAAACGGTTCTCATTTGGTTCATAGAACACGAACATTAGTGTCACTGAATGCCTGAGAGATGAAATGATCGGGTTTTAAAAGAAACATCCAACATGTAGGTACTGATATAAGTGTTCCACAACATTCGGATCACATTGAAGTTTCGGAAAAGTACAGAGGTTCACTAAAGACGTACACATGTCTACTTCGGGAGGCCGGCCATTCAACACACTTAAAGCGGAACATTAAATTAAGGCTAAAATTCAGGACGTCACGCTAAAATCAGGACGTCTGACAACGTTGCTACGTACTTCCATTTGTATTGAATAGTAAATCTAGTTCCTTTATATTTAATAAAATGTAGTTAATAGAATCAGGCGTTACTTTGCGGAAATCCATTATAATGAAGAAAAGTAAGTTACTTTGCTAAGGTACCGAGAACACTTCGAAGTGTTCTCGGCTTCGGTGGTGTATATTATCTAGTGGTGGTATTGTAGTGGTACCTGGTGGCGGTTCCTGGTGGCGGTGTTAGTTTGCTTGTGCACGCTACTGAGGGAGGGCGGGTGGTGCACTTCAAAAAACTAGGTAATATACACCATTTTTATATTTTGCATGCGGATCTTAGCAAAGTAACTTACTTTTCTTCATTAATAAAATGTCTCTAACCACGTTTTAAGTCGTGTGAGTGTGATGGATGAGAAAATTAACATCGATGTTTTTAGAACGATGGTGCATCCCTAGGTGTTTATGCATTTGAAATTTGTCTGTGAAATGCTTTAAAACAATACACACAGGAGTGTCCGACGTACTTTTTTTTAAGAATAAAAATAGCAGAGAAAAAAAAGTAGTAAATTTGTACTATGCTTTGATGTTTGCGGCGTCAGAGAATTCATTACCCAACAAGGTTGTGACTTGTGTTGTACGTGTCAGAGAGAATAAATAAACACAGGGATGAGTAACAACATTCTTTTGAACTAACAACATTATATATACAGTGAACGTCAACCTCTCCGTGATTTTCGATGTTTTCTTTTTATAATGAAATTATTGTAAACGATACTTAGGCGTGACTTAAAAAAATCATCCGGCGAATGCAGGGTAACCTGCACTATTCTGCTGATGCAGGTGGCCCAGGAGCGTGTTTTGTGGCAATCTTTCGGGAATGCCTATGATCAGCAGCGGACTTATGGTAGTTATCCATAAATATAAATTTAAAGTAAGTTAATACACACAAGAAAAATAAATTGACTAAATATGACGGAACACCAATAGCTGCGGCTTAAGAGAATCTACTACCCCATCTCAATCCGTGGGGTTCATAAAAGTCGACAGAAGAAAAATAAAAACCGAGAGATCGGCAGCAGCATCTTCCTGGGACATTTGATTAAATAAACTGCGTTTGCCAACCCGCCCGCCAAGCGTGGCAATTATGGCATAATCCCCCCCAAAATGAGAGTTACAAACTTTTGTGGCAATCTATGGGGAGGCCAATGTTCAGCCGTGGACTACTGATAGGCTGAAATGATGATAATGAT
Source organism: Luehdorfia chinensis (assembly GCA_019845155.1). Taxonomy (NCBI): domain Eukaryota; kingdom Metazoa; phylum Arthropoda; class Insecta; order Lepidoptera; family Papilionidae; genus Luehdorfia; species Luehdorfia chinensis. The sequence goes on along the minus strand of JAHVAK010000025.1, from coordinate 3,591,570 downwards.
GATGACATCGTAAGAGTCAATAAATATATTAGAACCGAATTAACATCGAATTTTTCAGTACGCATTGATAAATTTAGAACTTTTAGACGTAAAGCGTCGTAAGAGAATCCTTTAAGCAATTATGTCCCGTTGGTTTCCTTAAATTCTACTAAGACAAATGCCAGGAACGTCCTTGACCTCAGATTGACTAGCGGCTGAATAACAATGACAAATTTGTCAGATTTCAAATAAGGGCTATAGCATGCAGCAGTCTCTAAGCTATAATGTATTTAGTATTACGATGTAATATATTTGGTATTGCCAATATACCAACCATGCTTGGCAATTACGACTAATCTGTCCAAATTGGGAGGGTCCTTTGTCTTTAACATCGTGATTCGTGATCCTTAGACGCTTTAGTAACAGCTGTTAAATACCTTTAAATCGTAGTTTAAACGAATGAGCGCCGTATTGAAATTTGTTTTGTATCTTTTTTGTGTCTCAAATCTCCTAGTTTATATTCCTACGATAGATTTTTTTATATTTTTTTTTATTGGAAGAAGTGATGAAACGAGCAAAACGTTCTCCTGATGGTAAGTGCAACGTCTGTCCATAACAAATGCTGTGTCACCCAGAAAACTTCAGTGTGTCACCACACTGTGCCCGTCACCCTGAGACATAAGTTCGTAAGTCTCATATGCCCTGTGGTTACGCTAGCTCACAGTGTCCTTCAAACCGAAACACAGTAATGTTTGCACAAAACTGCTTCACGGCAGAATAACTGTCGCTTACTGCCTATCTATACAATTAATATGGAAATTCGATTATATCTATGTTATTATTCATGCGATTTGACAGAATGATTTATCGAGTTAGACGTACAAACATTCTACTCGTACTCGTATATGAAATAGAATTATTAACAGCATTTCGTATATTATATATTCACGAAAACAATATAACCCGTTCAAATGGTTAAGCATACTTTATACTGAATCATATTAGATAATTATGTTTTTTAGGTTATTTTAATTACAGTGAAAGCTACCCGATAGGCATCCGGCAGAGTAGAATAGGACTTACCTCTTTCCTACCAAATAGTCGGTAAGAGACGACTATTTATATGCATGTATGACAGAGAGCGTATATTTCTCAGCCACTGCCATTCCTCAGTCGTTGCTAAATTAATGACGTAATTTCAATCAAATATACATTATATAGTCCCGCTATCCTAGTGGACTGAAAGCAAAGACTCAAGAAAGGAAGATATTTTTCCAATGAATAATATTCACGCGACAGCAGTTTGAAGGCGGAAGTCAATACGATTTGATAATGCGACTTCAGTGCTGTGTATTACCTAGTGGCAGTGTTGTATTGGTGAAGTACATCTGGAGGCGATATAAGTTTACCCATGCACACTGTTGCGGGAGGGTGGCCGGTCCTCCTCAAAAACTACGTAATACCCAGCATTTTAGCAAATTTATTTGTTTTTTCCCTTTACTAATAATATTCATTTGAAAGATTAATCATATCATAATGAAAGCGTCCTACGCCCCCATATATACAAGACTTTGGATCTGTATTGGTTTTATACTATTCTTAACAGACACAGAACATGCTACGAGTACGTTCTAAAAAAATGTTTTGTTATAGCTCCTGAGTGTACCGAGCACGGATGATATATAGATTTTTCTTTTAAATATATACGTTTATTTGCGTCGATTGAACTTTAAATTAAATAGAACAAACAAACAAAAACGTACTGTTGCGTTAAACGACCTTATGAAAGTGATCAGTTAAAAAAAGCCTATCGGTACAAAAGCGTCCCTTAGTGAACATAACGCCGGGCCTTTAAAAATATCGTTTGCCATATTTATTTATAGACAAATATGTACCGCGTGTATTGATTAAAATACCATATGGTATCTCGCGGTAAAGATAAACGGCAGTGCTAATAACGTATCAGTAATCGATGTAATCATGTGTAGGGCGAAACTGCAAATCCCTGCCATCAATTTCACGAAGCGCATGAGTGGTGAAACTAATTTTCCTTCTATTTGGGCAGTCTAGCTATTGACAAGTATTAAAAAATTACTCTGAAATTTAAAATGTTGATTTAAAACTTTAAACTTTCCAAACATCACACATACATACAGTCATCGCCTTTTTCCATAGGAGCAGGCAGAGAGTCTCTCTGCCTGCTCCTATGGGATATTACGAATGTAGATCCCACTTTTCGCCCCCGCGGGAAACGAGACGCGTCGCCGCCATTTTGATACAAGTCAAAAAATTCTTGTTCCCCATTGCGTTTCCACGAGTAGCTAGGATAAATGTTTTGCACCCAAACAGGGCCCCGCATGCTTGGATAAGACCAGCCTTATGCTGGGGTTGCCCGGTCCCAGAGCAGATCGGTACGCTAACGACTACCACTGGCTTGGCGAGAGAAAGGGAAAAAAAATAAGAGTTGCGAATGCGAAAGTTGTGAAAAGAACTATAAGCATACTGCTATCTCGGAAGAAGCAGGAGGAGCAGCAGTAGCTCGGGGGGCCGGGGTCGCTTACCCGGTACTTTACCGTATTTTCCGGACAAGGCAACCAGGTGAAGTACTCCCTGGCTAGTCGAATATCATACTAGAAAAAAAAACAGTGGTAGCCGCTTTATTTATTTTTAATTTTATTGTATTGTGTAGACCTCTAAGCACCAAACCTAAAAAAGGGCCAACAATGTGTTATTTTTTTGTTTTTTTTTTATTTCATAAAGTGACGAGACATGCAAAACGTTCGCCTGATGATAAGTGCAACGTCTGCCCATAACAGATGCTGTGCTACTCATAATATTTCTGTGTAGCACCACACTGCGCCCGTCACCTTGAGACATCAGTTCTTAGGTCTCATATGCCTAGAGATTACGCTAGCACTTAGTGCCCTTCAGACTGAAACACAGTAATATTTGCACACTACTGCTTTACGGCAGAATAACTGGCGGAGACATTTGGTCCCGTTAAATTTATATGAAGAAGGAGTGCAGAAAGCTAAAATTTGTATATATGTGTTGCAAATACATTAAATTCAATATAAAAAGTTAATGAATTGCGGTCGGAATTCGATCATATATAATTTCGGTGATGTAATTGCTATTAGCCTTTTTGGCTTTTACAGCTTCATCGGATACTGTGCTCACGGGCCAGGAGCCCGCGTGCCAGGGTTTGGTTTGACCCAAACATAAATACTTAATTAAATTCCTACAAAAACCTCGAAATTCGGACTATGTCGCGTTCGCTGCGTGCTTGCGCGATTTCGAATAGTCTCAAATGATTTTAAGTCGTCTCATGACCGTCCGAGAGAGGCTGCGAGCCTTGCGGTCATTAGGACTGTTGACTTATGTGTCGGTAACTCTGGGCGGTGAGAACCGCCCTGATGAATTCAGGCCATTGGGCGACCACTAGTCACTATTAAACATTAAAATAGTCAGTAATAAAATTAATATTTTGGTTTCAATTGTTATATCTATAGGTTATTAATAGAAAAAATATCGATATTCATTTTTTATAATAAATAATGTTATAAGCGCCGGTATCTTTTATATTACGAAGAAATTCAAAATGCAAAATTAAGGCATTCCGCATTAGGACTTTAATTTATGAGATGATTAGATTTAATAAAAATGTAGAAACGTGCTGGTCACAAGCTTTCATCCGTTCTTGTTTGGATAAAAAATAGACTAAAGAATTCTTAACTTTGTTGAGAAAACTTAAGAAAAATATTACAAGCAACTTAAATGTCATAAAATATATATGTTCCAAACAACAAATATTTAGCGATAAATCTCAAATAACTCGTAGTTATTGCAACCAATGCTTTCTCTTAGAAATGAAACATTTCTGAGTAGTTTAATAGAGTGATCCTTGATGTTAAAATAGATGATCGAACAATAATACAGTTGTGTACAAAGCAGGCTTCGTACGGGATGGAGTACTGCCCGCAGCGAGCCCCCGCTGAGCGCGACGGAACGGGACGCCATCGCCGCCGTCGTAAAGAGGGCTGAAAAGGTGGACGAGGTGGAGGCAAGACGAGTTGGTCGACTGGTCGCCAGACTTGAGGGTACATAAATTTATTTCATTTAGAATAATATTTTACATTTACAACGTATTTCTTAGTTTTCTATTCTACTGCAACATACATATCGCCATACCATGTGGTGTAAAAAATCCCTCACCTTATTCGCTCCATTGCTATCGTAAGTACGAGTAGCAATAGCATCGTTTTATAGAAGACATTATTCTGTAGTTGCCAATTCGTGCCAAGCGCGACAACCGAGACAGTAACCCCTATGAATTTATTTTTATTTGATGTAGACATTGGACTCTGGACTATGAATAATGTTAAGTAACAGCCTATAAATGTCCCACTGCTGGGCTCTCTCACATTTATAAAAGGGTTTTGGAGCGAGGAAGAGTCCGCACGATGCTCCAATGAGGATTGGCTGATTTTACATGTCCTCGAAATATTTTTTATTCCTCAGACATGCAGGTTTTCACACGATGTTTTCCTTCACCGCTGAGCAAAATTGCAGAACAGTTTTAAGCTTTCCGGCAGGGGGGATTGAAATCAGGTCCCTCAACATCATCATCATTATCATTTCAGCCCATCACTAGTCCACTGCTGAACATAGGCCTCCCCCATAGATTGCCACAAAAGTTTGTAGCTCTCTTTTAGGGGGGATTTTGTCCTAGTTGCCACGCTTTACAGGCGGGTTGACAACCGCAGCTTATTTATTCAGATGTTCCAGGAAGATGCTGCTGCCAATATCCTGGTTATTATTTTCCCAATGTCGACTTTTACGACACCCACGGGATGAGATGGGGTGATAGATTCTCTTTAGCCGCTACCACACGGCGACAGGTCACTCGCGTACTATGAAATTTAAGGCGAGCGCCTGGACCCTGAACTGTAAAGAATAAGTGTAGAAGATCAAAAATCCTTCATATGAAGAACCTAGGTTACTGAAGGAGCTTACTTACTATTCGTTTCTTACATTTAAGGGATTCGTTTTAACCTCGGCTCCCCACCCGTAAAGAGTATGGCAGACACAAGTTATAACGGAATTATATTAACGATGATGTAATCACTGATACCAAGTACCTTTTCAATGGAAGTAAGGGTGACGAACTAATCGCGTAAACAGTCTCTCTAGCGGTCACTTGTTCGGAATGAGCTTGATGATGACGGTGTATATATATATCCCTTTTAGAGTAATTAGGTCTCCGGTTCTCGTCAGTCACCGAACGAAACACAGGAGCACTACGCTGCTTATTTATGCTGGTATTCAGTGATATCGTTGTCCTTCCCCGGTCAAGGCAATCCATTAATTTTTTTTTTTTTGAAGAAAGCGACGAGACGAGCAAAACAATTGTTTTTGCACAAGTGTTGACCCCGGTTTGGATTCGACCCTAGGACCCGCGGCATGTAAGTATCGGACCTGGTAAGGAGTTCTGGTCTGTACAGAAAATATTCGTGAAGCACGTTAGCGTCCGCACAAATACAAAGGTACATTAGCGAATGAGGAATGATGACGGCGGAAGGCCCATATAGTGTCATTAATGAACACTTTAATAAAGTCGTTTAATGCAACAATACGTTTCTTGATTTTATTTTCTATTGAATTTAAAGTTTAATCGACGCAAATAAACGTACTCGTATATATTTAAAACCATGTGTGTAGTTCACACGAGTAGAAATAAAATCCTTAGAAGACTAAGCTTCGAGAGAATGCGACGAATGCAGAGTATCAGGTAGTAGGATAATTGTCGGGTTTATTTATTGTTATTGCTACAAAGTTTAAAATATATTTTACATTATAATGTAGTAGTTTTTCATTGCGGACAGTGTGTACTTTTTAATTATTATACTTTCAATTACTTCCATTGTCTTACGGATTATAAGACTTCATACATTTTAATGATATTTTTATTTCCTAAATGAATAATCATAATTACCACATTACTAAGCGTCGCCGCTGTAATATGTCGATATGGTCAAGTTAATTCATTTAAATATATATTAAAAAGTTTTTTGTTAGTAATGTGGTAACTATGAATGTTATACTATATCTTAGGAATGCGTCGATCAGCACAAGGACCTGTACCTAGGACTTGCCTCGTCTGTGGTGAGACATCTAAACTTCTGGCTCCCTTAAGAACTTGCTCAATCTGCCGCAATTCCGCCTGTCCTAAATGTGTTATAGACACACCTCCACATAGGTAAATATAAAAAAATTATTTACATCCACAAACATATACTATTTTACAACAAGAATTTACTAAAGTAATAAATAAAGTAAATTGTCCTTACCTACCTTACTCCCAAATGTTCCTTTCAGTAATGGCGATGTACCTTGGTTAATAACCAGAAATTATCATCTGTAGTTGTCCATACATTTACTATTACTACATTTTATTTCATCTTCACATTTCCGAATTCATTCTTATTCGATAATATCAGAGCAACGGTCAGACGCAATATCAAGACAAGGGACAACCACAACTCGATCTGTGTAATATGATATTGTATCCCACAGTTTTGAGCTTCGGCAGACATTTGAACCCAGGAACAACAAAGCAGTTAGGGATGCTGAGCCTGAACCCATCGGTCATCAACCTCCTCTACACCGACATAATGCTCATGCGTTAAGATTGATTAGATGAAAATGTAGAGACGAGATACTCATTTTACCGCAAGGACCAAAAACGTGGCTAGGATTCCAACTCAGGACTCATGATTCTGTAGATAGACTGAATCACACATCATACGAGTAGTAAAATTCGCAATACATAGTCGTTGAACCGTTGAAGGTTTAAAATGAAAATTCTACTACTATGAGTACTACTACTCTAAAAAATTCTCGCTAGTAAAATAAAGTTATTTAAATATATAAAGTACTGCATTCGTTTAATTTTTATATGATTCGTTTATTGCATCGAAAACCAATTACGATATCCAAAAAGTTCAAACTTCATTCTTTATCTTAATCTAAGTGAGAGAACACACCTTCGCCTTGATTTTTCATTACGGATAGTGTGACGCATAGCTACAGGTACACCCTGTGCTCGTTTATCACTAAAACAAAAATAACGTAATATAATTTTTCCCAAGCTTGAAAAAGGCCTGTGTTCTGTAACGGACAGTAGACCTTTATACTTAGAGGCTGATGGTAATCATAAAGATGTGTACATTTGGTTTAAACGGAATGCAAATCTATAAAATAAATGTTGCAAACAATGATTTATATGCATTGGGTCTGCATAGAAAAAGACCACTATACATAATGCCGTTATTCGTTATTATTATATTCAACGTAACAAATATTTGCTATGCGATATTCGATAAATGCGCTCCATATTGGAATTCTGTGTAACGTCGGCGTAACGAATGTCTATCATAGCTGTAGTTTAGTTATGTTGCTTTAGTGAATGCATTATTTTAAAGAGGTTTTTCAATTAAATTCAAATTTAAAGTTTTAAAATAACTAAATGTCATCATCACCACCGGACCGGCCTGTTAATGGGCAAAGGCTTCCCCTATCTTGGGTTAATGCTCGCTTGGCAGGTAGATTGCCGATCACAGATAAGATACGAACAGGGCTTAAAGATTTTCTTACTCCATCATCAAATGACAACTAGATGGATGTGAAATGAAATTTTGTATTTTTACCCTGCTATTCCTGTGAGCATGAGGTGCCAGCAACGTGCAACAGCCAAAATCTATTTAGCATAATTTTACCACCCCGAACTTTGGTGAAGTCATTATTACAAATCTCTTAGTGTGAACACAGGTATCATTTTCATTAAGATTGGTTGTAATTGGAGCAGGGCTCCAATATATTCCAGAGAACAATATATGTGCAACCTCTGCGCGGAGACAAGGGAAATGTGGAAAAAGTCTGGCGCGTGGTTCTACAAGTCCTTACCTAAATACATCCTACCGGAACGAAAGATAACCGGGCGCTACAACGATTCGGAATTGGCGAGGTCTTTGCAGGTAAGGCAGGTAAGGATGATTGTATTTCCCCAACTTGCTTAATTTTGGTTTCTTGCTCAAATTTATTAAACAAATAGTAAACCTCAAATCTTTTCGATTCAATATTTCTTAACGATTTCACTTTCCATAGCTCTTAGTTAGTTATTTAGAAATGAATATATATACAATATTAATTGATGTTTGAAAAAACAAGATCAAATCAGTTTTGAAACGGATCAAAAAAATGTACAGATACAAATTTTTGTGACGTTCCGTCTCCCAAGATAATTAAGTATCGTAATATCATTATTTTTACAAAGTTTCAAATGATAAAAAGTTAAATATAATACCCATATATTTATATTATAGCTATCACTGGTAACCTCACAAAGTTCGTGAACATTTTTCATATAACATAGTAGTTCTGCTGTGGCATAACTGTCTGCAGCTAATAATACATACATACATACATAAGATCACGACTGTATCCCATAAGGGGTAGTCAGAGACTGGGCACTCACTGCAATAAAAGGTGACTGCCACAATCCACGTTTCACCAAAACAATATAATGCACTTGGTGTGATAGGTGGTGAGCCCATCGCCATCATGCGCTGTTGAGTGCACAGTGTAGTTTAAGTCCTTGCTCGCCTTTTATGAGATCCATTGGATGAGATGGAGTGGTAGTATTCTTTTATCGAGCCGCCACCACCCAGCATATACAACTGCTGATGTTTAACAGGGATGTATAGCATCGCCGCGGCGGTTTAATCTATTTATAGACAATTACTTGAAAGATTTGCCAGAAGAGTGCTTTGGGTTAAGAATTATTGATCCTCGTATACGCTGATGATCTGGTTTATATTAGCATCGGACGAGGAGTTGCAGGCGATGATTAATGTAATACATGTTGCTCTAAAAAGCAAAGTGATTAAAATTAATGTAGATAAGATGAAAGTAATGTGTTTTGAAACAGCCGAAGGTATGACAGATTGCAGAGTTCTGATTGAAGGAGAAAGAGTGGAACAGGGGAAAGAGTTTGTATACTTGGGGGGTTAAAGTTTACAATAGACGGAAATTACGACAGTTGTATTAATAGAAGAGTGTTGGCAGGAAATCAAGTGTTTGTGTAGCCAGAACGTATCTATTATAAAAAGACGCGACTGGCTGTACATAGAGGTGTACTGGTAGTGAATATTGGGTCTGGCTGAAGACGCATGAAATTAAGATGAATGCTGTGGAAATGAAAAGTTTGATTAGTAGTAATATAATTATAATTTTGATGGAGCGTGATAACGGAACGTTGTGTTGTAGTAGAAGATGTAGTGACAAAGATAGGGAAAGGGATGCTTAGATGGATTGTATACGTAGAGAGAATGGATATAAGAAGATTGACGTAACAGATTTATGAGGCGAATGTGAATGGGTAAATTCGGAAGGGTCGACATAGGTGAACTTATCACGATCAGATCAAAATCGTTTTAAGGAAAGGCCACGTCAAAGCAACCGCAACCGGCGAGCTTGTATGAAAACGCTCATGAAAGTAGATAAAGCGAAAGATGTTCGTCAGGATCGTAGCAAGTGGAAAGATGTGGTCTTTGCCTACCCCGAAGGGAAAGAGGCGCTAGGATATAAAATTAGGGTTGAAACGAAATTGTTACTGTGTGCCCGTTATGTTTACAATGTGTGAACTTCAGAAATATTTGAGATATTGAAGAACCAAAAAGTAAGGTAAAGTGATCAGCTGATAACCGTTGGGTGTGGGCGATCCCCCACTGGATGAAGCGACGACCTGCACAGTTTTGCGAGAAATCAATGGATGCAAGTGGCTCAGGACCGTGTTTTGTGGCAAAAATGTATGGGGGAGGCCTATGTTCAGCAGTGACGTCACTAGTCCAGTGACGGTCTCAAATGATGATGATAATAATGTTTTTTATCGTAGTGAAGCCACGCTGCGCCTTGCTCCAATCCAACTAAATCAACAGAAGCAACTCAAATGAGATTAATTAGATTGAAAAAATAATCACCTTGAATCCGTTCGTACTTTTTTAAGCGCGAGACTTTTAATTAGATACGTGTACGTTTCAGGTATCGTTAGAACTTTTGTCAACGTTCTGCTGTCATTTAATGTAGTTTATACTAAAATAGCGCTGGCCATATTAACATGTTGTATAATAATATATCAATGTTATACGCAGTTAGCAGTATTCGATTATAGTTAATAGAATCAGGCGTTACTTTGCGAAAATCCGTTATAATAAAGGAAAGAAAGTTCATTTGCTAAGATCCGCATGAGAAATTTAAATATTTATAATGCTATTAATAATTTTAGAGGTTCCGGCATTAGGATTCGAACTCTAGTCACCCCCGTACTATGAAATTTAAGGCGAGCGCCCTGCTCCTGAGCTACCACGTCTCTCGTAGTTCATGTGCGGGTAATCAAAATATCACTTGAACTCAAATTGTGGAAATTGTCTTACATGTTACTTATTACTTTATGGTCCTATTTTATAATAAAGAAGTTGAATAGTAATATTTTCCTAAGGTTTTTGAGAGGGGTTTGGTTTGTTGTCTGTTTTTGTCTGGTCTTGATGATGCCGGCTCCAGAGACTGCGCTTGGCCCTTGGTCTTTCCACGTCTCTGTTTCTATTTAATAACAATACATAAAGATACTTCGAATGAAAGCTGTAACGTAGTTACATGTTTTTATAATTAGGCAATGAGTATCCATAATTTGACTAAATTTGATCTAAATTAACTAAAATAATGCGTTAGCATTAAGATATAAAATGTTATTTCTATTCAATTCATACGTCTAATTAAAATTGTAACTTAACAGTACATACACACATTACAATTTAAATTTATATTTGTTGGCGCTAGGCTTCGAACTGCATGCCCGCGTTCAATTTTAAATAAAATTCACACTTACACATATAACTGTTTGCGACGGGACAGATTTGTTGGTCTCCGTTCGCGTGACGTCAATCGAAGACCCGCGCGAGGTATTGCCTACGGTCATTTCGCCGAGGCTACCAATTCTACACACCGCTGCTCACCTTCCATTTTTGATTTTTTTTATTTTTATTTTTTATTGTGTTGACAAGGGTAGTTCTTTTTTATTACTTCCACGAACACCCCTCATGTCACACGGGCGCCCAACTCTTTCTTTTTTTAATTAATTATTTTTATTTGTCACGAGGTACCGCTACTATTAAAATAAAACTTCTTTTTTAGTGTCCATGTCACAAAGCAGCACATGTCTTCGTTAATTTTGATCGACATTGACGGGCTTCACTCTTGCATAATACATTTTCAAGTTGTACTTTCAATTCAATGAAACTTTATGTATTTGTAGTATAAGATTTCTCAATAGAAAATAGCTTTTTTTGATGTGTACTCATCTCATGCTCATAAAGAAAAATATATTATCAGTAGGTACAGAGGTAAGCCACAATTTTTTACAGGAAATTACTGGAAAGTTTGTAACATCTGTAGCGACATTTATGTCAATGCACACGCTATTAACATAACTAACATTCCTGTTATCCCCAGCCACTAAGCATAAAAGCTTGTACTAAGAAATGTTTCACGACAACAGGCGAATGGTTAAGAAGTGTAGTGTTCAAAACTATGCAATTAGGCTATTGGCCCTCAAATATCTGAAAAATCCTTCATCGCTCGTATATTTAGATAGGACGAGACGTAGCTATCCTTTTTTTAGCACTCTTCATCTGCAAAATATACCTTTAATGAATAATCTAGCTTAGCCATTTTCATGGCTAGGTTGTACTTTAAGTTCCTTTAGTTGAAAATTCACGTCTAAGTTCTATACTCAATCTCCATCGTCATCACTCGCAACATGCATTGTTTGCCATTCAAGATTTTTTCCAGACTTATATGTACTGGGACACAAGATGATTTGCGCAATAGCGCTATCCTGCCAAGTTGAATTCGTCGGGGGACTCTTTGATTGAAATTGGACTTGCGAGTTCCTAGTCGGTTAATTTCTCCTAGATCATATTTGTCGACAAATACATGCGTCCTGTTAGGTGTGACATGGCACGTTAGACTTGATAGTTGTCTTATTTGTCTTTTATTTTTTATTCTTTTTTATGTCATAAAAGTGACGGAACGAGCAAAACGTTCACCTGATTTACACTTACCGTGTAACGTCTGCCCATAACAAATGCTGTGTCGCCCAGAAAATTACTGTTTCACACTGCGCCCGTCGCCCCGAGACATCAGTTCTTAAGTCTCATATGCCCAGTGATTACGCTAGGCTCTCAGTGCCCTTCAAACCGAAACACAGTAATGCTTGCACACTACTGCTTCACGGCAGAATAACTGGCCCTGGGGTGGTACCTACCTAGACGAATTCCTGCATAGGAATCCTACCACCAGTAAAATTTTGTATGAGTAAAATTGTGCACATATTTATAACGTCGCATCTATTCCACTAGCTTGAAGTCATCTTTCGATGCAGCGAGTAAAAGTTTCAGGGATATAACAATCTTACACCATTCTGAGGTCAGATGATCAGATCAGTTTCTTAGTCAGGTTCTTATTTTTATTTCTATTCGAACAGCCAACCTATTGAAGTAAAACTGCGGTTTTTCTGCGAATACTCAGAACCAACAAATTCCTTAATTAATGTATCTCCGAGAGTTCACTAGGGGTGAGGGAACCCTTAATTTGAACAAATATTTCAAATTCTTTTACGATAAGTCAAACGTTTCCCGCGGCTAGCAAACTTGCCAAGGGACTCTATCACAGTCTGATTAATAACACTATAATTTTTTTATTGTAAACAATAAGTATAAATTTGACACCATACTAAGTTTTACTAGTATGAAATATGTTAGTCATAAATATATCACTTACATATTATCTAAATAAGGGACCAGGTGTCAAGCAAATTTTTTTTTCTGTATTACTGGTACAACTCTGTTGAAAATACCTTACTTAATTAGGTTTACTGACTACACTCTTATTCGATTAGCAATGATGGCATGTTTTGCTCAACATTCCTATTATTTTTTCTATTTTTCTATTTCTATTATCAAAGATTTCATACATTATCATCAGTCCGTAAATATACTGCGAAACCGGAAATGGAATGAGTTAGACACGGTCTTCGTCTGGCTCATAAAAACCTTAAATAGAGACTCGATGGTCGATGATGCATTCAATATTGTCTTTAATTTTCTCCGATTCAGTCTAGTAGCTTGAAATGATCTTTCAATGTCCGCTGGTTTGTATAGAGTTTCGGGGATATAATATCAACCTGTTTTAAACTTTTCTGCTAATTAAATCAGTTTCATATTGTGATTTCGTACCATGTCGGCTTTAATGTACGAACACTTCGGTCGATGTGCCGACAGTCAACATTGCAGGAGACTGTAGCACCTTTCATACAATCCACACTCACTAGACACAGCAGTAGGTTGTAGTTCTCGGTCAAAAAAAGGCCGAAACTGGCTTATTCAGAAAGGCAGAAAGTTCAATTTGTAATGATTTTGAAAACCGACAGGTAGACCCGACCCAGTAAGAATATCATTCATCATCATTATCATCATTTCAGCCTATCACTAGTCCATTGCTGAACATAGGCCTCCCCCATAGATTACTGCAAAAATTTGTAGCTCTCATTTTGGGGGTAATTTTACCATAGTTGCCATGCTTGGCAGGCGGGTTGGCAACCGCAGTTTATTTATTCTGATGTTCCAGGAAGATGCTGCTGCCCATCTTCTGGTTTTAATTTTCCCTCTGTCGACTTTTACGACACTCACGGGATGAGATGAGGTGGTAGATTCTCTTAAGCCGCTACCACACGGTGGCTACCATACTTGATACTAATATTATAAATACGAAAGTAACTCTCTCTTTCCCTCTGTCTGTTTGATACTTTTTCACGGTTCAACCGCTGACCCGATCTTGACGAGTTTTGTCACAGAGATAGCTTGCACCCTGGAGACGGAAATAGGATACTTTATACTTTTTTTTCTGAAAAATCAAATAGTTCCCACGTCATAATTAAAAAAGCTATATACACGCGGTCGAAATCGCAAGCATTAGCTAGGCAAGCATAACCATATATTTATTCAATAGAGCGTTTTAAAGAACTATAATATTATAGGTTGTATTGGATAAGTGCTTTTGTGTTCGCCACTTATATCATAAGAAACTTATAAACATTGCATAGAACTCAAACTATTTATTAGTCTGTGTAAATATTTTAGCGTTAGTAGTTAATAATACTAATATTTTCCGAATTTTTTTTTGTTATGAAGCATTTACTGTCGACTAATGATATTTTATCAGCATATAGAATAATCCCTTTTTAGACAAAGCCTTAGCGACCTTTGGTTTTATTTTAGGTCCGAATACAATTAACGGGCTCCATGTATTTTCTTGCTTCGCTAAGTTACAAAGTTGCTTTACCCGCCCGACTTACTATTTGCTAGTCTGTCATTTAATTTCCTAGCTTTAACAGATATAAACTTAACGTAGGGCCATATGCTCTAGTAAGCTCTTTGTATGCGGTTAAAAATGTTAACTGGTACGGAAAATAGCTCTTTTCTATGGAGAACCAACACGAAATCAAGCTTTTGTTTTTTACGGTTTTTAATAATTAACAGATGTAGGCTCTTCTATATTCTTATAATTATTTCTATTGCGGATAATTTACGGTTTTCTGGGTAGTAGAGGTGGCGTTAAGACTTTATAACCCTTCCTTCGACATGAGTTCGCTGAACTATTGCGCATTTCATCTCGATCCCGGCGACGTTTTCTAAAAGAAACCCGGGATGACGGGTTCTTAAATCCCTTTTCACCTCTTAGCAGCAAGCTACAGGGGGAGAGTCGTGAGGGGTTGTCTCACTAAATAAAAAAACTATCCTCAACTTTACCTAGTTTCGTCGTAAGGGTTCTAGATTTATAATGCGCTTAATTGCTCGTGGAAACTCTCCATGAGGTAGGGGCAAAGTTTTGCAAGACCCACCGCACAAAAATATTCAGAAGCTCTCTGACCACACTTTTAATCTCATAGAGGCTATGCGTCAAATGAGACTGCGACAAATGTGACGTCAGTCCTCGATTGAAGCGTCAGCATTTCGGAAACTGAACAGATAGATCTCCAAATGTATAGGCGAGACCTGCGCAACTTCACTACAGCTCGTATTGAGGAAGCGACAGAGCGAACTCAAGGCTCCAAGGTCTTTGTTAGGGATCTGTCTGTCGGAAAAAGTTGAGGACCGAGAGCGGTAGCGTCGTTTCCGCTGGACCAGAGATTTTATGAACAGCTGAACACATCGTTGTTGGAGCCACATACTAACTAGTGTGAGTAAACGACCCGAGAGCAAAACTCGTCCGACACCTTCCGATGATATCTCAGATGTCAGTCTGAGCGAGATTAGCATGGCTCTGACGGAATTATAGTGGAGCTTCTGAAGGCGGGTGGAAAACCGGTTCTTGTAGTCCTTCCGAAGATATTTAATTCCGTCATCCATGGCGGCGCTACGCCGGAAGCGTGGTTATTCTATTCTTCAAGAAGGGCGATAACGTCTTCATGAAGCACTGTCGACCTATATCGGTTTTGAGCCACGTCTACCTGCCCTTTTCGAGAGAGTGACCGAAGTATACAATCTGAAGACATAGCGGGTATGTCTGGCGTATGTGGACTATGAGAAAACTTTCGATACCGTCGATATATGGGCTGTGCTAATGTCACTTCAGTGTTGCCGAATGGATTGTCGGTATATCGATGTGTTGCATTGCTTGAACAGTAAAGCTGGGTAGGCTATCCGAGTACAGAACCAGAGCAGGAAACCGATCCATTTGCAGAAAGGTGTAAGATAAGGTGTTGCCGACATTACGTTTATACTGCACGGACGTTCGCGGGGACAGAACGCGGGGCGGGCGAACCGGGTCAATGACCGATCAGCTGACAGCGGCGAAAAAGGCACTGTATCATTGTCCGCCGAATCGAACGCAATCTGTATCGCACAACTTGTAACCGCTTTATAACAATAATATTTTTTTGTGAAGTCCACGGCTGTTATTTAACACCAAGTTCAGGGTACCTAAGGAACCTCCAAGGGCTCTAGACTCCTTGACATGGTCCTTCGAGCCGGATGTCAGCTGATCGGTCGTTGACCCGATTGGCCCGCCCCGCGTTCAACATAGGGCGATGTCATATCCCCGAAACTCTTCGCCGCTGCGTTGGAAGATGTCTTTAAGCTACTGGAAAGGATACGGTATTAACATCAGTAGCGAATACATCAATCACCTTCGATGTGCCGACGAAATAGTCATAATGGCAGAATCACTGGAGAACTTTAGCACTATACTTAAGGATCTCAATAGTGTTTCCCAACGGTTAGGTCGTAAGATGAACATGGACATCTTTGGCAATCTTTTTGGAAGGCTTATGTTCAACAGTTTACTATGATAGGCTAAAATGATGATGATGAATAATCCTCCTCAAATTTTAATTGAGTTTGCAAGAACCATATTTGTAAGCAGGTTTAAGGTAATGCTATAAGTACATTCGAATTAAAATCGTTTTAGACATTTCTGACCAACAATGTGCATTAAATTGGTCAATGTTACAAGAATTTTAATCGTTTCGGATTATCCATATTCTATTCTATTTGTCGATGTTACTTTTTTCAAAACATTGTCTTCTTATTCTTAGGACGCTGGAAACAGCAGTAATGAGGGGAAGACCGATTCCGAACCAGGGTCACCCCTCAGTGTGCACGCTCCTACGTTTTCAAGACAGCCCAGCAATACTGATAGCCGAAAGTCGATTACTCCTTCACACGTAAGTACAAATGTAAGTTCTTTTTTGTCTATTGTGATCCAACAATTTGTTTTTTTTTCACAATTGTTGGCTCCGGCTGGAATTCTAACTCAGGACCCGCGGCGTCGTAGTCAATTACTCTGACCACTACACCACGTGGTCCTCGCGTTTGCAGGTACTTCGTTCTATTTCGAACTAAATCAGTTATTTTCGTTATATTTCTGAAAACCTCATAAAAAGGTTATCGGGAATAGTTATTACGTAATGTTAACAGCGCGATAAACTTTTATTGTCAAAGCATAATGCTGTAAACGTGTAAGCACCCACGCGAACCTCGATTTTGGGTACTTCGTCTCCATTTACAATAAACACGATATTATATACCTACGTTTTAGTGCAATGAACTGGTACTTCCCTATTTTATTTTGCAATATTTTCTGTGTAAATACATCACCTCATTTCATACCGTGGTGAATACAAAAAAGGTAATGTAAGTATGGTAAGGTAATGTTAAATAAAACAGGAGCCGCACCATCATTTTTAAAAATTGTTATACTACGAATGCCCGTCTGCTGAGTGAGGTAACTAATGACCCTCCTAGCCGATTTCCGGCTACGCGACAACCTGCGAACACCGTCAGAAGCCATCAACTGTGCAGGAAATATTATAGTGCCGTAAGTGTACGTGCAAACATAGCCACTCAATCGACCTTACCTACCGGGACCTGTTGTAACGCGAATTCATTATCCGCAACGTAGTAGTCAGGTTCTCTGACCACTACAGAAACAGAAGTATATTATATATGGACTTTTTGGAATGCAGCCCATATCCCCGTGGATATAATGGTCCCCCATTAAACACAATGGATAACAATGCAAATTACAAGAATCGAGAGATGTTGTGGGACACCCGGTTTTTAACGAAGTCCCAACACTCAAACCCATATATAACTAATACTCGTATAACTGCACTACACCACATGCATGACTGTTATGTACTACAGCCAAAGTGTCGTGACGGTCGAAGTCTTAAATTTTTTCGTCCTAGCTACATTCGCCAAGTGTCTACAGTTAAACGTGCTATAAGGAACTTCGCTCCAAAAGAATATATGTAGATTTATATCTCAAGTTATATTTATATAAAAAACGTATATAGAAAACAAGTAAAGGACAACAATATTGAACAATTGACTAAATTATTTATCAGTTGTAATTTCATAAAGGACATACAATATGATGAGCAAATAAAGGAATTTGCAGTTCTAAGATACATAAAGGTTATATATATACAAATAAATAAAATTGAAATGATGAAAATGGAATGATGAAAATGGAATAATGAAAATGTTGCATCACCTTAAGATCTAATTTTTATTTTATCATAACGTATCACTCGGAGAAAGTGAGGTACAACAATGAGAAGCTATAAGGAAAATTATATTCAAAGCTGAAAATATCAAAATAAATTAGCGACAGGGGTCGCCCGAGGGTTAGAAACAAATTTTTCTGAGGTGTTTAATATGGTTGTTATGGTTATGGTATGATGTGATTTAATATGGCTTATCGGACAACAACCCTGCAAATTGTCAATGGTATGTGTTTTTGGTACATCTTCTATGACCATTATTATAATACACCGGCCAAGTAAGTTGTCCGACAGGCACTTGCTCGTTTTTTTTAAGTTCTAGTTGGAGGAGGGGAGGGGACACACTTATTGCGACTTCAGAAGCGCATATCTCACCAACTATTGGCTTAAATAAAGTAGTTATTTTGAAACCATGTTATCATTTTTGAAGTCTAATCAAAAGTGTGAGGTACGCTTATGTGCACTGTATTTATTTTTTACAGTTTCATGGATGGAGTGGTCCCGCCCTGCCCTGTTTTTTCGTAATTTCACAATTACGAAAAAACAATTACAGCTTTGTATAGCGGACAAATTCTTTTATGAACCGCTATACAATGGTGTAATGCACGTATTCCAGTCCTCTGAATATATTTTCGAAATATTTTTTCGAAACATTACAGCAAAACACAATTTTACTATTTTTTTCTAAATAGATTTATAGGTGATCATAAAGCACAAGCAGTTACTTATACCGTTTTTTATTATGTTACTATGACGCACGCATGACGTACAAATGCGACAGTCTCAACATCTACGTCAGCCAGTCCCTAAGGGCCGCCTCTTCGACAACATATTAGGATAGAATTCGGACAAACTGGATTTTTTTAATAAATCTGTAAAGTAAAACCATCTTTAGTAATATTGATTCCTGTATTATCATTATCAAATTACGAATAGGTATAATTCAATACAGCCGATAGGTATCCGGCAGAGTAGAATAGCACCTACCTCGTAATAGACGACTGAGGTATTGTATGGATAGCCTTTATTCGTGAAGAATAACACCATACCATATGCAATGCTGTCACTATACTGCAGGCGGGGACGCAATGAGGAGTAATATTTATTTTAAAATTGCTTCGATATGGGTTGCTCGTTTCCCGCGACGGTAAAAAGTGGACAACGTGTGACTGTAGAAATGTATGTAATTCAATATCTTCAGAACGCGATCGAAAATCAAAACTTTTTTCCAAAGGTTACTTATTTGTAACATATTATGTAAAATTTGAGCTAACATAGCAAGTCATGGCGCTCGCCTTTAGTTTTATAATGATCTGGGGTTGATTCCGGTACTGACACCAGTATAATATTTAATGACAATTTTAAGTGTGTGATTTACCATGTGCTCTACGTGAAGAAAAACATTGTTAGGAAACCTGCCGGTCTGAGCGAGATTTCTACGATATGTAGTCCGTCAACCCGCACTGGAGATCTCTTCACAAAATAGAAAATCTCTTTTGAATTTCTATCACCTACGATCTACGTAAATAATAAATTACATTCATCAGAGCCGCAAAATAGAACAGAAATCCTAACAAAGTTCATGAATAAGAGTTGCCTTGATAAAATTTGATGATTTTCATATCTGACACTTCTATTAACTTGCGATATGTTACGGATGAATGTCCGTGTGTGCTACATAAACTTGTCCCCTTGAGTAGAAATATTTGCGTCATGATGGAAGCTTTAATCAAGGACTCCGTAATAGGTTTTGGAATTCCAACAGCGGGGAGTAAAAGTTTAATTTAGATTATTTAAGGTCTACAAACATACAGGGTGTACAATTTATTAGTTTGATATGCTGATATGCTGACATGCTTTTACAGTATGTTAATATTTACAAAAGCGTCCAATTTCTCTTTTTTTTCTAGCACAGTTATACAGCACCGCGAGTGATGGTTTTTCATGTCAACTTAAGTTTATCCATGTTCTCCTTTTCACGGTTCAATCGCTTAACTGTCGCTTATCTTGGCGTAATTTCGAACAAAGATAGCTTGCATCCTGAAGACGGACATAGGACTTTTTGTCCCGGAAAATTAAATAGTTCCCACGGGATATTTTTAAAAATTTGTATCCACGAGGACGAAGTAGCGAGCAATAGTTATTAAGCTATAAAAGTTCAGTCTACGGCGTTAAGGAGCCTTACCTTTACCGAGCATTACCGAGAAGGTCAGAACTGTGAATCCTGAGCATTCATCAGCGAGGTACCATGCCGTGCATAATCATGTGGGCGGCTTATTTTACGCGGATGAAAACGCACGGCATAGCTAGTAGTTAGTAAAAATTGCAAGCAAACAATTTTATTTGAAAGTTATCAATTTTAGTTTTGCCTGAATCTCCCACTACTGAGCACAGGCCTCCTCTCATTTCTGAGAGGGTTTTTGGAGCTAGGAAGAATCCGCCACGCTGCTCCTGTGCGGGTTGGCGGACTTCACATGTCTTCGAAATATTTTTTATTCCTCAGACATGCAGGTTTCCTCACGATGTTTTCCTTCACCGCCGAGCACGTGGTAAATCAGCACTTTATATTGCAATTAACAATTTTAGTGCTGCCGGCACCGGGAATCGAACCCAGGTCACTCGCGTACTATGAAATTTAAAGCGAGCGCCTAGCCCCTGAGCTACAAAAAATAAAATAAGTGGGTAGGTAATTAATAGAACTCAGTCTAATCGCGAGCGAGCGTATGGCTGTTCGCTCACACCGCAGCATTTTTCTTACAATTAGCATTTTTATACCCGTATCTTCTAAACGATAGGTCCGATTCGAATAATTAAAGAGGAATATACAAGTACATAATTAACTTTGACTATGAAATTATTTAGTATATAATGATTAATTTCAAAAAGTGGTTATTGTGACTTAACTATAACAGTTAGACATAAATAGCCCTGCGGACTTTTTTGTGAATAATGATAAGTACTATGAAAATGTAGTATATTATTTAATTTATTATCAATAGTTTTTACAGCGCACCCCAAATAATGACTTTTATTAGTACATTTTTGATACCTTGAGTTAGGTACATCATAGCAATTTTTGTAAGGATCTCAGTTTTTTTATTAAATTAAATATAACTCATGATAAATGCTGATAATGTAGCTGTATATAGGTAAAAGAATTTTTAAAATCGATTCAGTAGTTTTTGAGTTTATTCATTACAACGAAACATACTACAAATCAAATCTTTTCTCTTTAAAAAATTGCAGTTCCATTTTTAAGTGCATTTTCATTATTGTATGAAGCACTTTATCGTACTCAGAAATATCACACGGACATAACTCTGATAGATAACCTAGTTAACCGTTGTCTGTGATCTTATGGCTTGATTTATTTTAAGAATAAAATTATTTAAAGTTATTTACATGATATCCATGACATAGAGTGAAATTAAATTAAATTAAATATATTTAGTATCCGTCGTAAGAAGTTAAGATTTCGTTTGTCAATTCTCTTTTTTTTAACAATATACCATCGTTTCTTAATTAGGTGCCTCGGTACGAAGAAGAAACAGACGAAAGAAACCCCGCAGGTGTCACACATGCACACATGACGCATCGTCCATTGTCCTCGGATGTTGTTATATACTTTTGGAAAATATATTGGTGCAATAAATTAACGGGAATACGATTAATGTAACCCCTACGAAAAAAAAGAAACTTATTTATTTATGGTTTTATAATGATCTATTAATAACATAACTTGTTGGCTAAGGTTCACGGATTCGATTCCCGCAAATGAGAAACATAGGTGTGGCTTACACATAGTTGTGCGGCAGCATTGCGGCTACTACTATCTACCTTCTAATATATTATACTGTTTAAGGATGGTCATCACGACTGGAATGAAACGGATATCCTTTCTCACGGTGTCAGCGGGCTCAGCCTCCATAGAACTGAGAGCATTAACCAACGTTCTCTAGCTGCTCTTAAGCGAACAGGCAGCAAAGGAAGTGCCTACAGTATTCGTAGTATAAGAAAAGAGATACCGAAACCGACAACACAAACAGAAAGACCCACAACGATCCCAGACGCCGGATTCGGAACGTTGGAAATTAAACTAGCCTATGACAATGGCACGTCGTCCCTCGCCGTAACAGTTTTAAGAGCGAGGGGTCTGATTGGAATGGACATGACAGGATTATCCGATCCATTTTGTAGATTGGAAATTTTACCTAGAGGTTGGTTTACGTTTTCTTCAAATATCTACAGTATAACGTGAGAGATAGAATTGAATCAAACTAAATTGACGGATTTGATCTCGTTCAATTTACTAATTATTCCCGACGTTTCGAGCGCTTTTTTACTGAGATGTTAGTCCTGTCAGTTATTCCGAGTTACCTTAAGTTTTTTATCTTTGTCCGATCTACAAAAAAGTATTCAATATATAGTATTCGCGGAAAAATATAAAGATTCTTTATCTTTTTATAAAATAAAACTATTTTGCCAATTACAATATGGATCATATTTCAGAAAGTGCATATTCCAACAGACTACGCACGAAGACAGTGCATAAGACGAAAAACCCTGAATTTAACGAAACATTACATTTCTTCGGTATTACTGAATCTGATCTGGCAGCGAAATCTTTAGAAATCGTTTTGTTTGATGACGACAGGTATTAATTAAAAATATCATTTAGTTTAATTTTTTTTTTTTCTAAATTTTCTGGTAATATTTATAGAATAAGGAAAGAAAGTTTTCGGCCTCCGGCGCCGCCGGGGGATGTTTATTTATTTATTTCATTTATTTATTGGTGTGTAATTTAGTCCAACTTTTCCTAAGGTATGGATATCGGTTCACGCAGTTCGGATCGGAGCTTGCTTTCTTATCGGCTATAAAGTAATAAAATTAATTGGCAAAAACATTATTTACCGCGGTTTTACATATCCCTAGATGCCCATGGGAAGGAAGAAAGGGGATTAAGATTTTTTTGACTCTTACCAAAATGGCGGCGACGTGGTTCGCCACCCGTCACATCTCGTCACATCGTTTACCACGGGGGTGAAAGTGGGCGACGGATGTGGGCTTTGCCTACTTTTTTCCCATATACGGGTATATGGGAAAAAGGCGTTACTGTATGTATGTATGTATGTATGTGTAATAGGTTATATACATTCTATATTTTGCATGCTAATCTTAGTAAACTAAATTTCTATCCTTGTTATATTGGATTCCGCCTGATTCTATTAACTATGTCATTTCTCTGTTGATGTGTAACAGGTACGGTTGTGATGAGATGGGTTCCGCTACAGTTGCCTTGAGGGATTGTGCCAAATCACCAACTCAGCTCAGACTGGCGTTGTCGGGAGCTGCTGGCACTGAACCAACGGGGCCTAGGGTACTCTTAGCTCTGTGCTACAGTACGAAGAAACGAGCGCTGGTGGTGACAATTTGTAGAGCTGCTGAACTTCCTCCACAGGACAGCAATGGGTATTCAGATCCTTTTGTCAAATTGTAAGCAATTTTTATTTTTATTATTATATTATTTTTCCACTTTATTCTATAATAAATTACGCAAATATGTACTTGCCATTACAAAAGCGCTATGCGCTATGTTAAAATTTAAAAATCTGCAGTAAGCCTACAAGTTATCTTTCATACTATCTTATTTGTTTGGTAGCGTTTTGCAGCCGGGAAGAATAAATTACTCTACTCCAGTGTGGGTAGATGAATTATTTCTCAGACATGCAGGTTACCTTACGATATTTTCTGTTACCACTCAGCACTTAAAATTAAAATAAAGAATTTTAATGGGCCGGGGTTAAAACCTAGTGTTTACCATACTATGAATTTAAAGGCGGCCACACACGGCTTCGATTGACATAAAAATCCTTAATTACAGGCATCTCGATCCTGATCCATATCATAAAAAACACAAGACATCAATAAAATGGCGTAATTTGAATCCAATTTGGAATGAAGAGTTTTTATTTGAGACGCGTCCAACTGAACTTTCCCGTCAAAATTTGACTTTGAACATTTTGGGACAAGGATTACGGAAAGCCTAACGACTTTCTCGGCAGCCTTGTTTTAGGTGCAAGCAGCAAAGGTAGGAGATTAAAACATTGGATGGACTGCATTAAGTTCCCTGATCACCGGCACGAACAGTGGCACTCCTTAACTGATACTCAACACTTATAAATACATAATAAAAATATTTATAGTTGCTTAATTGTTAAAGAAGTTATAAACATGGGCGTTGCTAGCATTTTTACATTCGTCGTACTAGGGTTGTCAGGCTTAAAACCGAATAGCCGGACAGTGTGGTTATAAAGGCCGGACACCGGACTTAATTATTAAAGATTTTCTGTCTCACTATATAATCTTCTTAAACTCTTATGAAATAACAATAAAATTGGACAAATCAGTCTTCTATATTATTAATCATTAATTACTTCATTATTCCTTTCTCCTCCGCGGTGCTCCTCGTTACCGCCCGCATCGGCCGCCGATTTCTTTCACTTTCTCGTTAACTCTCGGCTGACTGGTCTCCTCTGCTTCCGTCTGGTTAGGGTTTTATTTATATATTGTATTGTATGGTATAATGTTTAGTATATATATCTTAACAATTTTATCGTATCTTATATAATTATCTATGCATTTATATATTTTTATCCGAACCAGACAAGGTAACTATAGAAATACCCCCTAATAATAATAGAGCCCTTTATTCAAATGTATTATATGTAACTTCACTAAGTTATTCATTTATTGACATCGATTTCGGTGTCTGCTTGTCCGGAAACAAAGGTCTTCTCCAACCTTTTTCACTCTTGTCTGTCTAGAGTCCTGTCCATGTTCTTCCTGTTATTCATGTCATGTCATCTTCCCATCTTTTAGATTGCCGTCCTATATTGCGTTGACCATTTCTTGGGTACCACAATCATCTAACTCCAATTTTCTTTCCCCTTTATTCTATGACCATTCCAGTGTAGTCCACCCCAAAACAAATTATCTATATATCATTTAATTTCTTAGTTGCATTCACAATTGCCATTTAGCTTGAAATGTATATGCTGTATAGTTACGATGATTAGGAACTAAAATTATTTTTGGCATTTGATTATATCTACATTATGCGAATTGAATGGATTTTTTATATAAAAATTTGTCCGTGACTTTTTTTATAAAAATGTCCTAAACGAGTTTCAAGTTTCGACAAAACCAGAGGTATACGTGTATGTATAATTTTATACACCTTTTGATCTTAGTTCTTAACAAAAATAATGTAGTTTTTATAAATTATAACATATTGTTACAACAGTAAAAATGAAACGCGAAAATAATTTAGCCCCTAGACTTTCCAATTTCGTTTACTTAAATGTTTCGCACCATAAGAGATCTGATGCTGAATCTCCAAAACATGCAAAAGTATTTTCTTTCGTCAGACAGAGTCGTAATCGCATCTTATGTGGGTATATTATACAAATAATATACAAATATGCGTCTTTTGCATGTTTTGGAAAGTCAGCTTCTTCATTTGACTCAAATGTAAAAAGCCGGACAGGACGTATACCGTTTAATTTGGCCGGAAACGCATCCAAAAAGCTTAACTTTGTCCGGACGCCTGGCAACTCTAGTCGTACAGTACCGTAAACGTATATGGACATCTTCGTACGAATGAGTATAACGATGATTTTAAAATGATTTGTGTCTGATTTAATTTTCTATGGAGATTATACAAGACTTTCTGGAAGGCGGCCGTGTGAGGGGCATTACTAGCTACGCCCATGGTAAAAAATTATATACTAAAAGAAACTTATTTATAATGTTAATAAAATGATACCTTATATTAGAGGCAACTTATTTTCTATAACATTCAGTTAAATTAGATTTTACAATTTGTGAACAGTTCCCTTCGTGTATAAAGTAAAAATACACAATGTTACATTCAGGGAATACATTTAAAAGTAAACAAACGCTGTTTATTGTACTTGTTATCAACAAATACAAAGTTGTTTATTCATTAAAAAGTTTATTAGAAAAAAATATGTGTACGCGTATCTGTTCCAAATTAATGTAACTGTTACAATAAATTATAGTATTTTTGTATATCGGTGTTACAAATGTGCCAAAATGTTAATATATATATTATGTATATGTGTATGTATATGTTCAATATATTTTAAAATGTAATCTTTTAATTACGTCTAGTCATAATGTTGGTGTGTGGGCCTTCATATGCAGTAATAATGTAAATAATTTGTACTTTTCTGTCTGTTCCGTTAAATTATTATATTCCATAATGTTTTATCTATTTAGTCAATAAAGATTTACTCTATAGTTATTGTATATTTTAGTGGTAGCAATCATTAATGTGTTTCGGTCTGAAGTGCAGTGAGAGCTAGTGTAATTACTGGGCATGTGTAAATTGGGAACTGATGAAAGTGTTCTGAGTGACATAGTATTGTTGTGGGCGGGCGCTGCCATTGCAATTGCCACCAGGTGAACGTTTAGCTCGTCTCGAAACGCAGTATCCAAGCGATTGGCTTCTGCGTTACGAATGGCCGCTTCGATGCCCGTACAGACCAAATATTTGTATAACTCTACGGTCTGGACGTTTTCGTACGTGTAATTTATGTCTGTGCTCATGGTACAGGTAAAATGGAGCAACCTTTTTGAGACAAAATATTTAATTACAAAAGTCTTTTAAGTTAGTACAAGTTATTTACATTATTACAGTACGAACCGAAAACATTTTGTCCATTAAAAAAATAAACATACTCTTTGTTTTATTTTTCTGTACTTTCCACATATATATACTCGTAGTTACACTATGTGATTGGCGGAACGTGTCCCTTCGAACGGCTTTTATAATCACAGCTGAAGCTGATATTTATTCAACGCACACACATTATTCGTTTTCGCTTCTAGGTGTACGGATACTTTCTGAATTAACAGAAATGGAAACCGCAGCATTTTTCTTACTTTTAGCATTTTTATTCCTGTCGTAACTTCTAAACGATATATCCGATTCGAATAATTTAAAGAGGACTTTACATGTACATAATCAACCTATTTAGTAGGATAAGGATTAACATTATGATACGAATGTCAACATCTTTCGATTCTACCCGTGTTTTAATTGACTAATATGAACAAAAAGTGGTTATTGTGACTTAAGTATAATAGTTAGACATATAGGCCCGCGGACTTTTTTGTGAGTAATGAGGAGTACTATGAAAATGTAGTACATTATTTTGTTTATCATTAATAGTTTTTGGAGCGCACGCCAAATAGTGACTTTAATCAGTAAAGTTTTGATACATTTAGTTACATCATAGCAATCATCGTAGGAATCTCGTTTTTTTTTAAATTAAATACAACTCATGTTATTTGGTGATAATGTAGTTGTATATAGGTGAAAGAATGTTTAAAATCGGTTCAGTAGTTTTTGAGTTAAATCATTACAACCAAACATACAAAAAATCAAATCTTTCATCTTTATAATATTAGTTTAGATAAATCGTTAAAGTGTGGTAACTTTGAAAAATTCTATGATAGACCGCATTGCGCTCGTCAGCATGTGACTTGTTATTAATTCTCATGTGTAAGTCCTGTAAGTACACTCATCACATAAGTACACAGCTTCAGTGGCCTTTAATCCGTAACACATAGCTTTTGGCACACCATTTCTTGACGGCAGAATGCAATGGTACTACTACGGTGGTACCTACGTCAGCGGAATTATGTACAGAAATCATTAAAATAAAATAGCATACATACATACAGTCACCGTTTCCCCATCAAAGGGGTAGGCAGAGACCACACCCGAAGCCAATTTTTCGCCCCGGAGGGTAATGAAATTGACGGGTGGCGAACCACATCGAGGCCATTATGGAACTAATTACTTCCAATTACGTTCTCACGAGCAGTATAGTGACAGCATTGCATATTATGGTATTATTCTTCAATCTGCTCACATAAAGACTGTCCTTACAATACCTTACATCGCCTCTTACGGCAACTCAGCAGGAAAGGGGTAGGCTATGCTATTTGAAATACTGAAGACTTTAAAACCTACAAGATTACTCAAGTTGTTTCTTAGCTTGAGTTCAATCAGGCTACTAGCAACGTGATAAAAATAACCGGTCACTTAGAAAAATAGAAGTGTAACATCAGCTTCATGAGGAGTTTTAGGTCAAGAGCTACCTAGAGCTAGCTGTAACACATTGGCAACTTTAGAAATTAATATCATCACAGACCTCAAGCAAGCTGACGAATGCAATGAGTATAAAAAAAATGGTTTCTTCGTCATCGTTGAACTACCGCGTGGCTTAGCGAAAAACATATCTGAGTCGTGGGCCCTGGTGACAAGGGTACTAGAGACTACTACTACTAAGTTATTAGAAGTATTAGTCACACACAAATTGCTGATTTCCGAGATTGTCTGTAAAGCGACTGCTCCCGTATCTCTAACACGTCACTCCTGACACCGATGTCATCGAACGATTACGCTTTTAGTTTGGTTTTTTATTAAGCCCTGCAAGTACGTATTACCCTATCAATCTGCAGCTACTGTGCTTCTATATTCAAATGAAACTATCAGTATAATACCTGCAGTTAAATTCGATCTGGAAGAAGTTATCATAATAATATTACTGATAATAATGCAAATCATCCACCTGAAATTAAAAAGTAAGAAAAGTAAAGTAACAGCCTATAAGTGTTCCACTGCTGTTACTCGCGGATGAAATGTGACGCGAGCGCCCGGCTCATGAGCTCACCTAAATCTTTATCATTTCATCTAAAATTTTCCAGTCCTACATTATCCACACCGGCGACAGGCAGCCGCGCATGGGGTACAAGGTGTCTAGTAGTGCCTTCGTCCATGCGCCTGCCAAGCATGGCTATTGCGGAAAATCAGTGGCCTGGTTAAAAGTGGTCTGCTCATGACGTTGATAAATCATTATGTAAATTAAAACGAATACATAAGTAGTATTTCTCCTTTGCTAACACTACTTATGGAACTATTTATGACAAAAAATGGTATTGTTAAAATGGTAAGTTAGTTTGCTAAACGACATGTCAAAAAGTTAACTAAAGAAATATGTACGTACAATTAGTGGTAAGTAAAATATATATTTAATTGTAAGAATCTTTCCTAAATCTCATTGTAAGCAAAAGTGTATGTTTTTATGTGAAATAAATTCCTTAAACCAAATAAATTTTTATTACGTAGGTATTAATATCCGTACATTTCAAGCTGTCTGCTGTCTGATCCAGACATTTTAGTTTCCAATCCAAACAATCTCCGCTTCTCCGCATATTTATAAATGCGCTTGTTAATGTCGACGAATGCATTGTAGAATAAGGATCCTGAGTTCGCATACCAGCAGAAACGATACGTCACGGGTGGCGAACCACGTCGCCGTCATATTGGTACGAGAATTTGCATTACAAATTTAATCGGACTTCATGTTCGGTAGGATGGTGGTTGTCCGGTCTCTTACACTGCATCTGTCTCGTCCTCCGATTTACTTTCATCATATATCCATAAGAACGTTTAAACGTGACTATGTTTGCTATATTCACTACATAACACTGAAAATAAATCCTGCACAGATGACAACTTCTGGCTATCAACCGAAAGTATGCAATGGTTGTAATCGACCAGGAGGACGTCATCTTGCTTTCTGAACAAAAAAAAAACATTTCCAAATATTACGATTTATTCCTGGATCGCACCCAACCTTTTCAGACGTACATTGAATATATACATACACCCACTAGAACAACGATCATACAAAGATTTGTTCTGTACGAAAATCGAATCCGTGCAGAAAGCGTAGAGGCTTTTTACCTCTGCACCAACCGAGCGCATTTTATAAAAATTATAATAAATTATTCCTTTTAATCGAACCTTAATAGTAAGCTTATAGCGTTTGTGCCTAATTTATTCCGGACGTTTAATTAAATTCATTAGACGTTGACAACGACGATAAGAACATAAAAAAATCGCTATCCTTTTAAATATCATGAAAATTGTATAATATAGAAAGAGACAATAAAGACATAATATTTAATCAGCATTATATATTAAGATTAAAAAAATATAGACGGCTCCAAATTTTACAAATAAACTCTAATAAGTATCGTCGAATCGTATTTATTAAGTTCGTTCTTATTAACTTACTACGATAATTATTAAATAAATTTGAATCTTGCCACGGCCACAGTGACCACTACCGAGACTCGAGAGTTATTAAAATGCCACAAGTGTACGCGCAAACACAGGGGCACACACTTGTCACAACTTACCCGTGCCCGAAGTAACGCTCATGCGATAAGATCGCGGAAGTCGGCTAGGATGCATCAGAACACAACCCGACTTGAAAACCAACAATTTGTGTTTTTGCACAAATATTGGTACCGATTGAGATTCGAACCCAGGACCTGCGGTGTAGTTGTCTGTCCACTAGGCCATGAAATCGTCAATATTAGTCATAAAGAGAGTCTAGTTATAACGAAGCAATGGATGAAATTTTATTGACATAAAGCCGTAAACGTATTTACAAATGTGAATTTCGGTTTTGGATGTCATGAAGGCTTTTCAAACAATGGTTTATCATTATTCTTACATTCTATTGTTACTGACATATACCCTAAAGGCATCATTATATTAACAGTAGTATAACATAATATATCGAGGTCATATTTATTTATTATTTGAGGTTATAATTTTTTCCCCCATATCGATACTTAGAAATAACAGTACTTAGAAATAAGTGGAAATAGGGGTTGAAAGTTTGTATGTAAGTCCGTCATTTTTAAAATTAAAACTATGAAACATTATTTGTAGGCTACTTATTAAAAATGGGTAAATACCTGTTCTCGTTTGTGGAAATTCTACCCCTAAGAGGGTGAAATAGAGGTTAACAGTTCGTATGTATTTAGTCTGAAAGTCCGTCAATTTTGAAATTGGAAGCATGTAACTTTATCTATAATCTACGCTGGACCGCAAAGAAAAAGGGTCGATAAGAAAATCTTCAATATCTTCTCAAGTACCCGACCTAGCTTTATGAAATAATGACTAAATTAAAGAATATTTAATGCCACATAAAATAATATAGTATAAAACCTTTTTATTTATTTTTGTCGATTGTATAAAAAACTGAAAATGTAAAAAAGTGTTCGTTTGTGAATTGAATACCAAAAAATTCAAATCAATTGTTTCGCGTTTGTTTTAGTTATAAATATGGTTTCTCTACCTTATAAATTTTAAGTTTAAAAATTACAAATTAAAAAGCAAAAGCTTATCGAAATTCAGCGGAAAACAAATTTGGCGCCGACCAGTCACAGCAATTAAAAAAAAATTGCGATTATTTTATAAGTTTTCGATCGTTCTTCTTGTATAAAAATACAAAAAAAGAGACAAAATATTTAATTACAAAAGTCTTTTAAGTTAGTACAAGTTATTTACATTATTACAGTACGAACCGAAAACATTTTGTCCATTAAAAAAATAAACATACTCTTTGTTTTATTTTTCTGTACTTTCCACATATATATACTCGTAGTTACACTATGTGATTGGCGGAACGTGTCCCTTCGAACGGCTTTTATAATCACAGCTGAAGCTGATATTTATTCAACGCACACACATTATTCGTTTTCGCTTCTAGGTGTACGGATACTTTCTGAATTAACAGAAATGGAAACCGCAGCATTTTTCTTACTTTTAGCATTTTTATTCCTGTCGTAAATTCTAAACGATATATCCGATTCGAATAATTTAAAGAGGACTTTACATGTACATAATCAACCTATTTAGTAGGATAAGGATTAACATTATGATACGAATGTCAACATCTTTCGATTCTACCCGTGTTTTAATTGACTAATATGAACAAAAAGTGGTTATTGTGACTTAAGTATAATAGTTAGACATATAGGCCCGCGGACTTTTTTGTGAGTAATGAGGAGTACTATGAAAATGTAGTACATTATTTTGTTTATCATTAATAGTTTTTGGAGCGCACGCCAAATAGTGACTTTAATCAGTAAAGTTTTGATACATTTAGTTACATCATAGCAATCATCGTAGGAATCTCGTTTTTTTTTAAATTAAATACAACTCATGTTATTTGGTGATAATGTAGTTGTATATAGGTGAAAGAATGTTTAAAATCGGTTCAGTAGTTTTTGAGTTAAATCATTACAACCAAACATACAAAAAATCAAATCTTTCATCTTTATAATATTAGTTTAGATAAATCGTTAAAGTGTGGTAACTTTGAAAAATTCTATGATAGACCGCATTGCGCTCGTCAGCATGTGACTTGTTATTAATTCTCATGTGTAAGTCCTGTAAGTACACTCATCACATAAGTACACAGCTTCAGTGGCCTTTAATCCGTAACACATAGCTTTTGGCACACCATTTCTTGACGGCAGAATGCAATGGTACTACTACGGTGGTACCTACGTCAGCGGAATTATGTACAGAAATCATTAAAATAATAATAGCATACATACATACAGTCACCGTTTCCCCATCAAAGGGGTAGGCAGAGACCACACCCGAAGCCAATTTTTCGCCCCGGAGGGTAATGAAATTGACGGGTGGCGAACCACATCGAGGCCATTATGGAACTAATTACTTCCAATTACGTTCTCACGAGCAGTATAGTGACAGCATTGCATATTATGGTATTATTCTTCAATCTGCTCACATAAAGACTGTCCTTACAATACCTTACATCGCCTCTTACGGCAACTCAGCAGGAAAGGGGTAGGCTATGCTATTTGAAATACTGAAGACTTTAAAACCTACAAGATTACTCAAGTTGTTTCTTAGCTTGAGTTCAATCAGGCTACTAGCAACGTGATAAAAATAACCGGTCACTTAGAAAAATAGAAGTGTAACATCAGCTTCATGAGGAGTTTTAGGTCAAGAGCTACCTAGAGCTAGCTGTAACACATTGGCAACTTTAGAAATTAATATCATCACAGACCTCAAGCAAGCTGACGAATGCAATGAGTATAAAAAAAATGGTTTCTTCGTCATCGTTGAACTACCGCGTGGCTTAGCGAAAAACATATCTGAGTCGTGGGCCCTGGTGACAAGGGTACTAGAGACTACTACTACTAAGTTATTAGAAGTATTAGTCACACACAAATTGCTGATTTCCGAGATTGTCTGTAAAGCGACTGCTCCCGTATCTCTAACACGTCACTCCTGACACCGATGTCATCGAACGATTACGCTTTTAGTTTGGTTTTTTATTAAGCCCTGCAAGTACGTATTACCCTATCAATCTGCAGCTACTGTGCTTCTATATTCAAATGAAACTATCAGTATAATACCTGCAGTTAAATTCGATCTGGAAGAAGTTATCATAATAATATTACTGATAATAATGCAAATCATCCACCTGAAATTAAAAAGTAAGAAAAGTAAAGTAACAGCCTATAAGTGTTCCACTGCTGTTACTCGCGGATGAAATGTGACGCGAGCGCCCGGCTCATGAGCTCACCTAAATCTTTATCATTTCATCTAAAATTTTCCAGTCCTACATTATCCACACCGGCGACAGGCAGCCGCGCATGGGGTACAAGGTGTCTAGTAGTGCCTTCGTCCATGCGCCTGCCAAGCATGGCTATTGCGGAAAATCAGTGGCCTGGTTAAAAGTGGTCTGCTCATGACGTTGATAAATCATTATGTAAATTAAAACGAATACATAAGTAGTATTTCTCCTTTGCTAACACTACTTATGGAACTATTTATGACAAAAAATGGTATTGTTAAAATGGTAAGTTAGTTTGCTAAACGACATGTCAAAAAGTTAACTAAAGAAATATGTACGTACAATTAGTGGTAAGTAAAATATATATTTAATTGTAAGAATCTTTCCTAAATCTCATTGTAAGCAAAAGTGTATGTTTTTATGTGAAATAAATTCCTTAAACCAAATAAATTTTTATTACGTAGGTATTAATATCCGTACATTTCAAGCTGTCTGCTGTCTGATCCAGACATTTTAGTTTCCAATCCAAACAATCTCCGCTTCTCCGCATATTTATAAATGCGCTTGTTAATGTCGACGAATGCATTGTAGAATAAGGATCCTGAGTTCGCATACCAGCAGAAACGATACGTCACGGGTGGCGAACCACGTCGCCGTCATATTGGTACGAGAATTTGCATTACAAATTTAATCGGACTTCATGTTCGGTAGGATGGTGGTTGTCCGGTCTCTTACACTGCATCTGTCTCGTCCTCCGATTTACTTTCATCATATATCCATAAGAACGTTTAAACGTGACTATGTTTGCTATATTCACTACATAACACTGAAAATAAATCCTGCACAGATGACAACTTCTGGCTATCAACCGAAAGTATGCAATGGTTGTAATCGACCAGGAGGACGTCATCTTGCTTTCTGAACAAAAAAAAAACATTTCCAAATATTACGATTTATTCCTGGATCGCACCCAACCTTTTCAGACGTACATTGAATATATACATACACCCACTAGAACAACGATCATACAAAGATTTGTTCTGTACGAAAATCGAATCCGTGCAGAAAGCGTAGAGGCTTTTTACCTCTGCACCAACCGAGCGCATTCTATAAAAATTATAATAAATTATTCCTTTTAATCGAACCTTAATAGTAAGCTTATAGCGTTTGTGCCTAATTTATTCCGGACGTTTAATTAAATTCATTAGACGTTGACAACGACGATAAGAACATAAAAAAATCGCTATCCTTTTAAATATCATGAAAATTGTATAATATAGAAAGAGACAATAAAGACATAATATTTAATCAGCATTATATATTAAGATTAAAAAAATATAGACGGCTCCAAATTTTACAAATAAACTCTAATAAGTATCGTCGAATCGTATTTATTAAGTTCGTTCTTATTAACTTACTACGATAATTATTAAATAAATTTGAATCTTGCCACGGCCACAGTGACCACTACCGAGACTCGAGAGTTATTAAAATGCCACAAGTGTACGCGCAAACACAGGGGCACACACTTGTCACAACTTACCCGTGCCCGAAGTAACGCTCATGCGATAAGATCGCGGAAGTCGGCTAGGATGCATCAGAACACAACCCGACTTGAAAACCAACAATTTGTGTTTTTGCACAAATATTGGTACCGATTGAGATTCGAACCCAGGACCTGCGGTGTAGTTGTCTGTCCACTAGGCCATGAAATCGTCAATATTAGTCATAAAGAGAGTCTAGTTATAACGAAGCAATGGATGAAATTTTATTGACATAAAGCCGTAAACGTATTTACAAATGTGAATTTCGGTTTTGGATGTCATGAAGGCTTTTCAAACAATGGTTTATCATTATTCTTACATTCTATTGTTACTGACATATACCCTAAAGGCATCATTATATTAACAGTAGTATAACATAATATATCGAGGTCATATTTATTTATTATTTGAGGTTATAATTTTTTCCCCCATATCGATACTTAGAAATAACAGTACTTAGAAATAAGTGGAAATAGGGGTTGAAAGTTTGTATGTAAGTCCGTCATTTTTAAAATTAAAACTATGAAACATTATTTGTAGGCTACTTATTAAAAATGGGTAAATACCTGTTCTCGTTTGTGGAAATTCTACCCCTAAGAGGGTGAAATAGAGGTTAACAGTTCGTATGTATTTAGTCTGAAAGTCCGTCAATTTTGAAATTGGAAGCATGTAACTTTATCTATAATCTACGCTGGACCGCAAAGAAAAAGGGTCGATAAGAAAATCTTCAATATCTTCTCAAGTACCCGACCTAGCTTTATGAAATAATGACTAAATTAAAGAATATTTAATGCCACATAAAATAATATAGTATAAAACCTTTTTATTTATTTTTGTCGATTGTATAAAAAACTGAAAATGTAAAAAAGTGTTCGTTTGTGAATTGAATACCAAAAAATTCAAATCAATTGTTTCGCGTTTGTTTTAGTTATAAATATGGTTTCTCTACCTTATAAATTTTAAGTTTAAAAATTACAAATTAAAAAGCAAAAGCTTATCGAAATTCAGCGGAAAACAAATTTGGCGCCGACCAGTCACAGCAATTAAAAAAAAATTGCGATTATTTTATAAGTTTTCGATCGTTCTTCTTGTATAAAAATACAAAAAAAGAGACAAAATATTTAATTACAAAAGTCTTTTAAGTTAGTACAAGTTATTTACATTATTACAGTACGAACCGAAAACATTTTGTCCATTAAAAAAATAAACATACTCTTTGTTTTATTTTTCTGTACTTTCCACATATATATACTCGTAGTTACACTATGTGATTGGCGGAACGTGTCCCTTCGAACGGCTTTTATAATCACAGCTGAAGCTGATATTTATTCAACGCACACACATTATTCGTTTTCGCTTCTAGGTGTACGGATACTTTCTGAATTAACAGAAATGGAAACCGCAGCATTTTTCTTACTTTTAGCATTTTTATTCCTGTCGTAAATTCTAAACGATATATCCGATTCGAATAATTTAAAGAGGACTTTACATGTACATAATCAACCTATTTAGTAGGATAAGGATTAACATTATGATACGAATGTCAACATCTTTCGATTCTACCCGTGTTTTAATTGACTAATATGAACAAAAAGTGGTTATTGTGACTTAAGTATAATAGTTAGACATATAGGCCCGCGGACTTTTTTGTGAGTAATGAGGAGTACTATGAAAATGTAGTACATTATTTTGTTTATCATTAATAGTTTTTGGAGCGCACGCCAAATAGTGACTTTAATCAGTAAAGTTTTGATACATTTAGTTACATCATAGCAATCATCGTAGGAATCTCGTTTTTTTTTAAATTAAATACAACTCATGTTATTTGGTGATAATGTAGTTGTATATAGGTGAAAGAATGTTTAAAATCGGTTCAGTAGTTTTTGAGTTAAATCATTACAACCAAACATACAAAAAATCAAATCTTTCATCTTTATAATATTAGTTTAGATAAATCGTTAAAGTGTGGTAACTTTGAAAAATTCTATGATAGACCGCATTGCGCTCGTCAGCATGTGACTTGTTATTAATTCTCATGTGTAAGTCCTGTAAGTACACTCATCACATAAGTACACAGCTTCAGTGGCCTTTAATCCGTAACACATAGCTTTTGGCACACCATTTCTTGACGGCAGAATGCAATGGTACTACTACGGTGGTACCTACGTCAGCGGAATTATGTACAGAAATCATTAAAATAAAATAGCATACATACATACAGTCACCGTTTCCCCATCAAAGGGGTAGGCAGAGACCACACCCGAAGCCAATTTTTCGCCCCGGAGGGTAATGAAATTGACGGGTGGCGAACCACATCGAGGCCATTATGGAACTAATTACTTCCAATTACGTTCTCACGAGCAGTATAGTGACAGCATTGCATATTATGGTATTATTCTTCAATCTGCTCACATAAAGACTGTCCTTACAATACCTTACATCGCCTCTTACGGCAACTCAGCAGGAAAGGGGTAGGCTATGCTATTTGAAATACTGAAGACTTTAAAACCTACAAGATTACTCAAGTTGTTTCTTAGCTTGAGTTCAATCAGGCTACTAGCAACGTGATAAAAATAACCGGTCACTTAGAAAAATAGAAGTGTAACATCAGCTTCATGAGGAGTTTTAGGTCAAGAGCTACCTAGAGCTAGCTGTAACACATTGGCAACTTTAGAAATTAATATCATCACAGACCTCAAGCAAGCTGACGAATGCAATGAGTATAAAAAAAATGGTTTCTTCGTCATCGTTGAACTACCGCGTGGCTTAGCGAAAAACATATCTGAGTCGTGGGCCCTGGTGACAAGGGTACTAGAGACTACTACTACTAAGTTATTAGAAGTATTAGTCACACACAAATTGCTGATTTCCGAGATTGTCTGTAAAGCGACTGCTCCCGTATCTCTAACACGTCACTCCTGACACCGATGTCATCGAACGATTACGCTTTTAGTTTGGTTTTTTATTAAGCCCTGCAAGTACGTATTACCCTATCAATCTGCAGCTACTGTGCTTCTATATTCAAATGAAACTATCAGTATAATACCTGCAGTTAAATTCGATCTGGAAGAAGTTATCATAATAATATTACTGATAATAATGCAAATCATCCACCTGAAATTAAAAAGTAAGAAAAGTAAAGTAACAGCCTATAAGTGTTCCACTGCTGTTACTCGCGGATGAAATGTGACGCGAGCGCCCGGCTCATGAGCTCACCTAAATCTTTATCATTTCATCTAAAATTTTCCAGTCCTACATTATCCACACCGGCGACAGGCAGCCGCGCATGGGGTACAAGGTGTCTAGTAGTGCCTTCGTCCATGCGCCTGCCAAGCATGGCTATTGCGGAAAATCAGTGGCCTGGTTAAAAGTGGTCTGCTCATGACGTTGATAAATCATTATGTAAATTAAAACGAATACATAAGTAGTATTTCTCCTTTGCTAACACTACTTATGGAACTATTTATGACAAAAAATGGTATTGTTAAAATGGTAAGTTAGTTTGCTAAACGACATGTCAAAAAGTTAACTAAAGAAATATGTACGTACAATTAGTGGTAAGTAAAATATATATTTAATTGTAAGAATCTTTCCTAAATCTCATTGTAAGCAAAAGTGTATGTTTTTATGTGAAATAAATTCCTTAAACCAAATAAATTTTTATTACGTAGGTATTAATATCCGTACATTTCAAGCTGTCTGCTGTCTGATCCAGACATTTTAGTTTCCAATCCAAACAATCTCCGCTTCTCCGCATATTTATAAATGCGCTTGTTAATGTCGACGAATGCATTGTAGAATAAGGATCCTGAGTTCGCATACCAGCAGAAACGATACGTCACGGGTGGCGAACCACGTCGCCGTCATATTGGTACGAGAATTTGCATTACAAATTTAATCGGACTTCATGTTCGGTAGGATGGTGGTTGTCCGGTCTCTTACACTGCATCTGTCTCGTCCTCCGATTTACTTTCATCATATATCCATAAGAACGTTTAAACGTGACTATGTTTGCTATGTTCACTACATAACACTGAAAATAAATCCTGCACAGATGACAACTTCTGGCTATCAACCGAAAGTATGCAATGGTTGTAATCGACCAGGAGGACGTCATCTTGCTTTCTGAACAAAAAAAAAACATTTCCAAATATTACGATTTATTCCTGGATCGCACCCAACCTTTTCAGACGTACATTGAATATATACATACACCCACTAGAACAACGATCATACAAAGATTTGTTCTGTACGAAAATCGAATCCGTGCAGAAAGCGTAGAGGCTTTTTACCTCTGCACCAACCGAGCGCATTCTATAAAAATTATAATAAATTATTCCTTTTAATCGAACCTTAATAGTAAGCTTATAGCGTTTGTGCCTAATTTATTCCGGACGTTTAATTAAATTCATTAGACGTTGACAACGACGATAAGAACATAAAAAAATCGCTATCCTTTTAAATATCATGAAAATTGTATAATATAGAAAGAGACAATAAAGACATAATATTTAATCAGCATTATATATTAAGATTAAAAAAATATAGACGGCTCCAAATTTTACAAATAAACTCTAATAAGTATCGTCGAATCGTATTTATTAAGTTCGTTCTTATTAACTTACTACGATAATTATTAAATAAATTTGAATCTTGCCACGGCCACAGTGACCACTACCGAGACTCGAGAGTTATTAAAATGCCACAAGTGTACGCGCAAACACAGGGGCACACACTTGTCACAGCTTACCCGTGCCCGAAGTAACGCTCATGCGATAAGATCGCGGAAGTCGGCTAGGATGCATCAGAACACAACCCGACTTGAAAACCAACAATTTGTGTTTTTGCACAAATATTGGTACCGATTGAG
Source organism: Luehdorfia chinensis (assembly GCA_019845155.1). Classification (NCBI taxonomy): domain Eukaryota; kingdom Metazoa; phylum Arthropoda; class Insecta; order Lepidoptera; family Papilionidae; genus Luehdorfia; species Luehdorfia chinensis. Next base: position 3,551,484 of record JAHVAK010000025.1, on the reverse strand, counting down.
ATTCGAACCCAGGACCTGCGGTGTAGTTGTCTGTCCACTAGGCCATGAAATCGTCAATATTAGTCATAAAGAGAGTCTAGTTATAACGAAGCAATGGATGAAATTTTATTGACATAAAGCCGTAAACGTATTTACAAATGTGAATTTCGGTTTTGGATGTCATGAAGGCTTTTCAAACAATGGTTTATCATTATTCTTACATTCTATTGTTACTGACATATACCCTAAAGGCATCATTATATTAACAGTAGTATAACATAATATATCGAGGTCATATTTATTTATTATTTGAGGTTATAATTTTTTCCCCCATATCGATACTTAGAAATAACAGTACTTAGAAATAAGTGGAAATAGGGGTTGAAAGTTTGTATGTAAGTCCGTCATTTTTAAAATTAAAACTATGAAACATTATTTGTAGGCTACTTATTAAAAATGGGTAAATACCTGTTCTCGTTTGTGGAAATTCTACCCCTAAGAGGGTGAAATAGAGGTTAACAGTTCGTATGTATTTAGTCTGAAAGTCCGTCAATTTTGAAATTGGAAGCATGTAACTTTATCTATAATCTACGCTGGACCGCAAAGAAAAAGGGTCGATAAGAAAATCTTCAATATCTTCTCAAGTACCCGACCTAGCTTTATGAAATAATGACTAAATTAAAGAATATTTAATGCCACATAAAATAATATAGTATAAAACCTTTTTATTTATTTTTGTCGATTGTATAAAAAACTGAAAATGTAAAAAAGTGTTCGTTTGTGAATTGAATACCAAAAAATTCAAATCAATTGTTTCGCGTTTGTTTTAGTTATAAATATGGTTTCTCTACCTTATAAATTTTAAGTTTAAAAATTACAAATTAAAAAGCAAAAGCTTATCGAAATTCAGCGGAAAACAAATTTGGCGCCGACCAGTCACAGCAATTAAAAAAAAATTGCGATTATTTTATAAGTTTTCGATCGTTCTTCTTGTATAAAAATACAAAAAAAGAGACAAAATATTTAATTACAAAAGTCTTTTAAGTTAGTACAAGTTATTTACATTATTACAGTACGAACCGAAAACATTTTGTCCATTAAAAAAATAAACATACTCTTTGTTTTATTTTTCTGTACTTTCCACATATATATACTCGTAGTTACACTATGTGATTGGCGGAACGTGTCCCTTCGAACGGCTTTTATAATCACAGCTGAAGCTGATATTTATTCAACGCACACACATTATTCGTTTTCGCTTCTAGGTGTACGGATACTTTCTGAATTAACAGAAATGGAAACCGCAGCATTTTTCTTACTTTTAGCATTTTTATTCCTGTCGTAAATTCTAAACGATATATCCGATTCGAATAATTTAAAGAGGACTTTACATGTACATAATCAACCTATTTAGTAGGATAAGGATTAACATTATGATACGAATGTCAACATCTTTCGATTCTACCCGTGTTTTAATTGACTAATATGAACAAAAAGTGGTTATTGTGACTTAAGTATAATAGTTAGACATATAGGCCCGCGGACTTTTTTGTGAGTAATGAGGAGTACTATGAAAATGTAGTACATTATTTTGTTTATCATTAATAGTTTTTGGAGCGCACGCCAAATAGTGACTTTAATCAGTAAAGTTTTGATACATTTAGTTACATCATAGCAATCATCGTAGGAATCTCGTTTTTTTTTAAATTAAATACAACTCATGTTATTTGGTGATAATGTAGTTGTATATAGGTGAAAGAATGTTTAAAATCGGTTCAGTAGTTTTTGAGTTAAATCATTACAACCAAACATACAAAAAATCAAATCTTTCATCTTTATAATATTAGTTTAGATAAATCGTTAAAGTGTGGTAACTTTGAAAAATTCTATGATAGACCGCATTGCGCTCGTCAGCATGTGACTTGTTATTAATTCTCATGTGTAAGTCCTGTAAGTACACTCATCACATAAGTACACAGCTTCAGTGGCCTTTAATCCGTAACACATAGCTTTTGGCACACCATTTCTTGACGGCAGAATGCAATGGTACTACTACGGTGGTACCTACGTCAGCGGAATTATGTACAGAAATCATTAAAATAAAATAGCATACATACATACAGTCACCGTTTCCCCATCAAAGGGGTAGGCAGAGACCACACCCGAAGCCAATTTTTCGCCCCGGAGGGTAATGAAATTGACGGGTGGCGAACCACATCGAGGCCATTATGGAACTAATTACTTCCAATTACGTTCTCACGAGCAGTATAGTGACAGCATTGCATATTATGGTATTATTCTTCAATCTGCTCACATAAAGACTGTCCTTACAATACCTTACATCGCCTCTTACGGCAACTCAGCAGGAAAGGGGTAGGCTATGCTATTTGAAATACTGAAGACTTTAAAACCTACAAGATTACTCAAGTTGTTTCTTAGCTTGAGTTCAATCAGGCTACTAGCAACGTGATAAAAATAACCGGTCACTTAGAAAAATAGAAGTGTAACATCAGCTTCATGAGGAGTTTTAGGTCAAGAGCTACCTAGAGCTAGCTGTAACACATTGGCAACTTTAGAAATTAATATCATCACAGACCTCAAGCAAGCTGACGAATGCAATGAGTATAAAAAAAATGGTTTCTTCGTCATCGTTGAACTACCGCGTGGCTTAGCGAAAAACATATCTGAGTCGTGGGCCCTGGTGACAAGGGTACTAGAGACTACTACTACTAAGTTATTAGAAGTATTAGTCACACACAAATTGCTGATTTCCGAGATTGTCTGTAAAGCGACTGCTCCCGTATCTCTAACACGTCACTCCTGACACCGATGTCATCGAACGATTACGCTTTTAGTTTGGTTTTTTATTAAGCCCTGCAAGTACGTATTACCCTATCAATCTGCAGCTACTGTGCTTCTATATTCAAATGAAACTATCAGTATAATACCTGCAGTTAAATTCGATCTGGAAGAAGTTATCATAATAATATTACTGATAATAATGCAAATCATCCACCTGAAATTAAAAAGTAAGAAAAGTAAAGTAACAGCCTATAAGTGTTCCACTGCTGTTACTCGCGGATGAAATGTGACGCGAGCGCCCGGCTCATGAGCTCACCTAAATCTTTATCATTTCATCTAAAATTTTCCAGTCCTACATTATCCACACCGGCGACAGGCAGCCGCGCATGGGGTACAAGGTGTCTAGTAGTGCCTTCGTCCATGCGCCTGCCAAGCATGGCTATTGCGGAAAATCAGTGGCCTGGTTAAAAGTGGTCTGCTCATGACGTTGATAAATCATTATGTAAATTAAAACGAATACATAAGTAGTATTTCTCCTTTGCTAACACTACTTATGGAACTATTTATGACAAAAAATGGTATTGTTAAAATGGTAAGTTAGTTTGCTAAACGACATGTCAAAAAGTTAACTAAAGAAATATGTACGTACAATTAGTGGTAAGTAAAATATATATTTAATTGTAAGAATCTTTCCTAAATCTCATTGTAAGCAAAAGTGTATGTTTTTATGTGAAATAAATTCCTTAAACCAAATAAATTTTTATTACGTAGGTATTAATATCCGTACATTTCAAGCTGTCTGCTGTCTGATCCAGACATTTTAGTTTCCAATCCAAACAATCTCCGCTTCTCCGCATATTTATAAATGCGCTTGTTAATGTCGACGAATGCATTGTAGAATAAGGATCCTGAGTTCGCATACCAGCAGAAACGATACGTCACGGGTGGCGAACCACGTCGCCGTCATATTGGTACGAGAATTTGCATTACAAATTTAATCGGACTTCATGTTCGGTAGGATGGTGGTTGTCCGGTCTCTTACACTGCATCTGTCTCGTCCTCCGATTTACTTTCATCATATATCCATAAGAACGTTTAAACGTGACTATGTTTGCTATGTTCACTACATAACACTGAAAATAAATCCTGCACAGATGACAACTTCTGGCTATCAACCGAAAGTATGCAATGGTTGTAATCGACCAGGAGGACGTCATCTTGCTTTCTGAACAAAAAAAAAACATTTCCAAATATTACGATTTATTCCTGGATCGCACCCAACCTTTTCAGACGTACATTGAATATATACATACACCCACTAGAACAACGATCATACAAAGATTTGTTCTGTACGAAAATCGAATCCGTGCAGAAAGCGTAGAGGCTTTTTACCTCTGCACCAACCGAGCGCATTCTATAAAAATTATAATAAATTATTCCTTTTAATCGAACCTTAATAGTAAGCTTATAGCGTTTGTGCCTAATTTATTCCGGACGTTTAATTAAATTCATTAGACGTTGACAACGACGATAAGAACATAAAAAAATCGCTATCCTTTTAAATATCATGAAAATTGTATAATATAGAAAGAGACAATAAAGACATAATATTTAATCAGCATTATATATTAAGATTAAAAAAATATAGACGGCTCCAAATTTTACAAATAAACTCTAATAAGTATCGTCGAATCGTATTTATTAAGTTCGTTCTTATTAACTTACTACGATAATTATTAAATAAATTTGAATCTTGCCACGGCCACAGTGACCACTACCGAGACTCGAGAGTTATTAAAATGCCACAAGTGTACGCGCAAACACAGGGGCACACACTTGTCACAGCTTACCCGTGCCCGAAGTAACGCTCATGCGATAAGATCGCGGAAGTCGGCTAGGATGCATCAGAACACAACCCGACTTGAAAACCAACAATTTGTGTTTTTGCACAAATATTGGTACCGATTGAGATTCGAACCCAGGACCTGCGGTGTAGTTGTCTGTCCACTAGGCCATGAAATCGTCAATATTAGTCATAAAGAGAGTCTAGTTATAACGAAGCAATGGATGAAATTTTATTGACATAAAGCCGTAAACGTATTTACAAATGTGAATTTCGGTTTTGGATGTCATGAAGGCTTTTCAAACAATGGTTTATCATTATTCTTACATTCTATTGTTACTGACATATACCCTAAAGGCATCATTATATTAACAGTAGTATAACATAATATATCGAGGTCATATTTATTTATTATTTGAGGTTATAATTTTTTCCCCCATATCGATACTTAGAAATAACAGTACTTAGAAATAAGTGGAAATAGGGGTTGAAAGTTTGTATGTAAGTCCGTCATATTTAAAATTAAAACTATGAAACATTATTTGTAGGCTACTTATTAAAAATGGGTAAATACCTGTTCTCGTTTGTGGAAATTCTACCCCTAAGAGGGTGAAATAGAGGTTAACAGTTCGTATGTATTTAGTCTGAAAGTCCGTCAATTTTGAAATTGGAAGCATGTAACTTTATCTATAATCTACGCTGGACCGCAAAGAAAAAGGGTCGATAAGAAAATCTTCAATATCTTCTCAAGTACCCGACCTAGCTTTATGAAATAATGACTAAATTAAAGAATATTTAATGCCACATAAAATAATATAGTATAAAACCTTTTTATTTATTTTTGTCGATTGTATAAAAAACTGAAAATGTAAAAAAGTGTTCGTTTGTGAATTGAATACCAAAAAATTCAAATCAATTGTTTCGCGTTTGTTTTAGTTATAAATATGGTTTCTCTACCTTATAAATTTTAAGTTTAAAAATTACAAATTAAAAAGCAAAAGCTTATCGAAATTCAGCGGAAAACAAATTTGGCGCCGACCAGTCACAGCAATTAAAAAAAAATTGCGATTATTTTATAAGTTTTCGATCGTTCTTCTTGTATAAAACAAGCTGCATTTTCGTAATTTAGTGACTGTGGGATATGGCCAAGCATGGCCAAGATTTTGTATTCATACTCGATAAACTGGTAGTGAATGTGTTACGCGACCACGGTATCAGGGTGATTGACACATTGCTCATCATATAGTACATCCATCTCAGTCCCATTCAACTTGCGTGAGATTTGCTCTGGAGAACTGTCAGTGATCTTCCCAAAATTTAAACACGTAAACTCTTCTTTCCCGTCAGCTAAGAGACATATTGCACGGGCAACAATTAAGTCTCATACTACGTTGTAGGGCCCCGCTACGAATATACCACGCCGTTGTAAAAGCCATCGCGTATGCCAACAGGACAAACGGATTTTAGAAAAGTTGTTTAGTTGTTGTTAAAAATTGAAAAGTGATAAAAATATCTTTTTATAATTTCTTCGGATAAGAAAAACATTTTCGCTTTAACTATAATTTTGGGTTTCTATAAAATATATAGAGCTTACTAGGGCACAACCCAAATAGTTCATCATCATCATTTAAGACTATCACTAGTTCACTGCAGAACATAGGCCTCCCTCATAGATTGCTACAAAAGTTTGTAGCTCTCATTTTGGGGGGAATTTTGCCATAGATGCCACGCTTGGCAGGCGGGTTGGCAACTGCAGTTTACTTATTTTTCACCATTTTTTTTTAATAAGTTTCTTAAGCTGAATAATGATTAAACGAAATATTATCGTGCCAGTGCGCTTTTTGCGTTACTAAGATTTTTGTAAGTACACAATAAGTCATTACGCTGTACCAATAAAAAAAATAATTACAGTTGATGCTTGTTGGTTGTTGGTGATGACGACATAAAATATTATAATGAAATGATATTCTGTAAGAGAATTTTATTCAATATAAATCGCTATTAAAACAAGGTTATGATCTTGGCCTCGAGTCCCGAGATACTTCACACGAATGTCCTTTACGCGAAATAATACGCTTTCAGCGATATGAGGTACGATGCATAATATAATTTATCACGTAATAAGTCATTTATTATCTGTCTCAGTGTATTTATCTCTTGCTTTAGTATGTTTTTATCACTCAATAAACAATTAATTGGGCTAAGCGATTGATTGTATCTTACGGTTTTCGACAGATTACGGATTAGCAGTTTCAAAAAATCACAGACCCAAAATTGTGACGACAGCAACGTTTAAGGTGCGAGCCTTTTTTTTAACGTTGTTCCATATAGCCTCCCCTAAAGATTCTCACAAAATATGGTCTATAATAAACAGTTGAAATATATTAAAAGTAACATTATTTTTAGTAGATATATAGGTGGACCAGATATATAGGAGAACCAAGAGATTGGCAGCAGCATCTTCCTGGAAGTGTAGTTGTAGAGTATTCCGTTGAATTATATTTAATTTATTCATTTAAACCAGCGTTTGACTTTATGATTGATTGAGTACAAACATTGCTTAATTGACCGTGTCAACTGGATGCTCATGACGCAAGTGTGACGTAACGACGCGCCAGTCTGATGTTTAAAACGAAGACGTGTTTCTATGTGAAACTCAACAGCACAATAATACGAAACGCAAACGATTTATCTCTGTTTTTTTTTTATTTTACGTGGGGATACAAAACGAGTAGGTTCATAGTAATACAGGTTCATGGAGAGTAGAACAACATTGCACTTCTAGCTCATTTTCGACCAGGTGGTCAAGTTTCAATACGTACTATCTGAGGCTATTAACATCGCAAGAGATATTGTAGTGCCACTAGTGTACGCGCTAACACAAAGGCACTCATGAGACAGAAGGTAGGCTACGATGCAGTGTCAGAGACGGAAACAATAAATAAAACAATTAGACCCGAAAACTGACAATATGTGAATGTCTCCGGCTGGGGTTTGAACCCAGAACCCACGGTGTAGTAGTCAGGTACTCAGAATCCAATTTCAATCATTACGTGGGATATGTTAGTAGATTATCTGGAGCCGCTACCACATAAGAATTAGATAAAGAATTTTCGTCCGTAAGTACTACTATTTTTTTTTATTGGATAAAGTGATGAAACGAGCAAAACGTTCACCTGATGGTAAGTGCATCATCTGCCCAAAACCAATGCTGTGTCACCCAGAACATTTCTGTGTGACACACTGTGTCCATCACCCTGAGACATATATTCTTAAGTCTCATATGCCCAGTGATTACGCTAGCTCTCAGTGCCCTTCAAACCGAAACACAGTAATATTTGCACACTACTGCTTCACAGCAGAATAATTGGCCCGGGGTGGTACCTACCTAGACGGATTACTGTATAGGAATCCTACCACCAGTGTCTACCACCTTCAACGGTTAAGGAATTGTTATTCTGGAACCAGTCTAGGTTGGTGCCACCTCAGCGCCAGTTATTCTGCCGTGAAACAGTAGTGTGCAAACGGTCTGTAAGAGCTGAACTGAAAGCTGATGTAATTACTGGGCATATGAGACTAAAGAACTGATGTCAGGGTGACGAGTGCATAACTTTATACGGCACGACTGGCTGTACAAGAGTACTGGTCTCCTCACTTATGTACAGTAGTGAATATTGGGTCTGGCAGAAGAAGCCTGAAAATAAGATTAATGCTGTGGAAATTATTTTTATTGGTGGTAGGATTCCTATGCAGGAATCCGTCTAGGTAGGTACCACCCCAGGGCCAGTTATTCTGCCGTGAAGCAGTAGTGTGAAAGCATTACTGTGTTTCGGTTTGAAGGGCACTGTGAGCCAGCGTAATCACTGGACATTTGAGACTTAAGAACTAATGTCTCAGGGTGACGGGCGCAGTGTGGTGTCACACAGAAATATTCTGAGTGACACAGCATTTCTTGTGGGCGGACGTTGCACTTACCATCAGGTGAACGTTTTGCTCGTTTCGCCACTTTATACAATAAAAAAAGCATAGCTGGAGTGACTTTGATGGACAAAGTGAGGAACAGTGTGATATAGGAACGTTGCGGTGTGGTATAAGATGTAGTGACAAAGAAAAGGAAGGAGAAAGGGATGCTTAGATGGTTTGGACACATAGAGAGAATGGATGAAAGAAGATTGACGAAACAGATTTATGAGGCGAGTATGGAAGGAAAGACCACGTCAAAAGTACCCGCAACCGACGAGCTTGTATGAAAACACTAATGAAGTAGAAAAAGCGAAAGATGTGTGTCAGGCTCGTAGCAAGTAAAAAGATGTGGTCTCTGTCTACTCCAATGGGAAATAAGGGTGACTCTATGTAAGTATGTAAAAAAATGACGTTCAATAAATGTAATGTAAATAAACTATGTTGAATAAAAAAATATTCTATATTGTTCATAATCCTTTAATCTATCGTAGGTATTAAACATATTAAAATTGCTAAGCCTGGCTAAGGGTTAACTGATATTTATTTACATATATGTGAGTGTGCGTGCGTAAATGAGTACGTACGTGGTTTTCTCAAAAATGTTGTATTCTCATTTATCCTTAAGCCTTATATTATAAAATTCAGCTTCAAATGTTACACCTTTTTAAAATCATGAAATACCTTTGATGAAATAAAACCAATTTCAAAGGTTTTATGAAAAAATAAAAATGAACAGAATATACATAATACGATAACAAGGCAAATTATTACACAGCTTTTATTTTTGTTCAAGTTTCATTTGTTTAGCATACAAAAGATCATTTCTGTTTTGCAAAGTAACATAAATAAATAGAATTCTAACATTACTTAGATTTGTTAAATATAGACAAGATTTTACAAAAAGATTAGTAACATCAAATGGACTTTAATATTTTATTGCGCCTACAAAAAATAAAGGAGCGTAGTCCCTTTCAAATACACCTTTTGAATATTAATATTAAAAAAAATTACCATTACTTTTGATAAATTGTCATTTATTTTTAAATATTACTATTTACGATAAGTATTAACTTTTCTCTTGACTACCGTTCAAACACAGAGGCACTCACTCATCCTTATTTTTCCTTGCTCTATATAACGCTCATGGGATAAGATCGGAGGTAGACTAGAATGCAATGCCACAGACTCGGGAACAATCACAACATAATCAGACTTGAATCCAATAATTTGCGTTTTTGTACAAACCTTTGTTTCAACTCGGATTCGTACCCAGGATAGGAGGTGTAAAAGTCAAGTAGTCTGACCATTATGCCATGTGGGCGGTTCAAATGATTTTATTAAATGTAAAAGTTCTGTTTATAGTTGCTCTAGTGAGGTTTACGGAAAAGATCGACGACTTCTAGTATATTAGCGTTGCAAAAATATTAGCTCAAGCACAGAGACTCTTTTACTGTTATGATGACCACTTAGACTGGTGGTCAGTGTACCTTGAACTGGTGGTCAGTGTACCTGGTTCGTTCGTTGAACATATAACACAACAAGTCGGTAAGCTTTCGGAGGAACAGGAAACGAACAGGAAACACTATAACAGAATGTAACAAGTAATTCAATATTTGTCTTCATACGATCTTGAATTAGAGTCTTTCAGATATATACATGAGACTTAATACTTTTTTTGTAGAAGAGGGGAAAACGAGCAGATGGCTCAAGTGTCAACGTCTACAATAGCAGAGGAATAGCAGATGCGTTGCCGGTCTTTTTTTCGGCATCCGGTTACCTACACTCACCAGACGAAACGCAGAATTTTGTTAAACGTCTACTTCACGCCGGTATTCTGTGAGGTCGTGGTACTTCCTGGGTCGAGCACGCCATTCTTTCAACGACAAAAGCTATTGTGTGGCTCTACCAGAGATTTTAGTTTTATATACAGATAGAGATTAGAAGTGTTTCTTGAGAATATTGGTTCAGAGTACGAACATTGCATAATTATGAGTGACTTTAATACTGACTTAGTTGAAAACTTCGGATTCTTCTCTTCCTTCGAATAATGTTAATCTACATTTTGTTTCCACTTCTGCAATGGACCCTGTAATCCGAAATCAAACTATAGCTTCACTAGCTTCATTCCAATTTCCTGATATTCCTGTTTTTCAGTTCTTCGTTGTGAACCTTGATGAGGTTAGAAAGACTGTTCTGGCAATAAAATCCAATGGCCGTGGTTGTGATGAGATTAGTAGGGTTAGGATAATTAACATTTTAGGGTGTATACTACCTGTAGTTACTCACATTATTAATTTTTCTCTAGCACTCTGTTCAGTATCCTACACTCTGAAAAAAAGCATTACATAAGACTTTCCTTAAATACCAAATTCTTTACTTCCTCATCATTTTCGCCCTATTTCTATCTTACCGTTTCTATCCAAAGTTCTTGAAGCATGTGTATATAAGCAAATATCCATGTTCATATTAAAACATAACCTACTGAGTGTTTATCAGTCGGGGTTTCGTCCTGGTCCTACCACTACCGCTGCTTTACTTAAGGTTTCCGAAGATATCAGACAAGGAATGGACAAAATAAAAGTTACAGTGATGGTGCCAGTAGACTTTTCTAATGCTTTTAATACAGTCGAGCACGATATTCTCCTATTCATCCTTTCTCAACTTAGATTTGCTTTCTCGGTCTTGGAATGGTTCTCCTCTTATCTTCGCGGACGTCAGCAGTCAGTCCGCTTGGGGCATGAACACTCACACTAAAACTTGATTGAGGCGTACCGCAAGGCGGTATACTTTCTCCAATACTTTTCTCTGTTTTTATTAACTCTGTCATCCTCCACTTTCGATTGCTCGTACCAGCTGTATGCAGACGACCTTCAAATTTATGTGGAATCCGATATCGATGACCTACATAACGCAGTTACAAAATTGAATAACAACCTAAAAGCAATTTATGACTGGTCATCGCCTTTTGGAATTTCAGTCAACCCTACGAAATGTCAAGCTACTCGTATGATCGTAGCTCTAGAATGCTGGCAAAAATCTATCTTTTAAGTTTGCCGTCCATTTATTACAAGTGGTATTTTAATCCCGTTCTCTGATTCTGTTAAAAATCTTGGCCTACATTTGGTCATTACAATGAACTGGATAAAACAGGTCAATGAAATCAGCCGCAAAGTCTCTGCCACCTTAAGATCGCTCTATCGTCTAAAACACTTTCTTCCATATAAGACAAAGCTTATGCTTGTGCAATCTCTAGTCATACCTTCTGTTGATTATGCTGATGTTTGTTACCCAGACATGAATCAAAATCTTCTGAACAAACTAGAGTGCCTCCTTGACAATTGTATTAGATTGGTTTTCGGTCTTCGTAAATATGACCATATCTCTCAAAATCGTATTCGTCTTACATGGCTTGCTATCCAACAGAGGCGTCAATCTAGAATTTTATCTATTCTCTTTTCCATTTAAAATTATGTATCTTCACCTTCTTATCTTCAGCATAAATTTCAGTTTCTTTCGCTATCTCATGATAGGGTTCTTCGTTCTTCATCTTATCTTAATATAACTGTTCCATCACACCGCACCTGCTTTATCAGCAACTCTTTTACTGTTCAGGCAATGCAACTCTGGAACTCTTTGCCCGAAGCTATTAGAAAGGTACGAAACAAGAACTCCTTCAAGAAACTCGTTAAGGAACATTTTCTAAAAACGCGGATAAACTTATTTCATAGAAATTATCAGGCCGTTGCTTTCCACCATTATATGTACGAGTATGTATATGTATATTGAATGTAAAAGGGTATATATATATATATATATACTATTATATATATATGCGTGTATGTGTATAAGTAAATATTTATTTATGTATATGTATTAATATTATTCATTTAACTTTTATTTCTTATTTATTAAATAAAACACCTGCCACCGCATTTTCACCACGCCATGGGTTGACTGGCAGAGAATGCCTATATGCATGAAGTCCGCCCATTGTTACCTTTATTTCAAGGTTAACAATAAAGTTTTTAAATAAACAAATAAAAAATAATAAATATATATGTGTCTTTTCTTTCAATTTATCCAAGTATCTGCTATTATGTAACTTAAAAATTAATACGCTACTGATGCTAAATTTACGTAAATTATAGATTTCAATAATAATGGTTTGCAATGGTTCCAATACTGTTATACTAGGGGTACACTGAATTTTTTTTTGCACTCTTGGCATTCAGTAACAATTCGAATTTTGAATCATACATAAGTTTTTGATATTTTAAAAAATTCGACTGGTGGGAAAATCAATTGTCATTTATTTTTAATCGCACATCGAAGTTTGCCATTCGCAGTGAAAATTGAATTAACGCAAAAAAAATTCAGAGACAAATTCAAAAAAATTTGCTCGACGAATTAAAAGTTATGAAACTTTGTTGTCGCTGAATCCCACAGAAAATGATGCCAGAACAGAAACTTTATGTTTAATTCACACTTTACACTACATATTTTGCGTCGATTTTCACAGTTGAAAGCGATCTCTTCACAGACGACAGCTTGATTTGTTTAGTGCTTCATATTCCATGGCTCTTCTATAGGGCTGATATATGAAGGATAGCGTACCCAGTAGTGTAATTAGCAGGACATTGCACAAGAAAATGTTAGTCTTGGACACGAAAATCCGAATTTCCTCCATGGTGGCTTGGTTACTACCAGACTCTGCGTTCGGATGGACCAGAGTATCTTGATTTTATATTGTATATTGTATTTTATCTCTCTGAAATTATATTGTAATGTACTTTCATAAGTAATGGCTTTATGTCATTAATTTAACACGAGCGCGATGCGGCAACCATTCAACATAGTTCTCATACTGAGGAGGCCAGTATGGGTCGCTACTTTGCCCCGCAATTGCTCTGTCCACACGGCTTTGTCGCCTCTCAGTATCTATCTTTCCTCTATGGTAGTGCATGGTAGGAACATTCCTAGCTAGTCTCAATTTTGGTGGTCTGTTCTCGCTTTTGGGTGTTCAACCCATTAACAAGACTGTTGTTAATGGTGTGTAATGTGCTTTCCTGTGGTTAAAATAAAAAATCCACGTTTCGTCTCCCGTGACAATGTCATAAACAGCATTGGAATGTCCGTGATCGTACTTAAGCAACATTTTTATGTACAGTAAATAAATATTTACTTACACACACACACACACACACACACACACACACACACACACACACACATATATATATATTTATATATATATATTATATATATATATATATATATATATATATATATATATATATATATATATATATATATATATATATATATATTCATACACACATTTATACAAATTTTCACCTGATGGTAAGTGCAATCTCTGCCCATAACAGATGCTGTGTTACTCAGAACATTTCTGTGTAGCACCCCACAGCGCCCGTCACCCTGAGACACAAGTTGTTAAGTCTCATATGCCCATTGATTACGATAGCTCTCAGTGCCCTTCAGACCGAAACACAGTAATGTTTGCACAGTACTGCTTCACGGCAGAATGACTGGCCCTGGATGGTACCTACCTAGACGAATTACTGCATAGGAACTAGCACCCTGTGATTTATTTATTTTTACAAAAAATCAAAGATTTAATGAGAGGTGTCACTTTTACGAACGCAGAAGAGGCAGTGATGGCTTTCAATCAGCACGTGGAAAACATGCCGTCAGATCAGTGTTTTAAAAATGGTTCGACCGAATGACAAAATGTTTAAAATACAAATGAGGAGAATACTTTGAAAAACAATAAAAATAATATTTCGCTTATAACTTGTTTTAATAATATCACACGCAGAACTTTTAGTGTTCCCTACGTACGAGTATTATGTGAATCTGACGATCGCACAAGCTACGTACGTAAAGATAAATTTCATAAAACTGTAAGCTCTTCTTGGAAAAGCTTATTATGAAGTTGAGTAATACTTGAAAGCCGCGTGGAAATGAATTATTTTCAAATTAATTTTAACGCACGATTTTAACAGTCGACGGCGATTTGGTTAACTTCTATTCTTTTTAAATAAGTTTCCTTTATATAAATTTCATTTATTATAAAATCAATCTTCTTTATCTTCTATATCTATTAAAGCACGAATAGTGTAATGGAAATATTTATTAAAAACTAAACAATATTTTAAAGAGATAACTGGCAAATATACGGTTTCAGTTCTGCTAATATTCTGCAGGTTGTATTTATTGAGTTACATTAACTGCTCTCTTGTGCTATAAATATAAACAACATTTCCTCTATTCAACCGAACTATTGTCATCAACATCATTACGGCCTTTCACAAATGCACTTCTAAGCATAGTCTCCCTCATACCATAGAGGAAAGATAGATACTGAGAGGCGACAAAGCCGGGTGGACAGAGCAATTGCGGGGCGAGGTAGCGACCCATACTGGCCTCCCCAGTATGAGAACTATGTTGAATGATTGCCGCATCGCGCTCTTGTTAAATTAATGACATAAAGCCATTTACTTAATGAAAGTACATTCAATATAATTTCAGATAGATAAAATACAATATACAATATAAATTCAAGATACCCTGGTCAATCCGAACGCAGAGGCAGGTAGCAACCAAGCCACCATGGAGGAAATTCGGATTTTCGTGTCCAAGACTAACATTTTCTTGTGCAATGTCCTGCTAATTACACTACTTGGCACGCTATCCTTCATATATCGGCCCTATAGAAGAGCCATGGAACGTGAAGCACTAAACAAATCAAGCTGTCGTCTATGAGGAGATCGCTTTCAACTCTGAAAATCGACGCAAAATATGTAGTGTAAAGTGTGAATTAAAATTAAAAGTGCGTTTTGTGAAAACAGTAAAAGTGCATAATCATTTTTATGTTATATTTTATATGCATATCCGATAATACTCCTGTTTAGGTTCGAGTACAATTACATAACATGTAGCACAAATTACCATGAACGTATTTTTAAAGAATGCCGTGACTTACTAAATGTGAACATACGTACGTATTAATTATGTTTGTTTGTAGTAGGTGCTTAGTTATAAAATTTAAAACTAATATTTTAATGTGAACTACAGGTTTATAAAATTTTTACTTAACGATTTAAAGAAAATTATAGTATATATTTAATAAAATTAGGACCGAAAGGACAAAAAAAATATTAGAAAGTAAATTAAGGTGAATTAATTGAATTTATAACTTTAAATTTTGCATTAACGTGAAAATATGTTATTGTTGTATCAGAGTGATAAATTAAATTCGTTTTCCAAGATGAAATTTCTTTATCTTGAAAACTGCATTAAATATTTTGCCTGTCATGACAAATGCGGAGTCAGATACAAATCAGCTAATTGACAATATCGAGATTCAATATAATATGTAAATTGAAAGATAGTCCGTAATAAATTGCAAAAAATTAAAGAAAATGATATGTTGATTGCCAGAATACAGGAAAGAAATTACGGAATTATTTGTGGATCTTTGGATTACGAAAGCCGACGCCAATTATCAATGTAATATGTTAAAATCAATTTATAGATGGTGGTAATCGAGCAATTCGCAGATGGTTGGAGAAATCGTTAAGTACGATTATTTCTGCAAGGATTTACTGCTCATTGAAAGATGCTGTCCAAGCAGCCTATGACGAGGAGGTCTCGACGGGTGACAGGGAGAAATCATGGGTGTATACAGAAGATTGTACAATAATAATTTGTAACAGGAGCTGTTGAAATAATTATAAAGCGCGGGAGATGCAGCAACTTCTCTTCGTACAGAGGTCGAGCGCGAGGACCACAACATGGTGTCCACTTTGCTTATCGGGGACAATGGACTCAAGGAGGAGCTGGCGGCCACGGACAGCATAGAGATAATTTATTTTAGCTAGTGATAGTAATTGTTATATTTCATTACATTCGTCGTCACATCTTATTAAGTATTATTATTTTTTGTAGACTCTGTAGCATCTTTGTCGGCGTGTACGAATAAACGTGCTATCGAATGTAACATTCTAATCCATAAAGAGAATGTAACAATAAACTGTTTAGGCGGCCGTGATTTTTTAAACAAACACAATGTTCAATTTTATTTCGATAAAAATATTTTAACCTTGTTTATACTTTCTTCTTGTTTTTACTATATTTTCTTTTGACATTTCTGGTAGAAGTGAATCTATACATTTTATACATACAAACATCAATGAAGATTGTATAGCATGATTATAAGAAATAAAAGATGGCATGTTTTTAGAAAGTTTTATAGGTGCTCTTAAAAGTGGAATATACCTATTCGGATATAAAATATTAGTGAAAATTACCTATTATTAACGGAAATAAAGCCCAGAATTGAGAAACTTAGAGAATTTGACATTTGAAGAAACAAATTAAAATTTATATACAAAAAAAATATTTTCATTAATGAAATTCCTACATCTCAATAATAAGCAATAAAAAACTATAGTAAACATTTGCGTTAAATATTCTGATATATTTGATGAATATACTCATACTATTTCCGTAAAGCCTAACACATGTCCGGTATTATCAAAACAATACTCAAATCGAAAAATTGAGTATCATCTTCCCACAATTTTAGAGGTATCAGCACCGGGCTTCGAACTCAGGTCACTCGCTTATGAAATTTTTAGGTCTGGTCCCTGAGCTAACAGTAATGATTAAGATTTTTGTGGAAATGCTAAACAAAGTGTTCAATGATCTAGTATTAAGTAGAAAGTCCTCATTAAAGTTACGTTTGTAACTTGAACGATACTGTACGACTTGATTGATACTGTACATGTTCTCTTTACGTCTGTAGTAAGCTTACAGATTTAATATATAATAAGCTCAGAAAAGCTGCGAGTGAAGCTGTGTAACAATAAAAATTTCATTCAGTTTTTCACCTAACATCAAATGGAATAAAGTTGAAAAAAGCTGTTGCGATAATTGAATAAGTGAAGGTAAATAACTTATAGCCGATAAGTAACTGAGACGATATTTATTACATCAATGGACGAAGTAGTGTATTTTACTTTTCACAAATAAATCCGTAAAGAATTACTGATCTATCTGTGAAAAAGCCGTAGTAGGTAGTCCAGGGCGCTCAACTTAAATTTCATAGTACGCGAATGACCTGATCGATCGATTGATCGATTCCCAGTGGCGGCATCACTAAAATTATTATGCAGTTTTATTCGGTGTCAGTTTTAGTTACATGTCTGAGAAATAAATATGTTTCGACGACATGTGAAGTCCGCCAACCCGTATTGGAGCAACGTGCGAGAGGCGCAGGCCTCCTATAAAGTGGGACATTAATTGGCTGCTTACTTTATTGTTAATCTGTGGATATGGATTAACATAGAGCTACACCGGACAACGACTCAGCATGGGCCACCGCGATGCACAGCGGCGTGGAGTTAATTTTTCAGTCGTGGCCATGAGCTTTGAGTTTTATATGGCTGTTATTACAGACTAGTAATAGGCTGATATGATGATGATGATGATGTTTCGGGGTGGTTATTTCGCCACCCGTTGGATTCTATGATATTTTAGAGACATTTACCTCAGTCGACTCTTAAAATACCCTCGAGGTGAGACGGGATGTTAGGTTTACGCCGACGCCAGACGGATACAAACTACTCGTACCTATAATATCAGAACTAAAAATGTTGCTTAAAATAAGTTTAGAAAACGCTTAGTAAGGATTTATTGAATTTCATTGGTAAAATTTAAATCAACATGATAATGTGAAATAAACATATTGTGAGATTTTATATATTATATTTCCTTCACAGGCAAACAGGTTTTCGTGATTCTTATGTAGAAAAACATCGTAATCATCGACGTACATAATATTAATTGCAAATGTGTTCAAAATTTTTCTCTTAATTATGGAATTATGTATACGAGATAATATTCTGCCGAGAGGTGTCCTGCAGAGTAGAATAGCACCTACCTCATTTCTACCGAGGTGTGGTAAGAGGCGACTAAGGTATTGTCGCCTCCGTTGCTGTTAAACATACAGCCTTTATTCGTGCACAATAACACCATAATATGCAATGCTTTCGCTATACTGCTCGTGGGAACGCAATGGGGAGTAAGAATTTTTTGACTAGTACCAAAGTGGCGGCGACGGGGTTCGACACCCATCAAGTTCCCGCGGGGTGAGAAGACATGTGAAGTCAATGTGACGTCAACTCGCATTGGAGCAGCGTGGCGTTTTCTTCCCGGCTCCAAAAACCTTCTCAGAAATGAGTGAACACCTGTGCAGTGGGTCATTTATAGGCCGTTACTTTTTTTTAACTTTCACTTTTGAGTTTTAGACATAAAATAAAAAAGTTACTATGTAGCCTTTCAGACTTTCATATATGAAAGAAAGTTTAAAATTTTAGCGTGTAACTGTAATTGTGTTGATATTGTCCAAGTTATTTTCGGGGACCACATTTTATTGAATATATATTACTATCAAACAAAATTGCGGCATTTTAGTAATCTTTGAAAGATAATCAATCAAAAAGCTATGATTGCGTAAGTCCGTAAGCATGTTAGATAAAAGCTGTCTGAAGAATGGAAATTGAACGAGAAATTTTCAATTCGGAAGCTTAGAACTTTATAGCCTTTACAAGGCACAATACTAGACTAGTTGACTAGTTCAGTCGATAGTGACAAACAAATATTACTCTCTGAGGATAGTTATAACGATATTTTTTTATTAAATCAACAATATGTTATTACATGATATCACTTTGTAAACTTTTGGTACTTAACTTATAACTTGTTATTGCATTTCTTTGATCATGTACTGTTTTCATATTAGTTTAATTAAAACGGATATAAAAACATTACATGTTCTTGTAACTGTTCATCATTATCATTTCAGCCTCATACTAGTCCACTACTGAACCTATGTTCAGTAGTTTTAACTACCTTGTAGCTCTAATTTAGGAGGGATTTTGCCATAGTTGCCACTCAGGCGGGTTAGCGACCGCAGTATATTTATTAAGATGTTCCAGGAGGATTCTGCTGCCCATCTCCTGGTTTATCGCCTTTTACGACATCCACGGGATGAGGTGTGGTGGTATATTCTCTTCAGCCGCCACTAGACGAGAATATCATGAATTAATTAACTCTTTTCTTTTATTTTTCAGCATATCGCAGCGTACAGGGTAATATAAAGGAGAAATGAATAGAGGCTCGAAAAAATGCTGGTCGAAAAAATTCGTCCACAATACATCAGTTTTCATCAGATCGAAGACCATTCAAATCAAGTCCCAGGTTTAATTAAAGCAGAGATAGAAAAATATAAACATTTTAGGTTACACTTTTTGCTTTAAAATAATAAAAAATTGTCGAATCGATAATTTCTTAAGTAATATATTTTATTTCAAGGACATTAACTTGTTTTAATATGAGCAAAATAAGCCCTAACGGTAGTTACGGTTAAGTAGATGTAAGCAATAATATATTAGTAATAGGTAACCATTAAAAATAAAAAAGAATATCTTATAATAAGTAAGTAACAGAAATATCCGAATAATCAGAGTTAATATACAGTGTGCCGTCCAAGAATGGACGGAGTATGCTGATATAAAACTGAAAAATAAACTGAGTTGGTATGACATATGTTAATCGATTGAATGTTATTATTGATTGCGGTTAGCGTACCAGACTTCTACGCCGCGGGTTCTGGATTCGAAACCCAACCGAAACGAACAGTTGTGCAAAAACACTAATCGTTAGTTTTCGGATCTGGTTGTGTTGTGCGTTTGTTGTGATATGAAGGTCTGTGAAACGCACCCACGACACAGAAGAAATCCTAAGGAGAGGCACTATTTTAAAAAAAATCGTCAGTTCGTCAGATTTCGGCCTTTAAATGGAGATTCAAAATTTCAAAATTGTAGAAAATTTTTTTTTTCAATTTTAGCTTATTCTTGCGATTTTCACTTGCACTTGTATTTTTACTTTGTAAAACATTTAATACCGAAAATGGGTTGCAGCATTGATGGTGCGAACCCGCAAAAGTCGCGTCCGTCCGTCGAGCGGAGGACAGAGTGAACGACCTGAACACACCGCCATTTATCTCTCAGCAATCCCCTTGTTCACATCTGAACGTTTACGATGCAAGATGTATAATACAGCAATGTCTATTACACATGTCAAACGTGGCGATATCGAAAAATCTTTATAAAACGAGAGAGCTTGTAGGCGACGCAGTCATTTTGTATATTGTTTTATTTTATTTTGTAGCTGTAGTTTTTAGGTTATTTAGTTATTATAATTCTATACATTAATCATGTTTCTTATGGCAATAATTACGTTTAATTTTCGAATGCGATACCGTGCTCCGTTGTCGATTTTTTTTTTAATTGTATAAAGTGACGAAACGAGCAAAACGTTCACCTGATGGTAAGTGCAACGTCCGCCCACAACAAATGCTGTGTCACCCAGATTTCTGTGTGACCCCACACTGCACCCGTCACCCTGAGACATCAGTTCTTAAGTCTCAAATGCCCAGTGATTATGCTAGCTCACAATGCCCTTCAAACCGAAATACAGTAATGCTTTTAACACTACTGCTTCACGGCAGAATAACTGGCACTGGGGTGGTACCTACCTAGACGGATTCCTGCATAGGAATCCTACCACCAGTAAAAGTGTTTTAAACTTTCTGTTTTTTCGCATTGTTTGCTGCTAGTAGTTTGGTCATTTTGTGCACAATTTAACTGAGTCTGTAACAACTACTTTCTTTTACTGCGAATTCGCCCCTGACCGTTACAGAGGCATTTGTCCATCAGTGATTATATTATAGGATAATGATGATGAAGATTCGAATGTGTTGATGACAAAACGATATTATTAAATTATACCGTTCCTTCACGCGAACTGTTCCTTAATAGGCAAATGTCTTTGAGGAGACGATATTATTAGCAAACATGTTTAGAGAAATCTTCGTAAAAATCCTGGCCTTTGATAAGTAATCATGTAAATAGACATTTCAGAAGTCTTTATAGGCTTTATTATATTACATAGCGTAATTATGTAAAATTTGCGCTCATTATTTACTACAAATATTACAGTACAATTTTCGTGGAAACTTAAATACATAATATACGAAAGGAATAAACAGAAAACCGTATTTTTTTTAAATAATATAATTATATTATAATTTATCTTCTGAATTTATCTTAAAAAAACAAGATTTTGATTAAAAAAAATGTTTCTATTTTTTACACACTTTAAAACATTAAGCGATGGTATCGAAAGCTCGTCAACGTTCTTGCCCATTGAGTCGTGTTCGAATCCGACCGAAGCCAATATGTTCTGTTTCTTCACGCGAACATCCAATACAACGAAAATGATTGGCCTGAACGTCTATTTATTGCGATTTTCCCCAATTCTATATTAGATTCGAACCTTCACAATTTATTTTAGAGTACCAGGAAAGTCGAGGGCTTAAGGGTTACATGATGATGATGTCCACCCCGACAAGTTTCGAATATTGCACGCGCACATATAGAAGCACTCCTCGTCCCACCTACCCGCACTCGGTGTAACGCTCGTGTAACAAGGTCGCTGATGGGCTAGGATACGGTGTCGGAAAAACAGGTACAGACACAACACAACCAGATACGGTTTTTATTGGTTTTTAAACTAACGTAATCTGCGGTTTTGATTCGAACTCAGTTTCCGTTGCGAAGAATCAGGTAGTCTGATTACAATAGCTATAGCGCCGCCAATCTGTGTACGCCATAACATTACATTGTGTATACGCCGTGAGAACTAATTGATTTTCCGGTATAAAAAGAATGTCCGTCTCAAAAACGCAACCTTTTTCTGTGCCAAATTTAGTCAAGATCGGTATAGCGGTTAAGCCGTGAAAAGATAACAAACAGGCAGAGGTACTTTTTCCCCAAGCTGTCGTAACGTTGATGAAGCCTTGATATGTCATGTAAGATCCAGGTAGATATTTAAATATGAAAAAAATGTGTTTTTGCACAAATGTTGGCTCCGGTTGGGATTTGAACTAAGGCTGCAACCCGCGGCGTGTTGAGTCGCTACGTCACTTCCACCATAAAGTATACACCTGATGGAAAAGAGATCCCTTAGACTAACTAACAATTGGTTGACTAAACAATTGGGTTCATTCAGTTTGAATGACAGCGATAAATAACATTTGACTTCGTTAATTTGCGCAATAATTACACTTAGCTATCAGTGCTATTCAGACCGAAACACTGTAATGTTTGCACACTACGGCTTTACGGCAGAATAACACACAGCGTGCCGCAAGTTGTGATTACGGCTTAATCCTATCTTAAAAGAGGCATGTATCCCGCACTAAATTACCTAACAAGCTGATGAAGAATTTTGTAAAAGCTTAAAGATTTGTGTCTTAGATCATTGTTTCTTTTTGATTCATTAATTAAGCAATAATAGTTATGTGTTCGGAAAAATCTGATTGAATTTTCTATGAAAATAAAGACATAAAGACTGGATTTCCAAATTTTAGTTATAGACATGAGCGTAGATTGTCGAAATTTGAAACGTAACGTAGTAAGTTTAAATGTCGCTTGTCGGTGAAGAAAGGGGAAGCCTGCACGCCTGAAAAAAATATTAATAAAAGACATGAATTTCATAAAGTACTCCCTATTATTATTATTATTATTTTTTTTTACCAAAATGAGTAAGATTCAAGTATGTAGTTAAAGAATCATCATCATCATTCTTCCATATGCACGTACTGGAAATAAATAGCGTTAATGAAAATAACTCAAAAAGAAAATTGTACTACTTAGAATATTGTTTCAGCATAATCAAAATTATAAAATATTTTAGATAACATTTCTGTTATTATATAATCCCGGCGTTTAATATTTGACGTTTGATGTACTATCCTAGTTCTGATAAGAGGAACATTTACTTGTTAGCGATTTGAACCAGGCAACAGTAATTCTACGGCTTGAACTAGCTGAGCCGCGTGGGTTCCTACCAAGCTCATTTAATTATGTTGAGTATGGAAATACATTTACTTAGCAAATACGCGTATGAATTAATGAAGTTACTAGGGAGCAATGAAATTTTATCATATATTTAATTTTTTCCACTCAGAAGTGTTTTGCTGAGTAACGTCTGCTTCTCAGAAACGAGACAATTTGATTAGTCGGTATGAAGCTGTAAGCTTGCCAGGAATCGTAATAGAATTTTCAACGTTCTATACGTGTACGTTGATAATTGCGTTTACAAATTCAATTATTATATAATTAAAAAAAAACTGTTTATTAGTTGCACATTTTTATTAATTATTTTCTACCTTTCACTATCAATCAAAACTATGTGTATTTGGTGTTTTCCAATTCACGTCATATATTGTGATAGGTCCGTTTTAATATCCAATTCTTTTTAACCATTTTCGACTGATTCAACCATATAATGGTTTGTTTGACTGGACGTCAGTGTCCATGTTACGTCTCTGGGTGTCCAATCGCTATGCTTGGGAAACTAGTTATATGGTAACGCATAATTACTGATAGGTACTATGTTTTTAGTTAATGGCATATCTCCCTTATATCTTTAGCACACTGCTGTTAATGGAATACTAACTATAATCGTTATTCCAAAAAAATCTGGGGGTACGGCAGTGCCCTCTTCGTTGTGGGTGAAGTTAGAAGTCTGAAAATGTCGTCATTCAAAGTAGTTATCGATTTTACCTATACATCTAAATTATAAGTTTGCAACTAATGTAGTTTACGAAATTTTTCAAGTAAATTATGCCTTTTTTTTGGCAGTGACTCAACGAAAATAAAAATTTAAAGGTCCTTCTAGCAGAGGGAGAAACCTAAAAATTAGAATTTAGTTAGTATTTAATCCATAACGAAAGGAAAAATTAAAACATCCTGAAATTTGTAGCTGTCCCGATTTGAAAACAAATTCCCGATTATTTATATATTCCGTCCCGAAATTTGATACATTGCATCTGGCAACATTAGTGGCAGTCCACAGAAGACGCTTTTGTTTCATCATCATCATCATCATTTCAGCCTATCACTCGTCCATTTGGGAGGTTTAGCCATAGTTGCCACACTTGGCAGGCGGCCGTAGTTTATTTGTTTGGATATTGCAGGAAAATGCTGCTGCCCACGACACCCACGGGATCAGATGGTGTAATAAATAGGAAGAAGGGATTATGGATTTTTTTTATTAATTTCGGACGCAACACAAATTACACGAATATACAACAAAATGTAAATATTTCAGCTGTATTTCCACAATATTTTCTTCCAATCAAAATGTTTGCATGAGTGAGCTCCTTATTGGATTGTCGATTAAAGAAGACGCTCAAAATCAAAATCTTGTTACTTTTCTCTTCGGAGTTACATTTTAATATTTTTTTATTATAACGATTATATTTATTAACAGCAGTGTGCTAAAGATATAAGGGAGATATGCCATTAACTAAAAACATAGTACCTATCAGTAATTATGCGTCGTCATCGGCATTTTAAACATTCCCTTTCGAATCTCTTCGATTTCTCGAAAAATTTTACCGTCATCAATCGGTCGCTTTAGCCGTTCGACCGGCAAAGTTGTGCAAACGTGACGGTGAAGACGAAATTTGGAATAAAAATATATTGATAATCGTATATTACCCCAAAACCTCACGTTATTACAGAATTCTGTTATAACGTCAATTTATATACATAGAACAATAATGGTTACCTACATACATTGGCCTTTCCTTAAATCGACTTCGATCGTGACACGTTCGCCTACGTTTTCCTTACCGGCTAACCATTCACAGTCGCCTCATAAATCTGTTTCGACCATCTTCTTTCATTCATCCTCTCTACGTGTACAAACCATCTAAGAATCCCTTTCTCTATCATTGTCACTACATCTTCTACAACTCTACCTTGTTCCTCACTTTGTCCATGAAAGTCACTCCAGCTATACTTTCCAAACGTTTCATTTCCACGGCATTAATCTTATTTTCATACTTCTTCTGCCAGACCCAACATTCACTACCGTACCCCTCTATGTACTCGTGGCTTATTAGATACGTTCTGGCTACATATAAAGTTATGCAGGGCCCCATATACTTGTTTTGCTGCCAAGACTCATCGTTCAATATCACTGTCGTACTTTCCCTCTTTCGTAAATTTACCTTGTTCCACTCTTTCTCCTTCAATCAGATAGGTAGGTACCACCCCAAAGCCAGTTATTCTGCCGTGAAGCAGTAGTGTGCAAACATTACTGTATTTCGGTTTGAAGGGCACTATGAGCTAGCGTAATCACAGGGCATATGAGACTTAAGAACTGATGTCTCAGGGTGATGGGCACAGTGAGGTGTCACACAGAAATGTTATGGGCAGACGTTGCACTTACCATCAGGTGAACGTTTTGCTAGTTTCATCACTTTATACAAACACAAATACATTCTGCCCTTTCAAAAACCATTACCGTTCATTCCTTTGCTTTGTAGACCATTATGCATAATATTAACCAACGCCTGCAACTCCTCCTCCTATGATACTAATATAACCTGATCATCGGCGTATAGGAGGCATTTGACGGTCAGATCATTCATTCTTAATCCATACGCCCTCTTTTTCAGATCTTTCAAGCAATTGTCTATAAATAGGTTAAACAGCCACGACGTAGCGACACATCCTCGTCTAAAACCTTTTCCGATGTTAAACCAGTCTGTGTAAGCCCCGTTTACCCTGACACAAGCACTGAAAGCCTTATAGAGAGATTTCATTGCTTCTATCAAACTGCCGTTCACCCCGTATATAGACGATGTCGACTACAATTCATTCCTCACCACTGCCTGCTTCGTAAGGAAAAGACCTGAGTCATGCATCCCATTCCTCTCCTGAATCCCGCTTGTACATCCCATATCTTCTATCCAGTTACAATTATTAAAACTCTTCGAATACATAAGCACCCCTGAAATCTTTACCGCGGCATAGGAAGACACTTCCAATAAGCTACTGGCCACTAAAAGAAAACAGTAATCAACTACGATAAGGAATTAACATTAGTGCCGATTACAGCCGCTACCTTCGAATCACAGCTGACGTAGTTTTCATGGAAGTATCGCAAGAGAATGCTAATATTTTAATCGGATTTTTTACTCTAGTTACTTAATACTTTATCCCGATAAAAATGTTTGCATGAGTGAGCAAATGGAGCCTCCTAATTGAATCGTCGATTAAGGACAGCAGCCTAAATTGGAATCTTAGTATTTACATTATATTTTTTGTTTACCGTCATAGCTCCTAAATTATTTGACTGAATAAGTATCATGTAAAGCATCTTTATAATCCGCATAGTATAACTAAAATATATTGAAAGCTGTAATGTTCTTCTAAACCCTATGTAGAAAAAACAAATTTTAATGGATGTTTTTATCAAGATGGCTGCAGTGTTTGCGGTTAGCCTTTATATATTTTTAATGACCGAAACTTTCCCACGATCTATTTACTAAACAAGCAATATGATGTTTATCGATCTTTAGGTAAAGTAAAACCAAACAAAGAACCGCTTTTTATTTTGCTAGCACAATCACAGGAATGTAAATGTTGGAACATTGGTTTGAATGTAATAAGTTAAATGTTGGGAATAGTTTAAGTTATGCCTTTTTGCAACAATTGGAAAAAATCGTATAATACTTTCTGTTGTTTGTGTTTAAAATAACGAATTATTTATTAGTAGTTGAATTGATTATCATCATTGTTTTCCGGTTTGTGGTTGTAAACATGTCACTCCAAAAATGCTACATAGAATGCACAGTCTTGAACACTTAGCATATCTCTCTTAGCATATACCGAATTACAACGAAATTGGACATGCCGCACGCCTAGTAGGGGGTCGTCGTACACGGCATTATCTGGCTCTTCCATTCGAAGTCCTTTTATCCCCAATCGTTGGCGGCTCTACAAATACATACTTTACCGCTTCATTGCCACTTCAACTTACTGATCCTTTGGTACTTACAGTGACTACTTGATGGTTTTACTACTACGGATATACTCGATTTCGGGTACTCTTTTCAGGTTCTATCTTGTAGGGGAACTCTGAGTATAGCCTTTTTCATTTCCATTCTTTGAACTCTTTAATACGCCTTACAGTAAAGTTTCCCTTCTAAGTTCTGTAACACGAACTAGTTAAGGACGTTTGTCAACAGATTTTAAACTTTATGTAGATTCGAATATACGACGATTCATCGTCTCTCGGAAGTAAGACACGCTATTTTTCCTTTGTTTTATACTTGAAGGACGACGAAACAACCCAATAGACACCTAATCATAGGAATGAGAGTAACCTCAATACACCAGGCTAATCGGTTTGATGTAAGACACCGCATGAAAACTTCGAATTAGTAGCGACCACATGCATACTGAACATAGTCCTCCCCCAAAGATGGCTACAAAAGTTTGAAGCTCTCATTTTGGGGGCATTTTGCCATAGATGCCAAGCTTGGCAGGCGGGTTGGCAACCACAGTATATTTATTAAGATATTCCAGGATAAAGCTTTTTTCTCTCTGATGACTTTTACGACACCCAGTAAGATGGAGTAGTAGATTCTCTAAAACCACCACCACCACACGGGGTTCCACTTCCACGTCAGCGAGTAATAATGAGTGAAAATAAATATTATGATGGCAGCTTGTGTAATAAGATAGTTTAGTTAAACTTGCCAAACAACATATTTCCAAAAAGATCGCATTTCATTTCACTAGTAGTAAATCATTTAATTTGTGTTTATCAGAGCTCATTTTACGCTGGTTACTTACTGTAAGATCCGTTGATGTCCTTCATAAATACATTTCTTTTTTCCATATATTAGTCCGGTCATTTTAGACAATTGAAATAAAGAAAATTCCGACAGAGCAAAATCTTCGTAGAGACCTTAGGTTTACCACAAGGAATAAAGTGTCAAAAGTCCACATCAGTCCCATGTGAGTTTAGGGACTTATTCGGGGCCCAAGGTCAAAATTTTCGGTTTTTTGGATTTTTCTCGAGAACGGTAAGTTTTATCGAAAAAGTACTTTTGAGCAAAGTTGTAGATCTTAAAATTCTCTATAAAAATGGTCCTCATGATTTTTTCTCTAAGACCCACTATTTCCCAGATATTGCGCTTGTAAGAATCATGTTCTACATAGTATGCACACAAATGCCACGTATATACATATTTAGGTACTCAAGCAAGCAAAAATGCTTGCTCGTGTCTCTTTTATGCATACATTATACTATTCTAAGAAAATTTACTCTAAATTGATTGTATAGATACGTACAGATATTTAACATTTAAAAAAAAAACCAAACAAAAAGCAAGTACAGCTATCTTGTCTTCCTCCAACATCGACATCTGCTACTCAACATTTGTTTCGAGTATACTATCAAGTTCAGACATGGCAAGGCAATGAACTGAACCCTGAAGACTGGGGTTGGAAATTGATAAATAATACTTTGGAACCGATTCGGACTTTACTGCCCCCTGCTCCAGAAAAACTTCTTAACACTATTTTTTGCAATTGCAAGAAAGGTTGTAGTGCCAAATGTGGCTGTAAAAAAGTAGGGTTGCAGTGTTCTCCAGCGTGTACTAATTGCCAAGGTGTCTCTTGGTCAAATGTTCAATTAAATACAAGAGAGGAAGATTCATGTGATTTTGCTGAAGAGACAACTGATTCATCTTCATTTGAACAATTTCTAAGCGTTCATCAACAGGACGGAGAAAAAGAAGAACAAGAAGAAATTGAAGAAAACATGATTGTTTAAGTTGAATATGAAGAGTATGAGTCAGATTAAAGTAATAAAAAAAAGTTAGAACGACAGTTAAACTCAGTAACCCATATCAATAATCTTCATACTATTAAATAATTATTGTTCCTGAAAATAACGTCATAAAGGTTCGTGGAATAGGCCTACCGGGGATACCACGTTAAAAAAACGCGCCGAGTACACTACCTCACAGGTGGTGTGGAAATGTGTGCATATTATGTAGAACGTGATTCTTACAAGCGCAATATCTGGGAAATAGTGGGTCTTAGAGAAAAAATCATGAGGACCATTTTTATAGAGAATTTTAAGATCTGCAACTTTGCTATAAGGTACTTTTTCGATAAAACTTACAGTTTTCGAGAAAAATCCAAAAAACCGAAAATTTTGACCTTGGGCCCCAAATAAGTCCCTAAGCTCACATGGGACTGATGGGGACTTTTGACACTTTATTCCTTGTGGTAAACCTAAGGTCCCTACGAAGATTTGGCTCTGTCGGAATTTTCTTTATTTGATCACTATTTTTATGTTTAAATTGACCGGACTATATGCCTAATTAATCTATTTCTCTTCTTCTGGCACGAGTAACTAGCGATGTAACAATTCTGTTATCGATGGATGTAAACAAAGTATAATATGTTTTCCGTTTTTTTTTATAAAATGGCCAATTACCCAAAAAAAACAGGACGTACGTAATGATTTAATACAATACGTTTATAATGAAAATTCTTATATCTACCAGATACCTTTTAATATAATTCCTAAAAAAAACATTGAACTGTTTTTCGCTAAGTTACAATCACTCGGTGGTAATAAGGACCACCAATCGCGACTATTTGCGGCGCTTTATAAAAACCACGCTATAATACAAAGACTTCCGCCGATATCCACCGACAATTGTATTCCCTTCAAAAATATTTAACAATGTATTGAAACATGACTCAATAAGCATTTTGTTAGGCAATTTGACACCATGAATCTAAAAGTTTTTTTTTATATTGATTTTATTTTTATTATACAGATTTCTAGTAAAAAAATCGCTATTCCAAGTTAGAAAATTAAAAGGCACATCAATTTTTAACAAAATACACTTTTACTAAAATGTATACTAAATAATGACGTCAAAATATTTTACACTGTAATATATAAACAGAAATGTGTTCTTATCTAACCTGTCCCGTCCCTAGTCGAGCTTGAACGTTAGACTTCACTAAGGTCTTACAAGTATAACCTTAGTAAGTAAGACCGTAAGTAAGGCCTTGGCAGGGCAAATCGAAATGCAGTACCTCACTTCCTCAGACCCCAAATAGTTGACAGAATGAATCCAAAAGAAACAAATCAAACAATAGACGTCAAATGGGTTGTTTTGTCTATGATTCCCAACGACAACCTGTATAGCCAACCGTCAGTCACTATAGGACTACCCAAATTTCGACAAAATCAAAGGATTTCTCATACTGCTAACACTAAACTTAACCGCAAATCTTTAGTCGCAATAATCGTTTTATCTTTAGTCTCAGTTATATATTGTTTTAAGGAATCCCACTTCCAAAAAAGATTCCTTTCGAAAATTTTATTTATCGAAATGGATAATTGAACTAGTGAACGACAACAGAAAAGTCTCAAAATAAATAATTAACAATAAAATATTTCAAAGTCTGGGCGGTCGTAAAGCCGTCATTTAGAACTTTCCTGTTGTCGTAGTAGATTTTTTTATTGGATAAGGTGACGAGATGAGCAAAACGTTTATTTGGTGGTAAGTGCAACGTCTGCCCATAACAGATGCTGTGTCATCCAGAATATATCTGTGTAGGACTACACTGCGCTCGTCACCCAAAGTCATCAGTTCGTAAGTCTCATATGCCCAGTGATTACACTAGCTATTACTAGCTTTCAGGGTCCTTCAGACCGTTCCGATTCACAGTAATTTTTGCACACTACTGCTTTACGGGAAAATAACTGGCCTGGGGTGGTACCTACCGAGGCGGCTTCCTGCATAGGAATCCTACCACCAGTACAATTTAATCAGATTGCAACTTCTCTAGGCTTTCAAATGGTAATATATTATTTCTATCTAAATAGTCACTAAGCTTTAAATTACATACCATATACCAAAATCATCGTCATTTCACCCTATCACTGGTCCACTGCTGAACCGAGGCTTCCCAAATAAATTGCCACAAACGTTTGAAGCTCTCATATTGGGAGATTTTGCCATAAATGCCACGCTTGAGTCCTCCCAAAATGAGAGCCACAAACTTTTGTGGCAATCTATGGGCCTCCCCTTTAGATTGCCACAAAAGTTCGTTCAGCAGTAGACTAGTGATAGGCTGAAACGACGATATCCCGCGCATACCATGAACTTATATCTCATATCTTTATAATATGTTATTGCTTTCAATTGCTAAAAGGTTATGTATTCAATATTATCTCGTCCATCCAATATATCTGGGCTTTGTCGTCGGCGAAAGAAACCACTCAATCACTTTGTAATTTTAGTTTTCAATATCTCTATTTCTTTTGCGGTTTTACTGTATTACGGTA
The DNA here is from genome assembly GCA_019845155.1 of Luehdorfia chinensis. Taxonomy (NCBI): domain Eukaryota; kingdom Metazoa; phylum Arthropoda; class Insecta; order Lepidoptera; family Papilionidae; genus Luehdorfia; species Luehdorfia chinensis. The sequence continues at coordinate 3,519,560 of JAHVAK010000025.1, read as the reverse complement.
TATTACTGAATTAATTTATATCACGTATATACATTACTGTTTTCAATAATTGCAAGTTTCGACTAAATGAAATTAGTATGATAAAAATAACATATATAATTAACTAGCTTCGACCGCGACTTCGTCCGCGTGAATAAAGGGTTTTTAAATATCTAGTGGGAACAATTTGATTTTTCGGTATAAAAAGTATCCTATGTCCGTCTCTAGGGTGCAAGCTAGCCCTGTGCCAAAGTTCATCAGGATCTGTTCGACGGATAAACCGTGAAAAGGTAACAAACAGACAGAGGAACTGAGAGAATTACTTTCGCATTTTTAATATTAGTATGGATATGAATTTTATTTAGAAATATCAGCATAGCTTATATACTTTCATACTTTACAACGATTATTACATTTACTCAGACATCAGCTTCATAAAAGAATTCTCATGCAAAATGGAAATAGCGAAAGTATTTTATTAGCACTTATACCAGTGGATTCCCAGACAGAAGCAGCAATTATATTAATGGACATAAATTAGGTTTTTCAATAAGAAATTAAAAAATGTATTTCGCTCATTGAAGGGCTTTCAAGTAATGAAGCTATTTTCAGTTTTAAAAAAAATACATACTTAATAGCTTTATTAACTTCTCTGTACCTCTCTCGTATTGTGTTAATATGTGTACCAGCAAAATGGATCGAACACAGATCGTCGTCGTTGTCACCCAAATTTATGTAAAAGATCAAGTTTAATTTTATTACATTTTTTGATTTACGGGCTGAATTCAACACGCAGTTTGCGATGAAAAACGACATCGCAGATTTAAATATGACTATGAATAAACTACCCATGGAATGAATTAGCCACAGAAGGAGCACATTGCACATGGCACGTAGGACATGTCTCATAATATTTCACAAAACAAACTTCTGTGATGTGATTTTAGTAACAAAACATCTGTAGTGTTATAAATGTTTTGTTAAAAAATATTATAAAAGTCTGGCAAGTTCCAGTTCCTTGCTTAGCTGTACGGTCAGCAGCAGAGATGTTACAACGATATTTGTTATGTAATTAATTAATTAGTGACATGGTAGAGCGTGTGGTAGCGTAGTATAGTACAAGAAGATGCTACTGCCCAACTCCTGGTTTTCATTTTCCCTCAGTCGACTTTTACGACACCCACGGGACTAAATGGGTGGTAGATGTTTTTAGGCCGCCACCACAAGGCACGGCAAATCGTTCACCTGATGGTAAGTCTACCCATTCGCTCGATGCCTTGAGACATCAGTTGTTAATTCATACACCTATTAACTATGATTACTGCCTATGCCTTTCAGACTGAAACACAGTGATGTTTGCACACTTTTGCTTCATGGCAGAATAGGCAATATATCTACATAAAGAGATAAGGTATTTTCAACAAATTAATACTAGCTGTCTCTAAACTTTTAACATCGAAACAGGAAATTTGTTTTTAAAGTTATTCATATTTGCTTCATTCCAACCCCGGATAAAAACAAACTCTAATTGGACCCAAAAGTTGAGTTTCACCGCTGTTGGTTTGGTGTTTCATTTCTGAAATTGTCAATATAAAGACATAAGGGACCATTATTTATATCTTTATTGCGTATATTATTCTGGTGGTTGGATTCCAATGCAGGAATCCGTCTAGGTAGGGCCCAGCCTACGGCCAGTTATTCTGCCGTAAAGGGATGCCCGCGGTTTCGTCCGCGTGGATAGGTATCTTAAATATCCTGTGAGAACTTTTTTATTTTTCCGGGATAAAAAGTATCCTATGTAAAAGTATCCATCCTCAGGATGCAAGCTATGTCTGTTTCAAATTTCGTCAAGATCGGTTCAGCGATTGAACCGTGAAAAGGTAACAAACAGACAGAGGGACAGAGAAAGTTACTTTCGTATATATAATACGAGTATGAGTATGGATTGAGCTGTGGCCATCGCGCAACCGTATGTCCGTCGTAGAAACATGTAAATACATTTAAAGCCTACAAATGTCCCATCACTGGACTACGGGTATTCTCTCATTTTTGAGAAAGTTTTGGAGCCGAAAAGAGTGTGTGTTGGCCGACTTCACACTATTTGTAGTGGTGCCGGCACCGAGGATCGGGTCACTCGCGTACTATGAAATTTGAAGGTAATGCCCTGCTCTTGAAATACAACGGCTCTACATTTATTATTATTTCATTTAAATCAAAATTATCAGTCATAAAAAGGTCAACAACTTAATATCGCGTCATAAAATCTTATAAAAAGCAATTTGCTACTGAAAATCCTCAACCAATATAAGATCTCATCTGAACTATTTAATTTCCAATGTAATAAAAAAGTCAAATAAAGTTGTTGATTTTGAGCGTAATATTTCATGGAAATTTCATAAATTGATCAGACAAAAAGGGCTTTAATTATTTTTAGAATTCACAATATGGTAGGAGTATTTATTCGACTCTTTAATCAGTACAAAGTAATTGAACAATTAACCCTAACGGCTGCTTGATTCAGTCAACAACTTGTGGCCCTGGGTTCGAATCCTAGTCGAAGCCAATATTACACACAAATTTAGTCTAAACTTCAGAGTCATGATCATTCATACTGCGTCTGTTCCGTTGTCTCCGACAATGCTTCAGAACCATCCTGCTACAACCGTACTATACCAAGTTTTCCAATCCAACCATCTTCCCTATTGAAATTATCCTTGGTAGGAATCGGTGTTCTTTTGCATGGATTTGTGATCTATCAAATCTGATGATGTAATGGTTGGGTTGATCCAGAACATAGTCACATACTACAGACTGCTTAGACCCTCGATGTTACTACCACAGGCTTGGGATCCTATAATTAATAAAATTAAATCGAAAACCAAGCATACCACTGCAAGACTTTAAGATACTATAATCTCATTTTGCGTAGATCGGATGAAAAATACCGTGTGGTAGTGGCTTAAGAGAATCTACCACGTCATCTCATCCCGTGGGTGTTGTAAAAGTCGACAGAGGGAGAATGAAACCAAAATTAAAAATTAAACCCAGAAGATCGGCAGCAGCATCTACCTGATACATCTAAATAAATAAACTGCGTTTGCCAACCCGCCTGCCAAGTGTGGCAACTATGGCTGCTGCTGAAATTGAGAGCAGCAAAGTTGTGTGTAAATTTATGGGTGAGGCCTATTTTCAGCAGTGAACTAGGCTGAAGTGATGGTGATGATGATGGACGATGGATTAACTATGACATCGGGACCTCTGTCGCCTCATTCCCCCCGTGGCCATGGGTGATGTTAAGCACTCGTCACGTCGGGTTGTAAATAGTTTAAAATGAAACGCGCTAAAATCCGTAATATTAGTTTTATTAAACAGATGTTTGTTTAAAAAATCCATGTCCAGTTATGGTATATATAATTATTTATATTTGGGGCTTGTTCAGACGAAGTTGCACCTTAGAGATGCGATTGTTAATAATAGGCAATGCTTCCTTCGCCTTTCTGCACTCCATAGTAGTAGCGGTTGCAAAATAACGAGCGAATATATCTGAAGGAAAGAGGGACCTGAGACTCTTATGATCATAATCTCGGAAATTTTAATTTTCAAAATAGCTGCCTCTGAAAAAAACTGGAAAACTTTAATGCGTACAAAAAAATTATATAACAGGTCGGAAAAAAGTTTCTTCACATTTTACAACACATACTCGTATGAAAACTCAAGATATTTTTTTTTGTTTTTTTTTGCATTTTTATTACAGTGTATATGTTCCATTTTGGTCAATGACTTTTTGCTATCTTGAAGGATCTTGAAGTGCCATGATCCCGTTGCTGTAGTAATTTTGGGACTTCTGAGCAAGAAAACGCGACTAGTAGTTTTGGCAGTCCTATCTTGATGTTAACCTGACACTACCTAAAGAATTCTGAAGAGACCTAAACACGTGGAATTTTATTCTATTGATCAATTCCGGCCGCTTTCTTTTATTGTATAAAGTGACGAAACGAGCAAAACGTTCACCTGATGGTAAGTGAAACGTCTGCCCATAACAAATGCTGTGTCGCCCAGAAAATTTCTGTGTGACACCACACTGTGTCCGTCACCCTGAGACATAACGTTTTTAAGTCTCATTTGCCCAGTGATTACGCTAGCTCTCAGTGCCCTTCAAACCGAAACACAGTAATGTGTGCAAACTACTGCTTCACGTCAGAATAACTGGCCCTGGGGTGGTACCTACCTAGACGGATTCCTGCACAGGAATCCTACCACCACCGCTTTCTCTCAACTTCTCTGCTTTATTCTCATCAGTTGTTGGCAGTAAAGATCCGAATCAATGTTTCTGACCGACGGTAAAAGCTCATAATGAACCACGCCCTTCCAATTCCACCATATACACAGCATCACCGTAACCCGTGTTCTGGCACACTTTGTTTTATGGTCAATTTCCAGTTCTTCAGCAATGTCATAACTACTGATATGCCGATCTTGCTCCACTTTATCAAAAGTGGCGTCCATTTTGTCCGTAATATGGCGACCAGAGCGAGGTGCATCTTTGACATCGAAATTCCCGGATTTAAAATGCTCAATCCCACTCTTACTGACATTGCATTTGCTCCATAAACGTCACAATTTTTTTTCGCGGCTTTTGTACAAAAAAGGAAAAGATGCATCTTTTCCTTTTTTGTAACAAAATTTTAAAATACGAGTATATTGTAATTCTTCATTAGATTCACTCATTTCGACACAAAGAAAAACAAATGAAAAATACGAGTAGCTAGAAACAACATTTTACTAATTTGTTTTTTTTTAATGTATCCTTTTTAATGTCATCAAAACAAGCTAGATACAAATAGTACAGCCACCGTACTATATGCGAAAAAACTTTTGCCCCGACCTCATGTATCCTTTTATTACAATTACAAAATAACTTTGCTGGAAGTGTAAATAAACACATACTGTAATAGACGTTAGAGACTGGGAGCAGATATCAAATTCGCACTATTTTCATAAGAATAACACTTCATAACGGTAATACCTAAGTACTTACGAAGTACATAAGGGTTTCCTGTTCAAAAGGTAACCTTGACTTTGGTAAGCGGAAAACTTAACTTGGTGTTATTCGTTGAAAACTGTTATTCTTATTAAAAGGTTATCCTCTCCTACGGCTTACCGGAGCAGTCCCAGCTCCAAACAGACCGAATCCTTGAACCCCGCAAATTTCGGAAAAGTAGGCAAGAGATATTATCAGAAAAAAAATCAAGTGCTGCGGTTTTTTACTTCAATGCGATAAATAACATTTTCAGTGGAAATTTTCTATTTGTATTAGCTTTATACATTGTTGTCCGTCTTATGTAACATTAATATAAGTTAAAGATTTTCACTTTGGCACCGAGGTCAAAATGAGTAGCAAATTAATAGCAGCTTTATCAATAGTCTCTATCAAATCGATTGCTCTAACGTCTTTTGTGTAAGATATTATTTTTTATGAATAGGCATCCAACAATCCCTTTTTGATGTCAAGAGTTATAATAAAAATCCGCAAATATTTCAAACATTCATGCCTAAGAATGATGCCTTGGAATTAAATATTTTATAAAGTATTTTTGCAAATGTCACCAATAATTGATTATAAGAATAAAATATAAATCATCCCTGAAGCCCTCAATTTGGTAAGCATCCAAATGGTAAGTTTCAAAAATAGTATCAACTTTCATCTTTAAGTTACATGAATTTGATGACATTCGAAATTCGAATACGAATTTCATTATATACATTTACGGTTATACCCACATATGTACATTTCGTAAATAATTTATATAATAGGTTTAAAGTAGAGCTACGGCGTATCACTTATCTTCTACACGACTGAAGACTGCCGCGTAACGTATCCCGGAATATATTTGTCCCGTATTTTGTAGATCCCGCGAATTGTAGTGCGTAAACAGCGTCTGCTGAGTCACTGCGCTAATCGACCCCACAACGGCACTTCAAAATTTTCTTGTGCCGTAGACAGAAACTGTAGCTATGGTAAAAATCAGCCAACAGATATGTCTTGACTAATACACTGGCTAAAAGTCTAGAGTATTCAGCGGTAATTCAGAGAGGCATACATTATGTAGTATCTTCAATAGTTTAAATCTTACTGCTATTATTAAGCTGGAGAGTTTGAACGCGCTAATCTCAGGAAATACTGATCCGATTTAAATAATTGCTTGCTTTAGATAGACCCTTTGTTGAGGAAGGTTTTTGGCTATAAAACCTCATACTGCGGTAAGGAGCCACACCGAGAGGGGTCATCACTCATGTGGTCGGCTTATTTTACGAGGGTAAAACCGCGGGGCACAGCTAGTTACATATATAATTAGGCCACTTTCAGCAATCTAAATCATGATGCTCATTCCTACCCACTAGATTATGGGGATGTTCAGAAATGTTGTATTATTACTGATTCTTCTTAAATTAAATTAAGATTTTTGATAATATTCCATAATAAATCAAAGCTTCAGTTTTAAATGAAGATAATTTTAAAGTTTTAAATTAAGATATTCATTAGAAAGTCCGGTTTCATAGTAATGGTTACATCTTGGAGTTTTAGTTAGTTGGTTTATTTCCGTTGAGCCAAAAGAAAACTTTTTATAATTGTTGAATTAAATGTGTTGCTAATGATGACTATTAATATTTGAATATTTTTAATTGCAATATTAAAAATAGTTAAGAATTATGTAAAAATATTTCAATAAAATATCAAAAAGTTATTTTGTCTTATGTATAGTAAACTAAGTAAACTCAATTAATGATATGTCAAAATAGGGATCACTCAAATCATACAAGACGAAGTTTTTTTTTTTGTAGGCCATTTACGACCGGAAATTACGATGCACCGGTATCAAATGTGATTTCAGTTTGCAACGCATTCAAAGATATAGAATTCGTGAACTGTCAATCGAATTGCAACATATTTTGATAAAACGGCTGGCATTGCTATCTCACTGGCTGCCACTGCCACAAAAGATTGTAGCTCCCATTTCGGGGGGATTTTCCATAGTTGCCACGCTTGGCAGGGGGGTTGGAAACCGCAGTTTATTTATACAGCTGTTCCAGGAAGATGCTGCTGCCCATCTCCTGCATTTCGCTTTCCCACTGGTAGTAGATTCTCTTAAGCCGCTACCACACGGAAATCTAACATATATTTTTAAATCTATATTTTTTTATAATAATAAAGGTTTTAATTTAATTTTGAAAACTTTGTCTTTATTACATATTGCGCATAGATTTTGGTACAATTATTTTTTAAAGACGTGGCGAAATTAGCGAATTTTTCATATAATGATAAGTGCAACGCGATAAAGCTTTGTAACACTGCACGCTCAAAAACATGTTAGCCTAGTAGAATACTTATTTAACCAGTAAAATAATATTTTATTTCCGATCTGCAATATTTTTTTTTATATATGTAAGCGGGGGCAAACTAGCAGGTAACTCACATGATGGTATGTGATCACCACCGCCCATGCACACCTACAATACCAGAAGAATATCAGATTCCATAAAGTGATTGCGCGTGGCAGACAATTCCGCGAGAACACACTGTGACACGTTTTACGATCTGACAGAATATGGTCGTCTACGATTCAAGCCGCTCTTCGTTGAAAGCGGTCAAATAGAAGGAGCTAGCACTGGGGTACTCAGAGATGAGAACAGTACTCCATGTACGGCCGAACCTGCTCCTTAGAAAGTTGCAAGCGGTGGGCCGGCATGAAGTACTGTCGCGCTCTACTGTGCATGCCAAGCTTTTTTTAGAGGTCAATTTGGCCTTCCCTTCCAAATGACCGCGAAATTGAACGTCGCTCGATAAGTCGACGCCAAGGGTTCCGATACTGGCTGAGATTGCCTCAGAGGGAAATGCTCTCAAAACGAGGTAATAAAAACAAGGGTTTCTTTTTGGCAGTAAACGCAAACCTGTGTTTTATTAGGATTGACTGCTGGTAGGATTCCTATGCAGGAATCCGTCTAGGTAGGTACCACCCCAGGGCCAGTTATTCTGCCGTGAAGCAGTAGTATGCAAACATTACTGTGTTTAGGTTTGAAGGGCACTGAGAGCGAGCGTAATCATTGGGCATAGGAGACTTAAGAACTGATGTCTCAGGGTGACGGGCGCGGGTGACGGGCGCAGTGTGGTGTCACACAGTAATTTTCTGGGTGACACAGCATTTGTTGTGGGCGGACGTTGCACTTACCATCAGGTGACCGTTTTGGTCGTTTCGTCACTTTATACAATAAATTTTAAAAAAATTGTTTCGACACTCGTCGACGTGTTACCGTGAAATATTGGCACAACCGATGTACAAGGCATCACCGGTGGTGACCTTTGCAAAGCAATGAATGTTACAAATTTGTGACATACCATTGATATTCAGAAAAACACGATATGCAGCCTTGTGGAACACTAACATTCACAGACTTGGAGTCCGAGTATGCACCGTCAACTACGACCTTGATGCTGCGGTAGGTGAGAAATCTGGTGACCCACTTGCAAAATTTCTCGGGAAGTCCATAGGAAGAATTCTTGAAAAGCAATTTGTGTCATAACCGATCAAAGGCTTTTGTTATGTCCAAACCAATTAAAAGGGATTAGAGGGAGGATTAGAGGGGGAACGACGAGAGCAAGAGGGAGGCCCCTTGCTCTCGACTGCCTCCGCCCATCGATGAGTAAGTACACGGAAGCCGTGCTGGCGGTCACTAATCAGCTGGTGTTTCTCTAAGTCCCTCAAGAGCTGGCTTTATATTTAGCTAAAAAAGTCAGTAAGAAAATATTTAAATATCTATAAAAATATAATTTTGAACGTTCGTAATATAATTACCTTAACATACTCACAATTACAATCTAATTAAGCTTGAATAATTTCCAAATCGAAAATTCATGGGATGTCAGAAAGTGTAAGCTCCCGTATAAGTCTCCGTCAAAACGAAATTTAACTTTAATACAGACCACGCCTTTTTCCCATATAAGGGGTAGGCAGAGATATTAAATGAACTTCTTTAAACGGGCGAATGCACAGGAAACACCTTAAAATATTGCCTCACTTTCACGTTTGACCTCATGAGGGGTGCTCTTACGCGGGTGGTCGCCAGTGCTCAGGGTGGCGTAAATTGGACGGCTAGGCGAATATTGCGCCACAAAGATCTAAAAATACTGATTGCAACAACTAACTCTAATACAATTTCCCGGCGGCCGTGACTGTGCCCAGAAAATCACAAACTGTCAGAACTGAAGTCGTATGATGCAGGTGAAATAGGATTGTGTTTTGTATGGTAATGCTCTGTATAGGCGATCTACAACCATTTAAAATGAAGCTACAAATTATTGTCTTCTTTTTTGTTTAATAGCTGCTCTTCAAATAATTCTGCCAATATCAAGTCGCTCATAGGTCATAGGCCATGGAAGCAGAGGCAGATTTCCCTATAGGCCAAGTAGAGCTAGGAGTAGAGCGGCAAAATTTAAGGAGCGCAAAACATTTTTTACATTATTTATTATTATTCACTGTTACTCAACAAATAAAAATGGTAAACATCGGTGTCCATAGACACAGATTGAAATAATTTAAACATTTACAGACTTTACTTCTATTTTACTTGAGTAGGAGGGGAAGTAGGGTAGCGGCAATCTTCTATAGACCTAGGGCAGTCAGGCTATCGAATCCGCCCCTGACAAAAAACGAATTAATGTGAAAATGTAGCCCCTTTCGATTGTCAAATTCAAATATTATACAACAGAGTACCAACATAAAATACACAAGAAACAAATTAATGGGTAAAGCGATCAGGGGAATAGTCTTTTGTTGATCTAATGAACTCTGTCAAAAGGGTAGTAATTTTGGTTTTGTGAAGCAATGAAGTATTCATATATTGTGATTGTTAGCACACAGTAAGTACTCTATGCGAAAAGTTGTATATTTTATATTACGTTGTGTGAATGTTGTATACTTAAGCGAAAGTAAATTAACAATTCATAAATGTCCCAATGATGGGAACTGACCATCCCTCATTTTAGAAGGTTATGAACCATTGCCTTAAGCTGTACTTCTTCACTGCTAAATATGTGCTGGTGTTATTAGTGTTGAAGAAAGCGATAAAGTATAATAAATTGATTTTAGTGATTTTATAAATTTATTAACTAAGTAATCGGTCATAATTTCCGCGAATGGAGCTAATCGAGCAGCGTGCCGTCATTAAGTACCTCCATAAGAAGGGGCTATCATCAAAAGCCATCCATGATGACATGGTCAGTACATTAGGCGATTGTGCTCTGTCATATTCATCCGTCAAAAAATGGATAGCAGAATTTAAGCGTGGTAGAGAGAGTGTGAAAGATGAACCCCGCTCTGGAAGGCCTTCGACGTCAACTACTGACGAAAATATTAAAAAAGTACTTGATTTAATAATGGGAGACTGCAGATTAAAAATTAGAGAGATAGCCGAGATTATAGGCATCTCTTATGAACGAACTCAAAACATCATTGTCAACGAGTTGGGTTTCCACAAGGTGTCTGCGAGGTGGGTTCCGCGACTGCTTTCAGTTGAACAAAAAAGGACGCGATTGACTATTTCACGCGACTGTTTGGAGTTATTTGAAGCCGATGCAGATGATTTTTTGAATCGTTTTGTTACTATGGACGAAACATGGGTTCATTACTGTACACCGGAAACAAAACAACAATCAAAACAGTGGAGAAGACCTGGTTCACCACCCCCTAAAAAGGCTAAGTCGATTTTGTCGGCAAATAAGGTGATGGCTTCAGTATTCTGGGACTCGAAAGGTGTGATTATGATTGATTATCTTGAAAGGGGTCAGACTATAAACTCTGATTACTACTGCACCTTACTACGTCGTTTACGACAGGAAATAAAAGAAAAACGTCGAGGAATGCTCAGAAGAAAAGTCCTGTTTCATCAAGATAACGCCCGTATTCACACGTCAGTACAGTCAATGGCTGGAATTCACAACTGTGGCTTTGAACTGTTACCGCATCCGCCGTATTCACCTGATCTGGCACCATCAGACTTCTTTCTGTTCCCTAACCTAAAAAAGCACTTGGGAGGTCAAAGATTTTCGACAAACGACGAGGTCATAGCAGCTGTAGACGCATATTTTGACTCTAAGGAAGAATAATTTTTTTTAACGGTCTAAATGCTTGGAAGGGGAGGTGGCAAAAGTGTATTGAACTTGATGGTGATTATGTAGAAAAATAAAAATATAACTGATTTAGTATGTGTTTATTTTCTTGGTTAGGCCGAGTACTTTTCAATCCACCCTCGTATGATATAACAAAGATATAGAGAGAAATTATACGTCTTGTCCAGTACCAGTGGAATTCCTAAAAAGAATAGCGGTATTTTTTTATAATTCTATAATATTTAGCAAATGGCACAGTAACTGACTCCTACGCCGCGGGTTGGATTCAGAATTAAAAATTAATCCTAATTTTCTAGTACAATCGTACTAACTTACGGGCCAGGCACTCGCTTTAAACTTCATAGTACGCGAGCGATGGCCTATGTGGTGGCTTAAGAGAATCTACCACCCCATCTGATACGGTGAATGTCGACAGAGGGAAAATTAAAACCAGAATATGGGCAGCAGCATCTTCCTGGAAGAAACTGTAAAAAACCCCGCCTGCCAAGCGTGGCAACAATGGCAAAAATAACAGCTACAGACTTTAGTGACAATCTATAAGTGGGGACCTATCTTCTGTAGTAGACTAGTTATAGGCTGATGATGATGAATTACCTGTGTTCGATCACCGGTGACGCAACCTCTAAAATTGTTCTGAATTTTAAGTGATTTTTACCACACGCTCACCGGTGAAGGAAAACAAAATATTTCAAGGAACATGTGTTATTTAAAAAAAAAGGAAAAAATATCATCGATATATGCGTAAGGAAGCCCCGATCTGCTAACCATATTGGTTTCATTGTGGTAGCTTCAACGACCAAGCTCCACTATTTTTTGGCAAAAAAGTGACGGCAGACTAACTGAACAAACGACCTGAATTTCCTGAGCTTCCTGAATAACGTCATCTGGAAGGATCTCGTAGCCTTAGGGCAAAACCCTTGCATGTTACTCTACATACGTTGACACGTTGGCAGCCTCTCTCAGGGTTATTTCTGTCGAAGCCATGTCATGATTTTTAATGTAAAGACTATGTATCTGTGTTATTTACCGTAGACAGTTCATAGGGTTCCCACGCTGTAACATTTTTGAAGAAATAGGAATATTCGCGTGGTATGGTCGATTTCGCTAGTGACAAGGGAGCTCTGGTTCTTTTCTTGCCCAGAGGTTTAGGGATTCAGCGCAGAATATTCAGATTAAGTTCATAGCACCGTGGACTATATGAACATATTTAATAATATAAATATTCCATGTTTTTAATTAGAATTTAACACTGCTTTTCGTTTGGTTAGTAACAAAACGAAGTTTGCGAGTATGACAAATAAATTGAATTGTAAATAACTAAATTAAAGTACTCAAACATGCTCACAAAATTAAGAACAGGATGCCTCCCCGTCGAGTGTCTATTGACTTGAGTTAAAGATAATTAAGGATAGTAATATTATCACTTAGCTGTCTTCATATGAAAATATATTGAAGTATTAATATATCTACGTTACATTTATGCGTATTCAACACAAATTAGTGTAGGTTTTTTTTTAAATAATGTTGCACTAAATTGGGTTTTCTACAGTTTTGTGGGTCGATTTACTGACATATGCTGTCCTGGATGTCTTTTAGTTCATGGTGGTTGTAGACGACTACTTTCACTAAGCAACGAACAATTATCATTTGTGCAGTATAAATTATAGTGCTTTAGTAATAAAGCAGTCACTCTTCTTTGATTCCAGTACCCGATATAATGCTTATGCGAAATGATCAGAGGGAGGGTAAGACGCAGTGCAAAGAGCAAAAGTAAAGTAAAGTAAAGTTTCAGCCTATAAATGTCCCACCGCTGAACACAGGCCTCATCTCATTTCTGAGAGGGTTTTGGAGCTAGGAAGAATCCGCCACGCTGCTCCAATGCAGGTTGGCGGACTGCACATATCTTCGATATATTTTTTTATTTCTCAGACATGCAGGTTTTCTCACGACGTTTTCCTTCACCGCCGTGCACGTGCGTTAGTAACACGTCGTTATTCACCACTTAAACCTGCAATTAACAATTTCAGTGGTGCCGGCACTGGGAATCGAACCCAAGCCACACGCTTACTATGAAATTTAAAGCGAGCGCCTAGCCCCTGAGCTACCACGGCTCGCAAACAGCAAACTCCAATAATATTGTCCAAATATTGGCTTCGGCTAGGGTTCTAAACGATGGAGGATTCATCAGGTAAGTATTTACTATAATCACTTTGCCACGCGATTTTTAGTATTTATTGTATTATAGTATCTCATGACGTTTTACATGGATCCTGAAGCCTACTCCAACGAAGCGGGCACAACTTTATTTAAAACAAAATTATAATAAAACGGTATATGAAAATAAAGTAAACATATATTGTATTTAAAAAAAATATAGTTAATAACATAAAACGTCATATTATAAGAATAGTAACATCAGCGCTATGAGGATCTGCCTCTCCATTTCAAGAATATTAACCCGTGGATCTCGCAAAAGTCAACTAAGGGAAATGCTAGATGCTTCCAAATTTTTTGTAAGTGTATGTGACGTAGCTAGCCTAAACGTTAACCTGGTGATATGTGCAACGTCGGCCCCTAACAAATTCTGTGTCAACCAAAACATTTCTGTGGGGCACCGCACTGCGCCAGTCCTACTATAAAAGTAAAGTAAAGTTTCAGCCTATAAATGTACCACTGCTGAGCACAGGCCTCCTCTCATTTCTGAGAGGGTTTTGGAGCTAGGAAGAATCCGCCACGCTGCTCCAATGCGGGTTGGCGGACTTCACATGTCATCGAAATATTTCTATTCCTCGGACATGCGGGTTTCCTCACGATGTTTTCCTTCACCGCTAAGCACGTTTGTAAAACGATATTAGAGGTGCTGGCACCGGGGATCGAACCCAGGTTACTCGCTTACTATGAAATCAAAGGCGAGCACCAACCCCCTGAGCTACCACAGCGGCCTACTTTACATACATCTTTTATGCCCAGTAAGCTCTCGTGCCCTTTGGATCGAAACACAGCAATGTTTGCACACTATTGCTTCAAGGCCGAATAACTGGCCCCGCGGTGCTACATAGTTAAGGCGGATTCCTATATGTGCGATCTACCATCAGTAAAATGTCCCGGGCCTGTTCTGCAGTGGAATATTTATAGGCCGTTAAAGAAGCTTAATGCATCATGCTGGAATCACAGGCTTTATTAACTTATCCTTAACAACATTAAATTTATCTAATTTCCGTGCTACAAACGTCATTCGATTACACATCCTCCGGTACACCGCAATTTAATGAAAGGTGTATATGTGGTTTATAGTAAAACCTTTTGGAAATCCTTCTTGTTCGGAAGATTGGAAGTGAAATATGTCTGCGAGGCAACTCGTTATAACTGAACACATACGTGGCTCAGAAAAGTGGTGAATACTAAGTATTTCTAGGTGTTAATGAGAACGCGTTGGTGAAAAAAAAGACAATCATACACTCTCCACTCCAAGCTTCCGGCGTAAATAACCAAATGAAACAGGTTCTGAAAAACAACAAGTATCGGATAAATGCCACTGCTTTCAGAAGATCCGCTGTTATTTCATCATCAAAAGCTTCGCTGTTTTTATGTTGTTTGAGATCCATCTTAGTCAAGCTTAGACTAACATCCGCGACGTATTCAAAATAGTGTATCTCATTAATTATACATTATTACATTCTTAATTACACACACCTTATCAGGTTACTCCCGAGGAGACATCTAGACCGGAGGAGTTGTATGTGCCGTTTATTCAATTATAATTATCTATATTTTTTATGTATGTATTACACACATACACATTCACACTTCACTCTTTCCCGTATCCGATACCCACCCCCGCTCTTGCTGTCCTACCTGCCCGCTCTGTACAAAACGCTCCGCATAAAAATTCAAAAATAAATTAAAAAGTGTTATTCCGCGACAGCGAGTGAGTGTAATTAAATATATCTTATATAAACAAACTGTGGGAAATTAAACCAGTGCACCTAAGCTGGACAGTGCATTTCGAAGGACTTCCACATGAGGCATTTGAAGCGAACCTCTGGAACTCCATTTCTTTTCCTTTCCTAATTAGAAACTATATCACCAGTTTACCCTTGTGTACACAGGTCACTCGCCTACTATCAAATTTAAAGCGAGCGCCTAGCCCCTGAGCTACCATGGCTCTAAAGACCTCTCAATCTCGCTATAAATAACCGGCCCAGCAGGTACGATGGTGGATATTTGGATATTTAAATCATGTCAGCTTTACCCAATATAATATTTTCAATTACAGGCAGTGTTTCGAGCCTTAATTTCTCTTCTTAAAATACGGAATAGTAGCGCTCTTGCTCTTTATTAATATTCTCTGATCTTTATTATTTTTATATTTCGGGGGCAGTGGTAATAAAATTAAAATTGGGAATATCATAACATTAAATAACTTCTAAAAAAAATTAACAATGTGCTCGATACAGTATTTCAATTATTTAAGGTAATTACATTACACTATATAAAAAACTATTAAAAGTTTTATCTCCGTTGTGTATTGCGTATAATGAAATGCAGTCTGTTAGCTTTTTGACATTTGAGAATCGTGTGAACTTTCTGACTGTGAATTGTTTTATCGCTCGAAGAATTCGTTTCATAGCGACTGTTTTGAACAATATTATAGTAATGTGAGAAAAGTTGAAAATATGGCATTTCTGTGTCCAGTCAGAATAAGAAGGGGCAAAAAGAAGAAATGTAAGTATAGCAAAGCTTTCGTTGGAAAAACTTTGTGAGTCAATGACCTCAAACTTTCTATACATAATCATAAATATAGAAAACTAGTAAATTCATCTCGTTTTACGAGAACCTGTACGCCAGTACAACCCTGACCGTGGGAATTTTATTAAATGATTATTGTACACACCCGTTTAACTGTTCATGTTTATTTTATTAATGAATTGAATGGTAAGTTCAAAGCTATACTAAAATTTAAAATTAAATTATACGTTTACTGCTTTCGAAAGTTTAATAATATAATAAAGCTTTGAAGACCTTCTAAAAAATTAATAATTATCCTACATAAAACACTGATATTATGAAAATAACATAAATTTAAACTAAGTTTGCCCTCATGTATGTGATAGAAAAATGACTTGAAATTTGATACAACTATTTATTATTAATGGGTTACATATGTTATTGTATGGTTTTTCTCCTATTATCATTTTAAGTTGCTAACAATACTTTATAGTATTTTAATTTTAATTTATTTCACATGTTATCAGCGAGTAGTGGTGACTCGGACAAGGAATTATCTAGACCAGGCTCAGGACTTAGCCCCGGAATGGGCAGGATCACAGGATCAGCAAGTATTGAGACATTAGTGCGAGTTGGCATTGAGAAGGAACATGGCCTCAGTCCTGATTCAAAGATGGTGGTGCTCCATGATTTTGCACCTTGTGTTGATGATGAGTTAGAGGTTTGTGTTTTTTTGTATTTTTATGTAGTGTCTAAATAATTATAGTATAAATGATAAATAGATGTAACTAATGATATTAAATTAGATTTTCAGTTAACTAGTAAGAACATTTCAAATTAATTTATAAAAAATCTTTTTTTGTCTTTTACACTACTAATGTAACATAAGTACAAACAGAAAACAATTAATACAGAAATTTATTTAAATGGTTTTTGCACCAACTGGAATAACTGGTGATTCTTTTGTTTTCTGTGAACTGGCACCACATTTTATTGTAAAAAAACTACATAAAATTTTTATCTTATATTCTCTTTGTTTCTCTGTTAAGCGACATATAGTAGGGATGTGAAAGTGTTTGCAAGGGCATCACCAGCAAATATATATAAAGAGGGTATGAATTGTAAGTAATAAATACATTTTGTAAACTTCAGATAATTTAAAAAAATTGTCAAGAAGACATCTAGCCAATGTTATAATAAAACAATGAACACTTAGCCAACAATACAAAAAGCAAAACAACTACTAGCCAAACATTTATTAGGTTTTAAATGCGGTCTGTATGATTTATTTAATAAATATATTCATTGTCATATAAATTAATCAGAAGGTCAAGTTTTAATAAATTTAAAACAAGTATCCCAATAAATAAAGTTTTATTACGAATTTAATTACTATTTACAATTTTAAAAAAATTTTAGGGCTCCATACTTCCGATGAAAAAATGTAGCCTTACATAGAACCGTAGAAATGTAGTTTTACTACAGATGGCAATTTGGCCAATTTAGTCTGAATCTACTGAACTGATTTAGTTGATATTTGGTACACATATGTATGTCTGTGACCCAAAAACGGACATGTCACGTCAATAAATTAATTTTAAATATGAGGGTCACTTGGGGGGAGGGGGGGAGTTAAAAGTTAAAAAAATGATATCCAAACTTAAATAACATAATAAATTTCTCAACCTTATTCCAATTCCTGAAAGTCTTAGAACTGTGACAGGGATTTTTGGCATGGCGCCGTGGTAGCTCAGGGGCCTGGTGCTCGCCTTTAATTTCATAGTAAGCGAGTAACCTGGGTTCAATCCCCGGTGCCAGCACCTCTAATATTGTTCTACAATTTTAAGTGCTGATTTACCACGTGCTTAGCGGTGAAGGAAAACATCGTGAGGAAACCTGCATGTCCGAGGAATAGAAATATTTCGAGGACATGTGAAGTCCGCCAACTCGCATTGGAGCAGCATGGCGGATTCTTCCTAGCTCCTAAACCCTCTCAGAAATGAGAGGAGGCCTGTGCTCAGCAGTGGGACATTTATAGGCTGAAACTTTACTTTTTTTTATGAAATTATCTTTCACAACTTCAATCTTCCATGTAGGATTAATATGTTAGCTACATATCTGGTCAGTGGTGTGTCCAAATATCTGAGAACTCCTTAGATATAAAATTTAGACTGGTTGAATAGACAGTCAAATCAGATTGTAAAATTACAATTTTTTTGATGTTACAGGTAAAACGTGGCCAAATAGTAAATGTATTATATCGGGAAAACGATTGGGTGTACGTGATAGTGGCAGAATCTCGACGGGAGGGCTTCATACCACACTCGTATTGTGCACCTTGCGAGCACCACGACTTGAAGAAGAAATTGCCTAGGAGTCGATCGCCGACGGATTTAGCACATAGAGATGTATCACAGTAAGTAATTTAGTTACTATCATAATTCAATGTTCACATATTTTACGCCACACCACACTAAAGGTGTGGCGTAAAATACTTACCCAATCTTATCCCATGGGTGTCGTAAAAACTAATTCAGGGAAATTCTTGGAAAATCTCATGGCACCCGACAGCAGTAACCTAGGTTCGATCCCCAGTGCCATCACGACTTATATTGTTAAATGCAAGAAGAGAAAGAGAAGAGCTGATTTATCACATGCTCGGCGGCAAAATAAAAATTAAAACGACATATCCAAAAATAAATCAAATATTTTGACACCCCGTGAAGACCTGCACTGGAGCAGCGTGGTGGAATCCTCCCGGTTCTAAAACCCTTTCAAAAATAAGAAAATACACATGCTCAATAATTTGTTATTTATCATCTCGGTCACACTTTCGTAATGTAACAGTATATAAAGTGTATGTACTTTCGCGCTATATATGCGTATTGATATTTATGCTATTATATACTGCGTGTCCTACTGGTCAGAATATCTGATGGTGACTGGCTTTCAAGTCTGGTTATGTAGTGATTGTCCTCGTGTCTCTGACAATACATTGGCATTGACGTACTGGCCTAACTCCGATATTATCGCATGGGCATTCATTCATCTGTATACATCGGACGCAGTTAGATTAGGACGAGCAAGTTCCTCTGCATTTGCGTAAACGCTTTTGACATTATAATACTCGTATCACCTGCGCAGTCAACAGCTTTCAATAGCCTTTCGAAGTTGTGGATTGTGCTCGAAACTCGGCCCGGCCAGTACATCTATACAAATAAATAAAATAGAATTGTCAGTTTGTAATAACAAAATAACTGCTCTTTACTCAATGCTTATGAAAGTATATACGGTACTTATTAGAAAAACAATTTTTTTTTGTCAGTCTGTTTGTTCCGGCTAATCTCTGAAACGGCTGGACCGATTTTGACGGGACTTTCACTGACAGATAGCTGATATTATAGCGAGTAACTTAGGTTCTTTCATTTTTGAAAAATAATTGGGGTCCCGCGCAAAAAAAATAAAACCTCAAAATCCGGTTCAAAAAAGAACGTATATATGCATATCATCAATCGTGGTCGGCTTTTTTACGCGGGTGAAACCGCGGGGCACAGCTAACATCGTTATATTCCGCAATATTTTTGTCGTTTAGGATCCGAAACGTTCTAAGTTAGAATAAGTAGCAGTAACGATAACTATAGTTAAATGTTGAACTATGTTTAGCATAAAATATTAAAGGTTATACATATGTTATCACTCTTTCGAGTTTGAACTTAGTAACGTTCAGAGAGTTCATTTACCGCGCTAATCCGCTGAAACAAACCATGGTGTTGCCATGCCGTGCTCGAAATCGGCCAGGAGGTCATCATCATCATATGGTATCTTTTAAATAATTCAATATGAAATTAAATTTTAAATTTCAGATTATCATTATCGGACGGAGCAATAAACGACGGCCACTCAGAACTCGGCAGTGAAGGCGAAGCGTGTCCTTTCAGTAAAGACCCCTCCGGGCGCTACGTAGTGTTGTATACGTTTACAGCGAGGGACGAAAACGATGTCGATGTCGAGAGGGGAGAGTTTGTTACAGGTATGTAAACTTCTTCTCCCTCTTACGTTGTTATGCTCTCTTTTGAGAGTCCTCATTTATGTTTTATATATAAGTTTTTAAGTCAGTCACAATAGTTACCGTCATTATCGATCTGTTAAAAGTGACTGACATGCAGGTACTGACCACGGTTCCAGACACTTCGCACCTTAGACGCTTCTTCCCGTCACCGGTCATCTTTAGGCTGGCTTTTCGAAATGATCATTCCGCCACATGCCGAAAGGCCAAAAGATTTTCATGGCATTTCCCTTAGTTTATTCTTAGGACACGGGTTTCAGATTTTTCAATACCTACCATCTGAACATATGCCTCCCCCAATGATTGCCCAATTCGGTCTTGAGCCACCTGCATCCATCGAATTCCCGCAAAACCGTGCAGGTCGTCGCTCCATCGCCTTACACTACGTTTTCCGGTACGAGGCTGCCACTCGAGAACCTTTCTTCCCCTACGGTTATCAGCTCTACCATCTATATGGCTGGCCTTCAGCTAACTAATCTTAAGAGCTATATCGGTTACTCGTAGTTCTGCAACGGATATCATTGATGCTGATTTTATCTCGCGGAGAAACTCCGAGAAGCTGCTGCATGAAGAAGCTAAAAGTCGTTCAGCGAGCCATGAAAAGAGGTATGCCATAGCTCGCTGAACGACTTTGAGCTTCGTCATGCAGCCTGCAATGAAGAACCACGTCTCGTTACGGTAGGTCATCACGCACTGGTTGAAGACTTTTGTTTTGAGACATTGAGGTATACTCGAAGAGAAGATTTGACGCAGTTTCTCGAATGCTGTCCAGCAGAGTTGGATCCGTCGATTTTCCTCTTGGTCGAAGTTGGACCTATCTAGTCGGACAATTTGTCTTAGGTATACATATTCATCAACAACTTCGAGCGTAGTGTTCCCAACAACAGCCGGTATAGGTGTAACATGGACATTAGACATGATTTTCGCCTTGTCCATGTTCATCTCAAGACCTACCCGTTGGGAAACACTATTTAGGTTCTCCAGCGATTCTGCTATAATGAACTATACTGCTATAGCGAACTTTGTCGGCAAATCGAAGGTGAGTGATGTATTCGTCATTGATGCTAATGCCGTATCCTTTCCAGTCCAGTAGCTGGAAGATATCTTCCAATGCAGCAATGAAGAGTTAGGGGATATAACATCGCCCTGGATTACACTTTTTTGTAATTGGATCGGTTTCGTACTCTGATTATGTACTCGGATAGCCATCGTAGCTTTATTGTACAAACACTGCAGCACTTCGATATAGCGACAGTCAATCCTGCACCGCTGAAGTAACTGTAGCACCGCCCAAATCGACGGATTGAAAAGCTTTCTTACAGTCCACATACGCCATAAATATACATATCAGTAGGTTATACTCTCCGATCTTCTGTACAATCTGGCCAAGGGTATGTACAATACAAAACGCGTCCACTTCACGACATAGGCCTGTTCTGAACAGAGAAGATCCAGATTGGTATTGGATAGTGAGGAGTGACGGTCAAGAGGGCTTCATACCTTCAGGATTCGTTTATCCCGCAGTAGTACAAGGTACCTTTTTATACAGAGATTAATCTAAAATAAATTAGTAATAGGTGTCCGGCAGAGTAGAATAGCACTTACCTACTACCAAGGTGTCGCAAGAGACGACTAAGGTTATTGTACGGACAGTCTTTATTCTTGAAGAATTATACCCTAATATGCAGTGCTGTCACTACACTACTCGTGGGAACGCAATGAGTAAAAAAATTTCTGACTCATACCAAAATGGCAACGACGTGGTTCGCCACCCGTCACGTCACATATTAAATTTTTGTTGTAATCAGTCCGTTCAATTGTCCTGAATAAGTATTATAATATGGGGTATTTCCATAGTTTTCTCGTCTGGTTCAGATGTAAATATATAAATGCTTATTATTGTTAAGCATTTTGACTAGACTTTTCTACGCTAAAGCTAATTTCCGTTAAATAATACCATTGGCAAGAGTAGACACTGCGTCAATGGAGATGCAGAAATACGACATTTAATTTCTGTCTACAATAAAAAGATTTATCCTCCACTCAACAGTTAGTAACTGTAAACATTTTTTACTGTTAATGAATACACAAAAATGGGCGATAGTTAAAAAAAGGTTGACTACCTTATCTGAGCTAGACCTAGCAGAGCGCTTTCTTGTCACACATTACTTTTAAAAGCCTATGCGAGAAAATAACCAATCAAATGGACGCACATTTTCTTAGTACTGGCTGTACTAGCTCGTTTCTGAAGATAAATTGATGGCTTGGTTGTGATTGTGGGTATTACGCGGGCACTATTACAACCTTTAAGCGTCCCAAAACTGAACACACGCTTCATCTTTTTGAAGTGAAAACTTCTTCGGAATCGTTGTGATTTAAAACGAAAAAGCGACGCTAAAAAGAGACAAGCATATACATCTTTTATATAGATTAAGCCTGCGAGAGAATGAGATAAAATACATATCTTCGATTTCTTCGGAGATTTTAATGATCATAATGATGATCATAAACAGCAATTGACGCTTTATTTCAGAGATATAATGACCAAATCCAAACCAAAGCTTTTGTTTCATATTTTTGTTACCATAAGCCACTCGTGTCATTTGTTGAAAACTTGTAGTCTGTATAATTGTAATGTAATATATGTAGAATAAGATATAAAATAGTTTTTAAACTTGGTAACAATATTATAATTAATAAACCCAACAATTATTTTACTCCTGATGTTCTGCATTCGTCTCATTACTCTAGAAGTTTAATTTTCTGAAGAAACATCATTGCTAATAATCGCTTTATTTACACTGAGACAACTTAGAAGTGTTCTGTTTTAAATTTACTACTTAAGATTTAAACTGTCTTAAAGTTGGATTTTGATGAACAATATTTTAATAGAACACATACATTCTTAGCAACACAACAAGAGAACGCACAGCCTGTCCATTCACCGCCAGCAGCAAACGCCAACAACACAATGCTGTCATCCAACAACAACAACAGCAGCATCAACAACACAACGCAACAGGACACCGATGGACGCTACCATGGAACTGAGCTAGTCATGCTTTACGACTATAAGGTATTATATCGATATTAATTTTGTTTAAATATTTTGATAACCACTGAGATAGTCACTCAGTAGTCAGCGATCCTGTCTGCTGAATCTTGGGTCCCAGATTTGGATGAATTGCGATAATAATATGTTTACACATTTGTTTCTTAGATCGTAGTACAATATTGTGGCCTTCTAGTAATTATATAAGTACTTGTAGTAGAAGATCTGCCCTTCCATAACAATAAATTTGTTTTTATAAATAAACATAATAATAAAGTAATTTTGGTAACAACATTTTTGGAAAGAAATAGAAATGAAATAAATAGGTTTGTATAGTTTTTTCTCTATGATTACAATGCAAATGTAGATCCCAGAAGACAAGTAAAGAAAGCGTTCCGAACGCAGCGACAACATAATACACATTGCATTAATGATCATGCGTTGTTTATCCTTGTCACTCTCGTTGTAAACGGATTGAGGTTGTCTCTTTCCAAGAAATTGCCTAGTCATGGCGACGTTTGAAAAGACGACAATTGTCGCCTTATATAAATTGTGTTCTTATCTACACTTTCGGAACTCTGGTTTTGTGAATAAAATTATGCCGTTAAATCGAATTAGTAATTAATCATTCGTTCTCATCACCAATTTTTTCTTCTGTGAAATTGGGTTTTTCTTTAATATTTCATTTTTGATTAATTCCGAAGCTGAGGTAGCTCAGTAACCGGATGCTCGCTTAAATTTCCTTTACTTTTTTTTATACGAGAAAGGAACGGGACGAGCAAAACGTTCACCAGGTGGTAAGTGCAACGTTTAATAAATGCTACACCCGTCCCCCTTAGACATCAGTTCATAAGTCTCCTATAACTCAGTGACCTTCAGACCGAAACACAGTAAGGTCTGTACATTACTGCTACACGGCAGAATAACTGATCCCACCTAGACGAATTCCTGTATAGGAATCCTACAATCACTAAGACCTGTGTGACCTGGGTTCGATTCCTGGTGCCGGTGCCGGTGCCGCTAAAATTGTTAGTCATAATTTTAAGTGCTGATTTACCACGTGCACAGCAAGAAGGAAATCATATTGTGCAGGTCAGAGAATAATAAATATTTTGACATGCGAAGTCCCAACCCGTAATGGTCCCAGCTCCTAAGCTCCCTCAAAAATTAGAGGATGTCTATGTGACTATGTTCAGTTCTGTGCGTTTGACGTTTAGTAATTTATCCTCATGCAATACTTAATGGATGGTACGGCCTTAATTAGTGGAGCGAAGAATAAAAAAGTAAGTTCATTCTCATTGCACTAAATAAGCCATTATTGTTGAATTTACAGGCGCAAGCACCTGACGACTTATCCGTGAAACGCGGGGAATGGGTGTATGCAGATCTAACACAACAAACAGTGGAGGGTTGGTTGTGGGCACACGCCCCTAAATCGCGACGTTCCGGGTTCATCCCCACCGCGTACGCCAGAGCGCCGCACACTACTTCGCTCTGAGTAACTACATCTTGTACTTTCAATTTACTACCGGAACCGTTAATTAACTGTTAGAGACGACCTCCAAGGCGTATATTTTATTTTTATATGATTGTTACTTCATCAAAAATACAATTGAATGACAACATCTTTTCCTACAAATTACAAAGGAAATCGATATACGTTTGATTTTGTCAATTATTAGTGTTGCCATTTTTTTAATTAGGCATATCTTAGTATCTACTCTCATAGTTGCGTAAATTAGAAACTCACACTGGCTAGCAGTGCTCACTACAATGCTGTCGGTTAATCGATGATTGAAGCCACACAACAGTAATTTTTTTTATAAGTATTATGGTATAAAAGACATTGAATTATATAAAAAAACATAATTCAATTTTCTTTCTCGATTTTGGCACTGGCAAATTTTTGTTGTAGATACTCAGCTCAATGTCGATTAATAATTACAAAAATTGCGTGTCAAAATCATATATAAACCTAAGCAGTTCAGCAATGTTTACTTTTTCTGTTCAGCAAAAAGGACACCAATTTAATACACAAACAGTTATAATGCGGGCTTTCCGTGCAGTATTTGACGTTAGTCGCCAATGATGACTGGTCGTACTCTGGTCTACTGGTTGGACTCGTCTGATGCAGTCTCGCCACTTTCTACCATAAAAAAGCCACATTTCCACATTCAGTCTGAACATAAAACTTACATTAAAAGATATCGATATTTTGGATATGTTGTAAAAATAAACTTTTTAGTCATAAGTCTTCCATAGTATTAAGTGTGTAGCATTTTTAGAAATATTACTGGCGCTAAAAAAATTTTTTTTGTAAAATATATCCGTCCAAATTTCGACTGATTTTCATATTGTGCTTTGTTTTTATAAATTTGACAATTGTTGAATATGTGTAGTATATTTTTTAAATAAACACCTACTAAAATATACTTAATGTTTCATTTATCCCTGCATGATTGATCAATTATGTAATAAGCCACTTTACAAAACACTTGCTCCAGAGTTGCGTGAAATTTCCAGGATACCAGCAACTATGGTGGCAGGACGGACAAAATGCCACAGACCTCCGACCGGAGGTTAGCTCCCGGCGCGAGAGCACAGGGGATACTATCATTTATTATTACAAAATGTAGTAAAATGTATTCGATTCGTATTCTTCTTCTCTTGTATTGATGGCTCTAGTTGAACAGAAATCCCGAAAAAAATGCATTGCAATGATTGAAATTTTGTTTTGAAATTAAATTGTTATTCTCTTTTATTAAAGGACTAGAAAATCAAAGAAAAATGCGCACAATTACGTAGTGATTAATTAACGTACTGGTCCGAAAAAGCACGTGGCGTCTGCAAATCCCGCAGAATGGTCGTGCGCAGAAAAACGCAGTGGTGGTATGCTAACCATCAAGGTGATGTGGATGGAATTTTGTGCTCAAGCTAATCGTAATCCACTTGCGATCAACATTTAAATTTATATTATTTGTATAGATAGCATCAAACATCCAACGAAATCTGGAGCAACATAAAGTTTTCCAATGAAAGCAAAAAATAAACTGCAAATACTTGCTACAAATAATTTATTCAGAAAACAGTTTACTCGGTTTCTAAGAGAATATTTCTCTTCTTTTTCTTTGCTTGTTGCTTTATCTCATCCTTTATTGTCCAGTCTTCTAATTGTAGTGCCACCTTCTTTATGTCCTGCTCAGTCACTGTTACTGGCAGTTGTAATTCAATTTGCTCACTCCTTATAAATGTGAGTGCATCGAGTTTCTTTCTAAGGAATGGTCCTTGTTGACTTTCTAATAAGCTTCTATAGTCAGCTAGTTTACTATTCCGAATATCATCACAGTGCATCTCAGTCAATTGCCGCAGAGATTCCTTTCGTGATAATTTGTGATATGTCCTGGTGGAGTTAGGATATATCATTTATTACTAAGAATTCTTCACTTTATTTACTTAGTTAATTATATAAAATACGTTTAAAATAAATAAAACATTACTTTTAAGTTATTATCACAAATGAAATGTATTCCAAATTTACTTTATCCCCTACAGTAAAGGAAAACATCTTGAGAAAGCCCATCTCTGTACAGTCAACCGTAGGATATATATCTCTAACAATTGCATTACAAGACACATCAAGGGAGCCACAATAGTGGAGATTTAAACTCAGGACTTGCATCCATTAGAACAGTCAAATTTCATCATTATGTAGATTTTAGAATGTAGATTAGGTAGAATTAAAGTCATGGAGATAGCTTTATATTTTCTTAACATTTGTTTCATCAATAATTTAATGTCCTCCTGGCCGATTTTCGACGACGGCGACAACTTCCAAATATTGTCGGAAGTTATCAACTGCGCAAGAGATATTATAGTGCTACAAGTGTACGCGCAAACACAGGCACTCACTCGTCCCAACCTCCCTGCGTCCGATGTAACGCTCCTGAGATAAGTTTAGAGGTAGTATAGGATGCACTGTTAGAGACATGGGGACTATCACAACACAACCATACCCGAAAACCAACTATTTGTATTTTTGCACAAATGTTGGCTTCGGCTGGGATTCGAACCCAGGACTTGCGGCGTAGAAGTCAGGTACTCAAATCACCAGGCCACACGGTCAATCTATAATTTATGTAAATATTGAGAAACAGTCAAGCCTTTACAAAGAATTATCGAAAGCTTCACTATGTTGCATCTTATCAGTGATTATTATTAATATGGACCCTAAGGTTAACTATATTTCATTTACTATATTCAACAAAATGACTATCGCTTTTTTAAGCCTTTTTTGGCCACTGATCAACATCTGTTTACAGATGACTCACATAGATAATAGGCAAATTTGTCCAACCAATGACTTCATCATCATCATCAGTTCAGCCTATCACTAGTCCACTGCTGAACATAGGCCTCCCCCATAGATTGCCAGAAAAGTTAGTAGCTCTCATTTTAAGGAGATTTTGCAATAGTTGCCACGCTTGGCAAGCGGGTTGGCAACCACAGTTTACATATTCAGATGTGCCAGGAAGATGCTGCTGCCCATCTTCTGATTTTAATTTTCCCTCTGTTGACTTTTACGACAACCACTGGATGAGATGGGGTGGTAGATTCATCTTAAGTCACTACCACACAGGCTGATGATTTAACAACCGTAAGATAATGAGTTTTGCATGAAGTAGTTTCAAAACATTCATGGGACAAGATGATGGATTGTCACATAAAAAATGTCAATATGTAAAAATATTCAAAACCCTATAAATAAAATAAATAACTCCGTACTCTGGGTGTCCCTTGTATTCAATTTTAAGTTTTTCCAGAAGCCACTCAAACTTCTTGTAGTCATACTGTCTTAGAAACTTCAACAGTTTTTTCCTTTTATCTATGAGCTCCTGTACTGTTTGCTGTAATCAAATTATAACTTTATGAAAACATCATTTTTATATATTCAAATATAATAAAATACTAATACAATAATTAGAGTTCAAGATCCTATACAGGACAATGAGCCAGCAAACATATAGAATAACTTAACAATTTTTTTTACATCCTTTTCTCCTATCTTCTATGTTATTTTTTTTTGCTTGTTTTGTTCAAAATGTTCATCAGGTGAACATTTTGCTTGTGTAGACAAGCAAAATGGTCACCTGATGGTAAGAATAACATCTTCCCATAACAAATGCCAGAACATTTCTGTGTGGCACTACTCTGCGCCTGTCACCCATGAGTTCACACCGAAACAGTACTGTTTGCACAGTACTGCTTCACGCCATAATAACTGGCCTATGGTATCTACCTAGATGAATTCTTGCATAGGAATCCTACCACAATAATCATAATGAAAACATTTTATTTTCAAATTTAAAGCCTCACCAATGCAGTCAGTTATTCTGCCGGTAAGCAATGTTGTGCAAACACCACTGTTTTTCGCTTTGAAGGATACTGAAGCTATTGTAATTACTGTGCATATGGGACTGTCAAGTTAACTAGAAAATAATATTTCTAATAAGGTAAACTTAAGTAGATACATAAATAATAACTTTTGTCAAACACTTCTTCACTTGCTACCTAGCATAATAAACATTAATAATAACATCAGTGTTTTATGGACATAATAGGAACTTAAGAACTGATGTCTCATGGTGCAAGAGAAGAATGGTACTACACAGAACTTTCCAATGCAAAGTTTTTGGTGATGCTCCAACTTGGCGCTTAACTACCAGACGACTTACTTGTATCATATTTCCATAAAGAATGGTAGTAAAGTATAATTTAGATTTCAAGACATATTTTATTATTTCATGCAGCACAGATGCTAGATGATTGTGTTTTATGAGTATATAGCAATGGTAATCATTGCTATATACTCATAAAACACAATGTCACATTAGAATTATGAGGGCATCATCATAAAATGTTAAATAGTGCATTTGTTCCTATTATAAATTTGTCCATTGTATTCAATATCATAAAGTACATAAGGCAAGTTCATATAATTTGCGCTCCAGAAACACAACATCACTCCGATACTTGGAATATCAAATGGTGTTAAAAAAGTATTGAGTGAGAGTGACTTGCTGCTGCAGACACACGCTTCATAAGGTTTTTGCTTTTATATGATCAGTCAGGTGTATGATTATCAACAGAAATGGAGCAAGGAAAGAAACCTTTACCACTAATTTAAACAGTTCACAATTTTTACACTACCAGTTGTCTCAAAAAAAAAAGGCAACAAGTAAATTTTGCAACACATCATGATACAAGTACCCAGTATTATGTTTCTTCTAGTATTATTTTTCTGCATCAGTTTTTTTTAACATAAGTCGGAGTGTATGAGCATGGGTATAAAAATGAAGTACATTTTGCCTTTTGTTATCTCACTATTTTGTGGTACAGCCTTATACATAATTAAATAAAATAAAACCTAAATACTTACTTTAGCTTTTACATTTTTGGGAAATTTCTCCATAGTATCTTGTAGACATCTTATATGACCTGTGAGTCTAGCAACTAAAAAGAAATAAATTAATGATTTGTGTTTAGGACCATTTTTAAAAATCTGTAATGTTATATTGAATACTGTGCCGTTTGTTAATACTATAGCATTCTTATTTTATGACCATAAGCCGTGGTAGCTTAGGGGCTAGCCGGATTATAGACATCTGCCAGTTATGCATGTATTATGCAAAAACTACTTCTTAGACTAAAAAAATATACATAAGAGTACTAAAATTTTATAAGAGAGGTCAGCCATGGAGTGTGCATCAGTTATATAATTTTATGTCTTAAACACTTGGTCCTTAATCACAATATTTTCATCCACACTATCCATAATAATATTAGTAACTCTCTCTGTTCCTCTGTCTGTTACCTTTTCACAGCTCAATTGTTGAACCGATCTGGACAACATTGGGCACAGAAGTAGCTTGCATCCTGGAGACAGACATAGGATACCGGGTAGTCAAATAGTTCCCACGGGATATTTAAAAACCTATATTAACAGGGAGGAATTCATGGGCATCAAATAATAAAAAATAAAATGGTGTAGAAAAGTGGCAATCTCTTAAATGATAAACTTGGCGGAGAGAATAACTATTTAGTTGTATGTTTTTATGAGTGCTTCATCATTATATAATCAATTCTATATATAAATAATATAGTATGAGAAACTAATAATTTCACCGAACCATTAAGGGAATTGCATTTGCATATAACAAAATAGCATATATTTAGCCCTTACTTCGACTTTCAGCAGTGTTCTCATCATACTGATGCCTCTTCACTTTACTTGTTAAATGTAATTTGACCAATGCATTATATTCTTTTTTTCCAAGATGAGCGACAGAGAATAACTTTTTTACTGGTTCAGGAGCACTGAAAATTTCAAACAAAATATAAGATGTTTGTTACTTGATCTATATTTATTTATCAGGCAGAATTAATGAAGTTAAAATAAAGTAGTAACTTCTGCATTTCAGAGGTAACACATTGATATATATATATTAATACTATTAATCCTGTTTAGTAAATAACTAAAGAGGATTAATAGTATTAGTACAGGCAAAATTTAATAAAAATTATATAGAGGTTATAAAAATATCAATAAGAACTACATTGGCAAAACGCCTTATATTTATATAATAACTATGTACTATATGTGACATTTACTCTTTAATTTCTTCACATAATGCGTAATCTTGACCCAAAGCAGTTGTGGAAATAGGTGGAAGTGCTTCCAAATCTCCCGATCTTTCAGGTTTGTAGGCAGGCACGTACTCCGGGCGTACCCATTTTATATTAACTTGATGCTTGATACCTCGAGACTGAATCAAATATGAAGTTATTCGTCTAAGCATGATGAAATCATTCAAAAGTATTATTGAACAATATTATGGTGTCTTTTAAACTGAATTTGAAATGAATTTAGGCAAAATTTAGGTTGTAAATAATGACATTGAAAATGTCACTGTCACCGAACCCAGTTACCGTGACAGACTGACAGCAAAGAGTGACAGTGACAGTAATTTTGTTAGTTTAATTCGCTCATCTATTAGCTAACGTCTAAGTAACATACAGTCATTTTAGATAAATATATATTGTGAGATAAATAATTATGTTTACTATAAGACTACTACTTCATCATCACCATCATCAGCCTATTATAGTCCACTGCTGAACATAGGCCTCCCACATAGGTTGCCACAAAACACGGTCCTGAGTCACCTGCATGCCTCGACTTCCCGCAAAACAGCGCAGGTCGTTGCTCCATCTAATGGGTGGTCGCCCTACACTGCCAAAGAGTACACTGCGTAAGCCGGTACGAGGTTGCCACTCGAGATCTTTTCTTCCCCAACAGTTATCAGTTCTACAAGTTATATAGCCGGCCTATTGCAGCTTGCTAATCTTGATTTCTACTTACTCTTAAAATAAGACTGGGATATATCTACACTGTCCCAAAAAATATTTTATAGATAATACGTTGATTTTTTTTAATAATAACATATTACTCTAATTTTATATACTGACCAAATGGTGTACTGCTGAAATCTTAACATTATCATTTATTAATTAATGGAAACAGTCATTAACTATTTTCCAGTGTCAAGTAACATAGCCAAGTATACAATCTTCAAGCAGCAAGACTTCAAAATTTTGATCGACAATAAAATGATTGTTGACTGATGGAGACAAAACGAAAAGCGCAATTTTGGTCCCTGAATTGAATCTTCCAATCGCTGTACACTTTCACGGGCACTTGCTGCTTAATAAACTATCAATATTAAACTCCAAATATACACAGAAATTACACAATTAAATAAAAATACTACTGCCACTTTTCGAGTTGGCGCCAAAAGTCAAAATCTTAACATAAATTTAGGCTTTTTTGTGAATTTTTATTTAATAGCCACACGTATAGTTGACCAGTATTGTGATCATGTCATAGTATACCTAATAATCTGCTTGCGAGTTACTGCGGATAAGCGAAAATTGATTACCGCAATTTCGGACAGTAGCAGCTTCGTTATGGGCATAGCACGCATCCTGTTAACGACAGGGGTATAATGGTACACCATATGGTCCAGTGGTGGGGGTGTGATGTTATTTGATTTTCTAAAACTTACCATACCATTTAATGGAACACATGGTCATATTAATGAAATTTTTTTTTAAATCAAAACGATATTAGCGTAATAATATTCGAAAAGTTCGGAGTTGAACACGGATCTAACACATGGTCGAACCTAGACATGTAACTTATATATCTCCACGGTCCCAGTTATACTGCTGAGAAGCAGTATTGTACAATAATTACGGTTTTTCGGTTTGTGGGGCACTGACAGCTAGTGACTGGCTAGACACTGGACTGAGACTTAAGAACTGATGTCTCATGTCTGTGTGAAGAGTGCAGTGTGGTGACACAGATGGCATGGGCAAACGTTGCACTTACCATCAGGTCAACTTGGTCTTGAGTCGTCACTTTCTTCAATAAAAAAATCCTAAATATCAACAAGAAAAACTGAAATAATAACCACTCCTCATAACCACTCATTTATTGCTTTTTTAGGTATGAATGCTCTAATTTATAAAACCCATAACATAGCAATTTTGTACTAAATGTACCACTCCACATGACTATACAAAACCTTATATTTAATTAAATCATTTTTTTATACAACTCAAATATCAATAATTCTTTAAATGAAAATATTAAATATTAAAAATAAACATTCCTGAGGTTCATCATAGATGACACCTCTACGATATTTTACCATAGAACTTTGAGCTTTGAAAAACAATATCAGCAAGAAAATAAAATAATTTGGATATAAACCATATTTCTCATTTTATTATCAGTGTATAAAAACACGTAATTTCTTCTTAGCATTTATATAATGTTTAAGAAAGATTTTGCTTACAATGTATACAAATATCGACGGATTAGCTGCCATCTCAATCTTAAGGTCATCTTAAGTTTTTTACCCAAAATATATCAATCAGATTTCAAAGAAATTAAGAACGAAGTTGGACAGTTTAGACAAACTGTGTAAGACTGTAGAGGAAGAATGACAGCTAAGATAAGTCTGTTGAGGCTAATACAGATGGCTTGGATTATTGCTGGCGCGAAAAGATTTACTAAATAGAACGCATGGGAGTAGCAATAGCTTTCTGAAAACATTAGCTTATAAATTTGAAAGTCCTCGATGGGTGATGCCCAAAAGAATAGTCGCTTATAATTGAACTAAACTAATTTAAGTCCCTACAATTGTGGATCTAAGTTGTATAATAAATCATCTATAATAAATAAATTATTTAAATCAATAATAAAAAATAAATAAATATTAAATATAAAGAAATAATTATTTATTATAGGTGATACTGTTACGATAATGGTTTGATTCTTTCTTCATAACATTTTGATTGCATGTCTTAAGTCAAAATTGGTTTTATCAAACAATACCCAAAAATTAGTAACAATAAGTAAATATGTAAAATTACATTGAAATCAAATTACTTTTATGACACAATGTATTTATTTTGAAAGTGAATCTACTTTAATATTCTATTAGCGCTAATTCAAAACTATTAAAAAGACTACCTTTTTACTAAAATATTCTCTAAGAGAACTTTGTGGAATGTTCAAACAGCTTGATTGCTACAAAAAATAGCTTAATAGTTGCTTACAAAAGAAACGTTTATGACTAAAATGACATACATAAAATACTTGCGATATTTATTTTAAAACGAGTGTAGCTAATACATGTAAATTGTAAGTGCTAAAATACATCTGTCGTGTGCATCTGTTAATTTCAATTTTATACAATAATATTGTTTTTGAAGGAATGCAAATTAATCTAGATGTGTTTTAAAACTCTAAACTATTAGATTAATACTGGACTTTGTTTTGCTTTGTTCTCATGGTCTGTACACTGTACTTCGAGATGCAAATTGTCTTTCCTAAGCCCTTAATAGTAAATAAACGAATACCTCGTAACTATACAAGTAATAGGTGAGGGAATTAAAATATTTACGAAATAGTTATAAGTAGTTAAAGTAAATATTTATTTTAATAATATTAACACTATTTCCATGCGACTTTGCTACAGTTGAAATAATTGTTGATATGGTCTAAAATAATCATTAACTTTGACGGGAGAACGTGAGTGGTGTATGTGTGAACATACACTAACTAAATTCTGCTTCTTCTGCCAGACCCAACAATGAGTGTATATGTGAACATACATCCACGTTTATTAGTAAATTTCACAGAGAATATAGAAATTGTTAATGATTTTAGTAAATCATATAAAATATAATTAATAAATTTTTATATAAGGAAAACTGTAGCTTCTTGTGTGAGACATAATAAAAATTATAATAATAACTCAATAAATACCTATATAATGTATGAATTCATTCTTTCGGACTAGGTAAGCTCTACGCTTATTTAATTGATGGTAGAAAAAAATAGGAACAGCACCAATGAAATTTATTTTTGGAGAAATCACGCAAATATAATAAAAATGGTAAAGTAGTGAAAGTATATAACTTATCCAATTAATATTATTTACATTAACGGTAACAAGTTCCTTCTAGATTTTTTGGCACGCCGACGTAAAACAGATTTTTTGAAATGAACAATAACTTGAACGACTAAGCCATAGTAACGTTATGTTGTTCTTGAGATACGACTCGATTTGTTTGTAACGCAAGTTCACGCGACTGTTACCGTGATAGAATAATTGTTATTATCAATGTATGACTATGACTTCAAGCTGTCAGGAGCACCCCCTGTATTTTAGTCTATATAATCAGTGCATACTGCATATAATACACTCCTTTTCATTTTCGATTGCTCTTTAAAATAAGGGTTCTTATATTAATAACCCTTGCGTTTCCCTTGTATAACTATAATAATAACGGGCAAGATATTATAGGTCGCGCCATAGCTGGTCTTCCTTCTTCTATTACGTAAATAGTTAATCACAAGATTAAGCTTTAAAACCTTAAAACGCATAGCAAAAGGTATCTTACATAAGGATCTGATTGTATTCTTATTTCAAAAGATCTTTTTCATAAAATCTTCGATACACATCTATTCAAACATCATGCAGTCTTATAAAAATAACAGAATTATTTACCTGTGTATCTTAAGGCTTTTGTTAAAATTTTAGAATCCATTTCACAGTTTCAAATACCTTTTTAAAAGCTATCATTGTATCTTATATATATTATAAGAAATTATTTAATAGATATAATTTAACAAACCTTTGCAAAGTACAAAGGTTTTTTTTTGTATTTAATATATAAGAATATGAAAAATCATTGTAATCAAATAAGTTGCTTATAATAAAACATACCCACATATTGACATTGAATTTAAGCAATTAATAATAAAGCCAAATATTATCTTGACTTGCGTGCAAATAACAATAAAAAACAGTATGCCATGAGTTAAATGACAGTTCTTTTTGCGTTTCATATAATATTGTAATATTAAATATCTGTTATAAACACAATTAATTTTTTGGATTTTCTATGTTTTTGTACCAATTCGATCGTCACCTCTTGGCTCTAAAAACAATGTGATGAAAACGGTTGAAATTAACGCAACAATATTTTTTAATAACTTACAATATATCGTCATTAATAATGTCAATTTAAAATAAAGACAATGCAAACGTTGTTAAGTGACGTATACGTCAGTCCATTCCACTGCCGTGTATCAGTGCTTCTGCTTACATGGAACGTATTTGGTCTTCAACACTTTGGTCGAAATTAGAAAGCTAGTATGTGTGACTAATGTATTATTTTTGTGCTACCTACGTCGACGCAGCCTATCTGGACACCGCCGTGCTGAAAAAATATATGTATTTTTAATTAAATTTGAGCAAGAAATTCTCTAACACCTAAGCAAAGCGCGAGTGTTTTTTAAGTTTTTCAAGTTAAGATGCATACGCACTATCCTACTGATTGTACTGTCACATGCAATGATATGAAACACTGCAAAGTTTGCCTAATTTATTAAACACTACGGCTACATCCGTCCTGCATCGCAAAAATAGGTGCAGCTTTTTGAGTATAATGGTAATTAGTGGGCATATGACACAGAGGTGTCACAGCATTTGTTATGGGCAAACGTTGCACTTGCCATCGGGTGAATGTCGTCACTTTCTCCTACAAAAAAAACACTATAAAATTATAGGTTTTGCTGCCCTTCACTCGTCTAATATAAAAGATATTTTCTTTCTGGCATTACGATTATTAGTCTACTATTACGGCACCTATGCAAAAGTTAGTGGAAAAATAGTTGGAATTGGATTCACTAACGTTACCATCACAAGGTCTTGAGTATTGAGTTGGACTCGAGCACTGTTAATTAACTCGTAACTGATTAAAGTCAGCCAGCGATCGCTTAACTAGTAAGGAAAGTCTCCTAGTGGAGTCGAACCACTTATGTGGACCCAGCAGTTCCTGCACGGTGGGATCAGTGGGTCTAGCAAGTATTTTTTTTTCAGTACTGCTGCTTCTACAGATGGATCTGATAAAAAAATTAAGAAAGTTCAAGGTATATACAAAAGACAACTTACCGACTCTACCAATAGCATCGCCCGGCGACTTCGTTCCCTATTCCCTTTTCTTGCCCTTCTTCTTTCCCGCTCGTTTGCTATAATTCTGTGCGAGTGCATTCACTATCGATACAACGAAGTATAACACCATCGCCAGAACGAATTTCTCCAAAATGCTCGATAGAACTGAACCCTGATTGTCCGGTAAAGGCGCGGAGGGATCCCTTTTATGTAAACGTGCCTTTTGATTGCGAAGGAATTCCAGTAGAGGTGCCTCTAATTTCGGTCCAATGTACGGTATCCTTTCCACCCATGCTAAAACTTGTCTGTGAAACAAAATATATTTAAAATGACCATGTCTTGTTTCGGTTAACAACTGCGATTTGACATCTACACAGGAAATATTATAGTGCCGTAAGAATTAGTACAAACGAGTGACTGCATGACTCACTCGTTTTCACCTAACAGTTTCAGATGAAAAGCTGATGATTCAATATCGACGAAAGGATCTAGCATTGACACGACACTGCATCTAGCAGTGTTAAAGATGAGGGATTGTCCCAAAATATCCAGACCCTTCTTCTTTTCTTCAACAGCCTGTTAAGAGTCCATTGGTTATTGGGTGTATTGCCTAGTATTAGTAGTTTGCGGCATTTGCCCATTCTCACTCGCCTCATAAATCTGTTTCGTCAGTCTTCTCTCATCCTCCTCTCTACATGCCCAAACTATATAAGCATCCCTTTCTTCATCTTCATGGTAGAAACCATACGGTAACATTCCCTTATCTATCTACCCTATCTCACTTTGTCCATCAAAATCACTCCAGCCATAGTTCTCGAATTTCTCATTTCCATAGCATTAATCTTACTTCCATGTTTCTTCCGGGCCCAATATATACGATGCCAGGTTATACACATCATTTTAAATTTTGCATGTGGATGTTCACAAATCAAGAATATCAGAAGGACACAAGTAGAATATTAATAAAGAAAAGTTCTTGTAATAAATCCAATTTGATTTGATTCATCATCAGCCAAAAGCAAGTTAATCCAGACTAATATTATAAATGCGAAAGTAACTCTCTGTCCCTCTGTATGTTTGTTACCTTTTCACGGCTTAACCGCTGAATCGATGGTGATTTAATTTGGTACAGAGATAGCTTGCATTGTGGCATAGAATAGTTTTCATCCCAGAAAATCAAATAGTTCCCACGGGATATTTAAACAAAAACCTATATCCACGCGGGCATCGGCTAGTAAACTATATCTTAGTAAGATGATGTGACTGTAGTTTAATTAAAGTAAATTTCAGGGGCGGATTTCCCTATAGACCGAGTGTCCCGGGCCTAGAGAGGCAAAACTTAGTGAGATTTTTTATTTATATTAATTGTTACTGAAAAATAAAAATAAAAAAATTATTTCTTTTTTTTTTTTCATAAAAGTGACGGAACGTGCAAAACGTTCACCTGATGGTAAGTGCAACGTCTGCCCATAACAAATGCTGAGTCACCCAGAAAATTACTGCACACTGCGCCCGTCACCCTGAGACATCAGTTCTTAAGTCTCATATGCCCAGTGATTACGCTAGCTCACAGTGCCCTTCAAACCGAAACACAGTAATGTTTGCACACTACTGCTTCACGGCAGAATAACTGGCCCTGGGGTGGTACCTACCTAGATGGCTACCACCAGTGAAATAAAAATGGTAAACATCAGTATGTTTGACATAATTATTGACACAATTTTATACATATTCCACAATTATTGACATAATTTTGCCATTTACGGACTGGTTGTTTTTAATTTCATTTAATTCATATACTTCTTTAACTTTTCGTGGTTTGACCTAGCGCAACCAGGATATCAAACCCGCTCTCGAAAATATTCCACCATACACTCACTGGCTGTAATAAAACTATTCACCAAAAGTCAAAAGTAACTTACCCAACCAAAGTCTCGTTAAAAGCGATAATGACGAACATCTTCTGAATGTGCATCTTGATCACCGCCTTCCCAAGTACAGTGGCGCCGAAGAAAGTCCAGAAGGGCACGAGGAAGTGGCCGCACGTGAGTCCGGCGAGGTCGAACAGCGGGTTGGGGATCGACGCACAGGCAAGGATGCCCGCGAAACCCACGCGCTGCACCAACTTCTGCACCATCACTTTCGCCCTTCAATGGAAATACTATGTGAGAGATGCAAGCAAGCAGCAAGTAATCGTAATAAAAAATGTATTTTACAAACTTCCTTCCAACTTCCACTAAAATTGTCCCTCTCTATTCTCGACTACGGCGACGCCTGCTATGCCGAAGACCAACTTAATTAGCTTGTGCGGCTCCATAACTTATCCATCAGTTTCGTATTTGGCCTACGCAAATATGATCATTTTTCTGAGTTTCGCAATAGGTAATATTCTCTCTTTCCCGATTTACCTTAAGGAACATTTTGAGTTGCTCCACCCCTTCAATACTCGATCGTTGCGCTCCTCTGAAACTCTCCGAACAAAAACTCCTATCCATGCCACAGTTCTTTATAGTAATTCTTTCACGCTGCAGGCTACCAAACTGTGCAATGTCATATCTCTGCGCAAAACCCTGGTTGCTGAACACTATCTCTCATTGCTGAATACGTCGTCTTAATTATTATTGATTATAATTGTTTTTGTATTTACATTTATCTCTTTTTTCGTGTATCACATATACGCGTATATATTTATGTATAGAAATACTATATTGTATTTTGTATATATTACGAATATTTAACTTATAATTCTTTTTCTAGTTTTGTGATTTGTTTTATCCATTTGTATTTACACCGGCGTCCTTATTTGTTCACTTTCAGTTTTTGTCCATTAAAAGTTGCCTGGCAGAGATCGCTTTCAGCGCCCATTGTCCTTAGTATTAGTTTTAGTTACGTAGTACGTAGTACGTATGTAGTTTTAGTTCTATTCCCTTTAGAATTTTTCGATTATGGTGTACAATAAAGTTATATTTAATTTAATTGTAAGACTCAAATCATTAATTGTGAAATCCCTTACACGCTATGTTCCTTATATCGTCTGCGACGATCTCTGCCATTTCAGGGAGCTAGTCGTCGGACACCCCTGGGCCCAGATCATGAAAACCGATAGCTTCATAGAACTTTAAGACTTGGGTATTAATTTTACATTACCTGCTAGTCATGTCGTCGGCGACTGTTTTGGTCCTTCAGTTAGTTAGTTAGTTGCCAAGGGAGCCGAGCAGTGTATATAAAAGCAATTGCTTCATTCTATCAATTATACGCACCATACCACAGCCGTGGTAGCTCAGGGAACTACAGGGGACTAGCTTTAACGAGTGATCTGGGTTCGATTCCCAGTGCCGGCACCACTAAAATTGTTAACTGCATTTTTAAGTGCTGATTTACCACAAGCCCGACGGTGAAGGAAAACATCGTGACGAAACCTGCATGTCTAAGAAATAAAAAATATTTTTAAGACACGTGGAGCCCGCCAACCCGCATTGGAGCAGCGTGGCGGATTCTTTCCAGCAAAAACTTTACGGAAATGAGAGGAGGCCTGTGCTCAGCAGAGGGACATATCGGCTGTTACTTTTACTAAACCTTCATACCTTCACTCAAGTTTCAAAATCTCTTCCTAGTTTCCAGCGGTGTTCATAATGAAAGCAGTAGTTTCATTGTACAAAATTGTACGGACGTACTAGACCTTTACGCAATCATATTAAGTTTCGATAGGTGTGGCAGAGTAGAATAGCACCTACCTCTTTCCTACAGCGGTGTCGTATAAAACGTAACACCATAATATGCAATGCTGTCAGTACACTGCTCGTGGGACACAATAGAGGAGGAAGATTTTTTTATGACTCGTACCAAAATGGTGGCGACGTGGTCACGTAGGGGCGAAAAGCGGTCTACGTGTGTGGTCCCTTCCTACACCTTACATGGGAAAAAGGCGTAATTGTATATGTTTCGAAATTTGACCTGTTACTCGGGTTCGAATCCCAGCCGGAGCAAACATTTGTGCAAAACACAAATTATTTGTTTTCGGATCTAGTCGTGTTGTGCATGTGAAATATATGTCTGTGAAACGCACCCACGATACAGGGGAAATCCTACAGTGGGACAATTTATTTAATAAAAAAAAATCCCTCACCTGCCCGTTCTCGAGTCGTCGGCATCTATCTCGGTGACTTCGGCGAGCGAGCCGCCGGACAGGCGAGCGGCTCTCGCCATAAAGTAGGGCGGCAGTTCGCCGAGAGCGGTACCGACGCCCCACAACATCGACTCGATTCGCACCTTCGACATTATGCTCCATACGGTCACCGCGCCGGTCGCTACGGCCTCCGTTGGGCAGATTATACTGGAAAGATTTTTATTTTATTCGATGAAGCGTCGATAGCAGATAGGTGTCCGGCAGAGTAATATAGCCCTCTTTCCTAGCAAGGTGTCGTAAGACGCGACTAAAGTGTTGTACGGACAGCCTTTATTCGTGCAGAATAATACCATAATATGCAATGCTTTTTTTTGCCTGAATTGATTCGCCACCCGTCACGTCTCATTTTCCGCGAGGGCGAAATGTGGGCTATGTGATTGGCCTCTGCCTACTTCTTATATTGGAAACAGGCGTCATTGTATGTTTGTCAATCGTGACTCTTCGTCAGAAGGCCGACGTTTTAAAATGTGTATAATCCTGCAGAGTCACAAGCCAATTACAGACACATTTCTCAACACCTATTACTATTTTTTTTTTTTTATGAAACAGTGATCAGACGATCGAATCATTCTCCTGAGGGTAAATGCAATGTCTGTCAACACAACTCAAAAAATTCAATGGCAAAGTTCTGTGTGGCACTATAATTACACAAGCTAACCATCCCCTTCAAACCGAAACACTACTGCTTGATAGCAAATTAACTGTCACCGCAGTTGTGCCTAAATTTCCTGTGTAGGAGACCTACCTACAGACAGTTACCTACCTACAGTAAATGTTACTAGTGGTAGGATACTCATCAGCATCATCATTTCAGCCTATCACTAGTCCACTGCTGAACATATGCCTCCCCCATATTGCTACAAAAGTTTTTAGCTCTCATTTTTGGGGGACTTTAATAGTAATAGAGTTGTCCCGCTTGGCAGGCCGGTTGGCAATCGCCGTTTATTTATTTAGATGTTCCAGGAAGATGCTGCAGCCCATCTCCTGGTTTTCATTTACCCTCTGTCGACTTTTACGACACTGGCGGGATGAGTTGGGGTGATAAATTCTCTTCGCCAACACACGGCTGGCAAAGGAAATATAGTATCCTCTTCAGCCTAATAATTCCCATTTATCTCTAACGATTAAAAATTGTAGCAACTTTTAAAAGTTTCAGATAATGAAAATAAAATTTTAAAAGCCATTGTACATTAACAACATAGCCAAAAGTATGATTTTTATCAGGCATTTCTTTGCGGAAATCCGTTATAATAAGAAAGTTAAGAAAGTTAATTTACTAGGATCCGCATGCAAAATTTAAAATGGTCTGTATTACCTATTTTTTAAGAGCAACACCCGCCCTCCCTGTGCAATAGCGTGCACAAGCAAACTAATACCGCCACCGGGAGCCGCCACCAGATACCCTTCATCACTACAACACTATCACTAGGCAATACACACCACTGAAGTCGAGAACACGACACGTGTTTCACCTCAAAATGAGGACAATATATCAAGTGATACTGACTGTGTGTCAAAACAAAACTTCAAATTGAACAGGCATATGCATTCATTCTAAGGTCCGATATTAAAAAAGCATATCCAATGCCTGTGTCATCTCATTTTTAAGAAAGAGCAAGAGTGCCGAGTATGCATCCAGGTTTCAATTCCCTGTGCCGGTACCATTAAGTGGTGATTGACCACATACTGAGCGGTGAAAGGATATCGCCGTGTGGTGGCGGCTCGTTAAAAGAATACTACCACTCCATCTCATCCAATGGATCTCGTAAAAGGAGTAAGGAATTAAACTGCACTGTGCATCCAAAAGCGCATGGTGGCGATGGGCTCACCACCTATCACACCAGTGCATTATATTATTTTGGTGAAACGTGGATTGTGGCAGTCATCTGTTTTTGCAGTGAGTGCCCAGTCTCTGACTACCCCTTATGGGATACAGTCGTGATCTTATGTGTATGTATGAAAGGATATTTCAGAACAGGGTGGCGGACCCTCCAAACTACATTACCACTTCAGAAATAACTAGATAAATATATAAATACTTACTCGTTGGGATAAGGTGGTTCAGGGAAATTGAGTGATCCGCACTCATACGCAGCGAGAGTAACTCGCGCTATGTGAGGGCCTAGGTACAGGAGGAACGTATGCAGCCCGGTCCCGAGCCCAACTGAGCTGCACACGCCCAACACAACCCACCAGCCCCACCACGCTAGTGTTGACACCACTAACTGGAGTGAATAGAAAAAATCTTCAATTAAAAAATAGAAAAGACAACTACCCAAACTTTAGCAAACAGCTCTGTATAAAATTCAAAATTGAAAGAAAAGAAAGAGAAGAAAATCTGCCATGAAAAATAGTTGTACAC
Source organism: Luehdorfia chinensis (assembly GCA_019845155.1). Taxonomy (NCBI): domain Eukaryota; kingdom Metazoa; phylum Arthropoda; class Insecta; order Lepidoptera; family Papilionidae; genus Luehdorfia; species Luehdorfia chinensis. The sequence continues at coordinate 3,476,413 of JAHVAK010000025.1, read as the reverse complement.
AAATTCTTGCATGGAAACAATGCAAACTAATCTATGAAGAAATGCCATTATTAAAATTGGATTTTTACCAAGTACTATTTACTAACCGGCCACTTCTAAAAAAACATCTCAATAAAAGTTATATCGACTTTTGGCGCGTACTCAAAAGGTGGCGGAAGTGTTATTATTGAACTTTGTAATTTCTGTGTATATTTTGAGTTTTGATGTTTAATATTGGTAGTTTATTATGTAGCAAGTGCTCGTGAAAGTATACAGTGATTGGAAAAGTGCAGGACAGGAACTCTTTAGTGAAATTTAATTATCGTTTTACTGTCGATCGAAACGTAGACATTGTTATAATTATTACTCGACAATGACATTTGGTAGCTAATTGCCAGGATCAAACAAAAAAGAAAAAGAAAAGTTTTCTGTCATTTTAAGATTTGGGTAATGGGAGCAAAACAAAGTTAATTTGTTATGAAAATTATGTGTTTTACGTCATTTTCACGAATATGCATACCGCTCTTTTCGAGTGAGTGTTTCTCTAATATCTGAAGTTATACATTTTATGGATACAAAAGTAAATTTTATAATAACTAACCTGAACATATGGTTGTTGTGGTCCCGTAACATAGTAGGACGTCACTGTACCGGCTGTCAAAAGTATTATTGTTAACGCTAATATTCTATACGCTATTAACCTGGAAACAACAAAAATCATAGATATAATATTTACTATCACACTGGCTATAATGCCCGGTTTACAGTGGTCAAGTTTTTAGCATAGTGAATAAGTACAATAGGAAAGTGTAGTAGTATAGACCGATCGGACAGTGGCGAGTCAGCCTGGCTGGTAAGCCTTTCCAGTTCATCCGAATAGATTACATTAAATTTTTTCGGCAGGTAACACCCCTCACACGCCCGCTCAGCCCCAGTGCGGTGGTTGAGTCGCCACTAGCGTCGTCTAAACAGTTTAATAAAGTACAGTGCATAAGAATTGACTGTACGGAAGACGGATGAGCGGTCGAACATATATTTTTTAAAGCAGATTTGTTTTGGAATATGCATAAACAATTGCGAGATGGGCTGTACATTAAGTTCGTGAACGAATATATAACCGACGAATGTCTATGAAATAATAAATAATAAAATCTTATGAAATGGTTCATTTAGTTGAAATAATAAGTCTTGTTTTATCTGCTCCACAATAATTGCAAAGTATATTGCGAAGGATCGCACGGATTTAGCTGTTATTTTTTTTGGGAAAGCTTCGAGACGAACAAAACGTAAAAGTGCAACGTAACAAATGCTGTGTCACCTATAACATTTCTGTGTTATACTGCGCTCGTCACCCTGAGATATCAGTTTTAAGTCCCACATGTCCAGTATTTACACGAACTCTCAGTGCCCTTCAGACCTAAACAGTAACGAATGCACACTACTGCTTCACGGCAGAACAACTGGCCCTGGGGTGGTACCTACTTAGATAGATTCCTGCATACTTGACGGAAAATATTCAGGACCTCATTATTCAAAAGATGAAGCTGTTATATTTATAATAGTAATATCATTAGGCTTTTGGCTGGATCTCTTGATACATCAAAACCCAACCAACCAATCTTTTAAAATTTAAGTATAAGTATATAGTAGTATATGTAACTCGTTATACTCTACTTGCAATAATAAATAAACAATGTCGCCATAAGATATAGTTACATAAATCTTACCGCTGTAATCCTGTGGAGATCAATATGAGGAGTTCTCTAAAGAAGAACTCAAGTGTGGTCAGCGGTCGCCTCCAAAGCACCAAACTGTCGGTGTCCATTTGGACTGTTTTATTTCTGGAATGAACATAACAAGACTTATAAAATATAATAATTTTAGATATTCTGCCCATTGTTATAATTTTTAAAGTATCCTATAAATGACCCATTGTAGCGCACAGGCATAATTTTAGTGTGGTGTTTCGGGGGCCATTTAGTTTTTTTTTATGTATCATGTATTTAGACAATACAATACGATAGAAACAGGGCATAGAATTTAAAATGAGTCTATATATCTTTTTATATACTAGTGGTTGCCCAATGGTCGAAATTAGACCGTAATTCATAAACGTAATTTTAATTGAATTTAATGCATTTTTAACAAATATAATTTATAAATTTTAACTTTCTGCACTCCTCCATATAAACTTTAACTGTCACACTTCACCGTGCGCGCAATATGCTTAAAAAGAGGTACAAAGTTTTCTCTTCCAGTGTTAATATATAGATTTTTTATACCTTATCTACTTTTTCATTAGCTTATAAAAGTCCACGGTTGGACAAATGCTTCTCTCCCAAGTTTGCCTAAGGAAGATTTGCCGTAATCAGGCACCATAGACGCTGATGCACGTCACTAGTCGGGATAATTTTCATCATCATCATCATCATCATTTCAGCCTATCACTAGTCCACTGCTGAACATAAGCCTCCCCCATAGATTGCCACAAAAATTTGTAGCTCTCATTTTGGGAGGATTTTGCCATAGTTGCCACGCTTGGCAGGCGGGTTGACACAGTTTATTTATTCAGATGTTCCAGGAAGATGCTGCTGCCCATCTCCTGTTTTATACTATTTTCCCTCTGTCGACTTTTACGACACCCACGGGATGAGATGGGGTCCGCCAGCGACTCCACTGATACCACTTCCCCGGATAATTTTAGATTGACATTATCAAGATTGTTATTCTTCTATCAATCAGAGACCGCGAAATTTTCCTGGCACTTCCCTTAATCGATTTTTACCACACTCATGGGATGAAATAGGAAAGATATTATAATCCCTCAAACTTACGCCGCCTTATACTCTGAAAAAAGTGTCGTCACAATTTATGAAACGTATAACTTTACCAAAGGAATAGCAGATGCGTTGCCGGCCTTTGAGAAAGGAATAGGCTCTTTTCTTGAAGGTCCCTAAGTCATATCGGTCCAGAAAAACCGCTGACGGCAGCAGATTCCATAAAGTGCTGGAATGCCAACCACCAAGGTGGTGACGAAGGAATGACTGACGGCATCAAGATTGGAATGTAGTCCCCTAATATTGCAGAAATCCACAGCAAGCGTGGTAAGGGGTGCCGAAAGTTTTTTTGCTACGTTTGCCTCGAACAGTGTGGGAACAGAGCGGAACTTTGCCCCCCCAGAATATGAGGGGCAGCCTGAGCATCCACGCTCAGGTAGCGATTGGTAGCCCGAGCGCGGGTGCCCAGTGGGGGATTCTCCAGCACCGATGGTGCTGGTACCCCCCTGGGGTAGATTTTTAATTACCGCCACCATGTTTTGGGGGAGAAGGGTGGGTGGGCCTCCGGTTACCTGCACTCACCAGACGAAACGCAGAAGTTTGTTAAACATCTACTTCACGCCGGTATTCTGTGAGGTGTCATAAAAGTGTGATAGAATATTCAATTACGTGTATGTTCGTTAAGATACGATTCATTGCAGAACTTATTTGCTGCACTGTCTCCCATCGGTTCACTAAGTACAATATTAGTGTTTGCATAAGCTGTTTATTTTGGTGAAATTAATAAGAAAATCATCATCATCATCATTTGAGCCAACAAAAGTTTGTAGCTCTAATTTTTCGGGGATTTTGCCTTAGTTGCTAAGCTTGCAGGCGGGTTGGCATCCGCAATTTAGTAAATACCAAGAAGATTTCAGTTTCCCCCTGTCGACTTTTACGACACCTACGGGATGAGATGGAATGGTAGATTCTCTTAAGCCGCCACTACATCCCTATCCATAATTCTACAGCCAACCGTAGGCTGGTTCTAGATAAAAAAGTCGGTCTCTGAAGCAAAATTTGAAGTTATATATCCGTGAGTAATAAAAGCAGTAACAGACTGTCTAAATGTGTATAACTTGGAAAGCTATGTTTTTGAAATTCGATAGTGACCCTGGGACCAACTTAAACTTAAGTCACGTTCTGAAGTTGCAAAAATTCACAGTCGAAGCAAAAAAAAGTCGGATGAGAATTCCAAGTTGAAAATCATTTCGTGTGAACATTTATATGTGCATGTGAATATGTTGCACACGATCGTCATTTGGAATGCAAACTGCTATATAATGCATATTTCGAGGTCGCGACTGAATTTAACACGGATGTACTCAGTTTAGTTTAATTTGCGTTTGATGCTATAGATACGGTAATGTTTATAAGAAAGACGCCAATGTTTTATCAAAGTTTTTTTTATTTGATAAAAGAAACGGAACGAGCAAAACGTTCACCTGATGGTAAGTGCAACGTCTGCCCATAATAAATGCTGCGTCATTCAGAACATTTCTGTGTGACACCACACTGCGCCCGTCACTCTCAGTGCCCTTCAAACCGAAACAAAGTAATGTTTACACACTACTCCTTCACGGCAGAATAACTAGCCCTGGGGTGGTATCTACCAAGACGGATTCCTGCATAGGAATCCTACCACCAGTAAAAATTGCAAACTGTGTATAAAATATTTAAAACGATTCAGGTGAATGAAGTATCTTCTTTCTTTCTTTTAAGTACACTTACGAGAGAGAATGAAATTGGAATGTGAAATTGTTCAGACCATTTCTTCAAAAAATTGTCTCATTATGCATCACATCCGAAAATGATTAATTATTTAGTGTAATGCATTTGCATTGGACAGATGCTAAAAAACTGATGGATGGAAAACCCCACGGAATTTCATTACTTCTGTAGCGACATCTATGTCGCTACATGAGAAGCTCAAGAAATATCTCGTACGTCCATAATCGCGCTATGAAAGTTTTTGAGATGCGAACCATTTATACAACATCTAAATATTACTAGTAGGAGGATGCGTCCTCCCAGATCAGACCACCCGATCTGGCGGTTAGGGTTTTATGGTGATGTCCTCCTGGCTGATTTTCGAACACGGCGACAACTTCTTTCTTTGTGTCTGAAATGATCATCTAAGCAGGAGATTATAGTAGTATGCATACACGCGAACAGAGGTACACGTCCTAATCACCCGCATCATGCGATATGATCGGATGCATAATTGCATCGGCCATCGCTAACTTGAAACCGGTTTTTGCGAATCGTAGTAAACGGGGTACGATGGAAAGCCATAACTGATCTGTCAGCAATGCACTAAAATATTTTTGGTTTCTTTTTAATTTACTTTGTTTTTCTTTATTTATACAGCTCAAGTGTCTGAGTATCCAAGACAAACCTGTTTAAGGGTTTTATGGATACTTCTCTTAAAAAAAAGCATGTATATTCTTTTTAATATAAATAAATTAAAAAAAAAAAAAAAAAAATGTATAGCCTACATCCGATCATATCGCATGTGTGTGATTTTCGAACACGGCGACAACTTCTTTCTTTGTGTCTGAAATGATCATCTAAGCAGGAGATTATAGTAGTATGCATACACGCGAACAGAGGTACACGTCCTAATCACCCGCATCATGCGATATGATCGGATGTAGGCTAGGATGCAGTGTCAGAGAGTCGGGGACTAACCACATCTCAACCAGACTCAAAAACCGTCAATTCTAGTGATTAACAATGCATGCATGCAATATTGAATACTCTTGGGCTTCCAACATACTTGGTCTCCTTTTGGTGGGAGTGGAGACCGTTGCGCGTGCGCGGCTCCGTATCGTTTAGTTGCACCGTGGCCGCCAGTTTGTAGTACCCAAGACGGGCGAGCTGGAACACAAAACCTTTGCATTACACTGTTTATAAGTCACTATATCAGTTCTGCTCTCATTATGAAACCGAATATACGACTACCAATCCATGTGCATGCCGTGAATTCAAATCGTGAACAGTGACAAAATGTGAAAGTCGTGTTAGATAGTTTAATAAAGGACTTCGATATCGGAATAGTTAGTTTATGTTTCAATTAGTTCGCAGCATAATTTATGTTGTCTAGTCTAGAGCATACTTAAAATGGAAGTATTATAAATGTTCTAATCGATAAATTCTGTAAACTATAATACATGAAAACATATTCAATTTCGTACTACATTTGTACTACAATCATACTCAATTTCATTTGACCTAGACACACATTTAATAGTACGTTGTATGTTTTTGGTCATGAACTTATTTTTGTAGTTTATATAAATTTGCTTCATGCTACAGAATAGGAAATCGACGTAATCATCCTTTCATAGTCCACTCCTGAGCATAGGCAAGGGACCATTTCCATGCAATAATTGCCACGATTGGCAAGGGGATCACCATCACAGTAATAGAGGCCCCGCACTTTAGATACTACGCGATTTTTTTATTTCCGGTTTGGCATCTGTCGAATTGATTATCGGAAGATTTTCGAGATATTTCCCTTAGTCGACTCTTACACAACTACGGGATGAGATTGAGTGGCAGATTTTCTTACGCCCTCACCAAGCGGCTAATAGAAAAAAACTTTTTTTTATTGGCGACGTGTTTTCATCATCATCATCATTTCAGCGTATCACTAGTCCACTGCTGAACTTAGGCCTCCCCCATAGATTGCCACAAAAGTTAGCAGTAAGCTCTCGATTTGGGGGGATTTTGCCATAGTTGCCACGCTTGGCAGTAGGGTTGGCAACCGCAGTTTATTTATTCAGATGTTCCAGGAAGATGCTGCTGCCCATCTCCTGGTTTTCATTTTCTCCCTGTCGACTTTTACGACACCCACGGGATGAGGGGGTGGTAGATTCTCTTCCTTCAGTTTCGCCCGTGTAAAAGTAACCGAGCGCATGACTGCGCCGTACAGGATGGTACCATTAGGAGATAGGAAAGATAATGCTCTCCTTATCTTTGGGAGGAGGCCTATGCTCAGTAGTGGACTTGTGATGATGACGATGATAAATTTTAATTATTTTTTATTATTTGTTTTGATGACGGCTTCTGGTTGCATTGCTTACATTTCACCACCCTTCATCATTAATATTTTCAAATGGTCTTCAAATAATAAATCGCGAGGTCTCCGACAGATTGCGGAACCACCATCAGAAACGTGCCGAACCCAAATTATACTTTAAAACAAAAATGTTATGTAATGGTGGACTTCAGTTGTCGTTGGTACTGTGATTGCTGTTACGATATATCGGTGTGTGATATATTGGATGTGATATATCGATGACGTAAGTATCGGTGGTACTGTGAATTGTGAAATTTGGCTAATTTGCCTGTCAAGCGTGACGATTACGGTGAACAGTTCAGAGCCCGCTATAATAGCGCTTGTCTTCATATTTTCGTAACCAATTCTAGCGTTGCAACTTTGGCAATAGTCATCGTCATCATCATCATCATCATTTCAGCCTATCTCTAGTCTACTGCTGAACGTAGGCTTCCTTCTTAGATTGCCACAAAAGTTAGTTCTCATTTTGGGCGCAGGCGGGTTGGCAAGCGAAGTTTATTTATTTAAATGATTATTTAGATGATAGAATGACCATCTCCTGGTTTTCATTTTCCCTCTGTCGACTTTTACGACACCCACGGGACGAGATGGGGTGGTAGATTCTCTTAAGCCGCCACCACACGACTAAATTTACAAATGAGAATAGTGTATCAGTTATGATGTGAGACTACACACATTATTTTGCTCTTTCTGAAATCACCGTCTACTCTATATGGTAGGATAATGAACAATCAACAACATTGGTTATTTACAAACTAAGCACTATAGCACAATAAGTGTAAAGGTGAAAATTGCTTGACTTGTAATACCTATGAAACTAAAATGCTAATTTATATGACGCTCAGTTGCTGAGAGAACTTGCGATTTAATTATTAAAACGTACCTTCGTATCTTCTATCAAATCGTTATAAGAAATTACACATACACGCACACAAACACAAAATATAGCTTTACATGCTCAACACATGATTACCCATCAGTTGAAAAATAAAGTGCAATAAAAACTACATGCAAACTTTTATGGACCGACACGCAGCTAACTGTACACGTTTACTTTATCGGAGTCAGCGAAATGAATGCGAACTTGTGACATCATGATTTCGCTGCGGAATGAATTTCACTTTCAAAAACAGCTTCGACCGTCTGAACTCTCTCATTTCACTATCGTACGAGGCCAGACGGAGCGTGTTTGTTTAGAAAAAAGTAATTATTAGATAAAAAGAAACTATAATTCTGTAATGTGGTAATGTATAAATCGTGCCAAACAGGTTTGCCCGCGCGAATTTTAATATAAAACGGCCTTTTATCTTTTGTTTAGAAGTTCTATGCCAAGAAAAATAGACTAACAATATAGCGGTGAACGTGTACTTGCTATTATAAGGATTGAAAATTAATTTGCTTTGGCTCACAACGGAACACGGTTTATAGAGTGGAGCAAGTGGTGTAATTATTTGATGTTAACAGATGAATATAAGCGGCTAACAGGTCTTTGTTACCACTGTAAACTGCAAGAAGTAGAAGAAACGGAACAGAAAGCATAAAATAGAGAGAGTACAGAAATATTAAGAAATTGTTCTCGGATTGCTATGCCGCTACCGTATTGTTGATTTACGTGACTTGCCTCTTAAACCTTATTGAACTTCCATTAAAATAATGAAACAATGAAAATTTGACATGCAATTAGAGTCCAATCTTTTTTTCATTACTTTTTTTTCATTTGATAAAAAGTAGTGTAGAGATTTAGTAGCAATATCAACCTGACTGTGAAGAAATTGGTACTGTTATTGTGTTTACGATAAGGTTGAAATTAATACGATTTTGTTAACTTATTTACGGATACAGCGCGTCAAGGTGGCGTGATAACCGCGTGTGACAGAAGCGTGCGTCGGTCCACTGACCTGCATTAGTACACACGCCGCCAGTAATCAATTGGAACAAAAACACGTGATGTGGAAAAGAAAAAAATTGTTCCGTAGCTATTAACTTTCGCGTCCCTACACATTCACAAAAAATAAAACATTTCTGGCGATTGAAATATCTATCACTACCGATTAGGCAAAGCCGTAGGTGGATGTAGGTTGTACGATGCCACGTAATGAAGTTATTTTCTAAGTAAAAGTAGTGATATGAATCTACGTGTACAAGTCTTTGACCATTGTAATATTAAAAAAGAATTAGTATTGGCGTTATACTGCTTGAGTCATTGCGCCCTGTAAAGCTTTACTTCAATAAAGAAAAAGCATAATATTATCTTCACAAAAAGATCTATAAAGATGTCAAGCTCGGCGAACAATAATGTGTAGTAATTAACAAAAATAAAGATAAATATACTTTTTCTTACTAACACATCCCTATGGATAGTAATAATAAAGATAGTATCTACTAAACATAAAGATAATATCTATATATAAGACTATTCCAATAATACCTATAAATTACAAAAACGTTATTACTATAAATAAATAATTAGTATTCATTACGAGAAAATGGTTCTTAGTGATTAGTTTATAATTGCCTATGAAACAGTTTATAAAGTGTTTTTAATTACAAACTATTTTACAAATCCATAAATAAATATACGCGCGGCGTGAGAAAATCTATCCTGGAGGTTTCCGAAAGTTGAGCAGATAAGCGTTTTCATACAAGCTCGTCGGTTGCTTAATTCCTAGGTACTTTAAACGTGAACTTTCCTTAAAACGTCTTGGATCTGATCGTGATATGTTCGCCTACGTTGATTCTTACCGGCTTGCCCATTCCTTCTCGCCTCATGAATCTGTTTCGTCGATCTTCTTTTCTCCATCCTTTCTACGTATCCAAACTATCTAGCATCTCATCATAACTAGTTCATACCCATCTATCATAACTAACTAGGCATCCCTTTCTTTATCTTAGCCACTACATCTTCTACCGCACCGTAATGTTTCCTTATCACGCTGTTCCTCACTTTGTCCAACAAAGTCACTCCAGCTTTGCATAAACTAAATTACCCAAAATGGTAATGGAAGCAGTGTTAATGGAGGTGATTACGAAAAATCTTCCCCCCAGCCCAAGAGTCTTAGCAATGAAATGTTTAAAGACTGATGATGAAATATCAATGCGTTTCGTCGTGTGGTGGCAGCGTAAGATAACCCATCCGCCCCATTTGGTCTCATGAGTCTCGTTAAAGTCAACGAAAGGAAAAACTAGACGTTTTTGTTGCCTTCAATGGATATGAGACATAAATATCATCAACACATCAGCTTGTTCGATAAGTCTCACCCAAGAAGCGTCACTTAGCCGATCTTCAGTTTGACGCATTCAATACCTACTAGTCGCATTGTACAGATGGTCACAGTGAGCGATTTGCACTATATACACGATCTCCACTTCAGAACTCATGAATGTCGGCTTTGCATTTGGCTTTGAAGAAGTTCCCATGCACCGCCCAGCTCCCTCTAATTTTTTCTTTATTGAAGTTGATTTGGTATCCACAGTGTGTCGTGACTGTGACTTTCGTCGGGTTCAAATTCATGCCCAGAATAAATTGAGAGACGTCAAAAATACTGTTCAGCATGACATTCTTGCAGAGATTCTGCCATAATGTAGACATCATCACCAAGCCGTGGTAGTTTTTCAGCTGGATTTTATATTCTAAGGTCGAAATTCCGAGTCCCTGCGCATAGTCGATGATCAGTCCCGGCATAAGCCTGCTGATCGCCGAAACGTCTCTGAATATGTACTTTTTATCCGTAGTAGTTTGTTGCCTTGCTAGATTATAAAGTACACCTTTATTGACTGAAGCACACTCACACATACACACTAAATACTCCATTCTTGTATGAATATGAATAGTTTTTTTCGACTATGGTAGTCGATCAAATTTTTGACCACAGCTCTTTTTTTTTTAAACACTAACGAAGACTAAGCTCTTTAAAGAATGGAGTATTTAGTGTGTGTGTGTGTGTGTGTTTCAGTCAATAAAGGTGTATGTATATATATATATATATATATTTTGTTAGCTAACAATAAAAGAATTTAATAAAAGTTCTAAATTTGAGAACAAAGAGAAACGAAACAAAGAACGGATTGATTCGTTCAAACTCTGAACAGGAATTTTAAATATTAAGACTGTTCCGAAATAACACAATGTTCCCTGGATGACTACTAAAATAACGCAAGTCAAAAAAAAAATAACAAGAATTGCGCGTAACTATTATAAGAATTTAAATAACTTCAGAACTTATTGAGGTTTTGCGATGTGACAAAGACTAACTCGACCTGTTGTAAATCGTATGAATAGTTTTTTATGCTTCATTCAGTCAGTTTAGATAGACAGCCAGATTTATTTATTTCTATTGATATTAATTGTACCACCAAAGACGGTAAGTCCAATAATTAACACTTGTACAAGAAAACCAAGTTACGCAATGGTTATTTGTAAGAGAAATAACAAAATTTCTTTTAAATTATTTGGAAGAACGTTGTATATTCCTCTATGTATGTTTGATTTGAAGTAACACCAATGCAAAAAGAACTTGGCACTTATTAGATCTTAATTATTTTAATGGGCGAAGCCAACTAGTAATATATACTTTCTCTCGGAGATGACTCCATTATTCACATGATTTTTTTGGATATAAGATATCTAGTACTTTAACTTATTGTTACGCAATATTTACAAGTAGGTTTCTTCTTATTCTTATATTTTTTCTTCCGTTTACGCTTTACTATTTTCCTCCCGATATTATATATATACTATTATTATAAAGCTGAAGAGTTTGTTTGGTTAAACAGCTAATCTCAGGAACTACTGGATCGAATTGTAAAAATCATTTATCGAGGAAGGCTAGGAGAGGCTATATAACATCACGCTACAACCCTTAGAGCGATTTCTTTTAAATTAAACGGCTGGTGAAACCGCAGGGCATAGCTAGTTGTGTATATTCTTGCATAGTGAAAGTGTGTGAGCGCTTAACTTATTAACTGTAACAATAACTTTGTCTTCAATATTAGTCATATTCTTTAAGGAAGTTAGCGACGAGAAAATTTAGTCGTTAACCTGATGGTAAGTGCAACGTCTGCCCATAACAAATTCTGTGTCACCACACATTTCTGCATGGCACCAGATTGCACTCGTTACATTGAGACATCAGTTCTTAAGTGTCATATCTCATACATAGTAATTACGTTAGTTAAGAGTGCCCTATCACAATGCTTATATTTGCATACTATTCACTTGACTTATACAGTCTACTGGCACTGCGGTGGTTCCCACCTAGACGGATTCCCACATAGGAATCCTACCACCAGTAACAATGGTACACACTCAATAAGTTTCTAAGTCACCTGGAAGTGGTGTAAGTTTTCAATAAGTGAGTCACAGAGTGTTAAAAATAATGATTATCAATTTGTCATGAACTCTGGGAGATAAATTTATGAATATTGGCATGTAATGTAATTGGTGGCCTTAAGCTGTAGGAGGCGTATTTAACAATTGCTTGTACACAATTACAAGGAAATAAGTGCCTGAAATAATTCGAATATTATACACACAGTGCGTCGTCTCTTTTCTGACACAGTACCGTGTACCGATATTTAAATATCTGGAACAATTAAACTTAACACAAAGACAGTTCAACGCGAGTTTTAGAGTTAATAATCAATTTTGCTATTACACTTTTTAAATTAATCAACAGAAAAATAAATCATTACATATTCAATCGATTTCTAGATTCTAGTTTGAATACTTCCTTCGCTTCACAAGGCCACACTCGTACATAGATACATAGAGTCACGCCTCTTTCCCATAGGGTTAGGCAGAGACCACATCTTCTCACTTGCTACGATCCTGACACACATCTTTAGCTTCCTCTACTTTCAATGTCTTCATACAAACTCGTCGGTTGCGGGTACTTTTGACGTTGCTCTACCTTAAAACGATTTCGAACTGATCGTAATACGTTCGCCTACATCGAACCTTACCGGCTTGCCCCTTCACACTCGCCTCATAAATCTGTTTCGTCAATCTTCTTTCATCCATTCTCGCTACGTATCCAAACCGTCTAAGCATCCCTTTCTCTATCTTTGTTGCTACATCTTCTACCACACCGCAACGTTCCCTTATCACGCTGTTTCTCAGTTTGTCCATCAAAGTCACTTGTGTGTAAAAGTGCATATCAAAATTTCACTTCTATAGGAGAATTTCACTTCTGTCTTCTGTTGGAAAGTAGAAAATTAAAATCATTACGTTAGTTCTGTAGAATACTTTTAAGTATTATTTTATTTACAAATTTCGGCTACAATTAATAAATATTGATTCGCAGAGCCAGGTGACCGTCAAGGTATGCAATTTAAGACTTAGATTTGGCTTCATTGCTACAATGGTAATTTTCTTCTGCACTAGGGGTCCCGAGTTAGATAGCTGCATAAGACAAATATCTATATGACATATATGCAGTGTGGTGGCGGCTCGTTAAAAGAATACTACCACTCCATCTCATCCAATGGATCTCGTAAAAGGCGAGTTAGGAATTAAACTGCACGGTGCTTCCAACAGCGCATGGTGGCGATGGGCTCGCCACCTATCACACCAAGTGCATTATATTGTTTTGGTGAAACGTGGATTGTGGCAGTCATCTGTTTTTGCAGTGAGTGCCCAGTCTCTGACAACCCCTTATGGGAAACAATCGTGATCTTATGTATGTATGAATGCATATATGCAGTTGCACCGAGTCTGGGGAATTGTGCATATGTCATTAGTGTCTGCTGACAGTTAGTGTAATAACTTGGCATATGAGTTTTAAAAACTGATGTCTCAGGGTGACAAGCGCAGTGAGTTGCCACACAGATTTACAACCACACAGAAATGTAACAACACTGCGCGTATCACCAAGTGAACGATTTGATTTGCTAGTCTAGTCACTTTTTCTATAAAAAAAAATATATACTATTTAATTTAGATATATTGAGCCTGCTTGTGATCTCGAATCGGTATGTGACAAATATTAAACGGATTACTGTTACATATAGCCAACAAGCCAAGTAGCTGACGCGCCAAATATGCCAGACGCAATGACCACCAAATTAATATATAAAATTATATTAAAACGAGGAGTCATGTTTGTGTATGCTGATTATGATCATGAGTTTTAAAATTATTACGAAGGACTAATGCTTATGCTATTTCACGTGCAAGAGCAAAAATTGGTAGTCCATTAGTTAGCCCCGAGCACATCGAATAGAGGTTTTTACTGGTAGTAAGATTCTAATGCCGGAATCCGTCGGTTCCACAGCAGTGCCACTAATTCTTCCGTGAAGCAGTAGTGAGCAAACATTACTATTTCGGTTGAAATCTGAAGGGATCTGAGAGCTAGTGTAATTACTGGGCCTATAAGACTTAACAACTGATGTGTCCGGTGCTGTGTGTCACACAGAATCGTTCCTGGTGACACAATTTGTTAAAGGACGTTTCACTTACCATCAAGTGAATATTTTGCTCGTCTCGTAACTTCTAAAAAAAGCTTCTCATTGCTGGACACTGATTGTAACTCATCTTTAAGAGTTTCTTAGAGCCGAAAAGCAACTGCCACGATGTTGTAATGCGGGTTGGCGGACTGATATGTTGTTTTGTAGGACTTACAGGTTCCCCGAACGTTACACGAATTTTAACGTGTAAATTTGTGCCTGTAAAACGCACCTAAAAGATCTACAGAGATCCTAGTGGAGGGGTATCGTTATTAAAAAAAAATTAGTAATACTTTTTTTATTTACAGGGCAAGTGTCAGGGCCTTTTAATTTTTCGAGATGGTTATAGAAATAACAATCCATTCACCATTCATAATAATTTTGTATCTACTCGTAGCCATTGGAAGTTCCAAACCGAATAGTCGCCCACGGAGTGACTGAAATCTGTCACAATTACCGATACATGATAAGGTTGTAGATTTTGTCGAACATTGTTTTCATATATTACCATAAATATAAAGCTGGCTAAGAATCATCGACGTCGTTTTCCAAAAGTTTATTAACAATTATGATAAAAAACAGCAACAGTACATTTACACTATTACTCCTACACAATTTATGCAGATCTATGCTATATCTTTAACAATAATATAAAAAATAGCAGCATCACATCGTAAGAAAGGAAGTAATGTATACAATTTTGGTGTTGGAATTAATTAATTAACTGTTGTGCTACAAAATTAACGACGCACGACCGTTATATAAGCCGGCAATTACATTTTTTCAAAATCAAGAACGCGCGTATGTTTTGAAATAAATAACTTTCAACGCTTGTTTTGATTCTAAACATGAAATTGCCTAAAAAAGCTATCTATTTGATAAGTCTATAACTGAAAAGAATTTTATTTTAGCTTCGACTGTTTTTTGAATCCTCCACGACCTGGGCTGTAAAGTAAAGTAACAGCCTTAAAATGTCCCACTGCTGAGCACAGGCCTCCTCTCATTTATGAGAGGGTTTTGGAGCCGGGAAGAGTCCGCCACGCTGCTTTACCGATGCGGGTTGGCGGACTGCACATGTCCTCGAAATATTCCTATTCCTCGGACATGCAGGTTTCCTCATGATGTTTTCCTTCACCGCTAAGGACGTGGTGAATCAACACTTAATTGTAGACTGGGCTGATTCTTGCATAATTACATCCTATAATGATTAGTAATATTAAAACTAAGCGATACGAAATACGGATGTAGTGTCAGAGACATTCGAGGTCACATTTTGGCGGGACAGACATGTTGAACTCTACAATCATTAATAGCATCAGAAAATTCTCAAAATGTACGGATAAGACTATTCACCACATTTTGAGAATTTGCCATTGTATACTTGTTATTGTGTTGTAAAAATATTATTTAGGTTTTTTTTATGAAAGACGAATAAAGGTGAAAAGTGACGAGACGATCAAATCGTTCACATTGTGGTAAGTACATCGTCTGCCCATAAAAAATGCCGTGTCGTCACCCAGAACATTCAACTCAACCACAATAATGTTTGCACACCACTACTACACGGCAAAATAACTGGCACTGCGGTGTTACCCATCTAGACGGATTCCTGAATAAAAATCCTTCCACCATTAAGTAGTTCGCGGTAGGTACGCTGACCCTTTTCGTGTATGTACATTGTATATGCCCCAACTAACTTACGCAATACTCTTCAGTAGTCGGCCCCCCCTATACAGCGTATTGTTTAAATTGGAACATATTAACGATTCTCGGTATAGTCGTGTAGAATTCGAAGAAAAAATTGAAATAAATTATGTATTATGAGATCAAAACGATGTTGCAGACTTTGAGAATTCAACAAAATTGTTTGAATTTGGAAATCCAACTCCTTAACGTGTAATAGATAAATTATTATTTATTAAGCAAGCGATTCTTAAATTAAAATTTAAATAAGCTCTTTATTATTTTTAAAAACCCTTTGCCTAAAAGGCGTTGTGAAAATGAAAAAAAAAATCTTGTTTAACCTTAGTCGACAGCGGGAAAATGAAAACCAAGGGATGGGCAGCAGCATCTTCCTGGAACATCTGAATAAATAAACTGCGGTTGCCAACCTGCCTGCCAAGCGTGGCAACTATGGCAAAATCTCCCCGAAAAGAGAACAACAAACCTATGCGGCAATCTATAGGGAATGCCTATGTTCAGTAGTGGACTGGTGATAGGCTGAAATTATGTAACTAGGATTTCTACTACTTCGGGAATGTGTTTTAATGTGTTCTGTAGGCTATACAAAAATTTATTTCGTGCGGGATTTGATCTACCCCAAACAGTAGTGGAGAAGTCAATAGTTAACCACTGCGCCAATTGGTACTAAAAATAATCATCATAGTTTCCACTTGGATTTCTTTAGGTGATTATTATAGGGCAAACGGTTTGTAACTTTTATTTTATCGTTTGTCAAAAAAAAACTGGTTACAGTTTTTTTTTTTGACAAACGATAAACGACAAACGGTCCCCCACATTAAGATATCTCGTATATCTGCTCCTGCAAAACATCGTTGTTTACGAGCGCTCAATGTTTTGTCCGCTTCATTGACTCTGGTCGTTTGATCTACATATTTTAGTTTGTGCGCTATGCATATAGCAATGCGATATGATGGATGTAGGTTTGGCCAGATAAGAAAGTCAACATAGATTGGCTTTTCGGTCATGTTCGGATTCAAAGAGATTATTTTTTATAATAATTGAACTACCAAAAGGAGTGAATTTTAGCTAGATTGCGCTGTAGGCCTATTGTGATATGGGTCCTGCTTATTTTTAATGGTATTATTAATACAATTGGAACAGCATGATAAGGGAACTTTGTGGTAGGATATACAGTGACAAAGATGGAGAAAAGGATACTTAGATGGTTTGAGTTTTTGAGAGAGGATGGATGAAGATTGATAAAACAGATTTATGAGGCAAGTGAGAAAGGGCAAGTCGTTAAGGGTCGACGTAGGCGAACGTATCACGATCAGATCGAAGGCGTTTTAAGGGAGAGGTTCCCTGACTTTCGGACGGAGACGTTTTTCCTAATAGACCAGCTACAAAATTTAGCTGGTTCTTGTGGACCCCCTGCAGTTACATTTCTACCATATTCCCAAAACTATGACTAACTAACTACTAACCCATTTTTGTCACGCCAACGTAAACCTCCGTCGAGTCTCTAGTCCAAAGTGGTCCAGGTTGGACCCCCGGGGGTCCAACCTGGACCACGGTTGGGAACTACGGTTTTAAGAAAAGTCCACGTCAACAGTACCCGCAACCAACGAGCTTGTATGAAAACGCAAATGTAAGTAGAAGAAGCGAAAGATATCTATCAGGGTCACCCCAATGAGAAATAGGCTTGACTATATACATGTATCTACTGAATACATCGTGATAAACGTGTCCACCCTTAACGAAGGTTAAAAAAGATTTTTTTTCATATTCACAACGCATTTTAGGCAAAGGGTTTTATAAAAATAATATAGAGCTTATGTAAATAGTAATTTAAGCATCGCTTGCTTAATAAATAATAATTTATATATTACACGTTAAGGAATTGGATTTCCAAAAAATATTTTGAAACTTCATACACAACAAATAATAATATAAGAAAGATTAAACGTAATGCAGAAATATACTTAATGTATAACGAAAAATTAATGAATATAGATTCTATCTTATAAATGGAGTTTTAAATATAGAAAATTCGTAAAGGAAATGCAAACTTATTCAACACAGATTCGAGTATATATAAAAAGACAAAGGTCAAGGATCTAGAAGCTTGACAATTGAAATGAAGAATAGCTGTGACTTCGTAATGAAAGAGTTAAAGCAAAATCTCTACAGCGAAGGTCTCTACTCTCTTGCTTTGCAACGTATTGATACAGATGAAAGCCATGATAAATAATTTAAAGATTTTACACAAATACACGTGTGCTAAGGGCTCATATTCCAATGTTAATTGTCAAAAAAGTATTATAATATCAACCTGTTAACCGTCTCTTCGAAAGAGCTGACTAGAGTTTATATAATGTTATTGAATGTAGGATGTCAATAAATTATAATGATTTGTTTATAACATGTGGTACGAGTATAAACGGATACATTGTTGGATTTAAATATAGAACGTTTTTGTTCTCTTGCCTGAAGTAGGAGACTATTATTGTATCTAAATAATTTATCAACTTACTCTAGAAAAAAAACTGTGACACTTTTCGCGAAGCATTGGCAAGGTTAAATGACTTCTTTTTTTTAATTGTCTTTCTATTCTGAAAGGAGGTCGACACTGACTGCGAACTCCCGTCATAAATTCTAATAAAATCTACATATAATTTTAGATTCTCTAAAAAGAAAGTGTAATTCTGTGTACATATATACAAACGCCGACGCGAGTTGTCGTCGTACTCATACAACATTATATTAAACAATTAGAGATTTTTTTATAGCCACCCCAGCTACACTTCGCTTTAATATATATATGTTAAAGTATGTACAGAGAAAAACAGCACTGGCCCGTTTACCCATTTAGAAATAAATGTTCATAAAATTCGTGGGTGTTCGTTTTTATTGGGTGTCTATATCGGGAAGGGAATTCCAAAATTCAAGTCTAGATGTTGTTGTTTCGGAGATATAGTGATGAGTCAGTGATAAATATACACCACATCATCGATATGGATATGGAGTTGTTACTGTAGAAAAGAGTAGTTTAATTAGCAAAAGACAGAAAGGGCAGTTCTTTACCTGACCAACATGGAGAAAAGAAAATAAATAAAGAAACGAGGAATATAGAACCGATATTTCTTTAATTAAATTTTTATGTACAAAATGGTATGGCGGACTCTCCCCGTCAACAATTAAACTAAGCCGAGATAAGCATACAGAATATAATTTAAATTCCGCAATTAGTGCACAATGGCCCTCATTATACGGTTCCATAAAATGGGAATTCGGAAATGAAATTCAGAACAATTTAAACGTATACATATAATATATTACGGATACATCACAATAAAAAAAATGTCCGAAACAGAAAGCAATAATAATTAGTACTGAATAATGATATGATTCGCTTAAAGTATGCCGGCCCGGGCGCCGTCCGCGGCAAATAATATTCTAGGCATACCATCTGTGTTATTATATACTATTGTTCAACGCGACTATAAATATAGTGAACATGTTGGCATAGTCATCACGTGCGTAATAAGCCAATGCTAAATGCCTAAAATGTTGGTGTACCTGTTTAGTGACAAGTGAGCAGTCACTGTTTACATGTTGGTATTAGAGAAAGGTATCAATGGCACGTGACACGACATCCGTTCAAAATGAAACAACCGCCGACACTTTATTTGGAGCAGTGTGTTCAAACACTATTCAAACAATTATCAAGAATGATAGACGAAAGAAAAGAATGAAATAAAAAACGTTCGTAGGCCAAGTGGTCTTCCACAATATAAATTCTTAAATGAATTTTATAGTTGTCTCAGAATCCTAACTTTCCGTCGCCATAATCACAAAATAAACTTAGTAAATATCATGTATATAAATCCGAAACGAAAATACACATTATTTCACTTGCTGTTTCAATTTGTCAACACTTCCCGTGACTGTTAACACGACTCAGCAAGCGACAAGTGCTTAGTAAATTGTGGTATGTGTCGAATACAGCATGTTTACACGCAGGGTTTGTTTAAGTGACAAATACTAAGCATTAATTACTAAGTAAACTATGCGTAAAATAGCTTGCCATGTGTGCTCTAATATGCCAGACCTAAATTATCCAGACAGGTGACGGACGCCAGCGTCTAAGGTGCGAAGTGTCTGGCACTGCGATCCGCCTGCCGAGCGTGTCGATTACGGCAAATCCTCCCAACTTGGGAGATGTCTATATCCACCAGTGGACTTTTACAGGCTGAAGAAGATTACATAGCAGATTATTTGCATTTTTTTTTAATTCAAAAATAATCTGTCAAAACCACATATCAACTATAGAATATACATAACATTGGTGTGTCTAGGGTTATTTACACAGGGGAGCCATGCCCCTGAAAAGTACTGGTCTATGAGGCCGAAGCTGAATGTACGCGATGATACTCTTCCATGTCTTTATAATATTTGTGGATAGGAAGGAATCTAATATGTTGATTTATCGAGATTATTTATCGAGTTATTTCAAAGTATTTTTGTGAGATTAAGTACATACCCTAGAATTTTAGATTGGTAACCCAACATCCTGGGATATGCACCAGACAATGCTAGAATGGACACAGCCCATCCGGCCCTCTTTATATACGCCAATGCTCATAAGCGATTGTCGCGGGCTTCATTCCCGAGAGAAACAAATATTTTTACAGACCGGAGATGGTTGTTTATGCATGTGTCATTTATGTCTGTGAAGCGCACCCATGATACTGGAGGAAACGCAGTGCCAGGCTACGATCTTTATTTAAAAAAAAGGAACAAACTATAATTCCATTGGGGATGAATAAACAAGGACTCGTCAGAACAACTGCATGGTAAAGGGGTAGTGAAAATTCAAAAACACTAAAGATCTTCTGTTTTTCCCCTTAAACTACATAATGATTTTATTCAGAATCATTAAGGCCCTGATCGATGAGCGAGCTATAAGCAAGCGGCGGTTTTACTCGCCGCTCGCCGTTAGTGATACACGAGCGAGCCATAAACAAACAGTCGGTCTTTAGAATTTGTTGAAATAACACGTCTGTGTAGTTTGAAAATCTGATATCAAACATGAACTTAAAGAGTACGTAAATCCATTTTGACATCTGTACGTTGCAACTTCCCGCCAAAAAAGGCGGCTCGGCTCGCCGTTCGATGATCGACGTGCGGTGTTGTGGCGAGCCGCGCCAAATTCGAAACACTTCCTGACTCGGCATGAGTGATACAAAACGTACATAGATACAATATCTATGTATCGGTACAAAAACCGATATCTATGTATTGGACGGAACACTAACTAGATATTGGATATTGAAATATGGTATGGTATAACGTTTGTTGGATACTCAGAGCGCTTTACTATGGTATGGTTTCACAGCGACTGTGAAATGCCTTTAATCTCTGAACACTTCAGAGAAGTATCACGGCGGTTTTTCGAAAAAGCCGCGGTTCATCCAAACCCGCTGGTGATTAAAGCAGCAAATTACCGACCAGACAGAAACGCGACCGTACGCAAACGTCGCCCGCGAAACGTGCTAGACGACACGGACGTCTCAGCACTCCCTGACCACGATACGGTCAGTCACGATCCAGGCTACACTGTACACACAGTTAGTAGCTTTAATATAACACGCACCACGACGCGCGACCGCCGTAGAGAGCGGCGCGCAGCAGTCAACAATCACACCGCGTACACACGATACACCCGTGTTCCAGGGCGGTTCTCACCGCCCAGAGTTACCGACACACAAGTCGACAGTCCGAATAGAGGCCCGCAGCCTCGCTCGGACGGTCATTAGACGGCTTAAAATCATTTGAGATATTCGAAATCGCGCAAGCACGCAGCGAACGCGACACAGTCCGAATTTCGATGTTTTTGTAGGAGTTTATTTAAGTATTTATGTTTGGGTCAAACCAAACCAGGCACGCGGGCCCCTGGCTCGTGAGCACAGTATCCGATGAAGCTGTAAAAGTCAAAAAGGCTAACAGCAATTACATCACCGAAATTATATATATGGTATGGGTATGGGACGGTACGGTACTCCGGCCGATGTTGATATCCGAATTGGACCGAGTGCGCGCAAATGTAAGCAAGGGTACTTGAGACATAGAAGTAGATTGGCATATGCTTATTTAAACCTTCTCGTTAACGAAATAAGGTTTTTAGTTTAAAGAGATCAAATATTTTTCTAAACACTTGTTACTTACCTTTTATAGAAATTTCAAAGGATTTTAAATCATATTTCATGCGACATAAATTCACTTCTGCATCAGATTTATTGGATTTTACTTAATATGACCTCACGTTTTCGTGTAAGTGGTAACCTTTTGTAATTGAGTAAATTTTACTTGATTCTTTGATTTTTGTGTTATATTATTATAACGGCCACTTCCGTTCCATGTGAAAGAATATTTATTTAGATGAAATCCGTAATATAAGTTTTATTTAAATGTGTAGTATTCGCGTAAATATAAGAAATCAATTTATAAATTTACATATCACGAAATGAACTTAAACGCCTTTATTACATACCTTAACTATTGTAAATGTGGACACAGTTATAAACTATCTTAGTTAATTTATTATATACGTAATGTAGTCATTCCTAAGCCTGATAAAAGTAGTAAGGAAAGTTCAATTTACTGATTTTGAGTATTAAAAATATTATATGAACGAGTAGGCGCGATATACCTACTAAGTAAAAATAATTCATCAACGAAGCAATCGAAACATAATATTTTACGACGATATCTAAATATCATGACGAAGTTTGTGCACTTCGTAGCGAATTACTGATACGAAATACCGTAACCAAAATCAAAACGTTAAAAATCCATATCAGTACTTTTCACCTAATATATTTCATATATAGATAGCTCGTCGATCAGGGCCTTGAGAACGTATTGTATATTAATTAACATGTAAGCATTTAATTTTAATTTCAAATTAAATATTTTGGTACGTAATGAGAGTGAGTTTGTGGCTAAAGCCACTTCTGTCACTACAATTATCTGTACAACAATCAATGTACACATTAACACCAAAGAAATAAGATACGATTTGTCTCTTTCCGAATGAATATAACTAAATGCTACTAAAGTGTTGTGTGAAGTTATAGTTGCACATACACTTCATCGACAGGAGTGTTACAGGAATTCAATATTCTGTAGACGACCGTATGGCCTAGTAGTGGTCAGAGTATCGTCTATGTTTCAATTATGTATCTTAAATCATGTATCCCCTTCCCCGCTAATAATGATAAAAATAAGACAGCACTGTATCAAAAATAAGCGAAAATTTGACGTAATTTCTTAAAAGTGGCGGGCCATGTACTGTTTGAGTGACGTATCGGTACCCTTTTATTTTGTATTTATCCTTTTCTTATTTTTTGTAAATTCGTGAGCACAGACTGCAGACAAACATTCTATTATTGCAACTTTACAAGTTGTTGCGAGGCGAATGAATTCGTTGTTTATGATTTTTTTTGTTTCTTATATGTTACATATGCAAGTATTACCGCCCGTGAAGTCAATACTAGGCTCTATTTGAAAATCAGCGTTGCAGTACTTTAGTGCTGCATCAATTTGCTGAAACAGAGACCAAAAATACAAATCGTTGGTTTTCCGGTCCGGTTGTTGTGGGGCATCGTTTTTTGGTAAAATAAGAAACATACTATAAATAGAGCCCTATTTATAGTATGTTTATGTAAGTACTAACTACATAGTAACTTACATAAGTTAAAGACCTAACTTTCAACGCAACTACACTCGGCGTCAAAAAAATCGCACATCCGAAAAAAATAATTTAAATACTATTTTAACACAACAGGCCAATGGCAATGTTGTGGTTTGAGGGTATCATTCAAAAGGTAATTTCATTAGCTTTCAGGAATTTTAATTGAATTTTACTTTTATAACGAGACGAAAGAGAAATTAAAGAAAAAGACAGGGTATGTACAAATTTGCAAATTAATAATTTAAAAAAAACTTAATAAATACAAAAAAAGTTCTTAAAACCTAGTGTTATCCCCCCATGCTTTGATAACGGCTTCCATGCGATCTTTCATGGACCTTACAAGGATCGCAACAGCCTCTTGGGGTATTTGTTCCCACTCTTCAAGTACCGCATCTTGGAGCTCTTGAAGAGTGGTTGGAGCTGGATCTCGAGCTCGCACGCGCCGTTTTAGGTCATCCCAGAGATGTTCTATTGGGTTAAGGTCTGGACTTCGTGCTGGCCAATGCATAACAGGGATATCGACCTCCTGTAAATAATCCCGTACAATAGCCGCGGTGTGGCAACGAGCATTATCATGCATTAACATGAATCCATCACCGACATAACCAGCATACGGGACCACATGTTCCTCCAGGATTTCAGTAATGTACCGACCAGCATTTAATGACCCTTGCCCTCGGCCACCCAGAGTCCGGGAAACGCACACAAGTTCCGTTTTCCCGTCGACGGAAATGCCGCCCCAAAACATACACGAGCCACCCCCGTATTCGACTGATTCTTCGAAGCATGGTTGTGTGAACCTCTCCCCCTGTCTTCTGTAGACCCTTCTACGTCTGTCATTGCAGAAGAGACAGACCCTCGTCTCATCAGAGAAGAGTACGGTCCGCCACTGTTCTAGAGTCCACTCGCAATGATTGCGAGCAAACTCTAGGCGATCTCTGCGATGCTGTGCAGTAAGTTTTGGACCTTTAGCAGGTCTATGGGCTGTTAAACTCTTTTCGTGTAACCTTCTTCTTATCGTAGAAACACTCACAGATGTTCTCCGAGTTGATCGAAGCTGGTGTTGCAACTCAACAGCATTTGTAAAACGGTTTCGTAAAGATGTCGTAACAATGAAACGGTCATCTCTTTCTGATGTGCACCGTTTTCTTCCAGATCCCGGTTTTCTAACATAACCACCAGTCTGCTGAAAACGTTGGAACACCCGTCGAACTGAAAAACGGGACAGGTTCAACTGTCGAGCAACGTCACACTGCCGCATCCCCGACTGCAATAGGGCAATCACTTGAGCGGCTTCTTCAGAGCTGGTGTCCATCTTTACTTGTTCTTACTTGGGTTACTTGTTCACGTGTGTTCACTGCAAAGTCTAAATTACGACTGGCCCATATTTCATCCAGATCGACCCTTTTATACCCTTTATAGGTGGTGTAACTAGCGTCCTTACTAACGAGCATTTGACAGTGTTTATTTTTGACGCTCTATAATGATAAATGTTTTAATGACTTTCATGATTTTTTTATTAATAATGTAAAGCTATTCAAATACCCATTTCAAACATACCAATATTTATATAAATATAATTCGTTTCTAGCCATTACAGCCATTTTTCGCGCAAACTAAGAGAGGTGCGATTTTTGTGACGCTGAGTGTAGTTCAACAAAAATTCAAATCTAAACAAGACAATAAGAACAAGTGTCGGTTAGTTATATTATAAAATGAAATACTACTGTGACAGAGTATAAGGAAATAATCAACGATAAGGTCGTCCCAGACTATGTTATCGATCTAAAAAGTGTCACGTTGTGTCGTCTGCGCCTAGAGTAAACAGTCGTCACGTTCTAAATTTATCTTAGATTGATTGTACTGAATCATCTAAGTTTAATACTAGAACCAGTTTTGTGTGATACAAAAACACAACCCTACGACGAACTGTTTTGAAGGACAGCTAGAATTATTACTAGGATTATTTTTCTAGAATTATTACTAGACAAAAAAAACTGATCCTGTCGAATTTTGTTAGAACGCAATCCGAACCTGCATTACTGAACGTGTTGTATGATCGGGATTAAGACAAGTTTAATTTTTTTAATGGATAAAGTGATGAAACGAGCAAAACGTTCACCTGATGGTAAGTGCAAAGTCTGAGCTAACAAATGCTGTGTCACACAGAACATTTCTGAGTGACATCACACTGCCCATCACCCAGAGACATCAGTTCTTGAGTCTATTCCCAGTGATTACGCTTGCTCTCAGTGCCCTTTAAACCGAAACAAAGTAATGTTTTCACAGTACTGCTTCACGGCAGAATAACTGGCCCTGATCCCTACCTAGACGGATTCATAGAATTATTCAAAAAGAAGTCCAATCCAATCACGAAATAATTAGACACCACGTAGATAAGGTTAATAAAATATGCTTCTAAACACCTTTGTATTATACGCCGATTTAAATTAATACTCTGAATATGGTAGTAAGTCTTTATTGAGATACAGGTCTATGGCCCGCAGTGGCCACTTACCACTAAGTGTCCCGTGTTCTCCTGTCATTCTTTATCCTCATAATTTCAGCCTATCACAAGTCCATTGCTGAACATTGGCCTCCCCAATAGATTGCCACAAAACAATTTCCTGAGGCACCTGCATCTATCGACTTCACGTGAAACCGAGAACGTCCCTCCACATAGTTGGGGGGTCGCTCTACATTACTTTTGCTGCTACATGGTTGCCGCTCGAGAATCTTTCTTGGTATATGACCGGCCATTAAAGAACGAGACATAAACAATAGTCAATCGGCGTGGCAAAGTTGTGGTAAGGCAAACCATTCCAATTTGGGTAAGGCCTGTTTTTATATAGGATAGAGAGATAGTTCACCTGATGTAAAGTGCAACATCTACCCATAACAAATGCTATGTCACCCAGAACATTTCTGTGTGACACTACATTGCGCCCGTCACCCTGAGACATCAGTTCTTAAGTCTCCTATGCCCAGTGATTACGCTAGCTCAAAGTGCTCTTCAAACCGAAACACGGTAATGTTTGCACACTACTGCTTCACGGCAGAATAACTGGCCCTGGGGTGGTACCTACCTAGACGGAATAATATGAATGAGTGAGAAATTTGCCAGAGGTCATGCTTGTGTAAAGAAGAAGCGGGGAAGCTATATACGAGTACGTGTTGCAGATGCATTAAATTACTTTACTTTACTTTTTCACCCTTTCACCACCCAATGCTGAGTGTAGGTCTCTTCTAATGCACGCCATTCTTCCCGGTTTTGCGCCTTTCGCATCCAGTCCTTTCCGGCCACTCTAAAAAGGTCGTCGGTCCAACGCATCGGTTGCCTGCCTACATTTCTATGCCCTACTCTAGGCCTCCACTCAAGCACCCGACTACCCCACCTGTTGTCCTGTCTACGACATATATGGCCCGCCCACTTCCATTTTCTGCTAGCGATCACATGAGCTATGTCGACCAATTTCGTTCTCTTCCGGATCTCTGTGTTCCTGATTCGATCACGTAGAGAGATACCTAACATAGCCCGTTCCATGGCTCTTTGGGTGACTTGGAGCTTGTGTAACACTTGCTTTGTCAGCGTCCATGACTCGGCTCCGTAGACCATGACTGGTAGGACGCATTGTTCAAAGGTCCGACGCTTGAGGTTAATGGGAATGCTTGTGCTCTTGAACACTTCGGGCAGTTTGCCAAAAGCACCCCAGCCTAGGCGGATGCGGCGCTCAATCTCACTATTTTGTCCGAATTTGGCAAGGTTCAAGGTTTGTCCCTAGTAGACATATTCTTCAACTCTTTCTATCGCATGCCCATGCACAGTAATGTGATCTATATTGGAGTTGCATTAAATTGAATAGAACAAAACATTTATTATTTACGTTCATACTGATAATGTCAAACACTTAATTGTTTTTTCTTTTGTTTACGTTCATACTACCAATGTCAAACACATGATAGTCTGTGGTCAAACAGTAGCACCTATTGTTGCCATAGAATTTTAAAATAATGCCAACAAATAATTATTCCATAATGTACAAACTTAAAAAAATATGTAGTTATAAATAAAAATGAAAAACTGTTCGTTGAGTAGGCGCATCACTAGAGAGCGATTTGGCTAATTTTTTTTTAATATTCATATTAGTCGAGTTTTTAAGTTTTTGAAGGAAACAATATAAAGAGTCGCCCAGAAAATTGGAATATTCGAAGAAACTGGATGTATTTTTTTTAGAATTTGTATGAACTCTAAACCATTACCTACTCACAATTCGGGACATGCATTATTATTTTTAGTTTTGTTCATTAAAAATCTAAGAAAATTTTATGAAAATTAAAATCGGGACAATTACAAAGGAATTTGGCAAATCCGAACAAATTGAAAATATCTTAATTTTTGTATGATTTTTTTTTATTGATCATAACTGACGATAGGAACACCAAATTTTTGATGGATTCTTTTTTGTTTTTAAACGACTTCAAAAAAAGAAAGAGGTTCCCAATTTGTCAGTATATATTTCTTTGTATTTTTATGAGTGTTCGGGCATCACATCTTTGTTTATGAACCAATTTGAATTATTTTTTATTGGAAAGGGGTATTTTTATTGATATTTTTATTGGAGAAAATTGTGAGTCTGAAATTGTCATACGCATGTTTAGATCTGCTGCGTGGAAGACGGTTTTTTTGATTAAATGATTATATGTGCACCCAAGATGGAAATAACTCATTTAAATGTTTTCAATAGAAAATAAAAACTGATCTGGTGCAAAATCTGGCTAAACGCATTCCAGTCTAAATTTACTAATCGCTGGCTGAACGTAAACAGTCCAACAAATCTACTTATTTTTTTTTCTATTTAAATTTATTTCGTGACGCGCGCAAATTATTCAACAGCTGATTGTCAAAACGTTATAAAACTTCATACTTCAGCCTTAAACATTACTGAGAAGGACGGAACTGTGAATGCTTACGTCAGCGAGGTACCTTGCCGTACGGTGCGGTGCAATCATATGCGGTCGGCTTATATTAGGCAAATGAAACCGCGGGGCATAGGTAACAAACAGACAATTTTCAGTCCAATGAATCATCAAAAATAATCTATACTAACTACTCGTATATAAAGCTGAAGAGTTTGTTTGTTTGAATGCGCTAATCTAAGGAACTACTTGTTCGAATTGAAAAATTATTTCAGTGTTGGATAGCCCATTTATCAAGGAAGGGTATAGGCTATACAACGTCACGCGACGACTCCCAGAGCGATTTCTTTTAAATTAAACGGCGGGTGAAACTGCGGTGAACAGGTAGTAAATTTCATAATCCTCACTATCCTCAACAGTCAACTGTTGTAACCTCTCCAAAGTTGGGAGAATTAACTGTGTTTGCTGGGCAGGTGGACAGGCAATTTAAAATATTAACAGTTAAACTATTTGTGTTTCTACAGAATAGGCAAGCACTGTTTGTCCATAATTCAATATCTACTTCCCGTAATTCACAATACAAAATGTGCATCAGTTACACTGCTATTCTGTGAAGGGGTGATAGTTCCTTTAATCTAGGGGACCAACTTATTTGCTACAGCAATTGCGTAGTAGTACTACATAGTATTTCTACCAAATCACAAATATTAAATATGTATAATATATAATTTTCACAACTATACAGGCATTTAGCAATAAAACAAAGGCAATCAATGGTTTTCCTATCAATGTTTGTTAGAGAGTTTGTTCATTGCTAAACAATGAACTTTATTCCTATTTATATGTATATATTGCTTCACCAGACCTCAGATTATTCAACAGTTGGTAAGAAAGAGATTTATTTTAAGTTATATAATGTAAATCCTTGTAATGTTATAAATGTGAAAGTTTGCATGTTTGTTTTACATTAAATCATAAAGGGATTTTAATGAAATTTGGCATAGAAATAAATATTATAGGATACTTTTTATAACAATTTTTTTTATTGGATAATGTGATGAAACTAGCAAAATGTTCATCTCATTGTTAGTGCAATGTCTGCTCATAACAAATGCTGTCACCCAGAACATACACCACAATACACTAGTCATCCAGATACATCAGTTCTTAAGATTCATATGCCCAGTGATTACACTCTCTGTGCCCTTCAGACCGCAACACAGTAATGTTTGCACACTACTGCTTCACAGCAGGATAACTGGCATGCGGTGGTACATACCTAGACAGATTCCTGCAAAGGAATCCTACCAGTATATAGTAATTTATGTCGAGCGAAGCTGAAAGTAATTTCCATTATGTGGGCCTGTGGATGAAAGTGTTTAACAGTCTATGATATCCTGAAGGGTATGGTGCAGCATATCTATACCCTACTTTTCAGGATCCTACATGTAAATTATAAGTTTAAGGTTTGTGATTTATTAACTGTACTTAAAATTTCTAACATCACTCAGATAGGAAATGTTTGTGTTTATAGGAACTAATCTGTCACCACACAAAATCAATTAATTAAAAACAATTAATACACAAATACAATTAAAAAACAAAAATTACTTCACAAAAGAATAACTTTTTCAATTAGTTTGTAAATGGCTAAACAAAAATGTTCTTAATTATCAGAGAGGTAAGGACAAAGAGTTTTTATAAACTATACTCTTTTTAGACTAAGAACTTATTTCATTCTTATTTTAAATTGATGGTTATGTGATTTGGTTTCATTAAACTTTCTATTAATAGCAAGAATGTTAATGTAGTGTCAATGTTTATTTACTGTAGCTAGTAAAATTCTTAAATACAAATGTGTAAACTATAAACTAATTACAAGCCACAATACTCAAGCTATAAAGAAAGTCAGATAGCAGTTACTGTTGAATTAGCTTAAGTAATGTGGTAAAGGTGATTAGGTGGCATTTTTATTTACCTTCTCTATTCTACAATAAAAACATACAATTCAATATACACTATGATTAACAACAAATATAAACTAATATCACTAGCTAACTGCATCCATTTGCATTGCAAAAAAATACTGTTATTACAGATAAAAGCATCACAGCACTGCCGGCAAAAAAAAAAGAAAAATTAAGCACATTGACAAGTCACACGGTATTATACCAGTTCATTCTTGTTGCCAGATGATCGCTGACCCCTTTTTCTGCATTCAGCTCGAAGCTGTTCTTTGTTCATAGCTGCAAGTATTTCACAGCTAGGATTCTGCCTTGCCTTTCCATTATCAGATATTGAATTCTGTCTTGGTACAGCAAGAGATGAAGCCTGATTACGGGCACGTCTAGTACTGGTTGTCTTAGTCATTTTTAGTTTCTTCAAATTTGCAAACAACTACTGTATTTCTAAAAAAATTCTTTGCTCCATTATTTTGTCTCTCTTTAAGCTGTCTTGCAAATCCGTGGGCTGGTACACTTCAGGTATATGTTGAAGCACAAAGTAATACAATAGTTTTAGTGTTCTTGAATATTTGAATTTGAATTTATATATGAATTAATATTATATTATATATAAGAAACAAAGGTACTACTATATTTCAAAGAATTGAGTTTTGTGGTGTGTCAAGTAAGAATATATCAAGATTTTGGCAAATTTAATGTCCCTCTCGAGTTGTATTTATATGTCCACTGACTCGTAATCTTCAAGGCATTATTGATTACGGATGTCCGACGATGTAGCAATAATTATTATAAATTTTACGTCTATTGACACATAATTGCTTTTTCAGCATTTACAAAACAAAAAAGCCACTGTCAGCCCCTAATAAAATAAGCATGATATAAGTTTAATAGAAATCATTCGGGACAGTCAGCAGAAATTGATGCATTTTCTAACCTAACAATTGTAAAAACTGAGGGAAATATACTTACATACCATTAGGGTCCAAGTACAAACGTTAAAAAAAATGTCTTTGCAATAAAAAAAATTCTTTGTTGATAATTCGCCTATAAAGTAAAATACTTTTCTGGCAAACAAACGAACACTTCACTCAAATATAAATTTCCAACTAAGAAAAAAAACGCCAAAATTTCTGACAATCACAATAAACTACTAAAATGTTACCATTCAAAACTATTATATCTTGATTTAGACTAATATTATATAATTAATAATAAGCTTCGAATTAGATATTATCTGATTGGACACTGTATGGAAAGTAATTGTGTAAATAATTAATGAAATTTATTTAATGAAACATTTTAAAAATAATATTTTCTACCCAAATATCTATTTGTAGAAAAAGGTAACATTGAAAAAAAAAGGTGACGTGTATGTTTTGGATGTGGATGCTGTCTGCTGAGTCACAAAGATACTAGTATACATAATACATAATTATGATGAACTTAGTTACCTATCGTTACTCATTTAAAGAAGTTTGTGCTATTAATCGTTTTCATTGCTACAGCTTATAACACAATTATGATATGTTTGCGAACTAACTCACGTGTTGCGTACATGTTTCGTATTGTTAAATTGTTGTCATCATGAAAAAGAGTAGAAGGGAGATCGTCTTATTGTTCAAGAAAAATGCTCTATTTAAGAACAACAGACCGACTTCGTTATTGAGACGCATCT
Organism: Luehdorfia chinensis; assembly: GCA_019845155.1. Classification (NCBI taxonomy): domain Eukaryota; kingdom Metazoa; phylum Arthropoda; class Insecta; order Lepidoptera; family Papilionidae; genus Luehdorfia; species Luehdorfia chinensis. The sequence goes on along the minus strand of JAHVAK010000025.1, from coordinate 3,444,096 downwards.
AGTTCTTCAAGTCTGCCGAAATTTGGTCGGTGCTATTAATCTCTTCAGCAGTACCAAATTGACTGTCGGTATATCAAAGTCGAAAATGTTGGAACATTAATGGAACAGTATAGTACAGATCACGAAACAGATCCCATTGCAAAAAGGTCATAGACATGGCGATGTTATATCTCCAAAACTCTACACTACTGCAGTGGATGATGTCTTCAAGCTACTGGACTGGGAAGGATACGGTATTACCGTCAGTGGTGAATATATCAATCACTTCCGATAAGATAGTATGTGTAGGAGATCTCTGGAGGATATAGGTCTTAAGTTAAAGATGGACAAGACGAAGATCAAGCTGTCACATCATTACCGGTAGATGTTGGTAACTCCATGATCGGTGTGGTCGACGACTAGCTGGACCTAGGATAAAAAGCTACTACAGTTTCGACCAAGAGGCAAGAGATCAATCGCCATATCTAACATAGCTGGACAATGCAGCGTTAGGGAAATTGTGTCACATCTTTTAGTCAAGCTTCTTGAATGGTAGATGTGGCTAATGGGATCACTTTCAAACCAAAAAGACACTTAAGAACTGATTAGAGAACAATTTATTTTAACTTAAACATTTTTGAATTTACTTTTGATGAAACCTAATCATTATGAAATGTATATAAAATACAAAAGTTATGTCAGATAACTTGACATGATACTTTTTCAAGTGATTTACACGGACCTAATAAAATATGACAAAGTCAATCTGAACAAACAAAATTGACATTCCAAATTTAAAGTAATTCAAACATCATTCCAAATCCAAAGCAATTCAAACATAATACATAAACCAAACAGGTCAGAGTTGACATCAAAAGAGTATGTATAATCTGAGATTACAAATCAACAAAGCTTACCAAGTCCTAAAACCAAAAGTGATGACATACGGAATTGGTGCAGCACTGCAGGCCACAACGGCTGCATGAGTCCAAAGTCACTCAGTGAACTATGGAAAGGGCAATACTGGATGTGTCTCTATGAGATAAAATGATCTGGTCGATTATAAATAATACAACAATTTGTTTTTAAGCATAAATGTTGAATTCGGCTGCAGGAACCGCAGATATCAAATGTACATATTTATAAGTAGTAGTGTAGTTAGTTACTATTCAAAATATCTACACCACTACTTATAAATATAGGAAAAGTAACATTGAGATTTTTAATGAATTAGTTATTCTAAGAACTACAATTTGACGGGTACTTTTCAATTAATCTAAAAACAATATTAATTTAATATTATTGTATTTATTAAATACAAAACATAAATTTGTCATTCATTTTGTCTACAAAAAAAAACGTCTAACAAGTCTTCAGCAAAGTTAAGCCCCCGGACCTTTGGCGCCAACTCGAAAAGTGGCGGTGGTGTTATTACTGAATTTTGTAATTTCTATGTATATTTTGAGTTTTGATGTTTATTGATAGTTTATTAAGTAGCAAGTGCTCGTGAAAGTGTCCAGTAAGTGGAAAATTCAATTTAAGACCAAAATTGTACTTTTCGTTTTTTCTCTATGAGTCCAGCATATCTTCAGTAAAAGTCAACTATCATCTGCTGTCGACCGAAATGATGAAGTCTTCCTGCTGGAAGATAGTATTCCTGCATGTTACTTGACGCTGGAAAAAAGTTTACGACTGTTTCCATAATAAATGAATAAATAAGTTAAGTCCCATTTTTTTGATTGTCTTACAAACTCTGACACTGGCTGGAAAGCTTACGACTATTGTCATAAATAGAAAAGAAGTTCTCTATGTATCCAATTAGTGTTGCGACTCGAGTCACTCGAGTAATTTTATTACGTCACTCGAGTTAAACTATCTATAGAGTAATATTTTATCACTCGTGTGGAGAGTTTCGACTGCTTAAGCCTAAGATTTTTTAAATATCTATATAAAATTAGTAATATGTGGTAATATGCAATAACATTCAAAATATTAGTTACTTATTATTTATTTATATAATCAACAAATAAAAATTAAATTACTTCATAAGTTTCTATATGAGGATGACTATCTATCTATCTTTTAAAATTAATACTAATATAAAGTAAAAATGTCAGAGCGACATAGACTAGCGAGGTGACCTCTACCGCTCATCGAATGTACTCGGTGTGCCGAATTGACTCAGTTAATCCAATGCAAACGGACTCGAGTCAAATTATTTTTCACTCGAGTACGAGTTTGACAAATTCTCTTTAGTCACTCGAGTAAAAACAACAACAAGGCTCAAGTCGCATCATTAATCCAATCCATCTGAAAACTTTTATTTTTATTCAGATTTTAATAATTTGTTTAAGTTGTTACTAAGTATTAAGTAAATATGTAGAAGGTAAAGTAAAAAAATGAACAACGATAATATTAACGATTATATTCCATCTCTCTTGAATCCCAGGAGTGTTATGAAACAAAGTGGAGATTTAGATCTTACTCAGGTACAAAACATTGTTTTGTTTTACTTACAATTGTAAATATTTTTTTTTTTTACATTATCGTTTTATTTCAGAACATTAATGCAAGATATATTACTGAATAGTCTAAATACCTACCTATAAATATTTATAGCAATAACGTAATCTTAATTTTTTTATAATTTCGCTTGCTTTAACCAAATGATTTTTTTATAAAATTGCTACTATTTTTTTTTAAATGGATATTTTTCTAAATTTATTATTTATATTTTTGTAAAAATGATTATACAGAGTTCTGTTGTGAGTCGCTGTTCATTATCTTTGAAGAAAAAAAATGCAGTATCGAAATTCAGGACAAATTTGAACAAGGTTAGTCTTATACATTTATCACAATTATTAAATTCTACTATGTAGTGTAATATGACTGGGCATATGAGACTTTAGAACTGATGTCTCTGGGGACAGATGCAGTGTGGTGCCTCATAGGAATGTTCTGGATGACACAGCATTTCTTAGTGCAGATGTTGCACTTATCATCAGGTGAATGTTTTGCTTGTCTTGTCACTTTCTTTAATTTAAAAAAAATGTATGTATTTAACTTAAGTTCTACACAAAAAAGGGACTAATTTATAATTTAAATTGCTAATCTACCTGCCAAGTGTAACAAATGGCAAATTCTCTTGTCATGCGAATGGACTTTTATGTAGACGGGTGGCAGTGATCATTTACCATCAGGTGAGCTACTTGCTCATTTGCCCCCACTTGTTTGAAGAAAGACTATTGCAGGTAAAGTGTTAAAGTAAAGAATTGCAAATTACATTCTTTATGTATTCTTCCTATTCTTATGGTGTTCAATAGTCTTCATATTTAATAGAGATACACCAAACATAGGTTCTACTGAATACAAATATTCAGCTAAAACTATTCAGTTTAAAATGTACCGAACTGAATATTCAACCAAATTATTTTGTTCAAGCTCGCACCTTAAAACTTTTCAATTACAGCTTGTGCTAGTTATTTGAATTTAACAAATGTTGTTTTTAAATTAATCTTAAATTAAGTTTTTTTTATAATATGAAAAAAATGATGAATTTATATTTAAAAATTGTTGATGTAATCAAAATTACATATTGAATTCATCAGTTGATTTTATGATTTTTACAACATTTTTGAATAAATAGTATATACAAAAGGTAGTTATTGTTTCATTTATAAATACTAAGTATGGTTCTCAGAATAAAACCTAACATATATAACTTAAAATAATATTAAGTTCTTTAAATTGAAAGCCGTGTGGTGGCGGCTCGTTAAAAGAATACTACCGCTCCATCTAATCCAATGGATTTCGTAAAAGGCGAGTAAGGAATTAAACTGCACTGTGCACCCAACAGCGCATGGTGGCGATGGGCTCACCACCTATCACACCAAGTGCATTATATTGTTTTGGTGAAACGTGGATTGTGGCAGTCATCTGTTTTTGCAGTGAGTGCCCAGTCTCTGACTACCCCTTTTGGGATACAGTCGTGATCTTATGTATGTATGTATGTATGTATAAATTGAAATATTCGGTAATTATTCGGCAAACGAACCAAATATTCAGCCGAATACGAACATTAAAAAATAAGCCGAAAATACTGAATACAAATATTCAGCCGAACATTCTCTAATATTTAATCTTCTCTTTGATATTTTTGTCTTTTAGCGTATGTCCTTTCCTTACTTTGAATTTTATTATATTTTTATCAGATATTTCTTTTTATTTATAGAATTCCATATTGAACAAAGAAAAGGCCAAAAATGACCAATATGCCATTCAAGGCAATAATCAGCACTTCTTCAAATGTACAGAATCAGATACAGCAGAAACTTTGGGCTTCTCAGCTATTGAAGATCTTAATAGTATAAAAAATAACAAACAGTCATATCAAGAAATATTAAAAAAGCTTAACACTCCTGTTTCTTTAGATACTGAAATGAAAAATTATGCATTAGATACAATAAGTGATGATACAATTATTTATAATATAATTGAAAAACCTGTATTCTCAGTGTCATTTTGTGTTGCTGATTGCAAAAATGTGAATGTTGGAGCAAAAACTACAAACTTGAAAGACTTTTCAGTATCATATGAAAATAATAACACTAATATTGAATGTAAATTAATTGAAGGCTCATACTTATCTTCTGAAAGTGAATTAGAGAATATGAATGAAAATATTATTCCCAGTCCACCAAAGAAACAAGCTGTAGATGTCAATTTGGAAATTAAAAAGAAAAAGTTTGTTTCTGATGACAGCATAGAAGAAAGAAATGTTCTAATTTTAAATACAAATGCCATTGAGAAACTTTCTCATGTCATTGTACAACCACCAAATTATAAATTAGTAAAAAGAAAACGACCGTTAAAAGATAAATTGAAAACAGGTACAGAGGGAAGATTTTCTGGGTTGGGTATTAGGAATGGAAAAGTGCCAGTGTGTGGAGATAATTTAAAGCAAAAATCTATCAATGATTATTTAAGTAAACATCCTGTGTTGTATGAAAAGACAACTGAAAAGAATTCTTGTGTTAAATTGGTGCATGAAGGCAATTTACATGATGCCAAGACTTTAATGCTTGATGATGAGGAGGCTATGAATAAGAATTCGGGAGTTTTTGACACTGTGAAATGTGAAGTCCGAGGAACGTCAAATAAAATTCTGAGGGATAATGACACATTATCAAGGCTTTCAAAATTGTATTCACCCAAAAGAAATATCAGAACAACATCATTCAGACAAGACATCAGAGCTTCTAGTTCTGAGGTACCACGAAATCCTTCACCAGGGATCAGGAATGACAGTATAACTTCATACTCACCTGGAAGGAATGCGGAATCATTACATTTCAGTTTGCCATCAAAATCAAAATCTAACAAAACTAATGTTATAACTAGGAATATACCATTTTACAAAATTGTTGCAGGTAGTATAATTACGTAGTGCATTTCAAGTATATTTTGTGGGTAAAGTTAGTTTATTAACTAGAAATATTATACTAGAAAGTCTACTTCTAGGTTACTCGTAGGTTCTTTTACTATGTATAGCTAATATTCTCTTGAAATCTATTTCTAAGTAAAGCCTTTAAATGTCCCACTGCTGGGCGCAATCCTGTCATTTTTGAGTGGGCTTTGGCAGGTTGGCGGACTTCACATGTCCTCGAAATATTTTTATTCCTTCATCATCATCATTTCAGCCTATCACTAATCCACTGCTGAGCGTAGACCTCCCCCATGGATTGTTATATATATATATTTTATAGCTCTAATTTTGTGGGGATTTTTCTATAGCTGCCAAGCTTGGCAGGTTGGCAACTGCAGTTTATTTATTCAGATGTTCCAGGAAGATGCTGCTGCCCATCATCTGGTTTTTATTTTCTCTGTCGACTTTTACGACACCTACAGGATGAGATAGGGTGGTAGATTCTCTTAAGACACCACAACACATACCTTACAAATGCAAGTTTCCTCACGGTTTCTTCATCGCTGAGCCAGTGGGAAATCAGCACTTAAAATTGCAGAACAATTTTAGATGTGACGGCACCAGAGATAGAACTTAGTTCACTCGCATACTATGAAACTTAAGGCGAGCGATCGGCTTCTGACCATAGGTCGTGTTGAGGTACCATGGCTCCTATTAGCTCAGAACCTCCTTAAATGGTATTTTTGTAATGTCATTTTAATTATGTTACTTACAAATAATGAATAGACAGGAAAGCATTACATATTTAAAGTAGGTAATATCATCCATACTAATATTATAAATGCGAAAGTAACTCTCACTGTCTCTCTGTCTGTTTGCTACATTTTCACAGTTCAACTGCTGAACCGATCTTGACGAAATTTAGCACAGAGATAGCTTGCATCCTGGGAACGGACACAGGATACTTTTTATCACGGAAATTCAAATATTTCCCACATGATATTCAAAAAACCTATATCCACGCGGACGAAGTCGCGGGTATTAACTAGTATATTACATAACGGCCCAAGCATATTTGCCGTCTTTAAGAAGGGGCGAATTAAGTTTTAAACTCTTTTTACTGGTGGTAGGATTCCTGTGCAGGAATTCATCTAGGTAGGTACACTACAGCGCCAGTTATTATGCCCTGAAGCAGTAGTGTGCAAACATTACTGTGTTGCGGTCTGAAGGGCACTGAGAGTTAGCGTAATCACTGGGCATATGACTTAAAAACTGATATCTCAGGGTGATGGGGAACATTTTGTTAGTTTCGTCACTTTAACCAAAAAAAATAATATTAACATAATATTATTATTATACCTTTTTTTAACAGGCACACATTTTGCTGTGGATGCGTTTTGTTATGGAGAAATTCCCAACGTTAAGAATTATTTTCTCACTCACTTTCACTCTGACCACTATTCTGGATTAAAGAAGAACTTTAACAAGTTGCTGTTTTGTACAAAAATTACTGGTGAGTATTGTAATGCTGAATTGGAAAGTTAAAAGTGTTACAATTAAGAGATTTGTTTAGAGAAGTGAGAGAGTTGAAGAGTTGTGAGAGAGAATTCTTATTTCTATAAGAATAACAGATTCATGTAGTTTATTTTGAAGGTAATTCTCAATTTTGTATTTCAATTTTGCTTTAACTAAAATTTTATATCAGCAACGACTGGTACTATAAGAGCTTGTCTTTTTATTTTACACTAGCTCTACCCCGCGGTTTCACCCGCTGTTTAATTAAAAGAAATCGCTGTAAGGTCCTAGGGTGATGTTATGGAGCCTTCCTCGATAAATGGGCTATCCAACACTAAAAAATGTTTTCAGTTCACATCAGTAGTTTATGAGATTAGCGCGTTAAACCAAACAAACTCTTTAGCTTTATAATATTGGTATAGATAACTAGGAAACCTCATACCGCAGAGGAATCTCGACATCTATGTCACGACATGAGAAGCTCAAGAAATATTCGCATATGTCCATAATCGCCCTATGAAAATTTACTGAGATGCGAACTTTATATACAACATCTAAATATTACTAGCCTCTCTATTGCCCTCACTTGAATACTTCAGATCTCTCAATTGGCTTCCAGTGTACAATTTAAATTTAGTTGTGTACAATTTAGTTACCTTATTTGAGTAAAATTCCATCCAATAAGAAAGTTTTTTCATTGTGTTATCTTAAGTTACACAGTTGCAAGTGTGTAAGTTTTAAGATATCGGTTTTATTAAATTAACAGCCTATAAATGTCCCACTGCTGGGCACTTATTTCTGAGAGGGTTTTAGAGCCGGGGCTCAGTCAGAGTTTTAGTCAGTTAAAGTCAGCGACGCGGCTTCTTCACATTTCCATGAAATATTTTTATTCCTCAGTTAAGTTACTTAAGTGCTTAGCGGTGAAGGAAAAAATCCGCTGAGCATATGGTAAACAGTGCACTGTTTCGCTGGTGGTAAGATTTCTATGCAGTAATCCGTTTAGGTAGGTACTAATTACCCCGGGCCAGTTATTCTCACGTGAAGCAGTAGTGTGCCAAAAATTACTGTGCTGCAGTCTGTAGGGCACTGAGAGCTAGTGTAATCGGTGGCCATATGAGACTTAAGAAGTGATGTCTCTAGGTGACGAGCACAGTGCCACACGAAAATGTTCTGGGTGACACAGCATTTGTTATGAGCAGACGTTTCACTTACCATCAGTTGAACGTTTTGTACGTTTTTCGTACTTTGTTTCGTCTTTTGTACTTTATCCCATAGAAAAAAGCAGCACTTAAAATTCTGTGCTGGTATGGGAGATACCACTCAGGACACTCACGTACCATGAAATGGACGAGGCGCCCGACTTTTTTTTATTGGATAACGTAATGAACTGAACAAAACCCAAAACATTTCTGTGTGACACCGCACTGCGCTCATCATCCTGAGACATCAGTTTTTAAGTCTCATATGCCCAGTGATTACACTAGGTCACAGTGCCGTTCAAACCGAAACACTCTTTTTAATTTTAATTTGCTTTGATCAATTTTTTATTTATTTTCAGCCGATCTGTGTACTTCGCGGTTAGGAGTGAATCCAAAACACATACGTATAATAAATCTCGATGAAACTATAACAATCGAAGATGTTGAGGTGACTGCTATCGAAGCTAACCAGTGAGTCAAAATATATTAACGTTAAGTAAGAACAATATGTGCCCTTGTGTAGATTAATTAATTAATTGATGACCATGTGGCCTAGTGTTTAGCGTACTTGACTTCTACGCCGCGGGTCCTCGGTTCGAATTCCAGCTGGAGCTAATGTCTGTGCAAACCACAAATTGTTGGTTTTGGGGTCTGGATTTTCTTTAAAACGCACCCACAATACAGGGGAAATCCTACTGTGGTGAATCGTTTTTTTTTAGTTAAACTTTACAGAGACTTAAAAGTAAAAAAAAGTAAAGTTTCAGCCAATAAATGTCCCACTGCTGAGTACAGGCCTCCTCTCATTTCTGAGAGGGTTTTGGAGCTAGGAAGAATCCGCCACGCTGCTCCAATGCGGGTTGGCGGTCTGCACATGTCTTCGATTTTTTTTTTATTTCTCAGACATGCAGGTTTCCTCACGATGTTTTCTTAATGTTTTCGCTAAAAAATTGATTAAAAGGACTGAATTAATTAATTCAGTTATAGAAAGCGCCATCTGTTGACAATCTGTTCAACTAACATGCACAACAGCTTATGGTTGGAGTTGTTTATATTCTTCAAAGAAGGTAGATTCGTGATCATGAACAGATGGGGGCCATTCATTTGTTTATGATCACGATACTGTGCGAAATATTACCACGGGTTAGTCACTTGTTTTCAATCAGTTGTACTGTCTCAGATAATATAGGTATGATGGTTGATTAATTCGAGTCAAGCTAGATTATTCATATTGGAGGTTTAGTTTATTTCATCATCATTATCATTTCAGCCTATCACTAGTCAACTGCTGAACATAGGCCTCCCCCATAGATGGCCACAAAGTTTGTAGCTCTCATTTTGGGAGGATTTTGCCATAGTTGCCACGCTTGGCGGGCGGGGGGTAGGCAACCGCAGTTTATTTATATAGATGTTCCAGGAAGATACAGCTGCCAATCTGAGGTCAAGGACGTTCCTGGCATTTGTCTTAGTAGAATTTAAGGACACCAACGGGACATAATTGCTAAAAGGATTCTCTTACGACGCTTTGCGTCTAAAAGTTCTAAATTTATAACTGCATACTGAAAATTTCGATTTTTCATCGTTCTTATTATCTTTATTGACTCTTACGATGTCATCATCATTATCACCATTTCAGCCTATCAGTAGTCCCCTGCTGAACATTGGCCTCCTCATAGATTGCCACAAAAGTTTGTAGCTCTAATTTTGGGAGGATTTTGCCATAGTTGCCACGCTTGGCGGGCGGGTAGGCAACCGCAGTTTATTTATTCAGATGTTCCAGGAAGATACAGCTGCCCATCTTCTGCCAATGATTTTCCCTCTGTCGACTTTTGAGATACCCACGGGATGAGTTGGGGTGGTAGATTTGTTACACGGTAGTTTATTTAGTATCATATTAAACAACAACTTTTACATTTTGTATTTCGATTTATGCATTTCAGCTGCCCCGGTGCTGTAATGTTAGTGTTCACGTTATCGAACGGGAAAACATTGCTTCATACAGGTGATTTTCGGGCGTCGCCTTTCATGGAGTCCTACCCGATCTTTTGGAATAAAGATATGCACACAGTTTATCTCGACACCACGTAAGTTATTATATTTGTTAGTTAATTTATTAAATGTTAGCGTTGATTCATAATTGACTGTATTTGTGAATTTTATATATAAATTGAATTCGATGATTTAATGATGTATTTAGATAATTTTATTTCATTGTATTTTGATCCTATTTATTATTGTGACGTCATATGACATTATAGAAGAATTGTTCATTGCATGTTCCTAATTAGAGATTACATTTTTTTACATAAATTTATCACTGATGCCCGCGACGACTTCCGCGTGGGTTTAGGTTTTTTTTAAATATCCTGTGGTTTTTCAAAATGGTGATCAGGAAAAACAAAATGACATGGCTGACAGCGAAAATAACCCAGAGCAGAAACATTTACTTTTTTATGTTTTAAAAATTAATGATTTAAAAAACGTACACTATTTAAATATTGTTCATTAATTTATAATTATATTAAATAGTATAATTATAGATAGGTCTTCGGCAGAGTAGAATAGCACCTACCTTTTCCCTACCGAGGTGTCGTAAGAGGCGACTAAGGTTATTGTAGGGGCAGCCTTTATTCGCAAAGAATAATGCTATAATTTGTACTGTCACTATACTGCTCGTGGAAACGTGGGTTCCCGCGGGGGGGAGAAAGTGGGCTACGGGTGTGTTCTCTGCCTTCCCCTTATATGGGTAAAAAGCCACAAGAGGTAGTCAGAGACTGGGCACTCACTTCAAAAACAGATGACTGCTACAATCCACGTTTCACCAAAACAATATAAGGCACTTGGTGTGATAGCTGGTGAGCCCATCGCCACCATACGCTGTTGGGTGCACAGTGCAGTTTCATTCCTTGCTCGACTTTTACGAGATTCATTGAATGTGATGCAGTGGTAGTATTCTTTTAAAAAAAAACTACGGTAAACTCATTAATGCAACAAACTATTACCTAATACTCTGTCTCGTTCACTTAATTGGTCAATTACAAATCACATGGTTAAAATTGATATATATATATGTCATTTCTGTATGTTATTCAGGTATTGCAATCCACGCTACGATTTCCCAACACAAGAGCAAAGCTTAGAGATGGCGCTGCAATTGTTGAAGCAAAAAAAGACTAGCCTTGAGGAGGCTGGCAAGAAATTCTCATCAGTTCTTATAGTGTGCGGTACATATACAATAGGTACATTTTTTTTAGCTTTTGTTTATACATAAGCAACCCGCCGTCGCTTCGCTTAGTTGTTTTTAGAACGAAATATGTATATAGTATATGCAAGAATCCGTCTAGGTAGGTATCACCAGTTATTCTGCCGTGAAGCAGTAACGTGCAAACATTACTGTGTTTCGGTTTGAAGGGCACTGAGAGCTAGCGTAATCACTGGGCGTATGAGACTTAAGAACTGATATATCAGGGTGTCGGGCGCAATGTCACACAGTAATTTTCTGGGTGCCACAGCATTTGTTATGAGCAGACGTTACACTTTCCATCCGGTGAACGTTTTGCTCGTTCCGTCACTTTTATGAAAAAAAATATACTTTGTCTTCCTCGAACTTAAAGCTTTATATCAGTAAAATAATTCTGAAATATTCCTAGCCGTAGGTTTAAATTTGATTAAGCCGCCGCCTCACATTTGCCGCGTAGTGGCTTAAGAGAATCTACAACCCCATCGCATCTCGTGGGTCGTTAAAGTTGACAGAGGGAAAGTTAAAACTAGAAGATGGGCAGCAGCATCTTCCTGGAACATCTGAATAAATAAACTGCGGTTGCCGACCCGCATGTCAAGCGTGGCAACTTTGGAGATCTATGGGGGAGGCCTATGTGCAGCAGTGCACTAGACTGAAAGGTTCTAAGCATTTTTCTTGCTATACTTTTAAGGATAAGGCGAGGCACTGGCTGACGCTGCCACTACACGGCTGATATTTCAAAATTTTTTCCTCGTTTAATATTCGATTATTCTCAAATATTCTCACATTTTAAACATTATTTTCCAACAATTGTTTTGGTTAAGGCGAAGAGACGAGCAAAACGTTCATTTGATGCTAAGTGTAATGTCTGCCCATAATAAATGCTGTGTCATCTAGAACATTTCTGTGTCACCCTGAGACGTCGGTTCTTAAGTCTTATATACCCAGCGATTACACTGGCTCTCAGTGCCCTTCAGACCGAAACAGGAATGTTTGCACACTACTGCTTCACGGCAGAATAACTGGCCTGGGGTGGTACCTGCCTAGACGGATTACTGCATTCTTCTTGCTTAATATTAAATGAAATTGCTTGTGTAGGAAAAGAGAAATTCTTCCTCGGCATAGCGAGGCGAGTGGGGTGCTCCGTTTGGGCCTGTCCCGAGAAGGACCGCGTCTTGCAAATTGTGGAGGGTCGGAGCTTCAGCCAGGTTTCGCCGCAGTCGTGTCAATTGCACGTTGTTCCGATGAGGGATCTGACGTATGAGGTATGCGAATCTTTCCCTTAAAAATATGAAAACACTAAGATTGAAGTGGTGGCGGCTCAACAGAAGCTACCACTCCCATCTCGTCCCGTGTCGTAAAAGTCGACAGAGGGATTATGAAAACCAGCTAATGGGCAGCAGCATCTTCCTAGAGCATCTGAATAAATAAAATACAGTTGCCAACCCGCCTGTCTGGCGTGGCAACTATGGCAAAATCCCTCAAAATTAGATCTAACTTTTGTGGCAATTACTAGTCCAGTGACAGGCAGAAATGATGACTAAGATTATTTTAGTAGTTAGTACAAGATATTTTAGTAGTAGTTAGTAGCACAGTAAATAAAATTTATGTTCTTATCAAAGCCGTATTGTATGTACAGTTGTACTCCTGGAATCTGGAATACTTTTCCTGGCGCATACTTAAAGATAAACGTCTCTCCGATAGTGAGGTTTTACAAAGAAACCATAAACTAAGTTTTACCATCTATAATCTGCATAAGTAGTAGGTAGTTAGTAGTTTTCGAGTAATAGGCGCTTGAACAATTAAAAGGACAATCTTTAGGGTTCCGTACCTCCTAATGAAAAAACGGAACCCTTATATGATCACTCTTGTTTATGGTAGTATTCCAAAAAACAAAAGTCTAAGCAATACTATAATATCTAAGGAAGTATACCTAAGTAGTATTTTGCTATTTTTTCTACAGAAGCTACGAGCCTATTTGGATAGCCTAGAAGGGACCTTCAGCGAAGTTGTGGCATTCAAACCGAGCGGATGGGAGAACGGGAAGAATTCCACCGTTCAGAAAGATTTAGTCACTATACACGGTAAAGAGCTCTTTTTTTTTCATTTAATTTTATTTTTAAATATTACGTAGCAAGTAATATTTAAAAATTTCATGTTGGTAATGTGTCAAAACAAATTAATATTTGAGATTCAAATAGTTTTTATAACCTTTGCATAAAAGTAGCCATTACTTACAGTTTTTAAATAAACTTATAAACATTGTTACGAATTGCATTCGCATATCCTTCATTTAATAGTGACTTTGCGATGACAGAAATCCTGCTCGAAGGACCAAACAATATTAAACATGATTTTTAAAATTTATGGGCAAGGCAAATATTACCTAATACAGTTATCGTATAGTGAATTATCAATACTATTGTAGCAACATCATTGTCTACAGATGAGAAGTTCAAGAAATAGCTCTAACAGCGTCGACATCGCGTTATTGAAGTTTCTAAGATGCAAACTATATATACAACATTTAAAGGTTAATGGTCGGAGGAGACCTCCACAGATTAAACAGCCAATCTGGCGTGTAGCTACCCTTATCGTTGTCACCTTCATCTGAAAAATTTGTGGCTCGGTAGCTCGGTGGGTTAAAGCGCCGATATATGTAAATAGATTATATATCGGAGGGTGGAGTCCAAATTCTTTACGAAATCTTTCTTTAGAAAATTCTACTGTAAACATTGATATAGTTGCTTCGAAAATAAATGTTGCAATTTTAGCTATAAGAAGGATTTGAAAGCTAACTGATAGATCTACAACTAAATTAGTATATTTTGCATTGTTCCACGGGTATATATATCCCATGGGTTATTACTGTGGCGATCCGCAGCTGGATTGGTAACAACACACATTTCGCAAAAACAAGCATTTCGGGCAATCTTTAACTTGGACGTGTCGCTACGAGAACTATTAATTTTTTTTTAATATTACGTACGTATGGAAATAATTTTGACCAAACGGTGACAATCCTGTAGAATGCGTCGAGCGTGACACACTTTTCAAGTCTAAATTGAATTAAAAAAAACCACTTTATTTCTCTCCAAATTTTACTCTGATTAATTATTTGTTTATCTTTTTTCACCAGGCATTCCATACAGCGAACATTCCAGTTTCTCCGAGATGATTCGTTTCGTAAAATTTCTAAAGCCCAAGCAAGTGGTACCTACCGTTGATATATCAGGCGGGATCAAAGCTGTACAGGTATATGCACAAATAAATATTAATATTTATTTATTTAAACTTTACTTGCACAAAAAGGCGGTCTTATTGCCTAGAGGCATTCCCTTCCGGTCTACCCTTGGGTTGAGCAGAGAACATGGTAAGGGTGCTAAGTAGGACTACATAATTACAAAATACACAGGGTCATTCGTAATGTCCTGTACATCTCGGCAGACTGGGCTTAAGGACGCTGTGTATATGCCCCAAAAAACATAATGATCTAGCGTGATACCTGTAGGAGATATGTCGACTTAAAGAATTCGCTTAAAACTCATAAGTGACTACCCTGTTATACAGCTGATCGAGGCAATGAACTCATAAATTTAATTGGGCGTTTTTCCATTGAGCTGCCATCGAAAGAACTCGCAAGTACTAGGATTACATGAAGCTTAAGGAAATCTGTTGCGAAGTAAATCTGTTAGTATGACGCCGTAGTAGGGTAACATAAATTAAATGGAGAAGAAAACGTATTTTGAATTTGTCTGGTTCGGGGCAACGACTTTCTGAATTAGGGTCGCGTAAAAGTTTACGTTCAATTTTTGACATTAAAGCTTCACGGTTGTGTTTATCAGATCAAAGTAGCATGGGTAGGTGCCGGGATGTTATACCAATTATGAATAACGTTGTATAAATCTTTGAGTCATAGATTTTATTTGGAATTTCAATGGTTGCTACCATTCTATTCTACCTAACGAATATTCTTATGTATTGTCTTATATATGTGTCAGAACATTCCTATGTACCTAACGAATATAATTTACATCAAGTAGTTCGCGTGCCAATTAGTGTCCTTAAAACTCTTTAAATGTGTAAATGGGCTGATGCTGTTTCTCTTTATACAGACTAAGTGGAAACGTTATACCACTTTGCACTGGTATTTTGTGAGCGAGGGTACTTTAGTCGAACCAATCCGTTTGTGTCAATATCTATCTGTATCTTGAAATGGCCAGAGCTTTTGAAATCAAAAATTCTTGATCCTGTGACTAATTTTGACTGAGAAGTGACAATACTATTACTTGTGTTTAAAAAAAAACGTATTCTGTTTCAGAAATTTTTTCCCTGCCCACTGGTATACAAGGAAGATTTACAATGTCAGAGCAGAGTGACAGACTACTTCAGCGTGCGGAACAGACAGCAAGTGTCGGCTGTTACGTGATTTTAGGTTAATGCTGATATAGACTTCGTAATATCATCACATACTATAAATATTTGCAACTTGTTTCAAATATTGCTTTGAGCTGAGATTTAAAAAATAACTATTGTTAATAATACTAATGTTGATGATTTTCTCTTAAGCAAGATGGCTCTCTCTCAAAAAGTCTAAGTGTATATATTAATTTATTAAAAATAGATTTAATTAGGTGACGAAGAGGTTTAAA
This sequence comes from Luehdorfia chinensis, assembly GCA_019845155.1. Classification (NCBI taxonomy): domain Eukaryota; kingdom Metazoa; phylum Arthropoda; class Insecta; order Lepidoptera; family Papilionidae; genus Luehdorfia; species Luehdorfia chinensis. The sequence goes on along the minus strand of JAHVAK010000025.1, from coordinate 3,428,088 downwards.
TTTTTGCCACGAAGAACCATCTCATGTTGGCTAATATTTTTAATTATTCTTTCATTGGTACCTAGGTCCACACTAACAAGCGAACGTAATTTTAAAGTCTCATTTTGTTACAGGTGCAAAAATATTTTAAGATGCCATTTTTCGTCTGTGATGAATTTTTGATATTATTATATTTTTAGCTCTTTAATTTATGAAATGTTGCTTTGTTTTTTTTTAATAAAATTGTGAATAAGATTGCATTTTATGTTTCTAGTGTTCATATATGCACACTTTTATCACAACTATTAAATCATATGTAGTTGTCGGTTTTCGCCGGACTTGTATATGATACAAATTTAGAATTAGAAATTTTACGTCGTTTAATTGAAAAAAAATCTAAATAAATCTGATTACGAAATCAGGAGAGTGAAAACATTACTGTTTTGTTCTGAAGGGCACTGAGAACTAGTGAAATCACTGGGCATATGAGACCTCAGAACTGATGTCTCAAGCTGACGAGCGCAGTGTGGTGCCACACAGGAATGTTCTGGGTGACACAGAATTTATGGGCAGCATTACACTTACCATCAGGTGAACGTCTTGCTTCTGTCCTACCTAGACAACTTTGTCTCTCGCAGATTGCCACAAAACAGTCCTGAACCACCTGCATCCATCGACATCTTAAGACCGAGCAGGTCGAAAATATATAAATAAATCTAAAGCCAATATAAAATTAGGAGTTGAAAATAAACGAGGGTACAATTGAATTTGATGGTTTATTCTACAGTATCTTGTCGCTAAGCGAACATTTCCTTATAACATTAACAACAAATTATTACACTACATTATTACATTAGGAGTTTCTAATGGATTGTTGCAATTGGCGCTTCCTCTGCAAGCCCACATTCGGGCCAACGTAAGTTTGTACCAATGTTTGATCGACGGCAAAACTTCATTCGAGATGTTGTTCAGTTCGTAGGGATCATTCGTCAGATCGTACATCTCTGCAAAGCTCTGAAACAATTATGTAAACTTTAGTTTTTTGTATCAGTAACCGGTACAATGCCTAACATACCTCCCCCTTCGACTATCTATGCCAAATCTAACACTTCTCTGTGCGCATAATATGCTTAAATAGGGCTACAAAGTTTTCTCTTCACGCATTAATATATAGATTTCTACTAGCTGTGCCCCGCGGTTTCACCCATGTAAAAAAGCAGTCCCCGATCGATGATACACACATACTCCCTATTTGAATTAGATTTTGGGGTTTTTATTTTTTGCGCGGAACAATAATTATTTCCAGATATTAAAGTAGCCTAAGTTACCCCCTATAATATCAGTTATAATATTAGTCTGTCAGTGAAAGCCCCGTCGAAATCGGTCCAGCCGTTTCGAATTTTAAAATGTTGCCAACAAATAATTACTGACAAAATGGATTTAATGAATATGAAATGAATGATACCATACCTCATTATCAGCGAATAAGCAGTACTTAATATTTATTCTCTTAGCTATATGTCTTAAGCATCCATATGTGTTGTTCCTCGAGTCTTGACACTTGCAATTATATTCTGGGTAGCATTGCTGTAAAGGAATATAGACTTTAGTGCTGTGACATAAACTTTTGTTTAAGTTGTTTTATACATAATACCAATTTTATATAACATAACATTTATAATTTTATTAACATACAGTTAAATAAACAACTTCCGGGACATTTGTATTTGCTGCGAGATGACGTAGACGATAGACGTGCGTTTACATACATACATACAGTCACTCCTTTTTCCCATATAATTGTAGGCCGAAACCCACTTTACACCCCCGCCGGAAACGAGACCTGACGGGTGGCGAACCACGTCTCCGCCATTTTGGTACCGAATTATTGGGTTTAGAAGTCGGAAATTACATGAAAGATATTTTTGAATCTTCGTCTGAATTTTATTGTGGTGAAATATCTTTTTTTTAATTATACTTACAGCAAGATTTTCACTGTCATAATGCCATGGACAATTTTGATCTACAGTCCCGTCTCTAGCTTCACCATAATATTCAACTAGCAATGTTCGTTCCTCTCTGACTTTATCACTGAGTAGCTCAATAGGTCTGCCATCAACTGTCGCTGAAGCTTTTAATCCAGCCAGACTTATAATGGTTGGCGCCAAGTCTATGTTAATAACAGGTTGATGGTTTTCGACGTTTTGTTGTATGCCTGGTCCTTTAATTATGAGGGGTACTTTTATGTCTGTTTCGTAGGGTTGTCTCTTATCGTATACTTGTGAAAACTGCCCTGAAGAATTGAAAAAAAAGGATGTAATGACTTGACATAGTATGGGTATGTCAAATGAAAACTACAAAATATGCAAAATTATCAATATAAGATTCCAAGCACCTAGTAAGCGACGCTAAATTATTTTTGAAGTAAAAACTTCTTCAGAAACGTTGTGATTTGAAACTCGATGAAACAAGAAAGCGACATAAAACTAGACATCTATAGGAATTAGCCTGCGAGAGAATGAGATAGAATACTATAGATAGAATGATAGAATACTTTTAACAATACATACTGTATTGTTAGAAGTATTCTACATCCTGTGTTTCCTATTTTTTTCGAATGCGTCCAAATCTTCGATTTTTTCGGAGATTTTGCTCTCAACCCAACAAGATCAAAAACAGTTGACCGATTGAACAATCGACGCAGTATTTCAAAGATATATTGATCAAATTCAAATAAAAGCATTTATTTTATACTTTAGTTACAATAAGCCACTCGTGTCATTTGTTGAAATTGTAAACTTACAACTTACTTACAAACATGTAAAATACTTGTACCTTGTTAAAATCATTAACTTTTAATGAATAATGCATACCAATATGATATCCGTTATCCGAAGTGTAGATTATGTAGGTGTTATCCAGCAGTGAGTTGCTGTCCAAGGCTCCGACGACATCCGCCACCATTTCGTCCACGGCCAGCAAAGACTCCCAACGAGAACGATAGACACGATCCAGTTCTGGCATCATTTCATCTGGTAGAGGGGATGGCGGCATAGAAATAAGCCAATGTTTGTCCTAGAATATTTAAATTAATTATAGCCGCATCAAGTGTCACACTCGCAGTATCTGTGAAGCACTAATTTTATTCATATTGTTTCTGTGTCCTCGTTACTGCTTTGGAAAATCGGATACGGGATGATGAGGATAAGTGAATGTGTCAGTGTCTGCGTTAAAACTTGCCGCAACATAACATCCCTAAATGTAAGTACCTGATTTTAACAGGAAGATGTCGACATTATCAGAAGCGGCAGTGAAAATATTGTTGGAATTATGTTGCTTGTAAGAACCTGTGCTTTCGGTATAGTTAATGTGTATGTGTGTGAGTGCGTGCGTGCGCGTATGTGTGTGAGTGTGAGTGTTTTTGTGTGTGTGTGTGTGTGTGTGTGTGTGTGTGTGTGTGTGTGTGTGTGTGTGTGTGTGTGTGTGTGCGTATGTGTGTGAGAGAGCGCGTGCGTGTCTCTCTCTGTGTGACTACTATATAGCGTAACTTCACGCATTTACATCTTTGTTATTACAATTGCTTATTAGTTTGTCGATCGCGTGGCGCAGTGGTTAGTATCAAAAGTACCTGTTTTGTGCGCCGCGGGACCTGGGTTCGATCCGCAGCCGGAGCCAACATTAGTGCAAAAAAACAAATTGTTGCTTTTCGGGTCCGGATGTTTTGTGTATGTGAAATGTATATCTGTAAATCCCCACCACGATACAGGAAGACACAAAGCACCTCTGCTTGAAGGCAGTATAACTGGCACTGTGATGGTAGCTACCTAGACGGTTCCCTCCATAGGAATCCTGCCACCCATATTGGTAATTGATTTGTGTGTACGAGCTCAGCTGTATTAAAAAGCCACGGGTGCAGTAAATTAAAATATATTTATATATATAGTTTCCGAAAAATATAATTTATATGTATAGTTTCTGGAATGGCTCAATCTGATGCTGATTATTGCCTCGTTTATTTTTCTGTGCTGACTTTTACATTATTTATCCATCAACACACGGCACCACCTAACGGTGACTACATGACATACTACATGTATCAAATTATACGTACTTTGGCAGCAACATTGAAGTTTGGATGCCTAACTGCGGTGACGTTGCTGAAGACGCCTTTATGTCGGGGCGCGGGGGTGAACGGCTGGTGGGGGGCGGGTGGTGCGATGATCATTAGGAACGGTTGGGAATCCGTTTGGTTCTCTATGAAACTGATGCTGAGGTCTCTCTGAAATGTGTATACAATAAAAACTCTTGAATACTATAGGAAAACTACCGTCAACTGCGCAAAAGGTATTATAGTATTCGACGTAGTAGCCCTAAGTGTACGCGCAAACACAAATGCATACACTCATCCTTACCTACTCTGTCTGGTTGACTACGTAGTTCTTGCACAGTACATATTTTAAAGCAGTATAGAAAGAGAAACTAGGCCCATTTGTTGAGTTAAATACCTACTATCCACTGGAGCACTAAGGTTGTCACTCTTTATTTTTAGTAAAAATGAAGAGTTATTTTTAATTATCAATTAAAACAATTATTTGGCTTATATAATGATAAAAACATTGAACGAATGGTCTAGTTTACAAATAAAATTAGGTAAAAATATCAACATTCTTCGTTATTATAAATACATATTACCACTTTGCCCTAAAGGCTATGATCGCTTACTACTGTTAGAATGTAATGTTTTGTTAGGGTAGGTGGGATACGACCACGGCTATCCTCTGAACATCACTTATGATGTATTATAACAAATAAATATATTACGTGTAAGTTGTTTATGTAATAGACGATAAATATTGAATAGTTTGTACATAACAATTTCTGATGAGAATATTTCCTTGTTACATACTTTTTAGAGCGTGATTTTTAAGTAGACGGGTTTTAGTTTTAGAACTTACTATTTTTTATATCAAAGGGATAAACACCTATGAGTTCTTATGGTATTTATTTATGATGACAGGGAACACGATTCAATAAAACCGAAAACCAACAATTTCTTGGTTACACAAATATTTCGTCACGCAAGGATTCCAACAGTGTATCCACAATTCAGCAGGTAAAGTTAATCCATGCATTCAGTCACGCCTTTTTCCCATATAAAGGGTAGGCAGAGGCCACTCACGTAGCCTTTTTTTCGCCCTCGCGGGTAACGAGACGTTACGGGTGGAGAACCACGTCACTGCCATTTTGGTACGAGTCAAAAAGTTCTTATAAAGTTAATGAGTCGTCTATTTATACTTACAATGATATCAGTGAGGTAGAGATCGGTGGAGTGCGTTGGTACGCCGTTATTGGATAAAGTGTAGTTGTAATAGACCGAGTTCCCAACTAGACCATGCCATTCCGTCCAACCCGGAGGAACATGCTCGGGACCACCGGCTGCTTTTACACCGTACTGTAATACATATTTTACTTTTATTAAAGCTGTTGTTTGTTGCAAGTTTAACCTTTCGTATCTGCATCCGCGCCGCGTAAGAATACGGGAAATCGTTATGCCTTGCATAAAACAAACTAATGTAGACTTTTATACATACATACATACTTACATACATACACGTCTTTTTCCTATATAAGAGGTAGGCAGGGACGACACCCGTCCCACCCACTCTTCGCCCCCGCCTTCAAAGCGTGGCTACTATGGCAAAATCCCCCAAAATGAGCGCTACAAAGTTTTGTGGCAATCTATGGGGGAGGCCTATGTTCAGCAGTGAACTAGTCATAGACTGAAATGATGATGATGATGTCATAATTCCTTTTATAGTACCTTACGATAGCCAGAAAGAATATTTTTTTCGTAACAGCCTTTACGTCTTTATGTAGGGCACATGCAACTGCTTCGTCTCATTTTTTGCGAGTAATTTCAGGATCGGGATTAGTCCTCCACGCTGCTCCACTATGGTTCAGCAGATTTCACATATCGGCAATAATTTCTTTTAGGGTTCCGTGAGAACCCTTAAATTCAAGCGGAATAATCACGCTATCTGGTCCATAAGAATAATGGTTCAACTAGAAAAAAAAATCCGAGCTCGTGGAGTAATAAAAAGAAGGCCAAAAATTTGTAATTTTGTTTTCCCGCGCTTTTTCGTTGGATTGAAAACATGGCACCTAAAAATTTTTGGCCAAAAAACCTAAAAACTAGAATATTGGAGCTTTAAAATGCTTTTTTTAAGTCTCTACGACCATTTCTCAGTTAAATACAGCTTTTCAAAAATCACTTTCAAAATCACACGGAATTTTTTTTGTTCCCTTAATTTTTGTAGTAGTGTACTATATTGCCATCACAAACTTACATTGCATTCGTCCGTCAAAAGCATATTAGAAAAATATTTCTGCGTAAAAAAAATAGTAAGTTATAGTCATGTTGTAATAACTAAATAAAAAATATTTTATTACATAAGTAATAAATAACCGAATGAGTAGCGCGCTGAGGCGGCAACGTTGTTACTCGTAACAAAGCGCATATAGGTAAAGCGAGCGGCAGCCGTGCGCCGCGTCTTTAGATCGAGCGCCCACCGTTCAGATGATGTATCGCACGTGTACCAAAGTACATAAAATTAGGGGTTATTATTTCCTGAACACGCGACGATTATTCGTTGATTTTTTCATAATTATCTTTTTTGTATTTAATAAATTACCACAGGTAAAAATTGTCGAGATTCTCGATTCTCGGAATGGGTGAATTATCTTTATACATAATAAGTTGGTACGGAACCTTTAAAGCACTTGTCCTACTCGCACTGGTTTTATTTATTTCTTAAACATGAGGTTTTTTTTTCGCGAAACTTCGACAAATTATTGTAAAATTAAATAAGTTTTTTATTAATTTAGTTATATTTACGATATTTTAATAAGCACGTGATGACAGCACCGGTGAGCGGATTGTACTGTAATGTTATTTTATTTTTTTAATGGTAGTACGCGGCAGCTTCCTCGGAAGAGAGTCGGGCGCAGGAGACCCTAGAGTAGGTATACTGTCATTGTTATAATACCTCATTTAAATACTTCCCAGCGTAGAACGTGTTGTACCCAGCACCACACAGGGTAGCAGCAAATGTTCGCGTCTCCAGGTTCTTCCATGAGCGTCCGTAGCACCCACCGCTGAGGCTATTATTCACCGTCAGATGATTGTGAACGTAGAGACCCGTGAGGAAACTGGCGCGGCTTGGGCAGCAGATCGGTGACGTTACGTACTAAAGAAATCAGAAAAAGACATTTTTTTAAAGTTGACCAGACCGTCCATCTGTAACTTTAAAATTTTTGTTTCTTTAATATTTTTTTTGTATATTAGTTCTAGTTAGTAATTTTATGTAATAAATTATATTAACTTTATAGGAGAAAGTAAAACGTTCATCCGATGGTAAATGCAACGTCTGCTCACAATAAACTATAGGCATTCCGAAGCCTAATAAGCCTAGGAACATTCCGTCTAATTATCGCCCAATAAGTCTCCTCAACTCGATGGCTAAGATTTATGAGCGAATTATACTCAGTCGATTAAAAGACTATGTCCTTACAAATAATATTCTTCCAGACGAGCAGTTCGCCTTTCGCCCCGAACACTCGTGTACTCATCAAGTGCACCGCTTAACGGAACACATTTTAGAGAATTTAAACGACCGCCCTAAGCCTGTAGGCACAGGGGCCTTATTTTTCGATGTCGCAAAGGCATTCGACAAAGTCTGGCACGACGGCTAGTATTACAAGTTGTATCACACTAAAGTGCCAGACAGACTCGTGAACATCATACGAGCCTTCTTGTCTAACCGCCTATTTCGCTTCCGGGTAGAGGGAACGCGCTCCTTAAGCCGCCCTCTCCGAGCGGGTGTCCCTCAGGGCTCCTGCGTCTCCCCACTCCTGTTCTCGCTATACACTAGCGATATCCCTAAAGACGCGAAAGTCAATCTTGCGCTTTTCGCAGATGACACGGCCCTGTACTATTCCGACAAGCACAAGGGCCGCATAACGATTCAACTCCAAGCCGCAGCCGATCGCCTAGGCGAATGGTTCCGGAAATGGAGAGTAGAGGTAAACCCCGAGAAAAGTGTAGCGACATACTTCTCAAGGGGCACACCAAAGCCCGCTAGACGATGTCACCCAATCGGCAACAATCAGCTAGGTACGATCACCCTGTTCGGACGCCCTATTCCCTGGGAAAAGAGCGTCAAATACCCCGGGGTCACTTTAGACGCAGCGATGGCGTTCGCTGCACACATTAAAAACACACGCAATAGAGCGGCTTTTATCTCAAGCCGTCTATACCCATTAACTTGCTCCTCAAGCAAAATGTGCTTAAGACATAAACTTCGCCTCTATAAGACTTGCATAAGACCCGTAATGGACTATGCTTGCGTCGCTTTCGCTCACGCGACGGGCAATCAATTAAAGAAGTTACAGAGCGTTCAAAATCGATTCTTGCGAACTGCCACCGGAGCCGGTTGGTATCAACGCAATGTAGATCTTCACAGCGACTGTGAAATGCCCTTAATCTCTGAACACTTCAGAGAATTATCACGGCGGTTTATCGAAAAAGCCGCGGTTCATTCAAACCCGCTGGTGGTTAAAGCAGCAAATTACCGACCAAACAGAAACGCGACCGAACGCAAACGTCGCCCGCGAAACGTGCTAGACGACACGGACGTCTCAGCTCTTCCTGACCACGATACTGTCAGTCACGATCCAGGCCACACTGTACACACAGTCAATAGCTTTAATATAACACGCACCACGACGCGCGACCGCCGTAGAGAGCGGCGCGCAATAGTCAATAATCACACCGCGTACACAAGATTCACCCGTGTTCCGGGGCGGTTCTCACCGCCCAGAGTTACAGACACACAAGTCGACAGTCCGAATGGACGCGCGCAGCCTCCTTCGGACGGTCATTAGACGACTAATATTTAAGATTTTCGAAATCGCGAAAGCACGCAACGAACGCGACACAGTCCGAACTTCGAGGTTTTTGTAGGAGTTTTTATTTATTTATTTATGTTTGGGTCAAACCAAACCTGGCACGCGGGTCCCTGGCCCGCGAGCACAGTATCCGATGAAGCTGTAAAAGCCGAAAAGGCTAACAGCAATTACATCACCGAAAATATATATCACAATAAACGATATGTCAAGAACAATCCTTAGTGGCACCACACTGCACCCACCCTGAGATATCGGTTCTTAAGTCTCATATTCCCAGTAATTATACTAGCTCTTGTGCCCTTCAGACCGATGCACAATAATTTTTTTACACTACTGCTTCACAACAGAATAACAGGCCCTGCGGTGGTAACTACCTAGACGTTTTCCTACATAGAAATCCTACCACCAGATAAAGATGTTTAGCTGTTGTCTAACCTTGTACTTATAAACTACTAAAGCTATTGACATAAACCAGTGTTGTCCCAACCTTTTCTTTACCAAGGGTACCACTAGGAGTTTTCAGTTTGCAGCATGGTACATTTGAAAAAAATAACAATCAAAACATTAAACTTATAATAACATTTGAATAGTTATTTTTTTATAATAATAGGGATATAAAATAATAGTTTAGAAAAAATTAACTTGCATTCATTTTTACAAGTTCGGCAATTATGGGGCAAAAACGGTTGTTAAGATCTGAAATACCGTTTTTCGTCCGTGGACCACCGATCGGGTATCACTGTAGTCACGTATTAAAAAAATGAACTCGTACTTATTTTTAACAGTCTTAAGACTGTTGGAATGAATATTAAATTATACTAAGTAATTGATAGGATTCCTATGCAGGAATCCGTCTAGGTAGGCCCGTTATTCTGCCGTGAAGCAGTAGTGTGCAAACATTACTGTGTTTCGGTTTGAAGGGCACTGAGAGCTAGCGTAATCACTGGGCGTATGAGACTTAATAACTCATGTCTCAGGGTGACCGGCGCAGTGTGGTGTCACACAGAAATGTTCTGAGTGACACAACATTTGTTATGGGCAGACGTTGCACTTACCATGTGGTGAACGTTTTGCTTGTTTCGTTACTTTATCCAATATAAAAAAGTAGCCCTGGAGAATATTTCGCATAGTATGGTGATCATGCTGGTGCCATCCTACCTTCTTTAAAGAATGTAAACAACTCCAACTGAAATCAGTAGTGTATGTTAGTTGAACATATTGTCAACAGATGACGCTTTCCACAATTAAATATTATTAATCCATTTTTAAAGATAACATTAATTTTAAGACCCTTTTCTTATTTCTCGTCATTAGAGGGAAAAGTAATCTTCAAAATGGCGTATCAAATATTCATATTCATACAGTATTAAGGTTGATATTTCGAACGATTTATAGTAATGATTATTTTACGAGGGCCGAGGCGGAGTGGCCAGAGTATTAGTCAAAGCAAACTTTTTATGCTGAATATAAACTGTTGGTTTTCAGGTCTGGGTGTGTTGTTAAAGTCCCTTGTCAATGCCGTTCCATCCGAACATTCTTACGATCTTCTCGCGTAGGCGTTTACATGGGCCGCTCAGAAGTTAAGCTCAAAACTAAAAAAAAATGTCTATGGTTATGGTAATACAATTTTTATTAATAAATATTTTTAAAGAACTCTCCACCAACATCTTTAGTTTCATGCGGTTGAACCAAATTTCTGATTTTTTTTACAGTCCGCCTCAGATATCTCTTCTATGGCCTGCACGAACGCTGTTAGCGTATCCTCCGGCGATGAAACCTGTACCCCTTTCAGCTGATTTTTTTATTTCAGGGAATAAAAAGAAGACACATAGAGACAACTCAGTGCTGTAAGGAGGATGACCCAAAAGCTTAACTTGTGTCCTGTCCAGGAAGTGCCTCATTTTGAGCGCAGAGTGCGCGGGCACGTTGTCAAGGTGAAGCAGTAGCTCGCGGAGCCCCATGCTCGCTTGTTGCTCACACTCGTAGTAGCGAACACTTCTGATAAGCGTTTGCTAGTATAGTATTGATGGCAATGATGCAACTTCGATTTGGTAAAGGAATTGACACCCAGTCAAAGTGAAAAAAACTTGCTTGCTTTGGTAGGTTGGTTCACTTTGAAACAGCCAAACGGACTGGCGGTTTGTTTCTGGGTGGTATTTGTCATCACATGTACGAGTACAAGTGAGTAGGCGTGACCGTATTGGACATGTCACACACGACCACTTCTTTCTACTTGCTACGATCCTGACACATCTTTCGCGTCTTCTACTTTCATTTCACAATGAAAGCGCGGGCTCGGGCGCAGGCGGTAAAATGAAACTAGCACTTTCACAGCGCGCCCACTCGTTCGCTGTAAATCTGTTTGAGCGATTTCATTCTAACTAAAGGTTAGATTTTGCGGCGCCCGCGCATGCGTCCGCACTTTCTATGTGGGGGAAGCCTAAGGTCGTACACAGATTATTGAGATATAGACGGGCTCTTAAAAGAATAATAATTATCTAAAGTGAGAAGGCGTAATGTCAGATGTGTAGGTGTGCGCAAGATAAGAACTACGGTTTTTTGTCTCTCTTAGTGTATAGGTTTTTTTTGCCTGCCACCACAGTTTTTGACGTTTTTCGTGGCAAAGAAGCTTTAAGGACTTTAATATTGTGTAAGAACTTTCAAAGTCTGTGTCACTGGTGTTTTTCCACCTTCTACGCCTAAAGGCCTTTATCCATAAATACCGGTTAAGTTAAGTCTATCGACCGTTTTGTCTGGTTTTAGGCGACATCTGAAATAGTAAGAAAAACATGGCCCGAATATGTTCCCGACGTATATTCATTATTCAATGAAATAAGATACTTAGAAAAGCTAAATCTTAAAAAAATAGTCAGGGAAATTTGATATTGGAACATTTGTATTTTTACGTGTAAATAATATATTTCAAATATAAATTATAACTGGCCGGTGTCTCATATAAAAAAAAAATTATTCACAAATATTTCTGCGTGGCCTTTCGTACAACACCACAATGAATTCTGACGTGGGTATGTTCCGTGAGGATTCATTAGGGCGCCGCCAGCAATAACGATAGCCGAATTTTAACACTGTCAATTAATTCAATGAAAACAGAACATTATTAATTTATTACGTATCAACGTAAGCTTTTATATTCTGCAGACTTGCAAATAATACTCCACACGATACAGATCAGAAAAGTTCTTATTTTATAAATTGTAACTAAAATTCTTTGAAACAGACAAATGAGTTGTAAAACCTTTTATAATAGTCTTTAGTAATATAATCATAATAGTTTTTATTATTGTAGTTATGAATGGCATAAGGGTTAATGACCAAATGCTTTAAATAATGCAGTTATAAGATTTTATTTTTACGTAAGTTTTGTTTACAATACTTATATAAAGAAGTCTGCACGATCTGTTTATTTATGATAACACGAAAAAACGTTATTACACGCGAGTAGTAACATACTTACAGATAATACGACATTCGCCTCTAATACAATAAACATGAATCCGCGAAAATAATTTTAATATTTTTATTTTGAGATTAGAAATAATTTGTTTTATGTCATAAGCAGTATATACAACTGAGGTTAAAATAAAGGCAGTCAAATTGATAATCAGTAATCGATCGAGACGATCCTTTTGTATGTAAAAATATGTTTTTTGAAAATTCGAAGATGTATTGTAACTTACGGCATTCGTAAAAGTGACGCCTTGATCACCGATGAATCGTTGCACACTCTTCATTGGACTCTGAAAAGAGAAAAAAATAAAACCAACTATTCGTTTCTTTCTCTCTAGATATTTATTTTCTTAATCATTATCTTGTATTACTAACCATGCCACTGAGCACAACGTCTTGATCGTCTGTCAAAATGACGACAAAATTTGGCCTTTTCTCATCTTCACAAGTTGCGCTTGCAAGCATAAACGTAAATAGTAAATAAATTAGCATTTTTATGTATTCTTAAAAAAATAAAGTTCAAATCAGGGATCTTTATTGCGGTACTGCGGGCATTACTTCTAGGCCGGTGCACTCGCTAGCGATCACTATCCCGACTGTGAAAAAGCCAACGCTCTTGACGACTGACCTGAAAGATAAGATGAACGTAAATCATTAAAAAAAAAACATATAACTAAAGTACCTAAAGACGTGATGTTGGATATTATATAGCAGCTTTAAATTAATATTGAAAAGTAAGTGAAATTTTGTAGATTAGGTATATAGAAATAGAACATAATTAATAGAATTTATTATATATTGTATTTATTGCTACCTAAATGGAAAAATATTTTTTAAATGTAAAGATATTTTTTTCCACTGCTTTCGAACGGGAGTCGGACTTTACATGTCCCCGGAATACTTTTATATCTCAGGTTTTCCTTCAATGTTTTCCATCACTTTGAATTTAAGAGGTGCGGTCACATCAAAAACGCTAGCCATATTATGATATTTAAGCTGAGAACTACCAATTTTGTATCGTTTAAACTAATTGGCTATATTTTAGAGGTAAATTATTATATCTGAAATTGATTAATCATGCTAATGAGCTAAATATAGAGAGGTATGGGAACGTCTGACAACATTATAGCAAAACCTATACATATAATAAAAATGTAAATTGGATGTCTTTGCATTTAAAAATTTTGCGAAATAAATGATTGCAGGGGCTAAAATAAGTTACTAAATATATTTATATCATTTTTAGAATTGTCTGTCTTTCTGTTCGTTTGTGAATACATTACGTTTCAAGTCCTAAATTTTTTCAATGGCTCAGTATGATAATCAAAAACCTTATCTTCGAATAATATTTAGTCTTTTATTTTAATAAAATCGGTTCATACTATCAAAAGTTATGAGAATTTGAAGTCGAATACAAATTTGATCAATGGTGGCGATGAGTCAAGTGCAAGTCCAATTTAATCTATGAAAAGGTAATAAAAGGTTCTATAGTATTAAAGTAATACCTGAAATACTGTAAATAAAAAATATTACTATTATATTTTCTCACAAAGAATATCGTTTTATACGAAGTAGTTTCAAATAATTACATAATAAAAATTAATAAATGGAAATTTTTGAGTTTGGACAATAAAGCCCTTTTTTATATGGTTATGGCTTAAGAACTTCTTACACCCCATCTCATTCCGTGGGAGTCTTTACAGTCGCCAGAGGGAAAATGAAAACCAGGAGATGGGCAGCAGCATCTTCTGGAACATTTGAATAAATAAACTGCTGTCAACCCGACTGCCAAGGCGTGGCAAAATCCCCTCCAAATAAAAGGTACAAATTTGCAATCTGTGGGAGAGGCCTATGTTCAGAAGTGGACTACTGCCTAGTGAGTTTGCAGGATACCGAAACCCATTTTTTTTTAATTTTGTCTGTCTGTCTGTCTGTTTGTTTGTCCAGGATAACCTTAGAAACGTCTGAATCGATTTTGAAGTGAGTTTTAATGACGTAGAGGACTTTCAGAGAAAAATCTGAAAAACTATAGAAATTAGGGGCTAGGCATATAGCATATAGGATTTGACGCGGCCAAAATTTTCTTAACATCCTAGTAAGTGGTTTAGAAAATTCATAGTTCTTCTTTTACGACTTTACCTTACTATAAGAAACCTCAGGAAATACTAATCCGGTTTGAAAACTTTTTTACATTAGGTAGCCCATTTATTGGAAAAGGTTTTACGCTATAATATTTCATGTTACGGTCTTAGGGACACGCATGTTGCAAACCGAACATACCGAAAATGGCCGACCTGTCATGCTTAGGCCAGCCGAGGTGCCATGCCGTACGGCAGCGTCATGTAGTCAGCGAATTTTACGCGGGTGAAACCGCGGAGCACAGCTGGCACACATATCAATAAGAACATATAGCAAGGCCACCTTACACAGCAAAAAATAATTTGATTCATAATCGACATGTAAAGAAGTCAAGGCTGATTGCCCCAAAAAACTGGTTTCCAGCAATTGAATTAAAAGTATAAAATGGCCATGGCCGCGGCGTGGGTTGCCACCCGTCACGTGTCGTTACCCGCGGGATAAAAAAATGAGCTACGTGTGTGGCCTTTGCCTACCCCTTATATGGGAAAAAGGCGTGACTGCAAATATGTATGAGAATCACCATCATCATTTTAGCCTATAACTAGTCCATTGCTGAACATAGGGCTCGCCCATAGGTGACACAAAAGTTGGTAGCTCTCATTTTGTTAGGATTCTGCCATAGTTGCCACGCTTGGCAGGCGGGTTGGCAACCAAAGTTTTTTTATTCAGATGTTCCAGGAAAATGTTGCTGCCCATTTTCTGAGTGTTGGCAACTTAAGAGAAGCTACCACCCCATCACATTGGTGTCGTAAAAGTTGACATAGGGAGATTAACAGGCCATCATTACGTAATTATTGTATTGCCGTTGGTCTTAAATGTGTGCTAAATTTCAAATTTTTCAAATTCTGGAAGTGGGTGAAAACTGAATTGAAGATTCCTTTACATTTTATTTCCATACAGGTCCGGCATCCGATGCCGATATGGGGGCGATATTAAAAAAAATTCGATATGTGGGCGATATTAATTTACAGAGGTGCGTTAAAAATCCCTTGTAAACAAGGGGGTAAGTGAAGGTATTCAAGTGCTCGGGAAATTCTTGATATTTATTTTGTTTGACAGTTTGCTTGGCTTAAGTAATTATCTCATTTCACTAGTTGCTTTCTTTAACGTAATATAGTAATATTTAATGATGGCAGTCTCAAAACAAAAAAAGTGCTACACGGAATCATTTTGTGGTATCCGAATTTGTTAATTCAAAAGCAATATGTTTGTATGGTTAAAAATTATTCCCGTGCCACCAATACGAGAAGTTATAACACACAAGCTATATTTCATATGAAAAGTTAATTAGCCGTCGCATAATAAGGGGTGACGACGCGGTGGGCGTTCCACAACCTAAGAGACAGGCAACTCAAACTAAGTTAACTGATAAGAAATCAAATGTCAAAGTTCGAGCAAAACGAAAAACTCACTCTTTTCCCGTGTAAATTAGGGATGCATACGATACGGATACCGACGCCGATATTTCGTAATCGGCGATATTAATTTGCTGAGACTCGATAAATTTAAAATTTTGTAACTTAAAAATCTCGTAGTAAGCGCGCGAAGAAGTAAAACAAGTGCTTGTGGAATTCCCGAACTTTTCGTCAGTTTACCCAGCGCATCTACTTATCCAGCTCATTTCACTACTTGCTTTATTTAACAGAATAAATAATTATTTAATCATGATATTCTCAAAACAAAAAAGTGATATATGAAATGTTTGTGAAAGTGATGTTTATGTCGTAAATAAAATGTTGATAAAATGTTTGTGTTGTAAATAAAATGTTGAAAAAATCATAAGAATCTGTCTGTGAATCAGTAGTGTACCAGAGAACATTACTGAGTTTGGGTCTGAAGGATGCAGAGCTAGTGTAATTGGTGGGCAAATGAGACTTAACAATTGATGTCTCATGGGGACGGGTGCAGTGTGCCACACAGAAATGTTCTGGGTGACACAGCATTTGCTATGGGCAGATATTGCACTTACCATCAGGTGAATGTTTTGCTCTTCTTGTCACTATAATATTATATATGTAATAATAATGTTATGTTCGCTGCACCACCTATCATATTATGTTTTTCTCTGCTTTGCCTTATGGTTGACTGGTAGAGAATGCCTTTAGGCATTAAGTCCGCCATATGTACCACATGTGCATAAAAGCTTAAATAAATAAATAAATAAATAAATAAATAATGTTCCACTGCTGAGAACAGCTCTAAAACCCTCTCAGAAATGAGAAGAGGTTATTTCTGAGGGTTTGGAGCTGGGAAGAATCCGCCATGCTGCTCCAATATGCGGTTGGCAGACTTCACATGTCTTAGAAATATTTTTTTATTTCTCAGACATGCAGGTCTCCCACAATGGTTTCCTTAACCACCGAGCACATGGTAAATCAGCACTTAAAATTGCAATTCAAAAGATGCATGTTCAAATTCATGGAATAAAGAATTTACGTAATTAGACAACTGCTTAATGCCAAAATTGATAAACAATAGACATAGCTATGTAAAGTTACTAAGTTACTTAGCCTTCTTAGCTTTTACAGCTTCATCGGACAACTGACCACGGTTTGATAGGACTAACTACCCACAACATAAATAGCAAATTAAACACATAAATACATAAATAAACAATACAGTAGAAATCCTGATGTCCAAGTATTATTTTTGAATGCATTTATGACAAAATAAGCCATTTTTCCTTAATTTTTAAGTTAATTCTTAAATCAATTTTTAACAATTAATAGCCTATAGCCTTCAAAAAAATACCTTTAATTAAGATTTTTCCTGCCCTGCATATTGGATTAGTTTTTTGACATAAATTACACGGCCGCAAACACCAGGATGTTCCTATGCATTATGATTATGACTCCAATGTAGAATTAAATAATATTAAAATAACGACAAATGCGAGGGATCAGTGAACATATTCCAAATTATTCATATTTATCTTCAATAACGTGTAAATTTATTAATAATTTCACAAATAAATATTTTTTTAAGAATATGATTCTGCAGCAACCCGACTAAACAAAGCAGCCAGTTTGAACTATTGGCTTAGGTTATGTGCACTTACCATTTGAAGGGGTCGTAATAAAAATCTTTAAGAAAAGCCACAAAACCGTTTTTGCCCATTATATATGTATTAGCTAATTTTAAATTATTGGGGCGATAAACCTTTAAGGGTCGTCAAAAGGAACACCAGGAATTAATTGAAATTCCAATGTTCAAAGAGGGAAACGTTCACGAGTACCTAGAAAATGACTATAGACTATAGCTATGATAGTATAATAAGGAAATGTCAGTGACAGATGAGAAAGAGAAAGATGACATGCTACAGCTACATCTGTTAATGTCTTTTACGGCGACGGGTAAAAATACTTCCACCATTCAGCTAAATAAAGATTTGGGAGGTTCTTGTTAATTACATTATTAATATTCCTCGCGTATTCCAGCACCCACCAATTGATGTCTTCATAGAAGGTTTACTACAAATGTCAATAAAATATGGTAAAGAATGAAAAAAATGTTATGAAATGTTAAATACTTTATTAATACTTCCCGATGAATTGTGAAAAGGTGAAGGATTTTAATGGTGTTATTGTATAATATAGATGAACATGGCTTAGTGATCGGAGTATCTGACTGCTGCGCCGCGGGTTCTGATTTCGAATCCCAGCCGGTGCCAGCATTTGTGCAAAAACACAAATTATTGACTTTCGGATCTGGCTGTGCCGTAAATGTTAAATTTATTTTATGTCTGTAAAACACAACAACGATTCAAGAATAATCCTAGAGACATTGTTTTTTTTTTCCAGAAAAACGGGTCATTGTTTATATGCTGCGATTTATAAAACATTTCTGCTGTGTAACATTAGCAACCATTTCTTAATTTTGGTTTTCTTAATACTTTTTACTTATAATATAAAAGAAATCACTACATTTAGCAAACCTTATGTATGTTGAAATACCCAGTAAAACTCAATTAAATATTTATTTTGAAAAGTAGATATCAATAAAATATAAATCGTAATGTTGAAGCTCGCTCGAAGATCCGATCAATACGCCGTCGATAAATGGATATAATGTCGGTGATGTAATTGCTGTTAGCCTTTTTGGCTTTTGCAGCTTCATCGGATATTGTGCTCTCGGGCCAGGGACCCGCGTGCCAGGTTAGGTTTGACCCAAACATAAATACTTAAACAAACTCCTACAAATACCACGAAATTCGGACAGTGTCGCGTTCGCTGCGTGCTTGCGCGATTTCGAATATCTCAAATGATTTTATGTCTTCTAATTACCGTAGCCATGTACCATGAGCTTTTGCTTGGTCTGCATAACCGTTGCCCGATCATATTTTCGTTTTATTTTTTTACTTTTTCGTTTATGTGTCCCGTTAATGGCGAGTGCGGCAATGTTCGGATTGTCGTACCGTTTCGATGTAACGTCGATTGTGTTGTTGAGGTTCACGTAAGCTAATCTTGTTATCCCGAGATATTGTGTGTTGATGTCGTGATTTGATTTTCTTTTGTGGATTCGTCCGTATTGTAGATAAGTCCGTAGCTTTAATTGGTGTATTTATGTTGAGATTTGTGACCGTTGCGGATGAGCTTATTGCTTAACGATGAGTTTGTGATGTTTTTGGAAATCGGCTTCCGGAATAATCTTCAATCCATCGGCTATGATGAATTTTCATTTCTATTATCTCTCCATATGTGATTTGACGGTGTTATTGGCGGCGTAGAG
Source organism: Luehdorfia chinensis (assembly GCA_019845155.1). Taxonomy (NCBI): domain Eukaryota; kingdom Metazoa; phylum Arthropoda; class Insecta; order Lepidoptera; family Papilionidae; genus Luehdorfia; species Luehdorfia chinensis. The sequence goes on along the minus strand of JAHVAK010000025.1, from coordinate 3,408,807 downwards.
TTCAAATGAAAGCGATGTTATGGCCTTTCATTCGGGGTAGGCCGGACAGTGTTTTCTTGTCTATGAGGAATAGGCGGTATAAATATTCCTTAACGCCGCTGCCAACGTTCTGACTAGTTGTCCACTGTTTTGTATAAGCCCGGCATCGGGCATTTTCTATATTTTTAGAGAAAGTTTTCTAATTTCTCTGATGAGGTCAGCATATCAAATTGATTGTGTATCAATTTGAGATGCTGACGGCTTTGGTCCATCGTTTTGTCGGTGACTAGTGCTAGGTCTTCTTATGCCATCTTGGTGCTGAATGATTGACTCACCTCTAGTACGGAACGAAGATGTGGAGGAAAATGATTGGTCCGAATGAGCCGAAGACTGGAGTCGAGGATTCTGTCATGCGCGTCCGTCGTAACCAGCCTCCATTTCAGACAGTATTTTTAGGAATTGGCGACTGTTCGATCCTTCGTAGGCAGCAATAAGTGGCTCCTTTATTGCCCTGTATGGATTATTTTCTGGTAGTCCGTAATTTGTTCAATGTCCTACTTATCAAAATTGTTATTTCAAAAATTGCTTTAGTATTTAAAACCATTTTTTATTTTTTAAAGGATCATCGATATTGTTGTGTTGTGAACTGCGGACGGAATAGTCGGTGTCAATTCTACAGTTTTTCTAAAGCGTCCTGGAAATTGGAACATAGTAATAAATGGATAGCTGCTGTAAAAATATGTAATAAATAAATTTATGTGACGTACCCTTAAATTACGATATTATCTACTAAATAAATTTTATATTTGTTATAATTTATGTGAAATAACATTGATCTGTAATAAAAAAAATATAATCTCTACTAATATTATAAAGAAAGAGTGCCAATTTTGTGAGTTTGTGTATAGGTGGAGGGTAATCTCTCGAATGACCGCACCTATTTGAAAAATTCTTTCACCATTTGTATGGTACATTATTCGAGATGGACATAGGCTATATGTTATGTATTGGCGTTAGGTGTCCGGCAGAGTATAATAACACCTACCTGTTCCGAGGTGTCGCAAGAGGCGACTAAGGTATTGTACGGACAGTCTTTATTCGTGCAGATTAACATCAAATATGCAATGCTGTCACTATACTACTCGTGTGAACGCAACGGAGAGTCTGATTTTTTTGACACGTACCAAAACGGTGGCGTTGTGGTTCGCCACCCGTTACAGTCTCGCTTCCCGCGAGGACGAAAAGTGAGTGGCCTCTGTTATACATCGGGTTCTTACATAGGAAAATGTGTCATGAAAAATAAAACAACCGTAAATTAATTTATGTAAAAGTTATTATATATAATTAATTATACAAATAAGTTATCACCTCATTCAGAACAAGAAAAATATTCCAAGAAGTCCACTTGCATTTCTTGTTCTTCATAAGATGATGAAGATAAAGAGGTATTTATTATAAATCGCTCTTCCAGCATTTCAATTATTCTATCTTGCTTGATGAAATTGTTTTCAATCTCAAAGCAATGATAAGGTGAAAGCCTTAAAACTTCGTGACCGTGCGATTTTAATACTTCATCTATCATATAAGGGCGCAGACATGTTTTGTTTTACTACTTCAAGTAGGTGACATTTACGCCAAAGATCATCATAATGTAAATCACTTGCATGGAGCCATTCTTTTATATCAGCGATACGATTGGTTTGTGTGCGCGGTGTGTTCATACGTACAGAATGATAACTAGCATTATCCAAAACAATTAGTGAAAGTCTTGTCAGATTTGGAATTAGCTTCTCTGTCACCCATTTTGAAAATGTGTCCTTATTCATGTCGTGGTTGTAGTCAGCAGATACACTTGTTGACCTGTACACCAGACAACAATTTGGTACAAAGCCATTTTCTCCACCAGCATTTACAATGATCCACCTCGCTCCAAGTCAAATACTTTTAGATGGGCCTGCAATATCTTTGATTTGCCAGCATTTGTTCACAGAATATGAACCGTGAATGTAAGTCTCATCTTAATAGATCACGTCCAATTTATTATGCTCTTCAGCTTCGCGGTTTTCCTTTATACGCTTTAAAAACATGTATCAAAGAGTATCTAAGTAACTAGTATCTTTGTTGTTTTATGTCATCTCTTTCCGTCAAAATGGTCCTTTTTGATTGGCATATAACATATTCAAAACCAATCTCCTTAAGTGTAAGTCTGTAAAAAATAATAACATTTATTATGTTACTCAAACGATAGCTTAGTCATTCATCATCATCATCATCAGTCTATATACGTCCTTCTATTTTTCTTACCTCAGAGATTCTTTCCCTCCTTTGAAATCAATATCTTGTTGAAGAATTTGTAACAGTTTCTTTAATGTTGGAATTTCCTTTCGACTGTATAGCTTTACTTTATTCCTAAAAAACTGTAAAATTAACCAATATGTCCGGCTATTCGGTTTTAAGACCTGGCAACCTTAGATTCCCTAGATGTCCGTGTTTAATATCTATTTTTTGACAAATGTCAAATAACGAGACGTTAAATTGTCCCTGTTTTTAAAATCGAAAATATTTTATTATGTTAAAATTTACAGATTGTATTCTTTATATTTATTATTAATTATGGACGAAAATGCTGCTGATAATACAGGTTTTGTGAACGTTGCAGTTGACGAGGACTCAAGGTCTGCTGTTAATTCCCTCATTTTAGATTACTATAAAAAGTTTGGAAGGAAACGAGATTTAGAACACTTCTTTTCTTTATCAACGGCTCAAAGCGATATTCAAGATCCGACTAGTTTGTTTTGGAGGAAAATGAAAACACAAACTGATTCCTCAGATTCTGGGGAAGGAAAGACTGGATCATCTACTGAATTGTGCAGAATATCCATTAAATATACTGCCCCAGATCCATCGACTTCACAGGTGAACAAAAAAAAATGTAATTTAGGATTTAGATATTGTGTATAATTATATCAAGTGTTGGTAAGTTGAATACATACTTTGTAATATACAAATGTGATAGTAACTCTGTCCCTCATGTCTGTTTGTTACCTTTTGGGATTGTGACGAAATTTGGGACAGAGATAGCTTGCATCCTGGAGTCAGACAGATAAGATACCTTTTATTACAGAAAGTCAAATGGTTCCCACAGGATTTAAAAAAATCTTAATCCCCTTAGACGAAGTTGCGGGCAGAAGCTAGTTTTATATAAACTAAGAAATTTGTCTACCAGTGTAATTTCAGAAGTAATAAACATATATATTATTCATACATAAAGTTGTGCACTTTTCCCATTTAAGGGGTAGGCAGAGACAAACATACATAGTCCACTTTTCACCCTCGCAGGAAACGAGATGTGGCAGGTGAAACTCGTTGCTGCCATTTCAGTTGAAAAATTCTTACTATTCTTACATTGTGTTCCCACAAGCAATATAGATTGCACATTACGATGTGCATGAATAAAGACTGTCTGTACAATGCCTATATTTATGATAAATTTTCATTAGAAATTAATTTTAATTAATTAACTCACCATTTGTTCTTGTTTCATAATCCGTTATTAGGAAAGAGAAAAGAGTAGCTTAAAAGTAATTAACTAATAATAATAAGTTTTGTAATTAAAAATTGCAATAAATTTAAAACTGTAAAATTAACCACAGTTACTTGTTACATTAATCAGCAATTCATTAGGAATAGTATATATCAAACTATCTATTACTTAACTCTATATAACATTTGATTACAAGATATTCTGAAAAACGTTCAAAGTGGAATACAACTATAGCCATGGATAATTTTTTGTTATATGCTGCATAGTCACATGTATTAAATTTATTACATACTAGCTGATGCCTAATCTATATACCTAGGTGTAGTGGCTATGCACAGGTGCTATGCTATGTGTAGGCTTCTGTACTGTAAATTGCGAGTTTGATCCTTAATTGGAACAAATATTTGTATAGCCTACAGATTGTTCCGGGTCTGGGTGTTTGTGTATATCCAATATAAATGTCTTTAAAACTCAATAATTGTAGAAATCCTGGAGTGGCATTTTGGGAGGGTGGAGGAGGTGCTCTGCACAAACTAGGGAAACTAATTAAGAGATTAAAACCTAATCCTTTTAAATAGATAATTATTAGAAATAGAAGTATGTGTTACTTAAAACTGTGTTATTTATAATACATTATGCTTAAACTTGACATTTCAAATTTTATTTGCAGGATGATAATTCAAAATCAAAAGATGATTCAGTTTCTCCACCTATAATAACAGAAGAACCAACTTTAGGCTCAGCAACACATACTGATAATGAATCAATAAAATCTGATGATAATAATTCTCAAAAATGTAAGTTGGCCAATTGTTTTCATTTGACATACTTACTTTGGCTTATACACATAGTTCCTTTAAATTTACGTCTAATTTTCTGGGTAATATTAAAAGAAAATTTAAATATAACATACATAGGACAGTGAACATCACAACATTGATATAATTATATAAATATTACACAAATAATATTAGTGTTCTAAATATATTTAATATTTATTATCTTCAATTATTTTTGTAATAATTTTTTTTTCGTTTTTTCAGCAACTGATGCACATCTAGATACTTCTATAAACAAACCATTCTCTCCAACAAGTAGTATAACTTCCCAACGGAAACTTGAGTGGGATTCTTTAGGAGATGTAGGATATGGTAATGAAAGTGAAAGAAAAGCATCAAGTTCAGGACTTAGTACTTTGGAAAGGCTTGCATTGCATCAACAATATTCTAACAATGATACTAAACAAGATACACAATTTGGTCCACCTACATCTCATTCAACACCTGTAGAACTAAATATTTTACAAAAAGGAAATGTGAAGAAAACAACAAAATTTTATAAAAAAGATGTGGATTTGGTAGAGTTTAATGTACCATATAGCTCTGAAAAGAACCCTACAGCAATAAATGTTAATTTAACTAAACATATTTCCTTTAATGTAGATAAAGATGGCGAAGTAACAGTTGATAATACAATAAGGAAGGATAATATCAAATTAACATCCGATAAAGTTTCAGTTGAAACAGAAATGACTCCTCAGGTAAGAATTGATAAAGAAATACAAACATCACTGACTAATAAAGAATTGCAAAAAAACAAACAGTTGAGTGAACAAAAATGTCCAATTTTAATACATTTTAACACATTGAGAAAACGGAGCAGAAAGAAGAAATTAAGAACTTTTAAAAAGAAGGTATGTAGAAGTAAAGCAAAAGCGAATATACACAGACTACCTTTAGAAAAAAGTGGAGACCAGGTATCTGAAGCAGAAAGTTTTGAATATATGCCTGGGCACATTTACAATCAAAACCAAATGAAGAACAACATTACTAAAGATTCTAATAGTGTTGGTAATAAATCTAGTCTTGAATCAAGTATTGTCTTTACCACTGATTCTAGCAAAGCATCTAAGAATTCATTTACAAAGGATTTGGAAAAAAGTATAGACTTACTAAAGGAAGCATTACAGTCCAAATATGATAATTCAAATCTTAAAGAGAAACTCATAAAAGAGGTTGTCCAAAGGTTATTAAATACAAGATACAGGGATGATGATAGTGCTACTGTTTTCTTATCAGGCTTAAGTTTTAATAGTAAAAGGTTGGGTTTATCTAAAACTAATCATACTACTACAAGTACTTCAGATGGCAACACTTTTGATAGTAATGTTATGGCAAACAGACCAAAGAAATCTATTTTACGAGTAGACAAATTTAATCCGAACGGAATGGCATCTACTTCCCAAAGTACACCTAATTTACATACATTAGCTAAAAGTGATAAACCTGAGAAAATGACCAAAACACCTACTTTCTCCAATACTGAATCAGATTTCTCTAGCAGAGAAAGAAATTCATCTGATACTGCAGCGAAAATGTCATCTGAAGAACTGTACAAAAAATATCTAGAGGCTTTAAAAAGAGAACACATACATAAAAAACGTTTAAAAGATAAGGAAACACTTTTAAAGAAAAAGTTGGTTAGTTCTGACACATGTTTAAAGACAACACAAGATACATGTAATAAGTCACATGACAGATTATATGAATTGATAAAAGATTTGACGCGAAATAACATTGATGACGGATCAGGAGATGCAAGTAAATTAGAAGGAGGGTCTAGTTCCAATATAGATAAAATACGAAAACAAAAAAGTCATTCTGTATTCACACTTGCATCAGGTAAACCTTTCCATGCTAAACATTCTAAAGTGCAAAGGGCTTCTCATAATGTGTGTCAGAATGTTATAACTTCAGAAGCTGGTTGTAGTAAAATCGCTAACAGTTGTTGCTGTAGCGCTAAACAAATAGTAAATGCTCAATCAGAAGTAGTTGAGAGCGCAGTACAAGTAAAGGGAAGTTATGAAGAAGATACGAGATCACAAAGAGATAGTAAGCTAAGGCACTATAAAGAAAACGCTACTGATTTAGTTAAACCTAAACAACTTTCTAAGAGTAATAGGAATTCTCCTAGAACACCAGATAAAGTAATTTTAAAAAATACAAATGATGTTGAGTATGTCTGTTTATGTTCTAATAAAACAATAGAGGCGCAGGTCCCTGAAAGGTTACTCATTTATAAATGTTCACGCATAGGGCAACATGATGATAGTTTAGCCGATGCAATGTCTAAGGCTTCGAGTTCAGTCGGCGTTCAATGGTCGAGTGATTGTCTATGTTCTAAACAAATTACGGAAACAAAGTTGCCAATGATGGCTTTACCAGATAAAGCAATTTCTTTAAATTGTGAACCACAAAGTTCTAGTTTGCGGGATTTTTCTGTAAGAAAGACATCTACTTCATCTCAGACAAATGTTAATTTAGATTTAATTTTGCGGCGGGGGTCCAGCGATAGAAGTGTGACTTCCATATCAAACGAAAAACAAAGGTCAGGATTTATAGAAGAAAGGGAAGATACTGTAAAAAATAAATGTGAGAAACATAATGCTATTTCTAAATTACTTCGAGAAGGCACACGTTGGATACAAACTGAAATCAGTATTGATCCTAAGATTTCAGATCCAACATTATCTGATGTAAATTTTATTAATGACTCAGATTGTGTGAAGCTAATAAGCGAACAGGAAAGAAATAGAATTGAGCCGAAAATATTCTCAAGAAATCAACTCAGTTACGAAAATGTAAAAAAGGAACTATTTAAAAGATGCACCGATACTCAAACTTCGACTAGTTTGCATGAAAATCAAACAAATACAGATAACAATTATAACTTTTTGAATAATGCAAAAGGTACAAATTATCACATGCATGAATTTATTGAAGAAAATGAAATGGCTAATTTAAAAGTTCGCAAATGCAGTGAAGATAAGTTTTCAATTCCTATCCAGGGAACAAATATGACGTTAGTTGTAAGTCTCGGTTCTAATGCTAAGACTATAAGTGACGAAGAAACAAAAACAGATTTGAAGACGAATGGTTTAACAAAACACCAAGTTCAGCTTTTTGACAAAGGAACTTCATTTGGAGGAGATCGTTCTAAAGGTGTACAATATAAAAATACAGATATTTTTACACAAATCGACAATCGATGTCAACAGTTATCAAAAGATAAAGACGGTAATCAAGTTAATAGTAGCACTCGTGACAATATTGGGGAGACTATAATTCCATATAGAAAATCTTACCTAGTAAATACATTTGACACAGAAGATGGTTTAAAGTACAACACATATCCAAAAAATCACCAAAATGTAAAGAAACCTTTTTTACGCTCAAATACCGATATAAGCTATTTAGAGAGTTATGCTACTAATGTTAATAACGAAGATAAAAGAAATATTGAAGTACAAAAAGATTTTTCTTCTAGTGTGTTGTCAAAGGCGGATGACATTACTACTAAAGGACAGTCACGTGAATATAATCACACTAATTTGGAAAGATCTTCAAAAGAGGAAGAAATGCGTGAAAAAAACAAGGAAAGCTTCAAAAATTATCAACATTTAGAATCAAAAAAATCTAGATGTGAAAGCAAATGTGATAATGAAGACGGTAAATCGAAAGATCCTGTATTAAATATGATACAAGATATAACAAAACGTTATACTAAGAAGGATATGGAAAAGAGTAAAAGAAAGAAATGTTTCAAAGAAATATTTACAGTTCTAAATTATCTTTTAGATACTGAGGAAAGTACAGACCAAAAAGATAAATGTTCGTCAAGTAGTGCAACTGATAGCACTTCCACAATAGATCAATCACATGAAAAAAAAAGTTCAGAATGTTTGACTAAAAAAACATATGTGGATAAGGGAGTACAATTATCGATGAAGAAAATTCAAAAACAAAAAAGTTGTATGGAATCATCAGATGATCCTACTTCAAGTAAGTTGCCTACAACATCAACTGATTCCACAACTTGTGAAGTATTAAACAAAATCAGAAAGGAATGTGAAAAATATCATCAAAAACGATGTAAAAGCGGGCAAAAGAAATGTGATGAGTCTAGCAGTACATCTGTAAATGGTGAAAAATATAATCGTGACCATTATTGTTCATGTCGACATAAATGTAAAGGTCATAAGGCTAAATCAACTGTTGAAAAAGTGAAGAAGAAATGCGTCGCTTATAATTTAATTATACAAACCTCCGATAGCATGGCTAGTGAAGAAACTGAATGTAACGCGGGTGCTCGCCCATTACAAAATATTGTCGTTAAAATACCACCCAAACAGAAGCACTTAACAAATGCACCATTCAAGGAAGTTTCAGCAAAAATAGAAAACAAATTGACTCACTGCAGTCCTCGATACAGCAAAGTTCATAAATCAAGAAGTTTGCCAAATGACAGTGAGATGTCTAGTGAAGACTTCAATAAAAAGATGCGAACGTGTACAGTTAGAGATTATTTGGAGATAAATCGACCAGATTTCGTCGAAAAAAGCACAAAACGACAGGACTGCCTAAAGTTTATCAATCAAACGAGGTAAGAAAATATAAAAATACATAACTAAGTACTAAGAATTGCATATAACCTGTAGAAATTGGTGACAAGGTTATATCATGAAGCTTCGTCGTCGTTTCAGCCTATCACTAGTCCACTGCCGAACATAGGTCTCCCCCATAGATTTCCATAAAAGATTGTAGCTCTCATTTTTGGGCTTGGCAGGGGTTGGCAACCGCATTTTATTTATTCAGATGTTTCTAGAAGATACTGCTGCCCTGAAATCTTCTGGTTTTAATTGTCCCTCTGTCGACTTTTACGACCCCCACTGGATGAGATGGGGTGGTAGATTCTTTGATCATGAAGGTTGATAATCAATTTTTTTTTTTCAATATATATTATTGTTGTAAAATATATTCAGGTATATATGTGAAACTAATTTTACGGATTTTATCGCGTTTAATTTTTTACTATTTATAACCCGACGTTTCGAGTGCTTCAAAACACATCCTAATTTCAATAGAGAAGATGGTTGGGTATTATCACCAGCTTGGGATCCAATAATAAATAAAATTAAATCAAAAACCAAGCATACCACTGCAAGACTTCAAGACACAGTTATATATATTTTCGGTGATGTAATTGCTGTTAGCCTTCTCGGCTTTTACAGCTTCATCAGATACTTCAAGACATAGTTAGCTCTTTCTGCGTAGATCGGACCAAAAATAATAATTAAAAGCTGAAGGTACCCCAGGTTAACTATGACATCAGGACATCTGTCACCTTAGTCCTCCCGTGACCATGGGTGCTGTAAAGGACTCCAAACGTCGGGTTATAAAGAGTAAAAAAGTAAACGCGATATAATCCGTAAAACTAGTTTCATTTAAATGAAATCATTATGAAAAACGTATGTTTAATTTTTCAATTATACCTGAATATATTTTTATATTTTATATATTTTTTGTGTCTACTGGAAGACACTGTCTAGTTTTCTATATTGTTTAAATGTTTAGTATTATATCTGTGTCAGTTTTGTGTTGATGAAATTTCATTTTCATTTTAGTTTAATTTGTATATGTCGGTAGCAACATATTATATATGTTTTTTAAGTTAGAATGGCAGATTCAAAGAAATCTATTGGTATATATTGTAGAACTCACAAATTTTTCTTACTTCAGACCTGGAGAAATGTGTGCAACATCCAGGTATAAAATGATCGTAGTCCACGCTCCTAAATGTGGCGGTAGCACATGTTTGGAATCTTGTAACATGCATTGTTCAGGTACATTGTTTTGTATGTCTTACCGAGTAAATTAGTTCAGTTACAAATTTGAAAATGGGAACTTTTCTAGGTATACCAACGCACTGCAACCAGTGTATAAATTCTTTTATGCAATCATTTCACAGTGAAGTAACAGAAATTGGTGAGTTCAAATACGTTATTTTTTCTGGTGGTAAGATTCCTATGTACGAATTGGTCTAGGCAGGTACCACTCAGACCAGTTATTCGGCGGTGAAGCAGTAGTGTGCAACCATTACCGTGTTTCGGTCTTAGAGGCTAGTGCTATCACAGATATGAGATATTATGCCACTTAAGAAAAATAATGACCTAGGGGACGAACACAGTGCAGGTGTCACACAGAAAATGTTCTTGGTGAATTCAGGTAAACCCAGTTCGTTTCGGCGCTTGATCCTATAAAAGTTTAAAACACAAGCGAATCATAATAACTATGTTAAGAATTTAATAATCAATTGTGTACTCGCGGACCGCCAGCACTGGTGCCGTGGACACATGGAATCTGGAGATTAAGAAAATTTCTAATGTATATGTGGCGATCGCATTAAATACTCAATACTTGATTCATTACGATAATGATGCTGAGGTATTGTAGCTTCGGAAGTTTAATAGTTTAACTTGGTTTTAGGTCAAACGAACGGACATCCAAACGCAAGTTGCTGTCATTGCAATTGGAACGGCAGCAGACACTGAACGCTCTCAGCAGTGAAGAGATACAACACCTCGCTAGAGAATTGGGGGCTCAGCTGAGACGTAAAAAAGGTAAATATTTCATAGAATACAAAACTTTCAAAAAAATAAATGGCAAAAATACATTTCCTTACACTATGATAACTGTATAACTTAGAAATTAATCAATCAGAAAGTAGTACTAGTAGTAGTTTGAAATATACTCGTACTACAAAATTGAAATAATTGTTTTTAAAAAATTCTAGCGGTTTTTTTACACAAACACATCGAAATCACAAATTACTAATCAAAATTTTGGTGATTTCGATGTGTTTTAAATCTTTAACAAAAAGATACTTCAGGATTTCGGTGATAAAATTAGCTCAGAGATTTTCGAAAAATCTGTATGTCCATTTTTTAGTTTAATTATGTTCAAGTCATGTTCAAAACATATTAATATGTTATTATTTATTATAAAATTTTACAATTCTTTAAATTACTCAGTTTCCTGTAAAGTTGGTTAAAGTTAGTTTAGCATTAAAGTGTTTGTTTTTTTTTAAATATCCGGAACTGTTGATGATTTTTCATCCTACTTTTTTTTCATTGTAGTTGCCCCAAAATTTATTAGTGAACGTGAAATGAAGGAACATTCCGAAAAAATCTACAAGTCATTACCCGAAGTCATGCAAAAGAAAGAGGAAATGAAGAAAGAAAACATGAAGAAAACCAATTTGTTGATGGCTAATATTTTTAAAAAGGTACTCATTAGTTTTCTCTATCTATTTTCTATTTTTTTTATTTCAAATGCACAACGCAACCGACCCGAAAGCCAAAAATCTGCGTTTTCTGCACACATGTTGGCTTCGGCTGGGATTCGAAGTACCCGCGGCAGTAATAGTAAGGTATTCACCGCTAAGTTTATGTCAACCTTACTAATATAGAACCAAAATAACGTATAGAACCCAAAAAAGTATTACGCAGCTATTTTCACTTCATGAATAAACTATTCAATATTCTTTTAATATTTTCTTATCTATAGTCAAATTATACTCGCGTATAAAATAACTAATTCCGTCTTTATTATAAAAATACTATTGTTGTAAGCTAGCGACTTTAAGATATCAAAATTGTGACGAAACGAGCATGGCGGTGACCTGACGGTAAGTGTTATGAATGCCCATAACAGGTTGGAAGTGTCATCGAGATCCCCTCTAACCTGCGATGGTACCTGGGCGATTTCTCGCATAGAAATACTACAGCCAGTTCTACGTGACATTCCAAGAGTATTCTATTATGACATAAGTATATTTCAGCTTATATTTTATAATAATCGTTTCGGTCATTGACCCCGAACCGAAATTGTTATTGGTTACGGTTTCGTTTTCGGTGTTTACCGGTTAATAAGAAAACCAGTTCCGTTCCGTTAAATTAATCGGTTAAAGCGAATTTAAATGGATGGCCGAGTCGAGCGACCTCTGTTACTTGTCCGTTGATCACACTCAAATCGTCTATGCGACTGGCGTGAGGCGACAAGAAATGAAATTTGTCTGACACTACTAATAGCTGTCAAAGAATTCAAATACTTTTATTGCTGTGCGTACGCGCGTATGCTGCGTATGTTACTAGTCAATTACTTTCATTATATCTTTTTAATTTCTTTATTTTTATAATTTTTGATAAAACATTTCAATCTATCTATGTATCTCAGGTTTCTTGTATATCAATGATATACACACTAAAAAGTCAGATTCTAGAAAAAAAAATCTGAAATTAACTGGTTGTATCATAACCGTTTCGGTCAATATTTAACCGTAAAATGCAAGAACGGTAAATTATTAACCAAAATTTCACCGAAACTAACCGGTGTTTCGAGACCGGTTCTAAGCACTGGTTTGTATTAAAAATCTTTCTCCTAGGGCATCATTGTTCCTTTAATATCTAATTTGTTAACGAACAAAAATCACAGCATCGTTCATATTAGTCTGTTAATATTTCACTGCAGGACATGACAGCCTTCTGAAGTAGGGATTTGTCGTAAGTGCTACGCCTGGCAGATTGGCGATCGCGATCGGCGAAAGACAGAACATTCGACATTATTCCATGAAGTATTTTTGGTATACTCACAATGGTGCAGAAAGATAATTTTAGTTATTTAATGTTTTATCGCCGCGTGCTGGCAGCATAAGAGAATCTACCACCCGATCTCGTCCCGCGGGTGTCGTAAAAGTCGGCAGAGGGAAAATTAAAACCTGGAGATGGCCAGTAGCATCTGCCTCGTGATGATGGAACATAAAAATAAAAAAACTACGGTTGCAACTATGGCAAAGTCTGCCCTAAAAGAGAGCTACAAACTTTTGTGGTAATCTATGGCGGAGGCCTATGTTCAGCAGTAGACTAGTGATAGGCTGAAATGATGATGATGGTGATGAATGCTTTATCGATTTAAATTATATTTTCTCACATAACTGTTTCTCTGTTAGGTTAGGTATTTGTTTTAGAAGACAAATCAATGGATTTCTATAACACCATAGCATTTATTTGTTAAGAATTTCCATGAAATTCAAAATCAATTTCTGGATCTGATACATCATCTTAAAACCATTAAATTCTAAAAAAAATATTTCTTTCAGAATCTCCAAAAAAAGACTCTTCGAGGATCTGTCAATCTATCGAATTATAGCACAGTTATAAAAATTTGACATGGGAATATTACTGTAATTGGAATAAGACGACATGAGAAATGTGTTTGTTGATTTTATGTTGTACAATAGGTTTTGTTATTACATTGTTGATGTTTTGTTCTATTGACAAATGACAATAAAAATAAAAATGTATTTTCTGTGCGATTTATTAATACTTCCTGTCTGCAATGAGAACTCTGTTGTGCATAATAAACGTTATAATTAATGACATTCATTAATCATTTTTACACTAAACACCTCTAACTTCTACTGAGTATTAAATTTATGTCTGTATTTAGTCTTCCGAGTCGGATTGAAGTCTTCATTTGATTCATGTGCATTGTGTTAAACTGTCTTATAATTTTATAGCCTCTCCATCATAAGTACCATTTCCTTTAATTTTCGTCTATGCACTTTTGTGGATGTTGTCATTGGTAGTTCGTTGACGAATATCACACCCCCTCTTAATTGCTTGGAGTCTGAAAGCGAGTCTGAAAACATTAAATTACGAAATATTACTCAACTAATCAACATGGTTATTAATAAACTATATTGAGATGAAAATGAATTGTTTAGCTGCATATTTGAAAAATAGTCTACCATTTTTTGAAAAAAAAAAAAAACCGTTACTGATCTATGACGTAAAAATAATTCACTTCCTTCCATTTAATGTTGTGTGAGCATTGTAGCTTTAGACTAATCTTACTATCTAAAAATTTTTTTTATTGTATAAAGTGACGAAACGAGCAAAACGTTCACCTGATGGTAAGTGCAACGTCCACCCACAACAAATGCTGTGTCACCTAGAATATTTCTGTGTGACACCACACTGCGCCCGTCACCCTGAGACATCAGTTCTTAAGTCTCAAATGCCCAGTGATTACGCTAGCTCACAGTGCCCTCCGAAACACAGTAATGCTTGCACACTACTGCTTCACGGCAGAATAACTGGCCCTGGGGTGGTACCTACCTAGACGGATTCCTGTATAAGAAAGGAATCGTGAAATAGGTGGAATTTCTGTTCAAAACTGAGATTTCAGCGTTTTATGTCTACTATCGTTAAATGTAATTAAATATAAGAAATATATATCAGCATGTAAAATCTGCTGTGAAGAAAAAAAGTATAAAAGTTCTAGTAATTCAGTTACTTTTAACTAAATCCTTGATATACTGTGCTGTTATTGCATGTCCTGATCGAGGCACAATACAGGCAACTGGTAAATCACCGCACTCTTGATCTGGTATACTTGTGACTGCCACGTCTAATACACCTGGGTCTTGTCGAATAACGCTTTCTACTTCTACTGGCGAAATCTGAAATGAAACGTTTTAGTAAGTAATGAAATGAGTTTAGTAGCAAACATTTATTTTGGGATATTCGAGTTTATAAGAAAATATAGGAACAGAGCCGCTTTAACATGTTCACCAACCTCAACTGACAACCTCACCTACGTACACCGGTGGTCACCAATAGCTAATAGGCAGTATAATTGACCCTGGGGTGGTACCTACCTAGACGCTTCAGCGGCATTGGGGGTTCAAATAAGTAAAAAACCTGTTCGCAACGAAAATCATACTCTTTTGACTTTTTTTTTTTTTTTTTTTTTTTATGTTAGAGGAGGCAAACGAGCAAGCGGCTCACCTGATGGTAAGTGATCACCGCCGCCCATGAACATCTATTATTATATTACTTATGCAGAGTTTTTATAAAACATCTCAGGTAGACGCCATCTTACTTCGTCAAAGCCTCCGATGGTGTAAATCACTATATACTACCAATAAAATCACATCATGGCGTTCATGACAATCTTCATTGCAGGTTTTGTAGATACCTCATGGACTGTACTGAACTCGTGGCTTTATAATAGACACAACGCAATATAGCCACTAGTAGCTACTATATTTAACTACTATTATTATTGTTTATAACGATTAGTTTTAATAACGAACAATATCATTAAAAACGATGTCTACTTACAAAAAAAAAACAATATGTTACAACTTTGCGCTAAGTTTCATGTTAAATAAATAAGAAAACAATATTTTTTTAAATCCATACTGCGCAAGGTGTGCCAAAAAAACTAGGCAATTATAACGTTATCTGTCGATATACTATAAAATTAAAGTACTATAAAAGAAATAGATGAACTAGTTCAGGAATACGTTCATCACGTTTTCAGCCAGTTAATGCGATTTTAAATGTTTGCCAGTATAATGCGATTGAGCTACTCTGGGCTCAAATCAAAGTTTACGCAGCCCGCCACAATATTTCTGCGCTACTCAGCACAAAAATATGCTGACTGTTAAGCTTCAGGAGATCTTAATCAAACTCAGGAATCGATCTTGTAGTGGTGTTTTTCAAAGCGCTTGACAAAATTTCTTAATTGGCACAATACATTCGTGTTACGGGGTAAAAATGAAATGGTAATGATAAATGAGGTGGTGAGCAAGAAAATGTGTAAGAAAGGAACCAGTTGATTAGTTTGATGTAAATATATTGATTTATTATTCAAAATATTTATTTTAATTTTTTTATAGTAAATTAGTTGTGCCCCGCGATTTCACCCGCGTTAAATAGCCGACCCCGATCGATGATATACATATATGCTTTCCTATTTTAATTGTTTTTTTTTCCGGAATCTTAATTATTTTTTTAAAATAGCTTAAGGTAATATCAGGTATTTGTTAGTGAAAGTTCTGTCAAAATCGGTCCAGCCGTTTCGGAGATTAACTGGAACAAACAGACAAACAGACAAAAATTGAAAAAAATGTTCCTTCTTATAAGGACCATATATACTTACCTATGCATTGAGTAAACATCTGTTATTCTGTTATTACAAACGGCCACTTCAATTTTATTTATTTGTATAGATATTTCCGAATATTACTATCGCATTTTTATTTTCTTTACGGTAGTTACATTCAGAAATTAGAAGTTAGACAAACAAGTACTCATTTCTTGGGTCGGTTGAAAAAAGCAAACAATAGTGTTACTTAAGACCCATCGCTAGATCGCCGGTCATAAACAATAATAGTATCCGATGAAGCTGTAAAAGCCGAGAAGGCTAACAGCAATTACATCACCGAAAATATGCGAGGGTGGATTGAAAAGTACTCGGCCTAACCAAGAAAATAAACACATACTAAATCAGTTATATTTTTATTTTTCTACATAATCACCATCAAGTTCAATGCACTTTTGCCACCTCCCCTTCCAAGTATTTAGACCGTTAAAAAAAAAATGATTCTTCCTTAGAGTCAAAATATGCGTCTACAGCTGCTTTGACCTCGTCGTGTGTCGAAAATCTTTGACCTCCCAAGTGCTTTTTTAGGTTAGGGAACAGAAAGAAGTCTGATGGTGCCAGATCAGGTGAATACGGCGGATGCGGTAACAGTTCAAAGCCACAGTTGTGAATTCCAGCCATTGACTGTACTGACGTGTGAACACGGGCGTTATCTTGATGAAACAGGACTTTTCTTCTGAGCATTCCTCGACGTTTTTCTTTTATTTCCTCTCGTAAACGATGTAGTAAGGTGCAGTAGTAATCAGAGTTTATAGTCTGACCCCTTTCAAGATAATCAATCATAATCACACCTTTCGAGTCCCAGAATACTGAAGCCATCACCTTATTTGCCGACAAAATCGACTTAGCCTTTTTAGGGGGTGGTGAACCAGGTCTTCTCCACTGTTTTGATTGTTGTTTTGTTTCCGGTGTACAGTAATGAACCCATGTTTCGTCCATAGTAACAAAACGATTCAAAAAATCATCTGCATCGGCTTCAAATAACTCCAAACAGTCGCTTGAAATAGTCAATCGCGTCCTTTTTTGTTCAACTGAAAGCAGTCGCGGAACCCACCTCGCAGACACCTTGTGGAAACCCAACTCGTTGACAATGATGTTTTGAGTTCGTTCATAAGAGATGCCTATAATCTCGGCTATCTCTCTAATTTTTAATCTGCGGTCTCCCATTATTAAATCAAGTACTTTTTTAATATTTTCGTCAGTAGTTGACGTCGAAGGCCTTCCAGAGCGGGGTTCATCTTTCACACTCTCTCTACCACGCTTAAATTCTGCTATCCATTTTTTGACGGATGAATATGACAGAGCACAATCGCCTAATGTACTGACCATGTCATCTGATCTGATCTGATCTATCTGATCATGATGATAGCCCCTTCTTATGGAGGTACTTAATGACGGCACGCTGCTCGATTTGCTCCATTCGCGGAAATTATGACCGATTACTTTGTTAATAAATTTATAAAATCACAACTAATTATCGCACACGTTTCGAACTTCACACAATGAACTAGTCTGAACTGAACTAAATAATGTGGGTAGATTTGATTTTTAGAATTGAATGGATCTGTGTTAGGCCGAGAACTTTTCAATCCACCCTCGTATATATAAACAATAATCAATTGACAGACGTCAGGAACGCAGGTCACGATTGTAAGGAAATGTATCCCTAAACATTTTATAATTATATTGATGATACTGAAATAGAGCAAGTTATTTATCAGTTAATGACTTATTGTTAATGTTATGGTCAGTGGTATCTGGTACTATATTTGCAAGTAGTTGTTTACGAGTAGAAATTACTTTATACCGACTTATTTACCTGATAACTTTTATATTTCAATAATAATTTAATCCGTTCAACATAGAAGTAATTCCCGTTTTTGTCTACGTAAAACATATCTCCCGTCTTAAACCAGCTATCTTCTGCAAAAGTCTCTTTAGTTGCTTCGGGATTGTTGTAATACTCCTGAAATTAACACTATCATAAATATAAAGCATCCGTGACTGGCATAAAAGCTGTAACAAATTAATGTGTTGGCTCGACAGATCAAAGCAGGCATAATGCTGCAATGTTTTGTATAGTTAACTAGCTGTTCCCCACGGTCTTACCTGCGTAAAATAGCCGACCCCTATCGATTATGTACTTCCTTATTTGAATCGGATTTTGGGGTTTTAATTTTTTTTGCACGCAACCATAATATTTTTTCTAAAATTAAAGTTGTCTTAGTTACCCGCTATAATATGAGCTATCTGTCAGTGAAATTCCCGTCAAAATAGGTCCAGCCGTTTCGGAGATTAGCCGGAACAAACAAACAGACAGACAGACAAAAAATTAATAATTGTTTTTTTCTTATAAGTACCGTATATACTTTCATAAGCATTTAGTAAAAAGCTGTTCTTTTGTTATTACAAACAGACACTTCAATTTTATATATTTGTATAGATGACGAGAAATGGTTCTCAGTTACGGCCAACGAGGTATTCCATCTGTCTCTCGAAGAACCTACTTCATAAAATATATATCAATTATAATAATAGAGTTGTAATTTATATTTTACTTAACCTTAAAAATTCCAGGTCCCTTGACCCACAGTTCTCCTGGTGTGTAAGGTTTCATAATATCAATCTGGGTGTCTGGATCTACTAGCTGAAATATAAAATAAACGTCATTGGGCTTAAAGTGTAGTGCGTTTTGGTATATTTTTATAAATGTCTATAATACATATATTTTATTTAAAGCAGTGGTACTTTTGGGGCCGGGCCCAGTAATTTTATAGTACGCAAGTAACTTGAATGCGAATGTACCAGTATCATCTAATTTATTAATTGCAGGTTTAAGCATTGAGTTAATATGTTCTACGTACGAGAGGGGACACCTCAACTTGATGATTTGTATCACAAGTTGGGAGTGCATGCGCTCAATAAACAGTGTGACGCATTCATTGTTATCTTCATGATGAAGATAACAATCATCATAATTTCAGAGTATCACTAGTCCACTACTGAACATAGGCCTCCCCCATAGATGCGACAAAAGTTTGTTGCTTTCATTTTGGAGAGATTTTGCCATTGTTGCCACGCTTGGGAGGCGGGTTGGCAACCGCAGCTTCTGCGCTATAGCGCAGCACGGCGTACAATTTTCTCTCTCGAAACGAGAAGGAGCATTTCTTCAGCAGTAAGGCGTCTATAGACTTAGGAAATTTTCCCAGCATTACACTTTGTTTTAAAACACCATGGACGACTAAGTAGCATTAGAATAAACTGATTTGAGCCATTGATGAACATTTAAAGATTTATTTTACCGTAGTGGTCGCCTAATGGTCGAAATTCGATCGTAATTCAGTAACTTTTTTATTAAATTTAATGTATTTGTAACCATATAAAGGGTAGGCAGAGGCCACTCACATCGCCCACTTTTCGCCCTCGCGGGAAACGAGACGTGACAGGTGGCGAACCAAGTCGCCGCTATTTTAGTTCGAGTCAAAAAATTCTTACTTAGTATTGTGACAGCATTGCATATTATGGTATTATTCTGCACGAATAAAGGCTGGCGTGCAATACCTTATTTGCCCCTAACGACACCTCGGCAGGAAAGAGGTAGGTGCTATTCTATTCTGCCGGACACTTATCGGCTATTTTTGTAACACATATTATACATATATAAATTTTAGCTTTCTGCAATCCTTCTCCCTATAAACTTTAACTATGTCAAATCTCTTCTTTGTGTGCTTTTCTCTACTGTGTGTACTTCATGTATAAATATATACTTAGATTCTTACACGATATCGGAAACAGCCCACCGGTTTACCGCACGATTCCGGCGGGGAAAAATCTGGCATTAATCCTACACTCGACAGTTCACTCATTCCGTATACGTTGAGAATTTCTGTGTGTGGCGAAACTCGCTGAAATGAAGAAAACAGCAATTAGTTTTTAGGCGTACCTACCGTTGAAACTTATTTTTACAACCTCAGTGAATAATAATTTTATCGGTACACTTTCTTGGTGGTGGCAGATAATGGAGGTGAATAAACGACGCTGTCATTATTAATAAACGACAACTTCATGTTTATTGTTCGAATGAGAAAATACGCTGTCATATTTTAGTTATACGATATTGATAATTTATACAAATAAATATAATTTAAGTCTCGGTTTGTAATAACAATTAACAGTTTTTTTTTTCAATACTCATGAAACTATATTCGGTACTTGTAAGATTTTTATCTTAAATATATTACAGATAATTTTATTTGTCTGTCTGTCTGTTTGTTCCGAATAACTCCGAAGCGGTATTTTCCACAATCACCAACACACTTTGGTCAATGTTATTGATGTTTGCCAGACGCCTTGTATGTTGTTCGCTTTTACCCGTTGCCAGTCTTGGTATTTCAAATCTGTCATTAATAAGATGGTTATTCCGAGGCCACGAGTTTTCTAACAATTAGCTTACTCGACTTTTAGTAGCAACAGAACGAGGTCTATTTTCATGCCTTCACCGTACTGTATTATTAGGTTTTTATATTATCTAAATAAAATGTAAAATAAATTTTAAGTTTCCTCGCGTGGTAGCTCAGAGGCCGGGCGCTCGCCTTAAATTACATAGTAAGCGAGTGACCTGCGTTCGATCCCCGGTGCCGGAACTTTTGAAATTGTTATTTTAAGTGCTGATTTACCTCGTGCTCAGCGGTGAAGGAAAACATCTTGAGCAAACCTGCATGTCTGAGGAATAAAAATATTTTCGAAGACATGAGAAGTCCGCCAACCGGCACTGGAGCAGCGTGGAGTTCTCTTCCAGCTCTAATACCGTCTCAAAAATGAGAGGAGATCTGTGCAACATTTGGACAACAGTGGGACATTTATAGGCTGTAACTTTTACGTTTATAATATCAGATATGATTAGAAACCTATTTCGATTTTTATTCAAATTATAATTAATGTATGAAACTAACTTCTTTTACGTAAAATTTACAAAATAAGTATGTTTGTAATTTGTTGGTTATGTATGCTAGGTTTTCTGATTACCTCCATTTCATCAATGAGCTCTCGTGGTACAGCACTGCCGCCCAGATAAATTATTTCAAAACATGTGAAATCACATTGCTCTCTGTCGCCAGGTTTTATCAGGGTCGTCATTATTGTTGGACTAAATACTGCAAACGTGGGCTGAAATTAAAGGAAGGGCCCTTATAAAATGCATTTTATTAAATATTGGTTTATGTATAAAAACATTATTTCATTACTAGAAAACGGACCAAGTTTGGAAAATTATATCTTCAGATTGTATTGTGTTATATTATTAGTTATATGATATATTATTATTAGTACAAATAGCAAAATAAATAAGTAGCAAAGTAGCTAAGTTCAATCTTCAAATTAGCAGCAAAAGTTCAAGGTTTATAAGATCGACTACAGAATTATAGTATTTTTTTTACTGAAAATTTGTTGAATTCAAAGTCAAAATTTCTAGAAAAGGCTTCGAAGCTCCCATGAATGTTAAAATCTGCACTGGCTCGTAAAATAAGACCTCAGGGAAGAACCGCCCAAAAACTCTGGGGTCTTTCTTTTTTAAATGCCATATTATAAATTACATATTAGAAAATATTTGATAGAGCAATCTTACAACGTCTTCTTGACAAGTTTTTAGAAAACTGTAACGATTTTTGCATCACACGTTAAGGAATTCTTTAGATTGACTAAGAAAATACTTTCTAGTTTTAGCCAACCTTAATACGAAC
Source organism: Luehdorfia chinensis (assembly GCA_019845155.1). Classification (NCBI taxonomy): domain Eukaryota; kingdom Metazoa; phylum Arthropoda; class Insecta; order Lepidoptera; family Papilionidae; genus Luehdorfia; species Luehdorfia chinensis. The sequence continues at coordinate 3,386,695 of JAHVAK010000025.1, read as the reverse complement.
CTCTAGCGCATCGCCTCGACCCATTCGACAGGATACAATCATCCCTTTTTGAATTGACGTAAAGTCCATAGAGATAATATTTAATTGTTCAGTGGGGTTATTTTTTATGTAAGTATGGGTGGCGAAAAGTATAGGCGGCACGTTTGTTGTTATTGGTTACTGTGGGTCATAGACATTTTTATCTATTCTCGATAATGAATCAAGAGAAGGCGCATTAGTCTTCGTTATAGCGTAGCTTTAGCGCCTAAAATTTTGTGAAATGATTGGTGACTACTTACTTTGTACTTATTTATTAGATAATAAGCGTGGTCCTGTGTAAGAGACATAGACGTCTGCAGCCGGGTGTATCTTAGAATCGGTGACATAATGAAGTTAACGATCGCCGTCAGCCATTGGAGAGGTGATCCTATCATAGCCAAACGCGTTGGGGTCGGGAAATCAAATTGTCTCACCCTATTAAAAGAAAACAAATTATAATGGTTCTCTGCTAATTGACGAAGTTTCTTATAAATTTACAATGAATATTTATAACGCCGTTGTTCATATACGTAACTTAATATATTGATAATAATAATCGATTTTATTAGTTTTTTTTAATGCAGTGATAGGATTCCTAAGCAGGGATCCGTCTAGGTAGATACCACGCCAGGGCCTGTTATTCTATCGTGAAGCAGTAGTGTGCAAACATTACTGTGTTTCGGTTTTAAGGGCACTGAGAGCTAGCGTAATCACTGGGCATATGAGACCTAAGAACTCATGTCTTAGGGTGACAGGCGCAGTGCGCACCCTAAAATGTTCTGGGTGACACAGCATTTGTTATGGGCAGAAGTTGCACTTACCATCTGGTGAACGTTTTGTTAGTTTCATCACTTTATCAAATAAAAAATTACGTACCATGTTTATTTTTAATATTATTTGCAATGGTTAAAATAGGCAGACTAGATTTAGCTTACCATAAATACGGGTTTGTGATAGCAATATTTTTGTGCGTAAGCGCAGCTGATTTGGGCAAGCCTGTGGTCCCACTAGTGGCAACTAGAAAAGCTGTAGTGTCATCGGGGTCAAAGTCTGTCGGTCTGAAAGGAGAAATATTGCTAATGAGGAAAGGAATTGACACTGACATTAATTGTCGTCATTTCTGTTATTTACTGCTTATTTATGCCATCTTTAACAGACTACCGCAAGACATCGGCATATGCCAAGTTTGAATGATACACCTTATTCGCCGCTTGACAGGTCGATCGGCGAACGCAGTACCAGACAAATCTCTTCATTGACGCTGCTCCCTGTTGCCGGTTTGGTGTTGTATATTTGAGATGACGATTTCGCCATTTGCCGGAGGCTTTGGTATTTTTCTAGTATTTCTCGTAGTTGACTTTTACGACATCCACAAGATGAGATGGAGTATGAGAATCTGTTACGCACAAATTTACTTACTCGTAGGTTGGAAAGGTAGGTTGAGGTCCGGAGACGGAATCGATACGGTTCATCATCATCATCATTCTTGGGGGAGGCCTATGTTCAGTCTACTGCTGAACATAGTCCTCCCCCATAGATTGCCACAAGTTTGTGGCTCTCATTTTAGGGAGATACGACTGGATAGATACGGATATATAGAGGTTAATCAAGTAGGTTTGCTATTATTTAAATCTACTGATATTTTTATTGGTTAGCTTATGATGGCATTATATCTGAAAATGGTATTTATGCCAGTGTGATGTAATAGTTAGAGAAGAAACGACATAGCCCAGATATAGGTCGTAGAATTGATAACAATAGGCGAAGAAAGGTCTTCGAGTGACAATCATATACCAGCACGGTTTTCGTCGATGGATGTAGATGCTCCAGGACTGTGGAAATCTATGGGAGCGACATAAGTTCACTAGCGGAGGCACTGGAGATAGACTAAAATGTGACGATCAAATAATATATTGCTCGGCGTCGACAAAAAGAAACATTGAAATAAGTTATAATAAACCTTATGACATGGCTATAAAATAACTTTTTCAGACGATTTTCTCTTAATATTATCTAACTAAAATGTTTCGTTTATGTTTGTTTATGCTCCACTATACATTCCATTCATTCTTATGAAATTTATATTCAGTATTTTAATTCTTGAAGGCTAAATTACTTATCAACGCTAAAGAGATACAGATTTGGTACAGAGATAGCATAAAATCTGCAAAGTTATAGAATACTATTTTCTCGAAAAAAATCCGCGGGAAAAACCTGCCACGTGGATAAGATAAAGCTACCGGACAGTTAGCTATATATTTTGCACAATTAATAATAATATAAATATATAAGACGGTAGAAAATTATAGAGATTGTAATTACCGCCGTCAACTGGCGGGCATGATATTTTCCAGGTATTTCCCTTCGTCGACTCTTACGAAACTCATGGGTTGAGATGGTGTGGCGGATTTTCTTACGCCGCCAACACCATAATTAGTTTTGAATATAAAATAATAGTTTTATTAATTAAATAAGTTTATTTAATAAAACTACTTTTACGGATTTTATCGCGTTTAATTTTTAAACTATTTATAACCCGACGTTAAAAATAGTTTAAAAAAATTAAACGCGATAAAATCCTTAAAAGTAGATTCATCAAATGTGTAATATTCGCGTAAATATAATAAATAAGTTTATTTAAATTATATACTGTTGACCTAAAATTAAGCATTCAGTACAGTTTTAGCAAATAGCTTTTATATTAAAACGTACTTCTTATGATCAAAATTATAACGAACTGAGTATTTGTATACACCAATTGTACCCACTAATAATACTTCACTCATACTCATAATTCAGTAAATCACCTGTAATGAATAAATTCTAGTAGTAGGTTGTGTTCTTAATACAATACCCGAGACCGTGTTGATTTATCCGCAGATGTACTTTCTTATCTACAGACGTACACACCACCACCACAGACTAACTTCAAATCAATACTTTTACATTAGGAAGTGATGCGTGGACGAATTCGAGAGGTTGACAAGACGCGTAAGGAAGGGCAATATTTTTCATTTTGGAATCATATTCGAAACAATTTCTTTTTAATTTTCATAAGAAAATTAATCGTTTTAAATTATTTTTCCACTTTTAAGCAATTTAATAACTTTTACTTGTTGCTGTTGTACTATTGTGGGTACTTGTTTATGGATATTAAAGCGGACTCTGGCTAGCGTCAGGGTACACGCCAGGATCCGCGTCTCTTAGGCAGGCACCACACGACCACTATTTGTAAAAAAATATGCAAGTTAAATATATGTTACTCAATAAACAATTTTTAACAAAATAATAATTAAACATCCTTTACACACACGCGGTTGCTCAAAACCGGCCGCTATCCGATGAAGCTGTAAAAGCTAAAACGGCTGACAGCAAAAAACATAACGGAAAATATATATCAAAACCGGCCAACAATGTGTACGGCGGTAGTACTTCTAATTACGCAATACCCCGATTAATTGAAAATACGTGAGAATGACCCTGAATACGTGAAACCCGATTAAAAAAACTACCTCCAGAGATACGTGATAAATTTTGAAAATCAGAATATTGAGTGTTAATACCGCATAATTATTTTAATTAACTACCTTCAGTAACATTGGCTCAATTGTAAATTGTAATATTAAAACAATTTTTTTATGGTCATATGATTGGTATTTGCTTACGTACAAAACTTTAACCATTTATTATGTCTGTGTCTTGCCCGTATAAATAATAAAATTAATGGTGAAGATTTTTTAACATGCTGTTAAAAAATCTTCACCATTAATTTTAGCACCATAAATCTTAGTGGTTTTTATATAAATTGTAATTTTCAATGATAAATATAATACTAAAAAAAATAACAGCTTAGCCCGAAAATTAATTATTATTTTATAAAATATTATAAACCAACTTACTTGAAATCCTGAACGGTGGTTTCATCGTTATATTTGTCGAGAAATTCCAAAAAATTCAAAAGATAATCTCCTTTGTCAAATGTCATAATATGCGTATTTAAATCCAACGTATTTAAGGCTAGTTGCACGTCTGGTGCTTTTTCGCTTTGACAAAATACTATTTTTGGTCTACTTGTATTAAAAGATCCTTCAAGTTCATCTGCAACGAAAAAATATATTTATTGCAGAATTTTAAATATTTTTTAGCGCAGAATTTTCGTGTCGTGATGTTGAAGTTATTGGTTGATAGGCGTCGTTGATCACTTACCGTCCGGTAATTCGTTTGCTCGTTTGTCCTATTTACTATAAAAAAATACCTAATGCATGTACTTACTAAATGGTTCGACTTTGATACTGCTGTTTTGGTTAAATCTGCAAGCACAGGATTAGGAATTGTATAAAAATTATACTTACTAACACCCAAAGTTCTGTCCACAGCGGAAATTATGACTCCTAGATATAAAGCTGCGTAGAACGGGACCGATATATCCACGTGGTTAGGTGCCATCAAAACCATCACGTCTCCGTGTTTTAGACCAAGGTTTTTCATCCCAATGGCGCATTGTATGGTTCTCTTCAAGGCGGATTTGTTGGTTTCAAATTCACCAGTCGCTCCGTCGATCTGAGAGATAAAAAATGCCACAAAGCTAGGATATTTCTTTTTTATTTACGTGTCACAATCAACCTTGGTCATGAAACTATTTAGTAAGATAAAGATTAATACATGATCTTTCGATTCTATCCGTGTATTGATTGACTAATTTGAAAAAAAATAGCGGTTATTCCGACTTACTATAATAGTTAGACATATAGCCTCGCTGACTTTTTTGTGAGTACCGATGAGTACTATGAAAATGTAGTACTTACTTACATAATTTTTTTTATCATGGATAGTTTTCGCAGCGCACGCCAAATAATGATTTTTATTAGTAAATTTTTGGCACCTTAAGTTTTATTATAGAATTTTTGTATGAATCTTAGTTTATTTTAAATTAAATATAGCTAATGTTAGTCGCTAATAATGTAGCTGCTGAGAGATGAAAGAATTTATAATATCGGTTTTTGAGTTTATTCATTACAACCAAACAAACATACAAAAAAATTAGATTCATTTCTCTAATCATCTTATCTAAACTTTAGATTAATTTAGATAAAAAAAGTTTGATAAAAATTAAAAACAGAGAGTTATTAATTCATTACGTGCTTTTCTTAGCTTTTGAATACTACAGCATAGGTCCACTCAAAAATTTAACACCCCATAAGCACGCACGCAAAAACGTGTAAAAAGGCAGACGACATAAACATTTCTTTAGAGTTAGAGCTTTTTCATAACAAAGCGATAAATATAAGTTAAAAGTCGTGCCCGTATTTTGTTTTTGTTCCAGAACAAAAGGAACCGGATTCAGAACATTTTGGGACATTGATGTCTGTCAGTTTTAACTGATATTAAAGCTGAACCCTGGGGTTATTAATATATCGTTCGTTCGTTTCAGCCTATCACTAGTCCACTGCTGAACATAGGCGTCCCCCATAGATTGCCACAATAGTTTGTAGCTCTCATTTTAGGGGGATTTTGCCATAGTTGCCACGCTTGGCAGGTCGGTTGGCAACCGCAGTTTGTTTATTCAGATGTTTCTGGAAGATGCTGCTGCCCATCTCCTGGTTTTTATTTTCCCTCTGTCGACTTTTACGAGACCCACGGGATGAGATGGGGTGGTAGATTCTCTTAAACCGCCATGTAAAATCTGAACAAATTATATGTCAATGGCTATAAATGTTTTCGAGTTTAAATTCTCGTTTATTTTTAAACTATATTTTTCTTGACGTTTCGATTCCTTTACAAAGCCCATGGTCAAGGGGGGACTGAGGTGTTAGACGTCCTAGCGCCATAGTTGTCCATTACTTTTAATAAATATTTGCGTAAATGTAAGGATTAAATATGATGATAATATTAATGTGATGTACACGACAAACCTGCATAACAAAGTCCGGCGCATCTTTTAAGCTCTGAAGTATAAGTTTCCCAAGATGATATCTGTCACTCGAAATTCCAGAATCGGCGACAACACGGGACGATATGTCATTCATAAACCAATGGACAGCGTCATTAACGCGACTCACCTTAAACATTTTCTAAAAAAAAGTTATTCTTTACGGATGTCTATTAGTTAGTACGAGTATATAACGTCCTTGGCGGTCATAGAAAACATAGTAAGTAAATCTGTGAAATTATTTTTATAGTTCTAACTACCAATACTATTATTGGTAGTTGGTAATTATTAAATAGTTGTAGAAATGAATTCTGAATTTATCTTATTCACCTACAATAAGTCACTTGTAGCTTGAATAAAGAACACACTTCACGGCGCTTTTGATACACACAAATTGTATCTGAGAGTTTCCATTAGCTTCTGAGCGGCCGCAAGAGTACTATTTGTTAAATGAATATTCTCGGCAAATGTAACTTAAGGCGAGAACACATGGTCGGATATAAAGAATAAGAGATAATGTAATTTATGGAATTTAGTTACATTATATTCTACGTTAACTGTATTTATTGCATTTTATTAAATAAATTCTTTAAAATTAACTTTTTGTAAACCTATTTTTATTTCGTCTATTATTTGGAATAGTAGCGTATACGGCGATGAATTATAGAACCGACCAATGTATTATATAATTATGTACGTGAATGGAATGGAAATTAAACAAAGATATTAGGCAGTTTGGAGTTAGGTACACATTAGGTAGCACATCTACATATTTATATTTTTTCTCATATATGCCATTCAAATATTTGTCTTGTGCGGAAATCGAACCCGCGACATGTAACGCAGAAACCAATCCCTTACCCACGCTTACCAGTGGGTAAACGATTGGTTTCTGGGCAGAGGCGCTCTGAGCAGTTTGGATCGCTCTTCTTCAACGTAGCGAAAGCGTCCGACAAGGTCTGGCACAACGGGCTCATATACAAGTTATATGGACTCGGTGTGCTAGATCGCCCCGTACTCATCATACGAGATTTCCTAAGCAGTTGAACCTTCCGCTACCGCGTCGAGGGGGTACGATCCGAATCACATCCCATCCATGCCGGTGTACCTCAAGGCTCAGTCCTAGGTCCTGCTTTATACCCTTTTCACGAACGACATACTGCACACCGGCGGTGTCGAACTCGCCCTCTTCGCAGACGATACCTGCCTCTAGGTGTCTGGATGTAATCCAGATGCTGTGCTAAACGTCTTCAATCCGCAGCCCGAACCCTCGGGAATAGGCGTCCTATTAGACTCGAAGCTCAGCTTCGGTCCACATATTAACCGAGTAAGGAACCGAGCGGCGTTCGTCTTTGGCCCTCTACACCCGCTATTAAATAAAAATAGTAAAATGTCCCTACGTAATAAAATTACATTATAGAAAGCCTGTATTCGGCCAATTATGACATACGCAAGCTTCGTATTTGCACATGCCTACCTGCGTCAAATTCACCGACATCAGGTACTACAAAATTGATTCATGCGCAAAGCCACGGGTGCACCGTGGTTCGTGCGCAATTTTGACCTTCACATCGATTTAGGGCTTCCTACTATAGCTCATTATCTAAAGTTGGCCTCTCGCCGATTCTTTGACTCTGTCGCCACGCACCCCAACCCACTGGTTGTCGTCGTCGTTTCAGCCTATCAATAGTCCACTGCTGAACATAGGCCTCCCACATAGATTGCCACAAAAGTTTGTAGCTCTCGTTTTGGGGGGATTTTGCCATAGTTGGCAAAATCGCGGGTTGGCAACCGCAGTTTATTTATTCAGATGTTCCAGCAAGATGCTGCTGCCCATCTCCTGGTTTTCTTATACCCTCTGTCGACTTTTACGACACCCATGGGATGAGATGGGGTGGTAGATTCTCTTAAGCCGCTACCACACGGCCCACTGGTTGTAAGTGACGCCATATATAACCCCTTGCGATACACCAAAACTCGACTCGACTCGCGGATGGAGGGCCTCCATCCGCGAGTGCACGTCCTCGAGGACCCTGACGACGCGACCACTTCATATATCCAATATCGGCCCAAGCGTTCTACTCAGCACGATACACACACACAACACAATCACCATAATACCGCCCTCGCCGACGGCGGGTATCAGACAAAGTTATTCGTGATACCGCCGCATCTCAGGCCGGTTTTCCCCTAGCAATAGTGTCATTAATGTCATTAAGAATTCCGAATTGGTGGTAAACTTAATTAATAATAATCCAGATAATATTAATAGTAGTAGTAATATTGCCCTCCCGATTGAAGTAACTGACCGAGCCGAGGCCGGCCCCCTTGGGCACCCTAGAGTCAGTTACTCTCGCGAACAAGATGACGGTCCAAGCCGAGGTCCCCTCTCGGGGGCCATGGCGTCAGTCAACCATAAATAAAGGTTTCGGATTAGGCTTACCGAAAACTGACAGTCTCTCTTGCGTGACTAGTGCATCTGTTGAGGTTATTTCTATTATATTATATTAAAAAAACTATGCTCCACAGTAGGAATTCTCCCGTGTCGTGGGTGCGTTTTACTTACATAAATTCCACACGCACAATCACCCAGACCCGGAACAACTAGTTGTGGTCATACAAATATTTGTCCCGTGCGGGAATCGAACCCGGGTCCCGCGGCGTAGAAGTCAAACGCTTAACCACTGCCCCAACCGAGTAATAATAACGAATCGAATTATTAAGAATTCTAAGGTTTTTAGAAAACCTTTATGATTTGGACGCGTGTTTTAATACTAGACCGCTAGTGATTCGTCCAACAATTTTCAAAGTTATATTTCAAAGTTAAAGCGTATAGTGAAATGGGAATTTGCAAGTTTCATCTAAACACAAAATCTCAAGACATTACATTACCGCAAGCATTTAAATAATTCTTTATTTGTACCCAAGCTTTAACTAATCAAATAGTTGGCATGTCGTGTGTCAGTTTTTGTTAATATCATTGCCTTTTTTGCATGACTAGCAAAAATCTCATTTTTACGTCGTCATCAAAGTTACGATTCACGATTATCATCTGGTATTTTGAGATATTTACAGCTCAAAACAACCATATGTAGATTATCTTAAGATAAGCTCAGATTTTGAGTGCGTGTGCTTTACTATGTGTTGCTTTCTTTTCAGTACGATTTTTGATAGCATTTTGGGTTAAATATTGACATTTAAATATTGCGCATACAGTATGCACATACGCATTGCCGTATGACTCTATTAAAAAACCATAAGAAGAAAAGTTTGGGATCAGACAATGTAATGACAAATATTTTTTTAAAGCAGCTTGAAGTAGCAATAGTAACCACTATATTTATTTTTATATCCACATGCATATGTTGTAAAGACTATTCAAAGTTCTTTGTATCTAATGTTCTATAATAATATTTCTTTTTGTGGTAGCAAGGATGACAATTTCGGCAAGTATATACTCCAATAAAACATGTCATGGGGTGGAGCAGGCTAAGTACTCGTATTATCTGTGCTGAAGGGTATAAATATATAACATATTAAACTCGATTTCGAGTTTTTTTAACACGCTTTGATTGCAGGTCAACTGTATGTAAGTTCGTAATGGAATCTTGCAATTCAATTTTCACCGACTGGTTCTGAAATATTTGAATTTTGGCACACCTAGTTAGAACCGATAATCGATACCAATACAAGATTTTATGGCCATAACCTGTTATGCTCACCAGGATCATGCTCATCGCTGCGTTCAAGCGTATTTTTTAAGCTGTAATTTATCATATAAGACAATTGCATATTTTCCCGACAATACCCAATATTTTATTTTATTTTGTTAAGGAATTAAACAGCGGTCTCACATATACGATGTAATTATTGTACAGATAAAACGGACATTAACAGATTTTTTTTATTTCAACTAATATATATTACGTCTTCTATTTAAACATTTGTACAATCCATTCACATTAAAAATGTAATATATGTATTTCTAATGTGTAAATCTAATATGTGAATCATTAGCCGATAGGTGTCCGGCAGAGTAGAATATCACCTCTTTCCTACCGAGGCGTCATAAGAGGCGATTTAGGTGTTGTACGGACAGCCTTAATTCGTGCAGAATAACACCATAATATAATACCAAGGCTGTTATTATACTGCTCGCAGGAACGCAATGTGGAGAAGTATTTTTTTGAGTCGTACCAAAATGGCGGCGACATGGTTCGCCACCCGTCACGTATCTATTCCGACTGGGGCGAAAATTGAGCTAGGTGTTGCCTCTGCCGAACCAGATTGCATATGCAGTCACTAACACTGCTTTGGGAACGCAATTGGGAGTAAGAATTTTTTGTCTCGTTCGTCGCGAGGGCGAAAAGTGGGCTACCTTACCACTTTGCCTACCTCTTGTATGGGAGAGGGGCGTGACTGTATGTGTGTAATTTATGAATCATTTTTGGATTTTAATATTTGTTTTTGATCGTCGGCACTTAAGCATTTCATCTTCATCATCATTGTCATCAAATAGTACACCGCTGAACAACCAAGGCAAGGCAAATGATGGTTCCATTGAAGGGAGGATTAGCCGTAAACGCTTGATCGACGGATTGGTTATCGGGCCACAATTATATCGGTTAGTAGAATAAGTTATGGCGCTACCGCATTATTATAGAGATTCTCATTAAAAATGTAAAAGATGTGAATATACACAAGTTATTAAAATAAAACAAACATTCATGTATGTGCGGATAACCAGTCGTCGGTGTGATGGTCTCTTTAGATATGAAACTGCATAATACATGCAGTATCATTTACTACTGTACACATCTGTTAAGTCATCTTATTGTCATTATTTCGTTATTGTTTGTTTTTTATATCTAGACTTACGATAGAGGGGCCTTACCTTCAAATACTGATTCATTATTTACGACTAAACATAGCAGCGCGCTTTGTCATGAAATTATAGGGTTATTTCAGCGTCTTTGAAAAGCAAGGAATCGGCCATCGTTGATTATATATTCATGAGGATACCTACCATACGTTGATGTTCGTCGAAGAGAATATTAAACTAGATCAAGGTAAATATATAACTATAGTTAATAGAATCAGGCGTCTCTTTACGGATTATAATGTATTTACATTATAATGAAGGAAAGAAAGTTAATTTGATCTAAGATCCGCATGCAAAATTTAAAATGGTGTGTATTATATAATTTGTAATATATTATCTATGTATTATACATTCAATAACTCAGTTCTTTTGAACTTAAACGTGAAGGTGTTTTTGAATTTTGTCAAATGAAAATAAATAATTTCAACGTATGTTAAATTGGCAATACAATATATAACTGCTTTGTCCCATTATTGTTAGAATCATGCATAGGTCTACCTTTAATAGCGGCGAGATGAGTAACAACACATTTACAAACACCAGCAACATCAATAGTAAATAAATTTCAACTTTCTCTCTATGTTCTGATGAAATCTTTATGATACTACGAAGTGGAGATATTATTAAAAAAAAATCCTGCCAGTATTTATTAATAAATGTGTCAAAAATATGTAATTACCTTGTTTGTTATATAACAATGAGTTCTATTATTTTCTTATGGTGTTGAAATCTGCTAAGGTACAGAATATGACATTGAATTATTACAAAATATATGTGTCTTTCAAAATCATTTATAAGTTTGTTTTCAAAGTTCATTGATAGGAGACGTTACTTTCTAAAATACCTTTACAGGAAAGGATAGAAATTTATTGATGAGATTTACTGGTAGAGAAAGATTTACTGGTAGGATTCCTATGCAGGAATCCGTCTAGGTAGGTAATAACCACCCCAGGGCCAGTTATTCTGCCGCGAAGCAGTAGTGTGCAAACATTACTGTGTTTCGGTTTGAAGGGCACTGTGAGCTAGCGTTAATCACTGGTCATATAAGACTTAAGAACTGATGGTCTCAGGGTGACGGGCGCAGTGTAGTGTCACACAGAAATGTTCTGGGTGACACAGCATTTACTGGATTTCTGGTTTTGGGTAGACGTTGCACTTACCATAAGGTGAACGTTTTGCTCAGTTCGTCACGCTATCCAATAAAAAAAAACTAGTATTTCTTGAGATTAGCGCGTTCAAACATGCAAACTCTCCAAATTTATTATACATTCATACATATAGTCACGCCTTATTCCCATATAACGGGTAGGCAGAGCCGGCACATTTAGCCCACTTTTCGCCAGAGCAGGAAACGAAACGTAACTGGTGGCGAACCACGTCGCCGCCATTTTGTTACGAGTCAAAATAGTGACAGCGTTGCATATTATGGTGTTAATCTACACGAATAAAGTCTGTCCGTACAATAACTGTTTGTTGTAAAATTGTTACGAGTCAAAATAGTGACAGCGTTGCATATTATGGTGTTAATCTACACGAATAAAGTCTGTCCGTACAATAACTTACTCGCGTCTTATGACACCTGGGTAGGAAAGAGGTAGGTGCTATTCTACTCTGCCGGACACCTATCGCCTAGTTATTATATTATAGACATATATCCGTTATGCGATAGTCAGCAGATTATCCTGCCTTTTGGAAATTAAAAAAATTGGCAACTTCAAGTAAGTTTTCAACTTAATGTTTACTGTGTATATGGTGTACGATTACCAATGAAGACATAATTTGCAGCCCAGAACTATTCTCCGTAGTAATCTCGGTTAAGAATTTTTTCGTTCATTACATGACGTAAGTTTTATATCATCATCCTTCATTATCTAAGTAAGAAAATAACTCACATTTACTTAAGGTTGCAAGTCACGTTATTATGTACCATTCTGTATCTGTATATTGGCAAGGCCACACACGTAGCTCACTTTCTGCCCCCGTGAAAAAGGGACGTGACGGGTGGCGAATCACGTCGCCGGTATTTTGGTACGAGCCAAAAAAAATCTTACTCCCCATTGCGTCCCCACGAGCTGTATAGTGACAGTATTGCATATAATTTTACTCGTATTATAAATGCTGTCCGTACAATACCTTAGTCGCCTCTTACGATACCTCGGTAGGAGAAAGGTAGGTACTATTCTACTCTGCCGGAGATCTATCGGCTAGTAGTTATGTAGTTTAATGGACAAAAAATTCTAGATAAGCCAAGTCATCGCTGCTTAAGTACGAATCACGATGATTTCATGGGTGATTACGACTATAGATTTTTTTCGGGAATAAATTGTAGTGAATTATACTGAATTAGTGGATGGCTTAGTTCCTCGCCCTGGTTACACCATCTACTCTTGTTAACTAAAAGAGGTTTTTCGTAGTTAATTGATCTATTTACTGTTGTTTTTCGGGCTTGACTAGGTAAACCAAATGGCGACTGTTAATTAATAATTTTAGATCAAAATTGTAAATAACTATTATAAAAAGGTATTGTCTTGTTATCTAAAAGCCAATTTTGAAAACTTGTTTTCTATTTGCCGTATTGATCTTAGACGCCACTATCACCGATAATTCTTCCATAAATATAATTCTACCATGTCATTCAGATAAAAGGGGTCATACATTCTTTTGAACTATCCATTAAATTCAGGCGGTTTGATCGTACCTGGTTTTTATACTTTAAAAGCATTTTCATTCTGTCGTTAAAAAAAAAGTCCAAAGTATTCCGCTGTAAAACATGTTTTCACCTGTCCGGTCGTCCAAAAATTATTGCTTTATTAAACCTCTATTACGGAAATGCAGGAATACGTCTAGGTAGGTACCACCCCAGGGCCAGTTACTCGTATTTTGCCCTGAAACAGGAGTGTCCAAGCATTACTGTGTTTCGGTCTGAAGGGCACTGACAGCTAGTTTAATCACTATGACACTTAAGAACTGATGTCTCCGGGTGACGGGCGCAGTGTCGTGCTACGCAGAAAAATTCTGAGTAACACAGCATCTATTATGGGTAGACGTTACACTTACCATCAGGTGAACGTTTTGCTCGTCTCGCCACTTTATGAAATAAAACAAAGAGTATTTCAGTATTCCTAAAAATCAAATTGCTTAGGTAACAATTCAATGTAAACATAAATTGTCGACCGCGTGGCGTAGTGGTTAGAGTACCTGACTTCTGCGCCACCGGTCCTGGGTTCGATTCCCAGCCGGAGGTAACATTTGTGCAAAAACACAAATTGTTGCTTTTCGGGTCTGGTTGTGTTGTGCATGTGAAATGTATGTTTGTAAAAACGCACCCACGATACAGGAGACTACTGTAGGGCTACGTTTTCAAAAAAAAATAAAAAAAAATATGAATTGCTACCCAAGCTGTTTGATTCGTCGAGAGAGAGAGGGAGAGAATACTAAAAAGCAAGTTCAACAAACAACGTCTGTGCTGTTGAGGTCATTATTAAAATAAAGTCTTATATTTTATAGTTATATGGGCATATTCACTACACTATCGCCCTTGTTCTAGATATGAAGAGTCAATATTACTTCAGTCATTTCTTACAACACGCTCATAAATTATAGAAGTCAAGGCTTTATTTGTTTAGATAGTACCAGTATAGAGCTGCTGTATTACGCATGGTGATTGACGTACACATTTTGCTAGCAACAAGATATGCCGTCCTAGTCTTCAGAGGTAAAAACCCACCTAAATGTTCATCCTCCATCGAATATGAGGGCATTTCTACCACGTTAAATATACGAGTAATTTAAGTGTCTGTTTGTAATAACAAAATAACAGCTTTTTACTCAATACTTATGAAAGTATATACGGTACATATAAGAACTAACATTATTTTAAATTTTTGTCTGTTTGTTCCTGCTAATCTCTAAAACGGCTGGACCGATTTTGACGAGACTTTCACTGACAGATAGCTGATATTATAGCGGGTAACTCGGACTACTTTAATTTTAGAAAATTAATTAGGGTTCCGCGCAAAAAAATTAAAACCACAAAATCCGATTCAAATAGGGAAGTACATGTGTATATCATCGATCGGGGTCGGCTTTATTACGCAGGTGAAAACGCGGGGCACTGCTAGTAATGTATAAAACAGTCGATGATACTATTTGGTTGTTTTCCCTAATTCAAAAACTTACTTTGATTGATATACATATCCAGTTGTTTTCTATTCGTTTGATAAGTAGATTGAGAAGATAGTAAATATATAAAAAAGAATATGTAAAGTAAGAGATACAGAAAAATCTATTAAGCTTATTATTACTACGTATTTTACCTCGAACTTGTAATATATTAGCTATCACGTATACATTAAATAACTCAAAGATCTTTTGAACTTAAATTAAAACGTGAGGGTGTTTTTGAATTTTGTCAGATGAAAATTTAACATTCAACGGATGTTACATAGACAATATAATACGTACGCTTCGAATTATTTGTTCCTTTATTGTTAGAATCATACATAGGCTTAGCTTTTATAGAGGCGAGATAAATAACACACAAACACCAGTAATAGTAAATATATTTTAACTTTGTCTCTGGGTTCTTGCGAAATCTTTATGACTCTACGACGTGTAAGAAGAGGAATCAGAAAATATCCCGCAAGTATTTATTAATAAATGTTCTAAAATGTTATAATTACAGTTTTTTATAAAGCAACGAGGTCTATTATTTTCTTATGGTGTTGAAATCTCCAAAGGTAAACACCTATTTGAGACTTTGATTATGATCACGGGGAGATACTGCTTCAAAGGTTTATTCAACTGATATTTTGGAATAAACCTAAAATCGAACAGCAAGGCAATTTAGAGTAACTTCATGATCTAAAATAATAATATTATTATATTAAGCAATAAGTAAATTATCAGTAAGAAATGAGTGTCCGTCGTTTTAATCTGCTTTCACGGATTCATAGGTGGCATTTTGAACCCAATAATCAATCTTTTATGATTGTTGGTTCTTGGGCGAACTTTGTATGGGGGCTGAGCAAGGTCCTTTGAGTTGCCGTCATCGTTGTAACTTCACGTAATCAAGATGTGATGTGTATGCTGGTGGGGGCGACTGCGCAATTTGTTTGCGTTCTCTCACGCATACTATTAAAGTTGACATACGTCTTATCGCTTGGCGTAGTGGTCAGACTACTTAACTACTGCGCCGCGGCTCGAATCCCCAGCCGAAGCTAACATTTGTATACAACACAAATTTTCGGGCCTGTTTGTGATATGTTTAACACAGCGTCTCTGACACTGCATCCTGTTCCACCTCCGATCATCGCTCTTATTCGCTCAATTCGCAGGTGCATTTACGTGCATAACGATCACATTTTTTTGATTGGATAAAGTGACGAAACGATCAAAACGTTCGCCTGATGGTAAGTGAAAAGTCTGCCCAGAACAAATATGTGACGCCACATTGCACTCGTCACCCTGGGATATCAGTTCTTAAGTCTCATATGCCTAGTGATTACGCTAGGTCTCAGTGCAAGATCGCTATGTCAAATCGAAACACAGTTATGCTTGCACATCATTGCTACGGGGCAAAATAACGGGCACTGCGGCCTTAACTCTACACTTCCATTGATTCTACCCATAAATATTACTATGATGACAACAATGACATGTTTTACTAGGCACCGACATCAAAATTATAAAACAAAGACAAATTTGACTACCACGTGGCCTAGTGGTTAGCGTACCTGACTTCTACGCTGCGGGTTTTGGGTTCGCATCCCAGCCGGAGCCAACATTTGTGCAAAACACAAATTGTTGGTTTTCAGGTCTGGTTGAGTTGTGCATGTGAAATATATGTCTGAAAAACGTACCCACGGTACAGGACAAATTCTACTGTGGGACATCGTATTTTTTAAAGTATTCAATTGTTGTGTGAAAAACATATATTTGTAACCTCTGATACATTTGTATTTTTTTGAAGTCAGTTCAGTTTTTTTTTATTATTATATTAACATCTAATTCAACCTTCAAATTGTTTTTATGCGTAAAGTGAAGACGGAAGTTAACATATTTCTTATAATGGTTTATCCATTTGTTACACCTAAATTCATTTGCCGGAAACCTATAAAAATAATAGTAAACCTGTTACTGTTAAGTTTATTTATTTTTCATTTTTTTTTTATAAAATAAGGATGCCCCACAGTAGGAATTCTCCTGTATCGTGAGACGTTTTACACACTTATATTTCACATGCAGAACACAACCAGACCCGAAACCAACAATTTGTGGTTTTGCACAAATCTGGACTCCGGCTGGCATTCACCCCACCTTTCACCACACACCCGCGGCGTACAAGTCAGGTACTTTAACCACGAGGTAGTCCAATTCGTCTCATGCTACGAGTAAATGTTAGCAAATGCATAGGCACTGTCGTGGAATTGTCCGTTCTGTTACATTAATCTTTGACAGACATCTCTATCACACTTGGTGATCGGAGTATTTGCTGTCGCAGTTGATCTTTTTAAGATACAATTTATTCTGATATTTCGTATTTTATGAATAATATGAACATAAATCAATTAACAATATATACTTACGTATGATATGTGATCCCTTGACTTTGGGAAGTCGGACTTGTGACGTTTCTACAGTGTCACACGGCTTTTTTATAATGATTCTCGGAAATAAACACACACATTGAACGCTGCCGACGTTTTCGTGGGACTGCTTTCAGGCACAGTAAATATATATAGCGGTAGCGAAACTACTTACAAATGTTCGAAATGAACCCACCCACACAGACGTACGCCTCAATAATAATCTAAGCGGACGTCGCAGTGATGACATTCGCGAGTGCCGCCTCGAGATGAGTGTTTACGTTTTGCGTTTATCTGTGTTGCTTGCACCAACACAACTATTCAATATCTATCGCCTACTACATAAACAATTTACAAGTAATATATTTTTATGTATTTAAAACATATTCATAGTGATTTTCAGAGGATAACTGTGGTCGTATGCCACTTACCCTAAAAAAACATTACATTCTAAAGGTAGTAAGTGATCATAGTCTTTAGGGCAAAGTGACATATTATGTATTTATAATAACGAAGAATGTTGATATTTTTACATAATTTTATTTGTAAACTAGTTAATTCATTCGACTATTTCATCATTATAGAAGCCAAATAAATGATTTAAATTATAATTAAATATAACTTAAGTTTCTCTTCACTGGTGGCAGGATTCCTATGCAGGAATCCGTCCAGGTAGGTACCACTCCAGGGCCAGTTATTCTGCCGTGAAGCAGTAGTGTGCAAACATTACTGTGTTTCGGTTTGAAGGGCACTGTGAGCTAGCTCAATCACTGGGCAGTTTTTCTAGAGTTAACGGGTCAGTATAATCCATTACAGAAGAGAGAAGAGAAAAAATCATTTACTAGTAATTGAAATGTTTTTTTTATCTCTACATAATTACGGCGTCGTGTAACGGGTCGTCCACTTCCCTTGAATATGGTCGAGGAGGCCAAATGCGTTATACTTGTGAACAGGCGCTGTTGGTGGAGGCTGGTCTACTTGAGTTTGCAATGTCATGGAGCATGCTTTGGTTTTCTATGATACTGATCTTGGTAAATTTATTTATAATGTACTTTTGACTAAGATAAAAAAAATTGAGTATTGATATTGGCCGGTAATTCTCAAGAAAGGGCTGAAGACAATAATTGAGAATTACTGGCCAATATCAATACTCAATGTGTTAAGTAAATTGCTAGAAAGAATCGTTCATATGCACATATACCCCATCATATTACCTTCAATACCCCCAGAACAACATGGCTTTGTGAAAGGGCGCTCCACAGCAACTAACTTGGGCGCATTTATTGATTATACTACCTCAAATATGGATGGAGGGTCGCAAGTAGATGTCATTTACACTGACTTTGAGAAATCCTTTGATCGCGTAGATCACATCATATTACTACGTAAGCTTTTTGAGCTGGGCATACGAGGTAACCTTTTCAGGTGGATGGAATCATATCTGTGGAAACGATCTCAGGCAGTAGTCTTAGGAGGGTTCCGTTCTGACTTCGTGGAAATAACATCCGGAGTTCCACAAGGTTCTATTTTGGGTCCTCTACTGTACGTGTGCTATCTATATGATGTGGGCAAGTGTTTTCATAATGCTAAGTTTCTGATGTACGCTGATGACACTAAAATATATATGATAATCACTGATTATGTAGATTGCATGAAACTTCAAGATGATCTTGTGCGACTTGGTAACTATTATGTAATAAATCGTATAGGAGTTAATGTCAGCAAGTGTCTTTACGTTTCTTCCACAAGGAAAAGAGAACCTACAAATTTCAACTACCAAATAAATCACCTTAATATAACTAAGAAAGAATTAGTGAAGGATCTGGGGATATTACTGGTTTGCAAGTTAAGCTTCTCAGAACATATTGAAACAATAACGCACTCGGCCTACAAAAGCCTTGGCTTCATCCTACGCGTAAGCAGACCCTTTACTGATATTAACTGTATTAAATTACTTTACTTTTCATATGTTAGAAGCGTCCTTGAATATTGCAGTACTGTATGGAACCCGCATTACACTGTTCATATAAATAACTTAGAACAAATTCAGCACAAATTCCTGAGACATTTAAAGTATAGAAATTTTATTTACACTAATAACTATGGAGAGTCTTGTAGATATTTCAATATAATAAGCCTTGAGGATAGACGTACTCTAATGGACATGGCATTTTTGCATGGTTTATGTAATGGAAGTATTGACTTTGTAACTTTAGCTGATAGCATACACCTTTGTTTGCGGTTGTTAAGACAAAGACAAACTATGCACAAAACTCTCTGGTGAATCGTTTACAAAAAGTTTATAATAAAGATTCCACTCAGTTGATATTTTCCATTCCAGTAAGGATAAGTTTAAAAAGGATGTCTTGAAACTTCTGATGTAGTGAGTTTAGGTAACTCATCAACTCATAGACACACACACGCACGCACACACATACGCCCACATGCACGCACGCACGCGCGCACACACACACACACACACACACACACACTCACACACACATGCCCGCGTGCGAAAGAGGCGCATACGAGCATTATGTATGTTGAAAATCTTTTAAATTTCTTGTAATGTTTTCTAGATGTTTAAAAATATGTATTTTTAGTCCCAACAACTTTGTCTTCAACATGTCCGTTATAAATTGAAAATACTATTTAAATAATGTAAATCCGTTTTTGGCTATAATTTAAGATCATAAGATGTACGTACGATGTAACAAAGAGCTGTGGATTTTGTTTGAAATAAACATAAAATAAAATAAATAAAAAAATATCAAAGAAAAGGATACCTACGGAGTTTCTTCTCCGTCAGAGAAACCTCATTACGAAACGGTGGTAGATTGTAAAAAAATGACGTTTGACAAACGACATTTACATTTCTTACGTTGAAGAATAAATTATTTCAGTATCATCATTTTATTTACGGTAAATGTGTACAAAACTTCTAAAAATCTTATAAAGAAAAAAAGAAAGAAAAAATATTGGCCCTCTTGTCAACAGCAGCGATGAGAAGATCACTAAAAAGTTCACCGCGCGATGTAACCACAGATCAATAGTTTCAACGGCAAACAAAAATATATATTATTTACCGAAAGAATCTTATTTGCGCCACTTACCTAATTCCGCTGGCCTTTACTTTGATGCTTTCACGGCCTCTGAAATAAGCACCCCTAAAATAAGAGACCGCCAATATCTCTACTCATATAGCGTTCCACATAAAGGCTTTATCCCTCTACCAAGGGACTAGAGTCATGCCGTCATTGGAGCGTGCGTATGGATTAAGAATGAATGATCTGTCTGTCGAATGCGTCCTACACACTAATGATCATGTTATATTATAATCAACGGAGGAGGAGTTACAGACTGTAGTTAATGTTGTACATGATGCTCTAAAAAGCAAAGGTATGAAACTGAATGAACTGAAAAAAGTAAGACGTAAGTAATGATTTTTGAAAGAGAAGAATGTATGACGCATTGCTGATTTCTGATTGAAGGATAAAGAGTGGAACAAGTGAAAGAGTTTACCTACTTGAGAACTTTGAAGTTTACGAGAGACGTAAAGTATGAGTGTGATATTGAGCGAAGAGTGTTGGCAGGAAATCAAGTGAATGGGGCCTTACAGCTCTTTATGCGCAGCCCGATCTAAAAAGGTGCGACTGACTGTACATAGAGTAGTACTGGTCCCCACACTTATGTATGGTAGTGAATGTTGGGTTTGGCAAAGGAAGCATGAAAGGAAGATTAATGCTAAAATGAAAAGTTGGAGTGATTTTGATTTGATGGATAAAGTGAGAAACAGCGTGATAAGGGAATGTTGCTTTGTGGTAGAAGATGTAGTGACAAAGATAGAGAAAGGGATACTTAGATGGTTTGGACACGTAGAGAGGATTGATGAAAAAAGATTGAAGAAACAGATTTATGAGACAAGTGTGAATGGGCAGGTCGGTAAGGGTCGACGGAGGTGAACGTGTAACGATCAGATCGAAGACGTTTTAAAGAAAGGCTACGTGAAAAGTTACTGTAAACGGCGAGCATGTATGGCAACGCTCATGAAAATAGAAGAAGCTAAAGATGTGTGTCAGGATCGTAGCAAATTGAAAGATGTGGTCTCTGCTTACCCCAACGGGAAAGAGAAGTGACTGTATGTATGTATGAACTGAGAAGTTATGTTATGAAAAATAAAACTTTAAATCATATTGTTTATTATTATAGTAAATAACATGCACGATTTTCAAGGCCTGTTCTCTTTCATGTGTTCAAGAACAATTTTCTTCAATTCAGCCCTATTGATTTTTGACGTTGGCGTAACCGGTAGTTCCTCTAAAAATATCACGCCGCCTCGGAGTTGCTTAGAGTCTGTCAAAGATTCTGAAAAACATAATAATATTATTTAAGTTAAATAGTGTTTAGAACCGCTGTATGGTGGCGGCGTAAGAAATCACTCCACCTCGTTTCATTTTTTATTGCATAAAGTGATGAAACGAGCAAAACGTTCACCTGATGGTAAGTGCAACGTCTGCCCATAACAAATGCTGTGCCACCCAGAAAATGTCTGTGGGACACTACACTGTGCCCGTCACCACATATGAGACATAGGTTCTTAAGTCTCATATGCACAGTGATTACGCTTGCTCACAGTGCCCTTCAAACCGAAACACAGTAACGTTTGCACACTACTGCTTCACGGTAGAATAACTGGCCCTGGGGTGGTACCTACCTAGACGGACTCCTGCATAGGAATCCTACCGCCAGTAATGGTGGATAATGGGTCATGGGTGTCGTAATAGTTGATTAACGAAATGACAGACCAATTCCGCATATGTCAAAAAAGTTATGAATTTGGACAAGAATGTAACTACGGCGGCCACTTCATCCTAAACAAAGCTTAATTATTTCACCTTTATCAAAGTGGCTCAAGATTACGTTTATATCCGACAAACCTAGTCCGAGATACCTAGGTGTCCGATTCCGTCATTATTTTCGTCATAGTACATAGTTGCTAACTAGAAACGCCTACTGGAAAGTCGAATGAAAGATGGGTAGGTCAATATCGAGTAAGCTATATCGTAACTTCCCGTCGCCTAAAACATAAAGTTTGGCGGCCTAAGTTTATAAACAATGCTTCCTATAAGAAGGATAGTAGTTACGTATTTCGTCGAAAGTCGAAACGTGAAAACCGACAGTAATTTTATGCGGAAACCAAAAGATGGAGCAACATGATAATAATGATTAGATAGATTATGTTAAAGAAAATTTAAAGGTTTTAAAAATGTTATTAAAATGACACCCCATAAATGCAAATAAATATAAATACGAAAGTAAGTCTGTGTGCCTCAACCGCTAATCCGATCGTGACGAAATTTGGCACAGAGATAGTTATCATCCCGGAAATCAAATAGATCAGACGGGATATTTGAAAAAACCTATATCTACGTGGAGAAAGTCGCGGGCATCAGCTAGTCTTATATAAATTAGGAAATAAATTGCTAAGAAATATAGCTTGCCATATTATGGTGGTGGCTTAAGCGAATCTACCACCCTATCTCATCCCATGGATCTCTAAAAAGTCAACAGAGGGAAAACTAAAACCGGGAGATGGGCAGCAGCGTCTTCCTGAAACATCTGAATAAATAAACTACGATTGCCAACCCGCTCGCCAAGCGTGGCAACTATGGCTAAATCCCCCCCAAAATTAGAGCTATAAACGTTTGTGGCAATCTATGAGAGATGCCTATGTGTTCAGCAGTGGACTAGTAATAGGCTAAAATAATGATAATGATGATGAACTAAGAAATGAAGTTAATGGTTATATATTGGCAGATATAATTTATATGGTAAGCAATGTGGAATACTTTTGTATATATAATGTTGTGTTCATATTTTGTTCATACATTGTGTTCATATTTTGACAATACATTAAGGGTAGTCAGCTCATTGTTTAGAAAAGCTAAAAGAACCGACTAAGAATTAATTGGTATTAAATGAGCATGACATACCGGCCTAGAAGAGATTCTCATATATTTCTTTACCTTTTACCAGATTTTCAATCTCCTTTACGGTGACGTTGCTGTCGCTGTGTTTGACAACGCAGGCGACTGGCAATTCCCCATCCTCGGGATGCGGTATGCCTGTCACTGCTACCACAAAGACGCCTGGATGTTGTTGAATTACGTTTTCAATTTCCACTGGTGATATCTGTCGAAAAATCATCATTAATATCTAAGCTGCCACAGTTGGAAATAGGCTTATACTTCTGATAAAGAATTATTTAATTCTAAGTAATACAACAGTTCAAACATCAAAAAAATACCTGATGGTTTTTATATTTCAATAACATCTTTATACGATCGACGAAAAAGAAGTTCCAGTTTTCGTCTCTGTACAAAATGTCTCCCGACTTTAACCACCCGTCTTCAGAAAATGACTGCTGCGTTAAAGTAGAATTATTGCAGTATCCCTGAGAAAGATTATCAACGTAATAACATAAGATGTTATAAACATTTAAAATATTTACCAAAAATATTTATACATTTTAACCGTGTAACTTTGGCATTGAAGAAATAACGAATGCAAGGCTTTCGAGCCATACGAAGGAGGTTAACGTTAATGCAGATTCTGAAATAAAAGTCATACTGTTGATAAATATCACCATCATCATCTTCATTACAGCCTATTACTAGTCCACTGGTAAACATAGGCCTCCCCCATAGATTGGATTGCCACAAAACACGTAAGTTCTTAGCTCTCATTTTGAGGGTTTTTTTGCCATAGTTGCCGCGCTTGGCAGATGGGTTGGCAACCGCAGTTTATTTATTCGGATGTTCCAAGAAAATGCTGCTGCCCACGACACCCACGGGTGGAGATGGGGTGGCAGATTTTCTTAAGCCGCCATCACACTCCACATTTAATAAATATAATCATATTTAATTTTAGCAACCTACATAACTTACTTTAAAAACTGTTGGTCCCTTGAACCATAGTTCTCCAGAAGTGTGGGGCTCATTTACATCTTTCCCTGTATTAGGATCCACTAACTGAAAATATAAGTTGAGATATAATCTATATACATATGTATATATATATATATATATATATATATATATACATATGTATATATATATATATATATATAGATAGAGATATAATCTAAACACAATAATGTTTGCACACTAACGCTTCACGACAGAATAACTAACTCGACGGACACCTCCTAGGAATCCTACCATCGGTGATGTTGTTATAATATAATACATACATACATATCACGCCTTTTTCCCATGTAGGGAATATGTAACAACGCGGTAAATAAATTTTCTGCCAATTACTTTTATCACTTTAGAATCCAATAAGAAAGCAAGCAATCCGAAGTGCATTTTTCTGACAAAGTTTTCTTAGATGTTTTACTTTGCGGCATTACAACAATTTTTCGTAACGTATGTACGTTAGCTAAGAAACATATAGCTTTGCCTTTTCTTCTCTTTTTTCTATCTTTAGTGGTTTAACTAATAAATCCAAATGTTGTCACTATCTGCCGTTTCGAAAGCGTTGTTCTGTTATTGTTCTATGAAGGTTGTTGTTTGCTAACTTTTGACGAATTATTCGAGACTTAACTACGCCATTGTGTTACTACTGTCTTCTCTGCTTGATCTGTTTGCTGCATAAAAAAGGAACGCTCTGCTGTTTCGATAATTATACGCGTAACTATCGGCGCAACCATCACCATCATCATTCATCATTTTTTGATGATGGTGAATGACAATGTCCTGAGTGAATTGCTTACCGCCAACTGAGCATTGATGCAGCAAAACTCGGTTGGCGATTGGCTTCTGCTATGTGGATAGCGGTTCCGATTTCAGTATCGTAGAGGCAGTCACTCGTTGTTGTCTTCTTGTATCAGTAACCGATGTTACTTAATGTAATTTTAAAGATAGAGACCTATGACAGTACTTACATCTAGATTCGAAAAGTTTACACATATATCGGCAGGTGAATGACTGACTGAACATAACTTAACTCAAATAAGTCTGTTCATGAACAATGACTGAACATCATTTATCGGAACATGGTTTGATCTTAGGAATCAATATTGGAAGATAAGTACAAGTGTTTTATACTTACGCGGACTTGAACATTTCCCAATATTTGGCCACTCGAATTTGGTATTGAGTGAACATTCAAGAATGATATACCCGATATTTCGCTCATTCCGTATCCGATAATTGCTTCGGTTTTCGGGGAAAGTTTCTGTTAAAATAAGTAGCTTTTAGGCATTTATTTATTTTGTTTGTTTGTGCTTTATTGTTCACCAAAAAAGGGATACAATGGGCGGACTTAATGCCTGTTGGCATTCTCCGTCAGTCAACCAGCAGCAGCATTTGTTACAAGTATTAAAGAAATTAAAATAATTTGACATATAATATACAATGATTGGATTGATTGAATGATTTCTAAAGTTAATATCATAACTACCCTTAAATTATACTAAAGTGGAACTTCTTTAGGCACTGTGGAAGCAGTTACACGATAGGCGTTAAACGCTACACGTTATGTACATGTATGTGTCTATCTGTGTTTAGCAGTATACCAAAATGAGGAAATGTGCCGAATTCCGTATAGTATAATTGAAAGAGTTCAAAAATAATAATATATTTTTGGTAAATTTATGTATTTTTTCAGTTTCGTGAGAATTCTGTAATATAGATTGATACCATTTGCATCGAAATATTTTTAATAGAGTATTATATTTCTTGTCACAACATCCAAAATTGTGGTGCTAATAGGTTTGTGATCAAACATAAATCCATATTACTTTTTGCATTATAATAGAAACGAATGTAATTAAATTGGAATAAATCTATATTGGGTTGAGCTAGTAATGGTAAAATAATTGTTTTTGGTGAAGCATCACTGCTTTATATTAATTAGCTGTGCCCTTGGATTCTCGCGTAAAATAAGCCGACCATATGATTGCGCCATACGGCATGGTACGTCATGGCCGGAGCATAAACAATTCGGCCTTTATCGGTAACGTTGTTTTCTCAGCGTGCGGCACCCTAAAGCTGTAGTATAGAATATTATGGCTTATAACCTGGCCAAACAGTCAATCTAAGTCTCAAAAATAATTTTTTAAATCAGATTAGTATTTCATGCGATTAAAGTGTTCAAACATACAAACTCTCCATCTTTATGATAAATAAATAGATGAATTTAATATAAAATAGTGTACATAAAGAATAAATAAATGAATATTTATAGTGGTACCTTGGCCAGTTAAAAACTGTTGCTGGATAACTCCATTCTAATACAAAGCATAAGTACGCTTAACCTCACGCGTCATTAGCAAGGGTAGCAATATGACATGAGAGACTGGCCGCTATGAAACAAAATAAAAAAGAAATAAATGTATAATATTACTATTTAAAAAAGTAGCATTTTGGCGGGAATCAATGCAAAAATTGAAACCGAACAGTGCCCGCGCTTTACGGAGTGAGTGCCGATAATTTATTTTATTATTATAAATAACTTAATATTGTGCTTCACTGACTGTTTGTTCCTGCATTCCTAGTGCCGTCGGTATTGTTTAGACTGCAATCGGTGTGCTTTTATCGGACCACCGTCCGGTCATTTTTAAGCTGGGCCAGCCAAATGGTGAGGTCATTCAGACCAAAACCATTGTGGACTGGCGTACCCTTTCAGTCAAACTCGAGGATACGAGCTCTCAGACTTAGACGAAATTCCTAATACTATCGACTCCCCAGAGGTAGCCTGCCGAGCGATAAAATTCTTTTCGAATCATCTCAAAACAGCCGTCGGAGAATCCTCCCGGAGGTTTACGGTGTCGAGCGATCGACGCTGTAACCTACCGGCGGACCTCCGACGCCTGATTAGAGAAAAGAACCGTGCGACTAAAGCGCACGATAGATATAGAACAGACGAAAATAGACTCAGACTGCGCCTCCTACAAAGGGATGTTAAAGAGCGCTTATCTGAGTACAATCTAGACAGCTGGGACACTATGCTTGGAGAAATCGAGCCGTCGCACACTGCCTACTGGCAACTGGCACGATCTCTCAAAGCAGAGCCGGTCTCACCCATGCCGCCACTTATTAGATCTATCGATAACTCGCTCGCCTTCGACGACAGCGAAAAAGCCGAATGCCTCGCAGACAGTTTAGAGAGTCAATGCACTCCGTCTCTCGCGCATGCGGATCCCGACCACCCGCTGCAGGTGGCCGCGGAACTCGAACGCAGGGCTGCAATACCACCCGTGGGCGAACCACTGCCTCCAGTGACTTTCGACGAAGTCACTAAGATAGTCCAAAATTTTAAAAACCGATCCGCGCCTGGCCTCGACGGCATAAACAACAGGGTGATGAAATGTCTAACTACGCCGTTGTTGTGTCTGTTAGTCAGTATTTTTAACGCGCTCCTCTCCAGCTGCTCCTTCCCGGATGACTGGAAGGAAGCCGACGTTATAGGCATTTCGAAGCCTAATAAGCCTAGGAACATTCCGTCTAATTATCGCCCAATAAGTCTCCTCAACTCGATGGCTAAGATTTATGAGCGAATAATACTCAGTCGATTAAAAAACTATGTCCTTACTAATAATATTCTTCCAGACGAGCAGTTCGGCTTTCGCCCCGAACACTCGTGTACTCATCAAGTGCACCGCTTAACGGAGCACATTTTAGAGAATTTAAACGACCGCCCTAAGCCTGTAGGCACAGGGGCCTTATTTTTCGATGTCGCAAAGGCATTCGACAAAGTCTGGCACGACGGCTTGTATTACAAGTTGTATCACACTAAAGTGCCAGACAGACTCGTGAACATCATACGAGCCTTCTTGTCTAAGCGCCTATTTCGCTTCCGGGTAGAGGGAACGCGCTCCTCAAGACATGAAAATACTCGAAATACAAGAAATAAGCAATATAAAAGTAATTTGCGGGTAATGTTAGTTTTCGAGTGCCCATATCTGTGTATCTGTTCTGCAATTAGGTGCACCATGCAGAGTTTGAGAACACCTCAAATGGGCACCCATTTATAGCAACACCAAATGAAGGCGTACCAAAGTACCGGACCCCGCCCCCTACTTAGACCGTGGGTGTCGTAAGAGTCCACTAACGGAAGTGCCAGAAAAAAAATCTTGAATGGTATGTAGCGGAATACTCAAAAAGTGCTAGACCGATAACACAGATTTGATAAGCATTTGACAAAGTCTGGCACGACGGCTTATATTATAAGTTGTATCACACTAGTGCCGGACAGACTCGTGAACAGCCTTCTTGTCCAACCGCCTATTTCGATTTCGGGTAGAGGGAACGCGCTCTACCCCTCTCCGAGCGGGTGTCCCTCAGGGCTCCTGCCTCTCCCCACTCCTTTTCTCGCTATATACTACCGATATTCTTAGAGCCAAGCAAGTCAATATTGCGCTTTTCGCAGATGACACGGCCCTGTACTATTCCGACAAGCACAAGGGCCGCATAACAATCCAACTCCAAGCCGCAGCCGATCGTCTAGGCGAATGGTTCCGGAAATGGATAATAGAGGTAAACCCCGAGAAAAGTGTAGCGATATCCTTCTCGAGGGGCACACCAAAGCCCGCTAGACGAATTCACACATTCGGCAACAATCAACTAGGCACGATCATCCTGTTCGGACGCCCTTTTCCCTGGGAAAAGAGCGTCAAATACCTCGGGGTCACGTTAGACGCAGCGATGTCGTTCGCTGCACACATTAAAAACATACGCAATAGAGCGGATTTTATCTCAAGACGTCTATACCCATTAACTTGCTCCTCAAGAAAAATGTGCTTAAGACACGAACTTCGCCTCTATAAGACTTGCATAAGACCCGTAATGGACTATGTTTGCGTCGCTTTCGCTCACGCGACGGGAAATCAATTAAAGAAGTTACAGAGCGTTCAAAATCGATTCTTGCGAACTGCCACCGGAGCCGGTTGGTATCAACGCAATGTAGATCTTCACAGCGACTGTGAAATGCCCTTAATCTCTGAACACGGCGGTTTTTCGAAAAAGCCGCGGTTCATTCAAACGCGCTGGTGGTTAAAGCAGCAAATTACCGACCAAACAGAAACGCGACCGAACGCAAACGTCGCCCGCGAAACGTGCTAGACGACACGGACGTCTCAGGTCTTCCTGACCACGATACTGTCAGTCACGATCCAGGCCACACTGTACACACAGTCAATAGCTTTAATATAACACGCACCACGACGCGCGACCGCCGTAGAGAGCGGCGCGCAAGAGTCAATAATCACACCGCGTACACAAGATTCACCCGTGTTCCGGGGCGGTTCTCACCGCCCAGAGTTACCGACGCACAAGTCGACAGTCCGAATGGACGCGCGCAGCCTCTTTCGGACGGTCATTAGACGACTTAAAATATTTAAGGTTTTCGAAATCGCGAAAGCACGCAGCGAACGCGACACAGTCCGAACTTCGAGATTTTTGTACGAGTTTTTATTTATTTATTTATGTTTGGGTCAAACCAAACCTGGCACGCGGGCCCCTGGCCCGCGAGCACAGTGTCCGATGAAGCTGTAAAAGCCGAGACGGCTAACAGCAATTACATCACCGAAAATATATATGTGCTTTTATGTTTTATCCGCATGCATTATTGGCGGGTGATACGTTTCGGACTCCGGTGAATGTTTCTGGATGCTGTGAAGATATCCCGACGGAGCTGCCTGTCCTTGCTAGGACACACAGGCGCTATAAAACAAGTGAGTGAGCTTTGCATTAAGGCGGAACATATTTATCAATTTTTCTTACTGGCTTAATTTATATTATCACAGTAAATACATAAGAAATATAATTTAAATTGAAAAATATTATTATTTTATTTTTCTGAGTTTATGTTATTAATCTTGTATCTCTGATATTTCAAAACGTCTAAAGATAGTAGAATGGCCTTGAAAATAAAACTTGAGGAATCTAGAGTAAGTTCATATTTTGCTAAAATACAGAGCATATATGATGCCTCAAAATCACTTTGTACACAATGAATACGAGCTTTTAGATTCAATAAGTAATTTAGAAAAATTGCGTTCAGAGTTACTAGAAGAATAAAATTTGCTTAAAATGGAAGAAAATTCAGAATATGTACCTAATTTTCAAATATGGGAATCGTTTGAAACCTTGTATGCTCTAATTCAGGGCAAAGTAAAAACTATTAATAGCAGATCTAGTTACGAATTATCATCTCAAAGACGAAACAAGCCCAATGTAAAATTACCATCTATATTTCTGCCTAAATTTGACGGCAATCGAAAGTCGTGGCCAATTTTTATTCAATGTTTTAACCACAAAGTGCATAACAATATGGAGTTGTCTAACATTGAAAAGGTATATTATCTTTGTGGACAGCTGTCAGATAAGGCTTTAGAATCAGTTTCAGGAATTTCTCCAACAGGTGATAATTATGATATTATTTACTCGGCTTTAACAGATAAATACCAAGATGTGCTAGTGAGTAGGTACTGCTTACTTGCAGGAAATTTTAAATTTAAAAAAGATAAACACTGCATCGGTGGATGGTTTAAACTCATTTATTGACAAGTTATCGGTATCAGTTGCTGCTTTTGAGAAACTTGAAATAGGGAATAAATAAGATTTTATTTATGTACACCTTTCTCTTAAAAAGATTGACATTTTCCATGTCGCGATTGTATGAAAACTTTGTTCATGGGGAGAAGTTGCCCTCCTTTAGCAGTTTTGTTAAGTTTGTCCGAGAGCAAGCTAAAATATTGGAGCGAACAGGCTTGAGGCATTCTAGTGCGAGCGTTAAAAATACATCCTTGTATAAAGTACCAGTGCCGAGGAATGCTCAACCTGATACATTATAAAAGACGCGTGTGTTACTCACGTCGAGTAATCCTATTCAGTGTCCTTTATGCGGTAACAGTGATCACACCCTCATATCCCGTTGCGCTGAATTTTTAAAACTTCCCGCAAAGGTACGATATAATACAGTAAAGAAGAATAATGGGTGCGTAAGCTGTTTAAGTTTTGCACACATGCCTGCTTCTTGCAATGCTAAAAGGGCATGCAATATGTGTCAATATAAAACACATCACACTCTCTTGCATTTTCCTAATGTTCAGACTAGTTCTTCGTTACTAGTAGCAACCGACGATAGCATAAAACAACGCTGTGGGGCTATTACTGCAATGTACACAGGCGCGTCGTCGTGTGATAGTGTCGGGATAGGTGAGGCTGTGGACGGTAGAGTTTCGCTCTGTTCAATGCGTAATGCGAACGCGCTCGACTCTACTCGTTCTAAAGGTCTATCTTCAACTGTACTACTGGCTACAGCGCGCGTTAAGGTGTTGGATTCGCAGGGTAAGTCACATCTAGTACGATGTCTTATTGATGAGGGTTCCCAAAACCATTTCATTACGGAGCCGTGTTGCAAACGAATGTCTTTGACAACACACAAACCTGCTTTTTCTATATTGGTGCATGGTTTCGATGGTGGTTCGAACACTGTTAAGGGTGAGACCGAAATCGAGTTTGCGTGCCGTTTTAATGTTGATTGCTCATATAGGATTCGCCCATTAGTAGTCGATCGTATTGTAGATAAATTACCTACAGCCCCTATCGATAGAGCTCCCCTGACTTACTTAGATTCCATTCCACTCGCTACTAGGTACCCAGTTGTTTTCGCGTATATTACTTACCGGCCGTATTCAGGGCCTTCCTAATCAACCGGATGCGGTTCAAACTACTTTGGGTTTTGTGATAATGGGCGAAGCTCCAGTATTTGCGACACCCGGTCGTAATCGAAGTGTCGCATTATGTGCAACTACAAATTTACAGTTACAATTATATAGCGGTAGAAGTTTCTGTAAGCTCGAGAAAGTTTTTTCGAGCGTTGCTTCTCAACTCAACCGTAAGAATCGAGATAATGAAGGGATGTACATGTACTATTTCTGCTCATACTACGAGTAGGTTTGCCATTGCACTTCCATTTAAATATGACCTCGGATTAGGTAGTCTGTTGCAGAAAAGATTTTTGCGTCTGTGCGTAGATTTAAAATATCTTCTCAGTTGCGCAGCAGCGCTCACGATAATGTGGTAAATGATTACTTAGAGAATGATAATTTGCCGCCTATTTATGGCGGTTATGTTATTCCTTATCACGGCGTTATAGGAATGACAAAGTGATATCCGAACTTCGAATAGCAGTATATGCGAGTGCTGATATTGACATGGGTTTGTCACTCGGACAAATCGTGTGTACCAGTCATAACTTACAAGCATATACAAGCAACTGTACTAAGTGTAGTATAATATTTGTTATTAGTAGGATATGAAAAGTGCTAGGTTTTGTAGGGTCGATTATTTTTTACGCAAAACCATTTATTCAAAAGCCTTGGTTGCTCTGCATAAGTTGGGATAAGGCACCGCCGCAATTTATCATCGATACATGGCTTATTTTCCAAAAGGCAATGTTGCTGTCAATGCGTATAGGTGTACAACGTCACGTTGTAGATGTCAGCGAACGAACTTGCGGTGCCATCGTATATTTACTCATGCAGAAATATAGATATAGTGTTATGATGATATGATGATGATGACGATAGTGTTATGTGAATCAAGAGTGGTCCCTTTGAAAACAGTCGTTTTAGTTTGGCGTGACTTATGTGTAGCCCTACTACGAACCATACTTGTTACAATATTTCTTGAAACTGATGTAACTCGTTATAAACTACACTGTTACACGGTACTGTTGTAGTATTTTGAAAGGTATCCTTTCAACCCGGGGGCTATGTCTTGGCCAGTTAAAAACTGTTGCTGGATAATTCCATTCTAATACAAAGCATAAGTACGCTTAACCTCACCCGTTATTAGCAAGGGTAGCAATATGACATGAGACTGGCTGCTATGAAACAAAATAAAAAAGAAATAAATATATAACATTACTTTTTAAAAAAGGAGCATTTTGGCGGGAATCAATGCAAAAATTGAAACCGAACAGTGCCCGCGCTTTACGGAGTGAATGCCGATAAATTTTTTTTTATTATTATAAATACCGTGATACGTTTCGGACTCCGGTGAATGTTTCTGGATGCTGTGAAGATATCCCGACGGAACTGCCTGCCCTTGCTAGGACACACAGGCGCTATAGAACAAGTGAGTGAGCTTTGCTTATCTTTGTTTTGGTAGGGAAGATTCCAGCTACAGTAGGCCAACACCCCCGGGCGTTTGATACCTTCTCAATAGTCTACCAAACGGCCGAGACAAGTGGCATGAACTAAAATATTCATGACCAAAATGCAAATGAAAGCCCCGCGTAATACGTCTATCCTCATAACAACAAATTTCTACAGTTTTTAACATTTTACACAGGAACCGTAAATATTTGCAAAATAAATAGTAGCTTAGATTACTCAGCCGTGGTAGCTCAGGGGCCTGGTGCTCACCTTTAATTTCATAGTAAGCGAGTGACCTGGGTTCCCCGGTGCCAGCACCTCTAATATTGTTCAACAATTTTAAGTGCTGATTTACCACAGTGCTTAGCGATGAAGGAAAACATCGTGAGGAAACCTGCATGTCCGAGGAATAGAAATATTTCGAGGACATGTGAAGTCCGCCGACCCGCATTGGAGCAGCGTGGCGGATTCTTCCTAGCTCAAAAACCCTCTCAGAAATGCTTAGCAGTGGGACATTTATAGGCTGAAACTTTACTTTTTTTTTTAGATTACTCTCTCAAAAATCCTCTACCTGCCAAATGTAATGATAGCAGCTATTAATGAATGTCATTGAATAGACCAATCATACTTAAATATATATAAAAATACTATGTCCGTCCCTAGGATGCAATCTATCTCTGGTCTTAATTTCGTCAAGATCGGTGCAGCGGTTGAGCCGTAAAAATTAACAAACAGACAGAGGGACAGAGAGAGTTACTTTCGCATTTATAATATAAGTATGGATTCGGATTAGAAAATACTTAGTGAAAATATATATTTTCTTTACAATTAGCACGACATGCTTTTTGATAACAAATAATTCAACATAAAATATTAAATCAGTGATAAAGATAGTAAGTACGTTTATTTTTGCTACAATCTACTAATGTGAAATCATATAGGTTTGTAGGTAAGTATGTTGACTTAAGTAAATGTATCCTTAATATTCGGCATTATGTTATCTTCTTACTACTGAGGGCGGATTTCACCGTTGAAAATAAACCCGAGATAAAACCGAAAGCGATCGGTGAAATTGGGTCTAAGACCCGATTTCACCGATCGCCTTGGAAATCAAGTTTAATAAAACCACGTTTTACTTAACTGAGTTCAAATGTATAATTTGATCTCGGTTTTCGTCGAACTGATTTCACCAGCTGCATTTTGATCGCGTTTAGAAAAACGAAGTTTACATAAAATATCGTCACAATCTAAAAAAAAAACTATGTATTTCTTATTTTGCGACATCAAACAGAAATCAAGTTTAATAAAACCACGTTTTACTTAACTGAGTTCAAATGTATAATTTGATCTCGGTTTTCGTCGAACTGATTTCACCAGCTGCATTTTGATCGCGTTTAGAAAAACGAAGTTTACATAAAATATCGTCACAATCTAAAAAAAAAACTATGTATTTCTTATTTTGCGACATCAAACAGAAATCAAGTTTAATAAAACCACGTTTTACTTAACTGAGTTCAAATGTATAATTTGATCTCGGTTTTCGTCGAACTGATTTCACCAGCTGCATTTTGATCGCGTTTAGAAAAACGAAGTTTACATAAAATATCGTCACAATCTAAAAAAAAAAACTATGTATTTCTTATTTTGCGACATCAAACAGAAATCAAGTTTAATAAAACCACGTTTTACTTAACTGAGTTCAAATGTATAATTTGATCTCGGTTTTCGTCGAACTGATTTCACCAGCTGCATTTTGATCGCGTTTAGAAAAACGAAGTTTACATAAAATATCGTCACAATCTAAAAAAAAAAACTATGTATTTCTTATTTTGCGACATCAAACAGAAATCAAGTTTAATAAAACCACGTTTTACTTAACTGAGTTCAAATGTATAATTTGATCTCGGTTTTCGTCGAACTGATTTCACCAGCTGCATTTTGATCGCGTTTAGAAAAACGAAGTTTACATAAAATATCGTCACAATCTAAAAAAAAAAACTATGTATTTCTTATTTTGCGACATCAAACAGAAATCAAGTTTAATAAAACCACGTTTTACTTAACTGAGTTCAAATGTATAATTTGATCTCGGTTTTCGTCGAACTGATTTCACCAGCTGCATTTTGATCGCGTTTAGAAAAACGAAGTTTACATAAAATATCGTCACAATCTAAAAAAAAAACTATGTATTTCTTATTTTGCGACATCAAACAGTCTATTTTTATGCATAGGTTAATAAATAATTGTTATGTTTACATAGTTGTGCAATTGCCAATGGCAGCTCTCTAAACGCGTTAAGAGAGTTGAACGTCAATAATTGGTCGTTCTGAATATTAATCGCGTTTAGCTTTAACTGCGATCATTTGATGTTGATAAAATGCAAACTGTAGCATTGAACTCAGTTAAACGCTTAAACTTCGTTGAGCTTGAACTGATCGGATTATTTTTAACGGTGAAGTCCGCCCTAAATCTTAAACGTATTGTATTCGTTTTAGTGCATTGGCACATGGCTTAAAAAAAGGATGTTTTTAAAAAGATTTTTTTTTAACTTATTTTATTTATGTACTCCAATTCAAACCTGCAGTTAAATGTGCCAAAAAGATAAAAGTACGAAATACTTCTTTTATGTTATCATTTCACTTCAACTATTATATATATATATTTTATACACACAAACATATTTTTAATTGTATAAAGTGTCGAAACGAGCAAAACGTTCACCTGATGGTAAGTGCAACGTCCGCCCACAACAAATGCGGTGTCACCCAGTATATTTCTGTGTGACACCACACTGCGTCCATCACCCTGAGACATCAGTTCTTAAGTCTCAAATGCCCAGCGATTACGCTAGCTCACAGTGCCCTTCAAACCGAAACACAGTAATGCTTGCACACTACTGCTTCACGGCAGAATAACTGGCCCTAGGGTGGTACCTACCTAGACGGATTCCTGCATAGGAATCCTACCACCAGTAAGACTATTATTAACATTAATCACAAAAAAATGCGACATATTGAGGTCTTTTAATTGATTAAAAGTTTATACACACAAACATATTTTTGTAAAATAAAATATCTATGAGAATATTTTCCGACACTGTTAATATTTCTTTATTAAAATTAGCTTCTGCGTATTAGCGTTTTACGTAAAGGCCACTTCAACGACGAGCTTGTATGAAAACACTAATGAAAGTAGAAGAAGCGAAGGATGTGTGTCAGGATAGTAGCAAGTGAAAAGATGTGGTCTCTGCCTACCCCAATAGGAAACAGGCGTGGCTCTATTTATGTATGGATATAGAAGTGAAAGAAGACCTGTACATACATACAGTCACACGTTTTTCCCATAAGTGGTAGACAGAGAGAGACCACACCGCAGCCCACTTTTGACTCTCGCGGGAGACGTAACGTGACGTGTGGCCACGTCGCCGCCATTTTGGTATGAGTCTTAAAATTATTACCCACCGGTGTGTTCCCATAAACAGTATAGTAGCAATGCATATTATTGTATTATTCAGCACGAACAAATACTGTCTGTACAATACCTTAGTCGCCTCTTACAATATACCTCGGTAGGAAAAAGGTAGGTTCTACTCTGCCGGACACCTATCGGTAATTATAAGTAAGATTTCGGTGTATATATTTTCGGAAGATGTAATTATCAAAGTATTTATATTGAAAAAACTGCCGTGTGTTTTTAACTTTAACAGCAAGTACTAATAACAGATTTTGCTAGTGAATATATTGTTTGTTACAAATTATCACGAATGTACGTTAAAAGTTGGAGAATAACTGAATAGAATGTTAAAAATTTAGATGATGTCTCATTCCCTAAAATTCCCCTAAAATATGAAACGGCTATCCGCTACATTGATTTGCTTTGGTCCAGCAAACAATTTCACTCGTGTTGTAATTTCAGCTGTTTCACAAGTACGTATTGTGTGCTCTGCAAATTTGAATGTTCTATGATCCTTAAACTCATTAATATGTGAGTCCCAAATTCTTTAATGGAGAGTAAAGATCTGAGATATGTGCATGTGCTGCATATAGCAAAAATGGGCAGTGACAAGTAACTTATTTTTTACTGTGATGAAATACATTTTTTTTTATACTAAACTTTATAATAAAATTATAAATGCGAAAGTAACTTTCTCTCTGTCCCTCTGTCTGTTTGGTTACCTTTTCACGGTTTTGAGGATTATACACCTTCCCTGCTGGATCTTCTGCTGACCTCAAATCCGGACGGCTATGTGGTCTCCGTCGATGCCTCTCTGGGATCTTCGGACCACTGCCTAATCAGGAGTAAAGTGCCTATCATGTGCCCATTGCGGTCGCGATTTGCAGGCTGCCGCTGTGTGTGGCACTACAGGGCAGCGGATTGGGAAGGGATGCGGTCTTTCTTTGCAACCAACCCATGGGGGCAGGTTTGCTTCTCGCTGAATAGTCCCGACTTCGTTGCTAATTATGTCGCCGATGTGGTGCTTCAGGGAATGGAACTCTTCGTTCCATCCTCTGTGGTGCCCATCGGTGGTAGAACTAAGCCTTGGTTTGGTGGCACCTGCAGAATGGCATCTTGCCAAAAGCAACAGTGTTATCAGGCCGGGGTTAATGCATCGGCGTCTCGGTATTCAAAATCTAGTGATTCCAAGAAGAAGTACAGCTCTGCCTCGAGGTCCTTCAATAGAGTGTTGCAGTTTGAGCACATTGGCAGAATTGGTGAGAAACTAGTTCGTCTTCCTTCGGGAACACGTGCGTTCTTCCCTCGCCAAAGCTGTTCGAGGGAATTTCTGTCAACCATCACTGCCATCTCTGCACAGGGAGGACAACTCGCTGGCTGACCCATGACGCAAAGGAGAAAGCCGAGCTTCTAGGTTCTCTTTTTGGGTCCAACTCGACTCTCGATGACAGGGGGAACTCACCGCCGACCATCCCGTACAGTGAGTGCTCTATGCCGGACATCCGGTTTTTTCAGAGCTCAGTGCGCAAAACTCTCCTCTCCCTGGACATCCAAAAGTCGAGTGGGCCCACTGGAATCCCCCCTATCGTGTTGAGGATGTGTGCTCCAGAGTTGGCACCGGTTCTAACCCGTCTTTTCCGGTACTCATACTCTCTAGGCGTCGTCCCGAAGGCATGGAAGACAGCTTTTGTGCACCCGATCCCTAAGAAAGGCGACCGCTCAGATCCGTCCAACTACAGACCGATCGCCATCACCTCCTTGTTCTCAAAAATAATGGAGTCCATTATAAACTGCCAGCTCTTGAGGTACTTAGAGGAGCATCTTCTAGTGTACCTCACTCATCGATGGGCGGAGGCAGTAGAGAGTATGGGGGAGGCCTTGGCAGTTAGTTTGGACATAGCGAAAGCCTTTGATCGGGTATGGCACAAAGCGAATTGCGAATTCTCTCGAAGCTTCCTTCAAATGGGCTTCCCTAGAAATTTTACAATTGGGTCACTAGTTTTCACACAGACCGGAGCATCAAGATCGTCGTTGACGGTGCATGCTCGGACTCCAAGTCTGTGAATGCTGGTGTCCCACAAGGCTGTGTGCTATCGCCAACCCTGTTTCTTCTGCATATCAATGATATGTTACAAATTAGTAACATTCATTGCTATGCAGACGACAGCACTGGTGACGCCTTATACACCGGCCGTGCCAATGTTTCTCGGGAACACGTCGACGAGTACCGGAACAAACATTGTCTGAAGTCGAGATTTTGTTTCACAAAATCTCGGACTGGGGCCGACTAAATTTAGTCGATTTCAACCCTAACAATACAGAAGTTTGCGCGTTTACCGCAAAAAAGAAACCCTTCGTGGTATCACCTCATTTCGAGAGCACTCCCCTCGTTGCCTCAGCCAGTATCGGAATCCTTGGCGTCGACATATCGAGCAACGTTCAATTTCGCGGTCACTTGGAAGGGAAGGCCAAATTGGCTTCTAAAAAGCTTGGCGTGCTCAGTAGAGCGCAACAGGACTTCATGCTGGCCCACCGCTTGCAACTTTATAAGGCGCAGGTTCGGCCGCACATGGAGTACTGTTCTCATCTCTGGGCGGGGGTACCCCAGTGTCAGCTCCTTCCATTTGACCGCATTTAACGAAGAGCGGCTCGAATCGTCGACGACCATGTCCTATCTGATCGGCTTGATCCCCTGGCTTTGGGAAGAGATGTTGCATCTCTTTGCATTTTTTACAGGATCTACCATGGGGAGTGTTCCGAGTAATTGTTCGGATTAATTCCAGCCGCTGAATTTCACCGTCGCACCTTACGGCATATCCTCAAATTCCAACGTCACCACATTGATGGTTGGCATTCCACCACAGTGCGTTTTTCGCGGAATTTTCTGCCACGCACTTGCATTTGCTTTATGGAATGTTCTGCCGTCAGCGGTTTTTCCGGACCGATACGACTTAGGGACCTTCAAGAAAAGCGCCTATTCCTTTCTCAAAGGCCGGCAAAGCACCTGCTATTCCTCTGGTATTGTAGGTGTTCATGGGCGGCGGTGATCACTTGCCATCACGTGGGCCACCTGCTCGTTTGGCCCCTATTCTATAAAAAAAACCGCTGAACCGATCTTGTCGAAATTTGGAACACAGATAGCTTGCATCCTGGGAACGGACATAGGATACTTTTTATTCCGGAAAATCAAATACCACAGGATATTTAAATAAACCTATATCCACGCAAACGAAGTCGCGGGCATCAGCAAGTAATATTATATGTGTTCTGTAATAGGTATTAGTAAAAGGTAAAAAAAATATTTTTTGTTTCAATGTGCTTTTTTACTAGCTAAAATATTTTAGAGGTCAAATGCATTTTTTCAAGGAACATAGTAGTAATATTATTATTTCTGAACATATTCGGAGATTAGCTGATGCAAGCGACTGCGTCTGCGTGGACATATGTTTTTCAAATATCCCGTGAAAACTGTTTCGATTTTCTGGAATAAAAAGTATCCTATGTACGTCTCCAGGATGCAAGGTATCTCTGTGACAATTGTCATGATTGGTAAGTGGTTGAACCGTGAAACAAACAAACAGACAGAGGGTCTGTCCCTGAGAATTCCTTTCGCCTTTATAATATTAAGTATAGATTAAGAGAAACATTTGGCTGCCATGAACGAAAATAATGATGACCAAAATGCAAATTAACGCCGCAGGGATAACACCTTATTTCTACAGTTTTTCTGATTTTACGCAGGAACCCTAAATATTTCTGCAATAAAAAGTAGCTTAGATTGCTCTCTAAAAAGTCCCCGTCAAGTGATGATGAAGCATCATTTCGCGTACCGTAAACTGCCGCAACATTGCCAATTTTTTTTTATATTGGATGAAGTGATGAAACGAGCAAAACATTCACCTGATGGCAAGTGCAACGTCTGCCCATTACAAATGCTGTGTCACCCAGAAAAAATCTGTGTCACACACTGCCCCCATCACCCTGAGACATAAGTTCTAAGTCTCATATGCCCAGTGATTACGCTAGCTCACAGTGCCCTTCAAACCGAAACACAGTAATGTTTGTACACTACTGATTCACGACAGTGTAGTCCATTCTAATGCTTGCGAAATAATGTTCTTTTTTTTTATTGAATAAAGTGATGAAACGAGCAAAACGTCCGCCTGGTGGTAAGTGCAACGTCTGCCCATAACAAATGCTGTATCACCCAGAAATTTCTGTGTGACACACCACACTGTGCACATCACCCTGAGTCATAAGTTCTTAGTCTCATATGCCCAGTGATTACGCTAGCTTACAGTGCACTTCAAACCGAAACACAGTAATTTGCACACTACTGCTTCACGGCAGAATAACTGGCCCTGGGGTGGTACCTACCTAGACGGATTCCTGCATAGCAAAATTCACAAAACTGTAGTCCATTCTAATGTTTGCACTGCTTCACGGCTGAATAACTGGCTCTAGGGTGGCAATGTATCTTTACAGAATTCTATGTTTTAACCATAACTTTGCCTGCAACAGGCCTAAGATAGAATGAAACATCTAATTTTAATTTGATTTCCAAATCATAATGTACCTAAAAGTTTTTTTATTAATTTATCAAAATCATCGCGTTACTATCCCGTGTACTTGCCGAGGCAAAGTTGGGACAGCATTTTATTGAGTTTTCATACAAGCATTCAATAGACCTCGAGGTTGTCACACTAAACAAGACAGTTTTTACAGTAATTTATTAAAAGGTATTAATAATTAAGTTTTAATTATTAATTTTTAGGTTTTATTTTTCACAAAAAAAACGTAACTGCCGAAATCAAATATTTTGGTTCTTCGTGCTCTCCAAATACCTGTTTCGCATACATCGGAGTGAAAATCATTAATCTCCTATGTTTGTTTTATTAGTTACGTAAACGTGACAACCCTACACTGAGACCCGTGGTTTCGATTACATTACCCTAACTTTACCTAATTGTATTTTTTTTTAATTTCACAATAATATTGCATACATGGGTTATTGAATGGTATGAAGAAATGTGTTAGCTATATGAAAGTGCTAGAAACAAAAATATAATAATGAAAATGTTCAAGTTACATCAAAAGTTTTGAACAAGAAAAAAAATCTGGTCACTCCAGATATTGTTTGTCAACGAATTACGTAAATTCTGTAACGCTTAACAAAATATCTGCTAGCTTAGTAAATTCTCAGATAAAAAAATCTTTGTATCTACTATATTTTGGTTTGCCAAGTGTGCAACGTTTATGACTTATTAGGATTTTTCTGTTTTAGGCAAAGTTGAATATGAAAGGTAAAGTTGTGGAGGTTTACGTCGTCGTCGTCGTCGTTTCAGCCTATCAATAGTCCACTGCTGCCCATCTCCTGGTTTTCATATTACCTCTGTCGACTTTTACGACACCCACGGGATGAGATGGGGTGGTAGATTCTCTTAGGCCGCTACCACGGAGGTTTACGGTACTGTTGCAATGTCCATATCCATAAAGTCAAGTTGTTCAATATCCATAAAGTCGTATATAAAATAAATAAATATAAAATTAGAAAGTACTATGAATAAAAACAAAATTTTATCACATCCTTTTATGATATTATACTAGCTGTGCTTAGAGGTTTCACCCGCGTATCATAAGTCGACCACCTGATTGCGCCGTACGGCATGGTATCTCGCTTACATATCTTCTTAACAGTGCAATATATCGAAATGAAATATCCACGAAAACTTAAGTTAAAATTCCCGTTTACATCCCAAAAATTTTCATTCAAATCCGTTAAGCTGTTTCGGAGCCTATTCGAGACAAACTTTCAAACAGACAGACGAAAATTCTAAAACGGTAATTTACGAGTATGATTATGCATCGTGTAAATAGCAATTTTCATTTAAAATTTGACATTCATTTTGTAATAAATAATAAAATTGAAGTGTTATTAGTATAGATCTATCGTCTATGCGTTAAAAAGAAACTATAAAATCTAACTATGAAAATACAAATTTTAAATTATATTTATAATCCTAATTTATATATTTTTTTTGATTTCACATAATCTCTCTGTATCTCTGCCTGTTTGTTAACTTTTCACGGGTCAATCGATACACCGATCTTGACGAAATTTGGCACAAAGATAGTTTGCATCCAGGAGGCGCACATATGATACTTTTTATCCCGGAAAATCAAAAAGTTCCCACGGAATATTAAAAAAACCTGTATCCACGCGACGGACGGAAGTTGCGGGCATCAGCTATTATTCTGAGTATTTTATAGCTGTGCTATTTTGTAAATGAGGAAACATCGAATATTCAATCGCATTTATTTATGTTATTGGAAATCCTATAAATTAAAAAAATAAAACATTTTAGCAGCAAAATATATTGATTAATGGTCACTCAGACAGGCGTTTCACAGTAGTAAAGTTGTTTAGTTCTAGCTCGTTATAAAATT
Source organism: Luehdorfia chinensis (assembly GCA_019845155.1). Lineage (NCBI taxonomy): Eukaryota > Metazoa > Arthropoda > Insecta > Lepidoptera > Papilionidae > Luehdorfia > Luehdorfia chinensis. The sequence goes on along the minus strand of JAHVAK010000025.1, from coordinate 3,343,208 downwards.
TATACTATATGCAATAATCTACATAAATATGAAATGGTGATGTATAGTGCGCCGTGTGGTGACGGCTTAAGAAAATCTACCACCCCATCTCTACCGTGGGTGTCGTAAAAGTCGACAAAGGGAAAATAAAAAACCAGTAAGAGGGCAGCAGCATCTTCCTGAAGCATCTGAATAAATAAACTGCGGTTGCCAATCCACCTGCCAAGCGAGGCAACTAGGGCAAAATCCCCCAAAAATGAGAGCTACTGTTACTGTTTTCGTCGATTCGCCTGATAAGGATGACAATTGAGCGTTATCCTCTCTCCAAACTTAGGGAAATTCTACGTCCATTAGTTGAAGACTGATAATGATGATGTCTTACCTTAATTTCATCGATAAGTGATTGAGGTGTTGCGCTGCCTCCAATAAGAATGTATTCAAAATTAGAAAAATCACACAGATGGCGTTGACTTGGGTTTAATAGCGCAGTCAACATATTCGGATTCATTATTGTCATTGTAGGCTAAAACAAAAAAACGATCCAACTCAGTGAATAGGCTGTAGACAAATACGCTCAAAGATTGGTTTTCACTATTCTACGACTAATCGCTTCTATTAAAGATTTTCAAAATTATTTAGCTTACTAGACAAATTAACCGTGGTAGATCAGTGGTCGGGCACTTGAAGTGTTTTTTTATTTTTAGTTGTATTTTAAAAAAAAAGATATTTCAGTCTTACCTTGTATGCGTTAATAAGGTCATACACATGTTCTACTGTCATAGGTAACGGTGATTGTAGCCTAGTGATCCTCATAATTGGCGTTTGAAGATAAACAAGTACAGCCGATAGCCACTGTATGGGCGATGGTAGAAACCATAAACTAGTTGGTGTTGGAAACTTTTCAAATTTTTTCCTATAAAGGTAAGCGTTACAAAGTTTTGATAACGTACGGATCAGAAAGAATAATTAAAGATTAAAAAAGTATAAGAGGGATCCCACGGGGATTGTAAGAGTCGACCGAGAAAAATAAATTCCTGTAACATTTCATAGCTTCCAACAGATGGCGGAATAAATATCTCATATTGTAGAGAAAAAAAAAAATTTAGATGTAAAACTTCTTGAGCACGATAACAGTATAATTTCAAAGTCGAATTTATTCTTACTTAATATTTATCGATTAATAAACAATTGTTTAAATACTGAGAATTTATCTTACAGTGAATAATATTTTAGCTAATTCATGTTTATTTATTTTAATTTTCATCATATTTCTAGTATATATAAGTCTCACTTGAGCTGAATTCTGACTAAACCGTTAATGTCGCTTCAAGAGTTTTTGTGAAACGTTTGTAAACCGTAAGTAAATAATGATGAATTTATTCTGAGGCTGTTGTGTCGTATATTGCCTGAGATAAGAAACTTTCAAGTAGATCACTCAACACTAACACAAAATATAAATACATACAAAATATAGTTAATAGAATCGAGCGTTACTTTACGGAAATCCATTATACTCGTAATGAAGGAAAGTAAGTTAATTTGCTAAGATCCGCATGCAAAATATAAAAATGGTGTATATTACCCAGTTTTTTGAAGAGCACCGTCCGCCCTTCCTCAGTGCACCAGCAAACTAACACCGCCACCAGGAACCGCCACCAGATACCCTCCACCAACCACTACAGTACTACCGCTAGATAATATACACCACTGAAGTCGAGAACACGACACGTGTTTTGCCCCAGAACGAGGCATTATCAAGCGTCATAGACTCTACGACAGACGGCCGCCGAGTTAGCGGCGCATCACCGATAGTATAAATAGGCAGCTCTTTGACCGCGGTGTATATTATCTAGCGGTAGTATTGTAGTGGTTGGTGGAGGGTATCTGGTAGCGGTTCCTCGTGGCGGTGTCAGTTTTGCTTGTGCACGCTACTGTTAGGGCGGGCGGTGCTCTTCATTTTGCATGCGGGTCTTAGCAAATTAACTTACTTTCCTTCAACATACAAAATATTAAAAAGTTAAATTAAAAGTGTTTTAAAAGTGATCTGAACTCGTTTAATTTAATGATAGCTAAATTTTAGATTTTAATAGTAAATAAAAGTCACAAATTTTCTTTTTATTTTATCTGAATTAAAGAACCTTTAACCAAAATAATAAATATTATAATACAAATAGTAATAAATAATTACTTATCATTTTTAACGCTTTAATCACAAAATTGTTTTGAAGTTTATGAAATCTGCGAATAAATGTATAATATACTCTTTCTATACATTTTCGCGTGGTTTTTTCTTCAGGTATACAAAAATACTTACCACCAATAAGGTAAAGAATGCGCAAAATTTTTGTGCGTAATCACCGCTGCTTTGGATAATCCTGTTGTACCACTGGTTGCCAATAGAAACGCCACGGTTTCCTCAGAGTTAAAATCGTTCGGTCTGAAATATAAAACAATCAATAGAAGCCATGTGGTAGCGGCTTAAGAGAATCTACCACCCCATCTCATCCCGTGGGTGTCGTAAAAGTCGACATAGGGAAAATGAAAACCAGGAGATGGGCAGCAGTATCTTGCTGTAACATCTGAATAAATAAACTGCGGTTGCCAACCCATCTGCCAAGCGTGGCAACTATGGCAAAATCTCCCTAAAACGAGAGCTACAAACTTTTGTGGCAATCTATGGGGGAGGCCTATGTTCAGCAGTGGACTATTGATAGGCTGAAACGACGAATTGAAGCCAAGTCGTGATAAACATACTTATAAATTAATTAATTTAATTTGTCTTATGTTGAATTCCTATGCAGGAATCCGTCTAGGTAGGTAATTCCAAAGCCAGTTATTCTGCCGTGAAGCATTGGTGTGCAAACGTTACTGTGTTTCCGTTTGAAGGGCACTGAGAGCTAGTGTAATCACTGGGCATATGAGACTTGATAACTGATGTCTTAGGGTGACAGGCGCGGTGTGGTGTAACACAGAAATGTTCTGGGTGACGCAGCTTTTGTTATGGGCAATCGTTGCACTTACCATCAGGTGAACGTTTTGCTCGTCTCGTCAATTTGTCCAATAAAAAAAAAGAAACAAACATTACACAATATATTTCTTTAGAAAGTGTATTTATGGTCTCAGTCATATTGACACCATCCATTGTTGATAACTAAGAACCAAGATCGAGAAGTTACGAGTGCGTTGTCACCCTTGAGAACTAAGAAGAAATGCCTCGTTAAAGTTAAGAAATAGAGTAATTTGATATAATCGGGAAGCAAAATTATAAATGTTGTATATTACCTACTTTTGGAAAAGGACCCCCCTACCACACGTAACACAATAGCGTGCGCAAGCAAATTAATACTGCTGTCGGGACGAAGCGTTATCAGGTGATATTGAAGTTTAAACTGGACTACTGGAATCCCGCCAGTACCACCGCTGGGCCAAATATTCTGCCGTGAAGCAGTAATGTCGTTAATCCTTGTCGTTAGTCCTCAAATGTGTTTAAAAAAACATGCGGATCAATGAAAATACTTTGTTTCTCTCCTTTGCTGTAGTCGATTTTCGCAAAGTAACCGATGATCCTTTTAACTACGAGTATATTAAATGCCTCGCTGTTAATGACTGGGTGACGACGTTAGCGTACCTGACTTCGATGCCGAGGGTCCTGGGTTCGAATCTCAGCCAGAGCCAATATTTGTGCAAAATACAATTTGTTTGTTTTCGGGTCTGGTTGTATTGTGCATGTGAAATGGATGTCTGTAAAACGTACCCACGATACAGTGGTAATTAAAAAAAATCAAGAAATGTCGTAGCGCAATTCTGGTATTTTACACAAATACTTCCAACTAATTTTAAAATGCAAATGAACTTTTAACCTAAGTGCAATCTTGTTCTATAGTAAAATATCAGGAGCATGTTTGGACTTGAACTTGATCATGATTTCGTCCGAGTTAAATCGCGTATATGCGTCAAATACAGAGTAAGTCAAAACGTGCCTGAAAGACATGTACGCTCGAACACATTATCTCGGAACTTATCCACGCTTATTGACTTTTTTTTTTATTGCATAAATCGATGAAACGAGCAAACGTTCACCTGATGGTAAGTGCAACGTCTGCTCATAACAAATGCTGTGCCACCCTGAAAACTTCTGTGTGACACTACACTGTGCCCATCACCCTGAGACATACGTTCTTAGGTCTCATGTGCCCAGTGATTGCGCTGGCTCTCAGTGCCCTTCAAACCGAAACACAGTAGTGTTTGCACACTACTGCTTCACGGTAGAGTGACTGGCCCTGGGGTGGTACCTACCTGGACGGACTCCTTCATGGGAATCCTACCACCAGTAAAACTTGCCGAGTTTTTCATCTTGTACGAACTTCTGCGCGGTTATCGACTAGTTGAGTATTTTAAAAGTACAATAATGTTACTCCCTTTAAATAAAACTAATTTCTACGGGTTTCATCGCGTTTAATATGTACTATTTCTAACCCGACGTTTCGAGTGCTTTACAGCACCCATGGTCACGGGAGGCCACAGGCCGCTTGTACTAGCATCAGTATACCTCTCGCCATCCAGACAAATATTAGAGTCAGATTTAAAAACTCTATTAGATCTAGGTCGTTCTGTTATACTTGCCGGAGACTTGAACAGCAAGCACGGCAGTTGGAATTCCAACGTTAATAACACGAACGGTAATAAACTGTACGACATAGCGGAGAGACTTAACGTAAACGTTATAGCTCCCGAAACCCCAACCAGAGTACCGACGCAATTACATCAGCAGCCGGATATTCTAGACGTAGCTATTATTATGGACGTGAACTTAGCAATAGACTCTATAGTTACGCTTCACGAACTGGAGTCGGACCACCGTCCGGTCATTTTTAAGCTGGGCCAGCCAAATGGGCTACAAAGGGATGTTAAAGAGCGCTTATCTGAGTATAATCAAGACAGCTGGGTCACAATGCTTGGAGAAATCGAGCCGTCGCACACTGCCTACTGGCAGTTGGCACGATCTCTCAAAGCAGAGCCGGTCTCACCCATGCCTCCGCTCATTAAATCACTCGACAATTTGCTCGCCTTCGTCGACAGCGAAACAGCCGAATGCCTCGCAGACAGTCTAGAGAGCCAATGCACTCCGTCTCTCGCGCCTGTGGATCCCGACCATCTGCAGCAGGTGGCCGCGGAAATCGAACGCAGGGCTGCCATACCACCAGTGGGCGAACCACTGCCTCCAGTGACTCTCGAAGAAGTCACTAAGATACTCGTAATTAAAAAGCTTAAAAACCGATCCGCGCCTGGCCTCGATGGCATAAACAACAGGGTGATGAAAGCTCTAACTACGCCGCTATTGTGTCTGTTAGTTACTATTTTTAACGCGCTCTTCTCCAGCTGCTCCTTCCCGAACGACTGCCCGGAAGGAAGCCGACGTTATAGGCATTCCGAAGCCTAACAAGCCTAGGAACATTCCGTCCAATTATCGCCCAATAAGTCTCCTCAACTCGATGGCTAAGATTTATGAGCGAATTATACTCAGTCGATTAAAAGACTATGTCCTTACTAATAATATTCTTCCAGACGAGCAGTTCGGCTTTCGCCCCGAACACTCGTGTACTCATCAAGTGTCACCGCTTAACGGAGCACATTTCAGAGAATTTAAACGACCGCCCTAAGCCTGTAGGCACAGGGGCCTTATTTTTCGATGTCGCAAAGGCATTTGACAAAGTCTGGCACGACGGCTTGTATTACAAGTTGTATCACACTAAAGTGCCGGATAGACTCGTGAACATCATACGAGCCTTCTTGTCCAACCGCCTATTTCGATTCCGGGTAGAGGGAACGCGCTCCTCAAGCCGCCCTCTCCGAGCAGGTGTCCCTCAAGGCTCCTGCCTCTCCCCACTCCTTTTCTCGCTATATACTAGCGATATTCCTAGAGACCAGAAAGGTCAATCTTGCGCTTTTCGCAGATGACACGGCCCTGTACTATTCCGACAAGCACAAGGGCCGCATAACGATTCATCTCCAAGCCGCAGCCGATCGCCTAGGCGAATGGTTCCGGAAATGAAGAATAGAGGTAAACCCCGAGAAAAGTGTAGCGATATACTTCTCGAGGGGCACGCCAAAACCCACTAGACGAATTCACACAATCGGCAACAATCAACTAGGCACGATCACCCTGTTCGGACGCTCTATTCCCTGGGAAAAGAGCGTCAAATACCTCGGGGTCACGTTAGACGCAGCGATGTCGTTCGCTGCACACATAAAAAACGTTCGAAATAGAGCGGCTTTTATCTCAAGTCGACTATATCCACTAACTTCCTCTTCAAGCAAAATGTGCTTAAGACACAAACTTCGCCTCTATAAGACTTGCATAAGACCCGTAATGGCCTATGCTTGCGTCGCTTTCGCTCACGCGACGGGCAATCAATTAAAGAAGTTACAGAGCGTTCAAAATCGATTCTTGCGAACTGCCACCGGAGCCGGTTGGTACCAACGCAACGTAGATCTTCACAGCGACTGTGAAATGCCCTTAATCTCTGAACACTTCAGAGCATTATCACGGCGGTTTTTCGAAAAAGCCGCGGTTCATCCAAACCCACTGGTGGTTAAAGCAGAAAATTACCGACCAGATAGAAACGCGACCGAACGCAAACGTCGCACGCGGAACGTGCTAGACGACACGGATGTCTCAGCACTCCCTGACCACGATACGGTCAGTCACGATCCAGGCTACACTGTACACACAGTTAATAGCTTTAATATAACACGCACCACGACGCGCGACCGCCGTAGAGAGCGGCGCGCAGCAGTCGACAATCACACCGCGTACACACGATACACCCGTGTTCCAGGGCGGTTCTCACCGCCCAGAGTTACCGACACACAAGTCGACAGTCCGAATGGAGGCCCGCAGCCTCCCTCGGACGGTCATTAGACGATTTAAAAACGTATTGAGATATTCTAAATCGCGCAAGCACGCAGCGAACGCGATACAGTCCGAATTTCGAGGTTTTTGTAGGAGTATTTATTTATTTATGTTTGGGTCAAACCAAACCTGGCAAGCGGCCCCTGGCACGCGGGCCCCTGGCCCGTGAGCACAGTATCCGATGAAGCTGTAAAAGCCAAAAAAGGCTAACAGCAATTACATCACCGAAATTATATATATACACAAATACTTAGTAAAAGTGTGGTCTCACCCCGATTTTTTAAATGCATAGCTTTTCAATTTACAAAAAAAAATAGATTATATAGTAACAATACATAACTTACTTAAAGTTTTCTACAGATCTCTCATCGAGCCCCTGTAGCAGTTGAGACAAGTTTTTGAAATCATCGTTCTCATCGAAGGTTATTACATGAGAATCCAAGTTACACATTTTTAATGCAGCTGCGACGTCTGCAGCCTTCTCACTTTGACAAAACACTGCTCTTGGTATCTCACTTTCAAAATGGTCCCGAAGTTCAGCTGAAACATTAATGTGTTTATGATTAAATTGACTAACATAGAGGTATGACAATGTATGTATATGTACGACGATGTATGTATGTATGTATATGATGTATATAGGTATGAGAGGTATGTGGTGTCGGCGTAAGAGAATTTACTACTTTATCTCGTCCCGTGGGTGTCGTAAAAGTTGACAGAGGGAAAATTAAAACCCAGGAAATAGGTAGCAGCACATTCCTGGCCGTTGGCCATTGGCCGTGTGGTAGCGGCCTAAGAGAATCTACCACCCCATCTTATCCCGTGGGTGTCGGAAAAGTCGACAGAGGGAAAATGAAAACCAGGGGATGGGCACCAGCATCTCGCTGGAATATCTGAATAAATAAACTGCGGCCAACCCGTCTGCCAAGCGTGGCAACTGTGGCAAAATGCTCCCAAAACGAGAGCTACAAACTTTTGTGGCAATCTATGGTGGAGGCCTATATTCAGTAGTGGACTATTGATAGGCTGAAACGACGACGATGACGACGACATTCCTGGAATACCAAAATAAATAAACTGCAGTTGCCAACGCGCCAGCCAAGCGTGGCAACTATGGCAAAATCCCCCCAGATATATGGGGTGGCTTATTTTCAGCAATGGACTAGTGTGAGCTGAAATGGTGATGATATCGAGATATCTCAAAGCATACATAAGCTTGAAGAAAGAGCTGTTAGTCGCCTAACGAAGCTCAAAGAACCGACAACAATTTGAGTAGATAGATTTTCGCAATTCAGAACAAGCCGCCACTAGATAGAGCGACGACTTTTCCAACTTTAAAAGTGGAATAATCGTTGTATTTGAAGTATTCATTTTACTAAGGCAAACAGATAGTAAAGTTTAGATGTCGAAATTTTAGATAGTCACATATGTATGTATATATATATATATATATATATATAGTCATAGTCATATGATTTATTGATTCATGTGGTTTTAAAAGATGTTATTTACACAACATGAACCTTGTTAGGGCAATGCAATTTATAAATAAAATTAGTACGTCTCAATTAAATAAAACAGAGACATTATTAAAAATATGGAAAACTTATAAACTAGATAATCATAGCCACTAAACAATATTGAAGATTGCACAAAATAATAATAATGATAATAACTAATAAAAAAAAGCAGACAGAAACAAAATGAGTTACTAAACATTTTTCTGGTCCTTTGCAGATGTTGCAGATGTAATATTAAACTAAAATTTATATATTATTTATTCAGCCTTTATAATCAAAATACTTTTGCATGCTATGGAAACATTTTACATACATACAGTCACGCCTCTTTCCCATAGGGGTAGGCAGAGACCACATCTTTCCACTTGCTACGATCCTGACACACATCTTTAGCTTCTTCTACTTTCATTAGCGTTTTCATACACGCTCGTCGGTTGCGGGTACTTTTCACGTGACCTTTTCTCAAAAGTTCACTGATCTGATTGTGATACGTACGCCTAGGTCGACCCCTACCGGCTTTTCTATTCACGCTTACCTCATAAATCTGTTTCGTCAATCTCCTTTCATTCATTCTCTCTACGTGATCAAACCATCTAAGTATGCCTTTCTTTATCTTTTTCAACCACACCGCAACGTTCCTTTATCACGCTGTTTCTCACTTTGTCAATCAGAGTTACTCCAGCTATACTTCTCAAACATCTCATTTCCACAGCGTTAATCTTACTTTCATGCTTCTTCTGCCAGACCCAGCATTCACTACCATACATAAGTGTGGGGACCAGAACCCCCCCCCATGTACAGCCAGTCGTGCCTTTTTAGATACTTTCTGGCTACACATAAAGTGATGCAGAGCCCCATTTACTTGATTTCCTGCCAATACTCTTCTCTCAATATCACAGTCATATTTTCAGTCTTTCGTAAATTTAGAACCCAGGTACACAAACTCTTTCACTTGTTCCACCCTTTCTCCTTCAATCAGAATTTTGCAATCCGACATGCTTTCTTCTCTTTCAAAAACCATTACTTTCGTCTTATCTACATTCATTTTCATTCCTTTGCTTTGTAGAGCACCATGCATAATATTAACCATCGCCTGCAACTCCTCCTCTTATGATGCTAATATAACCTGATCATCGGCGTATATGAGGCATTTGACGGTCAAATCATTCATTCTTAATCCAAACACACTCTCTTTCAAATTTTTTAATCAATTGTCTATGAATAGGTTAAACAGCCACGGCGAAGCCATACATCCCTGTCTAACACCTTTTTCGATGTTAAACCAGTCTGTGTAAGCCCCGTTTACCCTGACACCAGCACTGGAATCCTTATAGAGTGATTTCAGTGCTCGTATCGAGCTGCCGTTCACCCCATACATATGCAATGTCGACCACAATTCAGTCCTCACTACCCTATCATAGGCCTTTTCCAAGTCCACGAATGCGCAATAGACCTTTTGACTTTGAGCCAAGAATTTTTCGGCTATGCTTCGTAATGAAAATACCTGATCCTTGCATCTCATTCCTCTCCTTAATCCCGCTTGTACATCCCATATCTTCTTATCAGTTTCTTTCATCACTCTCTTAATCAAAACCTTTGCCTACAGTTTGCCGACTGAGGCAAGCTAATGCCTCGGTAGTTTTTGCAGTCTTGCTGCGACCCTTTTCCTTTTTAAAAAGGTACGATAACAGCCTTACACCAGTCTACTGGTACGTTGCCGCTCCTCCAGCAAAGGTTTAAAAGGCGGTACAGCTGACTAGCTACCACGCCCTGTCCAGCTTTCAGCATCTCAATCGTAATTCTATCATACCCTGCAGCTTTGCTTAATTTCCTTAATTTTTTAATTTGCTTAATTTTTACATATTTCAAATATATATTATGATGTCATTACTGAAGGATAAATAATTGTTGAGTGTCAGTACTATTACCCCACATTATTAAACCAGGCAGATTCATATGCGTAATACGCACAGAGTGCTGTTTTTGTGTTTGTACATTTTTTTAGTTCATAAAGCGCATATGTTAACTTACATATTTTCCCGGTGATTTTCTAAACATGTGGTTTTCCAATAAAAAAGGTTGCATGTGTTGACGGATTCTACTTTGGTATTGCTATAAGCGAATTTACTGTTACTGTTATTTACAATTTACTATTAATGATTGTTATTGATGCCGTCTGAACTGTATTAATTAAGTTTTAGACGAATTTAACTGTAAATTGTGTTCTTTCAACCATTGAAATCCAGTGTAATGTTTAACTAATGTTTTAAATCGTCATAACAGTTACATGGAAAAATAACTGAAATATCGTCTGCATATAGGATGCACTTGTGGTCTATAATTTTTGGCATATCATTACTAAACATATATCAAAAACAGAATACTACATAATACACTTCCTTGAGGAAATGAATTTTCTATTTTTAATCCTTTGGATCTAATATTATTTAAGGTACGTTTTTCTAAATCATATTGTTCAATATCTACAAACTGATTTCAGTTTTTTAAATACGACTTAAACCATTTATATGCATTTCCGCGTACGCCTATGTCATACAATTTTCTGAGACGAAATTTTATGAGATACACTATCATAGGCTTTACCCATATCTAGCATAATACTTACCGCGTACTTTTTGCTGTTTATTATTTTTAAAATTTCTTGCATAAAATAGCGTATATATTCTTTTTTCTGTGTATTATGATTGTTTAGTATTTATCGCTGTATTAGAAAAGGTAAAATCCCCTTATGGTCTGAGAGACTATACTCACTAACATTGAAAGTAAAATTTTTTGTGTCGAAATTTGTAAATATTAAATCTAAACAGATGGATGTTTTGTGTGTAACTAGACTACTAGAAAGTAGGCTCATTAATATTTTGATGAAAATTATGTCGCTTAAATAGCGTAGCCATTGCTTTTGTGAGTATCGTTTTGCTTAAAAAGTCTGTATTTAGATCTCCTCCTATAATTATATTTTTCTTACAATATTTAATTTGTATTACCTGCAATAGCTTCTCTAATTATGTAGTAAATATAGTAGTTTCTCTATTACTGTTAGGTCAATATAAATCTATTATTATCACATATAACTTAGGTATACTAATTGCACATATTTCAAATATATTTTCTATTGATAAACCATTAATTCACATTCTTTATAGTCTATGTTTTCTTTTATTAATATGTTGAGCATGTTGAGATTACTGTAGTGTGTAAAATAACTGCTGCCTTATTCTTGTATTTAAAATTAAGTTCCAAGTTTGATTTACATCTTCTTTTGTGTGTCTTTATAATTTATTGTTACATTATACTTTATTTGTATTGTAAATGTTCATGTAATTTCCACAATGCATTGTATGAAGTAGTAATTGTGCATGTTTGTAGATTACTTTCTATAGACCTTATATTCAATTTTTTTTTAATTAAATCTCTTTATTGTTAAAATGTTTTTGGCATTATTTTGATAGCAATTCGCAAACTGTGAACTATTACATAATTGTTTTTTTTCTCTGTGTTTAGTTATATTCTTTGCATTAAGTTGAATTTATTTTGTCCAATTTTTTTTTTCACTTTTGTTATTTTTATGTAAGGTCAACCGGGGCAATTGCGTTATATTTTTTACACAAACATTTTTAATGCCGCTTAAAGTGTTGGTTATTGAAGTATTAAAAATGCTATGGTGTAAAAGTATTTTAGGACTATCTGGATACAAGATGAATGTGTTAATTTCTTTGATATCTTGACAAAAAAGAGCAAATTGCGTTTTTTTTAAACGGGAATTTGAGACGCATTTACCATTTCGGGCAAATACGTCTTTATTTAATGAACATTAAATGGGTTAGCTTTCAGAACTAATATCAAGATATTGTGTTTAAGATATAGTTGTCTATTAGAATTTATGAATATTTATAAAAATTATGGAATATTCAAGTGTTAATCGATGATATAATAAACACGGGGAAAATGCGTCTTCTTTATTATAGACGCATTTATCCTTTGGAAAATTCAGAAGTGCTCAACTTTTTACATGAAAAAGCTTAATAATATTATTTATATTATAACAGCTCATTTTTGTTGCGACGTCAGAGCTGGTACCGTAGTAAAAGTTATTTATACTCAATCGCTGAACATCCTGCGAAGATTTGGTAAAACACCTAAATTTCACTTTGTAATTTTTTTACGACATCACGTTACCAATCTAGGTAGAAATAATAACATAGATCATAGGTAAGTTTTTGTCTATAATCTGATGAAAGTCTTTATTTTCTAAATATTTATCGATATCGATATATTTCAATATCACCATAGTGGAATATGCTCGTCACCTGAAATATAAATTCGAACAAAATAAAACTAAACAGTAGTACTCTTTATATAATGGAAAAAAATAGTTTTCATCACATTCATTTAAGATATACTTAATTATATGATTATACTTAAAAATGTACCAAGAAAAAGGTTGACGATCACTATTATCGGGGCAAATGCGTCATACAGACGCAATTCCCTCAAAAGAGTGTACGCATTTACCTCAACAAATCAAACCTAAACTTAAAACTTTCAGTGGTTACATTTCAGCAATAGAAGCAATTATAATAAAAATAACTGTTTGTACATATAGCCATTAAATATACTTTACGTGCACTATTAAATAGAAATGGATAAACGGTAAAAATACTAATTTAATAAAGCTTTTGTCCACTCACGGCACGAGACACGATTTCACAGAAACAATGTGATTTTTAAAATGGCTCATGGTTGGGATATTTTTCACAAAATGCCCTCCATCGATATTTTATATAATAAGTTTTCATCAAATAGATTTCCCTAGATTGCATATGGTGTTATAACGCAAGTAGTTTTCCAGTAATCTCGAATAAACGCAATAGCCCCAAAGACGCCAATGCCCCGGTTGACTTATGTTTTTTTTTTATGTTGCAATCTACCAGTTGAAAGAGTCCAAAGAGCCGTGGTAGCTCAGGGGCTAGGCGCTCGCTTTAAATTTCATAGTACGCGAGTGACCTGGGTTCGATTCCCGGTGCCGGCACCACTAAAATTGTTAATTGCAATTTTAAGTGCCGATTTACCACGTGCTCGGCGGTGAAGGAAAACATCGTGAGGAAACCTGCATGTCTGAGGAATAAAAAATATTTCGAAGACATGTGAAGTCCGCCAACCCGCATTGGAGCAGCGTGGCGGATTCTTCCTAGCTCCAAAACCCTCTCAGAAATGAGAGGAGGCCTGTGCTCAGTAGTGGGACATTTATAGGCTGAAACTTTACTTTACTTTACTACCAGTTGATGGGTAATTTTCGTTTGAAACTTAGTTTATTATGATTTATTTTTAACATAACACATCATTATTTGTCTTTACCACCTAAGGTTTTAAGTTGTGCTAATTTATATTGTTTCGCACTTAATTATTTTGTCTTTACATTGTATACTTATGTGCGTTTTATTTGTAAACAGTCAACTAATGAGATGATGCATAGTAGGAACATTTTGATCTTTTACTAAATCTTATTTAGTGTAATATTTATAATAAAATGTTTGTGTTTATAATATATAGTTTATAATAAAATGTTAGCTTCTCCTTCTGCTTATTCTGCTTCATCGGAGTTTTTGTTTCTTGAAATTAACATTAAAGGCATTAGGGCGATCCTAGGGGTAGTCTAATCTCCTCCTCATGTCGACTATTTTTCGGCTCTAGAAACAGCCCTTGATACCATTGGGTCTGGATACATGCACTACATAATATGGTTGACTTTAATACGGATTTATTGAGAAATAATTATCGTACTAAAAACTTCGATCAATCTTGGAGTCAGTCAATTTCTGCATTCTGCTGTTAGCGGGAACACATCACAATATCGACACTCATGATTCTTGGATTGATCTCATTATTACAGCTTCTCCTGACCGTGTGGTTCAACACGGACAGCTTTCAGCCCCATGTTTTCACACCACGACCTAGTTTATTTATCTTACAAAATAAAACCTCCGAAACGTAATCCTTCTGTATTGTATTTACGCAATTTTTCAAAGATAAATATTGACCAACTCAGGAGTGACGCTGCTCTTGTTGACCTGCCTCCTTTAGCAGCAGCATCTACAATAGACGACAAAATTTCTTTCCTAAATGATTTCATTAGGAACCTTTACAATATTCATGCGCCGATTCATCAAGTTAGAGTAAAGCGTCCTCCTGCTCCATGGATGACTAGGGGCGTTCAAGTGGCAATGCGAAGGCGGGATCGGGCCTTTCAGAAATTTAAAAGAGCACGTACGCAAGAAAATTGGTCTCGCTTTAAATTATTACGAAACAGATGCAACCAGATGGTACGAAACGCTGAACGCCGATATATCCATGATAATGTCACTAACTGTTCTGCATCTGATATGTGGAAATTCTTAAGATCTCTTGGTGTTACTAAACCTCTTACATCAGACGGTACTTCACTTAATTCGGATGTCCTAAATCACCATTTTATTTCTACTCCATCTATGGACCCTTCAGTAAAATCACAAACCATAGCTTCTATCGCTTCGATGCAACCTCTTGACATACCCTTTTTTGAATTCTCTCCTGTAACTCATGATGATATAGCGAATGCTTTATTAGCTATTAACTCTAAGGCTGTAGGTTGTGATGAAATAAGCAAATTCATGGTTTACACTATACTTGAGTTCATTCTGCCAGCTATTACACATATTATAAACTGTCCACTGGACTCAGGGGTGTACCCTACATTGTGGAAAAAAGCTTATGTATATCCTCTCCCAAAAATTCCTAATCCTGAACTACCTAATCATTATCGTCCAATTTCTATTCTTCCGTATCTCTCTAAAATTCTAGAAGCCTGTGTTTATAAGGAAATATCTATTTTCATTAAAAAACATAACCTACTGAATTACTTTCAGACAGGGTTTCAGTCGCTCTGGTCACACCACTGGCACTACCACTGCGCTTATAAAGATAACAGATGACATCAGAAAAGGAATGGATGAATATAAAGTGACAGTGGTGGCGCTAATTGACTTTTCAAACGCTTTCATCACTGTTGACTACGATATCTTTCGGTCTATCCTATCCTATCTGAGATTCTCATCCTCAGCTTCAGAGTGGTTTTCGTCCTATCTTCGCGGCCGCCAGCAGTCGGTCCGGTTAGGAAATCAGTATTCCGCTTGGGCAGACATTGAATCTAGCGTGCCGCAAGGCGGTATATTGTCTCCTATAATGTTTTCTTTATTTATAAACTCAATATCTCATGTTATCAATTGTTCGTACCAACTGTATGCCGATGATCTTCAGCTATATGTACAATCCAGCACCAACGACATTGGCAGTGGGATTAGAGAACTGAATGAGAACTTAGATGCCATCAGAATTTGGTCATATAAATATGGTGTTTCAGTAAATCCGTCAAAGTGTAAAGTAATGATTGTGGGCCCAAGGGTGTGTGTGTAGCCCAAGGACGTTGACTAAGATTGACTATGAAAGCCTGGAACCTGTACTATATAAAGGGCAGTTAATTCCCCTTTCTCATTCCATAGTAAATCTTGGCTTGCATATGGATGACACCATGAACTGGGGAATACAAATTTCTGAAATTAGCCGAAAAGTTGTTGCCACCTTACGTTCCCTTTATCGTCTCAAAAAGTTCCTTCCCTTCAAAACTAAGCTTACGCTGGTATATTCTCTTGTCTTTCCCATTATCGACTATGCTGATGTGTGCTATCCAGATCTTTCGCAAAATCTTCTGAACAAGTTGGAGCGCCTTCTCAATAACTGTATCAGATTTATTTTCAATTTACGGAAATATGACCACATCTCTGCTTTTCGCTCTAAGCCTAAATGGCTTTCTATACGTCAAAGCGTTGCTCCAGAATGTTGCTAACCCTTTTTTCTATTTTAAATGACCCCAATTCTCCTTCTTATCTTAAGGGTAACTTCAACTTTCTTTATTCAACTCTTGATCGTGAACCTCGTTCCTCTTACGCTCTCAAATTTCGTATTCCTCAGCATAGTACTGGATTCTTTAATTCAACTTTCACAGTTCAGGCTATACTTCTCTGGAACGCCCTAGCCGATGATGTGAAAAAAACACAGAATAAGCATTCTTTTACACGACTGGTTCGCCAACATTGTTTGGAGGAATACAATATCTGACGATATATATATTTATATAAATATATATTTTTTTATTAAATATTCTATTCATGTATGTATGTATGTACATGAATATCTATGTATGTATATATATGATTGTATGTATATGTGTATGTATCTGTATAAATATGTTTTGATTTTATTATTGCCCGTTTCGCACCTGCCAACATTAAATTTTCTTCTCCCAGGGTTGACTGGAAGAGAATGCCACAAGGCATTAAGTCCGCCTGTTGTAACCCCTTAGAGTAAGGTGTCTTACAATAAAGTATTAAATAAAAAATAATAATAAATAAAATCATCACCTCCTTCATGATTTTTCTGTTCGTCATTAATATTTATTACAATTGTGTCATGAGTCAATTATGTCCCAAATACAGGTGAGCGACCACTGTCACATCCCGTAAAAAAATAAGCATTAGCGCGTTTTTAAAAGTCTTATTGAGCGTTCCCTAAATTCGTTAATAAAGAACTATTTCCTTGTTCAATCAAAAATCTGGCCGCGCCATTCGGGAAACTACATTGAAGATGAATGATTGAAGTTTAAACGTAAATTCGTAATGATGCGTATAGTAATTCCAGAGGTATATTGGATTAAAGATATTTTTGAGACTGAATATCACCAGGATTCTCATATATTTTCTTCGCAGCCGCAAAATATAGCATTTATGCATAAAGTTTTAACAATTTTCTTTAAATTTACAACATTTCTCTACCCGGCCTCAGAATAATTTTCGATACTTACTGGCATTCAAGTTCATATCCATGCAACCAAGGCCCAAACCGAGATACAAGCACGCGTAGAAAGGAATCGTTAGATCTAAATGATTAGGGGCCATTATGACGACGTTGTCGCCATGGTTTAGTCCTAACTTCGTGAGGCTCAGAGCGCACTGGACTGATCGGTTTAAAACGGACCCAAAAGTTTCACTCCTGCCTGTTGAACCATCAATCTGGAAAGTAATGTTTTATAATAAGTATAATAGACATACTTTGAAAACAAATTCTTGGTGGACCATGACAAAATTTTATGTGTAAAAACAAACCATTGGAGGACGGAATTTTCTGGTATATTGAATATATCAGGTATATTGGAATAACGGATGCATAAGAATACCTAGCTTTTGTTTTTCGAGCAGATAACATTTAAAAAACTTTTTAAAAGTATATATTGTGTTTATGTTTCTTAGTGGGGTGGTATATTGTTCCAGCATTTCATCGCTTGGTAGCGGAAACTGCGAGTAAAAGCCACGGTTTTGTGTGAGTGATATGCGAGTTGTGAACGGATGTATCTAGTACTGTATCTACTACCAAACTGAGAGAATTTAAGTTTGGTGTATAAATTATACTCAGTCGATTAAAAGACTATGTTCTTACTAATAACATTCTTCCCGAAGAGCAGTTCGGCTTTCGCCCCGAACACTCGTGTACTCATCAAGTGCACCGCTTAACGGAGCACATTTTAGAGAATTTAAACGATCTAAGCCTGTAGGCACAGGGGCTTTATTTTTCGATGTCGCAAAGGCATTTGACAAAGTCTGGCACGACGGCTTGTATTACAAGTTGTATCACACTAAAGTGCCGGACAGACTCGTGAACATCATACGAGCCTTCTTGTCCAACCGCCTATTTCTATTCCGGGTAGAGGGAACGCGCTCTTCAAGCCGCCCTCTCTTAGCGGATGTCCCTCAGGGCTCCTGCCTCTCCCCACTCCTTTTCTCGCTATATATTATAGCGACATTCCTAGAGACCCGAAAGGCAATCTTGCGCTTTTCGCAGATGACACGGCCCTGTTCTATTCCGGGCCACAACCACAAGGGCCGCATAACGATTCATCTCCAAGCCGCAGCCGATCGCCTAAGCGAATGGTTCAAGAAATGGAGAATAGAGGTAAACCCCGAAAAAAGCGTAGCGATTTACTTCTCGAGGGGCACATCAAAGTCCGCTAGACGAATTCACGCAATCGGCAACAATCAACTAGGCACGATCACCCTTTTCGGACGCCCTATTCCGTGGGAAAAGAGCATCGAACTGACACCGGAGCCGGTTGATACCAACGCAACGTAGACATTCACAGCGACTGTGAAATGCCATTAATCTCTGAACACTTCAGAGCATTATAACGGTGGTTTTTTGAAAAAGCCGCGGTTCATCCAAACCCCCTGGTGGTTAAAGCCGAAAATTACCGACCAGATAGAAACGCGACCGTACGCAAATGTCGCCCGCGAAACGTGCTAGACGACACGGACGTCTCAGCACTCCCTGACCACGATACGGTCAGTCACGATCCAGGCTACACTGTACACACAGTTAATAGCTTTAATATAACACGCACCACGATGCGCGCAGCAGTCGACAATCACACCGCGTACACACGATACACCCGTGTTCAAGG
This sequence comes from Luehdorfia chinensis, assembly GCA_019845155.1. Lineage (NCBI taxonomy): Eukaryota > Metazoa > Arthropoda > Insecta > Lepidoptera > Papilionidae > Luehdorfia > Luehdorfia chinensis. Next base: position 3,324,232 of record JAHVAK010000025.1, on the reverse strand, counting down.
GCGGTTCTCACCGCCCAGAGTTACATACACACAAGTTGACAGGCCGAATGGAGGCCCGCAGCCTCCCTCCGACGGTCATTAGACGACTTAAAATCATTTTGAGATATTCTAAATCGCGCAAGGACGCAGCGAACGCGACAGTCCCAATTTCGAGGTTTTTGTAGGAGTTTATTTATTTATTTATGTTCACGTCAAACCAAACCTGGCGCGCGGGCCCCTGGCCCGTGAGCACGGTATCCGATGAAGCTGTAAAAGCCAAAAAGGCTAACAGCAATTACATCACCAAAATGATATATTATCTCCATCTCTGACGCTGCTTTCTAGTCTACCCCCTTATCGCATTTATAACCAGAGACGTTATGGATATGAAATTTCAGATCTGGATATTTGAATAACGTTACGTTACGAATATGAAATTATTTTGGATTATCTGATAGTTTCGGTTACGGATATTAGATTTTATCAGGAACAGTAAAGTCGGCAGCAAAGTAGGTACAAATTTAGACCTCTTAAGTTATAACGTGGCAATGCTGCCTGCAGTAATCTTTGATATCTTACACCTTCCACAAAGTTAAATTATAAGTTTTGATACGCAATAATTTCTGCAATTACGTGATCTATTTCTTTTTGTTTAGAAAAACTATCTCAGGCGCCCCTATTTTTTAAAGAATCTGCTATTGATAATAGTTTTTTACACTCTTGTAAAGGTGTCAGTTGTTGGGGTTTTATGGTATTAGTTAATTATACTTTTCCAGTAACAACAATGTTTCATGCTTAATTGATTGATTTAAAGTGACGTTCAGCGTGTTTCAGCGAAGCAGAACTTTTCGTGAAAAGTTCATACTGTTTACAATATACCAAATCGCCATTAACTGCATCGAAAATTTCAATATAATCGTTTGAAAAAGTTTCAAAATAAAATAAAGAAATATATTAAATTATGTAAATTTATCAAAGTAACAAAGGTTCTTAAGATAAAATAAATCATTTTCTTTTCTACATAAAAAATAGGTAACAAATTAACATTGTCCAAAAATAAATTTCAATAATGTAGGCATTTGCATAATTCAGACACAAATAAATTACCTAGTGACATTTTTAAATTAGAGAAGTCATTACAAAGTATGAAACAGAAATATGAGTGTGCTCAAAACGATATACAAGAGCACATTCTTGCGTTAAATGAGGTAGTGGATCAAGTAAAGTAAATTCTGAGAGATTTGATTCTTTAATACATAACTTTTAAATAGTTATGTATTAAAGACTGAAAAACTGCGATTGCTCCGTTGTCCCTGTTCCAAAAATCTCCATACTCTATGTTGAACTGAGTAGCAGCACCACACCTGTTGGTAGTTGCTTGGAAGGGGCATCATATGATTGTGTCAGTACTATTGAAACAAATATTTTTTCAAAAACTGTTTTTTTACTGATTCTGGTACATTACTAAATAATTGCCTAACACATAGTTCTATTTGCCGATGATACATCATTGTTGTTTAAAGTTAAAAAAAATACTTAACGCAGGAACAGCCCAATGAAACTATAGAAATTTTTTTTTGCAAACGGTTGCGACAATCAATTTAGTTTTAAATGCAAGCAAAACAAAATGTTTACACTTTAAAATGTCTAAGTCGGCGCATAATATTAATTTACAGAATTCTAATCTTACGTTTGAAAATTCAATTGTATTCCTTGGAATCACTATTGATTCCAAGTTACAGTGGACACATTGAACACACATTGAAAAAATAGCTCCGAAATAAGTTCTGCCATTTTTGCAATAAGAAAGATTAGACAGCTGACTGATGAAGCTACTGCTAAATTAGTATATTTTGCATACTTCCTCAGCGTTATGTGCTATGGTGTATTACTGTGGGGATCTGCAGCTGGATTAGAAACAATATTTATTTTGCAAAAACAAGCATTTCGGGCAATCTTTAACTTGGGACCTCGCGAATCGCTACGAGAACTATTCAGGGAGACTAATAATTTGACACTACCGTCGTTGTTTATTTTTGAAAATATTATGTACGTACCGAAGAACATTAATTTTTCTAACAAAAAATTGACTGTGTCCTGAAGAATGGGTCGAGGTGACACGCTAGGGGTTCCTATGTTTAGGTTGGCTAAAACTAGAAAGTCTGTTCTTCGTAGATGTATAAAGTTTTATAATAAAATTCCAAAAAGTGAAACACAAAAATAGGACATGGATTTTAAAAAACTTATCAAGAAGACATATTATTAGATAAAGCGTATAATAAAATAGATACTTATATTGAGGACAAAGATGTGTGGATATAATCTATATTCTGCACTTGCAAACCCCTGGCTACTAAACGAAAGATAACTCGCTTTATGAGCATTTTTTATATATACTCTAGGGGTAATAAATATATATAAATAAAAATTTGTCCTAATACTATATTAGTGTTATTAATAGGGAGAAGGGGCAATGTTAACAAGAAACAATTATTGCAGTGTTATGAATATTTAAACAATTTAAATGTAAGCAAAATTATCTTGTTTACATTGCCTTACATTCGGGGTATGCCACATGAAAATAATATTAGATATGAATTAAATTTATTATGGAATAATATAATATGTAACAATAATTTAAATTTGACATGTAATTCTAATAATGACAAATTACATTTAATTGACATAAATAATTTATTCAGAAATATTTTGACTAATGATAGGTACCTATCCAAATATCTATTAAGACTGGTAGCAAATGCAAAAATCTTATTGTTTATTTTTTAATACAGCCAAGAATTTGGCTATAAATACATCTGCTTTTATTGAGCAGTCTCATTGTTTGACATTAAATTTGGAATCAGTTCCAAATAATTTAAATTAAGTAAGAAGACAATAGAGGAAATCTCTAGCAATAATTTTGACATTAATAAATTAAGACAGTCATATGTAAATAATTGTACCACTTTAGAAAGTCTTAATAATAAAGATTGTATACATCTGGTGCATCAAAATATACAGGGAATTTTAGGCAAAGAATTAGAAATTGAATTGTTTTTAAATAGCAATCATATTCATATTATGTGTATAACTGAACATTGGCTAAAAGATTATATTGTAATGTTTAATTTTAGTAACCACCAGGTGGTTAGTTCTTTCAATAGAGAAAAAGCTTTTCGTGGTGGCTCTTTAATACTAGTAAATAAATAATTGCGATTCAAAGAACGTAAAGATACTAGGTGGATTGAAAAGTACTCGGCCTAACACAGATCCATTCAATTCTAAAAATCAAATCTACCCTACATTATTTAGTTCAGTTCAGACTAGTTCATTGTGTGAAGTTCGAAACGTGTGCGATAATTAGTTGTGATTTTATAAATTTATTAACAAAGTAATCGGTCATAATTTCCGCGAATGGAGCAAATCGAGCAGCGTGCCGTCATTAAGTACCTCCATAAGAAGGGGCTATCATCAAAAGCCATCCATGATGACATGGTCAGTACATTAGGCGATTGTGCTCTGTCATATTCATCCGTCAAAAAATGGATAGCAGAATTTAAGCGTGGTAGAGAGAGTGTGAAAGATGAACCCCGCTCTGGAAGGCCTTCGACGTCAACTACTGACAAAAATACTCGTATTAAAAAAGTACTTGATTTAATAATGGGAGACCGCAGATTAAAAATTAGAGAGATAGCCGAGATTATAGGCATCTCTTATGAACGAACTCAAAACATCATTGTCAACGAGTTGGGTTTCCACAAGGTGTCTGCGAGGTGGGTTCCGCGACTGCTTTCAGTTGAACAAAAAAGGACGCGATTGACTATTTCACGCGACTGTTTGGAGTTATTTGAAGCCGATGCAGATGATTTTTTGAATCGTTTTGTTACTATGGACGAAACATGGGTTCATTACTGTACACCGGAAACAAAACAACAATCAAAACAGTGGAGAAGACCTGGTTCACCACCCCCTAAAAAGGCTAAGTCGATTTTGTCGGCAAATAAGGTGATGGCTTCAGTATTCTGGGACTCGAAATGTGTGATTATGATTGATTATCTTGAAAGGGGTCAGACTATAAACTCTGATTACTACTGCACCTTACTACGTCGTTTACGAGAGGAAATAAAAGAAAAACGTCGAGGAATGCTCAGAAGAAAAGTCCTGTTTCATCAAGATAACGCCCGTGTTCACACGTCAGTACAGTCAATGGCTGGAATTCACAACTGTGGCTTTGAACTGTTACCGCATCCGCCGTATTCACCTGATCTGGCACCATCAGACTTCTTTCTGTTCCCTAACCTAAAAAAGCACTTGGGAGGTCAAAGATTTTCGACAAACGACGAGGTCAAAGCAGCTGTAGACGCATATTTTGACTCTAAGGAAGAATAATTTTTTTTAACGGTCTAAATGCTTGGAAGGGGAGGTGGCAAAAGTGTATTGAACTTGATGGTGATTATGTAGAAAAATAAAAATATAACTGATTTAGTATGTGTTTATTTTCTTGGTTAGGCCGAGTACTTTTCAATCCACCCTCGTATCGTGAGCCTCTTTGTTGAGAGAACCATAGAAATGGTCTGTGTTGAGATTGAGCACCTCATAGTTGTCAGCGTTTACAGACCCCCATGTGCTTTATATGATGATTTTGAAAAAAAATATAGAAGAAGTTTTAATTAAACTTAATAAACAGAACAAACCTGTTGTCATATGCGGAGACTTCAACATCAACCTCCTAGAAGCTTCTTCCATCACTATTAAATTTATTTCTTTGTTGCAATCATTCAATTTAGTTAACATGTTTTTAGAACCAACACGTATTACTGGATCTAGTGCAACTTGTATAGACAATGTTTTTACAGATGTTAAGCCTTTGCACCGATCCATAATTCACAAAATAAGTTCTGATCATTCCGGACAGTTAGTATCGGTACCTTACATATTATGTATAAAAACAAATAATAAAAAAATTGTGTTTGTTCCTGTAAATAAGTATCGTTTGGAGAAGTTTAGAAGTAACGTTAATAAAAAACTACTATTACTTCCTAATAATAATACTGACTATTTATATGAATTATTGTTTAACCTGCTGAGCAAGGAATTTAATTCTATTTTTACTTCTAAAACTATCTCCTTGAACAGTCGCAAGACTTTTAATGAATGGGCGACAGTAGGAATCCACATAAGTAGGCAAAGATTGTATGAACTTTACAATGAAAGATCATACAATCATAGTAACACATTTAAAGAATATGTTAAAAATTATTCAAAATTATTTAAAAAAGTATCCTCTGAAGCCAAGTCATTACACTTGAGCAATAAAATAAAGAAAGCATCAGATAAAATCAAAATGACTTGGAGTATTATTAATAGTGAAACCGGGAAAGTCAAGGACCGAAACCATGATTACAAAATGAATTTTAACAACAAGCTTGTGACATCTGATCAAGATGTTGCTACAGCCTTTGAAAAGTTTTTAGTGATATTCCAATTTCCATAACCAAGCCATTAAATTCTTCTCCTACTGCCGCTGAGACATTACTCAAACAAAATGTAACTTCTTGTACAAAAGATTTTAAATTCGATATGGTAGATGGAAATAACATTCTTAATATTTTTAAAAGTATTGATTGTAAGAGAACCGCGGATCTATGGGGTATGTCCGTGGAAGTTAGTGCGTCTATTATAGATACAATTGCACCTCAATTAGCCATAATTTTTAATTCAATCCTATCCTAATTAATCAATCCTATTAAAATTACTAATATTTCTGTTAAGCACAACAACTTAGCTTAAAAGCTTGTGCTAGGAGATGGTTCACGACAAAAGTCGAATTTGTGACGTCATGTTTTGCAGTTCGTACCCTAAACCTATTAAATATTTCCGCATAAATTCTGTTTTGCAAAATATGAATATTTATTGCGGCAATTGGTTATTGTTATGAAAATATGTGAAAGTGAACTGTTCTCAAGTGATGATCTTTCATACATCTGGCAAATTATTTTCATTTATATAGATTTAACTATGTATATTATACTGTACCGTACATTATTTATACCGATCCTACCACTCACGAGAATACTTACAAAAAATTGAGAATATTCCCAACCGTATTAGCAGTAAATAAACACATTGTGGACCAATATTGGCCAATTCGGCAAATTGATAAAACAGATAAAGAAAGAGAAGAAATCATATGTGAGGATTATTTTGTAATCATATATACATACATACAGTCATGCCTCTTTCCCATTGGGGTAGGCAGAGACCACATCTTTCCACTTGCTACGATCCTGACACACATATTTCGCTTCTTCTACTTTCATTACCGTTTTCATACACGCTCGTCGGTTGATTCATACATTTTAATAAAAGTATTGAAAGTATTACCTGCATGATGAAATCTGGAGCATCTTTGAGACTCTGTAGGACAATCTTTCCAAGATGAAACCGATCAGTAACAATTCCTGATTTAGCCACCACACGTGCAGTAAGTTCCTCCAGGTACCAGAAGACAGCGTCATGCTCATGTTTACTTAAAACCATCGTGCTGAAATTAAAAGTATTCAATTAAATTTTTGGACGTATTAACACCTGCTTCTGCTGCAGTTATATCAGAAGTTAAAACTGTACTTCACTTTATTTTTATCAATCTACAAAAAATAATTACTGTACCTCAGTGAACCTCTAAGAACGTGTATGCGCTGACTGAATTGATAATGAACAATGTTTGTATTAGCTTAATAACAAATAGACGTTACCGATAATAAATAATGTCATGTGATAAAATGCTCATGTTTTATTGATTTAAAGTTTTGTAATCACTGACAACAGAAGGTATATCATTACATAGGGATACAAAGCATAAATCTGTTACAGTAAATGAGAGAAACAATGTTAATTTCCTAAGATCCGAATGCAAAATATAAATGGGATGTATTATCTTGATATTGAAGAGCATCACCATTTGTGCAGCGAATTTCATATGAATTTGACCCCTTAGATCATTTGACCCGAACACCAGTTTGTGTTTTTTCAAGTGTGCAAGACATAAAATTATTTGTTACAGTATGGCATCATTGCATTCGGTTCGTTTGGATTAAATTCAACTTAAAAAATTATCCCATACTGTAATTATGGGGCGGATGGCCACACTCGTGCGTAATGTAAAAAAAAAACAAAATCGAACGAATTGTTTCAATATGGCATTTCAAATTTTTGAAACATGAAAAAAAACTATGCTTTGGGAAAATTTCACCGCACTTATGGTGAAGTGCCAAAGTGGTGCCATACTCAAAGAAAAATTTTTTTTGGTTTGTGTTGAGAAATAAGCCGTGACCTGGTGCTGTCACACTCTCTGCTCTGATATTATGTCGACAACCAATTCAATCTTGAAACCATTTTTTGAAATAGCCCACCTGTAATATCGTGTAGGGTACATGTGAAAAATATTATATGCAATATAACTATTAATGCAGTTTATTCCCAAAGATTTACAAAATTTCTGACTTTAAGCGCATTCGCGCTTGGACTGCTCTACGCTACCTAAGCGTAGGTGTTCAAGCTGCCCCGCGTATTCTGGGGGAGGGGGGAGGGGAGGGAGCTACATACGCACTCTGCTCGGGACAAACAGGGCAACAAGACACCGGCACCCCTTACCACGCTCGACGTGGATTTCTGCAATATCCGGAGACTTCATTCCACTAACATCTAAAGACAGCGAAGCCGGCCTTGCTCTTTCTTAGCGAGACGCAGATATCCTCTCCGGCTCATACCGCTTATCTCTCCTACCCGGGGTAGAAACTGGAACACTATTTTGTGCCACGGGCTGGGGTTTGTATATACGTCAGAGAGGATAAATGTTCTCGACGCCTCGGTAGTCTTGAAGGTACGGACCTGTCCATCCTTTGGCTGCGCATAGACAGCGACGACCATCCTAGCGTCTATGGGTGCTTCTATAGCTCCCATAGCGGTAACATGGAAACTGACCGACTCAGATTCCGTGCTACAGCAGATCTCATCCGTAGAGAGCGTGATACTCGGCGATTTCAACTCCCACCACGCCGAATGGCTAGGATCTCGTATCATCGATCATGCGGGGAGATCTGTTTATGACTTTCCCTTGACATATGATCTGACGCAACTTGTGACTTCGCCTACGCGAATTCCAGACGTGGAGGATCATATACCTTCCCTGTTGGACCTTCTGCTGACTTCTCATCCGGACAGCTATCAAGTCTATGTCGATGCTTCTCTGGGTTCGGACCACTGTCTGAGCACGGTTCCTCTCACGTGCCCATTGCAGTCGCGATCTGCAAGCTGCCGCCGTGTATGGCACTATAAGTCGGCAGATTGGGATGGGATGCGATCTTTTTTTGCATCCTACCCATGGGGGCAGTTGTGCTTTTCGCTGGATTTCGGAGGCAGATCCCAACCTTGGTTTGATCGCACCTACAAAATGACTTCTCGCCTGGAGCTGAAAAGCTGGAGTGTTACCGGGCCTGGGCTAATGCATCGGCGTCCCAGGATGTAAAAACGAGCGATCTTAAAAAGAAGTACAACTCTGCCTCCAGGTCCATCAAAAGAGTTATTGCCAAGTCAAAGTTTCATATTGGCAGAATTGGCGAGAAACTAGTTCGCCTTCCTTCAGGAACTCGTGCATTATGGTATCTCCAAGGCTTTCCTCGGAAACTTCTGTAAACCATCGCTTCCATCTCTACACAGGGAGTTCGACTCGCTGGCCTATGCCGCAAAAGAGAAGGCCGATCTTTTAGGCTCTCTCTTTGCGTCCAACTCGACTCTCGATGACAGGGAGAACTTGCCGCCAACCATCCCGCGGTGTGAGTGCTCTATGCCAGACATCCGGTTCTTGCAGAGCTCAGTGCGCAAATCACTTTTCTCCCTGGACATCAACAAGTCGAGTGGGCCCTATGGAATCCCCCCAATTGTGCTGAGGCTGTGTGCTCCGGAGTTGGCACCAGTTTTAACGCATCTTTTCCGGTATTCCTACTCTCTAGGCGTCGTCTCGAACTCATGGAAGACTGCCTTAGTGCACCCGATCCCCAAAAAAGGCGACCGCTCAGATCCGACTAACTACAGGCCAATTGCCATCACTTTGTTGCTCTCCAAAACAATGGAGTCCATTGTTAACTTTCAGCTCTAGTACCTAGAGGACTGCCAGCTGATTTGTGATCGTCAGAACGGTTTTTGACGGCGTCGCTCAGCGGGGGATCTTCTGGTATACCTCACTATTCGATGGGCGGGGGCAGTTGAGAGCAAGGGAGAGGCCCTGGCAGTGAGTTTGGATATAGCGAAGGCCTTCGATCGGGTCTGGCATGAAGCGCTTCTAAAGAAGCTGCCTTCCTACGGGCTTCCCGAGAAATTATGCAATTGGGTTACCAGTTTTCTCACAGGCCGGAGCATCAAGGTCGTAGTCGACGGTGCATACTCGGTCTCCAAGCCTGTGAATGCTGGTGTTCCACAATGCTGCGTGCTATCACCAACTCTGTTTCATCTGCATATAAATGACATGTTACAAATTAGTAATATTCATTGCTGTTCAGATGACAGTATTGGTGATGCCTTATACACCGGCCGTGCCAATATTTCTCGGGAACACGTCGTCGAGTGCCGCAACAAACTTGTGTCTGAAATCGAAATCTTATTAGATAAAATTTTGTGCAACTTAACCCTAAGAAGGCACAGGTTTGCGCGTTTACCGCTAAAAAGAAACCTCCTGCCTCAGCTAGTATCGAAATCCTTGGCGTTGACATATCGAGTGACGTTCAGTTCGGCGGTCACCTGGAAGAGACGGCCAAATTGGCCTCCAAAATGCTTGGCGTGCTCAGTAGAGCGAGACAGAATTTCACGTCGGCCCATAGTATTCAACTTTACAAGGCACAAGTTCGGCCTTACATGGAATACTGTTCTCACCTCTGGGTGGAGGCACCCCAGTGCCAGCTATTTCCATTTCACCAAATCCAACGAAGAGCGGCTCAAATCGTTGACGACTAGGCTCTTTCCGATCAGCTCGATCCACTGACTTTGCGAAGAGACGTTGCATTTCTTTGCATTTTCTACCGTGATTATCATGGGAGTTATTCGGATTAATTCCTGCTGCTAAGTGCTGCCAATGTACATTGCGGCAAACAATAAAATTTCATCGACACCACCTGGATGACTGGCATTCCACACCGTGCACTTTGCCAGAAAATTTCTGCCACGCACAACCACTTTGTGGAATAGGCTGCCGCTAGCAGTTTTTCCGGACCGATACGACTTAGGGACCTTCAAGAAAAGAGCCTTCCTCAAAGGCCGGCAACGCATTCGGAATTACCCTGGTATTGCGGATGTTCTCTCATGTAATGTCATTGTTATAGACTGTTACAGGCGGAATAACCGTCTCCAGCTAGAAAGCAAATAGAAATAACCGTCTTGGGCAGCACAATTTGCAAAGTTGCGAGGAGTCTAGTACTGCCATCACCAATCTGTGATGATAACGGAAAACTTTATTTTACAGAAGAGGCCCGTGTTTTTTTTATTGCATAAAGTGTGATATTACTTCACTTTTTTTACTGAAATACTCTTTTTTTCATAAAGTGACGAGACGAGCAAAACGTTCACCTGATGATAAGAGCAACGTCTGCCTATAACAAATGCTGTGTCACCCAGAACAACGAGTGGCACCACACTGCGCCCGTCACCTCAAGATATCAGTTCTTAAGTCTCATATGCCCAGTGATTACACTAGCTTTCAGTGCCCTTCAGACAGAAACACAGTAGTGTGTAGACATTACGTCTACACACTACTGCTTCACGGCAGAATATCCGATGAAGCTGTAATATCCGATGAAGCTGTAATCCGATGAAGCTGTAAAAGCCGAGAAGGCTAACAGCAATTACACTTAACAGCAGAATAACTGGCCCTGCGGTAGTACCTACCTAGACGGATTCCTGCAGAATCCTACCACCAGTAAAAACGTGTCCAGCTATTTTAGTTTTAAGGACAGTTTTATTTATGGCTCCCGTAAATAAAAGTTATCTTAAAATAGACTTGCTCACAATAAACTTATATAGAACGGAATAAAAACATATATAGATGTTCCATGCAAATAGTTTAGCACTATATACCAAAAAAAGGCGTTGAATTTCCAAATGTAAAATCGGTACAAAATTATATTGTTTTGCAGAAAGATAAATTAGTGTTTGTTGACTATTCAATATTTTTATGGATCACATAAGATAGTAAGCATCAATTGGGTCCACATGTAGATCTTAATTAATAAACTCATTTCGGCTGCGTATGCTGTTAGAAAGATCCGATAAATTACTGATATAGTCACAGTAAGATCTAGTTATTTTTGCAGCATAATGCCTTCAGGTTTTTTTATTATGGCGCATGCAGCTCACGTGAATATAATCTTTACTTTGAAGAATAGAGGAGAGTCTCTGAGGGAACTTTAAAGAAATTCATATTTTAACCATTTATGAAAACGTTATGCTTGTACGTAAACTTAAAACACTGTTCCCGGAGAATAGTGACAAACATATTTTTACCTAATAACAATCTAGATAATCCAAAATGTACACTAAATATGTAAGAGGAGGGGGAACAGAACTCGTAAAACCACCAGCATTACTCATTATCCCTATTATAATCAAATAATCAAAATAACACGCTACACTAAATCAATTAATTTACGCAAGAAAATAAATAAAGTCCGACATTTATACGCTTCGAGAGTCGCACAACGAATGCCCCCGTCGGCCGCCGAGCGAGGCCTTTTAAACCGTGTAAACTTTTAGAGCGGTGGGGAGCGAGTACTGACGTCACATCGCTGACGCGATCGCTGAATGACTTCTAATGCACGTGCGCCGACACGGCCATGCTGACGATAGGCGCGTCCCTGCGCCGTTAATTTTAATCTGAAACAGTTCTCGTATGTTAGGTTTCGTCGAATGATAACATGTCAACTTCTTAGCCTCGGCGCTAGGAAGTTATACATGAACACAATTTCAGAGCCTCAACGCTCATGAGCCTCAACGCTCATCATAGCCTCAACGCCATCATAGCCTCAACGCCATCATAGCCTCAACGTCATCATAGCCTCAACGCCATAATAGCCTCCACGCCATCATAGCCTCAGAGTCTCGACTCATATTTGCCTTTCAACATCGATGCTCACCTCAGAATTTAAAAAAAAACTGTACCTTAGTTTCGATCCACACAAACGTCATCATCAATACCCATAGAGTCTCGACACTCATATTGGTATTTCAACGTCGATACTCACCTCAAAACTATAAGAAACTGTACCTGCAATACCTGCTAAGCTTCAATCTACACAATTATTTTCTTCTGTGCATTTCTCGTGACTAATCTCTTTATTCGTCGCCGATACGGCTACTTTACTTCGTATTGTAAATTTAGGGCACTATGTAAATGCTCATGACAAACTTTCCGGCCACGACCACGTCAATTGATTCGGCGTATCTCATTTTACTTTGATTTTCCAACTATCATACCCATTTATCTTTTTCAGACTGCTCGGTCATTCTTCCCATCACAACCTCTCATTTTCACTTTCATCACTTTCTGAATTTACTTGCTCGTTGTCTTCGTCTATAATGTTAAGCAGCTGTTGATTCTCTAAACAATGAGCAGTCAGCACCACTATCAAATAAAGCCTGAAACTGCTGATTTTGTACTGTTTTTTTTTTACTCCTATTACAACTAGACATGACTGTTAGAATGTTCCCGCAGAATTCCCAGCACAGCAACATAGACACCCGCTTCGTGTACCAAAGAAACACTGCAAACATTATGATGCAAAATTAAATACTGCATTAGCATAGGCTGCTGGAAGTCGTTGGCAGTCAACGAAAAGGAAGAGTTTCAGTTAACTCCACCGCGCCATCAATTCGCAGAGTTCCGCGAAAGATCCACGGCGAGACCTTCACAAAATCGGTGACAATATCGGCGACTGCTTATGCCTATCTTATGCACATGTTTTAAAAGCCTCCTGTTTAATTTCCGCGATTAAGTATAATTCCTTACCCGAACAGACTTACTACAACATAAACGGTATTGGTTTAAAAACTTTTCAAAACCTCTGCTGCTGTAACACGAAAAATACACAAACTATCGGAGACTTTATCAAGAAAAACAATTTAAAAAAAAGGAACCACGTGGGTACTTCCAAAACTAAATTCACGTGGGTACTCCAAAAACTAAATTCTTCGGACTTATTAAAAACTGAATGACCTAATAAAAGTGTACTTTTAAAATCCTCTGTTCCGATTCAATAATGGCTCCAAACCTTAGACACAAAATGAGAGCAACCTGATCTTTAAAACTAATCGAGAATATAACACATGAAATGGAGAAAAAGATAAAGACAATGATCACCAAAGAAATAATAACCGTATGTGACATGGGAAACTCTTTCCAATGCTTAATTCATTCGAATCGTTTAAACAGTCACACATTAACACTTATCGAATAAAGCGACGATACGAGCAAAACGAACACCTGTGAAGCTACAACTCACAGATTGCTTGACAAGAGAACAAAATAAAAATTGTACATATCACGAAGTTGTTGCCATTGTCCATTAGCATCTCTCAACATTGTAGGCCAGTGAAACTCAGATCCCACTTCTGATGTAAGAGGAGGGGGAACAGAACTCGTAAAACCACCAGCATTACTCATTATCCTTATTATAATCAAATAATCAAAATAACACGCTACACTAAATCAATTAATTTACGCAAGAAAATAAATAAAGTCCGACATTTATACGCTTCGAGAGTCGCACAACGAATGCCCCCGTCGGCCGCCGAGCGAGGCCTTTTAAACCGTGTAAACTTTTAGAGCGGTGGGGAGCGAGTACTGACGTCACATCGCTGACGCGATCGCTGAATGACTTCTAATGCACGTGCGCCGACAAATATAGTAAAAAATATTATATACATTTTAAAGACTTTTATAATAAATACGTGTACTCGTATTTCTAATATAATTCCGGAAGATGTAGTGAACCTATCGGAGACTCAATTTAAAACTCATATTAAAAATGTCTGTGCTCCAAAGCTTATATTAATTTAAATCATTATTTCAATGATTAGAACGCATGGATAGTACACATCCAGTTTGACATCAAGTAACGTAACACATGACGTGACTCATCATCATCATTTCAGCCTATTTTAGTCCACTGTTCAACATAGGCCTCTCCCATAGATTGCCAAAAAACACGGTCCTGAGCCACCTGCATCCATCGACTTATCGGCCGCAAAACTGTGCAGGTCGTCACTCCATCTAAGGGGGGGACGCCCCTACATTGCGTTTGCCGGTACGTGGTTGTCACTCGAGAACTTTTCTTCTCCAACGGTTATCTGTTCTGCGAGCTATAAGGCCGGCCCATTGCCACTTCAGCTTGCTAATCCTTAGGGCTATATCGGTTACTATAGTTCTTCTGCGGATATCATCGTTAATAATTGTAAATGGTCATGTGGAAGATTTTAAGTGCGCTCTCTGTAAAGTATAGGACAATAATCTTACTAATGACAATTTTGTTTGGTAGACTTGAGTATGTCATGCTCGCTTTAACGTCTCTGCTTGCGGCGACATCGTGTGGCAAGTCCTTCTCTTCACTTTAATATGGTTAAGGTGGGCGATGGCTGCCACATGCGTCATACTTGTGAATAGATTGTTTGTGGACGCTGGTCTGCTTAATTTTGCAACACACTTATATTGTATCTGTTTGAAATGTTTTGTCATGGAACACGCTTCTATTGTCTATGAGATTATTCTTTGTAAATTTATGAGATGTTTTATGACTAAGATAAAAATAAAAGAATTACAAAAAGAGGATACCTGCGGAGTTTCATTCGCCTGTTTCTTCTGCGTCAGAGGAACATCAGAAGAAACGAGCTTACGAAAGGCAGGTAGAAGTAGTTTTAACAGAATTGCGTTTAATAATCATAATTTATATTTCTTACGTTGAAAAATAAATAATTCATTTAATTTTATTTCAATAAACTAAAATTTACTGGTAGTAGGAATCCTATGTAGGAAATTCTATGCAGGAAAACGCCTAGATTACTTTGCGGAAATCTTCCGCAGTGTCAAGCAAATACGACTGTGTTTCGGTTTTAAGGGTACTAAAGCTAGTATATCGAGACTTAAGAACCGCTGTATCTGGCAGCAGTCTGTGTATAAAACGAATCGTCCTAGACTGCTACTAGGTGTGGATCCCAGCCCTCGGACGTGTACTAGCGGATCTGGTTCTTTATATTGACTGCCACTCCCTACGCAGCATCCTCCTCTCCTGGATCAGTTCCAGCGTACTGCTCGGAGTAGCCAAGATCTGCTTCTTTCTTCTGTGAAGGTGGTGTGCATCACACTGATGCACTTCAGATAATAACAATAATGCTTTATTTGTTTAATTACACATACATGATCACTAAAATGGTAACAAAAGTAAGCAATATATGCTGAGACAAAGTGGTCCGCGACTCAGCTTAGGTGATAAGAAAATTACCGCTGTTATTCAGTCGCAGCCGATGTTACACATTTATTTAATGTAATCTTAATTTGTTGCAATATTAACTTAACCTAAATCTAGTTCCACGCCATATCCTTCATTTGCTCAAAATGGCTGCCTCCAAAGTTTGTTGTTCAAGTATCCATTTGTTACATTTATTTATCAATGTGATTCTATTCGAAATTTCCGGTACAAGAGGCTGAGGCTTCTATAAACAGAAAAAAAAGGTGACTGTGAGCGATTTATGGAAAGCACAAAACAAACATATTTCACATTTCTTACGTTTCTTACTAATGTTAAAAATATTATTTATTGTAATGATGTCATAGTTTAGTTTCGTAAGTTAGTTTTGTAAGATTTCAATAGCAAGCTTAAGTGCTACTGAAAGTTGCTAAATTATTATATTAGGCGCTCTATTTATTATTATACTTTGTGATAGCAGTTGTAAAAAAACCGTCGTGTGAATAAATGGTGATCGCGTTAACACGTATTTGGTTTTGCTCTGCTGTTCCCGTACTCCTGTTGCTTTCCAAGTCTAGACATACTATTTTTGAGAAGGTTTGGAGATGTGAATATGCTAGCTGTGGGTTACTGGTAATTCGGCGGTGAAGCTTCACTCTGTTGTTCGTGCGCATACCAATTAGGGTTAGTCCCGGGTTCAATATTTAAGTGTCGATGGTTTAATTCTAGAGAACCACATGAAGATGCCGCTCTTTGACTGTGGATTACGTATGTGAAAGTACACACTATTGGTCAGAAGAAATTGGGTTACTTTCCGATGAGCGCTATACGTCCTAACTTCCCTCCCTGCCTGGTAAAGATATGGAAGATGGGTGCTTAGGAGCGTAGCCCTAGCGTGTCCAGTATCCAGGTACAAATCTTTATGGTTGGAAGCGGTCGGAGCGCAGGTTGTTGCACGGGGCAGCTGGGTTACTTGAACGGGTCGTGGCGAGGCACTATGCGACCGTCAAGTATCAAGCGAGCCTATGTTTCTTATTTTTAGATTTTTAGATGGTCACAGTTAGCCGGAAGGCTTTAACAGATTCGCCGGATTGAGGAGCGAGCCTATGCTATGAAGTTGTATTTATAACATATTTTAATTACTGAATTTTCAATTTGTTAATTTATATTTCTATGATGCAGGTGGCTCAGGACCGTGTTTTGTGCCAATCTATGGGGGAGGCCTATGTTCAACAGTGGACTGGTAGGCTGAAATGATGATGATGAGTCACGTCATGTGTTACCTTACTTGATGTCAAACTGGATGTATACATTCCATGCGTTCTAATCATTGAAATAATGATTTAAATTAATATAAGCTTTGGAGCACAGACATTTTTTAATATGAGTTTTAATAATAATGATGTTTTAAGTCGTGCGAATATTTCGCTCAGTATAGTCAGATCAGACCCCGTAATCTACTTTATTTAAAGAATGGTTTTTTTATTATTTAAAACGTTTACCTGATGGTAAGTGCAACGTCTGCCCATAACAAATGCTGCGTCACCCAGAAAATTCCGGTGATGGGCACAGTGTGGTGTCACACTGTGCCCATCACCCTGAGACATAAGTTCCTAAGTCTCATATGCCCAGTGATTACGCTAGCTCACAGTTCCCTTCAAACCGAAACACGGTAATGATTGCACACTACTGCTTTACAGCAGAATAACAGGCCCTGGGGTGGTACCTACCTAGACGGATTCCTGCATAGAAATCTTGCCACCAGTAAAACAACTCCATCTGTCGTGCATGTTAGTTGAACAGATTGTCAAAAGATAGAGTTTCAACAACAAAAAAGAGTAATGTTTTTTTTTATTACACATTAATTAGAAGTAAAACATCTGTTTTAAGACGTTAACATATTTTTCCTCATTAGAGGGAAAAATAATCTTCAAAATGACGTATCAAACATTATTTTGATACAGTATTAATGGTGATATTTCACACCGACAAAAACACCTTTGAGAAAATGATATATGTTTTTATTCGGTACTCAGCAATTCTTCTTTCATTGAAGAACAACCGACCTCCCTCGAAATTACCTTAAGAGCGCTGTGGTATGAACTTCGATTCGACTCTTAAATAGTATTTTTTGATTATTTTACTTGATTTTTGAACAATTTGTAAACACAATATTCGTTTGCTTTTTTCTTCTAATAGGAGTTCAATATACTAATAATTATGTTTATTATTTTACTAAATCACTCGGAACATTTCTTTTACGGCTTAATGTATAATTCAATCATCTTATTTATGATAGAACTTTGCCTTGTATAAATCTAGAAGTTTGCCTAATATATATATTTTGAACAAGCCATAACCATAATTATGACGTATTATTACAAAGCTTAAATTATTTCCTTAACTTATTTCCTTTGATAAAATTAATCTCTGGTAAAGATAACATTGCTTTTACATTCGAGCTCCATTAAAAATGTAAAATGTTAAAAATGTAGCAATGCTATTAACATTATTAATATTCCTGTTAACCACTCCAACTAAGCTTAAAAACTTGTGCTAAGATGTGGTTCACGACAATAGTCGAATGGCGGGCCCGAATGCTACGTCAAGTTCCACAGTCCGTGCCCTATTCAGCCCTATTCAAATGTTGGCTCCAACTGGAATTCGAACCCAGATGACCATTCGGCTAAGCCGCTCATTTTACGGTGATCAAAGGTCGAATCATCACTAAATCGTTTGATAGTACGATATACGAACCACAGCGTTATTTACAAATGTAAGTTTAAAAATCTCAGTTGGCGCGTAACCGCAGCGGTGCAGCGCAATAACCGTGACTCTGCACTCTCTTTTGCATCTACTCCATTTTTTGTAAATGGAACAAAATCAATTTATTATTTATTTTAAGATGGCGCAAAAGTTCCTTTTTCATAAACAGTTCTAACATTTCTGGTCAGCATTCGAAATTTAAATTAAATTAGGATGTCGCTGTCGTAATAGTCGACAGAGGGCAAAATTAAAACCAGAAGATGGGCAGTAGCATGTTCCTGGAACATCTCAATAAATATATTTTGGAATTTATAGTTATTTGCATGTTACTTCACGCGGCCGCTTATAGATGGTGCCGTATTTTTAATTTCGTAGATCAGTATATCTCAACATTCTGGTTGAACTAATTACAACTTAGAGGTAACAAAAAAAAATTGTTCGTGTTATCTCCGACGCGCGAATGAAGTTTACTCTTTAAGTGTCTTAATATACAATTTCTCCTGGTGGTAGGATTCCTATGCAGGAATCCGTCTAGGTAGATAACACCGCAGTGCCAGTAATTCTGCTCTGAAGCAGTAGTGTGCAAACATTACTGTGTTTTAATTTGAAGGGCACTGAGAGACTTAAGAACTGATGTCTCAGTGTTATGGGCACGGTGTCGTGTCACATAGAAATGTTCTGGGTGACACAGCATTTCTTATGGGCAGACGTTGCACTTACCATCAGGTGAACGTTTTGCTAGTTTCGCCACTTTATCAAATAAAAAAAATAGGCAAAGGGGGTAAATAAACGCATCTCTTATAATACTGAAATCGTGTCTATATCTTTATTCCTATTTATTTCTATTGATTTGATAAAATATAATACATAACCCATGAATGTTGTTCTGTCATCTATTGTCAGTTACGTATATTACTATGGTACGAAAAGTTATTCAATTTTGAAATATTCTGCTTATATCGGATTAAGCATTTTCTACGGGCCCCGCGCAAAGGGGAGTCCCTCGTATCCAAACCAGCACACCTTCGCCTTAACGTAATTTTTTGAGTTATACTTTTTAAGACATGGTATATTCTATTTACATGATGTCACAAAAACGTGAAACATAGTTAATAGAATCAGACGTTACTTTGCGGAAATCCATTATAATGAAGGAAAGGAAGTTAATTTCGTAAGAATCGCATGCAAAATATAAAATGGTGTATAGTCACAGTCATAGTCATATCGTTTATTGCTTCATGTGGTTTTGAAAGATGTTATTTACACGACATGAACCCTATGTTAGGGCAATGCAAATTTTAAATAAAATGAGTATAATAAAAAAAGTGAAATTATTAAAAATACAGAAAACTTATGTACTATATAATAACGAAAATTGCACAAAATTATAATAAATTGTAAAAACAATTCAAAAAAGCAGACTGAGAATTACAATAAAAATGAGACAGTATTAAAATATGAAAAACTAATATACTAGATAATCATAGCCACTAAATAATATTGAAAATTGCACAAAATAATAATATAACGGTTTTACCTAACAATAAAAGCGATGTTATGTGCCGGAGAGGAAAACATACAGCATTGTTATGAAGAAGTTGTGTGTACTTAGCATTAAATCTGTAGTCTATACTTGGTCATTGACAAACTTGAATGTAGTTCTGCCTTTAACCGCTAGGTGGAGGTAGTGTCGATAGCCAGCAAGAGTGGGGACCGCCGGTCAGTTGTTCATAGTGTTCACCAGGAAGAACTTCCTGCAATGCTGTATGTTTTCCTCTCCGGCACATAATATCGGTTTTATTGTTATGTAAAACCGTTATATTGATAAGCCTCCGGAAAACATTCAGCATTGTTATGAAAACGTGTTTGTTCAATCAGTTCAGCCACCTCAATGAAGCCACAGCTCATCTGCAGATTCCTGGGGATGCATCAATGCCACTGTCTCGTAGGACTGTGCGTACCCAATTACCAATAACGGTGGGTGATGCCGCCTTTATGTTACCACATACCGAAACGAAAAGATTATTTAGCTCTCTTGCTTCGGACCTTCTAGACACACTTTTGTCTATTAAAGTTCTGACTAATGTAACTGGGCATATATCCTTATTTTCATGTATTGAAAGCATCCATGCAGATTGACGATGAAAATGGGTTTCAGTTTTGGACCCGAAAGCTTATATAAGAAAAATGTTTTCACCATTGTCAAAAAAACTGTCGTGAGAAATTCTGAGTAAAGTGAGATCATGAACTTTTCGTCCAGAGGCCAGCAAGAGTACCGTTGCTGTCCTACGAGCTATTTCAAAAAGAGAGTCTTTGGGATAGTTAGATGAAAGCCAGCTTAAAACTATTCTCGGAATCCCAAGTGAATGGTGGTGAATGGTGAATGGTGCTTTAGCCATCTTTGGTTTGGCTACTTCAATTGCCTTAAGGGCAAGTTTTATAATAAAATTCGAAAATGTTTGTTGCTCTACATGAGGACCACATAAAGATAAAACTGCCGATTTGTGTACTAGAATAGTGTTATAAGATTAGTTTTCTTTCAGAAACAGATTTATTAAGAATTTAGCAATGTCAGCGGGCTCAGGAAGCTTATGGTTAGCTCCAGAGCTGGAACACCAGTTAACCCATCTTCTGATTGCTGGTAAGTATGTCGATAAAGTGGATTGTCGCCAGCTATTTTTCAATAAATCTTTTTCCTCTATTGACCACTTTTCAATTTGTGTCCCCCACCCCCAATTTTCCAGACTTTCAGGGTTAGTGTTTGCACTTGTGGAGGAGGCTGTGCGGTTGTCATATCGATTAAGTTCTTCGACAGGTTCTGAATTATGTGCGGATAATCTAGTGTTCGGGATTTCAGGTCTTGAAGCCAGAACACTTGAGGCCACTCCGGGACCACTATCAGGTAAGTTCCTGTGGCATTGTTCAGGTGTGCCAGTACTCTCGGAAGAAGGTTTGGAGGTGGAAACACCCATGCCAGCAGGTATCTCCAGGATCTGCTGAAGGCATCTGTATAACTTGCTGATTGATCTCTGCAGTCTATTGATACGTAATTTCTTACTACTGCAGTCTGATGCGAACAGATCTATTTCTGGACGGCCCCACTTTTAAAAGACTTCCGCAGTCGCCTGTGGCAAAAGATGCCATTCTGCGGGTGGTTTTCCGCGTGATAACCTGTCTGCTATTATATTGTATCTCCCCGGAAGATAATATGCTGCCACCGCTATTTTGAACTTGTCGGTAGGGTGCAACAGTTGAATTTTTTTCTTTTGGGCCTTTTGTGCCTCCTTGTGCCTCCCTCTTTCTGAATATATGCAATCAAGGTTGGGTTGTCTGACTGAATAAGTACATGCGAATCTTTTAACATGTTGACGTTCATCTGGATTGCCGCTATCACCGTGAACAATTCTTTTTTGTTGCTGTGCCATGTCCGTTGTTGAGCGGCCCATACACCTGACACTAGTGTTCCGTCTAGTTGAGCACCCCATCCCGAATCGGAAGCGTCCGTCGCTAGGAAATGGGTTGCAGGTTTTTTGTATATCGGTAGTGTTAGGTTCGTGGCTCCGCGCCACCATATTATCTCGTGACGCACAAGTTGTAGAATGGTCTGTTTGTGGCGTAGTCTTTGTTGTTGAAACGGCGCGCGAATATTTGCAAGGTCCGGCAATGAAGTCGGCCCCGTGGTATGACAATGCTGGCAAAATTCAACTGACCCAATAGGCTTTGTAATCGGCGAAGGTTGATATAACTTTGTTTTACAGTCTGATCTAAGGTGTTGTTGAGGCTTATTACTTTCTGTTTTGGTAAGGACATTGTATTTATCGCTGTTTGCCAACGAATCCCTAGATATTCTAAATCTTGTGTTGGTACCAGCACAGATTTTTGAAAATTGATTTGCCAGCCTAGGTGTTCCAAGTGTCTCACGGCTTCCGCAGCCTGAAGACTTAACTTGGATTGGTCTTGGTGAGCCAAGAGGAAGTCTTCGTCTAGGTAGACTAGCACTCGACATCCTTTTGCACGCAAGGTTTCCGCAACCCAGCATGTTATGGAAGAGAAAAGGTGTGGCGCTGAAGCCAAGCCAAACGGAAGGCAAGTCATTTGTAATAACTGGTCTTGATAACAGATTCTTAAAAAAATACGATGACATTCCCCTATAGGGACATGAAAATATGCCTGGGAGATATCCAGTTTTATCATCCAGTCTCCTGGTTGGAGGAAATCTGGTACTGACGTATGAGAAATTAACCGAAAGTGATTCGTCTTTACGAAATGGTTTAATTCTCGTAGATCGAAAATTGGACGCAATTGATCCATCGCTTTTCTTCCGCAGAAAAAGCTTTGAGATAAAACCTGGTGTTTTCTGGGCAACTGGTTGTATATATTTTGATCTAAAAGCTTTCGAATCATTTGAGGCATTGCAGGAGATGATTTTGTGGCGAACCGCTTCATGTTTCCTTTTGATGGTATTATCAGAGGGGGTTTTTTGAATAGCGGTACTCGTGAACCCGAGATTGCCGCCATTATAAATTTGGTGGCGCCCAGAGCATGCCAACGGTGTCTGAACGTTATTAAATGACCACTGAAATGTGTCGGGTAGTCATTTTTTCTTGTTGTTACGAAATGAATTTTGTTTGTTATTGTTATTTCTGTTCAGAAACTGTTTCTGAAGCAGATGTAGAGGGTGTAGGTTCGTTAAATTTTCTTTTCGAGCTTGCCTTATCTTTAGATTTCGAAGCCGGAAATTGTGACAACCAAAAATGAGGACCTCCAAGGGAATGAATAAGTGACGTCCGACTAGTTTTGTCAAATAAAAACTCCTCGCTCGGGGGTATGCCAGAAAGAGCAAGTTGAATATTTTTAACAGAAATTTCGGAAATTAATCTCTGACGTCTTTGTTCCGTAATTTTGTTAGAAAGATTATCAGAATTTAACTCTGAATAGTTTTTGTGAGCCCAGTCAACGATGCCTTGTAAACCTGATTGTAGCAGTTCCCTTTGGTACAGTAAGGCATTGGTCATCCCAGCCATGACTAGCTCTGTGGGTGCTAAGTAGTCCTTTCCTTTCTTAAAACAACACATCATTAACTTTTAGGTTACAGAAACCCGGTTGAGCAATTATTTCACTCAGTGCTTTATTATAACGAACATACTGCTACTCGTATGTGGGGGTGTTAAAATGTTGTAGGTTCATTAACTGTTTTAATCTGTTTTCGTTGGCTGTTTTGATGATTTTTTTATCATCAAAATCGGTCTTACAAATTCCTAATTCTAGTGATTTTAACATCGTTGTCGAAGTATTAGTTAAAAATTCGGCATTAGTTTTGTCGGGTAGTTCGACAACTTCGTACGTTAATGGTGTAACGTTATTGTTGGGTACATACTGTTGATGCATTATAATATTTGTAAGAGCACTGACCTGATTGCATAACGCCTCGATCCGAGGATCGGTCGTTACCTTTGAATCCCGTTTTCGTCTCTTAGAAAGAGGTTCCTCTTCTTCTCCTTCGCAGGATGATGAACTGCCTGAACACGAAGTGTCGTCAGCTGCGGTAGGATCCCCTTCGATTCTTGGAGAATTTATTAAGCTTCGTGGATCGGGATTATTGCTATCAGACGCGGGATTCATTACGAAAATATAATTTTTAGACTAAATTAAAATTAAAAGATTGTTGCAATTAATTTTAGAGCGAATTTTAATTTCTTCTATACTCGGCGAAAGTACACAACGCTATGAACAACTGACCGGCGGTCCCCACTCTTGCTGGCTATCGACACTACCTCCATCTAGCGGTTAAAGGCAGAACTACATTCCAAGTATAGACTACAGATTTAAGGCTAAGTACACACAGCTTCTTCATAACAATGCTGTATGTTTTCCGGAGGCACATCAATAATGCTAATAATTAAATAACTAAAAAATATTATTTATTCAGCCTTTATAATCAAAATACTCTTGAATGCTATAGAAACATTTTGATATGAGGAATTCTTTTAATTTGTTGTAAAATATGGAGTTTTTATATTACCTAGTTGTGAAGAGCACCGCCGCGCCCTCAGTAGCGTGCACAAGCAACCTAACACCGCCACCAGGAACCGCCTCCAGATACTCTCCACCACTACAAAGTGGTTGTATGTAACTTCCTTTCCTTCATTAAAACGTCAAAGGTTACATCTTTTCCGACTATCACAGTCCATGTCAGACAATCGATAACCGATTGCGTTGGCGAAAATGAAATACAGAATTTCATACGATGAACTCACAAGTTCTTCAAAAAGAAGCTCGTATAAATGTATAGAATTTGAGTCGACCCGATAATCGGCTATACAAAAAGTCTGTCGTGTGCAAGCACCCTTACTCGTCAGTCGGTGCCAATTAATAAATTAAAATAAAGTTCTGTTAGCTACCAACCAATGAGAAATTGATGGATATTTAATATGGTAAGTTTCTAATAAGAAGACTTTCTTATGTGTACACACGATGTGAGCCATTCATGAAAGAAGTATGTTTTACTGTACTACTACTACAGCAGGAATTAGGCGGGCCACTGCCTACCTACGACCTGCCCATTAAAAGATAGAAGGGTGTTTCTTTAAAAGGCCGTCCTAACACATTTTTCGCTGAAGAATATATGAAAATGATTTATAATTGTAACGTTACTTTTAGGTTCTATTTAAAAGGTTTATTTCTATCTAGGGTTTATAATAAAATATCAAATAAAGAATACAAGTCTGAATAAAGTTAGCAGAAAACAGTAAATACTAATTAGGTTGGCGCGTCCAAACGTCGACTTTTGTCAAATCTCAGCTGTACTTTCTGGTTAATTATAGCAATATTTTGAATTTTATCTATTCTAGAGATCTTTGATTAAATGTTTTTTAATATTTCATAGACGTAATAAAAAACAAACCATTAATTTCGAAATTACAAAACATTCAAAATTGTCCACGACCTAATTCATAATTTGTCTGGTGCATCACGTTATGTGAGTACATTCGTCGATTTATCGAGTATTCTGGACAGTTGAAGCGAGTTGTGATTGGTCACGCCAGTCAGCCGCGAGCCATGGTGCGTTGCGTATGTGTTCCTGCTCCTTCTTGTGACAATCTTTGCCGAAAGGGTCTCAGCTGGCAATTGTAAGGTAAGCACCATAATTAATCTGGCTTGATTTGTGAACGATGTATTTATAATCAGAATTTATATTTGATACTTCGATTACATTGATAGATTAAATACAAATTCCTCATTTGTCTGGCACTCATTCATCTGGATTCATCTGGCCTAAGAAAGCCAGATGAATTGCAAATAGACAGTTGAATTAGGAATTGAACGAAAACTATATAAAAAAATTCTTTTCCAGATCTCTAAGATGACGAAGTCAAAAAAACAAACGAGAGAAGAAAGGCTACGAAAAAAGAGGCTTGCAGAAAAGAAAAGGTATGAAACGATAAAAAAAAACGAAGAATTATGGAAAAAAAAGCAAGAAAAAAATAGACTCAGTTATATACGTAGAAAAGAAGAAAAGAAACAGCTACTTTAAGCTTCTTAGCTTACTATAAGTGAAATGAATCCCAGGCAACAGAAATTGCAACGAAAAAGATGGAGAAATAATTTCAAGACATATTCCCAACGACAAAAGCAAGAAAAGAGAACTGCTGCTATGCTTGCAAATAATACCCCACCATCGAGTCCCAGTATTTTAACAAATTATGAACGAGAGTCACCACCATTAGAAATACTGCTAAACAATAGAATCACGGTGTCACCCATACCAGGACCATCTAGGATAAGTGCACCTACTACAGTATCACCGACTACGACATCTTCTCCCATAAGACGTTTACGATATAAAAAAGACAAAGAGATTTTGAATCTTAAAAAAATTATAATTAATATGAAGAGACAGAATGAACGTTACCGTAAACAATTACAAAGGTTAAAAATTACTAAAAAGAAAAATTCTACGCCTTCAGCCATATTAACTAAACCGAAAAAGACAATTACTAGTACCAAATCTACACAGCTTAATTCAAAAAATTTGCCTTTTGCGCTGAAAATGGATATTGAATTATTTTTTGAGGATGATGAAAATAGTCGTCTTTGTTCTGGCAAAAAAGAATTTATAGTGCGGAAGAAAACACGTAAGCAGAAAAGATATCTCAATGATAGTCTCCTTAATCTGCATAAAAAGTTCCTCAAAACGTCAAACTTTATTATAAGCTATTCAGCATTCTGTAAGGTAAGACCTTTTTGGGTACTACAACCACATACTCGATCACGAGACACTTGTCTGTGCAAATTACATACGAATATGGGTTTGATAATTAATGCATTATACCAAAGGAAAATAATTCCAGCTAAGACCTTTCAAAATTTTCTCTCTATCGTTTGTTGCGATGTGTACAACGAAGACTGCTTGTATCGAAACTTTGAAGAATGTCGGAAAAAAGTTATCCTTTATCAAGAGTTTGATAATTCTATTGAAGTAACTAACTGGCAATGGCAAACTAAACAAGTTATAATGCAAGGAACGAACAGGAAAATAAGAACCGTTGAAAAAATAAAAATAAGGCAACCACCTAAACTATGTATAGAGTATTTCGAATCAATTATTGATGAATATTTAAATCACTGTGGTAACATAGTGGCCCAACAAAAAGCATTCAAAAACTTAAAAGAAAATCTTCAAGCAGGTGAATGTATTATACACGTTGACTTTAGTGAAAATTATGCCGTCAAGTGCAATGAAGAGATACAATCTTACCATTTTGGAGGTAGTCGTAAGCAGATAACATTACATACGTCTGTAATATATTTTCTGGATACTGAATTGAGACAGCAAGTACAATCTTTTTGTACAGTCAGTGAATGTATGTTGTTTCATGATATTTCTGCAGTATGGGCTCATATTGTACCTATCCTTGAGTATATTGGTGGAACCAAATCAAACATTCATACTTTAGATTTCATTTCCGATTCACCCTCCAGTCAATACCGTAATAAAAAAATATTTTATCTGATTTCTTGCTTACATATATACCTTAGTACCATCTAAACTATTACGTGGAATTACAGTGAGTCAGGCCACGGGAAAGGAGCGTCAGATGGAGTGGGTGCCGTTATGAAGAGAACTGCGGATCGAGCAGTCTCCCAAGGCCAAGACATAAAAAATATTGATGATTTTATAAATACAGTTAGTCAAAACTTGAAGAAAGTTAAACTAAGAACTGTTTCTGATTACGATGTAGAGGAGAAAGATTTGCTATTCCCCCAGAATGTGAAAAGCTTTCCTGGTTGCATGAAAATGCACCAGCTTGTCTGGAATTTAGATACGTCTGAAATCGCTGTGCGAAAACTAAGTTGTACTGATAAAATATGTCTATATCGAGCCATCCGTTGCAGCCATATGAAACATCTTGGATTTTATATATTAGCAAATGGATATCAGAAAGATTTAAGGGTTACACCACTGGCCAGTTCGTCAAGAGTATTGGCGGATATTAGGCAATCTTTTTGGACGCCTCGTAATGAAAGTTCAATATGCCAAAACATAGTCTTAAAGTGTAAAGAAAAAAATCGAAAGGAAAAGGAAAAAAAATCAATGAAAGAACAGTATTTTAAAGCCAAAGAAAATGATTCAAAAGAGCAACTGGAATCTGGAGAATTGGCTGAGGTTAATAGTATATCTGATATAACATTTTCAAAAGATGGTAGTAACAAATTGAGCATTGATTTACAGAATATTAATCAATACTTCAGTGACGATGAAGATTGTAATATATTTTAGTACAAAACTTTATTTGATTTATATTTTGCAATAATCTAAATAAAAAAAGAATCGAAGTTCCTGAATAGTAAATGATTAAATATTTAATTTGTTTTGTTTTCATGTTGTTATTGAGCTTATAATTAATATTATTGTACCTATCCTTAACTATGAGACTGATTGTAATGATAATTTAACTCGAAGTATTATTATTATAACATTATTGTTTTGTAATACCTACTTGATTTTTAAACCATGAATATAAAATTATACGGAAACTCAGTGAGTGTTGTATATGTTTTATTTTGATTTATTGTATACTGACAAACTATAGAAACAAATAAAGCCGGAAAGTCACTCATTATAATCATAATAATAATCTAAATTAGAATTATAACGCTTGTTGTTTCTTTAAATTTGACATATGCAGAAAAATTATAACAATAGTACAAACATACCATAATCAATATAAAGGTAAATGTGATTGTTATTGTTGCAAAATTGTTGTTTAATGTGGTTATTGTTATAGAAGTTATTTAATTTTATAATAAAGATTATTGAAAATCTATGAATGTCTCATTCAACTGTTTGATTCTAATTAATATGTTTACATAATCTCATTATTCTGCCATAGTCATCATTCATCTGACCTATCAATTCATCAGCATCTTTTAATTCATAAATCATTGTGTGTAAATAACGGCCTTCCTCATATGTTCTTGAGCGGAGCAATCAAGTACTATTCTGTGTGTTATTTTATATAAAATCCTAAAAAAAAATTGCGCCAGACCAATTAGTCAAAAACAGTCTCTATCGAAGAAACACCAAGAAGAGATTTTGAGAATTATTGAGACTTAAGGTATTTTGCCGGATGGATTGTATTTGCGGAAAATGTAGTTACTACCTGCCAGATCGAGGTCTGATCTGGGGTGGACGTCTCCTCCGACTAGTAATATTTAGATGTTGTATATATAGTTCGCATCTCAGAAAACTTTCATAGCGCGATTATGGACGTATGCGAATATTTCTTGAGCTTCTCATGTGGCGACATAGATGTCGCTACAGTATCTTTGAATTTACTTGCAGTTTTGAATAAGACCTCTTTGAAGTAGAAAAGTACAAGCAACTCTAAAGATGTGGTCCTTGCCTACCTCAATAGGTATATCGTACGCCTAGGTGATATCGTACGCCTCCTTGGCGACCGCGTGGCCTAGTGGTCAGAGTACCTGACTTCTACGCCGCGGGTCCTGGGTTCACCCAAGACCCGCGGCTCCCAATTTCCCAATCCCAACCGCAACAAAAGAAGCTGCGAAAAATACAAAACACCAGCAGTCATAAACCAGAAGCATACCAGGAATGTTAGTAGACTAGTAACACTGTCAAAAACATTTTGTTAATGGAATGGGGTGATTATTTTTGACCTGATGTTTCTAACTGGTAATTTTTTGGAATAATCTACCACCCCATCTCATCCCGTGGGTGTCGTAAAAGTCGACAGAGTGAAAATGAACACCAGGAGATTTGAAGCAGCACCCTCTTGGAACATCTGAATAAATAAACTGCAGTTGCTTACCCGCCTGCCAAGCGTGGCAACTATGGCAATCTATGGGAAAAACCTATGTTCAGCGATGAACTAGTGATAGGCTGAAATGCATGCATGCATAATAAAAACAAAAATAGAAAATTTATATAAAATAAAATAAAAACTGTCTGAATAGAGTAATATGATTCGTTAATTAAAAATTAAAAAGCTTTCCTTTAAATTGAGTGACATTTACACTTTGCTTGGGTAGTTTGTTATAAAGTTTCGATGCCATTGAGTACACATTTTTATATAAGAATATAATTTCACTGGGTAATAAGTGAAGCTTGTGAAAGAGACGAAAAAATAAAGAAATGCATATTTTTGGTCCTTCACTGCAGGCCGCATGAAGAAGCTCAGAGTCGCTCAGCGAGCTATGGAAAGGGCTATTCTCGGAGTTTTTCAGCGAGAATCTTTAACGAGGATATCCTTCTGTTTCCTTCCGGCAGACGTTCTACTTACTATCAGGTGAACGTTCTGCTCGTTTTGTCACTTTATCTAATAAAAAATAATATACGCAGCAGAACTAGAGTAACCGACATAGCCCTAAGAATTAGCAAGGTGAAGTGGCAATGATCCGGCCATATAGCTCGGAGAACTGATAATCATTGGAGAAGAAAGGTTCAGGAGTGGCATCATTGTATCCGCAAGCGCAGAGTAGGACTAGCTGCCACTAAATGTAGCGACGATCTTAACTGTTTTGCAAGGAGTCGATGGATGCAGGTGGCTAAGGGTCATGTTTTGTGGCAATCTATGGGGACGGCCTATGTTCAACAGTAGACTAAGACAGGTTAAAATAACGATGATGATGATATTATTTTTTACAAAAACATTTACCTCATGAATATAAGGTGATACCGAAGTCAAAATTTATAAATTTTGTAATTGTTATTTACATGTCTAAGTTCGTTTTAGTTTACAAATTGTGCATGAATAAATATCCATTACTACAGGCGTTTTCCCAGAATATAACGCCATGTCTTACCATAGAGCCGTCATAACCATGATAGGCGTACGACTGAAAATATTAAATGTAATGACCTCTGATGCGTTCAAAAGTTCATTAACAACACTAATTCAAATATTCAAATGAAACCCATTTTAATACATGTAGTTAAAGTTCTTTTTAATCAATAATTAAACGAGAAAAAGCAATTTTATTAAAACAGTTAGAATCTTGTCTTTCCTCAATCCTATAGTTAGTTTTTTGTGTTATTTATCTATTCTCTCTTCATATCTTTAACCATTTGTTTCAGCACGACTCTGTTCACTTTAGACGTAGATGTCAAAGGTAGTTCCTTAAAGAAAACCACTCCTCCCCTCAACTGTTTCGAGTCAGTAAGTGATTCTGGAAAATTTAAATCTCTGTAGAAATCGTGATCTTAATTTACTTACGACATTACTTGAAAATTTCGTTTAAAAATAGATACAGAAAAAAAGTACATTAATTAACCAGAAATTAACGAATATAAAAGGTGATTGAGATTAAACTAAAATAAATATATAAGTATGACTTAGGTATGTACGAATTTGTCAGAACAGATTACGATCAATCCAATCAAAGATTAGTAAAGGTTAGGCAAGGCTTACTAGTTTCATTGTGCACGCTTGCGGGATCCGTCGCCTGTTTCCTTTCACCAAGATGTCCTCTTGACCTATTTTCGACCCCGGCGACAACTTCCGAATACCGTCGGAGGCTGTCAACTGCGCCGACGATATAGCACTGGCATTCACTCGTCCTAACATACCCGTGCCCAATGTACCGCTCACGCGTTAAGATCGGAATGCCCTCCACCACTACAATACTATCACTAGGCAATACATAATACTGAAGTTTAGAACACGAAACGTGTTTCATCTCAAAACGAGACGAAATGAAGACGAAGACTAATCGTATGAAATTATTTCTAATGTAATTGTCCTACATGTATTGATCACTTTCTAACCAAGTTCGTATTGCTAGAGTAATATTGCGTATAAATTTGGTTTACGTTTGACCATGTCCTTAATCTCTTGAGCGGAAAGCGGGTAATTGTCTTGCGGAATGACGCACGCGACCGGCAGGTCACCACACTCTTCGTCCGGGAAACTGGTCACTGCTACGTCCAAGACGCCAGGGTGTTTCCTGATAGTGGTTTCAAGTTCTATCGGTGATATCTGTTAAAGAAAATTCCCGCTCTGTAGTCTGCGTACTCTCTTATACATGTTGTTATAAAATGTATTAACTATGTACGTTTGTTTAATGAGCGCGTGGCCTAGCAGTCGAAATTAAATTAAATAAAATGTACTTTAATCCCACTTCGCGGTACCTGGGTTCGGATTCTAGCCGAACCTTAAAGTTCATAGAACGCGAGTAATCGGGGTTAATTTACCACATTTCCGGTAAAGGAACAGATTGTCATTAAACATGCACGTTTGAAGAATAAAAAATATTTCGAAGACATGTACAATCCTCCACTAAACCGCATTGGAGCGGACTCTCCCCAGCTTTAAAACCCTCTCAAAAATAAGAGGAAACTTGTGCCCAGGAGAGGAAACACTTTGGCAAAATGGCTAAATGTTACACTTATAAAATTAAAAAGAAATATTGACTTACATTTAATAAATCGTAACAACGCTTCAAGTTGATTAGCTCGAAATAGAATTATTTATTTGATTTGATTGATTAATGAACTAGCACTAGTTTAATAACAACAATAGTTTAATAACTGAATTTCTTTTCGATATCATATTATTTGTGCGACAACATAAGTAAGCTACCTGGTGATTTCGATATTTAAGAAGCAGTTTCAAACGATCGACATAAAAAAAGTTCCAGTTCTCGTCTCTGTAGAAAAGATCTCCAGACTTTATCCATTTACCTTCGGCGTATGTGTCCGCTGTTACCTTAGGATTATTGTAATAACCCTGCAAAGTAAAAAAAAATATGAATATTAGCATACACACAATAAGTTTTGTTGCTTTAATAATAGTAAAAACGATTGATAAAAATGTTCGTACCTTAAAGGAAAGAGGACCTTTCAACCAAAGCTCGCCAGTTTTATTAGGTTCAAAGATATCTTCTCCTGTTGCAGGATCTACTATCTAAAATATAATGTAAAAAGTTAAAAGCCAAACTTGTTTACATAATATTTAAACACAAACACTAACTCTTAGGCAAGTGGGGCCCTCAAAAAATAAGTGAGTATGGCCTATTCTCCCTTTCCTTCCTTATTAAGTTTATTCGTGGTAGTATCACGCTGGTGGTCGGCTTGACTGTCACTTGGAAGTCGAACGGCCAGATTAACTGAAAATTTCACTTACTCGATAGTGTGTACAGCCTAACGGCCTGCCACAAGAGCCTGGAGGGGCAAACATTGGGTTGAAGCCAATAGATGCTATTTCGCTCAGTCCATATCCTGTGTAGAGTTCGGAAGCGGGAGCGATTTTCTGAAAGGTGTATCAAGTTCTTTTTACGGGCTTCCTGAATTAATTTAATGATTGAAGATATCAACAGTAATATTTGATTAAAACTTCATTGAAAATTCCTACTCTTTATATTGTAACATTAATTTCAATATACTATATACTTCGTGGATATGCAATTTATGTCTATAAAACGATATTAGTGCGGCAAATTTTTTTTCGTTAAAAATACCGTAAATGAGAGCGTAATTAATTTTCATAAACAACTTGCACGTTTTGATTAACTAGAAACGTTGGATAACATAATTGTAATTGCAGATTGCAGTAGCAAGTGTACTTCATATAATACTTCATGTAATAATGACTTCCTACCTTAACGTTATCTAAAAGTATTTGTGTTACAGCACTGCCTCCTAAGAATATCTTTCTGAAACATGAGAAGTCACATTTCTCGCATTCGCCGGGCTTTATTAGAGTTGTCATCATTGTAGGATTAATAATCATGTATGTGGGCTGAAATCATGTCTATGTTATTAGTGTCATATCATCATCGTTATAAAATGATAGGGAAAGAAAGTTAATTTTCTGAGACTCGAATGCAAAATATAAAATGATGTATATAAAATAGTTTTTGAAGAGAACTGCCAACACCGCCATCGAGAACCACTTGCAGATGCCCTCAACCACTACAGGTCTACCATTAGGCAATATACACCACTGAAGTCGAGAACACGACACGTGTTTCGCTTCAAAACAAGGCACTATCAAGCGTTATTAACTCTACGACAGACAGCCGCCGAGTAGGCATTATTGAGGGGATTTTTTTATAATAGCCATGTTTTCCACGTGATGTGGCGATTGTATATTCTGACCACAAGTGCTGTACCGCGCCATCGGTGCGACATACGCGGTAAGGGGGAGAAAACGACACCGTAAGTTCACATGAGATCGATATCTCTTAAGTAAGATAATAATGTAGGATATTTCGGTGAGATTGTAAAGAAGTATATACTTATATTACAGTATTTTATTCAGATGTTCTAGGAAGATGCTGCTGCTCATCTCCTTTTTTTCATTTTCCCTCTTTCGACTTTTACGACACCCATTGGATAAGATGGGGTGGTAGATTCTCTTAGGCCGCCACCACACCGTTAACTTATATTATAATAATGTTTTAATATGTAGCCGTGGTAGCTCAGGGGCTAGGCGCTCGCTTTAAATTTCATAGTACAGTCGCGTAACTAGGTTCGGGTATTGCTGGCACCACTAAAATTGTTAATTACAATTTTAAGTGTAGATTTACCACGTGCTTGGCGTTGAAGGAAAACATCGTAAGGAAACCTGCATATCTGAGAAATACGAGTATTTCGACGACATGTGAAGCCCGCCAACCCGCATCGGAGCAGCGTGGCGGACTCTTACCGGCTCCAAAACCCTCTCAGAAATGAGATGAAGCTTGTGCTCAGCATGATACATTTATAGCCTGTTACCTTACTTTACTTTTTGTATGTTTAAGTCATATTGTATTTTATAGTCCTAAACACAATACGGCCCTGATATAACTTACGACCCATCTTTGGATATTTA
This sequence comes from Luehdorfia chinensis, assembly GCA_019845155.1. NCBI lineage: Eukaryota > Metazoa > Arthropoda > Insecta > Lepidoptera > Papilionidae > Luehdorfia > Luehdorfia chinensis. The sequence continues at coordinate 3,289,650 of JAHVAK010000025.1, read as the reverse complement.
ATCTCGTGTATATGATGTAAAATGTAATATATGTAACAATAACATGAGTTAACGTCTCGAAAATCCACCACCAGCAGGTCGCCGCGCAGTTACTTATGGCGAGTCACAGCACTACACGCAATTTACTAAAATATCTTATGGTAATGTCTTTGACGACGGCGACAATTTTAGAATATTGTTGGGAGCTATCAATTATGCAGGAAATATGTATTACAGGGCCATAAGTGTACGCGCAACCACAGAGGTACTCACTCGTCAAAACCTACCCGCACCCGATTTAACGCTGATGCGATAAGATCGGAGGTAGGCTAGGTGTTAGAAACAGAATTTGTGTTTTAGCGCAAATATTGGCTAAGATTCGAGCCCAGGACCCGCGACGAAGAAGACAGGTACTCTGACTTCTAGGCTACAAACATATAAAGCATCTGTGTCACGTTTTTGAAGTTTATTCTGATGTTTACTACGAAATATTTTTCATTCCGCTAATGCATTTCAGGTTCCTTAACGGAGGTGGAATGTTGTTCTATCAATACATGTGTCGAATTTGGATGCAGCATAGGGGAAACTACCTCTAAAAGCAGCAGAGCTATATCTATCACTGCCATGACCCGTGTGACCTCTGGCTCGATACGCAGGACATCTTTTCAAATAAATATGTTGATGCCACAGAACATATTTTTTCTGTTCTGTGATTGATGCTTTATGTTTTAAAACACCATAAAGGAGACAGGTTAAATGAAGAGTTGCAACGATGTTTTATTTTAAGAATAAAGTGGTTATTTTAATTAAAGATGAAACGGCTGGATATCAGATTGGCGTATCGTATCGTAACGAGTGATCCAGCAAAGGTGGAGCACAAACATCGAGCAGATTACCCATAGATATTTAGCTGTAAAATTTCGCAACTCATCAGTCTTTATGCACCTTTGTAAACCGACGCCAACCAATGGCATCGTAACTATAAGACCGGCAAGTTCGTGTGCTACCGTCTCGTGGAGCGACAGACGGTAGCGGGGACAAGGTACTGTTGATGTAAGAGAGGGTAGGTAGTGTAGCGGAGAAGGGAAGCGATGAACTATCCGGTATCCGACCGCATAGTAAATTTAGGCCGGATAGGCCAGATACCGGATAGTTACCGTAAATCCGTTTCATTTCTAATTTTAATACCCTTGTGGCTCTATAATGTCTGCTGCGCAGTTAATATCTTCCTATGGCATTCGGTAGATGTCGCCGTGGTCGAGAATTAGCCAGGAAGATATCAATAGTATTTTTTTTAAATAAATAAATGAGCCAGTACTTGTCTTAGTAAAAGCCCATTCACTCTTCTCCTGAAGATACCCACATTATATTCAGACGGAAAGACTGATGCACATTAATCATTATAGACCTTCGTTGTATGCATTATGAGTAATTAATGATGGAGCATATTAGCTTCACAGTGCAAGGATTAATATGTTCGATGGCTCCCCCATTGATTATCACGAAACAGTTATGAGACATCTGGTCAGGAAAAATCGACTTCTCGCTCAGTTTGACCGGTTTTCGCTCGACTTTGTTAAGCGACTGTGCTATATTCCGTTTTTTGGTACGATTTGGCGTTCGAGTCTTCATCTTCTAGTGTAATATGTATATATATATGTATACCTTATATTTATTGATGAGGAAGTAGACATGCTCCGGTGTGACAGGAAGTGAGGTATGTACTCGTGTGAATCTAAGTATCGGCGACATCACAAAATTACTTGTAGCGGACAACCACTGTATGGGAGATACAACTAGCACCATCTCAGTCGGTGTGGGGAATTCAGAGCATATTATCCTGAAAGGTTTAACAAGGGTAAATAAAAAAAAATGATGATGAGGTGGAGAAAGTATTGGAAAGTCAGAGGCAAATACGTAAACATTATATATGAACTCGAGTGCACTGGATTCGTGCATATTCTTTACTGCTATCTTTTTATATACTTTTAAATGCAAATTTATCGTCAAGTGTTGTATGGTGAAGCAGAAAGAAGGAAAACCCGCTATAAATTTCATCGCAGAGAGAGAGGGAGAAAGGCCAAAGGAATCAGCGTTAGGTTAGACTAGATTCAAAAATCATGTTCAGACTTTACCTTAATGTGTTTAATTTCAGACTTAAATTATATTTCATAGTACTGTCAAGTCTTACTTATACTAAACTTAACTGTAGAAGAGCCTATACATAGAAGAAAAAATAAAATTGACTTCTAAGTGTTAAAATTTAAAAGTTAATTTTATTTTTGTTAGTAGACCTTTCGAAGATGACTTTTGATGTAAAATAAAGTTTCGTTTTCATACGGAGCTAAGGGCTATTAGGCTGTACGGGATATACGAATAGTATTTATAGCTTAGCTCCATTACTGACAAATTTTAGATCTCTTGTTGAATTTTGACGAAACCCACTTTGAAGATGAAGAGTGAAGTGGACGACCATCAACATTAATGACACCAGAAAATACCATAATTGTAACGAATACCATAAATGTCTTAGATATGGTTTTAGTGAATGAAAATATGGTACAATTCACAAAAATATGTCTTGACGGAATGTATTTAAAAAAAAATGCAATTAATAAAATTCTATAGCTTGTCTTGAACTTGTCTTTTGAACTTGTCTTTGTCTTGAAACTTATGCAATTGCCCTGTCGACGTGGTACAGTCAGTATCAACGCAGCTTTATCAGAATATGATATATAAAACATCAACGTTTGCTACGTCATAATTATAATAATCATATTTAGGTTCATTGACACTATTAAAAGCTGTAAAACTTGATATATAGTTTTCACAAACTTTAAATCAGAATGTATATTTACCATGTGTAGGGAAACCCTATCATTATATTCTTATAAGTTAGCGCTGCACATTTTGGTACTCCAGTGGTACCACTTGTTGACACAAGTAAACCGATAGTCTCTTCAGGATCTAAATCTGACGGCCTGAAATAAAAAATGGGACAGAATTAATTTAAAGACATTTTATTATATACAATGTTATACATATAACATGTCTTCGTTGACAACGAACACAAGCAATTTTTCAATTGTTAAAAAAAAGTAAAGTTTCAGCTTATAACTGTCCCACTTCTGAGCACAAGCCTGCTCTCATTTCTGGGAGGGGTTTTAGAGCTAGGAAGAATCCGCCACACTGCTCCAATGCGGGTTGGCGGACTGCACATGTCTTCGAAATATTTTTTTTCATTTCTCAGACATGCCGGTTTCCTCACGATGTTTTCTTTCACTACCGAGCACGTGGTATCTTATATCGTTTACAATTATTATTCCTGAACAATTATCTTTTAGTATGTTTGCTGATCCGAGACACATAATAAAAAAGTATTTAGAAAGTAAATTTATTATCAAAATTAATATAACGATATGATTGCGTTGTTTACTGGTGATAGGATTCCTATGCAGCAATCCGACTAGGTAGGTACCACCGAAGGCACGGAAGAATAACTGTATTGTGTGTAGTATATATTTTCGGTGATGTAATTGCTGTTAGCCTTCTCGGCTTTTACAGCTTCATCGGATACTGTGCTCGCGGGCCAGGAGCCCGCGTGCTAGGTTTGGTTTGACCCAAACATAAATAAATACAAAAGCAAACATAAATAAATAAATAAAAAAAAAATGTGTGTAGTGACGTCCGCCTCCTGGCTGATTTACGACATTGCGATTCGAACACAAGTCCGTGACAAAGGAGTCAGGTACTGTGAGCACTAAGCCATGCGGTCATCATAGTGCTGCTACTTTACGCTGGTACTCTGTGGGGGGTGCCTGGCCGTGCCAACCAAATCATGCGCTACAGCTAGACTTCACCATGTTCAAAAAGCAACAAAATTTTGCGCTTTACGTCTCTTTTTGTAATTGTAAAATTAGTTACACAGATAATGTCTCTTTTTCTTATTATATATTTTTAAGTAATTCTTATGATATATTTTATTTATTAATTTTTTTTTGTAAAAATAGTAAAAATTATGATCAGGTGTGTACACAATTTTTATTTTTCGGGTTTTCCTTCGTTGTACTTTTCTTTTAGGGTTTTTTATTTACTTTCGTTTTAGAATATCTGAAACACCGTGACAAATACTTACTGAAAGTCCTCGACTGGTGTATTATCCCCATATTTCTCTATCAACTGAGTAAAACTGCAATTACTTCCTAATTCTTTATCAAACGTTACGATTCTAACGTCTGAGTTCAAGTGCTTCAACGCTTCTTCAATATCGGCTGCTTTTGCACTTTGGCAGAATATAATTTTTGGGACATATATTTGGAATGTATCTGTTAGCTCCTCTAAAAAAATTAAAATATTTTTATTGTTGTTTTCTGCGTGATTAATGTGTGTACTGTTATCATTTGTGTCCGATTAGATGCAGGAGAGTAAGCTGCGACGGTACGGACATGTGAAGACGAAGCTACCTGACTACGTAGGGAATTTGCTGGTCCCACTACCATGTGGAATACAACTTGAAAGAGAGATGTGAATATACGAGGTATCATTATCATCATCGTTGCCTATGAAGCCACACAAGCCAGCACATTACTTAGCATAAGCCTCTCCCAGCTGAACGAATTTGGCGTGAGTGTGGCAAACGCTTGTGAGGATTAGCGATCACAATACCAGACGTCTCGGTCCTACACAGTTCTTTGTTACCGATCTGAGTATTTAAGCTTGGCAAATTTGAGACGGTTATTTCAGCATCCATTTGTATGTAACCATGAGATTTTTCTCGGACTTTCTCAAAAGCTGCAACTACACTGCATAACTGAGAAATATAATATTTAACTACAATTTGAATACAATACAATAGAATTTGATTACAAAAACTTGTCGATGAAGTTACAAGACTAACTGAAAACCATATGAGTACGCTGCATAGATATGCATGATGTTCACTAGCCCGGATCTGTAAATTATGCAAATATTTAACCAGCGCGGGCGGAAATCAAACCCACGATTCATGGCGCTGAAGCCAATTGCTTAGGTTGCTACACAAATTAATTGATTTATGCACATTTTTTTTAGTTAAAAAGTAGTTGGATACATTTATTAGTATTTGCTATTTTTTATTTATAACATATTGGTCTTTTTTATTTCGATCAATTCACAAAACAAGTATGAAAAATTAAAGCCACATATGACAAATTTCTTTTACAATTAAAATTATGTAATAATGAAAATAGCACTTACTGACTTTTAATGTAGGATCAATACCGACTGTACTTATTCCTAGATAGAATGCAGCGTACATCGGTATAGTAATATTGATATGGTTGGGGGCCATTATCGCTATGACGTCATTCGCTTTTAATCCCAAATTCCGAAACGCGGTAGCACATCGAACTGATCTCTCTAATGCAGTTTGAAATATCTCAGATTCTCCGGTGCCGCCATCAATCTGAAAATGGTATTATAAAATCGTTTGAGGTGTGATTTATATAATCATTAAACGTTATTAGGCCACTGTCAAGAAATATTTAACTTTGGCTTCTTTCTACAACAAGATTTTAATTTATATATATTATGGTAGTATGTATGTATTACAAGAGTATAAGTTATGGATCTTGGATCGGACTCAAAGCCGAAGGTAATATTTGATCAATACATAGATTGTTGGCTTTCACGTCTGAGTGTATTGTGACAATATATATTAACTACGCTTATTGATATTTCTGGTTTTTTTTTCGAAATAATGTCATTAATTTCGTCTTTCTGTTCGGACGAGAAAAAAGCGCGTAATCAGTTGAATAAACGAGTAAGAAACGTGCTCGCTAAACAACGTTGATAAAATAATCAGCCAATAGTTCACCACATTAACGACTAGTTGTAATAGTATAAAAATAGAATGTGTATCGATATCCCACTGGTGAGGCTTACTGTAGAGCCGGGAGGAAACCGCCACGGTATTCCAGTGCGGCTTGGCTTTTTGATCACTGATCACTGATCACTATCAATTGGTAGCCCACAACTATGCACATCTTATTCAGATATCGCAAAGCCCTACCATGGCTCCACTGTATTCACTGAAACTTTGATATCATTCATAGGAGCTTAGCACAAAAAAAATAATTGAAAATGGTGACCAGACGATCAAATCGTTCACGTAATGGTAAATTTAACGTCTGCCCATGCTGTGTTACCCAGAATATTTCTGTGTAGCACTACATGTGTGTTCGTCACTCTGAGACATCAGTTCTTAAGTGTCACTTGCCCAGTAATTTCACTAGCTATCAGTGTACTTCAGACCGAAACACAGTAATGTTTGCACACACTGCTTCACGGCAGAATAACTGCGGTGGTCCCTTGACTGATTCCTGCATAAGAATCTTACCACCATAGATGCGATTAAGGATCGTTAGCTTATATATGGCTCTTGATTGCATTGCATAATATGTATGGCGCTTATATTAATAAAAAACTTATTTTAAAAGCTTCAGTTTCCCAACAAAGTTTATCTGGTGGATGAAGTAGAGGCTGTGTTAACGCAAACGCAGTGTGGCGCAAACGGGTTATAGAGCGATAATTCGAGGAAAGCAGCTGGCTGCAAATGGATACCTTCAGCAAACTATAGGATTGTAGATAGTAGAGAAGTAATGCGCCTTGATATTTTTCTTTAAAAAAACCTTTTTTCCCACCAAGATTTCTTCGGTTTCTTGAGTGCGTTCCACAGACACAAATTTCTTATGCGCAAAACAATCAAATACCAAAACCAACAATTTGTCATCATCATCAATTCAGCCTATCACTAGTCCACTGCTAAACATAAGTCTCCCCCATAGATTACTACAAAAGTTTGTAGCACTTAATTTGGGGGGATTTTGCCATAGTTGTTACGCTTGGCAGGCGAGTTGGCAATCGCAGTTTATTTATTAAGATGTTCCAGATAGATGCTGCTACCTATCTACTGGTTTTTAATATCGTAGCATAAAATTACGTACTCTGACTCTGACTAGATAATAATTATGAGTTCACTGAAGCGGAAAGCCTGCGTTTACTGATGAGTACGATGATAAATTACCTGCAGAACATAATTAGGCGCATCTTTAAGGCTCTGGAGGATCATTTTTCCTACGTGGAACCTATCAGTCGCTATTCCCGACTTGGCAACCACACGGTACCCTAAGTCGTTCACAAACCAATGTACGGCGTCTTGGGCGTGTGGGTATTTACGAAAATTCATTTTCCTGTAAACAAATAATCAAAATATATTATATTTCTTCATTATCTTCAATCTTTTTCGATTTTTTTTAACTTTGCTCTACACTAGGATTTCTCCTGTGTCGAGGGTGCGATTTTCAGACATACATTCCACTTGCACTCGCGCTAAAAACTATCTGCGGCCATAAAAATTGGTGTACAGTGCTGGATCGAATCCGCGGCTGGTAGCGCAGAAGCCAAGGACTTAGCTACTGCGCCAACCGAGCCGACAAGCCTGGTTTATAATTAGGCATTTCACTTTTTCTTATGTTGTAATGGTGGTGGTTGCTTAAGAGAATCTACCGATCCATCCCATCTCGTGGATGTCGAAAAAGTCGACAGAGAGAAAATAAAACTAGAACATGGGCAGCAGCATCTTCCTGGAACATCTGTTGCCAACCCACCTGCCAAGCGTGCCAACTATGGCAAAACGAGAGCTACAAACTTTTCTTTTTATGGGGGAGGTCTATGTTCAGCAGTGGACTAGTAGGCAAAAATGATGATGGCACAGCTGGGTACAGGCTCACTCTCATTTCTGAGTTAATTTCGGAGCAAATGGCAGTCCGCCATGCTGCTCCATTTCGGATTGGCGAACTCGTGTCCTTGAAATATTGTTATTTCCCTAAAACCCACATTAGAGAAATAAAAATCAGCACTTAAAACATGCACCAAGATGATGGAATCCAGATCACTCACATACAATAAAAAATTAGCGAGCCTTCGGTCCTCTTTTTAACCGACTTAAAAAAAAGGAAGAAGATCTGAATTCTTTGGAATAATTTTTTTACGTATGATTAGCGATAATTCTTTACCCAGCATTTGAAGAATAATTATGGATATGAAATCAAGATGCGCCTTATATATAGAATTGTGTCGTACCTTGTTTGTGAGTACACGTCTTTTCCTTGCAGCGGCGGTATTTAATGCTGGTCCTTCGATGACGCGCTCTTAACACCTTCAGTCAGCAGTTTTATAAAATTAGAGCGTTAAAATTATTCTATTAATAGTAATTTGCGAGAGTAGGATGCCGTAAGCGACGCGGGTTTTTATAATTAAATCCTCTTGGGCGCGTTGGCGGCGATGCTGCCTTTTATAACGAGCGTTGCGTTTATTTTACTCGAGTCGATTGAGGAAAGGAAGAAAAAGTAAATAAATGTAAAGATGCGGCAGGAATATTGGAAATTTTTGAGAGTTTAAGAGATTGGTGGTGATAGGATTCCTATGCAGGAACCAGTCCCCAGGACTAGTTGTTACGCCGTGAAGCAGTAGTATACAAACACAACTGTGTTTAGATCTGAAAGGCACTGAGAGCTGGTATAGTCCCTGGGCATATGAGACTTAAAAACTGATATCTCAGGGTGATAGACACAGTGTGATGTCACACAGAAACATTCAATCTACGAAATTTATTAGTTAAACACTAAATCATTGATTACCGTACTTTGGCAGCATTAAAACGTTCACTGTCTGCCACTGCCATCAGAGCTAGAAACGTTACAATAATCAGTCGTAGCTTTTCGATATTATTTTATTATTTTATGACCATCCCAGTTAAGATTGCACTTCTCAGTACATAATGCATTGTGTAAGGATTGCACCCAAACTTTATATATATGAATCAGTTTTATTGCTCTGGTATCTCATCGAATACGTGAAGATACTCGTATATGTGGGTGCCTCAGTTGTGCTTACGGCATAATAATATTTCCTGCGCGACTGACAACTTTTAGTAGGGTAGCAATCGATATTGTCCTTAAGGATTGTATTGGACTACATTTAATTTGTCTATCCGTATTTTATTAATACTATATCGATTCAATCGTCGGTACCTCTAGAAGCCCTGTACAGGCCAAATAATATAAGTTGTTTATTTATTTCGTTCCTATCCAAAAATCAAATTTGTTGGCCAATATTTACATAACTAATTACGGTAAGTCTGTGATTATATTATCAATGATTTCTTCTTTATTTATTTTTTTTATTCGATAAAGTGATGAAACGAGCAAAACGTTCACCTGGTGGTAAGTGCAACGTCTGCCCATAACAAATGCTGTGTCACCCAGAAAATTTCTGAGTGATACCACACAGTGCCCATCACCCTGAGACATAAGTTCTTAAGTCTCATATGCCCAGTGATTACGCTAGCTCACAGTGCCCTTCAAACCGAAACGCAGTCATGTTTGCACACCACTGCTTCACGGCAGAATAACTGGCACTGGGGTGGTACCTACCTAGACGGATTCCTACATAGGAATCCTACCACCATATAAATCATGCAAATGAAGTCGCTGTCACGAGAAGCTATTAATTAACTAAACAAAAAATCATTTACTACGTTACATCACAGGATAATAATGTAAAAATACTGAACATTTGTCTCAACATTGTATTAAAATTAATTTAAAGTGGAGAGTTGATGCACCGTAATCGATGTAAATAAAGTCGCTGTCACGAGGGCTAAAGTGAAACACAATTACTGTTTCAATATCAAATTAATTTGGAAGTAGAACACCATGGGCTGTTCACTCTAACTACCTAAACATTTATTTTTATTATTTGTATATAAAACGTGACAGGAGTAAAAATGTTATACTATTAATATAATGCTAAAGTTTATTTTTGCTTGTATTATAAGGATACCTATGTCGTCAAAAGACAAATAATATTTTTTAATCCTTTATAGCATTTTTAAACAAAGCCGCCGCCGTGCCATACTTTTAACAAAACGTATATAAAAATCTATTAACTAAATACAGAAATACCTTGATACACAGAAATACACAGTGTCACTTTAAATTCAAATAATTAACACGACACTAAATTATATTTTGATAATTAATTACAACTTTTTATTAACAAAAAGAAATTGGACAATCGCTACAGGAGTCTTGTAGACAACAAACTTATCTATCAGAGTCTCACAATATTTATTCAGACTTTGATATGCGTATGTTCCACTAATATGTTGAAATCACAATAAATGAACACAAACTTGGTAAACAAGCAAAGTGTACGGTATTAGGTGTCGTTGTGCAAATAGATTAGAATTAAAAAATCTTGTTATTGATAGTTCTGTAAATTGAGCGAAAAATGAAATCATAAAACTTATAACATGTTTGATACTCTTTTTCTTATCACGACAATCGGCCTTTAACAATAAGCGCTACTTAACGCAATCTGCGGCTTCATTCATCAACTTACTGCCTTGCGCAGATCGCCGCGTTCTCGACTCTAGAATTCGCCTATTTATGGAAGAAGGTGTCGATACGAGCCAATTGTTCATCTTATAGTAAGTGGAATGTGCTGCTTGTCGGCAGAATGAATGGGTCCGCGGCGGTGAAGTAGACGGTGGTAACCACCGCTCACTGGCACTTCCTTGTCACTTCTGCCACAAAATTCCCATTGACATTTCAATCTGCATACTCGAAAGGCTATATCGGTGACTGTTATATTCTGTCGGATTTCTTCAAATCTTATTTATCATAGAAACCCTGAGCATAGCTATCTCTTTTCAATGCTCACTAAGCAATTTTAAGCTTGTGGAGTAGACGCCCCGTCAGTGTCAATATTTTGGCACATATTGGAGAGTACAGGCAGAAGATACTCTTTGTTAACGTTCCTCTTCGAGTTTTTCAGTATTGCCTAAGAGAAAATTCAGAATCCTTATAACCTGCTAAAAAAATCCATCGGAGAGAAATTTTACATTAATGTATTTTTAACATTGCTGGCATATCAACTAATGTTATCTTTCGAAGCCGTGTAATATTACGCCATAATATACACACCGGCACAATTAGCGGAACGTTAAAAAAGGCAGAGTATAGAAATAATAACGTCTGTATTAAAACATATAATAATCAGACATGAAGTAACAGACTGATAAATGTCTTTTTACATCGGCTTTAGAAGTATATAATGAAATTTTATTAAAAATAATAAAAATAAAAATAAAAATTCTCTATTTTGTGGGAACACAAACAATGGTGTAAATTAAAGATTACTAAGATTTTAACATTAAATAAATGAAAGAATAATAACATGTGTTACCCCCTCACCTACCCACTCTAACGGTGGTGTTCTGGATTTAACACTTTTCTTTAACGAGTCCCAAACATGTTCTATAGGATTCATATCCGTTGATCTTGTTGGCCACTGCATCACTGTTATACCCACATGGTTTAGATATGCTTGGACTGAGTGAGCACTGTGAGTCCGAGTATTATCCTGCATCAGAATAAAGCCGTCAGCATTATAGGGGGCAAATGGCACAACATGTTCTTCTAAAATATCTCTGATGTACCTATCAGCAGTCATATTCCCTCCATCGACGATCACTAACTCCGTACGAGCAACGTTAGTTATCCCTCTCCATACCATAACGGAGCCGCCCACATATGCCACCGTATTTTCAAAATTAGTCGTTAATGTAATAATGTATCGTTCTTCTTTGCATCTCCATATTCTCTGCCTTCCATCGATCTGGTTTCAGAGCACTCTACACTCATTAAAGAAAAGTACCCGCCCCCATTGGTTTATGTCCCAAAAACGATGTTCGCGTGCAAAGTTAACCGATGTAAACGATGGTGTCTCTCAAGTTTTGGAGCTTTAGCCGGTACATAAGAACTTATGCCCACTTCTTGAAAGCTTCTGCGAAATTTCGGAGTAGCAAGCCAAACTTCTTCCACTCACAACCCTCGCAAAAATGTGAGGAGAACCAGCATAGTAACGGTCTATAAATATTTTAGCCAACAGTGGAACATTTGTAGACCTTTATTAAGCTTTCGTAGGTTAATTGTAAAAATTAGCTTATCAAACTCGAAATTGTATTAAAAACTAGCTGTGCCCCGCGGCTTCAACCGAGTTTCATAAGCCGACCACATCATTGTGCCTTACGGCATTGTACCTCGCTAGTGTTGCCTGGTGTCCCGATTTGAGATGTACGTCCAGATTTTCTGGGGTCTGTGAAAGGTGCCGATTCACCTTTGATCGGGACGCCAAATGTCCTGATTTTTCACTCAGCTCTAAATTTATCTAATATGTATAATTTTTGTTTGGTTTCTTGTACTAATCAATAGTAATATACTGTTTAATATTTAACAAACTGGACCTGGCAACACTATACTTCGATGAGCTGAGAATTCACAGTTCGGACCTCGGTAATGCTCGGTTCGCAGTGTGCGGCTCCTTAAGGCAGTAGCTTAAAATTTTATAGCCTTTAGAACTTTCATATATGGAAATTTCCTAAAATTAGATGTCCCGTATCATAACGGGGTATCTAATTTGGTTTCGTATTTCATAAGTTTATCGCGTCCAGACATACAAACTCTCCACCTTTATTACAGTATCTTATCTTACAAGATTATTGTTGAAGGAGTGTAACGTTCGAGCTACTTAAAATGAAGAGTTTATAATTCCTGTCGCCGTAATTGAAGTGACCCTATATATATATAGCTAATTTAAGCGGTTGTAACTATTTTTTAAATCATTTAGATGGGTTTATTGAAATTTCTTTAGTTATACGACTGAATATGTGGCTTATCATAAAGCTAAATATTGTATAATGATTTCTTATATTTACGCGAACACTACACATTTAAATGAAACTAATTTTACGGATTTTATCGCGTTTTATTTTATTATTTATAACCCGACGTTTCCCGCCCGTGACCATGGGTGCTGTAAAGCACTCGAAACGTCGGGTTATAAATAATAAAATAAAACGCGATAAAATCCGTAAAATTAGTTAAATATTGTAGTTGGAAGCATAATTTGGCACAAATAATGCTATGGAAAAAAGTGACAAATTAAATTTTTTATATTTTTTTTATTAGATTTTTGAAAAAATTATTAACATTAACTGACGAAAACATTACTCAATGTAAAATAACTGCTCAGTATATAAGCAATTATTAATTAGTTAATAAATATTAATTCAGAATAACAGAAAAACTGCACATAAAAGCTGTACCCAAATTCGACCTTGAAATTTTCCTCTCATCGCGCCCAAAGAAATTTCACTTGAAAATATTCTGTGATTAAAACGTTTCAAATAAAAAGTGTAAATCAAGATTACTACGGACTTCTTCACTATGTATTTGCATTTTGTTTTCTGAACCTAAAAATTCTGTCGTATTTTAAAAATGTTGAGAATTCGTTTAATTATAATATTTCGGAATATATTTACCACTATCTTATGATGTTATGGTCTGTATATCGAGCACGAAACAATTTCAACTTTAAAATAGTAAAGGCTAAGTTTAAAACATCAGAGGTTATCATATACAGAAATTTTGCACGAAAGTGCTGCAGCGCTCCCGTGACCGTTTTTGAAACTACATATCAAAGCACGAATCAAATGCACGTACGTTACGCCGCCACGACGTCGTTGTCTAGTTTGCCTAAATAAATTGTACAATGTCGCACCATGAAACATTATTTAAAGTTTGATGTCGACAGTTTACGAAACCTGAGTATGGAGAATTTTATATAGTATCACACAGAAGTTTTTGAAGTGACAGAGCTTGCGTTAAAGTTTCTAATAAGTCACGCAATACTAAACTCAGCGTCACAAAAATCGCACCTCTCTGAGTTTGCGCGAAAAATGGCTGTAATGGCTAGAAACGAATTATATTTACTTATATAAATATTGGTATGTTTGAAATGGGTATTTGAATAGCTTTACATTATTAATAAAAAAATCATGAAATCATTAAAACATTTATCATTATAGAGCGTCAAAAATAAACACTGTCAAATGCTCGTTAGTAAGGACGCTAGTTACACCACCTAAAAAGGGTATAAAAGGGTCGATCTGGATGAAATATGGGCCAGTCGTAATTTAGACTTTGCAGTGAACACACGTGAAAAAGTAACCCAAGTAAGAACAAGTAAAGATGGACACCAGCTCTGAAGAAGCCGCTCAAGTGATTGCCCTATTGCAGTCGGGGATGCGGCAGTGTGACGTTGCTCGACAGTTGAACCTGTCCCGTTTTTCAGTTCGACGGGTGTTCCAACGTTTTCAGCAGACTGGTGGTTATGTTAGAAAACCGGGATCTGGAAGAAAACGGTGCACATCAGAAACAGATGACCGTTTCATCGTTACGACATCTTTACGAAACCGTTTCACAAATGCTGTTGAGTTGCAACAACAGCTTCGATCAACTCGGAGAACATCTGTGAGTGTTTCTACGATAAGAAGAAGGTTACACGAAAAGAGTTTAACAGCCCATGCTAAAGGTCCAAAACTTACTGCACAGCATCGCAAAGATCGCCTAGAGTTTGCTCGCAATCATTGCGAGTGGACTCTACAGCAGTGGCGGACCGTACTCTTCTCTGATGAGACGAGAGTCTGTCTCTTCTGCAATGACAGACGTAGAAGGGTCTACAGAAGACAGGGGGAGAGGTTCACACAACCCTGCTTCGAAGACTCCGTCGAATACGGGGGTGGCTCGTGTATGTTTTGGGGCGGTATTTCCGTCGACGGGAAAACGGAACTTGTGTGCGTTTCCCGGACTCGGGGTGGCCGTGGGCAAGGGTCATTAAATGCTGGTCGGTACATTACTGAAATCCTGGAGGAACATGTGGTCCCGTGTGCTGGTTATGTCGGTGATGGATTCATGTTAATGCATGATAATGCTCGTTGCCACACCGCGGCTATTGTACGGGATTATTTACAGGAGGTCGATATCCCTGTTATGCAACATAGGTAACACTAGGTTTTAAGAACTTTTTTTGTATTTATTAAGTGTTTTTTTTAATTTGCAAATTTGTACATACCCTGTCTTTTTCTTTAATTTCTCTTTCGTCTCGTTATAAAAGTAAAATTCAATTAAAATTCCTGAAAGCTAATGAAATTACCTTTCGAATGATATCCTCAAACCACAACATTGCCATTGGCCTGTTGTGTTAAAATAGTATTTAAATTATTTTCTTCGGATGTGCGATTTTTTTGACGCCGAGTGTATTACTTCACTTCAGATTCAAAAAGTTCGTGCTCGAACTACTGTCCTGTTTTGATATTCATCACCAATGCGTAGCAAATGTCTGAAAGAAATCATTTTTATTATCATTATTAGTCAATGATATGATATAGGTGGAGTCAAGATGGGGATCGCTTTTAGTTTTTCAAACAACCCGTAAACTAATACAAACAATCAATACATAATCATATTAATATAAGAATGTTGTTGGCCTAGAATATTCATTCCATATTGTATTTAAGTAGTAGTTTCTTTAATTTCTTTGGTAAACCAGATTAGACTTTTTTGGATTTCTTCTCAATATGAAATGCCTTGAAGAACGTAAACCATAGCCGTCTATATATATATGTATATTATACGTCTAAATTTGATTGCAAAGTTTTCAAAGTACACATTATAAGTAGCCTAGACAAATTAAATCCATAACTGATAATGATAAGCGTATATAAATTTAAAATATTGATATGATAACATTTGCCTAATCAACATTTACCAACAGGTTATTCACTCTAGGCGGATTACAAAAAATCTGAACCTAAATAAATGTGAGAAACTGTAAAAAGGCGTATCTTGAAGTTTTTTTTTAACTATCACCAGGATTATTCATAAGTTGTGATAAATTTATTGTGTTATAATGTAGTTTATCGCTTTTATTAGCATGACCTGTATGTACGGGTATATGAATGAATTGGAATCTTTCAATGTAATTTTCACCCACATCCTTACGTCCCAGTTTATGGAATATGTAAAGAAAGGAAAAAACAAAGTAAAAGATAATTAAAATTATAATGAGAAAAAGACATTAACATAAGACGGTTTTCGTACAACTCATAATATAATACGGATATATCCAACGGACATATACAAATACTCGTCTCGTTATTCTTTCGAAATTCTATAATTCAAAGCAAATAAACTATTTTCTATTTCTAAATATAAAATCATTTCTATTACATCACCAATAATTTATTACACGTATTATGACACGATGACAATAACTATTCATATCTATGACCTGATATTGTCGCTAGGATCATCATTCTGTTCAGACATAGTTTTTTAGTTTTTAAATTATAATATGATTATTTAGGTCGTTTACTATAGTTTCTCTAATACGTAAAACGTGGCAATGCAACTTGAAAAAATCATAGGAAAATTCCACGTGCTGCAATTCAATGTATGACTAATTTATCTTCTTTAAGATGACCGCGTTGCCCAGTGGTAAATGTATCTGAGTACCACGCCGCGGGACCTGGGTTTGAATCTCAGCCGGAACTTGTACAGAAACAAAAATTGTTTGTTTTCGGGTTTGGTTGTGTTACGACACGTGTCCCCGTGTCCCAAACACTGCATGCTAACTTCATCCGATTTTATTCATGCGTTACATTGGAAGCGAGTAGGTTATGACTGATGAATGTACTCGTACTATATCGATCATGATGCAATCACTCAACAACAGAAAATAACAGGAAAAAGAACTGACGAATTATAACTTAAGATGACAGAAAGCGAGGATCAAAATAAGATACCAGGATATAGCGAGACAATATACTTTTTGTAGTAGACATTAGACTTTTTAATACTTCATTTTAAACATCACTATTCTGCGTCGTCACAAAAAAAAATGTCTCTTTGACTCATATGATTCTAATGAGCGGTGTATGTCGGAAGCTACTTCGGAACGCTGCGGGTTTGTGTCTCCGAGTGGCGACGAGTGTCTCCACTCTAGTTTGCGTCCAAGGTACTTGGATGGTGTTTCACTACATCAAAAATTAGACACGCTAAATGAAGACTCCTGCGAAAGTAAAGCAGAAACGGGCACAGGCGTTTTGTATGCGTTGAATCGGATTTTGTCCATTCACGCACATAGCCGAGTATAGTAGATCACGTCTAAATAATTCAGTTTAGATAAGATATCGTCAGTGGATCAAATATATAACAGCACTGACTTCAAATACCATTGCTTGCCGAGTATGGTATTTATAGCGTTTACCCTCGTCTGTGGTTTAGCCACATGGTGCTGCAAAAGAATGTACCACACCACCTCATCGCGGTTGTAAAAGTGTAAAATCACAGGGAATTAATATCTCAAATATGGAAGACTGAGCAGTGGAAATTCAAGGGCCGCGCGCTCTTCTCAAGTTTTATAGAATGCGAGTGTAGGACGCGAGTGCATTGAGTTCGATCCGGAGAAAAATATATTTGTTCTACAATTGTAAGTGCTGGTTTATCACATGCGCAGAGGTGAAGGAATACATTGTGAGGAAACCTGTATATTTAGAGAACAACACTATTTCGGGGACATCTGAATACTGGCAACCGCATTTGAACCGCCTTTGAGAACTATCCAATGATCCAAAGCCCTCTCAATAATGAGTGCTGGTGAGAATGAGCCTGTGCTCAGCAATGGGACATTTATAATTGTGGTTGATTAACAGTTTTTCTTATGCAAGACCTGAATCATCCATACACATATCAGGCCCCTCGCACCTTTTTTTATGGCATTCACGTGTTTGGACTTGGTAGCAGCTTAAGAGAATCTACCACCCCATCTCATCCAGAGGGTGTCGTAAAAGTCGACAGTGGTAAAATATAAACCAGCAGCAGCAACTTCCTGTAACATCTGAATAAATAAACTGCGGTTGCCAACCCGCCTGCCAAGCGTAGCAACTATGGCTAAATCCCCCCAAAATGAGAGCTAACTTTTGTGGCAATATATGTCTATGTCGCGCAGAGGACTATTGATAGGCTGAAATAATGATGATGATGATGAGTCATATTTTTCTTTGAATATATAACCGCATAGAATTTAATTGTTTGTAATCTCTACCCCGTTTGATAAATTAATGACAAATATTTTTAGTCATTAAAAATACTGGTCGATAATCAATAATGGTTTGAACTTGCACTCGATTGATTCGTACTCGTATCACTTCAAACATCATTTTAGAGTGTACTGTTATGAATAGACTAGACTGTCTTGTTTACGCAATAATCACATTCTTGTTTTATAGGTTTTTTTCATGATTTGAATAAAACTAACAGTGTTAAGCAAAGTGAATAACGGAACAACGTCGGGTTATTTATAAAAAAACAGTATTAATATAGAACACACAAAGATCATACACGTTGGTGATAATGTTATGGACGGATTTGAAAAACGTTTTTACGCCGAAGAAATTAAATACTTTTATTTCCTTACCTTAAATATAAACACACAAACAAACAAATGTACAAATCACAATAATATATTTTATCGATACGGTTTTTAAACATTTAATGTAATAACTCGGAAGCAGCCGAAATAGACAAAACTGGTGATAATTTAAATATTAATTTACACAACAATTATTTTTTTACAACTACCGACTTTAGCCTTGTCGTTGTTGTTTGTTGGCAGCAATTCAGCAAATAAAAAGTTAATAAGACATCCGACCAAAATTATTGACTTTCTATATTTTTGTATATACATACATAGTCTATAGTCAATGGCCAATAGCAAAAAAAAGTATGAAAGTTAGTTGAATTTGCGTGTCGCGTACGCGTTTAGTATATACTTATTTTTATTTTAATAATCTGAAATTAACTTGATTCTGTCTCTATACCTAAATTTTATAATAGGAGACAGACAGAGAATACCTCAGGTATTAATGCTAACTTCTATCGTACTATTATGTAGATGCGCATTAAATAAATAAATAAATTTGCAATATGGAAATCCTTTTAAAAATCTTTGGGATATTTATGTTAATGTTCACAATTTTGTAACCATAATAGGCACAGATAAAGCATTTTACGAAACTCGCCACTGTATTAGTTACAACTACTACAGTTCTACCCTGACTCTACCAAGGTAAAGTCCTATTAAGTGTCTCATCGCCTTGGACTCCTGACGTGTAGTGTTGTTTATTGGAAATAAACAAATAAAATGGAACCGTTTATTGGAATAAAATATAAGTTGAAATCTTCGGAAAATTTCGACGATTACCTAAAATATATAGGTAAGTAAAGATTTTAATTTGCTATAGGTATCGAATGTAGGAGTTCACTATCAACATATTATAACAAAAATATCGAGTTTTCTAATAATTTCAAAACTTGTCATGCAGTATTTTGTTATTCATAATTGATTGAAATTGTTAATATTTTTATTATAAATGTATTACGAGTATGTTGATCATGGTTGAAAAAAACTTGCAACAATAAACACCTTACATTTTACTTCTGGTAGGATTCCTATGCTGGAATCCGTCTACCCAGTTATTGTGCCGTGAAGCAGTAGTGAGGAAACATTACTGTTTTTGTCTGAAGGGCACTGAGAGCTGGTGTTATTACTGGGCATATGAGACTTAAGAACTGATACCTCATAGTGACGGTTGCAGTGTCGGACCACACATAATTGTTTCGGGAGACGCAGCATTTGTAATGGGCAGACGTTGCACTTACCATCAGGTGAATGTTTTGCTCGTCACGTCACTTTCTCCTATAAAAAAATAAAGTGTTGTAAAAGTTCTTAAATTACACTCTCTTCAAATAAAAATATATATCCAGTATGAAGAGTACGAGAGACCTATGCTCAGCAGTGGGAAGCTACTTTGTGGCATTTACATATTTTTACAAGCTTGCTTGGTTAACTGAGATAGTGACGTCAAGTTTTATCTTATAAATAGTGTAGAGCGTATATTTCGCAGCCTTATTCTCATCTAGGCCTCAAAGGAGTTTTGCTCAGCTTGCTACTCATTAAAGCACATCTTGTGTTGATTGCAGAATGGAATAAATTTATTTGTTTACAGTCGCGCATATTTTCTTCATACCCGTATAATCTAATCAGTTGTGATCATAATTGCAAAGATTCCGATTGGCTTTAACGTGACAATGATGTCCTCTGGTGACGTCTGATTTTTCGTGTAATTTAGCTATTTTTTTGTTTCTAAGTACTCCTTGAACTCAAATTCAAATACAACTAGCTGATGCCCGTGACTTCGACAGCGTGGATATAGGTTTTTTAAATATTCCGTGAGATCTATTTGCTTTTCCGGGATAAAAAGTATCCTATGTCCGCCTCGCATCCTGATGCGAGCTATCTCTATGCCAAATTTCGTCAATATTGTTGGTTCAGCGGTTGAATGTTTGGTTTTTGGCATTAAAATATATGTATGGATATATAAGTATTAGTATGGATGGTTTTTTATGAGTATGTAACTTGCAACCGACTGGCAATAGATTAAAGTCATCATGTTTTGACATATTTCGCAAAGTCGTCTTTATTGCGATTTCAGTATGCAAGGGAGTCCATTTTACTAAGAAAGAAAATTGAGGAAGCATGGGATGTAATTAAGATCGTGCATTCATTCATCATCATGATCACCATTTAAGCTCACCACAAATCCGCTGAATAACACAGGCTTCTACATAGATTGCATACACGGCCAAGAGTCAACAAAATAGAAAAACACTGAAGTGATGCTTCTATATGAGGCCTCATACTGAAATCCGTTTCCAAGACCCCGGCTTGGAGGGACGAAAGAAATAAAATACGCAAGTGGTTTAGAGGCAAAACACTAGCAACTTCTGTCCTATCTCGTCCCTTGGGTGTTGTAAAGGACCAGTGAGGTAAATGCCGAAAAAAATCGTAATGTTCGAAAAGAGGGTGTGAAACGTCTCAGTCTGCAATCGCCAAGTGATAATTCCTTTCAATTTGAGAGAATACTTTGTCATCAACTAAACACCATTTTGTGTCTTTAAGAATTCTATTCATACATTAACTGCGCGGATATTGGGTAACAATATCTACTCAACCATGAGAAAGCCTGCGTAATGAAAGTGTAACATACTAATAGTTATAAATTATAAAAATGACGGTTTAATCCAACTATCTATGTATATAAAGCTATACGCATCCAGAACGCCCTACCCGACAAGATCAAAACATATCCAAATAGGAACAAATTTATGGGATAAGTACGTAAACATTGACAATAATCGATCCATCTTATTTTCGGTCTTTTATTATTTATATTATTTAATATTGTATCTATTTATGTATTTTATATTATAAATATTTAGTTAATACTTATTCACATACGAGTTTATATAAGTGTAAATTTATTTATTTTAAATAATTTATTCTCTGTTAAGCACCTGCCATCTTCTTTTCACTATGACAAGGGTTGACTAGTAGATAATGCCACTCAGCATTAAGTCCGCCCATTATAGCCCTTAGCTTCAGGTGTCTATAATAAAGAATAAAATAAATAAATAAATAAAACGACTTACCAGCTACCACTGACGAATCACGATATCTCCGATACAACAAGACTTATTGACTTTAAAAATTTGACATACATATCCTTTTCTGATATAGACGCCAACTAAGGTGAACTACTCCTAAATGGGCTAGTGTTGCTTTTTTCTATACAGACTTTAACATAACAATAACTCACTGGGCAAGTCATCCTAAAAAGTCAGTATAAAATTAAAGATAAAAACGAAAAAAAACAATGGAACACTTGCAAATGGTCGCGTATTTAATTAATATTTTTTATATTTTTATCGGATAACTTTTCGTAAAGTAAAATAAGTTTTTCATAAAGAATAAGTATAACAGCCGTGTGGTGGCGGCCTAGCCGTGTGGTTGCGGCTTAAGAGAACCTATGACCCCATCTCACTGGGTGACGTAAAAGTCGACAGATGGAAAATTAAACCCAGCAGATGGGCAGCAGCATCTTCCTGGAACAACTGCAACAACCCGCCTGCCAAGCTTGGCAACTATAGCAAAATGAGTGCTACACACTTGTGGTAATTTATGGGGGAGGCCTATGTTCAGCAGTGGAATAGTGGTGGATTGAAATGATGATGATGATGAAGTATTACATATAACACGGTTGGCGCAGCGGCTAAGTGACTGGCTTAGCGCTATGGGCCGTGGGTTCGAATTTGAATCCCGATAGTTCCGGGTGTTTTTGTACATATGAACAATTAACAAAACATATTTAAAAAAGACATTTAACTATTTTACTCATTCGATACATCTCTTTCGAGAAGGAGATTAATCGGAAGATTTAAATCTAAAGGAAGATAAAAAAGGGAAAAAATCATAAGTTTATTATATAAACAATTTTACGTCTACCTCGTATATATTGCGGCATCATTAAAATAATATAATTAAGAGTTTAATACTCATACTAATTTTCGTAATATGACGTGAGGTAATTATGCGGAAGACCTTTAAATTGTTAGCAGTTTTTTTCAAGCACCGCAAATAGCTGTATAAAACTAATTTTACGTATTTTATCGCGTTTAATTTTTAAACTATTTATAACCCGACGTTTCGAGTACTTTACAGCACCCATGGTCACGGGGGGACTGAGGTGACAGATGTCCTGATGTCATCGTTAATCCGGGGTACCTTCAGCTTGTTGCGTAAGTACCTTTAACTGTCATAAATAGCGCAGGCATTAACACCCAAACTAGGAATTAAGGACCTGTAGACCATACAAATATTAGTTTCGTGCGGCCGGGGTTCGAATCGGTGATCCGTACTACGGAAGTCAATAGCCATGCAGCAATATTACATTGTTAAATAACAAGAAATGTGTAATCACTACAAAATTATAAAGGGCATAGTCATCATATCTATACCAATAACGAAATTGAAGTGTCTGTCTGTGACTGCGAAAGCGTTGCCTAATCATAAACGACAGTTTTTAGAATTTTTGTCCGTCTCTCTGAAAGAGGCTCCGAAACGGCTTAACGGATTTCAATTAAAAAAAAGGGATTAAAACAGGAATTTTAACTTAAATTTTCATTTAAATGAAACTAAGTTTACGGATTTTATCGCGTTTAATTTATTACTATTTATAACCCGCCGTTTCGAGTGCTTTACAGCACCCATGGTCACGGGAGGACTGAGGTGACAGATGTCCTGATGTCATAGTTAACCTGGGGTACCTTCAGCTAGTGAGCCAGATCGATTCACCAACCTACAGATTGGCTCAGCATGTGGCTAAAGTACTCTCACCACTCAGAGGACACACTAGAGCACACACAAAGGATTCATACCATTTTGTCAGTGAGATTAAAGGCCTACACCTGACTGACAATGAAACTATGGTCAGTTTTGATGTCCAGTCTCTATTCACATGCCTACCAGTAGACGACTGCATCTCAATTGTATCTAGGAAGCTAGCTGAGAACAACATGCCAGCGGAATATGCAGAACTACTAAGACATTGCCTTACATCTGGCTATCTATTGTGGAAGGAACAGTACTACAAGCAAGTAGATGGTGTGGCGATGGGCTCCCCAGTATCTCCCATTGTCGCCGACATCTTCATGGAAGACTTTGAGGAGAGAGCCCTCCGTACTTCTCCAGTAAATCCAAGATTCTACAGGCGGTATGTAGATGATACTTTCACAATTTTACCATCAGATAAAGTAACTGCATTTCTAGACCACCTTAACTCCCTAAACTCTAAAATTCAATTTACAATGGACTTAGAGGCAAATAACTCTTTAGCTTTTCTAGATGTTTTAGTAATTCGAAATCCTAATAACACCTTGTGTCACACTGTGTATAGAAAAAAGACCCATACTAACAGATATTTAAACGGTGAATCTCAACATCATCCATCACAGTTAGCTACCGTGGGTAAATCCTTGTTTCAGAGAGCACGAGGAATCTGTGACAGGAAACACCTGGCCTCCGAGCTTCAACATGTCAAGCAAGTTATGCACGACAACAAGCTGCGGGTTCCGCGCCTACGTCGCAGTGACCGAGTGAAACCGGCCACAGTCGAGCGTGTGCCTGCTGTTATACCTTATGTCAGAGGAGTCACGGACAAGATTGGCTATATCTTGAAGAGGGCTTCCATAAAAACATTCTTCAAGCCGCCGAAGAAGATAAGTCAGTTTTTACCATCTGTCAAGTGTAACTTGAACTAATCCCTCTACAGGACGCAGGAGTATACAAGCTAGATTGTGAATGTGGTCTCTCTTACATAGGACTGTGTCTTACATAGGATGTGGACTCATACAAACAAAAAGATCGATTAAAACCCGCGTAAAAGAACACATAGCTGACGTGAAGCATCGTCGTTCTAGGAAGTCTGCAGTCTGTGACCATGTTCTGGATCATCCCAACCATTACATCAGATTTGATAAACCACAGATCCTTGCAAAAGAACACCGATTCCTACCAAGGATGATTCGCGAGGCTATTGAAATCAAAAAACATCCTAATTTCAATAGAGAAGATGGTTGGGTATTACCACCAACTTGGGATCCAATAATAAATAAAATTAAATCAAAAACCAAGCATACCACTGCAAGACTTCAAGACACAGTTAGCTCTTTCTGCGTAGATCGGACCCAAAAATAATAATTAAAAGCTGAAGGTACCCCAGGTTAACTATGGCATCAGGACATCTGTCACCTCAGTCCTCCCGTGACCATGGGTGCTGTAAAGCACTCGAAACGTCGGGTTATAAATAGTAATAAATTAAACGCGATAAAATCCGTAAACTTAGTTTCATTTAAATGTGTAGTGTTCGCGTAAATATAAGAAATCATTAAATTTTTATATCTTGCACGGTTCATTTATGATTTTTTTACTGGTGGTAAGATTCCTATGCAGGAATTCGTCTAGGTAGGTACCACCCCAGTGCCAGTTATTCTGCCGTGAAGCAGTAGTGTGCAAACATTACAGTGTTTCGGTTTGAAGGGCACTGTGCGCTAGCGTAATCACTGGGCATATGAGACTTAAGAACTATGTCTCAGAGTGATGGGCACAGTGAGGTGTCACACAGAAATGTTCTGGGTGACACTGCATTTGTTATGGGCAGACGTTGCACTTACCATTAGGTGAACGTTTTACTCGTTTCATCACTTTATACAATAAAAAAAATTAGTAATTTAATTTGGGTGAATCCGCGGGGCAGAGCTCGTCTCATAATTATTTTTTCTATGTTTGTACGTTATACGTACATATACATACATACATAGAAAAATATATACCATTCGTTCGGCGAAACTTTGGTGAATTGTACACACGTGAAGATTTCGGAATTAGTACAACCATTTTACAATAGGCGGCGTTCGAGTCATATCGGATAATTGTTCGGCTTCTATGTTTTCGGGCATCTTATAATCGAGTTGAAACTTTGTATAGTTGGTGTGCCGTGTGGTGGCAGCTTAACAGAATCTAGCACCTCATCTCATCCCGTGGGTGTCGTAAAATTCGACAGAGGCACAATGAAAACCAGGAGATGGGCTACAGAATCTACCAATCTGCCTGCCAAGCGTGGCAACTATAGCAAAATCCCCTCAAAATGAGACTTACAAACTTTTGTTCCAATCTATGGGGGAGGCCTATGTTCAGCAGTGGACTGGTGATAGGCTGAAATGATGATGATTATAGTTCTTGTTGGCACTTGTTTGAAATTACTGAACAAAAAATATCTCGTTTTGTAAATATGCACCTACATCAAACAAATTACAAAAAAAAACTGAAAGAGGCATCGCAACGCCTAGGCATGCGTTGTCGCCTAACGCCTAGGCAGTTTTTGTTGCATTACCCAGTCCAACAACAAGTAAAGCACAAAAAGGTTATATTGAGTTCATTTTGATTAAACAGAAGGATGTGATATTTGACTGGCTATCCTCTATATATACATACATCTCCTTATCCTTTATCCCATATAAGGGGTCGGCAGAGGCTACTCATGTAGCTCACTTTTCGTTCCTGCGGGAAACGAAACGTGACGGGTAGCAAACTACATCGCCGCCATTTTGGTACGAGTCAAAAAAAATTCTGACTCGCCATATCGTTCACACGAGCAGTATAGTGACAGTATCGCATATCATGGTGTTAATCTGCACGAATAAAAACTGTCCGTATAATAACCTTAGACGCCTCTTACGACACCTAGGTAGGAAAGAGGTAGGTGCTATTCTACTCTGCTGGACAATTGTCGGTTGTCTTCCACGCATAATTAAAAATAATGTTCCTTACTGTCATTGATATTAATTGTTTTTTTATTATTTATTACAACAGTTAAACGTAGCTTAACTGTTTGTGCCCCACGTCATTTGCGGAAGATAACACATTGACTCATTATAAGCGACAAACCACTTTGCCTTCCTACCGGATAGTATTAAGTACGAATAAAAACTTGTTTCACCTTGAATCAAGCCTTGTAAATCAAGCGATTATTAGAGGGGAAAGAATAGCAAGCAGATAAAAGATGGCGTGACGAGAACATAAGATGACAAAATGAGACAAGCGTAACAGCCTTGAGGCATTCTGTGATTAGTTACGTTCCAAAGTAATGTAACCATTAGACGTCTTATTTGAAGCACAGGCGTCCTACGATATTAGACTTCTAGAGCCGGGCAGTTCCACTGCCGGTTGACTGACTTAAAAATAAATAATCAAATCCTTGCTATATTGTACTTCATCGCCGAGTACTTCAAAATCAGTTCTTTTAGTGGTACTCCGGAATTAGGGTTTCTCGCCGACACTAGTTTATCGCGTGTAGATGAGTGAACATTATTTAGTCTTATTCTACTTTATATCTTTATAAAATAATGTCTTTCAAACATATTACTCGCATTTTCTATAACTTGTTTCACACACATACGTTTTATGTTATAGTTAATAATTATTTTTAATATCGTGACAATCGTCAAAAGTATTTAATGATTCAAACGTGACTAAGATTCACGGTTATTTCATGTAAGCCATAAAAAAACTATAATTTCCACTACCCCAGCTCCGTTTTCGTATTATCAGACAAAATCTCTTTTTATCGTCAGTAGTAATTAATTATTTATTAACCGTTATTTTTTTTATTCTCTATCAGATTCCTGATACCATTTGTCTTTGCGTTTTCGATTCTGCTCCTTCTGCAACATGCATTGCATCTTAGAATATTTACATCTTATAAAATCGACATCTATTCCCTTTATTCTTCCCTTAAATTTCTGAGGAAAATAAAATAAATGGCTTAAAATACAAGTTAAAGAGCACTATAGGACGGGTCCCAGCTGGTTGTTAAATAAATAAACAGAATATATATTATTAATTTTCTTTTACCTTAAAATATTGGATCAGATTGGTTCAGTCGTTTTGGCTTAATTGAATAACAAATATTAAAACAATATTATTTATTTATTTACACTTAATTGTGTGTGTGGACTCATTCCATATGCCATAGTACTATAAATACAACAATAAAAAACTGATACGTAGAAGAACCCATTTTTGAATACAATATATGTAGCGACTCTGTATTTCCGTCCGAGATATTATGACATAAAAATGTAATCTAAAATATTTTTTTCATCGAATAATTTAAAGAGATAGTTGATGTCCATGATACTAAAGTCCTCGTAAACAATTCCTGAATACCGACTATTACATGCTATTTGTGACTGTTTCTTACACATATATGGACTTGTCAGTAATATACTTTAAGACCCTTCCTTTAAAAGATGACATAAATATCCAAATTTGGCTCCCACGTAAAGATATTTGCATAAATGCCACCTCTCAATAGAGGTAGATTGTTAACACGTTGCCTAACAACTACACCACAGTTCTTACTGTGAAAGTGAAAATTATAATATTATATTGTTGTCCTCCTGGACGATTTTCGACGACGGCAACAACTTCCGAATGCTTTCCGAAGCTAACAACTGCGCAGGAGATATTGTAAAGCGAATAAAAGTTGTAATAAGGAAGCACCGTCAGGCATAAAGTTTAACAGGCTGCTTTTTTGACATCATTTTGTTTTTAGTTTGTATCAAGTCACGGAAAACTAAATTCCCAACAAATGTACGATCAATCACAGACGCACGCTCGTGCTGACCTAGTGTTTACGTTCCACTCCTAAGAGATTTTATAAGGTAGTGTAGTATATACTGCTCCCACTGGCAGACTATAATTTTTTTCACAGATGACAGGTTTCACTTAGGTATTTTCCTTCACTGCCTGGAATGAGCAAAACCAGACTCAAGATTTTCGCGTTCTATAAAATTAAAGACTTTCACTTTGTCTCGGTTTTGAATCTATTACTATATCGGATTATCGGCTATTACTATAATCGGTGTATCAAGTGCCGTGTGGTGGCGGCTCGTTAAAAGAATACTACCAATCCGTCTCATCCAATGGATCTCGTAAAAGGCGAGTAAGAAATTAAACTGCACTGTGCACCCAACAGCGAATCGTGGCGATGGGCTCACCACCTATCACACCAAGTGCATTATATTGTTTTGGTGAAACGTGGATTGTGGCAGTCATCTGTTTTTGCAGTGAGTGCCCAGTCTCTGACTACCCCTTATGGGATACAGTCGTGATCTTATGTATGTATTACTATTATCTATGATGTCATTAAATCTAAATTATCATAACTGGCATAGTTTACTGGCGGTAGGATTCCTATAAAGGAATATACCACCTAGTTTCGCACCGAAGGGCACTAAAAGCTATTTTAATTGCCGCTTAGAGGAGACTCAAGAACTGATCAGGATGACGAGCTTAGTTTGGTGCAACACACAAATGTTCTGACATAGGTACACTTTGTAATATAGTATTTAATATATTAGTAAATGTACCATCCGGTGAAATATTTGCGCATCTCGTTACTTTCTTTCATAAAAAAACCTAATAATAGAATATCGTAGAATAATCAGATTTTTATTAAAATAAATTACAGACGTGGGCTTTATATCCCGTAAAACTGCTAACTCGGTGTCACCAGTCTGCTCATTGACCCTCAACGAGGATGGCTCTTACACGTTGGCTATGTTAACCACGTTCCGGAATGTCTTCATCACCTTCAAGTTAGGTGAAGAATTCGTCGAAGAAAGAGCAGATGGAACAAAGGTAAAGATTTCATTTTCATTTCTCAAAAACCAAAGACAATAAATTTTCTGTGGTAGAGTTATTATAAGATAATTACAATAACTGCCACAAACCATTGATTAAAATAAAAATAATACAGGGAATCACAATTACTCGCGACTGTTCGCGAGTATTTGTTGCTTCTGAAATTTTATAATAAATACAGTGACATTTTATAATCAGTATTCGTTGGTGGGAAGATTCCTATTCAAGAATCCGTCTAGGGTACTACCGCAGGGCCCCGTTATTCTGCCGTGAAGCAGTAGTTTATTATGTAATTACTGTTTCGGTTTGAAGGATGTATTGTGTATTTACTGTGCATATGAGACTTAAGAACTGATGTCTCACGGTGACGAGCGCAGTGTGGTGCCACACAGAAATGTTCTGTTGTTATGGGCAGACGTCGCACTTACCATCAACGCCAATCAACCATCAACGTCGCAATTACTATGAACGATTTGCTTTGATCTCGTCATTTTCTTCCACAGGAAAATTAACTAAAACAAAAAATATATTATTTTAGTTTGTCGCATTTAGTATAATAGTAGTTTGATCTCCGGTGCTAACACCTCTAAAATCGTGTGGAAACCTGCATATTTAATATTCCGAAAACACGTGAAGTCTGCCAACCCGCATTGGAGCAGCTTGGCGGACTCCTTTACTTTACTTTTACTACTACAGCTCTTGACGTGAATATTGAAAAACAAGTATTAGATAATAACTCTGGGACTTAGACTGTGTTTCATGGTACTTCGGTTCCGAGCTTATAAACATTTTCTTGGTAATATTATTCCACAGAACGCCATCTATGGTATGACACCAGAACCTTTGAATCATTAAAACTTTATTCACGCGAACGAAGTCACGGGTACATCTAGTTCTTAATAAAATAAATCATATCTTCGTTGAAATATATTTATATCGGACTTTGTTATTTACATTTTATAAACACATTTAAAAAAATGTATGTCATATATGTTATAGCGCATGCTTTCGTTATTCTGATACAATGAATAAAGTTTAATTCTAAGAATTTAATAATTATAAATATTTAAATAAAACGCGATACAATTTTATTAAATGTGTTGTATTCGCGTAAATATACAAATACAAAAGCGGTAAAAACTATTACGTAAATAATTAAAACACCTACGATTACATGACCGTATTTCGTTAGTTGTTTTGTTTTCTCTGTTACCTTGAATTTTAATTTAATTAAATGTTAAAATGTGGCAATTGTCTTTCAACAAAATGTATCGTCGCAAAAAGGTGTGTCCACGCAAACAAACCGGTTTGTGTGACGGATTGATTTAGGTGGTATCCCGCATAGAAATCCTGCAACCAGTTTAAGACGTTGCCGTTATCAAAAAACGTAAGAGATGTCATCACCATCATCATCATTACTCTGTCGCCATATCACACATGTATTTTTGTAAGGATCTGTAAAATGTTAACCTTTTGTTCTTGTACTTTACAGGTTAAATCACTAATGGTTATTGACGGCAACAAGTTAATACAGACCCAAATAGAAGACAATGGTAGAAAGTCGATGCATGTTAGAGAATTTGCACCAACTTGTCTGACAGTGGTTAGTACTAATGATAATTGTTTTGTTTCAATGTATAATAGCGCTGCTGTTGTTTGAACTTAGGATCTTCTTTGGGAAGATTATCTAGCCGGTGATCTTAGTATTATGGTGGGGGGTGACAATGCGAGACCCTATAAAGTAGTCCTATAAAGTATCTTAGTGATATTCCTTTTAATTTATTCAAACTTTATTGACAATTAATTTTATTTTATTGAAATGAAACTGATTTTACGGATTTTATCGCGTTTAATTTTTGTTATTTATAACCCGACGTGACCATGGGTGCTGTAAAGCACTCGAAACATCGGGTTATAAATAAAAATTAAACGCGACAAAATCTGTAAAATTAGTTTCATTTAAATGAGTAGTGTTCGCGTAAATATAAGAAATCATTAATTTAATTTTATTTTATAATATCAGCTACTTTTTATTTCGGAAATAGTTAGGATTCCTGTGGAAAATTTCAAAAACTACAGACAATATGTATATACGGCGGATGGACTCTAACAGGCGTTTTTTTTAATTTTGTCTGTCTGTTTGTTTGTTGGGGCGGTTTTGACCGGACTTTTATTGGCAGGTAGAGGACTTTTCAGAGAGTAATCTAAGCCACTTATTTACGGTAATATTTAGGGTTCCTGCGTAAAATATGTAAAACTGTAGAATTAAGTTCCTGTGTGGATGGACGAGTTACGCGCGGCTTTAATTTGCATTTTGTTCTTTATTATTTTAATTCAAGACAGTTTTAATATTCCGCTTAATATCTTAGTACCTAAGTGGTTGAGAAAATTTATAATTCTTTTTTTACGTCTTTACTATATACCTTGACCTTATCTATGGTAAAGTTGGAGAGTTTGTACGTTTGAACGCGCTAGTTTCAGATAATACTAATTCGATTTGTAAAATTATTTTTGCACTGGATAACCGGTTTATTACGAATGATTGGCTTTAAAAATGTATGCTACAGCTTTAAGGTGCCGCACACCTAATTGTTTGCTATAAGGTGTTCCAAAATTTCAAACCTTTTTTTTTATTTAATTGTACAACAGCCGTCGCAACATGCGCCTTGTATATAATTTCGGTGATGTAATTGCTGTTAGCCTTTTTGGCTATTACAGCTTAATCGGATACTGTGCTCACAGGCCAGGGGCCCGCGTGTCAGGTTTTGACCCAAACATAAATAAATAAATAACTCCTACAAAAACCTCGAAATTCGGACTGTCGCGTTCGCTGCGTACTTGCGCGATTTAGAATATTTTAGCACCTTGTGCACGAGTGCGTTGCCATACAAAAGCAGCATGCCTTTGCTCAATTTTCCACACCTTTTTAGCTTCACAGAGCCTTTTGCCCTTTCAATTATTCCAGTAATAAATGAAATGGATTCGTTCTGAATTCCAAAGAACTTACATATTATTAAATACCTCGAACTTAATAGAGGGTGGTGTGCCTTTTTTGTATTGAACTTATCATGTAACATTTTTGAAATCATAATATTTACAACATTATAGCCCCCGATCAAAATAAAACTTAGTAGTTAAATTTTTTACGTTTATTATTTTATGTTTCAGACTTCAACAGCAGAGGGTTGGGATGGCACATGTGTACGAGTATATGAAATTGTGTAATAATTTAAGCAAATATACAATTACTTTTTTAAGTATTTTGTACAATATAATTGTTATTTAGTGTTTTGATTGTCAAAATATTGATATCGAGGGATTATACGTTTGAAAATTAAGATTTAGGGTAATAAAACAATATAGGACTCGTTTCTGTGAATTAATTATTAGGAAAGGTTTATAAATGAAATAGATCTTAAACATATAGAATAAAGTATATAATCTAAATAATACCTGCTTTCTAAAAAAAAACGGTATTTTAGTCTTGCCACTATTTCAATATGGAAAAGGTTACAAAACTAATGATATTAATATCTCTAGGCTAACATTTATGTCGAAGGATTCGGCGGAGTAACTTATCAACGAAGAAAATTAAAAGAATAAAACCCCAAGTTTTTACTTCTTATAAATAAGCACCAGCTAGTGGATAATGTAAAGGATTTTGTTCTTGATTGAAATATTTTTGACCTAAGTATATATTTTAAGAAAATCTGTTATATGCCAACATAATGTGTTTCATTCGCTTTATGTTAATTGAAAAATTTAAAATTAAAACTTAAAATTAATCGCCTTTCTAAAATATATTGTAAGTTTTAATTAATATATATAATTCATACACATTTGTGATTAAAGTCAGTAGTAACTGACTTTGGTAACTACCGATTGCTGAGTTCTAAATTATGTTCAGCACATGAGGGATTCAAAAATGTAATTACATTTTCTTACACATTTTTTATTATTACATAATTTTATCTTTGTAGTAATTAAATAGTTTTTGGTTGTTCTTGATCTACAATTTTTTCTTTTGGAATATTTATGTATTAATCGGCTCCAATCACAAAAATAAACTGTTAATTGTAACTTTCTTGTTTGCTGTGCTGGCTGGCGAGGTAATTTCTTAGTGCGCGAGGGAGTAACGGACCTCCGTTCGGATTGTAGACTTGTGTCGGTAACTCTGGACGTTAAGACCCGCCCAGGAACACAGGTACAGGGTAGCGCAGTGTATTCTCTTCTCTTCTTCTATTGCTTTACTCTATGGGGTAGCGCAAAACTAATATGTGCGAGCGACTTGCATGTTCTACTTGTCATTCAACGAATTGTTAACTTTTAGCCATAGAGAAATAGGCCGCATTGAAATTGTATATTCGCATTATTATAATATATTATTATTATATATTATTAAATATTAATTGTAATATCGATGACAAATATTCGCGAATACTTATTTTTTTTTGTTTTAACAGGATGCCAACGGTATACATAGATTAAATAGATATTTTATGATAATTTAGTTATTTAAACTTATCCTTGCATTGGCCCTTATAGACTAACTCAACATAAAAGTAGAGTAAAGTAACAGCCAATGAATGTCCCATTGCTGAGCACAGGACCGCTCTCACTTCTGAGAGGGTTTTGGAGCCGGGTCTCTAACTAGTCTACCACGCTGCTCCAATGCGGGTCGGTGGACTTGAGCTACCACCGATAACTACTACTTTACTCATCATGCGTGATCTACATATATTATTAAGCTACACTTAAACTACGGCATTCTTTGTTAAAAATATATAAGTAATACATTAAAAAACGAAAAAAGCAAATTTCCAAAAACCGCCGTACAATACAATGTGTACATGTGCTGTGTGGTGGCGGCTTAGGAGAATTTACTAGGGATGCTCAATGAACATCGATGTTCGATGATCATCGATGTTGAAAGCAAAAACATCGATGTTTTTACATCGATGTTGGTCTTCGAAAAATATCGTAACATCGATGTTAACGGAATCGATCATCGACGTTAACTAACGGCCTCACGCACGAGCAATGTAATTTACGAAACAAATGGTCTTGTATGAACGCATCCACAAAAGGTTTATTAAAATTTTGAACGCGTATTCATTCACTGCGCATCAGTCGTTCCCTTTGTTCGTTCTTTGTAGTCTCGCTCGCTCTTTCTCTCTCACACTTCCATTCGTTTGTTGATAAAATGTTGTGTTGTGCGCGTGCGTCGGCTGTTTTAATTTACTCATTTCATAGTATTGTACTGTTGTGCATATAAAATTACATGGAATACAACAATATGTAAGTTTTTATAGATTGATTTCTAAATATTGATTTAATCTGTTGTCTTTCTGTGCATGCTAAACGATATTGTTCTTTTTTAAGGTTATAAATGATATATATGAGACAATTTACCATAGACAATTTATCTCGCTTTTTGTACGGCTGTGGTGTGGAATGTGGATGCTTGCGGTTTTAGTTGCATTGAAAATTGTATATTAAGGTGACATTATTTAATTTTGGGTACTTTTAAATGAATATTTTGTATGTTCCGGTTATCTTGAGTTCATAACTGAATTTTGTTTACACTTAATTGTATGTTTTCAGGGATACAGGAATAGAATTAAAAATGCCGCCAAAAAGTCGCTTTTGGGAATTTTTTGAAAAAATTGATAATAATGAAGCGAAGTGTCGGTCTTGCTATAAAATCATAAAAACTTGTGGCAACACTACAAATCTAAAGTAACACATTGAAAAAATGCATAGTTCATTATTAGGGAAAAATAGCAGCGAGGAGAACATTGTTCATAAAACATGCTCAAAGAAATCACGCAAAGAGACATTCGTAAAACCTTTAATGACAATTGCTTCTACTTCTGGTGAGATAACTGCATCTGACTCTGCTTTATTTGAAAACAGTGCAGTTGACTCTGATTTTAGTTTTAATGCAAGTGACATAAGTGCATCGTCTAGTCACAAAAAAATATTCCAGCCGACACTAAATCAGAGTTTCAGAAGCATAACTGAATTCTCTAAAAATGGAGCTAAAGGAATTCGCCTTACAAATGCTATCTTGTTTATGATTTGCAAAGATACACAGCCGTTCCAGATTGTTGAAAATGAAGGATTTTTAAACCTAATGAAAGCAGCTGCACCTTTATATAAAGTCCCATCCAGGCATACTTTCAAGAGAATGTTAGAGAACCGATACGAAATTACACAGAATCTTTCTAAAAATAAAATCAAAGGGCTAAGTAATAATATAACCCTGACAACCGACATATGGACGGATACCATGCAGTCTAAGAGTTTTCTTGGTGTCACTATACACTTTTATGACGGAGAACGCATGACATCAGTGACTCTAGGAGTTTATGAGTTAGCCGAATCACATACTGCTGAATACATTGGAAGAATGCTATTGCAGACATGCCATGAATGGTGTATAGATCCAGAAAAAGTATCCGCTGTGGTAACTGATGGAGGAGCAAATGTTGTTAAAGCTGTAGATATCGCATTTGGAAGAAAATGCCATATTATTTGTTTTGCTCACCTACTTAATTTGGTAGCTCAAAAATCAATTGCAAAAACAAAACAATTGCCAGAATTGATTGGATCTGTCAAAAAGATTGTCACCTGGTTCAAGCATAGTGTAGTGGCGAGTACGTAAGCATTCTGATCTAAATTTAATACAAGATGTCAGCACTCGCTGGAATTCCACCTTTTATATGGTGGAAAGATTTTTAGATCTTCGACCAACGATTAATCAAATAGTTAATTGTCACACAAGTGCTCCTCCAATGATAACTGCAAAAGGTATTGAAGAGTTGACTGAAATTTTTGAAGTTTTACGCCCTATAGAAGTTGCTACAAAAGAAATATGTGGAGAAGACTATGTTACCAGCAGCAAAGTCATTCCCATAACACGAATGCTAAACCTGAAAATGAACAACATTAAAACGAACAGTTCTATGGGCCATGATCTTAAGCAGAACATAATGACGAAAATCAGTAAACGCTTGTTACCCTCAGAACCTGTTCAAATACTTGCTGTATCTACACTGCTAGACCCAAGATTCAAAAATATTCACTTTCAAGATCCCATAGCATGTTCTAAAGCAATCAAATATGTCAAAGAATAACTAACTACTGCGACGGAAATGGAATTAATTGAAGAAGTTATAAATCGTTCGCCAGATTTAACTGAAGCATGTAATTTGTGGAGCGAACATTATAAACTTGTAAATAACAAAAACTCCACGGCTTCGCACAGTGATCACGAAATGCCTTCAGAGTTGAGCTACTTTTTGAAAAATCCAGTGTCTGATCGTAAACACGATCCTATCCAAGTTTGGAATAATGTCATCGGTTCCACTTACCCGAAATTAAAAAAAACTAGCATTGAAATATTTGAGTACTATAGCGACATCAACTCCTTCCGAAAGACTGTTTTCAAAAGCTGGCTCTACTCTTTATCAACAAAGAAATAGATTAAAAGGTTCTTCTTTATCAAAATTACTTTTCCTTCAGTCAGTTGATAAAAAATATTGGAATATTTAATAATTTGTTTTCTTTTTTCTTAATAAATTTCGAACGATTTCAATGTATTTTATTTCTTTGTCAAAAATCATCGATGTTGTCCAACATCGATGTTCGGTTTTCGATAAATATCGAACATCGATGTCGGGCTTTCGATTATGACATCGGTGTCAACATCGATGTTTTTCTAATATCGATCATCCCTAGAATTTACCACTCGACAGAGGAAACTAAACATAGGAATTTAAATAAAACAGTGAGTCGATAAAAGGCACTTTAGGCTAATTCGGCAAGGAATTCTTTTGACTTTACCAATATCAAGTCAGTTGGTATAGTTTTACGTAAGAAAACACTATCGTTACGCGACCAAACAAAACGATATTGTTATGGGTAGACGTTGCACTTGTCACCAGGTGAACGTTTTGCTCGTCTTGTCACTTTCTCAATAAAAAAAACTGAAGCTAGTGTAATTACAGAACATATAAATATTTTACTGCTGTGTCACCCAGAATATTTCTGTGTGTCACACACTAAGTCTCATATGCCCAGTGATTACACTAGCTCTCAGTGACCTTAAAATCGAAACAGTAATGTTTGCACACATTACATTCCTATTTAGGCGGATTCCTACAGAGGAATCCTACCACTAGTAAAACCACTACCATACGTTCTGTGAAATATTATCGAAACTTATATACTCGTACTTCGGAACGTGTGAAACAAAGTAAGGTGAAAAAATAAAGGTACGAGTATCTTAAGTAGTTTAACCTTTGTAAAATTTATGCCCATAGATTTAGTGGTTCTTGAGTTAAATCCCTTAGAACAGACAGATAAAAAAGGTATTTCCGTTTTATTTACATTTTTCAACTATTTCTTAAGAAAGCAAATAATACGTTTTAGTTATATCAATATTATGCAATTCCAGTGTAATATTTTTAAATAAATTCCCTTTGACTATGTAAGTCATACCAAAAAAGACAAAAATATTTAGAAGGCTAGAAATAAATCGTTTAAGTACTTTTTAGTGATGTATATTAATGCAAATAAACACAAAAGTTACCTTAACTACAAAAAATACATTACATTTGCAGTAGGCCTTACAAGATCCATTAAGTTATTAAAATAAAAAGTACCCTCCGCCCATAAGCACGCTTTAAGGTTGTGACTTTTTTTTAATAATTCTTCCAGTATTTAATATACCACCCGAAATAATTAGGACTAACAGAAACAGAACCGTTGTGTCCCCACAATAATCGGTCATTATAATAGTCAGTATGCGAGTCTAATTTAAGCCCTTGGTTGTAACGTTTATTTATGATGAAAAACATCAAATCATCATTTAACATAACTGGCTCCAGCATCCACTCAAACCGTTCTTCGTTCGAGTTAAGGGCTCCCCATGCCTTTCTGTCGCCGATATTGTCAGTGTTAACATCTAGCTTCAAAAACATTCCATGTTCTATATTTATTATTTTAAATGTTACAGTATTATTTTCCCATACAGAAACAAATTTCCAAATTACTCTTCTACTAGTTTTATCGTTATTGTCTCCCCAAGCGAGCCTATCATTATAAAAATCGGTGTTGGCATCTAATTTTAGTGCGAGATTGTTTTTTTTATTAACGATAGTAACATAGTCTTCATTAAATATTGCATAAAATGATCCAGGAAAGTAGTTTCTGACAATTTCTTTCGCATCTGTATTCCATAGCTTGTAAGCGTAGTTCAAAATACGTTTTTCTCCTTTTTTAAGTAGTTTTGTTACAACGTCGGAAATTAAGCTACCGTTGTTACTTTCGTGTAGGGATTTGCTTATTGACACTGCGTTTTCATATTTAGCGTCCACAATATTTTTGTGTAAGGAATCGCTAGTTTCCGTTAGATTCAAATAAGCTCTAGAATTATCAAATAATGTTAAATCAAGTAGCTTGGGTGGTAAACTAAATTCTGAGGAATAAAATAGACCTTTTTTTGTCAATTCGTTTTCAAGGTTTTTAATGTCAGCTGAATTCTCGTCAAAACCAAAGACAACTACTTTTCCGACGTCATTGTTAATTATTCTTCCGACATCCTTAGCGCAACTGTTATTAATAGGAGCACCCATAAGCGTGATCAGTTCCACAGTGTTGTCTTTTATATAACCACTTGTGTCACAGTTTGTGTAGCTTACAACTGGGATGCGGTTTGGAATTTTTTTGTCATGATCTTTACCATTGCTAACAACTTGGTGCACATGATTGATGTTGTAGCAGTCGGCAAAGCCACTTGTTCCAGCGGCCACTGTTATTCTTCCCTCGCCCCAATAATCAATGTGTTCTATCAATTCGTTTGAGTATAAGGGAATTTTTACCAGATTGTATTCACCTAGAAATGGTACCTCAGAGTATGGATACATTTTATCCACGTTTTGATCATAATTTGGTTGTGCTGAGTTCTTCCACGCGTTAAAAGTTGG
Source organism: Luehdorfia chinensis (assembly GCA_019845155.1). Taxonomy (NCBI): domain Eukaryota; kingdom Metazoa; phylum Arthropoda; class Insecta; order Lepidoptera; family Papilionidae; genus Luehdorfia; species Luehdorfia chinensis. The sequence continues at coordinate 3,250,570 of JAHVAK010000025.1, read as the reverse complement.
CATGATTAGTTTCACGATTAAACTGAAAAAAACAATAGATGTGTGTATTCTTAATATTGTTAAAATATATATATAATAAATTTGATGATATGGCTAGATTATGAATAAATAACCACAATGGTAAATAAGATGTGGTCAATAGAAAAGAGGCGTGACTGTACGTATATATCTATAATGGATTTCCGCAAAGTAACTAGCACACTAGTATTTCTTCTGTATCGCAGGTGCGTTTAACAGACAAAAATTTCACATGCACAACGCAGCCAGACCCAAAAACAAACGGATTGTGTTTTTGTATTAATGTTGACTCCGGCTGGGTTACGAACAGTAGTCAAGTAAGCTAAGCACCATGCCATGCGGTTGTCGAAAATGTAATAATATGAATGACAAAAACCAAAATACCTTTTCTGCCCGATATAGCTTTATGAAGTTGGTGTGAGTATACACATGAACTAACATTTACATACATACATAAGATCGCGACTGTATCCCATAAGGGGTAGTCACAGACTGGGCACTCACTGCAAAAACAGATAAACATTTATACTAATAATACTCGCTTTATTTCAGGTAACCGACATTTCATGTTATCATTTTACCATAAAATGTGGGTTAGCGCCATGTTATCACAGCAAACATATTTTACCACAAGTGGTTGATATTCTTTTATCATCGACCCAAATAAATAATAAAAGAAAAATACGAAAATTGATAACTAAATACGTACCAAAATTTTGAAGACATATGTAGATGTAATTAAGTGTTCATAAGAATAATCTGTATAAGTATAGGTCTTCCATATATATACATTTTTGCCGTGTGGTGGTAGCTCAAGAGGTAGATTCTTTTGAGCTTTCCAGAGCACCCCATCTCATCTCGTGGGTGTCGTAAAAGTCGACAGAGGGAAATTAAAAACCAGGAGATGGGCAGCAGCATATACCTTCTGAATCAATAAAGTGAATATATAAAATTACAATAGTGTAGTTGTATCATAACATAATCATTGTTATTATGTCGCAACGCACATGCGCAAATCACAGACGTAGTTGCGGTAATCAACCCGTACTAATCTACACTGTTGGACCTGCCTATTCTAGAATATGTCAGAATGCATACATTTAGTTTAAGATTTACATATTCACCACGCTGGCGGGCGGTTCAGTAAGAGACATTTGACGCTCTCGAACTTGAGTTGCTGCTCCTTATCATAAGGACGTAAGTTTCGTTCGTTTCCGGTAAATTCGGATATTTTTTTTACTAGTCATAGACATAGACTTGAATATATTTTTATTAGGAATAATACAAAACGTACGTAACAGACGTACAAAATGTTCACCTGGTGGTAAATGCAACGTCTGCCAATAAAAAATGCTGTTCCACACAGAACATTTTTGAGAGGCACCTCACTGCAGTCGTCACCCTGAGGCATCAATTCTTAAGTCTCATATGCTCAGTAGTGTACTAGCTTATAGTGCCCTTCAACAAACACAGTAATACTTGCACACTACTGTTTCACGGCACAATAACTGGCACAGCGGTGGTGCCGAACTAGACGAACACCCACATAGGAATCCTACTACCAGTAGATTGTTAAGTGTATATCATATATGTATGATATATGACATACACTTAACATAAATAATAAAAAGGATAAACCTATACATTAACAGAAAAGATGATTATCCGTTAGTGACGTGATCCCAATTTTAGACTTCGACTCAGCATATGCTTCCGCATGCCTGCTACAGCACTGGTTTTCAGCGAAGCCCAAAAGTCGACCGATTTGGCTGCTTTTTTTGTTGCGTTCGTAATTGTCAGGATAAGGTTTGTATGAAAGAGATTTTCTGAAAAATTCACCATTCATTTGGAAAAGTCGGAAATTTGGACGGTATTTTCGTATTAAAATCTCAATAAAAAACTGACGTTCAGTTTGACAGTTCTGCTTGGTTCTGTTGTCACACGTTTTCACAACAAAAAAATGTGACGTTCATTTTCACATTCGCACTTTTCATTTTTTTCATTAGTAATTTGCACCTGTGCGAAGCCGGGGTAGGTCGCAAGTTTTATTATAAAATTTTATGATTATTTCACGTTTTCATATTTAATCAAGTCTTTAGTATAAAAAAATACTCGGACGGACGAAAATCAGTGGTGTAGCAAATATGCAGCAGCATATGCTGAGTCGAAGTGGAAAATTGATATCACGTTATTCACGGTCAATCACTTATATGATTACATCTTTTCTTTTCTGTTAATGTACAAGTTATTTCTTTTTTATTACTTATGTGAAGTGTATGTCATTTACATTGACATACATCTACTTGTACTAGGATGCCTATTGGTGTCCGTCTAGATAGGTACCACCACAGGGCCCTTTATTCTGCCGTGAAGCAGTAGTGCGCAAACATTACTGTTTCGGTCTGTAGGGCACTGAAATCTAGTGTAATTATTGGGCATATGTGACTTTGTAACTGAAGTCTCAGGCGTTAAACCTTAAAGGTAGCTGGAATACATTTGGGCACGGCATGTGGTTCCCATGGTCAGCTCTACGTAGCTCGATTACTTGTTTCTTAGTAGTTTATCTGCATGTTTTTGATAAAGAAAAGAAATCTTTAACAATCACACAAAATTTAAATATATGTGGTCGAAGCTGCGAGTGGAAATAAAAATATGTCCATTGACTGATAGTAAAAAATCAATCAGAATTTACTAGAACCGAAACTTACGTACTAATGATATGGAGTAGCAACTCTACTCGTAGTTCGAGAATGTCAAATGTCGCCTAATGAACCGCCCGCTGGCGTGGTGAAGATGTAAATCTTAAACATATTTTAGAAAAGATAGATTCAACAGTGTAGATTGCTACGGGCTTATTACCGCAAGTCTACGTCTGTGTGTGTTTTGCGCACGTTTGTTTTGGGTGTGTTTTGCGACATAACAATGATGATACGACTAAACTAAACGCGTTAGTCCATAACTATTGTATTTTCTTATTTTCACATAATTTGATTATGTTACATCTGTTACATAATACAAATTATGTGTCAAATTATGTGGTAGTGGAAATAAGTAGTAGTAGGTACCATCGCAGGGCCAGTTATTCTTGAAGCAGTACTGTGTGAACATTACTTTGTGTTGGTCGAGCTGAGACTGAGAGCTAGTGTAATTACTGGGCATTTAAGACTTAAGAACTAATGTCCCAGGCTGGGCAGTAGCGGGCGCAGTGTGGTATACAGAATTGTTCTGGGTGACACAGCATTTGTTATGGGTAGACGTTGCACTTAAGATAAGGGTGAACGTTTTACTAGTCCCGTAACTTTCTCTTATACAAAAATGTATATATGACAGCCGGTACTAAAGAACACTTAATAATTACATCAATGTCTTCAAAATTTTAGTAAGTATTCAGTTATCAGTTTTTGTATTTTTTTTCTATTATTTATATGGGTCGACGTTAAAAAAATATCAACCACTTGTGGTAAAATATGATAACTGTGATAACGTGGAGCTACCCACATTTTGTGGTAAAATGATAACATGAAACGTCGGTTTACGGAAATAAAGCGAGCATTATTAGTATAAATGTTAGTTCATGTGTATACTCACACAAATTTCAGAAGGCAATATCGAGCATAACAGGTATTTTGATTTTTTTTTCATTCATATTATTTCTTAGCCTAGCTAACTTCTAAGTGAGGGGTACCTTTTCACCATCTTGTGTCACACGTACCGTCCGTGCTATATAGTTAGGGTATCACGAACGGTCTTTGTACGGTTGTGCGGTTGTTGAATTTGTTATTAAAAGGACGATAATAAAATGTAATTCGTGTAATATTATTCGTGTAATAATATTATCGAAGTGCTCGCGTGCTATCGTATTGATAGTGTAGAATCGGTTACTATTCCAATCAGTGTCTACAACCATGAAAATATATCTCTTGGAGAAAATAAAATAAAATGTGTCGAGTCCTGGAAGATCTAACATGTTCTTTAAAAATACAGATTCAGAGAAAGTGCCGATATTTGTGCCACGAGAGTTACTAAAATTACCCACTGTGACTTTCGACCACGTCGCAATCCGAAACAAAATACATTTAACATACATACGTATGGAAGGAACAATTTGATAAAGCAGTGAACACTAGTTGTTGGCACACCCCACAAAAAAGAATATATAGCCGCAGAGGTGCCACATGTGAAGTGGCCTGTATATGTTTCAATGTTTTAAAATATCCTTTCATACATGTTTATTTAAAGAATGTCCTTTTACTTATTTATATCTATCTCTTCGTTTAGAAAACTTCTTTACTATTGTTTTCTTATATTTTACTGTATATTTCACTGAGTAGATACTTGTAGCTGTGACTTCTATTTGATTTGCATTCTGACTTGACATCCTACTACAACCACAAGCTCGTTTACTGCTTCATCATCATCATTTCAGCCTATCACAAGTCCACTGGTGAACATAGGAGTCCCCAATAGATAGTCACAAGTTTGTAGCTCTTATTTTGTGGGGATTTTACCATAGTTGCTATGCATGGCAGGCGCGTTGGAAACTGCAGTTTATTTATTCAGGTATTCCAGGAAAATACTGCTGCCCATCCATTCCGTCGACTTTTACGACCCCCATGGGATGAGATGCTGATTACTGTTTCGATTTTGCAATAAATGTACCACCAACACCTCCGGGTCGTCTGCAGCGGCACCGTTGGGGCCGCGCAGGTACTGGTCTTGAGGCAAACCTTCTTACCCGAGTTAATCATCGCGGGGCAGCACTGATCCTCTCGGTCCTTGAGGCCGCGTTGGCGGAATTATAACGACGTGTAAATGTTAAAATGTAGAAAAGATCATACTGTCAGTCATTCAACTCGTGCAGTTTGTCGACAAGGTATACGCAGAAGGCCTTTAATGCACTACGGGCGCAGTATAATAATGTGCTAATATAGGATGTTGTTGGGGTAGCGACGATGCTGCAGTGCACCAGGTATGTTTGCTAAAAGTAGGATTGATGACTTCTAAGCGAACGGCCTCAATGTTGCCGAATTTTCGGGGTAGTACTAACGGCCTGGTCCTGGTTATCCTTGCCAACAAAATAAATGGATCATTCGTTAAGCACTGGGCAGGAGAACATGTAACCAGAGCCACTGTAGGTACATGTAATAAACTAAATAAAAAAACAGAATATAATTCCTAAGATTGGATATATTGTATAATTATTAGTAATATTATTATTTATACTTCATTATTACTTATCACTTTGTTATGGTGGGGCGGCGGCTTAAGAGAATCTACCACCTCATCTCATCCCGTGGGTGTCGGTAAGGTCGACAGAGAGGAGATGGGCAAAAGCGTTTTCCAGGAACAAAGAACAAAAATTTTGATTTGTCACCCACTACATCCTATCTCCTTGTCCCGAAGATAGATCAGAGAATGCATTGTAGTATTAAGTCCGCCTTTTTTTTTACATTTTTTTTTGTGTGTGCAAACATACAGCTACTAACATCGAAATAAAGACTTATTATTATTATAACTATCATCGTTATTCCAAATTTTTGGCTAGGTCTGTAAAGAATAACATTCTTCATTCTCCGAGTAAGTATAATCATAAGTATTCAGTGATGATGATGATGATAATGACTTGCCGACCGCGTGGCCTATTGGACAGAGTACCTGACATCTCCGCCGCGGATTCTGGGTTCGTATACCAGCTGGAGCCAACATTTATGGAAAAACACAGATCGTTGGTTTTTGGGTCTGGCTTTCGGGTATGTCTGTAAAACGCACTAGCGACACAGGAAAAATCCTAGTGTGACAAAAGAACATCTAGCCACAACATCATATATACCGTAGTAAGAATATACCCATTTATAGTTTTTTTTCAGTCTATCTGTGGAACTAAACATGCCAACTTTTAACGCGTGGAAGAACTCAACACCGCCAAATTATGATCAGAACGTGGATAAAAAGTACCCATATTCTGAAGTACCATTTCTAGGTGAATACAATCTGGTAAAAATTCCCTTATACTCATACCAATTGATAGACCACATTGATTATTGGGGCGAGGGAAGAATAACAGTGTCTGCCGGAACTAGTGGCTTTGCCGACTGCTACAACATCAATCGTGTACACCAAGTTGTTAACAAAGGTCCAGATAGTGACAAAAAAATACCAAACCGGATTCCAGTTGTAAGCTACACAAACTGTGACACAAGTGCTTATATAAAAGACAACTCTGTGGAACTGATCACGCTTATGGGTACTCCTATTAATAACAGTTGCGCTGAGGATATCGGAAGAATAATTAACAATGACGTCGGAAAAGTAATTGTCTTTGGTTTTGACGAGAATTCAGCTGACATTAAAAACCTTGAAAAGGAATTGACAAAAAAAGGTCTATTTTATTCCTCCGAATTTAGTTTTCCACCCAAGCTACTTGATATAACATTATTCGATAATTCTAGAGCTTATTTGAATCTAACGGAAATTAGCGATTCCTTACACAAAAATATGGTGGACGCTAAATATGAAAACGCAGTGTCAATAAGCAAATCCCTACACGAAAGTAACAACGGCAGCTTAATTTCCGACGTTGTAACAAAACTACTTAAAAAAGGAGAAAAACGTATTTTGAACTACGCTTACAAGCTATGGAATACAGATGCGAAAGAAATTGTCACAAACTATTTTCCTCGATCATTTCATGCAATTTTTAATGACGACTATGTTATTATCGTTAATAAAAAGGACAATCTCGCACTAAAATTAGATGCCAACACTGGTTTTCATAATGATAGACTTGCTTGGGGCGATAGTAAGGATAAAACTAGTAGAAGTGTAGTTTGGAAATTTGTTCCTGTATGGCAAAATAATACTGTAACATTTAAAATAATAAATGTAGAACATGGAATGTTTTTGAAATTAGATCTTAATACTAATGAAATCGGCGACAGAAAGGCATGGGGAGACCTTATCTCAAACAAAGAACGGTTTGAGTGGATGCTGGAGCCAGTTATGATAAATGATGATTTGATGTTTTTCATCATAAATAAACAATATAACCAAGGGCTTAAATTAGATGCAAATACTGATAAATATAATGATAGATTATTATGGGGACACAACGGCTCTGTTTCTGATAATCCTAACTATTTCGGATGGTATATTAAATACTGGGATAATTATTTATAAAAAGTAACAACCTTAAGATGTTTTAGTGATAGGAAGGAAGCAATTTTTATTTTAATATGTTCATAGCTCTTGTAAAACTTACTGCAAATGTAACGTATTTTTTGTAGTTTAAGTACACAAATAAAGTAAATTTATCGCGTCCCGTGCGCATTTTGTTTCAAGCGGCCATTAATTGAAACTAGCGCCAGGCTGGTGAATCTTAGAACTTATATACAGGGTTTTCCTTCACTCCTCAGAAAAAGTAGGATGTGATATGTCGGTGAAATAGAAGCCCGTGGCATGTTTATTTTACTTATTTTTAAGTTTTATTTATTGCCGCGACAGGGATGTCTTAGGTTTATGTAGTCTGTTTGTGTAGTAAAGCCAAAGATAGTCAATTATTAATACCGTGTAAAGTTTTTATTCCACCCACCTATCTCACCCTAACTTTTCTGGGAAGGAGAGCACAATCACACTCTATAAGTGCGTGCGGGAAAAACGGCCAAGTAAGATGTAACCTTTACAATTATTAAGTAAATTTTCTGGTCAAGATATTTATTTTATCAACGTTAAAAGAAAATAGTTACAATATAAAGGCAGTGGCTTAGACACGGCCACAGACTACTCAAAGGCTGTTCATCAATTTTGTTTCTAGGAATGTTCAAATAAAAAAGAAAAGGCCTCGAATTAGAAGCTCGCGAAAATCTGTGCGTATCGTGTCTTAGTTGATCATGTTACACACCCACATAAACTCATCTTGGGCTTGGGGTTTCTGAGACTTTATCTTTTTATATAATTCGTATATACTTTGCAAGCGTGCATAGAGTGCATTACGGCGTGATAACGCTAATTGAATTTCAATTTCGAAACAAAATGAAGGTAGTTGTTATTATTTTAAAGAAGGGGCACAGGAGCGAACTAAACAAAATACAGATGAACATAGAACCTCCTCCTTTTTTGAAGTCAGTTAAAAAGCGGAACCGCATTCAGAATGGTTTATAAATGTAGTTAATTCCGATAATGATAATAGTAATTGTATAATTGCTTGTTTCAATCCGGCGAAGTTGTGAAAGCCTTCGGTCTAACAGTGACCACCAGTCCTAAAAATAAAGCGAGTTGACTTGTTTTAGTGGAAGTAATCGCAAGTACATACCCGACACTAACAACATGAAAATACTCGAAATACAAGAAATAAGCAATATAAAAGTAATTTGCGGGTAATGTTAGTTTTCGAGTGCCCATATCTGTGTATCTGTTCTGCAATTAGGTGCACCATGCAGAGTTTGAGAACACCTCAAATGGGCACCCACTTATAGCAACACCAAATGAAGGCGTACCAAAGCCGGACCCCGCCCCCTACTTAGACCGTGGGTGTCGTAAGAGTCCACTAACGGAAGTGCCAGAAAAAAAATCTTGACTGGTATGTAGCGGAATACTCAAAAAGTGCTAGACCGATAACACAGATTTGATAGGCATTTGACAAAGTCTGGCACGACGGCTTATATTATAAGTTGTATCACACTAAAGTGCCGGACAGACTCGTGAACAGCCTTCTTGTCCAACCGCCTATTTCGATTTCGGGTAGAGGGAACGCGCTCTATCCCCCTCCGAGCGGGTGTCCCTCAGGGCTCCTGCCTCTCCCCACTCCTTTTCTCGCTATATACTACCGATATTCTTAGAGCCAAGCAAGTCAATATTGCGCTTTTCGCAGATGACATGGCCCTGTACTATTCCGACAAGCACAAGGGCCACATAACAATTCAACTCCAAGCCGCAGCCGATCGTCTAGGCGAATGGTTCCGGAAATGGATAATAGAGGTAAACCCCGAGAAAAGTGTAGCGATATCCTTCTCGAGGGGCACACCAAAGCCCGCTAGACGAATTCACACATTCGGCAACAATCAACTAGGCACGATCATCCTGTTCGGACGCCCTTTTCCCTGGGAAAAGAGCGTCAAATACCTCGGGGTCACTTTAGACGCAGCGATGTCGTTCGCTGCACACATTAATAACATACGCAATAGAGCGGCTTTTATCTCAAGCCGACTATATCCTTTAACTTGCTCTACAAGCAAAATGTGCTTAAGACACAAACTGCGCCTCTATAAGACTTGCATAAAACCCGTAATGGCCTATGCATGCATCGCTTTCGCTCACGCGACGGGCAATCAATTAAAAAGTTGCAGAGCGGCCAAAATCGGCTCTTGCCACCGGAGCCGGTTGGTACCAACGCAACGTAGATCTTCCCAGCGACTGTGAAATGCCCTTAATCTCTGAACACTTCAGAGAATTATCACGGCGGTTTTTCGAAAAAGCCGCGGTTCATCCAAACCCACTGGTGGTTAAAGGAGCAAATCACCGATCAGATAGAACGCGACCGAACGCAAACGTCGCCCGCGAAACGTGCTAGACGACACGGACGTCTCAGCACTCCCTGACCACGATACGGTCCGTCACGATCCAGGCTACACTGTACACACAATTAATAGCTTTAATATAACACACACCACGACGCGCGACCGCCGTAGAGAGCGGCGCGCAGCAGTCGACAATCACACCGCGTACACACGATACACCCGTGTTCCAGAGCGGTTCTCACCGCCCATAGTTACCGACACACAAGTCGACAGTCCCAATGGAAGCCCGCAGCCTCCCTCGGACGGTCATTAGACGAATTACAATCATTTTGAGATATTCTAAATCGCGCAAGCACGCAGCGAACGCGACAGTCCGAATTTCGAGGTTTTTGTAGGAGTTTATTTATGTTTGGGTCAAACCAAACCCGGCACGCGGGCCCCTGGCCCGTGAGCATAGTATCCGATGAAGCTGTAAAAGCCAAAAAGGGTAACTGCAATTACATCACCAACATAATATACAGACTTGATAGACAGTGATTTGCAGCAGGATCGAAGATGCGAGCGTCTGGATATGCGGAATTCTCTTTTACTCAGAGAGGCCTATGTCAAGCTGCTGTTTATTAACAGCCTGATGACGATGAACACTTATTAACAGCCAATAAAGAAATGAAGTTGGTCTCATACTGTCCTGTTTTTGGAACTAAAAATCTAATGGACAAGCAATTGGGCTAAGTGTGATCAACAGTCTTGAGCTACCGCAGAGCAGTCCTATAATTGCTGTGCGGTACAATTATTATTTTAAAAAGAGATATATACATTCAACTGATTTTGATCTGTAAACGCCATTTATCATGTATCACTTGATGTATAATATGATAATTTGATAAATATGATACCTACAGAACAACCAACAAATGTTTTTTTTTTTCAATTGAATTGTTAAAGAAGATTTATCTTGTGCTTAAATTATATAATATAGGTTATTAAGTCAAGTTTAATCCAATAATATTAATGCCGAAACTTATGCTTTTTAATGGCAATCTATAAGGCGTGACTTTTATATAAGATGTGAGTTATATATAACTTATAATGCTTTAAGAATAGATATTAGATTAAAAAAAGCATTAGGTAGAACAGGTAGAAATTTTATGTTTTACACAAATAATTTCATATGATTGAATATGTATGTGAACAAGCAAATAATTGAATTAAAAATAGCCTATAATATACATATGTACCTAATAAAGACTTATCCATTTAGGATGCAGATTGACTATCACAGATGATTGATTGATTTTCATTAAAAAACTATAGGTATCAATCCTTTGGTAAATTTTATCTGTCATCACTTATACAAAACTAAAGACACTTTATAATTTAAATTTATTTTTTATGTATCATGACAATCATTGTGGTAATATTTAATAAGTTTCGAATGAAATTACTTTCATAGAATTATTATATAAATGTCATTTTATTGCGGGTAGTTGAAGTAGTAACAAGTTCTTTAGACTCGTCTTACAATTTTAAAATGTTAATAATATAATTAGTAATTATCAGTTCATGTATTTGGATTAGAAGTGATAATAAACCCTTGGTCCACTCGCCTGGCTAATTTATAACTTCTCCTGTCTCGATCCAAGACTCGTCCTATACTTGTTTGCTTTTTGCACTACAAGAATCGCTGTATAGTGTGTAAAAATGAAACTGCTCTCAAGAATACCGTCATTACAATCTCCGAGTTCCTTACAAAAACCAGACATGATGTATTTATTGCAGCTCACAAACATTTTGGTATTACTCATCCTGGACGTCAGAAGATGTAATTATAATACTATTGCCAGATAAATCACGTCGTAAAGTAGAGCACATGTCTGAGTTACAGCAATCACTTTCTCAGTTTCCTGCGGTTGTAACAAGTGAGGAAAAACGTAAATCTTCAGTAACAGGAAAGGTGTCGGTTAAGTCCACAAGATCGAACGTTCAATCTCTATTATTCAAAGTTAAAGTTCCCTACTCTCATTTTGCTTTAGTTTTGTTTCATTTAATTTTTTGTTTGTAATCAGGTTTACTATTCAACTTCTACTGTCTAATATTTTAGCAATTTACATTTTATTGCATCGTTTGTTTACTTGTGGCTGTCAGTTAGTCAGTTTCAACCTTTCAACGTTTTTGACAGTGACAGCTTGTAAAATGTGTTCTGTTATTTCTGATAGCTGCTGTTATTTATATTTTCGCTTGGATTCGCGGTTTTTTAGTAATTGGTATTAATTTTTTATTTTAATATAGAATTAAACCTTATTGTCTTTTAATTCTATAAATATATAATACAGCTGATTTTGTACTGATATAGGTACTATTAGTGTTTTAGGTTTTTGTCAATTATTATTTTTTTATTTGTATTCTTCATTATTTTATTTTATTTTGTGTAGTGCATTTATGCATTACCTGGATTTCAGCTTATACGTAATGACAGGACTGATAAAGGTGGAGGCGGAGTTGCAATTTATCTTCGTGCCGATTTACCTTATAAGATAAAAGATCAAACGCCTCCTGCATACTCAAGATCTGACGAGAGTCTCTTTATTGAAATCATATTTCACCATTCAGCTCTGTTATTAGGTGTCTATTACATTCCTTCCTGCCATATCCACTTGTTTTCCTCCCTTCAATATAAATTGGTATTATTGTGTAATAATTATGACCATACGATTATTATCAGTGACTTCAATACATGTGTCATTAAAAATGACACAAGGTGTAAGAAATTCCTCTCTCTTATTTCCTCGCCCAATATCACTGCTCTACCTCTATATGCTACACACCATGCTCCCAATCATCCTCTTTCTCTTCTTGACTTTATACTTGTTTCTGATAGCACAAACGTTGTTACCCACGGACAAATATCCTCATCATTTTCGTATCACGATCTCATTTCTTTCTCCTACAAGATTCGCACCCCGAGACGTAAATCTAAATTTCTTTTTCTGCGCAGTTTTAGAGTATTGATATTAATTGTTTAAAGGATGATCGTAATATCGATTCGGCCCCTGTCCTTTGCTGCACTGATGTGGATGAAAAGGTTACCCGCTTTAACTCCTCTTTGATTAGTATTTTTGATTCTGATGCTCCACTAAAACGCGTCAAGGTCAAATATTTACCGGCACCTTAGCTGATACAGGCTATTAAAGAAGTTATATAAAAACGTCCGACGGAAGACAATCTTGCCCGTTATACTCGTAAAATCCTTAGAAATCGCTGCAGTAGAAAGTGTAGGGATGCTAAGGGACGCCATATCATTAACTTTATTGGTATCTGTAGCTCAGCCTTAATATAAAAGTTTATACTCAATCAATGAAGCCAAAAAATTGTTGTTTATTTCTACAAAAACAAACCAAAAATTAGTATCAAGACGAAAGAATAAAAAACAAAAAGACTTGGAAGATATGATTTCTGTGTTTAAAACCGTGGATCCCGAGCAATTACCAATATTTGTGGCGTATGACTTACACAAATTGCCACCTATTTGTTTTGATCACGTCGATGTAACAAAGTTACTAAAGGATTTATTGGTTTTACAGGCGGATGTCAAAGAAATTAAGAATAATTATGCTACTAAGTTAGAGTTAGAAGAGATAAAATCAACTTCGAAAATTTTTGGAACTTCGTTAATTAATTCGAACGTTAATGTTAAAAGTGGAGGGTATATATTGGATAGCGGGCCGATGGGACTGCCCGACTTATCAGATCTACCCCCAAATGATATTTGTAATCGACCTGAGACACGGACATCGAACGGGAAGGCGATACGCGAACTCGCTCGCACTAATAATAAAGACGCATCACAAAAGCGAAGCAAGCCGCTTGCACTTTATGAAGCGGCGACAACAGATGATAGCGTAAACAAACAGCCGACTGTGGCGGAAATAGTAAACAAAGGCGAATGGAAAGAAAATAACTAACAAGAGTGGATTAGGGTTCATAGAAAAAAGAGTAGAAATCGTTTTAGTGGAAGGACAGGGAAAGTTGTCCTTAATTCGACAGGAAACTTTAAGGCTGCAGAACTAAAAATACCCTTATTCATATCATACGTCAATAAAGAAACTACAGAAGCGGATATCTGTGAATATATTAAACTAAAAGCGAATGAAGTTGTTTCTTTGGAGAAAATTAAAATGAAAACGGAAAGGTCATACAACGCGTTCAAGCTATATGTTCCTAAGCATAAAGTAAATACGTTTTTGGATGACAATTTATGGCCAGAAGGTATTACCCTTAGAAAGTTCATCTATTTTAGAAAGATAAGAGACACTGGTTTAAGTAATTAAGTAATTAAAACACAACATTTAAATAATGGATATAAACAGAAGGACTGACAAAGAAAACTAACAACTTTTAATTGTAAGAACGTAAAGCGTTCTGTTGAATGCATACGAAAGTTATGTCATGTAGCTAACGTCATCGCTCTACAAGAGACCTGGCTCTTGCCTCACGACGTGCCATACCTTGGCAGCATCCACGAGGACTACGCGTATACCGGCAAGTCTGCAGTCGATACTTCATCAGGAGTTCTGACAGGCAGACCATACGGTGGTGTCGCGTTACTGTGGCGTAAATCCGTGTTTCCAATAGTGTCGGTTATATCGTGTAACAGTGATCGTCTAGTGGCAATTAGGATCGACCATGCGGATTGCTCATTGTTGATTTTTCAGTCTATATGCCAACCAATTCACCCGAAAATCTTATAAGTTTTACGGAATGTATAAGTGAGATAATAGTCTTAAGTGAAAACAGTGATATAGAATCCGTCGTCATATTGGGCGATTTTAACGCCCACCCAGGTGGACGATTTGCAAACGAGCTGTTGGCAGTGTGTGCGGAACAATCTTGGTCGTGCGTTGATTTGGATGTACTTCCTAAGGATACGCACACATTCAAAAGTACTGCTAACGGCACACTCAGTTAGCTAGATCACTGTATTGTAAGTAGTGCCGCTCGGTACCTAGTAACTGATGTGTATGCTTTGTATGATGTGTAGTGTGAGCGTTGCGGGTGTGCATGGTTCTGCTGCTATTGCTAATAAATTTAAACATCATTTTAAAATGGACATTACAAATTCCGCGCAAGTGATCGATGCGAGGGCCATTGTAGGGGACATCACAGTTAGACTTACTGCTAAAGATGTTGCTTCTGTTATCAAGAAGATGCATAAAGGTAAAGGTCTCCTGGACATGATGGCCTCAGTATCGAGCACTTGAAGCATGCAGGAGTACATCTACCACGAGTACTAGCTATGTTTTTTAATTTGTGTATCAGTCATCGTTTCTTACCCAACGACCTTATGTACACAATAGTGGTGCCGATCTTAAAAAATAAGACTGGTGATGCCTCTGACATTTCCAACTACAGGCCCATTTCGTTGGCCACTATAGTAGCCAAGGTGTTGGACAGGCTGCTTGACAAACAACTAGATAAGCATGTTAAGTTGCATGACGCTAAATTCGGTTTTCGATCGGGATTGTCCACTGAGAGTGCTATATTGTGCCTCAAGCAGACTGTTCAGTACTACACAAGTAGAAAAACGCCTATTATTGCCTGTTTTTTTGATCTGTCAAGGGCATTCGACTTGGTTAACTATGAAGTCTTATGGCGTAAGCTGCAAGATGAAACGACGTTACCACCAGAGCTTACATCAATCTTTAAATATTGGTACAATAACCAACGTAACAGTGTAAGGTGGGACGGTGTGTTCTCTGACGTATACCGGTTGAACTGTGGGGTAAGACAGGGGGGGTTGAGCTCGCCTCGTCTGTTTAACTTGTATGTGAATCAGCTGATTGGTGAACTCACTAGTACGAGCATCGGATGTCATGTAGACGGCGTTTGTAACAATAATATTAGTTACGCGGACGATATGGTACTGCTGAGTCCATCGATTAGTGCTGTGAGGCGGTTAATTACTATATGTGAATTATATGCGACAGCCCATGGACTTAAATACAATATTAAAAAGACCGAATTAATGATTTTTAAAGCCGTTAAAGTAACCTACCAAGATGTGCCTCAGGTGCTGCTGTACGGAACACCGTTGTCTAGAGTAAATAGCTTTAAGTATTTGGGCCACTGGTTAGATGAAAACTTAAATGACAATATGGATATTAACAGGGAGCGCAGGTCGCTGTCTGTCCGTTGCAACGCGTTGGCCCGCAGGTTTGCACGATGTACGAGGTCAGTAAAGATAACGCTATTTAAATCATTCTGTCAATCGTTCTACACGTGCGCCCTGTGGGTGAATTATGGGCAGCGGACATATAGCGACTTGCGTGTTCAATATAATAATGCACTCAGGATACTGTTGGGATTGTCGTGGCGTTGTAGTGCAACAGGGATGTTCACGGGAGTTCGGATTGATGGTTTTGCCGCCATCATGAGGAAACTGTGTGCATCCCTGCTGGCTCGTCTCCGTGGCACCACCAACACTATTCTGAGTGTGTTCATAGATCGGTGGGCATCTCCTATGATGAGGAGATGGATACAGCTCCACGCTTACAAATAATGTTAGTTTATAAGCAACATTATAACTAATTTAAGAAAGAAATATGTAATTATTATGGATTTATTCCGAAATAAAGTTTTAATAAAATATACATACCCTCGGCATTAGCAAACCTTCTAATGAATCTTCAATCCTAATATTGATGTAAATGTATTAAATACGCATTTTTCACAACCTCCTATCATTCTGGAAGACACTACTAAGCAATCCACATTAAATTATCTGCCTAGCTTACCAATGCCAGAGTGCACTCCCTTTTCATTCACTGAGGTTACTGCATGTGATGTTAAGAGAGCTATATCGTCAATTTCTTCCAAAGCCATAGGTGATGATGAGCTTTCTTTGCAGATGTTTATTTTTAATTTTAGATGAACTTGCACCGATAATCACATAATTTTTAACCTCTCATTGGTAGCAAGTTCGTTACCTACGGCTTGGAAAAAAGCCCATGTTTTACCTCTTCCCTTTCATAACTTACTAAGTCCCTATCAGTCTGGTTTTCTTCGAAGTCACAGTACTGTGACAGCTTTAATGAAGGTATCTGAAGACATTCGCCATGCTATTGATAACATGCTGCTCACCGTACTAGTCTTATTGGACTTTAACAGTGCTTTCAATTCAGTCGACCTTGACATTCTCATAGGCACTCTATCCTCTCTTAACATATCTACATCAGCAACCGATTGGTTCAGCTCTTACCTGAGAGGCCGTGCGCTCTGGTTTTATCTGAGTGGTGTGACATTACAGCGAGGGAGGCCTCAGGGAGGCTCTCTCCTCTTCTTTTTTCAGCATTTATTAACGCTATTACTCGAGTTATAACTTCTCACTAAAATCTCTACGCAGACGACTTACAAATCTATCAACACTTTAACCTCGATAAATGCAACATAGCCATTGAAAAAATTAATGAGAATCTGGCTAGAATAAGTGAGTGGTCTAAGTCTTTTGGGCTAACGGTAAACCCTAAAAAGTCGCAAACTTTAATGATTGGCAGCAGATATATTTTTAATCTCTTAGATTTTAACAACTTGTCACCTGTGATCTATGAGACTGTTTCTATACCATAAACCAACACAGTTAAAAACTTGGGACTACACTCAGATAATACAACGTCATGGTCGCCACATATAAACGAGATAAGCAAAAAAATGTTATACTCATTTCCATCGCTTAAACGACTCCAAAAAATATTTGCCCTTTGATACCAAGTTAATGTTTGTACAGACTTTGCTCATTCCTCACCTCTATTATGCAGATGTTTGTTTTTTTGGTGCTTCAGAGGAGCTGTGCAATAAATTAGAGCGTCTTCAAAATGTATGCATACGTTTCTTAAATGGCCTAAGGAAATTTGATCATGTCTCTGAATTTCGTACAGAATTGAAAAGGTTTTCAATACATCGCTGACGGGATTTGCATGTTCTTTGTATGCTGTACAATATACTACATAATCCTTCCTATCCTTTTCATCTTTGTGAACGTTTCGAGTTCCTTATTCTCAGAGTTAAGTCCTGTCGATTAACAACTTAGCTCCTATTTTTTTTTTATTGTATAAAGTGATGAAACGAGCAAAACGATCACTTGATGGTAAGTGCAACATCTGCCCATAACAAATGCTGTGTCACCCAGAACATTTCTGTGTGACACCTCACTGTGCCCATCACCCTGAGACATCAGTTAAGTCTCATATGTCCTGTGATTACGCTAGCTCACAGTGCCCTTCAAATCGAAACACAGTAATGTTTGCACCCTACTGCTTCACGGCAGAATAACTGTCCCTGGGGTGGTACCTACCTAGACGGAATTCCTGCATAGGAATCCTACCACCAGTAAATTCCTCCTATTGAAGATTCCTCAACATAGTGCAAAAAGATATGGTAGTTCGTTCACTGTGTATGCAGACAAATTGTGGAATTCACTTCCACATGAAATGCGTGCAAGTTATTCGATAGGAATTTTTAAAAAAAGTGTTTTTCACCACTGTCTCACTGTATGGCGTTGGATTTATTAAATTATTGTAATACTTACTAAAATATGTTCTATTTGTATACTTGTTTAGCAAGTTCGTATGTATATTTAATATATAAGTATATATAATGTAGTACATGTATGCATATATGTATTAATGTGTTTGTTTAGATATGCACCAAATATATATATGTTATCAATAATAAGTTATATATATTTATTGTAAGGTACAAAGACTTTTTTTTGTCTGTAGGTTCTACATACACTTTTACCCGCACTCATCAGCTATCGATCAGTATCTTCTGTATATATATATCTGCCTTCTTGTACTGAGCCTTGTGCTGAACGTGGAGTCGTACCTCTCACATGGGAGAATAATTGTCCCACTTTTCACTCTTGGCAGTAGGTTATAAAAACGAAATATAAAGTTGTTCGTTGAAAATAGATGCAGTAGTGTATTTTCTGACACCGATGCCACATGGCAATTATTTATTACTTATTCTTTTAGTAAGTTTCGTTCTCGGAGACAAAGTATAATCAAGTAGTTTACTGGAATTCTACGTTCTATGCACGGCGTGTTTGTATGTACAAAAATACTAGGCAAAGGCAAAATGCGTTATCATGAAATCAATATTTATGATTTAAAGACGATCGTGTGACGTAGAGGTCAGAGTAGTATACTTCAATCCAGGACCCCATCCCAACCGGAGCCAACGTTCATGCGAAAACAAATTGTGTGTTTATGTTTCTGGTTGTGCTGTGCATGGATAGCCTATGCCCGTAAAACGCACATACGATGCACGAGAAGGTCCTAGTGTGGGACCTAAAATTGTTTTAATGGTCACAATTAAACAAATGGGTCTTGGTCTTAAAAACATAAGGACCTATCCAGATCCGAAAACCAATAATTGGGCATCCTACTTCAAAGTATTGACTGAAAAAGTATGCTGACTACGGGGCGACATTGTTTTTTTTTAATACTTATGTAACAAATATAGTGTTTATTTTACAGCCCTGATCGGTTTTAAATAGGTTCCGTTAAATTATAAAGGACAATACGTTCTGTCGAGGAATGTGAACGCACCTTATTGCAAAAAGATAAGAATAAAAAGGAATTAGTAATAATAGCGTTGTACGTTCATTACCATAAATAAAATGGTTATAAATACCGATAATCGCCGAATTGAAGTATTCTTTATCCGTCCGGCGTGGGAGCTGCTAACAAGTGAAAGAACAGAAATAGAAAATGGCGTTCTTGGGAAAACTGTACAAATATGACAAGGATGAGAACTTCGACGCCTTCCTCAACACATTAGGTAACTTTTTTATTTTCTTTTAATGGAAGTTAGTGACGAGACGACCCAATCGTTCACCTGATGGCAAATCTACAACTGCCCATAACTAATACTGTGTCACCCAGAACATTTCTGGGTCACACCATGATCGTCACCTTAAAACATCAGTTCTCAAGTCAGTAGAGATGGGTCGGTACGCGTTTTTGCAATACTTGGTGCATGTGCAATGCAATAGTTTGGTTTGTAATAACGGTTATTGAAACTATTTATTTTAATAACTAGTTATTAGCTTCGGGTATCGGAACTGCGTTTTCGGTTCGAAGGAAAATCATGTTTTTGTAAATAAATAATTTCGCTCCACAACTATTTATTGACGTGACGGAGTATCGATTGTTCGATAGTAACCAGTATTATTTTGATAGATGAAAATTAACTTTCCTTCATACTTTGTCCAGGCTTCGGACTGGCTGTTCCGAAGTTTGTTTCCGAAGAAGTCAATACACAGTTTTCGATATTACTGTTAATAAAAAGTTTCGGTAACTATTTACGGTTTGCAACATCCATAACTATAAGTCAGTCCCTTCAAACCTAAACACATACTGTTTACTTGACTACTGCTTGAGTAAACGGCACTGCGGTGGTATTTACTTAGAGGGATTCCTGCATAACAATCCTACCACATGCAAAGTAACTCTTTAATAATAGTTTCAATAAGCATGTTGTAAAACATTAAATCCATTTAAAATTGTGTTTAATTTTAACCAATACGACTTAGAAGCGATCGATCGTTGGTCCTCGGTCGATAATGATAACTTCATTATTATTCGATATACTATATCGTTGCCGCTGGTAACAACTACGCTTGTTTTTATTTTCTTGAGATTGTTTATAACTACCTAGCGAGAAAATATATCCTGCGTTCTTGTAATGCAGGGGGTTATAGTGCAAGGATCGTTTTTATATGTATATAAAATAAAAATACGGTTTTGTCTGACAGTAAGGCGAAACGATTTAACTCGATAGGTTATATATAGGACCAACTTAGATTATATTTTATAGTGATTGTTTTACCAGTTTCGAAGTTATGAACATTTTTTCAATTCCACAGACCTTGACTTGTAAACTTTGTCATAGGCCATCTTTGATAATATATTGAAAAAAAAAACAATTAATTACTGACAATTATTTTCCTTAGATCGTCCACGTAAAGCTACTTTTAAATAAGATTTTATACAGCAGAATATTATATATGTTTATATTTTAGTTTGAGTTTTAATAACCTGTACCTACAACACAGAACTAAAAGTACCAATACATTCCATGAAACTAAGTCTGTGACCATGTTCTGGATCATCCCAATCATTACATCAGATTTGTAAGACCACTAATCTTTGCAAAAGAACCTCGGTTCCTAACGAGGGTGATTCCCGAGGTTATCGATATAAAAAACATCCTTATTTCAATAGAGAAGACGGTTGGGTTCTATAACCGGCTATTATTAATAAAATTGAAAAAAAAAACCGAACATATCACTGCAAGACTTCAATCAGAAGCGGACTTAAGTTATATGGCGTCCTAGGCACGCGCACTTCTTGCTCTATAATAGCATTATCAATACAGTTTTAGTACTTTTAGTAACTGCATACTTAATAGTTCTAATAATATAATTATTATCTTGAAATTAAAACATCTTTTCCACATAACTACGATCGAATCTAATCAATATTGATATTTAAGCGGCCGCGCCTAACGGGCCTAAGCCTAAATCCGTCACTGACTTCAAGTCACAGCGTTGGTTGGACCAAAAATAATAATTAGAAACTGAAGGTATCCGGGTTAACGATGACATCAATAGGTCAAATATCTCAGTCCTCCCTGGTCACCATGATCACTGGACCCATGGTCACCCATGGGTGGTGTAAAACGCTCGAAACGTCGGATTATAAATAGTTTCAATAATACGGGATAAATACCGTAAACATAGTTTTATTATTACGAGTCTTCCTAACTAGATACTGACCATATCACATAAATAAGTTGAGAGGGGACTCTTGCAATGCCACCAGTAAACATAAGGCTATGTTTTGTATGGTGAAAGCAAAGAATGGGTAAACCGATGACTTTCTATCGGAGTCCTGCTTTATAAAAAATCTCTAGCACATTCTATTTAATATTTACAAGTTTTCAATTCTATTTAAGATTGTATCGTTACTGCCGATTTATGATTAAAAAAACAGATTTTTTTTTGTTTCGACATTACCACAAGTAAGTAATAGATTTAGTCACAGCAGCAGATACACAGCAGTAGATAGTCTAGGTAGGTACCACCCCAGGGCCAGTTATTCTGCCGTGAAGCAGTAGTGTGCCAACACGGTTTCGGTTTGAAGGGCACTGTGAGCTAAGCGTAATCACAGGGCATATGAGACTTAAGAACTGATGTCTCAGGGTGATGGGCACAATGAGGTGTCACACAGAAATGTTCTGGGTGATACAGCATTTGTTATGGGCAGACGTTGCACTTACCCAGGTGAAAGTTTCGCTCGTTTTATCACTTCATTTAATAATAAAAAATGATTATGCAATTAAAATACGTAAAAGCCTTTTAAAGGTTAAAAGTATTTATAAAAAGTGTTGAATTATACCTCTATCTTTAACCCAATCCAACCATTCAGTGATATGATATTGCGGTAAAACTCAAAAGATATTTTCAACGAGTAGTGAATGCGCCTCGTTCGCGAGGACTGTTCATATCAATCCAGATACTTTTGATATCATGATTAAGCGATGATTAAGACTGTCCAAGAGTCACTATTCACAGTCTGTGCAAGTTCAATGTTCCTATTAGTAATGGATCGGGTTATATCCGTTCTCATTGCTGATAATATATATCGTAATCGAATAATAATCTCTTATATTACCGCGAATACTAACTAATAACTAAAAGCTAAAAGTAACCTAAATTTATTATGACAGCCTGACAACAGATAGTCGTATCACCTCAGTAATCCTTTTTTTTGAAGAATACTACCAATGCTATTAAACACAGTTAACATTACTAATATTTCTGTTAACATACATACATATACATACATAGTCACGCCTTTTTTCCATATAATCGGTAGGCTTCCCATTTTTCGCCCCCGCGGGAAAGGAGGCGTGACGGGTGGCGAACCAAGTCACCGCCATTTTAGTACGAGTCAAAAAAATCTGATTCCCCGTTGCTTCGTTTCTCCCACGAGCATTATAGTGACAGCATTGCGTATTATGGTATTAATCTGCACGAACAATGGCTGTCCCCACAATACACTAGTCCCCTCTTACGACACCTCGGTAGGAAAGGGTTAGACTGTATTCTAATCTGTCGGACACCTTTTATTATTTTTACACACTTAGATTCTAAGGTAGGCAAGGGGCGGACTTAATGTCTATCGGCATTCTGGCAGGTGTAATTAAAGAATAGTAAAATAATAATATATACCTGTTTACTATCCTAAATAAGCTTGAAAGTTTACTTATACCTTTATTAACCACTCTAAATAAGCTTAAAACGACGACTTGGAGATGGTTTACGACAATAGTCGAATAGAGTGCTCGATCCAGCAACATCATGAGATGTCTCCCAGTTAACAAGACCTATAGCATTTCACTATTATTTACAGGTGTATCAGCCGAGCCCATCGCGGGATACGTGAATTTAAAGGCTGAACATAAGTTAGAGAAGAACGGAGACACTTATACCTTGAGTACTGTCCTGCCCAATGAGTCTAAAGTACTCAACTTCAAGATCGGAGAGGAATTTGAGGAAAAAGTGGCCCGTGGAACCCGTGTTGTAAGTAACATTTTGTGACTTAAAGAGCAAACGCTTTGTACGAGTATAAGTATCAGGAACGAATAGGCTAATGACAGTACATTTATTGGTTGGAGTATTTTGTAACCAAGAATATCGTAATAATCGTTTATTTGTATGTAAGTAAGCGCAAACAAGTGCACACAATGTATCTATGATATGATATTATTCCGAGCTTTAGACGTTTATATCCATCCTCAATGAAGAATAAATAGACCAGTAATTCTGTTTTTTGTTGAGTTGTCCACGACCGAACTCACGATAAACCAAATTAATGTTGAAGGTACTTAAACTTGAAAACCTTACAGAACACCAAATTTGATCTGGGAAAAATGTTGAGTTTAAATCTTAAATCATATTCGCTGGCTTGTTTGGCGCAGTGGCTAAGCCCATGACTTACTGCGATATGGTCGCGGGTTCGATTCACGCACGGGACAAGTATCTGTACCGTCATCAGACAGTTGTTCCGGGTCTGCGTGTTGAGCTTGTGGAATTTTTGTATGTAAAATGCACCCACGATATAGCAAAAATCCTAACGTTTTCTTTAAAAAATACATTAGTTCCGTTTTTATGCTGTTAATAATCATAACTTTTTTTTAGTGTTTGAAACAGAACGTTAACGTTTTACTGAGAAATAAATGGAGTGCAAACATTAAATTGAAAAGAATATTCAACTTATATTAAAAATAAAAGTTTACTACTACTATTGTAACATTAGTAAAATTACTTCCTAAATCCATACTAACATTATAAATGCAAAAATAACTCTCTCTGTCTCTGTCTGTTTATTACCTTTTCACGGCCCAACCGCTGAACTGATCTTGACGAAATTTGGCACAGAGATAGCTTGAATCCTGCGGTCTAAGGATACTTTTTATCCCGGAAAATAAAATAGTTCCCACAGGATATTTAATAAACCTATATCCACACGGATATAGTCGTGAAGATCAGCGAGTAGTCTATAGTTTAAAGTTTTAAATTCGTTAGATTTATTTATCAAACTATTTTATTTTAATTTTGGAACTTTATTAAAGAACAAGCCAGGTTTGGTGTGGCAGATATCGTGGATTTCTATCACGTGCATTTTAAACAATTTATGTTTTTATACGAATACCCATTTTTGATAAATAATCACTGACGGGGGCGGTAAAAAACCCTGTAACTTTACTTAGCATATGATTACAGGCGAAAACAACATTTACCATTGATGACAACATTCTTACTGAAGTTCAAAAGTTCGAAGACGGCAATGTCCTGACAATCAAGAGAGAGTACTTCGACGATAAACTCATTGTGGTAAGCCCCTTTTATGCAACTCTTACTATAGAAAATAAAGCACTTCATACTGAAAAGTACATCATCGCTTCCAATTTTACATTACATACATTCTCATTTTGGGGGGATTTGGCATAGTTGCCACGCTTAGCAGGCGGGCGCACTTTATTTTTTCAGATGTTCCAGGAAGATGCTGCTGCCCATCTCCTAGTTTTTATTTTCCCTCCGTCGACTTTTATAACACCCACAGGATGAGATGGGGTGGTAGATTCTCTTCCGCAGCCACGACACGGAGGTTTTTACATTGCAAAGGATTTTAAAAAAATGTGTTTTCATAACAAGTGGGCGGTGGTCACACACAATACTTAATAAATTCTTTTCTTATTCATTTAACTTCTCTTTTGTCAGACGCTGACGAGAACCAACTGGGACGGCACCGCTCGTAGATTCTACACAGTCTGAATTACTTACTTTTGTTATATCTTTTGATAATTACTAACAGCTATTAAAAATAATATTTTTAATAAATTAGGTGATTTTATTTAAATGAAAATACTAGAAGACCAGTTCCAAACCATACTTAAAAATTAATAAGAATCATTAAACGTACAAATAAATCTATCATTTTTTTAAGAAATAAAAATTTTACGAATTAACTAGTTGTATGAAGGAATTAAAAAAAATATTAATTAATTATTATTAATTTTGTGACTATGGGGAAGGCCTATGTTCAACAGTGGACTATGGTAGGCTGAAATGATGATGATGATGATGAAGGAAGTAAATCGGTAATATTCTCCAGTTAACATTATCGATTTAAGGGTTCGTGAAATAAAATTGACAAAAACAAAGTATTCGTCACCCTTAATACAGTTCATTGCCTAACCTCGTTCTAAACCACACCCAAGTAAGAAAATTTTGCCATAATCCCCACGCTTAGCATGCGAATTGGAGACCGCAGTACCAGATACGCAATGAGGAATGAGTCAAGATTTTTCGGCGGCGACGTGGTTTGCCAGCCATCGCGTCTCGTTTCCCGCAGGGGCGAAACGTGAACTACGGATGTGGTCTCTGCCTACCCATATGTACTGTAAGTATGTAGTACCTGATACTTCAACACATTAGACCCCCTGTCCCTGGTCAGTACATTTTAGGTGTGGCATGAGTACCAGATCTGAAGCTAATCACTGATAAACCAAAAACACCTGTCTGTAAAACACCTACAGTACGATTACTGACACGGTCATATCGGCAGCCATAATTCTTTTGGCAACTGTTATCAGCTAACATTATTTCATTATCAGTGTAAATACATACACAAAATAAATGTCACTTTTTCAATTTGTGTCATGTAATTAACCAAATCACATAGTAACAAACCTTTCCTGCCTCTGCGTCAATTTACATCAATTATTCTATTAACAAAAAAAAAAAAAATTGGAGCGAATGGAATTGTAAAATAATAAATTAATATGTTTCATCCTTAGATAAACACAGATAATATAAAAAATAATAATAATAATACATAAATTCAAAAACGATATACGACTTTCACAGATTATAAATTGCATCCCTGGGTCGAATTTAGTAATATCTATTAACTTTCTACGTTTTTAATTTTCTAAGAACTTCCGGACAAACCTGTATGTTAGTGTATATTCTGCGTCTATTATTAACGTAAACGTTTTGTAGAATATGTATTAACGTAACTTTGAACAAATTACATACTCGTATTTTATAAATTTAAACATTTTGTAAATAGACACTGGGTAATATTATTAACTCTTCGGAAATTTGTTTATTATAGCCTACTGAGTAACAGTGAGTAGTACAATGATAATTTCTAGCATATACTTTTCCAACAGTGTAAAGCATTTTATAACATGACACAGTAGTATTTTTTATTATATTTGTATAGTTTATTGTACATCACCATCTTTTTCCTTCTTCTTCTACAAAAAGTTGGGTTGCTTGGAAGAAATCGCCATAATCGTGATAAGATCGCCTTTTGAACTTTATCTTAATTACAAACGGCCATATTACTTCTTAAATTAAATCGGTGGTAGCCTAGGGGGCCGGGCGCTAGTCTTAAATTTCATAGTATGCAAGTGCCATGAGTTCGATCTCTGGCGCCGGCTGTTCTACAATTTGTTCTACAAATTTAATATATGTCTGTATGTATGTATAATGGATTTCCGCGAAGTAGCTAGCACACTACTATTTCTTATTTATCACAGGTGCGTTTTACAGAGATATATTTCACATGCACAATGCAGCCAGACCCCAAAACCAACGGTTTGTGTTTGTGTATAAATGTTGGCTCCGGCTGGCATACGAACAGTAGTCAGGTAGGCTAAACACCATGCAATTCTTCACAGCAGAATACGCTGGCGGTCGGTTCAGTAAGGGACATTTGACAATTTTTTTTTATTGTATAAAGTGATGAAACGAGCAAAACGTTCACCTGATGATAAGTGCATCGTCTGCCCATAACAAATGCTGTGTCACCCAGAACATTTCTGTGTGACACAGTGTGTCCATCACCCTGAGACACATATTCTTAAGTCTCATATGCCCAGTGATTACGCTAGCTCTCAGTGCCCTTCAAACCGTAACACAGTAATATTTGCACACTACTGTTTCACGGCACAATAACTGGTCCGGCGCTGGTACCTACCTAGACGAACACCTTCATAGGAATCTTACTACCAGTAGATTGTTAAGTGTATATCATATACTAGCGATCCGCCCCGGCTTCGCACGGGTACATATTAGAAAGATAAATTAGTACTTTATTTGGACCATGTCTATGATTGGCTGATAGTAAAAAATCAATCCGAATTTATTTGAACCGAAACTTACGTTCTAATGATATGGAGCAGCAACTCTAGTTCGAGAATGTTAAATGTTGCTTACTGAACTGCCCGCTGGCGTGGTGAAGATGTAAGTCTTAAACAAATTAGGAGAAAGGTAGGTTCAACAGTGTAGATTGCTACGGGCTGATATATAAGGAAGTGCCATATTGTCTATATTCCATCTTATGTGAAAACACTTTTTTTTTTAATTCTTCATTGGAAAACTTCTTTACTATTGTTTTCTTATATTTTACTTTATATTTCACTGAGTAGATACTTGTAGCTGTGTCTTTTATTTGATTTGCATTCTGACTTGACATCATACTACAACCACAGGCTCGTTTACTGCTTCATCATCATCATTTCAGCCTGTCACAAGTCTACTGGTGAACATAGGAGTCCCCAATAGACAGTCAAAAGTTTGTAGCTCTTATTTTGTAAGGATTTTACCATAGTTGCCACGCACTGCAGGCACGTTGGCAACTGCAGTTTATTTATTCAGGTGTTCTAGGAAGATACTGCTGCCTATCCATTCTGTCGACTTTTGCGACACCCATGGGATGAGATGCTGATTACTGCTTCGATTTTGCAATAAATGTACCACTAACACCTCTGGGTTGTCTGCAGCGGCACTGTTGGGGCCGCGCAGGTACGGGTCTTGAGGCAAACCTCCTTACCCGAGCTAATCATCGCGGAATTATAACGATGAGTAAATGTTAAAATGAAGAAAAGATCATACTGTCAGTCATTCTACTCGTGCAGCATGTCGACCAGGTATACGCAGAAGGCCTTTAATGCACTACGGGCGCAGTAAAATAATGTTTTAATATAGGATGTTGTTGGGGTAGCGACGATGCTGCAGTGAACCAGGTGTTTGCTGAAACTAGGATTGATGACTTCTATGCCATCCGTAAGCGAACTGCCTCAATGTTGCCGAGTTTTCGGGGTAGTACTAACGGCCTTGTCCTGGTTATCCTTGCCAACAAAATTAATGGATCATTCGTTAAGCACTGGGCAGGAGCACATTGCACCAGAGCCACTGTAGGTACATGTAATTAACTAAATAAAAAGACGGAATACAATTCATATGATAGGATATATTGTATAATTATTAGTAATATCATGATTATTATTACATAATCGTAGATTAGTTTCTCTTTTTAGTTTTTATTTTTTTTTTGTGAATATCTGGCGTATTTTTTTCATTTCCTCGAGCAAATAACAAAAAAAAATGATTTGTCACACCACTCCATTCTACCTCCTCGTCCCGGAGATAGCTCACAGAATGCCTTGTAGCATTATGTCCGCCTTTTACATATTTTTTGTGTGTGTGCAAACATACAACTACTAACTTCGAAATAAAGACCGAAGAGTCCGAAATAAAGACTTATAATTATTATAACTATCATCGTTATTCCAAAAATTTAATAATTTAGGTCTGTAAAGAATAACATTCTCCCAGTGTCCAAAAATAAGAATAAACAATCATATGATGATGATAATGACTTGACTACCGCGTGGCCTAGTGGACAGAGTACCTGACATCTCCGCCGCGGGTTCTGGGTTTGTATACCAGCCGGAGTCAACATTTATGCAAAAACATAGATCGTTGGTTTTTGGGTCTGGCTTTCGGGTATGTCTGTAAAACGCACTGGCGACACAGGAGAAATCCTTGTGTGACAAAAGAACATCTATCTACAACATCAAATATAACCGTAGTAAGAATATAACCATTTATAGTTTTTTTTCAGTCTATCCTTGGAACTAAACATGCCAACTTTTAACGCGTGGAAGAACTCTACACCGCCAAATTATGATCGAAACGTGTATAAAATGTGTATAATATTGTGAATTACCATTTCTAGGTGAATACAATCTGGTAAAAATTCCCTTATACTCATACCAATTGATAGAACACATTGATTATCGGGGCGAGGGAAGAATAACAGTGTCTGCCGGAACTAGTGGCTTTGCCGACTGCTACAACATCAATCATGTGCACCAAGTTGTTAACAAAGGTCCAGACAGTGACAAAAAATACCAAACCAGATTCCAGTTGTAAGCTACAAAACTGTGACACAAGTGAATATATAAAAGACAACTCTGTGGAACTGATGACGCTTATGGGTGCTCCTATTAATTACAGTTGCGCTAAGGATGTCGGAAGAATAATTAACAATGATGTCGGAAAAGTAGTTGTCTTTGGTTTTGACGAGAATTCAGCTGACATTAAAAACCTTGAAACCGAATTGACAAAAAAAGGTCTATTTTGTTCCTCAGAATTTAGTTTACTACCCAAGCTATTTGATTTAACATTATTTGATAATTCTAGAGCTTATCTGAATCTAACGGAAATTAGCGATTCCTTACACAAAATTAACGTAACAACAGCAGCTTAATTTCCGACATTGTAACAAAACTACTTAAAAAAGGAGATAAACGTATTTTGAACTACGCTTGCAAGCTATGGAATACAGATGCGAAAGAAATTGTCACAAACTATTTTCCTGGATCATTTTATGCAATATTTAATGAAGACTATGTTACTATCGTTAATAAAAAATCAATCTCGCACTAAAACTAGATGCCAACACCGAATTTTATAATGATAGGCTTGCTTGGGGAGATAGTAACGATAAAACTAGTAGAACTATATAGGATGGTATATTAAATACTGGGATAATTATTTATAAAAAGTAACAACCTTAAGATGTCTTACTGATGGGAATGAAGAAATTTTTATTTTAATATGTTCATGGCTCTTGTAAAACATACTGCAAATGTAATGTCTTTTTTGTAGTTTATTTACCTTTTGTTAATCTACGTATAATATACAACACTAAAAAGAAAATATTGATTTATTCCTACCTTTTTAAATGTTTTCGCCTGCTTCGGTACGTTCTACTTATTGAGAGAGAATTTCTTTTATAATCTAGAATCTATATAATTACAAATTAAATTATGTCCGTTGGTCATAACCTGAGAATGGCTGGACTGATTTAGCAATTTCTTTAAAATGTTCGAATTATTCTGAATCAGGTTATTAGGGCAAAAAATCTTTTAAAATTATTTTAATAATTTCCCGGAAAATTGGAAAATTTAGCAAAACTGAAAGTTCTTTTTATATAGGATTTTAGAATGAACTTAAGACTATAACTCACGATTTGAACGTCAGATAAGCGTAATTCTTTTTTGTTTTGTTCGTGGTTCTGGAAAAGATTTCGTGAAAAAAAGAAATTTGGACAAACGGGATTTTTTTGCAGCATGCATGCAGGAATCCGTCTAAGTAGGTACCACCCCAGGGTCAGTTATTCTGTCGTGAAGTAGTAGTGTGCAAACGTTACTGTGTTTCGGTTTGAAGGGCACTGAGAGCTAGCGTAATCACTGGGCATATGATACTTAGAACTGATGTCTCACGGTGACGAGCGCAGTGTGGTGTCACACTGATCTGGATGACGCAGCATTTGTTATGGGCAAACGTTGTACTTACCATCAGGTGAAAGTTTTGCTCGTTCCGACACATTTATTAAAAAAAAAAATACTATAGGAACGACATATTTCGTTGATTCTTTTTTGTTTTTTCATTTATGCTCCCGGATGGAATAAACTCAATTCAGTTTTTCAAAAATAAAATCTGGAAGATCTGGTAAGTCAAGTAAAATTACTCGCGTCCCGTGCGCACATTTTGTTTAAAGCGGGCATTATTCGAGACTAGCGACGGGCCGGCGAATCTTTAACTTATTTGTAAGTGCGTGCGGAAAAAAACGGCCAAGTAAGATGTAACCTTGAGAAAGATTGAGTAAATTTTCTGGTCACGATATTTATTTTATCAACGTTAAAAGGAAATAGTTACAATATGAAGGCAGTGGGTTAGACACGGCCAGAGACTACGGAGAATACTAGTCCTCGAAGCTACTCAAAGGCTGTTTATCAATTTTGTTTCTAGGATTGTTCAAATAAAAAAGAAAAGGTCTCGAATTAGAAGCTCGCGAAAATCTGTGCTTATCGTGTCTACGTTGATCCTAAACTTATCTTACACGCCCACATAAACTTAACTTGGGCTTGGGGCTTCTGAGACGTGATCTTTTTATATAATTCGTAATCGTATATACTTTGCAAGCGTGCATAAAGTACATTACGGCGTGTTAATGCTAATTGAATTTCAATTTTGAAACAAAATGACGGTAGTTGTTATTATCTTAATAACGGGGCACAGGAGCGAACTAAGCGAACTAAACAAAAAAAAAGCGAAACCGCATTCCGAATGGTTGGTAGATGTAAATAATTCCGATAATGATAATAATAATATTATAATTGCTCTTCAAATTTAAGTAATTGACTCAATCGGGCCAGCCCCCTTTTGCACCCTGGTCAGTCCCGCGCACAGAATAACGGTCCAAGCCCCTGGTGCCCTCGGGGGCCCTTGCGCTGGTCATCCATAAATTACTGTTTCGGCTAAGCGCCCGCAGCGCTCGGCACCTTTCAATCCGACGAAGTTGTGGAAGCCTTCGGGCTAACAGTGACCGTCAGTCCTAAAACTAAAGCGAGTTGACTTGTAATAGTCGAAGTAAAGTAAAAGTAAAGTAAAGTTTCAGCCTATAAATGTCCCACTACTGAGCACAGGCCTCCTCTCATTTCTGAGAGGGTTTTGGAGCTAGGAAGAATCCGCCACGCTGCTCCAATGCGGGTTGGCAGACTTCACATGTCAACGAAATATTTTTTATTCCTCAGACATGCAGGTTTCCTCACGATGTTTTCCTTCACCGCCGAGCACGTGGTAAAACAGCACTTAAAATTGCAATTAACAATTTTAGTGGTGCCGGCACCGGGAATCGAACCCAGGTCACTCGCGTACTATGAAATTTAAAGCGAGCGCCTAGCCCCTGAGCTACCACGGCTCTATAGTCGAAGTAATCGCAAGTATATACCCGACACCTCACCCTCCCTCCTTCACCACCCTAAAATGGGCACCTACTTATAGCAACACAGTGTGAATTCGTACCAAAGCCGGACCCCACCCCCTACTTAGACCGTGGGTGTCGTAAGAGTCCACTAAGGGAAGTGCCAGAAAAAAATATTGACTGGTATGTGGCGGAATACTCAAAAAGTGCTAGACCGATAACAAACATATTTGATAGACAGTGATTTGCAGCAGCATCGAAGGTGTGAGCGTCTGAAAATGCGGAATTCTCTTTCACTCAGATAGGCCTATGTCAAACTGCTGTTTATTAACAGCCAATAAAGAAACTATGTTTGTCTCATACTGTCTTTTTTTTGATACTAAAAATCTAACGAACGTTCAATTGGGCTAAGTGTGGTAAACAGTCTTGAGCTACCGAAGAGCAGTCCTTTATTTGTCTATAATTGCCTTGCTGAACAATTAATATTTTAAAAAGAGATATATACGTTCAACAGATTTTTATCTGGAAACGCCATTTATCTTTTATTGCTTGATGTATAACAATGATAATTCGATACTTAATATTCGGTATAGATATTCAGTATCATATATACCTACGGAAAAACCAACAAATGTATTTTTCGATTGCATTGTTAAAGAAGATTTATCTTGTGCTTAAATTATATAATCTAGGTTATTAAGTCAGTTTTAATCTAATAATATTAATGCCGTTTTGTAACTCTGTTGTTGTGTTTTATAATGGCTTTATAATGGCAATCTACTCGTATAAGGCGTGAGTTTTATGACATCCATACTTATATTATAAATGCGAAAGTAACTCTCTCTGTCGTTGTGTTTGTAACCTTTTCACGGTTCAATCGCTAAATCGATATTAACGAACTTTGGCACTGAGATTTGGATTTGGAATGAGAGAATTCTGCACATAGGATACTTTTTATCCCGGAAAATCAAATAGTTCCCACGGAATATTTAAACTACCTTTATCCGCGCGGACGAAGTCGCGGGCAGCAGCTAGTAACTTATAATTCTTTAACAAAGGCTATTTGATAAAAAAGCAGTAGTTAGAACAAGTAGAAATTTTATCTTTTACACATATAATTTCGTATGATTGAATATGTATGTGCACGGGCAATTAATTGAATTAAAATTAGCCTATATACATATGTACCTAATAAAGACTTCCATGTTTAGGTTGCAGATTGACTATCGCAGATTATTGATTTTCATTAAAAATCGATTGTTATCCATCCTGTGGTAAATTTTGTCTGCTGGATGAATCTGTGTGAATGAATTTTTTTCTTCTCATAAGTATAAAAAAAATAAAGTTACAGCCTATAAATGTCCCACTGCTGAGCAGGCCTCCTCTCATTTCGGACCGGGTTTTGGAGCGGGGTCCGCCACGCTGCTCCAATGCGGGTTGGCGGATTTCACACATCCTCTAAATATTTCTATTCCTCGGATATGCAGGTTTCCTCACGATGTTTTCCCTCTTCGCCGAGCACGTGGTAAATTGACACTTAAAATTGCAATTAACAATTTTAGTGGTGCCGGTACCGGGAATCGTACCCAGGTCACTCGCGTACTGTGAAATTTAAAGCGAGGGCCTAGCCTAGTGTTGTTCTATACAGCTCGCTTAAAAAGAAAATTTTGGTTTTCTATATCTTGACGAGGACGATTAACGTCTCTTATACAAAACTAAACGCACTTGAAATAATTTGCTTTTGTTGCTGTGCTGTTTATTTTGCTTTATCTCATTTCCTATAAACTCATCAATGACTATCGTCTGTATATATATCTACGAGTACCTGCTCGTATTGAGCCTAGTGCTGAACTGATTCGTACCTCTCATATGGAAGAATAATTGTCCCACTTTTCAACCTTGGCAGTAGGTTATCAAAACGAAATATAAAGTTGTTCGTTGAAAATAGATGGAGTTACCTATTCTTGACTATGCTGATATTTGCTTAATAAACTTGAGCGAATTAAAAATTTGTGAAATTCGAATTTGGGCTTCGCAAATATGATCATATTTCTGAATTTCGTAAACAGCTCAAGTGGCTTCCCATCAGATTTCGCCGGAATAATCATATACTTTCTGCTTTGTACTGCGTGCTGTTCAACCCATCTACCCTCTGTACTTAAAAAGTCGTTTTGGGTATATTTCCCTCTCCCATGATAAATTTCTTTGTTCTTCTGTCAATCTCTGCCTCCGGACTCCTATGCACTACACCTCTTTCTTTAGTAAATCCTTTACTGTCACAGCTATGCGCTTGTGGAACTCCTTACCTTACCTTTGCACATACGACGTGCTAAGTCCCTTTTATCCTACAAAAACCTGGTTAGAGCTCATTACTTGCATATTTAACTCATGTTTTCACTTATCCGTTTGTTCTTAATCCTTTTCCTTAGTCTGTCGCTTCTTATATAAGATGCTATCATCTAGTGTTTTTTTTTATGAATTTACATGGTTTAGTGTACCCCATCCACTTTTTCTAGTTTTTCATTTTGCTGTATGAGTTCTCTGCGCTAAGGTTGTCTGGACGAAATCGCTTTCTGCGATAAGACCACCTTTTGTACTTAACTTAAATATAGTACTCACTGTTTATTTTTGTACTGGTGTACAATAAAGAGTACATTCATTGATTTATTGATTGTATTTTCTGACACCGCTGCCACATGGCGATTATTTATTAATTATTCTTTTTGTAAGTTTCGTTCTCGGAGACAAAGTATAATCGAGTATTCTACTGCAGTTCTACGTTCTATGCACGGCGTGTTTGTACCAAAATCCTAGACACAGCAAAAGGCGTTATCATGAATAGTATGAATAATACATGAGTAAAGGTCAGACAGAGTAGTTGACTTAAATCCAGAACGGATTCGCATCCCAACCGGAGCCAACATTTTTGCGAAAACACAAAATAGTGTGTTTTCGGGTCTGGTTGAACAATGCACGTGTAACGTATGTCCGTAAAACGCGTATACGATGCAGAAGAAATCCTAGTGTGAGACCTAAAATTGGTTTAATAGTCACCATTAAACAAATGAGTGTTGGTCTTAATAACATAAGGACCTATCCAGATTCGAAAACCAATAATTGGGCATCCTATGTCAATGTATTGACTGAAGAAGTATGCTGACTAAGGGGCGACATTGTTTTTTTTTTAATACTAATATAACAAATGCAGTAATCCGCCGTATAACACGGTAGATTAGTTCCGCGTTATAGTAAAACGCGTTGTAGGTGTATTCTCGTATAATGAGCTTGTATGACCCCGTATAACGCGCTATGTACAAATTATTCACGTTTATCTTTTCTCGTTAAAGGGCGTTTAAATCGAATATTAAGAAAAAACTATGTCATGAACGAAATATACTCAGCGTCACAAAAATGGCTGTAATGGCTAGAAACGAATTATATTTATATAAATATTGGTATGTTTGAAATGGGAATTTGAATAGCTTTACATTATTAATAAAAAAATCATGAAATCATTAAAACATTTATCATTATAGAGCGTCAAAAATAAACACTGTCAAATACTCGTTAGTAAGGACGCTAGTTACACCACCTAAAAAGGGTATAAAAGGGTCGATCTGGATGAAATATGGGCCAGTCGTAATTTAGACTTTGCAGTGAACACACGTGAACAAGTAACCTAAGTAAGAACAAGTAAAGATGGATACCAGCTCTGAACAAGCCGCTCAAGTGATTGCCCTATTGCAGTCGGGGATGCGGCAGTGTGACGTTGCTCGACAGTTGAACCTGTCCCGTTTTTCAGTTCGACGGGTGTTCCAACGTTTTCAGTAGACTGTTGGTTATGTTAGAAAACCGGGATCTGGAAGAAAACGGTGCACATCAGAAAGAGATGACCGTTTCATCGTTACGACATCTTTACGAAACCGTTTTACAAATGCTGTTGAGTTGCAACAACAGCTTCGATCAACTCGGAGAACATCTGTAAGTGTTTCTACGATAAGAAGAAGGTTACACGAAAAGAGTTTAACAGCCCATAGACCTGCTAAAGGTCCAAAACTTACTGCACAGCATCGCAGAGATCGCCTAGAGTTTGCTCGCAATCATTGCGAGTGGACTCTAGAACAGTGGCGGACCGTACTCTTCTGATGATGAGACGAGGGTCTGTCTCTTCTGCAATGACAGACGTAGAAGGGTCTACAGAAGACAGGGGGAGAGGTTCACACAATCCTGCTTCGAAGAATCCGTCGAATACGGGGGTGGCTCGTGTATGTTTTGGGGCGGCATTTCCGTCGACGGGAAAACGGAACTTGTGTGCGTTTCCCGGACTCGGGGTGGCCGTGGGCAAGGGTCATTAAATGCTGGTCGGTACATGACTGAAATCCTGGAGAAACATGTGGTCCCGTATGCTGGTTATGTCGGTGATGGATTCATGTTAATGCATGATAATGCTCGTTGCCACACCGCGGCTATTGTACGGGATTATTTACAGGAGGTCGATATCCCAGTTATGCATTGGCCATCACGAAGTCCAGACCTTAACCCAATAGAACATCTCTGGGATGACCCAAAACGGCGCTCGAGATCCAGCTCCAGCCACTCTTCAAGAGCTCCAAGATGCGGTACTTGAAGAGTGGGAACAAATACCCCAAGAGGCTGTTGCGATCCTTGTAAGGTCCATGAAAGATCGCATGGAAGCCGTTATCAAGGCAAGGGGGGGTAACACTAGGTTTTAAGAACTTTTTTTGTATTTATTAAGTGTTTTTTTAAATGATTAATTTGAAAATTTGTACACACCCTGTCTTTTTCTTTAATTTCTCTTTCGTCTCGTTATAAAAGTAAAATTGAATTAAAATTCCTGAAAGCTAATGAAATTACGTTTCGAATGATACCCTATTACCCTATTACCCTACTACCCTAATACTATTTTAACACAACATTGCCATAGGCCTGTTGTGTTAAAATAGTATTTAATTTATTTTTTTCGGATGTGCAATTTTTTTGACGCCGAGTGTATTATTAAAATCAAACTAAGAACATTCTAAATAAAAAACTTGTGCATATTTAACTAAAAAACCAGTTAATTTTAAATAAATTACATAATTCTAAAAACTATTTTATTACATGTTTATTCGCTGTCAAAGCTATCTGAAATAATGTTCCACCTGTTTTATTTTAACACTGACGTTTTATTTTAAAATATAGAAGGTACAATATTCATACAAAATACATATACTTGCCTGGAGTATACACCACCTTAAAATCGTATCCCTGTATTCTCATCATCATACGTTGTAGTCGTAGCGGTACCGACGATAACGACTTACGGAACAATGCCTCCAAGGGTTTGTGATCAGTTTGTACGGTGACATCTGAACTACCAAAAATGTACTGTCTGAACCGTTCTGCCGCAAATACTATGGCCTCCTTATTTGAGCGTACCGGGTCTGTGTGCCAGTCAATGTAAGAGAAGCGAACTCAACTGGACGGCCGGACTGCAGTAGCACCGCCCCTAGCGCATTAGCGCTCGCGTCTACCGACACCAACACCGGTATCTCCATCGAGTAAAGCGCTAAGACTGGTGCACGTGAAATTTTATTTTTAAGATTATCAATTGCGTTTGAGTGATGTAACTCCCACAGCCATTCCGAATTATTTTTTAATAAACCTCGAAGTACAGATACGCTATCAGAATAATTTTGAATAAATTTTGAAAGATAATTCACCATACCCATAATCCGCTCCAGTGCTTTACGATCTGTTAGGTAAGGCATTTCCACAATAGCTTTAACCTTAGACTCGTCTGGTTTCATTCCATTTTCATTAAACTTATGACCCAAATAAACAATTTCACGAACCCCAAACCTACACTTTTTCTTGTTAAATTTTATACCAATTTCTCGTGCCCTTTTTAAGAAACATTTTAGTCTGAAATCGTGGTGTTCTTTAGTATTACCTCAAACTATTACGTCGTCAATAAAAGAGTCCACGCCTTCCAAATCTTCCAAATATTGTCTTAGTTTTGCATGAAATACTTCTGGAGCGCAATTAATCCCATACGGTAAACGAAGAAACTGATATCGACCAAACGGTGTTCCAAAAGTACAAAGAACTGCGCTGGCAGCATCAATTTGAACCGTCCAAAAACCAGAGTGTGCGTCAAGTACGCTAAAATATGTTGCGCCACGCTGCCGCACTGCCAGCTCGCTCACCGTGGGCAGCGTGTAGTGCGCGCGCCGCACTACGCAGTTAAGCGGCCTCGGATCCAAACACACACGGATATCACCGTTCTTTTTTGCTACTAACACTATAGCGTTCACCCATTCCGTTGGATGGGTAACTTTCCTGATAACGCCTAATCTTTCCATTCTATGCAACTCAGCTAAAAGTTTGTCTTTCATCCCCAGTGGTATTTTCCTAGTTGGACA
Source organism: Luehdorfia chinensis (assembly GCA_019845155.1). Lineage (NCBI taxonomy): Eukaryota > Metazoa > Arthropoda > Insecta > Lepidoptera > Papilionidae > Luehdorfia > Luehdorfia chinensis. Next base: position 3,211,921 of record JAHVAK010000025.1, on the reverse strand, counting down.
TATCACAGGCTGCACATTTTTATCTACGACAATAGAATACTCACCAGGAAGCTTACCCAATCCCTTAAAAAGATCTGAATAATTTTGTATATTTATGGCGTTAACACGTGATGGGAGCCCTAACATGACACAGCCCTCTAAACCCAGAACATTCTGACAGTCCAAATCTGCTACAACATATGGTAAAACATACTCCTTATTTTTATACACAAACGTTAAGTCGTTCATGCCCATAATAGGCAAATTATCTCCCGTAAAAGATTGTACACATTTATTAAAAGATTTAAGGTTATGAACCGACATGCCCAAGTTCCCATAATCATTTTTTGAAATTACATTCAACATAGAACCTGTATCTATTTTAAGTTTCACTTGTTTACCATTACATTAAAAAATAACAATGCACTCTCTAGGTAACTTACATTTATTTTTCTGGCTTATCATGTCCACATAATACATATCTTCCTCGGACACACCCTCAGACTTGCACATACTTAAGTTTAATACCTTATCGCGTAACATATGTTTTTGTAGACACATTTTAGCATAATGGCCTTGTCGAACCGGCATCGAACGCTGGACCGCGGCCGCGAATGCCGCGTCGCGCACCGCGCCACATGGCTGCTACGCTGTGTCGTGTACCGCTGTAGGTGCGTCCGTTTTTATTTCTCACTGCGTCCACTCGTATTTCACTGCTGCTAAGACCATTTTCGATGCATTGACTTTCCTCCTTGGAAATTTCTCCCACTTGACAGATCAGAACCGCCTTTTCCAATGTTAAATCATTCGTACGAAGTAGCCGATCACGGACAGTGTTGCTGATAACGCCACAGACAATTCTACCTCGTATTAAACACTCATTCAGGTTAACAAACTCACAAGTCTGACTTAGCAACTTAAGCGTAGTAACATATTGATCTATGTTTTCGCCTTCCTCTTGGGCTCTTGTAAAAAACTTGAACCGAGACAGCGCAACGTTAGGTTTTGTCCCAAAATACTTGTCAAACTTTTTCAGCACACACGTAATATCGTCTTCGCTCTCGTCCTTGAGGTATGTGAAAGTCGAATAGATTTCATAACTCGCTGACCCAATGAGGTTGACCAGTAAACTAGCCTGTACCGAACTTTCCTCTATAGCTACTCCCGAGGCTTTTAAAAACACTTCAAATTGTATCCGCCATTTCCGCCATGACTCGGCCCGCGAGGCCGGACCGCCTTCGAGCACTAATTCCACTGGAGGTCGCGCGTGTTCCATCACTTACTTTTAAATAAAGCACACTATTAGCGTCAGCAAAGTGTTCCCTTCTCAACACAGATACTTTTAACCCGTTTGTCTACTTTATTTTTAACACCGCTGCCACCATGTAGTAAAACACGCTAGCTGGTTCAACACTGACGTTTTATTTTAAAATATAGAAGGTATAATATTCATAGAAAATATCAATCTACCGACAATATGCTACACCACCGACTTCTTTTTTTAATAGAATGGGAATATACCCGTGTTATACGGGGAACTCAAATCGCGTAATATGAAAACGCGTTATAAAGTACTATGTTATTAGAGTATTACTGTATAGTGTTTATTGTTACGGCCCTAATCAGTTTTAAAGGTGTCGTTAAATTATAAAGGACAGTACGTTCTGCCTTGGAATGTGAACGCACCTTAATGCAAAAAGATAAGACTAATAAAAGGAATTATTACTAATACTGTTGTACGTTCATTACCATAACTAAAATGGTTATAAATACCGATAATCGGCGAATTGAAGTATTCTTTATCCGTCCGGCGTGTGAACTGCTAACAAGTGAAAGAAGGGAAATAGAAAATGGCGTTCTTGGGAAAACTGTACAAATTTGACAAGGATGAGAACTTCGACGCCTTCCTCAATACATTAGGTAACTTTTAATTTTTTCTTAATAGATGTAAGTCACGAGACAAGCAAATCGTTTACCTGATGGCAAATCTACACCTGCGCATAACAAATACCGTGTCACCCAGAACATTTCTGTGTCCCATCATCATCATTATCATCATCACCTTAAAACATCAGTTCTTAAGTCAGTTACTTCATACTGAGTTTAGTCATTACTGTTTACACACTACTTCTTGAGTGAATGGTACTGCGGTGGTATTTACCTAGACGTATTCCTGCATAACAATCCTACCACCTGTAAAGTAACTTTTAAAAATAGTTTCAATAAGCATAGTGCACGCCACCATCCGTGTGGTGGCGGCTTGAGAGAATCTACCACCCCATCTCATCCCGTGGGTGTCGTAAAGGTCGACGAGGGAAAATCAAAACCAGATGGGCAGCAACAACTTCCTGGAACATCTGAATAAAAAAACTGCGGTTGCCAAGCGGCAACTTTGGCAAAATGCCCCCAAAATGAGAGTGGCACTTTTGTGGCAATCTGTGGGGGAGGCCTATGTTCAGCAGTGGACTAGTGATGGTTGGCTGAAGTAGTGATGATGATGATGAAACATGGTGGAAAACATTAAATCCATATAAAATAGTGTGTTTATTTTAAGTAATATGACTTAGAAGCGATCGATAGATGGTTGTCGGTTGATAATTAAGTTATATTCAACATACTATATCGTTGCAGCTGGTAACAACTACGCTGGTAGGTTTGTTTCTAAGAAATTGTTTATAAGTACCTAGAGAGGAAATATATCCAGCGTTCTTGTAATGTAGGGGGTTATATTGCAAGGATCGTTTTTATATGTATATAAAATAAAAATACCTTTTTGTCTGTCAGTTAGGCTCACTGATTTAACTCGAAAAATATTTTAAAAAAAATTCAATTCCACAGAACGTCTTGACTTTTAAACTTTGTCATAGGCCCCCTTTGGCCTATGGCCTAGGCCATCTATGATGTAGTTTATTGAAAAAAATAACAATTGATTATTGACAATTAATTTACTAAGATCTTCCACGTAAAGTTACTTTTATATAAGATTTTATAGAGCACGGTTTTTGATAATACTATTTTGTTTTTTGGTTATAATATTATATATGTTTATATTTTAGTTTGAGTTTTAATAACCTGTACAATACATTCAATGAAACTAAGTCTGTGACCATATTCTGGATCATTACATCAGATTTGTAAGACCACTAATCATTGCAAAAGAACCTCGATTCCTAACGAGGGTGGTTCGCGAGGTTATCGATTTAAAAAAACATTCTTATTTCAATAGAGAAGACGGTTGGGTACTATAACCGGCTATTATTAATAAAATTGAATAAAAAACCAAACATATCACTGCAATACTTCAATCAGAAGCGGATTTAAGTTAGATGGCGCCCTAGGCACGCGCACTTCTTGTTCTGTAATAGCATTATCAATACAGTTTTAGTACTTTTAGTAATTGCATACTTAATAGTTCTAATAAAATAATTATTATCTTGAAATTAAAACATCTTTTCAACATAACTACGACCGAATCCAATCAATATTGATCTATATGCGGCCGGGCCCCACGGGCCTAAGCCTAAATCCGTCACTGACTTAAAGACACAGCGTAGGTCGGACCAAAGATAATAATTAGATACTGAAGGTATCCGGGTTAACGATGACATCAGGGCGTCAAATATCTCAGTCCTCCCGTAACCATGGGTGCTGTAAAGCGCTCGAAACGTCGGGTTATAAATACGAGTAGTTTCAATAATAAGGGATAAATTCCGTAAACTTAATTTTATTATATATTACGAGCCTTCCTAACGAGATACTGGCCATATCACATAAATAAGTTGACAGGGGACTCTTACAATGCCACTAGTAAACTTATGACTGCTATGTTTTTTATGGTGAAAGCAAAGAATGGGTAAACCGATGACTTTCCATCGGAATCCTGGTATATAAAAAATATTTAGCACATTCGTTTTAATATTTACAAATTTCCAATTGTATTTAAGATTGTATTGTATATTAGATTTTTTTTACAATAAATAGACATATTTTTCTTAGTATTTTTTATGCAATATTTGCTCTATGGTATTAGAAATGTCGTTGTTTAAGTTGACCATTACGAGTATGTTACAAGACACTCCTTTAAACATTATCGCATAACAAAAAGCAATTATTATTCAATTAAAATACGTAATACATCTTTTTGCAGGTTAGAAATATGTTTAAAAAGTGTTGAATTATAATCCATGAGTTAAACAACAGTAAAAAATTATCTTTAACCCAATCCAATAATCTCACAAACGGGTAGATAACATGTTGCGGTAAAACTCAAAAGATATTTTTAACGAACAGTGCCCGCGCCTCGTTCGCGAGGAATATTCATATCAATCCAGATACTTTTTTGATATCACGATTTTGATACAATGATTAAGATAGTTCAACGGTCATTATTCACAGACTGTGCAAGTTCAATGTTCCTTTTAGTAATGAACCGGGTACCGCGAATACTAAGTAATAGCTGAAAATAACCTAAATTTATTATGACCGCATTACGTCGAGTCACCTCAGTCCTCCTTTTTGTGATTACTTGCAATGATATTAAACACAGTTAACATTACTAATATTCCTCTTAACATAATTACATATAGTCACGCCATTTTCCAACAAAAGGGGTAGGCTTCCTACTTCGCCCCCGCGGGAAAGGAGACGTGATGTGTGGCGAACCAAGTCACCGCCATTTTGGTACGAGGTAAAAAAAATCTGATTCTCCGTTGCTTCGTTTCTCCCACGAGCATTATAGTGACAGCATTGCATATTATGGTTAATCTGCACGAATAAAGGCTGTCCATACAATACCTTAGCCGCCTCTTACGACACGTCGGTAAGAAAAAGTTAGATTGTATTCCAATCTGACGTACACCTTTTTTCTCTTTATTGTTACACCCTTAGATTCTAAGGTAACAATGAGCGGACTTAATGCCTATCGGCATTCTCTGCCAGTCAACCTGCAGTGCGGTGAGCTATTCGGGCAGGTGTAAATAATAGTGATAGTATTAAATAATAGTGAAATAATAATATTCCTGTTTACCATCCTAAATAAGCTCGATCGCTTACTAATATTTCTATTAACCACTCTAAATTAGCTTAAAACGACGACTTGAAGATGGTTTATAACAATAGTAGAATGGAGTGCTCGATCCAGCGACATCATGAGACATCTCCGAGTTACCAAGACTTATGTAGTATTTCACTATTATTTACAGGTATACCAGACCAGCTCGTCGCGAGATTCCTCAATGAAAAGACTGAACAAAAGTTAGAGAAGAACGGTGATACTTATACCTTGACTGCATTTCTAGGCAATGAGTGTAAAGTAGTCAACTTCAAGATCGGAGAGGAATTTGAGGAAAAAGTAGCCGGTGGAACCCGTGTTGTAAGTAACATTTTGTGACCTAAAGATCAAACGCTTTGTATGAAGGTATCAGGAACGAATAGGCTAATGACAGTATATTTATTGGTTGGAGTACTTTGTAACCAAGAATATCGTAATAATCGTTTATTTAAATGTAAGATTTCAATATATGAAAACTGAACTAGCCGCACTCTACAAAATAGTTAACAAATATTTAAAAAATGACTATGTAAAATACAGACAGGATATCATAGAAAGACACCTACATCTCACCAGAAGCACAAAAAAGGCCTACAAGAAATTCAGAACAGACAAAACTTGGATAGAAGGATTGAAACAGTCAGACAAAGACTTGAAAAAACGAACTGATATCATCACTACAGCAACTGATTTTTGTACAAAACTATATAGAGACACGACTAAAACAAGTATTTCAAAACAATAGTATTAGACGAGGCAAAGCGACCATCAAACCAATAGAAGAAACTTCCCTAATTCGGACAATATCACAAACGAAGCATTGAGAACAGCACACGCAATTTTGGCCACACCACTAGTTGAACTATTCAATATGATATTACAAAGTTCTGAAACACCTACACAATGGTCTGAATCAAATATCATCTAAATATACAAGATGAGTGACCCAAAGGATATAGGCAATTATAGACCGATAAGTTTACTACCGACTCTCTACAAGCTGTTCTCCGTTATTATAAATGCAAAAATAAATCTCTCTATCCCTGTCTTTTTGACACCTTTTCACGGCCTGGCCGCTGAACTGATCTTGATGAAATTTAGCACAGAGATAGTTTGCATCCTTCAGACGGACTTAGGATACTTTATATCTCGGAAAATGGAATAATTCTCACAGGATAATTAAAAAACCTATATCCACACGGACAAAGTTGCAGACATCAGCTAGTAGTCTATAGTAGTCTATTTGTAGAGCACCGCCCGCCCTCCCTCAACAGCGTGCACAAGATAACCAATACCGCCACCGGGAGCCGCCACCTCGGCGCTCCCTGTTTACTATCTGACTGTCAACCGCCGACTCGGCGGTTGACAGTCAGATAGGCAGATAGTAAGATAGTCGTAGTCAATATCACTTGATAATGCCTCGTTTTAAGGTGAAACACGTGTCGTGTTCTCGACTTCAGTGGTGTGTATTGCCTAGTGGTAGTGTTGTAGTGGTGGAGGGTATCTGGTGGCGGCTCCCGGTGGCGGTATTGGTTTTCTTGTGCACGCTGTTGAGGGAGGGCGGGCGGTGCTCTAGCAAAATAACTTTCTTTCCTTTACTATAATGGATTTCCGCAAAGTAACGCCTGATTATATTAACTATAGTTTATAGTTTTAAATTCGTTAGATTTATTTATAAAAATATTTTATTTTAAATTTTGAACTTTTTCAACAACAAGCCAGTTTTGACGTGGCCGATATCGTGGATTTCTATTACGTGCATTTTAAACAATTTATGTTTTTACAAGAATACTCATTTTTGATAAATAATCACTGACGGAGGCGGTAATAAACTATGTAAATTTACTTAGCATATGATTACAGGCGAAAACTACAATTACCATTGATGGCAACACTGTTACTCAAGTTCAAAAGTTCGAAGACGGCAATGTCCTGACAATCAAGAGAGAGTACTTAGACGATAAGCTCATTGTGGTAAGCCCCTTTAATGCAACTCTTACAATAGAAAATGAAGCGCTTCATACTGAAAAGTGATGTACTTTTTCTGTATCGCTTCCAATTTTACATTACATACATTCTCATTTTGGAGAGATTTGGCATAGTTGCCACGCTTGGCAGGCGGGTTGGCAACCGCACTTTATTTTTTCAGATGTTCCAGGAAGATGCTGCTGCCCATCCCCTTGTTTTTATTTTCCCTCTGTCGACTTTTACGACTTTTACGATGAGATGGGGTGGTATTTTCTCTTCAGCTGCCGCCACACGGCGGTTTTTACATTGCAAAGAAGGATTTTAAAAAAATGTGTTTTCATATCAAGTGGGCGGGGATATACACACAATACATGGTTTCTTTTTTCAGACGCTGACGAGAACCAACTGGGAAGGCGCCGCTCGTAGATTCTACAAAGTCTGAATTACTTTCGTTATAACTTTTGATAATTACTAATAACGATTACTAATAAACTTTGTTATAAATTAGGTGATTTTATTTAAAAGAAAATATTAGAAGACCACTTAACTCGTGTTCTAAACCATACTTAAAAATTAAAATTAAAATGTATTAATTTTAGTCTTACATTTCAAGTTTGATGAAATTCGCTCAAAGTATAATTTTTATTTCTTAAGAAAAAAGTCAAATTTACCGTTTATTCAAATGCGTTATAGTTACAAACGAACGAAATTTTTTACCAAAATGGCGGTGACGTGATTCGCCACCCGTCGCGTCTCGTTTTCCACGGGGCGAAAAGTGTTGCCCGTATATAGAAAAAAGGCGTGACTGTATGTATTTATGTCTCAGGGTGACGGACGCAATGTGGTGCAACTCAGAAATGTTCTGGTTCTTTTGTTAAGGGCATGCGTTGCACTTACCATCAGGTGCAAATTTTATAGTCTCGTCACTTTCTCCTATTTACTTCACTCGTCACTTTCTCCTAAAACAATGTATTGAGTTCCAGTACCGCATAATAAGACAATCCTCAAATACAGTGTTGAAAAGGGTGCCGTTATGCAAAATAAATTGTAAATATGAATAAAACATAACATTGGTGTTTTAACCCCTAAATTGACTAACTCATTCGTTTTAAAGTTAACAGAATAATCGTGGTTGACTGGCAGAGAATGCTCAATGGCATTAAGTCCGCCATTTATAAGTTTATTGTGCAATAAAATTTTTGAAATAAATAAATAAAATTATTGTATTTTATGGTTTCTACGGTTTTAATAAGCATCAAAAGCGTACAAAATAAATCTATCATTTTTAAAATTTTTAAGAAATAAAAATTTACAAATTAACTTGTTGTATGTAGGAAGAAAATCGGCAATATTATGATGTTTTGTGTGTAGATCCCAGTGAACATTATCGATTTAAGCGTTCGTGAAATAAAATTGACAAAAACAAAGTATTCGTCACCCTTAATGCAGTTTATTGCCTCACGTCGTTCTAAACCACACCCAAGTTAGAAGATTTTGCCATAATCCCCTCGGACATGCGGATTGGAGACCGCAGTACCAGATACGCAATGAGGAGTGAGTCAAGATTTTTGGCGACGACGTGGTTCACCGGCCATTGCGTCTCGTTTCCCGCAGAGGCGAAACGTGAGCTACGGATGTGGTCTCTGCCTACCCATATGTGCTGTAAGTATGTGGTACCTGATACTTCAACACATTAGACCCTACCGCCTGTCACTGGTCAGTACATTTTAGGTGTGGCATGAGTACCAGATCTAAAGCTAATCACTGATAAACCAGAAACACCTGCCTGTAAAACACCTACCGTACGATTACTGATATGGTCATATCGACAGCCATAATTCTTTTGGCAACTGTTATCAGCTATAGTAATATTATTGCATCATCAGTGTACATACACAAAATAAATGTCAATTTTTCAATGTCATATGACTAACCAAATCACGATCATTCACTGCTGAGTAACAGTGAGTAGTAGAAAAAAAATCTAGTTTATACTTTTCCAGTGTATAGCATTTTAAAACATGACACAGTAGTGTTTTTTATTATATTTGTATAGTTTTTTGTACATAACCGTCTTTTTCCTTCTTTCTCTACGAAAAGTTGGGTTGCTTGGAAGAAATCGCCACAAGACTGATAAGATCGCCTTTGGAACTTTAGTACAGAAGTCGATGTTACTTCTTGTACTAAATCCGAGGAAGGGGACCGGGCGCTAGCCTTAAATTTTATAGTACGCACGTGCCATAAGTTCGATCCCTGGCGCCAGCTGTTCTACAATTTTTTCTGCAATTTTAAGTGCTGATTTAACACGTGCATGATCATGAGGAATTCTGTATACCTGTAGAATAAAAATATTTCAAGGATATGTGAAGTCCCCCAACCCTCATTGGAGGCCGCTGCCACCACGCTTGGTGGAATTTTCCCGGCTCCAAAACCCTCTCAGAAAAGAGAGGATGCCTGTGCTCAGTTGTGGGACATTTATGGACTGTACTTACTTTACTTTAGTTTTTACAATATTTCTTGAGTATTCCTTTAACGGTGCACAATAAAGAAAATATTGTTTGACTGATATAATATTATTTTATGCAGTAGTATTTTGGCAACACTAGTTAAGAGAGTCCAAATAGTAAGTTACAATCTTTGATAACGTGTAATGTAATACCATTCCGACATAAGAAATAGCATAATACTTTTTCCTTACGTGACGATTCCTGCCAGTTCACTCTACTGTAAGCCGCGTAAAAGAACTTGAAGTATTATGAACCTTCTACATAAAAGAGGCTTATTGCATGGGCTCAAAAAATTACTCTATGAGTAACGTGACCACACGTCCCGCTTTTATTCGGTACAGTCCCGCGTTATGGTTGTGTCCCGCTGTCCCCAAAATACGTAAAAATGTCCCACTTTGATAAAACAAAAGCGTAACATCAACAAGTCATGCTAACAGTTCCATTCATATTTAAAAACTTAACCTGATAATATTGAACAAAATTTGCTCATTCGAAAAATATAATGGCCAGCCCACCGGATTACACAAGTTTAGTTCTTATTTTCATTTTAGATCATTAAAGATTTCATTACTATATTATAAACAAGTGTATTATTTTTAAAACAAAAAAAATTGAGGGCGTTCCGGTTTGAGAAAAAAAAATGGTCACGTTAACTACGAGCGATGGTGGTCCCTCATCAAAATTTTTTTTATGGATGAAGCTTTAAAAAGTTTGTAAAATCCAAAAGCGCAGGTCTCATGGCACTCATTTATTTCTTTAGAAAAAAAACGTATTGATGCTCATACATTTCGAGTCATTTCCATTTCAGATAAAAAGAATAAAACAATTTTTTTTCTTATAACTACAAGTGGCAAAGACATTTGATATTTGATAAAATTCTGGACACAATAAAAAAACCCGGTGTCGATATGTCAATTTTTCAAGAGTTATTGTGACCACATCTTTAAAAAAATCCGGATGTCTATTTAAATTTTTTTTAAACTGTTTTTTTTTTCAAAGTAAAAAAAATGTCGTCCAATATTGCATTAGACGATTTTTCAAAATAATTTTAACAAATTAATTAAAGCGTTTACTTGATATGAGTCTATTCAAAAATCTATTCAAATTAGCATATAAGTGCAATATAATTGTGATAGAGGCATTTGAAGACCGCCGAATCGCTTAACCCTGTCATGTCGGGTATAAAGCACTATCTCACGCCGCTTCGCGCCATGAGACGTGTTGTGTGAAAATAAAACCTTTCTAGATAAAAAAAAACATTATCAAAATACAAAATTTCATTAAAATTGTTACAGTTGTTTCTGAGAAACCAATTTCATTTTATATGTTATCGGAAATGTATGAAAACCCGGCATTCTATGCAATGCCGAGGCATTGTATATAATGCCTAAAACTAGCCGGCAATGTATGAAACAATTCATATTTCACACATTTCCTAGGGATTCTATAGAATGTAAAATGAGAAAGCAGGAAAGTATTATACATCACCGATACGTTTCGAAGACTTTTGACGGCTTAGAATTTGTCAGTTGCCTTTTGAGGTTCGTTTGGGAGTGTCAAAATGCGCAATTTTACTTAAATAATTAATTTTAATTTTACGAAACTATTGTTTTTGACTGTAGTGATGGAGAAGGAGTCATGGTCTATAGATATAGAAACAACGATTCGAAGATGAACTGTTCAAAATTCTAATTAATCTAACCTGTACCATGTATATACTAACTCATAAGGATCTTTTTTCATACTTTGATAAAATAGCATTTGTCATTCTATAGTATGCCTCAGTATTATAAACAATGCTTAGGGAAATTATTTAATACTCCATATATCATACATTGTCTAAAAATGCCGGGCATTATGTACAATGCCTAGACATTCTTTAGAATGCCGGCTTTTCATAAACTGCCGGTGATTTATATAAAAGAATTACTCGCTTAAAGTATTAAGATAGAAACATAAACGGTTATCACTATTATCATTTCAGCTCATATAACACTTTTGAACATTGTCTACTGTAGATTATGTGGTATTTGCTACGTTTGCGACGCTTAGGTTGTACGTTAGCAAATGCAAAGATTACGTTGGTTTAAAACAAAATTACTTACTGGTGGTAGGACTTCGGAGTCTGCCTAAACAAACCTAGGCGATGAAAATATGCCTCTGCGTTTCGTATATTGTATTCAATTGAAGCAATGCATTATTGAATCGATAACACGATATTTATAACAGGAAGTACAGAAAGCAATATCTACTTCTCTCCAATGATGTACTTCCACCCAGTAGCAGCTTTTAAAAGTCTAATAAATTTATTATTTTTATTAGAGTGCTCAAAATGCATTCAGAAATTTATTAATAATTGTCTGATGAACAATAAGTACTGAAAGTACTGGAATTTGATACTACAAGTCCTTACTTTAGAACAGTAGAGTACTATTTCATGCAGTAGTAGTTTTGGCAATTCTAGTTACGAGAATCGAAATTTAATTTACACTTTTTATATTGTGCAATATCATCCTGACTTAACATTTTGTTATCGGTACTGAACATTTTCTCATAAATTTGACGGAGAAAATGTTATGCCGACTATCAAGTAGTTAAAAACTCGAATAGCTAAAAAAAGATAAAAGTATTGTTCAGAATAAACGAATTTTATATAAAAAAAAATATAATACTGAGCACTTGAAAGCTAGGTTTCAATACCTTGGAGATTCTCATGATTGTTTTCTCCGTTCTTCGGATAATCTCAAGTTGCTCACGACATTACACCGTTCTCGTTACATATCTCACTCACTCGCCTTAACGGCTATAAGACTGGAACGACATACCTCTTGACATTAAAAAAGCTCCTAACAAGTTTGCTTTCAAAAATAAAGTCCGGGAATTCTTTAAAAATTCATTGCAAGTTTGATTTTTCTTTCCTATTTCGTGCGTTTTTATATTTATATAGATATGTATGTTTGTGTATATGTATGTAGGTATGTATATATATATATACATATAATATGTATGTGTATGTAGTGTCATATTTGTAAAATTTTTACTGTGTATGTATTTATAACCATATTATGATAACATGAAATTTTATTTTCTTCTTATTGTTCGCTGCACCGCTTATCATCATATTATGTTTATTCTCTGCTTTGCCTTATGGTTGACTGGGAGAGAATGCCTTTAGGCATTAAGTGCGCCATGTGTACCACTAGTGCATTAAAGTTTAAATTAATAAAAAATAAAAAAATTAAAATATTTATTCAGACATAAAATTTTGTTACTCTTTTTATGTTACTATTTCTTTGAGATGTGCGAGAAAGCCCGCAAGGTTTGTTATTTTTCGATTTCTTAAACTCGCTTTTATGAGCTATCTGTAGATGTTTGTATTTATGTATCTATGTAAAGGAATCTTTAAAATTAATTATCGCCCACTGGCAGACGTCTAAATATTTTTAAGTTTTGCACGCGTACTAAGTTTTCTTACAATAATTTCATCACTTTGACGTAATATCCTGACCAGGATCATCAGGATAAAAAATAATGTTACACATTTTACGATATGACGTAGATTGACAGCAAATGTTGTTTTTCATAACAATTAATAAACTATCTTTACTGCCACATTATTTAAAACTAAAAAAAAATAATGAAATGAAATGAAAATTCTTTATTTTTCGACTAAGAAATATAAATTTCGTTTCTCAAACGTCATTTTTTAATAATCTACCGCCGTTTCGTAATGAGGTTCCTCTGAAGGAGTAGAAACAGGCGAAAGAAACTCCGTAGGTATCCTCTGTTTTGTATTTTTTTATCTTTGTCAAAAGTACATCTATACATAAATAAAAATATAAACTGCACGTCTGTAATTTTTAAAATTTTTTGAAAATTATAAATGGTTTCTTTCTGTAAAATAAGGTTGTTTTATTAAAATCGGTTCATTCTATAAAAAGTTATGAGTATTCGAAGCTTACGAATTTGTAAAAATTACAACAATAGTAAACTACGTATTTTCGTCGTCAAAGTTAATAAGCATTATCAATAGATAGCGTTGTTGTGCAAATGACCGTTGGCTAATGACTAAGAAACACATTTTTTTAAATGTTTTCGCCGGGCCCGGAGGTTAAGCTGTACTATGAAGTTCTATTTATGTAGGTATACAATTTTTTGTTAAACCAAGCCTGGCTGGGCAGAGAGTAATCTAAGGTACTTTTTCTTTCGGAAATATTCAGGGTTTTTGCGTAAAATCTGAAAAATTTTAGAAATTTGGGGCTATGCGGATGAATGTATTACGCGCAGATTTAATTTGCGTATTGTTCATCATTATTTTCGTTCATGGCAGTTTTAATACATACATACTTACATATAATCACGCCTTTTTCTGATACAAGAGGTAGGCAGAGGCTACACATGTAGCTCACTTTTCGCAACCGCGGGAAACGATATTTTAATAAGTGAGACATTTTAGTAAGAGACAGTTTTAATATTTTTTTAACATCTTAATAAGTGGTTCACAACATTCATAGTTCTTTCTTTTACGTCTTTACCTTATACCTTATCCATACATATAAATAAAATTGAAGTGTATGTCTGTCTGTGTATGATTTCGCAATAAATATTTTTTCTTTACCGCAACTCAAAAAAGCACGTGTTTTTAAAAATCATGTCTCTGTCTGTTTGTTTGTCCGGGCTTATCACCGAAACAGCTGAAACGGTTTTGGCGGGACTCTCATTGACGGGGACTTGTTAGAGCGCAATCTAAGCTACTTTTTATTTCAGAAATATTTAGGGTTCCTGCGTAAAATCTGAAAAACTATAGAAATTAGGTGTTATCCCCGCGGCTTTAATTTGCATTTTGGTCAACATTATTTTCGTTCATGGCAGCCAAGTATTTCTCTTAATCCATACTTAATATTATAAATGCGAAAGTAATTTATAGGGATAGACCCTCTGTCTGTTTGTTACCTTTCACGGTTCAACCACTTAACCAATCATGACGACATTTGGCACAGAGATAGCTTGCATCCTGTAGACGGACCTAAGATACTTTTTATTCCAGAAAATCAAACAGTTTCCACTGGAAAAACCTATATCCACGCGGACGAAGACGCAGGTATCAGCTAGTTATAAATAAATTTACAAAGAACAGTCTCATGTAAAACCAAACCGCGCTCCATGACAAAATGTTGTACAAGACTTAATAACAAATTAATAAATGCATTGCAAACTTGAGTAGACCAGCCTCCACCAACAGCACCTGCTCACAAGTATGACGCATGTTTCAGCCATCGCCCTCCTCAACCATTTCAAAGGGAAGTGGACGTGCACCCGCCACACGACGCCGCCGCAAGCAGTGACATTAAAGCGAGCATGACATACTCAAGTCTACCAAACAATTTAACATTACTTAAATTATTGTCTTTTACTTTACAGAGCGCACTTACAATATGCAATGCAGTCACTATACTGCTCGTGGGAAAGCAATGGGAGTAATAATTTTTTGACTCGTACCAAAATGGCGGGGACGTGGTTCGCTCGTCACGTCTCGTTTCGCACGAGGACGAAAAGTGGGCTACGTGTGTGACCTCTGCCTATCCCTTATACGGGAAAAAGACGTGACTGAAAACTAGACGAACTGAAAGTAGTTATCAAAAGTACAAGTTCTTTCTGATATATCTGTGTGGGATGTCCCGCAGGGTTCGATTTTCGGCCCATTTCAATTTCTTTTTTATATTAATGACTTACCTTACCTAATAGGAGACAACCAAGATATAGTGTTATTTGCTGATGATACATCTTTGATTTTTAAGATAAAACGTCAACTTTTATTATATGACGAGGTGAAAAATGCTATTTCAAAATCAGTACATTGGTTTAACGTTAACAATTTGCTTTTAAACGGCAATAAAACAAAATGTATTAAATTCACAACACCAAATGTTAAACGATTAGATGTAAATGTACTTGTGAATGGGGAAGAGTTGAGCCTTGTGGATACTACTGTCTTTCTTGGAATAACTCTTGACGCAAAACTTCAATGAAGCCCCCATATACCTAAACTAGCTAGTAGACTTAGCTCTGCAGCTTATGCTGTAAAAAAAATTAGGAATTTGACTAATGTTGAAACTGCTAGATTAGTTTATTTTAGATATTTTCATAGCATAATTTCTTATGGTATTTTGCTATGGGGAAATGCGACTGATGTAGAAGCGATTTTTGTTTTGCAAAAGAGGGCCGTAAGAGCTATTTATAATCTTGGCTCTAAAGTGTCCCTTAGAGATAAATTTAAAGAAACTAATATCTTAACCTTGGCCTCTCAATATGTATTTGAAAACGTTTTTTATGTTCACAAGAACATAAATCAATTTACTAAAAAAAGTGATGTTCATAAGGTAAATACCAGGAACAAGCATACATTAATAATGCCAGTTACTCGACTTCACAGGATCAGTAACTCTTTTAAGGGGCAATGTATACGTTTTTACAACAAAATCCCAGAAAGTGTACACAGTCTTTCAATCAAAAAGTTAAAATTTTATAATAAACAAAGACTTCATAATAAGGGTTATTATCATATTAAAAAATACATAGATGATGAGAACCCCTGGGAATGAGGAGATCGCCGCCAAGCCATTTCGACATCTTTATAATACTGCTGTTGTACATTACACATTATATTAAAAGATTGTACATTATATTAAAAATGACTGAAAAACAAAAATCCTGCTGGGTTTCTTACTGGTTCTTTCCAGGACAGAGGCATTTTTTGCGAATCAGTGTAGTCTAAAAAAAAGAAAAAAAAAATGAATAAGTATTATGTAAATAATCTATATTGAATAAAAATTATTTTATTCTATTCTATTTTATTCTACTGCCTGATCAGGGGGTGGAAGGAGGATTCTCTAGCCAGTGTGCTATGGGACCGGAGCCCATAGTCCTACTTCACCTCAGGTAGTTCGCTCGCTAGTTTGCAACGAACTAAAGCACGCACACATCTGCGTGAACCACTCGGAGTGCAAACAGGCGAAGGAAGCTTGTCGCTGACAACATGAAGGGTTTGCTGCGGTTCCTGGAGGGGTTTGATTGGCAAGAGTAATCTAATATTCCTACCTACATGCAAAATACAAGCATAGACGTGTAGTTGCGGAAACCGGCCCGTTGCAATCTACAATACAATCGCTGTATTTTAAACAGCGATTGACTTCCCGCAAAACGTGCAGGTCGTCGCTCCATCTAGTGGGTGGGCGCCCTACAATGCGTTTGCTGGTACAAGGTTGCCACAGGAGAACCTTTCTTCCCCAACGGTTATCGGTTCTACTGTGGCCGGCCTATTTGCCCTTCAGCTTGCTTATACTTAGGGCTATGTCGGTTACTCTTGTTCTGCTGGGAATATCATCGTTACGGATTTTATCTGGCAGAGAAACACCGAGCATAGTACTTTCTATAGCTCGCTGGGCGACTCAGAGCTTCCTGCGGCCTGCAGTGAAGGAGCACGTCTTGGTTCCGTATGTCACCACTGACAACACGCACTGGTTGTATACTTTTGTTTTGAGGCATTAATAAAACGGCAAGATATACTCGACGAGAACATGTGTCCCAGTTTCCGGAACGCTGTCCAGCCAAGTTGGACTTACTAGAGACATAGTTACTCGTAATAATGAAACCAGCACAACAGAAATTGATCTTATTGTATGAAAAATAAAACTCGAAATAAAGCACATTATGCGACGGTTCTTGCGCCTGTTTCCCTTCCCTCATTGAAAATTTGTTATTGCTGGTAACTTTTCTTTTCCCTTAATCTTGTATGCTGAACAGTAATTATCATTACTAACGGATTATCTTTTATTAAGTCAAGGCAACATGTCTAATAGTTAGTATATATTTAAATAAAGTTAGTATATAGTATAACACTATTATGATTTTAGCTCATTAAATAAGCTGAACAATGTCTTCTATAGCAATAAAGTAAAGTAACAGTCTATTTATGTCCCACTGCTGAGTACAGGCCTCCTTGCATTTTTGAAAGGGCTTTTGCGTTCGGAAGCGCCACGCTTATCAGATGCGGGTAGGCGGACTTCGCATATCCTTTAAAATTTTCAACCCTCAGACATGCAGGATTCCTTACGGTTTTTCACTTCGCCGCTGAGTACGTGGTAAATCAGTTATGTAGCATGTTTGTATGCGTGTCCATCTCCGCTTACGATCAAATTGGAATTAAGAAAACAGCATTTCTAGTGTAAGTAATGTTTTACTATGGTTACCATAAGCATAAATCTTTTTTTTAACTATTTCCGTGCTATAGTCCTCAGGCTTTTTTTACTATTGTTGTGTTATATTTTTTTTTATCCATGAGGGATTATACTGCTGGACATAAGTCTCACAAATAGAAGCTTACTACAAAATTATGATTTCTGTTTAAAACTTATTATTGTGTCCAACAAAATAAGCAGAATAAATGTATAATTTTATTAATTTTAATAGCGTATTTTCACATCTTTGGATGTGAATTAAAGTTAGATTGCGAGGCCTATTTCGATATGGCGCCCTTCTCGTCAAAAATGTTATCATTATTACCTTTTGTTTTCACCTATTAACAGTAATGTCATTATTAGAAGCGACACTGAAGTTTCTTGCGCCATTTCTTCACCAGCGGAAACGCATTCCGAATTGGTGGTAAACTTAGTTAATAATAATCCTGATGTTATTATTAGTATAAGTAATATTTCCATCCCGATTGAGGTAACTGTTCGAGCCGAGGCTGGCCCCCTTGGGCACCCTGAAGTCAGTTACACTCGCGCACAGGATGACGGTCCAAGCCGAGGTCCCCTCTCAGGGGCCATTGCGCCAGTCATCCATAAATAAAGGTTTCAGCTAAGTGCCCTCAGCGCACGGCCACCTTTCATTCCGACGAAGCTGTGAAAGTCTTCGGGCTATCAGTGACAGTGACAGCCTAAAACAAATCCTCTATAGGAAAAAGGTAGGTGCTATTCTACTCTGCTGACATGCGCATTTAATCAGCCCGCACTGTAGCGGTCAGACTTTTCTTAAATGAGCGAAATATAATATTTTATAAATTGATGGACTGGCCGTTTGTAACATGGATGTTTTTTTTTGAGTTGATTTTATGATAAAAGAAAAAATATGAAAAGCAGCCTGCAACATATCTACTAACGTTTATCTTAGTATCTTTATCTTTCATAATCATATCTCCGATCCCAGAATCTATTAAATATTGTGATTCTAACCGGTTACATGTCATACTGTCGTGTGAGATTTACAAGAGATCATTTCAAATAAATAAGAAGAAAAACATAAAGCCCACATATTTACAAGTTCAATAAAATGGCATTTTTTGGAAAAGTTTTCGTTGCTGATAAAGATGAAAACATCGATGACTTCGCTAAATCAATCTGTATGTCTATGTTGGAAACCTTAGAGAAAATTAAATCTAACAGATTGTTCGAGATAATAAAAATACCGAGTCTAGAGTTAAATTTGGCAAAGCGGACATTTTTCATTGAGTATTATGTACTAGAGTAAGTTATTTCAAAAATATGTGTCTATGACACAGGGAGCATGCACGATGATGACGACGGTTTATGTTCTATGGTTTATGGTTTATGTTCATAGATAACATTAAGTGTGAGCAGCTGCGCATGCACTTCAATTTGTTTTACAAATACTCAAGCTGAGGTTTCTCCTCTAGTACGTAGTACTAGACATAACTCTATGACTTTTTTCAGTATTTGTAGGACAGCGGGTTCCATAGCCTTAAAGTAGGACGTTTTGTCACGTTAGGAATGCCCTAACGACAGCTGAATCATAATTTTGTGACAGTTCACCCTCTGTTGGAGGCAGTTTTTGGCGCGTCCTTAGATTATACGATACCTTAGATACTTAATAAACTGAGTTATTCTCTCATATTACGACGTTTTAATATCATTACAACAGTTTCGGTGGAATTTATACAAAAAAAAGTAAGTAAAGTAACAGCCTATAAATTTCCCAATGCTGAGCAGGCCCACTCTCATATCTGAGAGGGTTTTGGAGCCAGGAAGAATGTGGGTTCGCGGCCATCACATAACCTCGAAACATGTCTACGATTATATAGCATCGTCATTGCTGCAGCCTATCACAAGTCCACTGTTGAACATAGGCCCCCCTCACAGATAGCCGCAAAAGTTTGTAGCTCTCATTTTGGAGGGATTTTGCCATAGTTTCCCCGCTTGGCAGGCGGGTTGGCCACCGCAGTTTATTTATTCAGATGTTCCAGGAAGATGCTGCTGCCCATCTCCTGGTTTCCATTTTCCCTCTGTCTACTTTTACACACGACACCCACCATTTTTAAGACTTGTGATGGGGTGGTAGATTCTCTAAGGCCGCCACCACACGGCTGTATATACCACACTGTGTATATAGCATAACTTACATATCCCTTCATAATAATAATAATTTTGTTTTGTGTAACATACAATCTGTCAATATATATATAAGCATGTCATTGTGTAATACACAAATATTGGTTTTCGAATCTGGATTGTATCTTCAGTATTATGATCGTATTTTAGGCACTACATCAGAGCTCACCGCATAAACGTTACGTTAAATATGGTAATGTGAGCATAAGTACATTTACAATCATGTTGTCGCCATGATTACATTGGCCATAAATATTTTTTTTATTAAAAAGATAATGCCCCTCAGCAGCATTTCTTTTGCGTTTTTGCACAAATGTAAGATTATTTGCGCTTATTTTAGGACTCTCGGAAGAGCAAACAAAGAATATTATTCTTTACAAACCTTTTTACCGCCAACCGCCAAAAAATTGAGAAAAACGGTGATAATTATATCCTAACTACATATGTACACGCAAGATGGTGTAAAGGTACGAGTATAACAGAGAGAAGAGTTCGATAGCACCTTTAGACAATTACCAGTAAGTTTGTTATAGATTACTTAATCAATAATAATATCGCCGCAAATTAAAAAAACATATAAAACCTACAGTTGCGCTTGAGTTCATTTTATCTATCTGTCCAACTGATACAAACTTAAAGACTGATAAAACTAAAAGAGAATATTGACGACCGCGTGACCTAGTGGTCAGAGTAGTCCCTGCGGGAGCCAATATTTGTGCGAAATACAAATTGTTGATTCAGCCATACAGGCTGTGTTGCTCATATGAAATTCTTTGTTTGCAAAACGCACTGATGATATAGGAGAAATCCTAGTGTGGGGCGCCGCTTAAAGAAAAATATCCACTACTGAACATAGGCCTCACCTGGGCATAGCTCTCAATTGGGGGGGGGGGGGGGGGGGGGTTTGCCATAGTTGCTACGCTTGGCAGGCGGGTTGGTAGGCCATTAGGGTAGACCATTTATGAACTTATATTTGCTATTTTACACAACTAACAACTTCACCTAAGTAATTTACAATGACATTTATACGGCTCCAAATACATTTTATATGTATATATATTTGCTCTACTGGGAGCCTTGGAACAGTCTTTGGATATTGTACAAGGATTTCAGATTCACAGATACTGTATTCATATAACATGAGGTCATGTATACTATATATCAATAATATACTTATATAATATCATGTATACTTTTTTTTTCAACAAAATTATAGAAGCTAAAAATTATAACTTTACGACGTACTCCATGACACTATTGATAATTTTTGCAGAACTTCATGAGCGTGCCGCTGGTGTACAGTAGGTTTCTCCTAGGCATTATTACCATTAATATATTGTTGATGTAAAACAAACAAACTATATCATGGCAAGCATTTTTTTAGGTACGAGGGTGGATTGAAAAGTACTCGGCCTAACCAAGAAAATAAACACATACTAAATCAGTTATATTTTTATTTTTCTACATAATCACCATCAAGTTCAATACACTTTTGCCACCTCCCCTTCCAAGCATTTAGACCGTTAAAAAAAATGATTCTTCCTTAGAGTCAAAATATGCGTCTACAGCTGCTTTGACCTCGTCGTTTGTCGAAAATCTTTGACCTCCTAAGTGCTTTTTTAGGTTAGGGAACAGAAAGAAGTCTGATGGTGCCAGATCAGGTGAATACGGCGGATGCGGTAACAGTTCAAAGCCACAGTTGTGAATTCCAGTCCATTGACTGTACTGACTGTGTGAACATGGGCGTTATCTTGATGAAACAGGACTTTTCTTCTGAGCATTCCTCGACGTTTTTCTTTTATTTCTTCTCGTAAACGACGTAGTAAGGTGCAGTAGTAATCAGAGTTTATAGTCTGACCCCTTTCAAGATAATCAATCATAACCACACCTTTCGAGTCTCAGAATACTGAAGCCATCACCTTATTTGCCGACAAAATCGACTTAGCCTTTTTAGGGGGTGGTGAACCAGGTCTTCTCCACTGTTTTGATTGTTGTTTTGTTTCCGGTGTACAGTAATGAACCCATATTTCGTCCATAGTAACAAAACGATTCAAAAAATCATCTGCATCGGCTTCAAATAACTCCGAACAGTCGCGTGAAATAGTCAATCGCGTCCTTTTTTGTTCAACTGAAAGCAGTCGCGGAACCCACCTCGCAGACACCTTGTGGAAACCCAACTCGTTGACAATGATGTTTTGAGTTCGTTCATAAGAGATGCCTATAATCTCGGCTATCTCTCTAATTTTTAATCTGCGGTCTCTCATTATTAAATCAAGTACTTTTTTAATATTTTCGTCAGTAGTTGACGTCGAAGGCCTTCCAGAGCGGGGCAGCTATACATTTTTTGACGGATGAATATGACAGAGCATAATCGCCTAATGTACTGACCATGTCATCATGGATGGCTTTTGATGATAGCCCCTTCTTATGGAGGTACTTAATGACGGCACGCTGCTCGATTTGCTCCATTCGCGGAAATTATGACCGATTACTTTGTTAATAAATTTATAAAATCACAACTAATTATCGCACACGTTTCGAACTTCACACAATGAACTAGTCTGAACTGAACTAAATAATGTGGGTAGATTTGATTTTTAGAATTGAATGGATCTGTGTTAGGCCGAGTACTTTTCAATCCACCCTTGTACATTCTCATCCCGGTTGGGACGGTGTCGCTCGCAGACTCTACAAAGCAAAATAAATATGTCCTGCCTACACGCTGTTTTATCACATCAACAACCACTCGACGTAATGTAACATCCGTTTTAATTTGTAAACTTTCGGACTGAATTATTTATTGCGTATTGTGTAAGGTATAAAAATGTTTGAAATTTTGGTTAAAATAAATAAAAGAAAAATTAATCTCCTATCTTTAATAATATTTCTAATTTTTTATCGATCAATTAATCATTTTTAATTAGTCGTAATTTTTCTTTCTTACCCTATTTGACGTAGGTACGAGTATCATGACTACACAGTAAACAGAGTGTATTGTGTTACATATTGTCCTGATCAAGGATAGACTAGAATAATTTATATTCAATATATTTTATTATATTGAACGACATTTATAAAAAAAAATGCCTCTGTCCTGAGAAGAACCAGCAAGAAACCCAACGGGAAAATGCTGTAGACGCCTATTTCCAACTAGGCCGATGATGATGATTACGGTGATATTTAAAACTGAGAGAGAGAGAGTTGCAATTGAGTTTATTAGTTTTGCGCATTTAGTTTTTTTTTTCTTATGTCGGTATTTTGGAATGACCTATTTATAACCTTTTAAGAATACTACAAAAAATCCATGGTAATAAAATTATAATTATAAATAACTAAAAAAAACCAGCTCTAATACTCGTAGCAATGACGTGATAATCCTGGTCAATACCAGGGCATAGTCCTGAATCTATCTGCTAAATTTCAAATTATTCGGTCGACTGGAAGTGGGTGAAAATTTAATTAGAAGATTCCGTTACATTCATACATACAGGTCAAACACAATTAGTACATAAAATGTCATATCTTTCATAATCATATCACGCACAACGGAATCAAATAAATATCGCGATGGCAACCAATTGCACTAATTACTTTGTGTGATTTCATAGGGATCGATTCAAAAAAAAGTCTAC
The DNA here is from genome assembly GCA_019845155.1 of Luehdorfia chinensis. Taxonomy (NCBI): domain Eukaryota; kingdom Metazoa; phylum Arthropoda; class Insecta; order Lepidoptera; family Papilionidae; genus Luehdorfia; species Luehdorfia chinensis. The sequence continues at coordinate 3,188,379 of JAHVAK010000025.1, read as the reverse complement.
AAAGATTAAAAATGTCTTTTTACGGAAAACTTTTTGTTGTTGACAAAGAAGAAAACTTCGATGAGTTCGTCAAGTCCTTCGGTACGTCTATTTTGTGTTAATATTACTGTTAGTTGGTGGTGGGGAAATAATATATGCCAGTCTGTTTAATTCCATGGGTGTTGTAAGAGATAACTAAGGGAAATACCTGGAAAGTCTTCTAGAAGAAAATCTTTAAAAATGCCAGACCATAAATGAGCGGATCGAAACCGGGCAACAGTAATTCTAATGGTCATTACAGCATAACGTCCCCCAAATTTTGCTCCAAATATTATTTTATGAGTTTATTAAGTACCGTTGAAGTTTAGTTTAATTATTACTGTAACTGACATAGCAACTCAACAGATTTAATTTTAAACCATTATGCCTGTCCTTAAACGTATTTGATGTTTAATAACGTATTCGACTACCGAATAAAATAAATTAATCCGTTTATTTGATAACAAAACTCATCAATCAGTTATAAGCTTATTTTTAAACAAATGCCACTACTACACACGATAAGGAATGAATATAACTGTGGAAAAAAGGCATGGCGCTTCCATGACTTAAATCAGAAGTCAGCATAATTATTGAGTGTGAATATTCATTGTGAGATTTTTAGGGTCATATTGGCAATTTTTGAGGGTAAATCTTTCATATTCGTGCGTAATCAGTAATCATCGAGGATGGATGTAGGTCTAAACACTGGTGACATACCAGCATACAGTCCATCTGATGGTGAAAAACAGAATGTTTGTTCGTTTGACAAGCATAGTTACAGCCTTTATTAGTACAACCTTGTCAACAGGATGGTAAATTTACACCGTGCGCACCAAATGGTGTTATGTACAAAAGTACCTAATGGTAGGTGCCGCGCCTGCCCATAACAGTCGCGGTCTCAACTAGAATTTTTAATTGGAAACTGCACTTGTCATCCAGAGACAACGGTTGTTAAGTAATATGCCCTGTAATTACACTAGCTATCTGCCCTTTAAACCAAAGCACAGAAGTGTAACAACATAATAATAGCCATTACGATGGTACCACCAAAACAGACTCCTACACCCGGTATTTTATTACGAGTATTTAAAGCAAGTTTATCAATTAAATTTTATGTACTAAACATTGCCACACTGGCACTTAATCTATCTATATGCATTAATTCTCAAATGTGTTTTTTTCGGTATGAAATATCTCCATTAAAACTGTATCGAAATGTTTAATATTCCATTTTTAAGATTATTCTTTCTTCTAATGACAAAAAATAACTAAATGTTTTGGTTAAAAAAAAAGATTAAGAAAATTTAATTAATTAATTGTAGAAAGCGCCATCTGCTGACAATCTGTTCAACTAGCATGCAGGACAGCTGTCGGTTGGAGTTGTTTACATTATTTAAATATTGTAGATGGCATCATCTGTTCATTATCACGATACTGTGTGAAATATTCGCACGGGTTAGCTAGTATTTTTAAATTGTTAAATTGTTTTTTCTTACTTTAGGTCTCCCAGAAGATAAATCGCAGAATATTCTACGGTACAAACCAAATCAAAAAATAGAGAAGAATGGCGATGATTATGCTGTTACTATCTACGCAAACGATAGTGAAAAGGTTTACAACTTCAAATCTGGCGTAGAGTTTTCAAGCACCTTTAGACAATTGCCTGTAAGTTTCTTATCGTTCAGTATATTGATAATAGTAACCTTGAGATACGGGTGTATTTTATTGAGATAGGATATATTGAGTCTTTAAAATCGACGACTACATTTTTCACTCGACTTTTCTTACTTTGTAAAAACACCTTACTTTGTAACTTTCTTCTGATATAATTGTTATGGATAATTTACATTTCAAATATTTTTTGATTCGCATTTAGAGAATGTCTTTTAGATATTTATTTCGAGAATCGTTAAAAGATTTAATTTGACTTTTGAATAACTTTTCCAGGTTAAAATCACTATTGACGTAGATGGCAACAAAATGACACAAGTAATAAAATTCGATGTTGGCTTCATATTGACCATAAGGAAGGAATACACAGACGACAGTTTGTACGAGGTAAAACTAAAGTTATGATTAACACCGATTAGTTTCTTAATAAAAAAACATACGTAAAACCTAAAAAAGTAAAGAAACAGCCTATAAATGTCCCACATTTACAAGACTCCTCTCATTTCTTGAGAGGGCTTTTGAGTTGAGAAGAGTCAGCCACGCTGCTCCAATGAGGGTTGGCGGACTTCACTTGTCCTTGAAATATTTTTATTCCTAAGGCATGTAGGTTTCCTAACGATATTTTCCTTCACCGCTAAGCACGTGGTAAAACAGCAATTAAAATCGCAGAACAATTTTAGAGTTGCCGGCACCGGGGATCGAACTCAGGTCACTCGCGTCCTATGAAATGTATGGCGAGCGCACGGCTACAGCTACCGAGGCTCTAAACATTATAACTTGCTTATCAACATCATTCAGTAAAGGAATACAAATGACTAAAACATATTTGTCTTCATTGTATGTACGACCGGATATAGCTAAAAAAAACTACTACTTAATAACTAACTATTAAATAAGCTGCAGATCAACGATCTTTCAAGCGTAATAATCTTTGCCGCTAGTAATATAAAAAAAGAGCAATGGAACCCACACCCACACCAGCAACAGCTGACTTCATGCAGAAGAAGGAATATATAATGAACGCTTTTTTTAGTGTTAGTTTTTGCCGCACTAGGATTGAGAACGTTTTTACAGACATAAATTTCATATGCACTGTACAACGACTAATTTTATGTTTTATTCATAAATGTTGACTCCAGCTGGGATTCGAACACAGAACCTGCAGCGTAGAAGTCAGGTACTCAGACCACTAGGCCACGCGGGCGTCAGTTTTTCTTCCAGTAGTAGCTCCTCAGGCACTATAACTGGATTAGTTTACCGAAACTAGAACATGAACATGATTTAACAAATATATTAGGATTGACTTTTTCATACGACCAGTTGGACCGTAGACGGTCATTAGATGACTTAAAATTATTTTTGGAGATATTCACAGTAGCGCAAGCACGCAGCGAACGCGACAGTCCGAATTTCGAAGTTTTGTAGGAGTAGTATTTGTGTTTTTATGTTTGTATTTGTTTTTTTTTCGCTACGCTCGCTCCCAGTGCCCTTCAAACCGAAACACTAATTTTTGCAAACTACTGCTTCACGGCAGAATAACTGGCCCAGGGGTGGTACCTACCTAGACGGATTCCTGCATAGGGCTCAAACCAAACATGGCACGCGGGCCCCTGGCCCGTGAGCACAGTATCCGAAGAAGCTGTAAAAGCCAAAAAGTCTAACAGCAATTACATCACCGAAATTATATATGAATAAAGGCTATGTGATCACTGCGGTAAAAACCCAAGCCCCCATAATGGTAGCCGATAGGTGTCCGGCGGAGTAGATTAGCTACCTATCTCTTTCCTACAGAGGTATCGTAAGCCGCCTCGACTAAGGTATTGTACGGTCAGCCTTTATTCGTGCAGAATAATACTGTAATATGCAATGTTGTCACTATCCACTTCGTTTGAGCGCAACGGGGATTAAGTTTTTTTTGTACCATAACGTACGTCGTTTCACGCGGGGGCGAAAAGTGACCTACGGATCAGTTCTCTGTCTACCTCTTATATTGAAAAATCTCGTGACTATACGTACGTACAACAGTAAGCACTGAATGATAAAAGGAAAGGCATAGTGGACCAGAACGCTTAGCCCTGCGGCTGCTCGTCACATTTCATCTAGTCTAATCCATACTAATATTATAAATGCGAAAGTAACTCTCTCTGTCCGTCTGTCTGTTTTTTACCTTTTCACGGCGCAACTGCTGAACCGATCTTGACCTTATTTAGCACAGAGATGGTTTTCATCCTGGAGACGAACATAGGATACTTTAATTCCGAAAAATTTAATAATAAAGTTCCCATGGGATTCAAAAAACTTAAGAAAGAAAGAGAACTAAAGGAGAAAATTTAAAATCCTAAATTCACGCGAAGTTGCGGGCATCAGCTAGTAAAGTATAACTGCCATCTCGCTCGTGCATGCCACCGAGACTCAGAGCAAGATTAGCATGACTTTCAAATAACAAAAAATGGCAAAGCAGAACCGGGTGATGATAGAACATAGGAACTTCTAAACGCGTGGCAATTCGTACTTGAAGTCTTCACAAATCTGTTTAATTCCTACAACCGCGACGGTGCAACGACCATAGGTACAAGTGTTGTGTTTTTTGACAAAGGTTTTTGGACAATGTTCTACTGAAGAAATATAGATTGATATCGCTTCAGAGCAGCGCCTGCATGCGAATTTGTCCCGCACACAATGTACGAGTAGATCTTCACAGCGACTGTGAAATGCCCTTAATCTCTGAACACTTCAGAGAATTATCATGGCGGTTTTTCGAAAAAGCCGCGGTTCATTCAAACCCGCTGGTGGTTAAAGCAGCAAATTACCGACCAAACAGAAACGCGACCGAACGCAAACGTCGCCCGCGAAACGTGCTAGACGACACGGACGTCTCAGCTCTTCCTGACCACGATACTGTCAGTCACGATCCAGGCCACACTGTACACACAGTCAATAGCTTTAATATAACACGCACCACGACGCGTGACCGCCGTAGAGAGCGGCGCGCAATAGTCAATAATCACACCGCGTACACAAGATTCACCCGTGTTCCGGGGCGGTTCTCACCGCCCAGAGTTGCCGACACACAAGTCGACAGTCCGAATGGACGCGCCCAGCCTCCTTCGGACGGTCATTAGACGACTTAAAATATTTAAGATTTTCGAAATCGCGAAAGCACGCAGCGAACGCGACACAGTCCGAACTTCGAGGTTTTTGTAGGAGTTTTTATTTATTTATTTATGTTTGGGTCAAACCAAACCTGGCACGCGGGCCCCTGGCCCGCGAGCACAGTATCCGATGAAGCTGTAAAAGCCGAGAAGGCTAACAGCAATTACATCACCGAAAAAATATATATTGTTACGCCACTAGTTCTTTGTCTATCCGATTACAGAAACTGAGTAGAAAACCATACAACTTTAAAGGTAATGGAAGATGTTTTCAAGTTGTTAGTTGAATGAGCAATGGTGAATACACAACATACCTTCGATTTGTTTGTAACGTAGGTATTATGACACAATCGATGTAGTGTCTAAGCACAATGCTGTAATACCGCAATAGGGCCTCCTATGGGGTAGGTGTTATGAACACGGAGGTCACATTTAACGTCCATGCTACGCTTAAATGACTGACTTCTACACCGCGGGTCCTGGGTTCGATTCCCAGCCGGAGCCAACATTTGTGCTAAAACACAAATTGTTGGTTTTCGGGTCTGGTTGTGTTGTGATTGTCCCCGTGTTTCTGACACTGCATCCTAGCCTACCTCCGATCTTATCGCATCAGCGTTACATCGGGCGCGGGTAGGTTTTGACGAGTTCCTGGAACACCTGAATAAATAAACTGCGGTTGCCAACCCGCCTGCCAAGCGTGGCAACTATGTCAAAGTCCCTTTAAAATGAGAGCTACAAACTTTTGTGGCTAACTATGGGGGAGGCCAATGTTCAGCAGTGGACTTCTGATATGCTGAAACGATTAAATTTTGAAATTTTCATTCGAGGCTATCTGATATAGAAGCAAAGTAACAATCAAGGGATCAGCTATATGAAGAGGCAATGGGCCAGCCAGATAGCTCTTAGAAATTAAAACTATTTTGTAATATTGGATAATAAAACTTCTTTAAAAATATTGATTCTCATAATTTGTGTGTTTAATATTAACTTAAGCACTATTGTTTATTTTATTTAAAATAAACGTTACCTCACGCTAAAATTTCTCCTGTCTCTTGGATGTGCTTAACAAACTACTATACTAATATTGTTTTAACTGCTACCTGATTTAAAACTACAATAACTAATTGTATAAAACTCATTAAACTATCAGCTAATATACCACAGGTACATTTATTCTTCTTTCTACTTTCCAGGAAATTTCTCACAGTGGATGGGATGGTGCTGCTCGCAGATTCTACAAAGCACAATAAATGTGACATGTTAACCAACAGTTCCACACATCTACAACTACTTTTCATGTGGGTATAACAGTATTTGTGATCCATCCGACTGGAATACTAACAGATGTGTAATATGTAAACTGTGACAAATTTATAAAAGTTTTTAATCTCATGTCTGTTGTAAATTGTTAACTTATATTGTAGATTAATAAATAATTTAAAAGTAGCCTTTATTTTTATTCCTTTCCCTAACCAATGTAGGCGCTATAGTGTGACGATTCCTAAAATAGTAAACACTAATTTGTGTACGAAAATAGCAAATATGTAATCCATTTGACAAAGTTATAAATGAACTGTATCGGTCAATATTTGAGGTAATTAAAAGTTTATGGAGTTATAGGTAGTCACTTAAATGTTTTATCCAGAAAAACACTTTAGATTATTCTATTTTTCCGAGAAATTTGTCCAAATTCAATTTTATGTGCTGACTGCACATAAAATTTAATTTGGACAAATTTACTATGTGGACCAATACAATTACTATGTGGTAATGCCAAACTTTAAATTGTCATTTAATAAGCGATTCTAGCTGGATATACATTTTGCTGTTATATGTACATATAAGCATGCACCAGCACAAACATACCTTAGTAAGTGTTTGCGCAGCGGGCAAACACAAGTGCAAATAGCGCTCGTGTTTTTGCATAAATGTACGGATGGCATTCGAACTCAGGACCCGCGGCGTAAAGTTAAGCGCTCTGACTATTCAGTAGCCTCATTGTTGCCAATGTCTACATCAAAGTCAAATATCTCTATACCAGAGCAATGTATTTTGCTTAATTTCAAAAAACTGATCAAAATTACGAAAACAACTTTATTTACTATGTACTAAAATATTTACATAAATATAAATCACAGAATACACATGTGGGTTTGTTAGGTAACAATTCACATCGTGCCAAAGACCCACATACTCTACAAACAAGATAATCATCAGACTCAATTGGAGTAAATGTTAATGAACAGAACATGTTTATATGGCCACTTTTACATGAGAAACCTTCTATTTGCTCATCACAACACTGACATATATATTTGTGATCCTTTATTATTTTCAATATATTACAATCAAGTACTGTGTCTAGTTCTTTTTTATATTTGCAACAGTAATAATCTAAAAATGCTTTAGCACTAAAGAGAGTCTCTGATTCTAAATCTTTAAGAATATAAGCAGATTTTTGGCATTTTTCATAAATATTTCTAATAAGGATGCAGGCGTAACTTGCATGGATTCTTTCACTAATCACTTCAACTGATGTTTCAGGCAGTGAGCCCGTCGACCCGTTTTTGCCAAGACTTTCTAAATTGTTATAAAATATTAATAAAATGTGATAAACTTTTAGCTTATATATGTCAGTCTCGCCTTCAGCTAACAGTTGCTCATAGTCTAATGATGGTAATACTTTTGTTTTTATCACTTTGCACCTAAGCATTTCAATATAATCCCAGTAGTTTGTTAATTTTTTAGTTTTGTTATTCAATAGCGCTGATATTTCAAAGTCATCATTGTTTGTAGAATTAATTAAGAATATAAGGTCAATTTTGAGGGGCTCTTTTCTCCATAATACTTTTCTGTCAATCAAAGCTAATGTGCATAAAGCACTGTTAGTTGAAAATCCTAAGCCATGTAGCTCAGATGTAGGGTATGATTCTTTTATTTCCACTAAAGATTTATTTATATTTATTGTATTATTACAATGGTGTATTTCAATTTTATACATTTTGTTATTAATAGTTCCCAAGTAGAAATCTTTTACTCGCTTTTTAACATCAGTTATTCTATAATCATTTATATTTGTCACCTCCTGTGATATTAAATTGCAATTTCTGTCTATCAACTGTACAACAAAATGTCTGTGCTTACTGTACAGTAAAATTATATTTTCTTCATCAATAATGTAATTAAAATGCTTAGCAATCATTCTGTCATTATACTGCCATAAATCATGTTGGCTTAAATGTTTGATCAAATTGTCTTCTATTACACATAAATGAGCAGTTACTTTACCTAGCACATCGGAGATTACAATTAAAAATAAGTCATTACTTATAGGCACCCAAGTAATACAAAGTATGTCCACTGTAGGTGCATTGATATGAGCAATTACCTGTGCCTTGACTTCCAGATCATTGCATTTCAATAACCAGAACAATATACAACCACTTTTTTGGGCTGTAACAAAAAAACATGAACCATCTTTATTTATTTTATCAGCCCAACATACTGCAGATGTTGCCAGAGCATGAGCAGCCTCTTGTAATTCCTTAGAGTTTTTTGGAGTTTCATTAAGTGCTTCTGTCAATGATAAATACTTTAAATTTTCCTTTACTAATGATGATAGATTTAATATGCTAGTCCATTTCAATCTACTAGGTCCAAACAGCTCAACACATCCAACACTAGTCAAGACAGCTATAGCACTATCCATGTTGCCAATGAAATCTACCGGTGACCACTCAAAAGTAACAATGCTGGTCATTTCGTTCAACAATTGATTGTTATGCGGCCACAATGTTGGGTCCAAAATCATCTGGATGAATTCTGAGTTTTTTATACCATTTCTGATAAATCTATCTTCAAAAAATTCAGTTGCAGGGCTGTATTTAGGAGCTGTTATTGAGGTCTCTAAATAATCAAGTCCCTTGTCATAACATTGCAAATTGTATGAAAAATCTATTAGATGCAAGCCTTTGTCGCCGAGTACTGCTACTACAGAATTGTGACATAATATAGTAGTGTCTTCGATTTTATTTATGAAAATATTCAACTTCGTTATTTCATGAAACATTTTTTGCAAACTTTAATAATCAAAACATGAAAATATATCGTTATTCTATTTGCAAACGAGCACTATGAAAAACATTATCCGCGCTATAAGATGATCAAAGAATACTTTTTAAGTAATGCCATTAATTGAGAAATTGAACTCCTGACATGTGCGCTAATATGTCAATATACGACGATATTAAGTCAATGTCAAAATTCTATAAACCTTTTTGTGTTTTCGTCATGTGGTACAAGGAGATGCAGATGATGAAGCCAGCATTATAATATGAAGACTATATCGCGCTCGCGTCCGCGCTTTTTATGTGGAAGAGCGATAACGGCTGCGGTTTGTTAAGTGTTTTGACTACCATTATCCGACCGGGCTACGCAGAATGGTTCGGCGGGCTCTAGGTTAATTATGGCTGAGGTAAATGATCAGCTTTTTATTTATTTTATTTTGTAAATGAGGATATTACTTTCAAAATTGGTAGTAAGCAAATGCTGATTAAATTAAAATGTAGAACAGCGTTATTTAATTAACAAGATTTAGGTTTTAAGTTAGGTTTTATTTTTTACTACCGTACATTCTACAGACAGTGCATAACATATTATACAGTTTTCTAACTGATATAAAATTATACTTTGACTTTAAAAAGTGTTTAAGTTTGATACTTTGGCAGTTTACCTTACTTTGGTTACCGCAGGACTAGTTATACTGGATGGTTAACCGACAGCAAACTAAAATTCCCTAGCTGGTGCTCGCCAGTCGCCTACCGCCTATTAATAGTATTAATCATCACGAATGCATTCGCGCCAAAATGCTTGTCTAAGTAATTATGTCTTATTACTCGAATGAAACAATAAGCAATTGCTTGACAACTAAATAACCTTTAGCCTTGATCAGTACGTCAGTACACAGTGACATTTTTTGATTTTTCTTTAAGAAAGGCCCCGGACGATCGCGGTGAATGCGAGATTGCTTAAAATTTACAATTTGGTAGGCTTACATAAAATGTTTTTTTTTTATTGGATAAAGTGATGAAACGAGCAAAACGTTCACCTAATAGTAAGTGCAACGTCTGCCCATAACAACTGCCGTGTCACCCAGATAATTTCTGTGTGACACCACACTGTGTCCATCACCCTGAGACATAAGTTCTTAAGTCTCATAATATGCCCAGTGATTACGCTAGCTCACAGTGCCCTTCAAACCGAAACACAGTAATGTTTGCACACTACCGCTTCACGGCAGAATAACTGGCACTGGGGTGGTACCTACCTAGACGGATTCCTGCATAGGAATCCTACCACCAGTAAAAAAAATAAGTACTTAGTTTTAAAAGGTGTAATTATACTTAAGTAATCAATAGTGTGTCTATATAAATAATTTAATTTGTATCATTTGTTCAAAATAAATCTAGTTTAATGTCTCTGGCAAACTCCAGTAATCTCTGGGACTACTTCGATAAAATCAATATTGCTGAAAAAAAAGCTGTGTTGTATTTGTAGTTACTCGTACAGTAACAAAGCTTCTACGGGTAATTTAAAGGCTCACTTAAGAAAACAACATGGACTGTTATACACGGGTTGCGGCGGATCAGCAAGGTTTAGGTTTAAGTTTTCTGACCCAAATGAGGCATAAAACCACACGAAGAAAAGTGCAAGATTTACTTGCAGGTGCCATTGCTCAAGAAAGTGCTCATATTGAGGACACACCGGCCAAAACATTCCCGGACCATGACAAATATTCGCAAATATACAAGAGTTCAAAAACATTTATTCATAATAAATTCAAAACGAAATAAAAACATTTATTATGAATAAATGTTTTTGAACATAGTTTAAATAAAAAAGGTGTAAAATAAAAAATAGGTATATACAGTGTAAATAATATTGTAGATATGTACATAACAATAATGTAGATAAAATCAAATGAACTTTTAAATATGCCTGCCACTTGTATAAGCAGCCAGTCCTAAGCGTGGACAAAGTATGAAGGAAAGTTAATTTTCATCTATCAAAATAATACTGGTTACTATCGAACACCCGATACTCCGTCACTTCAATACATAGTTATCGAGCAAAAATATTTGTTGTTAAAATAAATAGTTTCAATAACCGTTATTAAAAACCAAACCAATACATAGTTTCGGTATTGCAAAAACGCGTACTGACCCATCTGTAATAATAATATACTTATTAGGCAGTTCAATGTCAATATCCTATACATAAAAACATGGTAGTGGCTGTATAATAAATAACTTTCGTCATTCCTATGGAATTGCAAAAAGATTAACAAATGCCAGCTGTCATAACAAAAGCACGTTTTTCTCTATTTATGAAATTTGATTTTACTTGTCGAGTCGATGGGATGTAAAGTTAAAAAAAATCAATTTATATTAATAGAGTCAGTAAGTGTTTTGTTTTAGCGATCCAATCTTTAGTACCCCATCAACCATGGGGAAACAACGCCATAATACGAAGGCACGAAAAGTTGTTAGAACAAATATTGACAATTCTCAAACTAGTGAGGTAATTAATTATCATCATTTTATAATACCAAAATATTCCATAAAATAAGATAGTTAACTAAATTAACTAATAAAGTAAGTTAATAATTATTATAAAGTAATAATCTGTCATTGTCCCACTGGCACATTGAAGGCTACTCTTATTTTTAGTACTGGTTTGGATCTTGTGAGTATGTCACACTTCAGTGTTTGTGGATGTCATATGTCCATAAAATATATAATGTTTTCTTCATCATAAAACATGTTGTAAATCTGTACAGCAATTGATAATAGTAGTTGTTTCAGTACTAGGATTAAACTTGGGTTGTTTGCATACTATGACCAAAATTGATTAATTATTAAATATGATATATTTTATTTGAATATTAGTAAAACAATGAAATATGTGACATAAAATTTTTGTTATAATGTTATGCTTAAGCATCAAGTATTGAATTATTTTTAAAATACTATTTAATATAAAAAAAAAACAATTAGCAATGCAATGCAAAAACATTACTAATCATCTCAACCACTCTAGTAAAGATTAAGAGCATGTGCTAGAAGATGGTTCAAAACACCAGTCAAATGTTGGACTTGAACCTCTGAAGTTAGTCCCAGTCTATAACCTAAACCATTGGGGTGTAATATACGAGGGTGGATTGAAAAGTACTCGGCCTAACACAGATCCATTCAATTCTAAAAATCAAATCTACCCACATTATTTAGTTCAGTTCAGACTAGTTCATTGTGTGAAGTTCGAAACGTGTGCGATAATTAGTTGTGATTTTATAAATTTATTAACAAAGTAATCGGTCATAATTTCCGCGAATGGAGCAAATCGAGCAGCGTGCCGTCATTAAGTACCTCCATAAGAAGGGGCTATCATCAAAAGCCATCCATGATGACATGGTCAGTACATTAGGCGATTATGCTCTGTCATATTCATCCGTCAAAAAATGTATAGCTGCCCCGCTCTGGAAGGCCTTCGACGTCAACTACTGACGAAAATATTAAAAAAGTACTTGATTTAATAATGAGAGACCGCAGATTAAAAATTAGAGAGATAGCCGAGATTATAGGCATCTCTTATGAACGAACTCAAAACATCATTGTCAACGAGTTGGGTTTCCACAAGGTGTCTGCGAGGTGGGTTCCGCGACTGCTTTCAGTTGAACAAAAAAGGACGCGATTGACTATTTCACGCGACTGTTTGGAGTTATTTGAAGCCGATGCAGATGATTTTTTGAATCGTTTTGTTACTATGGACGAAATATGGGTTCATTACTGTACACCGGAAACAAAACAACAATCAAAACAGTGGAGAAGACCTGGTTCACCACCCCCTAAAAAGGCTAAGTCGATTTTGTCGGCAAATAAGGTGATGGCTTCAGTATTCTGGGACTCAAAAGGTGTGGTTATGATTGATTATCTTGAAAGGGGTCAGACTATAAACTCTGATTACTACTGCACCTTACTACGTCGTTTACGAGAAGAAATAAAAGAAAAACGTCAAGGAATGCTCAGAAGAAAAGTCCTGTTTCATCAAGATAACGCCCATGTTCACACATCAGTACAGTCAATGACTGGAATTCACAACTGTGGCTTTGAACTGTTACCGCATCCGCCGTATTCACCTGATCTGGCACCATCAGACTTCTTTCTGTTCCCTAACCTAAAAAAGCACTTGGGAGGTCAAAGATTTTCGACAAACGACGAGGTCAAAGCAGCTGTAGACACATATTTTGACTCTAAGGAAGAATCATTTTTTTTAACGGTCTAAATGCTTGGAAGGGGAGGTGGCAAAAGTGTATTGAACTTGATGGTGATTATGTAGAAAAATAAAAATATAACTGATTTAGTATGTGTTTATTTTCTTGGTTAGGCCGAGTACTTTTCAATCCACCCTCATATATAGCTATAAATGATTTCAACAGTTTCAATTGTTTTAAATAATCAAAAAAACCCCATTGTATGGCCTGGTTTCTTGAAGTTGACAGAGGTAAAATTAAAACTAGGAGATGGGCAACAGCATCTTCCTGGAACATCTGAATACATCAACTGCGGTTGCTAACCAAACCTGCCAAGCATGGCAACTATGGCAAATTACCCCCAAAATAAGAGCTACAAACTCTTGCAGCAATCTATGGCCTATGTTCAGCATTGGGCTAGTGATAAGCTGAAATGATGATGATTATGATGAATTAAAAATAACGGCCTATATTATATGGCGGACTCCACATGTAAATGAAATTTTTTTATTCCTCAAACTCATGATGTTTTCCTTTACTGCTGAGCATGTTGTAAATCTGCACTTAATCGTAATTGCCGAACAATTTTAGAGGCGTGGGCAAAGGGGATGTAACTTAGGTCACTTGTGTACTTTAAAATATTAAGCAAGCACCTAGCCGCAGTGCTGCCATGGCTCATATCTGGCCTATCTTGGCCGCTTTATCTAAATTTACTATCTGGTAAATACCAATTAGTAAGCCTATAAGCAGGCAGACAAGATTTTCAGAAAATATAAAAATATTGTAATAATTAACTTTGTTTAATTTACAAAATATAACATTACCTTATTGACATTTCAAATTGTTCATTATATTTAAAAAAGAAATAGTAGTCATACTGCACTAGTGGCTAATTATGGTTAATAAACATCAACTTATCTCTATTAAGAAGCAACAGATGGTTTTGCTGAAAAATTAATATCCCAGCAATTTGCAGTAGTGTGATGCTTGCTAATATTTTCTCCCGTAACCTGTGAAAGGCTTTGTTGTAAGAACTTGTGTTCTAGTTTGAATTACTACTACTACTAGAAACAATACTAAGATGTAATTGACACATATTACTAGTTACAATGTCATTAGTTCTTGAAGATTGGATAGATATCCAGTATCCGGCAAACCATCTATCCATTTCATCTCTAATATTTAAGTGTCATTTTGCAGATTAAATTGGAATTTGGAAAAAATGATTATGGTCCAGCAGATGCTAGCAACCTTTTAGCATTACCTTCAAAAAAGAGGGACACTAAAGTCATCAAAGAAACAAAAGAAAAGATTAGATTTCTCTCCAAGGCTCAGCGCAAAAAGTTAGAGAAGATTGTAGAGAAAAAGAAGAAAAAAGAATGTGTAGGTGTTTTTGTGCATTTTTAGATAATAACAATAAGTAAAATATATAAAGTATTGTAATATTTGTTGAAATGATGCCTTGTTTTTCTAATGCTATGTTAACATTTGACTACTGCACTAATCAAGTATTATTTATCTACCCACCAAAATCAAACCTGATTCCATTCTGTTATTAAGATGTAGCTAAACAAAATAAGACATTTGCTTAAAAATTTAAAATAACCATTTACTGTTAGTAGGATTCCTATGCAGGAATCCATCTAGGTAGTTACCACCCCAGGGCCAGATATTCTGCCGTGAAGCAGTAGTGTTCAAACATTACTGTGCTTCGGTTTGAAGGGCACTGAGAGCTAGCATAATCACTGGGCATGTGAGACTTAAGAACTGATGTCTCAGGGTGACGGGCGCAGTGTGGTGTCACAGAAATGTTCTGGGTGACTGAGCATCTGTTATGGGCAGACTTTGCACTTACCATCAGGTGAACTTTTCGCTCGTTCCGTCACTTTTATATAATAAAAATAAAAAAGTTGTTGCAGAACTAGCATCCACAACCATTACTGGGAAAAACATTAGTAGAAGAGATTAAGCAGTTATGACTAAAAAAGTTAAGAACAGTATAAGTCTATAGTCAGCCACGCTGCTATAATGCAGGGTGGTGGACTTCACTTGTCTGCGAAATATGTATTATATCTCAGACATCCAGGTTTCCTCACGATCTTTTCCTTCACCGCTAAGCATGTGGTAACGTGGTGGCACCGGGAATCTAACCCAGGTCAAGCACTTATCTGTACATTTGGTTATTAAAACTTTCTGTTGTTCAAAAACAAGACAGAGTGAAGTCCTCAATTTTTATCAGTCTTTAAATTCATACATACGTATTCACACCTCTTTTCCTTTGGGGTATACAGGCTATGAACGTGAAACATATCTTTTTTCATGAGCATTTTCGAACATTCCCTTATCACTCCGTAAAGGTTTACAGAAAGATGTTTTTAAATCATTGGTTACAAATGATGAAATCATAGTTCTTTAACATAATGCTCTGTCAAAAAAAGAATCAATGGCATGTGGCATCATTCAACCTCACCATGGTGAACCAGCAAAACTTGACATATAGATTTTAAAGAATGAAACATTAACGAGAATTCACTATGCTTTCCTGTTATATCAATTGTTAGGTGCTATTGAAGAAAATCGTTGTGGGAAGTGAGGAATAGGCAGAGGCCACTCACGTAGCCCACAATTCGGCCTCGCGGGAAACGAGACGTGACGGGTGGCGAACCACATTGCCGCTATTTTGGTACGATTAAAAAATCCGTTCCTTGGAGCGGTATAGTCACTACACTACTACTATATACTATACATTACAGAATAACAGCATAATAGCTATATTATGCTGTTATTCTGCACAAACAACGACTGGCCTTACAATACCTTAGTTGACTCTTACGACACCTCTGTAGGAGGTGTGTAGAGGTTGGTAGAGGTAGGTGCTATTCTACTCTGATAGACACCTATCGGCTAGAAAATATTATATGTAATATTTTTCTTGGTTACAGAGGGCATCTCTTTTAGAATCCCTGTCTCAAGTACAAGCAACCCCTGAAGAAGTGAAACAACTGACAACCATTGCTGCAATGCAAACAATTGGATTGAGAAAATTAAATGAGTTTAACATAGAAGCTCCAGTGACATCAAATTCTGAAGTAGATCAATCGAAAAAGTTTAGCAGTATAGCAGGTATATTTGTTTTAATATTACGAGCTGTTTCTGATTTGGAATAAAATAACACTCCGATAATACTTCTAGTATATTTCACTCTAATGATCATGTTTATCACTGTTCCTTGCTTGGCCCTGTAGGTCATTAAACTTAGACTCCTCAATACTCTTCTTCCGGTCGCGCTTATATAGGCCATCGAATATTCTACATTGCTGAGAAAATTGTAAATATCACTATTAACAATGTTACAACTAGAAACTTCATATTTCTTTAAGGCATACATACACAACACATTAGAAACTACTCTGTTTGTTAAGTATTGTTTTAGTATGACTGCTATTAGTAGCTAATATTAGTAATACTTATAACCAATCCAATGATCAGCCTGGCTGTTGAGTACAGTCCAGATTTCTGTCACATTAAATATTTTGTAATATGTTGTATGTACTCTTGAATGGTAGATGTGGCTGGGATCACTATCAAACCAAAAAGACACTTAAGGACTGATTAGAAAACTATTTATTTTAACTTTAAACATTTTGTATTTATTTTTGATGAACTGTAATCATTATGAAATTTATATAAAATACAAAAGTTATGTCAGATAACTAGACATGTTATTTCTTCAAGCGTTTTTCACGGAATTAATAAAATATGAAATATGATCTGAACAAATAAAATTGACATTCCAAATTTAAAGTAATTCAAACATCATTCCCAATTTAAAGTAATTCAAACATAATACATAAACCAAACCGTAGCTGTGGTAGCTCAAAGGCCTGGTGCTCGCCTTTAATTTCATAGTAAGCGAGTAACCTGGGTTCGATCCCCGGTGCCAGCACCTCTAAATTGTTCTACAATTTTAAGTGCTGATTTACCACGTGCTTAGCGGTGAAGAAAAACATCGTGAGGAAACCTGCATGTCTGAGAAATAATAAATATTTCGAGGACATGTGCAGTCCGCTAACCCGCATTGGAGCAGCGTGGCGGATTCTTCCTAGCTCCAAAACCCTCTTAGAAATGAGAGGAGGCCTGTGCTCAGCAGTGGGACATTTAAAAGCTGAAACTTTACTTTACTTTTTACATAAACCAAACAGATCAGAGTTGACATCAAAAGAGTATGTATAATCTGAGATTACCAATCAACATTTAGAAAACACAATTAAAAGGCCTATATATTAAGACTTCCAATTCTTTGACACAGAATCCAATCCTCGTTCTAAGCCAGGCATTAAATTAGAATTTCATTGCATATAAGTGTGAGAGGTATCATTTTATAGGTTTTTTCTAAATAACTATTTTATTTAAACCTATAGTTGGTGAGATATCCGCATCTAAAGTCGTGAAATGCAGAGAAGAGAAAAAAAATTGAAAACAGATTCAATCCAAATTGGTTTGATTAAGATAATCATGTTGTGTAGTTTTTGAGATATGGGATATTTCGGTCACACGCCATAATTTAGCGACCACAGACTAACTTTGTTGTTTATAATGTCTTTGAGAAATACTATGAAATAAGAATTTAATGTTATTCACCACTACGGAGACCCTCATTCTGATTGGTCCGACACGGAGTTAGCCGTTTTTTTAGCACGTTAATGTCTGTAGAATACATAATATACTCGTAAACTATTACGTTTTTAATTTTTTTCTTAGCTAGATAATATTATATGACTTATCACTAGGTGCCAAGAAACGCCTCAGGTTGCTAAGACTAGAAAATGCAGAGAAAACTAAAAAGAAAAAGTATGATCCTAATGTAGTAGGGCTTGAAGAGTCAACAGATAGTGAATCAGATTCATTATCAGATGAAGAGGATGATGAAGAAGCTTCAAATGGTAACTCTGTCAAGGAAGATCTTGTTATTGATGTTAATGACGATGACATTGAAAAAGAGCAAACCACTGAGATATCTCAAAAGGAGGTAGAAAAACAGAAAATTAAAGAAAATGACACCAATGTTGCAATAAATTTGAATGTCAATAGTGAAGCAAAGCCACCGGTAGAAGCCAAAAAAGAAGTTAAAAAGCCATTACTTAATCATTCTACTGTACATGTTGATGTTAATAGGGATCCAAAAATACAAGTTGCTAGGTTAAAATTGCCTATTCTAGGTGAAGAGCAAAGGATAATGGAGTTGGTGAATGAAAACGAATTTTTGATTGTTGCGGGTGAAACTGGTATGTGATTATTTATACATAAAGTGGATTAGTGTTTGTTTTGAAACAATGCTTTTAGTATTGTAACCAAAGTAATAATAAAACATTCTTTGTTATGTGTAAAATAAAGTGAAATATAAATAAAGTATCTCCTCTAATGATAATTAGTTCTCCATATGATGATGATGATGATGATGATGATGATGATGAGTATGTCTTCCCAGTCGACTTCGACCACGGCGACAACTTCAACTGCGCAGAAATATTATAGTGCCACAAGTGTAGGCGCAAAGACAGAAGCACTCACTCGTCCCAATCTACTCGCGCCCTATGTAACGCTGCTGCGATGAGATTGGAGGTAGGCTAGGATGTAGTGTAGTGTAGTGTGGTAGATGGCACTGAGACAATCACAACACAACCAGACGCGAAAAGTAAAGTAAAAAAAAAGTAAAGTAAGGACTTAGTCTCAAGATTATTATCTATATCATGTTTTTATATGCATCTTACATTGCGTCAGTTTGATCAGATGATATTGAAAACATTTTTATAATTTTTATGTATATACATAAAAATAATAATTTCATTACGCCTATGTGCTTATGTCTCTACAGTGACCGTGTGATGGTGCGGTAAGAAAATCTGCCAATCCATGTCGTGGGTGTCGTAAGAGTCGACTAAGGATAATGCCAAGATAATCTCATGGCTTCGGATAGGTGGCAGAATAACCATCTCGAAAAATGCAAGTGACGGACACCAGCATCTGAGGTGCGAAGCGTCTGGTGGTGGTTCTGGCAAATATTTTCTTGGGAGAGGCTTAAGTTGAATATTACTGCAGTGGAATATTAACAGTCTGATCAAGAACATGTATGTACTTATAACAATTATTTTTTAATTTCAGGTAGTGGAAAAACCACTCAAATACCTCAATTTCTTTATGAAGCTGGTTATGCGGAACGTAAAATGATAGCTGTGACTGAACCCAGGCGTGTGGCGACAGTAGCTATGTCCGCTAGAGTTGCCTATGAGCTGGGGTTGACCAAGGAGGTCTCGTATTTAATGCGTTTCGAGGGTAATGTTACGAAAGACACAAAAATTAAATTTATGACCGATGGTAAGTACATTCGGAAAATTTTAATTATTATGTTTTTAAATGACGAATCCGTCTAGGTAGGGTACCACCGCAGGGCCCGTTATTCTACCGTGTAGCAGTAGCGTGCAATCATTACTGTGTCGGTTACTGTTTGGTCTGAAGGGCACTGAGAGTGACACAGAATCTGCTATGGGAAGACGTTACACTTACCATCAGGTGAACGTTTTGCTCGTTTCGTTACTTTATACCGTGGGGTGGTACCTACCTAGACGGATTCTACCTAGTAATCTTAATTAACCTCGGCATCCGATAGGTGTCCGGCAGAGTAGAATAGCACCTACCTCTTTCCTACAGCGGTGTCGTAAGAGGCGACTAAGGTATTGTACGTACAGCCTTTATTCGTGCAGAAAAACACCATAATATGCATTGCTGTCAACATACTGCTCGTGGGAACGTCACCGGTCATGAAAAGTGACGATGTGTCCGTTCATTCATTTGATGGTAAGTGCCACACTTGCCCATGATTCCGCGGTTCCGCGAATTCTTTGTAGGATCGTCCCCGCTTTTATGTATGCGGCAGCGGTCTTTGCACACCACTGCTTGACGGTAAAATAATTGGCACGAGGGTGGTTTTTGCATAGGAATCCTACCAACAGTAAAATAGTTTTAGTAATTGTAGTAAAATATTACTGTCGGGAGGCGCTGAATAGTGCCGGGTGTCTTGCGATATAATCGGATGTAGGCTAGGATGCAGGGACACAAGGACAATCACAACAGAACCAGACCCGAAAACCCGAATTTTGGCTCCGGCTGGGATTTGAACCCAGGACCCGCGGCGTAGAAGTAGCATGTAGAAGTCATAAGTAAGCGTGTTCCTTATCCTTACTTACTTGTATAAAATAGTTGCGTGGTGTCGCTATTCGACAAATTATTATTAATTGTAAAAAATTGTGGTCAAGATGTATTGTAAAAAAATAATTTGCGTATAATTTATTTATAGATAAATACTATCTTATCACTTTTATTAAATTTTCAGTAATTTATAAATATATACCTTGTTGGGTCATAAGTTCTGTCACAAACACTTTCTTAAATAAATTGTCCGACTGTTTGTACAAATATATATATGAAAAAAGTAGCTAAATTATGTTTAAAAATGTGTTAAAGTCATTCGAATGCCCTCCTTGATTTTGAATACAGGCCCTCAACTTCCGAGGCCAGTCGTCGACCGCAGAACGCAAAACGTTCATGTCTAGATTAGCCACTGCTTTAATTAGCGATGCTTTGAGAGTCTCAAAATCCTGACGAGGTTTAGTGCAGGCTTTCTCTTTCAAATATTGCCATATTTTGTAATCCAACGGGTTTAAATCTGGACTGGAAGAGGGTTACTCGTGTAGCCTGATGAAGTCGATTCCACGGGTGATAAGCCAATGACCAAAGACCGATGAGCTGGCGCCTAATCTTGTTGGAATACCCAGTGTCTATTTTTAAAGATTGTTTGAGAAAGAGGGTCCAAAATGTTTTTAAGAACGGTATTTTGATGTACAACAGCGCTTGTTTTCACAGAAAAACATCTCAGGCCCCAATACGATACTCCAAGCCAAACCATAAATGATGAAGGATAATGCCCACGCTGTATTCTCGGGATACGCCAGCTCGCTGTTGTGGGCTTTATTGCTACTACTTTATCATTTTTTTTGTTGTAACTTTCTTCGACGTTATAAAAAAAATCGTCTGAAAAAAGTATTTCGCGGAATTTGTTTCCCTCGTACCGCCTTTACAAAGCCTGGGATCTCTCGAGCCTTAATTTGTATCCTGTTTTCATCAATAAGCTCGGTCTTTATTTAGCACTCTTTTGATCGTACTTCTCCTGAACCCCAATTGAAGGGCTAACATTTTTTGCTTGCGGATGGGATTTCGTAGGATTCGCACCCGCACTGTTTTAATGCGGTTCAAAGTTCGTATCTTCATAAAATCGCTTGATAGTACGATATACGAAACTCAGCGTTATTTCCAAATTTTGCAGAAGTTTAAAAATGTTAGTTGGCGCGTAACCGTAGTGGTGCAGCGCAATAATCGCGAATATGTCTTCTCTTGCGTCCACTCCATTTTTTAAATGGAACAAAACCATTTTTTTATTTCAAGATGGCACAGAAGTTCCTTATTTAAAATCAGTTCAAACATTTCTGTCTAGTATTCGAAATTTAAAATAAATAAGTATGTGACAAAACTTATCACCCGACAAGTTATATTGATAATTAAAGAAATACCGTTATTAATATAATAATAATTAAATTTATTGATATTATATCTCTGCAAGCAGTGTATGGAGAGGAAGAAACAGAATTTGTGTCATGTACGCAGCAAAGAAACTTTGTTTCCAAAAAAAAAATGTTTCTTTCAGGTGTACTGTTAAAGGAGATTCACTCAGATTTCTTACTGAGTAAATACTCTGTAGTGATAATTGACGAAGCCCATGAAAGAAGTGTTTATACTGATATTCTACTGGGTCTACTATCTCGTATAGTACCATTGAGGAGAAAGCGTGGTAACCCTTTGAGATTGATTATCATGTCTGCTACTTTGAGAGTGGAAGATTTCACTGAGAACAGACGGCTGTTTAAGGAACCACCACCGTTAATTAAGGTATGTGGTAATGCTATCATGGATTCCATTTTTAAAATATGATCTCATTTTTTAAATATGATCAAAGCCATACATAATTTTATTCCACACAACTCGAAAAAAAAATCCTCTATTATCACCTACGTTTTTATGACGTCAGCTTTAGTTTAATATAACCATTTTTAAAAAAAAGTAGTTTGTAGTGACGAATATATTGTATATGTAGATGTAGAAAAAATTCTTAAAAATATCTCATGTACATCTATGCTGCTTCTATTTAATAGTCGTTAAAATTTATAACCAATTTTTTATTTTTGTTAGCTCAGACTACAGATGATCACGGATATTTTTTTTTTATTTAATAAAGTGACGGAACGAGCAAATCGATATACACCGTCACATTTTTTTCTTTTTGGTTTCATATTTTTTTTCTCTCATTTCATATTAGCTTTTGTTTTTAATACTTTATTGTGTATTTAGTTTGTGATGTCAAATAAAATAATTTTTTTTCCTTCTTTCTTACTAGCAATTCATTTATTTGTTTACGCAATTGTATGAAATTATTTTAGATTGATTCCCGACAATTTCCTGTTACAATACACTTCAACAAAAATACCTACAGTAACTATTTGAAGGAGGCTTACAAGAAGGCTGTCAAAATACATACCAGGCTACCTGAAGGAGGCATTTTGATCTTTGTAACTGGTCAGCAGGAGGTGTGGTGGTTACCCTATTATTATAAGTTAATTTTGTTGATGTACTATTATATTGGAATCCTTCGGTCAATCGTACTTCTGTACTGCCGTATTAGTCGTAAGTGCCTTGGCTCTGATCTTAGCAGTTATAAGCTTAAGCCATGATACAGAGTTACGGAGTGTGAAAATAGATTGAATGTTTTGTCAGTTAACATTTGAAATCGTCTGAATCTTTGAATCAGAGCAAAAATTATATTATATTAATTATAATTATATAATATGTATTTTTTTTCTTCCTACTGTCCGCTTGCTTTCGCTTTATCTTTTAACAAAGTGATATCATTTGAAACGAGAACTATTTCAGACACTTACATTTTCAAATAAACGAGTGATCATTAAAGTAAACACGAAATAGAAATGGACCCAAAATTAATCCCTGGGGTAATCAACTTTCGACAACTGCATGGCCTAGTGGTTTAAGTGACTTACCACTACGCCGCGGGTTCTGGGTTCGAATCCCAGCCGGAGCCAACATTCGTGCATAAACAAATTGTTGGTTTTCGGGTCTGCCTGTGTTGTGATTGTTCTTGTGTCTCTGATACTGAGTCCTAGCGTACCTCCGATATTATCGCATGAGCGTTACATCCGGCACAAGTAGGTTGGGACGAGTGAGTGCCCCTGTGTTTGCGCGTACACCTGTGGCACTATAATATTCGGTACAGACAGTATTCGTTAGTTGTCGCCATTATCGAAATTAGGCCCGGAGGATATCATCTTTCTAAGTTATCTACTTAAAGTGGGCATTACATTATTATTTTCACAGGTCAGATATTTAGTGCGAAAGCTGAAAGCTTCGTTTCCGTATCGTAAGGACGTTGATTATTCAAAGTTGATCACAAAAAAGACTGCGAACGACGGTGATGCGGCATTGGACTCGGAGCCGGAGGATATTGAATCTGATGATGATGAGGTGAGAATTACTCCAGCTGTAAAATTTGTGTTCAACTAGCTGTGCCCCGCGGTTTCACCCGCGTAAAAGGCCGACCCCGATCGATGATATAGATATACTTCCCTTTTTGAATCGGATTTTGGGGGTTTTAATTTCTTTTTGCGCTGAAACATAATATTTTTTCATAAATTAAGGTAGCCTAAGTTACTCTGTATAAAGTAAGCTATGTCAGTGAAAGTCCCGCTAAAATCGGTGCAGCCGTTTCGGAGATTAGCCGCAACAAATAGACAGACAGACAGTCAGAAAGCCCGACAAAAATTAAAAAAAATGTATTTCTCTTATTAGTACCGTATATACTTTCATAAGCAATGAGTAAAAAGCTATTTTGTTATTACAAACAGACACATATATTTTATTAATTTGTATAGATTAATTTAGTTAATATAATGAAGCGTTAATTTGCTAAGATCCGCATGCAAAGTATAAAATGGTGAGTATTACCTAGTTTTTTAAGATGTACTTAATGTAGTTGTCTTGTCCAGCGAATACGGTACAGTACCGGATAAGCGACCCCGGCTTTCAGAGCTACTGCTGTCTGCTCCATGCGAGATAGTAGTATCCTACAGCTTATAGTTCCTTTTCCAACCTTTTTCCCATATAAGGGTTAGGCAGAAACCACATCCGTAACCCACGTACTTCTTACTCCTCATTGCATTCCCACGAGCAGTGTAATGACAGTATTGCACATTGATATATTGTTCATCACTAATAAAGGCTGTCCGTACCTTAGTCGCATCTTACGACACCTCGGTAAGAGGTAGGTGCTATTCTACTGTCAGATACCTCGGCTATCACACTAATAAGTATATTTTTTTTTATAGGTAGAAAAAGAAATGAAAAGGGCTCGCAAAGCCAGACGAAAAGCAAAACTAAAAGCAAAGGCGTTACCGAAGATTAATTTGGACGATTATGATATGCCGGAAGATGACGGACAGGCGGATCTAGTGGAGCATGATGATAATAGTGAAGGACATTTAAGTGATTCAGGTAAGGGTTTTGTTAATGTACGTTCTTTTGAAGGTGGTAGGATTTATATGCAGGAATCCATTTAGGTTGATAACAACGCAAGGCCAGTTTTTCTGCCGTGAAGCAGTAGTGTGCAAACATTACTGTGTTTCGTTCTGAAGGGCACTGAGAGCTAGTGTTTAGTGTGTTGCCACACAGAAATATTCTGGGTGACACAGCATTTGTTATGGGGACATGTTGCACTTACCACCAGGTAAACATTTTGCTCGTTACGTCACTTCCTCCTATTAAAAAGAGAATACAACAATACTAGTGGATGTGTAATAAAAGTAAACAAACATATGAAATCATTACAAGACGGGTAAGTAAAAAGTAATATTATTCACCATATAAATGAAATAGATGAAGATGTCCTGTTAGGCGACCACAACCCTACTCGTTCGTTCTAAACTCTAAGCGCCTGAGATAACTTCAATACAGACGTAGGTAGGTTGTGCAGTGTAAGTGATCAATTCCAACACCACCAATTTGTTTTTTTTTGCGCAAATGTTAGCTCCGGCTGGTATTAGAACCAAGGACCTGTGGCGTCGTAGTTAGGTACACTAACAACTATGTGATTCCAATTAAAACATATAAGTTTAATATGATCATTAAGGATTAGTAATATATTTATTAATAAAGGCTTCGTTTGGATCTGCAGTTAAATTATAGTTGACTGAAGATTTGCTGGACTATTTAGACAAAACTAAAAGCCCAATTTTGGTCTTGAATTGAAAAGTGCACAGTGATTCAATCACAGTGCACTTTTCAATTCGAGCACTTGCTGCATAATAAACTATCAATATTGAACATCAAAACTCAAAATATACCGCCACTTCTAGAGTTTGCGTTTAATGTTCAAGTGAAATGTCAAAGTTGCCTGACTGTATATTTATTTTTTTACAGACCTAGAAGATGACATTCTAACACCAGCTATAAAGTCCTGCCGTCAGCCGTTATGGGTCTTGCCTCTTTACTCTATGCTGAGCTCGTCTAAACAAGCGCGCGTTTTTCAACCGCCGCCGACGGGCGCGCGTTTGTGCGTCGTTAGCACGGACGTTGCAGAAACCTCGTTAACTATACCATCAATGAAATATGTTATTGATAGTGGAAAGAAGAAAATGCGGTGAGTTTGGATATCGATTATGTCTATAAATTGTAAAGAAAAGGTGGCGGTGTTAGATAATCTGGCATACTGTTGCTACATTCTGCGAGTGTCGTCAAAATCGACGGAAATGGCAAGAACATCTCATGGCCTCCGATTGACGGCGGAGTAGTTATCTCTAGACTTTTAGCGCCAACTCGAAAAGTGGCAGTAGTGTTTTTATATAATTTTGTAATTTCAGTTTATGTTTGGAGTTTTGATGTTTAATATTGATAGTTTATTATGCAGCAAGTGCTCCTGAAAAGGTACAGTGATTGGAAAATTCAATTCAAGACCAACAAATCTTTAGTAAAAGTCAACTATCAATTTACGGTCGATCAAAATTTTGAAGTGTTGCTGCTTGAAGATTGTGTACTTGGATATGTAACTTGACACTGGAAAATAGTTTGTGACTGTTTCCATTAATAAATAAATAAATAATAAATAGTTATCTCTATTATGCTCTGGGGCGGATTTGATACTCTGACTGCACTAGGCTTACGGTAGATTGCCGTCCCCTTACTCCCTGCAAAGCACGAAAAATTGTATGATTTATAAGAAATAAATTTAAGTAAAAACAACGTGACGTATGGTGGTGGCTTAAGAGAATCTACCACCCATCTTGTCCCGTGGGAGTCGTAAAAGTCGATAGTGGGAAAATAAAAACCAAGAGATGGGCGGCAGTATCTTCCTAGAACATCTGAAGAAATAAACTGCGGTTCCCAACTCGCCTGCCAAGCGTGGCAACAACGGCAAAATCCCCCCTAAAATGAGAGCTACAAACTAAGGTGTTTTGTGGCAATCCATGGGGGAGGCATATGTTCAACAGTGGAATAGCGATAGGCTGAAATGATGATGATAATGAAAAACAACGAGTCTGTGAATAATAAAATTATCTCAATCAGATACTGATGGTAACCATTTTTATTTGTGAGTAACAAAAGGCGGTAAAATTTAGAGATCGCTAAAACTTATTTTTTTTTTAAATTTTACCGAACTCTAAATTTTGCCGCCTTTGGCTCGTGCCTACTCGGCCAGGAGACAGGCAGCACCTAAGACTTTTCTGAACCACCTACAGCAGTAAAACAAATCCAACCAACTCCGGTAATTTTTTTTATAAAATAATTTTTTTATTGTTGCATGTTATTTGTACCTTATTTATCTGTTTTTCTACTAAAAATCATAACGAAAAACTTTTACATATGTAGGTTGCATGTGTATGAAACCTATATATGTAATGGTTTGGCGAAGTATCACTATCAATCGCTAATATAGTAAAAAAAATTTACGTCCTTTATAATTTCGGTCGAGTAGGTATTTAATTTTGTATGCAACGGCTGGTTTTTTTGCGTAGTAAAAGTTACTGGTATTTATGGGTTCGTTCACCCTCTCTCGACTAGTTACCCAATGTAGGAACCCTTTTAGGTAGGCTGTGAAGTACTGTGCAAACATTACTGTGTTTCGGTCTGGTACTAAGAGCTGGTGTAGTCACAGAGCATATGATACATAACGACTGATGTCTCAGAGGGCGCAGTGTGATGCAACACAGAAACGTTCTTTGTGAACCAGCATTTGTTATGGGCAGACGTTGCACTTACAGGTGAACGTTTTGCTCGCGTCGTTACTTTATCAAATAAAAAACGATATCTACTACTACTTTGACACTGGCAGAAGGCTCACGACTGGTGCCGTAAAAAAAGTTGTCCGTCCGCAGCGTGTACGATCAGGTGACGGGCGCGTCCGCGTGGCGCGTGGTGTGGACGTCGCAGGCGAGCGCGGCGCAGAGGGCGGGGCGCGCGGGGCGCACGGGGGCGGGGCACGCCTACCGCCTCTACAGCAGCGCAGTGTTCGCTCACCAACTGCCCGAGCAGCACGCGCCCGATCTCTGCCGTCGACCCGCCGACGACGTCGTGCTGCTCATGAAGTGCATGTCCATCGATAAGGTGCTTCCATAAGACGTCCTGGCCAATTTTCGACCGCGACGAAAACTAGAATTTAACATACACGCAGCCACGCCTTTTTCTCATATAAGGTTTAGGCAGAGGCCACTTACGTAGGTCAGCATTGCATATTATAGTGTTATTCTGGACGAATAAAGGCAGTCCGTTATTTATTTGTATAGACTAATTTAGTTAACAGTTTACTAGTTGTAGGATTCCTATGTAGGAATCCGTCTAGGTAGGTACCAAACCAGGGCCAGTTATTTTGCCGTGAAGTATTAGTGTGCAAACACTATCGTGTTTCGGTTTGAAGGGCACTGAGAGCTAGCGTAATAACTGGGCATATGAGACTTAAGAACTGATGTCTCAGGGTGACGGGCGCTGTGTTGTGTCACACAAACGCGAAATGTTCTGGGTGACACAGCGTTTGTTATGGGCAGACGTTGCACTTACCATCAGGTGAACGTTTTGCTCATTCCGTCACTTTTATCAAATAAAAAAAAGGTCCTATTCTACTCTGCCGGACACTTAACATGATATTATAGTTTCCTTTTTTTTAAATAAAGTCGATGTAAGACGTATCAGTATTTTTTGATGTCATAGTTTTGTGAATTTAATACTTTCCGTGTCACGGAATATATTTAGTTGCCTAAAGATGATGTCCATCTGGCCAGATGGACATCATCTTTCTCATTTTCAAACACGGCAAAACTTCCGAATACTGTCGGTAGCTGTAGTTGACAGCTATGCATGCAGGAGATATTATAGCGTGTGAGGTAAGCTAAGATGCAGAGTCAGAGACACAAGAACAATCATAACACAACCTGACCCGAAATCCAATAATTTGTGTTTTTGCGCAAATATTGGCTCCGGCTGGGATTCGAACCCAGGACCCGCGGCGTAAGAGTTGGGCACACCAACCACTAGGCCACGCGGTCTAGTCATCCTAATACTTTCTTTTTTAAATTTTTAGCATCCATTAAAAAAATACATAAAGTATATTTGTACAATAGGTGGCCATATCGCTAAATAGCGATCTCTTCCAAACAAACCTTCGATAATGGAGATTTAATTAATAACTGAAAAAAGAAGTTCGTGTGCATACAAGATGTTTCGTAAATAGAAGTAAAATGCCATGGTTGAAACTTGACCAGGTGGACATCTTTAGGTAACTAAGTATATTCTGCGACACGGAAAAACGCGGGAAATTAAATAGAATTATGTAATCTTTTTTAAGGTTTGATTAAATGGCTTTCGGAATTTAAATTTCGACGACCGCGTGGCCCAGTGGTTAGCGTACCTGACATCTATGCTGCGGGTTCTGGGTTCGAATCCCAGCCGGAGTCAACGTTCGTGCAAAACATAAATTGTTGGTTTTCGGGTCTGGTTGTGTTGTGCATGTGAAATATATGTCTGTAAAACGTACCCACGATACAGAAGAAATCCTACTGTGGGGCATCGTATTAAAAAAAATTGTATGCTTCAAATTAGGAGAGAGCTACAAAATTGATAACGAAGACGTCACATTGGCTTTATTCTAAAAATCATACCTGCGTCATCAAGCAACGTGAAAGTGTAAATATACGATACTTGGGAGTCTCTTTTAGTTTTAAGCAGGATTCCAAATAATTGATTCGTGGCAGAAACAATATATATAGTTTTAAGTTAAGAAACACATTGACTTTATATTTTCTCTGGCAGGTTGTGAATTTCCCCTTCCCAACGGCCCCTGATAGAATGCAACTTCGATTGGCTGAGAAACGACTACAAGTCCTCGGCATTTTGGAAACACCGGAACATAAAAATAGAAAAAGGAAAGACGAAGAGGAGGTAAATATAATCGGTTGCATAATTTAATATATCATTAAATACGAAACATTATTGCGAATTTTATTATAAAATAAAAAAGTATACGTTCCGTAAATGATCCTAAGAAAAGTCGACAATTATTGAGGCCTTTTCAAAGTGACAATTGCAAGGAAAGAGACAACCTTACTCCGTTTACAACGAGAGTGACAAGGATAAACTGCACGTGATCATGAACGTGTATCATGTTGTCGCTGCCGTTCGGAACGCTTTATTCAGTTATGTTTTGGGAATGTGATCTATGTATGTATTATAATATCATTGATTGTGATTATATTTATGTACATAACCCTATAATTTAATAATAGCGCGACTGTTTCTCATTATCAAAAAAAAAAATATGTCTCAGCTAATTTTCTGGTCAGTGTTACCTAAAGCCGATATGTGTCCGGCAAAGTAGAATAGCAAGTACCTCTTTCCTATCGAGGTGTCGTAAGAGGCGACTAAGGTATTGTACGGACAACCTTTATTCTATCACTATACGTAATGGAAATCTTTTTTTGGAATCGTACGAAAATGGCGGCGATGTGGTTAGCCACCCGTCAAGAATCGTTTTCCGCGTGGGGTGAAAAGTAGGCTACGGATGTGGTCTCCGCCTACCCCTTATATGGGAAGAAGGCGCGACTGAATGAATGTTAAATCTGAAAATATCTTTATTATGATTTTTACATCTTAAATCATCATTTGCAGGTTTTAAAAGTTACACCACTCGGCAAGGCAGTGTCCGCATTTCCGTTATTGCCTCGATACGGAAAGATGCTGGCGTTGAGTCACCAACATAACCTTCTGCCTTATACTATCGCGCTGGTGTCTGCACTTACAGTGCCAGAGGTAAGTTTTAGCAGTTAATTTATTGTTCCAGCCATTGCAGGCTCATAAAGTTTACTGCAGAACGTAGGCTTTCTTTGTGGACGAAATCCATCGCCTTGGCCGGTATGTTGGCAATAACAGTAACTATCTACAACTCAGGGAGACGCCCATTGACTCGTTCCTGGTTCATTCAAGCACTGAACCAAGTATTAAGCAGTTGGTAAACCTTCTGCCAGTGAGTCACAAAAATCTACTAATAATTTCATATATACTTATATATTGGGGAAAGGGACAAGACCATCTAAACGCTCACCGGATGATAAGTGAAACGTCTGCCCTTAACAAATTCTGTGTCATCCAGAACATTTCTGTGTGGCACCACAGTGCGTCCATCACCCTGAGACATCAGTTCTTAAGTCTAATGTGTAGAGTGATTACACTAGCTCTCAGTGCCCTTCAAACCGAAACACAGTAATGTTTGCACACTATTGCTTCACTGTAGAACCCTGTGTGGCCCTGGGGTGGTACCTACCTAGACGGATTCCTGCATAGGAATCCCACCACCATGTTTGTCTTTTTGAGACTAAATTTTTTTAACCTGCCCACGCCCCCCTCTGTACCGTCACAACGCCTCCTAATTTTCTCTGGGTTTTCTACTGCTCCCCTGAAAGCTTCAAACGAACACAATGGGTCGTTATCGCCCATGTTGAGAACCTATGATCTAGACGGAGTCCTGCAGGACAGGAACCCTTCTACCAGTAAACATCTTCTACTAAAGATGTCGCCATGATTAAAATGGAAGCCTTCTTCGTCTCTTGACTACAGTGGCCGGAATTTTATTTAAGGTCATGAGCGGTAAAGCAGACTGCTGGCCAGCCACGGGTCAAACTTTACTCTTGGGCGATCCAGGAGTATTGCTTAGAGCTGTCGGCGCAGCGGAATACGCATATGTCAAGGGGGAAGAGGAGCTATTCTGTGCTAAGCACGGCTTGAGGGAGAAGGTGAGTAAGGATTAAGAACAGCTTATTTCAGATTCAGTCACGGAAAAATTAACCAAATTATACTTTAGAAAAAAAAGTCATGAATGATTTCAAATGTTGCGATAATTTCATGACTTTTAATGGCCTTTGGCTATTGGCGCAAAAAATATCGCCAGTAGTTATAGTTTAATATAAACTAGTGATCGCCCTGTGGTCGAAATTCGACCGTAATTCGTATTTTTAAGTTTGAACATTATTGAGATTTGTGTAATTATTTGTTGGCAACATTTTAAAATTCTGTGGCGATAATATACTGTGTGCGATTGTTTGACCACAGACTGTTATGTGTTTGGCATTATCAGTACGAACGTAAACTAACGACTGACTATTATATGATTAACACTTTTAGTCTAGTCAACAAGTTCAAAAACGTGTTAAATAGACATGAAGCTCCTAAAAATATGTACGATAGCTCATTGGATGCGGAATGATGTCTACAAAAATGTTTTTTAAGGGCTTATTAGCACATAAAAAATTGCGATTGTTATAATAAAAATTAAGATTGAAAAAAAAAAGAAATTGGTTTTTTCTTAATAATTTCTAAAATAATGATATTTAAGGAATTTTGAAAAAAGATCCTGAAAGAGGAGGAAATTTCCAATAAAAAAGTCCCAACTCCCGGAATTCTATCTCTATTATTTATAATTTTTTTTTAACGCTGAAAATAGGGCTCCGCGAGGTCGTTACGGCATAGGCGCGCCGTCTAAAAAGCCGGTATATCACCTAAAATAATTTTTTTATAGTATTTAATAACAATTTAAAAATTTGAAAAGGTTATGGTGTAATCTAAACACTTGAACTAAAAAAACCTCGGTGAAAAAAAAATTTTATATCGATTTTTCAAAAATTTACACCATTGTTAATTAACTAATTTATTTCCAATCTCTGTTTTTATAAATTACGGAATAAAAGTTTAAATAATTCATCTATAAATTTTTCCCTTCGTGGAACTCTTATCATTTAGGTACTTAATAAAGAAATGTAAAAAAAAATTTTTAAAGTTTATTATTTTGTTAATTATAATTTTTTTAACTAACAAAAAATTAAATATCTAAAAAATGTTATGAAAAAATTTTTTTTTAAGTAATATCTTATTATTGCTGTTTTTGCATCTACCATAGGTATTAATTAACATTGGAAAAAAAATTTTTACGCTATTTGTTAAGAAATTGTTTATAAACAAATAGACTATTTTGGGATTTTTTAAAAAAAAATTTTTACCATCTTATTGTCTAGGTGAAATTATGATTTTTTTAAAAAAAATTTTTCTTAAATAAATTTTTTAATTGTTTAAAATCGTTTTTTTCATATTTCAATTGTTTAAATAATTAGTTATGAAATTATTTTTTTCTTAAAAATCATCATTGACTCTTTTCAACGGTTTAACAACGAAATACATTTTTTTTATAAATAATTTCATTGTTTATTAATTTAACAATTTGTTATAAACAATTAATATTAATCGTTATATTTTTTTTCGAGAACTATAAAAAATTACAAAAACAACCATATACAACAAAATATAGAAAAAAATAATTTCATAACTAATTATTTAAACAATTGAAATACGAAAAAAACGATTTTAAACAATTAAAAAATTTATTAAAGAAAAATTTTTTTTTAAATATAATATATTTCACCTAGACAATAAGATGGTAAAAAAAAAATTTAAAAAAATCCCAAAATAGTCTATTTGTTTATATTCTATCTATCTATTTCAAAATTCCTTAAATATCATTATTTTAGAAATTATTAAGAAAAAACCAAATTCCTTTTTTTTTCAATCTTATTTTTTTTATAACAATCGCAATTTTTTATGTGCTATAAGCCCTTAAAAAACATTTTTGTAGACATCATTCCGCATCCAATGAGCTATCGTACATATTTTTAGGAGCTTTATGTCTATTTAACACGTTTTTGAACTTGTTGACTAGACTATTTCAGTATAAACGTAAAATAATATATGTTTTATTTTATTCATTTTAATGTATTTTAACACTTGTATAAATATCTTCCTCGCTACTTCTCTATACAAACCTTAACTATGACAAATCTCACATTGCTTCATAGTTTTCTCTTCACGTTTTAATATATAGATATAAAATATCTAATAATAGTAATCCATACTAATATTATAGATGCGAAAGTATCTCTCTCTGTCTGTTTGTTACCTTTTCACGGTTCAACCGCTGAACAGACCTTGACGAAATTTGACACAGAGATAGCTTGCGTCCTGGAGACGGGCATATGATACTTTTCATCCTGGATAATCAAATAGTTCCCACAGGATATTTAAAAAACCTATATCCACGGAGACGAAGTCGCGGGCATCAGCTAGTATTCATTATAAAAAAAGTTTGTGATTAAGAATATATTGCAACCGGTTTAGCTAAGAAGGAATATATTATATTGTATTAGTTATTAGTTGATTACATTCTAGGCAATCATAGAAATTCGCAAACTACGCAAACAACTGACGGCAGAGATCAACCTAAGTGTTCCGGGGGTCAACGTTACTATTGATCCAGAGATGAAACCTCCCGATGAAAACCAAGCCAGGTTGCTCCGTCAGCTGGTTTTAAGTGGGCTTGGAGATCAGGTCGGAAGAAAAATTGGTTTGGATCAAGTTAAAGAAGGTTAGTGGAACTATATTATAACATATCACAAAATTAAACAGATAATTTTTAAAAAAATTTAAAATTGTATGGGAAAAATCATTATTAATGTCGATATCTTCAGCTTCTTCTTCATTATCAGTCTTTTGAAAGCCTGCCAATGGCGTATCTAGGTTCTAGGTTCACATGGACGGCCTAGCCCCTAGATCCGAACCAAATGTACGCAATAATATATTAAAATCAAAACAGTGGATTAATACCACTTTTTTAATTATAATATTAAAAAAATGTGGTGGTTTCTCGACATTGTTTCTTTATTTCAAAGTGTTTTATGGCTACCCTAGAATTTTGGGTTATCACCAACATCCTGGGGTGGGCACGGCATTAGAATCTAATGCATATGCCCGGTCTTTCATCTATCATAATCATCATCATTACAATCCATCACAAGGCAAATGTTGAATTGGGGAATCGTCTTACTCTGCGGTTGCGAGGCTGCTACTCGAGACTTCTGCTACTTGTGTTTATGTTGGGTAGGTAGTTTATTTTTTAGCAGATATATAATATATAAGATTGTTCCTTTTGACTCGTATCAAAATGGCGGCGACGTGGTTCGCCATCCATTTCCATCCCCTTCCATCACCCTTTGCATACGACTTTTTTACGCGTAGTTGATACACTGCAGACGCACATAAAACGACCTGCTAACACAATACAGTCACAGCCTCTTTTGGCCTCGAACATTTACACAAAACTCAATAGGCCATTTAATAGTAGCGCTATTGAAAATGTCGCGTCCGTGTTATTCACGACGTCTTTTACACACCATTAAGACAA
The DNA here is from genome assembly GCA_019845155.1 of Luehdorfia chinensis. Taxonomy (NCBI): domain Eukaryota; kingdom Metazoa; phylum Arthropoda; class Insecta; order Lepidoptera; family Papilionidae; genus Luehdorfia; species Luehdorfia chinensis. The sequence goes on along the minus strand of JAHVAK010000025.1, from coordinate 3,153,287 downwards.
AATATGTGGATTATTACTTTTACTATTATTGTATCTATGTGTACCACCAATAAAAGGTATCACCCCAGGGCCAGTTATTATACCGTAAAGCAGTAGTGTGCAAACGTTAGTATTTCGGTTTGAAGGACAGTGAGAGCTAGCGTAATCACTGGGCATATGAGACTTGAACTGATGTCTCAGGGCGACGAGCGCAGTGTGGTGTCACACAGAAACTTTCTGGGTGATACTGCATTTCTTATGGGCAGACGTTGCACTTACCATCAGGTGAACTTTTTGATCATTACGCGACATTATCGAAATAAAAAAAAATATTCCTTTTTTCCTTCCTAAACCTCGTTAAAGCTTACTTGGAAATGTAACTCATGTTTTCACTTATCCTGTCCTTCTTAATCCTTTACCTTAGTCTGTTCCTTTTTTCATGAGATTCTGTCATCTAGTGGTAATAAATCGCTTTCAGTGACAAGACCGCCTTTTGTAGCTTAACTTAAATATAGTATTTAGTCTTTATTTTTGTATTGGTGTACACTAAAGAGTATATTGATTCATTGACTGATTATGCTAAGATCTTCACACGAACTTTACGAGGTTTTAAATTATATTTGAAACGTTAGTACATTAGTTAACATTTTTTTTTGTTTTAGGCGAGGACAAGCGTAAATACAAATACGCGTACAATTGCGGTGAATTAGAAGAACCTGTTCATTTACATTCAGAGTCGAAGCTTCGGAAAACCATACCGGAATGGGTAGCTTATCAAGATTTGTACGAGACCGGCGCTGAAGAGAGAAGGAAGATGGTGATGAGAAACGTTACCGCCATTGAGCCGGAGTGGTTACCTGTGTATGTGCCGCAACTATGTACTTTAGGTAAAAGTATGAAAAGTCATATGTCGACCATAAGATACATTTTGACCTTGGGGTCTCTCACACCATCAGCCTTCAAGTGTGTAGCATATTTATTTATGCTCTACTGTTACACAACAACGATGTAGTCCTTCCGGATTTTCTACGTCGGAGAGCTTTCGACAGAAATTGCGCAGGAGATATTGTAATATAATAATCATTTAATTAGGACTTTGCATCCATATTTGTGTTAGTAACAATGACAATATTTAATCTTATGTAAGTATAAATGAAATGAAAATAAAATATGCCAGTAATTTATTATTATTTTGCGGCACGGTATGACGGCGACACATGCATTATGGTCCAATGTTTAAAAATCTGGCCATCTACTCTTTCCGCCACCGTGCGCACAATTTAGTTGTTTTGTTGTAATTGTAAACAATAGGTTTGATAATTTCTAGGTGACCCGTTAACTGAACCGGAACCTAGATACGATGAAAAATCTGGACGTGTCAAATGTCACTTCAAGGGCACGTTTGGAAAGGCCTGCTGGGAGCTTCCTATCGTCGAAATCGATTATCCAGATAAAATAGAGCGATACAGGTGAATACTATTAAAGCAAAGCTTTCTCATCCCATTACACTTCGTGAACAGGGAAAGAAAGATTATATGTATATCAGTTTGACCCGTGCGAATATTTCGCACAGTATCGTGATCATGAACTGGTGGTGTCATCTATCTTCTTTATAGAACGTAAACACTCCAATCGACGGCTGTCGTGTAAGTTGAATAGATTGTCAACAGATGGCGCTTTCTACAATTTAATAAATTAATTCGACCACTTTAAACATTTTTCTTAAGAATACATTTATTTTAAGAGATTACTAATTTTTGTCGTTAGAAGGAAAAATAATCTTCAAAATGCCGTATTAAACATTAATTTTGATTCAGTATTTAGGTAGATGTTTAATTCCGACAAAATTCCATTGAGAACTAATATATATAGATCAATAAACTGATGGTCTAGGTAAGAATAATAAGTATTTTCATCATTAATATTTGTTTTCAAAAATGTGATAATAGTTTAGTATAATATTAACCCCACATACCTTGTAGAAACTTAAGTGTGAATTGACAGTAATTGAGCAATATGAATCGTTTTTACCGAGTTACAAAACTAAACACATATTCAGGTCGACTGACTATTTTTATAATGTATGTTACATTAGCGTTCTACTTTTAGTATTAGTAAAATTCTGACTATTATATTCAGTATGAAATTGCCGAATATAATATTTTACATAATAACCACGTTTGAATTGTTTTGTACTACATTTGACACGAAGTTAGAATTTAAAAAAAGAACATATTTTTATGCTGTGAATTCTTTTGAATTCACTTGGAATAAATTTACCTTTATGTCAACATATTATTACGTACAGTGTAATCGATTTATTATCACTTACGTCATATTATCAAAGTTTTAATTGTTTTCTAGTAGGAAATTTGTCAAGCTATGATAGAGAGAACGTAAATTATTCATGTTGGCGGGGCATATCAACAAGTGGAATGCTTTAATTATGATAATTATTAAACGGTTGTTGTTAAAAAGACGAAACGAGCAATTGTTCACCTGATGATAAGTGCAACGTCTGCCCATAACAAATGCTGTGTCACCTAGAACAATTCTGTGACACCACACTGCGCCCGTCACCCTGAGACCTGAGTTCTTAAGTCTCATATGCCCAGTGATTACGCTAGCTCTCAGTGCCCTTCAAACCGAAACACAGTAAAGTTTGCACACTACTGCTTCACGGCAGAATAACTGGCCCTGGGGTACCCACCTAGACGGATTCATGCATAGGAATCCTACCATCAGTAAAACCTCTGTGTTTGCCCGTCCTCTTGTGGCACTGTAATATCTCCTGCACAGTTGATAACTTCCGAGAGTATACGGAAGTTGTCGCCGTGGTCGAAAACCGACCTGGACTTTAGCTATCAATTGCCAAGCTATGTGGTCGTGGTTATAAATACATACATATAATCGCGCCTTTTCCCTATTTAAGTCAGGTACTCTGAACATTAGGATAGGCAGAGGCCACATATGTAGCCCACCTTTTGCTCCCGCGGGAAACGGGACGTGACGGGCGAACAACGACGCCGTAATTTTAGTACGAGTCATAAAAAATCTTACTCCACTTTGCGTTTCCACGAGCAGTATAGTGACAGCATTGCATATAGTATGCACGAATAAAGGCTGTCCTACTCTACTTTCTACTATACTCTCGGTGCTATTCTACTCTCCTTGTTACCTATAATATTACTATAATTCCATGTATAAAACTTTTAGCACGAAGACTTTAGGATATGAAGCCGTTCGCTTTTATGTTTATTTTTTTTTGTTTAATCAAAGAATGTAAACAATTATATTTCGCAGGTGGTTCGCGAGATTTCTACTAGAGGGTGTAGTGTTCCCAAAGCTTCGGAAGTATACCAGCTCTCTTCTGTCGCCTCCTTCGACCATGGTGAAGAGTTGGGCGAAGCTGCAGCCGAGGACCGAAATACTATTGAAAGCTCTGATAATGAACAGAGTTGGAAATCGAGATCAATTAAAAAAGGCATGGGAAGAAAATTCTAAATGTAAGTTCCTTTTTGTTAGAATGCTGCGGGCCACCACCAATGTTTAGTTTTAACACAGTATAAAGGCATACAGTAGGTGGACGCCTTTAAGCTTTTGGTAAATGCTGACAACGCCTTGACAGTGTCGCGACAGTCGAGGCAAGGGTTGTTACAAGTTAATAATATCTAGAATAGAATAGAATAAATTTTTATTCAATATAGATTATTTACATAATACTTATTGAAAGTCAATTTTTTCTTTTTTTAACTACACTGGTTCGCAAAAAATGCCTCTGTCCTGGGAATAATCAGTAAGAAACTCAGCGAGATATTTTTTTGAGCTTATTACTAGTATTCTGCTGCTTTAGATTGCTACTAATGTTTGTAGCTCTCATTTTGGGGGAATTTTGCCATAGTTGTCACGCTTGGCAGGCGGGTTGGCAACAGCAGTTTATTTATTCAGATGTTCCAGGAAGGTGCTGCAGCCCATCTCCTACTTTTTTTCCCTCTGTCAACTTTTGCGACACCCACAGGATGAGATGGGCTGTTTCTCTTAAGCCGCTACCACACGGCAATTATTTCATTACTTTTGAGTTGGCACCATGACTGGCCATGAATAAACAGGCAAAGGACTGTTTAATCAGTTTTTAAAGGTATTAAAGGTATGAAAATATCATTTAAAATTAATTTACATAAAATTCATATATTATTTATTGGATAAACAAAGATAGATTGTAATCCATCACCTTACAGTAGTGTAGTACTTATTTTCTAAAATTTCCCTTTAAATATTATTTTCTGTTGATTACAAAAATAAAATGCTGCTGCGATTATGTGACCATAAACTATGGTTATATTTCATTTGATAATTTTCTTTTCATCTTCAGTTTTTCATTTATGTTTTATAAATGTTATTCAAATTTATATTATGTAAGTATATTTATATACATTTTTATTGCAGATTTGCTGGACGAGTATCACAAATGGCTGCCCGAATCGGCACACAACGAAGTTACTTTATATTGGCCACCGGTTTGATAGTAAAATTAATTGACATTTATTGTAAATATTGTAAATAAAACATTATATCGAGTATTGAATTTCTTTAATTATCCCGAATTTTACCGCTACGGGTTTAAAAAAGCATATTTTGTATAAAATAAATATATAAAAATATGATTTTTAGATATATATGAGCTAGCACTGTAACAATGAAGACAGCGTACGTCATAAAAAAATGTGCAAGTCACCACTTGTGGTAATCTAGAAAAAACTTGATCGACCCGAAAAATATTCATTATCATCGGGCTATACTATTCAAAATGGTTGGATAGATTATCTTTAATTCAATAAAACGTATGTACAACAAAACTTAACACCTAGGCAAAGAAGAATCATAATCACAAAGTTGGGAGTTTTGTTCGTAATCATTATTTTTGGTGATGCCAGACGTTGCTTTACACCTTAGATGCTTTGTGTAATAACTACTCTGGGTATTTAATATTTTGTTTGTATGGTTGAATGAAGAGGTACTGCCATCTCACTGAGGGTGATTTGAGTCGGGTTTTCTTTTGTAATTTCTGTTGGTTGACTTACGACTTTACAACTGGTAGAAGTAGAGTAGCAAATAATTTTTACAACGCCACTTAACACAAATAGATAAAGATAATTTTTTTAGTTAAACCGATATAAATATCAAACACCCTTTTTTAATTATTCCAAAAACGAACTTATTATACTGATTTGATATCTATGGCACCAATTAAAAAATATAAACGTAACTAAATGTTGGTAATTGTCAATTTTTTTGTTTGTTTTTGTATGTGTAAATAAAGTTTTCCTTTCTCTCTTTTCTTTAATGCCATATAACTTTTGTAAATGAGAAAGTGACGAAATGTATAAAACGTTCACTTGATGGTAAGTGCAACGCGCATAACAAATGCTGTGTCACTTCTTCAGTCTCATAATTATGACCAGTAATTCTCTAGCTCTCAGTGCCCTACAGACCGCAACAGAGTAACGTTTGCACACTACTGCTTCACGGCAGAATAACTGGCCCTGCTGTGGTACCTACCGACGGAAACGGATTCCTGCATAGGAATCCTACCACCAGTAAAACCTCTGTTTGCCTTTTTTGTCGTCGTTTGCTACGTGAAAAATTAAACGTTTAATAGACGACCTTTCTTGGTAAAAATTGTTAAATCTTGCCTTAAATTAAGGGCTCGTCTCTCCTTAACTTTATGGGAAAAAGTCTATGAACGTTAAATTCTTAGTTTGTTGAAAAGATTGCATCCAATCCCTAAATATACCAAATGAACAGTTTAGCTTTCGGGCAACAACTATACTATATTACGAAACACATACATGGGACCATAAACCCGTTAAAATGGCAACTGTATCCCTTGATAGCATACCTTCTTGAAAGTTATGAAAGGTTTCCAAAAACGCAATAAGGCCAGCGCACTTCATACATACCTATTTTTTAAAAGTCACTCTGCGCTTTTGTTGTGGGGACGCTCTCAAAGAATATTGCTATTAGAGCCCCAACAATGCCCGTTATGTCCTTAAAATAGGCGAACTGCTATAATTCACCAGATTAGACTGGAAGTATTCGCTTTCTTATCACATTGCTGGTAGGATTCCTGTGCAGGAATCCGTCTAGGTAGGTACCACCCCAGGGCCAGTTATTCTGCCGTGAAGCAGTAGTGTGCAAGCATTACTGTGTTTCGGTTTGAAGGGCACTGTGAGCTAGCGTAATCACTGGGCATTTGAGACTTAAGAACTGATGTTTCAGGGTGATGGGCGCAGTGTGGTATCACACAGAAATATTCTGGGTGACACAGCATTTGTTGTGGGCGCACGTTGCACTTACCATCAGGTGAACGTTTTGTTCGTTTCGTCACTTTATACAATATAAAAAAAAAATTAAACGCGATTGGCGTAGAAAATGAAGCATCGAAGATACATACATACATATATAAGCTCACGACTGTATCCCATAAGGGGTAGTCAGAGACTGGGCACTCACTGCAAAAACAGATGACTGCCACAATCCACGTTTCACCAAAACAATATAATGCACTTGGTGTGATAGGTGGTGAGCCCATCGCCAGATGGAGTGGTAGTATTCTTTTAACGAGCCGCCACCACACGGCATCGAAGATAATTACTATAAATACAGTTATAAAACAAATTTACAAAAATAAATTTGCACAAATTCCAATACCTGTCTCTTGAGTATCGGAAATTAAATGCTGAAAGGAGTAATCCTTTGTTCGGTGCGGATATGAAAAAAGAGATAGCGAAAGAAGTTGACTGTAAGGTACGGAGAGGGAGTCATCGGTAAGTTTTTGATTTGAAGTTTCGGTGTCTGTATAATCACACAACTATACGACAGCTTGTAGTACTGTGTGTAGCAGTATAGAAAGTGTAGAAAAGAAGTCTGAACACATGATCTTTAATAAACAAATAATATCTAAAAGAAGTGAACATTTAAAAAAATCGGGCAGTTAACTTCTTGGTTAAATTTAAAAAGTCATAATACAACTGTTGTCAAGCTTAGCAAACAGAATCACGTCCCGACTCATGAACTCACACAACGACTCACATTTCATCAATTGATGGACATCAATTGAGATCTTGTTAAATTAAGCTATGAAGTACATGATCTGTGCTCAAATCTACGTTGCGAGGGATGTGCGTTTTTAAAATGACGAACCATTCGTCGTCGGTAGCAATAGTAGGTAGTAAGTATTTTTAGTCTTGTTCGTCAGGGCACAGAAATGACTTTGACTTTGCTCCTAGAAATTATATTTCATTTATGATCAAAGAGATATTATAAAAACAAACAATAGGTGCGAAAGCATAAAGCACAGAGAACTTGGCGCTGGAGGCGTTGGTGACCTGGAAATAGCGGTAGCCAAACCCATGCTCCAGCTTTATTAGAATAGTAAGATAAGTTAGGGGCTTAAAAAAAGAACTATATATTTTCTTAACCACCTATAATGTATTCAGAGTAATATTTAAATTGCCAGTAACTACAGTAGTAATGGCCAAAATGCAAATTAAAGCCGCGCGTAACTCGTCCATCCGCATAGCCCCTGATTTTTAATATTTTTCAAATTTTACCAGAGATTAGCCCGGACAAACAAAAAGTCATACAGACTGACAAAACAGAGGTTCTATTTAATAAAACATATTTTTCATGTAATCAGGTCGTGTGGTGGATTAAGAGAATCTACCCCATCTCATCTCGTAGGTGTCGTAAAAGTCGACAGAGGGGAAATGAAAATCAGGAGATAGGCAGCAGCATCTTCCTGGAACATCTAAATAAATAAACTGCGGTTGCCAACCCGCCTACCAAGCGTGGCAACTATGGCAAAATCCCCCCAAAATGAGAGCTACAAACTTTTGTGGCATCTATGGGGGAGACCTATATTCAGTAGTCGACTATGGACACGCTGAAATGATGATGATGATGTAATCATATTTAAATAAGCGAGAACTAATTTTAAATTGTTGATAACAAAATTCAAATTGAAATAAAAACTATTTCCTATTAATAACTATTGTTATTGTACAGCCGAGTCTCGTCCGTTTGCCAATACAAAGGATTTTGGCTGAAAATCAGCGTTGCGTTCCACAGTAAATGCTGAGCCAACCCCTTAACAAACTTTTTTGTTTCACGTAATTTTCTTTTGTTTGTTTTTTATATTCAACTTTCTTACGTTTTTGCGAAGAATAAATTGTCTTTCTATTCTATTCTATAAAAGATAATTTACTTCTTTTAGTAAACGATTAAAACTACGTACACGCTTCTCCCACTAAATGTCCGATTGACTGGTAGAAAATGCCATATGGCATTAAATCCGCCATTTGTTCAATTAGTACAATAAATTTTGAAATAAATAAAAAGATAAAAACTATAAATTGTTTTCATTGTACCTACAACTAATATCCTCTATCTATCGTCTATTAAAAAGACGGTCGCGCATACATTTGTTGCACTGTAATATATCCTGCGCAATTGATAACTTCCAATCGTAATCGGTAGTTGACGCTGCGGTTGAAAATCGGCCAAGAGGATATTATCCCACTGACTGGCGGCGCCCTTAGACCCGCGCTTGGAGCCCGAAGTTAGTTTCCAATGCATTAGGAAAACCTATTTTTATTACAAACGTAAACAGTAGGAATTCTTCTGTGTCGAGGTGCGTTTTACGTTCTGCCCCAGTCGAGCCGACATAAAATCACGAACCCTATATCCTGCCATCCGCCATCTAAAACTTTATTCTAAAAAGCGTGCCAATGTAACCAGGTTCGGTATTACATATCATTAATATCCAAGTAAAATAAATACATCAAAAACATTGTGTTATACAACCAAGGTGTAAATTTAAGGAAATTATAGAGCGTGTGAGAAAGTATATGTTAAATATGTTACGAGTGAAATTTCTAGCCCGAGGGACTTTAAGCCAATGGAGACCCTTTTCATTAAATAAAAAATACCACGAGTGACTCTATGTTTTTCGTCTCCGTGGTTTACTCGTCACATATGCCCAGTGGCTGAGCTTCTATGCTTTTACGAAGCGTGGACCGTATAGAGTAATTCAAAATGTACGTGAACGTGTACTTCGCTAAGTATGCAGTCTTTTTTGTAAAGCTCTTGTAAAATTCTCGTTTTCGTTTGGAAATATAAGATAAAATAACAAACGCAACATTATCTAAGACAAACAAACATGTTTTCACATACGCGCGTGAAATGTGCATTCGCACACACACACACACACATACACACCCAAATTTGTTTTTTTACCTTTTTTTCAGTACTTCATCTTAGTTTTTTTGATAATCCTTATTCTTATATTTTCGCGAATATTAAACATTTAATTAAAATCAATTTTACGGAATTTTATCGCGTTCATTTCAACTATTTATTTCCTACCTAGGATGATTCTCGAGGCTATTTAAATTCAAAACATCCTAACTTCAATAGAGAAGATGATTGGGACTTCAAGACTTCGTTCTGCATAGATCGGACCAAAAATAATAACAAAAGCTGAAGGGCAGTGAAGTGAATCAGGACGTCTATCACCTCAGTCTTCCCATAACCATGGATGTGTAAAGCGCTTGAAGCGGCGGGAAATAAATAGTTGAAATAAACGCTATAAAATCCGTAAAATTTAGTATTATTAAATGCATTTCTAAAAATTAAAAATTTTATAACTTCGAAAATAATTATAACAATATATGTATTATGTAACATTTTCTTTTTTTACCACACCATTTTGTGGTTACTAATTTGCAAGTGTGAGATAAAGTAAATTAGCTAATATTATTGAAATTTTTTTGCCCTCTTGACTTGTTGACCAACCACTCCTTAACCACTTTAAACCTTGACGTTGTATAATCAAGCCTTTTCCTGCGATCTGTTGTTTTTCAAAAAACAATATTTGGAAGACTATTATTGGCATAACTGTGAACGTGTACTACGCTAAATATCTTTTTTTCTAAAGCTCTTGAAAAATTCTTGTTTACGTTTTCCCGCCGCAGAACTTACTTATTGGTTTCCTTTCGGAATCAGCGTATCTGAGCAATCGCATGTAGATATAATTATTATTCTTATTATATCTACATGCGCATGCTCAGATATATTTACTTCAAAAGTATATATTTACTTCATAAGTGTACAAAATATTAAAATTTCAGTGATTGAATCCTCCTTTTAAGCATAATATAATGTTTGTGCGAGGAGACACCGCTACAGCGAATGTTTTCGGTTTGCGTAAATATGACCACGTCTCTTTTTACCGTGCCAAGCTTAACTGGCTTTGTATTCGTCAAAGGCGTTGCTTCAAATATCTGGTGTTATTGTATTCTATATTAACTGATTCTTTTTCCCTTCTTATCTTAACACTAACTTCCAATATCTCCACTGTACTCATGACGGAGTACCTCGTTCTATAAATAAACTTAAGCTTCGCATTCCAAAACATAATACGGGAAAATATAAGTGTTCTTTAACTGTTCAAGCTAGACTCCTCTGGAACGCCCTATCCGACAAGACCAAAATAGCTCCAAATAGGAACATGTATAATATTCGACTTATCTTATTTTCGGGTTTTTGTGTAATGTAGTAATTTTTTATTATATTATGTAATTCTGTAAGTATCTATTTAATTCTGTATATTTTTATATTATAAATATTTAGTTAATACTGCCAACCCTTATATGGGAAAAAGGCGAGGCTGTGTGTTGTATATGTAAATTTCGCATTGTTGCAACAGTTTGTGTTTTTGCACAAATGTTGACTCTGGCTGGGATTTGAAGCCAGGACTTGCAGCGTTGCAGTTACTCTGAACACAAGGCCACGCGATCGTAAACTGGAACATTGCTCATCAACCTGCCTGTTCTCAGCGTGGTAAGTATGAGCAAATCTTTCAAATTTTTGCCAGGTTTTCTTTGCGCATTCTTTCATTTAAGTGTATCGCTGTCATGTAATATTTGACACGAGGTCAGTCATATAAATGTTTATGCGATACACACGGGTACTATTACAGGTATTGTTTTTACTTTTCACTATTTTGAACACTTATGATGAATAAGGTTTCACTTTTGCTTCCTTATTCAATCTTCCTTAGTTAAAAAATAACGATAACAAACATTTTCTGTTTTTGCACAAATGTTTTCACCGGCTGGGATTCGAACACGGAACTCCGGCGTAGAAGTCAGGTACCCTGACCACTACGCTACTTACGCTGTTACGGAGTCGCGGTAGCTCAGAAACCGCCTCCCTAAGTTTCATAGCGCGAGTAACATTACCTCTTATGTGCGAGCAATAATAAAATTAATTGCAATTTAGGTGCTGGTTTTTATTTATTCGAATAACTCTATCGGCCATTTTACTTTAATATATTGATATATCTCCGGCACGAGCTGAAGTTTTGATTTATCATGTGCTTGGCGGTAAGATATATATCATAAAGAAGATTGCATATTTGAATAAATAAATTTCAATGAATAAATTAAATATAGAGAATTAAATATAAGAGAATCTATCACACCATCTCATTCCGTGGGTGCCGTAAAAGTCGACAGAGTGAAAATGAAAACCAGGAGATGGGCAGCAGCATCTTCCTGGAACACCTGAACAAATAAACTGCGGTTGTCAACCCGCCCGCTAAGCGTAGCAACTATGGCAATATTCCCTAAAATAGAGCTACAAACTTTTGTGGCAAGGTATGGGGGAGGCCTATGTTCAGTTGTGGACTAGTGATGGGCTAATGATCAAAATACGTTTTGAATATTTGAAGTCCGTTACCCCGCACTTATCAATACAAGACTGAGCAGCTTGTAATTAAATAGTTATAGGTTTTCCTTTACACTAACATTGCTCTTGGTGCTCATTTTAATTGATTTATGCATTTATTTTGATGTTCTCCTAGCCGATTTCGACCACGGCGACAACTGCCGACTACTGACGAGAGCCATCAACTGCGCAGGAGATATTAGAGTGCCACAAGTGTACGCGCAAACACAGAGGCACTCACTCGTCCCAACCTACCCGCGCCCGATGTAACGCTTATGCGATAAGATCGGAGGTAGGCTAGGATGCAGTGTCAGAAACACGGGGACAATCACAGCACAACCAGACCCGAAAACCAACAATTGATGTTTTAGCACAAATGTTGGCTCCGGCTGGGATTCGAACCCAGGACCCTCGTCTTAGAAGTCAGGTACTCTGACCACTAGGCCACGCGGTCGTCATTTATTTATATAATATAAGCATTTATTATAAGCGGACTTTGACTCAACTCTGATTAAAAGACTGAATTCAACCTTGAATTCTCTTTCATTAACTGTAATCTTGCTACGCCCTTACTCATCACTCCGTTACTTATCTGTAATATACTCGTAACTAACAGATCAGACGCCAGCCTATAAAGTAAAGTAATACACTAGCCAGCCGCCACCCGCCAGTCATTCGTTGAACACGGTCGATGAAGGGCGCTCTACATTGACTTTTACTACAACGACGTCCGTCGTTACTGTAAAGATAAAATGTCAAATACGATAAAAAGCCTGCTCATTGTGACGTTAGCGACGGTGAATTTAGTGAATTGTTTCGCATTACCTTTTGAGGGATTGTATGGATTGGATATAATACATTACAATGACTTCCACGCAAGGTTTGTTTTGATTTTCATTTTATTATATTGTTTAAAATAACCTAATATTTTCATTACTTATTAGATAAATATTTATATTTATCTAGTAAGTAATAAAAAAAATATAATTTTTAGTTCCATTATTCTTCTTGCATTCGAGGGATAAGACAACATTGATTGTAGATTTTAATTAATTATTTATAATTATAATTTTGTTAATTTCTTTTAAGACTTTTTTTAAGAATTTTAATAATTGTACTTATTTTAGTAATAATTTAATCAGAAGTTTTAAGTACCTTTTTATTGGTCTGAGTATAAATTTTTAACAAACCGAAAGTCATATTCATTGGCCTCGTCGCACCAGAACCAATGGTCGATGGTGATGGATGGTGGAGGAGGATTCAGTTGTCTTCATGTATTTATCTTAAATTGCTTTACAATATACAATACAATAGTACCAATTATAATATAAAATGGCACTATAAATTCATATATCCTGTCGGGCATGGCAACGCCATGTATGAGAGGCAGACATCTAGGAAGCTTCGTCAGGTTTTTTCGTCGTCTAAAGTCTGATGACAAACGTGGACACTTACGGTGTGATTACTCCACAAGCTCGAAGACACTCAGAAAGTAACAGAAACTTTCATTCGCGGGGTCTCACTGAAAAATCCGCCGGAACAAGGTTCATCGCCATAGCTTACCTTGTTTGCAAACTGCAGTGGCAATGGGCTGGCCACATCTGTCGCATAGATGTCCACCGCTGAAGTTTATACTTTCGAGCGTTGATCCCGCTTTAAGGAAACCGTAATGTGACATACCTGGGTTACACGAAACGACGATGAGCGTAAGATGGCTGGCAGCAACTGGATGTCTAAAGCCGAAGAACGGGTTAAAAGGCTCTTCTTGGCAGGGGCCTATGTCCAGCAGTGGACTGCTGCAGTGCGATGATGATGATGATTAATTTGATATATTTTTTATTTATAGACTGTTTAGTGTCTTTAGATAGTTCAGTAATAATAAATTTACAGACTTCTATAGTGATTTTCATTTCATGACATTCAAATATAGGTATAATCTTTCGTGATTCGAAGGTATCAGTTTATTTTCGACCTCGAACTTCTTAAGTGATGAATCTAGGAAATATGTTGATATTGCATATATGAATATATTGATAAAGTCAACGAATTTTGCGAGTACAATTTGCACACTTGTTATTACCACGCATTAATTAAATTTATAACATCATCTGTTTTGATTGATTAATCAATAAATGTTAATTAAGAACCAAAAAGAGCCCAGCAAAGCCTATAGCTTTGTTCTCCTTTCTCTCTCTCTCTCTCTGACCAAGTACCTTCCTATTTTTTCACCTTTTTACGTCAGAAATTTACATATCAATCTTCAAATTTGACTTTCATCGCGACCAAAGAAGTTATATTAAAACAAAGTTCGTATGTATAAAGTAAGTAATTCTCAAATAATGTCAATGTATGCTCATGTTATGATTCGCATAAGCGAGCGATTTGCTAACGTCAGAGGAAATGTGTAACCGATCGCATGTACTAAAGTTAAATTATAATAACAGACTAACTAGAGACTAGGCCAAAAAGTTTCAAAAATTTTGAAAACTAAATGAAATAAACTACAGGTTATATAAAAGTAATTTTATTTAATTATAATTAGACAATCAGGAAAATCATTTCGCCCGAATGTTCTCCATCCCGCCGCAGGAATTCTTCGAACTGGCATACCAAATCAGTGCTATCGGCGTTGTAATGGCTAAGATTTTTGAAAGATAGCCGACATTTAGAGAATTTGGGGTTTTCAAGTAATTACGACTTTTTGGGAACTCCCATAAAAATTAAAAAAGTGTGTGAACTGGGAGTGAGTGAGGTGGGAAATGGGATGTCTGGGCGCTTCTTTTTGGTATTATCATCTATGGAAACATTGCACTACCGCGTGCATCTCCCTACACGATTTTCATCGGATTACAAAAGTTCGATACAACCACCTGTAGCATCTTTTTTGGTGATATGATTGGGTCTAATTTGAAATCGAATTATATATTCCACGTAAATTGGCTTCGTATCTTTAAAGCATCATAAGCCAAGATCTTCTGATAGAGACATTTATTCAAATTTGTGAAATCGGTATATGAAACAGGCGGGAAAAAATTGCGTCATTTGTCTATTAATAGTCGTTTGTTGGACATAGAACAACAGCTTAGAAGTTGCAGCCACAACTCAGTTTCGGTCTTGAATTTGATGCGCGAAGGTTATTCAGCCACCTATCAGAAGCCATTATAGATTTTCCGAGTATTTCCTTAATCGATGAAGTCCGACGAAATCCTGACATCGCAATAGTAAATATTCCATTTTACCACCATAATCATTCTCTAAATAATTCATCATTACACATAGGCCCTTCCTTAGGTGGGAGGATTAGCCATAATTGCCACGCTTTTGTCTCTTTATTTGGGATAACTAACAGTCAGTACACTATTATAGTACATAATTACATTAAATTTAAACATTAAATCAGCGTATGAGCAACAACATTATCCACAACTTACTAAGAATTATTAATAAAAAGAAATGTAAGCTCGAGATATATTTTTTTTATGAAAGGAATGAAGGCTTAATTGTAATTTTGGGTTTAATTATAATATAAAAATACATACATATGCATGTAAGTATGCATATGTATGTACCTTCACATCATAAATGAATACGAATACAGAACAAAAAAAGAACTAATATGTAAGGTGTGTGTCCACAATAGATTTCTTAAAATTTGGCTTCGTGAGTGCAAAAATGTCCGTTTCGTATAAGTGAGTATTGTAATCTGAAGCTAATCTTCTCAGCGGGATACGATTACCGGCGTTGGTACGGCTACGATCTGTCGCGAATAATTGTAACACACGTGTCGCTCTATGGTGGGCTAATTTAGGTACAGAGTAGGAGAGCTGGTTACACAATTCTGTGCAATCAAATCCATTGTGGCACAATCCATACAGGAACATATATATAATTGCCCTTGGGCAAACTAAGGTTTAATTTATTATTTACGCAGTAATCTGCAAAACGATTTAAATCGTCCTGTAATAGTAGGCAGTCACGTATGCCCGTAACGGTTTTGAAAACTTTTAAATCATCAGCGTATAACAAAAATTTTGAATTTAAAAAAACATTCATGTATATCATTGATATAAATGGTAAAAAGAAAAGGCCCAAGAATGGATCCTTACGGAACTCCTGATGGAACAGGGACAGCGCAAGACTCGAAGCCACTGACTACTACCTTTTGACTCTTATTCGTATATATGAAGCAAACCAACGGAGAAGATTCCCACGAATGCCATTAAAAGCTATTTTTTGTAAAAGAATCTCGTGATCCACCCTGTCAAAAGCCTTCTTGAAGTCAGTATACACGGTATCCACTTGTTTGCAATGATCCATATTATCAAAAAGAAAACCAACAAAAGACATTAAATTAGTGGCAGTAAACCTCTGCCTAACAAAACCATGCTGCTCCGGTAGTAAATATCTGTGCATAAGTTGGTATAATTGGTTGTGTACAAGCCTTTCGAAAAGCTTAGATAAGACGGACAAAATTGATATGGGACGATAGTTTTCAACGTCGTTTGCAGATCCGCTCTTGAAGACTGGTGTGATATTAGCTTGCTTCCAGAGAGTGGGGTATATACCCTCATCGATACACTTTCTCAATATGATACATAAAGGGACGCAAAGTACCTCAGCAGTACGCTTAAGAAAGATGGGAGAGATTCCATCTGGACCAGGACCTTTACTTTGGTCCAATCTCTTCATCTCCGTGCATATCATTTTTGAGTTGAACTCCACACTTAAAACCACACACACTATCAGATTAGGGGACAGGGGCTTGCCATTGCTTTACATCGAAGGTAGGGGATTCATGGACTGAACAAAAGAAATCGGAGAATGTATCACAAATATCTTGAGGAGTGCTAGCGATAGTGCCTTTGTATATCATTTGGGATGGGATATTAGATTTTTGTTTTAGGTTTTTAACATAGGACTAAAAATGTTTGATATTTACTTTAATGTTTTTTTTCAACCGAGTTTATGTAATGCTTGTAACGTTTTTCACATTTTTTTTCTGTATATAGTAAAACTTTCATAATCTGATATATTTTTATACTTTTTCCATTTTATCCAGGCTTTGTTTTTGTCTTTAAAAATATGAACTAGCGCCGGTGTAAACCAAATCGGATAGTGCAAATTTTTAGTGCGCACTATTGGCACGTGTTCTCTGATACGAGTAACTTTGAATATAGAATTGTAGAAGACACTTAAAGCTTCTTCGGCAGATATTGAGGACAGTAGTTCACGCCAATTAATTTTATATAAATATTCGTTAATAAAATCATAATTTGCTCGGCGAAAATTATAATTTACAATCTGCTCATTTAACACTGGTATAGCAGAAGGACGGGGAATTAAGGCGTAATAACGAGCATAGTATGCATCGATTTTAGATAGGGAAGTGTTGGGTTGCAAAACATTGCATTTTATGTTAGATATGAGGAGGTCAAGAACATTTCCTAAGTGATTTGAGAAATAGATATAAATTTGTTTAATTCGTTGCAAATATTCGCAGTTCCACTACATTCATAGCCCCCTTCGTGTACGTCGCTGTTAATCCAAGTCGCTTCGGGTATATTAAAATCGCCTGCTAAAATGAAACTCTCAGTGTCATTAGTAGCAAGCAGAGTTTGCATATTGTTGAAATAATATACATATACTTCCTGTCACGAGTTGAGCGGTATATAAACGGCGCCAAGTACATATCGTTTATAGCGCTGAGTTTCAGGAATTTCCACGACGACGTATTCAATACAAGTAAGTCTTCTAACAGATGTAGAAAGGGAGACAATAGTAGGATTCAGTATACGCAATACAACAATGAGAACACCTCCACCATCCTGTTTTCCACATGCTACTCGATCGCGGTCGCAACGGAATACAAGATATCTGTCATCAATAAATTCGTTATTGCTAATATCAGGAATCAGCCATGTTTCTGTTAGTATAACTATGTCGTAGAAGTTAGTTAGAATGTGCATGTAAAGTAAATTTAGTTTAGTGCGTAACCCTCTGCAATTCTGATAATAAATAGACAAGTTACTAGACATAAAAAAGAAATATATGTATAAAGTTATATTTTTACTGGTGGTAGGATTCCTATGCAGGAATTCGTCTAGGTAGGTACCACCCCAGGGTCAGTTATTCTGCCGTGAAGCAGTAGTGTGCAAACATTACTGTGTTTCGGTCTGAAGGGCACTGAGAGCTAGCGTAATACCTGGGCATATGAGACTTAAGAACTTATGTCTCAGGTCGACGGGCGCAGTGTGGTGCTACACATAAATAATTTGAGTAACACAGTATCTGTTATGGGCAAACGTTGCACTTACCGTCACTTATCTTACGTTTTGCTCGTCTCGACACTTTATCAAAATAAAAAAAAAAGTTATACTATTTAAATTGTTTACTTGAGAAGTGCAATATATAAATGTAAAAAAAAATTAAAAATTAAAATGTATGCCAAATAGAAATACATTACTACAGTAGCCATTCACTCGTTACTTAGACCTATGAATTTCAATAATACAGGTAATGGTGTGCCGTATCCGTTCGTACAAAAAGAAAATAAATTAACACAGTTAAGGAAGAAGTAAGCTAAACAACAATTAGTTTTCAGTGAAGCTCTTGTTGGAATGAGACGCGCCACGATGTTGTCCAATTTTCTGAAGATCTCTTGGAGTTCGGATGGCAATGATGGGAGAAGCGTCAGATTCGCGTACCAGTATCGTTGCATGCTTAACCCAAACATATTTAAAATTTTTGCGTTTTGCGGTTTCACGACATTCGCGAAAAAGCACTTTGTTTTTCAATGTTAGATGCTCATTTAGGTAGATGCGTCGTGAAGTGCCCATTATTTCTTGCTCATCAGAAGTTAACCCCTTTGAGAGACGGTAAGCGCTAAGGGCATTATCGCGAAGTATTCGAATAGCAAATTTTACTGTAATGTTTCTGGGTTTTGTATTTTCCTGTGTAGCATGAGGCACTCGGTGCTTTTTTTTATAATTCGTTGTTGGAGCATATCCATTTGCAATTCAATGGACGAATCTTGTCCCCTGATTGGTTATCACCTCTTACTTGTTCTTGTAGACTGTCCAGGAGTTTTGATAAATCCTCTTGTTGATCCGAGTGAAACTGAATTAAAGCTTGAATTGTGGAGAATTCCTTTTTATACTCGTTATGTTTATTGTCCAATTCAGATTCACGAGTTTTTAGGTTTGACGTCTCGAGACGAATGGCATTTCTATCGTTTTTTATTTCTACTGTATTTATTCTTATCGAGTCCACCTCAGTCCTCAAGCTATTAATGTTGTCATTTATTTTTGACAAACTACTATCCAAGACATTTCGCCATTCATGCAGCGTAGATTTAAAATCCAGTGTTATTTGATTAAGAGTCTCAGAGATATCATTATTCGGTTGTTTTCATTTCCGTTGTGTAACATTAAGTGATGTTTCAGTTTCCGAAAACAGGTTAGGGTAAGAGTGACTGGTGGGAGAGTGGAACATTGCGGAATATATTCACACAAGAAATTATAAGAAAATAATAACAAGACAAAAAAAAATGTTATTAAGATTCGAACTCCCGGCACTTCATGAAACTCGTCAACTATTTGAGTATGTAAATAAAATAGGCCAAAGTCGATACTGAATGCCTGAACTAAATATGCCAACAGTTTAAAATGTTCGTGACTTAAAAATTAATATTATCAGGTAGTATTAGCATTTGCTTTTTATTTCAGTCTCAAATACCGACACGTAACCGATGTTCACTATTTTTCACTGATTTAGTTCACTGTTTTTGGTTGTATTAATCAACAAATAAGTCTTTATTTTATACAGATATTCAGTCGCCCTGCCGTCTATCTTTTACTATTCGAAACAACTAGGAACTATTTTAAATTCACGTAAAAAACCGAGAATGCTGCTGAGTGACTCGAGCCGACATCGCATCTAGTCACACACGCGAACGCAAAACCTTTGGCGCAGCTCACTGTTACCGGTCTGCATTTAGATCTGACATTTCGGATGGTTGTTCTACCGTCTGACAGAGATTTTTCTGTGAGATTTTTCTAATTTGGCGGATGTATGAAAAGAGAAAAGGGTAGCTACCAGCCACATCGAGTCAACTGATCTAAGGAGAACGTATGAGCTATTTCTTGAGTTTCTTATGTTATAAAATATATGTTGCTAAGATGCTGACATTTTTCTTAGTTTACTTTTACAAAACCTACCGAATTCCAGTATGCCGCTAACACACGGCTAATTCCAAAGTTTAATAACTTATTAGAATTTGTAAAATTTCTAATTACAAAGTTTAGTAACTTACTAATATTTGTAATTAGTATATTACGAAGTTTAGTAACTTACTAAATTAAGTAATTAGTACCGGTCTCTAAACGACTTACTGCTGAGCACAGGCCATCTCCGATTTCGGAGAGATGCTCCATGTGAATTGGCGGACTTCACATGTCTTCGAAATACTTTTATTCCTCAGACATGCAGGTTTCCTCCCGGTGTTTTCCTTCACCGCTGACCACGTGGTAAATCAGCACTTAAAATTGCAGAACAATTTTAGAGGTGCTGGCACTGTGGAATCGAACTTCTATCACTCGCGAACTATTAAATGTAAGGCAAGCGCCCGGCCTCTGAGCTACCAAGTCCCTGTAACTTGTTAATCAGTATTTTATCACTCAGAAGTCTTAGTAAATATACCTACGTATATGTTACGAGATATTCAATCGAGTTATTATACATGGTTTTGTCAACATATTAAATGTAATGTTGAAATTTTTGTCATTAATATTTCTTGTTGCAAACATGTGTTACTATTATTATATTTAGGGAAGTAAAACGGTTAATGATGTGAAATGTTTTGTATCTCTTCATTTCAACGTCATTTAGTTAGCTGGAAAATAAGGTTACAATGGTTCTTTACAATGTCGTCGACCGCACATTGTGTAACCTTACCGCTGAAAAATAATATTTACCTCGCTTGGAATTTCTATGCTTGGATAAGTCTTTAAATGAGTCAAAAAATTTTTAACGTAGCTATTTACGCCTGTATATGAATATAGTATCGATAGTAGAATTCCTATGCAAGAATCCGTCTAGGTAGGTACAACCGCAGGGTCAGTTACTCTGTCGTGAAACAGTAGTGTACATTACTGTTTCGGTCTGAAGGGCACTGAGAGCTAGTGTAATTACTGGGAATATGTGACTTAAGAACTGATGTCTCTGAGGGACGGGAGCAGTGTGGTGTTAAGGATCCGATGAAGCTGTAAAAGCCAAAAAAGGCTAACAGCAATTACATCACCGAAAAAAAAAAGTGTGGTGTGATACAGAAATGAGTGATCCAGCATTTGTTATGGGCAGACCTTGGACTTATCATCGGGTGAACCCCCGTCGGGTTAACGTGTTAACGCTTAATCTAAATCGAACTTTAATACTGTTAAAACCTAAAGTTAACACATTTTTTTAAAGTAATCCATACTAGACTATCCATACTAATATTATTAATGTGAAAGCAGCTCTCTCTGTACCTCTGCCTGTTTGTTACGTTTTCACGGCTTAACCGTTGAGCCGATGAAATTCGGCGCAGAGATAGCTTACATTCTGAAGACGGATATAGGGTTAGGATTAGTATTTTTGTTCCGGAAATTCTAAGAGATTCCACGGTATTAAAAAAAAAAAACTAAATCGACGTGGACGCCGTCGCGGGCTTCAGTTATCAATGTTTATTTGTTATGGGATTTAATATTAAATCAAGTGTATTTTGGTAAAGTGATAATAAAGTAATTCTCAACAGAGTATGATCAGAAAAGTCAATTATGTTCTGTGGAACCGTGTATAGATAATATTAAGCTTTTAATTCTGAAATTGCAGGAATTAAAATGATGCAACCGTTTCAAGGTTACATATAAAACAACTTTCTACTGTAATATCTAATTAAAAATATATACCATTCTGAGATTTATCTTTTAACAATTCTAGTATAGTGAAGATGAAGACATTTGTTATTTTTTATGGTGTGATCGTATAGTCCGACCGTATAGCTGTGGATTTTTTTAAATCGCACTAGGTTTTCTCTTGACGCTTGAGTAAGTTTTACATACATAAATTTCACTACTCAAACACCCAGACTCGCAACAACTATATGAAGAGAATACAAAACTTTGCTAAAGCGGGAATAGAATTCACGACCCACAGCACTGAAGTCAATCGCTCAAAATCAGCGCCCACTGAGCTAAAACTAATTTTACTGACAATTACTTTTTTATTGCTATATTGTTAGTTTGATATTTTTGGATTTGAATAGTTAATGCTGAAGAAAACTGGCACAAGGACTTCTTAAAAGTATAATGTTAAATAATGATTTCTTATTTTTACGCGAACACTACACATTTAAATGAAACTAATTTTACGGATTTTATAGCGTTTCATTTAAATATAATGTTAAAGTCTAGATACTTTATTTTTTAATACATTCATGAAACTACTACTATCCATACTAATATTATAAATTCGTAAGTAACTCTCTGCCCCTGTGTCTGTTTGTAACCTTTTCACGGCTCAACCGATCTTGACGAACAGATCGGCACAGATACCTCGGCCATCCTGGAGACGGATAAAGGATATTTTATTCTGCAAAATCAAAGAGCTTCCACGGAATTTTTAAAAACCGTTAATCCACGCGCTGTAGTCGCGGGCTAGTTATATATATCATCATTTCAGCTTACAACCAGTTCACTGTTGAACATAGGCACCCCTAATAGTTTGTACACTCGGCGTCCAAAAAATCGCACATCCGAAAAAAATAATTTAAATACTATTTTAACACAACAGGCCAATGGCAATGTTGTGGTTTGAGGGTATCATTCGAAAGGTTGTTTCTGATTTCATTAGCTTTCAGGAATTTTAATTGAATTTTACTTTTATAACGAGACGAAAGAGAAATTAAAGAAAAAGACAGGGTATGTACAAATTTGCAAATTAATAATTTAAAAAAAAACTTAATAAATACAAAAAAACTTGCCCACGGCCACCCCGAGTCCGGGAAACGCACACAAGTTCCGTTTTCCCGTCGACGGAAATGCCGCCCCAAAACATACACGAGTCACCCCCGTATTCGACGGATTCTTCGAAGTAGGGTTGTGTGAACCTCTCCCCCTGTCTTCTGTAGACCCTTCTACGTCTGTCATTGCAGAAGAGACAGACCCTCGTCTCATCAGAGAAGAGTACGGTCCGCCACTGTTCTAGAGTCCACTCGCAATGATTGCGAAGTATCCGATGAAGCTGTAAAAGCCGAGAAGGCTAACAGCAATTACATCACCGAAAATATATAATGATGCGAGCAAACTCTAGGCGATCTCTGCGATGCTGTGCAGTAAGTTTTGGACCTTTAGCAGGTCTATGGGCTGTTAAACTCTTTTCGTGTAACCTTCTTCTTATCGTAGAAACACTCACAGATATTCTCCGAGTTGATCGAAGCTGTTGTTGCAACTCAACAGCATTTGTAAAACGGTTTCGTAAAGATGTCGTAACGATGAAACGGTCATCTCTTTCTGATGTGCACCGTTTTCTTCCAGATCCCGGTTTTCTAACATAACCACCAGTCTGCTGAAAACGTTGGAACACCCGTCGAACTGAAAAACGGGACAGGTTCAACTGTCGAGCAACGTCACATTGCCGCATCCCCGACTGCAATAGGGCAATCACTTGAGCGGCTTCTTCAGAGCTGGTGTCCATCTTTACTTGTTCTTACTTGGGTTACTTGTTCACGTGTGTTCACTGCAAAGTCTAAATTACGACTGGCCCATATTTCATCCATATCGACCCTTTTATACCCTTTTTAGGTGATGTAACTAACGTCCTTACTAACGAGCATTTGACAGTGTTTATTTTTGACGCTCTATAATGATAAATGTTTTAATGATTTCATGATTTTTTTATTAATAATTTAAAGCTATTCAAATACTCATTTCAAACATACCTATATTTATATAAATATAATTCGTTTCTAGCCATTACAGCCATTTTTCGCGCAAACTCAGAGAGGTGCGATTTTTGTGACGCTGAGTGTAGTTCTCAATTTGGGAGGATTTTGTCATAGTTGCCACGCTTGGCAGGCGGGTTGGCAACCGCAGTTTATTTATTCAGATGTTCCAGGAAGATGCTGCTGCCCATCCTGGTTTTGATTCTCCCTCTGCCGACTTTTATGACACCCACAGAATGAGACGGGGTGGTAGATTCTCTTCATAATTTGTACAAAATTATCTCTGGCTATATGTGAATTCACAGTTCCACAATCCAAAACTGAACGTGAAACTGTGAATTCACACGTAGGGGAGGGGTTTATACACAAAATGGTTGATTATCCAGGTCAGTCGCTTATAATGAAATTTTAATGCGAGCGTCCGGCTACCACCGTTCTTTTTCTTGACATGAGTGTTCAACCGGAATTCGCTACTTGAATATATTAAGCATATAACAATCATTACATGTTCTGGGCTTGAAAAAAATAGCAACAGCTTTTACGTTGTGTATAAGTAGTGTGGTTACTGGGCATATGAGACTTAAGAACTCATTGTCTCAGAGAGACGGGTGTTGTCATATAGAAATGTTATGGGTGATACAGCATTTATTACAGGCAGATGCACTTGTACTTACCATCAGGTGCACATTTTGCTCGACTCGTTACGATCCTCTATAATTAAAAACACAAGTTACTAAAGAATTGTAATTTATTTGGAATCACGGAACACAAAATAATGTGAAACCCCTTTCTTGCGATTTATACCCCGTGACAATATAGTTACAACAGTTATTATGTGCGATATATGCGTAGAAAGAAGTTACCTAATTTTAACATGCGAAAAAAAAAATTGACTGTTACCAACAAAGTGGCTTTGGCTTCACCAGCTACGATTCGCATATGCTTTTGCTGCTAGGAAGTCTGAATACTCGAAAATAATAGTGTTTGACAGCATGTTAAATCAATTCACTTTGATTAGAGCATTGTACTGGACGGTTTTTCGTACTTTTTTCAATAAGAGAAGGTTTATGCCCAGTCGTGGGTCTTAAAACAGATAATATTTTATTGAATTACTGACAAAAAATTGCGGTGTTTACATAATTATTTTGTAGTTACCCGTACATCTGAAAAAATTTGTAGTTGGTAAAGTAAAATGAAAGTGTTTTTATCTGCGATAATCTGTCTACTACCATGACCGAATAGATTTGCATTATTTTAAATTTCAAGGACAATCTTCGATTGGATAGTCTGCTAAACAGTTTTCATTTCTTTTTTTTAAAGGTTTGAAGAAACGTCGGTAGACATGCCAACATGCCGATTCAACAATGGCTCCTGTTTAGGCGGATTTCCTCGCCTCTACAGCAAGATTATGGAGCTAAAGCGCCAAAAGCCAAATTCTATTCTTCTAAACGCTGGCGACAGCTTTCAGGGAACATATTGGTATACCCTACTGAAATGGAACATCACGCAAGAGTTCATGAATTTGTTACCACATGACGCACATGTAAGTCACCAATTATTTTATTATAATTAGAAGGAAACTTACAATTTAAGTTGTGTCGATGTGGCTTGCCAGAAGCTAGAAATGGGGCAAACAAATAAATGAAACTCGAGAGAAAATACTTAAGTTTTTAAATATTTTTAAAGTTCTAGCAGGCTCAAAGTGGGGCATTCATCCAAAGCATTTAAGACGTATTTATATTTCATTAATTAAAAGCAGACTAGATTATGGTTGTTTTTTATATGACAACAGTATAGCAAGTCGTAGAAGTACATCAAGCGATGACAATAATAGGCGGCTTTATAAAGAGTTCCCCTATCCACGTTATGGAAAGCGAACTATGCCTCCAACCATTATTCATTCGTAGGTGATACCTTGCAGCTAAATTTTGGTTTAAATCTAGATTCGTTAGGATAGATCGATTAAGAATAATATTACTATACATGTACTAGTAGAGTTAGTCAATTTATGTCAGAATGAATACTGGAGGAGAAAGAAATTACCTTTACTGATTGAAAATCATAAGAAATATTGTAATTTTTCTATCTACTCTGATTCCAAACTAACGATATACTCTCTAAACGAATGGATTAGTAAATATAATGTGTCTAACAGCATTAAAACAACAATTGATGGAATAGCATGTGCAAAGAGACAAGTTGGTATAGTTAACTTCCATAAAATATACTGTGAATTCCTAAAAAGTAAATAAAGTGCGTATTATGAGCTTTACACAGATGGCTCAAAGGACGCTTTTGAAGGCGGAGCTGCTTTTGTTGACACGCAGATGGATATAAATATAGGATTTAATATAGATGCCGATGTCTCTATAATGCACTGTGAACTGATTACGATATCCGAAGCATTGTCATACGCTTCATCTTTGGATAACATTAAATTTATTATCTTGTCCGATTCAAAAAGTGCCCTTTCACATTTGGCTCGGCTACTCTCGAGAATTCGAGGATTTCCGATAGCCTACAGTATTCTGGATTTCATCTGTAAGTTTGTTGCGTTAAATAAAGAGGTAGTTATCCATTGGATACCCTCTCATGTAGGTATCATGGGTAACGAGAGGGCCGACCGAACGGCCAGACAAGCTACAAGCGACGGTATTACGTACAGTTCTCTACCATTACATAGTGAGATTTTATGTAAAGTTAGAGAAGGTTGCAGACAATTATGGCATGAATACTTTGATGAACGTTCACTTACTAAAGGAATATGGTACAAGACCGTTCAGTGTCGGCCGCCCCGTTGCCCATGGTTTGGACAACAAGAAATGAACAGGAGAAATGTTGTAGCACTGTTGAGGCTTCGCTCCGGACACATCCCGACGAATAAGTTCAAATTCATGATAGGAACATCGGCTTCACCAAACTGCTCAGAGTGTGATACTGTGGAAGATGTACATCATGTGTTGACGGAGTGTGTTCGGAACGACCCAGCTACAAAATTTGAGATTTATGAATGATCATAGTGTAGGCATTTGTAACAGTGTTTTAGCTGAGGAGGCTAAAATGTTGATAAAACTTTATTTACGGCTTGTGTGAATGTTTTAAGAAGCACTCATCTCTATGAAGATAAACATACATTGTGCAACACGTGTTTTTTTTTTCGTTAGTATATTAGTAGTAATTTTTGTTCTTAAGGAAGCTCAATTGGTTTTATAGTTGATTATGTATTGGTATGTTAAAACAAGTGTCTTTTTCTTATGGGGGTGACATAGTCACTGTGTGACAAAACTCCGATATTAAAAATAAACAAAAAAAAAAGTTGTGTCGAAAGTTATTAAAGTTATGACTAATCTTCGTTTTATTATATTTGTTATAATATATACATTTTATGAATTTAGAGATTTGTCATTAATCAATACATGGTACACAAATAATTATCGATATCTATACCAATAATAAAGCTGAAGAGTTTGTTTGTGTTTTTGTTTGAACGCGCTAATCTCTGGAACTACCAGTCGAATTTAAAAAAAAATGTATTTGATAGCCCAATTCTTGAGGACGATTATAGGCTATTTGATATCACGCTACTATCCTTAGCAACGATTTTTTTTCAACTATTATTTTCGGCGGGAAAAACCGCGAGGCACAGCTAGTATAAAAAGGAATTTAAGCATGGTAATGTAATAAACATATTTCAGCTTAATAAATATGGGCTGCTTAAGCTTTCGTTATGCTTATACTTTTATGAAGAAAGTTGGCATGTTGCAGGCGGTTGGAAACCATGAATTCGATGATGGCCCTGAGGGTCTAGCGCCTTATATAGCAGCCCTAGACGCTCCAGTAGTAGCCGCTAACATTGATGTCAGTAAAGAGCCATTACTTCAGGGACTTTTTAAGTCCCATATTATAGTAAAACGTGGGGGAAGAAAGATTGGTATAATTGGATTAATTACTACTGACACAAAAGTAAGTTTTTATATGTTTACTATACTAGTATATAATTTCTTTTTTCCATTGTCCAATCAGTTTCGTACATCTTAATAATATCTGAGCATTTCAGTTACTCCTATTATTTTGTACTACTGAGGAATTATTCCGTTAGGTGATAGCGACGTAATAAAACTTATCGCCATTTCTTTTCATTATTTATTCATGGGTTTCGTAAACGTCGACTATGGGATAAAATAAAACATTGAGCTAAAGAGTTTAAGACGTCTTAAGTTCTTTAAGTTTTCTTACAGTTACAGTTATTGTTCCTGTGTCTTTTGAATTAGTTTAAATTAGAATTAGTATTTAACCTTTTTAACCTCTTGGTGTTTAAAAGTATTATAATAAAACACGGCTTTGAAAATGTGTCGTTTTACTGGAACTAAAATTTATTTAAGAATTCTATTACAATATAAATAAAATAAATACAAACAAAAATTCAAAAATGAGACTAACAAACTAACAGGTGAGGCATTTTTTGTGCGACATCATCATCATCATTACAGCATGCTATTAGTCCACTGCTGAACATAGGAACTAAAACTAAAATTTATTTAAGAATTGTATTACAATATAAATAAAATAAATACAAACAAAAATTCAAAAATGAGACTAACAAACTAACAGGTGAGGCATTTTTTGTGCGACATCATCATCATCATTACAGCATGCTATTAGTCCACTGCTGAACATAGGAACTAAAACTAAAATTTATTTAAGAATTGTATTACAATATAAATAAAATAAATACAAACAAAAATTCAAAAATGAGACTAACAAACTAACAGGTGAGGCATTTTTTGTGCGACATCATCATCATCATTTCAGCATGCCATTAGTCCACTGCTGAACATAGGCCATCTCCGAAGATTGCCACAAAAGTTTGTAGCTTTCATTTTGGTTTCCCCCATTGCCATAACTGCCCATCTCCTGGTTTTTATTTGCCCTCTATCTATTTTTAAGACACCCAAGCGATGGGATTGAGTGGTTGAATGATAGTTATTCAGAATATTAAATTGATAGAACGTTTTATCGTGTGTATATTTAGAAATACGTATTTTGTATGCATGGTTTCAGACTTTATCGCTACCCGGTGATGTTATATTCACTGATCCAATGGAAGCGACAGAACATGAAGCTAAAATATTGAATGAAAAGGGAGTCGATATCATAATTATTCTTTCACACTGTGGGCTTGAAATTGACAAGTAAGTTCATTTATGATACACGTATAACAGGAAAGTTAATTTTCATCCGAACAGTTTTTCTAAAATAGGTTACTCGAATGAAACTGACTTATTACTACTAATGATTTCTTATATTTATGCGAATATTACACATTTAATAAAACTACTTTTACGGATTTTATCGCGTTAAATTTTTAAACTATTTATAACCCGACGTTTCAAGTACTTTACAGCACCTACGGTCACGGGGGGACGGTTATACGAGGGTGGATTGAAAAGTACTCGGCCTAACCAAGAAAATAAACACATACTAAATCAGTTATATTTTTATTTTTCTACATAATCACAATCAAGTTCAATACACTTTTGCCACCTCCCTTTCCAAGCATTTAGACCGTTAAAAAAAATGATTCTTCCTTAGAGTCAAAATATGCGTCTACAGCTGCTTCGACCTCGTCGTTTGTCGAAAATCTTTGACCTCTCAAGTGCTTTTTTAGGTTAGGGAACAGAAAGAAGTCTATGGTGCCAGATCAGGTGAATACGGCGGATGCGGTAACAGTTCAAAGCCACAGTTGTGAATTCCAGCCATTGACTGTACTGACGTGTGAACACGGGCGTTATCTTGATGAAACAGGACTTTTCTTCTGAGCATTCCTCGACGTTTTTCTTTTATTTCCTCTCGTAAACGACGTAGTAAGGTGCAGTAGTAATCAGAGTTTATAGTCTGACCCCTTTCAAGATAATCAATCATAATCACACCTTTCGAGTCCCAGAATACTGAAGCCATCACCTTATTTGCCGACAAAATCGACTTAGCCTTTTTAGGGGGTTGTGAACCAGGTCTTCTCCACTGTTTTGATTGTTGTTTTGTTTCCGGTGTACAGTAATGAACCCATGTTTCGTCCATAGTAACAAAACGATTCAAAAAATCATCTGCATCGGCTTCAAATAACTCCAAACAGTCGCGTGAAATAGTCAATCGCGTCCTTTTTTGTTCAACTGAAAGCAGTCGCGGAACCCACCTCGCAGACACCTTGTGGAAACCCAACTCGTTGACAATGATGTTTTGAGTTCGTTCATAAGAGATGCCTATAATCTCGGCTATCTCTCTAATTTTTAATCTGCGGTCTCCCATTATTAAATCAAGTACTTTTTTAATATTTTCGTCAGTAGTTGACGTCGAAGGCCTTCCAGAGCGGGGTTCATCTTTCACACTCTCTCTACCACGCTTAAATTCTGCTATCCATTTTTTGACGGATGAATATGACAGAGCACAATCGCCTAATGTACTGACCATGTCATCATGGATGGCTTTTGATGATAGCCCCTTCTTATGGAGGTACTTAATGACGGCACGCTGCTCGATTTGCTCCATTCGCGGAAATTATGACCGATTACTTTGTTAATAAATTTATAAAATCACAACTAATTATCGCACACGTTTCGAACTTCACACAATGAACTAGTCTGAACTGAACTAAATAATGTGGGTAGATTTGATTTTTAGAATTGAATGGATCTGTGTTAGGCCGAGTACTTTTCAATCCACCCTCGTAAATAGTTTAAAAATTAAACGCGATAAAATCCGTAAAAGTAGTTTTATTACTACTATATTACGGTGTATCTAAACTAATATTATAAAGAGAAAAGATTTGATTTTTTGTAGGTTTGTTTGGTTGTAATGAATAAACACAAAAAATACTAAACCGATTTTAAAAATTCTTTCACCTATATACAGCTACATTATCAGCGACTAACATGAGTTGTATTTAATTTAAAAAAAAACATGAGATCCCTACAAAAATTGTACATATAATAATATAACTCAAAATTAACTAATAAAAGTCACTATTTGGCGTGCGCTGCAAAAACTATTGATGATAAATAAAAGTCAAAACACGGGTGGAATCGAAAGATGATGACATTCGTATCATGATATTAATCCATATCCTACTAAATAGTTTCACAGTTAAGGTTGATTATGTACATGTAAATTCCTCTTTAAATTATTCGAATCGTACCTATCGCTTAGAAGTTACGACGGGTATAAAAATGCTAACTGTAAGAAAAATGCGATTAGACTGAGTTCTATTAATTACATACCCAATCATTTTATTTTTTGTAAACTAGAAACAATTGAATAGTGGTTTGTAATTTTAATTATATTTTCTTTTAATTTAAAACTTTGAAACCCTCTATAATAAACACAGCGGCCGCGGTATCTCTCGACTACCACGACATAAAATCTTGTTTACAAGGAACCTCTAAGCCAATAAACTTTGTTGACTTCCAATGTGACGTGACGTTCCAATAAATAAAATTATTTTGGTAAAATAACGTAATCTTACTTGACCAGCTGCAGAGCCGCCGATGAGAATAGTCGCTACAAAAATGTTAGTGTAAGGAATTGTTATAGTTCTATTTGTCCAAATAAAGTACTAATTTATCTATCTAATATCTATCTACCCGTGTGAAGCCGGGGCGGCACCTGATGGTAAGTGCAGCGTTCGTCCATACCTTGGTATGGACGACACGCTTGCGTCACCCAGACTATTTCTGTGAGGCGCCACACTGCGCCTGGCCCCCAGTGAGGCGTCAGTTCTTAAGTTTCATATGCCCAGTGATTACACACACGAAACAAAGCAATGTTTGCACACTACTGCTTCACAGCAGAATAACTGGTCCTGCGGTGGTACCGACCTACCTAGATGGATTTCTTGCATTAAATTCCTACCACCAGTAAAATTGTGATAATATCGTTCATTGATTCAAAAAAACACGTGTTACATTAAATGGCGTAGAAAGTCAAATTTTATAAAGGATGGTATTACATTTCATCGGAACATAAGTAAATCGGGTTTGTAATTTTCTAGTCCACCAGAGTTCAGGTTAAAAAGGTGCATTATCGTGAACAATGCGACAAATTTCAGTGCACGTTGATGTCTTTTTTCGAAGTCCCTTTCTCTCATTTCGTTTCATATACGAGTATTAAGTAGTCTCTTCCTGACAAAAGCACGTGTAAGGTATGCATATGCTTGAGTCGGTATCGATTATTTATGTAATAATTTTGAGAACTTATAATCCAAAAATTTATAAAATAAATTATTTTCACGCAAACAAAATTATAAAGAAGAAAATGTTTAAGAGTCCCTAAAAATCTTGAGGAAAAAAAACATCTATTTGTGAAGAGGAATGGGATAACTGAGAACAACAGTATCAAAATAAAAAGTTACACTTGACACCGTTGACTGAATATTTTTGTAGCTATCTGAAACCTAACAATTTTTCGGTAGTGGCTTTTGAGTTTTCATTAGTTTGTATACAATACAACAGTAATGTTATTGCTCGATTGTTATTTGAATAATTATCGATAACTAATTAGTCGATAATTTGAACGACGATAACAGCGTTAGTATAGTTTCCTCCAAAAGAGTTCTAAATGTGTTTTATACATTTCTAAGATAGAACTTTACCCAATATGTAGATAATTATTGTTATCAGGAATTAAATTACTGTGATTATTATCTGTATCGTTTATTGCATTACATTTGCCTTCATGTACAAATTAGATTTCTTATCGAATCGGTACAATCTTACTTCATCGTGCGTGATCATTTTAAATAATAAGTTCTTGTGTCACTTGGATGTTATCGTTGTCAATTGTTTCAAACACTTTTTCTTACTCCGTTGATAAGATAAGCAAAAGAATATTTTTGCTGTTTGTATTATGTAAAATTATTTCATAAAATGTATAAATATTGAAATAATACTCTAAATAATTAGTTATAAATGTGATGATGGCCTCAGGGTCGATTTTTGACAGCGGCGAAAACCTCGGAATACTGTCGAAAGCTATCAATTATGCAGTAGATATTATAGTGCCACAAATGTACGCGCAAACGCAGAGGCACTTACTCGTCCTAACCTACCCGCGCCCGATGTAACGTTCTTGCGAAAGGATCAGAGAAAGGTCAAGATACAGTGTCAGAAACGCAGAGATAATCACTACAGGGACAATACATAATGTCATGCCTTTTTCTCATATAAGGGTAGAGGCCACACCTGTCGCCCACTTTTCGTTCCCGCGGGAAACGAGACGTGACGGGGTGCGAACCACGTCGCGATCGTCGATTTGTTTATCTAATGCCAAGTCATTTATAATAGTTGTAGATGGTTGGATAAGACCACCGCATAAACACGTGCGCCGTAATATCTAGCGCAGTTGATAACTTACAACAGGAGGAATTACAATAATAGGACTTACAACACTGTACACAACAGTAGGACTGGTGGTAGGATTCCTATGCAGGAATCTGTCTAGGTAGGTACCACCCCAGGGTCAGTTATTCTGCCGCGAAGCAGTAGTGTACAAACATTACTGTGTTTCGGTTTGAAGGGCACTGTGAGCTAGCGTAATCACTGGACATATGAGACTTAAGAACTGACGTCACAGGGCGACAGGCGCAAGCAGACAAAAACAATTTGTTTTTTTGCACAAATGTTGGCTCCGGCTGGGATTCGAACCCCGGACCAACGGCGTAGAAGTCAGGTACGCTAACCACTAGGCCATGCGGTCGTTATGTAATATAGCATAAAAAAGAAGACCTCAGTGTTATTTTTCGAAACGGTGTAGATATTGACATTCATTAGGGCTTACAAGCCTCACTAGAATAAAGAAATTTTGACTTTGACTTTGAATGAATGCTTGAATAGTCAAATAATGCATTACGCCAAAATCGAAGGTAGACCAGGATATGTCAGAACACTCGGACAATCATAACACTACCAGATCCAAAAACCGACTGTTCAAATTGAGTTTACTTACCTCCGGCTGGCAATCGAAACCAGACACGCGGCAAAGAAGTCAGGTCTGAGCACTAGGGCCACATGCGGCCGTCCATGAACTAACGTGATCACCTACCATTAGGTGGACTATGTGTTTGTTTATCTCACTCATTGAATTTAAAAAAAATAACCACTTTTAGATATTAACTTCTAAATGGGAAGAAAATGTCATGGCTTTGGAGGCGGATTGGCGTTTGCCATACGTCTTGTACCTAGGATGCTGATGCGTCGCATATTAAAATACTGGTGGTAATAAGAATTCCTGTGCAGGAATCCGTCTAGGTAGGTGGGTCAGTTATTCTGACGTGAAATAGTCGAGTGCAAACATAACTGTGCACACATCTACCACCCTATCTCATCCCGTGGGTGTCGTAAGATGGGCAGCAGCGTCTTCCTGGTACATCTGAATAAATATACTGCGGTTGCCAACCCGCCTGCCAAGCGTGGCAACTACGGCAAATCGCCCTTAAATGAGAGTTAAAACATGTCGCAATCTTTGGCAGAGGTCTATGTTCAGCAATGGACTAGTCATAGACTGAAATGATGATGATGAAACATTGCTGTGTTCCCATCGGAAGGGCACTGAGAGCTAGTGTTACTGCGCATATGAGCCTTAAGAACTGACGTCCCAGGTGGACGGGCGCAGTGTGGTGCCACACAGAAATGTTCCGAGTGACACAGCATTTGTTATGGGCAGACTTTGTATTGCACTTAACGTCAGGTGAACGTTTTGCTAGTTTCGTCACTTACTCATATAAAAAAAAGATAGTTATTTCTCCGCTTTTTAGAGTCCAAGATATTTTTCTCTAATTTTTTTAGCAAGACTTTCAAAATACCCACACTCAGAGATTCAGTCATGAATCACTGAGCGAGGGTATTTTGTTAATGTTATTATAAGGGTGGTATGTCGTATGATGGAGGCGTATTATTTTTAGTTTGTCGTTATTATTATTATTACAATTATTGTTAAATCTTTGATTATAGAGAAATTGCGCGCAAACACGGCAAACATGTCGACATCATAGTGGGAGGTCACACACATTCCTTGTTATGGAATGGATCCTCGCCCAGCGGGGAAGCCGTAGCTGGACCGTATCCACTGTTCATTGAAACGAGCAATGATAAGGAACATAGGGTGAATTTTCAGATTATTAATTATTATGAATTTTACTCAGAAGAAAAAAATATTTGACTATTTTGATGTCCACCTGCTTCGGTTCCTTGATTTTGACGGCGCTATTTTTTGCAAGTATATACATGTATATATATAAGAAAACTTAGTCCGAAAGAATGGTTTTCGAAAATACAAGACATGTTAAAATACTTGGCTTCTGCCATGTCAAGAATAAAAAGACAATAATAAGTTTAATTATTGTCTTTTTATTAACTAATATCTGCTCCCCGCCGGTTACGCTCTGTGTAAATAAAATGTTTAAAATTATTGATTTTTTATACGCTAATTTTTTTAAAATAAGTAAGTATACCAAGTTTAATTATATATGATTGAATGGGAAACAAAGAAACACACAAATTCATATTTATAATATTAATAGGAGTATTTTATAACACTATATCTAAGCGTAGTACAGCAGGCAGTAGATCGACTGGCACATTAATTGCAGGGCTCGACTGGAAAATTATCATGTTCTTGAGAAAACCCAAAACAGCAGCGGGGACCCAGTTACTTATGATGAAACATTACATGGGAAATTCCCAGGAGTGATAACGGACAACTTCTTTGAGGAATCATGTTTTTAAGCTACAGTGACTTATATAATCAAGTGGTCTATGTTTGTCAGCGTTATCTATTTTATAATTTATAATAATTTTCTGGCCTTATATTTCATAGTTCAAACATTACTGTGTTTGAGTCTGAATGGCTGTATATGGGTCTGATAGCTAGTGTAATTACTGGGTATTTGTCTCTTGAGAACTGATGTCTCTGATGACAGTACTGCGGTGCTACAGAAAAATGTTCTGGGTGACACATCTGTTACGTGCAGACGTTGCACTCATTAGCAGGCGAATCATTTGATCATATTCACTTCCATAAAAAAACAGACTATTTTTTTTACTTATTGTTCAAAACTTTCCTTAATAATGCATTTAATGTTTTTCAGGTGCTAATAGTGCAAGCGTCGGCTTTTACCAAGTATATGGGTAATTTGACCGTCTATTTTGACTACCTTGGACGTTACGTCAATTGGGAGGGCGGTCCAATATACCTCGATCGGTCAATCCCAGAAGGTAACTATTGAGAAAAAAAAATTGGTTTTAAAATTGCATTCGTTTACATTGTCTATACTATGCTTATCTATACCTATATCTATGCTTAACGATGTTAGAAAGGCGTACTGGCCGAGAATCTCAGAAGGTTCATTGCGAAAAAAACAATAATAAGTTGGCAACTAGGAAGATAAATAAAATATACGTGTCTGTCTAATCTGTGATTTTTGAATTTGGTTTAACTACTATATTTTCAATTCCTTTACTCAACCAAATCTGATTAAAAATTTCGAAAGGCCTATGTTCAGCAGTGGACTACTGATAGACTAAAATGATGATGAACGATGAATAAGGTACGTATTTAGTATGTGTGGTAATGAATTATTTTAATTCAGATAGATTTTCCGGGCTATTTTATATAAATTGATAAGATATATTTAACTTTGCTTTTTTTCCCAGATAGGATGCCGACGGTACGTTCTGTGTAAGACACAAATTATTATTTTTTGTGTTTTTATGAAATTTTTGTTAATGTTAAAAATTAATTAATGATAAAATTAATATGGTAATTTTTGTTTTCTTGTGACAGCATCGCTTAAGCGTACCATCGGTTCAGCGTTCAGCGTCATTAATTTTGCTAATATATTAACGGTACTATAATATATTCTGCAGATACGATAACTCCCGGCTGCGAATAAAAATTTTGCTGTTATCAAATCACTCAGTAATCGTTAAAAGTTACGTAGAATTTATGTAAAATACTTACTTCAAGCCGTTAATGTATCGCGTATTTGTAGTTGAATGAGAATTTTATTAACGATAACCTTTGAGCAATAATATAAACTAAGATAATTAGGTTAATAATGTATTTGTATTCCATAACACGACACATGAATAAATAAACATGAATACATCTGTACTAATTTTGACCGCAATGTCTTACTAAAAATAACAAAAGGAATTACGCACGCATAAATGAAAGCGGTTTTATATGCCCCATTCCGAAGGACCATAATCGCCACGTTTAGCAGGTCAATTGCCGATCGCAGTACCTAGGCGCGGATGTAGGCCAAAGCGCTGGAGTAAAATTATGACCAACATTTTCAAAGCGACTATAACTGAATAAACTTGAGACTAAATTTCGAAGACTTAATCATCACATGATGATGATCATTTCAGCCCATCACTAGTCCACTACTGAACGTAGGCCTTTCTTACAGATTGCCACAAAGGTTGTAGCACTCACTTAGGGAGATTTTGCCATAGTTGCCATGCAGGAGATTGGTTGCCAAATCCAATGGTTTTCATTTTCCCACGGGATAAGATGGGGTGGTAGACTCTCTTAAGCCGCCATCACAAGATTTATCTAATCTAAACTAATATTATAAATTGATATTTGTATGTTTGGTTGTAATGAATAAACTCAAAAAATACTGAACCGATTTTAAAAATTCTTTTACATATATACAGCTACATTATCAGCGTTTAACATGAGTTATATTTAATTTAATAAAAAACTGAGATTCCTACGAAAATTGCTATGATGTAACTCACGGTATCAAAAATTTACTAATAAAAGTCATTATTTGGCGTGCGGTGCAAAAATTATTGATATTAAATAAAATAATGTTCTACATATTAATAGTAGTCATTATTACACACAAAAAAATCCGGGATGCTATATGTCTAACGATTATAGTTAAGTCACAATAACCGCTTTTTGTTCAAATTAATCAACAAAACTAGGGTAGAATCGAAAGATAATGACATTCGTATCATAATATTAATCCTTATCCTACTCAATAGTTTTATAGTCAAGGTTGATTATGTACAAGTAAATTCCTCTTTAAATTATTCGAATCGGACCTATCGTTTAGACGTTACGACGGGTATAAAATAAAGAAGAAAAGCTAAAGAAAGAAAAAAGCTGCGGTGCGAGCGTACAGCCATACGTTCGCCCGCGCTACGCTCGATTAGACTATATCCTATTAATTACCTACCTACTCATTTTATTTTTTGTAAACTAGAAACAATTGAAGAGTGGTTTGTAATTTTAATTATATTTTTTATTAATTTAAAACTTTGAAATACTCTATAATAAATACAGCGGCCGCGGTCTCGAACGCCGCGCCGCCCGGTTTCATGCGGCTTGGGCATCATCGAGGTGCGCGGCTCCCTTTGCGCAGCGGTCGAGAGCGGACGTTTTATTTTGCTAACACGACTTAAAATATTGTTAACAAGGAATTTCTGAGCCACTACACGTTCATGGCTTATGTTCTCATAAATAAAACATTATTTTGGTAACTTAATCTTACCTGACGAGCTGCAGAGCCGCCAATGAGCATAGTCTCTACAAAAAATGATAGTGAAGGTTTTGTTGTTAATCTATTTGTCCCAATAAAGTACTAATTTATCTTTCTAATGTCTATTTACCCGTGCGAAGCCGGGGCGGACCGCCAGTAGTAAATATAACCATTGTCTACTTAATAAAAGTTCAACATTGGCTGACTAACAGACGACGCCCAGCCTACACCAGTGGGTTTAGAAGTACGAAATTTTGCACAGGAGTTCCTTATATAAGAAAAGTGAGCACTGAGAAAGGATTTTTGAAATTGGTAGGCTTAATAGGTCTCCAGATCAGATTAGTCACCCTATAAGCTGACGCTGGTTTTAATCAATAACAACATAAGAAAAGGTGATAAAAGGTTACAAGAAGGGAGGCATTAGAGCGGTCCTACAAAAAAGCTTACACCTAAGACTCTGCTGTCCATCACAGGCCTAGATTTTTCCTTAGAATTCCTTGGCATATTTTAAATGAGCCGTGGCAGTTCCGGAGCTGGTCACTCGCCATAAGTTTTGTACTTAGTTCGTAAGTAAACTGGCTCCAACTACCGGTGCTAGTACTACCAAAATTTTGTTTCAATCGCTGATTTATCACGTGTTCGGAGGTTAAGAAAAACATTGTCAAGTAACTGGCATGTCTGACTAATAAACTCTGATACGTGTCTGTTAGTCAACCCACAACGGAGCAACTTGGCGCACTCTTCTGGCTCCAAAATCTTTTCAAAATTAAGAAGAGGCCTGTGCTCAGCACTGAGACAATTTAAGGCTGTTACTTTTACACTTGTGATGCTTATACCGCGATATGTCAAATCTCTTGAGATTTTTTCCGGCATCGACTTTTATCACATTTTCTTATATGTATGTCCTGTAGTGGATTGTATATGTAATCAGCTGTTTAGTATAAATATGAATTGGCGATGTAAGGAAATTCCATCGCACAATTTCGTTTCGTAGTTGCCGTAGTCAAAGTTATTAAATAAAATGGGAGAAAAATCTTGAAACATTAAGCGACTAGCATATTTGTTCTTTTTATATTACTAGCATATTTAATTATTTACCTGTACAATAATATATTACATATCCCGTAGATGGTTATTTGCGAAGGCTACTGACGATGGCTTGCCACTGTTATAATGAAATGAGTGATGAAAGTATGATTTTGAATATTGGTATGATTGTAATGTTTCACAGAAAAGTTGTATTTATTTTTAGATCAAGAAATAAAGCAGAAACTAGCACCGTATGCAAAACTTGTGCATAGCGCAGAAAATGTACCTGTAGGAGTATCAGTAACAACTTTGAGGTTTGATGATTGTGTATTTGGCGAATGCGCTCTGGGGGATTTGTTGGTTGATACTCTATCTGATTATGTAAGCATTATATTTGATACGTATATTAAAATAGATTTACATTACAGTTAAAATAGTATTAGTCACTTAATGTCATCTCACGGGTACCGTAAAAGTCGATAAAGTCGAGACCAAAATAGGCTTTCGATGCCAGGCATAAAATAACTTGATCAGTGAGGTTCAAACGTGCGAGACGTTCGATATTGTAATCCGCCTAGCAAGGGTAGCGATTAAGGTGAATCCTCTTTTTCCTGTGGGAACCGTGGTAAATATTAGAATATATTATATATTAATATGAATACTGGAGACGTCTTGTCGTAGATGTTGCTAGTTATTAGATGCTTTTAACTGTATTTTTATTTCGTTGTTACTTCCATTCTTGCTAAAAAGTAGAATCTGTGTATTTTTATAATTTATGACAGTTTGAAAATATAACGCCTATCGTCGGTAATAATGTTGACGATTAATTATTTATTTCAGGCAAAAGCAAAGGTAAAAACTGAATATGAACATTTAGCGTTCATACAACAAGGCAACATCAAGTGTTCAATAATTAGTGGAAGTAAGTATATGTATTTATAAGTAATATTGCTTTCACTAACTACACTGAGTCGGATGACTGTTTCGTTTCTGTAATATTTTTTTATAGCAAAACGTTTACCTGATGGCAAGTGAAACGTCTACCCATAACAAAAGCAGTGTCACCTAAAACATTTCTA
This sequence comes from Luehdorfia chinensis, assembly GCA_019845155.1. Taxonomy (NCBI): domain Eukaryota; kingdom Metazoa; phylum Arthropoda; class Insecta; order Lepidoptera; family Papilionidae; genus Luehdorfia; species Luehdorfia chinensis. Next base: position 3,112,888 of record JAHVAK010000025.1, on the reverse strand, counting down.
TATGGCACCACACTGCGCCCGTCCCCCTGAGACATAAGCTCTTAAATCTCATATACCCAGTGATTACACTAGCTATCACACTACTGCTTAACGGTAGAACGGATTCCTGCATAGGAATCCTACCACCAGTAATGGATTAATTCGGTCCTTAAAGTTGCAATTTACATTTATTCAACAAATTGGTGGTGAAAGAAAATATGAGGAAACATGCATTTCTGTGAATTAAAAAATATGTCGTCGAGATGTTAAGTATTTCTTTGCATTTTATATGAAAACTCAAGATATTTTTTAAGTTTATTTAAATTTAATTACAGTACTCGTATATATATGCCATTTCGTTCGATGAGTTTTTGCCATCTTGAAGGTCTCGATGCTGTAGGAATTTTGGCAAAAAAAACAGCAAGTAGTTTTGGCAGTCCTCTCTCGAGGTTAACCTGACAGTATCTAAAGAATTCCGAAGAGACCAAAACAGGTGGAAATCAGTTTATTTTTAGGATGATCACTGTTAGCCTGAAGGCTTTCACAGCTTCGCCGCATTGAAAGGTGGCAGAGCGCTGAGGGCGATTAGCCGAAACCTTTATTTATAGGATGACTGGCACAAGGGCCCTCGTAACTAACTCGAGGGTGCCCAAGGGGGCCGGCCAAGGCTCGGGCAGTCACTTCAATCGGGAGGGCAGTAAATCTGAAGGTGCAAAGTCAGGGCTATATTGCGGATGCATTAACACCTCCCAGCCAAACTCTCTTAATTTTTGCTGAGTAGCTAAATGTGTGTGGTCAGTCTAGCGTTGTCGTGATGAAAGACTTTGTATTGATCGATTCCAGCCGCTTTCTCTCAACTTCTTGCTTTATTCTCATCAGTTGTTGGCAGTAGAGATACGAATCGATGGTTTTGCCCGGCGGTTAAAGCTTATAATGAACAACGCCCTTCCAATCCCACCATACATACTGCATCACTTTATTGCAAGTCAACCCGGGTTTTTGCTGTCTGTGAAGCCTGACCGACCTTTGACCACCTCCTTTTTCGCACGTTCTTGTCGTAAGTCCATATAATCACCAGTTATCAATCTCTTCAAAAACGGTTCGGTTTCAATACGTTTCAAAAAATAATCGCAAATCAGTACACGGTTCATTCAGGTTTCTTTCAGTGGCACTCACTTTTTTGTGTACCCAACTTTTGTTGTACCCAATTTCCAGTTCTTCAGGCATGTTGTAAGTACTGATATGCCGATCTTGCTTCAATTTTACGAAAATGGCGTCCATCTTATGTTTAACGGGGCGACCAGAGCGAGGTGTGTCTTTGACATTTAAATTCCCGGATTGAAAACTCTTAAACCAACTTTGTGCTACTCTTACTGACACTGTACTAAGTCCATAAACGTCACAAATTTTTTCGCAGCTTGCGTTACATTTTCTCCTGTGTTGTAATTAATTTTTATAAATGTATTGAATTTCTTCATTACATTAAGTGGAAACTACATTTTATTTGTTTCTTTTTTTGAAACCTTTTTAATGTTATCAAAACCAGACAGATATTACAAGTTTATACATACTATATGCGAAAAGATTTATTCGCAGACCTAATATATAAGAAAATTAAAAGGAAAAGTATCACAGCTAAGTAGGCTTTACAAGTTAACGAGTAATAGTCGACTAACTTATAAAATGTACTAGGAGTCGGATAAATTTCATTTCGAATTGCTTAGATGAAGTTGTTAGTTGTGTAAAACAGATCATGCAAATGTCCCAACAGTGTCGCAGTAGGTTTTGTAAGTAATTTACAAAAATACGAATATAATAATCTTTATTTCCATACAAACTGTAACAAATTGTGATGGAACCCCTGCCTGCTGCTTTAGTTTTTACTGTGTTGCAGCAGGAAGTCTCTTCCCCAACATTGTAGCTTTTTAAATAAAATACAAAATCACTGTTTATATTATAATAAAAAACACATGTAAATAAAATACATGTAATGCAGCTTGTGTTTATGTGTGTGTGTGTGTGTGTGTGTGTTTGTATGCTTGTGCGCTTTGTGTTAAATGTACGTAGCTTTGATGGAGGGCGGGCGGTGCTGTTCAAAAAGTAGGTAATAAAATAAGTAATCAAATGGTGTGCATTTCAAATTTTGCATGCGGATCTTAGCAAATTAACTTTCTTTCCTTCATTAATTAATATATTTTAAGAACTTATAAGACCTATTTGGAAACGCTAATGAGGACATTGAATAGAATCTAAATCATCCAGGGATCTTCGCCAAATTAACGCCAAATTATAATATTGTATATGTAATTGTATTGTATGTATATAAATACTTTGGAACTTTGTTTTCGCTTTATACCTTGAACAATACGAGCAATTCTGAAGTTGCTCCTGTCTTCTTTAGTTGACTATAACTGTAAATCTAACTTCTATCCAAACGACTATGACACTGAGGTACATAAATCCACAACGATTTTGGGTTCCATTTATGCGATGACTGTTACGCACTACATTCGCTATTCTACGACGACCGCGTGGCTTATTGACTGACTTCCACGCCGCGGGTCCTTGGTTCGAATCCCAGCCGGAGCCAACATTTGTGCTCAAGTACAAATTGTTATGTTATGATACCTCTGATCTTATCGCATCAGCGTCGGGCACGGGTAGGTTGGGACGAGTGAGTGCCTGTGTTTGCGCTTACACTTGTGGCACTATAATATTTCTTGCACATTTTGAAGCTCTCGACAATATTGGAAAGTTTTCGCCGTGGTCGAAATCGGCCAGGAGAACAATATCATCATACTACCAAACAAAAGATTAGATTCAATGATGTACTCTTTTATGCTGTAATTCCACGGTTCCTGAACTTTTATATTCAAAATATGATTTATTTTTATATTGAGAACATTATTCTTTTGTGTTATGAAAAAATAATAAATAATTAAAAGTAGCTCTACACTCTCGCTGATAATTCACGAACGTTTAACATTTATTTTAATTCATCTTTCATTTCGAACATAAATTCAAAATTTGAAATAGAAGAAATAAAATGCGTTTGGTATCTTAAAGCAATATATTCATATTGTGGTCTACATAAATCATAAATAATTAATCCGGCACTGGAGCAGCGTGGCGGACTTTTCTGCTACAAAACTCTTTCATTGTGCCATAAAGGTGTCTATAGCTTCAAACTACTGATGATTTTTTTTTATTGTATAAAGTGACGAAACGAGCAAAACGTTCATCTGATGGTAAGTGCAACGTCCGCCCACAACAAATGCTGTGTCACCCAGAATATTTCTGTGTGACACCACACTGCGCCCGTCACCCTTAGACATCAGTTCTTAAGTCTCAAATGCCCAGTGATTACGCTAGCTCACAGTCCCTTCAAACCGAAACACAATGCTTGCACACTACTACTTCACGGCAGAATAACTGGCCCTGGGATGGTACCTACCTAGACGGATTCCTGCATAGGAAAATGATTATGATGAAAAGACAAAATTTATTATATTGTTTCGCTCTGAGTAGCATAAAAGTAAATTTCACCACGTTAATAATAATCGTCACTAATATTATAATTGCGAAAGTATCTCTCTCTGTCCCTCTGTCTGTTTGTTACATGTCCACGGCTCAACCGCTGAACTGATTTTGACGAAACTTTTTGGCACAGAGATAACTGGCATCCTGGAGACAGACACAGGATACTTTTTATTCTGGAAAATCAAATAGTTACCACGGGATATTAAAAAACTTATATCTTATCTTAACTTATATCCGATTATAACAAAGTCGAAATAAATTTGAAGTTAATTATTATACCTTTTTTACAGACATAACAAAAGGAACTATATTCGAACTGCTACCATTCAATGATCGTATAGAAACTTTTGAATTACAAGGAAAGTACGTTCGAGAGGCCCTTGAAAGGAGCGTAAGCGATGCTTGGAGTTATAAACCTTTTAAAGGTCCATGGGTGCTGCAAGTTTCAGGTAAGCTTATCTTAGTATTTTTTGTACCAAAATCAGTAACCATAGCCATCTTATTGGTATTTTAACGATTAGAGATGCATTCAAGATTGCACCAAAATTTTAATTTCGTGATCAGCCTTGCCTTTGTCATCAGCCTGTTAATAGTGTACTGTTAAAAGCTTCTCTTAAGAAGGAATGATTTTTCATAATCACCCCGCATGGCAAGCGGTTTTTCGTAGTAATCGTAGTATCAGACACCTCGGACATTTGACGCAGCTGCCCGTCACCGCCAGTGCATCTTTGGTTTGGCATTTTTCAAGATGGTTATTCCGCAATCTGTCGGAATCCATATATTTTTTCTGGCATTAGCCTTAGTCGGCTCTTATTACACCCACGAGATGAGATGAGGTGGCACTATTTCTTTTGATAAATTAAAAATGATTTTTTTATATTTACGCGAATACTACACATTGAATAAAACTAGATTTTCGGTAACTATTTACGATGTAGTTTTATTGAATTTTATTTCACTGTTTATATACCCGAAATTGAGCGCTTTACAACACCCACGGATAAGGGGACTGAGATGTTTGACGTCTTGATGTCATTGTTAACCTTGAGTGAATGCTTCGCATCAGCTATATGATGTTTTTTTAGGCTATGTTAGAGAATCCGAAGAATATAAGTCAGTCTTTACCATCTGTCAAGTGTAACATCCTTCTACAAGATGCAGGAGTATTCACATTGGATTGTGAATGTAGTCTCTCTTATATAGAGAAAATAAATAGAACAATAAAAACCCGCGTAAAAGAACATGTAACTGATGTGAAGCATCAAAGTCATATTCTGGATAATCCAGCAACATGACTTTGGTTGGGATATGCTTAGGATAACCCAACCATTACATCAGATTTCATAGACCATAAAGGCTTTCAAAAGAACACTGTAAATCTAGTTTTATTAAATTGATAATGTTTAATAAAACTCAGATTAAATAGCAGGTAATAGGTACCGCTTGCACTGTTATTGGTATAGGCACTGGAACTTCTGAGAAATTGTGTGCCTAAAATCTGATCATAATATTGATTGACTTAGACATCAGTATCTCTCCACAAAAGAATTTGTCGTTTCGTGTTGTGTCCCCGGTTTTGTTTATGAAAAGAAAACAAATATATCGCTTTTTGTTATAAATTGCGTTTTGGTTGTGTTTTTTAATATTATTCAATTTTAAAGCGAATGCATAGACTGAAATTACCGCTTACTTTTTTATCTGTGCAAGATGTGTAGAAATACTTTTTTTGATTCATTGTCCACTTATTTTTTCCTTAGGCCTTCGCGTGACATACAACATTTCGCAGCCACAAGGACAGCGTATCGTTGCGGTGAATGTCGGCAGCTCAGAGTCCAGCAGTGAGTTGGATGATGAGCAATACTATCAGGTCACCGCGCCTGCTTACTTAGCCAATGGTGGAGATGGATTTAAGGTGCATTTTGTTTTCTTTTTGAGTTATGATGTTATCTTTTGTTACATACAATAAAAATTTGCAAGAATACCTATGTCACACAGTCGACGTACTTTAGTAAGTATCAAGTCCCTACTCCCACGGTAAGTTTATTTGTTTAATGAAAGTGAGTGACGAGAGCAAATCGTTCAAATAATTGGTTAATGGAGTGGCACGCGTGTTCATAACAATTGTGATGGCACCAAGAACTTTGAATTAAACATTTCTGCGCAGCACTGCACTGCGCTGGTATTTATGAGACATCTTTAATTAAATCTCATATGCCCTGTATTTACACACGCATAAGCACTCTTCAAATAAGTAACTCTGTGCCCCTTCGGTTCGATGGTCACTTTGTGACCTATAGGTCACTAAAAATATGGGTGTGTTCTAATCCCTGAATACCATGATGGAATGACTCGTTCCCAGACATCCCATAGGTAGCGTTACGCTAACACTTTACTTTTTAAAGAGCGTGGATCTTTGTCCTATTAATATAATTAATTTGAGATACAAATCAAGTAAGTTTCAATTGCATCTTAATAATACATTAACTAGGATACCCCTTATATCAATATATATCATATATAGTACATATTTATGCTATATGCAAACGCCAATTTCTATTACCTCTTGGGCTTATCACTAGAATCCCACAACCTATTCTTAACACCTCCACACTCTGATCCACAAAGGCGATAGACAGGACACTGCTTTGCTCCACAACAGGGTAGGGCGTCTACAGACTCCACATTGATGAGTTTGAGTTGAATACATATTACTACTAAGGCCATCTCTATTGCTTAGCGAAACTTCCCACGTATACAAAAATAGCAATAACTTAATTTCAGTTACATTTAAATCTAACTAAAATGAAGTGAGACTGATTACTGCTAATCGCTACTAGCCGTGAGCCCTGAATATGCTTGCGGTAACAGCTGATATGATGAATTGTAATAAACCACATTGCACCTAGAGTAAACCAATGGATAGAATTTCAGTCGGGATCGGCTCAATTAGCACAGTGGCGGTTGGCTTCTCCACTACTAGCCGCGGGCAAAATATTTGCATGGCTAACAGATCGTTGTCCGGCTCTTCGTGTATGTGCAATTTACGTCTGTAAAACGCGATACAGAAACGAAACGATACAGAAGAAATCGTAGAGAGGCAAGGTTATTTAAAAAATGTTTCTGTCTCTACGATTTCTTCGATTCGATTTGAAAGTATACACATTTATGGCAGGAAATATACTTCCTCAGTCAATAGACTTACGGCAGTTCATCGATTACATTCATAATGTTGTATCTTATAAAATAATTTGGTTTTGTTTCAGATGTTTAAAATTGATAAAAGAAACGTCAAAGTTATAGGTCGCGATCAGAACGTGTTAGAGTTATACCTAATTAAACATTCTCGAATAAACGTTAAAACCGACGGTAGAATACATATAATTCAATAATTTATAGTCTTGAACTTTATACATAATAAAAAAAAATTGATTTGGATTTCATCAAATATGCATTATGTAATTTTTTGAAGATCTATTTTTAATATATTATTGAAAATCACTTTCGTCAATTAAATATATTAAGTCTTATTTACTCTATTGTTTCTATAATAAAGATATGTGAACACTTCATATGTATGTATAGAAGGAAAGATTTTTTTTTGTATGCTGTGATAGTATTTAAAAAAAAGTGATGATTTTACCAAAACTATTCCAAAATTGTAATACTGATAAATACGTTATTTTTTTTTTCAAAATGGTTTGATTTATTTAGTGTATTAACAATTTGGTAAAAGAGACAGGGTAAAAGACTAGATTAATTTCTAGTACGATATTTTGATTTGTTCCTAAGTAATCTATATGAGTTTGTAAGTCCCCGATAAGAGGAATTTGTTCTATTCAGGTATTATTTGGTTAGTCCATGTTGAAATAAAATGCTCGAAGCTTTTGACAATTCAAATGCTTTAAATGTTTTGTCACAGAAACTGGTTAAATAGATATATTTAGATTTAATGTAATTCGCCTAGCTTTTAAAATAGAATCATTTATTAAATTGTATTGTACTATAAATTATTGTTATCAACTTAATATCTTGTTTTATTTCTTTATTCTACGTGTGAACACGTCAACTTTATTTTTATGATAATACTATTTGTGGTCATGATGAGTCTTCATCAGCGTGAGCATTTCTGTCCATACTGTAAATATTCCGTGATACAGACTGACTCATCTATAGATATATAGGTCATAACATGTATATAAATATTTCATCTTGTATTGGTATAATGAATTCAGTAAACAAAGATATAATGGGCAGAAAGAAAAATCGCAACAGGCTACTTTACGCTCTGATGCTCTACTAAAACGCGGCTCAGCTAAAGTTGTCTGATTAATTATTAGTAAAAATAATTTTCATAATAAGCATAGTAAACTACATTTATTGCAATCCAATAATGTAATAATGTAGGATTCTTATGCAGAAATCCGTCTAGGTAGGTACCACCCCAGGGCCAGTTATTCTGCAACGTTACAGTTATACCGTTTGCGTTAGTGTGCAAACATTACTGTGTTTCGGTTTGAAGGGCACTGTGAGCTAGCGTAATCACTGGGCATATGAGACTTAAGAACTGATGTCTCAGGGCGACGGGCGCAGTGCAGTGTAACACAGAAATGTTATGGGTGACATTGCATTTGTTATGAGTAAACGTTGCACTTTACATCAGGTTAACGTTTCGCTCGTTTCGTCGCTCTATCCAATTAAAAAAAAATACATACTCAACTTTACCCAAGATTCATAATTCATGGATACGTCAATGAACTAGCACAGCAATCTTATAACTAAATATGACGACAATATTTGCTTCCTAAGTGTTGCGTTAGTCCTTAGCGGTGCCAATTTTCCTACAACGTCCATTTGAGGACAAAAAGAGAGTACGAAACCGATCCAATTGGAAAAGACATTCCAGTTAATGGTATGATCACTTCATTGATTTTCGATTTGCTTACGACGTACTCGTAGTTATTATAGCGGAACCTCTGGAAAAAGTAAGACTGCTTCCCAATGAAACTACACTGGGGTTTTTCTAGCATAAGTTCTGTATTTATAACCATACTACACTATAGTGCTGCATAGTGTCACATACGTAAGCAAAGTCATCTGTTATTAATGACCAGATAATGTATAAGCAACTATAAATAATTGCAGTAAGAAGCTCTGACGTAAGTTAACAAGTTAACGGTTTAAAATTATGGCCATTAATAATCACTGGTATGGATCAATTGTACAGAAAGTCTCTAAATCAAGCCAAATAATATTCCGTAAGAAGACATCTTATTGATTTGACGAGTCTATTAAACTTTATCAGAATCTCGCAAAATATTCAAAGAAACAACTGAGAAATAAGCAATATATATGTATATATATACATATATATATATATATATATATATATATATACATGAGTTTGTGTTGTCAGTTGTGTGGGTTCTCGACGCAGCCTTTGAGAAACGCCATTATTTGTGCTACAGCCGTACGTTGTTATTATTTCTCGTAAAATGACAGCCTTTAAATGTCCTACTGTTGAGCGCAGACTTGTTATAATTTTTTAGAGGGATTTGGAGCTGGGAAGAGTTCGCCAATCTGCTCTAATGCGGGTAAGCTGACTTCACATGTTCGAGGACATTTACTCGCCCTCTCCGCCTCTACCCTCGAGTGAAGGAAAACACCGTGAGGAAACCTTCCTCACAACTCGCACAAGACTCACTCACCGATCATCAAAATTCTTACGTACTTCTAGCAGAGGTACAAATTAGAGGTAGAAAATTGGGATTTAATTAGTATTTACGCCATAAAGGAAAGAAAAATTCAATAATCCTGAAATTTCAGCTCCAATTTCTATGCGGTTGGTAAACTTAATTTTTCCTACAAAATTTATTTTATCAGTCGTAGTAAGTTTTCTTTTATTTACGCGAATATTACACATTTAAATAAAACTACTTTTTTACGGATTTTATCGCGTTTAATTTTGAACTATTTTTACCCGACGTTTCGGACGCTTTACAGCACCCATGGTCACGGGGGGACTGAGGTGACAGTTGTCCCAATGTCATAGTTAACCCGGAGTACCTTCAGCTTTTAATTATTATTTTTAGTCCGATCTACGCAGAAAGAGCTTACTGTGTCTTGAAGCCTTGCAGTGGTATGCTTGGGTTTTGATTTAATTTTATTAATAATAGGATCCCAAGCCGGTGGTAATACCCAACCATCTTCCCTATTGAAATTAGGATGTTTTTTAATTTCAATAGCCTCGCGAATCATCCTTGGTAGGAATCGGTGTTCTTTTGCAAGGATTTGTGGTCTATCAAATCTGATGTAATGGTTGGGATGATCCAGAACATGGTCACAGACTGCAGACTTCCTAGAGCGTCGATGCTTCACATCAGCTATGTGTTCTTTAACTCGGGTTTTAATGGATCTTTTAGTTTGCCCTATGTAAGAGAGACCACATTCACAATCCAGCTTGTATACTCCTGCATCTTGTAGAGGGATGTTACACTTGACAGATGGTAAAAACTGACTTATCTTCTTCGGCGGCTTGAAAAATGTTCTTATAGAAGCTCGCTTCAAGATATAGCCAATCTTGTCCGTGACTCCTCTGACATATGGAAGAACAGCAGGTACACGTTCGACTGTGGCCGGCTTCACTCGGTCACTGCGACGAAGGCGCGGAACCCGAAGCTTGTTGTCTTGCAAAACTTGCTTGACATGCTGAAGCTCGGCAGCCAGGTGTTTACTGTCACAGATCCCTTGTGCTCTCTGAAACAAAGATTTACCCACGGTAGCTAACTGTGAAGGATGGTGGTGAGATTCACCATTTAAATACCTATTTGTATGGGTCTTTTTTCTATACACAGTGTGACACAAGGTGTTATTAGGATTCCGAATTACTAACACATCCAGAAAAGCTAAAGAGTTATTTGCCTCTAACTCCATTGTAAATTGAATTTTAGAGTTTAGGGAGTTAAGGTGGTCTAGAAATGCAGTTACTTTATGCGATGGTAAAATTGTGAAAGTATCATCTACATACCGCTTGTAGAATCTTGGATTCTGAAGGTACTCCGGGTTAACTATGACATCGGGACAACTGTCACCTCAGTCCCCCCGTGACCATGGGTGCTGTAAAGCGTCCGAAACGTCGGGTAAAAATAGTTCAAAATTAAACGCGATAAAATCCGTAAAAAAGTAGTTTTATTTAAAAGTCGTAGTAAGTTTGTAAGTTGTTGTTGGTTACATCGGGCGCGGGTAGATTTGGCGGGGGCTGGTTTAAAGGTAAATGGGGTGGTAAACATGTTACCTAGTATCGTTATGCCAAACCAGGAATACATCGAGATTTAGTGCATCAATCCAAAATATATGTAAATACATACTTACATACATACAGTCATGCCTTTTTCTCCCTTTATAAGGGGTAGGCAGAGGCTACTCATACAGCCCACTTTTCGCCCTCGCGAGAATCGAGACGTTACGAATTGCGAACCACGTTGCCGCTATTTTGGTACAAGTCAAAAAATTCTTACTCGCCATTGCGTTCCCACGAGCAGTAGTATGGAGCAGTTATATCGCACCAAAAATAATAATTAAAAGCTGAAGGTACCCCGGGTTAACTATGACATCAGGACATCTGTCACCTCAGTCCTCCCGTGATCATGGGTGCTGTAAAGCACTCGAAACGTCGGGTTAAAATAGTAAACAATTAAACGCGATAAAATCCGTAAAATTTGTTTCATTTCAAAGGTAGTTGCTATTCTATTCTGTCGGATACCTATCGGATGAATATGTAGGTACCTACCTCATTTCGAAACTAAGTTTTAATTTTTTTACCTAAAAAATCTTATACATTACATACAGTCACGCCTTTTCCCATATAAGTTGTAGGCAGAGGCCACACACATAGTCCACTTTTCGTCCTCGTGGGAAACGAGTGGCGAACCACGTCACCAAATTGTTACACATATTTATTTGTATAATAAATATCGTGACTGTCAAGTCAAGTTGCACAGAAAAAGTAAATTAATATTACCTGTACTTACCTGATATCAGCTTATTAGCGAATTGAAAAGAAATGTATAGGCAGATATGGGTTTGTGCTGTGCAATTACCGAGGCACGATATTTTTTATGTAAACAAAAATGTGTAATAATGAGAGGCCCAAAATATTAGTAATTAATTAAGAAAGGTACTCACCAATTACAAACGTTCAGGCCTTGTTCAGGCGTTGAGGCAGAACATTGATACTTCATGAGATCTCGCAACTTTTTACTAAGTAAGGCCAAGCCTTACTTAGTAAAAAGTTATATATTTATTTTTTAGATTTGAATATTTTTGATCGAACTACATATTTTCTAATATGACTTTATCTATAGATGCTATTGATAATAATTTGAAATTAAATGATTAACATGCAAACGATAATTTGAATTTTATTTCAATTAAATCAATTAACAAATCAAATGTCAATCAGTGTTATATTTAAAGACATACATTTCATTTTAGAACGTTAATTTGTGTTCACAATCCGTTACTTTGTGGGTTCTTTTAATATAAAACAGATTGTTAAAATAATTGAAACATTGATTTAAGTGCACCTCAGTTTGACATAAGTCGTATTTCAAACAACAGTGGAAGTTAGACATCGGTCGTGTTCAATTGATAGATTTTCTTAAAATATTAGTTTAACTATTAAGTTGTTTTATGATGCCGTCATTATGGACAATTATTCCATTGATTTTCTGTTTAGATGTGCAATATGTTAACAATTTTGTTTTAACATTTGAAGAACTTTATAAATTGGACTTAATTCATTTCAACGATTTCCATGCAAGGTTTGTGTTTTTTTTCGAATGTATGTTACACTTTAAACAATATCAATACCACCAATAATACGTTCCACTGCAAATCATGTGTCATCATCCCATATGGAACTAACTTCTGAGAGGGTATTATGATCAGAATGGCTACAAGGTAGTTTAAGTTACTAAATTTGGCTTAAATTTTAAAAGCAACCAAGGACCAACACGAGGGACTTGCACCGGTTAAAAAAGTGAACTCATACTTAGAAAAAATATAATAAAAAAGGGATATTCTTACACCCACATTTAGATACCATGACTGAATCTTCATCGTCATTAGTATTTTTTAATAGCTCGTTCTTGTGATACGCATATGCGCATAGGAAATTATCTTATTTTTACGAGTATGTCTATTCTTGAACTGGTGATAGGATTCCCACTCATGACTCCGTCCTGGTAGGTACCACTTCAGAGTCAGTTATTCTGCCGTGAAGCAGTAGTATGCAAACATTACTATGTTTGGGTTTGAAGGACACTGCGAGCTAGCGTAATCACAAGTTATATGAGACTTAAGAACTGATGACTCAGAAATGTTTTGGGCGACACAGCATTTGTTATGGGATGATGTTGCACTTTCCATCAGGTGAACGTTTTGCTCGTTTCCTCACATTATCCTATAAAAAATACTTAATTTTTTTCCTAATCATATATACATATGTATAGTTAGTATTTTTGAATTATAATTATCGATAATTTCACACTTAATATAATCGTTAAAATTCATAAATAAAAATAAAAATAAAATATTAATAGATAAAATACTACTAAGATTTATTGATTAGGATATTTCTTTTTTGTTTCCTTATCTTTATTATTCGAAGTCTGTTGCCTAACCTATTTTAATAATAAATAAATAGATAATATACAATACTGAATGGAAAACCGCACTTTCTAATTTTATGAAGTGGCTAAAAAACTTCATATTTATATAAGATTACAAAGACAATAGAAATATTTCCAAACCCAACAATTTAAACAGTCTTTGAAGGATGAAGGTGTCGAAAACAAGTGCTGCTCAAGTAAGTACTCACCCAATAGATGACCGTTTGGAACGTGATCTTATCTGATATTTTTTCATTACTTTTCAGCCTTAGTTTTATTTTTTTCAAAATTGAAAAATTATTAAAAGTAAGGGGTTTATATTAACCTTAGGAAACTACCAGGATAGGACATTTTTGTTACCAAATATACCTAACACCTCATCATTTACCTAGTTGTTCTGTCGTGAAACAATTAGAGAGCTAGTGTAATCACCTGGCATATGAGTCCTAAGAACTGATGTCTCAAGGTGACATCCGCAGTGTGGTGTCAAACAGAAATGTTCTGGGAGATACAGCTTTTGTTAGGGCAGATGTTGCACTTACTATCAGCTGAACGCTTTGCTCGTTTCGTCAGTTTTTTCTATAAAAAAAACTGAATTTGCTTAAAGATTTGAAGAAACGACGATTAAGACTCCAACATGTCACTTCAACAACGGGTCTTGCTTGGGTGGCTTCCCCCGACTGTACAGCGCGATTAGAGATTTAAAGCAACAGAAGCCACAGTCCATTCTTCTCAATGCCGGCGATAGTTTCCAAGGAACTTACTGGTACACATTGCTGAAGTGGAATATCACTCAAGAGTTTATGAATCTTCTGCCTCATGATGTACATGTAAGTATTACCTAAAAAGGGTAGGGGTGCCTGCTGGTTAAAAAGGGGTACCACATTTTCTATTCACGTATTAGTATATAGATACGAATATTGCAAATATAATTATTAACGAAGAAAAGTCGTGAGAGCCCGATGTTTACTGCAATTTTAATTACTAATTTCTATGAATACGTGTATAATGAGTGAAAAATATGACCACATCGTGAGGTGATCTGCATGCCTAAGAAATATAAGGATATTTCAAAACGCCAATACTCTCATGGTTTAGATTACGGACTGAAAAACATGACGTCGCAGGATCGAACCCGCCATTTAATTATTGTCGTGAACTATCTTCTAGTACAAACCTTTAAACTTAGTTGGAGTGGTATTCTTTATTTTAAAAAAAACGACAAGAGGTCTACCTACTCGCATCCAAAACCCTATTAAAATTGAAAGAAGGACGTGGTGAAGAATCTAGGATGATTGATAAGACTATTACATGTTTTCATTTAACGCAAGGAAAAGTATCTCTTGATATTTTATTATATGTGCCTATCAGATAGGTGTCCGGGAAAGCAGAATACCACTTATTTCGTTTCTACCGAGGTATCGTAAGAGACGACAAAGGTATTATAAGGATAGCCTTTATTCGTGCAGAATAACATCCTAACATGCAATGCTGCCACTATACGGCTCGTGGGAACGCAATGACGAAGAAGAACTTTTGATTCGTACCAAAATGGCGGCGACATGGTTCGCCAACCGTCACGTCTCGTTTTTCACGAGGGCTAAGAGTGCGCTACGTGAATGGCCTCTACCTACCCCTAATATGGAAAAAAGTCGTGTCTGTACGTATGTCTATTTGTTGTAGTGATTCCTATTATAAACTATTCATTGCACTTTTTACAGGCAATTGGTAACCACGATTTTGACGATGGCCCCGAGGGATTAGCCCCATACATCTCTGCTCTCAAGGCTCCCGTTGTAGCAGCTAATATGGACTCAAGCAAGGAACCTATACTGCAATATCTCTACGATCCCTTCGTTATATTAGAACGAGGTGGCAGAAAGATAGGAGTAATTGGATTAATAACTCCTGACACTAAGGTAAGTTAGTGACAATATTACGCACTAGATGATGATCCTTCTGGTTGATTTTTAACCACGGCGACCACCTCAGAATAATATCGGAGGCAATACACATTGCATACATACGCACACTTTCTCCTATAAAAAAAGGAGAAATTATAGTGCCATAAGTGTACGCGCAAATGCAGAGGCACTCTCTTATCGTAGCTTTACCGGTCCCGATACGATTGGATAAGATTGGAGGTAGGCTAGCATGATTCACCAGAGAGCAGATGCACGGGGACCATCACAACACAACCCCCACCTGAAAACCAACAATTTGTGTTTTCACAAATATCGAGTCTGGTTTTGATTCGACTCAGGACCCCCGGCGTAGTAGTCAGGTACTTCGACCACTGCGTCACGCGGAGACTTGGCTGCGCTAGATAGATAATATTCTAAAATGGATATAAAGGTTAGGGATAAGAATAATTCAAAATGTTGTAACATATTAAAAATTAATTTAAAAGAGTATGGTTCTCAATTATACGCTATATTGCTAGGGCCTGTATATGACATAAGTAATATATTTTTTCGAAATAATGTCTAAAGTGCACGCGTGTCCTCTATTACAACAAATCGAGTCGAGATATGTGAAATGTCTATAAATCAAATTGCAATTAAATGTACGATAAGTCGACAATCTGAATATTTTTTTTTTGATTTCTTACTACACGTAGCATAAAACAATATTTTGGGATTTTATCTTGTTTAATTTAATTAGAAATTCCCGACGTTACGTGCTTTGTAACACCCACGGTCACGGGGGGACCTAGGTGTTAAATGTCATGGTGTCATTGTTAATCCTTTCTGATATTAATATCTATTAATCTAGTTTTATAAATATCCATAATACATTTTCATATTATTAATTTCGATTATTTATTTGAGCTACGAAAATCTACGCCTGTATAAAATGTTTCGCGCCATGCAAACTTAGTATACTTATCGACTTAACCCACTTTCAGTGGGTTAGACGAAAATTTAAGTGTTTAGTTGTGTATTAGGTTAATAGTGTGAACTTCGTAGACTGCTTTGAAAATGTACTGTTTGCTAAGTAAGATATTCCGTAAAAGTAACAATTTATGAAATGTGCGTTACTAAAATGACAATAGTGTAGTATAGTGAGTTTTAAATGTAAGAGCATATTTTATACGAATTCCGCCTTAACGAGTAATGCAATAAAGCAAATAATATGTGAACTGTACTGTATATTTTTAATACTTAGCTGATATGCATCGGGCAGTGTAGAATAGCACCTACCTCTTTCCTATCGAAGAATTTGCATTAATTTCACTATACTGCTCGTGGGAACGCAACGTACCAAAATCCACGTCTCGTTTCCTGCGGGGGCGAAATGTGGGTCCTGGGTGTTGTCTCTCGGACCTACCCGTTATATGGGAAAAGGGCATGACTGTATTTTTAATGCTTATTATTTAGGTTGAATTACCATTTTATAAATAGCAGCCAAGCCTTTACTTAAAAAAAACTTACAATTTACTTATTATTATTATTTACACACTTTATTACACACCAATGTACATGAAAAAAAATGTAATAAACAAAACCATTGAATAAAATGGTATAGCAATCGACGGTCTTATCGCTAAGAGCGATTTCTTCCAGACAACCGGTTAATGGACATTTCTGAAGAAACTATTAAAGAGGGTGTGCCGGCGATTAATATATAGCAATATAAATATATTTTGGAATAATAAATGCGAACATATACCAAATATATACTTACGTACACACATACATAAAACGATCTAGTATTTTTTTAGTATATAATATGCAGTTTGCTTTAATATTTATGAATTATTACAGACACTATCGTTGGCTGGTAACGTCGAGTTTACTGATCCTCATGTAGCGACGAGACGTGAGGCTCGAAAATTGACTGAATTGGGAGTGGACATTATAGTTGTCCTTTCACATTGCGGCTATGATGTTGACATGTAAGTATTTCCTAGTTTTAGATATTGTTTATACTTTTTTTATTGTTTAAAGTGATGAAACGAGCAAAAGGTTCACCTGATGGTAAGTGCAACGTCTGCCCATAACAAATGCTTAACATTTCTGTGTGACACCACACTGTGCCCATCACCCTGAGACATCAGTTCTTACTCGTAAGTCTCATATGCCCAGTGATTGAATTATAATTCTCTGTATTATTATTCGCCTGTAATATAACTGTTGCAATTGGCTAATCACATTTGTAACCAACAACTAAAAAAAGAGTTCTGGAGTGGACTCTCCATATTGAACACGAAATGTAGAATGACGATTTTTGCAAGGAAGTTGTATTTCGTCGTACATTAATTTAAATTTTCTTATAGGAATCGGCCATATATCACATCGTCTATAACAAGTCTGCGGTTGGCTTTTTTCCAAAAAAAAAAACTATAAAATTGGCACAAAAAAGGGACAAATTTTTTTTTTCATTAATATGATTACATTTTTTTTTGTTTAAAATATAACGATTCATTAAAATATTAGTTAATGTCACTTTGTATATAGTAGCTCATTTTACTATTAAGTATACCTATAATATTCAAAAAGTAGTAACTTATCAGGCTTTAAGCTAAATTGCGATAATACGATTTATCACTCTTGCGGAATCACCAAATCCAATCTACGAAGTTGGTGTATAAATACATATAATTGTAGAAGATAGTTATTAGACTAATATGTTACGCTAATGGACCATACAATTGCACAATGTCCAACATTTCTCCACAGAGCACTGGCCCGTGAACATGGTCAATATGTTGACGTAATTGTTGGCGGTCACTCACACAGAGACGAATCCTTCGTTATACCATATCTTACAATAGTTGAGACCGCCGCTGAAAAGGAGAAAAAGGTATAGAACAATAGCTTATACGATTTATTTAGAGTAATTTGTGTTGAAAATTATAAAAACTGGCAGTGTTTTCAAGTATTTTTTTTTAATATTAAGTAGCACGCGATTTTGATGGTGTTACCACCCAATAGGCAACGCCACACCATATTATTGAACATAAAATACTTTATGAATGATTGATGTCCACTAATAAGATTGACATTGACTTTATTTCAACATATCGGCTATACGTCTAGTAATTATAGCCGTGTGATAGGACGACAACAGGATTTTTTATTTTAATTTTCGTATCAAGCAAGTAGTTTGAAGAGTCACAAAAGACTGCTTTGTAGAATTCCACTACATCCGTTACAATTACGACGTGATCGCTCTGTTTAGATCAACTGTCCTGTCCAGATAATATAGTCGTAGTCAAAATAACCCTACGTAGAACCTTCGGTACTTCATTGATGTTTTTCACGTTTATACATCCATACTATCCATACTAATATTATAAAAGCGAAAGTGACTCTCTCTGTCCCTCTATCTGTTTATCTCGGCTCAACGGTTTAACCAATCTTGACGATGTTCGGCACAGAGATTCGTGAGCTTGCGTCCTGGTGACGGTGGATGTTTTTATTCCAGAAAATCAAAGAGTTCCCAACGGTATATTTAAAAAACCACGCTGACGTAGTCGCGGGCTTCTGATAGTATGTTATATTTTATAAGATTGTTACACAAATTCGAGGCCTTACTACAGTTAATTGCGGCTAGTAAATTGTAAACAATTACTATATTGATATTGGACACGCATACGTATCCAATATCCTTAAATTTATTACATAAGACATAATATTGTGTTGAAACGAACATGGAATATACTCTTTTATTTACTGTTTTAAACAGTAAATAAAAGAGTATATTCCATGTTCGTTTCAACGTTAGACGTAATTTCATACAGATTATTTTTAAATGGAGCAATAACTATAAAGAAATCATCGTCAATTTTAGCTTCTAGGAGCTCAGGAAACCTTTAGAAATATTGTTTTTTATCTAGTTGCGAAGTTACGAGATGTAATTTTTGACGAATTGTACTGTTGGAGATTTTATCATGAGCTCGGCGTTGTAGTAAAATATAATGAAGAAGTCGGCATGTTTGGAAATTAAAATTAGCCAAAGTCAGCCTAGAGGAGCGTGGCGGATTCTCTAACTAAATGGGCTTCAAACTTTAAAAAAATAAGAATAAGTTTGTTCTCAGCAGTGACTCTATGAGAGGCTGATATAATACGAGTATTCGCTGTATGATTAACATGTAAGAAAATAATAACTTTTGCGACGCTACTCGATAGAATTTTCTGTGCCAATGATATGTGACATAGTTCAAGAATTAGGTTTTAAGATTTCGTTAAAGTGAGGTTTAAAACAGTGTATATACTTTACAGGTCGTCGTTGTACAAGCGTTTGCTTTTACGAGGGTTTTAGGCAATCTGTCAGTTTATTTTGACGTGAATGGAAACGCTGTGAAGTGGGAAGGCGAAGCAATCACTCTGAACAGATCCGTACCAGAAGGTAATTAGATCTATGTATTTAGTTCTTTTAAAACTTAATATGTATTTATTAAAATAGATTCTGTTTGCGCAATGGCTGAGCGATTTGTTTATACGCAGGTCTGATTCTAGCCTTTGTTCGTGCAGAGTAATATCATAATATGCAATGATGTCACTATATTGCTCGCGTGAACATAATGGGGAGTAAGAATTTTTAGTATCGTACCAAAATGGCGGCGACATGGCTCGCACCCGTCACGCCCCGTTTCCCATGCAGGCGAAAAGTGGGCTACGTGTGTTTGTCTACCCCTTATATGGGAATGAGACGTAATTGTATGTATGTATATCGTTGTTCTTGTACAAGATGTTTGTATATGTACAATTTATGTCTCT
This sequence comes from Luehdorfia chinensis, assembly GCA_019845155.1. Taxonomy (NCBI): domain Eukaryota; kingdom Metazoa; phylum Arthropoda; class Insecta; order Lepidoptera; family Papilionidae; genus Luehdorfia; species Luehdorfia chinensis. The sequence goes on along the minus strand of JAHVAK010000025.1, from coordinate 3,092,976 downwards.
ATAATTTACGCATCTATGTGTAAACGTGTGGGCTACTACTACATATGAATCAGAGAAATACTAGTGTGGAGCAATGTTTAAAATCATTTTTGGCGATTAAAATGTGTTATGTTAGTCTCATGACTATTTTATGGAATAATATCTATTTGTTTTAAACTTTTTTATTTGGTTCCTGAGTCAAGAAATGAGCTATTTCGAATAAACTTGATTCTCTTTTTAGAGGTCCATTCTTGAGTGGTTTTTGGGTTGTAAATACGTCGAGAAGTAATACAACAAGGCGGTAGGATAATTTCCTTACGCCTTGTTCATTTATTGCAAACTAGTGACCTGTCCCGGCTTCAGACGGGTTCAATTGACTAACGAAGAAATTGAGAAGTGCGCTTACCAAAACAATATTAAACATGTTTATTTTATAACATGTCCCTATCTGCAGAACTGTCAAACGGAACGCTACTTTTTATTTTAAGATTTTAATACAAAAATACCATTCAAATATTCGACTTTTTCTGCGGATTTTCCAAAAAAATTCTTTCATACAAACCTTGTCTAAACAATTACGAACACAACAAAAAAATCAGCCAAATCGGTCGAGCTGTTCTCGAGTTATTTTCTTTCAGAAATACGGTAATTGATTTTTATTTATAAAGATTTAAGTTTAAGGTTATATTTTATTTTTACTTTTTCTTAGTCTCATTCATTTGGATTTGAGACTATTTAATACATAATACTTTTGCAGACGAGGAAGTAAAGCAGAAATTAGCGCCTTATGCTAAGTTAGTGCATGAAGCTGAAAATACGCTCGTTGGAGCTATTAAATCTACGCTCGATTATCGCAACTGTGTGCACGGAGAGTGCAAACTAGGAAATCTACTAGTCGATGCCCTAAATTATTGGGTAAGAAATCTTTGTATTTTTGATTACCATAGTTTGAATTTTAAGGGGTTTAAGATTTATCACTGCTATTAAAACAGGTCAATAATCGTAACGGAAGTAATAAGCGAAAACAGTGATAAGCTGTGGATTAGATTCTGTAGATTTGATTGAAATATACCTACTAGATGCATCCTCGGAATATTGTTTTATTAATCCAGAAATAGCTCGTAACACTATTAATAAAATAAATCAAAAAGTTTTCGTTGAACAGATTTCTTCTAGATTTTAGACAATATTGCACACACGTAGTCATCGCATGCGCCTCCGAAGGGGGCGTCGGGAAACTGTCCGGAGACGAAGCTCCTCTCAGTGGCTTCAATCGTCGCTACGAAAAATCGCGCGGGGCTTTGGAGTGCACGAATTAAGTGCGATAATACAAATGGGCCTATTGTGGCCGGACAAACACTAGGGACATTGTGATCACAAACCTGTAGATAATATCCTGATGATATTCCCACCATCACTGGCACTGGTCTCCAAGCCTGGCTATCCTCTTTCGAGGAGAACCCGGCCGGGTGACTCGAGACAATATTGCAATTTTGTATAAAGTTTTATTTATATTTTAGGCAAAGAACATAACAAAGAGTAAATACGACTGCATATCATTTGTGCAACGTAGCAATATTAATGCCATCGTACCTCAAGGATGTAAGTATAAGACGAATGTCCGATTTATAATCAATAAAACAAAAAATTGTGAACATTAAAAGTTATTTTAAAATATTTCTGCCCAATAAAGTCCATTCCTTATTATTAAAAGCATTATACATATTAACTAAAAGCTTACTTAAAGAAAAAGCTATTTCTAATTTCCGAGAGAATTTCAGAGCCGAGATGAGTCCGCCACGCTGCTCCAATGCGGGTTGGTGGACTTCACATGACCCCGGAATATTTTTTATTCCTCGGAAATGCAGGTTTCCTCACGATGTTTTCTTTTACCGCTGAGCACGTGGTAAATCACAACAAAAAACCCTTTCCCTTTTTTAAGTCTGTTAAAAAATTATCCTGCAGTGGATTGATTATACGGTCTGGTAATAATGACTATACCGCGTGGCATGATACTATAAAGTTGTTCGTTTTTCAAACAGGAAGGTTGAATTGTTTTATTAAATACAGAGACTTATAGACTCTGTGCGTTCATTGATAAATAATTTGTGCCAAGCCCATATTGATTTTTGATGTGGGCTTCAATTCTGGGGCTACCTAAGCAAGTCGCATTCTCTAGGGAGCATACGCGTCCGTGATTATATTAATTTTTTCCAAACGTTTGCTGTAAACACTTTTGTATGGTATTGCATGGTTTAATTGAGACTGATTTTTTTGCAGTAATAACAAAAGGTGTAATAATTGAATTGTTCCCCTACTACGATTTCGTCGAAACTTTCGAGTTAAAAGGAAAAGATGTTTTAAAGGCATTGGAGAGGAGTGTGAGTGAACTGTCTTCAACTGTTCCGTTCGAAGGACGGTGGCTACTCCAGGTCTCCGGTAAGTAGTGAAGAATGTTTCGTAAATATTTACATAAAAGACTTTACATAAAACAGTATGCAAAATATTAGTACATATTCGGTTAGTAGTAAATATTCGGACAAAAAAATAAATCACTCTAAAATCTTTTAAGAGATTAACTTACACTCTTATTCTCATCGTACATAATTTGTGGAAATGTCTAACATGATACTTCATCATCATTATCATTTCAGCTTATCAATTCCTTCATATTTTACTACTACTAGTGATAGGATTACTATGCAATAGCCCAATAAAGCTCGGTCATTTCCGTAGCTCACTGAGCAACATGAGCTGACTTGAAACTTAGCTTTGGAGTTTTTCAAGATTCCGACATTCGAATAGACAAACACATTTTTTACACCGTACTTGGGTTTCGTTAGCGAAAACTATGGAAAAGTATTCTAAAATTTTTAAATAATAAAATAACCGACGTTCTTCTTTTATTCATTTGTAGTTTGTATTCATAATGCATCATGATAGTAAAGCGGCACCGTATCACTTTCTTTCCATTAAACATCAGACTTAATATGTATCAAAATATGTTCAGGACTTCGTGTGAAATACAACGTATCCGAGCCTGAAGGGCAGCGTGTAGTCGCGGTGCATGTCGGTGACCCCGAAGCAGGCAGTGAACTGGACAAAGAAAGCTATTATCAGGTCACAGCACCGGCTTACTTGGCGGATGGGGGCGATGGTTATACGGTGAGAAATTATTTTCTCACCCAACGAACATTTACTTTTATATTTGTGTATATTATTGCGACATCAATACTTGTATGCACTGCATGTTTATTTATTTTTGCCTTTAAGAGCTACGGCGTTTGAAATGCGGACTGCAAAAGAAAAGTAAATTTTGGACAAATATTTATGATAACCGTAGTTAATACTCAATTAAGTTCTCTAAGGCTTTGCTTTTAGCTTCTAAATTTTGTATGCAAGGAAGGTATAAGGCTCTTCTGTATCTGCATCTCAAAGTAAAAAGTTAAAAATTTTAATTAAATTATTATTAACACTAAGGAGTAATTTATAGTGTTTTGAAACATTTTCGTATTAATTACATAATGAATTAGTACAATAATAGTACAGGTACATCTATTATAGCACTAAATGTGGCAAAAATTAACATTGTTTAAAAAATAGTTTTGGCTTTTTCAGATATTCCAGAACGCAAAGAAGAGTGTCAAAATTCTGGAGCGAGACCAAATATTAGTAGAGAATTATATTAGGAAATTTTCTCCACTTACTGTTACCACTGATGGACGCATAGATATTACTTATTAATTCTTATCTTTATCAGCTCTTAAGTAAGAATGTTGATATAATTTTTATCAACTGTACTAAGTTGGTAGCATTTATTGCAGGTTCTTTCCTACCTAGCTGTCGTAAGAGGCAACTACATAATTTATTGTACGGATAGCCTTTATTCGTGCATAATAACACCATAATGTGCAATGCTGTCACTATGCTACTCGCAAGAATCAATGCAATCACTCCTTATGCCTTATATGGGAAAATGAGTGATTGCAAGTATGTATTATTATTACTGCAATCTCACCGAGTTTGGCAGGCGAACTGGCCACTGCGGTACTGAACACTTCGGACCTCTGCTTCCCATCGTCTTGCTGGATGCTTAAGAAAAGGGTATATTTTTTCAGATATTTTTTTGGCATTTCCTTTAGTCGACTTTTAAGATACCTAAAGAAACATCCTGTAAATGTTTTACTGCTGAGCAGAAGCCTCTAATTTCCCTGCAAGGGTTTTCGATTGAGAAAGAGTCCACCAAGTTGCTCCAATGCGGGTTGAAATTTTCATCACGATACTTTCCTTCACCGCCGAGTACGTGGTAAATCAGCACTTAAAATTCCAATTAACAATTTTAGTGGTGCCGGCACCGGGGATCGAACCCTGACTAATAGCGTATTATGAAATTTAAAGAGAGCGCTAATAACCTGAGCTACCACCACGGATTAAAATACCTACAGAACTAGACAGTGTGATGTCTTATGTTTTGAGTTTAAATATGTATATACATTTTAGCCAGAAATTAAAATGTTGCATTAAGTGATAATTTAGCTTTCTAAGTGTAATTTGTGTAAACAAGCACTAAAAATATAATTATTCATGATATTGATAAATATAATAATAACATTTGTTACATAAGAAAGGTACTTTCATAAATTTAAAATATTCGTGTGAGTGATCTAAATGACTGAATTTTCGCAAACATACGCAATAAATATTTTTTTTTAATTTAACTAAAATGATATTTTTATTGTTACTGATTTATAAGTAGTACTTTATCTTTAAAAGAAACATTTTTTAAGTTTAAAAACTTGACATTTTAATGGATGCAGATTATGTACTGAATCGTGGGATATTATGTGGTAAATGTATAATGTGTATTCGGTTAAGTTTTAATTGAAAGAAACGTAGATTATGTTGTTAAGGCAATTTGTACTTAAATAAATTCGTTTTAAATACAAACTCGACATCTAGAAATATACATTAAATAATAAATTTTAATTACTTTTATAACAACTCTTTCATCATATTCATCATTATTTCAGCCTATCACTAGTCAACTGCTGAACATAGACCTCACCCACAGATTGCCACAAAACACGGAAGTTTGTAGCTCTCATTTTGAGGGGATTTTGCTATAGTTGCCACAATTGGGGTTGACAACCGCAGTTTATTTATTCAGATGTTCCAGGAAGATGGTGATGTTGATCTCCTGGTTTTCATTTTCCCTCTATCGACTTTTACAACACCCACGGGACGAGATGGGGTGGTAGATCCCTCGAATCCGCCACTACACGACAACTTATTCTTGATAATTGTTTAATGTCCTAAATTTCATCTTATGTACGAATTTGACTACGGGCTGGTTTTTTCAAGTCACAGGTTAATGTAACATATTCATTAGTATACGTCAACATTTTAGAAAAACGTACAAACTTTAACGTTCGTTAGGGCGTTATTACATTGTCCGTAGAGCCCGTCTGCTTTAGCATTTACGATTATTAGAGTTTATATATATATGCATATATTCATAGGAAAGTCGATATTTTTATTATTATTTTGTTATTCTTTATAAGATTAATTTTGGAACACGGATACGCCTGCAACAAAATATAATATATAAATAAGTCAACGGATGAAATAACGTTAACCTGTCTTGGAGTCGTATCGTACTCTGTAATATTTAAACAAAGCTTTCAATGTCGAGCTGTGTAACAACGCCTTTTGCACCCGGCTACACGCACGGCTATTCAACTAACAGTTATTGATGACAGATAGTGTTCGTTTTCTTGCAACGTGGTACGCAGAATTTCACAATTTCATTACGTCATCTACCAAGTACTTACTATTCTTAATAATTTAATGGATCGCTAGGAAAATGTCTCGTTTTGTGAACGCAGGTATCCGTCTGGTTAGGCACCACTGCAGTGCCAGTTATTCTGCCGATAAGCACTGCAAACATCACGAAGGCGCTTCGGTTTGAACCGAAAAACTTTTCGGTTTATTTCGGTTTGACGTGCATTGAGCTGGCTTCGGAGACTTAAGAACCGACGTGCCACGGTGTCGAGAGCAGTGCGAAGTACACAGAACGTTCAAACCCAAAGTTCTAGATGCCAACGAAATTTTTATATCCAGGCGTTGCACGTATTGCCCGGTGAACGTCTTGCTCGTTTTGTCAATAGAAAAAAATAAAAACAAGTTAGTGCGGTATATAGTAGATTGGCCAGTTACCCACAGTTATAGAGCGCATAGTTTTTTAACCTTTGTCACTCTCCTGTCGAAACGCAACAGTATTATGCTACTAATTGATACTGCTGTTCAGTGGGTGTATGGCTTTTTCGCTGTCTAGCCGACAAATTCCTGTCAAAAATTATTCGCAAGGCGATTGATATTAAATAATCAGGGTCGGGTTAGAAGCAGTTAAAAATCTAACGCGAAGTTTAGTTAAGTATTAAAACATAATTTTAGTTTATATAATTCATAAATAGAAAAATCAAACCAATCGTAATTAGTTTTTACATATAATGTATTAGACACAAAATGCAGTCACATCGAACGGCAGCAGCTTTCACGCAAAAACAAAAGTGCCATCAGGTAAATGGAGCAGCAAAGATGCAAGAAACCACGCCTGAAGTTAATGAGAGTGAAAGTAAGCGATGTGAAAGATGCATTTTTGACACCTTTTCCACGTAGTTTGTGGAAAGTAAAAAATAGAAAAATCGAAGAAAGAATTCTTGTGTAAAAGCTTTTGCCAATAATTTTATCTTAAGAAGCATTTTATTTTAATTTTTGTAAAAATATGGTTTATTAAATTGGTTCAAGTAAATAGTGAACATTATTCTAATTGTATCATTACTTTTATGACTGTCGAAAATCTGTAAATGAAATATATCATCATCATCGTTTCAGCTTATCACTAGTTCACTGCTGAACTTAGGCCTCTTCCACAAGCTTGTAGTTCTCATTTTGGAGGGATTTTGCCATAGTTTAGAAAATTGAAATTTCTAGGACGCGTCTCGTTTAGACACGAGAGAAGAAAGACATAACGTAGAGTGAGGGAGAAAGAGAGCGATACATTGTATATCTAATAGACGATTTTTAATTTGTGTTTTTTTATATTTAGAAACGACAAACTCATATAACGAGATCCACAATATTGTGGTTTAGTATTAGTGGTTACACAAATTAAAAAAAAATCATTTTAATGGGCCATTAATAGTCATCAGATAATTTTATAACGATTTCGGCGTTATGAGCTGCTAGGTATCAAAAATTTACTAATAAAAGTCATTATTTGGCGTGCGCTGCAAAAACTATTGATGATAAATAAATTAATGTACTCCATTTTCATCGTACTCATCATTACTTACAAAACTAAGTCACAATAACACTACTATAATTCAGTCACAATAACCGCTTTTTGTTCAAATTAGTCAATCAAAACACGGGAAGAATCGAACGCGGATGACATTCGTAGTTTGATATTAATTCTTATCCTACTAAATAGTTTCAGTTTCAGAGTCAAGGTTGATTATGTATATGTAAATTCCTCTTTAAATTATTTGAATCAGACCTATCGTTAAGACGTTACGACGGGTATAAAAATGCTAAAAGTAAGAAAACTGCCGCGGTGTGAGCGAACAACCTTATGCTAGCCCGCGCTACGCGCGAATAGACTAAAATCTATTGTATATTACCTACCAACTCATATTATATTTTGAAATTCAATAGTGGTTTGTAGTTTTAATTACATATATCATTTAATATAAAACTTTGAAACGCTCTATAAAAAATACAGCGGCCGCTGTGTCTCTCCAACGTCGCGAAAAATGTTAATGTAAGGAATTGTTATTGTTTTATTTGTTCAAATAAAGTACTAATTTATCTTTCTAATATCTATCTACCCGTGTGAAGCCGGGGCGGATCGCTAGTATATTATTATTTTAAAATATAATTATAACTTAGATAACGGGTAGGTTAGTCTGCTGATTACTAAGCAGAAATCCATCTAGGTAGGTACGACCGCGGGGTTAGTTATTCTGCCGTGAAACAGTAGTGAGCAAACATTACTGTGTTCCATTCTGAAGGGAACTGAGAGCTACCGTACTTGGGTATACTTATAGATATAGTAGACTGGTAGACTTAACGTAAACTTACTTACTTACTTAAGATTAAGTCCTCGCGAACGAGAACGTTTTGCTCGTCTCGTCACTATCTATAATAAAAAAACTACGCCTGCCTAACAACACAGTCGAGCGTGTACCTGCTCTTCTTCCATATGTTAGAGGAGTCACGGACAAGATTGGCTATATCTTGAAGCGAGCTTCTATAAGAACATTTTTCAAGCCGCCGAAGAAGATAAGTCAGTTTTTACCATCTGTCAAGTGTAACATCCCTCTACAAGATGCAGGAGTATACAAGCTGGATTGTGAATGTGGTCTCTCTTACATAGGGCAAACTAAAAGATCCATAAAAACCCGCGTTAAAGAACATATAGCTGATGTGAAGCATCGACGCTCTAGGAAGTCTGCAGTCTGTGACCATGTTCTGGATCATCCCAACCATTAAATCAGATTTGATAGACCACAAATCCTTGCAAAAGAACATCGATTCCTACCAAGGATGATTCGCGAGGCTATTGAAATTAAAAAACATCCTAATTTCAATAGGGAAGATGGTTGGGTATTACCACCGGCTTGGGATCCTATTATTAATAAAATTAAATCAAAAACCAAGCATACCACTGCAAGGCTTCAAGACACAGTAAGCTCTTTCTGCGTAGATCGGACTAAAAATAATAATTAAAAGCTGAAGGTACTCCGGGTTAACTATGACATTGGGACAACTGTCACCTCAGTCCCCCCGTGACCATGGGTGCTGTAAAGCGCCCGAAACGTCGGGTTAAAAATAGTTATAAATTAAACGCGATAAAATCCGTAAAAAATAGTTTTATTTAAATGTGTAATATTCGCGTAAATAAAAGAAAACATTACGTAAAAGTAAATTTAAAAAAAATGTTGCAGAACAGGAGTAACCGATCTGATCTGCTAGCTGAAGTGGCATTGGGCCGGCTATAAAGCTCGTACAACCGATAATGGTTGATGAAAAAATGTTCTCGAGTAGCAACCTCGTATCGGAAAACGCAGTGTGGGGTGACTCCCATCCAGATACAGTATGTCCTGCACGGTGTTGCGAGAAGTCGATGGGTACATGTGGCTCTGGACCCTATTTTGAGGCAAACTATGGGGGTGGCCTATGTTCACCAGTGGACTCGTGGTGGATTGAAATAATGATGATGACGACGATAAAGTATATTACAGTATTGAGAAAAAATAATTGTGTCATCATTTTATTGCAAAATATGACAGTTAAATATTGCTCTCTGTAGGGTTTCTATTTGATACTATATATTTCCTTTTTACGACTAGGGAAACTGTGGTCGGATTATATTTGTTCATGTTTATGTTAAGTTGCTTTATCTTATGGAAATCTTCGCTAGTTTTACTGCAAGGCTGTTGTGGATATTGACTGAGCATTGTCTTCTGAATATTTAAAATTTTATAGTGAAGTTTATTGTATATTATTTCAATATACTCAATATGAAACATAGTAACTTAAAATTTGCCTACTACTTCAGTTTCCTCGTTAATAATCGATAAAAGGCGGAGAAGACACGGAAGCTGTGACAAAGACAAATGGACGTAGTCTTAAAGTCTCGACACGTTTACATAAATATTAGTCCCCAAAATACGAATCTTAGCAAATAAAAGAATACGGCGTCGAAAAATACCTATTTGTGAGAATACAACAAGCTAAGCAGTTCTTTTAGTAGTGTATAGTTTCTGTGTATAGTTTATACATTTTTTTATTTGTATGCTTTTTAAGTGTTCAAATATGTATTTTGAAGGTGAACACATTGTTCAAAACATCGTGAGGAAACCTGCATATCTAAGAAATAAGAAAAATGTTGACGAGATGTGAAACCTGCCTTCCCGCAAATTAGGATCAGGTAGACCCCGGCTTCAAAACTCTCTCCAAAAATGAGAATAGGCCTACGCCCAACAATGGCGACATTTTTGAAATTTATACAGGCCTTCAGAAGACTATAATTTTTATAATCCCTAATACAAGTGGGATTTGCCGAGTGCATTTATTACCAAGATTAATAACAAATTTATCGGAAGTTGTTATTCATCTCCTGTTAGTTTACAATACATGTTACCTCTTAGTGCATTAAGTAAAAAATATGAATTTTTGATTAAAACTTATTTTCATATAAGACTTACGTAGGTGCCCAATAATAATACGAATCTTTTTTACTCCCACTCCTAAAAGGAGAAACAAAAGACAGCTTTATTTAATTATAACAATATAATTTTTATAGTTGTGTCATTAGTATATCTCTGCGTATTATTAACGAGTGTTGACTAAGTTTTCCTTCAGTACTTACTGACGGACTCAAGACTAGGTAAATTTACAATTAAACTAGCAATGCGCTCGTCTCAGCAACTGGCATTATATCAAAAAGCCAATGTGAGACACTATAGTGTATATCGCTCGGTTTCATCATGCTTTTGCAGCGTTAAATTGCTTCTGTCAGTTTCAAAATTTCTCTTTGTGCACTTACTCGCAACTGTGATTCCATTCGAACTGCTCTTCTATTGCGGTTTTGAAATCTAATTTCATTTAGCAATATAATTAAAATAAATTCGTAGTAACGCAATGGGCTACAGTTAATTAATGTTTTGTAGCGACATCTAAGTCGCCACATGTAAAGCTCAAGAAATATCGCATATATCCAACATCGCGCTATTGAAATTTCTGTGCTGCAAATTATATGTATATAACATTTAAAGATTACTGGTAGAAGAAGACAACGTCCCTCCTCTTGGAATAATATCCGCGAAGATTAAAAGAAAGGGGAGAACGTATAATTAAGAAAGAGAAAGAAGAACATGCGGTCGGTACAACAATTGTTAATTTACGTATTTAAATAATTATCTTATTGTATTTAAATAATTGATTTATCTTATTATGTTTACATTATGTCTGTGATGCCTCTAGTCGCATCAATATCTAAAAACGTCATGCTCACAGTTCTGTGACGGGTTATGTTTATTTAACGAAAATGCCGAAATTATCGCCCTTAAACTAATTGCACTGAATTCTAGCGTCGTACAAAACTTGGTCCCATAGTTACATTGTCTAGTAAGATTGTGCTTATACTACACTCGGCGTCAAAAAAATCGCACATCCGAAAAAAATAATTTAAATACTATTTTAACACAACAGGCAATGTTGTGGTTTGAGGGTATCATTCGAAAGGTAATTTCATTAGCTTTCAGGAATTTTAATTGAATTTTACTTTTATAACGAGACGAAAGAGAAATTAAAGAAAAAGACAGGGTATGTACAAATTTGCAAATTAATAATTTAAAAAAAAACTTAATAAATACAAAAAAGTTCTTAAAACCTAGTGTTACCCCCCCCCCCCCCCCCCTTGCCTTGATAACGGCTTCCATGCGATCTTTCATGGACCATACAAGGATCGCAACAGCCTTTTGGGGTATTTGTTCCCACTCTTCAAGTACCGCATCTTGGAGCTCTTGAAGAGTGGCTGGAGCTGGATCTCGAGCTCGCACGCGCCGTTTTAGGTCATCCCAGAGATGATCTATTGGGTTAAGGTCTGGACTTCGTGCTGGCCAATGCATAACAGGGATATCGACCTCCTGTAAATAATCGCGTACAATAGCCGCGGTGTGGCAACGAGCATTATCATGCATTAACAACTAACGAGCATTTGACAGTGTTTATTTTTGACGCTCTATAATGATAAATGTTTTAATGATTTCATGATTTTTTTATTAATAATGTAAAGCTATACTAGCTACAAATACGCATTTCAAACATACCAATATTTATATAAATATAATTCGTTTCTAGCCATTACAGCCATTTTTCGCGCAACTCAGAGAGGTGTGATTTTTGTGACGCTGAGTGTTTAACTACAGGCATGAAAATATGGATGAATGGAATCCATTTGGTAAAAATTAGAACGTTTGTCACCACAGCCTCTATTATATTAGTTTTAGTAAGTTTCTCATACTTTGATATAACTTTGATATAGCTTTATGTTTCGCTTTGTGTGCTTTGACAAAGTGAAATGCTTATTTGTCATTACTATACAAGGGATTATGGGTAAGAAAACTATTAAGAAGAGCAAACATAGAAATATTTTATGTACCTATATCATGCTATATTTATAAGTTTTTATGTTATAATTCTTTCCATTTTGTTATCTGTATATAATACATTTTAACGTTATTTACTGTAATTAAAACATCTTCGAAAGGCTAGTATAAAATATTAGTAGGCCTCCATTTTCAATATTGTTAAGGTAATTGAAATAATCGATAGTTCAAAACCGATCGGCTGGGAACTGTAAATTGAGTATTAATTTATTGTTTATTTATTGATCATAAAAACATGTAAGTACCTCAGGTGAACTTAATACTAAATACACAATACGCCAGTCAACTATGAGCTTAACTGAAACTCAATTTACGAAAGTGTAAAAATTTTAAATTAGTGAATATCCTAAAATAATGATAATTTTAAATATTTGAAAGTAAATTTGTTTGAACTCTTATAATACCGAAAGTGTTATAAAAAGATGTTGGATAATTTAAGTCAGGCGATTTTTAACTAGCTTTTTCACCATCTGTTGATAAGCACGATACTTTTCTTGATGCAACCACGCTGTATTTTAAGTTTTCATACACAGGTAAAAATAAATCGTATTTAAGCATCTAGGCAAACAAATACCTAAGACAAATTTCATCAAAGCTCAAAAAACTCAAATTAATTTGTGTAAAACTGTTGTTGGTTTTTGGGGTCTGGTTGTGTTCTGATTATCCCCACGTTTCTGACACCGCATCCTAACCTTCCTGCATATAATACCTTAGGCATTCGCATGAGCGTTACATCGGGCGCGTTACATGGGTAGAGACGAGTGAGTGCTTTTGTGTTTGCGCGTCCACTTGTGGCACTATAATATCTCCTCTGCAGTTGATAACTTCCGACAGTATTTGGATGTTATCGTCGTGGTCGAAAACCCGGAGGACATCAAAGTCTTCATTCTCTTTTTTGTTCTATCAAATATATTGGCTGGATCAAAATGCTATTCGCGTTTTGATAACTATGAAGCCTAAATAACTACGAAGTATTATTCAGATCAGATATGTCAAGTCCAAAACGGATGCACAAAAATACTTGTCAAAGAAATCTTCAGCCCTTCATTGCAAATTATTTTAAAAATATTGCGACAATATATCTGTTCGATTATTTAGAGTGTTGTATAGTATGTTGTTCAAACTTATAATATACTTTTTTTTATGCATATAATTTTGTTAATTTTTACGATCTAAGTAGTAAGGACGCAGTAGATATTTTGTTCGCTTATTTATATTATTTGATATATAAATCTATAAGTTGTATTATTTTTTGTTTATTTATCATTTAAAATAAGTACTTATCCGCTGATGGGTGTCTAATTTCTAAGTAAATAGCACCTAATTCCTTGCTACCTAGGTGTCGTAAGAAAAAGAAGAAGAAGGTATTGTGCGGACAGCCTTTATTTGTGCAGAATTGTGCCAAAATGGCGGCGACGTGGTTCACCACCCATCATGTCCCGCGAGTGCGAAAAGTTGGCTACAGATGTATGAACAAATGCCTGTTCCAAGTTCGGATATACTATTAGAAACAAATAAATATATTATTTTGAACTAAATTTTTAAAGAAAAGTTAAGAACTCTATAAAAATTACAATAGTACCATATACAATAGTATTTTATTTTGATTCAAGAACACAAACGGTATAAATTATTAAGCAAAGATAGAAAAAAATGGTCAATGTTGCTTAATGCCAATATATAATTCACGTCAGGCGATTGTTCGTAATGATATCATTGACTTTCATGTCAGTTTCGTTTTATCGATAATAAAACCCATTAGCGGTGACGGTGTCCCGTAGTTCCGAATTTAGTAATGTCAATATTATATTTCTCTTTAAAAGTTTGGATAACTTTTTTTTTGCTTTTTATTTCACGAGTTTTTGCCGTATCCATGATTTTTTAAAAATTCTGTAAAAGTGATAAACGAGGAGGGACACAGTCATGGGACAGTGTGTTTTTAGTTTGTTTTTGTTTAAAAAACGTTGTCCTGCGCTAGGACTTAGACTGCAGTGGCGGATCCAGGATTTTGGTTTTGGAGGGGCTTGACCCAGCTGAGGCTAGGTTTATCATTGACAATATTAAAACACTTAAAAATCACACAAAATTTTTGCAAGATCCGAGTCAGATAATTTTTTCCAAATTCTTCTATGACTTCGACAGGTTGTAGACTCCCAAATATACCTCGATGAATACAGGGGAGACAAATCGTTCAACTTGTCCTCCATCATTGTCATAAGAATGTACGGTTTTATGAATTTAAGCGAAGAGGCACTCGGTTTTTTTTATTAGATAAGGTGATGAAACAAGGAAAACGTTCACCGTCTGTGTGTGCAACGTCTGCCCATAACAAATGCTGTGTCACCCAGAAAATATCCGTGTGACACTACAATGCGCCCGTCAGCCAGAGACATCATTTCTTAAGTCTCATATGCCCAGTGAGGCATATGAGACCTACCTACTTCTCAGTGCCCTTCAAACCGAAACACAGTAAAGTTTAGTATACTACTGCTTCACGGCAGAATAACTGGCCCTGCGGCTGTTACTACCTAGACGGATTTTTGCATAGGAATCCTACCAGTAAAAAGTTTAAATAAGCTTTCTTCGCACGTTATAAATCGCGACATAAAACTATGAAATTCACGGCGGCGGCGGCGGTCTTGCATTAAAAACTGAACAAACACAATGATTGATTTATCATCATAATTTCAGCCTGTCTTAGTTCACAGTTGAACAAAGGACCATAGATGCCACAAAATACGGTCCTGAGCCACCTGCATCCATCCATCGACTTCCCGCAAAACCGTGCAGGTCGTCGCTTCGTTTAGTGGGGGTTCGCCTTATGCGACCGGAGCTTGCTTGGTACGTGGTTGCTACTCCTCAATCTTTCTTCCCTAATGGTTATGGGTTCTTCGAACTATATGGTCAACCCATGGCTTCTTCAGCCTGCAACACACACTTGTTAAAGACTTTTGTTTTGAGACATTGAGGTATACTCGGCGAGAAGATATTGTAACGATATATTATCTATTATTACGTTTTTTTACGTTTTAGAAAGATTTAAGAAAAACCAAGAAAATATATGTGAAAATCAATCCCAGTAGAGGAATTCCATAATTTTTAATTTAATTCATCTTGGCATAAAATTACATATATCAAAAATACCTTATCTATTGAAGTACTAAACAAGTTATTAAAAATATTGCAATATAAAATTAATTTTATTTGCATGGAAAATACTCTATATAAGTAATTCATAATAAGAAAGTGTTCGTGCATTTAAAATCTATAAGCCTATCTCTAAAACTGGAAAGTATTCATGTAATGCCAATTAAAAAACGTCTTAAAATTAGAGAGTGTTCGCGTATAACTAACACCATACTTTAATTCCGGGGGTTATGTACCGCGCGGAGGGGCATACCAGACAGCTATGTACCTATAGGTATGAGGGTCGAGCATGAACTCTCTACGGTATCAAGTTGCTTAGTGCTAATGTTCCATATAAAGATCCTATGTAAGTAAAGTATATGATAAAAAAGTTCTATCGTTGAAGGTCTCTTGTAAGAAATGATATAATATAGATGAGTTGGAACTTGAAATTTTTAAGATAGATTAGATTACACTTTCATACCATCATATCAGAGAGGGTAGGGCTATTAGGGTTTCGGTGCTGGAGCTTACTCTTTCGCCCCATGTCTTAGAGCGCACCGGCGTCTTAGTGGCTTGCTACTATGACACGTTGGTAATTTTTGCCAAAGACGATATTTATCATGTTGGTGTGTTGTGAAGTGGCACCATCTATGTGATAGTCACGGTAATACTTACTGCTATTGTGGTATTGTGTTTTAGTGGCGGTTATATGGATGAGTCGCGTTTGATTCAATAACACTTATGATTCTTTTTGACGGAGGTTTTTGCAGAAGTGCAGATGTCTGCTGAGACCATATAGAGGCCCTTGTGTTGGCGTATGTCTGGCGATAGTCGTATTGATGCTTGTTGCACTTGTGGCAATTCGTCTTTGTGGCATTTGCTTAGATATCGTTAGTTATAATGGTTGGGTTGAATAACAACAATATTAAATAAAACTCTCAGTAAATTCCCACAAATTAATGATAACTGGAAACTTGAAAGTGGGTGAGACAAACTCGATCAACGTCATTTACAAAAACCCATTTTGATGACTATAATAAAACTTGCCTGATGGCTGATTGATAATATTAAATGATAAAAAAGGGCAAAATACATCACTGCAATGGTTGGGGGAGCTAATGCGTCTACTTCATGCGGATGGTAGCTGGCGTGAGGAGACTCTCAAGGCTGCGGCCGAAAGCTGTGCAACGTGACAGCCCATACCCTTGAAGTGAGCAGTGGACTCATTACGTGCTCTGCGGCAAATTGTCGTGCTGACCTTGTATTAGAAGTTGATTCCACACACTCGACAATCATATAACATCTGCAGTTGCAGCGATCTGGCGATGTGGTGGCGCGTACGGAAGGTTTATTTTTTATTGGGCCAGGTGCTCATAATTATTCGACGTGTGCCAAATCCGTACGACGTACATTCACGAAGACTGGACTTAGCTGTACACTTGTATGATGAAAACACGCATTGCCATGCGAGACTTCGGTCGAAGTTTGTGCTTACGCACTAGCATGAGGCCAAGCCCTATTTTTGCGGGATGGCCAGGTTTGCTGTGGACTACGGACCTTGTTCTCGATTCCTTGTCTGTGTCGGGGGAGCGTTTGAGAAGGACGGCGCTCACCGCACACGGCGGGTTAAGGAGCCGTGTGCGAAATGTTGGGGGAGCGACAGCTTGAAGCGGGTTATAAATAATTTAATGTAAATCTTATACAAGTGCGGAATACAAATCTCCTTGTATTAGATATTTTGATCGATAAACATTGTGAACCCCTTACAAGAGTTTAGGGATTAGTAATCAATTAGTATTCGTACCCTGTCTTGGACTTGCAGCTTCCCTAATGAATAAACATCTTTCCATGATACACCTAAAAGAACAAGTTACTATAAATAAACACCACGTAGATAAAATGGTCCTACCTATGACGATCACAATTAATTAAAGTACATCATTCAAATGGCCTAGAATGTAATAACCTTTATAAATAATATTGAAAAAGTTTAAGTACAATCCCGATCACGGAATTTATTTTTATCAACGTGAAAATTGAATAGTTACAATATGATGCAGTTACCCGAACGCTACCCAGGGGGGTTAGATCCGTCGACTAGCGTCCGGTATATCATCAGAATATATAGTGTTGAATGGGTTCTGGTCTTTGGTCGCTTCTACTATGTGTACAACTGTCCATAAAATCTCTCGATCTCACTCAAAATCTCTGGTCCAGCGGAAATGACGCCACCGCTCTCGGTCCACAATTTAGTCAGTTTGCCCTTTCCGGCAGACAGATTTTGGTTACGCTCTGTCCCTCATTCAATACATTATATGATATATAATATATCGTCCTTCAGTATTGTTAGCCCAGCTAGTCCTAAGAATTATCATTATTCGGTATAAAATGGAAGCACAAAGTTGATGCGATTCATATCAGTGCTCGTTTATCACATTACCTAACCTATAGACCTATTTCATATTTTCAGTTTCTGACACTGTACCCTAGCTTACCTCCGATCTCATAGCATCAGCGTTCACAGTTCAGCAGTCAGGGCACGGGTAGGATGGGATGAGTGAGTGCCTCTGTTTTGCGTGTACACTGGTGCAACTATAATATCTTCTGCGTAGTTGATAGCTTCCGACAGTATTCAGAAGTTGTCGCTGTGGTCGATAAGATAATATCTTTTTAATAAGTCTATTTTTAATCCGCCTAGGTAGGTACCACCTCATTGCCAGTTATTCTGCTGTAAAGTAGTAGCTTGCAAACATAACTGTGTTCCGGAATAAAGGGCACTTTGAGCTAATGTAATTACTGAGCATATGACAATTAAGAACTGATGTCACATGGACGCAGTGTGGTGGCACACAGAAATGTTCACACACTATTTATCATGGGCAGACGTTGCACTTACTACCAGGTAATATTGTACCAGGTGCATTGCTCGCCTTTCCTCCTAAAAAAAATCTGATCATAAAATATCTTGAAAAGTAATTACCACACTAAAGAGTGCTGATTCATACTCGTAGTCATCAGAAGACAAAAGGTGAGGGTGATGTAAATATGACATCCACTACAAAATTCCCACCTTTGTTTTATTCAATATGTAACGTACCAGTGATGTTTGAACTTTAGTGGCAATTTCATTGTGTATTGTTTGTTGGAGTGTCTCTATTATCGTCGCGCTCAAACGTTCATAAAGCCTCCATAGCAGGTTTGAAAATAATGCAGTAAAGTAAACAGAAAATAACACTTGTTCTAGTCTTTGTTACAATTCTGAGTCTGTACTTAATGAAAATATTATTTATAGACTCTTATTCATGAATCTTAGTATTGCGCTAGGCGTTGTTTCTTTTTAAGTTATCTACATTTAAACACTAGTGGTACCGTAAATCATTAAAGTTGAAACGTTATTGACGTTTGAGTAAGTATTTGTTGGCAACACTTAAACATTCTAGGACGACAATCTCTACTCTGTGCGACTGTTTGAGCACAGAGTATTATGTGTTTGACATTGGCAGCATGAACATATATAAACGACAGACTTTTACGTGATTGACATTAGCAGTATGAATCTAAAAAATGAATGTTTTATTTTATTCGATTATTACAATAACTTCCATGCGCCGCCGGGGCAGGTCAGCTAGTTGTGTATATAACGATGAAATATCATTTTAACATTCGTTTTTGTGTAATAATTTCTATTAAGAGTAAATCTAAGCATCGTAAGTTATTCATGTATTTATGCATGCAAAGGTTCCCAGCTTGGATGGTGTAGTTTGTTATAATTAGAATCAGTAAGAAAATTTCGTCGAAATAAAAGTTAAAATAAAAATTCTGCAAAATTTATTTAAATCGTGATCGTAATACTTTTAAATTTTAATTATTTTAACTATAACGTTTTGAGTTGTGAGTATGTTAACGGCGTATAAAAAATTTAAAAACTGTCTAAATTTTCTATTACAGAAAACTTAATTGTTGTATTGTTCGATGGAGAAATCTGTGACCATAAGTGAATTACTTACTCGCTTATGACGAGGACGTTTCATAAATTATAACAAATATCCAAAGTTTTGTTGTCGTCAACGATGCCGACATTTTCTGTGTGACTTTAACTCCTTTAATCAGTCAACTGTGATAATGAGTTTGTGTTTTATTTGTGAAACGGATTAATAATCGATTTATTTTATTGAAAGTAAATGACGAGAGTAAGTATTGTGTATGTGCGACTATGTGTCATCGTGAAATTGGTATTCGAAAACTATCACGTCACAGTGCTAGTCACCATGAGTCTTTGGTTCTTAAGTCTCTTATGCCCGGTAATTATATTAGCCCCAGTGACCTTTAAACCGGAACACAGTGGCATTTGCATACCATTTATTGGCAGCAGAATAACTGGCATTCTGATGGTACCTAACTATGCAGATTCTTGCACAGGAATCCTACCCGTACAATATTGATGTGTCATTTTTAGAGTTGTATAAATAATATACATTTTTCTATCTTTTTGGATAAAATAAAAATAATTATGTCTTATAATATGAATAACTTAAGACCATTAATTACTGTTGCACTAATTCACAAGATTTTATTTAACTAAAATTTTTTATTAAATTTGATATTCTGTTACTGCATAATATTTATCAATTAAAAAGTTTTTTCGTTTACAATAAATATCACTCCATTATATAATGCCTACACTTTGAGTAGAGAGTACATAAGTTAACTTTTTATTACCTTTTAATATGCTAAGAGCTCTTATTCTTGTGTCAAAGCAAAAATAACTATTCTTTTAAAAGCGCAGCATCAAAGAGACCAGTGAATGCACTTATGTTATAATGTAGGAGCTTGTTAATTCTGAAATAACGCTCTCTACTTTTTTTCAAAATTGTAAAATAAAGAAAATGAGTTATTAAACAAAATATACTGTCATTTTTGCTACGATTTTGATATTGACATAATAATATCACAGCTTTATGGTAGAAATAAAAGTAAGTACTTAATGTTTTTCATCTTCTTTTGCATCTTTTGGTTTATAACCAGAAATTATCATCAGGCAGGATGTATTACAGTGCAGTAAGTGTTGGCGTAAATATTGTAGTGCCTTGGTATTCTGCTGCTCTTCTTCGTCCACCGGTTTTACCACACAGGCTGTTCATTTTATGACAATTATGTTTTAATTTGCCGTATTGTGATGGTGTAAGAAAATTCACTACCCCATCTTATTACGTAGGTGTCGTAACAATTAACTACACAATGCTTACAAAATGATTCCGACCGGTGTAACGGTAGATGGCAAAGTAAGGTATGAAATGTAAAAACCGTCGCCAGGAAAGTCCTCGTTGGAGGCGTCTATTTGAGATAATTCGTCCAGTTTAACAAACATTGCCTTTAGCTAGGCTTCGAAGTCAGAACCCGGTTTCGGTGACGCTGAAACTGGAAGAATTATTATTTGTTTTTAATTTTTTGTATGGACAAAGTCGTGATAAGAAGCTGTAATTCTTGTGATTTGCATGATTTCCCCTATTCGAAACATGATTTGCAATATACTTTTTTAAAGGTTTGTGTACTGAGACTACCGTAGTACGTGCTTCGTTCCGTTTCATTGCCCTGCTGTTATGTGGGTTGCATAGACATTGCATTGAAGTCAAGTGTTCAAACTTTCAAAATATCCGTGGTGCTCTCGATTACTTGGTGTTTAATATTTACCTCTGGCAAGAGTATTACCTCCGTTAGACCTAAGGTCTATAACAAAACCCCTCTATAAAAGACCCGTACTATAGTATTTATTTATTTATTTATTTATTTAAACCTTTATTGCTTCCTTTACAAATAAAAGGATACAAAGGGCGGACTTAATGCCTGTAGGCATTTTCTCCCAGTCAACACATGGAGTGGTGAGATTTTGATGAGGTGCAGCAATAAAGACAAACGGAAAAAAATGAGGATAATACATATACTAATTATAAATATGAAATAGTAATAAACATATAGTTTTATTGTACACATATAATATAATATGACATATAATTATTCACAAAACATACATATGTATACATATACATATATACATACATATCATATATACAAATATCAATAAAATAAATGCTACAAGCATTGACCAATCTACTAATAATTTATGTTGTCATGATTCTTTACTAAATAATCACGAACCAACTTCTTAAAGGACTATTTATTGGGAGTTTTCCTGACGTCATCGGGCAAGGAGTTCCAAAGGAGTGCAGCCCTAACAGTGAACGAGTTCCTGAAGAACCCGGTGAAATGTATAGGAATACAAATCTTATTATTAGAAGATGAACGAAGTACCCTATCATGTGAAGAAGAGAGATACTGAAATTTTTCTTTGAGATATGAAGGTGAAGATGGATCATTTAAAATAGAAAAAAGAACAAGCAGCATCCTGGAATTACGCCTTTGTCGAATGGTAAGCCAATTAAGCTGAGACCTGAATTGAGAAACGTGGTCAAACTTTCGCAGACCAAAAATAAATCTTATACAGTTGTTATGCAGGCGTTCCAGCTTGTTAAGAAGATATATATAGTATATAAGATATAGTATAAATATATATTGTATATAGATATATAAGATATAGTATAAATATATATTGTATATAGATATATAAGATATAGTATAAATATTTATATTTAATATTTTATTAATAATTGTATTTTTTATTCTTTTGTCATTTTTTATAGGTTAATATCATGTTTCTGTTGCACGTTACAATAATTATAATTAACTCGTGGATAATGCGATTGGTCCCACAGTTAAAATAACATTTGTATTATGATTTGCACTGTTATCTGTACTGTGCTACTGTTTGTTATCCCAAATAAAGAGAAAAAAAGTAACGTACTATATTCAACTGTACTATATATTATAGAAAACAGACAAAATACGAAAAATACTATATTTTCATCGCTAATTATTACGGCTGTGGCGAATTTTAGAACGAAACGCGACGGCAATTTAATGGCGACCATCTGTTATTATCAATTTGTCGATGAATGTCGCCCGATTTTTGAGATTATTTAAAAGTGTTTATTTTCTGCTATTAAAATAAAAACGAGGAAAGTGATAATAGATCTACTAATTTAATAAAAAAATAATTCTTCTTTTATTATAATATAGATCTTAATTGCTCAGATATTTTATTAATAATAGTACTTTCATGACCATAGCCAAGAGTTATAAAAAAATACTCTTGGAAGAAAATAATGAAGACAATAAATGACATCATTATTTCAGCCTTTCATAGTCCACTGCTGAACATCGGCCTCCCCCATAGATTGCCACAAAAGCCGTGTGGTGGCTTAGGAGAATCTACCACCCCGTCTCATCCCATGGGTGTCGTAAAAGTCGACAATAGGAAAATAAACACCAGGAGATGGGCTCTACCTTACTGGAATACTGAATAAATAAACTGTGGTTGCCAACCCGCTTGCCAAGCATGGCAACAATGGCGAAATTGCCCTAAAATGAGAACTTGTTGATAACACTGAATAAATTAGGAATTACAAAATGTGTGTAGTGAACAGAGAAAAATCTTTTTTTTTTTAATTCCCCACACTAGGATGTTGTCCTGTGTCGTGGGTTTACAGACACAAGTTTGTAATGCACAACACAACCAGACCCGGACCCTCTTGCTTGCTGGCTTGGTTTCGGACCCAGGACCCTCTGCGTATAAGTCACGTACGTGATCACTAGGCCATGCAGTCGTTATTTGTTGTATTAAGTTAGATAGTAAGTGAATCATGTTCATTGGAGTACATAGAAACGTTAAAATACTAAAAATCAGATAAACAAAGAAAAGTAATTATGAATAGTGGGAAATTAAAATTCCGTTAGTAATTAACGTTATTATCGCAACCAGAAATCTAATAGCATAATTACGTTAAGTATTATACTTTACAAATTATACTTTTGTCATTTTTATAATTAACCAGCTAATGCCCGGCATGCGTATTTTTAAGACTTAAATGTGTCTTAAACATACACAAAAAAAAATTGGTTGACAATAAGTAGTCAAAAAATTTTTTTTTGTTTATTAATTTCACGCTTGTGCCAAAAATAATTGTATAAAGTTTCAACACAATCGGATGAACGATTCGCGAATGCATAGAAAATTAACAAATATTCGATACGTCTCACGCACCACTTATTGTAAAATGGTCGTATTAATTCAGAAACCTTCGCAGGCGTGCGCACAACAATTCACAAAAGTTTATCGCAATTGAATGGTTTAAAAACAATATCGAAAGAAACATTGAAACATTCATTCATATATACATAGATTCATTCATTTATATAAATATATAGATTTATTGTTTATTTGTTTAACGAGTCTAACAAAAGTCATTTTATTATTTATATATACTTGTACTAAATGTAATCGTAACTGATTAATTTTTATTAGCGAAATAATGTCAAACTGTAATCCTTTTTATCAACAAAGTTTGTACAGTGAAATTTCCACACGCGAGAATGTTTAAAACAAAAAAAAAATGTTATTGTTTCTATTCTTAGTTCAAAACTGTTTGGTATCTTAGTTTGGTATGTTAGTATTTCGTTCATCTCTGTGTACTGTAAAAATATGATCAAGAATTCTTCTAAAATCGATAAAAAAAATAAGTTGACAATTATTGTCATTATCATTTTATTATTACTAGTGGTCGCCTAGTGAACGAAGTTCGACCGCAATTCATTAAAATTTTCAGTTTCACGGTTATCGAAATTTTAACAATTATTTCTTGGCAACTTTTTGAAATTCTTTAGTTACAATATCTTCTCTGTGTGACTATTTGACCAAAGACTGTTATGTGTTTGACATTGGTAGTATGAACGAAAACAAACGAACACAACATATAGACATACGTAGTATATATACGAACAAAACATATTAATAATATATAGATTAAAAAAGTAATAAAGAATACGTAATTTCTTCTTTTATACTTATGTTGGGGTAGATAGGAGTTTGAAGGTGAATTTTAATTTCAATATCAAAGCTGCCAGCCTACTAAGAGGTATTTTTTTACAAATGATAAAACCAGAAACGGCGATGTATCATTTTAATGTTACGATTATGTAGTGTATGTAGTGTTAATAGCTTAAAGTTTAACTAATTAAAGTTAAAAAATCAAGTAACATAAAAATGTACAAGTATTTAGAATATTTAGCAACGGTAAGCGGTTTTTAAAAATGATGAACATTGACTGACTAAAAGCTGACTGGCTTAAAAGCATGAAATTTTGCACAAGAGTTTCCTATATAAGAAAGTGAGCACTAAGAAAGGATTTTTCAAAAAGCATTCCCCAGCTGTTAACCCTGTTGGAATAGGCGATGAAAGTTTGTTAAGTGCGTTCTTTTCGAAGTTAAAAACGTGAAAGTTGGTGCTTAGGCTACTGAAATACTCTTCTAAACCAGTTATCTAAATGTTGAAATTAAGTAACTTATTTCAAAAACCGCTTGCTTGAATAGGGACTATCGAAGTGCTGGAACATTTTACTGTTGGTAGAATTCCTATACAGGAATCCGCCTAGGTAGGTACCACCCCAGGGCCAGTTATTCTGCCGTGAAGCAGTAGTGTGCAAACATTACTGTCTTTGGGTTTGAAGGGCACTGTAAGCTAATGTAATCTGCCAAATGAGACTCAAGAACTCAAGAAGAACACAATAACAGAAATGTTCTGGGTGACACAGCATTTGTTATGGACAAACGTTGCATTTACCATTAGGTGAACGTTTTGCTCCTGTCGTCACTTAATCCAATAAAAAAAACAGTTTTGCACTGTGTGATCGTTGAAATTGTCACTGGCAATATGAACCACACTGCTGTTTAACATAAGGTGGTATGGGTTAAACGTTGGCCTTATTCTATAAAAAACGCACGTCTTAGTGATTCAATTTTCAGTTATACAATGTTAATTTTGTTCTACTGTGGAATTTTATGAAACTCACGGCACTAAATGGGGTAAAATTTTCTTATGCCTTTTCCACGACGCCTTTTTGTTATAGAAAATGTCAAAAATTAAGGTCTCATTTTACATAAAGAAATTTATTGAATAATTATTTAATATACTTATATCAGATTAGGAGACTTAAGTGATACGCTTCCGAATTTTTAAACTCTTGATTTTTATAAATAAATAAAGTCGGACTTACCGTGTGAGCCTTACCGTTAATGTATTAACATGAAACCAGCGTAACAGCGAGTGAAGGGGCTGCTAGTGGTTGGTTAGTTCGTTAAATAAATTATGCGATAATTGGCTGCTATTTAATCCCTATTTAATTCAATGTTCTAACAGTATGCAAACAATACGATACATTTGAGCTTAGCAATCATTTTGTATTATAACGTAACGTTTAATTAACGGCATTATCACTGGAATCACTGTAACCTAATGTCTATGGAAATAATTATTTCAGTATGTAATTAATTCTAGATTATACATAATTTTCTTCAATACATCATTATTAATTAGTTAAGAAAATATAAAAGAATTATTAATAACTTAACTTTTACCTGTAATTAGTTTAATCATGCTCCATATACACTATCCTTACAATATTAAGATTTATATTTAATTTATTTCTTTTCATTATGTGTATTCCAGCTAGCATTTATAAAACAGAAAGTTGACAGAGTATTAAGTTTGACCTTCTGTGAGTGATTTGAATGAATCAAACATGAATAGCTTCAATAACGAATGTTGAGGTTAGTATTTTACGTTCATTTTCCTGGTATGTCATTAATGTTCGTAAATCTGCATTTGTATACAAAAATGACGCGGGTATATAAGAAATAAATTTTAACATAGTTTATGATTAAGTTACTAGCATAAACAAAACAATATATTAAAAAAAAAAACTAAAGGAAATTGTGAAGTGTTTGGAAACATTTCTTAAATTCAGATAGAAGACAGTTGACTGCATTAAACAAATCTAGTAACTGAATATCAATTTAATAGCCTTTTATTGACTATTGTATTTTCTAACAAACAAAATTAAAATTAAGAAATTTCAGAATAATAACGAAGTAAATAAATGTTTATTAATTATTTATTTAAGACTCAGAATAAGCAGTTCGTAAGATATGATTGGATATGTAATATTTACACTAAATAACAGGATACAGGTTTAGATGTATTGTGATTATTTCATGTCTATAAAACCTCTGACCCCTCCCCCAATCGTATCGCATAAGCGTTATATCTGGTTAGGGCAGGTTAAGACAATGTTTGCGTTATTAGAATAGAAAATAATCGAATTCACATGTAAAATAAACAAAATGAAATAAAAATAAAGAAGTGAAGGAAGTACGGATGAAAAATAAATATATGTACCGAATTATCTTCCATTCATTATTGTACTCCGTGCCTAATAGTTATAAATAACTGGGATTTGTTAAAATGACGTCACTGACTTTATTTTGTTACGATCATTTAATCTTATCATTATGGGGTCGTGAAGATGTTACGTTTTTGTAGAGTACTCTTAAAACACGCAAGTTGTTCTCGATGGTTTGCTGCTTAGTTATAGTTAAGTCTTCAAGTCGGTCTGACGAACACGCGTCTTTGATTTTATTCCGAGATTGTTATATTCAGTTGCGACCTTAGGCGATGTGAGAATACAATTTTATTTATCAGTACTATTTTGCGTTCTTTTGTTAGTTCAGTAAAATGCATTTATTATTAAATACGTCAACATTGTTCTTTTTCTTTTTTAATTTAAAATGTATTGTGAATGGTGCCGTGTTGCGTAAGGACATTTATAGATTGGATATAGTTCACTACAATGATTTTCACGATAGGTAAGAATGGAAATAATGGTTTTGCTTTGTACAAACATAATATTAAAACAGTTTCACCTCGAATAAAACGCTTTTGTGAAAAGTGAAAGGGAATAATTAAAAAAACGAACAGCTGTGAATGTAAAGCTAACTGTTTTTTTTAACAACTTATGGTAGCGTACAGTTTTACTAATGTAGAAGCGAAAATTGTTGTAAGCCAACCACTTCATTCTTTTACTCGAATGTTATTGCGATTTGTAATCAAACATCGTTTCCTTTTAATAGCTTGTCTCATCGACGTTGCTCTTCTGAGTACGACTTCTTAATAAAAGTAGTATTTATGTTATACATTTTTTAAATAGTGTGTAAATAGGAATATATTATACAATTTTTAAAAGAATGTGTATATAGGAATATTTACTTTTAAATTTTATAGCTAACTAGGATGTCAGCTATAAAATATAATACTTATAAAATCGGTTCGATTCAATAGTGTTGCGATATCTATATCGGAGTTAAGAACTTATTATTCCTGGCCGATAAGGATAGCTTAAACCGATAGGGCTCAGCGTCGCTTATTATAAGACCATATAGAAGGAGAAAGAGCCACACAGAAATTATTTAGGACTCCGATCATTCGGAGCACGATCAGAGCCTTGAATACCTTGAAGAAAACAAAAAATATGTTAATACGTTACTGCCAACAACGTAATTGTTGGAAAACATCAAGGCATCGTCAGCAAAAGGAAAAGGTTGTTCTACTCTTACCAATACTCAGTATTGATCTTAAGTGTATAATATGCCCAGTGATTACGCTAGCTCACAGTGCCCTTCAAACCGAAACACAGTAATGTTTGCACACTACTGCTTCACGCGGAATAACTGGCCCTGGGGTAGAACTTACCTTGACGGATTCCTGCATAGGAATCTTACCAGCAGCCGGCTCTCCGGCCGATACTTTTTATCTCTCCTGCCCGGGGTATGAATTGGAACATTCCTTTGTGCAGTCGTATACACAAGCCCCCGGGCTTGTGTATACGACAAAGAGGATATTTATTCTCGAAGCCTCGGCAGTCTATAAGGTACGGACCCTGACCATCTTTTGACTGCGCATAGACAGCGACGTACATCCTCAAGTCTATGGGTGCCTTTATAGGTCCCACAACGGTAATACCGAAACTGCCCGAGTCGTCGACCACATCCAGATGGCTGCACATTCCGACAACAGATCCCATCCGCAGAGATTGGTATTCTCGGTGACTTCAACGCCCATCACGCCAAATGGCTAGGATCACGTACCACCGATCATGCGATCTATTTATGACTTTTCCTTGGCATATGATCTGACATAACTGGTAACTTCGCCCACACGAGTTCCAGACGTGGAGGCCCACACACCTTCTCTGCTGGAATTTCTGCTGACCTCTCATCCAGACAGCTATCAGGTCTCCGTCGATGGCCCCTTGGGCTCTTCGGACTCATTGGAGTCCCAATCTGCAAGCTTCTGCCGTGTGGGATACTACAGATCGGCAGATTAGGAAGGGATCCGGTCTTTCTTTGCATCCTACCAATTGCGGCAGGTTTGCTGATCCCATCACCGTTGCAGAGTATGTCGCCGATGTGGTGCTTCAGGGTATGGATCTCTTCGTTCTGTTTTCTGTAGTGCCCATCGGAGGTAGATTCCAGCCTTGCTTTGGTAGCACCTGCTGAATGGCATCTTGCCAGAAGCAGCAGTGTTACCGAGCTTGGGCCAATGCCTCGGCGTCTCGGGATAAAAAAGGCGACCGCTCTGATCCGTCCAACTACAGGCCGATCACCGTCACCTCCTTGTTCTCTAAAATAATGAAAACAATTATTAACGGCCAGCTCTTGAGGTACCTAGAGGAGCACCAGCTGATTAGTGACCGCCAGTACGACTTCCGTCGGGGTCGCTTAGCTGGTGATTTTCAAGACTACCCTACTTATCGATGGGCGGCAGTTGAGAGCAAGGGGGAGACCCTGGCAGTTAGTTTGAACACAGGCTTTTGATCGGGTTTGGCATAAAGCGCTTCTCTCAAAGCTTTTTTCCTATGGACTTCCAAAGAAATTATGCAATTGGATCACCAGTTCACTCACAGACCGGAGCATCAAGGTTGTAATCGAAGGTGCATGCTCAGACTCAAAACCTCTGAATACTGGTGTTACACAAGGCTGCGAGCTATGCCCAACTTTGTTTTTCTGTGTATCAATGATATGTTGCAAATTAGCAACATTCATTGCTTTGCCGACGACAGCACTGGTGATGCCTTGTACATCGGCCTTACCAATATTTCTCGGAAACACGTCGACGAGTACCGGAACAAACTCTTGTCTGAAGTCGAGATTTTGTTAGAAAACATCTCTGATTGGGGCAGACTAAATTTAGTACAGTTCAACCCTAAGAAGATACAAGTTTGCGCGTTTACCGCTAAAAAGAAAGCCTTCGTCGTGTCTCCTCATTTTGAGAGTACTCCCCTTGTTGCCTCAGTTAGTATCGGAGTCCTTGGCGTTGACATATAAAGTTTTGTTCAGTTCCATGGCAATTTGGAAGAAAAGGCCAAATTGGCCTCGAAAAAGCTTAGCATGCTCATTAGAGCGGGACAGTATTTCATGCCGGCCCACCGCTCGCAACTTTACAAGGCGCAAGTTCGACCACAAATGGAATAGCGTTCTCATCTCTGGGCGGGGGCACCCCAGTGCCAGCTCCTTCCATTTGACCGCATCCAGCGAAGAGCGGCTCGAATCGTCGATGACCAGGTTCTTTCAGATCTGCTTGATCCACTGGCGAAGAGACTATACGTCTCTTTGCGTTTTTTTCGTATTTACTTTGGGGAGGTTTGAGGAGTAGTTTGGAATCATACCAGCCGCTGAGTTTCACCACCGTTCATAGCGGAACAGCACCAAATTTCATTCACATCACCTTGATGGTTTACATTTCACCACTGTGTGCTTTTCGCGGAATTTTCTGCCAGCACTACCACTCTTTGGAACTTGCTCCCGTCTGCGTTTTTTCCGGACGGATACGACTTAGGGACCTTCTAAAGGAGCCCATTCCTTTCTCAAAGGCCGGCAACGCACCCGCGATTCCCCTGGTGTTGCGGATGTTCATGGGCGGCTCACTTAACATATAATATAAAAGAAAAAAATATAATTAAAATTTGGTAATGAATGAGTAACTACCTCTATGGAAGAATTACGAAATATAAAATGTATGTAATTATTTTAATTTCGTTCTTGCGTAAAGAAGATTGTGTAGGTATGTTTTCTTTTTGTATGTTGTAATTTAATGTACGTTTAATACTCACAAATAACCTCAGAAATAACTTCAAATTAAGACACATGATTAGAAAGGGGAATTCTATTAATAAGATATACAATAGTCATTATATTTACTGGAGTTAGTCACATTGGAAGTTGATATTATCAAACACATCTATTTTTTTTTATTATTTTACATACACTTTTGCCTTTATTTTATTCGACGTTTTGGCTTTAATTGTTCACTTTTTTAATTTTTTAAGTTACACAGATATTGCAAACTTATTTGACGGTTATGATTACTATTAAATTTATGACTTTAATATATTTATTTTTAGATTTGAAGAAACAACAGTATCTTACCCAGTATGTGATTCAAATGATAACAATTGTCTCGGAGGATTCGCTCGTTTATACTTCGAAATTCATGCTTTATTAAAAGGAAGAGAAAATTCACTTTTGCTAGATGCTGGCGATACTTTTCAAGGCACATATTGGTATACTTTAATGAAATGGAATGTTACCCAGAAATTTATAAACTTGTTACCTAATGACGTGCACGTAAGTAGAAAAAAAATCGATGTTATTAACATAAAGAAAAAAAACATATGCACGTTTACTATCCGTTGAATATATCTAAACTAATATTATAAAAAGAAAAGATTTGATTTTATGTATGTTTGTTCGGTTGTAATGAATATACTTAAAAACTACTTAACCGATTTCAAAAATTCCAAATTAAAATAATTAATTAAAATAACTAATATGAGTTTGATTAGTAACATGAGTATTTAATTTTAAAAAACCTGAGATCCCTACGAAAATAGCTATGATGTAACTCAAGGTATCAAAAATTTACTAATATGCATAAGTTATTATTTTGCGTGCGCTGCGAAAACTATTGATGATAAATAAAATAATCTACTTCATTTTAATAGTACTCATCATTACTCACAAAAGTCCGCGAGGTTATATGTCTAACTATTGTAGTAAAGCCATAACCGATTTTTGTTCAAATTAGTCATCAAAACACTGGTGGAATCGATAGATGATGGCATTCGATTTCAATCCGTATCCTACTATTTAGTTACTAGTTACTACGCGGTGTGAGCGAACAGCCTTACGCTCGCCCGCGCTACGCGCTAATAGACTAACATTTATTAATTAAGTGATGAATAGTGGTTTGAAATTTCTATTACATATAATTGTTAATTTAAAACTTTGAAACGCTCTATTAAAAATACAGCGACTGCGGTGTTTGCGGTGTTCTCTCGAACTACGCGCCGCCGACCGACTTCACGCGACTTGGGCTTCATCAGGGTGCGCGGCTCCCTTTGCGCAGCGGTCGAGAGCAGTTGTTTTTTTTTTGCTACCACGACATCAAATATTGTTTACAAGACAGCTCTGAGCCACTAAATTTTCATGGCTTATGTTCCCATAAATAAAACATTATTTTGAAAAAATAACGTAATCTTACCAGACCAGCTGCAGAGCCGCTGATGAGAATAGTCGCTACAAAAATGTTAGTGTAAGGAGTTGGTGTAGTTCTATTTGTATAAATAAAGTACTAATTAATCTTTCTAATACGAGGGTGGATTGAAAAGTACTCGGCCTAACACAGATCCATTCAATTCTAAAAATCAAATCTACCCACATTATTTAGTTCAGTTCAGACTAGTTCATTGTGTGAAGTTCGAAACGTGTGCGATAATTAGTTGTGATTTTATAAATTTATTAACAAAGTAATCGGTCATAATTTCCGCGAATGGAGCAAATCGAGCAGCGTGCCGTCATTAAGTACCTCCATAAGAAGGGGCTATCATCAAAAGCCATCCATGATGACATGGTCAGTACATTAGGCGATTGTGCTCTGTCATATTCATCCGTCAAAAAATGGATAGCAGAATTTAAGCGTGGTAGAGAGAGTGTGAAAGATGAACCCCGCTCTGGAAGGCCTTCGACGTCAACTACTGACGAAAATACTCGTATTAAAAAAGTACTTGATTTAATAATGGGAGACCGCAGATTAAAAATTAGAGAGATAGCCGAGATTATAGGCATCTCTTATGAACGAACTCAAAACATCATTGTCAACGAGTTGGGTTTCCACAAGGTGTCTGCGAGGTGGGTTCCGCGACTGCTTTCAGTTGAACAAAAAAGGACGCGATTGACTATTTCACGCGACTGTTTGGAGTTATTTGAAGCCGATGCAGATGATTTTTTGAATCGTTTTGTTACTATGGACGAAACATGGGTTCATTACTGTACACCGGAAACAAAACAACAATCAAAACAGTGGAGAAGACCTGGTTCACCACCCCCTAAAAAGGCTAAGTCGATTTTGTCGGCAAATAAGGTGATGGCTTCAGTATTCTGGGACTCGAAAGGTGTGATTATGATTGATTATCTTGAAAGGGGTCAGACTATAAACTCTGATTACTACTGCACCTTACTACGTCGTTTACGAGAGGAAATAAAAGAAAAACGTCGAGGAATGCTCAGAAGAAAAGTCCTGTTTCATCAAGATAACGCCCGTGTTCACACGTCAGTACAGTCAATGGCTGGAATTCACAACTGTGGCTTTGAACTGTTACCGCATCCGCCGTATTCACCTGATCTGGCACCATCAGACTTCTTTCTGTTCCCTAACCTAAAAAAGCACTTGGGAGGTCAAAGATTTTCGACAAACGACGAGGTCAAAGCAGCTGTAGACGCATATTTTGACTCTAAGGAAGAATCATTTTTTTTTAACGGTCTAAATGCTTGGAAGGGGAGGTGGCAAAAGTGTATTGAACTTGATGGTGATTATATAGAAAAATAAAAATATAACTGATTTAGTATGTGTTTATTTTCTTGGTTAGGCCGAGTACTTTTCAATCCACCCTCGTATCTATCTACCCGTGCGAAGCCGGAGCGGATCGCTAGTAATATATATATAATGTTTACATTAAAGACTGAGTTAAATAATTATACGATTAGAATTTTAGTTATTAAATGTAAATGACACAAAAATTATTAAAAAAGTATATATTTTTTTTTATTCTTCAAATTTACTTATATAATGGTGATATGACGTAGTTTAGAAATGAAATACGTATTCTAATTCTAACCATTAAAAAAATATACATTACTTGGTCAAGGTCGAAATGCTACAGAATGTTTTTATACTGATACGGCACTAAATATAGGTATGCATGTAGAATAATGTCCATTCTTAAATATATGTAAACAATATGTAAATTACAGACTATAGGAAATCATGAATTTGACGATGGAGCAGCGGGCCTGGCTCCATATCTTGCGGGTCTTCGCGCACCGGTTGTTGTGGCTAATATTGACACGAGCGCTGTTCCTTCTCTAGATGGCCTATACAAATCACATATAATTCTAGAGAAAAAAGGAAGGAAAATAGGTGTCATAGGACTTATTACTCCAGAAACTAGGGTAAGGATACCATTGTTATAAAAAAAGTTGCCAAAGTTGCCTCGTTTCCTAGCAGCCCCGGTGATGATAATAACACAATAATTTTGTTATTTTCAGACGTCATCAAATCCAGGGGATGTTAAATTTTTGGATCCTATTAGTACAGCTAAAAGAGAAGCTGAATTGTTAACCGAAAAAGGCGTTGATATTATAATAGTTTTATCCCACTGTGGTCTCGAAGTCGACAAGTAGGTACATTGCAGTTTGCAAGTCTAATTTGAGTGCAGCGTCTTCGTGCAACGTTTTCATGCAACGTTTCTGTTATTCTAAATTAATACTCGTATTTATCATTTAATTAACAATTGTTTATACACCAAGCAGTTATTTTACAGTCAGTAATATTTTTCTTTATTCATGATTATTAATTTCTAATAAAAATCATATTTTTAATGTACAAAATTTACACTTCAGTCACGTGTACTGAGTTTTTCGCGCTTTTTTAGCTTTAATAGCAATGTAGTAAATTCAGTCTAAAACTTGTGACCAAAATTACTGCAACCTTAACGTTAGGATACAATATCGTTCATAAATAACGTAATATTTAAATATTATTTACAATAAAGTTAAACAAATGATAACAAATTTATACAATACACAAATTTTCCATTTTCCACAAAAATCGAAATTGATCAGGTTTATCTCCTCATATTTCTCACTTTACTGTATACGAGCGGGTTACAAGCAATTTAAATGCAAAGATAGTAATAGTCTTCTATATTTTCCAATAAACTTGCCACGTTATCGGCTGCAATGTATAGATAGGCTACAAGCGAAAAATAAAATTCTGAAAAGAACAAGATTGTCCATTATTTTTAGTTATAGCAGGCAGATTCATCTTAAGAACTGGTAATTCATTTTATATAACAGACTGAAAACTCATTTAATTTTTATAAAGGTTATTATTACGTCTGCTATAAAAGAGACTGAGTACGAGGCTGTGCTAGTAGTGAGTGATTATTCTGGTGACATACTCGTACACGGACAGAGGTGTAATCATGAATTTCCTCTACTGCCGTTTATCTGTGCACGCCGTCAAAGCCAAAATCACAATTTCTTTATTCTTTATTCAATTTAGGCTCGTTTAAGGCTTTTTTGAATGTCAACATCTACTGTGTTTTGTACTCGTATAAGTGTTGATTATGGAATTATTTGATAAAATTATCTGCAAACAGTTTTATCTTTCAGGAAAATGGCAAAGCTGGTTGGAGAGAAAATAGATATTATAGTTGGTGGTCATTCACATAGTTTGTTATGGAATGGACCAGCACCTAGTAAAGAGCACGTCTCTGGTCCCTACCCAGTTATAATCCAACCGATTTCGAATCCTGAACACAAGGTGAAATACACTCTTTTATTTAG
Organism: Luehdorfia chinensis; assembly: GCA_019845155.1. Classification (NCBI taxonomy): domain Eukaryota; kingdom Metazoa; phylum Arthropoda; class Insecta; order Lepidoptera; family Papilionidae; genus Luehdorfia; species Luehdorfia chinensis. Next base: position 3,057,721 of record JAHVAK010000025.1, on the reverse strand, counting down.
TCATATTACACTTGAGTTTAAAATTTCATAAATTAAACATCATGGTAAGCTTTACTTAATCCAATAAGAACAAAACTTTCTCTAGGTGTGACATTGGTAAATTCGGCTAAATGGTAAACGTACTATTGATTGTTCTGTTATTTCTTACAGATCTATATAAAATATTATGCACATGTCTACTTAAAATGATTAGAGTATATAATTTTTCTACTTCGTATTGTAATACTGTGATGTTATTTTTATAATCTTTTCTGATTATCAGAGTCCACTGTTGAGCATAGAACTGCATCATAATGAAGTCATCGTGGTTATTGTAATCCATCGGTGTTATACTTGACATTTTTAGTATATAGTACATATTACAAGTTGCACAATGCTACTGGGGACATTTAATTAATTAAATAAATAATAGATTATTAGCCTTAGGAGGGATCCTAAGGCTAATAATCTATTATTAAAATTATTTTATTGATGATACATAACAAATGCATCATCAATAAAATAAACATTGTTGTGTGCCACCACACTGCACACCCCACCCTTTGACTCAGTCAGTACTCTTAAAATCGAAACAAGTGTTTGCACACTACTGCTTGACATCATAATAACTGGCACCTAAACGCATTCCTGCATACCACCAGTAATAATTACATTATTAAACGATTAAATTTAAAATTGTGATAATGTTCTCTTGAATTATTTTAATCAAGGCTACATCTTCTATTTTACAATCAGAAGTTACCATGTGTACGGTGACCGCGTGACCTAGTTATCAGAGTACCGGACTTCTACACCGCGGTTCCTGGATTTGAATCGCAGCCGGAGCCAGCATTGGTGCAAAAACGAATTTTTGGTTCGAAAACCGATCTTCGAGTTGTGTTGTGATGTTACAACCGTGTCGCTGATACTGCAATATACCTCAGATATTATCGCATCGAGCTCGCGATATCGTATCGGGTGCGGGTAGGTTAGGAAGAACGATTGTTCTGTTTGCTTGTAAATTTATAACTTTAAAATAATACCTACCGCCAATTGATAGATTCGGGAAAATGTGTGTAAGCGTTCCCGTGGCCCTGCCAACTGCCTGCCAGTAAAACTGGTGCAATAATTCAGTAATGTTTGCTTGAACAGGTACTGGTTGTAACAGCGGCCGCGTTTTCTAAGTACTTGGGTAATATGACCGTGTATTTCGACGAAAAAGGTGAACTAGTAGATTATATCGCATCGCCTGTATTTCTTAATAGGTCTATTCCAGAAGGTGAGTAAAATATTTGAGTGGACATTATTTTCATCATCATTATCACTACATTATATTTAGTGAAAATGATAGATTAGATAGATTTGTAGCTCTAATTTTTGGGGGATTTTGTCATAGTTTCCACTTTAGGCAGGGGGGTTATGTAGCAGTTGGGTGATGTACCAGGAAAATGTTGCTGCCCGTCTTCTGATTTTAATTTTCTCTCTGTCGACTTTTAAGACAACCACGGGATAAGATGGGGGTGGTATATTTTCTTAAGCTACGTCTATAGCTTAAGAAAATATACCACAGCACACGAACAACAAATATAATATTTCTTATAAACACGAAAACTATAAATTGATAAAAGTAAATTTAAAAATTCAAGTTTTGTCGTAATTAATTTACTGAATATTTCCGACGTTACGACATCTGATTAAAAAATAACTGAGAATTAAATTTACTAGTATGGTAACGGTGTTATTAAGGTTTATAAGGATTTCAAAAAGCAATTAATGAGGATGTAAGCAGGGCAAGGAATGAGTATAACAGATTAAAAGGTGTGGCAAAAGAGGTTGTGGGAAGAAAGAAAGAGAATGATAGAGATGAATTTGATACAAGGTTATCTCACGACTTTCGGAACAACATTGAGTTCATCTGGAAGTTCATAAGAAGAGCCAGAGGTACAACATACGACCTCGCACCTGGACAAAATCAGACACCAGGATGGGTGTTGTGAGGTATTGTGAGAGGAGAGGAATGCATTATAAAGAGATGGAAGGAAGGTATATCGAAAGTTTATTTGAGAAAGAGGATACACAAGCACAGGTACCATCCGGGGACATGAATGAAGGTTGCGATGAAAGAGATATTAGTATGCAAGGGATTGTGGAAGCGATGAATAGTATCAAAATTGGGCAAAGCTGCAGGGTATGATAGAATTACGGTCGAGATGCTGAAAGCTGGACAGGGCGTGGTAGCTAGTAAGCTATGCCGCCTTTTTAACCTTTGCTGGAGGAGCGGCAACATACCAGTAGTCTGGTGTAAGGCCGTCATCGTACCGCTTTACAAAGGAAAAGGGTCGCAGCATGACTGCAAAAACTACCGAGGCATTAGCTTGCTCAGTCGTTCGTTCAATCGTTGGCAAACTGTATGCAAAGGTTTTGATTAAGAGAGTGATTTATGAAACTGATGAGACGATATGGGATGTACAAGCGGGATTCAGGAGAGGAATGGGATGCATGGATCAGGTCTTTTCATTACGAAGAATAGCTGAAAAATTCTTGGCTTAAAATCAAAGGGTCTATTGCGCATCCGTAGACTTGAAAAAGGCCTATTATAGGATAGTGAGGAATGAATTGTGGTCGAATTTGCCTATGTATGGTTTGACCGTTCACACCATACATAGGCAAAGTCGAACACAATTCACGGACGGGCGCTGAAATCACTCTATAAGGATTCCAGTGCTTGTGTCAGGGTAAACGGGGCTTACACAGACTGGTTTAACATCGAAAAAGGTATTAGACAGAGATGTGTAGCGTCACCGTCGCAGTTATACCTATTCATAGACAATTGCTTAAATGATTTGAATCTTTGGATTTGAATCTTTGATCTGAAGAGGAAAATATGACGGAATGCAGAGTTATTATTGAAGGAGAAAGAGTGGAACAAGTGAAAGAGTTTGTGTACCTGAGTTCTAAGTTTTCGAGAGACGGAATGTATGACTGTGATATTGAGAGAAGAGTTTTGGTTTGATAAGATTAATGCTGTGAAAATGAGAAGTTTGAGAAATATAGCTGGAGTAACTTTAATCGACAAAGTGAGAAATAGCGATAAAGGAACGTTACGGTGTGGTTGAACATGTAGTGACAAAGATAGAGAAAGGGATGCTTAGATGGTTTGGACACGTAGAGAGGATGAATGAAAGAAGATTGACGAAACTGATTTACTCGTTCATACGAGTAAATCAGTTTCGTGTGCGTGTGGGCGTGGGCGAGTGTAAATGGGAAAGCCGGTAAGGGTCGAGCTAGGCGTACGTATCACGATGAGATTGGAAAACTTATGAGGAAAGGTCACGTTAAAAGTACCCGCAATCAACGAGCGTATATGAAGCGAACGATCGTAGCAGGTGGAAAGATGTGGTCTCTGCCTACCCCAATGGGAAAGAGGCGTGAATGTATATTATGTTATGTTATTAAGTTACGAGATTGTTGTCGAGTATTAATAGCTACGGTAAATACTTAAAACTTGTTTACCTTCTGAATTTTATTATACAATCGATTAAATTAATAACAAGATAAATTTCTTACGCTGTATCGGACAGTATATTACAAAATAAACACTTTCAAAACCTACATATAGTTTTTTTTAAAGTGTTAAAGTATTGTGTAGCTTACGAACTTGAAACTATCTCTATTTATGATACGAGTACTTTCATTAAATAAATTATAACACTTTTACTTTTATAAAATACTAGCTGGTGCCCGCGACTTTGTCCGCTTGGATATAGGTTTCTTAATTATCCCGTTAGAATTATTTGATTTTCCGGGACAAAAAGTAACCTATGTCCGTCTCTAGAATGCAAGCTATCTCTGTGTTAAATTTCGTCAAGATCGGTTCAGCGGTAGAATCGTGAAAAAGTAACAAACAGACAGAGGGACAGAAAGAGTATTTTTCGCATTTATAATATTAGTATGGATATGCTGTAAAGTAATATTTAGTAGTAACGTTTTTGTATATTTAATGTAATTTTATTTAACAGGATTAAAAAATAATGCTCTTTTAAGTTAATTTGGTTTAAAGCAATTTAAATAAACGCTTCATATACTTTTTGCAGATCCAGAAATCAAAGCTCTTTTAAAACCTTATGCAGAAAAATTACATTCATTAGTAAGGGAAGTGGTGGGATACGTTAACAAAGACCTTTTAGCGCCGAAGTGTGGCTCACAGGAATGCGCCATCGGTAATTTAGTGGCAGATGCTTTTTTCGACGCTGTAAGTATTGCAACTGCAATAATCAAATCATAATTTGAATATTGATTATTGCGATTTAGTTGAAAGTTTAAAGATAAATTAATTTTAGAATGGAAAGTATGCGGAACAGTATCAGAAGATGTTCATTGCTTTTATTTACAACTTCATCCTAATTAGTATTATAAAACAGAATATTATATAAATTAGTTTTTATATACTCGTAATTATTCATCACGCTTATTTTTATAAATTTTTTAAAGTATATATATTGGTTTACAGACTAAACAGTTAAATGTTTCTAATCTTACACATGTAAGCTTCATCTTAAGAAATATGATTCGAGGATCATTGCCCAAAGGAGGTAATTGCATTTATTTTCCAATTTACTTTTCTTTTATTATGTAAATTACACTTACTCCCATTTCATTGCTGTTAAATATCTCAATTCTTAATTACTTATTAAAGTTACTTTGTTTGCAGAAATTTCTAGAGGCTCAATCATCAACATAATGCCATTTACAAATAATGCAGTGACATTGGCGTTGCCAGGCCGGTACTTGATTGATATATTCAAAACTTGTATGACTAATTATTGGATCGCCAAACCTTTTAGCGGCCCGTGGATGCCACACGTTGCAGGTAAAATATATCGAATAAAACACCATATGATTTTAATTAAACCCTGACATAGAATCTGTTAAGAATCTTTTTTATAAAACTATATACCATGTTATTACTATTTTGACCATGATAAATAGAAACAGAGGGAGAAACAAATTGAATAATAGGGGATTTTATTACATTTAATTTACTTTATATTCTGGACGCCACGAACTCTTTGCAGTCCCATAATCACGTAGGAACTGAGATGTTTGATGCCATTTTTAATCCTTTGTAATTATTAAGCAAAACGTATATTGGATCGCCGGAAATATAAAGAAATTATTTGCGCTGAAATTAGCAATTAACAAATAAAAATTGTTTTATTTAGTTATAGATTAGGTATTTTTTTATTAAATTAAGCGACGAGAAAAACAAATCGTTCACCTGATGGTAAGTGAAACGTCTGCCCATAACAAATGCTGTTTTACCAGAACATATCTGTGCGGCATCGCACTGCGTTCTGAAAAACAGTAATGTTCTGCTTGACGCAGAATAATTGGTATTGTGCTAGTACTTACCTAGACAGATTTCTGTATAGGAATCCCTTAACCAGTAAGTATAACTTATATGATTACTTTTTTATAGAAAAAAGGGATGAGACGAGCAAAACGTTCACCTGACGGTAAGTGCAATGTCTGCCCATAACAAAAGCTTTATCACCCAGAACATCTCTATATATCACGACACAGCGCCTGTCCCTCTGAGACATCAGTGCTTAAGTCTCATATGCCCAATAATTACTCCACCTCTCAGTGCTCTTCACAACAAAACACAGCAATGTTTGAACATTACTTGGTACCTACCTAGATGGATTCCTGCATTAATATCGTACAACAGGTAAGGTGGTAAGGTATTACAGAGTAATATGTTATTTTAAGCATTTACTTGCGACATAATGTTTGCAATGAATCTGACAAATGCCCACGGGGCCTAGACAAGCAGTAATCTACAATCCGTTAATGAACAGAAAAGTTCCTAAATTAATGGCAATGTCTTTTACGAGCGGCCAGTACTTGTCGAAGGCTCATATCAATCGCATACATTTCAAAGCTTTTCTAGACCCTCAGATATTATTTTACTGTTTCTTCAGATTGCAGTAATATCAACTCGCATAATGCATGCACCATTACTTGATGTAGTTACTAAACTCTCTCTTCACTGGATTTCATTGATTCTACAGCTATTTTGTTTGGTCGTATTTGTTTAGAAATATTTAAAAAGAAGAGCAGTACTTATTTAATACACACATACATACGCACGTACGAGAACACTCACGGAAAATCTATTTTATAATGATATTCCAAATCATTATGATTGGAAAATCTGAAAAAATATAATCTTTATTCCCTATAGGCAGTAAGTTCAAATGCCTATTTTAGTTAATTATCGTTTTACCGTTGACATGACCTCGCTAAAATGTATAATATGTTTATGTATATGCAATGCAATGCAAATACAAGTGACCTGGGGTCTATGCTCGGTGCCAGTACCTCTAAAATTGTGTAAAACTTTCTATTTTAAGTGCTGATTTACCGCGTCCTTGGCGAAGAAGGTAAACATCTTGAGGAAACTCGCATATCTTAGAAATAAATTTATTTCAACGACATTCTGTTCGCGAGCAGTGTAATGAACTATTTTTAGCTTCAAAACTATCTCAAGTTTTTTAAATATGGGATTGGAAAATGATTTTTGTATTCGTTGAGAAGGAATAGCGACCACTTTTAACTACACGTCTAGGTTTCTACCTCACTTTACTTGAAATAACTTTAGTAATTGACGTACTACTTGATACATAGTTTTTCATTTTAAATTCGATATTTATTAGTGCTCACTTTCGTTATATATTATATAATACTCTCTGTGCAAAATTTTGTTTTCAAAATCCACTAGTGTATGCTGTGCGTCATCTGACAGTCAGTCAGTGTTCAAGTTTTATTAAGTAGATAACTCAATCAAATTTTGTTTAATGAATCAATTATTATTTACAAAACGTCAGAAGTGGATTTCCTTCAATTATTATCAGTGCTGTTTTTATATTTATCGTATAAAATATTAAATCTGGAGCCGTGATAGGTGATAGGTCAGCCTGGGCACTCGCCTTAAATTTATTGAAATTTGTTCAATTCCCGGATTCGGCACGAATAATTTTTTAAGGCAATTTAAAAATTACTTATCGCAACTTTAAGTGCTGATTTACCACGTGATTTGTGAGGAAGTCGTGAGAAAAATTGCATTTCTGAGAAACAAAGAAATATTCCGCGAAAAGTTTGCTAATCCGTTTTGGAGTAATGTGGCGGACTATGTGGTAGCGGCCTAAGAGAATCTATTTATTTATTTATTTAAGCTTTTATGCACATGTGGTACATATGGCGGACTTAATGCCTAAAGGCATTCTCTACCAGTCAACCATAAGGCAAAGCCGAGAAAAACATAATATGATAGGCGGTGCAGCGAACAATAACAGAGTAAAAATTAATTTATTATCTTTAAATATAAATACATAAACTATAAAATATATACATAATTATACAAATACATACATATACACAGATATACATATATATACACATACATACATACATTATAAGTAAAAACACATACACACGAATAAGAGAGAGAAATAGAATTCATACTTGCAGCGAATTTTTAATATATTCCCGTACTTTAATTTTGAACGCAAACTTGTTAGGAGCTTTTTTAATATCAAGAGGTATATCGTTCCAGAGTCTTATAGCCGTTAAGGCGAAAGAGTGAGATGAGAAACCAGATCGGTGTAATGGCGTAAGCAATTTGAGATTTCCCGAGGACCGGAGAGAACAGTCATGAGAATCTCCCAGATATTGAAACCTACATTTCAAATACTCAGGAGCACATGGATCGTTTAGTATAGTGAAAAGGGTGCAGAGTATCCATCCCATCCCGTGGCTGTCATAAAAGTCGACAGAGGGAAATTAAAACCAGGAGATGGGCAGCAGCATCTTCCCGGAACATCTGAATAAATAAACTGCGGTTGCCAACCCGCCTGCCAAGCGTGGCAACTATGGATAAATCCCTCCAATATGAGAGCTATAAAGTTTTGTAGCTATCTATGGGGGAGGCTTATGTTCATCAGTGGACTTGTGATAGGCTGAAACGACGACGACGATGACGACGTGGCGGACTGACTGCAAAAAAAATGAGAGCGGGCTTGTGCTCAACAGTAGGATAATTACCCGCTGTTACCTGTTATATTTTACTATTACTTTTTTAAACGGTTTTCTAATTATTCTTACTAAAATTAGAAAAAAGTTTAAGCATGTGAATTCGTATCGATAAAAACTAATGACTTTGTATTTTTAGGTCTTCGATTAACATTGAACTTAACACAAGGTGTAAATATAGACGTTAAAGTTAGGGAAGGCGACGAGTATCAAGATTTGGACCTTGACCGAGAATATCAAGTTACAACATTAGGATTTTTGGTTAGAAGCGGAAATGAATTTGAGGTAAACTTTTAATTCTGAAACAATATATTGTAGCTTTTTCTATTTTAAGTTGTTTAAATTCTGAAATAAGCATATGAAATAGCGGAAAAAATTATAATTTCATATTGTAAGTATTTATCAAACAGGTTTAATATATATTTCAATGCTAACTAATGCATCAATGTGTTGTAAGTTTTGAAAATAATATTTTTATTAGGTATAGAAAAATTAACAGATTATTTTAATACTGAATTTAAAGTAGAATAAAAATAAGCCCTTATGACAAGGAGAACATTATAGTTAAATAATAATAAATACTTTTAGTAAGCAGTAAGCTATCCATGCGAGTAAAATCGCTTGTCACAAACAATCGGAAGCAAATGTACGTGTATGTGTAAGTCTATTCCAATGTTATACGAGTATCAGTTGATTTCCGTTCCAGAGATTCTGTTTTATGTTCCATGTCATTCTTTTCGTAAACAAATTATTTGCATTATTTCCTTTACCGCCATACAAAGCGGCGGTTTATTTTAGGCAATCGGAAAACGAATGTTCTCAATTTGTATCTTCTGTTTTGATTTAAGGTGCTGGAACGTTACGGGCGAAATATACGGGTGGTTGGGAAGGATACTGAAGTTTTGGAAAATTATGTTAAGAAGTCGTCACCCATAACACCATTGTTAGAAAAAAGACTTACTGTAATAAATTGATGGTAGAGAAAATATTATTTTATTAGTTTTTCTTTAATAATTTCAATTCCAGAATCATGCAGTTCTAGTATCAGAATTTAATGGATGTGCCGTAAAGGTATGCCCAGTGTTTTGAAATCGAATCCCAGTTTAACGCAAAAGAAATTAAATTTGCACAAGATTATGCAATATAGTTAACTAGCTGTGCCTGGTGGTTTCACCCGCGTTAAATAAATGCAATATTTTAAAAAAAACCTTCCCCAAGTGATACTAGTAGATAGTCCATGCAAATTAGATTAGTATTTCCTGAGAATAGAGCGTTCAAACATACAGATTCTCCATCTTAATTATATTAGTAAGATAGAAACAGGCGCTACTTTTCCGAAATTAATTCGACAAAGTAGAGATTGTTATATCCTTGGATCCGCATTTTGCATGTGTATTTGGTTTAAATTAATTTTATTATTCTCGTTTATTTGTGTATATGTACAGTATATATGGTTGTCAATACGGCGTTATTTTCTCTATTTTTGTCACTACATCTTCACTCTCTTATCACGTTGTTCTTGTGATAGAACTATATCAAAGTCACTACAGTTATACTTGTCTAACTTCTCATTTCTAGAGCAATAATATGACATTCATGCTTTTCCTATCAGACCCATGATTTACCACCATACATAAGTGTGAGAACCAGTACTCTTCTATGTACAGTCAGTCGTGTCTTTTTAGACACGTTCAGGCTACTCATAAAGTTATGCGGGGCACCATTTGACTTCATTTCCTGTCCACACTTTTCGCTCAATATCACAGTTTTTAAAGGGCTTTCCTCTAAATACGCGAGTGACGTGCGGCTAAATGTATAAATGATATCACACCGGTCTATCGTCAATCCATTGCTAAATATATGCCTACCTCAGCAAATAGTGGATACAGCATGTTCTGAGAAGTATTGTCCTAGAATACAACGAAAGTAGTCACTGTTGGACATGTGCCTCTCCCATGATAAGAAGATTTGTTGTAGTTGCTACACTAGGTAAACAGATCAGCGATCACATTACTTGCCTATTTCCTTAGATAGTATTTATTTCGTAACATTACATCCCTCGGAAAGTATGTATGTCGGTATATGTATGTATTCACTTTATTTCTATTTATTTAATAATAACGAAAGTTTTACCATTACTCAGGTAAGAAAGTTCCCATAATCTATTCTTTTAATTTTCTTTAGTTTTAGTATGAGTTTATAACTATTTTGGTATTAACGAACCGTGGTCGTTTCCGGGCCGGGCGTTCGTATTAAATTTCAAAAAATTGGTGTAAAATAGGTTCACTTCCGGTGTCGGCACTAATAAAATTGTTAAATGCTGATTTCTCACAAGCTTCACGGTAAGCCGTAAGACGGACAACCTAGTAAGGAAACCTGCATATTTAGTCTTTTAAAAAATATTTCAAGAACATTTGCAGTCCGCCAATTCACGCTGGAACCTAATGCAGATTCGTTCCGGCTTCAAAGTAATTAAAAAATTTGGAGGATGCATTTTCCCACCAGCGAACTATTTATAGATCGTTACTTTTCTATTAAATGCCTTCCATTACAAATGAGAAAAAAAGAAAATGTATTTATTTCCTAGAAAACGCCCCATCCATAAGAAAATTAACGTTTAACAAAAATATAGCAATATGTTTAATCTAAATTAGAAAATTTACTATATAAATGAACCAATACAAACCGCAAAAACAAAACCAGCAAAAAATAATAATAATAATTACGAACTGCGCAAGTTGTATGCCTGATTTCCAGCAAACGATGTTAGCAGCTCAGCATTTCACTGCGCCGAAAGTCACAACTCCCCGTGACAACTACGTTGTCATTCAGAGCCATTAAAATTGTTATGATAGATTCTTACAGCCTAAACTTGATAATCAGAGACAAAATATAAATACTACACTTCAAATTTAACTATGATTACTACATATAATACATGCCGCGCCGTGCATACCGCAATACCGCGTCAAACCTCCTGATTAATAAAGCCATTCATTAAAGTAAGTAAACATTAGCGATATAATTATATAAGAATAGGAAACATTTTTAATAATTATAAAATAAATAACACTTAACGTTTAGCTGACGACATTTCACCGGAAGAAAAATCACTTTTTTGTTCTTGAAGAAAATGTTTTTTATAAAAATATTTAAATGATTTCACTTTTACTGCTGGTAATCGGCTACTCGTTTTTACTGTTGGTAGAATTCCTATGCAGGAGTCCGTCTGGGTAGGTACCACCCCAGGGCCAGTTCTACCGTGAAGCAGTAGTGTGCAAACATTACTGTGTTTCGGTTTGAAGGCCACTGTGAGCTAGCGTAATCACTGGGCATATGAGACTTAAGAACCTATATCTCAGGGTGATGGGCACAGTTTGGTGTCACACACAAATTTTTTGATGAGTGTTTTTTTTGGATAGAGTGATGAAACTAACGAAACGTTCACTTGGTGGTGTGCAATGGAAGTGCAACGTGTGCTCTTGACAAACGCTGTGTCACCCAGAACATTTCTGTGTGACAGCACATTGCGCCCGTCACTCTGAGAGATCAGTTCTTAATTTTCATATGCATCAGTCTTCAGAACGAGTAGCGGCATACTTAAAACATCCCTTTACCGCGACTGTCTTATGCTTGCCAGTTACCAGGGAAGAAGCAGATTTTAACAAACAATTTATCAGCAAATTTTTTTTAATATTGTACTCGCAAAATACAAAATAATTAAATCATTACTAATTAATGAATTGGGTACAAATTATTAAGGAACAATTTTTCTTAGCTTTCGGTACATCCTTTCAACTACATGACGCTCTCAAATTAAAAAGTCTTCTTTAGAGTCCTCGTTACTTGGGCCACAGCTAGGAACAAAGACATCGGGCGATTTTCCTTCTTGCAGCCTTAACGTCCCTTTTCTTATTTCTCGAGCAGGGGCGTACAGGAACTCAATTTTGGTTTTCGGATGGACACGAGAAGGCGCCCTTTTAGCCCGGCTATTAGACCAGCAATATTGCAATTTCAAAATTACAGACATTACCCAGGGCGCACCGGCCATACATGCTGCTTTTGCCGCCGGATTGTAGTGTATAGGACAATGATACTCAGAGATCGAGAACAAACTGTTTTTTATTTGTCACTTCGTTACATTCGTGATATTTATATCTACCTGCTTTTATATCAATATAATCATACATTACACCATCCTCCCTCCAAATATACTATGAACTTATATATAGCTCAGTAACTTAAGCACTAGCATTAATTAACATTTTAAGGTAAGTTCATATAATTTAATGTATCAGAAAAGTTTACAGTACAGAAATAGAAATGAATGATATAGTCATTGGCATGATAAGCAACAGTAATAAGATTCAAACTACTTATATTTTTTTAGTTTACCTATGCAACGCTCTGCCGCTTGACGGCGTACTTTAACACTAGGAACTCCAGATAAGTTCACCGTATTCTCACCCATATCTTCCTTTTCTTCCTCGCCGCAATCTTGTTGCGAAACCATATCGTTCCTTATCAACGGTGAGGTGGTCTTTGTAGAGAACTTCGAAGCAGCTTCCGATGGCTTGCATAATTCATTACCATTATCAACTTCATTATGTATTTGGGCCAAGGAAAAGCGCGACTTGTTACACCGACGATCATTTAAAATTTGGTCAATGTGTCGTTTTTGGATGCGGCCGTCGACAGTCTTGACAACATATGACACGGGTCCGGGCCTTTGTAGAACTATTACATCTGCCCACTTATTTCCCTGTTTGGAGAAGTCGCGAACTAGTACAGGGTCCCCCGGTTGCTGTACCCGAAGCGGCGCGGAACCTCCTCGCGCCTCAGCCGCCCGCTGTGCGTCGTGCACACGCTCCCCAGCGTCGGGTCGCAGTAGGTCCAGCCGGCCGCGCAGCCGCCGCCCAAACAGCGCCACCGCGGGCTCGCGGCCCGTAGTACAGTGATCCGTGTTACGATATGTAAATAAAAATTTAATTAACGCATTATCGTCCACGTTCTCTATAATAGCTTTTTTGAGAACCTGTTTTATGGATTTGACTGCGTTTTCAGCCGCTCCATTGCTGGCCGGATGGTAAGGTGCCACAAGCGTGTGCTTTATACCGTTGTGCTGCAGGTAAAGCCCAAATTCCGCAGACGAGAATGGGGGCTCGTTATCGCTTACTATGTGCTTCGGTAAACCGAATCTAGCGAAAATTCTTCTTAGTCGTGCTATGACAACCGAAGCCGAAGTACTACTTACTCGCTCGACTTCTATCCATTTAGAGTGTGCGTCAACCATGACTAAATAGTATCTATTCTTGAAGGGCCCCAGAAAATCAATATTTAGTCTCGACCAGGGTTCGGTCGGCCACGGCCACGAGTGCAGCGGCGCTGGCGGCGGGCACGCGCGCTGCGTGCGGCACGCCGCGCATTCTGCGCACGTGCGCTCAATGTCTCCGTCTATAGACCCCCACCAAACGTAGTTGCGGACGATCTGCTTCATCTTAACGACTCCGGGGTGTCCTTCATGCAATTCCTTCAGGATCACTTGATGCAATGATTCCGGTATTACTATACGGTAACCCCAAATGATACGTCCTTGATCGATATGTAAATTGTCTTTCCTATTAAAATAAGGTTTCTCAGATGTCGCATCAACCTTGGGAGGCCATCCGAACATTATGTATGCATATATTTTGCTAAGTAAAGAATCTTTCATCACTTATTTTTTAATATGCTTAAAATTGAGTGGAAATTCCTCCTTTACGAAATTCAAGTAGCTGCAGTCTTCGTCATCGACACCAACTCGACCCGTCGAGCTCATGGGAAGACGTGACAGAGCATCAGCTTGGCAATTCTTTGACGTACTTATGTATTCTATCTTAAAGTCGTATGCGGCTAGTTTAACGGCATAACGCTGTAGCCTACTTGCGGCGGTCAACGGTATCCCCCTGTTCTTACCAAAAATATAGCTGAGTGGGCGGTGATCTGTTCGGAGCACGAATTGCCTCCCGTACAAGTAGTGGTGGTGCCGCGTGACACCAAAGATTATGGCCAGCGCCTCCTTGTCGAGTTGGGAGTAGTTACTCTCGGCAGACGACAGTGTGCGCGATGCGCAGCACACGACACGTTCACCGTCGACGTGCACCTGCGTGAGCACCGCGCCCAAGCCGTATGGGCTACTGTTCTCTCCGCAAACAGCCGCGATCGCATCTCCTCACTGCATGGCCCCGACACAAACTGGTCACGAATGTTGACTTCCAAGGTCGCGTTAAAGTTACAGCTTTTGGCAAGATGCTTTAAACTTTGTAAATATGAGCGAATGCTTTCGCCATCTTGTTGCTTTCTTTGTCTGAAGAGATGACGCTCTGCTATTTCCGATCTCTCGGGTTCCAAATGTTCCCTGACTAGTTGAACCAATTCATCGAATGTTTTTTTCTCCGGCTGGGTTGGTGAACATAAATCGCACATCAACTCGTAACATTCGGCACCCACCAACGTCACGAGAGTAGCCACATGTAGATCGTTCCCAATGCCATTTAATGTCATGAATTGTTTAACACGTCGAATATACGCGTCCCAGTTATGACCACCGATATTAAAACTTTCAATTTTACCTCAAGGCATTGTAAGTAACCGTAACACACGCGTAAGATTATAATTTCACTAGATAGATATAAACTTCGATGAATAATTATTATCCTCGTCGCCAGTGTAGTGTATAGGACAATGATACTCAGAGATCGAGAACAAACTGTTTTTTATTTGTCACTTCGTTACATTCGTGATATTTATATCTACCTGCTTTTATATTAATATAATCATACATTACACGGATGAATCATAGACGGTTAGCTGAGAGGAGAAAGAAAACTGGTACCACATCTTCCTCCTCAAATTGTTCGCACTCAGTAACTAAAAAGTGATGGAAATGCTGAACGGCACTTGCGAGTTTAGAAATGACATTAGAGTGATCTTGGGAATGGAGTGACGTAATATTTAACAAGGTAGGATTCGACTAATTGATTTTCGGACTCCTGCGATAGAAACGCGGCGTATTATTGTAAATTTTAACGATTGATTCTGTTGATTAAAATAATTAAATCAATATAAGAATAATATCCTTTGTGGTGTGATTCGAGATTCAAAATGAACACGATGTAAGCTGTGCACTATTAATAGAATAATTGTTTTTGTAATATACTCGAATACAAAACGTGCGGTGTTGACCAGTTAACGGCTCGACCACCGCATTGAACATTTTTTTTATTTTATTCTTATAACTAAAATTTATAATGAACTGTAAATAGTTTCACATTCTTTTTTTATTTTAGTGATTGGAGCAGATATTTTATTTATCGTAATAAAAATTCTTTGAACCAGGCTGCGTAGTAATGTACACTCCTCGCCACCAAGCCTGTTAGTCTCTCAGTCTCTCTCTAATTCCAAGAACTATTTAACTCACTCTTTTTGGAAACTATGTATACAATTATTTATATGCTTAAGTCTTAGTAGAAAAAAAGTCATTTCTATGTGTGAGTATTTTATTGGAAGTAAGATTAATGCTGCGAAATTAAATGTTTGAGAAGTATAGCTGGAGTGACTTTGATGGATAAAGTGAGAAACAGCGTGATAAGAGAAGTGATGGGGAATATTTATGAGAAAAATATGCTTTGATGTTTTGAACACATAGATGAAAAAAAGATTGACGAAATAAATTATAACTGAATGGCTGTCGCTAAATTAATAAAATCATTGTTATCATGGTAACATTTAATGGTCTATTGTTAAACTTGTTACTGACCTATCCATAAATTTATTTAAAAAAATGGACGGTACTTTTTTTAATGGAAAAGTGAAAGTCTTTTATCCTTGAGGTAACTTTTAATCTCCGAAGAAATATATATGCGGGTGTTGCGATGCGAAATTTCAGAGTTACTAAACTGAAGGGTCTAATGTAAATAATCACTTTTAGAGTACTGAATGAGATTAGACACAGTTCAGGTTTACCTATAGGAAGTAAAAGTTTTGTTCCATGACTTTTTGCCATCTTGATGTTAGTGACATGATCCCGTTGCTGTAGAAATTTTGGGAGTTCTGAGCAAAAAAACGGACAAGTAGTTTTGGCAGTCCTCTCTTGATATTACCGTGACACTACCTATAGAATTCTGAAGAGACCGAAACAGGTGGAAATTTGCAGGTGCAAGGTCAGGGCTATATGGCGGATGCATTAACAATGTCCAGCCAAACTCTTAATATTTGCTGAGTGGTTAAAGATGTGTGTGGTCTAGCGTTGTTGTGATACAAGAAAACACCCTTTCTGTTGATCAATCCCGTTCGCTTTCTCTCAACTTCTTGCTTTATTCTCATCAGTTGTTGGCAGTAAAGATCCGAACCGATGGTTCTGTCCGGCGGTAAAAGCTCATAATGAACAACGCCCTTCCAATCCCACGGTACACACAGCATCACCTTATTGCGAGTTAATCCGGATGTTGGCACAGTGTGAAGCCTGACCTCAGCTACTCTCACTGACAGTCCATAAAGTGACAATTTTTTTTCGCGGCTTGCGTTTAAAATGTATTGAATTTCTTCATAAGATTTACTCATTTTGTCAGAAAAAAAAACAAATGAAAAATATCTGGAAACAACATTTTTGAAATGCAACCTTGTTAATGACCCAAATACCAATAGTACAGCCAAATAATATATGCAAAAATACTTTTTACCCGACCTAATATATACGTACATACAGTCACGCCTTTTTTCTCATATTATAGGTAGGCAGAGGCCACCCGGTTTTCGCCCTAGCGGGAAACGAGATGTGACGGGTGGCGAACCATGTCGGTCATTTTGGTAAAAAAATAAAAAAGTAAAAAAATTCTTACTCCTCATTGCGTTCCCACGAGCAGAATAATGACAGCGTTGCATATAAGGGTGTAATTTGCCAGACACCTACCGTAACGTATGGCACTTAAAACATCCTCATACCTTGTCTCCATTATTCTGAGTATAAGGTACGCAACCCTAGTCGCTGTACTTCAGATATTAACATAGTTGTTGATGAAGGACTTGTGGACAGATGGTCGCTCTCCCGGTGAGAAATAAGTTACCGGATTCAAGGATAACCGTGTTCTTCTCCTGCCGGGCTTCGGGCTTCAGATACTAAGATATCTCAGCGTAACATGTTTATCTTCTCTTCCAGCTCCAGGATCTTCTCCTCGATCCTCAACGTGAGTGCGTTAAATATTGCAAGGTCCAGTTATTGTCGGTGGTAGCACGACGCAGTGATGCGAAGAATCTCTGCTCGAGCAGAGATTCTTCGTATCACTGCGCTGTCGTTACCATTACCGCCACCGAAGCGAGAACCAGCATGGCCGCCGGAGACTAGGGGCCGTTTTTTGTACATCTATTAAGGGGGTGAAGATTATGATGATAGGTTATTTTCGTGATCGGCGCAACATCATGCGGGTCGTTTACTCTATCCAGTGGGTCTAGTAGGTCAGTTTCCCTAAACTGCGTTTATCTAGTACGATGTTGCCACGCGAGAATTTTTGTTACCCAACGGTTATTGGATGATTTGTTACATGTAAATATAAATCCGTTTTTCAGAATTATATTAAAAAAGATCTTACAGGAAAATTATAATATATAATGCATATACTCGTATGATCACGTGGCCTAATGGTCAAAGTACCTAAAATTAAGCCGCGGGCCCTGGGTTTGAACTCAGCCGGAGCCAACATTTTGGTCACAAACATAAATTGTTAGTTTTCAGGTCTGGATTCCGTCAAAAATATCTAATGGGTATAAAATATTTTATGGCTCGATAGACACATAGATAGTGAGGGTAGGTGCAGAAATATCAACAACTGATTTTGTGCTCTCGCAATTGTTATTTATTTTAATTTTTTTTTACGGTATAAAGTGACGAAACGAGCAAAACGTTCACTTGATGGTAAATGCAACGTCCGCCCACAACAAATGCTGTGTCACCCAGAATATTTCTGTGTGCGGTAATTAATGAGTGACGCAGCCAATTTTAATTTTACTTCTATGTCAATGGCATCTGCTGTTGATGAAAAGGTTACTTTACTCAACAGCATGATTCAGGATTTGTATGTTGCTCACGCTCCAGTTCATATGGTTAGATTCAAACGTCTACCAGCTCCCTGGATAACTGAAGTTGTACGGAAGGCAATGAACAGGCGCAATACGGCTTTCGTGCGATTTAATGATGGCCAGTAATAGATGAAATCGGGTGATACGTACTGCTAAACGCCGATATTTCCACAACAATATAAATAATTCGTCACCATCCAATATATGGAAATTTCTTAACTCTATGGGAGTGGGTAAGTCACCTTCTCTGAATTGCGGTCTTCCTATTCTCTCACGACGATATCAATCTTCATTTCACTTCTGCTGTTGCAGTGGACCCCAAAATCCGTTCTGATACCATAGCTTACATAGCTTCAGTCAAACCCCCTCCCATTCCTGTCTTTAATTTTTCTCCTGTAGACGAATTAGATGTTAGGAAGACTATATTGACAATCAAGTCCAGGGCTGTGGGTTGCGATGAGGTTAGTAGAGTCATGATAGCCAATATAATAGAGTACCTTTTTCCCTGCAGTCACTCACATTATTAACTTTTCTCTTGACTCAGGCCAATATCCGTCTCTGTGGAAAAAGGCTTTTGTGAAACCTCTGCCTAAAATTTCAACCCCTACACTTTCCCATAATTTCCGTCCCATATCGGTTCTGCCTTTTCTGTTCAAAGTTTTGGAAGCCTGTGTTCATAAGCAAATCTCTAACTTCATATACAAACATAACCTACTGAGTCTTTATCAGTCAGCTCTGGTCACAGCACAACAACTGCATTACTTAAAATCACTGAAGATATCGGGGAAGGTGTGGAACTGAAGAAAGTTACACTAAAGTTACAGTTTTGGTGCTTGTTGACTTTTCTAATGATTTTAACACAGTGACGTAAGCCTGTGACATAAGTTCTTAAGTCTCATGCCCAGTGATTACGCTGTTTATATATATATACTCGTATATATTAGTGTATTTATGTTTTTGTGTTTATGTATATTACGAGTATTATGTATTATTTTTTTAATTTGCTTTATGTTTTTTTAATGATTTCGGCTTAATATAATATTAAGGTATTTTTCACATTTTTTTATATTGCACCATTCACAACTTTCTCCACGCCCACGGGTTGAGTGGAAGAGGATGCCAATAGGAATTAAATCCGCTCATTGTTACTCTTTTAATAAGGGGGATAATAAAGTTTTAATAAATAAATAGTAAAATTCTAGAAAAAGAAATATACCTAAAAAAGAACTTATATCAAAATGTGTTTGTGCTC
Source organism: Luehdorfia chinensis (assembly GCA_019845155.1). Taxonomy (NCBI): domain Eukaryota; kingdom Metazoa; phylum Arthropoda; class Insecta; order Lepidoptera; family Papilionidae; genus Luehdorfia; species Luehdorfia chinensis. The sequence continues at coordinate 3,038,283 of JAHVAK010000025.1, read as the reverse complement.
CAAGACTAAGTTTTGTGGCACTCTAAAGGAGAGGCCTATGTTCAGCAGTGGACTTGTGACATAGGATGACATAGCATGGCAGATTTTCTTACGTCGTCACTATCCTGCTCTGTGGCTTACTATAAATAATCATTTCCATGATTACAACGTTTGAAAGGTATCAATACAGTACAACATTAAGTAATTGAACATATGAAGTGACGTTGCTATTTTCTGAATTAAGAAAAAAAAGTGGTTTTATGGAACATCAGAAAAACTATTTGTCTTATTTGTATATGGTTAATTTGAGTAAGTCATGCACGTTTGAAAGCCTCTGCTTGCGGCGGCGTCGTGTGGCAGGATGTGGTTGACGAGGGTAATCGCAGGGATACGTGTCACAGTTGTGAACATATTATTGTTGCTTATGGAGGCTGAACTGCGTAAGTTTGCAATACGCTTATTATATGAAATTTGTTTTGTGTGAAATATTGTCTTCTAAAATATTTTTTGTTAATAAAGAAATAAAAAAAGATATCTGCCTAGTATTTTTAGCCAGGTTATTCCAAATTTCTATTTATTAATTATAAAAATAAGCCGATAATAATATATATAAGTATATAAAATCAATGTATATATTTTCTTTGCTCGTACTCGTACTCGTATTTAACAATGTACATTGTTAAATCCCCGTTACAATTATTGATCAGGTCACTCTTAGGATTTTCAAACTTTTCTTGTCCAAATACGGTCTGTCTCCACTCTTTTGCTATGCCTGATAGGGCTCATATGCGTTGGAATAATACTAATCATCATTTATTCATTCCCACAAAAAGCCTATCCACTACTCCGAAATAAAAAAAATATCCTAAAACCTCAAACCTTTCCTTGTTAGAGTCTGGTGTGGTGCCAGACGTAGGTTTTGTAAAAAAAGACTTGAATTACAGGTCACCAGCCTTCACAGCCCTACTTCTGGTTTTAATTTCCCTACGGCCTATGTATTTGCCTATTTATTAGTAATTATTTTGCTTGTTAAATAATTTTTTTTTATAGAGGTGTTATAAATGTTTAATAAAAAACTGTACCATATGCTAGCAGTGAATATATTAAGTTTGTCTAATATGATGCTGGCCGATCACGAGGTATATCATAATGTTATTATAATAAAATTACTACTGTTTTAATGTATTGTAATGCTATAAAATATATTATTGTATACACAACTCTTAGGATAAGGTGGCACACGTACATCGCTATCCTCTGAACATCACTGTCTATTTGTTAAATTAAAATTTATATGTAAATTGTCTATTTATTAGATAATAAATATTCAATACTTTGTAGATAAGAATGTCAGGCAAGAATATTTTCCTGTTTTAGCCTTTCACATCGCGCTGCTCCATTGCGCTAGTTACGCTCATGCTCTTTCATTATAAGAAAGGGCCGCGATTATTTATTTTGTTTAATTATAACCAAATTTATTTATTCTAAAATATCTATTTATGTTATAATACGTAAAAAAAAACTTCTTACCCCTTTTTAAGCAAGGATTGTGGGATTTGTCATAGTTGAAATATGTGTAGAGAAAATGTGAGAAAGCAAAAATGTATATATAATATGTGTACGGTTATCGGTCTGAAAGGCACTGAGAGCTAGTGTAATCACTGGGCCTAAGAGACTTAAGAACTTATATCTCAAGGTGACGGGTGCAGTATGGTGCCACACAAAGATGTTCTGGATGACACAGCATTTGTTATGGGCAGACGTTGCATTTACCATTAGGTGAACATTTTGCTCGTCTCGTGACTTCATACAATAAAAAAATATGAATTTCGGTTTATCATCATCATCATCATGTCAGCATATTACTAGTCCACTGCTGAACGTAGGCTTCCCCCATAGATTGCCTCAAAAGTTTGTAGCTGTAATTTTGGGGGAATTGCCATTGTTGCCACGCTTGACAGACGGGTTGGCATACTTGTTAATTCATCTGACAGATGTCCGAATGTCATAGTTAAGCCGGGGTACCTTCAGCTTTTAATTATTATTTTTAGTCCGTTCTACGCTAGAGCCTATTGTGTATTGAGGTCTTTTAGTAGTATGCTTGGTTTTTGATTAAATTTTATTAATAATAGTAAGATTCCATTCTATTCCGGTGGAAGTACCTAACTATCTTCCCTATTGAAATTAGGATGTTTTTTAATTTCATCCTTGGTAGGAATCGGTGTTTTATTGCAAGGAAGGTATTTCAGTATTAAAGCTACAAAAGTGATACATGTGCTTAGTATAACAAAGATAGTAGAGACTGAATATTGGTGTGGTGTAGTTTAAAAGTAATCAATGGTAAAAGTGTAAATAAGGAATCAATCAGAGTAAAAGTACCCTTTTATTATTATTGTGTAACAAAGATATTAATGTGGCCGAACTTACAAACTTATTCTATATATTATTTGAATTTGAAAAACATTTAATTATCAGCGTACTTCTCCTAGTGGAATATTATTAATTTACTTATAAAAACAAAGTTTTAATTAAAAATAATTATTTTTGTGCCATCTAGTGGCCACTAGTTGCATAGATTAATATTCTCTGTTGATATCAATAATATGGCAAAGTGTGGAGCTTGCGGCCGCTACCTTTCGGCCAGAGATGGCGTTACCTGTGGCAAATGTGATATCACATATCATCGAGGTTGCCTTAACCTATCTGAAAAGGCAGGAAATACGCCTGTTTCGTAATGAGCTCAGTGCTATGCGCAATGAGCTGAAGGAGATCAGGGACAATTTCGCCATGCTAAGGGACACAATGCTCGTGTGTAATAAAAATTTGGAAGAAATTGACTCTAGGGTCACCAAGTTGGAGAACCGAATGGAAGAACGTGAGCACAAGTGTGAGTTCATGGAGCTTGAGAATACAATAGCTGAATTAAGGATTCAACTAAACGAGAGGGATCAGGACCTGTTAGCCAATGACTTGGAAATATCAGGACTACCGGAACAAAAGGGTGAAGATGCCATTAACACTGTGTTACTATGCGCTAGAAAGTTAGGCCTTGATATTGACCAACGTGAAATTGTCCATGCCGAGCATGTCGGAATATTAAGCAAACCTATTGATAACATCAATAGCTCTCAAAATGAATTTCGTTTGGGACCACGTAGAATTATGGTGCGCTTAAGCCGGCGAGCGCTGCGAGATGAATTTTTACGTTCCGCGCGTGTTCGGCGGACAGTGACCACTGAGTCACTGGGGTTACCCGGCGAGCCGCGTCGGTTTTACGTGAATGAGCGGTTAACACCTGTGAATAGGAAGTTGTTTGGCAAGATTCGCGAGGCAGCGAAAAAAGCAAAAAAGCGCTATGCTTGGACGAAGGGTGGACATATTTTTGTGAGAAAGGAAGATGGAAAGCCTATAACGCGAATTCGGTCCGAAACAGACCTTATGCGTGTTTTTTGTTAATTATGCGTTAGCTATTAATCTATTAAGCTTAATTAGGTTTGTTAAAACAATATTTATATTCTTTTATAAACTAGTTTCCGAAATAACAATTACATACAATAAGTTTATACACATTTCTATACATGAACTTAATGTAATACATTGGTTTTCAAAGGGTTTATTGTTAACTTTTAATTCTGCCTTTTTTGGTTTATGTGAATCAGTATACATGTTCATTACACATGAAATCTTTAAGTGTAATTTTCATTGTCTCGTTGGTTGGTATTTGTGTGTCTGACAAAAGTGTTCATACATATTTTATTTTACTATCTTTTTCCGGGTCATTAGCGGTGCAAGCAAACTGCTCTTTACGTTTTTTACTCTACTTACACAAACACAATTTTAATTATGGATTTATTTATAAACACACATATTTTTATATTTATACTTTAAATGTAAATTATTTTAATATCTGGAAAGAAATAACTTTAATATCCAATATTAATAAATGTAATCTATCAAAATTTATATATAATGTCATGTCAATATATAATTTATATATAATGTGTTGTCAGTTTAGTGCACAAAGTAAACATACATCATGTCTCAATAATATTCATTTATTATACGTTAATCCTGAGATGTACTTTTTATTTATTAGATTAAACTTACAATATATAATATTTGTTACAATTAGGAAAACCGTATTTGGTATTATATACTCATTATTACCTTATTACTATCTGTTAACAATGGATAAATCTCTTTATACGACCAACGTTGCTGGTATTTCAGTTAGCAATGATTAAGTTTAAAGAATTAAAAGTTGGTTTCTTTAATGCGGGTTCATTGGGTACGAAACACGAGGAATTTCTCGTAGCCATGAGCCGACATGATGTTGATCTCATGGCGATAAATGAGACCTGGCTACGGGAAGGTGAAGAAGGGCGCGCTCCGCTCGTACGTGGTTACCTTCCAATGTCACGTGCCGAGACCACACTCTGTGCGCGGTGGCCGTGAAGGGGGTGTAGGCTTCTACGTCAAAAAGGGAATCAACGCCCGAACACTATCTACTCCTCACCACAACTGTGTAGAAGAGATGTGGCTAGACCTGCATATCAACTCTAAAAGAATTGTGATAGGTACGGCTTACCGCCCACCATGGCTAAGCGTTGAATTATTTCTTGATGCTATTACTGACAGCCATAGTACATTTTCGCACGATTATGTTCTGATTTTGGGAGATTTTAATATTAACTTATTCGACACAGAAGATATGAAGACCCAGCGTTTTGTGGAATTTATAAATTATGTTAATATTAAACAATTAATAGATAAGTCAACACATTTTACCGAAACTAGTCAAACTCTAATTGATGTTATCTATACCGACGCGCCAACACGAAATGTCACAATCGATCATATTGCTGACTTAGGTAATCGTGCCTTTCTTACATGTGAGTTACATCTTAAAATAGACAAAATACTACCTCGGACGTTAGTATATCGCTCCCTAATTGATATCCTACCTGATTATTTTGAACGAGACCTCAGATAATCCCATGGGATATGAACAGTTGTGCCGATAACGTCAATGAAATGGTGCACTTATTTAATCGCTACATCCTAAATTTATTTGACTTGCATTCACCTATTAAAGCAGTTAAACTTAAGGATCGCCCTTGCCCCTGGATAACTAGAATCAAAAAATTAATGATGAGTTTACGCGATGAAGTACGCAACAAATATCGATGTTCACAGTTGCCCAGTCATAAAAATTATTATAAACAATTAAAACATCAAGTAAATGCCGCACTATACCACGAGAAAAAAGCATATTATAAAACGTTTATTAATAATAATATCAGCAATCCAAAGAAGTTATAGTCAAATCTGAAGGCGTACTCGTTACCACCGAAAAACGAATACGACCTACCTCCACATTTATTGGACCCTGAGATTATTAATTCACATTTTTCAAACATACCAGGTTCCAATAGCGTAACTATATCAGATCTTACATATTTTGAATTTAATAGATTTACTTCTAAAACTTTTTTGCTGAAACCGGTATCTCAAGATATCACTTTGAATATAATTAAAAAACTAAAATCTAATGCACTAGGAGTTGATGGTATCACCCTGAATATGTTATTAATGACCCTTCCACAAAGTCTGGAAACTATTACCGCGTTGATTAATCTATCGATAACCACAAGTACATTCCCTGACATCTGGAAACGAGCCTTAATATGACCTCTTCCAAAAATTGCCAATCCTGCTACCGTGACAGACTTACGGCCCATAAGTATGCTACCCTGTATATCTAAAATATTAGAAAAAGTTGTGTGTCAACAATTAACATCATATCTGGAAAATAATGCTATACTGCCTGACCTTCAATCGGGTTTCAGAAAGGGACGAAGTTCTGCTACTGCCCTATCTGATGTAGTAGGTAATATATTGGAGGCCCAATATACAGGTCAGGGGACTATACTCGTCTTATTAGATTATTCCAGGGCTTTTGATACCATAAATACGCCTTTGCTTCTGTCCAAAATGTCGTTTTACGGATTTGACCCTAGGACTATAAAATGGTTTCACAGTTACCTCAGTGGACGTTCACAGCAAATTACAATTCAATTAAATGGTCAAAATTGTAAGTCCTCTCCGCAGCGGATCACGCGTGGTGTTCCTCAAGGATCGATTTTGGGCCCCGTACTTTTCGCGTTATATACATCAGACATTAGTAATTGTTTCAAACATTGTAAATACCATTTATATGCGGATGACACACAGATTTATAAGTCTTTTAAACCTAGTCATACTGCAGAAGCTATTAATGGACTCCACGAGGATTTGGATAGAGTAGTAAAGTGGTCAGAAAGAAACTGTTTAGTGTTGAAGCCATCAAAGACAAAGTTTTTAATTTGCGGAACGAAACAACAGATTCAAAAGATAAATAAATGTTTCCCAACACTGTATATAAAAGGCACGGTATTAGAAAGAGTCGATAAAGCCCGTAATTTAGGAATCATAATTAGTCCTGACATCAGATTTGAAGATTACATTAATAACATTGTTAAGAACTGCTTTTATAGGTTAAAAATCTTGTATAGAATGCGTGAACACATAAGTATGGAATAACGAGCAAGACTATCGGAAACCCTAGTACTATCAAAATTTAATTATGCTGATACGGTTTATGGACCTTGTTTGCTGTCACGTACCGCACACCTTATTCAACGGGTCCAAAATGCTTGTGCTAGGTTTTGCTTCGATATACCGCCAAGAGGTCACGTAAGCCCATTTCTTGACGACAATAATATTCTTAAAATGGCTGCCGGACGCAAACTTCACTTAGCTTGTGTACTTTTCGGCGTCATACAGACAACAAACCCAAAAGTATCTTTTTAGTAAGCTAGACTGGTCTCGCGAGCATAGCAAGTATCTCATCCGCGCTTTATCTTATAATAGGCTCCGTGTTCCGCAACATTATTCTTCAGCCTTTCGAGGTTGTTATAAGTATGCAGCCTCCCATTGCTGGAATAATTTACCTTCTCCACTGCGTGACCTAAACACATTAGGCATGTTTAAAAAACGCTTAAAATATCTTCTCATAAACGAACAGAAAGGCATAAATGCAAGTTAATAAATTACTCCTATTTATTTGTTAAAGAGGTATTAGCTATTGATTTTCCGTTTATATAATATTTATTATGCTATTACATATTATTATTTATAACAAAAAGCCTATTAAATGTACGTATGGGTAAATATAAATGTGTATGTATATCTATGTATATGTATATATATATATATATATATATATATATATATATATATATAATATATATATATAAATATATACGTATGGGTGTATGTATATGTATAAAACAAATCTGATATTATATTATAATTTTATAATATACACTGTTAAATTTATGACACTTACCAATATTCACGTCACGTCTCACATAGCGTTCAGCACAACTACACAATACGTATCTTCCATTTTCATCAGTTGTTATTATAATAAGTATCTACTCGCTTAATGTCGACACTTACGGCACGGTCTCCTTAAGACCGTCTGGGGCCGACTGAAAATCAGCGTCGATATCCCGCGGCTTATGCTGAGGCGGTCCTTTACGACTCTTCATCTGGTTCCATTTTTTATTAATGAATTGTTGTTATACCCTTTATTTTCTTTTTATTTTATTTTTTTGTTCATTGATTTTCCTTTGTTTTTTTTATTTTATTCCTATTCTTATATATTTGTTTATTCACCTGTTGTATTGTAATTTGTGAATGAAATGAAGTGTCGAAATAAATGTCTTAAATGTCTTAAATGTCTATTAAATCTAATAAATGATGTAATGGCTGGAATGATCCCATCTGAATGTTCACAGACTGCAGGCTTCCTAGAGGGTAGAAGCTTCACATCCGCTTTATGTTCTTTGACGCGGGTTTTTATAGATTTTATTTTCCTATGTAAGACACAATCACATTCATAATCCAGCTTCTATACTCCTGCATATTGTAGAGGGATACATATATACATACATACACTTGACAGATTGTAAAAACTGACTTATCTTCTGCGGCGGCTTACAAAATGTTCTTATAGAAGCTCGCTTCAAGATATAACCAATCTTGTCCGTGACTCTTCTAACATATGGTACGAGTAGAACAGCAGGTAACATCATTAAATCAAAAATGATTACCTTATTTGGAAAACCATTTCAAGGTACTGCTCGCAATAAATAAAAATAGAATATAATCCCACTATATACGAAAACTAATATGTATGTTAGTTTCATGCAAAGAGGAACCCTTATAATCTCGTTCTATCTGTCCTTATTTGCACACTGTCTTATGTACACACCATCATTACTTCTATAGTTTTAGACGGAATAAGATAATATTTGTGTACAGGTCTGGTTATATTGTCCTGTCTCTCTGATACTGCAACTTAAGCTACCAGTTATCTTTTCACTTGAGTATTACATCGGGTGCGAGTAGGTTAGAACAAATAAGTATTTTCATTTATTGCAATATTCGGATTTCATAATAAATATAAATCTGAAAAGTAATAAAATGACTAATGAAATCGACTAAAAATCTCTTTATGGAAATGAAAATAAATATTATTTTTCCCCTAATAGGATTTGCAAATGTTATGATTATGTGACACAATATATAAAAAGGATTAGTGGGACGCAATACCAACATAAAACATTTTATTATATTCAGCGAAGAAATGTTCCATAAAACAACAGATGGGCTTTTAAACCTAGCATCGGCCATTAATTAATTAATTCTGTTCGAAGTTTTAAAATATGTTAACGAGTTTCGGAGATTTATTCGAAAATTAGTTAGAATCACCTGCCGCGAATTATAATATTTTCTTGACATTAAATTACTGCAGTGAAACACTTTTAAGTTTAGCAACCGACATTCGAAGTGAGTTTTGGGGTGGAACTAGGTCACGCTTTCTGGCCAGATGGCGTGAAGAATTGTGTAAAATTTGGATGTGTACAGATAAATACGGGAATTTATTCCTATGAAGGAACCCTTTACACTCCGCGATAAAAGTATAACCCATGCCACTATATTTGTAATATCCAATATAAAATTACAGTTATATACTCGTATATGAACTACTAGTATAATTTACAATCAATATATTATTTATTAAATGCAAAATTAACCAAATACAGATTATATTCAGTTTTGCGGTTAAACAAAAGTATAACCCAGGTAATTAAACACAAATAAAACTCAAGAGAAATATGCCAAAAAGCATTTATTTATTCAATTTAATATTTAGTAGATACGCTTTTACTTATCACTTCAATCATTCGATCTGATAAACTTTCATATAACTTTTTAATTATGTCTTGATTCATATTTTGCCATTCGTCAATTATTACCTTCTTCAACTCTTCAACTATGTTAAATTGATCCTCGGTAAACAACTCGTGCTAAATTTCCCCAACAATTTTCAATTTTATTCAAGTCAAGAGAATAAACTGGCCAATCAAGAACTTGAATATTTTTCTAGTAAAATAGTTTTTAACTTTTTGTGTGAAATATAAAATCAAGACCAGGCGTTGCATGAGAAGTAATCCGTTCATCTTGTTCCTGTTTACCATTCATTATTCCAGTACAGAACATTATATCCATTTTTATATGATATTAATATCCGATTCCAAGCCATATCATTATACTACCACCACCGGCTTGTCGTTGACTCAGTACACATTTTTCTTTTCTTAAATCGTGAAAATAGTAATTAAAATCATCAGATCCGTCTCAATTAAACTTCTTTTCATCATTCATCCATTGGACATGTTCCTTTGAAAATTTTAATATATCCAATTTATGCTTATCAGAAAACAGCGGTTTTCTTTGTAATTTATTACGTTTAAGATATCAACACTCATGTATCACACGTTAAACATTTCTTAAATTGGTACTAACACCAGCCTCTAGTGTAACTTGTCTTGCTGTAAGAGCAGAATTGGACGCGACTCTCAGAATAGACTCTCTTCTGTCACGTGATGTTATTCTTGTTCGACCAGCCCTCTTTCTTATGCTATAATTTTCGGGATCTTTTTAAAAAAATTGTACAACACGTACACACTTCTATTGATAAATTTTGCAATTCTGGTGTTAGACCAATTTTCAGAATACAATTTCTTAATTAAATTAATTTTACTTTCGTTTACATGTTTCCCAGGTGGCATTTTCTATTAAAAAATAAATGGATATCAATCGAAATATTTTTTAATATGTAATAATTTACAAGAAATACAGCACCACTTGTGCACACATAAATACGAAAAGTCCAACAAGCGGAGTCGCTGCAGCCAATGTGACGCATGGGTTATACTTTTGACGCACTACTAAACTAACAATTTCGACGCTACAAAATAAAGCAAATTGAAATGTAACCATACACATATTATAATACTAAAAACAAATAAACAATTCCCGTGCGATAGTTATACAACAATGTAAATGTAGTTTCATATTGGATATTACAAAATTAGGGGTATGGGTCATACTGTTGTCGCGGAGTGTACGTATGTACGAAAGATGTGTGTCAGAATCGTAGAACGTGGAAATATGTGATTTGTGGAGATTTGCCTATCACAATGGGTAGTAGTAGGATTCCTGTGCAGGAATCCGTCTAGGTAGGTAGCTACAACGGCTACAAAAAAAAAGGTTTTTGTGAATCATCATTTAACTTTATCGGACTGTTAGATTTTTATTAAAATTGTATGTCACCATTGGTTAGTACAAGAAACAAAACAAATAAAACTTAAAGTACCTAGATACATTTAGAGGTTAATGAAAAATTGGGACATTAGGCGTCCCGACGAAGGGTGAAACGGGATGTTTCACCAAACCCTTGAAAATCTGGCAACTGTCTGTAAATTAAGTTATATGTGTACCTTGCACATGCTAATTATTTTAAAGCAACATAAGTGTAATTCTGTTGGCGGTTCCAAAATAAAATAAATAAATGAATTAAATTTATTATACAGATACAATGAAAATTGTTAAAAGTACAGTTAAGATCAATTCATTTAAATGCTACTGAAAAATAAACTTAATTATGAAGAGAGATTGAACTCTGACACAAGCACTTCGTTCTCAAATTCTTAATTTATCTACTGAAAGTTTGACAAAATCATCAAAACTGTGCATAGTGTTAATAAAATTAAATTTAAAATTCAAGAAAGTAATATTATGCAGTGATCATTGTTGTGTATTTTTTATCTATATGTCTTGCTTACATTGAACAACCATACTAATATAATGTTCTACTTACATAAGCAGATTTACTAATATAGTGTTATGTCCATTTCATAATTTTTATTGAGCTAATCAATATTGTTACTGTACCAGTGTAACTATTCACTGGTGGTAGGTCTCCTATGAAGGGATTAGTTCAGTCGAGTACCACCGCAGTATCAGTTATTCTGCCGTCGAGCAGCAGTGTGCAATATTACTGTGTTTTTGTCTGAAGAGCACTGCGAGCTAGCGTAACTACTGGGCATATGAGACTTAAGAACTGATGTCTCAGGGTGACGAGCGCTGTGTGGTGCGTCACAGACATTTTCTGGGTAACACAGCATTAGTTATGGGCAGATGTTGCACTTGCCATTAGTTATTAGGTGGACCGTTTGGTCGTATCGTCATTATCTTCCGTAAAAAAAATTGTACTAATTACTTAATCCGAGTAGTAAGAAAAAGGTAAGTATGTAGAAAATCTTAAGTGTTGTTGTGACTAACTAAAACTACAAATTTATTAAAACACGTAATCAGATTATCAGAATTACATTTAGGCCCGAGATTTACGAGTATTATCTTAAAAGATTTATGCAAATCTGAGAGAAGCTGTATTGTAAACATTAAATGCAAATTTGTATGTTAACTTAAGAATGGTTTATATAACTTAAAATAAATTATAAATTCAATCTACAGTTTAATGGTGTCCTCGATTATTTGCTACATGTGCAAAATGCATTTCGAGCTTGGAATCCCCTTTAAAGTTTCTCCAACGTCCGGAATTTATAACAATAGAATTCAATGTTACTTTGAACAAGTAGTTCCTTATTCAATTACATTTTGTGCTCTATTTTGGAGTGACAATGTGTGTAAAAAACGAACATCACACCTTTTTTTAAAAAAGGGTGATAAAAAATATAAAAAATATGTTTAGACGCTCTTTAGCAAAATTGATGTCCATTATATAAACTAAATTATATTAATAATTATCTAACTAATTATATTAATTTCGTAGTTTATGGACTCCAGTTTGTCTTAAAAATTATCTTCACATTCTTAGATTGTCTATAACGTAGATGGTGTGAGATAAATAACAAGTAAACGTCCGTTTTGTAAGTAGGTACGTAAGTAAGAACTGTAAAACTAAGATCGTCATGAATCTTAGTAAATAAAAAAATATATTTTGAAGAGAATTTCAAGGTTGTACTTCTTATAAATAAAAATAGGTAAAGATAATCCCCTTAAATACGAAAAGTGATAAGTAAGTAAGTTTCATATATGGAGGAACTCTTATAATCTCGTTCTGCATGTCTGGCCATATTTGTCACACCTTCGTAACTTGTAGAGAATTATATAAAAGCAATTAAATCTTTTTATCGAAAAATATTACGCTAAAAGAAGTGTTTCATGTTACGAATAAAAGTAAATACTCAAAATCGTGCTGTGCCTATAGGTGGAAAAAATGTTAAAATTAAAAAGTGTACTTATCAAGATTGCTACATTATAAAATTAGGACAGGTTTTCCTAATTTACTAAGTAATACTGAATAATCTGGCAAGGTAGGGTTGAAAAGCGAGTCTTCCACTGAGTGGGACTGGCAATTAATTGGTTGCTTTGATGAGTCGTGGTGGAAATAAAGTGAAAAATATACATATTTTTATTTTTGTTTATGAGAGAAAATGACGAGTCGAGCAAATTGGTCCAATGATGGTAAATCAAACATCTGCCCATACCAAGTGCTGCGTCACTCAGGATGCTTATCATCTCACATCTCACTACGCTCGTAATCTTGAATCTTGAAACACCAAATTAAATTAATCTTGAGACACCAGTTCCTAAGTTTCATATGCCCAGTAATTACACTCGTTAACCGTGACTCGTAACTCGTGTACCCTTTATATCAAAACTCGGTAATGTTTTCTCACTACAACTTCATAGCAGAAATATCTCTTTAGCATGCTGAGACATCAGTTTTTAAGTCTCGTATGCCTGTCTGCCTGCCTCGTATGTAATTACACATGTTATCAGTGATCTTCAAACCGAAAGACGGTAATGTTTGCACACTACTGCTTCACGGAATAACTGGCACTGCGGTGCTACTTACATAGACGAAAGTTTTGCTTCCATGCATGAATTAATATATCAGAAAGCTACGTATTTCTTTTCAAAATTTTATTGCTTTTTTATGAATTATTACCTTTTTATTATTATTATTATTAATATTATAATTATTTATACATAACATATTAATATTTATTTTTGTTTAAACGACATCGGAGTGCAAACGGGGGTTGACACTGAAAATAAGTGCTGTGACGGAATTCGCTTCCGCCGCAGTGTATGCTGCGTTGTCAACCTCGTTTGCTAGAAGTAAGGTGTACAATTTCTATACTTTTTTTTAGGTATTAATTTAAGTTTCTTTTTTTCATATTTTTGTACTTTATATTGTTTTATTATTGTGTATAACTTTTGTGTACGTCCGGTTCAAGAAAATAAATGATTTTTCTTTCTTTCTTTCAATCGGAATCCTTCCACTAGTTTCTTGCATGTTTGTTTGTATACGTGCCAGTTATGCATGTAATTAACCCATGTTATATTTATACACGAGAAATTCAATTTGAATTACTTTGAATAGACCTCCAGCTTAGAATGGACATATTGCTAAAATTAGGCACAAGAGAAAATAACGCTTTATTTTCGCGTTGAAATCTTAGTAATATAATATAGTTAAAAAAAACTAAATAAAGCACGCTTGCACTAGCAACAGCAATGAGCTGATCATCCTGGTGAAACCAGACCGGTTACCACCCTCATATTTTTTATTATTTTACAGTATATATTTATGTATTTATTAAACTATTTTATTAAACAATTACTGATATTTTATTAGTGATTTGAGCTTCAGAAAAATAATTTAATTATTTATATTAGTCGTTATGAGATTATTAAAGTTTATAATGAATTACTAGTCATTACAAACTTTAATAATCTGCTCGAATGTTTGAGATCTAACCTCAGTGGTCTTGTTTGAGTTTAACCTTTGCCTACTTTCCTCTTCGAACACTTCATGATAAAACCGAGAGACCATTTTAGTACAGTTTAGCCAACATTTACCTCTTGTAATAAAAGCGTTCAAAGCATAGTTGAGAACGTTATTTTGCAGGAGCATGGCAGATATTAATTCCGAGAAGACCTACCCCAAATAATTTTGGTCATGTTTAAAGTTTTGTAAATATTCGTTACTCTAAAACGTTTGATGCTGTACAATCATGTGGCTTAGTGATCAGCGTACATAGCTGGCGTGTTTTGGGTCTGAATCCCAGATGCAACCATATTTTGTTCAACCATACTTTAATCATAGAGTTCCGGTTCTGTATTTATTGTTATTGTTCCAGTTTTCATAATGATTTCTTATATTTACGCGAACACTACACATTTAAATGAAACTAAGTTTACGGATTTTATCGCGTTTAATTTATTACTATTTATAACCCGACGTTTCGAGTGCTTTACAGCACCCATGGTCACGGGAGGACTGAGGTGACAGATGTCCTGATGTCATAGTTAACCTGGGGTACCTTCAGCTTTTAATTATTATTTTTGGGTCCGATCTACGCAGAAAGAGCTAACTGTGTCTTGAAGTCTTGCAGTGTTATGCTTGGTTTTTGATTTAATTTTATTTATTATTGGATCCCAAGCTGGTGGTAATACCCAACCATCTTCTCTATTGAAATTAGGATGTTTTTTGATTTCAATAGCCTCGCGAATCATCCTTGGTGGGAATCGGTGTTCTTTTGCAAGGATCTGTGGTTTATCAAATCTGATGTAATGGTTGGGATGATCCAGAACATGGTCACAGACTGCAGACTTCCTAGAACGACGATGCTTCACGTCAGCTATGTGTTCTTTTACGCGGGTTTTAATCGATCTTTTTGTTTGGCCTATGTAAGAGAGACCACATTCACAATCTAGCTTGTATACTCCTGCGTCCTGTAGAGGGATGTTACACTTGACAGATGGTAAAAACTGACTTATCTTCTTCGGCGGCTTGAAGAATGTTTTTATGGAAGCCCGCTTCAAGATATAGCCAATCTTGTCCGTGACTCCTCTGACATAAGGTAGAACAGCAGGCACACGCTCGACTGTGGCCGGTTTCACTCGGTCACTGCGACGTAGGCGCGGAACCCGAAGCTTGTTGTCGTGCAAAACTTGCTTGACATGTTGAAGCTCGGCGGCCAGGTGTTTCCTGTCACAGATTCCTCGTGCTCTCTGAAACAAGGATTTACCCACGGTAGCTAACTGTGATGGATGATGGTGAGATTCACCGTTTAAATATCTGTTAGTATGGGTCTTTTTTCTATACACAGTGTGACACAAGGTGTTATTAGGATTTCGAATTACTAAAACATCTAGAAAAGCTAATGAGTTATTTGCCTCTAACTCCATTGTAAATTGAATTTTAGAGTTTAGGGAGTTAAGGTGGTCTAGAAATGCAGTTACTTTATCTGATGGTAAAATTGTGAAAGTATCATCTACATACCGCTTGTAGAATCTTGGATTTACTGGAGAAGTACGGAGGGCTCTCTCCTCAAAGTCTTCCATGAAGATGTCGGCGACAATGGGAGATACTGGGGAGCCCATCGCCACACCATCTACTTGCTTGTAGTATTGTTCCTTCCACAATAGATAGCCAGATGAAAGGCAATGTCTTAGTAGTTCTGCATATTCCGCTGGCATGTTGTTCTCAGCTAGCTTCCTAGATACAATTGAGATGCAGTCGTCTACTGGTAGGCATGTGAATAGAGACTGGACATCAAAACTGACCATAGTTTCATTGTCAGTCAGGTGTAGGTCTTTAATCTCACTGACAAAATGGTATGAATCCTTTGTGTGTGCTCTAGTGTGTCCTCTGAGTGGTGAGAGTACTTTAGCCACATGCTGAGCCAATTTGTAGGTTGGTGAATCGATCTGGCTCACTATTGGACGTAGTGGAGCATTTGGTTTGTGTATCTTTGGTAACCCATACAACTTCGGTGATTTGGCACAAGATGGTATTATCGAACTAACGTCCAGATTCAATTTTTCTGAGTGTTTCTTAATAAGATCGCTAGTTGTTTTAAGCGTATTAGTAGTTGGGTCTGATTTGACCTTTTTATATGTACTTTCGTCCGACAAAAGTTCTTGTATTTTAAAATTGTAATCTGACGTATCCATGACTACCGTAGCATTACCTTTATCTGCGCGGAGGATCGTGAGTTCAGGTCTGTTCCGTAGGTTGTTCAACGCCTTCAATTCGTCTTTAGGAAGATTTAGTTTCGGCACCGAACTTCGACGTATTATAGACGAAATGTCTTGACGTATGGCCTCCAAATCTTCTTTATTGATATTGTTTTTAAACAGACAATCTTCGACACTACAGATAATTTCCTCGTACGGTATTCTTCGCGGTGTTACTGCGAAATTCATGCCCTTCGATAATACTTTTAATGTAGATTCATCCAGTGTTTGTTTTGACAGATTATAGACCGCGCGTAATCTATGATCATTGTCCGTCAACGGTCGCGTTCCGTTCATGCGTTGAGATTGATGTTTGACATTTAATTTGGTCGTTAATTTTTGATATTTTTCTATGTGTTTATTTTTGCAATCATTATATCTAGCTGTTTCACGCTTATTTAATGTTTCAATGCAATTATTAAAATCAAATGTCGTTAAAACTGTTTTTAAAACACTGGATAAATTGTCTATGGACGTATTTATGACATGTAGATCGGTACGTTTTTGCTGAATACCCGTTCTTAACAACTTTTTACTTGCCTGTTTTAAGATCTTAGCGCTTCCTCGAATGTCCTTTTTAGCTGATATTTTGACACACGTAGGAATGAGATCATGGTCTCTGCATCTCTTCAAGACTTCAAGACACAGTTAGCTCTTTCTGCGTAGATCGGACCCAAAAATAATAATTAAAAGCTGAAGGTACCCCAGGTTAACTATGACATCAGGACATCTGTCACCTCAGTCCTCCCGTGACCATGGGTGCTGTAAAGCACTCGAAACGTCGGGTTATAAATAGTAATAAATTAAACGCGATAAAATCCGTAAACTTAGTTTCATTTAAATGTGTTCCAGTTTTGTTAACATATTATTTCCGAACCTTCCTCAAATCTTATTGTACAATTTAATTTGTCTTTGATAGCTTCGGTTTTTTTTTACTAAAAAATTTGTGTCTTCGTTCTTCGAAGAATCTTAAGATTAGTTTTCCTCACTAAAGTGTTGGATTTTTTTTACTGTCCATGTACTTCAACTGTCTGTGTGTGTGCGTGAATGTATGCGAGTGCATGTGTGTTTGCATGGGCTTGTGCGTGTGTTCCTTAACTTTTCATTTACTGTCCATGCTTTTCTACTGTCTGTCTGTGAGTACGTGTGCATATGTATGTGTGTGTGTATAAGATGGGTTCTATCCTTCAAATATATATGCCAGGTTTTATAGTGTGTAAACTTGACTGCGTTTCCACTAATAAAAACTTATGATGTTGGGAGAATAGATTCGAAATGAAACGGTCTGATCGTGAGTAAATACGGTTACTATGTTTATTAAAAATAATTCACACCCTGAATACTAATGATGATGTAAGCATTGATGGAGTAAGGTACGTGTAGTTTCTTATAACAGAACTAGATAAGGATTCTATATATGGGATCAATTAAGGTCTCATTACAATCCATATTGGAAATAACGGATATGACCGTGGTACCTACCCCTTAAATACCTACTAAAAAGTAGCTATCACTATAGGGCTCATTATTAAAGATCTTATACAAAATACGGGCTTACCTGAGCCTGAATATGAGAGTAACGCTCTGTGAGTCTTTAATATTGTCCAAATTGAATTACTGCATATCAGTTTATGGTCCTTGTCTTTTGGGAAGGTCTATGAAACTGCTTCAAAGGGTCCAAAACGCATGTGCCCGTTTCTGTTTTAATATTCCTCCTAGAACTCATGTTTCATCGTATCTAAATAAGGGCAAACTACTAAACATGGCATCTAGGCTTAAATTGCAGTTCGCTAGCCTGTTATTTGGAATTATTAAAAGCAAAACTCCGGAATATTTATATAAGAAGCTTAAATGGTCTAGTGAATATAACGTTCATAATACTCGTGGTGCGAAGTTTCTATTAGCTGTCCCAGGACACGTTACTGCTGCGTTTCGAGGTAGTTTTCGTTACTTGGCAACAAAGTGTTGGAACGATTTACCGCCATCTGTCATCCAGGATCTGTCCTCTCTCGATCCCTCTCGGCAGCCTCCTTCAGGACCATCAGTCTCACTGAAAATTTACTACGGACCTCCACGCCGTGTCCCCGCTCAGCATAGCCGACATTACTGCTGGCAGGGAAATGTTCTACCCGATATGGCTCACCAGGATGCTGCGCTCCGAATTACAAGCTGGGCACACCGAAGGGGTGTGAGATGCGGGGTCCTGGTTCCTCCCATCGCAGTGGCCGTCGCCTCGCGTCCGATTTTACATAGATAATCACCGAAGCAGCCGTGCCTGGTAGTTATCTGTGTGAGTCTGTAGGTGAGTCTTCCTCCTCGTCGCTGCATCCAGGCCTCGATGACAGGCAGGACTGCATCGACGACGCGTTTACATGCATATCTCTCCTCGTGGAGCCGAGGACGCCACGCCGCCAATGCGTTCTGTTGTTCCTGCCGTTTGATGGACTCGGGCGCCTCATCTGGGCCGCTACCACCGCTCTGGCGTAGGGAGCGGATCCGATGGTACACCCTCGCATCCATATCCGCCAGTATGTCCTGAGGTGGAAAGCGAGCCAGGACGGTCGCCGTCTCGAAGGATATCGTGCGGTATCCTCGTACGATCCGTATAGCCATCCTCTGTACTAATGTACCCCACCATTATTACTATATCTACTTGGGACGGTATATTACCATGGACTATGGGTAAGGAGGGAGAGTAGTTCAGTTACCTACCTATTTAAAAAATATGATTGTAATTATGCCATATACGAAATAAATCAGAAAACGGAGACTTTAGTTTTGACGTCTGAACGAGTAGCTGTAAAAAAATATATTTGTCTTTGCCTTTAGTGTCACAGAGTCAGGGTTATAATATTAATTTAATTACATTTCATTGCACACTAATGTATATGAAACAACACCGCCGAGTCAACTCACTCTCTCGGCGGCCAAGTCACTCGGCGGCCGTCTGTCGTAGAGTCTATTACTCTTGATAATGCCTCGTTTTGGGGCGAAACACGTGTCGTGTTCTCGGCTTCGGTGGTGTATATTATCTAGTGGTGGTATTGTAGTGGTTGGTGGAGGGTACCTGGTGGCGGTTCCTGATGGCGGTGTTGGTTTGCTTGTGCACGCTACTGAGGGAGGGCGGGTGGTGCACTTCAAAAAACTAGGTAATATACACCATTTTTATATTTTGCATGCGGATCTTAGCAAAGTAACTTACTTTTCTTCATTATAATGGATTTCCGCAAAGTAACGCCTGATTCTATTAACTATATTAAATATGAAGGATCTTTCAAATATTTAAAACGGTATAGTAATCGGCGGACTTATCGCTAAGAGCGATTTCTTTCAGACAACCGATAATTGAATAAAGTAATAAAGATATTATTTATTTATATATTTATAGTATTTATTACGTCTATTCGTTAATAAAAAAGGGTTATTTTGACAGTGTCTCCCAGTTCAGTAAAATATAATTCTTTTACTAATGAATTTATTTATATCGCGTTCTAATTAATTTGGTGCACACTAAAAAATATTTTTAACTTTTCCGCTATTTCAACCATAATTGAAGAACCACATTCATTCTTACCTTCTAGTGTCTAATATTACGATTATACAATAAGATCCAAAGAACGATCACATGATTCACCCAAGAATCGAAAACCAATAATTTGGGTGAATCAATTGGTTTTGGCTGGGATTCAAACCCAAGAAGTGGGTGTAATAACAGTATTTGTGAACTTAACAAAAGGTAATGAAATACGAGTAGAAAAGGATGACATCAAATCGTAACGGTTCTTTCAAATACATAAAATTTGGTAGCGGTTTAAATATGCCTGTAAATTGTAGCGATTTTTGGATTTTTTATTAAAGCTCATAGCCAGGACAGCGTTCAACTTTCGCGAGTTAATCCAGACTAGTCGAAATTGAATTGGTATCTGAAAAGCGAGGCTATTGTCTAGATCGTTGTATTAAAATTAGGTTTAGAATCTTATGGTGCATGTGTAGGTTTTGTAAAGCATATGTTAGAAATACAAGATAGTTATAATACAACTAGACCCAACATTTATAATTTTGCGACTTGTATAAAATATAACATATTATATTAAATAAAATATACTCAACAGATATGAGAGCCTCAGCAGGAGCCGGGCGTTCGCCTTCAATTTCTTAGTTAGCGAGATTCCTGAGTTTTATCTAAGACGCCGATACATCAGAAATTGTTATGAAATTTTAAGTGCTGATTATTTTAATATATCAAGTGACGAGACGAGCAAAACTTTCACCTGATGGTAAGTGCAACGTCTGCCTATAACAAATGCTGTTACCCAGAACATTTCTGTGTGGCACCACATTGCCGCCGTGGCCCTAAGACATCACTTCTTAGGTCGTATATGCCCTGTTATAACGTAAGCTATAACCCTTCAGACCGAAGGACAGTAATGTTTGAACACTTCTGTTCTACGGCAGAATAACTGGCCCTGCGGTGGTTCCTACCCAGACGGATTCTATGAATCCAGGAATCCTACCACCAGTTAAGATCAGATTGATGGCGTGCACAGCTGTGAAGGAAAACATCGTAAAGATTCCTGCATATATGAGGAATAGTACATTTAGAATTATAGATATCCTTTTGCTTACAAGTGTGAAGTGCGCCATCCCCGCATAGGAGTAGCGCGACGAACTCCTTCCGGCTTTAAACCTTCTCAGAAAAGAGGTTGCCTGCAGAATTGGGCCATTTATAGACCATTTGTATACTTTACTTTTTTTACAACAGCTGCCCAGCAGCAGCCCGCTGACCACTGAGCTACACGGTCAATTATACATATATTTGATATGCTTACATAACATAGACAAAATATTAACTGGACTTTTAAATTATAATGTATGTAAAAACCACTAATACGTTGTACAATACACCGCTTCAGTCTATTCTATTATAATTCATTAGCATAGAACGTGCACAACACAACGTATCTGATAGTGCTGCGTGTTGTCTTAGTTTAGCATATTATTTCCGTGTCAGTTCTAAGTTTTAGTCAGTACTGTCCGAAGTTCTAAATAAATTAATGGAATATCTATATATCAGGAAGTACGGGGGCTAATCTTTTTTACCTACTACCCTATTTCTATTCCCTACTGTCCAATTGTAAACCGAATCGTGGAAATAAAACTATAGAATTACTTCCGGAACGCATAGACATTTATTTTATTACTCACAAGACTATAACATTTACAAATAAACTCTCTACACCGCGAGTTAAATCGATCCTAGCACCATCTATGTGTTTCTTTTTACATTCGTTTAGACATACCGCCCACCAAGGACGAATAGTTCTTCAACATACAAAAAATAGCTATCAATAAACAATAATCAAAAAGTAAGTATACGTATTACCTTGAAGCGAATTATTACATTGAAGTAAAGTTAAGAACATAATATTTTACATAAACCCTTCTGTGGACTGAAAACAGATTGACATAGAGAATTATAATACTAATTTTAACTTTAAAACCAAATTGCAATATTAAGTTCGTTACTGAAACATACAAAAAATACTGCAACTTGTTTACTAAATAAATCTAATTTAAAACTTTAATCGTCACTGTTAATTGATAAGGGACACAGCTTAGAAGTTGGTCGCTGAATAAGTGAATCTTTACACTGTAACGTTACAACTCTCGTTATTTTGCCTTTCCCCGGATGCACATCCACAACTAAACCGTAAAGCCATTTGGTAAGAGGTAAATTATTTTCTTTAAGCAACACAACGTCACCTTTCTTTAATTCTGGAGATAAGGTTTTCCATTTGTATCTTTGAAAAAAATGCGTTAATTATTCTTGCGACCATCGCCTCCAGAACTGCTGTACCATTCGCTGAGTAACCTGCCAACGACGCAAGCTACCGGTTTGTAATTTCTCATAATTGTGATCAGGTGCCATCAGCAAAGGTTCACCCACCAAGAAGTGGCCTGGTGTTAGTAATACAACATGATCACGATCACTACCGAGTTGAGACAAGGGTCTTGAATTGAGACAAGCCTCAATTTGCGATAAGACGGTTGCGAGTTCTTCATATGTTAATGTAGAATCACCGAGAACACGCTTCAAGTGATGCTTGGTGCTCTTTATCATTGCCTCTCACAATCCACCGAAATTTGGAGCATGGGGAGGAATAAAGCGCCATTCAGTCCCATTACTCGCCAGTGAAGACGCTACTTCGGTAGCAAATTCAGACGACTCACTCGTAAACAAGGTTTTTAACTCTTTCGCTGCCCCAACAAAGTTGGTTCCATTATCGCTCCCGAGTTGAACACAGCGACCTCTTGTTGCGATAAATCTTTTAAAAGAGGATAAGAACCCTTCTGAAGTGAGATCCGAGACGGCTTCAATATGTACAGCTCTCGTTGCCATACATATGAAAAGACAAATGTAGCCTTTGTATGACTTGTGACCTCTACCTTTCGAAAGTCTAATATTTATGGGTCCCGCATAGTGAACACCCGAATATAAAAATGGCTTATTAGGGGTCACTCTACACGATGGCAATTGGCCCATGAACTGGGTGCTAGTTTTAGCGGCATTATGAATGCATGGTACGCAGTGATGAATATAGGTACGTACTAAATTCTTTAATTTAGTGATCCAATACCTCGCACGAATATAATTACATGTGAGCTGCTGGCCGCCATGCATTGTTCTCTCATGAGCATCAGCTACTATGAGCTTAGCTAGATGAGATTCTCCACAAATAATGATGGGGTGTTTACTGTAGTCAGGTAAGTTTGAGTTTTGGATTCTTCCTCCAACTCTTAGTATGTCATTCGTATCGATATATGGATTGAATATTAATAATTTACTATCTTTACTGACTTGTTTGTGTTTCAGGAGGCTTGTGATATCATCGTGTAAAGAATGATGCTGATGTAGTCGAATACAGCAGGTAAGTGCATCTTGAATTTCTGCAGCAGAGAGATAAGGTAAGTGGGTATTTTTCTTTTTTTAGGATCCTTTAACAGCAGAAATCTTCTACAATAGGCCACCACTCTAGTGAGCCTTTTTAGGGATGAAAATTTGGTTAACACTTCCGGCTCTTCACAGCTTTTCACAGACAAGGTATGCACTTTTAACGTTCTGGCTTCTATGTCTGTTTTGGTACAGATTAATTGGGGCTTCTTGTAATCAATCCTGTCGTTTTGTAGCCAGTCTGGACCGGATTTCCACAGCCTACTGTTTATCAACTCAGAAGCCGGTATTCCGCGCGATGCACAATCTGCGGGATTGTCTTTAGACAGAACATACGCCCACTGAGATGCATCGAGTAAACTTAGAATTTCGGATGTACGATTGGCTACAAAAGTCTTCCACCGACTTGGATGGTCACTTAACCAAGCTAGGACCACAGTGGAGTCGGTCCACGCGTGCAACTCTGATTTTGGTATATTTTAAGCTTCAGCTACCTCCAACAACAATTTAGCTACTAGAACAGCACCGCATAACTCTAGCCGCGGTATTGAAATCTGCTTAATTGGAGCTGCTTTAGTTTTGGCAGTTACCAAGTGAGTTTTCCTTATGCCATCCTTTGTAATGCATCGAATATACACAACTGCCGCGTAAGCTGCATTTGATGCATCACCGAACCCATGCAATTCTACTTTTATATTGCTGTTAACCGTGTCAACCCATCGAGGTATACTAAAATTCACCAACCTAGACAGTTCTACTCGATATAGCTCCCATTCTCGTAACAGTTCTTCGGGTAATCGGTCGTCCCAGTCAAGTCCAATAATCCATAATTTTTGGATAAAAATCTTGGCACTTACAATGCATGGAGCTATCCAGCCTAGTGGGTCATACAAACGGCAGATTTCGGCTATAATTTCTCGCTTAGTTGCATGAAGAGAAGAGTCGGATGACAGATTAACTCTATATTAAAATTCATCCGTTTTGCGATTCCAAGTAAGTCCAACTACCTTGGTGATCTCGTCTTCTTTAAATTCCCTTTTCATTTCAGTATTGTCTTTCTCCTTGTCCAGCAATACTATCTTGTTACTAGCCCATTTCTGCAACGTAAATCCACCTTTTTTTGGGAAAGCATTCATTTCGTCATACAACTTACCGGCTTCTTTTTCCGATTGGCAACCGGTTAGGAGGTCATCCATGTAGAAATCCGTTGCAACTCTTCCAGCTGCCAGCGGATAATTATGACCTTTGTCAATTGCAACTTGCTGTAATGCTTTAACAGCCAAGCCATCCTGTGCACCGTACAGGATGTACCAAACGTGACCGTCAACAATCGATAATCTCGTATTTTATCGTTGGTGTCCTCCCTCCAAACTATCCGTTGGTAGTCTACATGTTTCTCGGCTACTTTGATTTGCCGATACATTTTAATAATGTCGGCCGTGAGACATATGGGGTGCAGACGCCAACGCATGATAGTGTGACGCAGTTCTGGTTGTAAAGTTGGCCCAACCATTAGCGTCGAATTCAAAGACACTCCATTCGGGTATGTATTGGATGCATTAAAAACCACCCTAGTCCGTGTTGTACTTTTATCCAGCCTAATTACAGCATGATGTCGTAACCATACTTTTCCTTCCGCCTGTTTTGAGTCAATGAGTATTTCTTCCATGTGGCCTAGAGTCATATATTCCTTAAAAACCTGGGAGTATTCTCGTTTCTGATCTTGGGTTTTAGCTAATCTTTTCTTCAGAGTCATAAGCCGCTTCACTGCAATAGCTCTTGTATCGCCATAATTATGCTCGGTGTCTGGACGAAAAGGTAACTCCACCACATAGCGACCGCCGTTTTCTCGCCGCGTAGTTGCTTTAAAATGTTCTTTACACGCCTGTTCTTCAGCAGTCAAAATTTTTTTTTTGCTGAACTGGGTTTAGATTCCAGTTCCCTAATTTTTTTGATCAACTCATTCTCTTCCAGCCTGACGTGTAAATTCAAAATTACATTATGAGAACGTTGCTCATTTTCACTGTAGCTGCCCACCTGGCCCGACAATACCCATCCGAGGTAAGTATCTTGCGCAATAGTTCCACAACTAGGGCTTCGAATGAAACCCTCTTTTAGTACAGCACAATATACCTCAGACCCCAATAAGATATCAATTTTATTGGGGGTATTGTATTGAGGATCAGCCAGTTGAAGGCGCCTAAGCTCTGTCCATTCAGGCAGAGTGAATTTCTTCTGAGGCAAAATGGATGTTACTGTATTCAAGACGTGTGCCCTTATTTGTAACTTAAAAGTGGGGTCACAAAGTGACTGCATATTAACCATAACCATCGATTTTGACGTTATGCCACTCTGATTATTCCCCAATCCCGATATAGAGCTTCTTGCTGCTATTTTCTTTAGCCGCAATAGTTGTACGGCAGCTTCGGATATAAAAGATGCCTGTGATCCTTGATCCAGCAGAGCTCTCAATACCTGTTGCGAACCATTTTAGACTCGGCCTTAATCAAAGCCGTGGCCAGTAATGTCTGGCTTCGCCCTGTCACAAAATGGCTTCGAATACTTGTAGTCTTCTTCGTCTCAGACGACGGTTCCGGTTGATCTATTTGTTCATTTTCTAGCGATTCAGGTTTAGATTTCCCATGTAGTAATGTATGATGGTTTCCTTTACATAACCGTCATTTAGTTTTTACCCAACAAATTTTTCCGTAGTGATTGTTGCCTAAACAATTGAAACAAAGTCTAAGTGACTTCACAATATTGTGACGGTTAGCTATATCTTCTTTGGCAAATTTACTGCAGGAATGCAGTCTGTGGCCTTCATTACAGTGTGGGCAAGTGACGCTGGGATTAGTTGTGGTGTGCAATACCTTTGTGTTTGTGTTGTTAGGATTAGACTTAGGTTTATTTTTTCCTGAATCTACAAATTCAAGCGCGCGAAAACGTGACTCTAAAAAGTCTTTAAATAAAATGAACGAAGGTAAGTCTTCCCCCGAACTATTAATACGTAATTCCCACTGTTTCCTTGTTTCAGGGTCCAACTTCAAGCTGACATCATAGATAACAATAATGTCCCATGATTCAACGTTAATACCTAAGTTTGACAATTCGTGCATACAATCGGAAGTCGTGTCTAAAAGCTCCTTGAGGGCTTGAGCGGATTCATAATTCATTACGCGTTGATTAAATAAACGTTTAAGAATACAGTTTGACATGAATCGTTTATTATCATACCTATTCTGTAACATTTCCCAACATTTTTTATAATTACTTTTAGTAATAGGAATATGTTTAATTAATTGTTCCGCTTCGCCTCTCAATTGAGTTTTTAAATAGTGCAAACATTGGACGTCATCAAGCATAGAGTTATTATAAACTAACGAATTAAATAAGTCCTTAAACGAAGACTAGTCCGAGTATTTTCCACTAAACAATGGAATAGAAATTTTAGGTAACCTAACTACAGAATCTTTGTTGCTTGCAGATGAACTAGTGTCAATAGAACTTGGTGACAATATCTTTAAAGCTGCATTCAACTCTCCTTTGTAAATAAGATATGTCTCGTAACCTCCATCGGATATATCACTTTCAGCGTATTTGCTCTCTTCTAGGACTTTTTTACTGTAAGTTGATACTATAGGTTCATTTTTACTTGAAAGTTTGTTATACAACTCCTCCAGGCCGTCCAATCTTGCTTTTATATAAGTTTCGTTAATCCGTTCTTTCGGAGATTTTTTAAAGTTTACTCTGCCTTTTGCTATCTAGGCTCTGATATCTTCTAATACTCTCAAATCTCTATCCATTTTGATGTTTAATTACCACCCTTATTTAGTCAAAAGTTTAAAAGTTCAGAAATGTTCTAAGTTCAAAATGATGCAAATTTTATCTAAGTCCAAAATAAGAATTTTTCTAAGTGTTTGAACAATCTCGCCGTTTTTTCTTAAAATATTCTAAGTCCTAAGCCTACCTTTTGCAATTTTACAACTGTTCATGCAATACTTAATGTTTTGAGAGTTCTTAACACCACTGACTTTAAAAGGTAAATTGTACTCACAGTTTATGTTCACTTTACTGATTTCACTCACTCTCCGAAATAATTTTCGATCTCCACAGCTTCACTCCTTGGTCCACCAGATGACGCCACTTTCGTGACGCCTCTTTCGATAATTTTTGCTATCTGTAGATTAACTTCAGTCGCTTTCAAAATTAACGTTTTAATAACACAACCACAGCGCCTTTGTTGTCGAACTTGGAACTAACAAATGAAAGCGTACGTTGAATCGCTTTTTTCAAAAAACGATCCGGCTCGAAGGACCTTTTTGTCCAATTGTAAACCGAATCGTGGAAATAAAACTATAGAATTACTTCCGGAACGCACAGAGATTTATTTTATTACTCACAAGACTATAACATTTACAAATAAACTCTCTACATCGCGAGTTAAATCGATCCTAGCACCATATATGAGTTTCTTTTTAAATTAGTTTAGACACCTACACTATTTCTACTTGGGACGGTACATTACAATGAACTACGAGTAAGGAGGGCGAGTAGTTCAGCTACCTACCTTTTTAAACAATATAATTGTAATTGTGCCATATACGAAATAATTAATAAAACAGAGACTTTAATTTATGTATCCACCACCACCACCATTTCAGCCTACCATTAGTCCACTGCTGAACATAGGCCTCCCCCATAGAGTGCAACAAAAGTTTGTAGCTCTCATTTTGGGGGGATTTTGCCATAGTTGCCACGCTTGGCAGGCGGGTTGGCAACCGCAGTTTATTTATTATGATGTTCTAGGAAGATGCTGCTGCCCATCTTCTGCTTTTAATTTTCCCTCTGTCGACTTTTACGACACCCACGGGACGAGATGGGGCGGTAGATTCTCTTAAGCCGCTACCACACGGCTGTGCGAGATATCCACCATCGACTCAACTCACACAATTCCCCGGTCTTAATTTATGTATATAGTTACGTAAACATATATTTACATTAACGTCTTTCACTTTAATGTCTATATATATGTATATATGTAAGTGTGTATATATGTGTAAAGATATTAATATTTATATTATTTTTTCACCCTTGCGGTAAACACGTAGACTAGATATAAACACAGGTTACAAGTGTTAATATTCAGATACATTTTATTTTAATAGTAGCTGCAGTAAAATTTTTCAATTTCTTAGTACGCGAGTCTGGGGTTCGGTTCCTTTGGTCGGTACAACCAAAAAAAAAGGTGATTTCAATTGTAAGGACTGATTTACCGTGTGTTCAGCTATGAAAGATATCATCGAGAGGAAAAATGCAGAGCAGATTTGTTAAAAATATTTCATGGACAAGTGACTTCCATAAGAGGAGTCCTGGACACAGTGGGATAGTTTATAGACTGTCACTTTGTTATTAAATGCGTAGTAAAAGTAAAGGCGAAGAAGCTTAAATAATAAAAAAGTCCATAAAATATAATACTTTAATCCGTTTTGGAATAAAGCTTAATTGAAGACTAAATTTCTTTGAATAATTCGCAATGGCTTGCATAGTTGAACTCTTGCAAACTAAAATATTGCAATATTTTTATTCGCGGTCACTTTACTTTTAGTCACTTTCTTTACACATAAGTTCATGTACTGTAAATTCATCAGTGAATGCGTCTTGATATATAAGTAATACAATTTGTTACAATAAATAATTATCCGTGTCATCATGTGTTTTGGTGTACTAAATATTTACAGAATTTTATTATGACAAAAGTTTATTACGCTTCGCCTTAATTAATACCTGCTATAATCAGCAAAAGAACGTGTTTAATTAATGTGTTTCGCGCGTCTTTAATACTAGAGTTAAATGTTAGAAAAACTGCACAAAAGTGCTCTTTTGGTTTTGTCGAAAAGGGCCTTCCCTTTTCGATAGAATATTGCGGAGTTGAGCCCCAAACACAACTTAAAATATCATTAATAAAATTCAAGTTTTATCTTCAAATGATTCCTTTTTTTATACGCTCTGTTTTAAAACCATTTTTCTTTATTAAAGTTGAGATCAAATAATAAGTTCATTCAATGAAAAAAAAAGACCTAGTGTCTTTTACTAGTAGTATTTTTATTGAATTTTTGTTAAACTAGGATTGAATTTGTTTTTGATATAATTTAAGTTATTTGATAGGACAACATTCAACATTCACGTGCTAATCCGGACTAGTCGAAATTGAATTCGCATTTGAAAAGCCGTTCTTTTGTAGATCGTTGTATTGAAATTGGGTTTGGAATCCGACTGCCGTATATAAGTTTTCATACACTGATGATTTTTGTGCACTAGTTATTTGTTAAAAACTTTGGTAGTAGCGAACGTTATATACGGACGCTTTTTCACGGGTGTACAAAGATACGAGTTATCTTACGACATCAACTAATATAATAATAATAAAAAAATATGTTAATGCTTTACAGTGAAGGCAACATCGTGATGGAGCTCATATATATAAAAAGATGTGATAGTTAAGAAAACTAGGTGTTACTTTGCAGAAATTAGATGCTGCCGTATATAAGTTTTCATACACTGATGATTTTTGTGCACTAGTTATTTGTTAAAACTTTGGTAGTAGCGAACGTTAAATACGGACGCTTTTTCACGGGTGTACAAAGATACGAGTTATCTTACGACATCAACTAATATAATAATAATAAAAAAATATGATAATGCTTTACAGTGAAGGCAACATCGTGATGGAGCTCATGTATATAAAAATATGTGATAGTTAAGAAAACTAGGTGTTACTTTGCAGAAATTAGATTTAGATTAGACCATTAGAACAAAGGAAAGTTACTTTGCAAATATCCCCACGCAAAATTAAAAATTATGCGTAATATCTTCCCAGAACAGCAAAGTAACCCCGCCACCGGAGGCGTTTGACCACTACAACACCACCTCTACCGCTCGTTCCTTCTCTATCGCTTATCTCACAGTTTACAGTTATTGTCATAACCAGGCTCTCTTACTGTAGTATAGGTAATTAACAATATTTTATGCATAAAGGTAAAAATATACAATACAGCCTTGACTTATAAAAAGTGTAGGACCTCATTCATAAACTTTTTATAAGTCAAGGCTGAACGACAAAAATTCGATGTACTCATGACAAAGCTCAAAGAAGGGGTTGAGTTCGGCGTTAATCTGCGTGATATAATCCGTAATGCTGATAACTGCAATGACACAGTTTGTGTTTTGTAGCAGTCTATGAATAATCTCGAATATAATAATAATAAGTCTCGAATAATTAACAGGTTGAGGTGTCAATAGATCTAAATATATCACTCCAAAAACCGATAAACATTATAACATCATAAATTTAAAAAAATCTAAATAATTAAACATTTATCTTCTAATGAAGACTATGGTGATGAAACTGTGTAATAATAAAGGTAAGTAATTATAATAATGTTTCGCGCTAATATCAAAACGAAATAGATTTAAAGAACATGCTTCTACGATGTAATATATAATAGGATAAATGTAATATTATAAATAATGGGATGTAATATACATGTATTGGGATATTAGATATTAATTATATTCTTCGAGGTTGATTAAAACCCATCTCATTTTAATGTGTCAACTACACTAAATTACAGTTTATCCACTTGCAGTTCTATTTAATTAAAGATGGAACTATTCGGCACTGTCCACAGTTGTCGAACATTTTAGACTAAGAACAGGTAAAATAACTCTGGGGTAAGGAATTTCAATTTAGCTGTTCGCTTACAATTCCGCTTTAAACTGTAGAAAGACTTGACTCTAATATATTTCTTAAACCACGCTATTTAAAACATGCGACATATGAATGAGATAAAACAAAAAACCCAATTATCTAACTAACTTCAAAAGCTTGTGCTAGGAGATACACGACAATAATAGAATAGGTTCGTAGTGCGCAGTATCTTAAGCCATTAAACTATATAAGCGGTATACAGACAGGAGACATCTAGTCACAACAAGTTTAAAATTGCAAGTTTAAATTTGTTTCGTCATCATCATTTCAACTAGTCACAAGCCCATTGCTGAATATAGGCCTCCCTCATAGACTGCTACAAAACACAAACTGTGTCATTGCAGTTATCAGCATTACGGATTATATCACGCAGATTAACGCCGAACTCAACCCCTTCTTTGAGCTTTGTCATGAGTACATCGAATTTTTGTCGTTCAGCCTTGACTTATAAAAAGTTTATGAATGAGGTCCTACACTTTTTATAAGTCAAGGCTGTATTGTATATTTTTACCTTTATGCATAAAATATTGTTAATTACCTATACTACAGTAAGAGAGCCTGGTTATGACAATAACTGTAAACTGTGAGATAAGCGATAGAGAAGGAACGAGCGGTAGAGGTGGTGTTGTAGTGGTCAAACGCCTCCGGTGGCGGGGTTACTTTGCTGTTCTGGGAAGATATTACGCATAATTTTTAATTTTGCGTGGGGATATTTGCAAAGTAACTTTCCTTTGTTCTAATGGTCTAATCTAAATCTAATTTCTGCAAAGTAACACCTAGTTTTCTTAACTATCACATATTTTTATATACATGAGCTCCATCACGATGTTGCCTTCACTGTAAAGCATTATCATATTTTTTTATTATTATTATATTAGTTGATGTCGTAAGATAACTCGTATCTTTGTACACCCGTGAAAAAGCGTCCGTATTTAACGTTCGCTACTACCAAAGTTTTAACAAATAACTAGTGCACAAAAATCATCAGTGTATGAAAACTTATATACGGCAGCATCTAATTTCTGCAAAGTAACACCTAGTTTTCTTAACTATCACATCTTTTTATATATATGAGCTCCATCACGATGTTGCCTTCACTGTAAAGCATTAACATATTTTTTTATTATTATTATATTAGTTGATGTCGTAAGATAACTCGTATCTTTGTACACCCGTGAAAAAGCGTCCGTATATAACGTTCGCTACTACCAAAGTTTTTAACAAATAACTAGTGCACAAAAATCATCAGTGTATGAAAACTTATATACGGCAGTCGGATTCCAAACCCAATTTCAATACAACGATCTACAAAAGAACGGCTTTTCAAATGCGAATTCAATTTCGACTAGTCCGGATTAGCACGTGAATGTTGAATGTTGTCCTATCAAATAACTTAAATTATATCAAAAACAAATTCAATCCTAGTTTAACAAAAATTCAATAAAAATACTACTAGTAAAAGACACTAGGTCTTTTTTTTTCATTGAATGAACTTATTATTTGATCTCAACTTTAATAAAGAAAAATGGTTTTAAAACAGAGCGTATAAAAAAAGGAATCATTTGAAGATAAAACTTGAATTTTATTAATGATATTTTAAGTTGTGTTTGGGGCTCAACTCCGCAATATTCTATCGAAAAGGGAAGGCCCTTTTCGACAAAACCAAAAGAGCACTTTTGTGCAGTTTTTCTAACATTTAACTCTAGTATTAAAGACGCGCGAAACACATTAATTAAACACGTTCTTTTGCTGATTATAGCAGGTATTAATTAAGGCGAAGCGTAATAAACTTTTGTCATAATAAAATTCTGTAAATATTTAGTACACCAAAACACATGATGACACGGATAATTATTTATTGTAACAAATTGTATTACTTATATATCAAGACGCATTCACTGATGAATTTACAGTACATGAACTTATGTGTAAAGAAAGTGACTAAAAGTAAAGTGACCGCGAATAAAAATATTGCAATATTTTAGTTTGCAAGAGTTCAACTATGCAAGCCATTGCGAATTATTCAAAGAAATTTAGTCTTCAATTAAGCTTTATTCCAAAACGGATTAAAGTATTATATTTTATGGACTTTTTTATTATTTAAGCTTCTTCGCCTTTACTTTTACTACGCATTTAATAACAAAGTGACAGTCTATAAACTATCCCACTGTGTCCAGGACTCCTCTTATGGAAGTCACTTGTCCATGAAATATTTTTAACAAATCTGCTCTGCATTTTTCCTCTCGATGATATCTTTCATAGCTGAACACACGGTAAATCAGTCCTTACAATTGAAATCACCTTTTTTTTTGGTTGTACCGACCAAAGGAACCGAACCCCAGACTCGCGTACTAAGAAATTGAAAAATTTTACTGCAGCTACTATTAAAATAAAATGTATCTGAATATTAACACTTGTAACCTGTGTTTATATCTAGTCTACGTGTTTACCGCAAGGGTGAAAAAATAATATAAATATTAATATCTTTACACATATATACACACTTACATATATACATATATATAGACATTAAAGTGAAAGACGTTAATGTAAATATATGTTTACGTAACTATATACATAAATTAAGACCGGGGAATTGTGTGAGTTGAGTCGATGGTGGATATCTCGCACAGCCGTGTGGTAGCGGCTTAAGAGAATCTACCGCCCCATCTCGTCCCGTGGGTGTCGTAAAAGTCGACAGAGGGAAAATTAAAAGCAGAAGATGGGCAGCAGCATCTTCCTAGAACATCATAATAAATAAACTGCGGTTGCCAACCCGCCTGCCAAGCGTGGCAACTATGGCAAAATCCCCCCAAAATGAGAGCTACAAACTTTTGTTGCACTCTATGGGGGAGGCCTATGTTCAGCAGTGGACTAATGGTAGGCTGAAATGGTGGTGGTGGTGGATACATAAATTAAAGTCTCTGTTTTATTAATTATTTCGTATATGGCACAATTACAATTATATTGTTTAAAAAGGTAGGTAGCTGAACTACTCGCCCTCCTTACTCGTAGTTCATTGTAATGTACCGTCCCAAGTAGAAATAGTGTAGGTGTCTAAACTAATTTAAAAAGAAACTCATATATGGTGCTAGGATCGATTTAACTCGCGATGTAGAGAGTTTATTTGTAAATGTTATAGTCTTGTGAGTAATAAAATAAATCTCTGTGCGTTCCGGAAGTAATTCTATAGTTTTATTTCCACGATTCGGTTTACAATTGGACAAAAAGGTCCTTCGAGCCGGATCGTTTTTTGAAAAAAGCGATTCAACGTACGCTTTCATTTGTTAGTTCCAAGTTCGACAACAAAGGCGCTGTGGTTGTGTTATTAAAACGTTAATTTTGAAAGCGACTGAAGTTAATCTACAGATAGCAAAAATTATCGAAAGAGGCGTCACGAAAGTGGCGTCATCTGGTGGACCAAGGAGTGAAGCTGTGGAGATCGAAAATTATTTCGGAGAGTGAGTGAAATCAGTAAAGTGAACATAAACTGTGAGTACAATTTACCTTTTAAAGTCAGTGGTGTTAAGAACTCTCAAAACATTAAGTATTGCATGAACAGTTGTAAAATTGCAAAAGGTAGGCTTAGGACTTAGAATATTTTAAGAAAAAACGGCGAGATTGTTCAAACACTTAGAAAAATTCTTATTTTGGACTTAGATAAAATTTGCATCATTTTGAACTTAGAACATTTCTGAACTTTTAAACTTTTGACTAAATAAGGGTGGTAATTAAACATCAAAATGGATAGAGATTTGAGAGTATTAGAAGATATCAGAGCCTAGATAGCAAAAGGCAGAGTAAACTTTAAAAAATCTCCGAAAGAACGGATTAACGAAACTTATATAAAAGCAAGATTGGACGGCCTGGAGGAGTTGTATAACAAACTTTCAAGTAAAAATGAACCTATAGTATCAACTTACAGTAAAAAAGTCCTAGAAGAGAGCAAATACGCTGAAAGTGATATATCCGATGGAGGTTACGAGACATATCTTATTTACAAAGGAGAGTTGAATGCAGCTTTAAAGATATTGTCACCAAGTTCTATTGACACTAGTTCATCTGCAAGCAACAAAGATTCTGTAGTTAGGTTACCTAAAATTTCTATTCCATTGTTTAGTGGAAAATACTCGGACTAGTCTTCGTTTAAGGACTTATTTAATTCGTTAGTTTATAATAACTCTATGCTTGATGACGTCCAATGTTTGCACTATTTAAAAACTCAATTGAGAGGCGAAGCGGAACAATTAATTAAACATATTCCTATTACTAAAAGTAATTATAAAAAATGTTGGGAAATGTTACAGAATAGGTATGATAATAAACGATTCATGTCAAACTGTATTCTTAAACGTTTATTTAATCAACGCGTAATGAATTATGAATCCGCTCAAGCCCTCAAGGAGCTTTTAGACACGACTTCCGATTGTATGCACGAATTGTCAAACTTAGGTATTAACGTTGAATCATGGGACATTATTGTTATCTATGATGTCAGCTTGAAGTTGGACCCTGAAACAAGGAAACAGTGGGAATTACGTATTAATAGTTCGGGGGAAGACTTACCTTCGTT